>JAUIMM010000916.1:2595000-5190000 GCA_031769625.1 Taudactylus pleione | reverse complement strand
CTTAGTCAGGATCGGAAGTAGTCCTGCAGGCCATATCACTGGCATGACTGACTCTCCTATCCGGGATTCCTCCGGAGGATCCTGCATTGCTACGCCTACTGCTGCCGCTGCTGCTGTTGCTGCTGCTGCTGGGAGTCGTTCATCATCCCAGAGAGGAAGTAGGAACACCACTACTTTTACTAAACAATTGACCCTCCAACAGTCCTTAGCGAGGAGGATGAAGTACGACAGCAGTCATCCTGAAGCAAAACGTATAACTGAGGCCTTGACTGCTATGTTGGTGTTAGACGTGCGTCCGGTATCTGCCATTAGTGCAGTGGGATTTAGACAATTGATGGAGGTAGTGTGTCCCCGGTTCCAAATCCCGTCTAGATTCCACTTCACTAGGCAGGCGATACCGAGACTGTACAGAAACGTCAGAAAAAGTGTCCTCAGTGTCCTGAAAAATGCCGTTGTACACAATGTCCACTTAACCACGGACATGTGGACAAGTGGAACAGGGCAGACTAAGGACTATATGACTGTGACAGCCCACTGGGTAGATGTATCACCTTACGCAGCAACAGCAGCAGCGTCACCAGTAGCAGCATCTCAGAAACGCCAGCTCGTTACAAGGCAGGCTACGCTGTGTATCACCGGTTTCAGTAAGAGGCACACCGCCGACAACCTCTTAGAGAAACTGAGGGAAATCATCGCCCAGTGGCTTACCCCACTTAGACTCTCCTGGGGATTTGTGATATCTGACAACGCCACCAATATTGTGCGGGCATTACATCTGGGCAAATTCCAGCACGTCCCATGTTTTGCTCACACAATAAACTTGGTGGTGCAGAATTTTCTGAAAAGCGACAGGGGCGTGCAGGAGACGCTTTGGGTGGCCCGAAAAATTTCTGGCCACTTTCGCCATTCAGCGACTGCGTGCCGAAGACTGGAGCGCCAGCAAACACTCTTGAACCTGCCCCGCCATCACCTGAAGCAAGAGGTTGTGACGCGGTGGAACTCAACCCTCTATATGCTTCAGAGGATGGAGGAGCAGCAAAAGGCCATACAAGCCTATACATCCACCTATGACATAGGCAAAGGAGGGGGTATGCACCTGACTCAAGCGCAGTGGAGAATGATTTCCGTGTTGTGCAAGGTTCTTCAGCCCTTCGAACTTGCCACACGTGAAGTCAGTTCAGACACTGCCAGCTTGAGTCAGGTCATTCCCCTCATCAGGCTTTTGCAGAAGCAGCTGGAGAAAGTGAAGGAGGAGCTAAGACGGAGCGATTCCGCTCGGCATGTGGGACTTGTGGATGAAGCCCTTCATTCGCTTTGCCAGGATTCCAGGGTGGTCAATCTGTTGAAATCAGACCACTACATTTTGGCCACCGTGCTCGATCCTAGGTTTAAAGCCTATGTGGTGTCTCTCTTTCCGGCCGACACAAGCCTGCAGAGGTGCAAAGACCTGCTGGTGAACACACTGTCAGCTGAAGCGGAACGTGACACGTCAACGGCTCCTTCTTCATTTTCTCCCGCAACTGGGGCTGCCAGGAAAAAACTTAGGTATCCTAAGCAACCCGCTGGCGGTGATGCAGGGCAGGCAGGACCAAGTTTGGACATCTGGTCCGGACTGAAGGACCTGGCAACAATTTCTGACATGTCTACTGTCACTGCATATGATACTGTCACCATTGACAGAATGGTGGAGGATTACATCGGTGACAGCATCCAAGTAGGCATGTCAGACAGTCCATACCTGTACTGGCAGGAAAAAGAGGCAATTTGGAGGCCCCTGTACAAACTGGCTCTATTTTACCTGAGTTGCCCCCCCTCCAGTGTGTACTCCGAAAGAGTGTTTAGTGCAGCCGGGAACCTTGTCAGCGAAAGGCGTAGGAGGTTGCTTCCACAGAATGTGGAGAAGATGATGTTCATCAAAATGAATTATCAGCTCTTCCAGGGAGACCAGCCTCCAGAACGTACAGAGGGACCTGTGGTGGTGGATTCAAGTGGGGACGAGTTAATACTTTGTGAGGATGAGGATGTACACACTGAAGAGGGTGAGGAATCGGTGGATGAGGAGGATGAGGATGACATCTTGCCTCCGTAGAGCCAGTTTGTGCAGGGACACATTAATTGCCAGCTTGTTTTGTGGGGGCCCAAACGAACCAATCATTTCAGCCACAGTTGTGTGGCAGACCCTGGCGCTGAAATGATTGATTTGTTAAAGTGTGCATGTCCTGTTTATACAACATAAGGGTGGGTGGGAGGGCCCAAGGACAATTCCATCTTGCACCTCTTTTTTTCTTTGCATTATGTACAGTTTGGGGCCTAGTTTTTCTAACTGCCATCCTGTCTGCCACTGCAGTGTCACTCCTAGATGGGTCACGTGTTTGTGCCGCCCACTCGTGTCGCTTAGCATAGTCATCCAGCTACCTCGGTGCAACCTTTTGGACATAAAAACACTATTGTGAGGTGTGAGGTGTTCAGAATAGACTGGAAATGAGTGGAAATTAAGGTTATTGAGGTTAATAATAGCATAGGAGCAGAAAAACCTACAAATTCTGTGATTTTAGCTGTTTTTATGCTTTTTTTCAAAAAAATACAGATCCAAAACACAAAACCCAGAACCCAAAACACGGAAGGGTGGTTTTGGCAAAACCAATCCAGATCCAAAACACGAAGAAAGATCCAAAACCAAAACACAAAACACGAAAAGTGGCCGGTGCACACCCCTAATATATATATATATATATATATATATATATATATATATACACACACACACGTACATACATACATACATATATACATTTACACACAAATCCACGATCTGGCACTCTTTGGTAAATGCTGGTACTATGCCGGGTGCCTTCCACAGCATAACTCAGAGCACGATTACGTAACTACAAAATCTCACAGGCGGCCCTCCAGACTGGTAAATAAGGTAACACTTAATACGGCATCAAGTGCAATGTTTCAACGCATAAATTAGCGTTTTTGTCAAGCCAAATATAAACAATGCTACAACTTACCAAGCTTTAAATAACAAGCATGACTTGTGTAAGCCCGACGCGACTGGCTGCATCCGGTGCCGGAAACAGTCAATGCAGAAAGTGACGTCCAAGCCCCTCCATTACTATAGTGATACATATACAACAATAAACACACAACACATACATTTAAAAAAAACTGTAAGCATGCATATATAATCGGGAAACAAATCGAATAGTTCACAGCATCTAGTGCTATGGTGACATAATAGTAGAATTTATACAATAAAATTATTTAATCTGAAAAACCAGAATAAGACTGGATACAAATAGCTGCAGCATAGAAAGGTGCAGCTATCTTAATACTCCCCTAGTAGAACAAGAATGCTGCATGGCTCACACTCAATATATAGATCTTGAGTGTAAAAATCACAGGTGATAAATATTAATCAACGTGTATCACATAACTGGATAAAAAAACAGCCATCTAAGTGGTTAACCAAAACACTGAAACCCTAGTGTCTCATTCAACACACGAGGGGACAAGGTGTCTAGCTTGATGATCCATCGTGTTTCAACCTGCAACAAATCTGTGTGTGTGTGCATATCTATGTATACATACATATACACACATATATAAATATATATATATATATATAAAATTCTACTTGTATTCAGATGTATACACACGCACACACACACACATTATATATATATATATATATATTTATATATATATATATATACATACATAAATATATACACACGCACACATGTGACATGCATATTTATTTATTCACATTTTTAGAATGCTGATCGGCAGCAAGCAGGACTGAGCCTGCTTGACACCTCTCTAGAGGATCAGTCACTCACCCGGCCTTCACGGAGCTCAGCTCACTGGTCTTGGAGTTTGGACAAGGCTGCTTCTCAGCACAGTGCGGACCGGTAAAGGGGCGGTACTTATGAGACGTCATGCTTTGTGATGGCACACGGCACGGAGGAGACACTGTGCATATGTAAGCGCCGCAGTGCAGGGAAGGCTATAGATTCTTGTATAGATGCCTTCCTCTGTGCCATCAGTGTCGTAGTAATAGATGCCGGTGGTTGATTCCCCGCGGCCAGGGCCGGCAACAGAAATCTTGGGGCCCAGGTACACCGATATCTCTGGGGCCCCCATCCCCTCTCCCCCCTCAACCCCACCCCAGAGGGTGGCATTAAAAAAAAAAGTGTGTGTGTGTATATATTTATTATCCACTCTAGCACTTCAAAGAAATGCTAATAAGGCACGGCACCGCGGGGATTTTGTGAAAGATACCTATCTAGTAAAGGTGCAAAGATCGATATTTTGGGATTATGCAGAACCCCATTCTCAAGAATAGCATACATCCATATAGATATATATAGCGTTCGCTGTAGGAGCAGGGTGCTGATATTTTAATTTTGTATCACTACAGTTACTGTAGTGAGACATCACTTCTAAAATGTGGCCTCTGCTCAGCACCCTGCTCCGAGAGTGAACTCATACATTGTGTGTGTGTGATATATATATATATATATATATATATATACACACACACACATACATACACACACACTAAACACACATATATACGTACATTCATACATAGACACACGCACATATGTGTAAAAAATTACACCCAATTTTCATATAGTATATGTTTGGAAGTAGCAGCAGAATTAAAGAAAAAGTAAGCTGACATACCACACCGCACTCTGGGGGTGAAGGCTCATGCTGCTGTGTTGCCTGTCATTGTGGCTCCTGGGTGGGACTGCCAAAGAGGGTGTTTGTAGATGCAGAGGTGGAGGGGTGCTACAGTTTCTGTATGGCAACTCACTGTACACGGGGGCGGCAGTAATTTCCTGCTCCCTGGCTGTAGACTCCCTGGCTGTGGACTGCCATGCAGCTCTTCTCAGGCAGCGGCTGCATGGAAAAGCCGGCGCTTGGGGCAGCATCATGCGTGATGACGTCACAGGACAGGACCGCCGGACTGGACTAATCAACGGCGGTAAGGGGGGGGGGGTGTTGGGCGGCTTATTCACGGAATCGAGTAGCCGGGCCGGAGCATTTGATTTCTGAATGACTATTACGTGCCAGGGCCCCATTTGGTGCACCTGAACCTCGGGGCCCCTCTGGACATCAGGGCCCGGGACGGTTATACCCTTTGTACCCCCTGTCACCAGGCCTGCCCGCGGCTGAGAAGTGGACGGGGGGGTGTTGAGGAAGTCTAAAAATAATTACGTGATTAATCCGGTCCTGGGTGCAGGGGTTGCTTGATGGGCCGGCGGGCCCCCTAAGCCACCGGGCCCCATAGCAAGTGCACCCCCTGCTCCCTCTATAGTTACGCCACTGGCCTGGAGTAACATGGAATAGGACAGGCATTTCTGAATTTCTTGAACCATCCACTCAATCCATTCTGTTTCTGTAGGCATATTCATCCCTCCTAGTGACTGAGAATCTGTGATTCTGCCCCTGTGCTCTATGTTCTTTGACTGTGCCTCCAGCTGCTGTCTGTATCCTGCTGTGGGGTCCAGCTCTGGGCATCCTATCTGACCTCTAGTGATATGGCTGTCTGTGACTTAGCTCCAGCAGTGGTTTCTTAAACTTTGTGCTCATATATCATTTTGTGTCCCAGGACCGGCTGGTGATCTCATCCACCTCAACTTTTGCTCTCAGGTGGTGTGTTGTGAAAGCTGACATTGTGGGAGTGTACCTCCATCAGCTGTACTGCACACTCGCAGATGCTAGACAATGGGGACCTGCTTGTTGGTGTGAAGGACCAGTGCACTGCCTGTGGAACTTCCTGATGGTCTCTTATCTTTTTTCTATTTGATGGGAAAGTTTTATATTCAGTAGTCAGGCTGTAAAATGTGGTCAGTGGTGGCCTCTGCATATGCCAATTCATACTGTATATGTATCACGAAGAGCAACAAGTATTTTTCAGTAATATAGACATCAGCAGCCGACTTAGGGGTATATTTACTAAAGTGAAATATTTTAGAAGTGGAGATATTGCCCATAGCAATTAATCAGATTCTACATAACATTTAACTAGCACCTTTTAGAAGATAATAGTTAGAATCTGATTGGTTGCTATGGACAACATTTCCACTTCTAAAAACCCTCACTTTAGTAAATATAACCCTTAGTCTGTATCTTAGATATATAAATGACATTTTGATCTTTTGGGGTGGAGCAGAGAAAGAGTCCAGAATAAGGGTACACAACTAAACAACTACACTGGTAAAATTCACGCTTACCAGTAGTATAATGAGCATAAATTTTTTAGATTATGCATTTCAGTGGTGGAGGGAAATATTAAAACATCTTTTTATGTTAAACCCACAGACTGTAACACCCTCTTGAGAAGTAACAGTTTTCACCCCTTAGCAACTATTAGGGGTCTACCATACTCACAATTTTTATAGAGAGCCGCATATAACTAGTGATCATATTGAAACAAAAGAACAGTTGTCTATAATGATAGACAAATTTGTACAACAAGGATATAAATAAAATGATCTGATTAAAGCTAAAAAGTCATGAGGTTAGATAGAGGAGAGATTCATAAACCCTCGACACAAGTTTCAAATGCACACCTTATTGCATGGGTGAACCAGTTTAACATCAAAAGTCCACACGCCACAACAAAGCCAAAAAACTCTGGTCAGTTAAAACCTCTGATCCAGATTCACCTACTGTATGTTAAAAGAGGCTAAATTGATGCCTAGTTACACAAGAGAGTGTAACATAAAAGATTTAGTTGTTAGAACTGATGTCTGCTAGAGGTCACTCTCCGACAAATTTCTTGCAACATAAGAATGGATGTTACCAATGTGTAGGATGTCAAACTTGTTGTTATCTTATTGCAGGAGATAAATTTACACATACATTTTCATAAAAAAAAATTTGAGATGAATCGCCCCCTCACATGTACGTCCATGTTCATGGTATGCCTCCTGTCTTGCCCCTGTGACATGCACTACTTAGACAAGATAGAGATGCAATTTAAGCAGCACATGACCCAACACTTCAGCCATCAGTGCAGCTATCAACACTGGCCACAAGGAGCAACCAATGGCTAGACATTTCCCCCGGCAAAGCATGGCATGGCCACCTTAAGATATAGGGATTTAGTCTATTAACCTGTATCACTAAGAGGGGGGACAGGGACAGAAAATTGCTGCAACTAGAGGCCAAATGGATCTGTACACTAGACACCACACAATTGAGGGGTTAGTTGTTTCCTATAAATTGTTTATATAAAGCTTTTCTCAACTAATTACAAGGAATACTGGTGATATACATTAATACAATAGTTATGTATAGTTGTTTTAATATGCTCACATCTGCTTTAATATGCTCATATTTTCTAATTTGTAGTATACAGTATATATTTGAGAGATATATAAGTAAAGGTAATTCTAACATGTATACATATGAGTATGGATACATTTTATGTTTGTTTTTTAGAAAGTAGAGTCACCTAGCCTTCTCTTCTTTGGTATGTATAATATTTATATTTGGTTTTAATTATTGTTTTAACACTCATCTTAGTGCTATATGAGCACTTCATATATTTATCAACATTATTTTTTAAATTGATACTGTTATTATGATTGTATGTATTGCCATGGTTACAGGGGGTCCCGGCACCGGCACTTCTGTCGGATGCACTATGGGTGGCGTCACTTCCGGGATGATGCGTGCAGTGGGAACAGGAATGGATGCAGCTGGAGGTGGGGATGGCGGAGGACCGGAGGTATTCCTGACCTAAAATATTTATACTTGGACTGTTTTACACACTTGTTTGACCTGATGACGGGGAGACTGTCCCCGAAATGTTGACATGCAGTGTACACTGTTTTTTCACCTGAATAAAAGCCTCTGAGTGCCGCATCTCTGCTTTGGATATAGAAGTCCAAGGTTTATAGTGCACCTGGCCTCAGACAGTTATATTAAGCAGAAAAATGAAATAAAACAGAAATTAAGTACCTTGCCTGTCCATCACTAACTAAACATAAGTTGTTCCTGACTAATGGAGCATACACATGGTCAGATCTGTCAGATGAACGATTTGAACGATTTTACCAAAGGTTTGAACAATTTGAACGATTTGAATGATTGAACGATTTTTGACTGCATTAAAATGAATGGAATCGTCCAAGTCTGACTGCAAACACATCAGATGTCAGATATCGTTATCTGACCATCGGGAACACGCATCGTTCAAATCGTTCATCCGACAGAGCTGACAGATATGTCAGATATGTCAGATTTTCCTTCAGATATGAATGATTGAATGATTTTTTAAATCGTTATCGTTCAGATCTGAAGAAAAATCTGACCGTGTGTATGCACCATAACACTACAAAAACATAAGATGTTTAAACAAGTCAAGTTCACTTGTATCAAGCAGCAGATTTACTCTTACAGAGATTCAGCAGTCCCATTCCAGAGGCAGTGACAGACATAATGACCAGGCTGACAGCCATTTAACTCCTTCATGCAGGTGTAATCACTAATTAGCGTTCTCTAAGGCTAAAGGCTCTAATGGGCCTAATGGATGGAGCCCACCCTCCCTCTCCATCAATATCCCAGGAACCCTTAACCAACTTTTACCAAAGCCCAAAAGCTCTCAGCAGAACAAAAACAAACAACTTCCTAAGGTTTCAAAACATGTGGGTCAGAAACCTAGGACATATATACCTGCCCTCAATCACTATTGCAGTGTACTTGTCACACATATCCCTCCCCTGTTTCAACCTAGGGGGTTGTATCCCCTAAACAGAAGATGCAAGAAAACACATCTCCATTGGCTAGTTGTGTGTCTGGCCTATGTTCAACAGAAAACTTAAAGTCTTGCAATGCTAAAAAACCATCTTGTAACTTAGGCATTCTGGCCTTTATTTACACACATCCATTTTAAATGGGTGTGATCTGTCACCAATTAACACTGTCTACCCAGTAGGTAATATCTCAGTGTCTAATGCCCACTAAATGACCAAGGCTTCCTTTTCCACAATGTCACACCTCTTTTCATGTCCAATGAGTTTTTCAACTCAAATAAATGATGGGGTGCTCCTCTCCATCTCTGTTTTAGGATAACACGGCACATACCCCTACCTCTGAGGCATCCATCTGTACCACACATTCTTTAGAAAAGTCTGGAGTTATTAACACATGTTGTGTATATAATGCCACTTTTAATGCCTGAAATGCTTTTTCTACCTCAGGTTCTATTTCACCATAATTGACTGCTTCACTTTGGTAAGGTCTGACAAAGGAACTGCTGTGGTGGCACAATTAGGAGTGAACCATCTGTAATAGCCTGTGATCCCCAAAAAGGTTCTAGCCTGTTTTTCTATTTACCAGACAGAGACAGTTTTGTATATCCTCAGTTTTGTTCAATTGGAGCTTATTCAGCCTTCCACCTATGCTGAACCCCAAGTATTTAACCTCTTCCATTGCTAAGCAGCATTTCTATGGGTTGGCTGTTAGCCCTGCCTCTCTGATTGAGTCTAATAATACTTTAACCAGGTGAGACTCCCAGTCCAGACTGTGAATTACAACATCATCCAGGTAGGCAGCTGCATACTGTCTGTGGGGCTTCATAATCCTATCCATTGCTGCTGGGGTCCCATGCAACCCAAAAGGTAACATCTTATACTTAAACAGCCCTTCTGGAACTGAGAAGGCAGTTTTTTCTTTTGCCCTGTCAGTTAGTGGTATTTGCCAATACCGGTTTGTCAGGTCCAGTGTAGTGAGATAGCTGGCTGTTCCTAGCCTTTCTAAAAGCTCGTCCATATGGGTCATGTGGTATGCATTAAATTTGGACACCGCATACAGCTTACAGAAATCAATACAAAAGCGTGTGCTGCCATCTGGTTTCAGAATTAGAACTAAAGGGCTTGACCACTCACTGTTAGACTCTTCTATTACACCAAGTTCTAATATATTTATAACTTCTTTAAAGATAGCTTCTCCCTGGGATTCAATAATTCTACATGGCTTTAAATTGCTTTTGACCCCTGATTCTGTGACAATGTCATGCTTTATTTTGGCCGTGCAGCCAGGTAGCTCTGAAAACACATCCCTGTGCCTTATGAGGAACTCTTTAGCCTTGTTCTTTTCAACAGCTAACAATGGCTTTGATAGCTTTACTTTTGGAACAGAGGGGAATGAACTTACTGGTAGGCAAGTTTCAGTTAACAGGGCTAACCTATCCTTCCAGGGTTTGATTAGGTTAACATGGTACATTTGTTTGGATTTTTTCTTTCCCGGTTGGTATAATTTATAGTTAATCTCATTCACTTTCTCCCTGATCGGACCCTGCCATTTAGCCATTAACTTGCTTTCCACTGTAGGTACTAAAATAAAAACTTTATCCCAAGGGGCAAATGCACATACCAGGGCATTCCGATTACATACCCTATGTTGAGCTTATTGGGCCTGTTCCATGTGCTCTTTGACAATGGGCATGGCAGCTGCAATTGTGTCCTGCATCTGTGATATGTGTTCAATAACATTTTTATAAGGAGTAGACTGCCCTTCCCATGTCTCTTTAGCAATGTCCAGCAAAACTCTGAGGTGTCTCCCATACAACAAATAAAATGGAAAGAAGCCTGTAGAGGACTGAGGAACTTCTCTAATAGCCAAAAACACATATAAAAACAAATAATCCCTGTTTTCCCAATCTGTATCTGCAACCTTTTTAGCATACTTTTTAATGTTTTGTTAAACCTTTCTACCAACCCATCAGTCTGGGGGTGGTAAACAGATGACCTGAGGTGAGTGGCCTTAAACAGCTTGCACAATTCCTTCATGTTCCTAGACATGGGTTACCTTGGTCAGTCAGGATTTCTTCAGGTATTCCCACCCTACTACTGTATAGACATGCACCAGCTCTTTAGCTATTGTTTTGGTTGAAATATTGCACAAAGGGATTGCCTCAAGATACCGGGTAGCATAATCCATTAAAACTAGGATATACTGATGGCCTTGAGCAGACTTTAACATGGGCCCCACAAGTTCCATGGTTATTCTGTCAAATGGGACCTCTATAATAGGCATGGGAACTAGTGGGCTCCTAAAATTGGGACTGGGAGCATAATACTGGCACTCACAGAGAAAAAGCAATATTCAGACACATCTTTATGCTCCCCTGGCCAAAAGAATTGCTGTAAAAATTCTCAGTGTTTATTTCTGCTTCTAAGTGTCCTGCTATGATGTGACCATGGGATAGGTCTAATATAATTCTCCTGTTATACCATATCCTCATCCCTTTTCACCACTTGTTACAACAGCTCATTACAGATGGCCTATCACCAGGTTCAAAAAGCTCCCCATTAATAACTAGCTTTTTTTTTTCTAGATTTTATTGGAGTGGGGTCTTTTAACTGTTCTGATACAAACAGCTCCTTCCTCACTTTAAGATTGGGCATACTTTCAGCTCTGTCTACAGTTTCTTCTTCCCCCTCTGCAGGTCAAATTCTCCCCTTACAGCAATTCTCTTCCCTCATTGCACAGCACCCCTTACCCATCACAGCACCCGCCATCCAGCACAGTACCCCCACAGCACAGATTACAGCACAGCATCCCTCACCCAGCATAGCACAGATTACAGTACAACACCCATCACACCTCACCCAGTACAATACCCCTCTCCTTGTACAGCACAGATTACAGTACAACACCCATCACCTAGTACAGTACCCTCTCCTAGTACAGCACCCCTCACAGCACAGAATATAGTACAGCACCTCTTGCCCAGCACAGATTACAGCACAGCACCCATCACCTCTCACCTAGTACAGTACCCTTCTCCCAGCACAGATTACAGCACAGCACTCCTGGCCCAGCACAGCACCCCTCATAACACAGATTACAGTACAGCATCCATCACCCCTCACCCAGTACAGTACCCCTCTCCTAGTACAGCACCCCTCACGCAGCACAGATTATAGTACAGCACCTCTTGCCCAGCACAGATTACAGCACAACACCCATCACAGTTCCCCTCTCCCAGCACAGATTACAGCAAAGCACCCCTCGCCCAGCACAGCACCCCTCACAGCACAGATTACAGTACAGCACCCATCACCTAGTACAGTGCCTCTCACCCAGCACCACTCACACAGCACAGAACAGATCACAGCACAGCACCCTTCACCCCTCAGCCAGCACCGCACTCCTCACCCAGCACAGATTATAGTGCAGCACCTCTCACCCAGCACAGATTACAGCATTGCACCCCTCACCCAGTACAGTACCCCTTTCCCAGAACAGCACACCTCACAGCACAGCTTACAGTGCAGCACCCATCACCCTTTACCCAGCACAGTACCCCTCACCTAGCACCCCTCACACAGCACAGCACACATCACCCAGCACAGCAGTCCTAACCCAGCATGGCACAGTCAGCACCCATCACTCACAGCACAGGAATATCCCCACACCCCACCTACTCCCCATATGTCTTTATCTCCCCCCTCCCATAGCAGTGTCATCAGCCTCACTCCCCATATGTATCTGTCTCCCATTCCCCCTATAGCAGCAACTATTATCAGCTCCCTGAGCTCCTACTCCCCATATATCGTTGTCTCCCCCCTCCCATAGCAGTGTCATCAGCCAACATTCCCCATATGTGTCTGCCTTCCCTCATCCAGCTCTTACCTGTATGCTGTGTGGTGGCGCAGGGTCTAGCAGCAGCTCCGCGGGTGTTGCCTGCCAATCCTCTACACAGCTAGATCCCCTTCTGTCCTCCTCTGCACTCTGCCTCAGCAAAAGTGAAAGTAAACACTTCCTGTTTGTGTGAGAATACGTGTCCTGCTGCAGCCTCCTGACTGGCTCGGATTGTCAAACCTAAGCCAGCTCAAAGAAAAAAAATCTACAACTGGCCCTAGGCTTGGGATGCCCCTATGCATTTGCCTATAATGCCTATGCCTATGGCTGGCCCTGTGCACAAACCCATGGGCAGAAACCTCAAATAACGGTCCATGACAACTCTTTCAACCATCTGTGGACTGATTAATGTCTCTGGCTATGACTGTTTCTTGGTCAGGTGGGTGACATTGTGCATTTGTAAGTGGGGAGGCTTGTCCATGGAGTATACCCAATGATGAACTCGTTGTGCTTAAAATGAGAATGTAACTGCCAGATGAGTCAGGATTTCAGTTTTTAGCTTTTCATAGTTCAGAGCATCTGCGGTGCTTAAATCAAAATAAGCTGTTTGGGGTTCTCTTGAAAGAAAATGTGCCAACAGGCCAGCCCATTGTTCCTAAAACTAACTTTCACGCTTAGCGGTTCTCTCAAATGTGGTCAGATACGCCTCCACATCATCAGCCATAGTAATTTTTTTGAAGACAGTAACTAGTTCATATAGAGCTTGAGCTGGTTGGGAGATCTGAGAATGCATTTCCAGGACATGCTTCGAGATGTAGTACCACCACTTTTAACGCCTCATGGTCTAGGTGCTGTTGCCTCTGTATCTCCTCAACATTCATCTGCTGTTGCCTTGCGGTTTCCTGCTGAACCTGGATGACATCCTGCTGCACTGATGTAGCCTGTAGCAAGGCCTTAATTATGTCTTCCATGTTATCAGCTTTGGCAGGTAACTTTGTAGTTGCTTTTACCCAGGACATGTATCAGCATTGTTTTCCAAAAAGGAGCTTCTGGGCCTTTAAATGTAATAGTTTCCACAATTGTGCCAACAAAACACCACTTGGACTTGCATTTGTAAGTGAGGCACCACAACTCCCAGCATCTGTCACGCTGTATCAAGTCTCTGCAGAGTATAACTTCTGCAACTTTACTCTTGGCTGTATCAGTAGTCTGGATTCTTTCCAGGCAAACACAGAACTGCTTTCTGCATGTTCCTCAAGGCTGCTGCTCCTCTCACTATACGCATCTCAGTTGCCTGCTTTCTCCACCAAGTTTTAACAGTGTTAGGGGAACAGGTACGATTTTCTGCAGTAGAGAGTAGTGTACAGCAGCCAAGAGATTACACAAGTCCAAGGTTTATGGTGCACCTATTAAGCAGAAAAATAAAACATAAATAAATAACCTGCCTGTCCAGCACTAACTAAACATAAGTCGTTTTCTGACGAACACTACAAAAACATAAGAAGCTTAAACAAGTAAAGTTCACTTGTATCAATTAGTAGGATTTTTTTCTTACAGAGACTCTGCAGTCCTTCTCCCCATGCAGTGAGAGACATAATGACCAGGCTGACAGCTGTATAATTCCCTCATGCAGGTGTAATCATTAATTAGCCTTCTCTAAGGCTAAAGGTCCTAAGACATGAACTGTGTCTAATGGACAGAGCCCACCCTCATTCACCATCCATAACCCTAGGAACCGGTAGCCAGCTATTACCAAAGCCAAAAAGCTGTGAGCAGAACAAACACAAATAACTTCCTGGGGTTTTAAAACATGTAGGTTAGAAACCTATGACAAATATACAGTACATGCCCTCAAACACTATTCCAGTGTTCTTGTCACAATATATAGCAAATTCTGAGTGTCAGAGTTAAATCATTAAAATGTCAAAAAAGTATTGCACACCTATTAAAGTGCATGAAATAATTAAAGTGCATGAAATAATTGACATTGGGCTATATCATTCACATGATTAGGCTCCAGGTTCAGAATTGTATACACTGCTATCTAGAGAAGCTTTTCTGTATACAGCATCCCTTTCATAAAACCATGATTGGGTTTTATCAAGCATGATATAACCTTATAATGACCAAAAATGGGGTGATGGGCAAAATTTATAAGGGGTGAGAAGGGGGGTGATGGGCAAAATATATATTAGAGGTGAGAAGGGACATGATGGGCAAAATATATGCAAAAAATAGTTAAGGGATGAGAAGGGGGTGATTGGCAAAAAATGTGTAAAGTGTGATAAGGGGGTTGATGGGCAAAAAATATATAATGGGTGAGAATGGGAGTGATAGGCATAAAATATATAAAGAGTTAGGGGAAGGAGTGATACAGACTGCTGCACTGATACAGAAAGGGACACACACAGACTGATGCAGAGACATTGGGGGGTGCCAAATGACTGCCTTGCTCCAGATGACAAAAATCCTAGTTTTTGCCCTGGTATATTTTCGTTACTACCAATTTTGAATTCGTTTATCGAGAGCTACATTTAGGAAAATTAGCATGAGATATGAGATCTCACAGGTATTATTACAGTCACAAATATATGATCACATCCATGATTCTTATTATATGCCCGTGTTAAGATTACTTTTTGATATTAGCTGCTGATCACAGGATACACATTCACACATCATACTCTATAGATGTTGTACTAATTATATTAATACTTATATATTTTTTATTTATCCATATAATCAGGCTACTACATCATTGTTTTGCGCTATTCAGGCATATACAGTATAGAGCATGTATGTATATTGTAGAGAAAATTCATGCATTATATAATGCTCAAACTATCTAATTTTTAATGCAATTATTCAAAATGAATTATGTATTAACACCTAAAGCATATAAAAGAATAGAATGATCTAATAAAATAATAAAAAAATATTATGTATTAACACCTAAAACATTTAAAAGAATAGGAAACATTGATAAAATTTTATAGTAAAATTATTATTAAACTCGGATTGTTGAAATGTCACTCAAAGTGCAAACATAAAAGATGCTGTTTTGTGATGAGTGATGCAAACCAAAAAGTGTGTGAATGACACTCAAAAGCGAGACATCAATACAGATTGACAGTACATTTAATAAATGTGTCAATTTCTCTCTCTCTCTCTCTCTCTCTCTCTCTCTCTCTCTCTCTCTCTCTCTCTCTCTCTCTCTATATATATATATTAGGAGTGTGCACTGCCCACTTTTCGTGTTTGTGTTTTGGTTTAGGATCTGGATCTTTGTTCGTGTTTTGGATCTGGATTGGTTTTGCCAAACCACCCTTCCGTGTTTTGGGTTCTGGGTTTTGTGTTTTGCATCTGTATTTTTTTTTTAAAAAGGATAAAAACAGCTAAAATCACAGAATTTGTCGGTTTTTCTGCTCCTATGTTATTATTAACCTCAAAAACATTACTTTCCACTCATTTCCAGTCTATTCTGAACACCTCACACTATTGTTTTTAGTCCAAAAGGTTACACCGAGGTAGCTGGATGACTATGCTATGCGACACGAGTGGGCAGCACAAACATGTGGCCCATCTAGGAGTGACACTGCAGTGGCAGACAGGATGGCAGTTTGAAAAACTAGGCCCCAAACAGTACATAATGCAAAGAAAAAAAAGAGGTGCAAGATGGAATTGTCCATGGGCCCTCCCACCCACCCTTATGTTGTATAGACAAGACATGCACACTTAAACAAACCAACCATTTCAGCACCAGGGTCTGCCACACAACTGTGGCTGAAATGATTGGTTCATTTGGGCCCCCACAAAAAAAGCTGGCAATTAATCTGTCCCTGCACAAACTGACTCTACAGAGGCAAGATGTCGTCCTCATCCTCCTCATCCACCGATTCTTCACCCTCTTCAGTGTTATGTACATCCTCATCCTCACACAGTATTAATTCATCCCTGCTGGAATCCACCACCACAGGTCCCTCTGTACGTTCTGGAGGCTGGTCTCTCTGGAAGAGTTGATAATCCATTTATATGAACATCATCTTCTACACATTTTGTGGAAGCAACCTCCTATGCCTTTCGCTGACAAGGTTCCTGGCTGCACTAAACACTCTTTCAGAGTACACACTGGAGGGGGGGCAACTCAGGTAAAATAGAGCCAGTTTGTACAGGGGCCTCCACAATGCTTCTTTTTCCTGCCAATACAGGTATGGACTGTCTGACATCCCTACTTGGATGCTGTCACCAATGTAATCCTCCACCATTCTGTCAGTGGTGACAGTATCATATGCATTTACAGTAGACATGTCAGAAATTGTTTGCACGTTCTTCAGTCCGGACCAGATGTCCAAACCGGCCCTTGACTTATGACACAGGCGCTTGCTTGGCACTGCTACTGTGTTGATGCACTTGCGGCTACAGCACACACAAGTCACAAACACAGAAAAAATTGTTTTTTATTTTTTGGAGCACTTTGGGGTTACACCACCCTTTATCAGACTTATGAGACACAGGCGCACACTTGGTGCTGCTCCCTTGTTGATGCACATCTGGCTACTGCGCATACATTTCCCACACAAACAGAAAAAAAAGATTTTTTTTGTGGAGCGCACTTTGGGGGTTACACCACCCTTGAAGAGATGAGCAAGCCGGCCCTTTACTTATGGGACACAGGCGCACACTTGGCGCTGCTCCTTTGTTGATGCACATGCAGCTACAGTGCACACAATTCACAAAGACAGACAAAAAAGAATAATTTTTTATTTTTTGTGGAGCGCACTTTGGGGGTTACACCACCCTTTAATGGACAGACGCATGCTTGGCGCTGCTGCTTTCAGGATGCACGTACAGTGCACACAATTCAGAAACACAGAAAAAAATGTTTTATTTTTGTTGGAGTGCACTTTGGGGGTTGCACCACCCTTTAACAGACAGCCGCACGCTTTTTGCTGCTGCTTTGAGGATGCATGTACAGTGCACACAATGCACAAACACAGAAGAAAATGTTTTATTTTTGTTGGAGTGCACTTGGGGGTTACACCACCCTTTAACAGACAGCCGCACTCTTTTTGCTGCTGCTTTGAGGATGCATGTACAGTGCACACAATTCACAAACACAGAAAAAAATGTTTTATTTTTGTTGGAGTGCACTTTGGTTGTTGCACCACCCTTTAACAGACAGCCGCACGCTTTTTGCTGCTGCTTTGAGGATGCATGTACAGTGCACACAATGCACAAACACAGAAGAAAATGTTTTATTTTTGTTGGAGTGCACTTTGGGGTTACACCACCCTTTAACAGACAGACGCACGCTTGACGCTGCTGCTTTGAGGATGCACGTACAGTGCATACAATTCACAAACACAGAAAAAATATATATTTTTTGGAGTGCACTTTGGGGGTTACAGCACCCTTTAACAGGCGAGCCAGCCAGCCCTTTACTCATGACACAGGTGCACGCTTGGCGGTACTTTTTTGATGTACGTGCGGCTACTGTGCACACAATTCACAAACAGAAAAAAATATATATTTTTTAGCACTTGGGGGGAAGCACCCTTGATGGACAGAGCACCTCCTGGACAACACTACAGCACCCCTTTAGGACTGGAACACTGCACAACACAGCCCAGCCAGCCCCTATAGACTTTGGAGTGGATAAAGCCCTTATGGACAACTGACTGCACAACACAGCCCAGCCAGCCCCTATGGACAACAAACTGCACAACACAGCCCAGCCATCCCCTATGGACTTTGGAGTAGTGGACACAACCCCTATGGACAACAGCAGCACAGCACAACACAGCCGGCCCCTATGGACTTTGGAGGAGTGGACACAGCCCCTATGGACAACAGCAGCACAGCGCAGCACAGCACTACACTACACTATGCAGCCCAGCCAGCCCTAACTCCCACCCTCCCTCTTGACTGTCCACAGCCGAGTGAGAAAATGGCGCCGACGTGGGTACCTTTTATAGAATCCAAAACTCGCGAGATCCGGAAGGCGGGATGATGATGTTTTGCCTCGATTTCAGATCCGAGTCAGGTGGGAAAAGTCAAGCCTGACTTGGATATGACTCAGATCGGAGGGGCTCGGGGGGGTTCAGATTTCAGAAATCCGAACCCACTCACCCCTAATATATATATATATATATATATATATATATTATTATATATTACCCTTTAATACAGTACATATGTTGTTGGACCTTACATCTGTATGCATGCCTACAGTATATACCTTATTTAAATAAGAAAAGCTTTTCAACATATACTGTACATGCATTCTGTGGATATGAGGACATGTCAATAATTATATCTTTCTTATATTTTGACATTTCAGATATACACTATAAACAATGTGTGAAGCCATTACTGTAATTATCCCCAACATGGTAGTTTATGATGCTCCAATATAGAAAACATATCTTACAGAAAGGCAGAAAAACTGTTTCCAATATTAAGGGGCTGATCCAGACTTGGACATAGTTCTGATTTGGTCACTAATTACCAATGTGTTTTGGACTACGAATGTACTGGAGCCACAGTGTGCATGTTGTTGTGGCTAGGGTTGCAGTGTGGGGGAAGCCACATCCTGATTAACAGACTGCAGACATTTGGGGTTGGGGAGAAACATCTAAAATGCAGGTATATCAATGGCATTTTAGGGGCATGCTGAGGTCTGCAATTTTGTCTAAATCTCTATTATCATGTAGGATTTAAGTATTGTTTTTGCTGCAGTGTGCTGGGGGGCAAATCTCTTCTTTTTTTATCTGTGTTCAGTGTAAACCCCGCCCTTTACAAGCACCTGTGTTATGCAATTAAGCTGATTTGAGCAACTATCATATTTTTTTGCAGTTTGGAGAGGCATGAAGGGAGTCAGCATTAGGAGGATGTGCTGATCCTTATAGTGCCAAGTGGAGGTTTTTTGGGGTACCTCCAAGGTAAGTTAGCTCTCAGTTATCATGCAGTACACCAATTGTAATTATATGACCCAGAGTGGGTGCTACCATTATGTAGCAATAATAATTTTGGGGTGAGCATTTGGGAGTGGGGCCCCCGGGGGGGGTGGGTTCTGACTGGGACTTTCTCATGGCATCACCACTTAATTCACATAGAATACTTTTATCACTTCTCTATTTGTTTGTGTATTATTTATGTCATTTTAATTCTTTCTCATTTCATTAACACTTATTGATTTATCCTTACACATCTTTTCTTTACACTTCACTATCACCTTTTTCCCTTTTTTGTGTGACACCCTGGGGATGGCCTTTGGCTGGAATTTTTTTAGGGTGCGATGCTTCTCGGGCGTGAACCCCTTAATGTTAGGGATGCCAGTATAGAGGAGCCTTGACGATTGGCCTGGCGCTTATTCATAGATTTGCAAATGTATGTAACTAATACCTCTAAATCTCTATTATCATGTAGGATTTAAGTATCATTTTTGCTGCAGTGTGCTGGGGGACAAATCTCTTCTTTTTTTGTGAATTTTGTCATCAGAAACAGCTGCACTGGCCTCACTAGCTGGACAGAAACCTTAGGGTTGTGCTAATGTCCAAGGGTTCATCTGATGGGTACTATGGTGATCTGATGCTTCATCTTTAGACACAGACAGGGGAGCTGCGAAGGGGCATCTATTTACAAAGGACACCTCCAGCTGCTTTAATATAGCTGTGGAAAAAGACATGGCACTGATGTTCATTAGGATTAAGACAATCCATGAGGAATATAATTTTTGTTTAGCATTCCTAAAGTTCTTGATCCAGATACTCTCTTGGAATTTCTAGCCAAATTTGTCTCATGCCAAATGCTGTAAACCCCTTTGGGGTACCATTGTGGTATATCAGAAAATGCTTGCTATTTGATATCATTTGTTTTGGTCCATTTTTTATAGTATTTGTTGTAAAACCATTGTTTTGTGGTTATCTACAGGCATGCCTTACAATTAGAGATGTGCGCCGACCCCTGTGTTTTGGTTTTGGCTCTGGATGTCCCCTGGTTTTGGATCTGGATTGGTTTTGCCAAAACCTCACCTCTGTGTATTGTTTTCATGTTTTGGATTTGAATCTGGATTTTTTCTTAAAAAAAATACAAAAACAGCTAAAATCATATAAAATTGGCCTTTTTTTGTTCCTACAGTATTAATAATCTCAATAACATTTATTTCCACTCGTTTCTAGTCAATTGTGACTACCTCACAGCTCACAATATTATTTTTTTCAATTAGTTAAAGGGCCAAAAGGTTGCATCCAGCTTGCTGGCTCAAAACTGATTGATGTTATTATTAATAAAGTGTGGACTGTGCAAAGATGATGTTTGGGATACCCTTGAGGATTGAAGAATTGATAGTTGACAGTTGGTGCAGCCCCTGGCTGTAAAATTGATAATAAATTAATTAAAAAACAATTCATTGGTGCAGCCCCGGGCTCAATAATTAATAATAATTTAATTTAAAAGGGAAAAAACAATTCATTGGGTGCAGCCCCTGGCTGAATAATTAATAAAAAGAAATTCATTGATGGAGCCCCAGGCTGTAAAATTGATAATAAATAAATGAAAAAACAAATCATTTGTTCCTAAACCAACCATAACATTAATTTAAAATGTCTGGCAGCAATGCCCCAACTAGCACATAAAGAAAAGGAAAAAGGTGCAGGATGGAACAGTCCATACACCCTTATGTTGTATACGAAACAGGACATTCACAGTGTAACAAATCAATCATTTCAGCAACAAGGACTGCCAATTGTGGCTGAAATGATTGGTTTGTTTGGACCCCCATAAAACAGGCTGCCAATGTGCATTGGACATGGAAATGAAAATGATCCCATACACAAACTGGCTTTACATTACAAGTTGTCATCGTCCTTGTCCTCATTATGCCCATCAGTCTGTACAGTCTCTTCTTCACACAATATTAATTCTTCCTGGCTGGATTTCACCATAGGCGCCTCTGTAATTTTTTGATGTAATTGTTGGTAGAGGTCTTCCTCGTGGATTTGTAATTCATTTAATGAACATAATATTTTCCACATTTTGAGGAAGTATCCTCCTACGCCGATCACTGGCAAGGTTTCCAGCTGCACTGAAAACTCTTTCAGAGTACACACTGGAGGGTTGGCAACTTAAGTAATGCAAAGCCAGTTTGTGTATGGGACTCCAATTTGCCTCTTTTTCCTGCCAGTACTGAAAGGGACTGTCTGACATGCCTATTAGGATGTCATATCTGAAATAGTCCTCCACCATTCTGTGAATGGAGACTGTATCACACATAGTCACGGTAGAAGACATGTCACTAGTAGGCAGTTCTCTCAGGCCTGACCAGATGTCATATTTTGGTGAACGATCTGCATGACCAGCAGGCATTCTATAAGGAAAATTTATTTTTTCCTTGCAGCTGCAGAAACTGAAAGATTAGATGATGGTGTTTTACGTGTGGCTGCAGCTGACTTTTTTTTTACCAACAGCTCTTTGCACAGTTTTAGATTTTGGTCTGTTGGAAAAAAACTCACAATGTAGGACTTAAACCTAGGATCCAGAATGGTCGCTAAAATATGTTTTTCAGATTTCAATAGATGGCCGACTCTTGGATCCTGGTAAAGTGAATCAAGGGCTTGATCCACCAGTCCGACATACTTTGCACAATCGCTCCATTTCACCTCCTCCTTCAGTTTCTCCAGCTGTTTTTGCAAAAGTCTGATGAGAGGAAAGACCTGACTCAAGCTGGCAGTGTCAGTGTTGCCGAATGTCTAAAATGTCGGGGTATTTTGCGGGCCACAGAGAGCATCACATGCAAGACCCTGTCATTTTTTAAAAAATGTTACACCAGCAAATTAATTGTGTGAGCAAAACATGGGACATGTTGGAATTTGCCCACATGTAATGCTCTCAAAATAATGGTGGCATTGTCCAAAATCACAAATCCCGTGGAGAGTCCAAATGGGGTAAGCCATTTAGCAATGATTTCCCTGAGTTTTTCAAAGAGGTTCTCAGCCGTATGCCTCTTAGTGAAACCAGTTATACAAAGAGTAGCCTGCCTCTGTATTAGCTGTCTTTTGGTAGATATTGCTGCTGCTGTTGCTGTTGTAGGCAACACACCTACTCAGTGCGCTGTAACAGTCATGTAATCCTTAATTTGCCCTGTCCCACTTGTCCACATATCAGTGGTCAAGTGGACAGTGGGTACAATGGCATTTCTGAGGACATTGATAAGGTTTTTTTAATGTCCTTGTACAGACTTGGAATTGCTGTTCTAGCGAAGTGGAAACTAAAAGGGATCTGGTAGCAAGGACACAGGACCTCAATTAACTGTTGAAACCCCACTGTGGTAGTGGCGGATACTGGATGCACATCTATTTTCAGCATAGCTGTTATGGCATCAGTAATCCACTGTGCAACTGTGTGATTGCTGTCATACTTGTTTGCCCTTGCAAACAATTGTTTGACAGTTAATTGTTTTTTGGAGGATACACTACAAATAGTCTTCCTCCTGGTCCCCCACTCACAGCAACAGCAGCAGCAGCAGCAGCAACAGGCGTGGTCATCAAGGATCCTTCTGAGGAATCACAGATAGAGGAGTCAATCATGCTTCGAATACCAACATCAGATGCAACAGGACTACTCCCGATGACGAATGAGGATGTTGATGATGCAAGTGTTGGTGTTAGAGATCGAAGGTGCTTAGATCTCACAGAGAGCAAGCAGGTAGGTGATACAGGACTTGTTACTTTTTGAGTTTTGGAACTTGGTGCCAAACACTTTGATATTTGATGAATGCACTCCAAGTGATGTAACAAGGAGGAGGTTCCTAGGTGGTTTATGTCCCTCCCTCTACTCACTCTTGAATGGAAATGGTCACATACTGTATGGCTTGACAACTGTTGTCTGGATTGGGGTGAAACTAATTCCACACGTGAGATGTAGATTTTTTTATCTTTTGCCCTGGCATGACAAAAATGGGCTTTGTCTTTTTCAATTCCTGGGCAACAGCTGTTGCCTTACTTACACAAAGGACATCCTCGGCATCAACATCCTCATCACCACATCTTCATCATCAACATTCTCAGCGCCTTCAACTACCAAAGTATCCTCCTCCTCCATGTGCAATTCCATAGAAGAATCCTCACTGACTACATCTGCAAGATGTTGACTGCCCTTCCCCACATTTACAGAGCGCACACAAATGTTGGAACTTGGAGGATCCTCCAGTACACTAGTATTTAGGTCTGGCTCACACATGGCAACCGCGGACACACTTGCACTCTCCTCTGGGATTTGTGATTTTGATTTCTCAGGGCACACAGTTGGTTTTTACGGAGCTGTCTTACTCATCTTAACAACTTAAAATTTTTTAATGGTACCACTACCACTACTACTGCAAGCAGAAGGGCTATCAGAATCAGAACCAGCAGTCATCATAAATAAAGGCCAAGGCTTTATCTGTTCCTTACCACTTTGTGTAGTGAATGGCATATTGCCAATTTTTTGTTTATCTAAAGGAAAATTTCCTTTCAATTTTTTTTCTTAACTTCAGTAAAAGTAGGTTTACCATATCAATGGTGTGACTTAAGCCCTGGGGCATGGGCCTTTATAGAGGATGAGGAAGTTGATGGCCTTGCACTGCTGGCGGCAGCTACAACATGCGGTTCTTGGCCTTGCTCTCCTGTCATGTAACAGCCCTCCATATTTTCTGCGGTCTTGAAGCAGTGTCACAAGCACCAATAGTGTAGCCAAGATGCGGTTACAAAGTTCACACATGTGCAGTCGTGCGCGCACAGAAAAAAAATAGACAAAATAGACAAAATACACTTTTTTTTTTATGGGTCCAGAACTTGGGCCCAGAGCACAGATTGATGACAACTGGAGTTGGGCAGCACAAGGTTGTTTTGCTGACTTGCTGTATTTTGTGCAGCTAAGCCTAACACGCACACACACACACACAGACAAATATTAGACAAAAATACACTTTAAAAAAAAAAAAATAATGTCCAGAACTTGGGTCCGGAGCACAGATTGATGACTGGAGTCAGGCAGCACTAGGTTGCATTCCTGACTTGCTGTACCTTGTGCGGCTAAAGCCTAACATGCACACACACACAGATAAATATTAGACAAAAAAGAGAGACTTTTCAAAAAAAAAATTCAGGTCCAGAACTTGGGCCCAGAGCACAGATTGATGATGACTGGAGTTGGGCAGCACAAGGTTGCATTGCTGTATCTTGTGCAACTAAGCCTAACATGCACATACACACAGACAAATATTAAACAAAAAAAAGACACTTTTTTTTTTCGTGTCCAGAACTTGGGCCTAGAGCACAGATTGATGATAACTGGAGTTGGGCAGCACTAGGTTGCATTGCTGTATCTTGTGCGGCTAAGCCTAACACGCACACAAAGAAAAATATTAGACAAAAAAGACACTTTTTTTTTTTTTTTTTAAATGTTGCATCCAAAACTTGGGCCCAGAGCACAGATTGATGAAGACTGGAGTCGGGCAGCACTAGGTTGCATTGCTGTATCTTGTGCGGCTAAGCCTAACATGCACACAGAAAAAAATAAAAAGACAATAGATATTTTTTTTTCAGGTACAGAACTTGGGCCCAGATGGATGCAGCAGACAGCACAGCACCAGCCCAGATAGATCAGCAATAGCACCAGCCCAGATGGACACAGCAGACAGCACAGATGGATCAACACCAGCCCAGATGGACGCAGCAGACAGCACAGCATCAGCCCAGATGGGTCAGCAACAGTACCAGCCCAGATGAACACAGCAGACAGCACAGCACCAGCCCAGATGGATCAGCAACAACACCAGCCCAGATGGATGCAGCAGGCAGCACAGCACCAGCCCAGATGGATCAGCAACAGCACCAGCCCAGATGGATACAGCATACAGCACAGCAGTGACAGCACCAGATGGATCAGTACTGCAACAGCCCAGGACACAGCAGACAGCACAGCAACAGAACAGCACAACACCAGCATGCACAGGTAAGTACCTCCCAGCTCTACACTACCCACCCTCCCTGTTCAGTCTTCACAGCTGGAGTGAAATGGCAGCCGCCGCATGGCCCCTTATATATAGAAATGAAAGCTCGCGTGCCGCAAGAATTTGTCTCTATGGTTTTGCCTCAGTTTGAGATCCGGGGCAGGTGGGGGAACTGAACGCATGTTTAGTTATCGCCCCGGATCTCTAAGTTCAGGTGGGTTCGGATCTCTGAGATCCGAACCCGCTCATCTCTACTTACAATGTGCACAGCTAAACAGTCCATTTTGATATACTTGCAGTTCTCAATTGTTGATAAATGGCTGTGGACGAATTGGTCCTTTATGTTGTGGGTCTCCTCCAACTAGTCTGCACATTCTATGGTAAACATGTAGCAAGATCTTTATCTGTTTTAGAATTGTCCAAAGTTTTTGGAAAATGCTAATATCTCCCCAATGTTTACTAATGTTCCAATGAATCTGACTGGTTCTTCTTCATCTTGTTTTAGATTTGGTGCAAGAAGAGATTCTGGAGGGTATGTCTTGGTAATACTACATACTTTATTCTTTAATCAGTCACATCATTGTTTATCCCTTTGTTTGTGTTATGATTCTCACTCCAGATGAGAATAATGGGACTGCTGACCAAGGGCAAGACTGGGCAGAGAAGTGGGAGTCCTTCCACAACTGGAGCTGGCTAGAGTGAGGCTGCAGAAAGATGGCACAACACAGAGAAAACACGGTGAACTAGCAGTGGCAGGTCACTGTGGTCTGAGGAATGTCTAGGGACTGTAGAGCAGCTAGGACAATAGATAAGGAATGACTAGACATGGTAAGCTGCAGAGCAGGAGTGAAAAGGACTGTGGTATGCAGGATTTAAGTCAAGACAAGACAGGACATGCAAGAACCTGACAAGGACAAGGCAGACTAGACTGGACTGGTAAAGACAATACAGACTAGACTGGACTGGCAAAACAAGACAGACAGGACTGGACTGGCAAAGACAAGACATACAGGACTAGAGTACAGACAATACTGGACTAACAAGAAACAATGATGTGGAAAGAATATTGGCAGGAGCTGTGGTGCGGCTAATGAGCCGAGATGGTTACAGACTATGATGTGGCCAAGTAGCCAGAGACAAGACTTGAACAGAGTGACCTTGAGCAACTGTAACAACTGAGATTTGACTACTGAGGTGACAAAGTATGGACAGAGTTCGATGCGGCCTTGTGAGCCATGATTCGGCTTAGACAGCCAGGATGCGGCTAGTGAGCCATGATGTTAGAGACAGAGGACCTGATTCAGACCCGCTCGTAAGCATCCGCATGCTCGCTCTGAGCGATGGTCGCACAACTGCGCATGCGTATGGTTTGCAATGCGCATGCGCAAACCAGTCATTGCAGTCGGAAATTGTGCGCTCGTAAAACACAGAGGGGCTGCTATTTTGAGTGACATAATGTGCCATTTGTGGGTGGTAACGGGGGAAGGTGCTTGAAAACTGGGGAGAGGTTGTGCGAATGCAGGCGTGCCCAATGGTCAAAAGGGCATTTAATGGGAGTGCATAATTAGCAAAGGAGCGTCATCGATCATGTCACTTGGTTGTCTTTTAGCCTGAACTGCTCGCAGTGATTGTGGGAAGTAATTCCTACTTCAAGCTCTGCGAGCAGTTCAGATGCCGTTCGATGTTCCCGATTAATCTAATAAAAACAGGAGATGATGTGATTTGCGAACGGCAAAGAGGCGTCTTGAAAAAATAGTGAGCACATTTAGCGGACGCTCGCACAGACATAGGGCCGTCCTCACAACGCAAAGAGCGAGCGCTCAATTTAAATATCCAGCCCCTTTTGGAGAGCGAGCGTCCGTAAATAGCATCTGGGTCTGAATCAGGCCCAGAGTTCAATGTGGCCTAACAGGCCATGATGCAACTTAGATGCTGCTTTGAGAGCTGTGATATTCTTGGTAAGGGTGCAGCCTAGCAGCCGAGATGCAACTTTGAGAGCTGTGACATACTTGGCAAGGATGCATTCTAGTGGCCGAGATGCAGCTTTGAGAGCTGTGACACACTTGGCAAGGGTGCATCCTAGTGGCTGAGATGCAGCTTTGAGAGCTGTGATTTACTTGGCAAGGGTGCGGCCTAGAAGCTGTGATGTGACTAAGACAGCTGAGGTGCAGCCACTGAGCTGTGATAGTACTAACACAGTTCTAGGCCTTTCAAGCTGAGGTGCAGGAACCATACAGCAGACAGGTGTACTTAGACATGGCAGGAACACAAACTGGAGGCAGCAAGGTGGAGAACACTGCAAGTAACATTAGCTGAAGGCAGGCTGACATGACTAGACAGAACTGTGGTAATAATACAGCAGGGCTGAATACTGACCGGATCAGGATACAGGAACAGTTGACCTTGGTAGACCAACAAGAACTAAGGCAGCTGTGAACAGAGCAACATACACTGGCAATCAGACAGTATAACCAACACTGAGTGCATGGATGGCTGTAACTTATGAGATGCTGGATCCAATCAGAGCAACTCCCTACATAGAGCCTTTCCTAATGACATGCTAGTGTGCAACTGGGTTCAGAAAACAGAGAGAAAATTAATTAGTTTGCAGCTGAAGTCTGCACACAAACATATAGGCAAGATTACAGTTTAGAGCTGAAAACAGACTAGACAGGATTTCCAGCTGCCTGCAACAGCCAGAACAAGGACAAGATATGATGCAGTGTCCCTTTAGCAACTATGACTGGGAAATACCACCAAGATGACATCCTAGCCACAAATCCTAACAGTTTGTAGGTATCTGGATTTTTCTTTGTACAAAGAAGTTCACCCATTAATATTGCTCTTATGGTAGCATTTAAGTGTGAACTGCTAGAGTGCAGAAAACTTTTGGTCACCATTTTCTTTCTAAATAATTTCTGTTGACATTAGGCCATCATCTTCAATCTTGATTGTCAGGTCCAGAAAATTGATTTCATTCTGACTCATCTCATGGGTGAGTATTAAATTATAATTCTTTGTATTTATTATGGAAATTAATTTCTCATCCTGAGTTTCCCATCCCAGATTATTAGAATATCATCTATATAATGGATATATAATTAAATATGTTCTGTATATGTCTCATGGGATTTGTTGAAGAACATTTTTTTCTCCCACCACCCCAGGTAGAGTTTGGCCTATGTGGGGGCACAAGCTGTCCCCATTGCCGTATCTCTAAAATGGAGGTAGAAATGTTCATTACAGTTGAAATATTTTTTTATTAGTACAAACTCCAATAATGTAATAAGGAATTTGTTGGACTTTCAATGGACTTGAATATCCATGAATTATTTGGTGATCATTAGCCATCCTTGTTATAATGGGTGTATACACTTTCAACATCACAATACATCTAAAAAGAGAGGAAAAGAGAAGACAAATGTGCAAAAAAGGAAAGAGAGAGAAGAGTGTACATTAACTTTTGCACTATATTTTTAAATTTTACATTTATATTATGTGTTATATTATATATTATAATATTACATTTATATTATATAAGATATAAATATTATAATATATAATATTCATTTATATTATAAATGTTTCTTTTTTATTTGTCTAATTAAATAATAAAATTTTAGGTGCACTATTTTAAGTGTATATGATGGCATTCAATGTAAATTGCAATAAAACAAGGATGTTTATCCATGGATATAGCAATAGTTTCCAGATTGTCAGTGGTCAGTTCAAAATCTTGAAACATTTAGGTGGAGACTGCTGAAAAGGCATTTGAATACACAGTATAAAAAGAAAGGTGAGAAGTCAAGAGATGAGAGGTATATTTCAGTGTCTTCTGCATAGAGGTGACACTTCAGGCCAAAGGAGAATATGAAATCACAGAGACAAGAGGTGCAAAGATTGAAAAATAGAGGATAAAAAACAGAGCCCTGGATGCCACCAACAGAAAGAGGAAGTCAAGGGTAGAATGAGTGAGAGGCAGAAGCACTGAATTAGTTACCAGAAAGATAGAAGGTAAACCAGTACAGAACAGTGCTGCAGAGGAAAATAAAGTAATGGTTGTTGAAGAGATCAAGGTGAGGAAATAAAAAGGTCAATTAGTATTAGCATTGAAAACTTACATTGGCCATCATTGGCCACTTTCGTGTGAGCAGTGCTGATGGATTGTAGAGGGTGGTAGTCCAATGGAGGAGTCTAAAGAAGAGGGAAAGTGAAGACAAAGTTACTCATTATTTTGAAAGCAAGCTGAGTAAAGAAACAGGGAGATTTATAGGTAGAGAAAAAGGGTCTAGCAATAGTTTCTTGAGAATGAGAAAGATAAGTGCATGTTTGAGGTAAAAGAGGTATGGACAAATAATATAGATGAGGAATTAAGGAGAAACAGAGGAACAGTGGATGATCACCCATATTAAATATTTAACTATAAAACCTTACTAACCACAACTAATGTTCATTAAATATATTATCCCTGTATTCTCCTAGCCCTAGCTCCTGATGGAAGACACAGTGTGTCTTTCTTAGCAGCTTTTATTATGTGGTTGTTAATGCTAATGTGCTGGTGTAAACGGGTAATTATCTCCTTAAGGGCAGGAGTCATGATGGACAATATAATTAGATATACAATTTATACAGCACTCTTAAATATAGCCTATATTTAGCAAAATATTTTTTGTATGAATGAACTAATATATAATAATACTACTTTGGGCGACCTCAAAAATATGACCTAATATAACATTGGATTCTACAGAGTTAAATATTTAATTCAAGAGCAACATAACCAAAGGTAAGCTAAATCAATAGAAAATTAGTTATTCACCATGAATCTAAGAATTTCAAAGATAATTAATTCATAATTAGCAAGTCAGGGTTGTCTTATTTTACTTTTAATATAATTACCATAGCAGAATAGATAAACAAAGAACAATAAAATATGAAAATATGTAATCAAAGGTGATAGTATTATCCTTGTTGACTTCTAATAACTGAAACTATTAATTAATCAATGGTAATGCCTGGGGATAAGCCTAGAAAATAGCATAAGATTTTTGTACAACAAAAAGTGAGTAATATTGCTAGCATCATGGGTTAGTATTCATGTTTTTATTAAGCATATAGGAGAAAAATTAAAACCTTATGGGACTCATGGTGATGTGGATGTACGCCCATTGAAGGGCATGGCACACTTTCGTATGTATGCCAACTTGCTTACGTTAAATACTTGCAAATCCTTATAACTAGAGAGGTGGAGAAGGAGTGGGAAGGACAATTTAATATACATGCTGTAGGTCAGTGAAGGAAGGACCATTTTTGCAGCAGAAGAATGGAGGTGATATCAGTAAGTTCATTACATCTACACTATAAGCCATAGAGGTATCCCCGAGCTGACCCATAGTGAATCCTCAATCCTGGAAGAAGACCAATGCATGGATGGAGGCACTGCCAGGACACAGAACCTATTGTAGATAGTTAATTTGACCCTATCAACCATCAAGGAAGATAAATATGTTTGCAATAGTTACATCATTTTTATTTATAATTTCTAAGTTATATACTCTTGCTACTTCCACAAAAAAATAAATTTCATTGTAATTACTTATTTTGAATACTATGTTTTGCCCACCTCCATAAAAAGAAAAAAATTAATTTATTGGAAATTAGTCAAATAAGCAAAAGAAGCCATGAGCCATGAGACCACTGAGAGCACTTTAAAGAAAGAGTCACTTCAGCTACAAGGGAGACTGGTCATAAAAGGGGGGGCTGTAGCATGTCAGCACAAAGGTTTACATATCAGTTTACATGTGTAGGCCTTGGAACATCACAAAGAGGGCCTGATTCAGAGGTACAAGCTAATGCAGCCTTGACTGCATCTTTTTCTGCAGCACGATTGCATCTTTATGCTAATGCTGCAGCTGATGTTATTCATACAAAAATGGCACTTGCTGCAATGCTGATCTGCTATTTTGCATATTAAGACCCACCATTGATCACACAAGGCTACCAAATCAATGCAACTATGCAAAACACTGGTGTCTTTTTAGCCACCACCCAGTAACCTTACCACCCAGGAATGCCCACTAATATTGCCTCTCTCTCTGTCCAATTTCATTCTGCAGATTTTGGTAGTAACCATCAAGATCCATGCACAATGCTATTTTAACACAATGTGTGGACTAAAGACATCAGCCGCTTATGTTCGATATCACTACTGAGTCCACATCTGAATCATTCTCAGGCAGCATTAGCATAAAGTAGATGGCAGAATGTTACATAGCCAGGACTGGGAAGGCAAGTTCAGAGGTCTAGAACTAGCAGTTCAGGTAATAGATCTCAAAATCAGGGACAACAGCAACAATGAATGGAGCATCAGGGTGTAGAAAGTGAGTATTATATGATAGAGTGATGATGCAATCATGGGATACACAGACAGGACAAAAATGTGAGGTAGAACAGGTGCCTCAAAACCAAACTCACCAAACACAAGCTGCAACACATGCAGCTACCTGGTCATTAGGCAGGAGACTCAGCTGGACTGTAGCTCTGTTATTCAGTACCTGTTAAATTCAATCATGGCAAGATGGAGGACTGCTGATAATGGCAGTCATACCATGTCAGGTTAATGTCCCTGATGGTGGGATCAGGCACAGGCAAGGCACAGGAGTAGAGCAGGATGACAGTTGTCCAATTGGGTCCTCAGGCCTCCCAGAGAGAAAAGCGCAAGACCAGGTACCTAGGAGGAATCTGCCATCAAAGATAGCACTGGCAGTAAGTCTGCAGGACATGGAGCCACTGTGTCTTGAAGCAATCTGGATCAGCCACAGACCTCGCAGAGTGGAGTCTCAGGAATGAAGGACCAGTCACAGGTAGGACCAGTGGGGAAATCAGGCAGAGGGAGAGGCCAGAGAGGAGAAACTTCTACCAGAATACAGAGCTTTGTATTGACACATCCACCATCATTGGCCCAGAAGACCCCCCCTCCATTAAATCCATTTGATAATGGGCAATGGAAAAGCAAATTTTCATTGAAGATGTAAACAAATTCTGTACATTGAAGAGTTTCTGGAGCATTACATACATTTAGAATTATGGTTTAATAATGTATTATTAACTACAGTACAAACTACAAAATAAGAAGAGCAATGCCATGACCAGTCCGCAGAAGAGATCAAAGAATAATGAAGGGGTCAGGATGTGGATGGACTAAAGGTGAGGGAAAAAGAAGGAAGAAGTAAAGCAATAGAAGGGGCCATTGATATAGGGTCCAGGGGAGGAGGTGCCAATGTACCTGTACCTGGGGGTGTCTGTCCTTTTGAGATCTAGACATGTAACATGTGTTCCTAGCTAAAAAATCATGCTATTTTTTGTAGCTATGACACTCCTGATTCTGAGACCCATGCAGACAGGACCCCAGCTGTGTCTACTCTTGCAGATGCATCTGCGTCTTTATGCTAATGCCAGGGCTGATTTCTTCAAGACTGAGATGCCCACCATCAGTATCTTGCACCTGTGGAAATCTATGTCAGTGTGTTTTAAGATGCACCATTGGACACACCATCAAAACTTGCGATAACCCTTTGGCAGATGTAGTTTCTCTGTATGAGTATGGTATCCTGTGTAAGCAGTTGTGCATCTTTAGATGCCTCCACTGCCAGAAACACACCTGCATCTGCCTAGCAACCACACTTTTGTTAATGCAGACAGTGTAAAAGATGTAATAATCAAATAACTGATATCACAGCATGGGTCTATAATCTGCAGAGATCGTCAGACACATGTAGTTAGTTCATAACATTTAGTTATGCACACGTCTACTGTTTACAATAGTAGTCTACATATTAAAAAAAAGGTCAATAGTGTGGTATTCTGAATATGACTAAACCGAGGTTGTTGCAATCAATTACACAGAAAAATAAATGTCCAATACAAACAACAGAACTGCCATCCATACATGGCTGATGATGTAATCAGCAAAACCCCTGTGTGTACAAATAAATAGTGTTATGTATAGGGAAATATCCAGAGATACAAACTTGAAGTCAGGGTATCCTGTGCTGTGCAGCCACGGGAACCCTTGCTGCTGCTGCCGATGTGCGTTTCGCTGATATGGTTTGATCACGGGGGAATATTGTGGAGCTGAGTCATCGGGAGGCCTGGATAATAAGAGGACAGATAGTCAATCATCTGCTGTCTGGCCTTGTGAGACAGGTCCTCCAACCAAAAGGAGGTCAATAGAATTGGCTGTTTGAGTACAGCCTATTAGTATAGACGGCAGGTGTTTAAGAGATCTCCCTGTGATGTATATTCACAGGGCTTTCATCTAATTAGTTAACCTCATTATACTGTGTAGAGGTCAAGTAATCTATCATCCTTAGCCTGTCAATTAGTCCATACATACTAAGTAAAGAAATGACAGGGTATATCCTTCATAGATGGCATGGATTAGAACAAATCTATCCATATGGAGAAGATTATTAGTACACTATGCGCAAATAAATGCAATATAAATAAGACAAAGAAAAGGGGGAAGAACATGAAAAAGAAAAAATAATAAAATAAATTGAAAAAACATTAGAATAAATAATAAATAAATCTGGTAAAAAAATATTGAAGGTTTACAACAAAAATTATTATAATGAAAATTATCCTTATAAACGGATACATATCGCATAAAAGACCTCTCTCACTTCTAAGGGAAAAGCGGCTTTCTATTTATATATATTTTTTTATCCAACTATTTTCTATACTGATATTTGGCAAGTGCGACAATCTCTCCTTCCCCATTTCCCTTATTATACACATGAGAATGTCGACATGGTCATAATGTCGAAATTCAGCATTTCGACGTGTCACATTGACCACATCGACATTCATTATCGATGACAGTGATGACATTTCAGCATTATTAGAGTGTTGACAAATATTCCTGGTAGTCTAGTGGTGACCTGGTAAGATGGATCGGGTGGTTCTGGTGGTGACATCCTAATGACTAATGGTGGATCTCTGGTAGTGAGAATTGCTAATCCTAACCTATAACCCTCCCCCTAGTGCCTAACCCTAACCTCCTCTTCCATATCCTAACTCTAACCTCCTCTCCCATAGCCTAACCCTCTGCTTACTGAAGAATGTCAACATTTCGCATGCTGATATTTCACATGTCAACATTCTGCAGATGCTGACAAGTTCCAAGTCAACATTTCTACAATGTTAACATCATAAGTTCATAACTGTCAATATTGTAATGTTGACATTTTGAATGTTGACTTTATGACTACATCCCATATACTGTATGTAAAGAAGCCTTTATACCTTTATATTGGTGGAAATGCAGTGAGTTCAGAAATTCTCACTTCTGTTATTCTATGGAGACCACAGCAGCTCATATGCTTTATTCATAGCTAGCATTACACAATAACTAATACAGTAAGCCATTGTCTGCTGTTTTTTGCTTTCCACTGACAGCTTGTTATTTTTAGGACACACACAGAGAAACAGATTCAATAAAATGAGTGCATTCCCTAAACCACAGAGATGTAGAAGGAGCCTGAGGCTCATGCTGCTGTATATGTTATCAATACAGTATCCACAGTGTATGAGTGAGCCTTGCTCAGCATCCACAGTCAGGTGATGACTTCTAATACATGATCACAATCACTTTAATGTTTAATTTGCTGCCTCCAAGTTCTAAAGATGTGCCAATAGATTTGCTCTAGTTCAGAATTTTACTATTATAGAATCCACAAATGAATCTCTATTTCTATAACATTCAACTGATGTTTGTATTTATGAAAAAGACAAAACATCATAGGGCTGGAGAAATCAACTGTTGTTACTGTAATAGCATTACTAGAAGATGCAAATGAGCAGTAACTCATGAAAACAAATCCGACGTGGGCAGCACAGACGGTGTAATGGTTAGCGTTACTGCCTCACAGCACTGAGGTCGTGGGTTTGATTCCCACCACGGCCCTAACTGTGTGGAGTGTGTATATTCTCCCTGTGCTTGCGTGGGTTTCCTCCAGGTACTCCAGTTTCCTCCCACACTCCAAAAATATTCTGGTAGGTTAATTGGCTCCAAAATATAAAATTAACCCTAGTGTGTATGTGTGTGAGCATGTGATAGGGAACCTAGATTGTAAGCTCCACTGGGGCAGGGACTGATGTAAATGGCCAACTATTCTCTGTTAAGCACTGTGGAATATGTGTGAGTATTGAGTACTTAATACTGTTAAAATTTTTAAAAAAAGGACGTAAAGTTGTTGACAATTTACTTGGATAGACTAAAGGTGCTCATATACACAGTGGGGCTGATTCAGACTTGCACAAGTACATTTTGCTGCATTCTGCAGCACTTTCTGCTATAATACACTTACAGAAGATGGTTCTTTCCTACTGCTGCTCTCACTGGAACTGTGCAGGTACTGTAGATGAATGAATGTCTCCTCTAAGCAGCGCTGTCTGCAGAGACTACTGGCAAGTTATGAGCCAAACAGCACCCTTTAGTTGTGATTGGTCATAACAGCCTTAATTCAGCCAATTGTTCATCTATTGGTGCAGTTCCATTGACCCCAGAATTAGTAAAAACCTCCAATAACTTGTTAGTATCTATGCAGGAGAGAAAGTGCTGCTGGTATGTTTATTTCAATGATAATTTAACCCTGGTGTGGTACCATGGGGTCTCTGTGACCCCACTCCTCTTTGACCCATGTTTTTTTTTTAAACTATCACGATTAGTGACCTCGCCTTTCACATATTTTTTTGTAAGGCCTTCCTAACAATGTGGCACATGTTCGCTAGTTTTCGTGTCTTTCTGTTTATTTCTTATTTATGTAGACTTCCATTTGGGGTCAAATAGACCCCATAGTACCTTCCATGTGATATAAATATTTTTCAATTTTTTTCGAGGTTCTGTGATGTGCACAGCATAATACAATGTCAAAATGGCAGGGATTGTCAAGCAAAGACATTCATCAGCTCCAAGCACCACCCAGCGCCATTTAGGACAGCACAAGAGATAATGTTTTTGTCCCAGATCAAAGGAAAAGAAAACCAAATTCATCTGTAATGATTGCAATAAGTTTGTGTGCAAAGAGCACAGCAAATGGCTGTGCAGCCAATGCCAGCAGTAAAAGTTAGGCCTACAGTGATTTAAAATATAGGGCCCACCAGGGAATGCAGTGGTAGGGTCCCAAGCTTGAGGGATGTGGCCAGCCACCACAGAGAGGCTTGGGTAACCATTAGAAAGAACATTCAAAGAACAGGTGCCCTTTATAAAGGAGGAGACAGGGGTATCAGGACCACCCACTTTCATTGCCAGGAGGGATAATCCTAATTTCCATAAAAACAAACCATATACCCAAGTATATGCATGATACTGATCAAGTTACTGAGCCCTAAAGGAGGGGATGTGCCCCTCAGACAGTGGGGCCCACCAGAGATTTCCCCTGTATCCCTGTGGGCAAGTCCATCCCTGCTGGTTACCATCACCAGCTTGCCTTCTAAAATATGTATATTCATTTTATACACTCCTTTATCAAATCATAGATTCCCAAAAACTTCAATAAAAGGGAAAAGTATAAAACAAAATTGCTGTCCTGCTGCAGTAAATATATACAAATTAGTCAAAATTGTTAAAAATGCACTCATATAGCTACATTTTAAAAACAGCTTTATCCAAACAAAATATATCTGTTTTTGCTAAACACTGTACAGTACATAATCAAGATTTCACAATAATAATGTAGGCTAACCAGGCACTAGTTCAAGTTGAGGCACTTCAATCCCAGAGCATCTTTCTCAAGAAAATGTGTAGAGATTATAATACATTTACATTTGAGATAGTACCCTAGATATTTTACTCTATTTTGGAAATCTTTTCAAATATTGAAACACTTTGGAAATACTCTCCAATAAGGAAGCTGTCTGTTTATTTAAAATGTTTGAAAGGCTAAGAATGTATCAAGATGAAGTGAGTGCAATTCCTATAGTACTTTGATTTTTCAGTCCTGTTTCTCACACAGCTTTATTATTTATTGAGTTCCTATTTCTCTTATGTGGTACATTCTGATCATTTGATTGGCAAGTAATTTTTCCATAAAGAACCTGAACTGCTGGAAGTGATTCAACTATTTGTAAGCTGGTAGGCATGGTTTATGCATGCACACCTGTTGTGATCATTCGCATGCACATCTCATTCACATTTGTATGGGTTGTTAATCAATTTACAACTTATATTTTATGGTTATTTATATGCATACTTGTTTGATGTTTTTATTAACTAAACAAGATACAAAAGGTACAGAAAAAAAGAAAAAGGTAGGTAAATATGAAACACATACAGGAAGAGTACACTAGTAACTACAAATGAGTTCTCAAGTGAAGCGGAGAACCATAACATATAATTTTGTCATCTGAGAAATCAAAGATCCACCAAGAATATATTAGGACAGAGGAAACCCAAATGCGATCCTCAAGGCTCCCCATCAGTTCAGCCTTTAGAGATATCCGTGGTTGAGCACATGTGGTTAAATCAAATTTACTGAGATACTAATTAAGTCACCTGTGCACAACCAATGGATATCTATAAAACCTGACCTGTTGGGGAGCCTTGAGGACCACATTTGGGAACCTCTGCTTTAGGACAATACCAAGCACAGAGATACAGTAAGAGATATTTTTGCCTGAAGGCAAGAGAAAGTAGGGGAGATGAAATTAAAGGGATATGGAAGGGGGGGAAATACTGTAGCACATTTTTTAATTCTTAACAACGAAGACAAGAGTAAATTGAGGGAAATAACCTCTGTCATACATAAATTCCTGGTATAAACTTGGGTCAGACCCGGGACACCAAGCACGGGTTGAAGCCAGGCTACCCCTTTCACACTTAGTGGGATGACCTGGATTATTCCCAGGTCACCATCCTACACAATGGACCCCTGTCTTTCTGTGACCCAAGTCTTCTGTCATTCAGTGAGCACTTTACTGTCCATGGTCAATCAATTTGCTTTAGGCTTGATCAGGGTCATCAAGACCTGGGTTGTACATTTCACACTTGAGCTGGGTCATCAACCTGGGTTTCGTTCCAGGAAATACCCTGATAGCAAGCAGGGCCATGGACCAAGGACTGTACGCCTAGATGGCACCTTTCAGACATACACCAGATACCTTTTGGTAAAAATTATTTATTTTGTTTTTAAAGCACATAGTTTAAACAGCACCATACAGGGATTATACAAAATAACAGTAAAACATGACATATGAATGACAAAGGAACTGTAACTTTACTTATTTATTTGGAGTGGACATTGATCTATTATGTAAATCTATTTCTCCAAATCAAATATATGATTTGCAGATATGATACTATATTGATAGATTTACACTGCAAGGGTAGCACTAATTACCCATTTTTATATTTGAAATTATGTTTTACAATTTGGGTATTGGTGATAAATGTAACTTTGGAACCGTCCTCAGCGCTTTGAGTAGGACAGTTCTTTTAATTATGTTGAATTGCATTTAATCAAAAACTGTTTTTATTTTCTGAAACATTTGAAATTCCACTCAGTAGAAGTTTCATCAACATTTCAGCTATTTCTGTGAGCTGGACCATTGGATTTGTGGACTGAATCAAAGAAGACTCATCTATCTCAACACCATAGCTTACAGTAATTTACTTAAGTGTGTGGGTGATGATAACTTGTCTTACTTGTTCATTAATTTAGCTTAATTAACATATGTTTTGATTAAGGGTATTCGTAGATATAATGCTTGTGTGGTGGAAAATAGCAGTACTGAATTATTTCTCAAATCATCTCATATTTTTAAAACAAAAAAAAAACAGCCACCCTTGATCCCTTGGATACATATTGGGGTCAATTTAATAAGCCCCTGTGGAATAATTCATTATGTAGTGTGTATATACAGAAGGGATGTAATTATGTGACCGGTGGCCTGTGGGAGTCTCAGCAAAGATCCCACTTCAGAGGAGGGTTTTCTCCTTGCCACAGTAGCTTTTCGGGGCTTGCAAAGGTTTAAAAGGATAAGCGTATATGGGCCTACTATCCATGCATTCATATAGTGATTTTACCTGGCCCCTACTACTGTTGTATAAATAAGGCCATTCGCAAATGGCTTTAGGTAGTTTCAAAAAGCCATGTTTTTTTACCACATGAAAACTTGAACCAGGCTTATGTTGATAGCAGTAACAAGTACAAAGTAAGGTACAGTAAAATATAAAAAAACAGTGATTTCTCTGTGGTTTACATCTTGGAAAATTGTGAGAAACTGAGATTAGTTTTTTCTCCGATGTTTTCAGCAGAGAATGAGTTAATCTCCGCTTTGTACTGTAAATTATATTATATGTTTTATATTAGTTATTTCCCAGTTTAATAAAAATATATCATAGTCACATAATAAATGTATATTTCGGAATACAATTTCAAGTAAGAGAGAAATGTCTAAAACCTATAGCAAAATTGGAATGGGCCCTTCTATACACCATCATAAAGTCATAAGCACATTGAAGCTGTATCCATGTTGGTACCAGCATGTTGATAAGGCCAAATTGTTGCCATGGGCATTGTGAATATCGACAGGCACAATGTCAACAGTCTGGGTTAGGCTGCAGTTAGGGTTAAGATTAGGTTTAAGGTTAAGCTGAGGTTAGGGTTAGGGCTCAAATACCTTAAAAAGCTGTGTGGACATGCAAACTGTCGACATGCACAAAGTCAAAGTATGGTCATGCTGACATTCAGGGGTAAATAAACTAAAGTGAGAGTGTTTAAAAGTGAGTTTTAGAAGAGATGTTGCTTATAGCAACCAATCAGATTCTACTTAACATTTAACTAGCACCTTCTAGAAGATAATATATAGAATCTGATTGGTTGCAATGGGCAACATCTCTTCTAAAACTCACTTCTAAAAACTCTCACTTTAGTAAATTTACCCATCAGACTAAAGATGTGCAGTTAGGTTTTCCTGAAATATGAACACACCTGAACTAATAGTATCCGAGTCCAATTGAGTCCTAGCAGGGGCGGATTGGGCCGGCGGGAAACCGGGACAGTTCCCGTTGGGCCGGCACATGGCTTCCCTCAGTGGATTACACAGTCAGCCTCCCCCCTCCCCTTCCAGGCTGGTCCACGCCACGCACTACACAGGCAGCCCCCCACTACCCCTTCCGGGCCGTGCCGCGCACTACACAGCCTCCCCCCCGACCATGCTGTGCACTCCCCTCAGTGACTTACACAGAGTCAGCTAGCCGGCCCCCTACACCTTCCGGGCTGGTCAGCGCCACGCACTACACAGGTAGCCTTCCCCCGACCGTGCTGTGCACTCCCCTCAGTGGCTACAGACAGCCTCGATCGGAGCACAGAGAGTACTGGGACACAGAGACAAGGAGCCTGTGTTAGAAGAGAACTGTGTGGGCTGCACGGACAGAAGCTCCAAGTGCAGCTACAGTAATGTGAGGAGGTAAGGAGCTCAGGGGACTGGCTGCAGTGTTACGAGGGTGAATCATTAAACTCACAGAGCAATGCTGTATACAGCTCAGTATCAAACCTTTGTTAGCTATTGTTGCTGAGCAAAAAGGCCCCCTAACACTTAAAATGTTCCTGTATTACCCAAATTGGCACTGTCCCTCCCTGCATACCCCTGAGACAGAACTAACTTGTTAGCTTTAGCAGTGTGTGCCAGTCATGGTTCGGTCCCAGGACTCCGCAGATGCTTTGCGGGGAAGTGGCTTTCTAGGGATGATGGGGAAAAAAGTGCTGCACAGATGGAGGGCAGTAGCTCTTGACTAAAAGGCAAATACAATCCCCCTACATACCTTGCCCAAGTGAGAAACTACTCAAACTGTGAGGCATGATTCATGTAATGGTTAGATTTACTGCCTAACAGCACTGAAGTAATGGCTGCAATTCCTGCCAAAGCCATATCCGTGTGGAGTTTGGATATTCTTCCTGTATGTGCTTGGGTGTACTTCAGGCACTCTAGTATAATATCACTAACCAAACATATACTGGTAGGTGAATTGGTCACTTGAGAAAATTTAACCCTAATGTGTATGTGGTAGGGAACATAGGCTGTAAGCTACACTGGGGCAGGGAATTATGTGAATGGCCAAATAGTTTCTGTAAGTGCTGCATAGTATGTTTGTGCTATAATATAATCACCCAGGTGATCTGTGCAGGATTGTCTAATATTCTGTATATTGCACTGTATGACGAGGGTGAAAACAAACCACACATACATGGAGAATATGCTGGATGAAGCCACAGTCAGAGGGCTGCAAATGAACCAAATAACTATAAAACAAGCAAAAGCTTATGGCAAGAAAAGCAGCCAAAAAAAAAAACACCCTATATTACCCAGGTCACTGCACACTAAGGGCCTGATTCAGAGCCGCTTGCTAGATGCGGTCGCTCGCTCCCAGCATATGCAAATCCAGTGCACGCCCAGCAAGGCAGGCGATCGCACGGTAAGGCATTAGCACACCCACTGTGTCTTGGCGAGCGATCACTTTGTGTATGCAGATGCCCACCAGCCATTCCTAAGATGCCCACTTGTGCACGTCATCTGGAAGAGCAGGAAACCATTGGTACATCGAGCACCATCAGATGTGCTCGCAGCGCTTGAGGTTGACTATACCTGGCTGCAAGCACTGCGATCACTTCAGTGTGAAATACAACCAGGTGACATGTACTATGACGCTGCCTGTTAATTATGCACGCCTATAAAACGGCATTGAAACACTTAGGCACGCCTGCGTTCATACTCCATTGCCCCATTTCTAGTGGGCTGCCCGTTACCATCCACAAACAGCCTCTCCTGTCACTCATTCAACTGGGCTGTCTATGCTGGGCAAGCGAGCTCTTCCCGGTCTGTTGCAGTGGTTTGCGCATGCACATTGTGATGCATACGCATGCACAGAATGCAAATATCGGCCAGCAACGAGCGATCATATCCTAGCGAGCGGGTCTGCATCAGGTCCTAAATTATTTCATGGACTGCACTGGATGCTATGGAAATGAGCTATGGCTCCTTTATAATTAACTGTCCTGCATGCACCTATTCCCCCTACTCTCCCCTGTGTTCTATCCAACAGTCTGTAAGGGAAATGCTACGCTGCTACATGTCATGTTTTAAAGCTATGCAAAAGATGTCCATATGGGATGTAGTTATGATCCCGGCAGTCAAGATGCTAGCGCTCAGAATGCCGTCATCGGAATCCCGACACCTGTCAGAATCCTGACGCCAGCATCCTGACTGTTGACATCCCAATGGTAAGTATTGGGGTTAGGGTTAGGCACTAGGGAGAGGGTTAGGGTTAGTCTGCAGGGAATTTTAGGGTTATGCTGTGGGGAGGGTTGGGTTTAGGGTCAGGGCTAGGGTTAACCTACTTACTGGTAGGTGACAGATCATTCAGGGGCATATTTATCACATTCCACAGTTTTGATGTAGTTGTGATGTGATAATCCCCAAAATTGCTAAGCAAAAATTAATATATGTCAATCTTTAGGTGCCAGGACAGAGCTTGCGAGAACTCTTATCCCGGAAGAGAGTTAAAAGTAAATTATTAAAGGTTATATAGCACGAATATTAATGTAATGTGTAAGTGATGGGGGATAATATAAAACACAGGGCTAGTTGGAGTAAGGTGGCCAATTTTTAAAGCAAGTTGCAACTGAATAATGTTGGGGCTAGATTATAGACCCCCCACCTTCCATAGACTCCTCGGCTTCCCCACCACCACCCATTTAGGGCTGCTTCCAAAATTTCCCGGGCTGGTTTTCCATCCCAATCCGCCCCTGAGTCCTAGATTGAAATAACTTTGGGGCAGCGAGTCGAAACCGAGTCCCGGTTTGGTTCTGCAATCAGTTCGGAACTCGGAATTAAAAAACAAATTTGGGATTTGGATTGCATGTAAACAGGTCCATATGACATGATTTTAGATGTTTTATAGATCTCTTATCGATTTTTATCATTTTTTATCGATAAAGGGTATGGACTGCTATTGCTGTAGTAATGCTCTTAAATATTAACATTATTGTCTAATGCTTACAGTATATGTCAGTAACCTCTGCTACTTTTACTACAGTACAACAAAAATATTTGTATAGTGGTAAATCACTTTATGAATGCAGAATTTATATTCTTGCAGTTTTTGACACAGTGGCGGGAACTTCATTTTTAAATAATATTAACCAATATTACATATACTGTATGTATCGGTCCACTTTATTTGTTTAGTAGAATAGCAGGGATTTTCCTCTGCAAAGTAATTTCAATGCATAAGGGCTGTAATCTGTTCAGCGAAAGGGATATCTACACCAAAACAGTAACATGTTACACTAAACGTATTACAGTGTTTGCTGTTCCATGCTGTTTCTGTTTGATTATAGAATGTCAGAGCAAATTACCTAATATATGGTAGATGGTGTTCTTTACTCTAATTAAAAAATGACACACTGCCTCTAGCTTTATAACTTACATACCTCTTCTCTGCTAAACCATATTTTCTGAGGTTATATGCACCAGATAAAAATGTTTAAACATAATTGCTCAATTTTAAATATTCTGTTTATGTTTATGCTGGAGTTTTATAGACCCTTTTATGTGCTCAGTTTTAGTTTTCCTTTTTTTTTCTTTTGCATTCCCTGTAATGCTTTCTAAGCTTGCTAATGTAAAAAGAACACATGAAATTGGATAATGCCACTTGAAATTAATTGGAATGGGAATAGTGTAATGTAGGCAGCATGGATTACCTTCTACATTATTTTTGTAGTGAACATTTGTATGAAACATAATATTTCAGGAGGAATTATGTGATCAGATAGAATAATATGTAGTTATTAGAGCATGTCGTACTGGTTTTCTTGAAAGGGATGTAAAAACAATAATGACTGCTGAAATAAAAAATTACAAAACCTACAATACTCTATTAGTAAGTGTTCTCACGTATATAGAAGCCATGCCCAATGGAGATGACACTGAATAGTTGTTTGTTTGTTGGGGTGTTAATTTTGGCATCATGACAAAAATACTTTAATCCAGCCACTGTGTGTTAGAAGCACAAGCAAATGCATAAATAACTTTTTTAAGGAAAGTTTCTAAAGAATGTTTCAAGTTCAAACCAATGTCACAGCAGCTTCAGCAGCAGCACCAGTTTAAACCCCTCACCTACACCAACCATGCATGGGGCCCACACCAGAGGTTGGGCTTCAGTTCCAAGTCACTCTTCACTGTCCCCTAGTCAGCCTCCTACATGGAAACATTAACATTAACCATGATTAGTATTTTGTAAATTAGTATATGTATGCTGAAAAATAAAATACATATATTGTTATTATTGTTGTGGCCTTTTTCTGGCCTTTGTTGTTCTTTTGCACACTACTAAAAAGGTCTTGATCAAACAACCTGTTATTAGTTTAGTTGTTTAATTGCTTTGATGTCTAAAAATAATTTAGAGGGAAGGCAAGACACATATTTCTTTATTTACTGTAATGGCTGTTACTTCTAGTGTGATTTGTAATTTTGAACAGTTAAGAAGACACATTTTTAATGAAGGTAAAAATGTCAATGTTGTGTAATATACTTACAGGTGAAATAGCTGGCAATCACCAAAGCCCTAATCTGCCTCCCATTTTATGTGCTCACAGAGTCATTACATTAAAACAAAAGCCCTGCGTGCTCACTGTACATTGCAAAATCTGGCGGGGTACATTACTGAAGGCACTGATTATGCAATACACAGCAGCAAAGCACAATGTCAGAGATTTTGTCAAAAGAGTACAATAAATTCTCACAAGAATTATCAACACAGCGGATACAAGATTTTAATAGGCCAAAAGTTTGTTCTATCACAGATCTAGTGGTCTTATGTGCACCATCATACCAGCACTCAGCAGGACTATCAAGAAGCAACAATGGATTCAAAAGCCAAGAGAAACATCCATACCTCAAAGTCCCCTGTAAGAAAAAGAAATTAATTTAAAGGTTAAAATTGCCACATTTAGAGGTGTGTATTGAGGAAGTAACCAAATGAATGAGAACTTACCAATCAGCCATCCCTCCACAATTTGTCCTGCCTCAAACTTAGTACACAGGGCTTACTAAAAGAGGATAAAGGAATCACTACATGAGCCAGGAAAGCCGATCACAATAATCATGATTCCTTGGTTTGCATCATAAACCACCTGCACGTTGGTGGAATAACTATGGTGTCACTTAATAACATCGGCCCAAGGTGGTCTCAGCTCAATGTGTGTGCAGTATATAGCACCCAGAATATTTTTCATGCCTAAGATCTTATAAAAAGCTTACCTGATATCATGCCACTGTGACTCCTGGCTATGGAAGGTGATATAGGTATGGGATAAGGTCTTGAGTGCAGCTAGCACTTGGCCCAGGTTGGGGAATAAGGTGGCTTGTGATATGCCTAACACTCTCCCTGTCCCTGACTGAAAGTTCCCAGTAGCAAAGAAGTGCAGAACAGCCAGCAGTTTGTGTAGGCCTGATAAGGCTTGTGACTGTGCAATGTCTGGCTCAAGTTGAATTTTGAAAAGGTCATACAGAGTCATTAAATTGTTGTGGTTGAGGCGGAATATCTGTATGACATCATCCGACAGTGCTATGAGGTTTAGCAACCCACAGATGAACCTAAGCCTACATATGCTCTGCGGTTCCTCTGTTCTGTTTGTTGCTCCTAGGCTCTTTCAGTCAGCTAGTGAAATCTTTATGAAAAAACTGCCTGTGTTCACAGAACTGTCTCAGCCATGGTTTACAGCACACAGAGAGTGCTGCAGTTGATTTGGTCACTTATTCTAAGAATCCTGATTGTGAAAGTGCTAAACAAAATGGATTCACATTCAAACACAATTTTTAAAACAAGTATATTAATTTTGTGCATTGTGATGAGATTTGGGTGTGAGTTCGCTTGAGTTGGCAAACATGATTCTTAGTACCATTGCTGTCAATGTTATTCCAATGATGTTTGGTTTGATGTTGAGATGCTGTAAATTGGTATGCAAAGTCATGTTTGACATATGATATCTATGCAAATACATGCAAATTGCCCCTTAGTAAATCTCCAACTTGCAAAATCAGGGGTTTATCACTGAAAAACAACAAAATGGCAAAGCTCTACCCATGGTAAATTTTCCCCACAGTAAGTGCATATACCAGAGCTCCAGGTGGAGGTGGTGCAGTGTTGCAGAGGTGGGAACATTTAAAAGCAGCCAGGATTCTACCACAATTAGAGATGAGTGGGTTCGGTTCCCAGAGATCCGAACCCACCCGAATATAGCATAACTGAGTCAGATCCAAGCAGGCCTGGAGTTTCCCGCCTGGTCGGATCTCGAAACCGAGGCAAAATGATAGAGTCTGAAATCTCACGTTTCGTGAGCTTTTGACTCTATGATCAATGTAGTATATAAGGGACCACGCGACCGACGCCATTTCACTCCGGTTGTGGAGACTGAACAGGGAGGGTGGGTAGTGTAGGACTGGGAGAGATGCTGGTGCTGTCTGCTGTGTCCTGGACAGGTGACTGCTGATCCAGTCTAGTCTCTGGTCACAATGCTGTCACTGTCACTGTGCTGTCTGTTGATCCATCTGGGCTGTCTGCTATGTCCTGGGCTGGTGACTGCTGATCCATTCTGGTTTCTGGTCATGGTGCTGTCACTGCCACTGTGCTGTCTGCTGATCCATCTGGGCTGTCTGCTGTGTCCTGGGCTTGTGCTGTGTCCATTTCTGGGCAAAAGTTCTGGACTCAAAAAAAAAAAAAGTAGAAAAAAAAACAATCAAAGTGTCTTTTATATTTTTCTGTGTGTGTGTGTGTGTTAGGCTTAAGCGCAGTACCGCACAAGATCCAGCCCAACTTCAGTTGTGCTAAAAACAAAAAAAATCAATCAAAGTGTATTTTATATTTTTCTGTGTGTGCGCGCGTGTTAGGCTTAAGCGCAGTACCGCACAAGATCCAGCCCAACTCCAGTTGTGCTAGAAACAGAAAAAATCAGTCAATCAAAGTGTCTTTTATATTTTTCTGTGTGTGCGTGTGCGTGTTAGGCTTAACCGTAGTAGCGCACAAGATCCAGCCAGCAAAGGAAGTTGCAACCTTGTGCTGCCCGACTCCAGTCGTTCTTAAAAAAAAACAATAAAAGTGTCTTATATTTTTTTCTTCTGTGTGTGCATGCATGTTAGGCTTATTCGCAGTACCGCACAAGATCCACCCCAACTCCAGTCGTGTTAAAAACAAAAAAAATAAATCAAAGTGTCTTTTATATTTTTCTGTGTGTGTGTGCGTGAGAGTTAGGCTTAACCGCAGTACCGCACAAGATCCAGCCCAACTCCTGTCATGCTAAAAACCAAAAAAATCAATCAATCAAAGTGTTTTTTATATTTTTCTGTGTGTGTGTGTGTGTGCACATGGGTGTTAGGCTTAACCACAGTAGCGCACAAGATCCAGCCAGCAAAGTAAGTTGCAACCTTGTGCAGCCCAAATCCAAATGTGATCAATCGGTGCTCTGGGCCCAAGTTCTTCTGGAGCTGACAAAAAATAAAAATCATCATTTGTCTTTTTTACTAATATTTTTGTGTGTGTGCACGACTGCACCTGTGTGAATTTTGTAACCGCACCTTGGCTACACTATTGGTGATTGTGACACTGCTTCAAGACTGCAGAAAATATGGAGGGCTGTCACATGACAGGAGAGCAAGGCCAAGAACCACATGTTGTAGCTGCTGCCAGCAGTGCAAGACCATCAATTTTTCCATCCTCTATGAAGGCCCATGCCCCAGGGCTTAAGTCACACCATCGATATGGTAAAGCTAGTTTTACTGAAGTTAAGAAAAAAAAATCGAAAGAACAGCAATTATTTATATGCACAGAAAAACAAACATAAAAATGTGCATTGAGTTTTATAGGTCATAAGGAGTAATGGAGAAGTAGCCATAAAAATTATATAGAGTAAGACATACAGTAGAAAGAATGTAAATGAAAGCAAAAACTTACTTCCAATAGCTACTGTTGGATATGACTTATAGGGTGTATTAACTTTGTATCAGTTGTGCAGATTAATCTCAATCCCCTTCTAAGTTGGTTACATTTGGCCATGCCCCTTCCTCACTAATACACAATAGACTGAGCTGCAGATGTATCCTGCCTCATCGTTGCCGCCGCTGTGACTTGCCGCAGCACATATGCCGTGAGTTGCACACCAACGATGGGTGTGTGCATCTTGTTTGCTCCTACGATCCATAGGATTGCATGGAGAGAAAGCTAAAGCGGCCTGGCGTACTGTTGCCTACGTGTGTGCGACAAATTACATGCTGGTATGCATGTGCACATTTGCTGAATCGGCAGCATCAACGAGCAAGACATATCTATAGGAGCAAAAATAGCTATTTTAGACTGTTTACCAACAGTCTGTGCCCAATGTGGCTGTCTTGGCTTCTAATTTTATTACTATGCTGCTGACATATTGTCTAATTGGTTTTCTATTCTATCTTAAGTATGTACACTTATCATCATCTGACAGGTGCTTTTTATACATTTAATATTTACTCTGAAGCTTATGCTTGCAAAAATAATTGTTCTGTGTTTGAAATAAAACTTCACTAAGTATTATATCTAGTGTGAACTGTAATTCGATAAAACACAATAGTGTACAAAAATTGATTTTTAAAAATAAAATGTTTTTGATTTTGTAAAAAAAAGTTACGAAAACTTTTTGTAAACATCTGGTACTTTATTGCCACAACAGTTATCTGTACAATTAATGAGCTCCCAAGACCATTGCAGGAACATTATTGATGTGCAATAGTAAACAGAAATACACTTTGCCAGATGGCATTGTTTAAGAGATGCTACTTATTATAATGTGAAAACACTAAGCAGGATTCACTGAATTGTAGACATGTGCCAGTCGAAGATTTTACACAATACAATTATCTTAATATTTGCCTCGAAGGTGCCATAGATTTTACCAATCAATGTGCTCAAATAAAAAGAACATAATAACTTATCCAGAGACAAGTAGATCTACTGAGACTTCATCTCCAAGCTGACTAGGATAATTGTGACACTGATCCTGTTGTAAAAGACTGTTTTAGGATTCAAAAGTCTGCAGATTGATGTCAGAGTCTTAGTTTGAATACAAATAGGCACATTTTGTGGACAATTAAATTCTGATGAATAATACAATATCTGTCCCCATAGAATAACAAGTAGGTTTTGTCCAACAATTAATTTATGGGCTTATGTGAATTTTAGACACACTTGGACAACATTTGCATGGAAAAAAATCTACTGTTATTATATGATAGAGAAAATGTTACATTTAGTTTTTATATAACTCTGTTTTAATACTCACGTTTTTCGTTTCTTTTTCTTTTTTTTTTAGAGCGGAAGCACTTTAACTCTTTTATGATTTACTTATCAAGACAGGTACCAAAGCTAAGTGTACACGTAAGCCATAATTAAAGTAGTTAACACAGAAGGCAGATTGGAATAAATATATTTTACTGTATTGGGTATATGTAATTAAAGAGTTACAGAATACTAAAAAATGCACTTGACTATTGTCTTGTTTGTTAATTTTTATTTAGTGAGTATATTACCACACAAGTACTCCCTAAATGTATTCTGTGACTTGTAACAGCCATAATGATGACACTTATACTTACTTTTCTCACTGTTATGGTTTTATTAAATAGATCATAAAACATTGCACAGTATATTGTACGGTATACAATCGGGAAACCGGCTGCTTTAATACCAACAGCCGGTTACCCGACTGTCATATCCCGGTGAGGGTGAAATGCCAGGCATCTGTATCTAGACGCCTGTCATTTCCCCGACGCCGGGAGACAGGCGCCTGGCATCCCAATCGAAGGGATGCCGGGCACCGCAAGCAGACAGCTGCGGGGGGAGGGTTAGGTTTAGGGCACCCGGGAAGGACTTAGGGTTAGGCACCCCCCTGGGAGTGTTAGGGTTAGGCTAGGGGGAGGTAGGGTTAGGGTTAGGCACCCCCGGGGGGGACTTAGGGTTAGGCACCCCCCCGGGGGACTTAGGTTTAGGCAGTGGGGAAGGGGGGGTTAGGGTTAGGCACTTAGAGGGGGGATTAGGGTTAGGCACTTGGGGGGGAGGTTAGGGTTAGGCACCCCTAAGGAGGGTTAGGGAGTTAGGTTTGGTTAGTTTATACTTGCCTTAGCGACGATCTGGATTTCCAGCGCTGTTGGGCTTCCGCTGCTGGGAACTCTGCTTTTGTCGGCCAGGCGCTGCCAGGAATTGAACCGCCAGACATGCGGCCAGTGGTATTTCATACCAATTCCTATTGTATGCATATATATTTAAGAAAATAATCTATTTTTTTTATGCAAATTGTTTTTATTGAAAAAAGTTCAATCATTTTAAATGTAATACAGTGGAAGAGACATGTAAATATAAATGTTTACAGATGGTGTTTCCATTTCAAATAGTACAATCAGCATCAAAATATAATATGGAAAAATCATATAAAAAATATACAATAAAATAAAATAAATGAACAAAATATATAAAAGAAAATATATAGAACAATATAGAGGGGAGTGTGGGGAAAGGAAAGTCAGAGGGGAAAAAGGAAATTGAGTGGTATATTAGCAGGTGGATGAGGGGGTAATCTATCATTGCCTCAAATGGGTGGTATTGAGATCAAGAAGACACAGATACAGGTGCAGAGTTTGAGTTATTAAACATTGAATATTGCATAGAGCCTTTGAACAACAGCCAAGGGGACCACAGAGCAGTAAAGTCGGTAGGTCTACCCTTAGAAAAAGATACTATGTCCTCCATATCCATATAATAATCTATCCTCCTAAACCAGTCTCTAATGGAGGGAGGGGAGGAGGCTTTCCACAAAACAGGGATGACCGCTTTAGCAGCATTATTTAAGTGTCTCAATAAGGAATTCTTATAGGAAGCTGTAGAAGATGAGGTTATGTTTAAAAGCAAAAGACCAGGCTCTCTAGGGACCTCTCCTCCCAAGATTATCTTAGAACACTCAAATACATTCAACCAGAAAGGGGCCAGGGAGTGGCAGTTCCACCAAATGTGGAGAAGGCTACCTGGTGCAGAATTACATCTCCAACAGGTTTTGGGGACCTGAGGGAACATTTTATTTAAAAGTACTGGATATCTATACCAACGGGATACAACTTTGTAAAGAGTTTCAAGAGTAGCAATAGAAGAAGAACTAGCAAAGGTGTTATTAAAGACAATCTCCCAGTTTAGTTCCTGGATCTCATCCTGGAGTTCTTTTTCCCACACTGTAGTAAATTGAGAGGGTAGTTTAAACAAATTTCTAATAATTCATGAGTATAATGTGGATTTAGTGTGAGATGGAGTTTGAGATGAGGAACATAAGGATTCAAACAAAGTGAGTGTTCTAGTGATATCAGTCAGCTTGCATGAGGAGGTAATAAAATGCCATACTTGGAGGTAATTCCAGAATTTGGATTGGGGGCAATGCCATAATTCCTGGAGTTCTGTAAACAGACGCACCCCTGACGAACAAACCATCTGACCCAGTCTAAAATGGCCTTCACTTGACCAATTTTTAAAGGACAGTGTGGAGAGCCCAGGGGGAAAATCCAGATTCCCAAGAAAGGAAGTGAGAGGGGAAACAATAGATGAGATATGGGATAGATGTTGCATTTTCTGCCAAGAGCATAATGTGGGTGTTATAGTGGGTTCTCTAATAGTTGGTAGTTTAGGAAGCAATGGGACACTTTCTATATGCTGAGCTAAACTGCTTTCCTCCAACATGATCCACTGCTTGAAACCCCTTGCTCGGGTCCATTCAAGAACACGATTAAGCATTATGGCCTGATAACAGCTAGTGATGTGAGGAAGCTGCAAACCTCCATCTTGTTTACGGCGGTATAGGATAAAGTGTTTAAAACATGGTGTGGAATTGTTCCAGACAAACCTACGAATAAGGCGTTCCATTTCCTTAAACCATGTTGGAGGGATATGGATTGGAAGGGATTGCATTAAGTATAAAATTTTGGGTAGTGAATTCATTTTTATCACATTAATCCTGCCGATCCAGGATAAACGAGTGGTGCGCCATCTAGTCAGATCAGTACAGATAGCTTGCATCAGTGGGATAAAATTGTTTGAAAACAGTTGGGACAGATCTTTAGTCAGATAGACTCCAAGATATTTAAGTCTAGTAGGGTGCCAAACAAAGGAGAAGGATTGTTTCAAGGAATTTACCAAGGACAGGGGTGCAGTCAGGCTCATTGCCACAGATTTAGAATAATTAATTTTAAAATTTTAAAACATACCAAATTTTTGGAATTCTGAAATAAGGTTCGGGAGAGAAATAGCTGGGTTAGTAAGTAATGCAAGAAGGTCATCCGCAAAGAGCGCCAGTTTATATTCCTGACCACCTATGCGGATACCAGAAATATTTACATTACTCCGTATGGCCCTAGCTAGAGCTTCCATACAAAGAACAAATAAAAGTGGGGAAGTGGGCACCCCTGTCTCGTACCATTTGAAATAGCAAATGAATCAGAGAGAGACCCGTTTATCCTAATTCTTGCTGTGGGAGCATTATATAAGGCCAAAATTCTCTGCAGACATGTAGGCCCTAATCCCATATGCCGTAAAAGACCTGACATAAACTCCCAGTCAACCCTGTCGAAAGCCTTCTCTGCGTCAGTCGATAAGATATTGGACTGAGCGGACGAATGAGGGGCTTGGTGTGTTAAATTGATAACTTTAGTTGTGTTGTCTCTAGCCTCGCAACCTAAGACAAAACCAGCCTGGTCATCATGGATCAATTTGGGTAAGAATATCTTCAACCGGTTGGCAAGGAGTTTAGCAAAAACCTTCAAATCAATGTTTAGAAGTGAGATTGGCCTATAACTAGGGCACAAGGCAGGGTCTTTACCATCCTTAGGAATGATGGTAATGTGTGCTTCTAGTGATTGTTTAGAGAAACTGGTTCTATTGGTGATCGAATTAAAAGCACGAGTCATAAGGGGAGCCAACCTAGCCTTAAAAGCCTTGTAGTAGGTTGTACAAAATCCATCTGGACCAGGGCTTTTACCAGCTGGAGAGGAGGAGATTTCCTGATCCACCTCTTCAACAGAAAAGGGCGTCTCAAGAGTATCAACCACCTCTGAAGAAAGCTGAGGGTAATTAAGTGATCGCAAATAGGACGAAATTGCCTCTCGATGAGCAATAATATCCGAGCCCTGATTTGGATTCTTTAGATTATAAAGTTTGGCATAATAAGTTCGAAAGGACTCGGCGATTCGTTTAGTTTCATTATGGGTCTGACCATGCTCGTCTTTTATTGCTTGGATAAATGTAATGGCATGTTGTTCTCGCAATGCCCTAGCCAACATCTTACCCGGTCTATTTTCCCATTGGGAGAAGTGGCTATGGCACTTATGGTAGGATAGCTTTATTTCATCCATGGAGAGTCTATGGAGGGCAGCTCTAGCTTCCTCCAATTTAGAGTAAAAATGTGGGTACAAGGAAGCTTTATGGGAAGTTTTAGCTGATTTAATCTCAGCTAAAAGGGCATCTCTTTTCTGAGTTTTCTGTTTTTTTAAGTCGGAACCCAATTTTATGCAAGTGCCTCGTAGAACACATTTATGTGCCTCCCACACTGTTACCTTGGAAATGTCATCTTGATCGTTTTGTTCAATGTAAGTGTCTAAAGAACCCTCAATTTGGGATTTGCAATAGGCATCTTGTAAAAAGAGGTCATTAAAATGCCATGACCAAGGGTTGAGCGGGTGTTGTGGCAGAGAAAGTGTAAGGAGAACTGGAGCATGGTCAGACCACGTGATGGACCCTATCGAGGGGTTTGATATGAGATGTAAATGTCAGTGACTCAAAAAAAGATAATCGATTCTCGAGTAAGTGTGGTGGGGGCGAGAGAAGAATGTGAAGTCAGGTTCAGCTGGATGAGCGATACGCCAGGTGTCAGCAAGTTGATGGTAGTGAAGGGTGCGTCTCACTCATCTAAATTCCTTACCTGGCCTATGAGATGTCTTATTAGAAGTGTCACGAAGAGGATCAAGAGGCCAATTTAAATCTCCTCCTACAACTGTGATCCCCTCCAATAAAGTCTCGGCTTTATCTAACACAGTAGCAATAAAGGAGGGTTGACCAGAATTAGGCATGTACACATTCAAAAAGGAAAAATGCTGACTGTATAAAGTACATTTAACCAAAATACCCCTACCTTCTACAAGGCTATGTATGGAAATGTCAGATATTGGTAAGTGACGAGCAAACAAGACGGCAACACCTAAAGTTTTACTAACTGAATTATCACTAGAAAATGTATGTGGGTTATAATAATTTTTCAAGGGAGGGGCGTGCCCTTTCTTAATATGCGCTTCCTGCACAAGAGCTATATCCACTTTATGAGCATGGAAGGACCGAAGCATTTGGGATCTCTTTTCAGGGATATTCAATCCTTTTGTATTAATGGTGACAATCCGCAACACAGGTTTACGACTAGACATAGATTCCTAGTGTAGAGATAGCGTAACAGTCTGCCCCTCGAGATGGAGTGTAAATTACCCAACTATATATGTCACCCTTGAGAAATGGAAAGATTATGAAAAGGGAAAAGGGACGGAAAAAAGGGAAGGGAAAAAGAAAAAATAAAGAAAATAACATAATCGCAAATGTTAAACATATAACTGAAATATTGAATATAGGTAGAGATTGAAACATCAAAATGCTGCATCTGGACAACCAGCAGACAAAAATCAGCTCCATGTCCAGGATGTGAAAAAAAGAATGCAGCATTGGGGGGGGGGTGTTTGGAGGGACAGTAACAACAGCAACCCAAACTTACAATTGGGAAATTAAGTTAATTTCTACTAAGAGAATCTTACAGATAACTTTACAATATGAAACATACAGACATGTTATGATATAACATCACGGATATTACTGCAAAAATTAGTTAAGGTGCACTAAAAGTGCATCAAAATGAACGTTGGCATCAAAACATTTAAATATAAGATTAAGACCGAGGTCTTATGTAGATAGGGAAAACTGGAACAGTGTCACCAATTTTGTATATGAGATGAAGTGATCAAGTCTCTTCCGTGGGTGTTGGGAGAGATAGACGTCTTGTCTTCCGCTTGGAGTTAGAAACTCGTTGCCAACTATCTCCGTCAGAATGAAGGGAAGGAATCGTTAAAGGGCTGCAAAGGTTCTCCCAATCCGGAAGTGCCACTGATTCTATACCCAAAGCCGTGAAGAAGGAAGGAAGATCATCGGGTGTATGGAGAACAACATTTTTCCCATTATGAGTTACTTGTAGATTAAATCTAAAACCCCAACGATATCTCAGAGAATGTTTACGAAGTTGTTCTGTAAGTGTTAATGAGTATAGTATTGTTAATGAGTATAGAATCAGTGTAGAATAATTATGGGAGACTTTTATTTAGTAATATAGATAGATGTAGGGATTAATCCCTAGTAGGCCTCTTTGGAGAATGTATATGTTATAATTGTCACCAACTTCTTAATTGTTATACAGTGAAGTATAGGGAATTTGAAAGTTCTGCATGGAATGGATAGGGTCACAGCAGGGTAACTATTACTGCCTGCAGATGGAGGGGGTAGTTGCTGAACAGCTGGAGATGAAAGCTGTGTCACCCTCAATAAAATGGAGTAAAGAAAACTGCAGCTGCTCTGTGTATAACAGTGATCAGCACTCACTGTTGCACTGTGATGATCACTGGCTCCCCTACCTCATTAAAGATGGCAGGCACCACTTGTTGGTGGTTACATACAGCCTCCAGGTGCACCGGGAGACCAGGACTCGGAGCGGACCGGAGGGTGAGCTCCGCAAGGCATACAGTAGCAGGCACACCAACGGCAGCAGTCTTTGTTCCCAGCATACGCGGCCGCGCAGATGAGGTCCCGGCTTCTGGCGGGGTGAGCGGTTACAATCTGCAAGGAGGTAGAAGACCTCCCCCGGCTCTGCAATCGCCACCCGTGGATATCAGCAGGTACTGGGCACTGGTGGGAGGCCCGCAGGGGGCACACAGTCTGGCCAGAGTAGATGCAATTAGGTGAAAGTGGATGAGTATCCAAGAGCCTCTGGATCTCACCTCCACTCCAAATGGCCACCAAGCCACGCCCCCTAATCTATCTTAAAATATGCATTAACATTATAGTAGATGCCAAAGACATCTAAACCATTTTAGAGCATTTTAACAAATGCTCTAACTCTTAGGGCATTGTGTAGAAAGATGTCAACGAATTTACCAGAACCATGGCAGTTGTGTTTCTCTCAAGGGTGCAGAGTGTGCAATGTATACCAACCTATGAGTTTGCATGGGCTCTCACTTTGGGCCCTTTATTACCTGTTTCTTTTAGTTTTTCCCGATGGGGCATGCTGTACAGTTCTCTCACAGCCACAGTAGAGGCTCTATAAGCTCTACACCAGATGCAGCTACACCACTTCACTGATAGCCTGGGAGCAAGTGGTGTGTGACCTAGTCACCATTTGGCTTGTTCTCAGGGGAAGCAGTCGAGAAGCCGACGGACAAAATTCTGACCGCCGGCTTCCCGACCATCTAATCCCGGCAAGGTACAAATGACAGGCATCAAAAATCCCGACACCTGTCATTAGATCTGCGCCAGTAGCCCGATACCTGGTTTATCAATCGAAGGTAAGCTGGGCGCCGGGCACGGACAACTGCAGGGGGGAGGTTGAGGTTATGGGCTCCTGGGGGTGTTTAGGGTTAGGCACCCCTGGGGGGGAGGTTAGGGTTAGGCACACTCCCAGGAGACTTAGGGTTAGGCTGCAGGGAAGGGGGGTTAGGCACTTAGGGGGGAGGGTTAGGCTTAGGCACCCCTAAATGAGGGTTAGGGTTAAGGGGTAAAAGTAGGTTAGTTAATACTTACCTTTCTAGCTTCAGGATCTTCACCCCTGCTGGACTTCTGCTGTCGGGATTAGAACTGCCAGCCATGCGGCCGGCGGTAAATCATACTGATTCTGTTTCCAGCCAGTTGGTGACTGAGAGCCACTGCATCATGTGCACAGACTCAGCACTTCTCCTGTCTGTGTGGATGAAGTGGTGAGAAAAGGACCAGACAGTGCACAAAGGGCCTTGATAATTGCGTCATACTGGCTCTGTCTCCAGAGTTTGGTAAATCTCACAATATAGCAGCTCCCATAGAAACATATGGGTTCTGCTAATGTGATTGGAAATTGGGCACCTGCAGATATAACCCTCATCATTCATCCTGTGGTTGGTTATAATAAGTCTGTTTTCCACAAGATTAGTTTAATCAATATGCCCCTCTAATGTATGTATTTAGTAAACTGATGCTTCCCTCTGTGGAACACTGTGTTTTGCAATTTTCTACAAAGAAATGTACGAATCTATAAATGTATAGAAGCTTCACACTGATACAGAGCGATAGACGTTAATGTTATTTGTACTTTTTACAGACACAAGAATGTTGCTATTTTACATTTACATTTATTTTGTTCTTTTATATGTGAATGCACACAAAATGACAATAATTATTTGTACATTATTTGCTTCTGAGAATATTTTTCTAAAACATTCTAGCAAGATACCCATTGAGCTGTGTTCAAAAAGATTTATTAACAAAGCTTGTATAACTCCTCCAAGTTCAACAAGAATCTAATATTTGTAAAATGCATCGCACAATGCCAACACAAGCCAGCAATCTCAAGAGCTTTCAACCAGTTACCATTTAATCTAATCCTGAAAGCTAATACCATACTTACCTCAGGCTAGGTGACAGCATAAAATATGTGCACAGTTTTAAGAACTAATGAAACTGACTTAAATGATACATGAGTAAAATTAGAAAAAGTACAAAAAGCCTATTGCATTGTTGGTAATATATAATTTTGTTAAACATTCTTGCTTTTAATATAATGTATTTGTAGAAATTACAAAGCAGTCTTTTGTTTTGTTTTCTTTTAATAACTTTGCCAAGGGATCTTCTAAAGGGCCAAAGAAACTTAATTGTAAAATTATACAAGGTATTTTTTTGTAGAAGGCACAATTTTGTTTATTCAGTTTTGCTATTGGGGAATACAGTATTCAGCTGCAATAATAATTTTTATTTTATTGAAAACATAATAATATCAAAGGAAAAAAACACATTATTTTAGAAATTTTTATGAAAAATGTATACATTGGCTTTACTGAAGTAAAGTAGTCTAACAAGAACAAAATGGATCTTATAACGAGTTCAATGCAAACACATATCACAAAATGCATCTGGGAAAAAAGTTGTATTATGATACTTATTCATAAATGTGAGATACAACCAACTCTGCATAGGAAGTAAAAACCCTTCTCTCATCATACAAGTCAAAGGAGCAGATGTACCAGGAAAACACACTGCTTCACTGTGAGTACAAAAAATGCCATGTAATTGCCATACACAGCCCCTGATTCAGAGCCAGATGCTCTGACAGAGCGCTCGCTCTGAATCTGGGTCGGGCTATTTTTTTTTTTGAGCGGCCTCCTGGCCACTCGCATAGCTGTGGGTGACCACCCACAGCTATAGCGAGTGGCCAAGAAGATGGTCACGAGGGTCAAGACCATCGGGTTTGTGACGAGACCCTTGTGGTAGGGTCTCATTGCCGCAAGCCCCAGAGAGATATTGGCTCAAACAGTGCCGAAATCTCTCCCAAATGGAGGCATTCACATGGGAACGCCTCTGTTTGGGTAGCCACTCCCCTGGCCCACCCACCAAAGGGGGCGTGCTGTCACTCAACATCGAAAGCACGCCCCCTTTGGTATGAGACCCGGAGCAACGGCTTGCCCTTCGCTATCTGGGTCTCGCGCACGACGGAGCCAGCTCCGTCGTGCGCATGCGCTCTGAGCCACCATCGACCCAGTTGCAAGCACTCAGCGACAGGTCTAAATCAGGCCCACAGTACATATATATGGTAAATGGCTGAAGAGTGCACAAAATAAGTACCAAGGTCGGTTGGAGCATGTTAAATATAAATGGGACAAGAGCCAATTATAAAATATTTTAAAAAAAAAAACTATTATTCAGTACTTTGCAATCTTGCTTTTCGAATTACATTCACACCAGTTTAACTTAATTTGCATTAATAGGTTTTTAGAGAAATGTAACCAGTCAGATATTGTCTGCCTTTATCATCATCAGCTTCCACTTTTCACCAGAGTTTAAGTACCTGCAAGTCAGGTCCCTCCAGACAGGCATAAATGCAACTTTGCGGTGGACATCTTAGTTGCAATTCCCATCAATGCACCCACAAGTCAGCAGTACAACTGGTCTGGCAGAAAGATGCACATGTGCACTAAAAATAAAGAGCAGCTTAAAAGACATAACATGTTTACTTCCAACTCTGAATAGGGTACTATAATATTATAATATGAGCTTGAACTCCTATATTGGAAATTAGTATACATTAAAAATAAGAGTGTGGATTTTCAGTAGAAGGAGCAACTAGAGTGCCCTGCATTTTAACTGGGCTCTGGGACTTGAGCTTTAAATCCCATTGGCTCATTTCCACTATCATTGTATTGCTGGATGCCTACAAAAATGGTCCGTGTACTGTACTTTAGGCATGGTGTGAAGATTTATCCCAGAGCATGACATATATTCTGCAAATATCTGACCCAAAGATAAGGGATCTGCATGACCGCCCTCCATATTCTTTGGACATGAACTGGGAGCTTTTACTTCTTGGTTGTACTAAGGCTAATCCTGTGACTTCCTTAGGATGCCTTCTGCTCCCATTGGCTGATACAACCCTTAATAATTACAAGTCTTCCCTTTGTGACTTGTTTCCTCCTGGGCTGGCTGTGTTGCTAGTTCATTGCTACAGATATTGCTCACCCACCTGAGTTGGAAGTTTACCCACTATTAAATTTTGTCTTTGTTCTTCTGTACCCCAGGAATTCACTGCTTCTCTCACTGCCATGATCCTACATACCCATAGATATCATGGTACAGCTCAGATCTTTGTGATCAAGGTGATAGTATAATATGTGGCTACAGTCCCAGTCCTCACTGCATCTTTTATATGAAGATCGGTCCATCTGTTACCTGGATAACTGGAGAGGTTGGGGCTCTGAACTCTGAATTTAACAGTTCTGGTCTTTGGACTTTCCTCATGGCACCACAGTCCCTCAGCTGCTGCTTTTTCATTGCTGCCTGTCTGTCCAGGAAAGGACTGGCTGAGCCTTTGAATGTGGTGCTGACATTGAGGATTTTTCCACTTTGTTGGAGTCACAGTGGTGACTTAGGTCTCAGCTCTCTGGCTGCCCCCTTTGGTCTTAGTCTGGCTAACCATCCTCTGCTTCCCCTTAATCTGTCTTGCCACCATATTTACTGTGTAAGACTGCTGTCCCCTCTCATCTACTGTGCTGCATTCTCCTACAATTGGACCTTTGCTCCTTGTTTGCCCCCAGAATTTTCTATTATAACTCAGATTGTGTAATTGGAACTTTTATCCTTTTTGAATTTGTTACATTTTCCTAAATTTTCTACACATGCATTGTGACTAAACAGTACTTTGTGGACTCCCTAAACTTTGTCAACTCTATATGGATCTTGCTATTCACTTTTACCACCACCAACAATAGCATTATTTGAAGGCTGTCTCTCCTTTGTTCTTTACAATTCCCCCTTCCCTTCTGCTCCTTTCTTCCCTTACTGTTTCTGTCCAATACTCCCTGCTAGCTCCCATACCCTGCCTTTATCCACTGTCTACCTATATTACATAAAAAATGGTTTCAGATATCCAACACCTTGGTGGAATAGATGTATTCACACCATCACCTCTAAGGGTGTGAGCTCAATATTAGGAACCCTCACTGTTGGTGGATGAATTATGGCTCCAAAAACAGACCCAATAGGCTGGAAGTCAATTCACTAGAACTCTGCTGTGTTTGTCACTAGCCCATACATTTACATAAGATGTGCCTGGCCTTCTACAGTCTTTCATCCAGAGCCGGTCATGTTAGTTTGGTTAGAAAATGATTGAAGCATAGACACTTTGTTAATTTTTTGTTACTACTTTGGCTTTGGATATTATGTTTTCTTTATGATCTTTTTAAAAGCCTTCTGCTTGATGTGTAGCCTCTATTTATATTGGGTTTTCTGTATTTTGTACTCTTGACCTTGACTGCTGCAGTAGATGCATCTTTGTTCTCTTTATACTGTATGCTATAGCATGTTCACAAGTGTATTTGTTTCAATGTTTCATATCCATGTGCATTCTGTGATAGGGTTCTTTTTCAACCCATGTTTCACTGTGTCATGGTTCAATAAAAAAAACACATTAAAAAAAGAGTATATTTTTGATTTTAACTGATGTGCCTGTTTTAACTAAAGGGTTATAGCTATCTAAACTGTATACCAATAGTTGTCATAGTTAAAAAAAATGGTTAGAAAAGTACAGCTTCTCTATCATGCATCACTTAATGACAGTGCAGAAGCCTCAGTCTGATTGGCAACCTTGGAATCCAACTTAGGGGCTCATGTACAGTTGCTCGCATCTTACAGTTTAAAAAAAAGCAGGCATAAAAAACAGCATACAAAGATGCAATTATGTGAAGCAACAGTATCGTATGCTACAGTTTTGCATGAGGTTAAAACATCATATGATCTTGGTTTACATCAGGAAATGTAACTTGCCAATGTTAGTAATAATTGCAAAAATTATGTTTACCATGTAAAATACAAGCATCAAATTAAATCTTTGGTGACATTAAATATGACACAAAACACAAATTTAATTTACTTAAATACAAACATCCATTAGCTTTTACTTTAAAAATCAAATAGGAGTATTCTTGTTTGCCAGCGGGAGGGGTCTACAAACTTTCAAACATATACAAATGGATTGAGAGATGGTGAAAGAAATTGGAGTACACTTAAGTCATTGCCATGAATGTGGAACTAGCTTGAGATGACATACAGTAAGGTTTGTGAGATGTGTTTTCCAGCTGGATGTTGTAATTAGTATACAGGTAAACTGTAGCCAAGGATGATCATGAATAGAAACACAAGGTAGGATGGATCTGTAAATTCATGCTGTTTACATCAAACTCTGACTCTACCATCTACATATTTCAAAATATATTGAGATTTGTCAGACTGAGCTTCAACTATCCAGTTTTAGTGAGCCTGTAGCCTCAATTTTTTGTTCTTAGCTGGCAATAGAGGAATCTTGTCTTATTGCTGTTGTAACACTTCCACTTAAAGGTTTGATGAGTTGTACATTCAGAGATGCTCTTCTGCATACCACTATTATAACACATGGTTAACTGAGTTTCTGTCACCGTCCTATCAGCATGAGCCTGTCTGGTCATTTTTTTATGACCACTCTCATTTATAAGGATTTTTTGTCCAAAGAACTGCAGCTCACTGGATGTGTTTTTGTTCTGCACAACATCAGCAGTGGCTTCTATCAGTCCTTGCCAGGGAAAGAGGATGAAGAAGGTTTACCACTGGTTGTCTGCATTCTGGACTGGCATTCTCAGGGGGAGAAAACACCTCCCCTTGTACTGCCTCTCAGGCTGTGATTAACAGTAAGCACTTAGAATAGGAATCCACTGCCACTTCTAGGTAGCATGTCACTGGTGTGTTGGATTTTACAGCCCTGCAGCCCCTAGTTAAATCCACTACTGCACAACATCCTCTGCAAACTCTAGGACTGTTGTGCATGCATTTCACTTGCAAATTGCTGTTTCTGAGATACTTAAAAGACCTATCTTTGCCAACAATCATTCCACCATGAAAGTTCCTTAGGTCACATTTCTTTTCCATTCTAGTGTTTGGTCTGAACAACAACAGGACCTCTTGACCATGTCTGCATGCTTGTATGCATTAATTTGCTGCCATTTAATCAGTTGATTAAATATTTGCAATAATTAGCAGTAGTGCAGGTGTTTCTAATAATGTAGCCACAGAATTTAAGTATATATAAGATTAGCTTAGGGGTGCCATCTCCTGGGGGTAAACAGCAGCACTTCTAATGCAGCATCCAATCAATATCACACCAGTCTAGTGCCACAGAACAGTAACTACAGCTTCTTTCATTTTGCAGCATAAAATAAACAAAAGATCAAAATAAATCCTGTGTGTAGGGGCATGGGGAAATGTTTACTAAGACTAGATATTGTCGAATTGGTGTTTTTCCATGAAATACGCATAATTTTGAAATTTAGAGATTTAATAAAGGCCAAACTGATGGCAACTAGCAAGTGATACACAAGTTAACACACCAATATGACTCAATACACCATCGGACCAAAACATTGTATTAATAACATAGGCTCAAACACAAATTATTGACTTACTAAGAATTGTGTTCTCAAACAAGATCAAAATTGCACCCAAATCAAAGCACAATGCATGCAATCAATAAATGACCAAATGAGTGTCATATTTTGAAGGAAAACACTATTCTATTAGTCCAGCCTTAAGAATGCTGCTTATAAAAGGAGGCCAAAATAGCTTCAGCAATGTGTATGATTTCAACATGGGTGAAAGTGTTGTTGGTGCTGTGTTGAGGCAATATGTCCTATGTTTTGGCATACACCAGTTAACTGAAAAGATTCAGGAGCAGGAAAAAAAACAGAATCCCCAGCAGGAAGAGGCACCACAGAGTCTACGCAGGCCTGGGATCCTCCATGGGTGGCTGAACCTCAGTATAGTCTCTAGTGGCAAAGTCATACAGATGTTCTGTCTCAACCATACCAACTTAATTAAACTGTATGACCTCATTAAAACTATTGTATGCTTGAGCCTGTCACTTCACAACCACAAGCAATATCAGGCCAGCACAAGCTGTTGGCAGTTTTTCATTTCTTTGCCACTGGAAACTTTCAGTCAGTCACAGAACATGTGTTAGGGGTATCACAGCCAACAATTTGGTTGGTTCCTCACACAAGACCTTTTTCACATTACTTTTCTGCCACTACATCATCCTGTGTTGCTTGTGGCCATTATGTGGCTTTTTTTAGGTTTTGGCTAGAGATAACTGGGATCAGTTTCCAGGAAACCAAACCCACCTGAACTTATCCGATCTGAGCAGATCTGAGCCGGGACTCCAATCTCCTTGCTATTTTCAGAATCCATAATGAGGCAATATGACATGTTACCAACGTTTGATCTTGCATGTTTTGGAATATGATATGTCTCTCCCACTGTTATTCAGATGCCATTTGACACTGGACCACTGGACATGTTGGACTTGGATGTTAGATAGGAGTAGTGAGGACCCAGATACAAGGAGCGAGGACCCACATGTCCCTTATGTAATACTGGCCAAGCTAGTTTTTGATGTAGGCAGTTAGCAAAGCATTGTTTTTTATTTTTATAGTCCGTCAACATCTATAATGAAAATTAATATAATATTATTTGTTGTCAGTGTCACACTGGTGCTTGCCTGTAATTAACTTAAATGAGCATTGCAGCATTAAGTACTATTCATTAACCGTTCATTCTTAACTGCACACTGTTTTTCTGTTACTGACCACAGTGAAGCATTAACCATTTATTGGTGTACACTGGTGCCAACCATTACAATAAGTAATTTGCAGCAATGGGTAAAAAAACTATATATACTGTATAAAAAAAACACTTTTTTGTGTGTGTGTACAAAAACCTTCAGGCCATGTTAAAGTGTTCAGAACAGTTAGTAGGTCAAGAGCCACTGTCTTAATATTATCTGTGCAGTGCCTCACAGATTTTGTTTCTTTAGAAAAAAAAATAAGTTTGTAAGCATGGTCATTAGGTCAAGAGCCACTGCCTTATATTATATTATCTGTGCAGTGCCTTGCAGTTGTCTGTTTTGAAGAATATACTTTTTTTGTGGTGTTCAAAAAATTTCAGGCCGTGAGACAGTGTTTAAGAACAATAAGGGTCAGTAAGTCAAGGGCCACCACATTAATTTATATTATCTTTGTAGGGCATTGACATGGATCATGGCAATAAATCAATAGAACAGCGGGAGCAACAACCAAGTACTAGCGCTGCAGCTGCTGCCACAAGTCAAGACAATACTAGTCCTTTAACATCAAGTACTAAAGCCAGTGTTCATAGGCATATAGGGTTTAAGTCAAGGCATCTGAAACCAAAATAATATTTTGCATTGATGAAAAAACATAATCTCTAATAAAGGGAAAGTTTCCAGAACAAAAACATCAAATTATCAAAATGCCATACACCACATGCAATGGCAAGGAAAGGCTCAGGCATTGGCCTTTATTTGTGAGTGGTGGTTCTGCAACTTCTGTCAGTAAGGCATCTTCTCTGTAACCTTATGTGATGATGCAACATCTCACTGAGGGGTCTATTCGACATCCCTTAATTTCTACAAAAGTGGGTAAAAATTAAAATTTTCCCCTACTTTTGTAAAAATTAAGTTTCAGGGTCATTCATTACGTATGCAATGCAGGAGATATCACTAATATCTACTGGTTACAATTATCCCCCAATAATTTCACAGTCCCCCTACTTTAGTATGGGGATGTAGAAATTATGTATTTCATCAAGTTCTGAAAAAGCATTTTTTTGGAACTTGTGAGTGTTACTATATGCCATCCTGAGATGGCATACAGACTACAAAAGTTTCACAAGATGCCATTTAGATGGTAGATTGTGCAACAGATAAATCTTTTTATATCCCTCCAGCTGTGTCTACCTACCTCCAGCATCTCTAGGCTGTCACTGGTTCCCTCCTGGGCTTTCATGCATGTATGCCACAGGGAGGTTGTGCTGTAGGGGTGCTCTGGGGAGCTTGCATTGTGGTGGGAACCAACGGTGGCAGGGAAGGATGATTAATAATTATAGGTGGGGAAGAAGGTGGCTACACTGAGAAGCCACAGCAGGAGAGGCGGTCATGGGTGATTACACAGACCAGCAGCAGTGGTGGTTGTGGAAGGGCCATGAAAGACACTTATGGTCATGGGGGCAGGGATGACAGACACCAGTGGCTGTGGGGCGGAGGGGTGCTGGGACGGACAATACCGGCAGTAGGGGAGGTTGTTAATGGTACTGGTGGGGGAGTAGGGGATAAAGCAGTGGTGAGGGCTACAATTCTGAGCAAGAGGGTCTGGGGTGAAAGACAGTGGTGGAATTAGGGAGAGGGAAGGGGGAGCAGACGCAGTGAGGAAACAGTTATAGATACATCAGCTATAGAGGATAAAGTATCACTTTTTTGAAAAAGCTGACTCCGCAAAAAGAGCAGCTTTCTGGAAGTGATACTTTAGGCAATGAGGCATAATGATTGCATCTGAAACATTTTCTAAACTTGCAACGAGTTTTAAATATAATTTTAACTAGCCATAATCATGTAATGATGTAAAGGTCCCTCAGAGTCTTGAAGAGGTGTAATAAAAATCAAAATAGGAAAATCAGTTCTATTAAAATCACTATAGCAGAAGAGCAAACTATGTGTTCGCAAATATCACAAATCCATGAGTAGAGTTTATGGGTGTCCAAGAGTAATATGTGACCTTTCTGATGCAGGACATGCTACAGAGGAAATGTAACAAGATGATTGGGATATTTGGGATATTTGTGTAGCTGATGTCGTTAATGAGGATGTTATTTGTGTAAGTCACGCACCAGTGGAAGCAGTTCTTTCATATGAAAAAAGAAGGTCATTGTAATGCCTGGGCATAAGACCACAAAATCCACCTCTTATGAAATAATTTGTAACCAAATCCTAACAACAGTTGTAAAGCCATCGTTAGCATTTGCAAAGCCAAAGTACAGTAGGTAAAGGTAGGGGCATTAGCCATTTAGGAACCTCCTCCCTGTTACGTCATCTGCAGAATATGCATGAAAAGTTTTTGGCAAAATATGAAAATTTCTGTAAAATTAATTATGACAAGCAGTGCAGTATCAGATAGCTACTATTTATTAGCTAGATCTCAGCATCTGCAATCTTCACTGTCAATACTTTTATTATCAATATCCTCATTAATGATTGGAGCTAGTTCTGCATCCAATTTGTTAAGGCTAACTAATTCCTCCCCTATGCAGTATTCATCAGAAGAATCCGTGAGCACTAGGCCAGCTGCTGCTGGGGGTGGTTCTTCATCTCAGGAGGGACCAAAAATACTAATAGTCATATCAAAAGAGAATTGACTGTTAAACAATCCTTTGCGAGAGGAAGCATGTATGACAGCTGTCACCCAGTTGCACAGCGGATCACTGAAGCCATGATGGAAATGCTAGAATTATATCTGTATGCAATATCTACCATTCATGCAGTGGGTTTAGACAGCTAATTGAGGCCTGGTGTCCCTTCTACCAAATTCCATCTATGCTCCATTTTACCAGAAAAGCAAACCCTCACCTGTACCAGGATGTTAAAAAATGTCTTGGCCTACAAAATGCCATTGTACCATTGTCCACTTAACCAATGATATGTGGAAAAGAGGTACTGGGCAAAAAAAATATTACATGACTGTGATAGCCTACTGGGTGTTTGTATCACCTTGAGCAAAAACAGCAACAGCAATAGATAACAAAAAATACCGGATCATTACCAGGCAGGCTACTCTCTGTATTACCATCTTCACTAAGAGGCATACCATGTCAACCTGTTAAAAACATTAAGGGATTTCAGAGCAAAATGGCTTACCCCGCTTGGACTCTCCTTAGGATTGTAATTTCTGATAATACCAGAGCATTGCAGCTGGGTGAATTGTAATACATCCCATATTTTGCTTACATAATCAACTTGGTTGTGCAGAAATTTCTTTAAAAATGACAGGGGCATACAGGAGATGCTTTCTGTGTCTCAAAAAAATTTGTGACATTTTTGCAATTCAGCAACTGCATGTAGAAGACTGCAGCAGCTTCAAGAAAGTGCCATGCCACCAACTGAAGCAAAAGACAGTGACAAGGTGGAATTCCACCCTATATGATTCAGGGAATAGAGAAATGGCAACACGTCATCCAAACTTACACAACAAATCATGACATATGGAGAAGAGGAGGCATGTACCTTAGTCCAGTGTAGTGGAGAATACTTTCTGTGTTGTGCAAGGTGCTGAAACCATTTGAAGTAGTCACCTATGAAGTGAATTCAGACTCTGCCAGCTTGAGTCATGTGATTCACTTAGTTAGACTTTTGGAAAAGCCACTCTAGAAACTGAATGAAGAGATTAAATAAAGTGATTCCGCTAAGTACATCGGACTTCACCAGGATCCAAAGCTTGTTAACATCTTTGAGATTTTGTCAACCATGCTTGATACTAGGTTTATTTCCTACATATTTTTCTTTCCAACTGACACAGATCTTAAGAGATGCAATGAGCATAACAAACCAACCACTTCAGCCTCAAAAGTGTCAGTTCCTGCAGTGATTGGTTTGTTAAACTGTCCATGTCCTTGTTATTATTGATCAAAAGGGTGGGTGGGAGGGCCCAAGGGCATTTCCATCATGCACCACTTTTCATTATGGGCTTTGCCAAGATTGTGTGTGTTTCACACACAGTCTACTGTATATTACTGTACTTTACTGGGACATTCATGTTCTTTTGTATCTTGCAATGTCATCCATCACCAGATTCTCATCCAGCTATATAGGCCCCATTTCCTGTAGCTTTTCAGTTGATATAGATTAGCATCATCAAATCATATAATTTGACTAGGTCTTAAATCCTGAGGAAACAATCTCATTGGGATTTTGGATGCTTGTTTTGTAACAATATTTTTCATTTCTTTGATTTGCTTTTTTATTGTTAAATTATAAACACTAATCAATAAGTCAATCAACTTCATTGGGATTTTGGATATTTGATTGTAACAATTTATTCCATTTCTGATTTACTTTTTTAATAATTAAATTATTAACACTTATCAATTAATCAACCAATCAATCAGTTAATAAATCAATGCTTTACCTGACTTACACTAACCAGTACTCTTCCTCCATTTACCTATGCTGGCCTGTGAGCTACAAAAGTTCTTGATTAATGAAAACGTCCTATAGCATCATATAGTCTATATTAAACTGCTATACTGTCTGCTACTGCAGTACAACTATGTTTCCTAGATATGCTATATTATGTTTTAATTCATGTTTTCTACGATTTCTTCTTTCACTTTATTCCTGGCATTAAGCGCTGTTTGGGGCATGGGTGACTGTCTTTTTGCATAAATGACAAACATATTTTATAGTTTACTAAAATGCCATCCTGTCTGCCACTGCTGTGTGGCAATGTTTCATATAGGTCCTACAGTATATTATTTTAAACTGTTCTGTTAGGTCACTGCACTGTCACTTATTTTACTAGCCAGCTTGCTGCAGCCTTTGTCTTATATTGGTGAAAAGTAAAAACTATATTGTGAGCTGTGAGGTGGTCAAAATTGATTGGAAATTACTGGAAATTAATGTTATTGTGACCAATAATACTGTTGGAACAAAAACAGAGTAAAATTATGTGATTTTTGCCTTTCTAATCCATTTCCTTTTTGAATATATGTAAAAAAAAACACATAAGGGTGGTTTTGGTAAAACCAAAACATAAGGGCTGGCGCACATCTCTTGCAACAGCCATTTAATCCAAAATTCAGGAAATTTTACTTGGTGTTATTCAATTATATTCAGATCTCTAAAATTGCATAATTTTGACTATCTGGCTATCACATGTTTTGTATAGCCAATAAAACAAACTAATTCAAACTTGCGTTAATTTGTTAAAAAGAACCATGTCAAAACCAAACCGCTCATCTCTTATTAAAATAGTTTTATTTGGAAATAAAGCACCTCAGGCTATCATTACAGTTATAAGCCTATTTGGATCAGTGTCTATCAGATGTACTCATCTGGATATAACAATATTTGGCCATTCTTTGTTTTTATTCCTTGACGATTAAGATGAAGTATTTCATAAAAATCAATTTTGAAAACATTATAAATTTTAAATATGCTGAAAACTTTTCATGAAACTTCTGCAAATGACGTAACAGGGAGGATGTTTCTAGATGGTTAATGTTTCTACCTCTACTTATCATGGCTATACAAACACTACAGATGGCTTGACAATTGTTAGGATTTGGGTAAAAATAATTCCACACATAAAAGGTGGATTTTTTGGTTTTATGCCCAAGCATGACAATGGTCTTCTTATTATCAAGGGCAAGAACTGCTTCCACTGGTGCCTGACTTACACAGACAACATCCTCATTAGCACTGGCTTCAGCTACACAAATATCCTCCTCATCCTGTTGAACTTCCTAAGTAACATTTCCTTAGTAGCATGCTCAATATCTAGGTCACCATCTTAACTTGTGCTGCTCATTCCCACTTTGGCAGAAAGTGCAGAAATGGTGGAAGGAGGCTTCTCTATGAGTATAGTATCAGAAATGTCAGACTCACACATAGCACTCATGGACACCCACAGACTCTCCTTAGGAATTTGTGAACACAAAGTTTGTTCTTCAGCATGAATGTTTTTTTCTGCACTGATTTGCTTGTTTTAATTTGACACCTCTTCAAGTGAGAAGGTAATGCATTGTTACGTGAGGTTACAGTGGAAGATGCTTGACTAACAACAACGGTTGCTAAACCACCACTCACAAATAAAGACAAATGTTTTAGCCTTTCCTTGCTACTGTGTTTGTTATATGGCATGTTGGCAATTTTATATTTTTATTATTTTTAGTGGTGATATTTTTTTCTTCAACAATGTAAAGTATTGATTTTATTTGAGATGCCCTGCCTTAAACCCTTTATGCTCTTGAGCACTGGCTTTAGTAGATGTTGAAGGACTAGTATCGACATGACTGGTGGCAGCAGTTGCAGCACCACTACTTAGTTGCTGCTCCTGCTCTTCTATGGAATGATCATGATTCACATCAACTCACAGTATTAATTAACAATGGACTGCACCCACTATAAGTTATCTTATAATACTATAATAACAGCAAACTGCCCAGTAAACTCAACACATTTTAGAACAAAATAAGATTTTAATGGATATTTTTTTAAACTTTGGCAAGAAATGACAACTAAACACATCACTGATATTAAGTAATGGTGGACTGCACTTACTATTTGTTAATTTATAACATTTAAAGCACACTGCCTAATGAACACACACATTTTTTACATAAAATAAATTCTGTTTTTTTTCAATTGACAGCAACTTCACACTGTGACTCATGAAGCTTATATTATTAATGTTATGGCATGGCCTAGCCCTGAGCACACAATATTTTTTATTTCTTTTTACATTTTTCTATATTTATTTTTTACACACTGCTAATAATCAGTGCACTTATATTTATATTAATGGTTGCAAACACCAAAAATGATGGTGGGCATCATTGTTCACCAATAAATGGTTAATACTGCCATGTGTTAGGAGCTCTGGGCTGCACTGTAAGCAATCACAAATAAAACAATACAAGTGAACAACAAGGGTTTATGCTGCCCCTGTATTTTTTTGCCATTTTTGTCATTTAACCATAATCGAGTAAAACCGGACTGCTCATCTCAAGTTAGTTTAGTAGAGTGCTACAATTTAGCAAGAAGTCTATTATATTTTAATGTTTTAACAGTAAATGCAATCTGTGTATGTTACAATTCTGGGAATGGTTGTCCAGGACACAGAGCTTCTGAGATGGGCAATTCCTACAATCTAACAATTTTAAATTTCTCAAAAAAATTTTTAAAATAATTTCAGAGAAAGACAGAATATACAGACTCTATAAAAAATAATTTAGTATTTACATTATATCTGCTTTTTTTCTATGAGAACATGGAACTGATGCTTTAAAAATAAAAGTCCCGGTACTCATCTAAACTCCTGATGGTCATGTGGCCAGGGTAATGTCTCCCTAGATTATTAAGTAATGGGTAGTACTAGTCTGGTAATACAAGTTCCAGTAAGGACTATTACAGTACATTATATTAGCAATGATGGTAAAGCTTCCTGTTTCCAGAAAGAAACATGCTCTGATTCTCAATGCCATCGATTAACATCAAGAAAAAAACAATGCTTTTAATTATGAACAAATGGATTTGGAACAGAAAGAAATATTATTGGAACATTAATACAACTGGTTGGATTTGGGCCTGCTTAGTGGTATAGAAATGTATAAAAATAATATCTGATAAGTGATTATAGAGATAACAAAAGATAACACCTGCACTCAGAGAATAGGCCAACAGACTTGGGACTAGAATGACAAGTTCTTGCTATAAGTCTCCATTACATATTGCCTCTCAAAGGTATTAAAGGTATTTAAGGGAGAAAATAAGATGTTCACATGTCTAGAGGAACTGAATGCCACCTACCACTTAGTTCTATGGTAGATGTACTAAAACTGGGTTGTTTATTACACATAACAAACAAAGCCCAGAGGAAGAATAAATTCTAGTTGGACAACATAAGACCTGATTCATAGATGGACACTGTTTCAATGGCCATGCTGGTTTCCTATGATTTTTTATCAGTACATGCACAGGAGCCGCACTGTGCATGCACAGATCTGGTCCTGCAACATCAATTGCAGTGGTCCAAAAGCCACAGCATGATTGACATGCTGCTGGTGTTTGAAGAAGGCAGAATGCTGCTGATACACATTGGAGACACCACCCATTCAACCAATGATACCTGGCCTGATCCTCCGACGTTCCCCATCTCCACCAGGGACTGACAGTGATCGCGGCTGCCCCCAGCCAAGCACTCTGTCTGGCCACCGTTCACACCTCCAGTGACCGACCACACCAGCCTCCCCACGAGTGCACCTCTTCCACGAAAGTCCTGGGTAGACCACCATCCGCCCATTGGTCCCCCCCGGCATTGAATTACAGGAGTCGCACTACCAGCATTTCCCCTCTCCGGCTTTGCCGGACCAGCTGCTCACACACCAGCAAGGGGGGACAAACCACCATGAACACTGCACAGCTCTCGCCCACCACCACAGGTCCGGTGACCTCCAGCAACAAGCAGCCCCACATCCGACAGCATGACCTGCACTCCAATTGACTTTCACAAATTACCACCATTACAAGTATCATCCTACCACATGGCCGCATTGTTGACACACCACTTACCAAAAATCTTAGTGGTTTGTAAGAACTCTGAGACTATCCCCTCACCACGAGGATGCTGCCTTGGTGCCCCACTCATTCAGCTCCAATACCCACTCAGAGAGACTCCACAGACTGTAGACCATAGGTCCAGCAGGGGATATGTGCTGGTCACTGAACCGCACATCAAGGAGCCCCCTGAAAGGGTCCACCAACTTCCCCACCTGGAGTCTCACCCCTCCCATACCCCCACACTGCCCGGGAGCCATAAGGAGCTGCACTGTGACTTCTTCAATAAAAGATTTGGCCCCCAACCCTTTCTGCCTGGCTTTTTTTATTTCATCCATCCATACATTTTACATCTCCTCCCCTCCCCCTCCACACCCCCCATTCTCATCTCATCCCTTTTTACTTCACCACACCCATTAACCATACCATAACACCAAGGCAGAGTGCACCTTACCCCCCCTTATCACCAATCTAACCAGTGCAGGATGCGTTACTCCCGCACAAAGGTGCAGCACTCCACCAACCCATTACACACCCACACCCCCACCCACATACACATTCTAGAAACCAACACCATCCCACGTACCATCCACAAAACATCCACCCAAACCCCCCTTTTATCTACCGCCACACACTCACCACCACCACCACAGCACACTGGAAAACACCTCCCACCATTATGCTTGAGTGCAGTTCAACCCCCCTTTCTTATGGCAACTTGCCCCATACAATGAGTGTTGTGAATCCATTGGCTGCATACTTGGATGAGGTATCACTGGCTCTGGCAGAGTGATTTCTCCAGGCATCCTGAGAAACCTTAGGTTACCTAGATGTCCAATGGCTGCCCAATGTTCATGCAGTCTTTGGACAAAGAAAATCAGATCACAGAAGCCAGCAGTGGGTGTCTTTTTACACAAGATGCCTACTGTGGTTTTTGCATATTTTAGCACAGCTGCTGCATACAATGATGCAGCGGCAGTGCCATTTTCACTGAGGAATAAGGACTGTCCTATTGTTGTTTGTTCCTAAAACAGGAAACATGTTTAGTGTGTATTTGAGTTGGCCTGAAGAGCTCTCACTTTTGCCCTTTAAGATTTTAAGAACAATACAAATACATGAATAATATAATGTAACATGTAATTCAGTCATACTTTAATAAAAGCTTCTTCATTTTAAACGAACCTGATTAGTTCAGATTTATCAACAATGGTTGAAAAACAAGCAAATATATCAAACCAGTGTTGTACTTTACCAACGAAATGCTAAATAAAGTATGCCCAACAAAATAGTTAAAAAGGGCAGTAGATAAAAAAAGCATGCATTTTAAAATCGGGAAAACAATTCTGATCATTGAATTCAGCAGACATTGTTATAATTTTTTTGTTATATGAATGGATGACCCATTCCTGCATTAGGGCTTTTAGAATTTTCTAAAAAGCATTTTACTTTCAGCCTTTTATTTACAGAGCACTTAAAAAATTATACATTTTGCAAAAGGAGCAGAAAAGCATGTGGTCCTAAATTGTATTTGCCATGTTCTTTACATTTTATTGTAACTAAATCACTAAAGTGTTTGAAAGAAAGAAAAGTTATTTTCCTCATTATTGTAATTATTAGAGTGTAAATTCGGAATTTATGGTTAAGCCATCCCTGGAATTTACTATAGAAAAGTGAATTACTGGCCATTCCTGTTAGAGCATATACTGTATAATGAGGTATATCATATGAATGAGATACCTACCAGTGGTCGAAGTGGAAATTTTTAAGGTACACCCCCATGTCATCAATGTAGTGCACCACACTGAAGTCCCCCTTATGCACATTATGCCACACAATTTATAGTGCCCTTATAATACATTATGCCATGCAGTAGTAGTGCTTCTTATACATTATGCCACACAGTAATGTCCCATACACATTATGCTACACACAGTAAAGCCTCTTACACATTATGCCACACATTATTTACTAATCATGCCATGTAATATTAGTGCCCCTTACACATCATGCCACAGTAAAACTCCCCTGCAGCCTCTTGCCACCCCCTGTGTCCCTCCAATATCCTATAACCTACCCCTGATGAGCAACCAGCAGTAGCCTCTTACCTCCTTCTCTGCAGCATCAGGTGTTGATTTGGTGCTGGGCGTGGCAGGCATCCATGGAGAGACAGTACATAGTGCCGTCATCATTTCCAATTTTAAATCAGGTGCCAATCAGGAGCCACAGCTTCAATCCTGAGGTCAGAGGCTGCTACTTGGCCATGATTTTCCTGGCTGAACTAGAAATGTGGACATTTAATAAATATAGCACACAAGTAAATTGGATGATGAAACCTACTGCAAGCCATCAGATATTTTATTTATAAACCGTATAAGGAGATACACATAATTTTTCAGAAAGCATTTTAATTTTTACCAATTATTTTTTGTTACTTGTGAACCTGCTTTCATAAAAATCCTGGAAAGTGCCCTTGTGATGACACTAGTTGTTAGGGTCCTATTCATCATGATAAAATTGTATGTAGTGAAAGCATGGAGCGGGAGTCACAGCATACATAGAAATATACATAACCTCAAGAAGTATTATAATGTTAGGGCATAGGCACAGACATAAACAAATTTCTAAGTTTTTATTATATTATATAAAAAGGAGACCAGCAGTGAGCGGATGCCACACAGTTCTAGAAATCTATATCTTGCAGTATCAGGCCACATGAAGGTGCGGTCACAGGGGCACAGCCACTTATTGACAGCCGGGTCCAGAATAAGGAGGAATGTGTGTAGCACAGCACTGCTACCAAAAGATTGCAAGAACAAAACAAACTGGTTTCCGTGGAAAGACAGCGCACACCGCAGCCATCATTTCTAATCCGAGGCTGTACATGAGCCAATTAGCTCGTAAACCAGCAGCCAATTAAGAGCCACCACTGTGGCCGCTCCTGATTGGCTGCCAGTCCATGAGCTCCAATTAGCTCAAAGGCAGTCCCAGATTAGAAATGATGGCGGTGCTGTGTGCTGTCCTTCCATGGAAATCAGTTTGTTCTTGCAATCTTTTGCAAGAACAAACATCTTCACAGCGGGCAATGGGAGGCACAGCAGGGCTCGGTGCTCTAATGAAGTGCCAGTATATCATACCGTTGTATACCGGCACACTTCGAGCACTGATACCTCCTATAATAATATTTAGAACCCTAGAAACTTTAATGAGAATACTAGAAAACTGTTAAAATGCAGTATGCTTATCTTATGAAATATGATCTAATTTTAGGACAAATTATACCAATAGAAAAACTTTTTTAAACCACAACTGATCTCATATTTAATGAAGAAAAATAGTGTTGCAATTACTAAAATTGACAATGAGTATATTTATATTTGGATTCAATGGCCAAACTAGAAAATACATACAGTAGGGCGGTGATTCACAAACTTTCTTGAATCATGGCACCCTAGAGTATCAGCATTTTTTATGCCATACCGAAGCCAAAAGTTTCTTACTTAAATATTCAACGAAAAATATAAAACTAAGATGTGCTTATCTGTCATGCTTAGGTTTTAGTAATGTGGTGGTGGACAGTTTTGTGCTTCTATTTGTCCACATATTTTATGATTGGCAGCAACCAGCAGTGGTATTGATTTTCACATTGACCATACTGTAAATAATTTGAGATGGTCATTGACCACCAATGTATGGCACCCCTGAAAATGCCACATGGCATTCCAGGGTGCCAATGCATCCAGTTTTGGAACCATTTACATAGGGGGATGCAATGGCCAACATATTAGTGACAACTTCTGAGAGGCTGCACATTCCTTAAAAGTCACAGGATGTAATATTGTGGATAGCAGTATTAAAAGCTACTGTACTATGAATTCTTCTGTGGTTTACAGCAATTTACAATAAACTGTAACAAATAAAAATCTGACCAATCTGCCAATTAGTTTGTTTAAATATGGCAAATTATGTCAACTTTGAAAAAAATATCCATTGGGTGATCTGCAAAAACTGAACCTGCATAATTTGACATCACCAGCCCCATATAACGCATGGGTTTACAATATTGTAAATTGATAGATTTGGAAATGAACTACAGACAGTGCTGCAGCTAGAAGAGGATTGTGCATTGTATTCATTTAGATTGGTGAATGCTGTTTGTTTACTGATTGATTTGTTCTTGTACCACTGTGTGTCTTGTATATTTTCTTTTTAAAAAAAATCTTTTGTGCTTGTCTTTTTGTATATCAGTTTCTCCTGTTTTATTTGTGTGTGAGTGCTGTGTGGCTATAAGTGGTAGTATTGTCTTTTTCAGTGTTACTTGTTGTGGATAGAATAAGAATGGAGAGAGGTGGAGAGGGCCTGAAGAGTTAGTGAGGAACAATAGCAAGTTGAGGGACCCCAACAGCGAGAGGACGAAGGTAGAGATGAAGAAGAGGGGTCTCAGGGGCTGAGGAGGAAGGTAGTCAGTGTGCTCCTGGGAAAATGTCTCAAAACACTGAAAAAGTTAGGTTATAACATATGCATTAATTAAGAAGATAATTGTGCCTTTATGAGCAGCATTGCTACTAGTTATTCCTCCTGATGGTCAAAAGAAATGGCAGCAGGATGAACAAAACCTGATAAAGAACACAATTCTGATGACACAAATTATTTCCCAGGAGGTATTTTAACATTTCTAGTCACTGAAAGGAAACTATCTGCATTCAAAATAATCTTACCCTTACAAGAAAATTTCCTTTGGTGGTACAGAATGACAGAATGCATGGGATAATGCATCAGCTTTAATAATTTTGTTTCCATGGCAATAAGTGATGATAAGGTTGAAATGATTGAAGAACAATTAACACCTGGCCTGGGAATAGTTCAAACAGTTAGCTGTTTGGAGGGGTGTAGTAGGTACTACCGCCGGCCTCAGCAGAAGCCATGCAGAGGTGAAGATCCCGATTGCTAATTAGGTAATTAGGTAAGTATCGCTAACCTAATTCCCTACCCTAAACCTCCTTTAGGGGTGCCTAACCCTAACCTCCCCCAAAGTGCCTAAACCTAAGCCCCCCCTTCCCCCCAGCCTAAACCTAAGTCTCCTGGGGTGTGCCTAACCCTAACCGCCCCCCCGGGGGTGCCTAAACCTAACCCCCCATCCCCTAGCCTATACTTAACCCTCCCAGTGGGGTGTCTAACCCTAAGTCCCCCTGGTAGCCCTAAAACCTAACCCTCCCCCCCACGGCTGTCCACACCCGGCATACCTTCATTCGGTATGCCGGGCGTCAGGCTCCCGGGGTAGGACTAATGACAGGCATCGGGATTTTGATGCCTGTCATTAGTACCTTGCTAGAATTAGACAGTCAGGAAGTCAGCGGTCAGCATTTAGACCCTCAGCTTCCTGACTACATCCTGTTTGGAGATAATGCAGATTTTTATGGTCAGTGAAGACTGTCATATGGAAATTTGGTCCTTCAAACTTCAAGGCACATTTAAATGCTAACAGCTCCCTGTTTCTCAAAGCATATTTCTTCTTAGAAGTTGAAAACTTGTGGGTAAATAAGCCACTGGAGTACCACCTCCCAGCTTTGTCTTTTTGCAAGAGGACAGCCCCAACACCAAATAAACAGGCATCCACTTTAGGAAGAAAGGCTGATCAGAATTTGGTTGCTTAAAAATGGGTGCTAAAAACTGTTTCAGACGAGAGAACACCTTTTCAGATTCACAAGGAAAAACCTCTGTTTTTTGTGATTTCCTGTTAAGTACTGTGATTGGAGCCATTATGTATGAATGATTTTTGATAAACTGTGAAAAATGCTGAATCCCAGAATTTGATTAATTGTTTTTAATCTTGAAGGGCAAGGCCAATTAGTAATGGTGAATCATCAGTAAATTAGAACCATAGATTATGTATCCCAGAAATGCAATTGCCTCTTCCTCAAAGACACATTTTTCCAACTTGCATTACAGTGCCCTTCTCTACAACCATTTTAGCTTTGAAGAAATGATAGTGCTGCTTTGAAATGTTATCAGGGTTAACTTGACCATAAATCTCACCAGGAGTTTTTTAAATGAAGACAGGTGACCCTCATGACTTTTTTCTTTTTTTTTCCATTAAAAAAATAAATTATGAAAGGTTGGTAGGTTATCAGGTTTCCTGGGCTCTTACGTGTGTTAACAGGGAATGCTGCAAATTGGATAGATTACTCACACAATTGTGATCATATAGAATGCATTTTATTGTATAAAAATATGGCCATAAATCATCATATACATATAACAATACACACTGCTAAAAGATAATAAGAATATGTAAAAATGCACAAATCTGGTTAAATATTCCCTTGCATTATTTGGATAAAACAATAGCTATATTTTATGCAATCCCCTATATTATATATGATCACAATTGAGTAATCTATTCAATTGGCACCACTCTCTGTTAAAACATTTTTTTCTATTTGTGTTGGTTGATAGGGTTGCCAATTACCTCCAACAGGAAGCTGCAGCAACAATTGGATAAAGGGAAGTGTGTTGTGAGCTAGATCAGGCGCCAGGTTGTGTTTTGTTTTTGCTATTTTAAGTGTGTTGCCTTGAAGATCTATAAAAAAAGAAATCTTTTTGCTGGGAGATAGATGTCAAGTGAGCCACACTAGTGGATTCAACAAACATATCCATACATACTGTATCATGGGGGAGATGTATTAAGCAGTGGAACGTTAAGGTCAAGTGCACTAGATCTGGTGCACTTTGACACTAGTTTCAAATCAATACCACAGATATATTAAAGTTTTTACTGTACAAATAAATTGGGTTGTATTGCGATGGTATTGCAGCAGAACTTATTAAAGATCAATAATCTTACCTTTGTAACTTATAATTTTTCCAAATTTCGGCAGAATTACCTGCCGGAATCTGTAAAATGTCCTGCGGGCTGTATCTTATAATTGGCATTTGACATGTTAATACATATACCTTCGGCAGGCCCACCAAGAGCCACGCCGGGCCCTGGCAAAAGGGGGCATGGCTAAACCAAGGGAAGTGTGGCCACACCCCCTTAGGTTTTGCAGCACCAGAAATCGTCACTGCTGGCAAGGGAGGCACGTAACCTGTGGGGGGCATTATTAGCTTGATTGCTCCCTTCAAGGATAGGAGACTGCTGTGAATGCTTCTTAACAGCAGCGAGCAGTCTCCTAGTGCGCCCGAGCACACAGCAGCATGTGCTAGGCTGATGTGATGTAAGAGGGGGGAGTGGTGCCAGACCTGGGCCCCCACCAGGCTCCTCCAGCAAGCCCAGGCCCGGGTAATTAGTACCCCCCCTCTCAGCACCCCTGCCCTCTGGAATGAACTTAGTTTACTTCATTTGATCTTCTTCATGTCCTAATACTCCTTCATTTTCTCCTTAAGGTGGATAGACACAGTCTATGCTCACTGTCCATAGCCCTGTAAACTTCTGCCACTTTAAGCTACTCATTGGATATAACTCCACCCTTTTATGATATACAGGATAATACTATGAGGAATTACAGATAAACAACTGGGACTGATATTAACTGCTATAACATTTTCTAAAATCAACTTTCTATTGAAAAAATAATAATCAGTGTTGAAATATGTTATTTTAACATAAAACATGTTTGGTTGCTGGCTGCAATCTAGGGCAAAATGTCATTTAATAATATGGTCTTTTCAGCTGCAAATGTCAAACACTGCTTGTTATCATAATTTACGGATATAAAAGAAACACTAATAGTGTATGCAGTTATACAATAAGATTCACATCTGCAAATTCATCACCAACAACGCAATAATTTAACTTAGAAGTCATTCAAAGTAGTGAATTTCACATGCAAAGCTGAATTAAAATGCCATCGCTGTTCAATCACATGAAGAAGCTTTTCATTAAATCAACATAACTTAGCATAATAAATCCTTCAATATAATGTAAAAAAAATATTGTCCTGGACATGAGGTATAATTTGACAGAAAACACAAATCCTCCATAGATCAGAAAGCGCATGAGTTAGCATTTCATCAAAGAATACTTATTTTCTACATACTGTGTACAAAGAGGTGATCTGTGAGTATAACCATAGTGACATTTAATTATAACTATATTATTATGTTTGATAATAATTATGTGCAATAGTTTTTAACATCATAGAGCAGAATACAGATGTATGAATATAATATCTTACAATAATTTCATTAAGTTAGCTGAAGCTGGAAAAGTTTTAACTCTTTCATGCTCAAGATTGTTCTACATTGCCTGCTTAATTTCTAGGAGGGTGAGTAATGTGGAAGGTGAGGTGGGGCTTATGTTGCAACACCAATGGTGCTACACCAATTTGGAGCAGACAATATCAGACAAAACATGCAGCAGTGATGAGCATAACTAATTGCTGGGCAGGAGAAGCCACATCTAAATGGCTACATTAATTTATATATATATATATATATATATATTCCATAGACAAAAAAACCTTACGGTTTTACATGTCCCATTAAGGCTTCTTAGACATGATCTGAAATTTCACAAAACCAACTAAATTTGTGATACTAAAACGAAAAATTTCAATGAAATTACGATCATTAAGGTTTACGCCATAATGGACGTGTTCCTTGTGCAATACAGATATGGTATGTCATCACACCCTGTGGTTAACTGCAGATTCAACACTCTCACAGAATGAGATTGATGTCACTTACAAAATGGTGGAGCTGCTAATTCACAGAATGCTGTGTTCATTGGAATACACACATGCAGTCTATGCAACTGAGGTTTCAGCAGAAAAAAGAACTGTGCAGATGGGAAAAAAGTGGTGTGGATGGGGAGGAGACAGAGCAGTGTGTATAGGTGAGACAAAAAGATGTGTAGAGGAGGGAAGGTTAAGCAGTATAGAGGGGGGGTAGCTAAAGTGATGCAGATGGGTGAAAAATAGTGGTGCGGATAGGGTGGAGGAACAAAGTAATGCAGATGGATAAAAAACAGTTTTGCAAATGGGGAGAAACAGAGTGGCATGGTTTGGGGGGACAGTGACGTGGATGGGGTAGAGAGTTGCATGAACATGGGAAGACAGAGCAGTGCAGATGGGTAAAGACAGATTGGTGTGGATAAGGGAATACAGACTAGCACAAATAGGAAAACACACAATAGTAGGGATTGGGGAAGACAGATTAGTGTGGATGGGAAGGAAGATAGAGTATTGTGGGTGGGGGAAGGGGACAGAGTTACACAGTTGGGGGGACAGAGTGGTGCAGATGGAATAAGAAGGAGTACCACAGAGGAAAGAAAGACAGAGTAGCATGGCTTAGGGGAAGGCAGTGGTGCAGCAGGAAACAGAGTGGCACGGATGCAGGGCAGTGTGGATGGAGAAAGACAGATTGGTGCAGATGACAGAACACATACTAGCACAATTCAGAGACCACATAGCAGTAGGGATTGTGGACGACAGATTGGTGTGGATGGGGAAAAAAACAGAGTGGTGCGGGTGGTGGGGGGAGACAGAGTTGCACAGTTGGGGGGACCAGAGTAGTGCATATGAAGGAAGAAAGAGTGCCACAAATGAGAGAAAGATAACAACATATTGTAAACATAAAGGAGGGGAGAGGAGAAAGAATGAAGTATCACCGCACAGGTTTAAATAATACCAATAATGGATAAGTCAATAAATAAAGAAAAATAATAATATAGAAGTATTGCTATAACCACAATTTAGAGCATTAAACCCATTCTGGTATATATACTGCTGTGGAGGTGCTTCTCAGAGTAAAATCACACGAGAAAAGAAAATTGTGGGTGACCTAGTCATCCACAGTAAGACTCTATAACTAGAGCACACAAATCTTCAATACCGCTATATTGTAAAATTTAACCTTTAATGGATATCAAGTATTACATAGTAAAAAGGACTCAAAGACATACAAAACAAATACTATATAAACACATCTACAAAATAGGAACTGAAGTTATGAAATTCACTCCAGTCATAATAGATACATAATAGGATAAATATTGAAACTACATGAAAGCAATAAAGAGAATAATTAAAATTGTACTTAAAAAACACAAGGTACAGAAAGATGAAATAATTAGTCCTCTTTGTGAGGTAAGTGAAGACCACCGTCACTATTATATCTGCGTAAAATGGAAAAGATGAGAATTGAAAACCAGAAAATAATGGTAAGTTGGATGTATCCGAATCTGCAACTGGGCTCTACTATCTTCTCTCATACAATGTAGAGGAGAGGGAATGAGAGATCTGCCAGTGCAAGCATCCCTTGAAAAAAGTCAACAGTGAACCACTACATCAAACCCAATCTCTGCTGTTGGTTATTATACCGTATGCATTGGATGAAAATGAGAGGATCATAAGCTCGGTATGTGAGTTCCTGGGAAAAAAGGTAAGTATTATGAATCAAGGATTTTTTAAGGAGATATAGAAATAGTCTGGAATAAAGATTCTGAAACACAGGCTCTGCTGCTTCCTCTCATGTACATGTACAGAGGAAAGGAAGTGAGAGATCTCCCATGTACAGTTATTCCATTGAAAAAATATAAGTCTGTAAACAATGGACAGCCATGTAGACCAAAATCTCTATCTATTAAAGTCTTGCCAGGTGGTATTGGACAATAACGGAGAGGTTATTCAAGGGTCAACATGGTGCCATGTAGGAAAAAAGGGGAAAAAATAATAAAATATAGAGACAGCCAAAAGAATATGTCTTCTACACAGTATATAGCGACCATCAAATCATAATCAGAAAAACAGTCATTTCATCATCGTATAGATAGTTAATATGACGTACATAAATAGCAACCATCAATTCATAGCTGGGTAACCAGTCATAATAGCTCCATCAATATATAACCATATGATGAGAACACAGACAAAAAAATGAGAATAACATGATTAACACTTAAGGAACATATATGACATCCGTTAGCTGCTTAGAAAAAGATATATTACTTAGACATATGAAAGTGTTATACCATAACCAAAGTTGCACACAGATATTAGATACCTTGTTAAATAATCAAGGATAAAAATGAGGGTAGGTCAGGAACAATTATAAGGTCAGATCATATATGGAGACCAAGACAATATAAGTTCCTTTGGTCAGACATAACATATTAATAATGCAGATAGAGCTCACATTTGGGTGTTACGCACCGCACAGTCACGGAACACCCTGCTCCAAAAACTAACTCTGCATATGGAATGATAGTCTAAGTAATGTCCGCTAGTGGGACTAGAAAGGGTAAGCAGCGCCGTAGGTCCTAACGCTCAGGTGTCCCTCAGTCAGTGCCAGCTGGGCACCTAGTAGAGGTTAGGCTGATGTCAGTTCCGTGTGTATAACGAAATCGGGGGTGAACAGAGTTACTGAACCTTGTGTTGGTGTGTCCCGCTGCTGCAGTCGCGGGGCACACGTGTGTGAATCCGACGCATGTTTCGCCTGCCTCTGGCTTGGTCACGGAGATCAGCTGTAGTGTTGCCGGGTTACCCCGCTATTTCTAGCAAAGGAATCCAATCAGGAGCAAGAAGCTGAACTTAATGACGTGTGAACTGACCAATGAGGGAAAGTAATTGAAAAGTCTAACACATGACTCTAGACTCAGAAAAACAAACTAACAGGTGTCTCATTAGACATCCATCGTCAGTCTTATATAAATTTAATCAAAGTCTGTTATAAACCTAACCTGAGATCGACATAATTTCATGTTAAGTAAATTTTTAAATTATTAATATAAAGATCGAGGTGGCAGTTAAAAGAGGCAAAGGAACTAACAATAATGATATAAATAGATGATAATCATTAAAGAATAGAAGTGAGGAGAATAATAATTCAGTACCAGATTTATTTCACAATAATCATTTAAATACAGCCAGCCTTACTGAAAGGATATAGGTAAAGATAAGATGTCTATACATTGTAGATCATGGAGGTATGTGTATCTCAGAATCAGATTTAAAAATTCTCAGGTTAATATTTGTGTATCATAATAATTACATAATATCAATATTAATATATAATTATAATATCAATTATAACAAAAAAGAGAAAGAAAAAGAATTTTATTATTAAGTTAATCAAAGAAAAACATTAAAGATAAAAGGCTACATTAATCACAAAGGAATAGAAAAAATCAAAAACATCAAAAAAATCAAAAAAATTGAAAAAATTGAAATTGAAAGGTCAAAAAATGAAATATTAAAAATTAATAATTAAAAATTGAAAATATGTATAAGTAAATAAATTTAAGATCAATAAAGATACATTAGATGTTAGTGGTATGTGAATGGTGAGAAACGTGATCATATTTAGTAGTAAAAATTATATCTCAATAGTGATATATCCTGAAAGGTGATAAAAGTATCAGGATGTGATAAGTGATAATACATAGTCTAAAAATTTAATGAAATATGTATCATAATAATAATGGAATATGTATGAATAGCTGATGAAATATGTATAATGATAATGATAATAAATAAACAGATTATTTATTATGCCAACTTAAATGAATTATATTACAAAAATGCACTATAGCTATTGTATTCGTTAAGGACTTTTGGTGTTAAAGTTCCTAAATTAAAAATCCATTGGGTCTCTCTTTTCAGTAGTGTATTGTAGAGGTCACCTCCTCTCGCCCCCATATTTATTCTCTCAAGGCCAAAGGCCTTAAAGTAATCTACATTTGCATCATGTTTTAACAAAAAATGTCTGGCTACTGAGGTGATTTTCTTCATTTTTGAGAGGTCCATTTTGGCATTTTTTATGTTGTTGACATGTTCCAGTATGCGTATTTTCAATGCCCTGGTAGTCATACCTACATATCAACTCCTGCAAACACATTCTAAGCAGTAGATGACTCCTATGGCTTTGCAATTCATAAATTTATTAATAGCTAAATCCTTGCCAAATCTGTTCTTTACTGTATCTGTTCTCTTGATGTAACGGCAAGCTTTGCAATCCCCGCAGGGATAGGTACCTTTTAACTTTGGTTCTTTCTTTGGAATATTAATGAAGTGGCTATGAACAAGTTGATCTTTGAGGTTTCTAGAACGCCTCCAGCTCATTGATATTTGTGTGCCAAGATGTTGTTGCAAATCAGGGTCCTGAAGAAGAATAGGCCAATGATTCTGCAGAATCTGTTTAATTGCTCGCCATTCTCTACAGTAGTCACCCACGAATCTTAATTCATCTGAACCTTCTTTGATTTTTTTGGGAAAAATCAATTGTTCCCTACTAGTTTTTTCTGCTATATGTCTCGCCTTCTTGATGGATCGATTACTGTAACCTCTGTTCTGTAATCGAGTCATCAATTCCTGACATCTTTCATTATAAGTCTGATCATCTGAGCAGTTACATCTCATGCGTAGAAATTCACCATTAGGGAGGTTAGAGATGGTGGGAGGAAAATGGCAACTCGTTTTATGAAGTAGACTGTTGGTTGCAGTTCTCTTCCTGTATAGGTCAGTTTGGATTAAACCGCCTTCTCCTCTTAAAATTTTCAAATCCAGGAAGTTAATACAGAAATGGCTAATCTCCCATGTAAACCATAAATTTAGATCATTCACATTCAGGATTTGCATGAACTCAATGAAATCTTGTTCATTACCCTTCCAGATAATCAAGATGTCATTGATATATCTTAGCCATTGTTCCACATGTTCCGTGTACAGTTGGTTTTTTTCACAAAAGACTATTTCAGTTTCCCACCAACCTAAAAATAGGTTGGCATAGGTTGGGGCACAGGTGGAACCCATTGCCGTGCCCCTAGTCTGCAAATAGAATTTATCTTGAAAGGTGAAATAGTTTCTTTGTAAAACGAAGGAAAAAAGATCAATCAAAAAATTGGAGAATACAGGTTGGTCTTTCATATTCAAAAAGAATCTTACTGCCGCTATCCCATCCTTATGTTGTATGGACGTATATAATGACTCAACATCCATTGCAATGAGAAGATGGTCTTCATCTAACTTGATGTCATTGAGCCTTTGAAGGACATCTGTAGTATCTTTAAGAAATGATGAAAGAGATGTCACAAATTCCCGTAGATGGATATCAATGAATTTACTGGCCTGTTCAGTCAGGCTTCCTATTCCCGAGACAATTGGTCTTCCTGGGGGATTGGTACTGTTCTTATGGATCTTCGGGAGGACATAAAATGTTGGTACTTTAGGATTATCCACTTGCAGGAATTTTAAATCCTGATTTGTAAGGGCTCCTTTTGAAAGTCCATCTTTAATGAGTTTTGTGTACATAAATAGGAAATAATCTGTCAGATTAAACATAAGTAATTGGTAGCAGGTTGTATCTTGTAGTTGCCTCATTATCTCCTTGATATAGCAGTCCTTAGGCCATAGAACAATATTACCTCCCTTGTCCGAAGGTTTGAATACTATATGTTCCCACTTGCGCATTTCTTCTAGGGCTTGTAGTTCTTGTCTGGAGATGTTGGATTGTTTGGATTTGAGCTGTAAATTTTTCAAATTGAGTACATCCAGATCTTTTGATACCATCCCCATATAAATTTGTACCGCTGGAGAAATATTGTCAGGTGGAAAGAAGGTCGATTTCTTTTTACAGATCGGTCTTATGTTTGTAATACAGGTTCCAAATTCTGAAACAGATTCAGTTGCCAGATCCTCTACAGGGGGGGGGGGGTAGCTAAAGTGATGCAGATGGGTGAAAAACAGTGGTGCGGATAGGGTGGAGGAACAAAGTAATGCAGATGGATGAAAAACAGTGGTGCAAATGGGGGGAAACAGAGTGGCATGATTTGGGGGGACAGTGACGTGGATGGGGTAGAGAGTTGCATGAACATGGGAAGACAGAGCAGTGCAGATGGGTAAAGACAGATTGGTGTGGATAAGGGAATACAGACTAGCACAAATAGGAAAACACACAATAGTAGGGATTGGGGAAGACAGATTAGTGTGGATGGGAAGGAAGATAGAGTATTGTGGGTGGGGGAAGGGGATAGAGTTGCACAGTTGGGGGGGACAGAGTGGTGCAGAAGGAGTAAGAAGGAGTACCACAGAGGAAATAAAGACAGAGTAGCATGGCTTAGGGGAAGGCAGTGGTGCAGCAGGAAACAGAGTGGCACGGATGCAGGGCAGTGTGGATGGAGAAAGACAGATTGGTGCAGATGACAGAACACATACTAGCACAATTCAGAGACCACATAGCAGTAGGGATTGCGGACGACAGATTGGTGTGGATGGGGAGAAAAACAGAGTGGTGCGGGTGGTGGGGGAGACAGAGTTGCACAGTTGGGGGGACCAGAGTAGTGCATATGAAGGAAGAAAGAGTGCCACAAATGAGAGAAAGATAGCAACATGGCTGTGGAGAAGGCACGGATGCAGGGCGGTGCAGCTGGGGAAAAACAGATTGGTTCGGATAAGGGAACACATATTAGCACAGTTGAGAGACCACACAGCAGTATGGATTGGGGAATATATAGCAGCATGGAGGCATATAGGGGAAGAAAGTGAACATGCATAGACATGGTATGATAGTTTTAAAAATAAGGAAGCTGAACGTGTATTCTAAATGAGCTAAATGTAGGAGTAAGAAGGATGTTAGAAGCCAGTGACATTGTTGTGGTGATCTAATTGGAAGATTGTTGGCACTGAGTTGGATGTGGGAGCCACATAACTGCTCAAACCTTAGTTGCAAAGACTGCATGTGTGTATTCCAAGGAGCACACAATTCTGTGAGTTAGCAGCCCCACCATTTTTTGAGTGACAGCAATCTTATTCTGTGAGAGTGCTGAATCTACAGTTAACCACAGGGTGTGATGGCATACCATATCTGTATTGAGCAAGGAACATGTCCATTAAGGTGTCAGCCTTAATGTTCGTAATTTCATTGCTTGTTTAATTGGCACAAATTCATTTGGTTTTGTGAAATTTCAGATCATGTCTAAGAAGCCTTCATGGGACATGTAAAACCGTAAGGTTTTTTTGTCTATGGAATTTCTTTGCTTTTTTATATAATTTAATGATACTGCCTTTGAACCTCTATATACCCCTGCCTATACCTTCTAATATCCTGCCTATAAACCTCTAAGGATGATGCTAATTTGCATAAGCAGTCATACAGTAAATAAAGACTCCAGACCTAGAACCTGTGGTTCCAAATCACAAAGTATTATTCAAGTAAAAGTACAGCAGTTACACGCTATTATCCTCATATAATCTTAGCACAAAGAGATTATACAGACCCAAGTACAATTATACATATGCAGCGCTCTCTGGTCCAAATGTAGGAATCAGCAAGAAACCCCTCGTCAATCAGCATTCAGCATGAAGACTAGGAACCTAGGGTCAGAGCACACATATTTATTCCCCCCAGAAATAAACAGCACAATAGAGAAGTTTGTCGCTTATACCATTGGTCCTAAAGGAGAGGGCATATGTTACAAGGCATTTAATAAGGTTGGTTCAAATAGACACAGCCCAGCCTCTAACAACTGGGGGTCTCTGGTTTCCGGCCTCATGCAAATCCTAACAGTTGTTCATATAATGTCCATTTTGTTGCTTGAAGTCTCTGCGGTCCATAAGTTGAGAATGCATGTTGCGATCTCTCCATTGATATTACCGGAATACTGTTGAGAGAGTACGCATCAGAACAATACCAAACATGGCTTACTTATCACGTATAAAACCTTTTTTTTACGAAATACACTTTTTTTCCTAGTAATGAAAATAAATGTGCATAGTCGAATCTTATACCTTATAGCTTTTAGAACCTTGTATGTGACTATGTAATGTGTGAGTATGTGGGGTTTGATGTAAAGACGCTAGATAACTTGGGGCAGATGCGTGTGCATGGAGCTAATATTCAGCGTTTTCATACAGGGTCTTATGCATTCGCTAATATGCGACTAGTTAACAGTGCAATTGTGCGTATTAATGTGTGTATGAGAAATGGTGAAAGATGCAATCGTATGATGCTAATAGTAATATCGCCACATGTACTAAAGTGTGAGTTTATCTAAAATGGCGCTTAGGCGGCCATTCGCAAAATGGCGTCTTGCGATCTCATTTCCAAGATGGCGTCTTGTGGCCATTCGCAAGATGGCATCGCTGCGATCCAATTTTAAACTTGTCTCATCCAATTATCCAGCTTCGACAGTCCACCTTTTGATAGCGAACAACATGCTATCACAATCTGATTTGAAAATATAATTTAGGCTTACATTTATATACTATTTAGTGTTATTAAGGGATGGCACAAGGTGGTTCTTAATCCATCAATAATGTGTCTCTGAGTGGGGACATAAAACTACTATTATACGTACACCGCGGATCTTGGAAGATCATGTGAAAGGTGTATGGATACACCAGTCCTATAAAGGCAGTCTTGAAGGGGAAATTTGAGACTTTACATTATCTGAGGTGTTTTAAAATAACATTTCAATTATACATTCTATGCATGTCTAAATATAATACATTAAATGATGGTATTTCCTTGTTCAGGGTTGTTATGCAGTGCTGTATTTACCTCGGTATTCATACTGACCACCATCATAATTTCGTTCTTTCATTTTACTCTATTTTTACATTTTCCACACTTCAACACAATAGGAACACACCGGACACATATGCCAATTCTTAAGATGACAATCACTATAAGTATTAAGAATTTGCCAATGCTGGCAATCACTTCCTGGACCCATTCCCATAGACCTGAGAACCATTTCACTGGGTTCAGTCATGAAACCCATCCTTCTATCTTCTCCACTACTTCAGCCACTGAAGCATTACTGTTCTTACGAAATTCCCATTTTAGCTGCAGAATTTCATCCATCTTCCGGTCTATCACTTCCTTAGGGTCGCTGGTATCATTGGTGACATAGGTGTAACATTTTACTCCAAATTGGGTGGCCAACATTACACAATACCCTCCAGTAACAGCAGTTAAATAATTTAACACTAGCCAGTGTTGCAACAGTTCTTTCTTTTACGCTTGCAATTCTCTCCCTGTATACCTGAATGTGTCATCGTACATCTCGGTGATATTATCTATCAATTTAGCAAGTTCCTGAATATGTCTAAAGTTTAATGTACCCTGAGCGATCCTGGTGGGATCCAATGTGACTAGAACTTGAAAGCCAGTTGTCTCACTAATTAACTGAGTGGCTTTGTGCACGTCACCAGGTATCATATTTCATTTGCCTCTGTGTTTATATTGTGTGTGAAGATATGGTGACAATGTGTTCTTATGTATTCCAACCATTTCAACATGTGTGAGGGTCATAACTTCTGGGACTACTCTTCCCAGGTAACACAAACTTTCGGAACTCGGGGAGAGCCACTTATACGCTTTTCTTCCACATATAAAATATACATTATCAGGGAGAACATAAGGAATGGTATGCATCATTATCATTAAGCACATTTCCCTTGCAAATAAACCTATTTCTGGGTCTTCCATCTGGTACATGCAAGTTTCTGGCTGTATTATTTTAGCACAATAACCATCTAGCACCTTACCAATAATTTCTTTGGTGGAACTCAATGCATACTGGTACCTAAAATGTCTCCCACTAGATTTAATTGAGCATAACAGATCATGGTTTATGGACTCATTATCAACTCTTTGTGAGAAGGTCATCGTCTGATTATTCCCTGTCACTTCCCAACTCCCGGGTTTATTGGGGTTGGTTATGTTTAAACACAAGTGAATCTATCTACTTGGAATTGATAGAGTTTGAAATGAGGTGGTTTGGATGAGAGGAATTTTCTATCCAAGGTTTTCCCTTTCTGTATTTCTAAAATTTTCGTGATAATCAGCGGAAATGGCACCAACCCTACATTATGCTGTCCCTGTGGCACATGTGAACACACCCAGCAATCAGTTTGATTTAACACTTTGCCTACCATGCTATGATAATCCTCTAAAGGATACCCACCCAAGTACAGGTTATATTTAGGCTTGCACCGCTGTATACAATTCTCATCAACTAGGGACCCACAAAGCTCACAAATACAGGAATCTGCAGATGAAAAACCTCCACACCGTCCCTGAGTATCTGGAATAACAGCTCTCTTAACAATAACAGTACTAAGATTGGTCAGACACTCCCCTGATTGTCATTGCACTCCTTCTGACTCCACTCCATCAGCACTGCCATCAACTCCCCTCTCCACAACTGGTCCTCCTTTACAGAAACCGGACATTCCCGAACTGACCAGGATGATGAACACTCTAAAAGAGAAATGAAAATGAACACAGCAGGCCCATCCATTGCCACAACAAGACCTGAAGATTTCTTTTAGTTCAGGTATCTCACTACAACCTTTTCAATCCTCCCGGAACAAGTTCGCGAGCGACAGGTCCATGCTATCAGCCTTGTCTCCGACTTGTTTCTACACCGGTTGATTGACCTTTTTGCAGTGAGTGGAATGGACCCAGGTATCTCTCTCAGCCACCTTCAACGATGTAGTACTTGTCAGCAGCTCCTGGTACGGACCTTCCCACCGATCAGTCAAACAACATGAATGCAAGAAATTTCTGATCATAACATATTCTCCTGGTTCAACATCATGACAGTTAGTTTCAGGCATATCACAGGACAACAATTTCAGTTTCTGCTGGTGTTGTTTTAACTGCTTACTCATTGATATAAGATACTTTACAGTTACCTCATTGTTACCTTTCAAGTCTTCCTGTGGACTTATAATCAAATGAGGTTGTCTACCAAACAGTATTTCAAAGGGAGACAGATTTAGAGGGGGTCTTGGAGTGGTCCTTATACTATGCAGGACCAACGGTAATGCTTCTGGCCAACCTAGTCCAGTCTCTGCCATGATTTTACTTAAATTATTTTTAATAGTCCCGTTCATCCTCTCTACCTTGGCACTGGCTTGCGGTCGGAAGTGGGTGTGAAGTCGGCTATTAATACCCATCAACTTACACATATTTTGAAAAACATCACCTGTGAAATGAGTACCCCTGTCACTCTCGATGATTTTAGGGATACCGTATCTGCATACAAATTCCTTAACTATTTTCTTGGCAGTAAACGCAGCAGTATTAGTGGCCACTGGGTAGGCCTCAACCCAATTAGAAAATACATCAGTGCACACTAATACATACTTAAGATTCCTGCAGGGTGGTAATTGGATGAAATCAATTTGTATCACCTCGAAAGGTCCATCAGTCGGTCGAATGTGGGATGGTTCGGTAGGGATCGCTTTCCCTATGTTCTTCCTCAAGCAGGTCAGACAGGACATTGCTATCTTTTCTGCTTGTGAAGAAAAACCTGGTGTGCACCAGTATGCTCTCACCAACTTGCACATACCTTGTTTTCCCAGATGAGTAAGACTGTGTGCTGTCTCAGCCAGGCTGGGGTAATATGCCTTGGGGGCTACTGGCTTACCTTATCCGCCCTTCCAGAGCCCGGAGGACTCTTGCCCACATCCCTTGGACTTCCAAGTGGACTTTTCCTGGATTGAACACAAATTTTGCATCTCAATTAATTTCAGCATATCAATTATTTGGAAAGACATAATTTTTTCAGTGGGAGAAAACATTTTTAACCCTGCTGCCATTTTGCAGCTTTGTCGGCTTTCTTGTTGCCCAGTGACACCGGGTCATCCTCACATGTATGGGCTTTACACTTGATTACTGCCACTGCTTTGGGCAGTTGGATTGCTTCTAAAAGATGTTTTATGTGTCAGGAATGTGCAACTGGTGTGCCTGCTGCTGTCATAAAATTTCTCAGACGCCATAGAGCCCCGTAATCGTGCACCACCCCGAATGTGTATCTCAAGTCAGTGTAAATGTTAGCAGATTTGCCTGCTGCCAGTTCACATGCTCTAGTTAGTGCTACTAACTCTGCCACCTGGGCTGAGTGAGTAGGACCAAGAGGTTTGGCTTCTATGATGTCTGTGTCATTTACAACAGCATAACCTGTACACAATTCACCTGTGTCTGTTTGTCTATTTGTCTATGACAACTCCCATCCATGTAAAAAGTCACATCTACATTCTCTAAAGGTGTGTCGTGTATGTCAGGTCTAGCAGTAAAGGTCTGATTCAGATATTCCATACAATCGTGTGTATCATTATGTCTGCTGAACTCACCCTCCACCAGCAACTCGTCTCCTTCCACCATTTGTACATCATGTTGTACATATGGTAAATATGTTGCTGGATTCAGCGTGCTGCAACATTTAACAGTGATGTTCGCAGGTGCAATTAGAGCTAGTTCCCATTTGGTAAACCTAGCCGAAGAGATGTGTCTGGTTTGAGCAGAGTTCAGCAGAGCAGATACAGCATGGGGAGTATAGACAATCATATCATAACCCAATACTATGTCCTCCCTTTTTCTCACCAATAGAGCGGTAGCTGCTGCACTTCTCAAACAGGTGGGGAGTGAACTTGCCACAGTGTCCAATGGGGCACTTTAGTATGCTACAGGCCTACTGGCATCACCATGTTTTTGTGTAAGGACACCTGCAGCACAACCATCAGCTTCTGTACAATACAAATCAAAAGGTTTTTCATAATCAGGTATTCCCAATGGAGGTGCTTTGGTCAGACTATCCTTAAGATTAAGGAAAGCCTGCTCTGACTCCTCTGTGTGTATGACACGATCGGGCTTTGAGGAAGAGATTAAGTCCTGTAAAGGCAAGGCCAAAATAGAAAAACCTGGGATCCACATTCTACAGTATCCACACATTCCCAAGAAGGTACAAAATTGCTGTTGATTCTGCGGCAGTTTCATGTTCTGTATGGCCTGGATTCTATCATTTTTGAGATGTCTTAACCCCTGGGTTAGGCAGTGTCCCAAATATTTTACTCTGGATTGGCACGGCTGCAGTTTGTCCTTAGTCACCTTGTGTCCTGTATGCTAGAGATGAAGCAACAAAAGTTTAGTATCATTCAAACATGACATAAATGAATCAGAACATAGCAACAAATCATCCACAAATTGAATTAGAACAGATCCATTTGCAGGTTGAAACGATTGTAAACAGTCATGCAATGCCTGGGAAAAGATACTGGGGCTGTCTATGAAACCTTGGGGCAACTGTGTCCATGTATATTGCACACCTCTGTATGTAAATGCGAATAGATACTGACAGTCAGGGTGGAGAGAAGAAAGCAGAACAGAGGTCAATGACAGTGAAATGGGTTGCATTTGGAGGGACCTGCATAAGAATGACATCTGGATTTGGCACTACGGGGAATTGGCTTTCTACTACCTTATTAACACCTGTAAGGTCCTGTACCAGCCTATAACCCCTCCCACCACTCTTCTTCACTGGAAAGATGGGACTGTTGGCTACACTAGCTGTATGAACTAAAATTCCCTGTTGCAATAATCGTTCAATTATTGGAAAAAAACCTAATTCTACCTCCTGTTGTAGTGGATACTGGGGAATTTTTGGAGCTTGCCTACCGCTTTTCAAATTTACCATTACGGGGCTTACGTTTGCCATTAATCCAGTGTCCTGTCCATCCTTAGTCCAAAGGGAATCTGGAATTTGGGACAACATTTGATCTACCTGGGATGGATTTTCATTTAAACTGGTAGAGTGATACATTATCCTTTGGGGAGTGTCCAACATATCCCGCACCTCGTGCGCAACTCTCTCAGGGATATATAAAAATACACCATCAGGGGTGCAATATATAACACATCTCATCTTACATAACAAGTCTCTACCCAGCAGGTTAGTAGGAGCCGCAGCAGCCAGAAGGAAAGAATACCTGGTTGCAACGGCCCAATGGTAACCTCTGTGGACTTTGTTAAAGGATAATGTTGCACTTTACCTGTTACACCCGTTGTTGGTACTGTCTCGTTGGTCATCTGTAAATTAATGGGAGATTTTATCACTGACCTGGTCGCCCCTGTGTCTACAAGAAAAGGAAATTCAGTACCAGGTACATCAACCATTATGACCGGTTCTTCCCTAGTACTTCCCATTAACCTGACTATCTGTAGACTAGAGGTATGACCTGACCCCTAGCGTTGGCTACCATTCTCCAATAAAGCATTAACGGCCACAATTGGAGCTGGTGCTTGCTGGATATTTGCTGGTCTCTGTGCGTATCCCTTATGGGGATATCCAGGTACTCTCTGGTTTGGGGGTCCTACTCTTTTTACTCTGCAGGTTCTACTTAAATGTCCTGGCTGGTTACAATTAAAACATATTCATTGATCGGATGAAGACACTGGTTGTTGTGTGGTTTGAGCAGGGGGAAAAGGTGGTGGATATGGGTAGGGATATGGAGGATAATGGTATTGTGGGGAATATGAAGTTTGTGAGTAGTGTGGGACCTGTGGTTGTGTAGGGTTAGTAGAATAGAGCTGTGTTTGCTGTTGCGTGGGATTAGTGAGGGCATATAACTGTTCAGGTGTAGGTGTGTGTGTAGATGCAAGTGTGTCTGTTGGCTGTGATGTTACCGTCATTCCTTCCAGAGCTTGAATACTGACAGCCATTCATTTTTCGCTCTGGGTCTCTCTCTTCTTTGAGATGTTCTTATCATGTTCTATGGCAGATTCTATGAGTGTATCTATTGTGACTCCCCTCCAGCCAGGTTGTGAGGTCTGAACCCGAGTCTTTAAGTTTTCCTTAAGACTGTCCATGAGTACCGTGACTATCATTCCCCTGTGGTGAGTGCTATCTTTAATGTCTTCTGTCCCAGTGTACTGGGTGATAGCCTGCAGAGCCTGGTCGCAATACTCTTCTGCAGATTCACTCTCCTTTTGCTTTATGGTGAAAATTTTGTTCCAGTTAACTACTACTGGAAAATATATACCCAATTGAGTTACAATGCAGAAAATGTTACCTTGGTTTACTTGGTCCGTTAAGGGAACGTCACCATCCAATACACAATCCGTGATAAATTTTCTCACATTGGTATTGCGTGGTAGACAGGCCCTTAACACCACCCGCCAATCTTTATTAGTTGGGTCATGAGAACTACCCAAATTCCTCAAAAATCTCTGACATTTGGCTAGTTCCTTTTTGGGATCGGGGAAATAATTTATGATGGAATTTAGTTCTGCTCTTGTCCAAGGACAATGCATTACCACTTCCCTCGTGGGCATTACACTGTTCGCATCTGCATTTCCATTCGGAACAGTTATTGTCCGAATGGGATGCAGACCGGTAGCGCTGTTACCTTTGACCTTGTTACTTGGCTGGTGGTTTAATCTGTTGCTGCTACATATGGTATTAACAACTTCCTCTATGGGTGCAGAGGGTGTTAGCACTTCCTTTGCTGTTACTGATGGAGATGGCAGCACCACTCGTGATTGTCATGGCATAGCATCTATCATTTGTACAGCATGGGAAATGGCAGACATTACAATAGGTTTATCATCCACATCATGAACACTTTTATAGTTGCGTAAGAGAGGGTACAAATTGCTTGTTACATTTTTATGGGTATTTTTGATAACTGTACTTGCACCTCCATCCACATAAGGTGGGGTGGTGAACGTGTAATGATGGCAATACCTTCCACAATGCTAACTTACTGAACGTGCGTGCCATTTTGCGTCTCGCCCGCATTGCAATTCAGCATCGCGGATGTATTCTCTGGCAATGCGCTCGCAACGCTAGTTTGCATCACTTGCGCATTTATAAGCCAAACATCCCCTTCATGCTGCCACAACTTTAAACATTCATAATATTTGACCTTTTTCTCTCGGAAGCGCATCAGACTGATGTGATCCCGGACATTATCTAATACATCTTTATCAAAACTACCAATTCTGGGAAACAGGCTGGGCTCTGAGCAGGGCTCTGAGCAGGTCCTGGTTCTGGAAATACAGAGGGGAAAATGCACAGGGTTCCTCTGTATTTACCAAAACCAGCACTGGACCCTTTCTAGCATGGGGTGATGCCACAGCCAGGGAAGCCCTTTCAACCGACCCCCAGCCAAAGTATAACCCCTGACCGCTAGTCAGCCAGGGTTGCGGAAATATTACACGATTCACAAATCAATGGGGAGGGGGCGACACCAATATGATGCAATAGAATTAGAATTGCATTATTTTGCTCTGCCCCCTCGAAATTGATCAGCAAATTTGCTGCATTTTGCCGCTAGGGCACAGGGTTTATTGACATGGTAGCTGGTCCCATCTCTATGTCCAACCTTCAGCATTGTAAGTGTGTGTACATGTGTGTGTGTAATGTATGTGTGACATATATGTGTGTGTGTGTATAACATATATTCTAGAAACACCCCCTTAAAAATCCTGCATGGCTCGGGACACTCTTGAAATGAATGCAATGGCAGTGCGGTGGTGGCCTCAGGCAATCCCTGACTGTGGGTGGGTCCAGACATGAGCGACCTTGTTGCAAGATTTCATATAGATATATCAGACCATTCACCGAACTTTTTAGACAGACCTTGTATATATATATATATATATATATATATATATTAGGAAAGAGCGGGTTTGAATTTCAGAAATCCGAACCCCCTAAGCCCCCCCGATCCGAGCAGGGGACTGAGTCCAGCTCAGGTTCTCCCGCCTGACTCGGAACTGAAATTGAAGCAAAACGTCATCATCTCACCTTCCGGATCTTGCGGGTATTGGATTCTATAAAAGGTCCCCGTGTCGGTGCGATTTCTCACTCCGGCTGTGGACAGTGAAGCGGGAGGGTGGGAGTTAGTGTTGGCTGGGATGAGCTGTGTTGTGTTGTGTTGTGCTGTGCTGCTGTGTCCATAGGGGCTGTGTCCACTCCTCTAAAGTCCATAGGGGCTGGCTGGGCTGTGATATGCTGCTGTTGTCCATAGGGGCTGGCTGGGCTGTGATGTGCTGCTGTTGTCCATAGGGGCTGGCTGGACTGTGTTGTGCTGCCTTTGTCCATAGGGGCTGGCTGGGATGTGTTGTGCAGTCAGTTGTCCATAGTGGCTGTGTACACTCCAAAAGTCTATAGGGGCTGACTGGGCTGTGTTGTGCAGTGTCCGATAAAGGCTGTAGTCCTAAATGGGTGCTGTAGTATTGTCCAGGGGGTGATCTGTCCATCAGAGGTGCTCCACCCAAGTGCAAAAAAAACATTTATTTCTGTGTTTGTGAATTGTGTGCACTGTAGCCACACGTGCGTCAACATAGGAGCAGTGCCAAGCATGCGCCTGTATCATAAGTCTGTTAAAGTGTGGCATAACCCCAACGTGCACTCAAATTTTTTTTTTTAATTCTTCATTCTGTGTTGTGAATTGTGTGCACTGTAGGAGCATTTGCATTAACAAAGGAGCAGTACCAATCATGTGCCTGTGTCATAAGTCTTTTAAAGTGTGGTATAACCACCAAAGTGCACTCAAAATTTTTTTTTAAATTCTTCTTTTCTGTGTTTGTGAATTGTGTGTGCTGTAACCGCACGTGATTCAACAATGGAATAGCGCCAAGAGTGCACCTGTGTCATAAGTCTGTTAAAGGGTGATGTAACCCCCAAAGTGCACTCCAAAATTTTTTTAAATTCCTCTTTTCTGTGTTTGTGAATTGTGTGTGCAGTAGCTGCATGTGCATCAACAAAGGAGCAGTGCCAAATGTGCGTTTGTGTCATAAGTCTGTTAAAAGGTGGTGTAACCCCCAAAGTGCACTATTAAAATTTTTTTAAATTCTTATTTTCTGTGTTTGTGAATTGTATGCACAGTAGCCGCATGTGCATCAACAAAGGAGCAGCACCAAGCGTGCGCCTGTGTCATAAGTAAAGGGATGGCTAGCTCATCTCTTAAAGGGTGGTGTAACCCCCAAAGTGCACTCCAAAAAAAAATTTCTTCTTTTCTGTGTTGTGAATTGTATGCGCTTTAGCCGCACCTGCATCAACAAAGGAGCAGTGCCATGCATGAGCCTGTCTCATAAGTCTGTTAAAGGGTGGTATAACCAGCCAAAGTGCACTCCCAAAAAATAAAATAATTTTTTCTGTGTTTGTGAATTGTGTGCACAGTAGCTGCACATACATCAACAAAGGAGAAGCGCCAAGCATGAGCCTGTGTCATAAATCAAGGTCCGGCTGGCTCGTCTTTTAAAGGGTGGTGTAACCCCCAAAGTGCGCTCCACAAAAAAATAAACAATTCTTTTATTCTGTGTTTGTGCATGAAATGTGTGCACAGCAGCCGCACTTGCATCAACAAAGTAGCAGCGCCAAGCGTGTGCCTGTGTCATAAGTAAAGGGCTGGCTGGCTCATCTCTTAAAGGGTGGTGTAACCCCCAAAGTGTACTCCAAAAAATTAAAAAAATATTTTCTGTATTTGTGAATTGTGTGCAGTATTTTCACATGCATCAACAAAGGAGCAGCGCCAAGCGTGCACCTGTGCCATAAGTCTGTTAAAGGGTGGTGTAACTCCCAAAGTGCACTCCAAAAAAAATAAAAAAATATTTTCTGTGTTTGTGAATTGTGTGCACAGTAGCCACATGTGTATCAACAAAGGAGCAGCACCAAGCGTGTGCCTGTGTCATAAGTAAAGGGCCAGCTGGCTCATCTATTAAAGGGTGGTGTAACCCCCAAAGTGCACTCCAAAAAAAATTAAAAAATCTTCTTTTTTGTGTTTGTGTGCACCTTAGCCGAATGTATATATCAATATAACATAAATGGGGGACCAAACTTTGTCCGATAAAAATAAAATGGCGAAAGATCAAGAACCACTTCCTCCTAGTGATGAAGCTGCTGCCACTAGTCATTATATAGATGATAAAATGCCATCAACGTCGTCTGCCAAGGCCAATGCCCAATGTCATAGTTGAGGGCATATAATATCCCAAATAACAAACTTCAGGAAAATGACCTTAAAAACATTTAAATCATCTGAGGAGAAACGTAAACTTGCCAATATGCCATTTACGACATGGAGTGGCAAGGAACGGCTAATGTCTTTCCCTATGTTCATGACTAGTGGTACAACCTCACATGACGATGAAAGCCCTCCTCCTGCTACAAAAATCAAATGGGTTAAGCTGGCAAAAGCACAGCAAAGAACTGTGCATTCTACGAAGATATCACAAATCCCCAAGGAGAGTCCAAGTGTGGCGATGGTTGTGATGTCTGACCTTCCCAACACTGGACAGGAAGAGGTGGCTCTTTACACCATTTGCACACCCTCTGCAAGTGCTGGAAGAAGCACCCACAGTCCACTTGCTGATATTCAAATTGAAGATGTCACTGTTGAAGTACAGCAGGATGAGGATACTGGTGTAGCTGGCGCTGAGGAGGAAGTTGGCGAGGAGGATTCTGATGGTGATGTGGTTTGTTTAAATCATTAAATCATGCTCTGGGGGAGACAGTTGTTGTCCATGGGATGAAAAACCCCATAACGGTCATGCCTGGGCAGAAGACCAAACATTCCACCTCTTTGGTCTGGCAATATTTCTATCCAAATCCGGACAACAACTGTCTTGCCATATGTACCACATGTATAGGTGGAATAAGTAGGGGTAGGGATGTTAACACCTAGGAACATCCTCCCTTATACGTCACCTGCAGCGCATTCATAAAAAGTTACTGTCAAGTTCATAAACTTTGGCTAAGAACATAAGCAGTCCAGGGACACCTAAATCCCTTTGTCCTGTTGTATCCAAGCACCTGCAAACCACACCATCAACTCCCTCCTCGTCAATTTCCTCCTTAGTCAGGATCGGAAGTAGTCCTGCAGGCCATGTCACTGGCATGACTGACTCTCCTATCCGGGATTCCTCTGGAGGATCTTGCATTGCTATGCCTACTGCTGCCTCTGCAGCTGGGAGTCATTCATCATCCCAGAGAGGGAGTAGGAACACCACTACTTTTACTAAACAATTGACCCTCCAACAGTCCTTAGTGAGGAGGATGAAGTACGACAGCAGTCATCTTGAAGCAAAATGGATAACTGAGGCCTTGACTGCTATGTTGGTGTTAGAAATGTGTCCGGTATCCACCATTAGTGCAGTGGGATTTAGACAATTGATGGAGGTAGTGTGTCCCCAGTACCAAATCCCATCTAGATTCCACTTCACTAGGCAGGCGATATCGAGAGTGTACAGAGACATCAGAAAAAGTGTCCTCAGTGTCCTTTAAAATGCGGTTGTACCCAATGTCCACTTAACCACGGACATGTGGACAAGTGGAACAGGGCAGACAAAGGACTATATGACTGTGACAGCCCACTGGGTAGATGTATCACCTTATGCAGCAACAACAGCAGCATCACCAATAGCAGCAGCTTAGAAATGCCACCTTGTTCCAAGGCAGGCTACGCTATGTATCACTGGTTTCAGTAAGAGGCACACCACTGGCAACCTCTGAGGGAAATTATCGCCCAGTGGCTTTCCCCACTTAGTCTCTCCTAGGGATTTGTGATATCTGACAACTCCACCAATATTGTGCGGGCATTACATCTGGGCAAATTCCAGCATGTCCCATGTTTTGCTCACACAATAAATTTGGTGGTGCAGAATTTTCTAAAAAACGACAGGGGCGTGCAGGAGACCAATGCGTTTCATCCAAATTAATAGACTTCTTCAAGGGAAGTCTATTAATTGGACGAAACGAGTTGGAGACTCCTGGTTCTACCTTCCATGAACTTACCTTTTATATAAGCTCAGATAAGCCATTCTTTTTTTATTACTCCATGTTTTCCTTCACTTTTTATGCTTACTATTTTTAACATCTTTCAGTGGCATTTTTTTTATATAAAATTTTTATACTGTGATTTATGTTGCCCTATATATTTAGGGTATTTCTATGTTATAATTGAATTCCCCCTTTTTTTATTCTCACTGTTTTATGTATTAAGTTATTTATATATTTATATTGCACTGAATTGCACTTCTTGCACGGTCTGTACTTTATCATTGCAATTTGCGCATATACCCAGATCTCTGAATTTTGCATATAAATTCATGTTTTTTTTCATTTCTATTTTTTTAAATATTGCACTTATTTGCACATTGAGTGCTCTACATCAGTTTTGTTATATATATATATATATATATATATATATATATATACAAACCAGGCAAGGCACTCAAAGGATTTTCAAAGGTTTTTATAAATTCATAAGTTGGTTATATCGACATTTCTGGGCAATGCAGAGCCCTATCCTCAGGAAAACAGCAAGAAACAATAACAATAAACGTTCTTACCTTAGATCCCCTGCTTGATTCATGTCAACTGGAGCCGGAGATGTGAGCGCCATTTCCGTCCATCCAGGAAGCGCTTTCCGCTGGCATCACTACCATGCATCCTGCTGTTGCCAAGCCAACCAAGGGCTGTCTCCAGCTCTAACATGATAAAGGTAGATTGTAGCTTAAACCTACAGGATATAAAAAAATGCTACTCTGAGTTGGAACCATATAACAGATAACAATATTCTAATACAATGACATACTACTGATCATGAGAAGAGAAAAGAAAACCAACACTAAATTCTGTAATAAAAGTTCATGAAGATGTTATATATGCCCATATTATGAGTATATAAATATAGAACCAATAGGTCTAAAAAATGTCCTTGATGTATTTATAATGTACTCCAAGAGATTTTCTCATTGAGCCCTTTTGGTTGGAGGGTATCAAATAGTAGAATCCAATGGGCCTTTAATCATAGGTCCAAGTTTCTGTCACCACCTCTGGGTTTGGGAAGGACATGATCTATGGTCTTGTATTTCAATGTGGCTAAGGTATGACTATTAGATTTAAAATGTCTGTCCAGTGGCTGATCAATGTCTTTGCCTCCTATTGCCATATGTATGGCTGACCGATGCAGGACCATGTGTTTCTTAAACAATCGGGTTATCATCCCTACGTAAAAGTACCCACAGGGACAAATAATATGCATATAACATGAACACGTAAGAACATGATGTATATTGTATTCTTTACCTGTATGTGGGTGTTTAAATGTATTGCCAGGCTGTAGGTATCCACACATGACACAGGAGAAACACCAATAACATCCAGGTTTTTTAATTTGCAAAAAAAATGCCTGTTCTTTGAGAATAGTCGGTGAAATCAGATTTAACTAGTCGATATCTAAGATTTCTGCCCCGTTTGTAACAGGCCATGGGTCTGGTGTGTCATAGACTATGTAACTCCTGGTCAGTAAAGACAATAAGCCTTAAAGCTTTAGATGCTCTTGGAATAACAGGACCGCCTGTGGTGTAATTTGTGGTCCAGATGAAAGGTAAGTTCTCACTGGTACTAAGCGAGCTATCTTTTTCAAACAATAATTCCTCCCATGGCATGGATAGAATTTTATTCTTAAGGGTTTTCAATTGTTTGAATGGATACCCTCTTTCTCTGAATTTATTACTGATGATATCCAGAGCTTCTAGAAGGTTCTGTCTATCATTTGTTATACGTGCTACTCTCAGCAACTGCGAGTATGGAAGGCCGACCTTTAATGCTTGTGGATGATGGCTATTAGCCTGGAGCAATGTGTTCATGTCCATATCTTTATAATACACATTGGTTTGCAATCTCACTTCTACTTTGGAAATTTTGGACATCTAAAAGATGTATGGACTTTTTATCACACATATATGTGAATTTAATCGGACTATTCAAACTGTTGATCTCTTCCATCATGGTATAAAAAGCTTTTTCACTGCTGTCCCACAGCATGAAGAGATTGTCTAATGAATACACCATATAATATGTTGCTTTGTTCCAGCTTTGAGAAGAAGAAATCTTGTTCCTGTTTACATTGACATATGCCGGGCCACATCCAATAGGAAATAATTCCTCATAAGTGTGAGACGGAAGAGATGTAAATATCAATCTACAAAGGTTTCACTAAATTGCACAAGAAGTTTTGCTTGGCATGTATACCCTGTTCATGGGGTATAGACATGTACAAACTATTTAAATCCATTTTGCATAAGAGCACTCCCTCATGTAGGTTTGTAAATTTGGTTAAAAATCTCAGAAAATTAGAAGTACCTTTTAAATATGTAGGTTGTGCAACAACATTTTGTTGAATCATAGAATATAAAAATTCAGATATTGGCTGGTATAGGGACCCCGGGCCAATATGATAGATCAACCCAGAGAGACCTGAGCATTCTTGTGAATCTCTGGGACTGTATACAGTACTGGCACATTGGGAAAAGATTGTACAAGGGCAGTGTGCATCTTATGAGAAATCGCTCCCGATGTGGTGTCATCTTGGAGTACTTGTTCTTTTTGGAATTTGATGATTGGGTCTCCTGATAATTTCAATATGTTTCTGAACAGGAAAGTTGTCCTATGACCTCAGATTTATTTTGGAACATATCCTGAATCACTATGTCCTTATCATTACTTAAAGACTGTAGTGCCATGTGTTCCTTCCGTTTAGACTACTAAGACTTTGGACTGAGTTTTTATTTTAAATAATAGCTTATTCAGTTTTTTTAGGGGTGTGCCCCGGCCACTTTTCGTGTTTGTGTTTTGGTTTTGGATCTGGATCTTTCTTCGTGTTTTGGATCTGGATTGGTTTTGCCAAAACCACCCTTCCGTGTTTTGGGTTCTGGGTTTTGTGTTTTGGATCTCTATTTTTTTAAAAAACGCATAAAAACAGCTAAAATCACAGAATTTGTGTGTTTTTCTGCTCCTATGCTATTATTAACCTCAATAACCTTAATTTCCACTCATTTCCAGTCTATTCTGAACACCACACACCTCATAATAGTGTTTTTATGTCCAAAAGGTTGCACCGAGGTAGCTGGATGACTATGCTAAGAGATACAAGTGGGCGGCACAAACACGTGGTCCATCTAGGAGTGACACTGCAGTGGCAGACAGGATGGCAGTTTGAAAAACTAGGCCCCAAACAGTACATAATTCAAAGAAAAAAAAGAGGTGCAAGATGGAATTGTCCCACCCACCCTTATGTTGTATAAACAGGACATGCACACTTTAACAAACCAATCATTTCAGCGCCAGGGTCTGCCACACGACTGTGGCTGAAATGATTGGTTCGTTTGGGCCCCCACAAAACAAGCTGGCAATTAATCTGTCCCTGCACAAACTGGCTCTACGGAGGCAAGATGTCATCCTCATCCTCCTCATCCACCCATTCCTCACCCTCTTCAGTGTTGTGTACATCCTCATCCTCACAGAGTATTAATTCTTCCCCGCTGGAATCCACAACCACAGGTCCCTCTGTACGTTCTGGAGGCTGGTCTCCCTGAAAGAGTTGATAATTCATTTTATGAACATCATCTTCTCCACATTTTGTGGAAGCAACCTCCTATGCCTTTCGCTGACAAGGTTCCCGGCTGCACTAAACACTCTTTCGGAGTACACACTGGAGGGGGGGCAACTCTTGTAAAATAGAGCCAGTTTGTACAGGGGCCTCCAAATTGCCTCTTTTTCCTGCCAGAACAGGTACGGACTGTCTGACATGCCTACTTGTATGCTGTCACCGATGTAATCCTTTAACAGACAGGCGCATGCTTGTCGCTGTTGCTTTGAGGATGCAGGTGCGGCTATAGCCCACACAATTCACAAAGACAGAAAAAAAAGAAGAATTTTTTATTGTTTGTGGAGCGCACTTTGAGGGTTACACCACCCTTTAACAGACAGACGCACGCTTGTCGCTGCTGCTTTGAGGATGCAGGTGCAGCTACTGCGCATACATTTCACACAAACACAGAAAAAAAGAAGATTATTTTATTTTGTTGGAGCGCACTTTGAGGGTTACACCACCCTTTAACAGACAGACGCACGCTTGTCGCTGCTGCTTTAAGGATGCAGGTGCGGCTACAGCGCACACATTTCACAAAGACAGAAAAAAAATATTTTTTTTTATTGTTTGTGGAGCGCACTTTGAGGGTTACACTACCCTTTAACAGACAGACGCATGCTTGTCGCTGCTGCTTTAAGGATGCAGGTGCGGCTACAGCCCACAGATTTCACAAAGACAGAAAAAAAAAGAATAATTTTTTTATTGTTTGTGGAGCGCACTTTGAGGGTTACACAACCCTTTAACAGACAGATGCATGCTTGTTACTGCTGCTTTGAGGATGCAGGTGGAATCTAGACGGGATTTGGAACCGGGGACACACTACCTCCATCAATTGTCTAAATCCCACTGCACTAATGGCGGATACCGGACGATCGTCTAACACCAACATAGCAGTCAAGGCCTCAGTTATACGTTTTGCTTCAGGATGACTGCTGTCGTACTTCATCCTCCTCGCTAGGGAGTGTTGGAGGGTCAATTGTTTAGTAAAAGTAGTGGTGTTCCTACTTCCTCTCTGGGATGATGAACAACTCCCAACAGCAGCAACAGCACTAGGAGGAAGTGGTTCTTGATCTTTCCCTATTTTATTTTTATCGGAGAAAGTTTGGTCCTCCATTTATGTTATATTGATATATACGTGCAGCTAAGATGCACACAAACGCAGAAAATATTTTTTTATTTTTGCTGGAGAGTAGTGCACTTTGTGGGTTACAGCACCCTTTAAGAAATGAGCCAGCCGGCCCTTTACTTATGGGACACAGGCGCACGCTTGGCGCTGCTCCTTTGTTGATGCACGTGCAGCCACAGTGCACACAATTCACAAACACAGAAATTTTTTTTTATTTTGTTTGGAGTGCCCTTTGGGGGTTACAGCAACCTTTAGCTGTCAATCCAGCCGGCCCTTTATTTATGGGACACAGGCGCACGCTTGGCACTACTTTGTTGATGTACGTGCGGCTACTGCGCACACAATTCACAAACACAGAAAATATTTTTTTATTTGGTTTGGAGTGTACTTTGGGGGTTACAGCACCCTTTAACGGTCAAGCCAGCTGGCCCTTTACTTATGACACAGGTGCACGCTTGGCACTACTTTGTTGATGCACGTGCGGCTACTGCGCACACAATTCACAAACACAGAAAATATATATTTTTTTTGTTTGGAGTGTACTTTGGGGGTTACAGCACCCTTTAATGGACAAGCCAGCCGGCCCTTTACTAATAGGACACAGGCGCACGCTTGGCGCTGCTCCTTTGTTGATGCACGTGCAGCCACAGTGCACACAATTCACAAACACAGAAAAAAAATATTTTTTTTTAGCACTTGGGTGGAGCACCCCTGATGGACAGAGCACCCCCTGGACAACACTACAGCACCCCTTTAGGACTGGGACACTGCACAGGACTATGGAGTGGACACAGCCCCTATGGAGAACTGACTGCACAACACCGTTCAGCCAGCCCCTATGGACTTTGAAGTAGTGGACACAGCCCCTATGGACAACAGCAGCACAGCGCAGCATAGCACAGCACAACACTACTCTGCACTACACTACACTACACAGCCCAGCCAGCCCTAACTCCCACCCTCCCTCTTCACTGTCCACAGCCGAGTGAGAAAATGGCGCCGACGCGGGTACCTTTTATAGGATCCAAAACCCACGAGACCCGGAAGGCGGGAAGATGATGTTTTGCCTCGATTTCAGATCCGAGTCAGGCGGGAAAAGTCGAGCCTGACTCGGATCGGCCTCGGATCGGGGGGGCTCGGGGGGGTTCGGATTTCAGAAATCCGAACCCGCTCACCCCTAGTTTTTTTTAATCCTATTGTAGCACTATCAGTGCAAACATGATCTAGTGCCAAGTGCATGTTGGCACTAACAGTTCTACAAGCATGCAGCATGTAGTACCAATCACTGGATGTCAGTGTATGTTTTCACAGAATATTTATGCAATCTATATTTTACTCTGTTTCTCTTGCACAAAATGTTTAGGAGTATTAGAAAGGCCAAATGCTATGAGTAATTGGTAAGAAATCTTTACATAAGGGGCATGAACCATTTTCTGATTAAACTGGGCTGTTTTATGCTATAACAGTGAGACACATGCTTGCTGTCAACAGTTTAGAAACTATTAACAGTTTAGAAACAGTATTCTGGCTGATAATTATTGTGACCAACATGGTAGTTCATAAGGTTAACATAAACCACAGCCAATGAGAATGAATCCTCCCAATAAAGCTGTAAAGAGACATAATGTTATGATATCCCATGCCTACTCCATGTGAAAAGTCTAGAACCAGGCTAGCGAGATCTTCTGCCAATAACAACCACCCGTTGTTCCCTTAGAACTGGGATACGTTCACCAGTACTTAGGCAGCCGCCTGGACTTACTGTTTGAGGTAGTAGCAATTCACAAGGAGGACCAAAAGGATACAATGGTGAAAGCAACAGTAGGAAAGGAGACTAAATCGTGGATAGTAGATATGAGTATAGATCCAGAACAGGAGGTGGTACACTATCGATGTGACAAGAAGCTGGTACAAGATTCTGTTGGTAGTTAATGTGCTATGGTTATAAGATTAGAAAAAATGGCTTAATGCCCGTACTGAAGAGTTTAGTAATCAAATTGGTTTTGAGAGGCTTTGTTGTGGCTTGGAGCCCATGCTGAGGAGAGGAAAATATTTGAGCTGGCTTTGAGAGCCGATGGTGCAGCTTGGAGCCAATGCTGAAGAGTTTGACAATTGATTTGGTTTTGAGAGCCAATGTTGTGGCTTAGAGTCCGTACTGAAGGGTTTGGCAATTGATTTAGCTTGGAAAACCGATGTTGTGGATTGAGTACTGAACAAGGTACAATGTCCTCATAAATAGTTCCTAGATAGAGTACGAGTTAATTTACAAGTTAGTGTACAAATTGGCGTCCAAAGTCCTGATAGACAGTACGTTAATTTGAGTACAAGTTTGTGTAAAAGTTTGTGTATAAATTAATATCCACAGTCTTAACGGACAATACATAGGTTTGATACAAGTTTGTGTACAGGTTAGTACAAATTAACATCCAAAGTCCTGACGGACAAAACATTGGTTTTTCAGTAAAAGTTTGTGTACAGGTTTGTGTACAAATTAGTGTCCAATGTCCTGATGGACAATATGTAGGTTTGAGTACAAGTTTGTATATAAATTAGCATCCACAGTCTTGACGGACAATATATAGGTTTGAGTACTAGTTTGTGTACAGGTTAGTACAAATTAGCATCCAAAGTCTTGACGGACAAAACACAGGTTTGAATACAAGTTTGTGTACAAGTTTGTGTACAAATTAGTGTCCACTGACCTGCCGAGAATGCTAATTCAGCTTGGAGGGCTGTCACTGCAAGTACAGCTAGGAAGCCGTAGGTGGGATAATGAAGCTGGAGCACAGCATGGGAGTTGATGGTGTAGCTAGGGAGCCATAGGAGAGGCCACCAGAGACAAAACCGAGGGGACTGAGATCCTTCCAGCAGATTCAACAGGATACTGCTCATGCCGCTGAGCCAATATGACCCCCAGGAATGCTATAGTCGGCGAGGCGGCAAAAGTCCAGCATGTGCAAATAGGAGGATCATCCAATCATCTTGTGCTATGGACAGTATGTGACCTCCAGAGGTGTGCTGAGCATCTAGCACCTGAGGAGATCGGAACAACCGTATCATATACAGGTAAATTTACAGAAGGAGACAAGTCATGACTGCGACTTGTAACACATACAGTATGTGAAACACAGGTGTTCTAGCACTGATATGGGCCTGTGGTATATGACCAATGTTCTGAGAATTGAGGGCCTGATTCAGAGCCGGACGCAATTTGCGGTTGTTCGTTCAGAAATTAGGGGTGGCTAAATGAACCGTTAGCTCTTTGCGGTCAGTTCACGCCTCTATGTCTGAATGAGCGAACAAAACTTGCGGTCGTTTTTTGGATAACTACACCCCGTGGCTGCTCGCATCCTACGTCATGTCCGCTATTTATTAGATTAATCGAGTACATCGACCAGCATATGAACTGCTCGCTATTCTTGTGGTTGGTTTTTCCTACCACAAATTTGCGAGCAGTTCTGACTATAAAATAACCCTGTGACGTGGTCAGTGACGCTGCTGTATTAATTATGCACACCCATAAAACACCCATTTTGACCTTTAAGCACGCCTGCGTTCTGATCTCCACTCCCCGTTTTCAAGCACCTTCCCCTGTTACCACCCACATACGCCTCCTCCTGTCACTCATATTAGCAGGCATTCGCTATTTAGCGAACAAATGATTTTCGGCCGCACTGACTGGTTTGCGCATGCGTATTACGATCCTTACGCATGCGCAGTTGGGCAAACATCGCTCAGAACGAACGAGCGGCCGCTTACGAGCGGCTCTGAATCAGGCCCTGAATCCCTTTGAGTAATGAGAGTTCTATTCATTTGAAGTGGATTGGCATTGGAATTTGACTGAATGAATTACCAAATTATTACTCAATACAGTTCATTGAGCTGAAAACATAAAGAAATGTCAATCTGGTTAAAATGTTCAACCAAGTAATTTTTTTATTTGAGGTATTTAAAATGTGTCCTGAAAGGTACTTTATTACCAAGTACAAAAAAAGCATATTTTCCAAAGGCGATACTAACAGTATCAATAAAGTGATAAATCATTAATAAAAATAATAATATTAATATCAATAAGATAATAGCATGGACATTTGTAAAGGTTTAAAAGCAAAAATAAAGCCTACAAATAAATAAGAATAATATCACTTCAATTCCAATGTGTTTTATTTCAAAATGATTGCCTACTTCATATTTATTGGAGTTCCAGCAGGAAAACCAATCCACTGTAGTTTTGTGGATTTGCATATACATCTGAAAATGTGTATGTTGAAAACAGTACATTAAAATATTGCTTCTACAGTATGAGAACATATTTATTTTAGTATCAGCCGGTAACTAAGACTATAGAATGGCAGGCCAGCAATGTTTATAATATATTGCACATTAAATCCAATTATTCCACAATAAACTGTACAGTGGTGGAACTCCCGGAGACAATGGAGTCATCTGCTGCCAGGCGCCAGCCCTAAAGGGGGCAACTGGCTCCATTGTCACCTGGAGCTGCATGGAGAAGGAGCACCGCTGATTGGCACTCCAGCTCCAGTGGCATAACTACGGAGGGTGCAGGGGGTGCGGTCACACCCACTGCCCCCTCCATTTGCCAGGTGCCTGCTGAGTGTGTTACCAGCAGGCGCCTGCTCCTTCTCTCCCCCCCCCGGTGGTAGCTGGAGGATGGAGCTCACTCCTGAGCTACGGCTTCTGGGTACCGCAGTGCACTATGGGAGTGATGTCATGACAGGGGGCTTACTACTGGGGGCTTACTACTGGGGGTACTACATTGGGCATTACAGGGGGCTTACAGGGGGGGTGCATTACAGGGGACTTACTACTGGAGGTACTACAGGGTGCATTACAGGGGCCTTACCACTGGGGAAACTACAGGTGGCATTACAGGGGCCTTACTACTGGGGCCATCATATGGGGGCACTACAGCAGCAGCATTACTACTGGGGGCATCATATGGGGGCACTACAGGGACCTTACTATTGGGGGCATTACAGGGGCCTTACTATTTGGGGGGCTACAGGGGCCTTACTACTGGGGGCACTGCATAGGAGGACCACTACTGGAGGTACTGCATAGAGGGACCACTACTGGAGGGACTGCATATGGGAACCATTACTGGGGGGCACTACATAGGCGGGCACTGCATAAGGGGACCCCTACAGAGGGCACTGCACAGGAGGACCACTACTGGGGGCATTGTATAAAAGGAACTGCATAGGGGGTGGCAGCAGCTGGGGCTGGCATAGGTGCTGGAGGGGGTGGGTGGGCACCAACATTTATCTTGCCTCTGGGCACCTGGGATGAAGTTACGCCACTGAAACTGTATGATATTTAATACAGTACATGTGCTCATTTAATGATTTGTTGATAAGGGTCTCAATTAGAGTTGTGTGTATATAATTTTTTAAGGAGTATGTATATATATATATATATCAGTGGTGTTACTAGGGTATTTGGAGCCCTGGGCAAATTTGAAAAGGGAGCCCCCCCCGATGTGTGCAAAAAAATGGGCGTGGTCACTTAAAAATGGGGCACGTCAACATGACACACCCCTTTATTTTCAAACTGAACATTCCTATCCATATGCACCATAACCCCAGTAGTACCCCTTATACAGTACCCCCAGTATGCAGTTGTGGTCCCTCTCATGCAGGCCCATAGTAGTGCCCCTTATACAGTATCCCCAGTAGTGGTCCCTCTTATACAGCCCCCAATTAGTTCCCCTTACTCAGTACCACCAGTAGTGGCCCCCCAAATGCAGTGCCCCACGTAGTGTTCCCCCTTATGCAGTGCCCCCAGTAGCAGTCCCCACAATGCAGTGCGCCCAGTAGCGGTATCCCCTTATGCAGTGCCCTTTATATGGTGCCCCCAGTAGTAGTCCCCCCCTATGCAGTGCCCTTTTATATAGTGCCCCCAGCAGTAGTCCCCCCATGCAGTTTTCCCAGTATTGGTCCCCTTATGCAGGCACCCTGTAGAGGTCCCCGCAGTGCCCTTAGCAGTAAGCCCCTTATATAGTGCCCCCAGCAGTAGCCCCTCCCTCCCATGCAGTGCCCCCAGTAGTGGTCCCCCTGATGCAGGCTCCCAGTAGTGACCCCCCCTATCCAGTTGTCCCTGTAGTGGCCCTTCCTATTATTGCCCCCAGTAGTGGTCCCCCAAGTGCAGTGCCTCTAGTAATAGGCCCCTTTTAGAATGCCCCCAGTGGTACTTCGCCCCCAAGTAGTAATCCCCAGTAGAGTAGCCCCCCCAGTAGAGGTCCTCCCAATGGTGCCCCCAGTAGTAGCCACACCTCCCCCAGTAGAGGTCCCCGCAGTAGTAGCCACCCCCCTCCCCCATTGTGCAGATAGGTTAAAAAAAAAAAATATATATATAAAAATATACTTACCTGATTCCACGCTGCTCCTGCTCCTGTCCCGATGCCGATCTCGCCAGCCAGTCCACCCGGGCTGGTGCTCTCAGCATTATGGGACAGACGTCATGACATCATGACGTCAGTCCCATTAGCCACTGCAGGAGCTGGATGGAAGTCCGGCTCTTGCAGTGGATGCTGCAGCAGTCAATGAGAGTCTATCTGACTCTCATTGGCTGCTGTTTAACACACGCATCACCGCCAGCGCTGGCGGCGATGCTTGTGTTATGCACAGCCTGAGCCCGCCTCCTAGCGCTATTGGGCAAGTGCTCAGGGGGAGGGAACGTGCTCCGGCGTGCAGCACAGGACCGGCGCTGGAAGCCTAGCACCGGTCCCGTGCAAATGTGTAGCGCTGACCGCACTCATTGCGGTCGGTGCTACACTGGCTAACTAGGGTGGGCGGGCCAGTACCGTGGCCAGCGGCGCGCCGCCGGTCCAACGGCGCCCAGGGCACGAACCCCGCTTGCCCTGCCCTTGTTACGCCACTGATATATATATATATATATATATATATATATATATATGTGTAGTTTTTTCATATTGTACATGCACACCAAAATTAAGTTACATTTAGATTTGTACATTTCTTAAATGTTTGGTCCCAAGTCCCTGTAGAGGAGGATCAGGTGCCAGCAAGCTTTATCAAGTACAGTAAGTGGGTGTATACATGTAAGTATGACATGGATGCATCCATCAATAGTCCATTCAATCAAAGTATCTCTTGCGATACTGAAGGCCTTGGTGAACATTATGCAATGATGATGTTAACTATCAGAAGCATTCTCTAGCCACTTCTGACTGAGTATTAGCTTATAAACTCTCCAGCTCAATGCAATTGTGCTATTAGCATCTCACATATATTATGTCAAGTTGCTGCCATCTATTCAAATTATTTATTTGTCATTTTCCATTTGAAGTTGAACTACTGCAGGAAGAAGATTCTTCAATTATTTTTAATGTGGCAATGTTTAAACACCTGAAGTACATATTGCAGTTTTACATTTTACTGTGTGACTCAATATATACTGTACATGCAACGACTCTATTTTTGCAACAATATATTAATGTATGCATACATAGCACAAATATAACCAAACTGTATGTGATACTCTTATTACTTAATCAGAAGATCAGATTATTAGTGTCAAACTTTTTCTGCCACTTTCCATCTTGAAATTTTGTCTGAGTATTACTGTTTTACTCATGCCTCTCACAGACCCGATAATTAACATTCCAACTCACCGCAAAAACCCAAGCAACTCATCATTATTCTGGCACGGAGACAGCTGATCCAAAAATCACCTCTCTTCCGAATCTTTTCACTGCCCCTTTCAAAACAATGAAACTAGTGCACTTGCATGAATTAGAGTTCACGCATCACGCAAGCACACAAAAGCCCCGTTGTCCATAGGGAAGGAGCGGGGTGTGCACCACGAGTGAGAGCAAATGCCATCTGAAGATGGCAAATGCTCCTGCAGTCAAGCTCTGAAAATATTGTATTTGCAGAGCTTGATGAATTTCTGTTCTCATACTAGTGTATGGGGACAGAGGCCACATTTGGAGTGAAAGGTAAGAAGGAGACATCTGTGATATCTCCTGCCTTACCTTTTTGATGAATGGCCCAAAATATTAATTTCGAAAAAAAACAGGAGAAAATGTTCCTGTAAAGAAGTGGAAACTGTGGTTTATATGGACATTCTGTGTGAGACTATAAATTAACACACACTGCCAATTATTCATGCCCTATTAAAAGTGATTGTCTCATCTTTCCTTATAAACTACTTGCTCTCTGGTGGCTCCAGTATATGTATATATATATATATATATATATATATATATATATATATAGTCACAATGTAAAAGCCGCATTGCACTTAATATTGTTGATATAGTTGGTGCAAGGTCCTCATATTAAATACAAAAAGCATCCATCCAGGAGTTCCAATCAGGGGATCATGTATAAATTTGACCAGCACTCCATTAATTATAAATATTTAATGTCCATAATGAAAAACATCCTTAAGGTAACACATGTACCAGCAACATGTTAAGAATAATGAGTCACTTATTCCAATATTGCTCACACGTGTGTTAGAAGGAGGCCAGCTGTATATATGATCTTTGACCATTACACTCTGAACAACGTGTCCAATATAATGCTAATTATATTGGACACATTGTTCAGAGTGTAATGGTTAATACACCTGTTTCCACTAATTAAAGTCTGAGGTGATCTGCAAGCTCCCTTTATAAGGGAGGGACTTCTGATATGGGCACTTAGCTTGAAAAAGTCCCGAGATTGGGACGAAACGCGTAGCTGCCCTTCAGCCCTACTACTTGTCCTGCTGTTGCCGACCACCGACCACCTATACTTGCTGCCTCCAGCACCTGCCATTCTCTCCATGCTGTGGATCTACATCAAGTCACGGCCGCGCCTCTGCCTATTGGACGTCACACAGCATTGAGTCAAAGATCATATATACAGCTGGCCTCCTTCTAACACACATGTGAGCAACCCTAGAATCGGCTCTTTCATTCAGGCAGTTTGCCCACAGTCATGAGTACCAGTTACTGGAACAGCTCCACCTGCTCTGATCTCTATATTGGCTACTATCATGCAGCTTATTTAAAACAGTTGGATGTTATTTTGGATATCAGGGTAAATTGATACAAGTCCCAAAAACAGTGGCTTCGTTTACATTGTGCCCTGTACCAATTATGTTTACGGACTTGATACAGTAAGCGGATACATGATATCATTACAGACACTATTGAACTATATCAGTGGATACTAACTTTAATTGTTGCAATTGTTACCCTGCACCTTGCCTCCACTTACACTCTGCTGGATTATATCTCCTCTGCCTGCATATCATTTCAGCTCACCATACCTGCATACTGGACTGTTTCCTGCCAGTCACTATCTGGACATTCTCCCATTTGCTTCACTACAGTTCCCAAGTGCACTTTAGTGCTTTGCCTGGACTTTTACTGATTAAAAGTTCCACATTTTCATTTAAATCTGCTTCCTTGTCTGCTCCTATCACCACCCTGGGTCCACAACAATAGCAGAACCTCACAGGTCAGAGGCAGTAATTTGAATCACCTTGATTGTATTATACTAACATCATGACTGTGAGCATGCAGATCCCCAAGTCCTGATGCAATGAGGACAGAGCCGAATATATCACTCACAATGAATATTCTACCACTCTGCCTGTCATACTACAGTACATACCTCTCTTTACTGCCACCATCCATGGTAATTATAAAGAAGCCACAAGTCCCCTGACACTCTATCACAATTGAGCAGGCTTGGTGACAGAGACTACCATGCAGTTAGCTGGTCTTCCCTGCTTCTAGTTATACAGTAGCATAACCTTAGTGATCTAAAAGCTTCCACAAAGACTGGGTTCTGGAGATATATGAAATAGACTAATGTGTTGCAATTTTTTAAAAAAGGAAAAAGTCACAGAATATAACATGCAGCATATGCTGGCCGGGAGGAATGGCAGGAAATCCAGATTCAGACATATGGCTTTTCCTGTACAAAGGGTATAAGAGATGTATATTTTAATTGAAATTACACCACTTTTTGTTCACTGTGATTTACATTCTAATGAAAATACTTCCAAGGGCTCTTCATTCACCTTACTTTTTTTAAAGAAAAAAAGTTTATATGTATATAAATATATGTACAGGCTAAGTATTTGGGGATTGAGGTGGCTGGATTTTCTACCTTTGCACTCTGTGAATATAGCACAATTTTACAATTGTAAAAATCAAACATGATGTCTGTCACATTCTTTAGCTGACAGTTGTCATCTTTAAAAATTAGTATTGGAATAAAAAGCTAGTGCAGACTTAAAGTTAATGGAAATCAATGCCAATAACATTTAATTGGAAAAAACTGACTTGCTAGATTTACTTATGGAGGGGATCTAATTATTATCCCGGCTGTTGGGATGTCAGTGCTCAGAATGCCAGCACTGGAATCTCGACACCAGTCATAATACCGGTGCTGGTATCCTAACTGCCACCATCCCGACAGTAAGTTTTATGGGGAGGGTTAGAGTTAGACACTAGGGGGGACAGTTAGGTTTAGGCTGCAGAGGAGGGAGTTTAGGTTTAGGTGCAATGGGGAGGGTTTGGTTTAGGCTGTGGGGAGGTAGGGTTAGGGAAAGGAGAGTATACTTACCTCCTTCTGTTGGCATTGTGACCCTGTTGGGAAGGCGCCATCCCGTACCCAACCCCTTATGGAGGGCTTGTTATTTTCTAACAAAGTGCCTGATTCAGAGATGTATGCTAAAGCCACTGCAGCTGCAAATTAGTACACAATGGGTGTGTGAAGTTATACAGCCATCTGTATTTCTTTTGAGCCATGCTTTGGCAACTGCACAGATCCAAACAACTTTGTACAAAGACACAGCATCAGTCTCAGCTCAGTCAATAATTGCCCCTCTGACTAAGGTCAGGCAGCATAGAGATGCTGAATACATTTTTACTGCATATGAGATTGCAGTTGCAGGCTGAGACACACCCCAAAACAGATGTGATACACATGAGTTTGAATCTCTACCCCCCTGTTGGTACCCACAAATAGTCCCTACCTGTCAATCATTTTGCAAATAAATCCTCACTAAAAGCGACAATGAAAAAGATAACTTTACGCCTGCGCAGTGCGACTCAGACGCATAAACAGATTACTGATAATTGCTCAATTGCAGAAACATCAACAGTGCATCCATCTATGAATCAGGCCTAAAATACAAAAGTGCATATACAAATTAACCCAATTATTTACCTAACAAATATTAAATAAGCAATTAAAGCCAAATACATTATGGATGTTGTACTACTTTGTACATTCTGCATCTGATGCACATTCCATTCTGCAAAGTCTATTTGCTGCTTTATGTTTATACATAAAACTACAACTAATAAAAGTAATTATATTTTAAGTAGCCATAACATGTACACTTGATTCATTGTGAAAACATTCTTTTAAGATGACTAATTCGGTTTTTGGGTACATTCATAAGCATAATAAAAGGCTCTACGACTTCTCATTTTATTGAAATCCACTATCATTTATAAGTCATTTCCTAAAGCAGTGAAAATTTGTCCATTAACGATAATGGTGTTTGAAAATGTGAAAGTTTTGTTGTTATGAACCAGTATATTTCACATATGCTTCTATTTTACATCCTTGAACTTTTATCATTTGACGACATTGATTTCAAGTCAACTACACAACTTTTTCTTTTTTTAGCTTGTATTAAAATAAATTGTAGTTAACAAACATGGTTGGCTCTATAGTGATGAATATGTGGGTGAAATAAAAGTGTTGTACAGTATATCTCTCAGGCTCTTACAAATGGGTGACAGTTATGTTTTGGGCTGTACATCTTTCCTTTGTAAATATTTTTTTGTAAATTGTGACACAAATAATTGGCACATGACCTTTAATACTAGTATCTGGGGGAGAAATAAATTTCTTATCAGAAATATATTAAATCAATGTTCTTTGAATTCTGCATTATAACTTCATCATTTCATTGTCCCATGTCATGTTTTTTTTTCAACTCTAATTGTACAATTGTACACTGCTCTGGAAAATTGTACGTTATCAGACTGCACTGTGCCAGCAGAATGTAATTGATCACTTGGCATGGATATGAAAGAGACACTTCAGGCTCCAAGCCATGAATCATTACTGCATCATCACTTTAGCCTTCCTGCTGCCACAATCCGGCATTACATTAGGTTTAACAATTGCAGTATTTTAAATGCACAGACTGTAGTGCACAAATCCTAGTTGTGTATAGAGGCGACCCCTTTGGGTTTGTAGATTTAGGTTTTGACATTTTATTGCTATATAAATCACTTTGTTCAGATTTTATTTTTCTGTTTGAAAAGATGGCAAAGTGTTTCTTTCTCACTGCTAGAACTAACTGTGCAGATCATTATGCATTTGTATTTACATAGATAGCATTATATACTTAATTTGAAAGTATAAGATTATAAAATTGAACATATTGTACAACACTTTTGTATGAGGTATGCATTGCTGTACTGCACATGTGCACCATTAGGGTTACTGAGGGCTGTTTGAGCCTGAAGGTGTTTAAATACCCTGAGTTGTGTAGAACACATGCAAACTTCAGAATTTGGGGTTAAGGTTTGGATGCTCGGGAGTTTAGGCATGGGGAGATTATTTAAGGGATAGCATCCAGTATCTCTGGGCCTGATTCAGTGGTGGATGGTAATCATGTCCCAGCTATGTTTTTGTACGCAGCAGGTACTGAGAATTTATGCTAATGTCACTGATGCTGTAATTTGTACAGACAGTCACCAGCTGTGTCTCTAATCTGCTGCCTGTGTACACAGATGCACCATCGTTCACACATTGGTCACACTATCGAACTTTTGAGTAACCCTGTAGCTGCTCAGAATGTCTGTCATAACTAAACCATCAGGTCCAGTGAAATTGCATACAAAGGTGCAGTTGCTGGCTATGACATGCCCACAAAATGCCCATTACCTCCCACACTGACTGTCAATCATACTGCATCCAAATACTCACTATGGCCGCCATCATAAAAAATTCACAACACTGGTGCAGTGGCACTCTAATGCATACACGGTACAAAACCCATCTGCCAACTGCATAAACATCAGCATAAAAACCACCTCTCAATAAAACCCCTAGTCTCTTGGCCTTGGAATTTTGATATCTACTCAACACTGTGATGTGAAGATGTTTTGTTGTTGTTTCCTGTTGTTAACATTTTTCTTTAAAGATGAAGCTCAGCAGGTGGGAAAGCATGACAATCAGAGGCCATAGTTGGCACAAAGTACAGTTGAAATCACTTCCCTTTCCTGTGAGTTGTCTATTTCTGTGACACCAATCATGTGGAATGTCCTGTGGAAAGGCACTATCCTTGCAGGGAGTTCAATATTGAGTCAAAGACAATGGGGAGAGTCTCTGTGACCTGGTAGTGCCAGAGGCATATTGCTGCATCCATTGTATTTTTTTATTATTCTTATTCTGGCTAGTGCTGATAGTTGCATGTGCTTACCTTGCAATAATATAAATAATTAATTAATAGATGTGACCACCTAATTTAATGAAGAAACTTCTTTTTATTATCATTTATTTAAAAACATTGGTTTGCCATCATTGTTTAAAAATTCACACATATTAAAGACTTGGGAAGATATGTACAACTCCCTGAAAAGAAAAAGAATGAGAATTATACACTCATTAATAGCAGCCTCTCAATACATTATTATTATGAACAGGGGTTTCTGAATCAATAACAATTACTTTTCTGTGAAGGACAATGGACCTCATTCAGAGGTGGTCGTTAATTGCAAGCTGTCACCCTGAATCAGGGCGGCCGCTGGCATCCTGAATTACCACCTCCTTGTCGATCGCTAAGCTGTGGGTTAACACCCACAGCTCTAGCGACCGACATGGGTGGTGGTCGTGATGGTCAAGACCATCGTGACCATTGGGGCTTATGTCCAGACCATAAGGTTGGGTCTGGGTACTCGTAAGCCCCAGGGAGCTTCCTGCTCTGATTGAGCAGGAAGCTCCTCACTGACATCAGCAATGATGTCAGTGGGGCCGCCCCCAAACGGCAAGCGTTCCGGCAGGAACGCCTCCATTTGGGCAGGCACGCCCCCTGCCCGCCTCCCAAATGGGGTGAGCTGTCACTCACCATCAACAGCTCACCCTGTCTGCTGCGAGACCCCGAGCGACGGAGCGTCCGTCGCTAGCTGGGTCTCGTGCATGCGCACGATGGAGCCGCCTCCATCATGCGCATGCCCAGTGGGGCTACATCAAGTCGGTTGTGAGCACTCAGCGCTTGCGACCGACTCTGAATGACCCCCAATATTTCTCATTTAAGATGTATACACCTGCCAGTTCTAAAAATCAGGATTATGGTTTTAGACCTGGCATTGCCAGTTAATATGCTTTGATGCCAGGATTAGTCACTAGTGGAGATGAGTGCAGATGGATGTGTTTTCTGTCAAAATCATCATCATGAGCTGGCTTTGGTCAGTGCTTGAAGTGTGCCGGTATGTAACGGTATGACATACCTGCACTTCAAGTACTAAGTATTGGTTCTGGTGCTTTGTTTCTGATTGCACCACTGCCATGACTTCTACATTTTCCATACCCCCCTTTAAAATTCCCACTTTGACCACTGATTTTGGTTCAAAATCAATGTTGTGATTTGGTTTTGGCAAAACCACCCTCAATGATTTTGGTTTTAGATTTCTTTAAAAATGGATAAAAACACCTAAAACAATCTAATGTGGACCTGTTTTTTCCATTTATTTTCCAGTCAATTTTTACCACCTCCCAGCTAACGATATTGTCTTCACCAATATTGGCCAAAGGCTGCAACAAGCTGGCTTGCTGAACTAAGAGACAGAACAATGGCACAAACACATGGAAGTTTAATAGTTAATAGCACATATATGAAACAGAGTAGTATAGCAGTGGCAGACAGGATGGATTTTAAATAAACTATACAACCCTACAACAGGTCACTATGGTCAGAGGAGTGTCTTGTGACTATGTAGTAGCTGGGTCACCAGACAAATAGAGACTGGACAGTGACTATAGCTGTTGGGCAGGAGTACCAGGACAAATGGTATGCAGGATACAAGACAAGACAGGCAAGACTTTAATACAGACAAGATTGACAAGACTAGACTGACAAGGACAAAACAGCAAAAACTGGACTGACTAAGACAATAAAGGCAAAACAGGACTAGACGGCTGAGTTGCAACTTGAAACAGGACTTGAAGGCAGTGGTATGACTTGAGACAGGAAGGTGCAGCCTTGAGTGCTGAGGTGTGACTTGAGATAGGACAGTGCAGCCTTGAGGGCTGAGGAATAACTTGAGATAGGATGGTAAGACTGAGATGTGATTTGAGACAGGATGGTGCAGCCTTGAGGGCTGAGGTATAACTTGAGACAGGAATTGAAGACAGATATGTGACTTGAGACAGGATGGTGTAGCCTTGAGGGCTGAGGTGCAACTTGAGACTGGACAATGCAGCCTTGAGGGTTTAGGTGCAACTTAAGTTGGATGATGCGGACTTGAGGCCAATGGCAAAACTGGAACCAGGTGATGTGGCCTTGCAGCTGAGGTGCATCTGAAACTGGATGATGCAGGCTTGAGGCCCGTGGTGTGACTGGAACCCAGTGATGTGGCCGAGGTGTGTTTGGAACAATACAGCAAACAGGTAAACTTGACATGGCAGGAATATAGACTGGAAGCAGCAAGGTTGAGAACACTGCAGACAGACTCCGATGGACACAAAAAGACACAGCTTAGCAGGACTGAGGTACGAAGCTGCCACAGGCAGTGGCAAGGAAAGATGCACAGTTGCTGCAGAACAAACAGATATGTACTGGAACTGGGGAAATGACTCCATAGCCAGAACTGTGGTACAAGGCAAGACCGGCTAAGACTATTTTGAGTACAGACAAACATACTCTCAGGATGACAGAGAGTACAACTGGCATGGAGTTCAGGGCTGGCTGTAACTTTAGAGATGCAGGGTCCAATCAGAGCTATTCCCTGCAGAGAGCATTACATAATCACAATCTAGTGTGCACCTTTGCTGCACACAGACAGATGATGATTAGTGAGCACCTTAGACAAAACACACAGACAGACAGGAATGACTGGCTAATCTCAGACAAGACAAGATGTCCAGCTGCCTGCAACAGCTGAAACAAGGACAGGACATGATGCAGTATCCCAGTTGCAACTATTGCTGGAACCTGACACCAAGATTATCTGTTACCCGCAGATCCTAACAGTTCTATCCATGCTGCTTTTAGCTGATGGACTGTTTGTTATTATATATGATTTTTCAGATTTCTGGATTTTCATATGTCACCTTACTATGGCACTACAAATGCCACGGATGTCTTGACAAATGTTGCCAGGAGTTGGAAAAAATATTTTTATATGGTGACTGACTTACTTTCCCTCAAACAGCTACCTCCTCCTGCATTTTAGCAACTTATTCTCGTCAAACACATTCATCATCATCATCATCATCATTAGTGTTAGATAAAAACTGTTTCCCTCATCATGTTGCATATTTACAACTTCCAAAGTAGCATCCTCAATTTCTATATCTAAACCATAATCATCATCATCATCATCATCATCATCATCATCATCATCATCATCATAACTTTTACTATTACTCATCCTTACATTTGTAGAGGGTTTCAAAAAGATGCAAGGAGACTTTTCTATAATTACAGTGTCAAAAATGTCAGACTCACACACAGCACTCATTGACACCCTAAAGCTAGGTAGACACTATACAATTATTGGGCCGATTAGCCAAAAATTGGGTGATTGGTCTCATTTATTGTATATTGTGTATGAATGATTTATTTAACCATGAAATGGGTTAGAAAACATCAACAAACTCATTCCTTCGATTCTCCAATCTGTCGGTCAAGACCAAAATTCTCGGCCTCAATTTACCTATATCATGCAGCGTGTGCGCATTCTTCATAATCTGCACATATTTCCTCTGCTCTTTCCTGATTACCTTATCATTCTTGTGGGTGTACAGTGGCGGGCTGGGCCGGGGGCAGGGTGCCATGTGCCCCCCGGGCCGCAGCGTCATGCGGGCCGCGGTGCAGACTGTGTCACTGTGACACAGACTGCACCACGTGTGTAGCGCTGACTGGATGGAGTTCGGCCAGCGCTACACAAGTGACAAACACACAGCCGCCGGCTCCGGCAGCTGTGTGTTTGTTGTAAGCAGCAGCCGATGAGAGTCTGTCAGACTCTCATTAGCTGCTGCTGCGCCCACTGCAGGAGCCGCTCCATCTTCTGGCTCCTGCAGTGGGCAATGGGAGAGGTGTCATAACATCATATGACATCTCTCCCATAGTGCACAGCAGTGCAGCCTGGGAAGGACAGATGGAGGAGCAGATGGCAATGGCTGGAGCGGGGATTCAGGTAAGTGGTTTTTTTTTACTATGTGTGTCTACTAGGGGGGGGCTGGCACTACAAGGGGGGAGATGACTACTGTGGGCACCACAAGGGGGGAACCACTACTGGAGGCACTGCAGGGGGGGACTACTACTAATGGGGGCAATACAAGGGGGGGACTACTACTACTGGGGGCACTACAAGGGGGGACTACTGGGGGCACTACAAAGGGGGAATCACTACTGGGGGCACTACAAGAGTGAGGGACTACTACTGGGGGCAATACAAAGGGGAACCACTTCTGGGGGCACTACAAGAGGGAGGGACTACTACTGGGGACACTACAAAGGGGAACCACTACTGGGGGCACAACAAGAGGGAGGGACTACTACTGGGGGCACTACAAGAGGTAGACCACTACAGGGGGTACTACAAGGGGGAGATCACTACTGGGGGGGCACTACAAAGGGGGACCACTACTGTGGATTATAACTTGGGGCACTACAAGGGGGGGACTACTACTACAAGGGGGGACTTCTACTGGGGCACTACAAGGGGTGGAGTACTACTACAAGGGGGGACTACTACTGGGGCACTACAAATGGGGAACACTACTACTATGGGCACTACAAGGGGAGGGGACAACAACTAGGGGCACTGCATAGGGGGGAGGGGACTACTACTAGGGGCACTACATAGGGGGGAGGGGACTACCACTGGGGGCACTGCATCGAGGGACCACTGCTCTATAAAAAGGGCAATGCTGGGGGTACTGCATAGGGGGGAGATTACAACTGGGGCCACTATTTAAGGGGCACTGCATAAGGGTTACCACTATTGGGGGCACTGAAAGGGGTGTGGACTGCTACTGGGGGCACTATATAAGGAGCACTGCATAAGGGGTACCACTACTGGGGGCACTATATAAGGGGCTTACTACTGGGGGCACAAGGGTCACTGCACAGGGGGGACCACTACTGGGGGCACTGTATAAGGGGCACTGCATAGGGGGGATCACTACTGCGGGCACTACTGGAGGCCTGCATAAGGGGGTCCTCTCTTGGGGCACAGGGGTTCACTGCATATGGGCACCAAGACGGGGCTGTCCCTAATCTTTAGTTTTACTTTACATTAATCCCATATGGCCATCCTTCCTGGATCACTTGAGGGGGGGGGCCGTAGCACGCACGTTCTTCAGGCGGCCCTGGCTACACACTACTCCTCTGCCAGGGCCACCTGCATGCATTTGCTCCCCAGGCTAAAAGTTGCCAGCTAGCCCCTGTGGGTGTACATATGCAATTTCACTGTGGAATTCTCTAGGTATTTCATTTAAATAGCGCAGAAAAAAAAGTTTGATCAAAAAAATTGCATAGTGTTTGCCTAGCTTTAGACTCTCCTCAGGAATCTGTGAAGTTTGTGAACACACAATTTGTTTTTCAGCCTATGGCCCATATTCAATTAGTTTCACACCCATGATACTTTTTAACCTGTATACTTTTCATCTACATCATGTCTTTTAGCCGCAGAAACTTATCGCGTGCGTCCCCACGATTTACACTATTCAATTCCAAAAGACACGAAAACACAACCCGGCGAATGCAAACCAGGCAAAAAGTGCTGTCAGAATTGGGGAAATCAGCCTGACACCCCCTAAAAGATGCTCTAACATTGGGGATCATTGTACATGCCCCCGAATAGCCCTATTAAAGCTATTTGGGGTACTTAAGGGGTGTCAATTTCTTCTAATTAGCGTCTGTGCACAAGTGGTGAAGAATAGCATTAAGTAGGTTTTTTGGGTGAAAACAAGTAGTCCTGTCAAATTTGCGGTACTTGAAAATGGGTGCAAACTTGGTTTAAAGTTGTTATAGTTAAGTTTATAATAACAGAAAAAAATTCACCTGAAGCAAGCACCTGCAATCAAAAAACACCTCACCCATATTTGCAGATGCCCCAAAAGTCTATTTCACTAGGTTTTAAGTTTGTACCCCCACTTTGCACTTTTTACCCCCATTTCAAAGTGCTTTTTTGAGGTGTTTCTCAATTTTTTTGTTTTTTTTACGCAGTTATCCTTTGGAGGCTGTCCCAAGGGTGCTGAGTGGTTTCCCCAACTTTGCACCCCAAATCTTACCTATTTCACCTATTACATTGCATTTTTGCATACGCGAAAAGTGTTTGCAATGGAATCTGCGATACTTTATCTCGGATTCCAACTTTTCATGGCTAATTGAATACGGGCCTTAGTGGCAGATGTACTAAGCTCTAAAAAGTGATAAACTGGAGAGTAATAAACCACTAAAAATTTAGCTCCTGTCATTTTTCAAACACAGCCTGTAACATGACAATTAGGAGCTGAGTGGCTGGTCATTTATCACTCTCCAATGTATCACTATTCAGAGCTTAGTACATCTTCTCCTTGGTGTTCTATTTGTGCACTGATATGCCTTTAGAATGTAAGCTCTTACAAGCAGGGCCTCTACCCTCTTGTGCTTCTCCTTACTTTATTTTCATCTACTTCTTACCCCCACCAGGGCACCTAATACTTGGTTGCTTATGCTCGGTTGCATATCTAGGTGTTATGGTCACTAATGTAGCAATATATATCATCCATGTCCTTGTCCTATATTGAACTGTAAATCACTTGTCAAATTATTTGTTTATGTACTTTGTAAGGCACTGCAGAACACTTGTGGTGCCATATAAATAAAGGATAATAATAATAATAATAATAATAATAATAATAATAATAATAATAATAATAACACAGTGCGAGTCGGTTACATTGTGGGATACAATGTGAGTTGGATACAGTGTGAATCGGTGACAGTGCGGATACAGTATGAAACGTATACACTGTGGGCCTCTGCCCAATAAAGCATGAGATATATATTCTTCATATGTGTAAACCATACATAGTAAGTGCAGCTCAGGCTTTCAAATACAAGCAGGACCCTGTGTACAGATCTGCCCAGCTATTTTGTTGCTCATGGCGTGGCGTGAGTCGCGCCACAGACTTGTGGTGTGGTGTGCAGGCCTCTGAGTCGCGCCATGGACTTGTGGAATACCGTGGTATTCTTCAACGAAGGATATGGTACGGAATGTAATACAGTGCTTAACCGCTGGGTGGCGAGTGCTCCACTTTTGTAATTGCATGTAATATAGTGCTTAACCGCTGGGTGGCGAGTGCTCCACTGTACTGAATGTCTATCATATTCACAGCATTTGCATGAATGCACAACCCATACTGTATTTTTAATGTCGCATAATATACTGTACAAATCACTGCACATACTGTATTGTAAATACGGTACGGTGCAGTAACTGAATAGTATAGAAGTTGCCGGAGTTGTTGTCATGGTATAACCGATACTGTAGAATAATTAGATGCACGCACAGCTTTCACTGATATGGGATGCATTACAGTATGACAATTTTTTTTTTTGTTAATTAAAAAACAGCAGCGGGAGGAGTGCACTCTCTGTGGTTCACTGTAGCTGTCGTGTGGGCTAGTGGTTAGGTGATCACTTTGGTAGAATTATGGTCTGGGGTTCGATCCCTGGAAAATAATATACTGTACCGTACTGTATATTTTTTTTTGTCACTGTCTGCTCTGGACACTGTAGTGCCCAGAGAGGGCTCTGTACTGTACTGTATTTCACTGAATAGTGATTTCATACTGTGGCTATGGTGCGCCCAGAAACCGCAAAATGCAAACATGCGACAACGCATATGCGGTCTCAGCCTCGCACACTATGGCTACGTCCCTTGGACTGTGTCTGAGAGAGCGCTCTGTGTTCAAAGCTGACTGTGCGTTTGATGCGCAAAATAGCGTTGCATCCCAAACTGATGACATTGGTGATTCTGCTCCAGCCTTGCACACTAAGGCCCTCATTCAGAGCCGCTCGTTAGCGGCAGTACGCTCGTTCCGAGCGATGTTTGCACATCTGCGCATGCGTACGGTTTTTAGTACGCATGCGCGAACCAGTCAGTGCGGCCGAAAATCGTTTGTACGCTATATTGCGAGTGCCTGCTATTTTGAGTGACAGAATGAGGCGTATGTGGGTGGTAACAGGGGAAGGTGCTTGAAAATGGAGAGTGGAGATCCGAACGCAGGCGTGCTTAAAGGTCAAAACGGGCGTTTTATGGGTGTGTATATTTAAAACAGCAGCGTCATTGTCCACGTCACTGGGTTATTTTATAGCCAGAACTGCTCGCAAATTTGTGGTAGCAAACACCAACCACAAGAATAGCGAGCAGTTCATACGCTGGTCGATGTACTCGATTAATCTAATAAATAGCGGACATGACGTATGGTGCGAGCGGCCAGGGGGCGTTTTTAACAAATAAACGAGCGTATGTTTTGCTCGTTCGTTCAGACTTAGAGGTGTGAACAGACTGCAATGTGCGTACGGATCATTTGAATAGCCACCCCTTGTTTTTAAACGAACGACCGCAAATAGCGAACGGCTCTGAATCAGGCCCTAAGTACGGTAGTAGTGGGATCTGTAGGAGAGAGAGCTCTCTGTATTACACGGTTGGCGCTATGGTGGCTGTCAGCCATCTGCGATGGATTACAAATGGAAGGGGGTACAATGGGATCTGTAGCGCCAAGCCATACGCCATGTAGCGCTATGCTATCACTGAGCATGCGCAGTTGGCTGTATTACTGCAGTCGGTACAGTATTGTATTCTGTTGCATTTCCATCTCTGGTGGGCACATGCCCAGTAGGAGGGTTGCGATGGGATTTCTGGCACATGCCCAGTGGGCCGAGAGTCATACACAGTGCATCAGGTCCCTTCCCCCAAAGCAAGCCAAGAGCCTCACATTACCATAATAAAGGAAGCTTTGTTAATCCATTTACTGTAAGCAGTCAGCTCTGCCCTAGTGTCCTGAAAAATGCTACAAATTGTTACCATTGCCAAAGACACCATCCCCCGTCTGCTAGGACAACTAGTGTGCCGCTATGAATGTGCCTGTACTGAATATTCAAAACAGACTTTGCCACTACGGTTATGACTACATTACAGTGCACCACAGACGCCTGCCGTAACAAGAGAATTAGTGTCGGCGTGCGTCGTGCGTCATGCGATGTACGACATGCGTCACTGGATAGTCAAAATGTCTTCTGTCAGGGCAAGACGCTTCTCATCTGGCGAGCTCTTTGTCTTGGTTAAGTGGCGGGACCAAGCGTTCGCCACTAACCAAGACAAAGTGCTCGCCTACAGAGCCGCGAGTAACGAAATCTATCGCCTATATGGCATTCGCCGCTCAGGTCGCTCACTGCAGCGCAGGTGGAGTGACCTGCTTCTGAGGGACAGGCCTCGCCTACAGCGAATTCGGAGGCGAATAATTCGTAGTAAGTACAGCATTGCTGTATAATCACATGAATTACAGTATACTGTACAATAACGAATACAGTACAATGCACGACTCAGACATACTGTACATTACTGTACACTGCACTGTAGGGTGTTGGATAGTACAGTATCTGACGATGACTGACAGTTGTTAACACATACTGACATGACTGGCAGACATTTGATTGACAGGCTGATTAAATGTACAGTACTGTACAGGGACTAAAGGGTTACACACTATTGGTCGACATGGCTTGTTTGATTAATAAATTAGTAACAAAAGGCAAGTTGATTGATCCACCATTCTAATGTCTGTCGACCAAATCTGGTATCTTATCACTACTCACTCTGTGCCCCATTTACAGTACAGTACAAAAGCAGGGAAATACCAGGGCGAATTTTCATTTGGTATCACTGTGATACAAACGAAAATTCCACCGGTACTGTATTTATTAATACAGTACTTATCCCTCCGGCGAGGTCTCGCAAAGTCCTCAGCGGGGTCCTCCGCTGTGTTCGGGCTCCAGTGTCATGTGCATGTGCCATCTTGTAAAGCTCGTGTGGTGGCGACAGTGCCACCCACATAGCCTATGTGTAACGTTGCACCACTTGGTCATACAGTACTTTACTGGACTGTATATTTTTTTATATACAGTACAGTACAGTACCATACTGTTTTATTTTGGCCCCAATGCCAGCTTCACAGACTACAGTAGTTTATGTACTACAGTATACTGTATTGGTTTGTATTTTAATCAATAGCTAATTCCCTAAGGCCATCTACCTTAATGACGACATGTATTTTTCCCCACAGGGCGAGCAGCCCCCCCTGCCCTGGCAGCGCCACCACCGCCGCCACCACCACCACCATCACTGCCACCACCCCCATCACTGCCAGCAGCCGGGCCCAGATGGCTGAATTTTCAGGGTAAGTACAGTACACACTACTGAGGCCATCTACAGTACTGTACCGTAATCCCTCTCCAATTTAAAATAGAGGTCTGAACTCTTGTTTTCAAATGCTCCTTAATGACAACATGTATTTTTCCCCACAGGGCCAGCAGCCCCCCTGCCCCGGCAATGCCACCACCGCCGCCACAACCGCCGCCACCACCGCCGCCACCATCACTTCCACCACCCCCATCACTACCAGCATCTTCTCCAGCCTCCTCAAATGACAGTGGTAATGATTACAACAGTTACAGTATGGACACAATAGTGTCATGCTACTACCTTTTTGATTTTTTGTACTGTATAATATATTTTTTTCTTATACTGTACACACAGACAGACTCGTCATTGATGAGGAGGCTGCAGGAAGCCCCCTGCCCTGTAAGTAAAGTACACCTCCCTCTCCCTCTTTCTTTCTCTTTATCTTTCTCTCTCTTTCATTTTCCTCTCTCTCTCTTTTTCGCTCTCTTCCCTGTTTTTCTCTCTTTCTTTTTCTCTATCTCTATCTCTCTCTCCCTGTCTCCCTCTGTTTCTCTCTCTGTTAAAACATCTCCAACGTCTTCTCCTTACACAATAATTGTTTCTGTCCTTGTGTATTTTAGTTGAAGACATTGAAGTGCCTCAGCCCTCCCCAGGGCAAGAGGAGGACCCAGACTCCCCTCCCCAGCCAAGTAAGTACTGTATACAGTTTTATACTGTAGGACATTTTGTATTAATACTGTACTGTAATACAGTACAGTATACTGTATACTGTAGTAATGTTACAGTTGAGTATGTTTACCCTCTACTTTCCCACTGAGTACTGTACAATAGTGTATTATTATTTTTTTTTATGCAGAACACCTCCATATAGTGATAGTGGAGCTGGAGAGCAGCGAATCCAGTAAACCTTTCTTTGTTTTTCTCTCTCTCTCTCTCTCTCTCTCTCCCTCTTTCTTTCTCTCCTTCCCTCTCCCACCCCTCTCTCTCTCTCCCTCTGTCTTTCTCTCTCGCCCTCTCCCCCTCTCCCTCTTTCTCTCTCTCCTTCCCTTTCCCCCTTCTCTCGCTCTCGCTCTCTCTCTATCTCTCTCTTTCTCTCTCCCTGTCTTTCTCTCTCACCCTCTCCCCCTATATCTCTCTCTTTCTCTCTCTCCCTGTCTCCCTGTGTTTCTCTCTCTCTCTTAAAACATCTCCAACATCTTCTCTCTTTTCTGTAACATACTGTACTGTCATTTTTTTCAACAGCATCACCAGAGACCATACTCCCACCCAGCCCCAGCGACAGTTTGCGTAAGTACAGTGCATTGTTCTCTCTCTCTCTTTTCATTCTGTCTCTGTGTCTCTCTCTCTCTGTCTTTCTCTCTTTCTCTCCCCCTCCCTCTCTCTTTTTCTCCCTCTGTCTGTGTTTGTTTTTTGTGTTATAGAGACTCTGTTCAAGATTTATGGTGCGTACAGTCTAGGCGATAAAGTGGACGACTCAGGGAGCATATCGTGTAGTGTGTACGCACCATTACACAGTTTATGTGTTTCCAAATGGTTTTGATGGAAACTGTTCTTTGTCCACAGTCATTCCACCGCCAACACCAGCACCCACTAGCGGCGTGTCACCGGCGGCTACCCCACCACCACCACCCACTTGTGTCTCCATGCCGTGTAAGTAAAGTACACCACACTGTTTTGTACAGCACTGTATCGCTCTCCTTTTTTACCCTTGTCAGTCTCTCTCTCTCTCCCTCTCTGTCTTTCTCTCTTCCTCTCCCCCTCCCTCTCTCTTTTTCTCCCTCTGTCTGTGTTTGTTTTTTGTTGTTATAGAGGCTCTGTTCAAGATTTATGGTGCGTACACACTAGGCGATAAAGTGGACGACTCAGGGAGCATATCGTGTAGTGTGTACGCACCATTACACAGTTTATGTGTTTCCAAATGGTTTGATGGAAACTGTTCTTTGTCCACAGTCATTCCACTGCCAACACCAGCACCCACTGGCGGCGTGTCACCGGCGGCTACCCCACCACCACCACCCACTCGTGTCTCCATGTCGCGTAAGTAAAGAACACCACATTGTTTTGTACAGCACTGTATCGCTCTCCTTTTTTACCCTTGTCAGTCTCTCTCTCTCTCTCTGTCTTTCTCTCTTCCCCACTGGCGGCGTGTCACTGGCGGCTACCCCACCACCACCACCCACTCGTGTCTCCATGCTGCGTAAGTAAAGTACACCACATTGTTTTGTACAGCACTGTATCACTCTCCTTTTTTACCCTTGTCAGTCTCTCTCTATCTATCTCTCTGTCTTTCTCTCTTCCTCTCCCCCTCCCTCTCTCTTTTTCTCCCTCTGTCTGTGTTTGTTTTTTGTTGTTATAGAGGCTCTGTTCAAGATTTATGGTGCAAACACACTAGGCGATAAAGTGGACGACTCAGGGAGCATATCGTGTAGTGTGTACGCACCATTACACAGTTTATGTGTTTCCAAATGGTTTTGATGCAAACTGTTCTTTGTCCACAGTCATTCCACTGCCAATACCAGCACCCACTGACGGCGTGTCACCGGCGGCTACCCCACCACCACCACCCACTCGTGTCTCCATGCCGTGTAAGTAAAGTACACCACATTGTTTTGTACAGCACTGTATCACTCTCCATTTTTACCCTTGTCAGTCTCTCTCTCTCTCTGTCTTTCTCTCTTCCTCTCCCCCTCCCTCTCTCTTTTTCTCCCTCTGTCTGTGTTTGTTTTTTGTTGTTATAGAGGCTCTGTTCAAGATTTATGGTGCTTATACACTAGGCGATAAAGTGGACGACTCAGGGAGCATATCGTGTAGTGTGTACGCACCATTACACAGTTTATGTGTTTCCAAATGGTTTTGATGGAAACTGTTCTTTGTCCACAGTCATTCCACCGCCAACACCAGCACCCACTGGCGTCGTGTCACTGGCGGCTACCCCGCCACCACCACCCACTCGTGTCTCCATGCTGCGTAAGTTAAATAGACCACATTGTTTTGTACAGCACTGTATCGCTCTCCTTTTTTACCCTTGTCAGTCTCTCTCTCTATCTCTCTCTCTGTCTTTCGCTCTTCCTCTCCCGCTCCCTCTCTCTTTTTCTCCCTCTATCTGTGTTTGTTTTTTGTTGTTATAGAGGCTCTGTTCAAGATTTATGGTGCGTACACACTAGGCGATAAAGTGGACGACTCAGGGAGCATATCGTGTAGTGTGTACACACCATTACACAGTTTATGTGTTTCCAAATGGTTTTGATGGAAACTGTTCTTTGTCCACAGTCATTCCACTGCCAATACCAGCACCCACTGGCGGCGTGTCACTGGCGGCTACCCCACCACCACCCACTCGTGTCTCCATGCCGTGTAAGTAAAGTACACCACATTGTTTTGTACAGCACTGTATCACTCTCAATTTTTACCCTTGTCAGTCTCTCTCTCTCTCTGTCTTTCTCTCTTCCTCTCCCCCTCCCTCTCTCTTTTTCTCCCTCTGTCTGTGTTTGCTTTTGTTGTTATAGAGGCTTTGTTCAAGATTTATGGTGCTTACACACTAGGCAATAAAGTGGACGACTTAGTGAGCATATCGTGTAGTGTGTACGCACCATTACACAGTTTATGTGTTTCCAAATGGTTTTGATGGAAACTGTTCTTTGTCCACAGTCATTCCACCGCCAACACCAGCACCCACTGGCGGCATGTCACTGGCGGCTACCCCGCCACCACCACCCACTCGTGTCTCCATGCCGCGTAAGTTAAATAGACCACATTGTTTTGTACAGCACTGTATCGCTCTCCTTTTTTACCCTTGTCAGTCTCTCTCTCTCTCTCTCTCTCTGTCTTTCGCTCTTCCTCTCCCCCTCCCTCTCTCTTTTTCTCCCTCTATCTGTGTTTGTTTTTTGTTGTTATAGAGGCTCTGTTCAAGATTTATGGTGCGTACACACTAGGCGATAAAGTGGACGACTCAGGGAGCATATCGTGAAGTGTGTACGCACCATTACGCAGCTTATGTGTTTCCAAATAGTTTTGATGGAAACTGTTCTTTGTCCACAGTCATTCCACTGCCAACACCAGCACCCACTGGCGGCGTGTCACCGATGGCTACCCAACCACCACCACCCACTCGTGTCTCCATGCCGCGTAAGTAAAGTACACCACATTGTTTTGTACAGCACTGTATCACTCTACTTTTTTACCTTTGTCAGTCTCTCTCTATCTATCTCTCTGTCTTTCTCTCTTCCTCTCCCCCTCCCTCTCTCTTTTTCTCCCTCTGTCTGTGTTTGTTTTTTGTTGTTATAGAGGCTCTGTTCAAGATTTATGGTGCGTACACACTCGGCGATAAAGTGGACGACTCAGGGAGCATATCGTGTAGTGTGTGCACACCATTACACAGTTTATGTGTTTCCAAATGGTTTTGATGGAAACTGTTCTATGTCCACAGTCATTCCACCGCCAATACCAGCACCCACTGGTGGCGTGTCACCGGTGGCTACCCCACCATCACCACCACCCACTCGTGTCTCCATGCCGTGTAAGTAAAGTACTCCACATTGTTTTGTACAGCACTGTATCGCTCTCCTTTTTTACCCTTGTCAGTCTCTCTCTCTCCCTGTCTTTCTCTCTTCCTCTCCCCCTCCCTCTCTCTTTATCTCCCTCTGTCTGTGTTTGTTTTTTGTTGTTATAGTGGCTCTGTTCAAGACTTATGGTGCGTACACACTAGGCGATAAAGTGGATGACTCAGGGAGCATATCGTGTAGTGTGTACGCACCATTACACAGTTTATGTGTTTCCAAATGGTTTTGATGGAAACTGTTCTTTGTCCACAGTCATTCCACCGCCAACACCAGCATCCACTGGTGGCGTGTCACCGGCGGCTACCCCACCACCACCACCACCCACTCGTGTCTCCATGCCGTGCAAGTAAAGTACACCACATTGTTTTGTACAGCACTGTATCACTCTCAATTTTTACCCTTGTCAGTCTCTCTCTCTCTCTCTGTCTTTCTCTCTTCCTCTCCCCCTCCCTCTCTCTTTTTCTCCCTCTGTCTGTGTTTGCTTTTGTTGTTATAGAGGCTCTGTTCAAGATTTATGGTGCTTACACACTAGGCAATAAAGTGGACGACTCAGTGAGCATATCGTGTAGTGTGTACGCACCATTACACAGTTTATGTGTTTCCAAATGGTTTTGGTGGAAACTGTTCTTTGTCCACAGTCATTCCACCGCCAACACCAGCACCCACTGGCGGCGTGTCACTGGCGGCTACCCCACCACCACCACCCACTCGTGTCTCCATGCTGCGTAAGTTAAATAGACCACATTGTTTTGTACAGCACTGTATCGCTCTCCTTTTTTACCCTTGTCAGTCTCTCTCTCTCTCTCTCTCTCTCTTTCTTTCGCTCTTCCTCTCCCCCTCCCTCTCTCTTTTTCTCCCTCTATCTGTGTTTGTTTTTTGTTGTTATAGAGGCTCTGTTCAAGATTTATGGTGCGTACACACTAGGCGATAAAGTGGACGACTCAGGGAGCATATCGTGAAGTGTGTACGCACCATTACGCAGTTTATGTGTTTCCAAATGGTTTTGATGGAAACTGTTCTTTGTCCACAGTCATTCCACTGCCAACACCAGCACCCACTGGCGGCGTGTCACCGATGGCTACCCAACCACCACCACCCACTCGTGTCTCCATGCCGCGTAAGTAAAGTACACCACATTGTTTTGTACAGCACTGTATCACTCTCCTTTTTTACCCTTGTCAGTCTCTCTCTATCTATCTCTCTGTCTTTCTCTCTTCCTCTCCCACTCCCTCTCTCTTTTTCTCCCTCTGTCTGTGTTTGATTTTTGTTGTTATAGAGGCTCTGTTCAAGATTTATGGTGCGTACACACTAGGCGATAAAGTGGAAGACTCAGGGAGCATATCGTGTAGTGTGTACACACCATTACACAGTTTATGTGTTTCCAAAAGGTTTTGATGGAAACTGTTCTTTGTCCACAGTCATTCCACCGCCAATACCAGCACCCACTGGTGGCGTGTCAACGGCGGCTACCCCACCACCACCACCACCCACTCGTGTCTCCATGCCGTGTAAGTAAAGTACTCCACATTGTTTTGTACAGCACTGTATCGCTCTCCTTTTTTACCCTTGTCAGTCTCTCTCTCTCTCTGTCTTTCTCTCTTCCTCTCCCCCTCCCTCTCTCTTTATCTCCCTCTGTCTGTGTTTGTTTTTTGTTGTTATAGAGGCTCTGTTCAAGATTTATGGTGCGTACACACTAGGCGATAAAGTGGACGACTCAGGGAGCATATCGTGTAGTGTGTACGCACCATTACACAGTTTATGTGTTTCCAAATGGTTTTGATGGAAACTGTTCTTTGTCCACAGTCATTCCACCGCCAATACCAGCACCCACTGGCGGCGTGTCACCGGCGGCTACCCCACCACCACCACCACCCACTCGTGTCTCCATGCCGTGCAAGTAAAGTACACCACATTGTTTTGTACAGCACTGTATCACTCTCCTTTTTTACCCTTGTCAGTCTCTCTCTCTCTCTGTCTTTCTCTCTTCCTCTCCCCCTCCCTCTCTCTTTATCTCCCTCTGTCTGTGTTTGTTTTTTGTTGTTATAGAGGCTCTGTTCAAGATTTATGGTGCGTACACACTAGGCGATAAAGTGGACGACTCAGGGAGCATATCGTGTAGTGTGTACGCACCATTACACAGTTTATGTGTTTCCAAATGGTTTTGATGGAAACTGTTCTTTGTCCACAGTCATTCCACCACCAACACCAGCACCCACTGGCGGCGTGTCACCGGCGGCTACCCCACCACCACCACCCACTCGTGTCTCCATGCCGCGCAAGTAAAGTACACCACATTGTTTTGTACAGCACTGTATCACTCTCCTTTTTTTACCCTTGTCAGTCTCTCTCTCTCTGTCTTTCTCTCTTCCTCTCCCCCTCCCTCTCTCTTTTTCTCCCTCTGTCTGTGTTTGTTTTTTGTTGTTATAGAGGCTCTGTTCAAGATTTATGGTGCGTACACACTAGGCGATAAAGTGGACGACTCAGGGAGCATATCATGAAGTGTGTACGCACCATTACACAGTTTATGTGTTTCCAAATGGTTTTGATGGAAACTGTTCTTTGTCCACAGTCATTCCACCGCCAACACCAGCACCCACTGGCGGCGTGTCACTGGCGGCTACCCCGCCACCACCACCCACTCGTGTCTCCATGCTGCGTAAGTTAAATAGACCACATTGTTTTGTACAGCACTGTATCGCTCTCCTTTTTTACCCTTGTCAGTCTCTCTCTCTCTCTCTCTCTCTCTGTCTTTCGCTCTTCCTCTCCCGCTCCCTCTCTCTTTTTCTCCCTCTATCTGTGTTTGTTTTTTGTTGTTATAGAGGCTCTGTTCAAGATTTATGGTGCGTACACACTAGGCGATAAAGTGGACGACTCAGGGAGCATATCGTGTTGTGTGTACGCACCATTACGCAGTTTATGTGTTTCCAAATGGTTTTGATGGAAACTGTTCTTTGTCCACAGTCATTCCACTGCCAACACCAGCACCCACTGGCGGCGTGTCACCGATGGCTACCCAACCACCACCACCCACTCGTGTCTCCATGCCGCGTAAGTAAAGTACACCACATTGTTTTGTACAGCACTGTATCACTCTCCTTTTTTACCCTTGTCAGTTTCTCTCTATCTATCTCTCTGTCTTTCTCTCTTCCTCTCCCCCTCCCTCTCTCTTTTTCTCCCTCTGTCTGTGTTTGTTTTTTGTTGTTATAGAGGCTCTGTTCAAGATTTATGGTGCATACACACTAGGCGATAAAGTGGACGACTCAGGGAGCATATCGTGTAGTGTGTACACACCATTACACAGTTTATGTGCTTCCAAATGGTTTTGATGGAAACTGTTCTTTGTCCACAGTCATTCCACCGCCAATATCAGCACCCACTGGCGGCGTGTCACCGGCGGCTACCCCACCACCACCACCACCCTCTCGTGTCTCCATGCCGTGCAAGTAAAGTACACCACATTGTTTTGTACAGCACTGTATCACTCTCCATTTTTACCCTTGTCAGTCTCTCTCTCTCTCTGTCTTTCTCTCTTCCTCTCCCCCTCCCTCTCTCTATTTCTCCCTCTGTCTGTGTTTGTTTTTTGTTGTTATAGAGGCTCTGTTCAAGATTTATGGTGCTTACACACTAGGCAATAAAGTGGACGACTCAGGGAGCATATCGTGTAGTGTGTACGCACCATTACACAGTTTATGTGTTTCCAAATGGTTTTGATGGAAACTGTTCTTTGTCCACAGTCATTCCACCGCCAACACCAGCACCCACTGGCGGCGTGTCACTGGCGGCTACCCCGCCACCACCACCCACTCGTGTCTCCATGCTGCGTAAGTTAAATAGACCACATTGTTTTCTACAGCACTGTATCGCTCTCCTTTTTTACCCTTGTCAGTCTCTCTCTCTCTCTCTCTGTCTTTCGCTCTTCCTCTCCCGCTCCCTCTCTCTTTTTCTCCCTCTATCTGTGTTTGTTTTTTGTTGTTATAGAGGCTCTGTTCAAGATTTATGGTGCGTACACACTAGGCGATAAAGTGGACGACTCAGGGAGCATATCGTGTAGTGTGTACGCACCATTACACAGTTTATGTGTTTCCAAATGGTTTGATGGAAACTGTTCTTTGTCCACAGTCATTCCACTGCCAACACCAGCACCCACTGGCGGCGTGTCACCGGCGGCTACCCCACCACCACCACCCACTCGTGTCTCCATGTCGCGTAAGTAAAGAACACCACATTGTTTTGTACAGCACTGTATCGCTCTCCTTTTTTACCCTTGTCAGTCTCTCTCTCTCTCTCTGTCTTTCTCTCTTCCCCACTGGCGGCGTGTCACTGGCGGCTACCCCACCACCACCACCCACTCGTGTCTCCATGCTGCGTAAGTAAAGTACACCACATTGTTTTGTACAGCACTGTATCACTCTCCTTTTTTACCCTTGTCAGTCTCTCTCTATCTATCTCTCTGTCTTTCTCTCTTCCTCTCCCCCTCCCTCTCTCTTTTTCTCCCTCTGTCTGTGTTTGTTTTTTGTTGTTATAGAGGCTCTGTTCAAGATTTATGGTGCAAACACACTAGGCGATAAAGTGGACGACTCAGGGAGCATATCGTGTAGTGTGTACGCACCATTACACAGTTTATGTGTTTCCAAATGGTTTTGATGCAAACTGTTCTTTGTCCACAGTCATTCCACTGCCAATACCAGCACCCACTGACGGCGTGTCACCGGCGGCTACCCCACCACCACCACCCACTCGTGTCTCCATGCCGTGTAAGTAAAGTACACCACATTGTTTTGTACAGCACTGTATCACTCTCCATTTTTACCCTTGTCAGTCTCTCTCTCTCTCTGTCTTTCTCTCTTCCTCTCCCCCTCCCTCTCTCTTTTTCTCCCTCTGTCTGTGTTTGTTTTTTGTTGTTATAGAGGCTCTGTTCAAGATTTATGGTGCTTATACACTAGGCGATAAAGTGGACGACTCAGGGAGCATATCGTGTAGTGTGTACGCACCATTACACAGTTTATGTGTTTCCAAATGGTTTTGATGGAAACTGTTCTTTGTCCACAGTCATTCCACCGCCAACACCAGCACCCACTGGCGTCGTGTCACTGGCGGCTACCCCGCCACCACCACCCACTCGTGTCTCCATGCTGCGTAAGTTAAATAGACCACATTGTTTTGTACAGCACTGTATCGCTCTCCTTTTTTACCCTTGTCAGTCTCTCTCTCTATCTCTCTCTCTGTCTTTCGCTCTTCCTCTCCCGCTCCCTCTCTCTTTTTCTCCCTCTATCTGTGTTTGTTTTTTGTTGTTATAGAGGCTCTGTTCAAGATTTATGGTGCGTACACACTAGGCGATAAAGTGGACGACTCAGGGAGCATATCGTGTAGTGTGTACACACCATTACACAGTTTATGTGTTTCCAAATGGTTTTGATGGAAACTGTTCTTTGTCCACAGTCATTCCACTGCCAATACCAGCACCCACTGGCGGCGTGTCACTGGCGGCTACCCCACCACCACCCACTCGTGTCTCCATGCCGTGTAAGTAAAGTACACCACATTGTTTTGTACAGCACTGTATCACTCTCAATTTTTACCCTTGTCAGTCTCTCTCTCTCTCTGTCTTTCTCTCTTCCTCTCCCCCTCCCTCTCTCTTTTTCTCCCTCTGTCTGTGTTTGCTTTTGTTGTTATAGAGGCTTTGTTCAAGATTTATGGTGCTTACACACTAGGCAATAAAGTGGACGACTTAGTGAGCATATCGTGTAGTGTGTACGCACCATTACACAGTTTATGTGTTTCCAAATGGTTTTGATGGAAACTGTTCTTTGTCCACAGTCATTCCACCGCCAACACCAGCACCCACTGGCGGCATGTCACTGGCGGCTACCCCGCCACCACCACCCACTCGTGTCTCCATGCCGCGTAAGTTAAATAGACCACATTGTTTTGTACAGCACTGTATCGCTCTCCTTTTTTACCCTTGTCAGTCTCTCTCTCTCTCTCTCTCTCTCTCTGTCTTTCGCTCTTCCTCTCCCCCTCCCTCTCTCTTTTTCTCCCTCTATCTGTGTTTGTTTTTTGTTGTTATAGAGGCTCTGTTCAAGATTTATGGTGCGTACACACTAGGCGATAAAGTGGACGACTCAGGGAGCATATCGTGAAGTGTGTACGCACCATTACGCAGTTTATGTGTTTCCAAATAGTTTTGATGGAAACTGTTCTTTGTCCACAGTCATTCCACTGCCAACACCAGCACCCACTGGCGGCGTGTCACCGATGGCTACCCAACCACCACCACCCACTCGTGTCTCCATGCCGCGTAAGTAAAGTACACCACATTGTTTTGTACAGCACTGTATCACTCTACTTTTTTACCTTTGTCAGTCTCTCTCTATCTATCTCTCTGTCTTTCTCTCTTCCTCTCCCCCTCCCTCTCTCTTTTTCTCCCTCTGTCTGTGTTTGTTTTTTGTTGTTATAGAGGCTCTGTTCAAGATTTATGGTGCGTACACACTCGGCGATAAAGTGGACGACTCAGGGAGCATATCGTGTAGTGTGTGCACACCATTACACAGTTTATGTGTTTCCAAATGGTTTTGATGGAAACTGTTCTATGTCCACAGTCATTCCACCGCCAATACCAGCACCCACTGGTGGCGTGTCACCGGTGGCTACCCCACCATCACCACCACCCACTCGTGTCTCCATGCCGTGTAAGTAAAGTACTCCACATTGTTTTGTACAGCACTGTATCGCTCTCCTTTTTTACCCTTGTCAGTCTCTCTCTCTCCCTGTCTTTCTCTCTTCCTCTCCCCCTCCCTCTCTCTTTATCTCCCTCTGTCTGTGTTTGTTTTTTGTTGTTATAGTGGCTCTGTTCAAGACTTATGGTGCGTACACACTAGGCGATAAAGTGGATGACTCAGGGAGCATATCGTGTAGTGTGTACGCACCATTACACAGTTTATGTGTTTCCAAATGGTTTTGATGGAAACTGTTCTTTGTCCACAGTCATTCCACCGCCAACACCAGCATCCACTGGTGGCGTGTCACCGGCGGCTACCCCACCACCACCACCACCCACTCGTGTCTCCATGCCGTGCAAGTAAAGTACACCACATTGTTTTGTACAGCACTGTATCACTCTCAATTTTTACCCTTGTCAGTCTCTCTCTCTCTCTCTGTCTTTCTCTCTTCCTCTCCCCCTCCCTCTCTCTTTTTCTCCCTCTGTCTGTGTTTGCTTTTGTTGTTATAGAGGCTCTGTTCAAGATTTATGGTGCTTACACACTAGGCAATAAAGTGGACGACTCAGTGAGCATATCGTGTAGTGTGTACGCACCATTACACAGTTTATGTGTTTCCAAATGGTTTTGGTGGAAACTGTTCTTTGTCCACAGTCATTCCACCGCCAACACCAGCACCCACTGGCGGCGTGTCACTGGCAGCTACCCCACCACCACCACCCACTCGTGTCTCCATGCTGCGTAAGTTAAATAGACCACATTGTTTTGTACAGCACTGTATCGCTCTCCTTTTTTACCCTTGTCAGTCTCTCTCTCTCTCTCTTTCTTTCGCTCTTCCTCTCCCCCTCCCTCTCTCTTTTTCTCCCTCTATCTGTGTTTGTTTTTTGTTGTTATAGAGGCTCTGTTCAAGATTTATGGTGCGTACACACTAGGCGATAAAGTGGACGACTCAGGGAGCATATCGTGAAGTGTGTACGCACCATTACGCAGTTTATGTGTTTCCAAATGGTTTTGATGGAAACTGTTCTTTGTCCACAGTCATTCCACTGCCAACACCAGCACCCACTGGCGGCGTGTCACCGATGGCTACCCAACCACCACCACCCACTCGTGTCTCCATGCCGCGTAAGTAAAGTACACCACATTGTTTTGTACAGCACTGTATCACTCTCCTTTTTTACCCTTGTCAGTCTCTCTCTATCTATCTCTCTGTCTTTCTCTCTTCCTCTCCCACTCCCTCTCTCTTTTTCTCCCTCTGTCTGTGTTTGATTTTTGTTGTTATAGAGGCTCTGTTCAAGATTTATGGTGCGTACACACTAGGCGATAAAGTGGAAGACTCAGGGAGCATATCGTGTAGTGTGTACACACCATTACACAGTTTATGTGTTTCCAAAAGGTTTTGATGGAAACTGTTCTTTGTCCACAGTCATTCCACCGCCAATACCAGCACCCACTGGTGGCATGTCAACGGCGGCTACCCCACCACCACCACCACCCACTCGTGTCTCCATGCCGTGTAAGTAAAGTACTCCACATTGTTTTGTACAGCACTGTATCGCTCTCCTTTTTTACCCTTGTCAGTCTCTCTCTCTCTCTGTCTTTCTCTCTTACTCTCCCCCTCCCTCTCTCTTTATCTCCCTCTGTCTGTGTTTGTTTTTTGTTGTTATAGAGGCTCTGTTCAAGATTTATGGTGCGTACACACTAGGCGATAAAGTGGACGACTCAGGGAGCATATCGTGTAGTGTGTACGCACCATTACACAGTTTATGTGTTTCCAAATGGTTTTGATGGAAACTGTTCTTTGTCCACAGTCATTCCACCGCCAATACCAGCACCCACTGGCGGCGTGTCACCGGCGGCTACCCCACCACCACCACCACCCACTCGTGTCTCCATGCCGTGCAAGTAAAGTACACCACATTGTTTTGTACAGCACTGTATCACTCTCCTTTTTTACCCTTGTCAGTCTCTCTCTCTCTCTGTCTTTCTCTCTTCCTCTCCCCCTCCCTCTCTCTTTATCTCCCTCTGTCTGTGTTTGTTTTTTGTTGTTATAGAGGCTCTGTTCAAGATTTATGGTGCGTGCACACTAGGCGATAAAGTGGACGACTCAGGGAGCATATCGTGTAGTGTGTACGCACCATTACACAGTTTATGTGTTTCCAAATGGTTTTGATGGAAACTGTTCTTTGTCCACAGTCATTCCACCACCAACACCAGCACCCACTGGCGGCGTGTCACCGGCGGCTACCCCACCACCACCACCCACTCGTGTCTCCATGCCGCGCAAGTAAAGTACACCACATTGTTTTGTACAGCACTGTATCACTCTCCTTTTTTTACCCTTGTCAGTCTCTCTCTCTCTGTCTTTCTCTCTTCCTCTCCCCCTCCCTCTCTCTTTTTCTCCCTCTGTCTGTGTTTGTTTTTTGTTGTTAAAGAGGCTCTGTTCAAGATTTATGGTGCGTACACACTAGGCGATAAAGTGGACGACTCAGGGAGCATATCATGAAGTGTGTATGCACCATTACACAGTTTATGTGTTTCCAAATGGTTTTGATGGAAACTGTTCTTTGTCCACAGTCATTACACCGCCAACACCAGCACCCACTGGCGGCGTGTCACTGGCGGCTACCCCGCCACCACCACCCACTCGTGTCTCCATGCTGCGTAAGTTAAATAGACCACATTGTTTTGTACAGCACTGTATCGCTCTCCTTTTTTACCCTTGTCAGTCTCTCTCTCTCTCTCTCTCTCTCTCTCTGTCTTTCGCTCTTCCTCTCCCGCTCCCTCTCTCTTTTTCTCCCTCTATCTGTGTTTGTTTTTTGTTGTTATAGAGGCTCTGTTCAAGATTTATGGTGCGTACACACTAGGCGATAAAGTGGACGACTCAGGGAGCATATCGTGTTGTGTGTACGCACCATTACGCAGTTTATGTGTTTCCAAATGGTTTTGATGGAAACTGTTCTTTGTCCACAGTCATTCCACTGCCAACACCAGCACCCACTGGCGGCGTGTCACCGATGGCTACCCAACCACCACCACCCACTCGTGTCTCCATGCCGCGTAAGTAAAGTACACCACATTGTTTTGTACAGCACTGTATCACTCTCCTTTTTTACCCTTGTCAGTTTCTCTCTATCTATCTCTCTGTCTTTCTCTCTTCCTCTCCCCCTCCCTCTCTCTTTTTCTCCCTCTGTCTGTGTTTGTTTTTTGTTGTTATAGAGGCTCTGTTCAAGATTTATGGTGCATACACAATAGGCGATAAAGTGGACGACTCAGGGAGCATATCGTGTAGTGTGTACACACCATTACACAGTTTATGTGCTTCCAAATGGTTTTGATGGAAACTGTTCTTTGTCCACAGTCATTCCACCGCCAATATCAGCACCCACTGGCGGCGTGTCACCGGCGGCTACCCCACCACCACCACCACCCTCTCGTGTCTCCATGCCGTGCAAGTAAAGTACACCACATTGTTTTGTACAGCACTGTATCACTCTCCATTTTTACCCTTGTCAGTCTCTCTCTCTCTCTGTCTTTCTCTCTTCCTCTCCCCCTCCCTCTCTCTTTTTCTCCCTCTGTCTGTGTTTGTTTTTTGTTGTTATAGAGGCTCTGTTCAAGATTTATGGTGCTTACACACTAGGCAATAAAGTGGACGACTCAGGGAGCATATCGTGTAGTGTGTACGCACCATTACACAGTTTATGTGTTTCCAAATGGTTTTGATGGAAACTGTTCTTTGTCCACAGTCATTCCACCGCCAACACCAGCACCCACTGGCGGCGTGTCACTGGCGGCTACCCCGCCACCACCACCCACTCGTGTCTCCATGCTGCGTAAGTTAAATAGACCACATTGTTTTGTACAGCACTGTATCGCTCTCCTTTTTTACCCTTGTCAGTCTCTCTCTCTCTCTCTCTGTCTTTCGCTCTTCCTCTCCCGCTCCCTCTCTCTTTTTCTCCCTCTATCTGTGTTTGTTTTTTGTTGTTATAGAGGCTCTGTTCAAGATTTATGGTGCGTACACACTAGGCGATAAAGTGGACGACTCAGGGAGCATATCGTGTAGTGTGTACGCACCATTACACAGTTTATGTGTTTCCAAATGGTTTTGATGGAAACTGTTCTTTGTCCACAGTCATTCCACCGCCAATATCAGCACCCACTGGCGGCGTGTCACCGGCGGCTACCCCACCACCACCACCACCCTCTCGTGTCTCCATGCCGTGCAAGTAAAGTACACCACATTGTTTTGTACAGCACTGTATCACTCTCCATTTTTACCCTTGTCAGTCTCTCTCTCTCTCTGTCTTTCTCTCTTCCTCTCCCCCTCCCTCTCTCTTTTTCTCCCTCTGTCTGTGTTTGTTTTTTGTTGTTATAGAGGCTCTGTTCAAGATTTATGGTGCTTACACACTAGGCAATAAAGTGGACGACTCAGGGAGCATATCGTGTAGTGTGTACGCACCATTACACAGTTTATGTGTTTCCAAATGGTTTTGATGGAAACTGTTCTTTGTCCACAGTCATTCCACCGCCAACACCAGCACCCACTGGCGGCGTGTCACTGGCGGCTACCCCGCCACCACCACCCACTCGTGTCTCCATGCTGCGTAAGTTAAATAGACCACATTGTTTTGTACAGCACTGTATCGCTCTCCTTTTTTACCCTTGTCAGTCTCTCTCTCTCTCTCTCTGTCTTTCGCTCTTCCTCTCCCGCTCCCTCTCTCTTTTTCTCCCTCTATCTGTGTTTGTTTTTTGTTGTTATAGAGGCTCTGTTCAAGATTTATGGTGCGTACACACTAGGCGATAAAGTGGACGACTCAGGGAGCATATCGTGTAGTGTGTACGCACCATTACACAGTTTATGTGTTTCCAAATGGTTTTGATGGAAACTGTTCTTGTCCACAGTCATTCCACTGCCAATACCAGCACCCACTGGCGGCGTGTCACTGGCAGCTACCCCGCCACCACCACCCACTCGTGTCTTCTTGCTGCGTAAGTTAAATAGACCACATTGTTTTGTACAGCACTGTATCGCTCTCCTTTTTTACCCTTGTCAGTCTCTCTCTCTCTCTCTCTGTCTTTCGCTCTTCCTCTCCCCCTCCCTCTCTCTATTTCTCCCTCTATCTGTGTTTGTTTTTTGTTGTTATAGAGGCTCTGTTCAAGATTTATGGTGCGTACACACTACGCGATAAAGTGGACGACTCAGGGAGCATATCGTGAAGTGTGTACGCACCATTACGCAATTTATGTGTTTCCAAATGGTTTTGATGGAAACTGTTCTTTGTCCACAGTCATTCCACTGCCAACACCAGCACCGACTGGCGGCGTGTCACCGATGGCTACCCAACCACCACCACCCACTCGTGTCTCCATGCCGCGTAAGTAAAGTACACCACATTGTTTTGTACAGCACTGTATCACTCTCCTTTTTTACCTTTGTCAGTCTCTCTCTATCTATCTCTCTGTCTTTCTCTCTTCCTCTCCCCCTCCCTCTCTCTTTTTCTCCCTCTGTGTTTGTTTTTTGTTGTTATAGAGGCTCTGTTCAAGATTTATGGTGCGTACACACTAGGCGATAAAGTGGACGACTCAGGGAGCATATCGTGTAGTGTGTACACACCATTACACAGTTTATGTGTTTCCAAATGGTTTTGATGGAAACTGTTCTTTGTCCACAGTCATTCCACCGCCAATACCAGCACCCTCTGGTGGCGTGTCACCGGCGGCTACCCCACCACCACCACCACCCACTCGTGTCTCCATGCCGTGTAAGTAAAGTACTCCACATTGTTTTGTACAGCACTGTATCAGTCTCCTTTTTTACCCTTGTCAGTCTCTCTCTCTCTCTGTCTTTCTCTTTTCCTCTCCCCTTCCCTCTCTCTTTTTCTCCCTCTGTCTGTGTTTGTTTTTGTTGTTATAGAGTCTCTGTTCAAGATTTATGGTGCGTACACACTAGGCGATAAAGTGGACGACTCAGGGAGCATATCATGTAGTGTGTACGCACCATTACGCAGTTTATGTGTTTCCAAATGGTTTTGATGGAAACTGTTCTTTGTCCACAGTCATTCCACTGCCAGCACCAGCACCCACTGGCGGCATGTCACCGATGGCTACCCAACCACCACCACCCACTCGTGTCTCCATGCCGCGTAAGTAAAGTACACCACATTGTTTTGTACAGCACTGTATCACTCTCCTTTTTTACCCTTGTCAGTCTCTCTCTATCTATCTCTCTGTCTTTCTCTCTTCCTCTCCCACTCCCTCTCTCTTTTTCTCCCTCTGTCTGTGTTTGATTTTTGTTGTTATAGAGGCTCTCTTCAAGATTTATGGTGCGTACACACTAGGCGATAAAGTGGAATACTCAGGGAGCATATCGTGTAGTGTGTACACACCATTACACAGTTTATGTGTTTCCAAATGGTTTTGATGGAAACTGTTCTTTGTCCACAGTCATTCCACCGCCAATACCAGCACCCACTGGTGTCGTGTCACCGGCGGCTACCCCACCACCACCACCACCCACTCGTGTCTCCATGCCGTGCAAGTAAAGTACACCACATTGTTTTGTACTGCACTGTATCACTCTCCATTTTTACCCTTGTCAGTCTCTCTCTCTCTCTGTCTTTCTCTCTTCCTCTCCCCCTCCCTCTCTCTTTTTCTCCCTCTGTCTGTGTTTGTTTTTTGTTGTTATAGAGGCTCTGTTCAAGATTTATGGTGCTTACACACTAGGCGATAAAGTGGACGACTCAGGGAGCATATCGTGTAGTGTGTACGCACCATTACACAGTTTATGTGTTTCCAAATGGTTTTGATGGAAACTGTTCTTTGTCCACAGTCATTTCACCGCCAACACCAGCACCCACTGGCGGCGTGTCACTGGCGGCTACCCCGCCACCACCACCCACTCGTGTCTCCATGCTGCGTAAGTTAAATAGACCACATTGTTTTGTACAGCACTGTATCGCTCTCCTTTTTTACCCTTGTCAGTCTCTCTCTCTCTCTCTCTCTGTCTTTCGCTCTTCCTCTCCCGCTCCCTCTCTCTTTTTCTCCCTCTATCTGTGTTTGTTTTTTGTTGTTATAGAGGCTCTGTTCAAGATTTATGGTGCGTACACACTAGGCGATAAAGTGGACGACTCAGGGAGCATATCGTGTAGTGTGTACGCACCATTACACAGTTTATGTGTTTCCAAATGGTTTTGATGGAAACTGTTCTTGTCCACAGTCATTCCACTGCCAATACCAGCACCCACTGGCGGCGTGTCACTGGCAGCTACCCCGCCACCACCACCCACTCGTGTCTTCTTGCTGCGTAAGTTAAATAGACCACATTGTTTTGTACAGCACTGTATCGCTCTCCTTTTTTACCCTTGTCAGTCTCTCTCTCTCTCTCTCTCTCTGTCTTTCGCTCTACCTCTCCCCCTCCCTCTCTCTTTTTCTCCCTCTATCTGTGTTTGTTTTTTGTTGTTATAGAGGCTCTGTTCAAGATTTATGGTGCGTACACACTAGGCGATAAAGTGGACGACTCAGGGAGCATATCGTGAAGTGTGTACGCACCATTACGCAGTTTATGTGTTTCCAAATGGTTTTGATGGAAACTGTTCTTTGTCCACAGTCATTCCTCTGCCAACACCAGCACCCAATGGCGGCGTGTCACCGATGGCTACCCAACCACCACCACCCACTCGTGTCTCCATGCCGCGTAAGTAAAGTACACCACATTGTTTTGTACAGCACTGTATCACTCTCCTTTTTTACCTTTGTCAGTCTCTCTCTATCTATCTCTCTGTCTTTCTCTCTTCCTCTCCCCCTCCCTCTCTCTTTTTCTCCCTCTGTCTGTGTTTGTTTTTTGTTGTTATAGAGGCTCTGTTCAAGATTTATGGTGCGTACACACTAGGCGATAAAGTGGACGACTCAGGGAGCATATCGTGTAGTGTGTACACACCATTACACAGTTTATGTGTTTCCAAATGGTTTTGATGGAAACTGTTCTTTGTCCACAGTCATTCCACCGCCAATACCAGCACCCACTGGCGGCGTGTCACCGGCGGCTACCCCACCACCACCACCACCCACTCGTGTCTCCATGCCGTGCAAGTAAAGTACACCACATTGTTTTGTACAGCACTGTATCACTCTCCTTTTTTACCCTTGTCAGTCTCTCTCTCTCTCTGTCTTTCTCTCTTCCTCTCCAATTCCCTCTCTCTTTTTCTCCCTCTGTCTGTGTTTGTTTTTGTTGTTATAGAGGCTCTGTTCAAGATTTATGGTGCGTAAACACTAGGCGATAAAGTGGACGACTCAGGGAGCATATCGTGTAGTGTGTACGCACCATTACACAGTTTATGTGTTTCCAAATGGTTTTGATGGAAACTGTTCTTTGTCCACAGTCATTCCACCGCCAATACCAGCACCCACTGGTGTCGTGTCACCGGCGGCTACCCCACCACCACCACCACCCACTCGTGTCTCCATGCCGTGCAAGTAAAGTACACCACATTGTTTTGTACTGCACTGTATCACTCTCCATTTTTACCCTTGTCAGTCTCTCTCTCTCTCTGTCTTTCTCTCTTCCTCTCCCCCTCCCTCTCTCTTTTTCTCCCTCTGTCTGTGTTTGTTTTTTGTTGTTATAGAGGCTCTGTTCAAGATTTATGGTGCTTACACACTAGGCGATAAAGTGGACGACTCAGGGAGCATATCGTGTAGTGTGTACGCACCATTACACAGTTTATGTGTTTCCAAATGGTTTTGATGGAAACTGTTCTTTGTCCACAGTCATTCCACCGCCAACACCAGCACCCACTGGCGGCGTGTCACTGGCGGCTACCCCGCCACCACCACCCACTCGTGTCTCCATGCTGCGTAAGTTAAATAGACCACATTGTTTTGTACAGCACTGTATCGCTCTCCTTTTTTACCCTTGTCAGTCTCTCTCTCTCTCTCTCTCTCTCTGTCTTTCGCTCTTCCTCTCCCGCTCCCTCTCTTGTTTTCTCCCTCTATCTGTGTTTGTTTTTTGTTGTTATAGAGGCTCTGTTCAAGATTTATGGTGCGTACACACTAGGCGATAAAGTGGACGACTCAGGGAGCATATCGTGTAGTGTGTACGCACCATTACACAGTTTATGTGTTTCCAAATGGTTTTGATGGAAACTGTTCTTGTCCACAGTCATTCCACTGCCAATACCAGCACCCACTGGCGGCGTGTCACTGGCAGCTACCCCGCCACCACCACCCACTCGTGTCTTCTTGCTGCGTAAGTTAAATAGACCACATTGTTTTGTACAGCACTGTATCGCTCTCCTTTTTTACCCTTGTCAGTCTCTCTCTCTCTCTCTCTCTCTGTCTTTCGCTCTACCTCTCCCCCTCCCTCTCTCTTTTTCTCCCTCTATCTGTGTTTGTTTTTTGTTGTTATAGAGGCTCTGTTCAAGATTTATGGTGCGTACACACTAGGCGATAAAGTGGACGACTCAGGGAGCATATCGTGAAGTGTGTACGCACCATTACGCAGTTTATGTGTTTCCAAATGGTTTTGATGGAAACTGTTCTTTGTCCACAGTCATTCCTCTGCCAACACCAGCACCCACTGGCGGCGTGTCACCGATGGCTACCCAACCACCACCACCCACTCGTGTCTCCATGCCGCGTAAGTAAAGTACACCACATTGTTTTGTACAGCACTGTATCACTCTCCTTTTTTACCTTTGTCAGTCTCTCTCTATCTATCTCTCTGTCTTTCTCTCTTCCTCTCCCCCTCCCTCTCTCTTTTTCTCCCTCTGTCTGTGTTTGTTTTTTGTTGTTATAGAGGCTCTGTTCAAGATTTATGGTGCGTACACACTAGGCGATAAAGTGGACGACTCAGAGAGCATATCGTGTAGTGTGTACACACCATTACACAGTTTATGTGTTTCCAAATGGTTTTGATGGAAACTGTTCTTTGTCCACAGTCATTCCACCGCCAATACCAGCACCCACTGGTGGCGTGTCACCGGTGGCTACCCCACCACCACCACCACCCACTCGTGTCTCCATGCCGTGTAAGTAAAGTACTCCACATTGTTTTGTACAGCACTGTATCGGTCTCCTTTTTTACCCTTGTCAGTCTCTCTCTCTCTCTGTCTTTCTCTTTTCCTCTCCCCTTCCCTCTCTCTTTTTCTCTCTCTGTCTGTGTTTGTTTTTGTTGTTATAGAGTCTCTGTTCAAGATTTATGGTGCGTACACACTAGGCGATAAAGTGGACGACTCAGGGAGCATATCATGTAGTGTGTACGCACCATTACACAGTTTATATGTTTCCAAATGGTTTTGATGGAAACTGTTCTTTGTCCACAGTCATTCCACTGCCAACACCAGCACCCACTGGCGGCGTGTCACCGATGGCTACCCAACCACCACCACCCACTCGTGTCTCCATGCCGCGTAAGTAAAGTACACCACATTGTTTTGTACAGCACTGTATCACTCTCCTTTTTTACCCTTGTCAGTCTCTCTCTATCTATCTCTCTGTCTTTCTCTCTTCCTCTCCCCCTCCCTCTCTCTTTTTCTCCCTCTGTCTGTGTTTGTTTTTTGTTGTTATAGAGGCTCTGTTCAAGATTTATGGTGCATACACACTAGGCGATAAAGTGGACGACTCAGGGAGCATATCGTGTAGTGTGTACACACCATTACACAGTTTATGTGCTTCCAAATGGTTTTGATGGAAACTGTTCTTTGTCCACAGTCATTCCACCGCCAATACCAGCACCCACTGGCGGCGTGTCACCGGCGGCTACCCCACCACCACCACCACCCACTCGTGTCTCCATGCCGTGCAAGTAAAGTACACCACATTGTTTTGTACAGCACTGTATCACTCTCCATTTTTACCCTTGTCAGTCTCTCTCTCTCTCTGTCTTTCTCTCTTCCTCTCCCCCTCCCTCTCTCTTTTTCTCCCTCTGTCTGTGTTTGTTTTTTGTTGTTATAGAGGCTCTGTTCAAGATTTATGGTGCTTACACACTAGGCGATAAAGTGGACGACTCAGGGAGCATATCGTGTAGTGTGTACGCACCATTACACAGTTTATGTGTTTCCAAATGGTTTTGATGGAAACTGTTCTTTGTCCACAGTCATTCCACCGCCAACACCAGCACCCACTGGCGGCGTGTCACTGGCGGCTACCCCGCCACCACCACCCACTCGTGTCTCCATGCTGCGTAAGTTAAATAGACCACATTGTTTTGTACAGCACTGTATCGCTCTCCTTTTTTACCCTTGTCAGTCTCTCTCTCTCTCTCTCTGTCTTTCGCTCTTCCTCTCCCTCTCTCTTTTTCTCCCTCTATCTGTGTTTGTTTTTTGTTGTTATAGAGGCTCTGTTCAAGATTTATGGTGCGTACACACTAGGCGATAAAGTGGACGACTCAGGGAGCATATCGTGTAGTGTGTACGCACCATTACACAGTTTATGTGTTTCCAAATGGTTTTGATGGAAACTGTTCTTGTCCACAGTCATTCCACTGCCAATACCAGCACCCACTGGTGGCGTGTCACTGGCAGCTACCCCGCCACCACCACCCACTCGTGTCTTCTTGCTGCGTAAGTTAAATAGACCACATTGTTTTGTACAGCACTGTATCGCTCTCCTTTTTTACCCTTGTCAGTCTCTCTCTCTCTCTCTCTGTCTTTCGCTCTTCCTCTCCCCCTCCCTCTCTCTATTTCTCCCTCTATCTGTGTTTGTTTTTTGTTGTTATAGAGGCTCTGTTCAAGATTTATGGTGCGTACACACTAGGCGATAAAGTGGACGACTCAGGGAGCATATCGTGAAGTGTGTACGCACCATTACGCAATTTATGTGTTTCCAAATGGTTTTGATGGAAACTGTTCATTGTCCACAGTCATTCCACTGCCAACACCAGCACCCACTGGCGGCGTGTCACCGATGGCTACCCAACCACCACCACCCACTCGTGTCTCCATGCCGCGTAAGTAAAGTACACCACATTGTTTTGTACAGCACTGTATCACTCTCCTTTTTTACCTTTGTCAGTCTCTCTCTATCTATCTCTCTGTCTTTCTCTCTTCCTCTCCCCCTCCCTCTCTCTTTTTCTCCCTCTGTCTGTGTTTGTTTTTTGTTGTTATAGAGGCTCTGTTCAAGATTTATGGTGCGTACACACTAGGCGATAAAGTGGACGACTCAGGGAGCATATCGTGTAGTGTGTACACACCATTACACAGTTTATGTGTTTCCAAATGGTTTTGATGGAAACTGTTCTTTGTCCACAGTCATTCCACCGCCAATACCAGCACCCACTGGTGGCGTGTCACCGGCGGCTACCCCACCACCACCACCACCCACTCGTGTCTCCATGCCGTGTAAGTAAAGTACTCCACATTGTTTTGTACAGCACTGTATCAGTCTCCTTTTTTACCCTTGTCAGTCTCTCTCTCTCTCTGTCTTTCTCTTTTCCTCTCCCCTTCCCTCTCTCTTTTTCTCCCTCTGTCTGTGTTTGTTTTTGTTGTTATAGAGTCTCTGTTCAAGATTTATGGTGCGTACACACTAGGCGATAAAGTGGACGACTCAGGGAGCATATCATGTAGTGTGTACGCACCATTACGCAGTTTATGTGTTTCCAAATGGTTTTGATGGAAACTGTTCTTTGTCCACAGTCATTCCACTGCCAGCACCAGCACCCACTGGCGGCGTGTCACCGATGGCTACCCAACCACCACCACCCACTCGTGTCTCCATGCCGCGTAAGTAAAGTACACCACATTGTTTTGTACAGCACTGTATCACTCTCCTTTTTTACCCTTGTCAGTCTCTCTCTATCTATCTCTCTGTCTTTCTCTCTTCCTCTCCCACTCCCTCTCTCTTTTTCTCCCTCTGTCTGTGTTTGATTTTTGTTGTTATAGAGGCTCTCTTCAAGATTTATGGTGCGTACACACTAGGCGATAAAGTGGAATACTCAGGGAGCATATCGTGTAGTGTGTACACACCATTACACAGTTTATGTGTTTCCAAATGGTTTTGATGGAAACTGTTCTTTGTCCACAGTCATTCCACCGCCAATACCAGCACCCACTGGTGTCGTGTCACCGGCGGCTACCCCACCACCACCACCACCCACTCGTGTCTCCATGCCGTGCAAGTAAAGTACACCACATTGTTTTGTACTGCACTGTATCACTCTCCATTTTTACCCTTGTCAGTCTCTCTCTCTCTCTGTCTTTCTCTCTTCCTCTCCCCCTCCCTCTCTCTTTTTCTCCCTCTGTCTGTGTTTGTTTTTTGTTGTTATAGAGGCTCTGTTCAAGATTTATGGTGCTTACACACTAGGCGATAAAGTGGACGACTCAGGGAGCATATCGTGTAGTGTGTACGCACCATTACACAGTTTATGTGTTTCCAAATGGTTTTGATGGAAACTGTTCTTTGTCCACAGTCATTCCACCGCCAACACCAGCACCCACTGGCGGCGTGTCACTGGCGGCTACCCCGCCACCACCACCCACTCGTGTCTCCATGCTGCGTAAGTTAAATAGACCACATTGTTTTGTACAGCACTGTATCGCTCTCCTTTTTTACCCTTGTCAGTCTCTCTCTCTCTCTCTCTCTCTCTGTCTTTCGCTCTTCCTCTCCCGCTCCCTCTCTCTTTTTCTCCCTCTATCTGTGTTTGTTTTTTGTTGTTATAGAGGCTCTGTTCAAGATTTATGGTGCGTACACACTAGGCGATAAAGTGGACGACTCAGGGAGCATATCGTGTAGTGTGTACGCACCATTACACAGTTTATGTGTTTCCAAATGGTTTTGATGGAAACTGTTCTTGTCCACAGTCATTCCACTGCCAATACCAGCACCCACTGGCGGCGTGTCACTGGCAGCTACCCCGCCACCACCACCCACTCGTGTCTTCTTGCTGCGTAAGTTAAATAGACCACATTGTTTTGTACAGCACTGTATCGCTCTCCTTTTTTACCCTTGTCAGTCTCTCTCTCTCTCTCTCTCTCTGTCTTTCGCTCTACCTCTCCCCCTCCCTCTCTCTTTTTCTCCCTCTATCTGTGTTTGTTTTTTGTTGTTATAGAGGCTCTGTTCAAGATTTATGGTGCGTACACACTAGGCGATAAAGTGGACGACTCAGGGAGCATATCGTGAAGTGTGTACGCACCATTACGCAGTTTATGTGTTTCCAAATGGTTTTGATGGAAACTGTTCTTTGTCCACAGTCATTCCTCTGCCAACACCAGCACCCAATGGCGGCGTGTCACCGATGGCTACCCAACCACCACCACCCACTCGTGTCTCCATGCCGCGTAAGTAAAGTACACCACATTGTTTTGTACAGCACTGTATCACTCTCCTTTTTTACCTTTGTCAGTCTCTCTCTATCTATCTCTCTGTCTTTCTCTCTTCCTCTCCCCCTCCCTCTCTCTTTTTCTCCCTCTGTCTGTGTTTGTTTTTTGTTGTTATAGAGGCTCTGTTCAAGATTTATGGTGCGTACACACTAGGCGATAAAGTGGACGACTCAGGGAGCATATCGTGTAGTGTGTACGCACCATTACACAGTTTATGTGTTTCCAAATGGTTTTGATGGAAACTGTTCTTTGTCCACAGTCATTCCACCGCCAACACCAGCACCCACTGGCGGCGTGTCACTGGCGGCTACCCCGCCACCACCACCCACTCGTGTCTCCATGCTGCGTAAGTTAAATAGACCACATTGTTTTGTACAGCACTGTATCGCTCTCCTTTTTTACCCTTGTCAGTCTCTCTCTCTCTCTCTCTCTCTGTCTTTCGCTCTTCCTCTCCCGCTCCCTCTCTCTTTTTCTCCCTCTATCTGTGTTTGTTTTTTGTTGTTATAGAGGCTCTGTTCAAGATTTATGGTGCGTACACACTAGGCGATAAAGTGGACGACTCAGGGAGCATATCGTGTAGTGTGTACGCACCATTACACAGTTTATGTGTTTCCAAATGGTTTTGATGGAAACTGTTCTTGTCCACAGTCATTCCACTGCCAATACCAGCACCCACTGGCGGCGTGTCACTGGCAGCTACCCCGCCACCACCACCCACTCGTGTCTTCTTGCTGCGTAAGTTAAATAGACCACATTGTTTTGTACAGCACTGTATCGCTCTCCTTTTTTACCCTTGTCAGTCTCTCTCTCTCTCTCTCTGTCTTTCGCTCTTCCTCTCCCCCTCCCTCTCTCTATTTCTCCCTCTATCTGTGTTTGTTTTTTGTTGTTATAGAGGCTCTGTTCAAGATTTATGGTGCGTACACACTAGGCGATAAAGTGGACGACTCAGGGAGCATATCGTGTAGTGTGTACGCACCATTACGCAATTTATGTGTTTCCAAATGGTTTTGATGGAAACTGTTCTTTGTCCACAGTCATTCCACTGCCAACACCAGCACCGACTGGCGGCATGTCACCGATGGCTACCCAACCACCACCACCCACTCGTGTCTCCATGCCGCGTAAGTAAAGTACACCACATTGTTTTGTACAGCACTGTATCACTCTCCTTTTTTACCTTTGTCAGTCTCTCTCTATCTATCTCTCTGTCTTTCTCTCTTCCTCTCCCCCTCCCTCTCTCTTTTTCTCCCTCTGTGTTTGTTTTTTGTTGTTATAGAGGCTCTGTTCAAGATTTATGGTGCGTACACACTAGGCGATAAAGTGGACGACTCAGGGAGCATATCGTGTAGTGTGTACACACCATTACACAGTTTATGTGTTTCCAAATGGTTTTGATGGAAACTGTTCTTTGTCCACAGTCATTCCACCGCCAATACCAGCACCCTCTGGTGGCGTGTCACCGGCGGCTACCCCACCACCACCACCACCCACTCGTGTCTCCATGCCGTGTAAGTAAAGTACTCCACATTGTTTTGTACAGCACTGTATCAGTCTCCTTTTTTACCCTTGTCAGTCTCTCTCTCTCTCTGTCTTTCTCTTTTCCTCTCCCCTTCCCTCTCTCTTTTTCTCCCTCTGTCTGTGTTTGTTTTTGTTGTTATAGAGTCTCTGTTCAAGATTTATGGTGCGTACACACTAGGCGATAAAGTGGACGACTCAGGGAGCATATCATGTAGTGTGTACGCACCATTACGCAGTTTATGTGTTTCCAAATGGTTTTGATGGAAACTGTTCTTTGTCCACAGTCATTCCACTGCCAGCACCAGCACCCACTGGCGGCATGTCACCGATGGCTACCCAACCACCACCACCCACTCGTGTCTCCATGCCGCGTAAGTAAAGTACACCACATTGTTTTGTACAGCACTGTATCACTCTCCTTTTTTACCCTTGTCAGTCTCTCTCTATCTATCTCTCTGTCTTTCTCTCTTCCTCTCCCACTCCCTCTCTCTTTTTCTCCCTCTGTCTGTGTTTGATTTTTGTTGTTATAGAGGCTCTCTTCAAGATTTATGGTGCGTACACACTAGGCGATAAAGTGGAATACTCAGGGAGCATATCGTGTAGTGTGTACACACCATTACACAGTTTATGTGTTTCCAAATGGTTTTGATGGAAACTGTTCTTTGTCCACAGTCATTCCACCGCCAATACCAGCACCCACTGGTGTCGTGTCACCGGCGGCTACCCCACCACCACCACCACCCACTCGTGTCTCCATGCCGTGCAAGTAAAGTACACCACATTGTTTTGTACTGCACTGTATCACTCTCCATTTTTACCCTTGTCAGTCTCTCTCTCTCTCTGTCTTTCTCTCTTCCTCTCCCCCTCCCTCTCTCTTTTTCTCCCTCTGTCTGTGTTTGTTTTTTGTTGTTATAGAGGCTCTGTTCAAGATTTATGGTGCTTACACACTAGGCGATAAAGTGGACGACTCAGGGAGCATATCGTGTAGTGTGTACGCACCATTACACAGTTTATGTGTTTCCAAATGGTTTTGATGGAAACTGTTCTTTGTCCACAGTCATTCCACCGCCAACACCAGCACCCACTGGCGGCGTGTCACTGGCGGCTACCCCGCCACCACCACCCACTCGTGTCTCCATGCTGCGTAAGTTAAATAGACCACATTGTTTTGTACAGCACTGTATCGCTCTCCTTTTTTACCCTTGTCAGTCTCTCTCTCTCTCTCTCTCTCTCTCTCTGTCTTTCGCTCTTCCTCTCCCGCTCCCTCTCTCTTTTTCTCCCTCTATCTGTGTTTGTTTTTTGTTGTTATAGAGGCTCTGTTCAAGATTTATGGTGCGTACACACTAGGCGATAAAGTGGACGACTCAGGGAGCATATCGTGTAGTGTGTACGCACCATTACACAGTTTATGTGTTTCCAAATGGTTTTGATGGAAACTGTTCTTGTCCACAGTCATTCCACTGCCAATACCAGCACCCACTGGCGGCGTGTCACTGGCAGCTACCCCGCCACCACCACCCACTCGTGTCTTCTTGCTGCGTAAGTTAAATAGACCACATTGTTTTGTACAGCACTGTATCGCTCTCCTTTTTTACCCTTGTCAGTCTCTCTCTCTCTCTCTCTCTCTGTCTTTCGCTCTACCTCTCCCCCTCCCTCTCTCTTTTTCTCCCTCTATCTGTGTTTGTTTTTTGTTGTTATAGAGGCTCTGTTCAAGATTTATGGTGCGTACACACTAGGCGATAAAGTGGACGACTCAGGGAGCATATCGTGAAGTGTGTACGCACCATTACGCAGTTTATGTGTTTCCAAATGGTTTTGATGGAAACTGTTCTTTGTCCACAGTCATTCCTCTGCCAACACCAGCACCCAATGGCGGCGTGTCACCGATGGCTACCCAACCACCACCACCCACTCGTGTCTCCATGCCGCGTAAGTAAAGTACACCACATTGTTTTGTACAGCACTGTATCACTCTCCTTTTTTACCTTTGTCAGTCTCTCTCTATCTATCTCTCTGTCTTTCTCTCTTCCTCTCCCCCTCCCTCTCTCTTTTTCTCCCTCTGTCTGTGTTTGTTTTTTGTTGTTATAGAGGCTCTGTTCAAGATTTATGGTGCGTACACACTAGGCGATAAAGTGGACGACTCAGGGAGCATATCGTGTAGTGTGTACACACCATTACACAGTTTATGTGTTTCCAAATGGTTTTGATGGAAACTGTTCTTTGTCCACAGTCATTCCACCGCCAATACCAGCACCCACTGGCGGCGTGTCACCGGCGGCTACCCCACCACCACCACCACCCACTCGTGTCTCCATGCCGTGCAAGTAAAGTACACCACATTGTTTTGTACAGCACTGTATCACTCTCCTTTTTTACCCTTGTCAGTCTCTCTCTCTCTCTGTCTTTCTCTCTTCCTCTCCAATTCCCTCTCTCTTTTTCTCCCTCTGTCTGTGTTTGTTTTTGTTGTTATAGAGGCTCTGTTCAAGATTTATGGTGCGTAAACACTAGGCGATAAAGTGGACGACTCAGGGAGCATATCGTGTAGTGTGTACGCACCATTACACAGTTTATGTGTTTCCAAATGGTTTTGATGGAAACTGTTCTTTGTCCACAGTCATTCCACCGCCAATACCAGCACCCACTGGTGTCGTGTCACCGGCGGCTACCCCACCACCACCACCACCCACTCGTGTCTCCATGCCGTGCACGTAAAGTACACCACATTGTTTTGTACTGCACTGTATCACTCTCCATTTTTACCCTTGTCAGTCTCTCTCTCTCTCTGTCTTTCTCTCTTCCTCTCCCCCTCCCTCTCTCTTTTTCTCCCTCTGTCTGTGTTTGTTTTTTGTTGTTATAGAGGCTCTGTTCAAGATTTATGGTGCTTACACACTAGGCGATAAAGTGGACGACTCAGGGAGCATATCGTGTAGTGTGTACGCACCATTACACAGTTTATGTGTTTCCAAATGGTTTTGATGGAAACTGTTCTTTGTCCACAGTCATTCCACCGCCAACACCAGCACCCACTGGCGGCGTGTCACTGGCGGCTACCCCGCCACCACCACCCACTCGTGTCTCCATGCTGCGTAAGTTAAATAGACCACATTGTTTTGTACAGCACTGTATCGCTCTCCTTTTTTACCCTTGTCAGTCTCTCTCTCTCTCTCTCTCTCTCTGTCTTTCGCTCTTCCTCTCCCGCTCCCTCTCTTGTTTTCTCCCTCTATCTGTGTTTGTTTTTTGTTGTTATAGAGGCTCTGTTCAAGATTTATGGTGCGTACACACTAGGCGATAAAGTGGACGACTCAGGGAGCATATCGTGTAGTGTGTACGCACCATTACACAGTTTATGTGTTTCCAAATGGTTTTGATGGAAACTGTTCTTGTCCACAGTCATTCCACTGCCAATACCAGCACCCACTGGCGGCGTGTCACTGGCAGCTACCCCGCCACCACCACCCACTCGTGTCTTCTTGCTGCGTAAGTTAAATAGACCACATTGTTTTGTACAGCACTGTATCGCTCTCCTTTTTTACCCTTGTCAGTCTCTCTCTCTCTCTCTCTCTCTGTCTTTCGCTCTACCTCTCCCCCTCCCTCTCTCTTTTTCTCCCTCTATCTGTGTTTGTTTTTTGTTGTTATAGAGGCTCTGTTCAAGATTTATGGTGCGTACACACTAGGCGATAAAGTGGACGACTCAGGGAGCATATCGTGAAGTGTGTACGCACCATTACGCAGTTTATGTGTTTCCAAATGGTTTTGATGGAAACTGTTCTTTGTCCACAGTCATTCCTCTGCCAACACCAGCACCCACTGGCGGCGTGTCACCGATGGCTACCCAACCACCACCACCCACTCGTGTCTCCATGCCGCGTAAGTAAAGTACACCACATTGTTTTGTACAGCACTGTATCACTCTCCTTTTTTACCTTTGTCAGTCTCTCTCTATCTATCTCTCTGTCTTTCTCTCTTCCTCTCCCCCTCCCTCTCTCTTTTTCTCCCTCTGTCTGTGTTTGTTTTTTGTTGTTATAGAGGCTCTGTTCAAGATTTATGGTGCGTACACACTAGGCGATAAAGTGGACGACTCAGAGAGCATATCGTGTAGTGTGTACACACCATTACACAGTTTATGTGTTTCCAAATGGTTTTGATGGAAACTGTTCTTTGTCCACAGTCATTCCACCGCCAATACCAGCACCCACTGGTGGCGTGTCACCGGTGGCTACCCCACCACCACCACCACCCACTCGTGTCTCCATGCCGTGTAAGTAAAGTACTCCACATTGTTTTGTACAGCACTGTATCGGTCTCCTTTTTTACCCTTGTCAGTCTCTCTCTCTCTCTGTCTTTCTCTTTTCCTCTCCCCTTCCCTCTCTCTTTTTCTCTCTCTGTCTGTGTTTGTTTTTGTTGTTATAGAGTCTCTGTTCAAGATTTATGGTGCGTACACACTAGGCGATAAAGTGGACGACTCAGGGAGCATATCATGTAGTGTGTACGCACCATTACACAGTTTATATGTTTCCAAATGGTTTTGATGGAAACTGTTCTTTGTCCACAGTCATTCCACTGCCAACACCAGCACCCACTGGCGGCGTGTCACCGATGGCTACCCAACCACCACCACCCACTCGTGTCTCCATGCCGCGTAAGTAAAGTACACCACATTGTTTTGTACAGCACTGTATCACTCTCCTTTTTTACCCTTGTCAGTCTCTCTCTATCTATCTCTCTGTCTTTCTCTCTTCCTCTCCCCCTCCCTCTCTCTTTTTCTCCCTCTGTCTGTGTTTGTTTTTTGTTGTTATAGAGGCTCTGTTCAAGATTTATGGTGCATACACACTAGGCGATAAAGTGGACGACTCAGGGAGCATATCGTGTAGTGTGTACACACCATTACACAGTTTATGTGCTTCCAAATGGTTTTGATGGAAACTGTTCTTTGTCCACAGTCATTCCACCGCCAATACCAGCACCCACTGGCGGCGTGTCACCGGCGGCTACCCCACCACCACCACCACCCACTCGTGTCTCCATGCCGTGCAAGTAAAGTACACCACATTGTTTTGTACAGCACTGTATCACTCTCCATTTTTACCCTTGTCAGTCTCTCTCTCTCTCTGTCTTTCTCTCTTCCTCTCCCCCTCCCTCTCTCTTTTTCTCCCTCTGTCTGTGTTTGTTTTTTGTTGTTATAGAGGCTCTGTTCAAGATTTATGGTGCTTACACACTAGGCGATAAAGTGGACGACTCAGGGAGCATATCGTGTAGTGTGTACGCACCATTACACAGTTTATGTGTTTCCAAATGGTTTTGATGGAAACTGTTCTTTGTCCACAGTCATTCCACCGCCAACACCAGCACCCACTGGCGGCGTGTCACTGGCGGCTACCCCGCCACCACCACCCACTCGTGTCTCCATGCTGCGTAAGTTAAATAGACCACATTGTTTTGTACAGCACTGTATCGCTCTCCTTTTTTACCCTTGTCAGTCTCTCTCTCTCTCTCTCTGTCTTTCGCTCTTCCTCTCCCGCTCCCTCTCTCTTTTACTCCCTCTATCTGTGTTTGTTTTTTGTTGTTATAGAGGCTCTGTTCAAGATTTATGGTGCGTACACACTAGGCGATAAAGTGGACGACTCAGGGAGCATATCGTGTAGTGTGTACGCACCATTACACAGTTTATGTGTTTCCAAATGGTTTTGATGGAAACTGTTCTTGTCCACAGTCATTCCACTGCCAATACCAGCACCCACTGGTGGCGTGTCACTGGCAGCTACCCCGCCACCACCACCCACTCGTGTCTTCTTGCTGCGTAAGTTAAATAGACCACATTGTTTTGTACAGCACTGTATCGCTCTCCTTTTTTACCCTTGTCAGTCTCTCTCTCTCTCTCTCTGTCTTTCGCTCTTCCTCTCCCCCTCCCTCTCTCTATTTCTCCCTCTATCTGTGTTTGTTTTTTGTTGTTATAGAGGCTCTGTTCAAGATTTATGGTGCGTACACACTAGGCGATAAAGTGGACGACTCAGGGAGCATATCGTGAAGTGTGTACGCACCATTACGCAATTTATGTGTTTCCAAATGGTTTTGATGGAAACTGTTCATTGTCCACAGTCATTCCACTGCCAACACCAGCACCCACTGGCGGCGTGTCACCGATGGCTACCCAACCACCACCACCCACTCGTGTCTCCATGCCGCGTAAGTAAAGTACACCACATTGTTTTGTACAGCACTGTATCACTCTCCTTTTTTACCTTTGTCAGTCTCTCTCTATCTATCTCTCTGTCTTTCTCTCTTCCTCTCCCCCTCCCTCTCTCTTTTTCTCCCTCTGTCTGTGTTTGTTTTTTGTTGTTATAGAGGCTCTGTTCAAGATTTATGGTGCGTACACACTAGGCGATAAAGTGGACGACTCAGGGAGCATATCGTGTAGTGTGTACACACCATTACACAGTTTATGTGTTTCCAAATGGTTTTGATGGAAACTGTTCTTTGTCCACAGTCATTCCACCGCCAATACCAGCACCCACTGGTGGCGTGTCACCGGCGGCTACCCCACCACCACCACCACCCACTCGTGTCTCCATGCCGTGTAAGTAAAGTACTCCACATTGTTTTGTACAGCACTGTATCAGTCTCCTTTTTTACCCTTGTCAGTCTCTCTCTCTCTCTGTCTTTCTCTTTTCCTCTCCCCTTCCCTCTCTCTTTTTCTCCCTCTGTCTGTGTTTGTTTTTGTTGTTATAGAGTCTCTGTTCAAGATTTATGGTGCGTACACACTAGGCGATAAAGTGGACGACTCAGGGAGCATATCATGTAGTGTGTACGCACCATTACGCAGTTTATGTGTTTCCAAATGGTTTTGATGGAAACTGTTCTTTGTCCACAGTCATTCCACTGCCAGCACCAGCACCCACTGGCGGCGTGTCACCGATGGCTACCCAACCACCACCACCCACTCGTGTCTCCATGCCGCGTAAGTAAAGTACACCACATTGTTTTGTACAGCACAGTATCACTCTCCTTTTTTACCCTTGTCAGTCTCTCTCTATCTATCTCTCTGTCTTTCTCTCTTCCTCTCCCACTCCCTCTCTCTTTTTCTCCCTCTGTCTGTGTTTGATTTTTGTTGTTATAGAGGCTCTCTTCAAGATTTATGGTGCGTACACACTAGGCGATAAAGTGGAATACTCAGGGAGCATATCGTGTAGTGTGTACACACCATTACACAGTTTATGTGTTTCCAAATGGTTTTGATGGAAACTGTTCTTTGTCCACAGTCATTCCACCGCCAATACCAGCACCCACTGGTGTCGTGTCACCGGCGGCTACCCCACCACCACCACCACCCACTCGTGTCTCCATGCCGTGCAAGTAAAGTACACCACATTGTTTTGTACTGCACTGTATCACTCTCCATTTTTACCCTTGTCAGTCTCTCTCTCTCTCTGTCTTTCTCTCTTCCTCTCCCCCTCCCTCTCTCTTTTTCTCCCTCTGTCTGTGTTTGTTTTTTGTTGTTATAGAGGCTCTGTTCAAGATTTATGGTGCTTACACACTAGGCGATAAAGTGGACGACTCAGGGAGCATATCGTGTAGTGTGTACGCACCATTACACAGTTTATGTGTTTCCAAATGGTTTTGATGGAAACTGTTCTTTGTCCACAGTCATTCCACCGCCAACACCAGCACCCACTGGCGGCGTGTCACTGGCGGCTACCCCGCCACCACCACCCACTCGTGTCTCCATGCTGCGTAAGTTAAATAGACCACATTGTTTTGTACAGCACTGTATCGCTCTCCTTTTTTACCCTTGTCAGTCTCTCTCTCTCTCTCTCTGTCTTTCGCTCTTCCTCTCCCGCTCCCTCTCTCTTTTTCTCCCTCTATCTGTGTTTGTTTTTTGTTGTTATAGAGGCTCTGTTCAAGATTTATGGTGCGTACACACTAGGCGATAAAGTGGACGACTCAGGGAGCATATCGTGTAGTGTGTACGCACCATTACACAGTTTATGTGTTTCCAAATGGTTTTGATGGAAACTGTTCTTGTCCACAGTCATTCCACTGCCAATACCAGCACCCACTGGCGGCGTGTCACTGGCAGCTACCCCGCCACCACCACCCACTCGTGTCTTCTTGCTGCGTAAGTTAAATAGACCACATTGTTTTGTACAGCACTGTATCGCTCTCCTTTTTTACCCTTGTCAGTCTCTCTCTCTCTCTCTCTCTCTGTCTTTCGCTCTACCTCTCCCCCTCCCTCTCTCTTTTTCTCCCTCTATCTGTGTTTGTTTTTTGTTGTTATAGAGGCTCTGTTCAAGATTTATGGTGCGTACACACTAGGCGATAAAGTGGACGACTCAGGGAGCATATCGTGAAGTGTGTACGCACCATTACGCAGTTTATGTGTTTCCAAATGGTTTTGATGGAAACTGTTCTTTGTCCACAGTCATTCCTCTGCCAACACCAGCACCCACTGGCGGCGTGTCACCGATGGCTACCCAACCACCACCACCCACTCGTGTCTCCATGCCGCGTAAGTAAAGTACACCACATTGTTTTGTACAGCACTGTATCACTCTCCTTTTTTACCTTTGTCAGTCTCTCTCTATCTATCTCTCTGTCTTTCTCTCTTCCTCTCCCCCTCCCTCTCTCTTTTTCTCCCTCTGTCTGTGTTTGTTTTTTGTTGTTATAGAGGCTCTGTTCAAGATTTATGGTGCGTACACACTAGGCGATAAAGTGGACGACTCAGGGAGCATATCGTGTAGTGTGTACACACCATTACACAGTTTATGTGTTTCCAAATGGTTTTGATGGAAACTGTTCTTTGTCCACAGTCATTCCACCGCCAATACCAGCACCCACTGGTGGCGTGTCACCAGCGGCTACCCCACCACCACCACCACCCACTCGTGTCTCCATGCCGTGTAAGTAAAGTACTCCACATTGTTTTGTACAGCACTGTATCAGTCTCCTTTTTTACCCTTGTCAGTCTCTCTCTCTCTCTGTCTTTCTCTTTTCCTCTCCCCTTCCCTCTCTCTTTTTCTCCCTCTGTCTGTGTTTGTTTTTGTTGTTATAGAGTCTCTGTTCAAGATTTATGGTGCGTACACACTAGGCGATAAAGTGGACGACTCAGGGAGCATATCATGTAGTGTGTACGCACCATTACACAGTTTATATGTTTCCAAATGGTTTTGATGGAAACTGTTCTTTGTCCACAGTCAATCCACTGCCAATACCAGCACCCACTGGCGGCGTGTCACCGATGGCTACCCAACCACCACCACCCACTCGTGTCTCCATGCCGCGTAAGTAAAGTACACCACATTGTTTTGTACAGCACTGTATCACTCTCCTTTTTTACCCTTGTCAGTCTCTCTCTCTCTCTGTCTTTCTCTTTTCCTCTCCCCTTCCCTCTCTCTTTTTCTCCCTCTGTCTGTGTTTGATTTTTGTTGTTATAGAGGCTCTCTTCAAGATTTATGGTGCGTACACACTAGGCGATAAAGTGGAATACTCAGGGAGCATATCGTGTAGTGTGTACACACCATTACACAGTTTATGTGTTTCCAAATGGTTTTGATGGAAACTGTTCTTTGTCCACAGTCATTCCACCGCCAATACCAGCACCCACTGGTGTCGTGTCACCGGCGGCTACCCCACCACCACCACCACCCACTCGTGTCTCCATGCCGTGTAAGTAAAGTACTCCACATAGTTTTGTACAGCACTGTATCGCTCTCCTTTTTTACCCTTGTCAGTCTCTCTCTCTCTCTGTCTTTCTCTCTTCCTCTCCCCCTCCCTCTCTCTTTATCTCCCTCTGTCTGTGTTTTTTGTTGTTATAGAGGCTCTGTTCAAGATTTATGGTGCGTACACACTAGGCGATAAAGTGGACGACTCAGGGAGCATATCGTGTAGTGTGTACGCACAAATACACAGTTCATGTGTTTCCAAATGGTTTTGATGGAAACTGTTCTTTGTCCACAGTCATTCCACCGCCAATACCAGCACCCACTGGCGGCGTGTCACCGGCGGCTACCCCACCACCACCACCCACTCGTGTCTCCATGCTGCGTAAGTTAAATAGACCACATTGTTTTGTACAGCACTGTATCGCTCTCCTTTTTTACCCTTGCCAGTCTCTCTCTCTCTCTCTCTCTCTGTCTTTCGCTCTTCCTCTCCCGCTCCCTCTCTCTTTTTCTCCCTCTATCTGTGTTTGTTTTTTGTTGTTATAGAGGCTCTGTTCAAGATTTATGGTGCGTACACACTAGGCGATAAAGTGGACGACTCAGGGAGCATATCGTGTAGTGTGTACGCACCATTACGCAGTTTATGTGTTTCCAAATGGTTTTGATGGAAACTGTTCTTTGTCCACAGTCATTCCACTGCCAACACCAGCACCCACTGGCGGCGTGTCACCGATGGCTACCCAACCACCACCACCCACTTGTGTCTCCATGCCGCGTAAGTAAAGTACACCACATTGTTTTGTACAGCACTGTATCACTCTCCTTTTTTACCCTTGTCAGTCTCTCTCTATCTATCTCTCTGTCTTTCTCTCTTCCTCTCGCCCTCCCTTTCTCTTTTTCTCCCACTGTCTGTGTTTGTTTTTTGTTGTTATAGAGGCTCTGTTCAAGATTTATGGTGCGTACACACTAGGCGATAAAGTGGACGACTCAGGGAGCATATCGTGTAGTGTGTACACACCATTACACAGTTTATGTGTTTCCAAATGGTTTTGATGGAAACTGTTCTTTGTCCACAGTCATTCCACCACCAATACCAGCACCCACTGGCGGCGTGTCACCGGCGGCTACCCCACCACCACCACCACCCACTCGTGTCTCCATGCCGTGCAAGTAAAGTACACCACATTGTTTTGTACAGCACTGTATCACTCTCCTTTTTTACCCTTGTCAGTCTCTCTCTCTCTCTGTCTTTCTCTCTTCCTCTCCAATTCCCTCTCTCTTTTTCTCCCTCTGTCTGTGTTTGTTTTTGTTGTTATAGAGGCTCTGTTCAAGATTTATGGTGCGTAAACACTAGGCGATAAAGTGGATGACTCAGGGAGCATATCGTGTAGTGTGTACGCACCATTACACAGTTTATGTGTTTCCAAATGGTTTTGATGGAAACTGTTCTTTGTCCACAGTCATTCCACCACCAACACCAGCACCCACTGGCGGCGTGTCACCGGCGGCTACCCCACCACCACCACCAACTCGTGTCTCCATGCCGCACAAGTAAAGTACACCACATTGTTTTGTACAGCACTGTATCACTCTCCTTTTTTACCCTTGTCAGTCTCTCTCTATCTATCTCTCTGTCTTTCTCTCTTCCTCTCCCACTCCCTCTCTCTTTTTCTCCCTCTGTCTGTGTTTGATTTTTGTTGTTATAGAGGCTCTCTTCAAGATTTATGGTGCGTACACACTAGGCGATAAAGTGGAATACTCAGGGAGCATATCGTGTAGTGTGTACACACCATTACACAGTTTATGTGTTTCCAAATGGTTTTGATGGAAACTGTTCTTTGTCCACAGTCATTCCACCGCCAATACCAGCACCCACTGGTGTCGTGTCACCGGCGGCTACCCCACCACCACCACCACCCACTCGTGTCTCCATGCCGTGTAAGTAAAGTACTCCACATTGTTTTGTACAGCACTGTATCGCTCTCCTTTTTTACCCTTGTCAGTCTCTCTCTCTCTCTGTCTTTCTCTCTTCCTCTCCCCCTCCCTCTCTCTTTATCTCCCTCTGTCTGTGTTTTTTGTTGTTATAGAGGCTCTGTTCAAGATTTATGGTGCGTACACACTAGGCGATAAAGTGGACGACTCAGGGAGCATATCGTGTAGTGTGTACGCACCATTACGCAGTTTATGTGTTTCCAAATGGTTTTGATGGAAACTGTTCTTTGTCCACAGTCATTCCACTGCCAACACCAGCACCCACTGGCGGCGTGTCACCGATGGCTACCCAACCACCACCACCCACTTGTGTCTCCATGCCGCGTAAGTAAAGTACACCACATTGTTTTGTACAGCACTGTATCACTCTCCTTTTTTACCCTTGTCAGTCTCTCTCTATCTATCTCTCTGTCTTTCTCTCTTCCTCTTGCCCTCCCTCTCTCTTTTTCTCCCACTGTCTGTGTTTGTTTTTTGTTGTTATAGAGGCTCTGTTCAAGATTTATGGTGCGTACACACTAGGCGATAAAGTGGACGACTCAGGGAGCATATCGTGTAGTGTGTACACACCATTACACAGTTTATGTGTTTCCAAATGGTTTTGATGGAAACTGTTCTTTGTCCACAGTCATTCCACCGCCAATACCAGCACCCACTGGTGGCGTGTCACCGGCGGCTACCCCACCACCACCACCACCCACTCGTGTCTCCATGCCGTGCAAGTAAAGTACACCACATTGTTTTGTACAGCACTGTATCACTCTCCTTTTTTACCCTTGTCAGTCTCTCTCTCTCTCTGTCTTTCTCTCTTCCTCTCCCCCTCCCTCTCTCTTTTTCTCCCTCTGTCTGTGTTTGTTTTTGTTGTTATAGAGGCTCTGTTCAAGATTTATGGTGCGTAAACACTAGGCGATAAAGTGGACGACTCAGGGAGCATATCGTGTAGTGTGTACGCACCATTACACAGTTTATGTGTTTCCAAATGGTTTTGATGGAAACTGTTCTTTGTCCACAGTCATTCCACCACCAACACCAGCACCCACTGGCGGCGTGTCACCGGCGGCTACCCCACCACCACCACCAACTCGTGTCTCCATGCCGCGCAAGTAAAGTACACCACATTGTTTTGTACAGCACTGTATCACTCTCCTTTTTTACCCTTGTCTGTCTCTCTCTATCTATCTCTCTGTCTTTCTCTCTTCCTCTCCCACTCCCTCTCTCTTTTTCTCCCTCTGTCTGTGTTTGATTTTTGTTGTTATAGAGGCTCTCTTCAAGATTTATGGTGCGTACACACTAGGCGATAAAGTGGAATACTCAGGGAGCATATCGTGTAGTGTGTACACACCATTACACAGTTTATGTGTTTCCAAATGGTTTTGATGGAAACTGTTCTTTGTCCACAGTCATTCCACCGCCAATACCAGCACCCACTGGTGTCGTGTCACCGGTGGCTACCCCACCACCACCACCACCCACTCGTGTCTCCATGCCGTGTAAGTAAAGTACTCCACATTGTTTTGTACAGCACTGTATCGCTCTCCTTTTTTACCCTTGTCAGTCTCTCTCTCTCTCTGTCTTTCTCTCTTCCTCTCCCCCTCCCTCTCTCTTTATCTCCCTCTGTCTGTGTTTTTTGTTGTTATAGAGGCTCTGTTCAAGATTTATGGTGCGTACACACTAGGCGATAAAGTGGACGACTCAGGGAGCATATCGTGTAGTGTGTACGCACAAATACACAGTTTATGTGTTTCCAAATGGTTTTGATGGAAACTGTTCTTTGTCCACAGTCATTCCACCGCCAATACCAGCACGCACTGGCGGCGTGTCACCGGCGGCTACCCCACCACCACCACCCACTCGTGTCTCCATGCCGCGCAAGTAAAGTACACCACATTGTTTTGTACAGCACTGTATCACTCTCCTTTTTTTACCCTTGTCAGTCTCTCTCTCTCTCTGTCTTTCTCTCTTCCTCTCCCCCTCCCTCTCTCTTTTTCTCCCTCTGTTTGTGTTTTTTTTTTGTTGTTATAGAGGCTCTGTTCAAGATTTATGGTGCGTACACACTAGGCGATAAAGTGGACGACTCAGGGAGCATATCATGAAGTGTGTACGCACCATTACACAGTTTATGTGTTTCCAAATGGTTTTGATGGAAACTGTTCTTTGTCCACAGTCATTCCACCGCCAACACCAGCACCCACTGGCGGCGTGTCACTGGCGGCTACCCCGCCACCACCACCCACTCGTGTCTCCATGCTGCGTAAGTTAAATAGACCACATTGTTTTGTACAGCACTGTATCGCTCTCCTTTTTTACCCTTGCCAGTCTCTCTCTCTCTCTGTCTTTCTCTCTTCCTCTCCAATTCCCTCTCTCTTTTTCTCCCTCTGTCTGTGTTTGATTTTTGTTGTTATAGAGGCTCTCTTCAAGATTTATGGTGCGTACACACTAGGCGATAAAGTGGAATACTCAGGGAGCATATCGTGTAGTGTGTACACACCATTACACAGTTTATGTGTTTCCAAATGGTTTTGATGGAAACTGTTCTTTGTCCACAGTCATTCCACCGCCAATACCAGCACCCACTGGTGTCGTGTCACCGGCGGCTACCCCACCACCACCACCACCCACTCGTGTCTCCATGCCGTGTAAGTAAAGTACTCCACATTGTTTTGTACAGCACTGTATCGCTCTCCTTTTTTACCCTTGTCAGTCTCTCTCTCTCTCTGTCTTTCTCTCTTCCTCTCCCCCTCCCTCTCTCTTTATCTCCCTCTGTCTGTGTTTTTTGTTGTTATAGAGGCTCTGTTCAAGATTTATGGTGCGTACACACTAGGCGATAAAGTGGACGACTCAGGGAGCATATCGTGTAGTGTGTACGCACCATTACGCAGTTTATGTGTTTCCAAATGGTTTTGATGGAAACTGTTCTTTGTCCACAGTCATTCCACTGCCAACACCAGCACCCACTGGCGGCGTGTCACCGATGGATACCCAACCACCACCACCCACTTGTGTCTCCATGCCGCGTAAGTAAAGTACACCACATTGTTTTGTACAGCACTGTATCACTCTCCTTTTTTACCCTTGTCAGTCTCTCTCTATCTATCTCTCTGTCTTTCTCTCTTCCTCTTGCCCTCCCTCTCTCTTTTTCTCCCACTGTCTGTGTTTGTTTTTTGTTGTTATAGAGGCTCTGTTCAAGATTTATGGTGCGTACACACTAGGCGATAAAGTGGACGACTCAGGGAGCATATCGTGTAGTGTGTACACACCATTACACAGTTTATGTGTTTCCAAATGGTTTTGATGGAAACTGTTCTTTGTCCACAGTCATTCCACCACCAACACCAGCACCCACTGGCGGCGTGTCACCGGCGGCTACCCCACCACCACCACCAACTCGTGTCTCCATGCCGCGCAAGTAAAGTACACCACATTGTTTTGTACAGCACTGTATCACTCTCCTTTTTTACCCTTGTCAGTCTCTCTCTATCTATCTCTCTGTCTTTCTCTCTTCCTCTCCCACTCCCTCTCTCTTTTTCTCCCTCTGTCTGTGTTTGATTTTTGTTGTTATAGAGGCTCTCTTCAAGATTTATGGTGCGTACACACTAGGCGATAAAGTGGAATACTCAGGGAGCATATCGTGTAGTGTTTACACACCATTACACAGTTTATGTGTTTCCAAATGGTTTTGATGGAAACTGTTCTTTGTCCACAGTCATTCCACCGCCAATACCAGCACCCACTGGTGTCGTGTCACCGGTGGCTACCCCACCACCACCACCACCCACTCGTGTCTCCATGCCGTGTAAGTAAAGTACTCCACATTGTTTTGTACAGCACTGTATCGCTCTCCTTTTTTACCCTTGTCAGTCTCTCTCTCTCTCTGTCTTTCTCTCTTCCTCTCCCCCTCCCTCTCTCTTTATCTCCCTCTGTCTGTGTTTTTTGTTGTTATAGAGGCTCTGTTCAAGATTTATGGTGCGTACACACTAGGCGATAAAGTGGACGACTCAGGGAGCATATCGTGTAGTGTGTACGCACAAATACACAGTTTATGTGTTTCCAAATGGTTTTGATGGAAACTGTTCTTTGTCCACAGTCATTCCACCGCCAATACCAGCACCCACTGGCGGCGTGTCACCGGCGGCTACCCCACCACCACCACCCACTCGTGTCTCCATGCCGCGCAAGTAAAGTACACCACATTGTTTTGTACAGCACTGTATCACTCTCCTTTTTTTACCCTTGTCAGTCTCTCTCTCTCTGTCTTTCTCTCTTCCTCTCCCCCTCCCTCTCTCTTTTTCTCCCTCTGTCTGTGTTTTTTTTTTGTTGTTATAGAGGCTCTGTTCAAGATTTATGGTGCGTACACACTAGGCGATAAAGTGGACGACTCAGGGAGCATATCATGAAGTGTGTACGCACCATTACACAGTTTATGTGTTTCCAAATGGTTTTGATGGAAACTGTTCTTTGTCCACAGTCATTCCACCGCCAACACCAGCACCCACTGGCGGCGTGTCACTGGCGGCTACCCCGCCACCACCACCCACTCGTGTCTCCATGCTGCGTAAGTTAAATAGACCACATTGTTTTGTACAGCACTGTATCGCTCTCCTTTTTTACCCTTGCCAGTCTCTCTCTCTCTCTCTCTCTCTCTCTCTGTCTTTCGCTCTTCCTCTCCCGCTCCCTCTCTCTTTTTCTCCCTCTATCTGTGTTTGTTTTTTGTTGTTATAGAGGCTCTGTTCAAGATTTATGGTGCGTACACACTAGGCGATAAAGTGGACGACTCAGGGAGCATATCGTGTAGTGTGTACGCACCATTACGCAGTTTATGTGTTTCCAAATGGTTTTGATGGAAACTGTTCTTTGTCCACAGTCATTCCACTGCCAACACCAGCACCCACTGGCGGCGTGTCACCGATGGCTACCCAACCACCACCACCCACTTGTGTCTCCATGCCGCGTAAGTAAAGTACACCACATTGTTTTGTACAGCACTGTATCACTCTCCTTTTTTACCCTTGTCAGTCTCTCTCTATCTATCTCTCTGTCTTTCTCTCTTCCTCTCGCCCTCCCTCTCTCTTTTTCTCCCACTGTCTGTGTTTGTTTTTTGTTGTTATAGAGGCTCTGTTCAAGATTTATGGTGCGTACACACTAGATGATAAAGTGGACGACTCAGGGAGCATATCGTGTAGTGTGTACACACCATTACACAGTTTATGTGTTTCCAAATGGTTTTGATGGAAACTGTTCTTTGTCCACAGTCATTCCACCGCCAATACCAGCACCCACTGGCGGCGTGTCACCGGCGGCTACCCCACCACCACCACCACCCACTCGTGTCTCCATGCCGTGCAAGTAAAGTACACCACATTGTTTTGTACAGCACTGTATCACTCTCCTTTTTTACCCTTGTCAGTCTCTCTCTCTCTCTGTCTTTCTCTCTTCCTCTCCAATTCCCTCTCTCTTTTTCTCCCTCTGTCTGTGTTTGTTTTTGTTGTTATAGAGGCTCTGTTCAAGATTTATGGTGCGTAAACACTAGGCGATAAAGTGGACGACTCAGGGAGCATATCGTGTAGTGTGTACGCACCATTACACAGTTTATGTGTTTCCAAATGGTTTTGATGGAAACTGTTCTTTGTCCACAGTCATTCCACCACCAACACCAGCACCCACTGGCGGCGTGTCACCGGCGGCTACCCCACCACCACCACCAACTCGTGTCTCCATGCCGCGCAAGTAAAGTACACCACATTGTTTTGTACAGCACTGTATCACTCTCCTTTTTTACCCTTGTCAGTCTCTCTCTATCTATCTCTCTGTCTTTCTCTCTTCCTCTCCCACTCCCTCTCTCTTTTTCTCCCTCTTTCTGTGTTTGATTTTTGTTGTTATAGAGGCTCTCTTCAAGATTTATGGGGCGTACACACTAGGCGATAAAGTGGAATACTCAGGGAGCATATCGTGTAGTGTGTACACACCATTACACAGTTTATGTGTTTCCAAATGGTTTTGATGGAAACTGTTCTTTGTCCACAGTCATTCCACCGCCAATACCAGCACCCACTGGTGTCGTGTCACCGGCGGCTACCCCACCACCACCACCACCCACTCGTGTCTCCATGCCGTGTAAGTAAAGTACTCCACATTGTTTTGTACAGCACTGTATCGCTCTCCTTTTTTACCCTTGTCAGTCTCTCTCTCTCTCTGTCTTTCTCTCTTCCTCTCGCCCTCCCTCTCTCTTTTTCTCCCACTGTCTGTGTTTGTTTTTTGTTGTTATAGAGGCTCTGTTCAAGATTTATGGTGTGTACACACTAGGCGATAAAGTGGACGACTCAGGGAGCATATCGTGTAGTGTGTACACACCATTACACAGTTTATGTGTTTCCAAATGGTTTTGATGGAAACTGTTCTTTGTCCACAGTCATTCCACCGCCAATACCAGCACCCACTGGCGGCGTGTCACCGGCGGCTACCCCACCACCACCACCACCCACTCGTGTCTCCATGCCGTGCAAGTAAAGTACACCACATTGTTTTGTACAGCACTGTATCACTCTCCTTTTTTACCCTTGTCAGTCTCTCTCTCTGTCTTTCTCTCTTCCTCTCCAATTCCCTCTCTCTTTTTCTCCCTCTGTCTGTGTTTGTTTTTGTTGTTATAGAGGCTCTGTTCAAGATTTATGGTGCGTAAACACTAGGCGATAAAGTGGACGACTCAGGGAGCATATCGTGTAGTGTGTACGCACCATTACACAGTTTATGTGTTTCCAAATGGTTTTGATGGAAACTGTTCTTTGTCCACAGTCATTCCACCACCAACACCAGCACCCACTGGCGGCGTGTCTCCGGCGGCTACCCCACCACCACCACCAACTCGTGTCTCCAAGCCGTGTAAGTAAAGTACTCCACATTGTTTTGTACAGCACTGTATCGCTCTCCTTTTTTACCCTTGTCAGTCTCTCTCTCTCTCTGTCTTTCTCTCTTCCTCTCCCCCTCCCTCTCTCTTTATCTCCCTCTGTCTGTGTTTTTTGTTGTTATAGAGGCTCTGTTCAAGATTTATGGTGCGTACACACTAGGCGATAAAGTGGACGACTCAGGGAGCATATCGTGTAGTGTGTACGCACCATTACGCAGTTTATGTGTTTCCAAATGGTTTTGATGGAAACTGTTCTTTGTCCACAGTCATTCCACTGCCAACACCAGCACCCACTGGCGGCGTGTCACCGATGGCTACCCAACCACCACCACCCACTTGTGTCTCCATGCCGCGTAAGTAAAGTACACCACATTGTTTTGTACAGCACTGTATCACTCTCCTTTTTTACCCTTGTCAGTCTCTCTCTATCTATCTCTCTGTCTTTCTCTCTTCCTCTTGCCCTCCCTCTCTCTTTTTCTCCCACTGTCTGTGTTTGTTTTTTGTTGTTATAGAGGCTCTGTTCAAGATTTATGGTGCGTACACACTAGGCGATAAAGTGGACGACTCAGGGAGCATATCGTGTAGTGTGTACACACCATTACACAGTTTATGTGTTTCCAAATGGTTTTGATGGAAACTGTTCTTTGTCCACAGTCATTCCACCGCCAATACCAGCACCCACTGGCGGCGTGTCACCGGCGGCTACCCCACCACCACCACCACCCACTCGTGTCTCCATGCCGTGCAAGTAAAGTACACCACATTGTTTTGTACAGCACTGTATCACTCTCCTTTTTTACCCTTGTCAGTCTCTCTCTCTCTCTGTCTTTCTCTCTTCCTCTCCAATTCCCTCTCTCTTTTTCTCCCTCTGTCTGTGTTTGTTTTTGTTGTTATAGAGGCTCTGTTCAAGATTTATGGTGCGTAAACACTAGGCGATAAAGTGGACGACTCAGGGAGCATATCGTGTAGTGTGTACGCACCCTTACACAGTTTATGTGTTTCCAAATGGTTTTGATGGAAACTGTTCTTTGTCCACAGTCATTCCACCACCAACACCAGCACCCACTGGCGGCGTGTCACCGGCGGCTACCCCACCACCACCACCCACTCGTGTCTCCATGCTGCGTAAGTTAAATAGACCACATTGTTTTGTACAGCACTGTATCGCTCTCCTTTTTTACCCTTGCCAGTCTCTCTCTCTCTCTCTCTCTCTCTCTCTCTGTCTTTCGCTCTTCCTCTCCCGCTCCCTCTCTCTTTTTCTCCCTCTATCTGTGTTTGTTTTTTGTTGTTATAGAGGCTCTGTTCAAGATTTATGGTGCGTACACACTAGGCGATAAAGTGGACGACTCAGGGAGCATATCGTGTAGTGTGTACGCACCATTACGCAGTTTATGTGTTTCCAAATGGTTTTGATGGAAACTGTTCTTTGTCCACAGTCATTCCACTGCCAACACCAGCACCCACTGGCGGCGTGTCACCGATGGCTACCCAACCACCACCACCCACTTGTGTCTCCATGCCGCGTAAGTAAAGTACACCACATTGTTTTGTACAGCACTGTATCACTCTCCTTTTTTACCCTTGTCAGTCTCTCTCTATCTATCTCTCTGTCTTTCTCTCTTCCTCTCGCCCTCCCTCTCTCTTTTTCTCCCACTGTCTGTGTTTGTTTTTTGTTGTTATAGAGGCTCTGTTCAAGATTTATGGTGCGTACACACTAGATGATAAAGTGGACGACTCAGGGAGCATATCGTGTAGTGTGTACACACCATTACACAGTTTATGTGTTTCCAAATGGTTTTGATGGAAACTGTTCTTTGTCCACAGTCATTCCACCGCCAATACCAGCACCCACTGGCGGCGTGTCACCGGCGGCTACCCCACCACCACCACCACCCACTCGTGTCTCCATGCCGTGCAAGTAAAGTACACCACATTGTTTTGTACAGCACTGTATCACTCTCCTTTTTTACCCTTGTCAGTCTCTCTCTCTCTCTGTCTTTCTCTCTTCCTCTCCAATTCCCTCTCTCTTTTTCTCCCTCTGTCTGTGTTTGTTTTTGTTGTTATAGAGGCTCTGTTCAAGATTTATGGTGCGTAAACACTAGGCGATAAAGTGGACGACTCAGGGAGCATATCGTGTAGTGTGTACGCACCATTACACAGTTTATGTGTTTCCAAATGGTTTTGATGGAAACTGTTCTTTGTCCACAGTCATTCCACCACCAACACCAGCACCCACTGGCGGCGTGTCACCGGCGGCTACCCCACCACCACCACCAACTCGTGTCTCCATGCCGCGCAAGTAAAGTACACCACATTGTTTTGTACAGCACTGTATCACTCTCCTTTTTTACCCTTGTCAGTCTCTCTCTATCTATCTCTCTGTCTTTCTCTCTTCCTCTCCCACTCCCTCTCTCTTTTTCTCCCTCTGTCTGTGTTTGATTTTTGTTGTTATAGAGGCTCTCTTCAAGATTTATGGGGCGTACACACTAGGCGATAAAGTGGAATACTCAGGGAGCATATCGTGTAGTGTGTACACACCATTACACAGTTTATGTGTTTCCAAATGGTTTTGATGGAAACTGTTCTTTGTCCACAGTCATTCCACCGCCAATACCAGCACCCACTGGTGTCGTGTCACCGGCGGCTACCCCACCACCACCACCACCCACTCGTGTCTCCATGCCGTGTAAGTAAAGTACTCCACATTGTTTTGTACAGCGCTGTATCGCTCTCCTTTTTTACCCTTGTCAGTCTCTCTCTCTCTCTGTCTTTCTCTCTTCCTCTCGCCCTCCCTCTCTCTTTTTCTCCCACTGTCTGTGTTTGTTTTTTGTTGTTATAGAGGCTCTGTTCAAGATTTATGGTGCGTACACACTAGGCGATAAAGTGGACGACTCAGGGAGCATATCGTGTAGTGTGTACACACCATTACACAGTTTATGTGTTTCCAAATGGTTTTGATGGAAACTGTTCTTTGTCCACAGTCATTCCACCGCCAATACCAGCACCCACTGGCGGCGTGTCACCGGCGGCTACACCACCACCACCACCACCCACTCGTGTCTCCATGCCGTGCAAGTAAAGTACACCACATTGTTTTGTACAGCACTGTATCACTCTCCTTTTTTACCCTTGTCAGTCTCTCTCTCTCTCTGTCTTTCTCTCTTCCTCTCCAATTCCCTCTCTCTTTTTCTCCCTCTGTCTGTGTTTGTTTTTGTTGTTATAGAGGCTCTGTTCAAGATTTATGGTGCGTAAACACTAGGCGATAAAGTGGACGACTCAGGGAGCATATCGTGTAGTGTGTACGCACCATTACACAGTTTATGTGTTTCCAAATGGTTTTGATGGAAACTGTTCTTTGTCCACAGTCATTCCACCACCAACACCAGCACCCACTGGCGGCGTGTCTCCGGCGGCTACCCCACCACCACCACCAACTCGTGTCTCCAAGCCGTGTAAGTAAAGTACTCCACATTGTTTTGTACAGCACTGTATCGCTCTCCTTTTTTACCCTTGTCAGTCTCTCTCTCTCTCTGTCTTTCTCTCTTCCTCTCCCCCTCCCTCTCTCTTTATCTCCCTCTGTCTGTGTTTTTTGTTGTTATAGAGGCTCTGTTCAAGATTTATGGTGCGTACACACTAGGCGATAAAGTGGACGACTCAGGGAGCATATCGTGTAGTGTGTACGCACAAATACACAGTTTATGTGTTTCCAAATGGTTTTGATGGAAACTGTTCTTTGTCCACAGTCATTCCACCGCCAATACCAGCACCCACTGGCGGCGTGTCACCGGCGGCTACCCCACCACCACCACCAACTCGTGTCTCCATGCCGCGCAAGTAAAGTACACCACATTGTTTTGTACAGCACTGTATCACTCTCCTTTTTTACCCTTGTCAGTCTCTCTCTATCTATCTCTCTGTCTTTCTCTCTTCCTCTCCCACTCCCTCTCTCTTTTTCTCCCTCTGTCTGTGTTTGATTTTTGTTGTTATAGAGGCTCTCTTCAAGATTTATGGGGCGTACACACTAGGCGATAAAGTGGAATACTCAGGGAGCATATCGTGTAGTGTGTACACACCATTACACAGTTTATGTGTTTCCAAATGGTTTTGATGGAAACTGTTCTTTGTCCACAGTCATTCCACCGCCAATACCAGCACCCACTGGTGTCGTGTCACCGGCGGCTACCCCACCACCACCACCACCCACTCGTGTCTCCATGCCGTGTAAGTAAAGTACTCCACATTGTTTTGTACAGCGCTGTATCGCTCTCCTTTTTTACCCTTGTCAGTCTCTCTCTCTCTCTGTCTTTCTCTCTTCCTCTCGCCCTCCCTCTCTCTTTTTCTCCCACTGTCTGTGTTTGTTTTTTGTTGTTATAGAGGCTCTGTTCAAGATTTATGGTGCGTACACACTAGGCGATAAAGTGGACGACTCAGGGAGCATATCGTGTAGTGTGTACACACCATTACACAGTTTATGTGTTTCCAAATGGTTTTGATGGAAACTGTTCTTTGTCCACAGTCATTCCACCGCCAATACCAGCACCCACTGGCGGCGTGTCACCGGCGGCTACACCACCACCACCACCACCCACTCGTGTCTCCATGCCGTGCAAGTAAAGTACACCACATTGTTTTGTACAGCACTGTATCACTCTCCTTTTTTACCCTTGTCAGTCTCTCTCTCTCTCTGTCTTTCTCTCTTCCTCTCCAATTCCCTCTCTCTTTTTCTCCCTCTGTCTGTGTTTGTTTTTGTTGTTATAGAGGCTCTGTTCAAGATTTATGGTGCGTAAACACTAGGCGATAAAGTGGACGACTCAGGGAGCATATCGTGTAGTGTGTACGCACCATTACACAGTTTATGTGTTTCCAAATGGTTTTGATGGAAACTGTTCTTTGTCCACAGTCATTCCACCACCAACACCAGCACCCACTGGCGGCGTGTCTCCGGCGGCTACCCCACCACCACCACCAACTCGTGTCTCCAAGCCGTGTAAGTAAAGTACTCCACATTGTTTTGTACAGCACTGTATCGCTCTCCTTTTTTACCCTTGTCAGTCTCTCTCTCTCTCTGTCTTTCTCTCTTCCTCTCCCCCTCCCTCTCTCTTTATCTCCCTCTGTCTGTGTTTTTTGTTGTTATAGAGGCTCTGTTCAAGATTTATGGTGCGTACACACTAGGCGATAAAGTGGACGACTCAGGGAGCATATCGTGTAGTGTGTACGCACAAATACACAGTTTATGTGTTTCCAAATGGTTTTGATGGAAACTGTTCTTTGTCCACAGTCATTCCACCGCCAATACCAGCACCCACTGGCGGCGTGTCACCGGCGGCTACCCCACCACCACCACCCACTCGTGTCTCCATGCCGCGCAAGTAAAGTACACCACATTGTTTTGTACAGCACTGTATCACTCTCCTTTTTTTACCCTTGTCAGTCTCTCTCTCTCTGTCTTTCTCTCTTCCTCTCCCCCTCCCTCTCTCTTTTTCTCCCTCTGTCTGTGTTTTTTTTTTGTTGTTATAGAGGCTCTGTTCAAGATTTATGGTGCGTACACACTAGGCGATAAAGTGGACGACTCAGGGAGCATATCATGAAGTGTGTACGCACCATTACACAGTTTATGTGTTTCCAAATGGTTTTGATGGAAACTGTTCTTTGTCCACAGTCATTCCACCGCCAACACCAGCACCCACTGGCGGCGTGTCACTGGCGGCTACCCCGCCACCACCACCCACTCGTGTCTCCATGCTGCGTAAGTTAAATAGACCACATTGTTTTGTACAGCACTGTATCGCTCTCCTTTTTTACCCTTGCCAGTCTCTCTCTCTCTCTCTCTCTCTCTCTCTCTGTCTTTCGCTCTTCCTCTCCCGCTCCCTCTCTCTTTTTCTCCCTCTATCTGTGTTTGTTTTTTGTTGTTATAGAGGCTCTGTTCAAGATTTATGGTGCGTACACACTAGGCGATAAAGTGGACGACTCAGGGAGCATATCGTGTAGTGTGTACGCACCATTACGCAGTTTTTGTGTTTCCAAATGGTTTTGATGGAAACTGTTCTTTGTCCACAGTCATTCCACTGCCAACACCAGCACCCACTGGCGGCGTGTCACCGATGGCTACCCAACCACCACCACCCACTTGTGTCTCCATGCCGCGTAAGTAAAGTACACCACATTGTTTTGTACAGCACTGTATCACTCTCCTTTTTTACCCTTGTCAGTCTCTCTCTATCTATCTCTCTGTCTTTCTCTCTTCCTCTCGCCCTCCCTCTCTCTTTTTCTCCCACTGTCTGTGTTTGTTTTTTGTTGTTATAGAGGCTCTGTTCAAGATTTATGGTGCGTACACACTAGATGATAAAGTGGACGACTCAGGGAGCATATCGTGTAGTGTGTACACACCATTACACAGTTTATGTGTTTCCAAATGGTTTTGATGGAAACTGTTCTTTGTCCACAGTCATTCCACCGCCAATACCAGCACCCACTGGCGGCGTGTCACCGGCGGCTACCCCACCACCACCACCACCCACTCGTGTCTCCATGCCGTGCAAGTAAAGTACACCACATTGTTTTGTACAGCACTGTATCACTCTCCTTTTTTACCCTTGTCAGTCTCTCTCTCTCTCTGTCTTTCTCTCTTCCTCTCCAATTCCCTCTCTCTTTTTCTCCCTCTGTCTGTGTTTGTTTTTGTTGTTATAGAGGCTCTGTTCAAGATTTATGGTGCGTAAACACTAGGCGATAAAGTGGACGACTCAGGGAGCATATCGTGTAGTGTGTACGCACCATTACACAGTTTATGTGTTTCCAAATGGTTTTGATGGAAACTGTTCTTTGTCCACAGTCATTCCACCACCAACACCAGCACCCACTGGCGGCGTGTCACCGGCGGCTACCCCACCACCACCACCAACTCGTGTCTCCATGCCGCGCAAGTAAAGTACACCACATTGTTTTGTACAGCACTGTATCACTCTCCTTTTTTACCCTTGTCAGTCTCTCTCTATCTATCTCTCTGTCTTTCTCTCTTCCTCTCCCACTCCCTCTCTCTTTTTCTCCCTCTTTCTGTGTTTGATTTTTGTTGTTATAGAGGCTCTCTTCAAGATTTATGGGGCGTACACACTAGGCGATAAAGTGGAATACTCAGGGAGCATATCGTGTAGTGTGTACACACCATTACACAGTTTATGTGTTTCCAAATGGTTTTGATGGAAACTGTTCTTTGTCCACAGTCATTCCACCGCCAATACCAGCACCCACTGGTGTCGTGTCACCGGCGGCTACCCCACCACCACCACCACCCACTCGTGTCTCCATGCCGTGTAAGTAAAGTACTCCACATTGTTTTGTACAGCACTGTATCGCTCTCCTTTTTTACCCTTGTCAGTCTCTCTCTCTCTCTGTCTTTCTCTCTTCCTCTCGCCCTCCCTCTCTCTTTTTCTCCCACTGTCTGTGTTTGTTTTTTGTTGTTATAGAGGCTCTGTTCAAGATTTATGGTGTGTACACACTAGGCGATAAAGTGGACGACTCAGGGAGCATATCGTGTAGTGTGTACACACCATTACACAGTTTATGTGTTTCCAAATGGTTTTGATGGAAACTGTTCTTTGTCCACAGTCATTCCACCGCCAATACCAGCACCCACTGGCGGCGTGTCACCGGCGGCTACCCCACCACCACCACCACCCACTCGTGTCTCCATGCCGTGCAAGTAAAGTACACCACATTGTTTTGTACAGCACTGTATCACTCTCCTTTTTTACCCTTGTCAGTCTCTCTCTCTCTCTGTCTTTCTCTCTTCCTCTCCCCCTCCCTCTCTCTTTATCTCCCTCTGTCTGTGTTTTTTGTTGTTATAGAGGCTCTGTTCAAGATTTATGGTGCGTACACACTAGGCGATAAAGTGGACGACTCAGGGAGCATATCGTGTAGTGTGTACGCACCATTACGCAGTTTATGTGTTTCCAAATGGTTTTGATGGAAACTGTTCTTTGTCCACAGTCATTCCACTGCCAACACCAGCACCCACTGGCGGCGTGTCACCGATGGCTACCCAACCACCACCACCCACTTGTGTCTCCATGCCGCGTAAGTAAAGTACACCACATTGTTTTGTACAGCACTGTATCACTCTCCTTTTTTACCCTTGTCAGTCTCTCTCTATCTATCTCTCTGTCTTTCTCTCTTCCTCTTGCCCTCCCTCTCTCTTTTTCTCCCACTGTCTGTGTTTGTTTTTTGTTGTTATAGAGGCTCTGTTCAAGATTTATGGTGCGTACACACTAGGCGATAAAGTGGACGACTCAGGGAGCATATCGTGTAGTGTGTACACACCATTACACAGTTTATGTGTTTCCAAATGGTTTTGATGGAAACTGTTCTTTGTCCACAGTCATTCCACCGCCAATACCAGCACCCACTGGCGGCGTGTCACCGGCGGCTACCCCACCACCACCACCACCCACTCGTGTCTCCATGCCGTGCAAGTAAAGTACACCACATTGTTTTGTACAGCACTGTATCACTCTCCTTTTTTACCCTTGTCAGTCTCTCTCTCTCTCTGTCTTTCTCTCTTCCTCTCCAATTCCCTCTCTCTTTTTCTCCCTCTGTCTGTGTTTGTTTTTGTTGTTATAGAGGCTCTGTTCAAGATTTATGGTGCGTAAACACTAGGCGATAAAGTGGACGACTCAGGGAGCATATCGTGTAGTGTGTACGCACCATTACACAGTTTATGTGTTTCCAAATGGTTTTGATGGAAACTGTTCTTTGTCCACAGTCATTCCACCACCAACACCAGCACCCACTGGCGGCGTGTCACCGGCGGCTACCCCACCACCACCACCAACTCGTGTCTCCATGCCGCGCAAGTAAAGTACACCACATTGTTTTGTACAGCACTGTATCACTCTCCTTTTTTACCCTTGTCAGTCTCTCTCTATCTATCTCTCTGTCTTTCTCTCTTCCTCTCCCACTCCCTCTCTCTTTTTCTCCCTCTGTCTGTGTTTGATTTTTGTTGTTATAGAGGCTCTCTTCAAGATTTATGGTGCGTACACACTAGGCGATAAAGTGGAATACTCAGGGAGCATATCGTGTAGTGTTTACACACCATTACACAGTTTATGTGTTTCCAAATGGTTTTGATGGAAACTGTTCTTTGTCCACAGTCATTCCACCGCCAATACCAGCACCCACTGGTGTCGTGTCACCGGTGGCTACCCCACCACCACCACCACCCACTCGTGTCTCCATGCCGTGTAAGTAAAGTACTCCACATTGTTTTGTACAGCACTGTATCGCTCTCCTTTTTTACCCTTGTCAGTCTCTCTCTCTCTCTGTCTTTCTCTCTTCCTCTCCCACTCCCTCTCTCTTTATCTCCCTCTGTCTGTGTTTTTTGTTGTTATAGAGGCTCTGTTCAAGATTTATGGTGCGTACACACTAGGCGATAAAGTGGACGACTCAGGGAGCATATCGTGTAGTGTGTACGCACAAATACACAGTTTATGTGTTTCCAAATGGTTTTGATGGAAACTGTTCTTTGTCCACAGTCATTCCACCGCCAATACCAGCACCCACTGGCGGCGTGTCACCGGCGGCTACCCCACCACCACCACCACCCACTCGTGTCTCCATGCCGCGCAAGTAAAGTACACCACATTGTTTTGTACAGCACTGTATCACTCTCCTTTTTTTACCCTTGTCAGTCTCTCTCTCTCTGTCTTTCTCTCTTCCTCTCCCCCTCCCTCTCTCTTTTTCTCCCTCTGTCTGTGTTTTTTTTTTGTTGTTATAGAGGCTCTGTTCAAGATTTATGGTGCGTACACACTAGGCGATAAAGTGGACGACTCAGGGAGCATATCATGAAGTGTGTACGCACCATTACACAGTTTATGTGTTTCCAAATGGTTTTGATGGAAACTGTTCTTTGTCCACAGTCATTCCACCGCCAACACCAGCACCCACTGGCGGCGTGTCACTGGCGGCTACCCCGCCACCACCACCCACTCGTGTCTCCATGCTGCGTAAGTTAAATAGACCACATTGTTTTGTACAGCACTGTATCGCTCTCCTTTTTTACCCTTGCCAGTCTCTCTCTCTCTCTCTCTCTCTCTCTCTCTCTCTCTCTCTGTCTTTCGCTCTTCCTCTCCCGCTCCCTCTCTCTTTTTCTCCCTCTATCTGTGTTTGTTTTTTGTTGTTATAGAGGCTCTGTTCAAGATTTATGGTGCGTACACACTAGGCGATAAAGTGGACGACTCAGGGAGCATATCGTGTAGTGTGTACGCACCATTACGCAGTTTATGTGTTTCCAAATGGTTTTGATGGAAACTGTTCTTTGTCCACAGTCATTCCACTGCCAACACCAGCACCCACTGGCGGCGTGTCACCGATGGCTACCCAACCACCACCACCCACTTGTGTCTCCATGCCGCGTAAGTAAAGTACACCACATTGTTTTGTACAGCACTGTATCACTCTCCTTTTTTACCCTTGTCAGTCTCTCTCTATCTATCTCTCTGTCTTTCTCTCTTCCTCTCGCCCTCCCTCTCTCTTTTTCTCCCACTGTCTGTGTTTGTTTTTTGTTGTTATAGAGGCTCTGTTCAAGATTTATGGTGCGTACACACTAGATGATAAAGTGGACGACTCAGGGAGCATATCGTGTAGTGTGTACACACCATTACACAGTTTATGTGTTTCCAAATGGTTTTGATGGAAACTGTTCTTTGTCCACAGTCATTCCACCGCCAATACCAGCACCCACTGGCGGCGTGTCACCGGCGGCTACCCCACCACCACCACCACCCACTCGTGTCTCCATGCCGTGCAAGTAAAGTACACCACATTGTTTTGTACAGCACTGTATCACTCTCCTTTTTTACCCTTGTCAGTCTCTCTCTCTCTCTGTCTTTCTCTCTTCCTCTCCAATTCCCTCTCTCTTTTTCTCCCTCTGTCTGTGTTTGTTTTTGTTGTTATAGAGGCTCTGTTCAAGATTTATGGTGCGTAAACACTAGGCGATAAAGTGGACGACTCAGGGAGCATATCGTGTAGTGTGTACGCACCATTACACAGTTTATGTGTTTCCAAATGGTTTTGATGGAAACTGTTCTTTGTCCACAGTCATTCCACCACCAACACCAGCACCCACTGGCGGCGTGTCACCGGCGGCTACCCCACCACCACCACCAACTCGTGTCTCCATGCCGCGCAAGTAAAGTACACCACATTGTTTTGTACAGCACTGTATCACTCTCCTTTTTTACCCTTGTCAGTCTCTCTCTATCTATCTCTCTGTCTTTCTCTCTTCCTCTCCCACTCCCTCTCTCTTTTTCTCCCTCTGTCTGTGTTTGATTTTTGTTGTTATAGAGGCTCTCTTCAAGATTTATGGGGCGTACACACTAGGCGATAAAGTGGAATACTCAGGGAGCATATCGTGTAGTGTGTACACACCATTACACAGTTTATGTGTTTCCAAATGGTTTTGATGGAAACTGTTCTTTGTCCACAGTCATTCCACCGCCAATACCAGCACCCACTGGTGTCGTGTCACCGGCGGCTACCCCACCACCACCACCACCCACTCATGTCTCCATGCCGTGTAAGTAAAGTACTCCACATTGTTTTGTACAGCACTGTATCGCTCTCCTTTTTTACCCTTGTCAGTCTCTCTCTCTCTCTGTCTTTCTCTCTTCCTCTCGCCCTCCCTCTCTCTTTTTCTCCCACTGTCTGTGTTTGTTTTTTGTTGTTATAGAGGCTCTGTTCAAGATTTATGGTGCGTACACACTAGGCGATAAAGTGGACGACTCAGGGAGCATATCGTGTAGTGTGTACACACCATTACACAGTTTATGTGTTTCCAAATGGTTTTGATGGAAACTGTTCTTTGTCCACAGTCATTCCACCGCCAATACCAGCACCCACTGGCGGCGTGTCACCGGCGGCTACACCACCACCACCACCACCCACTCGTGTCTCCATGCCGTGCAAGTAAAGTACACCACATTGTTTTGTACAGCACTGTATCACTCTCCTTTTTTACCCTTGTCAGTCTCTCTCTCTCTCTGTCTTTCTCTCTTCCTCTCCAATTCCCTCTCTCTTTTTCTCCCTCTGTCTGTGTTTGTTTTTGTTGTTATAGAGGCTCTGTTCAAGATTTATGGTGCGTAAACACTAGGCGATAAAGTGGACGACTCAGGGAGCATATCGTGTAGTGTGTACGCACCATTACACAGTTTATGTGTTTCCAAATGGTTTTGATGGAAACTGTTCTTTGTCCACAGTCATTCCACCACCAACACCAGCACCCACTGGCGGCGTGTCTCCGGCGGCTACCCCACCACCACCACCACCCACTCGTGTCTCCAAGCCGTGTAAGTAAAGTACTCCACATTGTTTTGTACAGCACTGTATCGCTCTCCTTTTTTACCCTTGTCAGTCTCTCTCTCTCTCTGTCTTTCTCTCTTCCTCTCCAATTCCCTCTCTCTTTTTCTCCCTCTGTCTGTGTTTGTTTTTGTTGTTATAGAGGCTCTGTTCAAGATTTATGGTGCGTAAACACTAGGCGATAAAGTGGACGACTCAGGGAGCATATCGTGTAGTGTGTACGCACAAATACACAGTTTATGTGTTTCCAAATGGTTTTGATGGAAACTGTTCTTTGTCCACAGTCATTCCACCACCAACACCAGCACCCACTGGCGGCGTGTCACCGGCGGCTACCCCACCACCACCACCAACTCGTGTCTCCATGCCGCGCAAGTAAAGTACACCACATTGTTTTGTACAGCACTGTATCACTCTCCTTTTTTACCCTTGTCAGTCTCTCTCTATCTATCTCTCTGTCTTTCTCTCTTCCTCTCCCACTCCCTCTCTCTTTTTCTCCCTCTTTCTGTGTTTGATTTTTGTTGTTATAGAGGCTCTCTTCAAGATTTATGGGGCGTACACACTAGGCGATAAAGTGGAATACTCAGGGAGCATATCGTGTAGTGTGTACACACCATTACACAGTTTATGTGTTTCCAAATGGTTTTGATGGAAACTGTTCTTTGTCCACAGTCATTCCACCGCCAATACCAGCACCCACTGGTGTCGTGTCACCGGCGGCTACCCCACCACCACCACCACCCACTCGTGTCTCCATGCCGTGTAAGTAAAGTACTCCACATTGTTTTGTACAGCACTGTATCGCTCTCCTTTTTTACCCTTGTCAGTCTCTCTCTCTCTCTGTCTTTCTCTCTTCCTCTCGCCCTCCCTCTCTCTTTTTCTCCCACTGTCTGTGTTTGTTTTTTGTTGTTATAGAGGCTCTGTTCAAGATTTATGGTGCGTACACACTAGGCGATAAAGTGGACGACTCAGGGAGCATATCGTGTAGTGTGTACACACCATTACACAGTTTATGTGTTTCCAAATGGTTTTGATGGAAACTGTTCTTTGTCCACAGTCATTCCACCGCCAATACCAGCACCCACTGGCGGCGTGTCACCGGCGGCTACACCACCACTACCACCACCCACTCGTGTCTCCATGCCGTGCAAGTAAAGTACACCACATTGTTTTGTACAGCACTGTATCACTCTCCTTTTTTACCCTTGTCAGTCTCTCTCTCTCTCTGTCTTTCTCTCTTCCTCTCCAATTCCCTCTCTCTTTTTCTCCCTCTGTCTGTGTTTGTTTTTGTTGTTATAGAGGCTCTGTTCAAGATTTATGGTGCGTAAACACTAGGCGATAAAGTGGACGACTCAGGGAGCATATCGTGTAGTGTGTACGCACCATTACACAGTTTATGTGTTTCCAAATGGTTTTGATGGAAACTGTTCTTTGTCCACAGTCATTCCACCACCAACACCAGCACCCACTGGCGGCGTGTCTCCGGCGGCTACCCCACCACCACCACCAACTCGTGTCTCCAAGCCGTGTAAGTAAAGTACTCCACATTGTTTTGTACAGCACTGTATCGCTCTCCTTTTTTACCCTTGTCAGTCTCTCTCTCTCTCTGTCTTTCTCTCTTCCTCTCCCCCTCCCTCTCTCTTTATCTCCCTCTGTCTGTGTTTTTTGTTGTTATAGAGGCTCTGTTCAAGATTTATGGTGCGTACACACTAGGCGATAAAGTGGACGACTCAGGGAGCATATCGTGTAGTGTGTACGCACAAATACACAGTTTATGTGTTTCCAAATGGTTTTGATGGAAACTGTTCTTTGTCCACAGTCATTCCACCGCCAATACCAGCACCCACTGGCGGCGTGTCACCGGCGGCTACCCCACCACCACCACCCACTCGTGTCTCCATGCCGCGCAAGTAAAGTACACCACATTGTTTTGTACAGCACTGTATCACTCTCCTTTTTTTACCCTTGTCAGTCTCTCTCTCTCTGTCTTTCTCTCTTCCTCTCCCCCTCCCTCTCTCTTTTTCTCCCTCTGTCTGTGTTTTTTTTTTGTTGTTATAGAGGCTCTGTTCAAGATTTATGGTGCGTACACACTAGGCGATAAAGTGGACGACTCAGGGAGCATATCATGAAGTGTGTACGCACCATTACACAGTTTATGTGTTTCCAAATGGTTTTGATGGAAACTGTTCTTTGTCCACAGTCATTCCACCGCCAACACCAGCACCCACTGGCGGCGTGTCACTGGCGGCTACCCCGCCACCACCACCCACTCGTGTCTCCATGCTGCGTAAGTTAAATAGACCACATTGTTTTGTACAGCACTGTATCGCTCTCCTTTTTTACCCTTGCCAGTCTCTCTCTCTCTCTCTCTCTCTCTCTCTGTCTTTCGCTCTTCCTCTCCCGCTCCCTCTCTCTTTTTCTCCCTCTATCTGTGTTTGTTTTTTGTTGTTATAGAGGCTCTGTTCAAGATTTATGGTGCGTACACACTAGGCGATAAAGTGGACGACTCAGGGAGCATATCGTGTAGTGTGTACGCACCATTACGCAGTTTATGTGTTTCCAAATGGTTTTGATGGAAACTGTTCTTTGTCCACAGTCATTCCACTGCCAACACCAGCACCCACTGGCGGCGTGTCACCGATGGCTACCCAACCACCACCACCCACTTGTGTCTCCATGCCGCGTAAGTAAAGTACACCACATTGTTTTGTACAGCACTGTATCACTCTCCTTTTTTACCCTTGTCAGTCTCTCTCTATCTATCTCTCTGTCTTTCTCTCTTCCTCTCGCCCTCCCTCTCTCTTTTTCTCCCACTGTCTGTGTTTGTTTTTTGTTGTTATAGAGGCTCTGTTCAAGATTTATGGTGCGTACACACTAGATGATAAAGTGGACGACTCAGGGAGCATATCGTGTAGTGTGTACACACCATTACACAGTTTATGTGTTTCCAAATGGTTTTGATGGAAACTGTTCTTTGTCCACAGTCATTCCACCGCCAATACCAGCACCCACTGGCGGCGTGTCACCGGCGGCTACCCCACCACCACCACCACCCACTCGTGTCTCCATGCCGTGCAAGTAAAGTACACCACATTGTTTTGTACAGCACTGTATCACTCTCCTTTTTTACCCTTGTCAGTCTCTCTCTCTCTCTGTCTTTCTCTCTTCCTCTCCAATTCCCTCTCTCTTTTTCTCCCTCTGTCTGTGTTTGTTTTTGTTGTTATAGAGGCTCTGTTCAAGATTTATGGTGCGTAAACACTAGGCGATAAAGTGGACGACTCAGGGAGCATATCGTGTAGTGTGTACGCACCATTACACAGTTTATGTGTTTCCAAATGGTTTTGATGGAAACTGTTCTTTGTCCACAGTCATTCCACCACCAACACCAGCACCCACTGGCGGCGTGTCACCGGCGGCTACCCCACCACCACCACCAACTCGTGTCTCCATGCCGCGCAAGTAAAGTACACCACATTGTTTTGTACAGCACTGTATCACTCTCCTTTTTTACCCTTGTCAGTCTCTCTCTATCTATCTCTCTGTCTTTCTCTCTTCCTCTCCCACTCCCTCTCTCTTTTTCTCCCTCTTTCTGTGTTTGATTTTTGTTGTTATAGAGGCTCTCTTCAAGATTTATGGGGCGTACACACTAGGCGAAAAAGTGGAATACTCAGGGAGCATATCGTGTAGTGTGTACACACCATTACACAGTTTATGTGTTTCCAAATGGTTTTGATGGAAACTGTTCTTTGTCCACAGTCATTCCACCGCCAATACCAGCACCCACTGGTGTCGTGTCACCGGCGGCTACCCCACCACCACCACCACCCACTCGTGTCTCCATGCCGTGTAAGTAAAGTACTCCACATTGTTTTGTACAGCACTGTATCGCTCTCCTTTTTTACCCTTGTCAGTCTCTCTCTCTCTCTGTCTTTCTCTCTTCCTCTCGCCCTCCCTCTCTCTTTTTCTCCCACTGTCTGTGTTTGTTTTTTGTTGTTATAGAGGCTCTGTTCAAGATTTATGGTGCGTACACACTAGGCGATAAAGTGGACGACTCAGGGAGCATATCGTGTAGTGTGTACACACCATTACACAGTTTATGTGTTTCCAAATGGTTTTGATGGAAACTGTTCTTTGTCCACAGTCATTCCACCGCCAATACCAGCACCCACTGGTGGCGTGTCACCGGCGGCTACACCACCACCACCACCACCCACTCGTGTCTCCATGCCGTGCAAGTAAAGTACACCACATTGTTTTGTACAGCACTGTATCACTCTCCTTTTTTACCCTTGTCAGTCTCTCTCTCTCTCTGTCTTTCTCTCTTCCTCTCCAATTCCCTCTCTCTTTTTCTCCCTCTGTCTGTGTTTGTTTTTGTTGTTATAGAGGCTCTGTTCAAGATTTATGGTGCGTAAACACTAGGCGATAAAGTGGACGACTCAGGGAGCATATCGTGTAGTGTGTACGCACCATTACACAGTTTATGTGTTTCCAAATGGTTTTGATGGAAACTGTTCTTTGTCCACAGTCATTCCACCACCAACACCAGCACCCACTGGCGGCGTGTCTCCGGCGGCTACCCCACCACCACCACCAACTCGTGTCTCCAAGCCGTGTAAGTAAAGTACTCCACATTGTTTTGTACAGCACTGTATCGCTCTCCTTTTTTACCCTTGTCAGTCTCTCTCTCTCTCTGTCTTTCTCTCTTCCTCTCCCCCTCCCTCTCTCTTTATCTCCCTCTGTCTGTGTTTTTTGTTGTTATAGAGGCTCTGTTCAAGATTTATGGTGCGTACACACTAGGCGATAAAGTGGACGACTCAGGGAGCATATCGTGTAGTGTGTACGCACCATTACGCAGTTTATGTGTTTCCAAATGGTTTTGATGGAAACTGTTCTTTGTCCACAGTCATTCCACTGCCAACACCAGCACCCACTGGCGGCGTGTCACCGATGGCTACCCAACCACCACCACCCACTTGTGTCTCCATGCCGCGTAAGTAAAGTACACCACATTGTTTTGTACAGCACTGTATCACTCTCCTTTTTTACCCTTGTCAGTCTCTCTCTATCTATCTCTCTGTCTTTCTCTCTTCCTCTTGCCCTCCCTCTCTCTTTTTCTCCCACTGTCTGTGTTTGTTTTTTGTTGTTATAGAGGCTCTGTTCAAGATTTATGGTGCGTACACACTAGGCGATAAAGTGGACGACTCAGGGAGCATATCGTGTAGTGTGTACACACCATTACACAGTTTATGTGTTTCCAAATGGTTTTGATGGAAACTGTTCTTTGTCCACAGTCATTCCACCGCCAATACCAGCACCCACTGGCGGCGTGTCACCGGCGGCTACCCCACCACCACCACCACCCACTCGTGTCTCCATGCCGTGCAAGTAAAGTACACCACATTGTTTTGTACAGCACTGTATCACTCTCCTTTTTTACCCTTGTCAGTCTCTCTCTCTCTCTGTCTTTCTCTCTTCCTCTCCAATTCCCTCTCTCTTTTTCTCCCTCTGTCTGTGTTTGTTTTTGTTGTTATAGAGGCTCTGTTCAAGATTTATGGTGCGTAAACACTAGGCGATAAAGTGGACGACTCAGGGAGCATATCGTGTAGTGTGTACGCACCCTTACACAGTTTATGTGTTTCCAAATGGTTTTGATGGAAACTGTTCTTTGTCCACAGTCATTCCACCACCAACACCAGCACCCACTGGCGGCGTGTCACCGGCGGCTACCCCACCACCACCACCAACTCGTGTCTCCATGCCGCGCAAGTAAAGTACACCACATTGTTTTGTACAGCACTGTATCACTCTCCTTTTTTACCCTTGTCAGTCTCTCTCTATCTATCTCTCTGTCTTTCTCTCTTCCTCTCCCACTCCCTCTCTCTTTATCTCCCTCTGTCTGTGTTTTTTGTTGTTATAGAGGCTCTGTTCAAGATTTATGGTGCGTACACACTAGGCGATAAAGTGGACGACTCAGGGAGCATATCGTGTAGTGTGTACGCACAAATACACAGTTTATGTGTTTCCAAATGGTTTTGATGGAAACTGTTCTTTGTCCACAGTCATTCCACCGCCAATACCAGCACCCACTGGCGGCGTGTCACCGGCGGCTACCCCACCACCACCACCCACTCGTGTCTCCATGCCGCGCAAGTAAAGTACACCACATTGTTTTGTACAGCACTGTATCACTCTCCTTTTTTTACCCTTGTCAGTCTCTCTCTCTCTGTCTTTCTCTCTTCCTCTCCCCCTCCCTCTCTCTTTTTCTCCCTCTGTCTGTGTTTTTTTTTTGTTGTTATAGAGGCTCTGTTCAAGATTTATGGTGCGTACACACTAGGCGATAAAGTGGACGACTCAGGGAGCATATCATGAAGTGTGTACGCACCATTACACAGTTTATGTGTTTCCAAATGGTTTTGATGGAAACTGTTCTTTGTCCACAGTCATTCCACCGCCAACACCAGCACCCACTGGCGGCGTGTCACTGGCGGCTACCCCGCCACCACCACCCACTCGTGTCTCCATGCTGCGTAAGTTAAATAGACCACATTGTTTTGTACAGCACTGTATCGCTCTCCTTTTTTACCCTTGCCAGTCTCTCTCTCTCTCTCTCTCTCTGTCTTTCGCTCTTCCTCTCCCGCTCCCTCTCTCTTTTTCTCCCTCTATCTGTGTTTGTTTTTTGTTGTTATAGAGGCTCTGTTCAAGATTTATGGTGCGTACACACTAGGCGATAAAGTGGACGACTCAGGGAGCATATCGTGTAGTGTGTACGCACCATTACGCAGTTTATGTGTTTCCAAATGGTTTTGATGGAAACTGTTCTTTGTCCACAGTCATTCCACTGCCAACACCAGCACCCACTGGCGGCGTGTCACCGATGGCTACCCAACCACCACCACCCACTTGTGTCTCCATGCCGCGTAAGTAAAGTACACCACATTGTTTTGTACAGCACTGTATCACTCTCCTTTTTTACCCTTGTCAGTCTCTCTCTATCTATCTCTCTGTCTTTCTCTCTTCCTCTCGCCCTCCCTCTCTCTTTTTCTCCCACTGTCTGTGTTTGTTTTTTGTTGTTATAGAGGCTCTGTTCAAGATTTATGGTGCGTACACACTAGGCGATAAAGTGGACGACTCAGGGAGCATATCGTGTAGTGTGTACACACCATTACACAGTTTATGTGTTTCCAAATGGTTTTGATGGAAACTGTTCTTTGTCCACAGTCATTCCACCGCCAATATCAGCACCCACTGGCGGCGTGTCACCGGCGGCTACACCACCACCACCACCACCCACTCGTGTCTCCATGCCGTGCAAGTAAAGTACACCACATTGTTTTGTACAGCACTGTATCACTCTCCTTTTTTACCCTTGTCAGTCTCTCTCTCTCTCTGTCTTTCTCTCTTCCTCTCCAATTCCCTCTCTCTTTTTCTCCCTCTGTCTGTGTTTGTTTTTGTTGTTATAGAGGCTCTGTTCAAGATTTATGGTGCGTAAACACTAGGCGATAAAGTGGACGACTCAGGGAGCATATCGTGTAGTGTGTACGCACCATTACACAGTTTATGTGTTTCCAAATGGTTTTGATGGAAACTGTTCTTTGTCCACAGTCATTCCACCACCAACACCAGCACCCACTGGCGGCGTGTCTCCGGCGGCTACCCCACCACCACCACCAACTCGTGTCTCCAAGCCGTGTAAGTAAAGTACTCCACATTGTTTTGTACAGCACTGTATCGCTCTCCTTTTTTACCCTTGTCAGTCTCTCTCTCTCTCTGTCTTTCTCTCTTCCTCTCCCCCTCCCTCTCTCTTTATCTCCCTCTGTCTGTGTTTTTTGTTGTTATAGAGGCTCTGTTCAAGATTTATGGTGCGTACACACTAGGCGATAAAGTGGACGACTCAGGGAGCATATCGTGTAGTGTGTACGCACAAATACACAGTTTATGTGTTTCCAAATGGTTTTGATGGAAACTGTTCTTTGTCCACAGTCATTCCACCGCCAATACCAGCACCCACTGGCGGCGTGTCACCGGCGGCTACCCCACCACCACCACCCACTCGTGTCTCCATGCCGCGCAAGTAAAGCACACCACATTGTTTTGTACAGCACTGTATCACTCTCCTTTTTTTACCCTTGTCAGTCTCTCTCTCTCTGTCTTTCTCTCTTCCTCTCCCCCTCCCTCTCTCTTTTTCTCCCTCTGTCTGTGTTTTTTTTTTGTTGTTATAGAGGCTCTGTTCAAGATTTATGGTGCGTACACACTAGGCGATAAAGTGGACGACTCAGGGAGCATATCATGAAGTGTGTACGCACCATTACACAGTTTATGTGTTTCCAAATGGTTTTGATGGAAACTGTTCTTTGTCCACAGTCATTCCACCGCCAACACCAGCACCCACTGGCGGCGTGTCACTGGCGGCTACCCCGCCACCACCACCCACTTGTGTCTCCATGCTGCGTAAGTTAAATAGACCACATTGTTTTGTACAGCACTGTATCGCTCTCCTTTTTTACCCTTGTCAGTCTCTCTTTCTCTCTCTCTCTCTCTGTCTTTCGCTCTTCCTCTCCCGCTCCCTCTCTCTTTTTCTCCCTCTATCTGTGTTTGTTTTTTGTTGTTATAGAGGCTCTGTTCAAGATTTATGGTGCGTACACACTAGGCGATAAAGTGGACGACTCAGGGAGCATATCGTGTAGTGTGTACGCACCATTACGCAGTTTATGTGTTTCCAAATGGTTTTGATGGAAACTGTTCTTTGTCCACAGTCATTCCACTGCCAACACCAGCACCCACTGGCGGCGTGTCACCGATGGCTACCCAACCACCACCACCCACTTGTGTCTCCATGCCGCGTAAGTAAAGTACACCACATTGTTTTGTACAGCACTGTATCACTCTCCTTTTTTACCCTTGTCAGTCTCTCTCTATCTATCTCTCTGTCTTTCTCTCTTCCTCTCGCCCTCCCTCTCTCTTTTTCTCCCACTGTCTGTGTTTGTTTTTTGTTGTTATAGAGGCTCTGTTCAAGATTTATGGTGCGTACACACTAGGCGATAAAGTGGACGACTCAGGGAGCATATCGTGTAGTGTGTACACACCATTACACAGTTTATGTGTTTCCAAATGGTTTTGATGGAAACTGTTCTTTGTCCACAGTCATTCCACCACCAACACCAGCACCCACTGGCGGCGTGTCACCGGCGGCTACCCCACCACCACCACCACCCACTCGTGTCTCCATGCCGTGCAAGTAAAGTACACCACATTGTTTTGTACAGCACTGTATCACTCTCCTTTTTTACCCTTGTCAGTCTCTCTCTCTCTCTGTCTTTCTCTCTTCCTCTCCAATTCCCTCTCTCTTTTTCTCCCTCTGTCTGTGTTTGTTTTTGTTGTTATAGAGGCTCTGTTCAAGATTTATGGTGCGTAAACACTAGGCGATAAAGTGGACGACTCAGGGAGCATATCGTGTAGTGTGTACGCACCATTACACAGTTTATGTGTTTCCAAATGGTTTTGATGGAAACTGTTCTTTGTCCACAGTCATTCCACCACCAACACCAGCACCCACTGGCGGCGTGTCACCGGCGGCTACCCCACCATCACCACCAACTCGTGTCTCCATGCCGCGCAAGTAAAGTACACCACATTGTTTTGTACAGCACTGTATCACTCTCCTTTTTTACCCTTGTCAGTCTCTCTCTCTCTCTGTCTTTCTCTCTTCCTCTCCCCTTCCCACTCTCTTTTTCTCCCTCTGTCTGTGTTTGTTTTTGTTGTTATAGAGGCTCTGTTCAAGATTTATGGTGCGTACACACTAGGCGATAAAGTGGATGACTCAGGGAGCATATCGTGTAGTGTGTACGCACCATTACACAGTTTATTTGTTTCCAAATGGTTTTGATGGAAACTGTTCTTTGTCCACAGTCATTCCACCGCCAACACCAGCACCCACTTGCGGCGCGTCACCGGTGGATACCCAACCACCACCACCTACTCGTGTCTCCATGCCGTGTAAGTAAAGTACACCACATTGTTTTGTACAGCACTGTATCGCTCTCCTTTTTTACCCTTGTCAGTCTCTCTCTCTCTGTCTTTCTCTCTTCCTCTCCCCCTCCCTCTCTCTTTTTCTCCCTCTGTCTGTGTTTGTTTTTGTTGTTATAGAGGCTCTGTTCAAGATTTATGGTGCGTACACACTAGGCGATAAAGTGGATGACTCAGGGAGCATATCGTGTAGTGTGTACGCACCATTACACAGTTTATGTGTTTCCAAATGGTTTTGATGGAAACTGTTCTTTGTCCACAGTCATTCCACCGCCAACACCAGCACCCACTGGCGGTGTGTCTCCGGCGGCTACCCCACCACCACCACCCACTCGTGTCTCCACTGGCCCAAGACTTTCCTCATTCAGAGAGCGGCTTCCCGCCCAGAGTAAGTACCATGCACTACTGTACTGTACATTGTGCTCTCCTTTTTACAGTGCCTCTCTCTTCCTCCTGTACTCCAAAGACCCATCTCCAACCTCTTCTCCTTACACACTCATTGTTTCTGTACTTGTGTATCTGTACTTGTGTAACAGGAATATTTTTTTTTTCCCCACAGTGCGGGAACGTGGAAGGCCACAGCCCCCCACTGGCCAGTTGCCTCATCATGGGACAAGCAGGCCTCGCAGGCCGTGTAAGTACTGTACCCTACACAACTGTACAGTACATTGTCTTCTTCTGTACTGTCTCTCTCTCCTTTTTTTGTTTTCACAGCATCTTTCTCTTTCTTCTGTACTACAAAGATGCATCTCCTTTCTTCTCCTTACAGAGCTTGTGTTTTTATTTTTGTTTTTATAAAGGACATCACTCTAAAGGTGCCCTTCCACTTAAAGATACCGGTATGACAACCACTGCATGATTACGACATTGTAATTGTGCAGTCATTTGTCAGTTCAGTATGTGATGAGCCTACTCCGAACAAGCAGTTGTTCAGTGCAGGGTCATCAATCATTTGCAAACATGCTTTGCAGATACTGTACAGTAATAGTCATTAAATTGTGGGAGGTTACTGTACTGTATCTACACCACACCAAAAGTATCCCTCTGTCTGCCAGCTTCAGTCAGTATAATCACCTTTGGTGTAGCAAAGTTTAAACTGTATAGTACTTTTCCTGCATTGTACCGTACTGTAGCCATTATATTGTTCTGTTTGTTTATGTACTGTACAGTACTTTGATAGGAGCTACAGTAGCCAAACCATTTACAGTAGCACCTTACCAAATAAAGGTAAATACAGCACTGTTAATGTGAATATATTTTTTTCCAATACAGTCTTCAGTCATGGACCCACAGGGAGGCAGGGACCCCAAGGGAGGCAGGGACCACGCCTGACTCGAGGTAGAGTACAGTATTTACGTTAGTGTCAAGATTGTACAATATTGTATATTAGTGTTGTAATACTGTACCCTTTTTTTCTCTCCACAGAACAAATTATGTTTTTTTTAGGCCTCTATCGGCAGATGGCCCACCACCTGGTGGATCTGTTTTTTAATTTTTTGGTGACCTTATTTTTGTTTATTTATGATTTTTATTAAAATTTGTTTTATTCAGTACAACGTTTTCTGTCTTTACTTGGTTCTGTGGATAAAGTACAGTATACTGTATTTACATTTATTGATACTGTAACAACTAAAAGGTAATAAAATACAGTACAGTAAGTCACCCATTCAGTACTTTTATTAATTGCACACCACTCTTAAGGGGTGATTTAATAAAGCTTGGAGAGAGAAAAAATTTGAGAAACTGTAAATACAGTAGCACCAACCAATTAGCTACTGTACTACAGTAACTGTAATTTTCCAACACAGCCTGTACAGTGACAGTTAGGATCTGATTGGTTGGTGCTATTTATATACAATTTTATCTATCTAAGCTTTAACTAAATAAATACATGACAACAGTAAACGTTTTTTAGCCAATCACGTGTTTTTGCTCCAATGGGTGAAAAAGTGCCAACCAATGTTCTCCCAATTGTCATCTCACAGGCAGTGTTTGAAAAATGACAGTTGGGAGCTGATTGACTGACACCTTATCACTTTTCACTCTGTCTCCTAACACTGCTTAGTACAGTAAATAGACCCCTTGGAGTGAAAAGACGAGACCGGCTAAAAACAGTAAATACACCACCCCAAAATTGAAAACGTCCCTCAGTGTATACAGTACTGTATGTCTACTGTACTGTATTCTACTGTAAGTGCCGGGCAGCTGGGAAAATCACTGTGATGGGCAACAGGGATACTGTACAGTATATGACTGTTGGTGGCAACCCCCATCGCCCGGCGCGCCCCTGGTGAGTGAAATCCTGGCCAATAGGACGATACACTCCTGCATCTGTATGTTATTGAGTTTTTGTACCTTTTAATGACAGATGCACGTGTTGGGTCTCAGGCGCATTTAAAGACTGAATTACATACAGTACAAACACCAATTGTATAAATTAAAGACAATTTTTATTTAACCTACAGTAACATGCTTTACAGAGGGGGGGAAACTTGTTTAGCTTTCCACCCCCATAGTCCTCTACTGTCCCCCGCTTCTTTCTTCTGCCGCAGGCATGTCCTGGAAATCCAAGCTGGACACGGACATGACTACTGTACAGTACCTAGGAGGAAAGAGATAACGTGAGAACAGTCCTTCCTAAATGCCGACCGATATGCCCTACTGGACCGAGGACTACACAAAAATATTAGGCTTTTAAGTTAAAATCATCACTGGCACTTTTGGCCACAGATGCAGAGTTTCACCTACTGTATACCAGGTGCAGACTCTACCGTGCATCAGAGTGCAAGGTCCACTGTACGCCCTGAAGAAAGGAGGATAGCCAGAGACGAACAGACAGTAATAGACAGACACACAGGTACGGTACATACAGTACTCACCGGAGATACTCTTTTTCTTTGTCCCGCTCAATCCCACACAGAGGTCCCTGTAGGAGAGAGAATATGCCATGCAAGGCCGTTTCCTGCTCTAATAGTGTCACACTAATCTACTGTAACATTAATATCAGCCCTACTGTATCTCACCAGTCTAACAAACTACAATATAAATGAATGTACAGTACAGTTGGTCTCACAGAGGGCCTACCGGTACCTGTTATGGTGGAAGAGGCTTTGAGGGGTGGAACTTCTTTAGCTCTTTTGCTTTCCACCCCTTTAGTCCTCTCCTGTCCTCCGCTTTTCTCTTCACATGGGTCTTCCTCTCTTCAGACCTGTTGGTCTACTGTAGGTTGGTTTAATGTTCCGTTGGCCTCACATAGGGCCTATCTTTTATGGTGGAAGAGGCTTTGAGGGGGGGAACTTCTTTAGCTCTTTTGCTTTCCACCCCTTTAGTCCTCTCCTGTCCTCAGCTTCTTTCTTCTGCCGCTGCTACTTCCTGGACAGTGGCTGTGCCGGGTCTTCCTGTCTTCTGACAAGTCCCTTCAAGTCGTGTTTGTTGATTGCAGATCTGTACTTGTATGCGTGACTGTCCTCCATGCATGTTTCCTTGGCATGCGCAGCACCCCATTCAGCGTGTCCTTTATCCGAGTAAGTTCTTCTTTTCCAATCCTGAATCTTGTCCGGCATCTTGAGAGGATATCTTCTCTTAAATTGTTGCGGATTGGCACTTTCTTCCGACTTCCATCAAAGTTCACCCGCTTCGTCCAATTGCAATACAGGTCGTAGGGCACGTGTTCCTGAAATATTGCTTGCACATATCGATGCATCTCACAATTCACAGCTCTGTAAATTTCATTGTCCTTCTCAACGTTGATCACAGCCAGTGGTATATCCGGTAAGGGTGTTCCAAATACAGTCAGTGGTGCTGGCGTGCTCGACATGACAGGCGTTCCTGGTGAAAGTACAGGCATGCTTGCATTGTTGATCCTTGATTCTTCAACTGACCGTTCAGGCAGGCAATGTGATGCCACTGGTGTACTCTCCCACTGAGGCAGGCTGCATGATGGCACTGGTGTCATGTCCAAGTGCTCTGATGCCACTGTATTGTCCATATGTAGCAAGTGGAAGGATGGGTCAGTCTCCAAGTTGAAATCGTCGTAGTTCTCCTCAGGCTCAAATTCATCCGGTGTGACCATTTCATACTGGATTGCCTTGTCATGTCTCTTCCTGGTACTCTGGGCAGCGGCCTCTTGCCATTCTTCTTTACTTTGCCAGATTGCTTCTTTCATTGCTTCTGCAATGGTGTCCTTCAGCCCTTCCTTCAGCTCTTCTTTCAAGTTGTCAATTTTCGCTTCCAGTTCACCAACTTTTCCGACGAGGTCTCTCACCATCCTGGCACAGCTACATGTGCAAGCGTTATCTTCTTGGAATGACAGTTTTCACCAAGTTGGTGAGCAGGATACATCTTCAACAAGAGGCTCAAAGGTGTCCAATTCTTCTGGCCCATAAATGACTGGTGTTTCCTCCTGGTTCGGGACGTTCATGGGTTGCTCCACATTCCCTGGTCCATTTTCTCCGATGTCCACATGCAAAGTGTTGTTCTTTGCCTTTGCATTATTCCTTGCCTTGACTAGAAGAGGTACCTGTAAATTTTCCTTACCTGTTTTCTTCTTGGAAGGTTTGCTTGTAGACCGTTGTGGGACTAGTGCACTCAGCCTTTTGGTCAGTGGAAGTGGGCAAGATTCATTTCCGTAAAAACCTTTGCTCTTCACCATGCTGACAGTTCGTTGCACTCTGAAATACACAAGTACAGTATAAAGACACTAAATACAATGTTAAGTAAAATAGTGGAAATACTGTACATGTACTGTATACAGTAAATGTTTCACATTACAACACTGTAAACAATTACAGTACTCTTTCTGTCTCCTAAGACTGTGCATGTGTTATACAGTATATACAGGTAAATATAGGAGATTACACAGCGCTAAAACTGTTAAAGCACTAACCACTATTGTGAGATTGTATAGAGGCACAAGATAATAAATATGATAAATACAGGTATATAAAAAACACTCCCTAATTATATACTGTACGGTAAGGTACAGTAGGTGTCAGCTCAACAGTAATAAAATGTGTGAATATCTCAACTGATATACAGTACAGTACTGTAAAGTACAGTGCCAAATTAGCTATTTTTATTACATAAATCAAAACTTAGTGTGTACATGACCATTAAAACCATTAGTCTCAAAATTAAATGTGCAAACTGGTGCAATAATGCAAACACACGTTAAACACAGCAATATTGCGACTGAAAAAACAAATGGCCGCCGAGCAAAACAAGATGGCGGCGGTTAGTCACGGCAAACTATGAGAGGCAACGGGAGGCTAGGAATGATCGGTATGTGTGTGTGATAGTTACTGGATTCACAAGTAAGCCTCTACTGGGATGGGTGAAGGACAGGGTATACCGAGGCAGGGGACGATAAACACAGCAATATTGCGACTGAAAAAAACAAATGGCCACCGAGCAAAACAAGATGGCGGCGGTCAGTCACGGGAAACTATGAGGGGCAATGGGAGGCTAGGAACGATCGGTATGTGTGTGTGATAGTTACTGGATTCACAAGTAAGCCTCTACAGGGATGGGTGAAGGACGGGGCATACCGAGGCAGCGGGACGATAAACACAGCAATATTGCGACTGAAAAAAACAAATGGCCGCCGAGCAAAACAAGATGGCGGCGGTCAGTCACGGGAAACTATGAGGGGCAACGGGAGGCTAGGAACGATTGGTATGTGTGTGTGATAGTTACTGGATTCACAAGTAAGCCTCTACGGGGATGGGTGAAGGACGGGGCATACCGAGGCAGCAGGATGATAAACAGCAATATTGCGACTGAAAAAACAAATGGCCGCCGAGCAAAACAAGATGGCGCCGGTCAGTCACGGGAAACTATGAGGGGCAACGGGAGGCTAGGAATGATCGGTATGTGTGTGTGATAGTTACTGGATTCACAAGTAAGCCTCTACGGGGATGGGTGAAGGACGGGGCATACCGAGGCAGCGGGACGATAAACACAGCAATATTGCGACTGAAAAAACAAATGGCCACCGAGCAAAACAAGATGGCGGCGGTCAGTCACGGGAAACGCAAATCAGCGTCTAACACAGCAAACTGCAAAAGCATAGCAAGCTACCGTACTTACAGTACCAGTGAGTTGATACTGTAGGAAACAGCTGTAGAAGCTCACGGTACAGCAACAAAGGTGACTCGGAAGTCAGGCAGAGTTGCAGAGGTAGATCACGGTAATGAGCAGCAACAATAGCGACTTAGAAGTCAGGCAGCATTGCAGGTAGTAGTAAAGTATCTCAAGGGTTCGTACTGTTGATACGTGCCGATGAGACAATCCGAGCAGCAAGTCCGTACAGTTAAGTAGCAGATTCACAGTGTGGATAGCTAGTGCGGTCTGAGACGCTCTTTTATGCTACCAGATACAAAAGAATTCCTTCCCGCAGAAAATCTGGCCGCTGATTGGTGTATTTGAAATATGCACTTCCTTGTGGTCCAATGGCATGGCAGAGTTTCGGCGGCAAGGTTTTCTTTGACTCTGGTAGCATAAAAGAGCGTCTCAGACCGCACTAGCTATCCACACTGTGAATCTGCTACTTAACTGTACGGACTTGCTGCTCGGATTGTCTCATCGGCACGTATCAACAGTGCGAACCCTTGAGATACGTACACGTACTGTAGGTTAAATAAAAATTGTCATTAATTTATACAATTGGTGTTTGTACTGTATGATTACGTCATTTTGCCAGGCGTGAAATTATCGCTGTATTCAATTTGAAAGCTTTTCTGCCTACTGTAGGCGGGAAGTCAATGCAATGTACAGTAAGACAGTATGAAAAAAAGTTTCGCCTACTGTATGAATAGCAGGTGGAAAAATTTGGTGAATTGGGGTGCAATGTTGCAGGAAGCCTTCAACGTCCCCTAAAGGTACTGTAAACTGCGTACGTTTTTTTTTTTTAAAAGTCAGAACACACTAAAAATTCACTTTCATTTTGGGTGGTGGAAGAAAAAAATAGGGGGGAAAAAGTGAAACTTGTAGGGGTAAATTTAGTAAGATGGGAGTTCTATTTAAGAAGTTACTGTACTGTATGTTGCCCATAGCATCCAATCAGATTCTACTGTACTAAGCATTTATCTACAGTAGCACCTTCTAGAAGATACTGTACAGTAATACCTGGAATCAGATTGGTTGCTATGGGCAAAATCACTTAATAGCACTACCATCTTTGTACATTTACCCGCTAATATATAAAATGTACTGAGTTTAGTAAAAAAAAAAAAACGCTAAATGGGTATACAGTAGATCTGGGCATGCGCCTGAGATACGATGATGTACAGTATTGTAGGAAACACTCAAGCCAGGTGCAAACTTGTTATTGCAGGCGGCTGTAGTGTAATGGTAAATAATCAAACCAATACATTACGCTGCCTGTACAACCCTTTTGCGGGTTCGAAGCTTGAAAGGTTAGACTTTTTTGTCAAAATACTGTGGCATAGAAATACCAGAATTTCTGGATAATGTACTGTATTAGTGAAGATTTCAAACAAAATAAAATTACCGTATAAAGTATGTACTTTAAAGGTCTCGAACCAGCGGGACAAGAAAATGGTAGATGCAGTAGGGCTAGGTATTAGCCCCCTAGACTACTGCATCTACTGTACTGTAGTTCCTAGAGTCAGGGAATCACTACAATGTCTACCGTATTGTACTTACAACTACAGTTATAAGTACCGTATAATACAGACAACTGGGCATGCGCAGTGCTATGAGACTCAATACGCCACAGTGTAGCGTGCAACAATGCAGTATACTGTATGGCATACCGTATGGAGCAACAAACTACAGTACTGTAGCTGGGCACATATACAGTACAATAGATTGATTTTTGTAAGGGTTGGATAACAAGACTGAACTACAGTACTATAGTGAACATTAAAAAAATCCATTAAATTATAAAGGTCTCGAACATACTGTAAGGAGTGAAGTGTAAGCAAGACGGATCACCTAAGCCCTTGCTCACAAGTCTCTCCTAGTCCTCTACAGTGCTTTATGTGACATCTACAGTACCATACGATGACATACAGTACTCAGGTTTCTGTAGCGTAGAGGTAAGAAATCTAACTTCTACATTGCAGATGTCTGTACAACCCAGGTTCGAAACCAGGAAGCTTAATAATGAAGCTTTTCATTATTATTAGACAGTCAAGGTTACACTTTTTATTTTTAATATTATTATTACACAGTCAGTGTAATAATAACACACTTTCACTGTGTGTGAATCTTGACCTGGTACTGTACAGTATTATATTCCATACTGTACGCCATGGCGTACAGTACATAGCCATAGCGCTACAAGGGTATGGCTATGGCGCAGCACCACTGGCAATGCATTGCAACCCCGCCACTGGGCACAAGCCAGAGATCTTATTTGTACCGTAACCCATCAGAACTGGCTATAAGTTACCACAACGCAAACTGTGCTGACAGTTGACGCAATTTTGCGGTTTAAACGCCGAGTCAGTTTCTACTAGAGAGACCCCTCTCTTATACACAGTCAAGTATCAGTTACTAAACATATTAAATTAATAATGTTACCAAGTCTAAGACAGCATTTTCATTGACGCAAGTTTGCGCTCTGCATCTGCCCTACAAACTGCTGTTAGTCCACTACTGTAGCACCTTATGTACTGTAGTAATGAATTTACTATTGTGTATACTGTGCAGTACTGTAAGTCTCGGACAATGCAGAATGGCACTAGTGTCAAAATTCAACAGTACTGTTAGCAATACAGACAACTGGGCATGCGCCATAAAATAGCGCTACTTAATGTATGGCTTGGCTCCACTGGACATGGGGCACACATTCCATTGTGATTAAAATCTGACCACTGGGCACGCGCAGACATTGACGCAATTTTGCGGTTTAAACGCGCAGTCAGTTTGATATACAGAAAACAGTTTCTTTAACAGGGCCCATTGCCACTTGATGGTCATAATAAATAACTATAATGTCCGCGTTCATGTCAGCGCCGGCATTGACGCAAGCTTGCATTCTAAGGTACAGTACTGTATGTACAATAATAAAAATCCTAGTTTCGCTGTTTGACTCCCGAAGCACTGGGCAGACATGCGCTCCACATGTACTGTATTGAATACTGAATATTTTAAGTGAAGATTTTAAAAATAAATTAAAAAAACATACTGTATTTTCAAGGTCTCGAACCCACAGAACAAGAAGAGAGGAGAAGCAGTGAGACTAGGCATTAGACCGCTAGGCCACATGCTTCACCCATTAATAGAGTTCTGTAGTTTGTAAAGTCTAATGTCTAAGCTTCTGTCAAACAATCATCGGCCGGTGATACAGAACATACCGTACGGTACATTGGAAAGTGACACCTGGTGGGCAAAATGTTGTGTTACACATCATGAAATCACACGCATGCGCTATGTAGTTTAGGAAAAGTGACACCTGGTGGGCAAAAAGTTGTATTACACTTAATGAAATCTGACGCATGCGCTATGTAGTTTAGGAAAAGTGACATCTGGTGGGCAAAATGTTGTATTACACATAATTACTTTTTTCACAAATAAACTTTCTTTGTGGCGCGACTCATGGTGTGGTGTGTGGCGCGCCATACGTGGCGTGAGAGATAGCGCTGTGATGCCACGTTATAGCTGGGCACATCAGTATATTGCTAGCTATAGTGTCTGTGACTTTACAGTATCTCTTTTTGACACCAAGGGACATATTCAAATAGGATTGAAAAGTCCATTCTCAGACTTTTTCGCCATCATCACCGCTTTTCAGAATGAAAATGTATCGCGCTCGTCCCCACGTATCTCCGTATTTAATTCCAAATGGGCGTAAACGGCACCCGGCGAAAACAAAATGAGTCAAAAGTGCTGTAATTTTTTGGGAAATCGGCCTGACACCCCTCAAAAGATACTGTGACATGGGGGTTCACTATGGATACCCCCGAATAGCCCTGCTGAAGGTATTTTGGGTCTTTAAATGGTCTCAATAGCTGCTTTTTTGCGTCTTTGAGAAAGTGGTGAAGATTAGCATTTAGTAATGTTTTAGTGAAATATAAGTAGTCCCATCAAATATGGGGTACATATCCGAACCCACCCGAATTTAGCAGAACCAAGTCAGATCCAAGCAGGCTCGGAGATTCCAGCCTGACTCGGATCTCGAAACCGAGGCAAAACGATAGAGTCTGAAATCTCGCAGTTCGCAAGCTTTCATCTCTATGATCAATGTAGAATATAAGGGACCACGCAACGGATGCCATTTCACTCCGGCTGTGGAGACTGAACTGGGAGGGTGGTTAGTGTAGGGCTGGGAGAGGTGCTGGTGTTGCCTGCCGTGTCCTGGGCTGGTGACTGCTGATCCAGTCTGGGCTGGTGCTGTCACTGTGCTGTCTGCTTTGTCCGTCTGGGCTGTTGCTGATCCATCTGGGCTGTCTGTGCTGTCTGCTGTGTCCTGGGCTGCTGTTTTACATGTTTGCTGTGTCCATCTGGGCTGGTGAAGAACTGCAGATACATCTGGGCTTGTGCTGTGGCCATCTGGGCCCAAGTTCTGGACTAAAAAAAAATATATATATAGTCAAAAAAAAAATCAATCAAAGTGACTTTTAAATTTTTCTTTTTTTTTGTGTTAGGCTTAACCGCAGTACCGCACAAGATCGAGCCAGCAATGCAAGTTGCAACCTAGTGCTGCCCAACTCCAGTTGTGGTAAAAAAAAAAATCAATAAAAGTGTCTTTTAGATTTTTCTGTATTTGTGTGTGCGTGCATGTTAGGCTTAACCGCAGTACCGCACAAGATCCAGCCAGCAATGCAAGTTGCAAGCTAGTGCTGCCCGACTCCAGTTGTGATCAATTTGTGCCTTGGACCCAAGTTTTGGAGCATAATAAAAATAGAAACCAATTGTCTTTTTTTCTAATAAATGTCTGTGTGTCGGTGCATGTTAGGCTTAGCCGCACAAGATCTAGCAAGTAGGCAATGCAAGCTAGTGCTGCCTGACTCCAGTCGTGATCAATTTGTTCTCTGGGCCCAAGTTCTGGAGCATAACAAAAAAATAAAATCAATTGTCTTTTTTTCTAATAATTGTCTGTGTGTCTGTGCATGTTAGGCTTAGCCACACAAGATCTAGCAAGTCGGCAACGCAACCTAGTGCTGCCTGACTCCAGTCATCATCAATCTCTGCTCTGGGCCCAAGTTGTGGACCGTCAAAAAAAAAACCATAGTGTACTTTTTTGTCCATTTTTTTTCTGTGTACGCACAACTGCATGTGTGTGAATTTTGTAACTGCATCTTGGCTACACTATTGGTGCTTGTGACACTGCTTCAAGACCACAGAAAATATGGAGGGCTTTCACATGACAGGAGGGCAAGGCCAAGAACCACATGTTGTAGCTGCTGCCAACAGTGCAAGGCCATCAACTTCCTCATCCTCTTTGAAGGCCCATGCCCCAGGGCTTAAGTCATGCCATCTATTTGGTAAAGATACTTTTACTGAAGTTAAGAAAAAAATTTTTTAAAGGAAATTTGCCTTTAGATAAACAAAAAATTGGCAATATGCCATTCACTACACAAAGTGGAAAGGAAAGGATAAGGCCTTGGCCTTTCTTTATGAAGACTGCTGGTTCCGATTCTGACAGCCCTTTGGAAAAAACAACTGTGTGCCCTGAGAAATCGAAATCACAAATCCCCAAGGAGAGTGCAAGTGTGTCCACAGTTGCCATGTGTGAGCCAGACCTAAATTCTAGTGTACTGGAGGATCCTCCAAGTTCCAACATTTGTGTGCAACTGTAAATGTTGGGAAGGGCAGGCAACATCTTGCAGACGTAGTCAGTAAGGATGCGTCTGTGGAATTGCACATGGAGGAAGAGGATACTTTGGTAGTTGAAGGTGTTAAGGATAATGAGGATGTTGATGATGAAGATGTTGGTGATGAGGATGTTGATGCCGAGGATGTCCTTTGTGTAAGTAAGGCAACAGCTGTTGCCCATGAATTGAAAATGCCAAAGCCCATTGTGGTCATGCGGGGCAAAAGACAAAAAAATCCACTTCTCACATGTGGAATTATTTCCACCGCAATCCGTACAACAGTTGTCAAGCCATATGTAACCATTGCAAAGCAAGAGTGAGTAGAGGGGGGACCTAAACCACCTTGGAACCTCCTCCTTGTTATGTCACTTGGAGCGCAATTATCAAATATCAAAGTGTATGTCGCCAGGTTCCAAAACTCAAAGTGTAACAAGTCCAGTGTCACCTACCTGCTACCTCTCTGTGGGATACAAGCACCTTCAATCTCCAACACCAACACCTGCATCATCATCAACATCCTCATTCGTGATCGGAAGTAATTTAAAAAAAACAATTGACTATTAAACAGTCCTTTGATAGAGGAAGTAAGTATAACAACTGTCACACAGTTTCACAGCGGTTCACTGATGCCATGACGGCTGTGCTAGTATTAGATGGTGAAATAATAAAAAATGAGGATGATAGTGTAGAGGAAGTGGAAAAGGAGGATGAGGGAGAAATTTGTGTCCTATCTGACGCTAATGTGGATGTTGATGATAAGGATGTGGTTTGCGTAAATCAGCCACCAGTTGCAGCAGTTCTTGCTAATGATAAATAGAAAGCCAGAAAAGCAACATCTTGGGTGTGGAATTATTTTAATCTAAATTCTGACAACAGTTGTGAAGGAATCTGTTCCATTTGTAAAGCCAAAGTTAGCAGAGGAAGGGACGTTAACCGTCTAGGCACCTCCTCCCTGTTACGTCTTTTGCAGCGAGTTCATGCAATTTGTTTAACAATATTATAATTTGTAAAGTCAGAGAACAAGCAGTCCAGTATCAGCTACCAGCAGTTTGGACCAGCACATGCAATCTCCACCACCAACACCGTCATCATCAACCTCCTCCTTAATAATTGAAGGTAGTCCTTCCAAAAAATGTTTTGTGGGAGCCTAAACAAACCATGGAGTTCAGCCACGAAAGTGTCAGTCCTAGTGGCTAAAGTGCTAGGATTATTAAACTGAGCATGTCCTTTTTAATATCCCACATAAGAGTGGGTGGGAGGGACAATTCCATCTTGCACCTCTTTCCTTCACATTTGGCACAATTTGGGGCATTGACAACTGACATTATTTATAGTTTAATAAACTGCCAACCTGTCTGCCACTGCTGTGCGCCAATGTTTCTTAGATGTCCTCTATTTTTTTAAACTGCTGTGCGTTTGTGCTGCTGCTCTGTTACTTACTTTAGCAAGCCATCTCGCTGCAGCCTTTGGCCTGTATTGGTGAAAAATAGTGAAATCAATATTGTGAGCTGTGAGGTGGTTAAAAATGTCTAGACATTCCTAAAAATGAGTGTTAGTAATGTTAATAATACTGTAGGAACAAAAACAGGCCCAAATTATACGGTTTTAGCTGTTTATATCATTTTTTGAAAAAATAAAGATCCGAAACCAAGACCAAAACCTAACAACAAAACACCAAGGAAAAAAATCCAAAACCAGATTCAGATCCAAAACCAGGGGAGATTCAGATCCAAAAGAAAAACACGGGGGTCGGCGCACATCTCTGATTTAAACTGCGAAAATGTCTGAATCCAAAACCCAAGTTATGTGAGAGAAAATAAGCTGGTAGATCATGAAACAAAGAGCGAACTTCTGCCCATCCAATTCTGCCATAGACAGGGGCCTTTATGACCACTTCACACATCCTGACAGTGTTTTTTGTGTGTGTCATCAGTATGAAATAGTGCAGTGGGAGAGGCATAACAATGGGTTTAGTTCTCAATTCAACCTTTGAAAATTAATGTCAGCAAATTGATTACATTTTCTTAAGACTCTTCTTTCTAATCCCTATGTAATCAATTAAACAATGGTTTCACTGACATCTCTTGTAAATATTTAATAGTAATGTGGTTTCCATTACCTTTGAGAATAATGGCAACATATGCTGTATGCCAAAAGAATATGTTACTGTAAGTGCTCTTGCACTTTCCCATTTCAACACTGTCATTCCACTAAAACATTTATTATTTATGTAAATTGTATTATGCATAATGTGTCTTCATGAAATTAAAGTACTAACTGTATGTCAACATACCTCAGCATATGTTCTTAAAGTTGTCTCTTTGGATAGAAATTCCATTAGTTAAGTCTATACGTGTGCCCAATGGGAACATAGACAGAAACAAATAAACAGATTGCTCTTAAACCTAAGGGTAAAATCTATAAAATTTTGACACACTTTTCTGCATGTTTGATTACTTACATTCATCAAGAATGACAAAACTCATTAAAGAAGAAATATCAAAGCATAGTTGAATGCTTAGTATGATGATATAGCTATAAATTCTCAAAAAATATGCCCCACTCTCTGTTTCAAGTGAATTAAACTAAGAAATCTGTGATGCATTAGCTTAAATAGAAAAGACAAAAGTCACTTATGAACAGATTTACATGTCCCAAGCAAGTGCAAGCTACATTTTTTGCTAGTTGAAAACATATGGTGTTTATCATTTCAGCTAATGGTTATAATAAGTGAATGACATTCAAATAAACATTTGTAGAGTGTATACTAAGGTCCAATAAAGCAACCGGCATTTACTGATGAACTATGGGCTTGATTTGGAGTTGTACGCAAACCCGATGGTTTGCGTACAACTCTAATGGTAGCCGATCAGCACATGCTCAGGATCTATACTGTGCATTTGCTGATCAGTGTCTGCAACATTACTTGCAATTTCACCTAAGGGCCATTTATGGGAAGAGGCATTGACAGCCAGCATATTTTAGCAATGCTGCTGTGTCCAAGCATGCAGTTGATACCCCTTAGACTACACATCTGTGGTGTGTAATATTAATTAGTGGTTTGCTAAGTAGCAGTTTTGTATATGATATGCAAACTACCAAATGTCACATGAACTTTTCAGTGTCAAACTGATGTATATAATAAATGGCTGAAAACTCAAAGTGCATTGTGGTTATTCCAAACTCTCTGTTGGATGTGAACACAGAACTCTTCTTATTTGAGATATGTGGTATTTAGAGAATTCTGAAAGTTGCATATTGTTTTTTTTGTTGTCTTGTTACTAATTTCCTTTTTTTCTGTTTGCAAAGTCATGTTGCATCATTTCTGTGAGTTGGGTGTGACAGGTACTATAGTTAGTTTCGTGTGTGTGGGAGAGGGATGCTATATGTTTTGTACTGTGATGAGGCTATGGAGAGTGGAAGCAGAAGATGTGTGTATGAGGCTGTGAGAGGAAGAAATAGAAGTATTCCAGAGCATACTTACCTACTCTCCTGGAAGGTGCAGGAAACTCCACATTTTTCAAGTACTTCCCCACACATCCCCATAAGAGTGGATAGATCTCCAGCATCCTGCCAACTTCCTAGTGAAGGGGTAAGGTGCTAAAATATTGTGAATTACTTTGTTTTAGCTCTGCCTGCTCCTTGCAGACTCACAATTCACAGCATTTTCATGAGTTGGGGGCAGGGCCTAATGATGTGAGAGTTCGGCCCCACACCCTGAAGTCGTCTGCAGCATTCCCTTTCTGGGATTCTCCTAGAGAGAAGAATTTAAAAGTAGGTAAGTATGGGCAAGAGGCTCAGGAGGGTGTGGAGGAGGCAGGGAATTATGACAATTGGCAAGTGGCTAAAGCATAGCTGGCCACAATATTAGGTTCTCACATAATGAAAACTTTGTTCACAATAGTAAAATTGTCTATGAACAGGTTTGGGGGAATCCAAAAGCAAAAAGCACATTTAATTGTGGAGTGGAGTTTGTTATGTTGTGAATGCAATAGGGACATTAATTGGACAGTGGATAAAGACGTATTCTTACAAAAGGAATCATAAAGAGAAAGTTGCAGAAGGGAAAAGGGCTATTGACTCATATTGCTTCCACATGAGCAGGACTTCCCAGGATGTTTTTTCATACCCTCCCTGTAACTGTCCCCGTCTCCTTCCTTAAAAAATAAACAGAAAGCCATTTTCCTCTTCTTATAGACCTATAAATGATAATAATATTAATAATAGACCTCCATGTATTTCAGACAATGTCCAGAAGAAACCGATCCTAGGAGGAGGCAGAGGTCTCCTTGACCAAACTTTACTACTTGACCTCCCAATTCTCTCAAATTGTTGCCTTTTATGCTCCCTACCCTCTTGGCTTGATATAGATCAGCCTATGTTAATCTCCTAGACCTGACCCCATTGTGTTGCCTATCCTTCATACAACAACCCACTATTGCTAAATTGCTCCCTACTAGTGGTGGATTTTACCTAGGGTCTGCAGCCCATTCAGTAAAATGTTCCACTCCCCTGTTATCCCCCCAGTCCCCCTGCATGTGAAATAGCAGCCAACAGTAATACAAGTAGAAGCGCTTCCTATTAGAAGCACTTCTGCTAATCACACGTAAGATAGGCAGTCCAGGGGTAGGTGTCTCCTCCCCCTGGGACTGCCAGTCTGGACTGCCATTAGCAGAAAGTGCTTCCAATGGGAAGCACTTCTGCTTTTATCACAACAGCCTTATTTGGCTTCTTGGGGCTGCAGAGCATACAGCCCTTAGCAGATGCTGTTTCCTGCACATGCGTGTTTATTTTTTGCCTTTTTTTTCTTCTTTGTATGTGCATGCACATTGAATAAGTAGGACTACACACAGCCATCAGGTGGTTTGGACTGCAGCCCAGGAAGCCCCCCCCCACATGGAAATGAGGTAGAAGCTGCTATTGCTCCCTACTTTGAAATTTGGCTCTTCTATCTGGGACTTATATTTTTTTAAACTGAGACCTACCATGCCATTGTCTCCATTGAACCCTAGATGGCACAACCTCTTGTTTCCCCTGGTTCTTCTATTGCAAGATCTCATAGCTGGATCCAGATGGGCCTTAATTTCTTTGCAGATTTTACCAGTCAAGGTCAATGGCAATCCCTAGCAGAACTTCAACAGAAGTCCCCATCCTGGACACTCAACCCTTTTGAGCTTTTCCATATTCATATCCATTTCCAGCATTCCCTCATGCCCTATACTCAGAGACCTTGCACCTTTTGAAAGTCTTTGTAAACATCAACTTTTGACTAAATGCTTAATTTCCCAACTTTATACTATTCTTTTGGACACTGCCCTTCCTTTTCCAAGATTAGACTGAGCAAGACAATGATTTTGGACCCCCTCCAGACGAGGAAGCATGGAAGGAAATTAAATTTGGGATAGGTAAAAGCTCCATCTCAACCAAAATAAAAAAAACCTACTGTAGTACAAAATGTACTATCCTTGATACTATACCCCTATGAGACTTAACAAAATGTTCCCCTCCTCTGCACCTGAATGCTGGTAGGGTTGTGGTTGCAGGAGTAATATGCTACATATATGGTGGACATGCCCAATTATAGTTACCTTTTGGGACTAGGTTCATACTCTCTTGAATTCCCTTTTTGAGGCTCCAGTTACAAAGCACCCCTAGTTATTTTTGCTATGCTATCCCCTTCAAGATCTTAATATATTTTCCAAAAAACTGGCCACACACATATTGGAGGCAGCTAAATCTTTGATAACCCTCATATGGAAAAACATTTTTCCTCTGTCTCACTCTGTTTAGATCTGGCATGTGGTGACTATGGAGGAGAAAAAATACTACCTTCATGACAGGGGCCATTTTTTCAGCCAAGTTTGGGCTCCCTCGCTCTATTTGGATGTAAACCCACTTCTTCCTCTGAATCTATGCTCTGTCCCTCTTATATGACCCATGTGTGGTGAACACTCTCTCCTAATCTGTCCCATTCTCTTTACTTGATGATTTTTTTGATCCTTAGTCAGAGGTTACTTATATGGCCCTATCTCGTGTATCTCATGATCTCCCTCCCCCTCCCATCCCTTTCTCTATATTAATCACTTTTTACCACCATTTTGGTTTATTTTGTTATTACGGTTTATTATACACTTAAAAAAAGTGGTCACCTGTTAACATCTATTCCTTTTTACTTTTCATTTCTTGGCAACTTTTTGTTCCAAGATGTGACCTTGTTGCACAGTAACATTCTCTTTGTATGTTATGTGTTCCTCCTTTCCCTATACCACAATACTATTGTTATTTTGTCAGTAATTTTTATTGACCATTCAATATAAATAATTACAGTATATAAAAAAACTGTATCAGAAAAAAATGTACTGCTGTCTACTGAGCTAAGCTGGAGGTACACATGTATAGATGTCCAATTATTACTGAGAAGCCTATTTCCATTCTCATCACTGTACAAAGTAACTTATAAACTATAGAACTATTATACAGTATATGTGCTAACATATTACACTACTAGGTCATCCTCTGTTCACATTATTATTTTTTTATTGCACCATGTTCCTTGTTTAGAATGTTTTATTCCTCATTAAAACTTTAAAAGGCTATGACAAAAAACGATTGCTGCCAGTTACTATCTGGTGCAAAATGAGAGCTGTTCTGCAGAGGATTAATACCATGTACATCTCATTGCATTAGTTTTTCTCTACAGCAAAAAAATATATGTTCTTCTGTATTTCAATCTGAACACCTGCTTTCAGCCAATCTCCACTCCTCTGCCTTTACACTCCTCTGTAAATGCAATCACTATGCCCTGTAAAGATATGCACCCTTGTGGAAATCTAGTAAAATGAAAAGAAGTGGTAAGGCTGACTTGTAAATTTGAGACCATTTTAAACCCTGAGGTTGGGATGAGAATAGCCCCACTTTTAAAAAATATATGATTGACACTTGTAGGTGATTGTTTTCTATGCCTTTTTAATAAGGGAGACTATTGTGGGGTGAAGGTTTTAGTGTTATTAGGGTGTGACAATTTAAATAATTCCTCTTGTTTTCTGGAAAGGAAAGGACACACGGAAGTGCTGCCTAGCAGAATTGTGCTGTTTATTTACTTTCATGTATTATATTAACTTCATTTTCATCATCTTTATTTATGTAACTTGCACCCTTTGTCCTTTCTCCAGCCCTTTTTCCTTTCTTTCCTTCTCTTCTTTTATATTCTTTACATATTGTCTCTAATTTTTTTATTTTCTTTAGACTTCTTGTTTTGTTTCTTTTAATTGTTATGTCTCAATTGAGTTGTCTTGTGCCTCCCCCTGCCCAGCTGGGGGATTTTCTGTGTTTGTCTCTGTCATCTGAAGGATTTGATGGAGCTCCAGCAGTGCCTTCAAGATGCTCACAATTGGCTACAGTGTCTCGATTGCAGAATGATTTGCTCCACCACTTGTAGTAAGGCAATGCCAGAGGGCTATGGCAGAGACCATAGGTTCAGCTTTGCCTGGTTCCTAAAACCATTTTGTGGAGTCATGCCCATGGCACTTGTGTGCCAGACCCAGGGTTGAAGGCTGGTCACTCCATGCCTCCAGCAATATGGTTGCATCTGGAGCTCACTCTCCTGAGTTTGTGGCCTCCATGACTGTCAGCAACATGGCAGCCCAAAGTCAGAGGAATGATGCAGGGGGAGATTGTGTGGCTGAGAGATGCAGGGGGCAGGAAGTTACACAGGGGGAACAAGTCTGGTTGAACCGCTGTTGTATGATGATGACATTCTTCATATTCCTACACAAACAGGAATCTTCCAGATGATGTGAACCTACATGAATAGTGAATGCTGACTGAAGATGTCATCTTCCCAGGGAGGATATATTTCTTTAGAGGTTCCACATTGTGAGAAACTACCGTATAGGTAAGGTGCATATACTGTAGAATGGAAAGGAATGTTCCCAGAATGATGAGAAATGGGTGGCATGTCATGTTGACATGCCCCATTTTCAGTGGCCATGCCCATTCAGTGGCCATGCCATGCCCTTGTGACCACACCCTTTTTTTTGCTGTGTGCCTTAGGCGTGCAAATATATTTTGCTATGTGTATGTGTGTGTGTGTGTAGTGTGGAGGGGGCGTCATTCTTCAACTTGCCCTGGGTTCCAAAGACCCTAGTTACAACACTGAACATAGGGTATTTATGGCCACAATGGGATGCAACATGGTAGCCCCAGGATTGGATGTCAAAGGTGTGGCACTGATTATCATGGGCCTATTAAAAAGCAGCAGTGAGGCAGTTAGCTCTGCCAGCTGGCTTGTCTAGGCATAATGACTGTGTGGCCTCCAGGTCACAAGTAATGGAAGCAGCCCTTAGGCCAATAGCCCTCAGCATGGCACCACTGTACATTCATGTGTGGGTTTAGTGGTGATACCTAGGTGATGCAGGTGTTGCAGAGGTCAATTATGAAGCAGTGCTTAAGAGCTGCTCAGCAGGCTCTATTCTAGAAAGCATATGTAATTTTCACATGCATTGATTCAGACTTGGTTCAGGGAGCATTATTCTCTTCTGTACAGAGATGCCTTTACTGTGAGGTTCTTGTGCTCACGAGAAATCAGTGAAAGATATGGCTGTTGAGGAACAATTACTATGCAAAAGGTGCACTGATTTGTGTACATCTGATCAAGTGTTGCCTTGGCTCACCAAGTATGGTGCACCCATTTGCAAGGGCACATATTTTTCTACTGCCACTGCTACTCAAGTTGCATCTACTGTGCCTTCCACCTCTCACTTGGTAATGGCAGTCAATGCTTTATTGATGCTTGTTGGTGCCTTTCATCCTTCTTATTAGCACAAATTCTGGGCCCAGGATTCTTCAGCTACCATGGTTCAAGGATCCATGGGACTAATGCAGATGATACCACTCCTGGCTCCATTGTTGCAGGCTGTAGGCCTTTCTGTGTCACCTGTGATTGCTTGCTCTGCTGCTACTGTACCTTACAAACTGCTTTGCATGGCTCCATGCTGCCTTCCTATTTTCCCTCTGATTATAGTTGTGCAGTTGTTTTGCCCACCCAGAGCAATAATTTTGCCATTAAGGTCACTAATGTGTCAGATAGGACTAACCCTTTTGAGAAATTGTCATCGGAGGTTGTATGGAATTCGAAAACGAGAATATTTTTCTTTTATGTCCAGCATGGACTCCTTATGATCTAGTGTTCAGGCTCCGAATCAATTCTGTAACAGTAGATGTCGTAAGTGCTGATGTCGAGTATATAAGTTGTGATCCTCTTATTTAACTTGGCTTGATGGTATTGTCCAGTGTGAAAACACAGCCATTTTGCAGATACATTAATTTTTGTTTACTGTTCAGTCTTTGTCCCTGCACCTATCAATGCCGTTTGAGGGTGTGGTTGTGTGTCTTTTCTGTATTCTTTCTTTGTCAAGTTGTGCAGTTTTTAAGTCACTATTTTAATTTTTTCATTTTAGGTTTGCATTTAGCAATATTTACTACTTTCATATTAGTCAAACTTAGTGTGATTTCATTACTAGTCTGCTGCAGTTCTTCCCTTATTTGGAGCACAGCATTTGCACTCCATCCCCCTTTTCTCCTTAAATAGCATCTTCTATATATTTTTTTAATATATACTGTATGTAGATTACATCCTAAAGAAGGGTGGGTTGCATGGTCAACATTTCTTATGCTTGCCTTTTTTTAAAATTTATAAGATGTTGTTCACATGATTTTTGGTAAACTTTTTAATTATTTTGTCATTTACGGATAGTCATGTTGCATAATTTTTTAAATTACATTTTAAAAGATTTCTTGGATTTTGACATTTGTCTACATTTTTGCTTTGTTTGTTAATGTTTTTTTTTTGCATTTGTTTATTCTCTCATTGGAATACAAACCATAGGATTAACTACTTATTGCTTTGCAGGGGCCTGTGAGGGATCTTGTTTTTTTTCCCTATCAATAGCATTAATTATTTTAATTCCATATATATTCATGATTTATAGGGTTTTGGTTTTTACCTCCACTCTAGTTTCCATTCAGCTTTGTTACTCTCCAATTTGTGCTATTGCGCTGTTGGTGTATTTGGTGATGCGTGTTTTGTTTTATTTTGTTTAGTCATTTGAAACTTCCTGATTTGGGCAATTTTAGTTTTGATTTTATTATACTGCCCGAATAATATACTTATTGGACATTTTTTTTTCTTTAATGCCTCGGCAGAGGTAAAATAGTGGTTAGGAGAGGTAAGGACGGTGTTGTGTTTGACTTACAGTGATCAGTTTCCATATTCCTTTTCATTATTCCTCAGTGGAGGTGATTTTCTGTTATGATGAAGATGGTTTGGTTGTGTGAGCATATAAGTATAGCAGCTGTAAGGATGGGGTTGTGTCTGTGGGAGATTAGGAATTGCACTATTATTGTGGCAAGTTTGGGATTGGTCCATTTTACAGCTATTGTTCCATTTTTGTTGGGATTTTTGGTTCAGTTTAGTTTAGAGTTGGTTTCTTTTTAGGTTATTGTAACTGTACTACAACATTTTGTATTGACTTGGTGCAAAAGATGGATGTTTATTTGTGAAGATGGTATTTTTATATTAAGTGGGTGTGCTCTACCCACAGATTTAGGCCTTAATTGTCCCAAATTGGGATTTGGACTCAATTCGGTCAATCCGGACCTGCTTTGTGGATTGTGGAGAGTTGAACACCAATGATTGAAGAATTATATGCAATTGACTTATTTTGTTCTGGTTCTTTTTGTCCACCATCAAACTAACAATTTTAATAAATCAAATTAAATATAAAAATAAATTTGATCAAATTTTAATTGCCAACCCCAGTTGTCATGTGATATTATTTTATTTTGTTAAGTTTTTAACTGTTAAATATTTATAAAAGGGGGTTGAATTACTGACTTCTACTATTAGGGAGTTTAGGATTTCAGATTCAAAAAATACCAAATTAATGAACAGTGCAGGATTTTCCATTTAAGCATAATACAATTTGCAATCTTAGGACTGGACTAGACTTCTAATTGAAGAGATTAATTATTTATGTTAAAGAATTTAGAAATAACATATACATAATGTTAGTGTTTATGTAAGATGCCAACTTGAATATTGATAAGAGCAGTTTTGAAATTATACAGATCATTTGATTCACATTCCCTTCAATGAATGTAGTTGTAAAGAGATTGTTACATCTAGTTTAATCAGGATTTGTTAAGTAAAATTAGCAGGAACCCCTGATACTAAGAAGACTTCACAATTGTAGGCACATTACACATCATGATGTAAAAACATTTTGGGCCAGATTCTGAGTCAGATGCAGCAGTGCCATGGCTGCATCTTTTAGGCTATTGCCACTACAAAACCCATGCTGGGTATACAGCTGTGGATCCAAATGTGCATGGGCTGAGATGCCCACTATAACCATCTTCAGATGAGGCAATAATGCCAGATGTCTCTTTAGATGCCACTATCGTTCGCACCAGCCCTACTGAGTATGGCCTACAGTGTGAGCAATTAAGCATCTGTGCATGGAGCCACTATTAGTGACACACCAGCAACACTCCTAGAAGACAAATCATCTCCATGTGTCTGCATAGCCACATCCCTGTCACCTCCAATTCACCACCGAGGGATATTATATACAATTCTAATACATTTAAGTGCTTATGAATCAGTACTGCAACTGTGCATAGACAATTGGGACACCTAAGCAGTAGAAAAAAAACCTCCACTGTGTCTGTCATCAGCTGAGCATGCATATCAGAATCATGCATTTTATGTTGTTTATGGAGCTGTCAACATTTCTCAAGTTTGCCTCTATAGAAAGAGCTAGGTTTTCATGTTTTTGGAAACATCAGTTGGCAAAATAGCCCTTGGGACATACATAGACCCAGGAATCATCTGAAGAGGTCAGTAAATAGGAACATGCAGAGAAGAAATCAGTGATTTTATTGAAGAGCAGACATGTATAGATGACATTTTATTATAAAAAATAATGATGATGGCATGTCACAGCCTGCTAACTTAACCTTCATTTTTTCAGAAGGTATCTGCCACAAGACTCAATATTATCTCTTATTCAGTAGCCAGGGTGAAAAATCAAATAGTATACTTTGGCACTAATTCTATGAATCAAAATAAAAAGTTAATTAAAACTTTAGAAGAAAAAGGTGCAATTAATTCAGCAGGGTAGTGCAGAATATGATCTTATATTTCTAAAGATGCAAGGCACAGAGAGTCTCTAGACATAAAATAAATGATAGAAGCCAGTTTTACAAATTCAGTGATGAAGTTAACAGGCTTTAGCACAAAATGTTTAAAAACTCATTGAGGAAACCCCTGTAGCAGGGCTTGATTAAGGGCAGGGCAACAGGGGCGGTCGTCCTGGAGCCCCCACACATAGGGGGCCCCCACACACTGTCCCTGACCCCTGGCCACATGCCCAGCAAAAAGGTTGATCGCGATCTACAGGAAGCTCATGGAGTTCCCGCCTGTAGATCGCGCTCAACTTAGGGTAAGTGGGAACGTTGGTCTCTGAATACTGATCACTTCAGAGGCCAGCCTTCCCAGTGATGCAGTGCGTGGGTGATGTCTTGACATCACCATGCACTGCAGAGGAGAGGAGCCTGTGCGCCTGATCCAGCAAACAGGTGCAGCAGCAGTAGCAGTGACGGCAGGACTCGGGAGCTGTGACGGCATGGAGCAAAGACAGGTAAGTTTTTTTAGCAGGGTGTGGAGGGTAGGGAGAGCTACTGGGGGCACTACTTTATGGGGCACATCTACAGGGGGCATTTAAGAAGAGGCACAACTACTGGGGGCATTGCAGGGGGCATTGGAGGAAAGGCACAAATACTGGGGGCATTGGAGAAGGGGTACAGCTACTGGGGGCATTAAGAAGAGGCACAACTACTGTGGGTATTGCAAGGGGCACAAATACTGGGGGCATTGGAGGGGGCACAAATACTGGGGGCATTGGAGAAGGGGCACAACTACTGGGGGCATTTAAGAAGAGGCACAACTACTGGTGGCATTGCAGGGGGCACAAATACTGGGGTCATTGGAGGAAAGGCACAAATACTGGGAACATTGAAGAAGGGGCACAACTACTGGGGGCATTAAAGAAGAGGCACAACTACTGGGGGCATTGCAGGGGGCACAAATACTGGGGGCACTGGAGGAAAGGCACAAATACTGGGGGCATTGCAGAAGGGGCACAACTACAGGGGGCATTGCAGAAGGGGCACAACAACTGAGGGCATTCCAGAAGGGGCACAACTGCAGGGGGCATTCCAGAAGGGGCACAACTACAGGGGGCATTGGAGATTAGGCAGATAGACCGGTATGTATATATATATATATATATATTTATTATTATTATATATATATAACTTATTGATAGGGGCCCCCACACATTTGTTGCCCAGGGGCCCCCGCAGACCTTAATCCGGCCCTGCCCTGTAGTCTAGGTGATTTTGATTATAATGAGGTGATGAGAGAATCAAGGATTGGCACTTAAAATTGCGTTACTAGTAGCAATGGACATCTAAATCAAGACCAAGTGGTATACATACCTGGCCAAAACTGGATAATGTACTGTAGGCAAGAGAATGTCAGTGGTGTCAGAGACCAAGTGAATGGTCCCAATGAGATAATGGTTGGTGCTTGCACACTTGAAGTATGGAGTCAACATAAATGTCCTTTTTTTTACCAGAGACCCATGCAAGCAGGTGATGCACTTTAAGGTACACCCAAGAGAGGTCCAATTAGAGGAATGTAAGAGCCCAGTTGCTGTGGCAAGTTTTTGGAACAAACCACAGTTGGTGCTTGGATGGGTTGAGAGTTTTGGACCTCTATAGGTACTTGACTGCATCCAATCTGTCCCATTATAATGCTCCACTTCTGGGTTCTTAAAGGTACTTTTAATAACCCACTCTTATCACACCTCTCTACAGTAGCCAAGATCACACCCTTAAGCAACTGCTAATAAAAGAAGGAAAATAAATCAAAGGATAAAATACAAAGACAAAGACACGGCAAAGGAAACAAGCCAAATGTCATGATTACAAAGAGCTGAGTGTGATTGAAAAACAAACTGGGTTAGATCAAAGCAAAAATTCAAACTAGCACATCATAGTCAAATAATCTGCTACACTCTTTATCCTTGAGCCTGCGGACATTAGCTGGTGCAAGCACAAATATGTCAAATTTAAAGATTACCTTGGTACAATAGAAAGTGATAAGAAGCTGATTCTGAGTCGGCCACATCCATGTCTGTATCTATTGGTGGTCGCCGCTCTGCGACTTAATGCAAATGCCATTGCAAAGCTCTTTTCTGGTGTATATCCATGCGTCCGAATGTGCAAGGAATGATATGTCCACTGTCAGCATCTGTAGACACTGAAATACCAATAGGTGTGATGACTTTAGGTACACCATGAAATCTTGTACCAGCCCTATGTCAGGTGCAGTTTGTCCATCCAAATATCGCCTACTATTGAGGGGTTGAGTATCTTTGTATGCAACTGTACAAATTGACGCTCCCGTGACACTTCCATTACATGGAGCTGGACCATCTCCATGCCTGCACTAAGCCACCTCCCTGTCACTGCCCAGAAAATCCCAGTACTTTGTCAACACATTTACAAAACTGAGCATCTCCTGTTCACCTCAATCACAACTTCAACTCAATGTGCAGGCTATCTAGAAAACAATCGCTCCACTGTGTCCAACAACGGCAGTGCGTGCGACTCAGAAACAGGCCCAAAGTGCAGGTTTATAGCTAAAAAGTGGGATAAAAAATGAGCATGGTACTATGTCACTAATAGAGTATAAGCTTTAAATAGAAACACCACTAATTAAGGGTATGATGATAAATCTATATTCTCAGAATTGTGAGTGACAGACGCAGAGCTGAATGTACGCCAGCACATATAGACCAGCAGATAAGCCTACTATATTTAATCTTGTTAGGAGATGTATCTTTAGCACCATGTGCAGGGTACTTGCTGACGACAATGCTAGTTGCAAACCAGGCGCATATGCAGAGGCATATACATATCAAAATACATTAAGCTCTGCATACATGTGAAAATTTCCTAGTTTTCTGTGCAATTTACTTTTCAGAGATATTCGTTCATTTTATTTCCTAATTTCCTAACAGTCTCTGAATGAATTGATATTTGCTTTATTTTTTCCATGTTCAAATAAAATATAATTTCTGCAGCCCTTTTATGGTCTGCTTCAGAGACCTGTTAAAGATAGAGATGAGTGCAGACCCATGTGTTTTTGTTCAGATTCGGTTTTGATTTTGGATTTTTTTAAATTGATAAAAAAAACCTGCTGAAATCAAGTAATTTGGACCTGTTTACATGCAATCCAAAACCAAGATTTGGTTTTTAAATTTAAGTTCCAAACTTACAGCAGACCAGAGGCAGGACTCAGTTCTACTGGGAACCCCAAAAGTACTAGAAGCCGGAACTCTATTCAAAACTCGGAGCCCCAAAGTTCGGGTGTGTTTGGTTTTCAGGCAAACTGAACAACACATCTCAGGATACATTCTCATAAATGTACAATATTTGAATATAATATACAAGTAACATGCATAAATCTGACTGCCAGTGATACATGTCATTGATTGGCCATCCAGTTTTCAGTAATGGAAATGCTGGATGAACAATGTTGGACAGAATTTACTGAGCCTGTTACATTAGTTTTTTTTATATAATTCAAAATAAAAAAAGATTAGTTGTTTACTGATTTTGTAATATAAAAAGACAATACATTTTTTTTTATCATTTTGTCATGGCATTAAACACTATAGGGGCCCACTTATGTGGCAGCTGGGGGATTTTATGATAATGCTAATGAAAATCTTGCGGCTGCTTTGGTGTCATTATTTTATTCTCTAAATGCTTCTTCATTGACAAATGCATTAAAACTGTTCCATGCATCTATTTTAGCAGCTAGCTATAAACAAAATGCCATTAATCTGACTGCTATACAAGACTTAAAAGTTTATAAGTCCCAGAGGCAAAATCTGATATTGCCCTGTAAATTTAGAGACAAAGTTTATGGGAGCTGTAGGCATAGCTTGAGCACTTTATACAGATTTCTGACAATATACTCTAGGTCTGCATTCACTATGTTAGCACCAGAATGTTGAATGTTATGATAGCAACATGGTTAAATGTCAACATCTGGAAAATTTCAACATAGACAAAATGTAGACATATGACGGGTTGACAAAGTGAAAATGTTGACATTGATGTTAGGGTTAGGATTAGGGTTATTGTTTAGGGTTTGGATTAGCATTCGGGTTATGGTTAGATATTAACATTGTCAACATGTCGACATTATGGCAGTGTTACATGTTACAAGTTAACATTTCACATGTCAATATGATAAACATGTTTACATGTACTCTGTTGACATACAGTACATGTTCACATTATGTTGTTTGTTGACATTATGACCGCTGCCTTAATCTATGTATCCCCACACTCTGCAAAACAACAAGGCACAGGGCCGTAAAACCAAAGGGATGGCACCGTGGCTGCCCAAGTGGCACTTGTATTCGGACTGCGGGGTGCCTGGAGAGCAGCATAGCATACCCTAAAGACATGTCCAGCTTACTGCTCCCAGCCCCCTCTTCTATGCTGTCTTAAAGTCACATATATAGAGGCAGGAAAGGGGGCTGGCCAAGGGTGCAAAAGTGACCTGCCATGACACTGACATGCCATCTGGATATACACATCATACATTCAATATACTGTGCTATAAATGTTTACGTATTTACAGAATTTCTATTAAACTAAAGGCAAAACCACTAAAATTTGAATCCAACATTCAGAATGATAGAATTAGTACTAAATTATGTAAACAATAGAGAAGTGACCAAGGAATATCCAATTCTTAGGAAACAATACAAAATGTGATATATATATATATATATATATATATAGATATATAGTACCAAACAACAATACTGTATACAGCATTATATTTCATAATGTGAAGCAAGCGATGTGAGTATTTTGTGACACAGCTACTTAGTGTAATACTTTTGAAAACTCTTATTCACCTCTAAATCTTCAGTATAACCTGTGGGAAATGAAAGTCAGGTTAATAATGAAATCTTGATTCTATTTTCTACTTAACAAGTCAATAGAGAGCAATAGTTTTAATACAAAATGATAGTACATGGTTTAATTGGAGAAGATGATCCTACACATTCACCTCTGGAGTGTTGTAAAGCATAATAATATAGACTGCGCTCAGCAATACCCCCTAGATAATAATACAGATCATGACATTTTATCATGCTTATTATATTTAGTAATTACTCAATGATCAATGAAGGCCTTTAGTAACTATGCAGTGACATTTATTGTAGATTGTTTAGGTTATAAGAGCAACTTGAAAAGTTTATTGTGAAACTACCTAAATTAGAAATGACCCTTGCAAAGATTTGGTGTAATTTTTAGTACAGTACAAAACCTTACAAAATCCACTCTAGATCTTAGAATCTCAAGGTCAAATTAATAGTGATTAAAATACTTCTGCAAACGTATCATAGAAAAAAATTATTGTAAATGATTATTATTGAAGGGTCAAGACCAAATATAGCTTGACCTGTTCTGCTAATGGTATTGTTATTAAATAATATTTTTTTTCAGTTCTTTAATGTAGGCTATATTTTGCATACCATTAATGAGCTATAATGAATGTCATTATAATCAAACACACCTGCTTAATATAAAATATATATTTCATGGCAAAATGCTGTTTGCAAATTAAAGTTTCCTTATTAATTCATTTTAACGTTTGTACTTTATTTATTAAAACATTACATGGACAATATGTGTTTTTGTCGATTATGTCCTATAATTCAGTATATGGCATTTTAAAAAAAGTCTAGGTTTACAATAAAAAAGAGCAAATTTTGCCATGTCTTTGCCTACAGTATTTTGTGAATGTCCTGCACATACAGCAAAGCATGTATTGTATATTTGTGAATAAATTTGGTATGGCCAGCAGCGGTGAAAAATGTTGTTGTAGGACATCATTGTACTGTAGGAATAACTCTACCTGCCTTACAACCTCCATCATTCTTTCATCCAGTTCTTATCTCTGTCTTTCCCTTTCCTTACCCTGTTCTTCTTACTTACTCTCTATAGACTTATACTTAGAATCTTTATATGGCATGTTTCAATTCAGATTTCTCATCATGTTTTTCTTTTCAAATAAATCATTAGCAGTTAACACCATTTATTTCCTCTTCCTCATCAACCACCTTATGGACCCTTATTCATGTTCTACTCATTTCCAGATATCCAGGACTTCCAGTTACTTCGTGCAGAACTCAACGACTAAGTATCACATTTTTTATAGTATCTCATGAAAGAGGACACCATGTCTATACTGCATAGGCATACAAGGCCAGACTTATGGGCCTGGATCTTATGGGCCTGGACCTGAAAGTGATTAAGGCTAATTGTGAGTAGTGGAGTAAGTGTGGCCAGTGCCATAGTGATCATAGTTAGCACCTCTCTACAGCTACATACATCTCCCTCCTACTTTCCTATGGTCTTTGCAATATGTATGGAGAGTCGACAGTGGTAAAACATACCAATTGTCCCTCATGCCAGGATAAGCTCCAGGCTTATCATGCCAGTTCCCAAAAATTAGAACTATACTACGCAACTAGTTTGTAGACAAAGCTATAATCTTTTTTATTTCCCACTGAAAACAAAAACCCAATATATGGTTTAGTATCTAAATATTATTATATTTATTTAAAAAGTGCTCAGTGGCTGTACTATTGGTGTATTGACAGAATTCTGGCTATTATGAGGAGAGCATGTGCATAGAACCATACGATTAAAGATGGATCACCTGAACCAAGTATAGGGATAGTACAAATGTGTGCTGATGATGATGAAAACTACCTTCACCATTGTATAGATGGGGTGGTGCATAGGTCACATTGATGCAGATGCCTCTGAGTACAGGTGGAAATACGTTTCTACTTCAAAAATTGCAACCACTTTATGTGCAACTCTCAATCAGGCCTGAAGGGTCTGGGATTACACACACACACACCAGCAAGGACCTTATACACCTATGTATAATGGCCTGCTAAAAATTGAAAGCAAGGCATTGGCTTACTAGATTAGACTAGTTCAGACTGATTCCCTACCACCTTGCCCAAGCACTATGTTTGACTACCATGACCAATTTCAATCTGCCATAATTCAACTTGGACTCCCACTCTGCTGCTTACATCTGCTATGTTTTGTTTTATCAGCCCACTGCGAGGAGAATGCAGTAACACTTTTGCAACCTTGCATGATTTTGGCATAATTCTAGTTGGTTTCAAGTTGCCAAATGTAAATGAATAAGTCTACAAGCAAATTCATTAAAATCATGCCTCTATCAATCTCACCATGATGCAACTCACTCTCCAGATGTTTCTAAAGTAAAAGATACAGATTAGCACATGATATAGTCAGCAAGTTGAACGGGAATGTACCAGAATAACTTTCAAAACAACAGATGGGCCTCAGGACAGCAAGATTGATGAATTCTAATATTTGAGGAATATCAGCACAAAAGTGGCTTATCACAAAACATTCAAAACCTATATAAACCAGTCCACAGACAATTTCCCTTGAGTTTGGATTGGATGTAACCGGGCTCCATACTCTCAGTGAGGAGTAGCATAGGAGTGGAGCTGACCATCAACATCAAGGCCAGGGCCATGTTGGCTATGTATCAAATATACCTATAGATCTTGAATGGACCTGGACTTCCTCGTAAATCATGAGGTTGTTTTGGCTGTTTAGTCTGAATAGAACAAAGCTCCTGAATAATTGTAAGCCTGTGACAGTTGATCTTGAATTATTGTCAGGTAGTAACTATGCAGTGTCTGGGCAACATAAATGATTGTGTGCCCTGTATTTTGTGGACTCAGGCTCGTTTCATTCTGTGAGCTCATGAGTGTTAGAGATTGCCCATTTAACTTTTTAGGCACTTAAGCTAAGTGTTAGGCTGTGCAATACCTATACAGTTGGTGGCCTTCTATAGGTTCTTGGTACTATCTAATGTTCTTGAGGCTTTTGATTGTACTCAGTTTGCATGGATATCACCTCAAATGAGGCCTAAGATGTTTGTGAATAAGCATCACTTCCTCTCCCTCAGTGTGCAGATGGTCTATGATGTTAACCTAAAAATCACATTCATTTGGATGGCGTTCACATAGACGGTGAACTTTTATTACTCAGGGTCAGCTTACTACTTTGAATTAGTTTGTAGCTACCATATTGACTGAAAACTTCTGCAGGTAAAAGTAGAAGGAGTCCACTTCCCCATATTTGATGTGGAGCACAAGGGGAAGTTGCACGCCAGCATCGAAACAGCTGTGGGCACTTACTTCTGCATTGTGAGGTGTTATTTCATGATGCTGAGATAAGTGGGAATGTTGCTTGCTTTACAATATGCAACTTTATTGAAACATGGATTATAAATTAACCTACAAATATATTTTGGCATTGCAATCATATATGATAGACCTCAATGAAATAAAATAAAAAAATCCATGGTGCTAATTCAAAATATCCATATAACAGTGTCCAAATAAATTAATGTCCAAAAAAGGGTGCCTGTATACATAAAGGAGCAGCTATCCTTGTTAGTGGATCCAACACATGATCCAAATAAATCTATGAAAAATAAAAACAAAGGGCGTCATATATATATATATATATATATATATATACTGTGTATACAGTCAGGTCCATAAATATTGGGACATTGACAGAATTGTCATATTTTGTCCTCTATTCACCACCACAATGGCTTTGAAATGAAACAAACAAGATGTGATTTAACTGCATACTTTCAGATTTAATTTGAGGGTAATTACATCCAAATCAGGTGAACGGTATAGGAATTACAACGGTTTCTATATGTGCCTCCCACTTTTTAAGGGGCCAAAAGTAATGGGACAAACTAAACAATCCTAAATCTAACTTTCTCATAAAAATACTGCTTAATGCTATTCTTCACCACTTGTGCAAAGACACTAATTAGAAGTAAGTGCAGCACTTTAGTATCCCAAATAGCTTTAGTATGGCTAATCGGGGACATCTATATTGATCCCCAATATTAGTACATTTTTTGGAAGGTCTCAGGCTGATTTCCCCATTTTTTACAGCATTTTTCGCCTGTTTGAGTTTCGCTGGGACGCATTTTCACGTCCTTTGGAAATTAATACAGCGAATAGCGGGGGTGCGCACGATAACTTTCCATGGCCAAAACACGCTATGTACTGTAGGTGAAAAGTCCGGCAGGCAGAAAAGTATCGGGGGTGTGAAACTGCTTGAATATGGGCCCTAGTGTCTGACAAACATACAGTACACAGTGACAAAAATGCCTGCAGTCTATTACATCTTCCCACCAATTTCATCCACCTACTCCCTCTAATGATGTCCTCATGGCATCTATTTGTAGCACTACAGCACATGCACTCATCTGTGTGAAATGATGCAAGGTCAAAAAGGCAGGACTCTTATATCCTATTTAGAATATGCAAGATCCAAGATTTACAGTAAAATTATGTTTTGCCTCATTTCAGTTCTGAACTTTGCGGGAAGACCTGAGCTGGGATTCGGTTCTCCTCAGAAAGCCCAATATCATGTGTTTTTGGTTTCCTGCAAAACCAAACTACTCATATATAGTTACATACCCCTTATGTGTGTACATCCAGAAGTGGTATCATGTGAACCAAAAATTACATTATGGGTGCCAGTGGCAGCTTTGCCAGGCAATGGCAGCTGGCTGGCCCTGTGATGTATACGGTGCCCTATAACAAATTCAAAACCGCAATAAAAAAACTAATGACTGTATGGCAGAATCAAAGTAATCGCACGCAATGCAACTGCAAAAATATGCTAATGCCTGCCACAGCTCAGCATAGAAATAACCACTACTGCTCTCTCACATCTGTAATACCTTGCAGTCCTGCATATACATCAGTAACATCAGAGCCAACCCTAGGCATAGTCAAACTAAGCAAATGCCTACAGGCATATAGAATGCCTAGGGACATCCAAGCCCACCTAGGGCTGGCAGAGCTTTGGGGAAGGCACAGTGGGGGCACCTACAGCCAGCTGGGCAGATACTCTGGCAGCTGCTACTGCGACTGCACAGCATCCACAATTGGAGCTCAGCTAAGAGCTCTGATCAGGCCTGGCAGCATCAAACAGTGAGTGGACAGCAGCAGAACAGTTGGTGGTGGGGCACCTGGATGGTGGCTAGTGGTTAGCACTGGGCCAGCTCTGGGGAGGCACGCACCAGGATGGTGGCCACTTCCATGATCATGATGAGTTTCTGCACATGGGCAGAGGCTTATTCAGAACTATAAGTACCTGCAGCAGCTCCTCCAATGGCCCTTTCCGAATCTCAGAGTAGTGAGTCACACCACACAGCTCTGGGCTCCGCCTCCATAAATCATCACACACAATTGTCTGCCAAACTTTGCCTGCCAGCCTTGCTTGCTGTACCTCGTGTCAGGTGCCTCTGCAGGCTGTGCTCAAGTACAGTAAGTCTGAAACTTGGAGAGGGCTGGGGTGCTAACTGCTAGAAGAACGGTTCTCTGCTGGGATAGGGGTGGTGGATGAGGGTGTGTGTGCTGGGTGAGGGGAGTGCTGTAGTAGGATAGTGGTGCTTGGTCTGGTGAGGGGAGCCACTGCTGTGCTTGGAGAGGGTGGTGCTATGCTGGGTGAGGGCTGGGGTACTGGGTGCTGTACTGGGAGAGGGATGATTGGTGCTATGATCTGTGCTGTACTGGGAGAGAAGTGCTCGGCTGGGGTGAGGACTGGTGTTTTGGGTGAGGGTTGTTGTGCTGGGTGAGGGGAGGTGCTGTGCTGAGACAGAGGTGCTGGGTCAGGTAAGGGGTGCTGATGCTGTGCTGGGAGAAGGGGGTGCTGTGCTGGTTGAGGGCTAGGGTGATGGGTGCTGTGCTGGGAGAGTAGTGATGAGTGCTGTAGCCTGTACTGTTCTAAGAGAGTGGTGATGGGTGCTGTGCTGTATTGGGTGATGAGTGATGTTATCTGTGCTGTGCTGAGAGAGGAGTGTTGTGCTGTGATCTGTTCTGGGAGAGGGGTAAAGGGTGCTGTGCTGAGATGAGAGAAGGGTGATGGGTGCTCTGATCTGTTCTGTGCTAAGAGTGTTGTGCTGTGATCTGTGCTACGCTGAGAGAAGAGGTGCTGGGTACTGTGATCTGGGCTGGGAGAGGGGTGAGTGGTGCAGTGCTGGTGAAGGATTCTGTGCTGTGATCTGTGCTGGGAGAGGGGTGCTGGGAGCACAGCACAATGGAGGAAGGGGTCACGCACAGTGAGATCACGCCCCTTATGTGAGGCCATATTTCTTTTCAGGAATCCACTGGGGGGAACCACCCAAATACTTTCCTAGGGCACTAATTTGGCTAGGACCGGCTCTGAGTAACATCGAAACACATCGGCCCATCATGCACAATTACAGCAGGTCTGACCCATCACCGAAATTGCAAGTCTCATCGCACGCAGAAGGCTATAAAGCTGCATATGCAATTGCAGTAGCTTATTTATGCACACCCATGCAACAGCATTCAAACAGACAGGCACACCTGAGTTTCTGCAACTACTCCCCCGTCACCACCCCCAAATGCTCACGGCCTGTCTTTCACTCTTCCTATCTGCGTGTGTAATCGCAGTGTGGTGCATATGTATGCGCAATGGCTAACAACCACTCGATATGTATATGTTGTTGCAATTGCGATCGCTGCTGAATCAGGCCCTAAGTTGTCTGACAGGGTCAGTGTGGTGAGGACTAAGATCAATTTAAACAGTAACCAGGGTAGGCATGCAGGTTGGAGCAGATGTATCATGCATACTCATGAGGGATACTATCACCAGAAAAAAATATCACATACTGTATTTACTGTAGCAACATAAGCAACATGTATGACATAACTAATGAATAATGGATGAGGGGGGGGAAATACATGAAAAATAAAACATAAATAGATGAAAATAAAATAAATGACAACAACAAAATAATAATAATAATAATATTAAAATAAAAGTAAGAAAAACAAAGAAAAATAAAAAATATGGGAAAATTAGAAAATGTTAATAGTGTTCAGACACAAATGTGTATGAAAAACTGACTTGGGACCCCACAGATGATTTAAATAATGAACTTGACAGGATCCCAGTGACTGCTATAGAGAAATTCATTATTCCCAAGAAAGTGAAAGATGAAACTGTGCAAGACTGAACAAAAATACCTGTATTGTACTGTACACAATACCTAAACTGCAGTTACTCCACCAGGCTGATTGACAATATCAGACAGAGATTCTTTGTAGTATGTGGTATTGCAGTTGTTGGACTTATACCTACAACTGATGGTCTAATCTAAACCCTCCTTTATCAAGGATACCACAGTTTTTATTCTTAAATTACATTATTTCTCACCTCTGTCAAAGAAACAATGGAGTGTACTTTAAATATAGTTGTGGTAAGCCTCTATAGTAACTTTGCACATCAGGAAGGTGACCAGACATTTGCTTATCTAAGACTCCAAGTACTGTATGATGGCCTAGACATAGAATTTTTTATGACTCTGCTTGATTTAAACTTAACAAGCAATTATTTTATCTTTGATGGACCAATATATATCCAGCATCTGGGCTGCAAAATGGGCTCTCGCGTAGCACCTATTTATGAATAACCCTTTATATTTGAGGTGCTGAATGACCTTTTCATTGGTGATTTGGATTTCACACAATTTGTTATATTTTATTGCTGATACATCGATGACATCTGCATGTTTTGGTCCAGACCTAAGGAGATTTTGATAACACGTTTGAAAGTATCAAAAGCTCTGATGCTAACATCAAATTCACATTTGAAGATAGTGATACAGCTATACATTATCTGAATGTAGCTGTTACACTAAATGAAAATGAGATTCTGAAGTATACCAAAAAAACAGTGGACAAAAATACCTTCCTGTAAATGAAAGTTACCACCCTCCATCCTTGCAATGAGGCTTACTATAATTGCAGTTCCTTAGAATCTTCAGGAGTTACTGCAGTGATGCCATCAAACAGATTGACATCATGTTGATGAAATTCATCACACAAGGGTACCATCACCAAATCCTGAAATTGGCTAAAGAGAAAGTAATGGCACTCCTTAAAGTTCAAACACTCCAAATGACAACAAAGACACAAGGTAACAATAAGATCATTTTGGCTAATAATTGCATCACAAACTCCTCCAGTATCATGGCTTATCATTAACACAGACAATAGTTTACCATCTTGGAAGGACACCTCCATAATGCCAGGCTATAGGAGAGGCAAAAATATCAAGGCCATAGTGGTGCATAATGACATTACCAACCTCAAACCTAAGCAGCCTGCACATTTTATGTGACATAACCCAGGGAACAACAAATGTATGAGATGTACAACCTGCAGCTACCTTGAGGCAGGCAATGCATTTTTCACATCCCAGATCTGGCAAAAAATATCAGCTAAAATTTCCACTCACTTGCTAAAGTTGCTTTCTAGTATATTATATCAGATGCCCCTATGGCTTATTCTACACTAGAAAGACTACATAATTATTCAAAGAATGTATGGACCTGCATAGTGCCAATATTAGGCAAGCCATTGAAGGGAAGGCAATTCAGCAGATAGTTATATCTGGGACTTTAAACATAGTCCAGCAACATTATGGTGGTGACAGGGGTAAATCTCTCCTTCAGAGATAATCCAAATGGATCTATACTATACAAACCATGCAAACACTAGATTTGAATTAAATGATGTCCTATAATAGTTTCAATTAATAGTCGGTGTATTGGGATTCATTTCTCTTACAGGCTTTTGAGATTATTATATGATGATATATTAACATCACTACAGATAAGTCATTTTATTTTTATGCTTATCTTATACTGCATTCAGCCTGTTGGCACATTGCATACAGTTTGTGTTTGTATGTTGTTAAGGTTTAGGTCAGCACTTTATTGGATTATGTTTTTACTCATATGTGAGCCTTTTTTCTGCTGATTAGCTGTCTAAGCATTTCAGATTTCCACCTTGCTGTAAACATATATCGACCTGTTCTTTAAGATGGATTTGAAATTCATATGTATTCCTACTGTATTTGAACTATCATATTATTGCTTGGCCAACATATAGAATCAGACATAATTTTAGAAATTCAGTTTTAAAGAAAAATGTTCTGACATATTTTATAGAGAAATGTTCCTTTAAATCAATTGATTACCCAATCCGGACTTTACTATATATACTCATGTAACACTTGACAGCATGAACTGAATTATTTAACTTGATGTTGTGCCTCTTGGTAATCATGAATGCTTGTCAGTTTGATATAATAGTTACAAAAATTTAATGCAGTTTACTTCACAGCAGTTGCTTTCAAATAAACTGGGAAAGTATCAGTAGCTGCAACACTGCCTCATCATTCAATGTCTGTGAGTCTTTGGGCAATAAATCATATCAGATAAAAACATGCTCTGCTTGGCAGGCAATTTTCATATACTTACAATGTTGCTTATCAAGAAGTAACAAAAACAATTCTGTATAGCTTTCCAGCAAGATGCAACATTTTGACTTCTGTGTACCCTTTAACATTGGCAAATGTTAAATATGGTGCTTCATTTTAAATATTGTACTGTCCATCTTCATCCGATGTCTATGAATAAATGTTTTTATACATATATGTATATCTATATATCTATTGAACACCCACATTTTTACAGTTTTAATTTAAATTAACACAGCTTAATGTATCAATGTACTATGGAATTAAACATAAAAAATAAAATAACACTACTCAACAAAATGTGAAAAAAATTCTCTGCATTTGGAATGTAAACATGTGTTTTTGACTAATTTAGGGATGCCAAATTCAGTGGAAATATCCTATTTTAAATTACATTTATTAGATACACACAAATAACAAAATCTGCAAAAGCTATAGCTGAAAAAAGTAAGATAAGTGAAAATTCAATTCATCTCTATAGAATTGAAATATTCTCATCATATTCATTTATAAAATACTAATACCTATACAAATACAAAACTGCTTAAAAACTGCAGGTACTAAACTTCAAAAACTCTTAACTTTTCAAGCAATCAAATTAGCCGTAATGTAATTGTTAATAAAGGATACAATGTAAAGTCAATTTGCTTTAGGAAAATAGTATGTTGATGCTTTCTCTTTGTACAGTGTCTCATTGGTCTCTCTAAAATTAAACCAGCAGTAGTCCACCATCATTTCAGGGTCTCAGCGTACTTGGTAGCAATGCTCCCTTGTCAGAATGTCTTGGTGATAGCGTTCTCCCTATTCATCACTTACAATACCCAGGTTGTCAGGGAAAAAGTCTTGATGAGAATATAAAAAGTTAATTTTAAGTGATATTCTACAACCCATATTCTTGTAGTTATCCAATAGTTCATTCACGATGAACACATAGTTAGCTTTGAAGGAGGACCAAGATGCATACTCAATTTCCATCAATTTAGCATAAAATATATAATCCATAAGCAGTTTCCTTACTTGGGGGGACCATAAATGTGCCTTCTTTTAGCTTTGCTTCTCTTAACTTAAGATACTTATAGTTCAGATAACTGAAAGCCTGCCTTCATTAGGCCCAATTTAATGTGAAGTAGAGGCAAAATGATTTTTTTGTGGCTCAATTAATTGAGTGTACTTTATGTTTTTATCTCCAGTAACATAGGTTTCTCTCTCTGGCCACTTCTTTGATATAGTGATTTTTAGTGTTTCTGTTGTCCCATAAACATATAAACAGCAGTACTTTATATATCCACCCTGCAAACCTAACAGCAGTGCAACTACCTTTTAGTAACAAATGAGGGGTATATTTATTAAAGGTCAAATTTGGCATTTTATGTAGATTTTCTAAGTGATTTTCTGTGTGATTTACAAATTGGGGATTTGCACTGCTTTCAGACTGCTCTTCGAGGAATTAATAAACAGCAGCTACTCACTAGTATTGTGCTAAAGACCAAACTCAATCATTAATCCATGAACATTAGTACATACAAACATTGATTTTTCCTTGTAAAAAAAATAGTGGTCAAAGAAAAGTTTCTTGTTTTTAAACTAGAAATTGTCAAAACCTTGAGCCAGAAGGTACCATTTTAGGAGCCTAGAACCTAGAAGTTTGGCTTGTTGTTTAGATGGTTACAAGTCATGAACTAAATCATTTAATTATTCCTATTCTATGATGTTAGGTGCGTTTGGGGGTGATACTCCACTGTAATTTCTGTATCTTTTGACCTGCTTTCCTGTGATGTCTCTGATTCACTGGTACACACATGAGGTACAGAAACAGACAGCCCTTCTTCATGAGGCACAGGTTTTAGTGCTGAAGACAAATCAGGATATTTGATAGTGTGCTTAATTCTACTGGAATGCCCAGCAATACTAGTTAGACAAAAATAACTGTCAGTACAGTGGTTTTTAGGCTCACTCCATACCACTGGGACAGTCATACCACTCAATACCACTGGGAAAGATTCAGTCATATAACTGGGACAGTCATATGGCAATTTCCTTTCAAACATTTTGTCAGATTAAATGCACAGGTTATTCAAGAAAAATGGAGTGTCCATATTTTATCCTGGTCTACAAGACCACAAAGTAAGCCTTATTTTTTAAGGTGCTAATAGGATTTGACTTTTTGGTGTGAACTTACTGTATACATAACAAAAGTTAGCAGGATGGTTTACACATCTACAAATTTTAGTGGCTACCATTACTTCATATGCACTTACAAACAGCACAAAAAAGTACTCCATTGATACAAAATAACAAACACAAGAAAATAATACCATTAATTTAAAAGGTTAAAATCACCACTTGCACTAGACACTCCCAGTGGTGTGAGGGCCACAAATCTCTTTATGGTGATTAGCCATCAGCCAGAGTGCTGGGACACAGAGACGAAGTCTCCATCTTGAAGCAGACCACTGTGAGAACACCCATCAGTTACTAATGGTCATGGTAAAGTCCGGGGAGTTTCCTGTTTACTACCTAATTTACATGCCGGCCGGGACCTGGGACAGGATCCAACAAGCAACATGGCATCCAGCACTAAGTGGAGTGTTCTGCCTCAGGATCAGCACATGGAGGATAATGAGTAGGGAAAATTCTGATTCAGGTTTCATACAGTAGATAATGAGGAGTCTGGCCAGGATGCACACCCCATAACACATTCAGAAGGGAGTCTTGCGGAGCACTTACTGTGCTTAAATACTTAAGTTTTTTATTTAAATTTTTCAAAATATCTCAAAAACCTTACGTGATATCAAATTTCTGATGGCATATTTGGATTCTAAGCACATAATTAAGTGGAAATTGATATATATAATGTCAGATGCAAAATGGCTGTTGAGTAGTGTAATTGGAGATAAAAATTAATTCATAGAAACATTTTAACAAAGTGTAATCTAAATTTTTTACTCATCAAAGTAGCTAACTTAAACAGATGCTGTACAACCACTGAACACACTTGTGGCATTCTTTCTATAATGGAGATCAAAATTTGTTTTGGAAATTCTTCCCAACACTGTTGAAGAGGTTCCCACTAATGTGCTGCAATTGTAGGTTAGTTTACTTTGTATTCGCCCTTCATCAAAAGTACCTCAATGGAGTTTAAGTCTGGAGACTGTGCTGGCCTCTGCATAATTTGAATTCCACCTTACTGTTCTTTCCTCAAAGGAAATTTTTACATAGATAAGAGGTATGTTTTGGATTATTAATTTGCTGTAGGATGAATCTTTAACCAAATAGGCATAGATGAGAGAGATTGCATGGTTCTTAAAAATGCTATAGAAGCCTATTTGTTTCAGGGTGCCTGTGACTCTGTGTAAGTAGATGACTCAGGATCCAGCACAAGAGCCCCCAGACCATCATGCTTCCTCTGCCAAGTTTCACAGTTGGTGTTACTTGGGTTGATTTGCTCTTAAAAGCATTGCCCTTTTCAATTTTGGGCTTTAACACCTTGATAAGCAGTGACTTATCCAAACCACAGTTCAATAAAAAACTATGGGCCTGATTCAGAGCCGGACGCTCTGACCAGAGTGCTTGCTCTGAATCAGGGCCCTCCTCCATTAAAATGGAGCGTCCTCCTGGACGCTCGTATAGCTGTGGGTCACCACCCACAGCATATACGAGCATGCAAAAAGATGGTCGCGATGGTCTTGACCATCGTGACCATCGAACTTGCGAGGGAAACCCTGCGGTCGGGTTTCCCAACCACAAGCCCTTGGAGTGATTTTGGCTCTATCAGAGCCAAAACCACTCCCACTGACATCACTAGTGATGTCAGTGGGGCTGGCTTCAGACGGTAGGCGTTCCCATGGGAACGCCTCCGTCTGGCAGGCACGCCCCCAGCACGCCCACCAATCAACATCAACAGCACGCCCCCTTTGGTGCGAGACCCCGAGCGATGGAAAGCCTGTCGCTCGCCGGGTCTCGCGCATGCGCACGACGGAGCTCCCTCTGTCATGCGCAGTGGGGAACATTGACCCACTTGCGAGCGTACTGCCGCTCATGAGTGGGTCTGAATGACCCACTATATGCACTGTGGAACCATTCACCAATAACCCTGATAATCCCGAATTTTTTAATTTTTGACTCATCGGTCCATAAGACCTTCTTCCAGTCTTCAGTAGTACAACAGTGGTGTTTTATGGCCCAAGCAAAACTCTTCCATTGCTGCAGAACAGCTGAAAGGCTTTAACCCATTACTTGTTCCCTGATAAAGGCCTTTTTGTATAACTCAGGTATGACATTATATGTTTCTGTTTTTGCTAACCTAAACATTTTTTTAACCTCTTTAACCACTATTGGGCATATCCAATTGGCTGTGATGCTTTGACAAACAATTATGCATATCTGACAACCAATTTTGGATTACCATGGGTATGTGCACTCCTGATACCATGCTTAAGGGGTGCACAGTCTGGAACCTGACCACTAGAGGAGTAGGTGGGCTTGCAGGCAGTAGGATCCACCATCCAGTGATTTCCCTTGTACCCCTGTTGGCCAGTCTGAACATGAGACAAGCAGTACATGTGCAGATGTGACCAAGGTACAATATGTTTCAAATGCAGCTTTTTGGTAGAGACTCCATTGTATGTAATTTTTAGGAATTTTGGAACTCACAGTATAACTATGCCACTTATAGTACTCCAACCACATCAATCCCAGACAGGGTAATTAAAAGTCCTGGCACGCCTTGGTTCTGGGGGGTGGAACCATAGGAGAAGGCATGGTTACACCCACATGTGTATTAGTTCTCAAAGCTGTTTATGCTGCATGACAGCAAAGAGCATTGGCATCTGCTCTGGGGGTGTGGTTATGGCAAAGTGGGGGCATGACCATGGCAATGTGGGGCATGGGAACACATCCCTACAATCCCAGACCAAAACAGTGACCCAGGTCCAGTTATTCACTACCCACTCTCCCTAGTCCCAGGTATGTCAAGAAGAGGAAGCCACAGGCAAGGTTAGCAAACCACAGCTATTATTTTACTTTCCTTAATTCATATGGTGCCACAAAGGTTCTGTAGTGCCTTACAAAGTACATAAACAAATGAGCAAACAAGAAAACGGTGACTTACAGTACAAAACAATTCAGGACAAGGACCTGGTTTAGAAACATTGCCGCAATAGCGATCATAACACTCAAATTAGCAGCAGGACATTAGCAACCAAGTGGTAGGTGCCCTTGTGGGGAGTTATGAGTAGATGATTGTATAATTAAGGGAAGGAGAAGCACATGAGGAAAGAGGGCCCTGCTCATGAGAACTTATATTCTAAAGGGGAGGGACAGAAAGACAGGGGTGACACAGATGTGGTAGAAAGTGTGGAAGGAGTATGAAGCAGTGGGATAGGATCAGTGCTGCAAGGCCTTGATAAAGTAGTGGGTCTTGAGAGCCCATTGGAAGATTTGTAGAGAGGTAGGATGTCTGATAGGAGAGGGAAAGAGTTTTAGAGGTAGAGGGCAGAACAGGCACAATCCTGGAGGTGGGAGTGGGAGGTAGTATTCAGTTGGCAGGAGAGGCAGCATGCATTTGTTGAATGAATTTGAAGGGCTAGAGTGTGAAGGTAGATGAGGTCTGAGATGTAAATGGGCGAGGATTTGGTGAGGGCTTTATAAGTGAGTGTAAGAACCTTGAATCAGGTTCTGAAGAGGAAGGGGAGCCAGTACAGGGCTTTTAGAAGATGGGAGGAAGAAGAAGATTGTTTAGAGAGGAATATAAGCCAAGCAGCATCATTGAGGACAGATTATAGTGGAGAGAGGTGGGAGTCAGGGAGGCCAGATAGGAGTAGGTTAGTAGTCCAATCTGGAGGTGACCAGTAAGTGGATAAGGGTCTTAGTAGCATTTAGGTTGATGAAAGATCTGATCCTGAAAATATTTTTAGATGGAAACAGCAGGACTGCAAGAGGTACTGAAAGTGTGGTTGAAGGGAGAGGGAGGAGTCAAGGATAACTCCAAGACAGCACACTTGGGGGTTGTGCCATCAATAAATAATGGAAATGTGGTAAGTGTGGTTATGCAGGAGGGTGGGAAGATGATAAACTTAGACATAGATATGTTAAGTTTAAGAAAGCTCTGAAACATCCAGGAAGAAATAGCAGAGAGACATTTGGAGATATGAGTGAGGAGAGGGGGGAGAGGTCAGGGGAGGAAAGTAGATCTACAGACCTGTATTTGCAATTGTCTCTAAAGAGGTCACAAAAAACTCTGACCTTTTATTCAGATGTATTTTTTGTTCTGTTTACTTGCAACTCTGCATAAGGCCCATTATTTTCATACTTAGATTTTACTGTTGTAATTTTCCCAATAATTTAGTTGAAACTGTAAAATGACCTTGATATTTCATGATACATACTGTAGGTTGGCTTCTTGCAAATCATAACACCATGCTGATGTAGAGTATTTTAACCTTCTGGGGTAAGGTGGATTTATCTCAAAAATAAAAATCCAGGGCACATTTTTATGATGTACTGTATCAATACAGTGATATGCATTGATACATTGAGTTAGACAGATTAGGAATTGATATGGAAGACAGTGGATTACAGCAATGCAGTTAATAAGTATTTACTGACAGGTGCCCAGTTGTATAATGTTAACAGTCCATTATCTTGTTGCTTGGGTGCTTAGAACTATTAAGAGTTGCCCTGTTGACCAGTGTGTCTAGCTTTGGGAGGATACAGCTGGTGAGAGATATGTGCTGACCTGTAATGGGGAGAGCACTAGTAAGCTCTCTCTACATGTTCAGCATCCATAAGACTGTTTTTAAGATGTCAAGACACAAACCCCAATTCCAATTCAATCCTGGAACAACTGGGACATATAGCAACCTTATGTTGGAGGTCTTTATTCTGGATTCAGTTTCAACAGAATGTGCACCTGAATTAGGTGCTCATTATATGTTGAACTTTAACCACAAAAATGCAGATATACTGATGTAAGCTATTAATTTTATATATAAGTGTATAATAAAACAACTTACGATTCAGTATGCCCATGTAACTATGATCACAAAATTCATCTGAGCGAATGAGTCTCCCCCTGCTTAAATGCTAAACAGTACCTATAAATAGCGAAACTGTAATTGAATGGCTATGTACCATGCCAAGCCCCATCAATATTGCTATATGTGTGGTAACATATTGGGATGTGTAGTCAGTATTTAACAAAAGGGTTGTCATGGAAACACATGTATTCAACCAACGTGTTGAATCCATAAGGATGTGATATAGTCCAGCATATGCCAGCTGCATATATGAGCATCTCTTGCAGATGAACAACTCCTGATGCAAAATAAGCACTAAATATGAAGACAAACCATAGCTGCTACTGATTGTGTATTTTATGCAAAAAAGATCCTCATATATCCAACTATACAACAGGACTTCACTGTACTTGTTACTCTGTTAAACACAAAATGTAGTCTGGATGTGCATATACATTATTTAATACAACTTAGGAACTTCACAAAGAGCAAATAAATCATATTATTCAAAAAAGTTTAAAACAAGTTAGAACATGTTATTGTTACCTGAAAATAAAAATAATTGAAAGGAAATAGCCTTTCTGTTTAGGTTATTTGAACAACCAGAGTATAGTACCCAGCTTGTACCTTATCATATATTCATTAGCACATACACATTTGTAAATGATCACACTGTTGAAAGGCACTATGAGAAATACAAGAAATTAATTTACATTAAAAAAATCTTAATAAGTTAATTAAAGTTTATATCCTGAAAATTGGAGTACTGTAAATTAAATAGGGAGATCATGAGTAATTTTATTTCAGGTAAGATACACTGTGCAATGTATTTCATATGGCAATATAAATTAACACAGGATTCATTGACTTTGCTCTCTGTTGAACATTGAAGAGACTTATAAAAATCAAGATGATTGTAATTAACTTTACATTGAAATGGGCTATCAAACACTGTTTTAAGAAGGCTCATACCCTTTTTCATGGAGAGAAAATAATACCAAAACATTTCAGTTTGTGGCACATGACATACTGCTGGGAATGTGGATAATTTACCGCCACCCGGAATGCAGGCCGTCGGAAGCCCAATGGCGGAAGGTGGACCAGGGACTAAAGATAGGCATTGAATTGCCGACATCTAACTTTAGCCCCACGCCGAAAATCCAATGCCTGGCATCCCGAACAAGGTAATCCGAGGACAGTTAGGTTGTAGTGGCAGGGAAGTTGGAGTGTTAGCTATAGACGCCCCTGGGAAGGTCATAGGATTAGGCATCCCCTCGTGGAAGGTTAGGGTTAGACTAGGGGAAGTGGGGGTTAGGGTTAGGCACCCCCATAGGGAGGCTAGAGTTAGGCACCCCCTGGGGAAGGTTAGGGTTAGGGTACTTATGTGCCCCTGTTGGGATGTCCTCCTGTCGGGCTCCTGGTGTCAGTATGAGAATCGGCAGCTATATATACTGATTCCACTGTGCGGATTGATCTACAATTCAATGATAGTTTCAATTAAACGTATAACTGTGAGAAATGAAAAATATAGAAAGTTTTGGGTGAAGATTTAGATAAGATTAAATACAATGCAATGCTTCACTGAGGTTAAGTAGAACTTATTTTAGTGAATACCACCAAAACTGCATTTTGTATGGACTTCTACTTTACCAAATCACACAAATACATGTGCAATTTAAGCTGGTGTTTACCATTCCTATCAACTAACAAAATATTACTACCCTGCCAAACTTGAAGAAAACATATAATGCTCATTTGTGATAACAGTAATATTTTTGGATTTTTTAAAAATAATTTAATATGCTTGTGGAAACTAAGTTGAAAATTGGCAGTTGTATTGTTGCATAGCTTTAGCTATTTTTCTCATACTGTACACAAGACTGTGACAGTCGCAAAAAAAATAAGAAAAAAGGAAAAAACATTTGTATTAAAGGCCAGTCATTCCTATAACTCAACACAAACATCTCACCATGGGTATGATTGGATCTGCTGGCTCAAATTGAAAGTAACTAAATTGTTTTCACTTGCTGTTCTTGATAACTTCAGCAGAAATTTAAAGAAACTTTCTACAGCATGCAACACTAAACTGTGTATATGAGTGTGTATATGTGTTTGTTATATATGCTGCACTGTATATAATGTATATATATCTATATATCTCTATATATATATAGATAGATATATATATAAAACTAGCTTAGGGACCGTCTTTTGTTGTTTAAGTATTTTTGTCCTCCTTGTCCTCAAACGATTCTGACTCAGTAATATGCTAAAGCTGGGTTTACACTGAACAATTATTGGGCCAATTTGCCAATAATCGTGTGATCAAAAGGATTTACCAGATAGTGTGTAGGCATGAATGTTTTGCCATTTTGCTAATACAATGGTTGAAACGATCAGTCAGTCAAGACACAAAATCTTGGCCTCAATCTCCCGATATCGAGCAGTGTGTGCATTCTTGATAATCTGCCCAAATTTCTACGTTTTCCCCTGACTACGTCATCCTACTTGTGGGCAGACATATGCAAAATCCCTTTTGTGTGGTAGAAAATTGGTAACTTCTAATAAAGCATTGCCTAATGTGTAGCATAGATAATGGGGCTTTATAATTTGCCAAAAAACTGCCCCATTTGTCATCCCGATCAAAGTTTTGACAGTGTGTACCTAGCTTTACATCTTCTTGCATACACTGAATTTTTGCATTTTTCAATCTACCCACAGATTTTCAATAGTATTTCAGAAGACTATGAATGCCATTCCATACCTTAATCTTTTGTTCCTGTAGATACCTCATGGTTAATTTTGAGTTTTTTTCTTAATAGCATTCCCCCTCTAAATATACAGCTTTAGTTTTCAGCTCATATAACATCACTAACGCTTGATTATTAGAGGTATATTTGCTAAAGTACATGTTTTTAGAAGTGGAGATGTTGCCAATAGCAACCAATCAGAATTTAGCTATTATTGTCAAGAAGGTGCTAGATAAATGTTAAGTAGAATTTGATTGGTTGCATTGTTTTACATGCCCCCTATGTATTCAACTCTGTTATTGCACTTACAACCTTTGTTTAAAAATAGTAATTAATGAATAGCAGGGATAGTGGCGAAACTTTAGTACTTGCCTCATTCACTGATATTATTGTCAATATTTTAATTGAAGAAAAAAATATTTTTTGTGCAATAAAATGTATTTGTATTTGTATCTTAAAATGTGCTGAAATATGTATATATTTATTACCTGAAGGGTTAGGTCATATATCATATAGAGTTCAAAAATATTTTGTTTGTATTAGTTTCAAAAATGCATCACTGACAGATTATGTACACAAGCTACAATTAGCCAAACAAGCTGGATATATGAACTTTGTTTCATAAATGAATCCATTACATAGGCAAATGCAGGGGGGGTTTCCATCTACCTGGAAACCACCATCCCCAGCCCGCACCATTACCTCAATAGAAATAGTAAAATAATAGAATTTTACTAGTGCTGCATGTTCTTGGAATGGTGCCCATATCTAAAATAAAAACATTCAGCTCAGGCAAGATGGACCTACTGCTTCACCTAATGGCATATTGTGATTGCTGGTCCTGTATATGCTGGAATTATGATACACAATACACTATGTATGACACATATAATGGGTTACTGTGATCGCTAGTCCTGTATATGTAGGAATTATGACGCACAATACACAATATATGACACATATAATGGGTTACTGTGATCGCTGGTCCTGTATATGCAGGAATTATGACACATAATACACTATGTATGTAACATATAATGGGTTACTGTGATCGCTAGTCCTGTATATGCAGGAATTATGACACACAATACACTATGTATGACACATATAATGGGTTACTGTGATCACTGGTCCTGTATATGCTGGAAGTATGACACACAATACACTATGTATGACACATATATTGGGTTACTGTGATCACTGGTCCTGTATATGCTGGAAGTATGACACACAATACACTATGTATGACACATATAATTGGTTACTGTGATTGCTGGTCCTGTATATGCTGGAAGTATGACACACAATACACTATGTATGACACATATATTGGGTTACTGTGATCACTGGTCCTGTATATGCTGGAAGTATGACACACAATACACTATGTGTGACACATATTAAAGCTGTATTAGTACTAATTCTACCCTCTTCATGGACTGGCCACACTCACTCTAAAATTGAGCATTTGGAAACCCCCCCTAGAAATCCTGCGTTTGCCACTGCATTAGACTCCACAATTCTCCCACAGCAGTTTGACAGTACTTTTCATCACTATCATGTGCTATTGGGGGATCCTATTACATCTATCTAACTTACAGTCTTTGGTTTCCCCTTTTCTAAGTAAAATTCTTTTAGTCAGTTTTCTAAGTAAAATTGGTATAGTCAGTGCATATGGTCCCTGGGATAGCAACCGTGCCCCTGTGTACATGTTATCACAGAACTAGGAGGTAAAGTAGATGGGTAGCAGACATGTCTTGAGCAGGGGTGCCGAGAGGGGGGGAGTGGGTACTAATTACCGGCACCGCTCCCCTCCTCTGACATCAAAGCCCAGCACACGCTGCTGTGTGCTGGGCCGCACTGGGAGACTGTTCATGCTGCTAAGAAGCAGCCACAGCAGTCTCCTATGCCTGTGGGGGGAGCAATCAAGCCAAAACTTGTTTTGTTTTTATCTCGAAGGGAGCGTGGCCATGCCTCCCACGAATAGGCCATGCCCCCTTTTACCTGTGCCCGCTGCGGCTCTTGGTGGGCCTGGTCTGGAGGAATATTTTTGGAACAAGTTAACATATACTATCTAAATAGTTCACCATAAATGCTAATCCATAGAGTTTATCATATTTCTTTTTTTGTTTTTTTTAAACCAAGCAAATACTTACATTTATGTGATACAGAATACATTGTAATGTAATGTTCAACAAAGTAAGTGTATCAAAGCTAGTAGCCCAGAGGTACAGCCAAAAGCTATTCCATTCACGCCTGTAGCTTTATCAGGGCACAGCATTTCTTCCAAGGCAATCACAGAAAGATCCTTTCAAGTAAGTTGCATGTTGCTAACTTTGATACACACACTTTTCTGAAAACTGCAGATTTTTAGTTTTACCTGGGTTTAGTGATATGTGTTTTATAATTAAAGCCTGAATTTCAGCTAAGATGGAATGGACTGTGCCTATGTGTTTATTTTGGATTATCAAAACAAAACATGAATTATTGGTAAACAGACAAAAACAAGCTTATTTTCTCTGCATTATTTTTCTTTTTAGTGTAATAAAATGGAACGTACTGAGATATTATCAATGTGTACATTAAACATATGATTATGGGTTAGTGGCTACGAAATGTAATTCTCTTGTAGCTAATCAGTGTAATTTACTTCTCTCTACAATTGCTTGATCATCTTACTTTTAAAATCCAGGAATTTTTTAACTAATGAATATAGGTTGTGTTTACTAATTGATTTGAATGCCATACTTTTGACAACTAGTTTATTTAAAACTACAGATGCAATAATTGAAGTTCAATTTAAAAATTTAATGTAATATTAATTTGTAATTTCATTTGCAGTGGATGGGATCTGGTCAGAATGTCAACATTCAGAATGTTGACAGAAAGAATGTTGACATCAGAATGTCAACAAGTACTAAAAGTCGACAGTCAGAATGACGACATGGACAAGCATTATGATGACATTGTTTAAATGTTATCATGATTAAAATGTTGATAATGTTCATATCGTTGATATTTAACAGGGTTAGGGCTAGCGTTAGTGAAAAGGGTTAGGTTTAGGGATAGAGCTAGAGTTAGTGAATAGGGTTAGGGTTAGAGCTAGAGTTAATGATTAGGGTCAGGTTTAGGGTTAGAGCCAGAGTTAGATATTAGGGTTAGGTTTAGGGCTAGAGTTAGTGATTAGGGTTAGGTTTAGGGTTAAGGCTAGAGTTAGTGATTAGGGTTAGGGTTAGAGTTAGTGATTAGGATTAGGTTTACGGTTAGGGCTAGAGTTAGCGATTAGGGTTAGGTTTAGTGTAGGGCTAAAGTTTGTGATTAGGGTTAAGTTTAGAGATAGAGCTAGAGTTGGTTATTAGGGTTAGGTTTAGGATTAAGGCTAGAATTAGTGATTAGGGTTAGGTTTAGGGTTAGTGGTAGAGTTAGTGATTAAGGTTAGGTTTAGGGTTAGGACTAGAGTTTGTGATTAGGGTTAGGTTTAGGGTTAGGGCTAGAGTCAGTGGTTAGGGCTAGCCTAAAATAATCAAAAAAACTATGTCTACTTTATGGACATGTTGACATTTTAACCATGTCAACATTCCTTAATGTCAACATATTTCAACCTAAAGCCCAAGTCGACATAACTTTCTGGTGTTGACATTATGAAGGTCCATTTTTCATACCACACCCACAGTGGACTACCTCAGTGTAGTGTAGAACACATACAGTATATATATATATATATATATATATATATAGATAGATAGATAGATAGATAGATATATGTAAAATGGAATGGTTCTGCCATTATATTAAGGCTGAATCAAATAGACAGAATTCTCCCACAGATAATTCCTGAGAGGGGGCATTATTTTTAGGAGGTATACCTCAAAATCTATTAAACATACTCAGTTGAAATTTGGCATGGATGGGTAGGACTGACACTTGGTGCTGCATGCCAAATTTCAGGGCAAAAAGTAAAAAATAGTATTTGGGAACAATCTAAAGTCTAAACTGTCAGATTTTTCTGCCAGTTCCAGTTAGGACCACTTTTCTGCTTTAGTCTATAGGGGATATTTAAGAAGGCATAACTCAGGGCAGGCGACACATTAGGACTTGGGGTTTGTTTTATTAGATAGCTCTTTTTCCAGTGTAGGTTCTTTTGGGGTTCAGGTAATTGAGAAAGTTAGTTTTTTAACTGTTAGCCCACAAATGCCCCATTATACAGATAGGGAGTTCCAACTTGCTGCACATGCTCAGTAGCTGCAGGGGGTGTACAGTAGCTTCACCTGGCTTCACAAACAAGGCTGGCTTAGTGGTGGTGGGACCTAGTGGAGGTAGTGGGCATTGGTGTTGGTGGGACCTAGTGGGGGTAGTGGGCATTAGCGGCAATGGAACCCAGCAGAGGAAGTGGGCTTTAGCGACGGGACCCAGCAGGGGTAGCGAGCATGGTGGAGGTAGGACCTGGTGGAGGTAGCATGAATTGGTGGTGTGACCTGGCGGAGGTAATGGGTATGGGCCATACCTGGATCCCAGAGGATCCAGTCCCTGCCAGCCATTCAGCAAAGTTTGGCAGTGGTGCCAATTTAAAAAATGGTGCCTCAGAGGAGAGGAGGATGCTTTCCGGGCCAGCATCCTCCTCTCATCATTACTCACACTGTCTCTTAATTTCTTACATTGTCCTCATCTATAAACTCATTCCATTGATCCTGAAAAGGACCACACTATTTGCTAACATGGTTTTAACCCTAAAAAGGACCTATCTATTAATTTATTTAGAGTATTTAGACACTGTTACCTCAACACTGTGGTGTAAACAATATTGTGTAAGCAATGTTGCTGCAATACCTGAGGAGGCAACTGCAATTTCAATCTGCTTTTGGTTGCAAACTTTGGCCAAGATTAGATTTAGGAGGAATGTTTTTCCTGTTCCCCCTGGAGCATCTAGAAAGACAATACATCCAGTTTTTCTTGTTACCATAAAATTAGCACTGTTATATGCAACTTTTTGATCTGACACCAGTCTAGGCTGATTTTTGTCTCAAATTTCTGCAGTTGTGCAACATTATAGCTTGTTTCACATAACATGTCTTTACTAAGAATGGTAGTGTTACTTCTGTCAGGAGTTGGAATCCCTAGCTGATGGTATTGCCTACCATCTGTTAAAGTTTGTCATCCAAGCAGGTGAGAGCTTGATTGAATATTGCATCAGTGTATTGTAACCTTAGCTCAAGATTGGCTTGTCTCACTTTATAATGAATGTCTTCACTCATATTTCCTATAAAGTCATGCCCGTGTTGACTCAGTAACTATCTGTGCAGGTGAATCAGTAACTATCTGTGCAGGTGTAGTGTGACAGTTGATCCTCCGACTCACTGCTTTTCCGTTAGAGTTCTGCCTGCCCCCGATTGGTACATATTGGCCTGTGCCTTCAGATCAGTGCAGTTTTAAACACTAGAAAACATCCTGAGTGATTTGCTTAAACAAAAATTTCAAATCAGAGACTCCACGGCCCATTCACACTGACCATTTGGTCAGTGTTACCAACGACTTACTATCAGCACATGGGTGGGCCACTGTATCTATCTTTCTCTCTAAGTATCTTTCTATCAACTATATATATATGTGTGTCTGTGTGTGTGTAAAACATAATATGTAGGCACTAGATAATATATCCAAAGTTTTCAAACAGTGTAATAACACCCATAATTTATATGACAAATAAAATGCAATAATACCCTCTTTAGACCAAGCTGCTTGACTCTAAATATTCACAGATTGTCAGAAGTAAATCTGTGAAGAGAGATGAGAAGTGTATTTTGTGCAAAAGTTTTAAAAAATCTGCAAGTCTGCAATTAAGTATGTGGAAGGCATTGTACCAAAATTAGTGATTATGTCCTATTTGCCTATTCATTTTACCAACACAGTGTCCTCTGTCATTTGTCATTTCTTACACACAGAATAGACATATTGGTCTTAACTAGAAGGTTGAGTGCTGCTGAGTATTCCCCATATAAAGCTAAATTCCGTCATTGAGGCTGGTGACCTCTTATACCAAAAGCAGCTTCTGCTGCAAGAGAAGCTGCACAAGCGCACAAGCACATACAACTGTCTAATCTGTTTATGTATTAATAAGCTTTCTGCTGAGGTTATGGATGTACTTAGCATCCACCTACATGCGTATTTTCAGCAAAATGTCATGGTTGTGCATCACAATGATTTGAATATTGGTATAAAAGTCTCTACTGTTGACACCATTTTGTTCCTATGACTAGTTATGTATTCCATCTAAGTTGCTGTGCCGTTAAAGTCATAACCATGGGACACAAATAGGATAATTTTCCATTGGTTTATATAGGTCTGAAAACTCTGCAACAGTTTAAAAAAATGCAAAAAAAGATCAAAGAAAGGGGATTTATTAATTTTTTCAGACCACAAACTTTATTATGCCCACAACTGGAGATTTTTTTTATATTTCACTAACTAAGAGGGAAATGTGTAGCTTTTATTGATATCTGATGATAACTCTGGCACCTTAGCTTTAATAATTTCTAAAAAAAAAAACCTGTTTGCAATTAAAGGAAACAATTAAATTCCTGTCTTTTCAATCTGTATCTTAATTTGTACAGATACTGTGTAGTAAATATAAAAATTCAAACCAACCTTTTCAGATTCCCATTGAATCTGATTAATTTGACTTACAATGGACTCTCATATATAATGATGCAAAGTTCCGCATATGCTTATTAAAATAAAATTAGAATGAAACCGAATGGCAGTAGAAGTTTAAAAGTGGGTGTGGATAAACAGCAGTGTATATCAAAGATTTCTGTTTATTGCACAATACAAATTTCCTATAGCATGAATGAAAAAAAAATGATCATAAAAGACACGTATGGCATGACTGCTATGCAATTACATTTTATATTACAGTTTAAAGAAAAATAATTAGATTTTTTTTTACTGTATTACATTTTTTTAAATTAATTTTTGACCTGCTGTACTTTGCCATGTGAGCTTTTTGTGTTACATATGTTAGTATCACTGTATATCACCAAACAACTCAATATGTACTCTTATCAACCTTATAGCCTTATAAGTCCTTAGTCTTATCCTCATATCATTACACTTCATTACACAATCTTACACTACTGTAGCTGTGAAATGTAGCTTTATCTTTTTCAAATGGAGGAGAATGTTAATAAGTTACATGGGTAGGAGATGCATGAAGCAGTGAAAAGAGTGGAGAAGTGGAGAAGTTGCCCATAGCAATTACTGAGCTTCCAAGTAGTATTTATTAGAGATGTGCACCAACCCTCGTGTTTTGGTTTTGGATCTGAATCTGGTTTTGGATTTTTTTCCTTGGTGTTTTGTTTTCGTGGTTTGGTTTTGGATCTGGATTTTTTTCTTAAAAAATCATAAAAATAGCTAAAATCACATAAAATGGTCCTGTTTTTTTCCTACAGTATAAATAACCTCAATAACAATAATTTCCAGTAATTTCCAATCAATTTTTACCACCTCACAATATTATTTGCTTCATCTAGTTAAGGCCAAAAGGTTGCATCCAGCTAGCTGGCTGACTAAGCTAAGTGACACAGTGGGTGGCACTAACATGTGTCAGTTCAGCTTCTAATTTCCAAAATGGATACAGTGTGTTACACAGTGTGAGTTGGATACACTAATAGTGCACTTACTGTAACAACAGTGTCGTCAGAGCGGGGTTGCTGACGGTGTCCTCAGTACATGGAATGGCAGTGCTGCGGTGCTGGCAGTGTCCTCAGTGAAGGATACTGGTGATGTCAGCAGTGCAGGGGTGCCAGCGGTGTCTTTAGCGCAGGTTTTCTGGCTGTGTCAGCAGTGTGAGGGTGCAAGCAGTGTCTTTAGTGCAGGTTTGCTGGCTGTGTCGGCAGTGCGGGGGTGCCAGCGGTGTCTTTAGTGCAGGTTTGCTGGCTGTGCCAGCAGTGTGGGGGTTGCTGGTGGTGTCCTCAGGACATGGAATGGCAGTGCAGGGGTGCCAGCGGTGTCTTTAGTGTAGGTTTACTGGCTGTGTCAGCAGAGCGGGGGTGCCAGCAGTGTCCTCAGTGCAGGTTTGCTGACTGTGTCAGCAGTGCAGGGGTGTTGTCAATGCATGGTGCCAGTGGTGTCGGCAGAGCGGGGGTGCCAGCGGTGACCTCAGTGCATGTGTGCTGACAGTGTCGGCTGTGCAGGGGTGCTGGTGGTGTCCTCAATGTGGGAGTGTCAGCAGTGTCAGCAGTGTGGGGGTCGCTGACGGTGTCCTCAGTACGTGGGGCAGCAGTGTCGACAGCAGTGGTGTTGGCAGCGGGGGATGCTGCCAGTGCGGGTGCTGGCAGTGTTGGCAGCGGGGAGTGCCGGGGGTGTCAGGCAATGGGGGATGGTGGGCACCATCTTTTTCTCTCTGCTAGTGCATTTAAATGGGCTTAACGCTGATTGGCTGAGAGCTGTGACAGATGGCTCTCTCAGCCAATAAGCGTTAAGCCCGCTCAAAATAAAACCTCACTACCCGACAGCGGGGTTGCCAGGTTTTGCCTTGGGTGAGGGATCCGGGGCAGGCAGGGAGATCTGAGCTGCACTCGTATCGGCCCGGATCCCCGAAATTTGGGTGGGTTCAGATCTTTGAGATCCGAACCTGCTCATCTCTAGTATTTATCAGTCAAGTACATTTCACTTCTCTGCTCTTTACACTTCTTGATACATTTCCCATATATTTAAAAAGGTTTGATAAAAAAGTACATACTTATTAATGGGATTACCTCATTGAACCATATGACAACTGTCTCTGGGCCTGATTCAGCAACGCATGCACTCGGCTGATGTTTTCGCACTGTGCATGTGTGTGCATCCCACTGCACATGTGCTAACTATCCAGTACAATCGGGTAAGGGTACGCAGACTACGTGCAGTTTTTTACGCTGACCTTAATGGTATTGATTGACAGGAACTATTGTTAGTGGGCGGTGACGGGGGTGGTTGGACAAATGCAGGCGTACCTGTGCTTTGGAACGCCGTTATTGGGGCGTGCATAATTAAAGCAGTGTGGTAGTATACGCTGCCAGATGACTCAATGCTCGCAGGAAGTGGCCAAAATCTTGCACCAGGTCAGGTCATCCTCTATTGTGTGTCTGGGTCCAATGGGTCTCGATGTTACTGATGTTTGCACTATACTGCTTACAGATTGAGCATTGAGTAATGGGAGATGGGCGGCATTATGTATTGCTGGGCGTCTGCATCCTTGTGCTGCGGTTGCTGTGCATATGCATTGATAAGCATATACATGCAGAGGCCAAGTGCGTGCGTTCTCTCCCTTGTCTCCCTTCATGAATCAGGCCCTTTGTTAGCTGGCTGATTAGCTGACAACAAAATTTGAATTTCAAATCCCCAGAATTGATTTATTGCCAATAAAATAGCTTCAAACAGAATGTTGTCACCTATTTTTTGTAATATAGGAACTAAAGTGGACAACCGAGAGTTTTGTGCTGTTACACAAAGTTTTTAATATGCAATTTTGGAGATTTCCACATTCTTTCCGTATTGTGTGTGTGGAAACTAGTTTTGTAATTGGCAAATTGTACTTACAGTATGATTCACTTTCAGATGCTGATCTTCATTCAATGTATCTGTTTTATAGGCTTACCAGGAATCCAAATATATAAAAGATACTTTAGCAATTTGTTGTTTTATCACAGTTAATAGAGTTTTGGCACTTCTCTCTGGTACTTCAACAAAGACTATGTAATCCGTTTCCTGACACATTCCTCCAAAACAGCCTTTGTGGTGGAAGAATCATCCTTGCATTGTTTTTGTCCTTCGTAAACAGGCTTTTGTCAACTTCAATGATGAGTTGATCTATTCCGATTTTCTGTTGTGGAAGCTTCACCATAACTGTGGCACAAACGTCCATTGGTAACTGTTCCAGTCAATAACAGTCTTGTCAGCTAAATTGAGTTATCATTGACAAAACCTAGTTGTCATCAGTTCCCCACACCAATGAACCTCACAACAGTCACAGAAGGAATGCAACTCAAACCAGTTGTCTACAGTATTTTAAATTTGACTTTCAATCTGACAGTTCTTCACATTACTGTACATTTACAGAAAAAATTGGTGCCAAAAAGTGCAATGTCACCGAATGTCCAATTCTACACTTTCTTTGTCTGCAAAATGCCTTTCTTCAAAAAAAAACCTGATTTTTCTTTCTTTCTGAGATAAATCCCATATCTGCATGATGATGACAATTGTGTGGTCAGCTAACCAGTTAGTTAGCCATGAGAGAAATGAGACAGTTGACAGATGGCAGATGGTTCAATGAGCCATTCCCATTAAAAAGGACCAAAAAATTTAAGTTTGACTTACTGTATTCTTATTGTTAGGATTGGAAGTCACAGATGCTCTCAGTGTGATCTTGTGAATACACTGCAGAAAATCAGCATATATGGGCTTAGCTCTCTAGGGGCTCTATTTATTATCATTATTTTTACTAAAATAAAGTGAAAAAGCATGTTTTCACACCCTTTTCACATTATTTTAGTTTCAACTAAAGTTACTACAGGGCAATTGGAGTAGAATTCGTAAAATTCTACTCCAACCCTTAAGTATCACTTATTTTTAGTAATCAGCTCGCATTTCCCATAATTGTAATGGGAAATGCAATCTGTGTGCAAATTACTAAAAATAAATTGTGAAAAAAATACCTGGGGACGTCCTGTGATAATAATGCCATCTGGAGGTGGCATTATCCAGGGTCTACCCCAGTTACCGGACTCCTGCTCTGCTCTAACATGCAGAGCAGAGCCCGAAGCCGGCCCCAGTGATCAGCTGTGTGGTCTAAACAGACCACACGCTGATACACTGCAAAAAAAATGGTAAAAAAAAAAAAATAACTTACCTGAGTCCAGGGACCGGAGTTAGGGGTTCTGGTGATATCCTTCTTCCGGCCAGCTGGTCTCCCAACCTGCACTGCAGCCCGGTCATCAGTTGACCGGGTCCCAGTGCAGTATGAGATTTCAGCTGACCGGAGTCATGGAGTACATCACCGGAGCCCGGATCATGCAGGTAAGTGCAATTAAGGGAGGAGGGGTCACGGGGGGGTGCACAATTGTGGGGGGCATGGCTTAGTGCTGGGGGGGTAGCAGCAGCGGCCGGGGGCGCATGCATGGGCACTTTTTTGTGAAAATACCATGATAAAGCTGCTGAGTGGATTCGCAGAGACAGAGCTTTATCGCAAGCTCTGTCACTGCAAGGGATTTTTAGTAAATCCCTGTGATATTGCCTGAATTGCCAGTGTAAATTCAGTTGGTGATATCACTCTACAATCTGAATTCCCAGTATGGATTGTAGTAAATAGAGCCCTAGGAGCCTTCTGATTAGCTCTCTGTGCTTTTTAGTTAGGGCAGCCCATGTATGGCTGCCCATAATCAGTGCAGTTGTCTTGTCTTTTAGGCTCCTTAACTGTTTTTGATTCTGGTTCTGAAATGTGTGAATCTGACTATACTTTGGAATGCCACATGCAGAGCCCTCTTGCATTGTACTCGGACTATTCAATAGAGGTAGCATGCTCCAAATTATCACTGTAGACAGTGTCCACTCCTAGATTTCTGTATGTTGTGACATTAGCTTGGACATACTGTAGGACAGTGTTGGCTAACCTTGACACTCCAGCTGTTATGGAACTACATAACCCAGTATATACTGCTAGTGTTTTGCTATTAGGGCATGCTAAAACTGTGGCAGGGCATGCTGGGATATATAGTTTCACAACAGCTGGAGTGTCAAGGTTAGCCAACACTGCTGTAGGACCATTCCACCTTCTATGGACTATGAGCCTGAATCAGATATAGATGGTAATTTTGCCACCACTGCATATTAGTGCACAGCAGCTGTATGAAATTATGCAAAAGCAGCAGGAGGCATCTTAAGTAAAAAGACACCCACTGCCGGCTTCTCTGATAAACTGCTGCATGGGGTCAACTGCATGAACCTTGGACAACTAAGTAACCCTGAAGTTACTCAGGATGTCTGCCAAAATCATGCGGCCAGGACCAGTGCAGCTGCAACCCAGGATACAACCACTGGCTTCAGTATGCCCAGAAAATGGGTTGACATGCACCTGTTTTCTAGTACACTTCCCATTATCCAAATGCCAGCAGAATGTCAATCATGCTGCGGCTTTTGGGGCACTGTGGCCAGTGTTGCAGGACTAGATCTGCACATGCAAAGTGTGGCTCCTATGCATGTGCAGATCATAAAACAATGGAGATTTACATAAATATTGGATTTAAATTAATAACTGAATCAGGCCCTATGGGAGTACCTACATTATCTTGTTATTCCATTTCTGGTATTGTTGAGTGATGCCTCTAATATTTCTTGTGCCAGTATAATTCCCAGTAAAATCCTCTACTTCTCCATGTATAAGACCTAGGCTCACACGTGAACAAGCCTGACTGTGGTACTGTCTATCTGACACTTCCCTGCTGCAGGTGGAGAGTGTTGGCGGCAGGCTCCTTTGAGATGGATTCTCTTCAAGTCATGTATTTCTCTTTCAGGTGAGTCGCGACTTACCCCGATGGTGCATCCGGCTCCTGCAATACTTTAAGTAACTCCACCCACCTAACACCATACACGGGCGCACTGTCCCCCACAACTACCTTTTGTTTCCAACGGTGCTGCCATGTGTTCCTCTCTCATCCCATGTCCACTCAATTTGAAGACCTGGGAAAGCAGAAGAACCAGACCTTCACACCGTATTTAACCATTTATCTGTCCTTTTTGAAACTCCTTGGTTCTTGCTTCCATTCATTTATGAATAGCAGTGTTCATGTATTTTCCCCAATTATTTTTCCATGAGGTATAAATCATAATCACAGGAGACATGGGCTGCAACATTGTATACATGACTAGATGTGTCATTTATTTTATTTCTATTATTTGTTTCTAATACATTATATGTGCCACAGAGGACCTTAATGAAGACGGCTCATATCAGAGAAGCGGAAGTCCTGGTGTCACTGTGTATCTGCAGGATAATGTGACAGGAGAGCTGCAGACCACCATCCTTGTCTGTGGAAAAATCCTGAGGCAGGAGGAAAACGGAATACGGATGATTAACAAGAGAGTACATCTTTATACCTTCATACAATAATCTATCTGGTACGCACACTAACAAACAATAACATATTTTGTGTACTGAAAATACTGCACTATATTTTCTCTCTCCTGTCTGGCTCTGATACGAGCCGTCTTCATTAAGGTCCTCTGTGGCACCAGAAATCCGGGTCCAGCATTATCTGCATCCTGCTGATATTCTCAGATAAGCCTTAAAGAATTTATTTTTGGTATGCACATTTTCACTTGAGCCTGAGCACCCTTGTTTATAATTTATCACACTATTTGGTGCATGCCCTCTCCACCCCATTTTTCCATATACATATATATATTTGTATATATATATATATATATATAAATATATATATATATATATATATATTTACAAATATAACAACACATTATCAGTCAATTTCTATTATATGCTATTGATTTTATGAAGATATCTGTAGTTTGGGAATGTTTTTATCAAGAAAGACAAATACAGTAAGATACAGTAACCATAGATATATAAATACAAATAGATGCAAGCATAAAGTGTGCAATTCAGCTAGGGCCGGGGCATCTTAAAATTATCTTGAATCCATAGAATTTGTTTTAAAATTAGAAATGAAAAGATCTTGCAAAAGCAATGAAAGATTTACCATCTGTTAGCAGGACTCATAATTATATAAAACATAATTTAGTTCTGGAGACTGCAATCTTTAAGGGCTTGTTAACCTTTCAAATTTAATTTTCACTGTCAATTATACTTAGCGGGAAACTTTCTTCTCTGATTTTTTTTTGCGGGTGGGTAGTTGTTAATCTACAACAATGAATCAATTTTCAGATTTTGTCACGTTAAATAAAATAAGCATTTGATCACCTAAGCAATTATTCTGCATCTTTGATATTTATGTAATAAAGAGATGTCACAATATCAAACACATACCATAAATTAAATGTAACATGTAAGAAGGTGAAGAAGAACTCTACAGTAAGTGGCAGAAGGTGTGTTCTCATATAATTTAAAAGCTACAGTACATAATAGAAGTCAATTTAATATATATAGATTACTAATGTGATACAGCAACAAGACTAAAAAAACGTGCCCTTTTCCTTATCTGGGATGATAAGTATCAACAAAAATGCATTTTAGCTTTTAAAACAGTGACAATTTTAGATTGTGAGATTGTGAGCAGGACCATTTTACCAAATTCTCTATATGTTACTACCTAGTATTTTTTATAACTCTGTTCCCAACTGTTTAGTAGCTTGGTAACTGTTAGTCTTACTGTTTGCTGTTTTTTTGTCTTAAATCCTGTCAGTATAATTTGTTTGTGTGATGAGTGTCGGAGTTGTCAGTGTAGTTACTTTTGTGGGGTTTTTTTCACAGTGCTTGTTGCTATCTGTTATGTTAATGTTATTTAAAAAAAAAAAGTGGATGAGATGGTTTTTACATGATTTTAACATGAATCCCAATGAACTCACAGTTTCTGAAAGGAAGCAAAGGAACTTCTCTAAATACTTGAACTGTGCTTCATTTGTACACTTACCATAACCTACTGCCACCAAGGTAATATTAATAGTGGAAGGCTGAGGGATCTTCCAAAAATACTAAGAAGTATATTTGGCTCTTCAATAGGAAAAGGGAGAGGGACATACTTAGCGTATACAGTGTATATATATATATATATATATATAAGAAGATAACGCTGGCACTCCACATGAACTGAAATACTGGCCTGGGTGCCCTCAAAGTGGTTATATAACCAGGCATATAAACAAAGTAACAGCGGCACTCTCAGGACTTGAAAAAAAATAAGACTCACGACTCCACAGGTCTGCGATTCAACGTTTCAGTCGATTGGACTTTTATCAAGAACAGCACAACGTGATAACAACACATACCTTTAAACCCACAAGCATCCCATAATGTGAGCGTGCATCCTGCCTTGCCGCCCGCCGTTGAAGTGACATCACTCCAGAGGGACCGGCGCATACATAGTGACGCGGCCGCTAAGAACACAGGACGCACATAAGGGTTGTCATGGCAACCCGGTTCTAATGTAGCGGTCGCTGCGAGTACAGTAATGAGACAAAAATCAACCAAAATCGGCAAAATTACATATTGACACCAAAGGGTCTGCATAATCATGAGTCCACAATAAATGTATATATAAAAAACATGAAAGTATACGCATGGCTGTTCTGGCAGGTAAACAAATTAAATACTGTGCAATGACATGTGACCCAACAGATAATGTGCACAAAATAAAAAATAAAACCAGACAAGGAAAGAGACGTGCAAATAATGTAACACTTGTCAGAGGGCTACTAAAGTAGCCAACCGCAGGGAAAGGGAGTGCATGTGCCCAAAGGTGATAGATATGGACACAGGAAAATGAAAGGGAAGGGACCTGGATGAAGGGATGCTAGACCTATGGGGGTGGCACAAACTATCTAGATACAGCCAACAAAAGTATGAGGCTGTGGCAATAACAGGACCAAAATGTAGGGATGGATAGAGTGTCTGTGTTGACACCACTGGATACTCGCTGGGGAGTGTGGCCACCTGCAGAAGTAGTAAAGCATAGATGAAGCTGTGCACACTGAGCACGGTACAGATGTGTACATCACATAAGGAAAAGACGATAAATGGGAACACAAAACATGGGGAAGACATGGACTACAAGGACAGTGGAAGTGTTGGCTAAGGTGCAAATGAGGATATAGTCAAGTTACAGCACCGGGTGTTCCAAGATGGTCTCCCATCCGAGTACTAACCCGGCCTACACTGCTTAGCTTCAAAGATCGGGCGGTATAAGGCGTGTCCAGTGTAGAATGGTAGTAAAGATGACATAAGTAATCCAGAATATATGCACAGCCAATGGGCCAACTGTGCCAAACACGACCAAGGGAGAAAGGGAGAGTAGGGAAGGGACAAAAGCCAAACAAGACAACTGACATGAAAGCTGTCACCCCAATAACTGGGATGTAAAACAGCTCTGCTGGGCCACAGAGGGTAAGGAAATACCCAGTAAGTACTGGAGAGTAAGAGAGCTCTAGTCACAAGAAAGTCTCCTTCACTGATAACATGAGAAAGAGAGTTGTTCATTCAATCCAAATGGAGAAACTGTGTTCATCCTGTAGATCCAGAAAGTCTCAAGTTGAAGAAGCTTCTTCTCCCTGTCACCCCCTCGTTTGGATGGTGGAATGTGATCTATTATTTTGTATACCAAAGAAGACAGGGAGTGTCGTAGGTTCTTAAAATGGCGTGCCACCGGTTGATCGACTTCCTTCCCTTCCTGGGCCTGTCTGATTGCAGTTCGATGTTGTGCCATTCGAATCCGGGCTGTACAGGTGGTTTTTCCTATATAGACTAATCCGCACGGGCAGCGAATCATGTAGATAATATACTTGGTAGTACAAGACAACACATGTTTGATGGGTATACGTTTCCCCGAGTGCGGATGTACAACATCTGGTCCAGTCTCCAAGTATCCACAGGTGGTGCATCCAGTGCATCGGTAACATCCAGATTTCTTAGTGAGAAAGTGGTCAGTATTCGTGGGTCCACAACTAACATCGTTGTGTACCAACCAGTCTTTAAGATTCTTCCCACGTTTGTATCCAAGCATTATATTAATAGTGGAAGGCTGAGGGATCTTCCAAAAATACTAAGAAGTATATTTGGGTCTTCAATAGGAAAAGGGAGAGGGACATACTTAGCATATACAGTGTATATATATATATATATATATAATCCAGATAGGTGGCACTCCACGCAAATAAGGAACACGCACCGACATTTCAGGGCCCTTTATTGCCCCATTATCAAGGTCAAAGGAACATGTGAACAAACAGCAAATTTATATTCACATAACACCTTGTGAGCTTTGAACCTTCAGAGGTTCCCGGTACTGGTCGCCATATGATGACGTCACACCACCCGACCATCACGTGGGCATCACACGTCAGTGCCGAAAGGATGGGAGCCGCTCATAGCCGGCGTCCCCGTTGCCCTGGAAACCCGTGAAGTAGCGAAACTAGAAACATACAAAAAATAGACAAAATACAATCATTACTCCAAGTACAGATAATTTGAATGTAAATTTCATAACAAACGCAAGTCATAATCATGACACTGCTAATATGGAAAAGTATTTCTAAAACCACAAGTTCTACCAAGGTAAGGTGTCAGCCCTATCAGCATCCTTCAATAAATATATGTGAAAATAGAAAATAACACAAATGTAACAGCAAAGGTACAACCTAACAAAAGCAAACATATATAATAGCATTATCTATAAAACCTAATGACAGCCAAGAAACCGACCATACTGAGGTCAGTGGGTGTGAGGTCACAATAGACAAACGCTATGGATACTCTCATCATATAGACCATAACAAGGCCAAATATATTCATATGACAAGTGGTCATAACTGAAAGCAAAGAGGACAATTACATTTAATCAAAGAAAACAATAAATTATAGGTTTAGGAACGTGGTCAATAATCATATAGCGTAACATCGCAAGATTGTAGCCACAATTCACAAAATGACGCACCACCGGTTGGTCTCTGCCACCCGATATTAGGGCAGCACGAATGGCCAATCGGTGTAACTCCATCCTTTCGCGAAGGGTTCTATCTGCTTTTCCCACATATACTAATGCACAAGGGCAAGTAATCATGTATATGATAAACTTAGTGGTACATGTAACATGATGGCGAATGGAGAATTTACGACCACTATATGGATGATTGAAAGTATTACCCACTGTTAAGGAACGACAAGTAAGACAATTCAAGCATCTATGGCAGCCTAATTTGGGATGCATAAAACCTTGAGATTGTAACTTGTCAATTCTACTCATGTCTGTCTTAACCAACCAATTGTGGAGATTACGTCCACGGGTGTAGCAAGGCATAGTATGGGTATCCTGAAGATTTAAATCAGGATCTGTGCCTACAATGGGCCAGAGAGTCTGGACAGTGTTCCTAATATGATCACTGTTAGTATGAAAATGATTGACCCATGGTAACCTATGACCCATATTTTCTTTAGGTTTACTAGGTTCTAGTAATCGCGATCTGGGTATAGCCAAAGCTTTATTCTTGGCCTGAGACAAAATGTCTTCTGCATACCCTCTCTCATGAAATTTGGCATACATGCTATCAATCTGTTCCAACACAGTCTTTTCATTGCTACAGATTCTGCGTGCACGAATAAATTGCGAGAAAGGTAGACCAACGGTTCGGGGTGATAGCTCCCATAGTGTATTTCTGTCAGTGGGTTTAAGAAATAATTATGTGACTAATTTGTCACCCTCCAATCTTAGGTGGACATCCAAATAATTCACAGAGAAACCATTGATGTTAAATGTGAACTTAATCAGACTGGAAGACTGATTGTGTAATTCAATAAAGTCCAAGAATTCTTGCTTAGAGCCAACCCAAATCAAAAAGATGTCATCTATATACCTGGCATAGAAAAAAATCCTACCAGATATATAGATGTCTTGAAAGAAAATATCCTGTTCATTTTTAAACATGTATGCATTAGCATAGGATGGGGCCACATTCAACTCCATCGCTACGCCACTGAGCTGTAGGAACAATTTATCCCTGTGCATAAACAAATTTTTGGTGAGAATCATTTCTAAAAGATCAACCACTAAATCCACATCAGGACCCGTATACACATGGCTATGACTCTGACTCTGTAAATGATTATAATTATACAGTTTAAAGCTCCATATTTGCTTTACAACTAAGCAGAATTAATCTGATTCATGCTAGTAGCATGTTGTTTTGCTATTTATATGGTCCAGGAACTGAGAGTAATCTACATGTCATTATAGATATGTTTTCATGTGTATTAGTGATATATAATTAGCAGGGCCGTAACTAGGGTAATGCACTAGTGCCATGGCACAGGGTACTGCAGGGAAGGGGATCTGTTTGGGCCTGTCAATTTTCCTGTTTATTATCATTCTCACTTGTAGCTTCCTTTTATTTTTTCCCCGGCATCTCCTGGCCTTCCTTATCTCTTCCATGGCCTTTCCCCATGAAGCCATGGCCCTTTTTCAGATGCATTATCATGTCCCTATTTAAAAAATTTGGAGGGGGGGAGCCAATGCTCTCTTTGGCACAGGGCACCAAAATGTATAGTTATGGCTCTGATTTTTATTATAGTATGATTACATTTTAATTGTTCTCTTGTATTAAATATATTCTGAGAGTACACGTTTATTTATTTTATTTATCAACAGTTTCTTATATAGTGCAGCATGTTCCATTAAGCTTTACAAGAACAAAACTGGGTAGTAACAGACAGACATAAAGGTAAGAGGGCCCCGCTCACAAGCTTACAATCTATATGGAAATAGGTGTTGATACACAAGGATAGGTGCTACATATTGCAAATTGGTCCAGCCAGATTGCAGAGGTTCTTGGTCAGCTGTATTATCCAGTCACACAGGAAAGTAGGCCTAGGGTTAGGAAGATGTGAAAATGAAGAATGAGATAATATGTGAGGTTATGTGTGGACTGTAAGAAGGGATGTGATTAGATAGGGAAGCCATAAGGTTATGTGGGTGGTTCTGGAATCTGATAATCTTGTCTGAAGCGATGAGTTTTCAGGAAAAGCTAGAATGCTTGGAGTCTAGCGGAAAGTCTTACTGTGCATGGGAGGGCATTCCACAGAGTGGGTGCAGCCCAAAAAAAGTCCTGTAACCTTGCATGGGAGCAAGTAATGCACATGGATGAGAGACGCAGATTTTGTGCAGAGCAGAGATGTCGGGTTGGAAGATATTTTGAGATAAGTGAAGAGATGTATGTTGGTGTGTTTTGGTTAATAGCTTTATGTGTTTCATATTGAAAATACTGACAGAGGGGATCAGCAGACAATGGATGTTTGGCAAGGAAGATCAGCATTGCAGCTGCATTAGAATGGATTATAGTGGCAAGAGTCTGTTTTTGGGAAGACCAGTAAGGAGAGTATTGCAATTCTCAAAGCGGGAAACAATGAGTGTATAGATAAGAGTTTTTGTAATGTCTTCTTTAAGAAATGGTCAAATTTTGGATTTGTTTTTTAGATGTACAGTGTAAACATATAATATGTAACATGATTTTGAGAGATTGAATGTGAGGAACAAAGGACAGTTCAGTGTCAAGGATGACACCTTGGACCTGATTCAGAGCCGCTCGTAAGTGGCTGCTCGCTCATACGCAGCCAATGTTACCACACCGCGCATGCGAGCACTTCATTGTGCGCCTCTGCGGACAATTCCTTGTGATGACAGATTCCTTCACTTGTATGGCCTGCAAGCAGGAAGTGACTTCTGATAGTTAATTGACAGGAAGGGCCATTTGTGGGTGTTGACGGGGATGGTGGTCTAACAATGCAGGCGTGCCCCACCGTTCACACGGCGTTTTAGGGGCGTACATACATTACCTGCTGTGAGTGACATAGAAGAGCGAAAGTAGCAACTCGTCACTCTGCGAGCGGGTTTCAGGTCAGGATGATCGTCCAGCTTGTGGTAGGGTATGGGCTCCCCCAAGTCCCAGAGTAGATTCGATATTATGTATTGTAACTGATGCTACGAGTGATGTTGCTATTTAGAACCACACAATGCAAGCACCTAATTATCGTCTAAGCTCTTGTTAATAACAGGGTTAATTGGCAGAACAATTGTTCAGGTGCGTTTGCGAATTAGCTTAATTAACCAAATTAGTAGTCTTGGCTTTGCAAACGTGTTTTTTAAAAATAGCTAAGCTACTTTTAGATTTTGATTTAAACCTACAGTTTTATAAATTTAAATACCTTTTTCATGTGTTTTTTAACCCTGTATATTTTTAAAGTATAATATAAATGTAAAAATTCAAATGTTCACACACTTTTTCTTTCAAAGTTTATTATTTTTTGGTAAAAATAAGACTTGGGGCCATTTTAATTCATGGCTTCAAACATTTTTTGGTCCAAAAATATTACATTTAAAAATAAAATGAAAAAACATAAAAAATTTACAGGAAAGGAGATGGAGGTATGGGTTATAAAAAAATATGGGACTGCACATGAATGGATGAAAGACGAGATAGCCAGTGCTATTTGCTGCATTTTTTATGCCTTGGCTGAAGTTTCAGCTCTGCAACAGTCGACTGGCATATGACACGCCAACTGGCCTGGCCAGAGCTTGATGGTATTGGCTCTGGCCTAGGCATAGGGCTTGCCATAGTTTGGGGGCTAGCTGATGGGCTGCCAGAAGTGGTGGTCCTTGATGGATTTGCAGGAAGGGAGGCTCGCTCCAACATGGCAAGTTGGTTTACCTTCTTCTGGGCATCAGTCAACCAATTATGGGCTGCAGTAGATGACTCAGGGCCTCCGCCACCCTCAGCAGAGTGCCATCCATCCATGCTCACCAGAGTGGCCTCCATCCTCAGCAGAATATTTGTATTCTGCTGAGTCTTGTCAACCAATTCAGTGAGGAGGGGCAAGACCTGGGCAGTTGGTGCCCCAGGAGTGGGCTCCACAGGGTCCCCAGATGGAGAAATTGGGTCATCCCCAGCAGAGCCTACATATCTGCTGGCCCCAGCCCTCACCTCAGGAGCAAGCAGTTCCTCCTCTGGTTCTGTAAAGAAGCAAATTTGGAATAATCAGATAGGCTTATTTTTATGTTTTTTTGGTAGGTTGGTTTGGCATGGGTGTTTAAAAATAAACAATTCCCTTCTCGACCATGTGGAGCTGCAAAGTCCGGCATGTCTGTGCCAATATGGGACACACCAACTACCTCCTCTTCCTCCACACACCCCTGAGCCGTCTCCTCCAAAGCTGTTAATTTCAGGGACTCAGGGGTGGAACCACCACCTTTCCCCATGGCATGGTGAGCCATATTTGCGAGCTTCTTCTTAAGCCGATACTTGAAGTCTGTCCATCTGTCAATGTTTTTAGAAAAATGTGTCTTGACATTAATCTGCATAATTTTACCATTCAAATAGCAAACAACATTAATAATCGCAATAGCGTACCATCTGCGAACCTCCAATTGGTTCGGTGTCTGATCCCCTCCAAATTCACAGCCCTGGCTATCTTGTCCCATATCTACTCCTTCTGTGCTGCCCCCATATTTTGGAGTGTATGGACAGGTAACCAACACCGCATGCCTCGGCCTTTCTTGGCTTGTGCCAGCCTCCTCCTCAGTCTCTTGTGCATCTTGAGGGTTTATACATAGAAAATGTACATTTGTAGTTTACTTTGTGAAGCATGTTTAATTCATACTGTCATTAATTTTAGTGTCAAGTGCAAACATAGTGAAATAAACTTACTTAATTCAGCTGGTGGCTGCCTTTCATGCTCCTCAGAGTCCATGTTGTGAAATCTGTTGAAAGCATGAGTACTAGTATTGTTTTGAGCTTTATTTATAGATGCTTACGCATAATTGGTTGTATGCATCATTGTTTGGGTGCCAAAGGCTGTGTGTATGCTTTTTTTTGTGAATACATTTTGGCAGGAGTTTTTCAAAGTTTGAGGTGTTTGGGCCATTAGTTGTGCTTTATTGATGGTTGTTGGCTGGTGTTTGTTGGAGTGTTTGCACAATATTTCATTGGCTTTTGTCCCTGGTAAGTACATAGGAGTACTGCATGTATCTGTAGTGTTGAGGTTACTTTATCCTGACATGTTTTCCAGTAATTGTTTTTGTATATTAACAAATGTTTTTTTTTTAATTCTATAGTTGCTGGTTCTATTAATCTTGGCTGCCAGTTATCCCCAGGTTACTTATTTGTTGTCCCTGGTAAGTACATAGGAGTACTGCATGTATCTGAAGTGTTGAGGTTGCCTTTGTTTTTGTTTTGTTTTTTAGTTTGTTGTGTTTTTTTTTAAAGCAGGCCCTATTTTTGGTGTGAAATACTATTTTGATTTGGAAAAATTCCAAAGGCATGGTTTTTTTGGCTTTGGTATGATTCTTATTTTACTCCTTTTTTTTCAAAGGAAGTTAAGTGTGTAGCTGCATTATTTCATTATCACCCAACATTATACAATTTTCTCACACATTTCAGAGAGATGTTGGCGAGTTGGCAGTGTCACTGCTCTCACACCCCTATTTACCTGATCCTCCTCGTAGGCATAGGCAGAAGAGGCATGCAAGGCCCCAGATATATAGAACACGTGTCACCCTTTTTTGGAATGCCAGATGATGTTGTCTTAAGAACCTACTACCTCCCATCCAGACACTCTCATTAATAGAGAGTGATCTAGAAAGTCAAATTGACATTCCTACAGCAATACCAACACTAATGCAGTTGATGTTGGTGTTGCATTTCTGTACCTCAGGGTCCTTCCAGACCACTGTGGGTCTGGTGGGTGGCAAATTTCAGCCATCCTTTTCTAGGATCCTGAGGTGCATCATAGCTGCTTTTGTGAAGCATATAGGACATTTTATTAGTATGCCATTGGATATGGTAGCCCTTGGTGTGGTAAAGCAGCAGTTTATGGACATTGCTTGCTTTCCACACATCATAGGGGTAGTGGATGGCACTCACATAGCTCTTCAGCCTCCTGCATTGCAAGAGCATATATATCGGAACCACAAACACTACCATTTGCTTAATGTCATGGTGGTATGTGATGTCTCCCTCCAGATTCTGTCCCTCAATGCCAAATTTCCAGGAAGTGCACATGATGCATTTGTCCTTCAGCATTCAGGGATTTGGTGAAAATTATCCACACTGCAAGCTGGTGATGTGTGGCTTCTGGGTAATAAAATATGTGTTTGTGTTAGTCTAATGAAGTTCATTTCACTGTTTTTTTCTGTGATGTATTTGTCTGGATCTTTTTGTGCAGGAGACAGTAGATATCCTTGCACACCTTGGCTGCTGACTCCTTATTTGGCCCCCACACCAGGGCCATAAACACAATATAATGCCATGTTTACTGCCACCAGGCAGGTGGTGGAGCGCTGTATTAGCCTATTAAAGGGCCGATTCAGATGCCTCCACAAGTCTGGTGGCGAACTAATGTATTCGCCGGCTATGGTTTTCCAAGATCTTGGTTCTGTGTGGGATATTTCATAACATTACCATAAGGAGTTGAGTCCCAAAGCAGCCAGAGGATGTCATTCCAGAGGATTACCCCCATGATGTAGGTAGTGTGGGAGTGTCCAGGGGGGCCATCCGCAATGCTGTGGTTGCTCGCTTTTTCAGGTATGTATTTCACATTGTAGTGTATGTGTTATGTTTTCTGTACCATATTTTGGACATTTCTGTTTCGATGATTACCAATGCTTTACTTTTGAATTAATGGCATGTATGTTACTAATGTTTTTTTTATATATTTTTGTCTCCCTACACCATTTTTCCCCTCCAAAAAACATGTACAACACATTATCAATACCATTGTATGTTGCATTTTGCAAACCTACACTTTGGATGTATTGGACCAACATGTTGTGGTGCTCCATCTTCATCCAGTTCTTGATTATTTATTAGCAACATTTTTTTGGTGTTTTGTCATTTTTCCAAATTTATTTGTTAGCACATTTTTGTGTGTTTGGATGTAATTTATGTTAATTACATACATTGGATGTTTGGCATGTTAAGGCAAACAATATGAACACCCCTTTACAAATTTGATTTGTAGATGTGTGTTGGAGGTAAAATGGATTGCACTTTTATTACAAGTGGGTCTAAGCCTAGACAGGCTTTGTAAGCAAAATAAATCCTACTAAACACTTAAGGGCATAAGATTTACAAATGCTTTAGGAACATATGGTAGATATGGGTAGTAGGGGTAACCTGTTTAGGATTTTAATATTTTTTTTTTAATATATGCACGATTCTAAACTATTTTTAACAAAACAAAATCACCCCTGTTTTTACAAAACAACCCCAAATGTGGTGTTACAGTTAGCCATTGAATTAGAAATGTATGTATAAATATGTAATATTTGAAGTATGTAAATAACCAAGATAAAAATACAAAAATATTTGTACACATTGATTTTAAACTTGCCTAACAATGAATAAGGACTCTGTGGTAGTAACAAAATAAGTAATTGTGGTACAAATATCAAAATAATGAAAAAAAAACATAAAACTAAAAAAAAAAACAAATCAAGGCTGCTCTAAACTAGAAATCATTCTTCTGAAACATGCATCCAAGTGGGCCAAATATTACCTGGAGCTCTTGGATGAGGACAGCATTCACCATCCATGGATCTGTAGGAATATATTAAAGTATTATTGTTTGGAAAATTCGTCCTTACAAAAAAATGGGAAGCAAAATAAATAAAAAAAAACATCAGGGGGGGGCAATGAAGCTGAGCTCTAGCTGAAAGATAAGTACACATCCAAAAATGCCAAAAAGTTTGCAAGCTTTAAATGGTCTAAACAGGGCAGGGGCTGGTGCACATTGTAGTAATGTTTGTTTACAAAAATGGGCCAAACACTAAAAAAACACAAAATAAAAAAAACAGTGTGAAAAATACATATGTATCCACATTCCCATTATCTTAGCCCCAACAAAAAAAATGGAGGAAGCCTTGTTTACAAGTTAACAAAACCAAGTCCTACACATTCAATTTATGGTAAGAAACACATTGAAGAAAATAAAATATTTCCAGAACAGGGTGCAAATTTGCATTTGTGCCCTCCCTTGCAAATGAAAGAGTAGCAAACAACAACAAAAACAAAACAGAAAGTGCCATGGCCTCATGATAAAGTGCCAGGTAACAGAGGGTAGGCCACTATATGTTGGATATTAAATAAGAGATAGACAAGTGTTAATAATGGCAAATGTATCAAACAGTAACAGCTACAAAAGGCATGTGTTGGGCTGTGGCATGGCACATATCACATAATTAATAAATTACAACTGAAGCTTAATGTTTCATTTGAAATAATGAATGTTCAAAAAGTCAAACAGTAAATAAAACCACAAGGTGTAATAGTTATGTGTGTGTAAACTCACACCATATACACATTTTTTAAGTGAATTTGGCCAAATTATAATGTTGACCATAAATTTTTAGTTATGAGTTATCAACAATCAACATGGAATAGTATAGAGCATATGATGATGCTGGTCAAAATAGTGGTTTGCTCAAACAAAACAAGGGCTCTGGGTAAAGGCATCACGGATCCACCACTGTGGATACATTTCAAATATTAACCTTTTTCATGGCTAAAAATAACATGGTGACACCTCAAGTATGCTTCAATATGCACCAAAGCCAAGATTTCCTTCTCTTTGTATTTAATTGTTAACACATTGTAAAGAGTGTAGGCATATGAAAATAAAAAATGTCTAATACAAACCTGTAGCACCAGACAATTATAATGATTACACCATCAAAACATAGGCACAATATTATTGGGAACGTTATTAATTAAGATAATTTACAATTGTGGTTATGTCAACAAGGACCTGTTTTTTGATTATTATATGCTCAACCTTATCAACACTACCATGTAGCCCTACACACATACATGCTAGTTACAATAAAGGACATATTGTTACATTATAAATCATTTCAAGTACAGATTACTTGCATTCCATGCGAAGGCCATTGACGGTGGTGACTGTTCTTCCATGAGGGGAGGAGGGGGAGGAGACAATGGGAGAAGAGGGGAGATGAGGGAGGGGTAATCTGGTATGAGTGGGAGGGGGAGAGAGGGGCAATTTAGGAGGATTGAGCTGGTTAGGAGGGGTAATTTGGGAGGAGTGGGCAGAGGAGGAAGGGGTACTTTGGTAGGAGTGGGCAGGGGAGGGAGGGGTAATTTGCTAGGAGTGGGCAGGGGAGGGAGGGGTAATTTGGAAGGAGTGGCCAGGGGAGGGGTTTGGAGGAGTGTTGGCTGCATTTTCACTGTGGCGTGCTCTTACACGCACTCTCTGTCTCCGCTGTGTTCCTAAGTGAAGTAATATATTTGGTAAACATTTGATTTTGGTATTGATTTATATTGTATACAACATGAATTTAGCATCCAACAACATTTAAGAATTAGTGTTATAAATAAAAATTTTCAAAACTAGCTTACATACTGCAAAAAATAGAAAGTACAGTAGGTCCATACTGTACAATAGGTGCAACATACATTACTGCTTATTAACATATTTACACTACACTAAAATATAGGAAACTTAGCCTCAAAAAAAAACCCCATAACAATGTATGTGCAAAGTAATCAGTTTTAAAATCCATACTTACGGTGACATATATGCATCCGCAAAGTCGCTAGAAGGGCAGGTGAGCGTTGCTGCAAATCTGACCAACGCCTTTCTAATTGAGCAATGCTCCTCTGGAACCTGCCATATGAAGGCGATGGCGCACGTCCGCGTATGCCTTTCTTTTTGGCGATTGGGGATGGGGGTGGCTAGAATGCCCAAGCGCCGGTCCATTACTTGAACCAAAATGTCCAGCTCACGGCGTGTGAATGCTGCCGCTCTCATGATGGCAATGGCGAGTTTTACAGTAAACACAAAATATACATGTGTTAAAAATAAAATGATTGGCTAGTTATTTTCCATAGTTCACATATGCTAACTTCTTTTGGATACTGCATTAATCTTTTGACAGAAATATCACATAATATTGCCATATCTGGTTGGCTCAAGGCGTTTAGTTGCAATTGCAAAGTTAAGAGACAAAAATTAACATCCTTCAAATAATATTCTATTTAGAACATGCACTTAACAACATCAAACATTATCAAGAAATAAACAAAACTAAAACAAAAAAAAAACAATGAAGGCTTAAACAAAAAAAAACAGTTTTAAAAATGTCTTTTTAACCATAAAGTTTATTAACATATTTAAAAAAAAATATGATAACAAAATAAACATTTCCCCATCACTTAAGTTAATTAATTAAATAATTGATATCAAGCAATTAACAAATGCTGTGTTAAACAGATAGACCATCGAAACATGACATGTTTGCCACACCAAAAAAAACAGCGAGCGCAACCATCTCAAACAAATAAACAAACAACGAGTGGCTCGGTCGGTAGCTTCTATCGCTTGCTAACTAGAGGAGGAGCATTGTAGAAGAATGGGCATCAATTTGTTTGCAGGTGAGTGCCCGTGCGAGGACAAACATTATTATTTTCTTGCTCGCTCGGTGTACGAGCGAGCGGCCGCTTGCGAGCGGCTCTGAAACAGGTCCCTAATCAGTGGGCTTGTGGGGTGGAGTTGACTGTCGAGTTATCAACAGTGATAGAGATATCAGGCTGGTAACAACTACTGGTGGGTGGAAATATAACTAATTCTGTTTTGGATATATTAAGGGCCGTATTCAATTTGAGGCGTTAAGTCCGGATTTGTGGTAATTTACCGCCGATGACATCATTATCGCCTGTTTTAGTTTTCCTCCGTATTCAATTTGAAAAACTTTCTGCCTAGGCGTTAAGTCAATGCAATGTAATAGGCGGTAAAGTATCGCCTATGAATGGCAGGCGTTAAAAGGTGCAGAATTGGGGTTTTGGGGTGCAACATTTTGGGAACCCCTGTGCAGCCTTCAGACAGTCCACCAAAGGTAATCTGTGTAAAAAAAAAATTAAGGGCACCCCAAAAATTGACTTTGAAAAGGGGGTGAAAAAAAAAAAAAAGTTGGGGTACAAACTTAAAAAATAGCGAACTTGACTCCCCAAGTATGCCCCAAGTGTTTTTTTGATTGCAGGTGTTTGTGGGAGGTGGGTTTTTGGATATTCTACTGGAGAAGAGGATAGATTCATCCGGTATAGGTTAGTATGTGTGAATGGGTAGGTGTGTGTAATAAAGTTATACTGTCATGGTGTGTGTGTTTTGTCTTTTTTTAACTATATATTTTACAGTGAAATTACATGTACCGCATGTGTGCAAGCACTTGTTGTTCCACAAGTGCAAAGTGGCAGGCATGCTGGCACTTGTAGTTCCACTGTAAAGTACAATAGTGTTACATTATTTGGCCCCCCTATTTATTACCCTATTTCCCTCATACCCACTGCTCCAGGGGTATGGGGAAAAGCCCCAGGCTTCAGGGTAAGCCTGTGGTGCTCGGGAGAAGGGGGACCCTTTTTTGGGGGATCCCTGACTCCCCCGAGATCACCGGCTTGCGCTGACTGACTTGGGGTGTAATACTGTGGACCTGGAGCCCCAGTGATTGGGTCTCTGGGCAGTGGCATTACACCCCAGTCGGTTGAGTCTGGTGCTGGTCTTAAATAAAGGAGGATCCCCATGTTTTTTTCCCCTATACTTAAAACCAGAACTAGTCCCTGCAGCCTGGTGTTGGTTTCTAAAATACGGTGGAACCCTACGTATTTTTAGAAACCACCACTGGCTGCCAAGCCTGGGGCTGGTTTGGCATTTGGGGGGGAACCCTATGTCATTTTTTTTTTCAACTTGTATTCCTGTATTCATTTTTTTATAGGTACAACACTACGGGAATTTTTGGGAAATATTCCAGGGATCCCCCTAAAGATGTGTAGACATGGGGGATCACTATGGGTATCCCCATTTTTATCTCCTGAAGGAAGTCCAGAATTCTAATAACCGCGGCAGCAAAAAAGCAATTTAAAAACCTGACTTTCTTTTGCAGGCAAAAACAGGGGTAACATAGTGATCCCCCATGTCTGGACATCTTTAAGGAGGTCTCAGGCATATATCTCCTGAAAATTATGTTTTTTTTCGTAAATGGGTCAAGGGTCATTTTTAGAAAATAGGGATAATTTTTTAATTAACTATAGCAAGTGAAATAAAGTTTAGATTTGGGGATTAGGGGTGCAGGCTTATAAAAAATAGCCTGTACTTTTGGGAATGCCCCCTTAAAATGAAATGTTCCAAAAAAATGTAAAAAAAAAAATTGGGACACCCCAAAAATAACAAAAAAAACTATTTTGGGGTGACAAAAAAATTTGTCAAACAAAAAGCCAAATTAACGACATTAATACTGGTGGGGTCCCCAAGTATGTGGCAGGTGTTTTTTTTATTGCGCAGAGTAGCGGCAGGTGTATTTTTGCAGAATTTATAAAATTACTTTTAGGGACTTAAAATATGCTAGTTCCCATTTTCATGTACCCCAAATTTGATGGGACCACTTTTAAAAATGAAAAAAAAAAGTAAATGCTCTTCTGCATCACTTCTTCAAAGTCGGGAAAAAACACCAGCCATGTCTATTTAAAAACCCCAACTTTCTTCTGCAGGCAAAAATGGGGGTACCCATTGTGATCCCCGAGGTCTGGACATCTATAGGGGGGTCCTTCAATTATTTCCCAAAAATTCCCGCTTCTTTTCGCTGGTCCAAGTATCGCCGGGTGCCATTTTTGCCTAATTTCAAATTGAATACGGGGATACGCTTGCACGCGCGAGATACTTTAACGCCTACAAATCAGGCGAAGCCAGGCGGAAAGTCCGAGCCGCGTTAAATTAATGCGGTTCGGTTCAAATTGAATACAGGCTTAAGTTTGAGGAGGCGAGATGCTATACAAGATGAAATGGCAGAAAGACATTCAGTGACATGCACCAGCACATATGACAGTAAGGTAAAGTAGAGAATATTGTCCACATACAGATGACACTGAAAACAAAAAGAGCTGATTAGTTTGCCATTAGAGGTGATATAGATTGAGAATAGCAGAGGATTAAAGGTATATACTGTAGTCAAAACTTTAAAAAGTACTAGCTTTTTAAGAGAAAAATCATATTGAACTGTGGCTTTTGTTTAATATCTTAATGATAAAGAAGATAACAGTAAGATGGCCTGATTCATTATGGATCACTATTGCGATCACAGCTGCAATTACGCACGCAGTTCTGCTGCGGAATTATGATAATGTTTGCAACTGCTCAGCCAGCATAGAGATGACCACTACCACTTTCTCACATCCGAAGACCTTGCACTCATGCGTATACATCAGTAACATCGAGTAACATCGGACCCTCATGTTGAAATACAGCAGGTCTCAAATGTTTCAGAAATTGCAACTCTCGTCGCACGCAGTGAGTATTGAGGTTGAGAATGCCGTTGCAGTGGCTAATTTATGCACACCCAGGAAATGGCGTTCAAATGGACAGGCATGCCTGTGTATCTCCGATCATTCCCACATCACCACCCCCAAATGCTGATGTTCCATCACTCAGTCTGCGATGGCTTTGTATCTGCAAACATGATCGCAGTGCCATCGCAATGATAGCCTGCGCATGCGCACCGTGGCCAGCCTGCGTACGCTGTAGCAATTGCAATCTAAGATGAATCAGGCCCAAAGTTTGGTATAGGATTTTAAAATCAGTTTCTATATACTTTAACTCTACTTTAAAAGCAGGTGACAGGTGACTAAGCTTATGAATTGTTTCCCTGTCCATTTGATCTTAGAATCTAATTTTTGTGGGACAAAGTGACTTGTCCAAGGTTACAAGAATCTGTTGCTGGGATTTCAGACAAGATGTCTTGCAAATCTTCTACTGTCATTTTTATAGTTTATAGATAGCACATAACCATTGAGTGAGTCTTTTTCTTTGACCAAAAAAATGATTTCCAGGGAGAATCAGGAAAACTAGCATTATGCATCATTTGAGGCAAACATGACCTTGCATTACCTATGAAAAGTGCTAACAGACTTTGCTTCTTGTCTTGAATGCTGATATTTAAATAGTTAATTCCCACAACATAGCACATACGTATTATAGAGTATAATAATGATTAAATAAAATTGCATTTATACTGATTGTGTTTCTTTATGTTTGATTCATCATTGGTATTTTTATTGTATCTGATAATAATTGTAATCCTTTGTAACATTTAGATTTTGTTTCACATTCACAGGGAACAAAATAATAGTTTGAAAAATAATGTGAGTAAAATGGTATTTTTCAATAGAAAATTCAAAATATCAGTAACATTTCTAGATCAAAAAGACATATTTTGCATTGGCAGAATAGCACATTTTAAAAATAAAAAAAATGGTTCTATGTTAAAATAAAATCAAGTTGTGCAAAAATGCATGGATATCATTGAAAATGAATTAGCTCTTTCAATCTAAAACATAATACTGTAATTGCAATTGTAACTCTCTCATCCTGGAATGTTGAGGCTTTTGTAATATTAGTAGGATTGTCACTACCTGTATCAGAGATCTGGGGGTATATTTACTAAAGTGAGAATTTTTATAAGTGGAGATGTTGCCCATAGCAACCAATTAGATTATACTTAACATTTATCTAGAACCTTCTAGAAGATAATAGCTAGAATCCGATTGGTTGCTATGGGCAACATCCCCAATTCCAAAAGTTCTCACTTTAGTAAATTTACCCCTTGGAGTCTAATGTGCTTCTGATTTTTACCAGGACACCTGTAGGAGGGATTATGCTACAGTGAAAGCACAGGTTGTTGACCTCTACTCAGGTTCCTGGTGTTACAAGATAATAATATTGAAACCAATGTGTAGTTTCAGAGAATGGACAGGAAGATAAGTTATAATATCAATAAACATAAAAGACCATATATGTTTTTTCTTGGGCAACATATATTTTAAATGTAGTCTTAGGGGGAGATGTATCAAATCTCATAGAGAGATAAAGTACCAATCAATCAGCTCCTACTGTAACACTCAGTTTAGATGTTGTATTTGAATAACAACAGTTAGGAGTTGATTGGTTGGTATTTTATCTCTCTCCTCTTTTGCTCTTTTCAAGCTTTCATAAGTATCCTCCTAAAGGAGGCAAACAGCATCTTCACTGACTGAAGCCAATCTAACCATAGTGTGTTTTCTTTATTGCTATCTGTTGCATAATCCTGGTTATGAACATGTCATCTTTATACCCTGCAACTATTCCTGTATATTGTGTAGAAAAATATTGTCTTTCAAATTGTTTGACAGATGGCTGGGAGGTAATTGAATAGCTAGTGTTCACTTATAGCCACTAGGCCCTCAATGTACAAGTTGTTAATATCTGTGGTTTTCTGGCTTGGAACACTGATCAAGGACTGGGGTCTGTTTATAACACAACATGGGGGTCAGGCCTACAGTCCAAGGAGAGACATCCAGGCCAGCAAGGTGTCAAATCGTCTGTTGACAAAGGCCTGGTCTCTGACATTCAAACATGATGGAATAAGTAATTAACTAACCCCTGCTCATGTGACCAGGAGACCCTGTATTACAGTCACCTAAACAATTAATTCTGATCTTGGAAGGATTAATACTATCCCAAGGGGGGATTGACCAAAAGCAGCCTGTGAAAGGGCATAAAAATGTGTGTTTGATATGAGGAAGTGAAGACATGCCAGGGTGCAATCATGCCTTTAGGAAGATACCTCACTTCTGCCATTGTTTGGCCCTGTCCAGGTGATCTGAATGGTGTTTATTTCTTTGTTATTTTCTTTTGCTTCTTGAAATTGTGAGTAACTGGTGGAACCTTTTAAAATTATTATCATCTTTGTAACTGTTTGTAACATAAGCTTTGAAGATATTCTTGGAATTAAATACTTAAAATTCTAGTTCTGGTTCTGTGTTATTACACACAAGGCCTCGTGTTGCCCATGTTACCTATTTTCCTAAGTGTTCATAATTGTGTGTGCAGGTAATGGCAAAGGCTTATCTTGTGTTTAGCCCTAAAGTTCCCCTTGCTAGTGGCAGTGACTGTGTTTGAGTAACCACATGTGCTGAGGTAACCAGTAAAGTCACGGGTGACAATTCTCATAGTGGCGTATCTGGAGGGTAAGCCGCAGGACTGTGACACCCTCTAGGAAGCGTTATACTGTAGATGCATTAAGATTGTCACAACCAGGCTGAGATACAGTATTTGTTCTTCCCTTCTATGATTGTTAAAATGAATTCTAACTAAGCATGCTTAGCATGCTTGTATTTAGATTTTATGTTAGGTTTTCTGTGTTAGGATGTCAGGAGTATCACAAATTTTATTTCATTGTCAAAATATTTTGTTGTTTTGAACAATGACAATAATGTTTTTTAATTGAATTGAAAAGAATAGTCAGGATAATCCAAGATCAAGATCATAAGTGAAGATTCAGGAATGAGAGTCAAAGGTAAGGTACAGGGGAAATCTGATAAGTACTTATACACAGAAATGCTGGAGTAAAGGAGACTTAATACCCTGGCAATGTTCTCAGCACCCACACAGTTTTAATAGAGTGTGTGATTTGAATCAGTAGGCAACCTGACATCATTAATCACATGACTGCTGTTACTAATGGGGGGTACATTTCTACCCTCCATAACCAGAGAGAGCAGACTAAAGCTGGGTACACACTAAGCGATGCGTGTACCCAGCAATGTTACCTGTGACCCCCACACCGATGGGCCAACATATCAGATGGCCGGTACACACGATTCAGTGCTTCTAAGCATGTACTCCAAATACCTAGTAAAATTAAAATTCTCATGTAATAGCTTGATAAGTCAATAAACATGAATGTCAGTAGATTTCACGAAAGAATATTCCAGCGGACCAGAATTTAGATAACTTCAAATTCAGCATGCTTGCAAATCTAGTGCTAGAGTAGGACTAGTGGTAAACTCTAGAGGGAAACTAATTAATGACAATATACTTCAAAAAAAGGAATACATGAATAAGTTGAGTACCCATAAAAATCCTGGTATAGATGTGTCCTCATATACTATTACTGCAGTTGTGCCATACAGCTCTTCTTGAGGTGCCAGGTCATGTGAGACTGTCTTTTTCACTTGAATGTGCATCTAAGTCACTCAAATTAAACAACCGGATGCAACAAAACCGCTTAAGACTGCACTGTTTAAATTCGATAAGTGGCACTTGTACACGTATGTGCGAATGAGTCTGAATCTGTATACAAAGTGCTACAATGCAGTGTCTGTGGCTTTTTATCATGTACCAAGTTGCTTTGTGTTTCATCTGCGACTTTGTACATATTTATAACAAATTCATGTGCAATCAAAGTAGCAGCCCAGAGTTTCTGGTACAGAATCATTGGTGTTTTGTGGCATCTGTAATGATAATAAGATGCAAATGTAAATAAAAATTTGCTATGCTACACTGCTCGGCACGGCTCACTATTGACATACGTCTCATGTCACATGGTGTATTGAGGCTTAGGGCCTGATTCAGAGCTGCTCATAAGCGGCCGCTCGTTCGCTCCGAGCGATGTTCGCACATCTGCGCATGCGTATGGATCGTAATGCGCATGCGCCAACCAGTCAGTGCGGTTGGAAATCGTGTGTTTGCAAAATAGCGAGTGCCTGCTAATTTGAGTGACAGGATGAGGCGTTTGTGGGTGGTAACAGGGGAAGGTGCTTGAAAACGGGGAGTGGTGATCCGAACGCAGGCGTGCCAAATGGTCAAAACGGGTGTTTTAAGGGTGTGCATAATTACCAAAGCAGCGTCATCGGCCACGTCACTTGGTTGTCTCTTAGCCTGAACTGTTCGCATGATTGCAGTAGGAAAATCCAACCACAAGCACTGCGAGCAGTTCAGATGCCTTTCGATGTACTCGATTAATCTAATAATTAGCGGAGATGAGGTAGAATGTGAGCGGCCAGGGGGCGTCTTTACAAAATAGCGAGCACATGTTTCGTTCGCTCGCTCAAACATAGAGGTGTCAACAGACCGCAAAGAGCGAGCGCTCAATTTAAATAGACGGCCCCTTTTTCTGAACGAGTGAGCGTAAATAGCGTCCGGCTCTGAATCAGGCCCTTAGTGTATGAGTCTGTAAATGAATTTCAAAAGTTACTGGATTGGTGACTTGCAGATTTTGAAGGGACCAATGTAGCGAGGTACAAATTTTATGTTGGGAACTTGAAGGCATAGGCTTTGAGTAGATTATCACCTATTTGTAAATTGGGGATAGGATGTCTTTTGTTATCTGCAAAAACTGTAAAGAGGTTATTTTCAAATTGTGGAATTTTGGAAGATGGCAGATAGTTTGGGAAGAAGAATATGGCATCTGGATAAGACAAAGAATGGAGCAAAATCAGTTGTATTATTGTAATAATTGTTGTGATCAAATTCTGACCAGAGCAACAGTTCCACACAAACATTTTGGCTATCTAACATAAAAATCCTTAGAAAGATATCCAAGTCATTGTGACTGTCTCTGTCTATGCATTTGACTGAGGGCATTATGCCATAGAGATTTTGGTTTGGTTATGAAAACTTTTAGGCAGGCTTCTCCATAACTTGTATACAGAAAAATAAGGATTGCACTGATCTGTGTCTGTAATGTGGGAATCATGATATGCAGGAGTTTAGCATACATGAAAAATAAATTTTTATCCTATAGACATATATTAAAATTAACACATTAGACTAATTGCACATATAATAAGTCAAGTTAGATGCATTCAAACTCCTAAGAGTGCTAATATGAAAAAACAGGTATGTCTTTCCTCAATTATCGTGTAAGTTTGAACCAATAGAGCACAATATGCTGGTGAATAAAAGTCTCTGATAAGTTCTAGTAGAGAAATAGTAGGGAAAACCTTTTTTTCTGTCATACAGACCTTGAGATAGCAACTGCACAGTAAGGGTTACATTTACTAAAGTGTGGGTTTTTAGAAGTGGATATGTTGCCCATAGCAATCAATCAGATTCTACTTATCATTTATCTAGCACCTAGAAGATAATAGCTAGAATCTAGCTGGTTGTTATGGGCAACATCTACACTTCTAAAAACCAGCACTTAAGTAAATATACCCCTAATAGACGTTTATCAGTTGCTGTTTTGAGAGACACAACAAAGTATTGCCCTTGCTTTGTTATCACCATATTTTCTCTGCAATTTTTCCTCCCAGAAAATTAGAAGAGATAATTTTTCAATATATATATTTTTTGTCTGTTTGTTACAGTATGAACTGATTTTTGGAAATGAAATAAAATATTAATTAGATCTATAAACTTTACAGTATTTTGTCTTTAGCATTATAACAATTCTAAGAAAACATGAAAGGTGTAAGCCATTTGCCCTGATCATGAACCTTTTATATATTTTCTATCACTTTAACCTGCACATTTACCAGCTATTACCCTTATTCTTTGATTCAATTTCCTAAAGGATAGACAGATTTTTATTTTCTTATTAAATTCTGCTTACCTCCCGTTGTTGGACTGGAAACAAGATACAGAATCACAGAGTCACTTTTCAATTGACAAAATCATTTGAACTCAGTAACAACCTAAAGAGAACTATAAATCCAGCTGCTCAAACTTGCATTCAACATTTTATTGTTTTCCTGTATTTGAGAGTAATTGTTAAGAAAAGGCTCACAGCATATTTTTTTTTCTTAGATGCTTAAAACTAAATAGATTTTATTGCCTATCATACTAGATACTGGAGCCGTTAATATATTGTTCTCATCAGGAATATACAGTGAAAATGTCTAAACTTTAAGAAATGTTTTCCACTATTTTGGTCATATTATTATAGTTCAAAAAAATGTTAACTCTTAAATTTTGCAAACAGAATAAAGCTAGTTACCACATAATTAAGAAGAATAATTAGGAAGAATGCATCACAACCAACTTCTGATTCTTAGTGGTAAATTTATTAACCATTGGCTTTACTTGGTTTTCCAAACTGGTGGAAACAGAAGGGTATAGATGGCATGTTTGTGTCTAAAAATGTGTATTTACTATCAATTAGTTTTCAGTGTCTTTAGACAGCTGACAGCAAGGCCTGTAGGTTTTTGCTGGCATTATGTCTGTCAGTTTTGTAATGATGGAAACCAACATAAGCTAGAAATGAAAACTGACCGAAAACCGACAAACACTTTCTTGTGCTTTGCTATGGGCCAGAAAATATAGCATGCAACTTCTACATCACAAACCCCTCATAAAAAATCCCCAAACCACCCCAGCACATTGTTAGGATCTATTGATGTGGTTTGAGTTTGTTGATGGTAGGAAAATTGAGTTTGGAGAGTATTTTGGTGAGAATTGTTGTGATTTGTCTAGTTTTGTTGTGTGTAGTCATGTCTTAGTAAAAGGTTTGCCTCTTTTTTCATCTGCTATATATTTTTCTTTATTTGCCTCATTATACTGTACTTATACTTAACAGGAGCCTCCAGAAGCGACAATGGAGTTAGAAGCCAGGAGCAACAGCAATAGCCTGAATGATTAAAAAAAATGAGTGTATTCATATATTGTTTATACCTTTTTAAATTGAAAACCAACATAATATTTTACTTATCCAGTCACCATTACTCTGGCATTTCTTCTGCCTCTAACTTCACATAGAGGGATGATTGTCTAAAGTAACAGTCATCAAGGCACAAACCAGAATAACCAGTTACTACACTCATTATTTTTTTATATTGTATCACACACCATCTGCACATTCATGGAATAGGTGTAGTGCCTACTGATGTAAGTTTCCATCCTATTCTTAGGTGGTTTGAGCCCAATGTGTTTGCGATCTACAGCTCTTAGGACATTAGGCATGCCTTAAATAATATACAAAAAGCTATCCTTAGTTCAGGCCACTGTGATTCTGACTGGGAAAACAGATTTAGGTATGGGACAGGGTTTTTTAGTAGCTGCCATGATCTGGGTGAGTTGGTTACTGAAAATTGACTGTGATATGCCCAGCAGTTTAGATGTAACTGACTAGAAGGAGTCAGTGGAAAAAAATGCAGAGCACACAGAAGCTTGAACAGGCCTGATACAGTAAATTACCATGTAGTATCTGGATCAATATGATACTTGATAAGGTACCACAGGTTCATTATGTTAGTATGGTTGAGGTGGAACAAATATATGACCTTGCAATCAGACACAGGAATTGAGATTTAACTGGCCACTGAAGAACATAGGCCTGTGTAGAATCTATGGTACTTCATGAAGCTGCACTTGGTCCTCTGTTTCTGCCTCTTGGTTTACCTCAGTAAGATGGTGGTGTGTTGTATATCTTAGGTTAGTGTTAAGAATAGAGTAACCTTGAAAGGCTATAATTCCTACAGGCACAGCGCACCACATTGCTTTGTCCCTTTTTATAAGCATCATGGTGAAGTTTTGTTCAATAAAATATGTTTTAGAACTCAAACACACCTGTCAGGTGGTAGTCTATTATATGGACAGGTTAGCCAATGCATTTTGGTCAGTTTGCAAACTGATGTTTAGTAAAGTACATCTGCAGTTTTTAAACTTGACTATGTAAAATAATAATAAACGAACCAATGTTTTAAATCTTTCCAAAGTTAGTTTTTTGTCATTTTTTTTGTGGATTTTGCTTTTAGTAAATGGTCAGCTTGCAAAACGGATGGAAAAATCGCCAAAAAAAACAAAACGGACAGTAAATTTACCCAATAAAATGTAATGAAATGTGTATGACTTTACAAAGTATGTATTTGCCACAGCCCTTTTTGACACATGTGAAGTACATACAAAATGCAAAAACATGCTTAGGAAATGGGTGTGAGTTACCTCTGTATCTGCCCCACAGTGTGATAAAATAGTATATACAGGGCCAGTAATTAAGTAATATGCATAGTTTTATATGAAAAAAACATTAGGATTTTAGATAAGAATGCTTTTTAATCTAAAAGTATACATGTTACTTAAGTACTTGTTCTGTTATATTACTATTTAGATTCCATTGTATGACTGTCTCACTGTACCTATAATATCTTAACATCAACTTCTAAAGAAATAATATCACAACTAATCATTTATTTTAAATTAAATTTGTTAATTACTAGGGATGTGCAGGCTCGGATAGGTTCGAGTTTGCACGTGGAGTTCGGATTTTTCCCTCCAAAAAAACGGAACTCAGAACGAGGCAAAACGTCATCTTACATGGACGAACATCATCATTCCTGGACAAAAGACCAGGAATGATGATGTTCGTCCATGTAAGATGACGTTTTGCCTCGTTCTGAGTTCCGTTTTTTTGGAGGGAAAAATCCGAACTCCACGTGCAAACTCGAACCTATCCGAGCCTGCACATCCCTATTAATTACACAGTTGCGGGAATGTAATAGAGTGGTTGGAGTGATTGTAGAACATAAAATAGGGGTGGGCATTTAGCGGCCCCCTAGCTGTTGTAGAACTACACATCCCAGAATCCCCTGGCCCAGGTTTGCTATTTGACCATCCTAAAACAGTTGCAAGGCATGCTAGGATGTGCAGTTCAACAACAGCTGGAGGTCCTCTTATTGCCCACCCCTGACAAAAAACATACACATCAACAATATCATTAAAGTAATTGTAATACTTAATTGACTAAAAAATCTCATAATATCAGTAAAGGCCAAGTATTATTAGATAATGAAATTAAGATGAGAATGTATTTTTGGAATAAACTCACAATTCCATTTAAGTTAACACTAGGTTTATAGAGGGTGGTCAATTGACCCTTTTCAAATTTTAAACCATTGCTGCTCTGTTGTTTAGGTACTTACAGTTATTACATTTTGTGGCTTTTACTAATTTGAGCAATTGTACAGTATAAAAATGTAATAAAACAATTTTTTGAAAATCATTAGAAAATCAAATTGTAGTTTTTTTACCTCACTTTACCATGACTGCTTCTATGTTTTGTTGCAGTAACAATGGATAGATTTGATGATGTCATTTGTTGATGTTTGTTTTGTAACCTAATATTGTGTCTAATGCTGATAAATCATATTTTTTTGGTAAAATAGGCCTTCCATATGCAATTACTCAGCATTTATCTGCATTTATACATTACCAAAAGAAATTACTTTCTTGCACATGCTGCACATATTTGGTTTCCAATTCCATATATTATGTCTGGAGGAGAATAACTCACTCTCTGGCTTTCAAAAAATCTCTGTGGAGCTGACGAGTTCAAATTTCCACTTTGCTGCACTGAATGCATTTCTTTGAAGGTGCTTAGTGATAGACCACGCTGGCATGGCTGAACTGAGCCACAAAAGTGCAGCCACGTGCAATTTACAACTTGTTGAGGTTAGTGCACTGTGTTTTTTTCTACAAGTCACTCAGAGGTTTATGTACTATGGGGACACTTACCGCATGTGAAAGCCGCTCCTGCTTCACCTGCATACTGCTGCAAAGAAGGAGCTGGCTAACACAATTGTTACCATTAACAGACCTGTTGCTGAAAACATTATTTAATATCGAAAAAGAGTCAGCAATGGAAGGAAAAAGCCAGTGGTCAATTGATCCCCATTGGTAAAGCTAGAACCAGATAGGAGTAGCATTACCAGTAAATTCCATCCAGTGATCACCACATTTCTTGTCTGTGATAAGGAAAACAATCTAATTACATTCCATAAGAATGCATCCATTGAGGTTTCTGATTACAATATTCTGATATTTCAGGAATATTCTAATGCAGTTTCACAAAAGAGGAGTTTTCCTATATACAACACATCAGGATATTTATTTTCTATTATGCCAAACTATGGTGGAAACATAAACACATTGTTTCCATTTGAAACCTAGCTAATCAAATGCTGACAACTTGATAACAAACCATTCTTGATTTGTTTAACTAAATTTACACATATTTATATTCTAGATCCACAATAGACTATGATCTGTAGACACATCTTTTCTAAGAGGCTAATATCCCTAAATTGACACATTACCAGGAGAAAACTTTGGAGGGTTCTGTCACTGGAGGTGACATACTATCCAGTGACTATTATTAAATCCTCCAATTCAAATCGGTCCCTACCCTCAAAGACCTCTATGCAGTACCACGATACAGAGAGATACTCCCTCTTTTCCCTCTTTTAATGAATCTTACATAAAGCTACTTCCCAAGCTGAACAAGACCCACAAGAGATTAAATCTTATTGTCCCATTACTTTATTAAATTGCTATATTAAAAGGTACTGTAAAATAATGGCTACTATATTGCACTTAATTCTTCCAAATATTTCACTAGATAATCTTTTCTGTGGAGGATGACAATAGGATACATATGGCAATTTCAGCAGTGTTGGCAGTGACACAAATCCCAAAGGCGTAATCAATCCTGTTTAGTCTTGAAACCTACAATGCATTTAATTTGGTTCTTTGGGGACACTTGTTCATGGTATTAGAACATAGAGACTTTGCCCCTAACTTTATATGACTGATCAGATGGTTTTATACAGCTACATCTTTGTGTTTGTTGCTGAATGGTCTTAGAGACAAGAAATTGTAGATGCACTGGAACACCCATCAGATGTGTCTACTCTCATCCTTATAATTCAATCTGGCTCTCAATACACTTCTTTGTCTACTCCATAATTAGTCTGTTTTTTGGTGCATATGCATACTACACAAAAAAGTTACGTTGATGGCATTTGCTGATGATCTTCTTCTTTACATACTGTAAATAATCCACAGTCTTCTCTAACACAAATTCTGGATACATTTATTAGTTGTGGCCAAATCTCTAGTTTTCAAATCAATAAAAACAAGTCTCTGTTTTTATTATTTATTTCCTGACTGACTCAACCATTCCAGCTGGGGAAATGTGGTCCAGGTTCTGCTTTACACATTTTGGCATCCAGCACAAATTTATATGGTTTAAATGTAACTCAGTTGATTGGAGGTTGGAATCAGCTTCCCTTTTCAAATTTAGGATGAGGTGTCAGGCATAAAATAGCCACACATAAGTTATACCAACCTAAGAGTAATTGTAGAAAGAATCTTCTTAACATTGATAACTATAGCCATGCTGCAATACAAAGATATCTTAGGGACTGACTCTACAACAAAGATAATTATGAAAACACTTCCATATACCGTGAATTGTTTCCAAACTCAGATCTGACATTTTTCCCCCACCAACATGACCAGGAGATTTCCGAGGAAGTAAACGCAAATCCACTTTTGTGGATCCACCATGACAAAGAAGGACTGAACCCTTATAAATATTTACATTTACCCTTTATTCACAAATTAGATTTTCAAGATGGCATGGCTTCTCATCCCTTTAATGTTCGGCACCTTAATGTAGTGCTGACTATCAAAGACCTGCTCCGTATGCATCTAAAGAGACCACTAATATTTTTGGAAGCTATTGATTTGTATCAAATGATAAATGGTTACCTGATTGCCTTCCTATGAGCTCAACTTTATATTAGTAGTACTATCACTTGAGGAAAACATTTGACCACTCAAAGGTTTAGACTGGAGTTACTCAATGGTTACCATATTTCCTGAATACCTGTGATCACTCCTGCTGTCTTCTCAATGCTATTACTGTACCTATATGGAACTATTCTTAAATATTATACATTGCACTTATTTGTCTCTTAGTTGAAGATTTCATATGGGTCTTTCATCCTATTCTGCATGCCCCTTGTGCAACCTTGCAGGTGCAAACCTTTGCCAATGCCTTTGGGAATGTCCTCTAGTAAGAATTTTCTGGCTAAAGCTCAAAAAACATGAAGTGCAACACTTAATTACTTATGTTCCCGACACCAGAATGGGCAATTTTCAAGATAGCATCATGGGAACTTCATGTATCCAATTGATGCCATAAGCTTCTCCTAACCTTGAAATTGGCTGCTATAAAACAGTTTTAAAAATATGGATACAACTTCATCCACCTACTTTCAAACTAAATAGAGAGGAACTATTCCATGTGTTTCATATATGTTAGGTGGATCCGATTTTCCATAAAGAAAAGAAAAGAACTGCTTGTACTGCTTTATGGGTGTTCATCATAGAGATCATCCAATGTAATTAGTATTGATTAAATGTATCTTGCTACTGGACATTGGATGTGTCTTGATGACCATTTACCTTGTTGTAAATCTGACATCAAGTTGTACTTATACATATGTAATTATAGTAAAAGTTACATGTTTTCAACACATATGTATGTTACTTTATATCTAATAATACTTGTTTGTAACATTTCTGCATTGCTTCAATAAAATTTGGACAGTGTAATGTTTATACATTTGTTAATCTCGGCACATCCCATCCAAACATGGCTACCACAATTACAGCCTGAGGAGTAACAGGAGGACATCTTCATTACATCAGAGGAGCAACACCCTACAGAGGAGACTAAACCATAAAATAATGAGGCCACATAGTGACAACAGCCTATTCAGCAGCAACAAGAAAAATAACCTTTGATGGTCACTAAGTATGGGATTTTAGAAAATTAGAGTTTGACTTCATACATAAGCAAACCTGAAATTTTAAAAGCATTACTCAGAAAATTGATGCAAATACATCTCAGTTCACCAGATCAAGACTTGCAAATACTTTGAAAAGAATAGATAGATGTATGCTTGTCATGACACAAGCTATATGTGAGAAAAAATGCAATCAGCATTTAATGACCAATCAAATATGTGCAGCAATTGTAAGACTACAATCAGGGTGAATACAATACTTTCTGTTCCATGACCAAATATATCTACATCTAGCAGCCAAACAGAGACACCATAAACATCCACTTTAACTACTGTAGTCTACCAAGATGGAATGTGAAGATCAAGGAGGATATAGGGAAGGAATGCATAGAGGATTTGACCTTGGGAAACATTCCGAAAAGATATTAGTGTGATATAATGACTTCCATAGTTTAGTGTATTCCATTTTCCATTAAGTAAAAATTCTGTGTTTAGGCAAATAATACATACTTTATTATTCAAAAAACTATAGAGAACACATATTACTCATAAAAAGCAAACATGTTGTGCAAGACTTTAAATTATATCAAGTAAATAACATTCTTTACAATAAAACATAAAATTTTCAAAACAAAGTTAACCTATCAAACATGTTTTAATGATAATTTAGATAATTCTTAGAGCAACATTTTTGGAGTAAAGTTTTCATGCTTACCAACATAAAGGAGATACTATATAAGGCCAGCACCTCACTTAGGAAGAACAGTAGAACCTCCATAATGTGTGTATTTTATGTCCTCTGTATTGTACTACAAGTCTCAGCATGGCAGCACCTCCTATTATGTTTAAAATTAGGGTGTGCAGTCCAAGCCCCCCCCCCCTTACTACTATATTTGTGTATATTTTGTATACTTGGAGGTAGAGACTCATTTTATTTGGAATTTGCACCCAACCCATCTGCCCTCAGGTGGTTTTAATCACCAGACCAGGATCCTGCATTTATGTCTACATATTAGAATGGGCACTATTACAGGTAAGTCCTGGATATATTTAATGTAATGTGTTAGTTTTAGGGATGTTAGGGACCAATCTTATGGGGTTCACCTTGACGAGGTGAATGGCAAATATTTTTGGCCAAACATGTACTAAGAACCTCACTTATACTCCATGTCAATTGTAGAGTTTATCAGGATTTTTTTGTCTATCATTGTTCTTAGTACCTAGAGTGTGCATCTGCATTCAATGTCCCCTGTATTGTTCTACAAGTCTCAGCATGGCAGCACTTCCTATTATGTTTAAAATTAGGGTGTGCAGTCCAAGCCCCCCCCTTACTACTATATTTGTGTATATTTTGTACACTTGGAGGTTGAGACTCCTTTTATTTGGAATTTGCACCCCACCTATCTGCCCTCAGGTGTTTTTAATCACCAGCCCAGGTTCCTGCATTTCTATCTACATATTAGAATGAGCACAATTACAGGTAAGTCCTGGATATATTTAATGTAATGTGTTAGTATTAGGGATGTTAGGGATCCTACTATGGGGTTCACCTTGATGAGGTAAATGGGCAAACATTTTTGGCAAAACATGTACTAAGAACCTTACTTATACTCCATGTTAATTGTAGAGTTTATCAGGATTTTTTGTCTATCATTGTTTTTAGTATCTAGAGTGTGCATCTGCATTCAGTGTCCCCTGTATTGTTCTACAAGTCTCAGCATGGCAGCACTTACTATTATGTTTAATATTAGGGTGTGCAGTCCAGTCCCCCCCCTTAGAACCTCCATAATTGTAAGATGATTTAAAAAACAATTATAAAATTTGCACCACAAAAAAATTGCGCTATTTTTAGGACTTGAGAATTCACCTACATGAATTGAAGTTGTACTGATAAGCCTGTGTCTAACCTCATTTCCCTCCTTTTTACTTCATATATTCAGATGTTAAAGGGACACCTGGCTTATCACTGTATGTTTCAATATTGCCAAGGTCAGCCCTATCTTTTTGTTAACGAAATTTTGTGAAGTATATAACATACATTTACAATGTCTCCAACCTTATTGGGAGCATAAAGGAGTATACCTCTGGATTCATCTAGACACCTTAATCTGCTATTTTATTGGCCAGAGGAGCATTCTATAACACTCCTATTGAAAATGTGCACCTCATTATATCTATGTTGCGCTGGAGTATATGGATTCAACAGAGGTGTCATAAGCCAAGTTTTACATCAATTTCCTAAATCACTTGAAATGACAGGACACAAAAAGGCAACATTATGAGTAGATACAGCATCTTGCAATTAGCTAGCATGAAACCATTCTTAGGAGTTAAACAAAGTTAATTCTTCTATTATTTCTCTGCTGCTCAGGGGTCATACAGGAAACTTTATTTATTCTTTGCACCCAATTTTCTAGTATAAAAAACATTCTGAATTCCAAACTTGTGCTATACATAATGATATAATATTGTTGGTGTAAAATGCACAAATAGCAATTCCTCTGTTTGCAAACTCCTGCACATGAAGGGAATTTAGTGATGCACACATTTATTTTGATAGCATGAGGTATCTGGTATTCCTGAGAGATTCAAAGCTTGTATTGTGCATAATAATATAACATTGTTGGTGTGCACAATAATTGGTATGCAGTGCAGTAAAGAGAAAGAGAAGAAATCCTGTGCTATATAAAGGGAAACCCTTCTACTGTTGACATGTTTACCCAAGGTAGTGAGCGGGGAAATGAGAGAATGAGACCCCCCCCAGCACAGGAAGAAAGCAAGGAGTAGAGTGTTGTCTTCTGCTGTTCCTGCAATCTCTGGTTCTCCACTTTGAGTGAAATCACATTGCAAGGTACAGATAGCAGTGCTTGCCAGATGAGAATACCAGCTAGAGTACCTAGTGGTTGGAGAGGAGAGGTGGATGGCATGGAGGCAGTGTGCTTATAGCTTTGTAATATTCTGCAGTCTCCAGGTGCTGGGTTACATGGGAGCCATACGGAAACCCTGGACATCCAGCTCAAAGATTGCATGCTTTTCTCAGGAAGCTTGATCACATCAGAGCCTGTGAAACACTGGGCACAAAGCTTCCTATAAGGCAGTGGTGGGCTGGTCTAAGCAAGTGGTTGATACCTGATACTTTAGACAGCCCACTGAGAAATAGTATGCAACTTGGATCAATCCTAAAAAGCACAACAGATTATAACCCATATTACTGGATGTAAAACATAGTTTAAAACACACTGTGGCTCAAATGGCATAGACACATTGAGGCTTAATTAGAAATAAAGTTTCGGACTCATTGAGTAAAAAGCTTATTTTATGGATAAATCTAGTACAATAATAGTATTTCTGTGTTTAGGGTGTGGTGTTTATTATAGAGAGTATTAATATTAAAGATAATAGTAAAGTTTTGCTTTGGACTCCTGAATAAAGAGATTATTTTTTGCATAAACCTAATACAATGATTGTATCTTTATGTTCAGAGTATGGTGTTTATTATAAGAATTGATAGTATTTAAAATGCAGGTAAGTGTACTGTAGAAATTTAAATGAGGATGAAATGCTGTTGTGTCTTAATAAAAAATTATAGCCAGATAAAGTAACCCCCTTAGTTTTAGTCTAGGGGCCAATGTCTGATGCCTCTGGGGCTCATGGCATATCTACTGTACACCCATGTTCAGACCAAAGTTAGTGCAGGTATGCACATCTGTTATAATGGAGCTCCCTGGTTCAGGTTAAAATGAGTGTGCATATAGTAGTTCAGTTTAGCATGTAGTCAGCTGCTCACCAGCTACCTCTAACCCTGATGTTCATACTGCTCCTCTGACATAATTCTATAATTTTCATTCCAGTGTTTACAGGTTGTCAATTTGTCTGCACTGACTGGGGTTTGTTTTCCCTTACAAGTCTGCTGGTACCCTTTATTATTAACTTCAGTGGCAGCTGTTACAGAATCAGTTACTGCTGCTCCTGCGCTTCACATGTTGCCTTCCTTAACCCTTATTCAGCCACAGTTAGCCCCATTCGCAGACCAGTTCCTACAGGCCTTAGATACAGTATATTTGGGATTTCACCTTTGCAGCATTTACCATCTTCATATATGGGTACATTTGCAATGACTGCTCTAGTTGCTATGCCTCCAGTTTGTCTGGTTGGAGACCATTTCTGCTACAGATCCTCTGTGTCCTCTTTCTCAGATTCAGATTCTAAAGTCTTGACTTTTGTGTCTGGTAACTCAGCAAAGATGTCTATTGGAAAGCATCCAGGTATATAAATTGAGACCCTTTCATATTCCTTGTTGAGTATGAGTAATTTTGGTATTTCCTATTCTTATGACTCTTCACATAATGCTGAAGCGAACATAATTCTTGCAGGTTGCATAACAGCAGGAGCAGGAGTTAGTGGCAATACTACTGTTGGAGGTCATGCGCTGTGACAACGTAGCTGTGTTGCATAGATTGTGGCCCAAATTGTGTGTTAGTATTAGGAAGGGCAAATTCCTAGATGTGCTTGATCTTACAGATAGGGCAAAGATGGAGATGAAAGTGGCATAGTGTAAGGTGTTTGATTTGAGTCTTTTAGTTCACATTCCAATTGGCTTGGCAGGTTTTGCATATTTGCTTCTTGAAGATGTGCCCGACTTAGCATACCAATGTTATCAAGCATTTGCATTTCATATTGAAGTAAGAACAATCAAGAGTGCCCTCTAAGTAAGGATATTTACTTGAGAGGCTGCTAACCTAGGGGTCTGCCAACACCCTAAAAACATAAATATAGGTGAGAGATAACACCCTAGTGAGTGCGGCTACAAGTGGCATATTATCTGCCTCTCCACCTCTTACATCAGTCATCCAGGGTTGCCGAGAGTTTGGGGAGCGGGTACTAATTACCCGAGCCCAGGCTTGTTGTATGGGCCTGATGGGGGTTCGAGTCTAACACCTCCCCTCTTACCTGTCAGCATCCCAGCACATGCTGCTCTATGCTGGGCTGCAGTGGGAGACCAGGGAGACTGCTGCTGCCCTTGAGCAGCAGCAGTCTCCTCTGCCTGTCAGGGGGAGCGATCACACTGATTGCACCCCCCTGGATTTGCACCAGGCTGAGGGGCTCATGATGCCCTCTCCCCAGGGACATGGCAACACCTGCCCACAATTAAGCCACACATCCCACCAGTAATGAGGCCCTAGCCTGCTCTTAACGGCCTTACAGTCATCAATAAAGCACCAGCATCGATCACAGGTATGCCTCATACTTTATACTCTAATTTTGCTGTGGTTGATCAGTGTTCATAGACTTTTAGCACTAACATCTTTAGATACAGCATAGTTATATAATTGAAAAAACATTAGTAGAGGTTTGCTCTATATTGGCCTTTTTTAAAATAAATCTGATGTTGGTTCTACTAAGCACATAATTTATAATTTACATAGAACCTTTATACCTTGTCCAATTAAGCCATTATATATTATTCGTAATTTTACATTTTTACAGTAGACTGTGTCTATGTGCAAAAAGCATATAATCACCTACATTGGCATATAATAAATTGTGTTTTTTTTCATATTGTAAATTATTATTATTATTATTTGTTTTGTCTGTTTCAGGGTTAGACGCTGCTAGTCTTGCTCTTCTACATTAGATACATGGCATGTGTTAATCCCACAAGATTATGGTTTGGTATCCTTATGATGAAGACTTTTGCTATAAGCAAGATGGTGGTATGTTTATGGATTTAGTGGGTAAGGATGTGGAAATGTGAGATGTGAAGGACAAGGAATTTTAGCTGGGTCAAATTATTATCAGTCTTTGTTGTTCCCAAAAAGATGCATCGGAAATTCATGCTGATTTTGTCCGGTGGAGTCATCTGCTAAAGATGCCATTATAGTGCAGTGTTGTAAGGTCACTTTTCAGTACTTTGATGAAGTGCTGGATTTGTAAGGACCCAGTATGTGGTCTTCCTTCTGGCTAAATAGGACATTGAATTGGCTTTGTGTCTGCTTTCCTTGCATCATAACTCTTTCAGGTACATTGGATTTTACCTGGGTGATGAATAATACTGTACATAGAGAAGTGCTTGCCTATGAAGTTTTCAGTGTCCTGTACATTTTTTTATGTTTTAGCACCTTCCTTTATTGGTGTGTTGCTGCTGGGTCCAGACCTCTTGATATTTCTCATTATCTTGATGATTTCCTTTGCATCAGCAATTCCACCCACTGCTCTGAGCTTCTTCTTTCTTTGTAGACTTTGTTATTGTCTTCTGGGTTTCCACTGTGCATGATCCAAACCACAGACTTTCATAATTTGACATTAAATTAGATAATTTTGACTGTTGCTGTTAACTACATTCTGACAAGGTAGAGAAACTGCAGGCCACTATAGCAGAATGTTTATCTGCTGGGAAAGGTACTCTGCTGGGATTGATTAACATTGGATAATTCCCATTGGATAGGTGTTCTATAGGAAGCTTGAAAGAGTTAGGTTGATGTTGCCAAGTTGCACCATTTTATTCAGCACAGATTAAGAGTGACCTATATACAGTATCTTTGTTTTTTTCTGGCTAAGTTTATTGGAGCTCTCCTATGATATATGCAGTGGTGCAGTGTGTTGCCATGGTGCCCAGAGCATGTGTGTGCTGCCACGCCCCCAACCCCCAAGTGTGCCAGATAGCATGTAGAGACAAATTAAAGGGAAATAAAAATTAACATTAGGGGCAGTATCAAACTGAAACATGGAGGGCTAGATATATTATATCTCACCCACTACAGTAATTCCGCCAATTAAAAATAAGCTACACAGTAGTGCCCACAATATCCTGTTATGTTACACAGTAGTGCCCCTTATTCGCATTACGCCACACAGTAGTGTCTTTTATTCATGTTACACCACATTAGTGCTCCTTATTCACTTTATGCTACACAATAATGGCCACAATGCATGTTATGCCAACCCTTATTAGAATTTGGCATCAGAGCAGTCAGGCGTCACCTCACCTGACTTACTGCTCAGGCTTCTCCCAGTCATGGGTGCCACGACCCAGACTCTCAGCATCAGCATCTGGCTCAGGCCACCTCTCAGCTGCAGGGACACAACTGCTTCTCTGGGATGGCTGAAGTCAGGGCCAGGGTGGTAGATGGGACCCACCTCAGAGATGGAAAAGAGGAGAAGCCAAGGGTGATGGTGGGAGGGGACCGCCTCCTCCTCCCTCTTTGTTATTGCCCATGTCACATACACAAAATACTGCTTTGGGGCTCCATATTAATGTATATATACAGCGAGTGTATACATTTCTCACACAGCTCTCCCACTCACTCTGATTTTCACCTTCTCACACGTCTCCTCCCATTAAACACACACAACAACCCCCCCTCATTCAGACCCCACCACAGCTCTTCCACTTACACAGCTCACCTCCCCTTACACAGCACTCCCCCCTCACTCAGAGCTTCTCCTCACTCAGATTCCCCATTCACACACACAAACACACAGTTCTGCCCCTCACAAAGATCTATCCTCCTCACACAGAACAACTACCATAGCTCTTCTACTTAACAAAGCTCCCCTCCCTTCACACAAACATATATTTCACCTTACTCAAATCTCCTCCCCACCTTACTGTTGCAGTTGCTGGAATACAGCCATTCGTCTGGGAGGGGTAATCAGCTGCTGATGAACTGAGCCTGAAGCACATAAAGAGATCAGTGTGTACATATGGGGTGTGTAGTGAGGTGTGTACATATGGGGTGTGTAGTGCCTCCACACCATGCATGCTGTCTGGAGGCACTAATCTCTTTATGTGTTTAAAGCTCAGCTCAGGAGCTCAGTAGGTGCCCTTCATCAGATGGCTGATCTCCCTGGCTTAAGCAGGCACCTGGAGCATGTGCTCCACTGGAACCACCCTCACTATACCCCTGGATATATGCATGAAGCCCATAGTTCCCACCTGCATATGTTTTATGATGCTGCTGGGTCCACTGAGTTTGGGCTTACCTAGGTGGTTCCTATTGTGCAACAGCATGGCCTGTGGATTTGGGGACTGCTTCTGACATGGGAATATAGCAAAAAAAGCAAGTAACATCGCACATGGATAAAACATTTTGCAATGTAAGGGGTGCAAATACATTTAATATTTTTTTTCATGCAGGGTAAGTACTGGCTACTTTTGCATGTAGTCCACAAATACTGAACAGCTTTATGTTTAAACAGCATAGTCTAGAAAATGATAGACATAAACTGATTGGTTGCTATGAGCAACACCTCCATGTATCTGCTTTAAAAGCTTTAGTCAATCTACCCCTTAGTCTCCATATGGTTTGATAAGAGACCTTCTTCTCCTTTAAACAATGTCCCATTGTTGCACCCATTGAGATTTATGTTTGCATAATAGAAGAATCATATGTGACAATCTGGCAATGGTGCACACAATTATTCGGCAACAGGCTTCATGGTTGCTGTTGGTTAGGCTACTTGTAAGGTTTGTTGCCTTCATTGCCATATTATTTTGTGCACCTCATATGCCAGTGGTGGAGAATGAGATTGGATGCCTTGTTCAGGTATCAGTAGATTTGGTTTAGTACCTTGGCACGCAGGCAGATGCAGTTGGTGAGCTTTGCCCATCTTATGTTTGGCATTTGATAGAACATCCAACTAAGCCCTTTATGTAGGCTCTATCAGCTTCGGCATATTGTAAGTTTATACATTTTCCTAAGTTGAATGGGAACAGTTTGCTCAGCGACACAGTCATAAAGGTAAAGGATGTTGGCCTTTCAAAGCCTTGTCAGAATTTTTTGTTTCATATATATGAAAGGGTTATCTGATTTTACCAAAAGTTTTCTGATTGAAAAGAGTTTAAATGTAGGTCTAGGGTGACTCCTTTTCTAGAGGACAGGAGGCATCCTGTTGAAAATGACCTCTTACCAAAAGACACACTGAGAGGGCCAGGGCCCAGCTAATTAGTACCGTTTCCCCCTTATGGTGCCATTTGTGGTTTTAGAGATCACAAATAAAATTGTCCCCCCAGTAAATGCTGGCATAAAGGTCTGTACACACTAGACGTCGGTACCTGGCAGGTTGTCAGCATTGGCAAGTGCATACACACTTGACAATGCCAGCAGCGATGAAGTGACAGCAGGGGCCATGCTGCATTCGGCAGCATGGCCCTCACTAACAATGTCGCCCATCAGACCTGCACGAGTGGGAAGGCACACACAGCAACATAATGGGTACACACTATATGATGCCCAATATGTTGTCCAAGTGCTTAAATAAATAGCCAAGCCTCACAATACATATGAAGGTATTTTACATTTAACTAATCCATTAACTACTGCCTGTTTGCATTGCAATGTTTATGTTTTGTCTAGGAATTTGTTGTTACTATTCTACTCAATTTGTAAAAGCAACATTGCAATACTTCAACAATCCCTGAAAAATAACACATTTACACTTCAATATGTTCACTCATACTCGCATCATCTCTATAATAACATTTACATTTGTAGGTATTTCCTCTTGTATCCTTCACACATTATTAAACATTTAATTAGAGGAAAATACAGCAAGATTTTATGAATCTTGGATGTAGTCTGCACATTTGAAAAAAAATTGTTTAAAGATTTGGATTTATCAAATGTGACTAAGCTGTTAGATTAAAAATCTATTAATTTGCAACCATTCTTATTGCCTTCAGTAACAATACACATAATCATTATATGCAAATACTCTGAATGATTTTAGGTTTACTTCAGGGAAGTAAAGATTACAATATAACAGTGTCCATGTGTTTATGTGTGTTTGTGAGTTCATATTTGGGAATATGAAATATACAATCGAACTAGACATAATTACAGTAAAAAGGAACATATCAGTGATATCTTCTGTACAGATTACTGTGGCCATTGTGACTAGTTTTTGGGATATGCCTGCTTCCAATTCCAATGCTATACAATTGAAATAAAGGGAAAGTTAAAAACAATTAAGGAACAACCTGTACCCTAAAAAAATAATATGAAAAACTTATTTTAAAAACATTAGGTAACAGTAATAATAACTATTACTGTTCCAAATAAAAATATTTTGAAATGCTGCAAATGGCTGGTTTGTGCATTTTTTTTTAACAGTGAAAAAACTTAAATAACATATTTTTTCATTTAAATACCAATGAAACAAAAATGAAAAAAGTAAAAAAAAGGTAATTTGGGGGAATTAAGGCCATTTTTAATGAAAAATTAAACAAATATACAAAAATAACAATAATAATATAAAATGTAAAAATAAAAGTAAAAAGCAAATTTTTTTAAATGAATGCTTTAAATAAATTTGGTGTGCATAAATTAATGGAAAAAGTGTATTTTGGGGAATTTGAGGCCATTTTTCTTTTTAACAGCAATAATCACATGGAAGTAGTGGACTAACTAAGCTAATTGTAAACTTCCACTTGCTTAATTAGTTATATGGGGGGGGGGGGGCAAGGGGACCTGAAGAAAGTCCCAACATTTTTAACTTAAAATATGTATTTTTACTGATTTTGCATTTGATGTGTTGCTGCAAGAAAAAAGCCTCAATGTGTCTCCTGCATTTCAAAAACCTTGTGGCTGCTAGACTAAACCCTGGTTAAAATGAGTAAAAGAAAGTATTATTTAAAAAAAAAAAACATTCTATTTTTATTTTTTCATTAAAAAATAGAAATGCAGATTTTTGTTACAAATTTGTCCTACTCTATTTTCCCAGTGCTACCAATGCTCTCTTCCCTACTATTCACCCCCCCCCCCATGTCCCCCCTTGCTATAGTATCTTCTAATCCACTGCTGTCAATATTTCCCACACTGGTACTCCTGCTATCCTTCTGCTCTCCTTTGTCCCCACATTTACCTTACTTTAATCACACAGTGGTAACAGTGGTCAGAAGATTTCCTCTCTTCCTGATGCTCCTCTCATTGGTGAGCTTGTTGTCAAGTATTCTCCATGGCTTGTGGACTGCAATGGTATTCCAGATCTTATACAGGGTTGCTAGCAGAGGAACAGAAAATGCAGTGGAGGTAGAGAGTGTGGGACTATGGGCTGTAGCAGTGCTAAAAAACTTCATTAGGGTGCCATCATGGCACCATTAGTGCACCATTAGGACAAAGAGTAGTAGTAGGTAGATGGAATTTTTGTTAGTGAGTGTTTGTTTGTGAGACACGCATTAATCCCTGCAGCATCAGAACATTGCAACCTATTACATTTAGCCATTTGTCTTTTGTAACCATTCAATTGAAATCATATTTTTTAAGTGTGTGTTTAATAAAAGCAGGCATTGAATATTATTGTACATGCACTTGTCAACTGTGGTGGCAAGCAGGGGGGCCATATAGAGACTGAACAGTGAACCCCTCCTCTAATAATATACTGAAAATAAGAGAAGGCCACCCAGCGCTGCTCTGAAAAACAATTATTTGTTAAAAAGATTAATAAAATATATTATGAAAGGTTCTTCTGTCCGATAACACCAATCCAAGTCCTTAGGGAACTTCAAGCAATCGATGTCAACTGATATATCCCAATGAGAGTATGCTCACCTCAAAATGGTGAAAAATGTGCACATAAAGGTATCTTTAAGGAGATCTTCTAGATTTATTCAGGGATAACCTTTGTCCTACTGTAATCGATGTTCCATGGACCCTCAAATAGAATCACAGAGAGCGCACTCCCATCGTGTAAAGCAGTAAAGCAATTTATTCACAATAAACACGTAACAAACAGCACAGGACAAAAAGATATGTATAATAATAATAATTTTAAAAATCCCCCTTCGGGGTATCCTGCGTACCGGAATGGTGGTGTGGGAGAAATTACTGCTGCCTGGCTGGACCTAGGAAAGGATTTTCTCTGGACTGATCGGGGAGGAGATGTACCCGGGTTAACATCTATCCACCCACGTTCTTTACAGTGCCTATCTCTAGGCCCATTCCGGTACGCAGGATACCCCGAAGGGGGTTTTTTAAAATTATTATTATTATACATATCTTTTTGTCCTGTGCTGTTTGTTACGTGTTTATTGTGAATAAATTGCTTTACTGCTTTACACGATGGGAGTGTGTGATTCTATTTGAGGGTCCATGGAACATCGATTACAGTAGGACAAAGGTTATCCCTGAATAAATCTAGAAGATCTCCTTAAAGATACCTTTATGTGCACATTTTTCACCATTTTGAGGTGAGCATACTCTCATTGGGATATATCAGTTGACATCGATTGCTTGAAGTTCCCTAAGGACTTGGATTGTTGTTATCGGACAGAAGAACCTTTCATAATATATTTTATTAATCTTTTTAACAAATAATTGTTTTTCAGAGCAGCGCTGGGTGGCCTTCTCTTATTTTCTGTATATGTTTTGCAAGGTTAAGAGCTGGTGATTCTGTGGGTTGGACCCCGGCTGCCGTTCTTTTAGCGCAAGTCACATACCTTTTTTCTTTGTTTTCTCCCTCCTCTAATAAGTCAACCCTGTAGAGATTATTGATTACTATGCTCATCTTCTACTACTTTGCGGTCAGCACATGACAACTGTAACTGTAGCTCTCTTTCTATGTATATAGTTCACAGGCAGTCACAAATGTAAAGACACAAGTGCATTGAGCTCAGCTATCATAACCTCACTTTCAGGGCCATAACTAGGGTGGTGCAGCCGGTGCTGCCGCAAAGAGCGCAACATGCCCCAAGGGCGGAAATGGCCACCCACCGCAATCTATATCGGCCTGCTGCTATGTAATAGTAGCAGTGCGCCCTGGCCGGCTACTTTCATGCACAGCCCTGCCTGTCACTTTCATGGCAGCTCTGCCTCCCGACCAGTCTGTAATAGGGATAGGAGAGCCTGTCCCAGATCTGGCTGCTCCCTCCCCTCTTCCCATGATAGTCCAGGAACTGTGTGTGTGTACAGTAGGGGTGTGCACCAGCCACTTTTCATGTTTTGGTTTTGGATCTGGATCTTTCTTCATGTTTTGGATCTGGATTGGTTTTGCCAAAACCACCCTTCCGTGTTTTGGGTTCTGGGTTTTGTGTTTTGGATCTGTATTTTTTTTTAAAAAAGAATAAAAACAGCTAAAATCACAGAATGTGTTGGTTTTTCTGCTCCAATGCTATTATTAACCTCAATAACCTTAATTTCCACTCATTTTGAGTCTATTCTGAACACCTCACACCTCACAATAGTGTTTTTATGTCCAAAAGGCTATGCTAAGCGACACGAGTGGGCGGCACAAACACGTGGCTCATCTAAGAGTGGCACTGCAGTGGCAGACAGGATGGCAGTTTGAAAAACTAGGCCCCAAACAGTACATAATGCAAAGAAAAGAAAGAGGTGCAAGATGGAATTGTCCTTGGGCCCTCCCACCCTTATGTTGTATAAACAGGACATGTACACTTTAACAAACCAATCATTTCAGCGCCAGGGTCTGCCACACGACTGTGGCTGAAATGATTGGTTCGTTTGGGCCCCCACAAAACAAGCAGGCAATTAATCTGTCCCAGCACAAACTGGCTCTACGGAGGCAGGATGTCATCTTCATCCTCCTCATCCACCGATTCCTCACCCTATTCAGTGTTCTGTACATCCTCATCCTCACAGACTATTAACTCGTCCCCGCTGGAATCCACCACCACAGGTCCCTCTGTACGTTCTGGAGGCTGGTCTCCCTGGAAGAGTTCGAAATTCATTTTTATGAACATCATCTTCTCCACATTTTGTGGAAGCAGCCTCCTACGCCTTTCGCTGACAAGGTTCCCGACTGCACTAAACACTCTTTCGGAGTACACACTGGAGGGGGGGCAACTCTTGCAAAATAGAGCCAGTTTGTACAGGGGCCTCCAAATTGCCTCTTTTTCCTGCCAGAACAGGTACGGACTGTCTGACATGCCTACTTGGATGCTGTCACTGATGTAATCCTCCACCATTCTGTCAATGGTGACAGTATCATATTCAGTTACAGTAGACATGTCAGAAATTGTTGCCAGGTCCTTCTGTCCGGACCAGATGTCCAAACTTGGTCCTGCCTGCCCTGCATCACAGCCAGCGGGTTGCTTAGGATACTTAAGTTTTTTCCTGGCAGCCCCAGTTGTGGGAGAATATGAAGAAGGAGCTGTTGATGTGTAACATTCCGCTTCAGCTGACAGTGTTTTCACCAGCAGGTCTTTGCACCTCTGCAGGCTTGTGTCGGCCAGAAAGAGAGACACCACATAGGCTTTAAACCTAGGATCGAGCACGGTGGCCAAAATGTAGTGGTCTGATTTCAACAGATTGGCCACCCTGGAATCCTGGCAAAGCGAATGAAGTGCTTCATCCACAAGTCCCACATGCCGAGCGGAATCGCTCCATCTTAGCTCTTCCTTCACTTTCTCCAGCTGCTTCTGCAAAAGCCTGATGAGGGGAATTACCTGACTCAAGCAGGCAGTGTCTGAACTGACTTCACGTGTGGCAAGTTCGAAGGGTTGGAGAACCTTGCACAACACGGAAATCATTCTCCACTGCGCTTGAGTCAGGTGCATACCCCCTCCTTTGCCTATGTCATAGGTGGATGTATAGGCTTGAATGGCCTTTTGCTGCTCCTCCATCCTCTGAAGCATATAGAGGGTTGAGTTCCACCGCGTCACAACCTCTTGCTTCAGGTGATGGTGGGGCAGGTTCAAGAGTGTTTGCTGGCGCACCAGTCTTCGGCACGCAGTTGCTGAATGGTGAAAGTGGGCAGAAATTTTTCGGGCCACCCAAAGCGGCTCCTGCACGCCCCTCTCGCTTTTCAGAAAATTCCGCACCACCAAGTTTATTGTGTGAGCAAAACATGGGACATGCTGGAATTTGCCCAGATGTAATGCCCGCACAATATTGGTGGCGTTGTCAGATATCACAAATCCCCAGGAGAGTCTAAGTGGGGTAAGCCACTGGGCTATGATTTCCCTCAGTTTCTCTAAGAGGTTGTCGGCATTGTGCCTCTTACTGAAACCGGCGATGCACAGCGTAGCCTGCCTTGGAACGAGCTGACATTTCTGAGATGCTGCTACTGGTGACGCTGCTGTTGTTGCTGCGTAAGGTGATGCATCTACCCAGTGGGCTGTCACAGTCATATAGTCCTTAGTCTGCCCTGCTCAACTTGTCCACATGTCCGTGGTTAAGTGGACATTGGGTACAACCACATTTTTCAGTACACTGAGAACACTTTTTCTGACGTTTCAGTGCAGTCTCGGTATCGCCTGCCTAGTGAAGTGGAATCTAGATGGGATTTGGAACCGGGGACACACTACCTCCATCAATTGTCTAAATCCCACTGCACTAATGGCGGATACCGGACGCATGTCAAACACCAACATAGCAGTCAAGGCCTCAGTTATACGTTTTGCTTCAGGATGACTGCTGTCATACTTCATCCTCCTTGCTAAGGACTGTTGGAGCGTCAATTGTTTAGTAAAAGGAGTGGTGTTCCTACTTCCTCTCTGGGATGATGAACGACTCCCAGCAGCAGCAACAGCCGCAGCATCAGCAGAAGGCGTAGCAATGCAGGATCCTCCGGAGGAATCCCGGATAGGAGAGTCAGTCATGCCAGAGACATGGCCTGCAGTACTACTTCTGATCATGACTAAGGAGGAAATTGATTAGGAGGGAGTTGATGGTGTGGTTTGCAGGTGCTTGGATACAACAGAACAACGGGATTTAGGTGTCCCTGGACTGCTTACGGTCTTAGCCAAAGTTCTGAACTTGACAGTAAATTTTTATGAATGCGCTGCAGGTGCCGTATAAGGGAGGATGTTTCTAGGTGGTTAACGTCCCTACCCCTACTTATTTCACCTTTACATATGGTACATATGGCAATACAGTTGTTGTCCGGATTTGGATAGAAATATTGCCAGACCAAAGAGGTGGAATGTTTGGTCTTCTGCCCAGGCATGACCGTGATGGGCTTTTTCATCCCACGGACAACAACTGTCTCCCCTGGAGCCTGATTTAAACAAACCACATCACCATCAGAATCCTCCTCAGCGCCAGCTACACCAGTATCCTCATCCTGTTGTACTTCAACAGTGACATCTTCAATTTTGATATCAGCAAGTGGACTGTGGGTGCTCCTTTCAGCACTTGCAGGGGGTGTGCAAATGGTGGAAAGAGCCACCTCTTCCCGTCCAGTGCTGGGAAGGTCAGGCATTGCAACCGCCACCACACTTGGACTCTCCTTGGGGATTTGTGATATCTTCTTAGAATGCCCAGTTCTTCTCTGTGCTTTTGCCAGCTTAACTCGTTTGATTTTTTTTGCGGGAGGAGGGCTTCCATCGTAATGTGAAGCTGCACCACTAATCATGAACATAGGGAAAGACCTCAGCCGTTCCTTGCCACTCCATGTCATAAATGGCATATTGGCAAGTTTACGTTTCTCTTCAGATGATTTAAATGTTTTTTTTAAGGTCATTTTCCTGAACTTTGTCATTTGGGATTGTATGTGCCCTCTACTATGACATGGGCATCGGCCTTGGTAGATGACGTTGATGGCATGTTATCGTCTATGTCAAGACTAGTGGCATCGGCTTCAGCACTAGGAGGAAGTGGTTCTTGATCTTTCCCTATTTTATTTTTATCGGAGAAAGTTTGGTCCTCCATTTATGTTATATTGATTTGATATATACGTGCGGCTAAGGCGCACAGAAACACAGAAAATATTTTTTTATTTTGCTGGAGAGTAGTGCACTTTGTGGGTTACAAAAACGAGCCAGCTGGCCCATTACTTATGGGACACAGGCGCACGCTTGGTGCTGCTCCTTTGCTGATGCACGTGCAGCCACAGTGCACACAATTCACAAACACAGAAAATATTTTTCTATTTTGTTTGGCGTGCCCTTTGGGGGTTACAGCACCTTTTAACGGTCAAGCCAGCTGGCCCTTTACTTATGGGGCACAGGCGCACACTTGGCGCTGCTCCTTTGTTGATGCACGTGCAGCCACAGTGCACACAATTCACAAACACAGAAAATATTTTTTTATTTTGTTTGGAGTGTACTTTGGGGGTTACAGCACCCTTTAACGGTCAAGCCAGCCGGCACTTTACTTATGACACAGGCGCACGCTTGGCACTACTTTGTTGATGCACGTGCGGCTACTGCGCACACAATTCACAAACACAGAAAATATTTTTTTATTTTGTTTGGAGTGTATTTTGGGGTTACAGCACCCTTTAACAGACAAGCCAGCTGGCCCTTTACTTAAGGGACACAAGCGCATGCTTGGCGCTGCTCCTTTGTTGATGCACGTGCAGACACAGTGCACACAATTCAAAAACACAGAAAATATTTTTTTATTTTGTTTGGAGTGTACTTTGGGGGTTACTGCACCCTTTAATGGACAAGCCAGCTGGCCCTTTACTTATGGGACACAGGCGCACACTTGGCGCTGCTCCTTTGTTGATGCACGTGCAGCCACAGTGCACACAATTCACAAACAAAGAAAATATTTTTTTATTTTGTTTGGAGTGTACTTTGGCAGATACAGCACCCTTTAAAGGTCAAGCCAGCTGGCCCTTTACTTATGGGGCACAGGCGCACACTTGGCGCTGCTCCTTTGTTGATGCACGTGCAGCCACAGTGCACACAATTCAAAAACACAGAAAATATTTTTTTATTTTGTTTGGAGTGTACTTTGGGGGTTACAGCACCCTTTAATGGTCAAGCCAGCCGGCCCTTTACTTATGACACAGGCGCATGCTTGGCACTACTTAGTTGATGCACGTGCGGCTACAGCGCACACAATTCACAAACACAGAAAATATTTTTTTATTTTGTTTGGAGTGTACTTTGGGGGTTACAGCACCCTTTAATGGACAAGCCAGCTGGCCCTTTACTTATGGGACACAGGCGCATGCTTGGCGCTGCTCCTTTGTTGATGCACGTGCAGCCACAGTGCACACAATTCAAAAACAAAGAAAATATTTTTTTATTTTGTTTGGAGTGTACTTTGGCGGATACATCACCCTTTAAAGGTCAAGCAAGCTGGCCCTTTACTTATGACACAGGCGCACACTTGGCACTACTTTGTTGATGCACGAGCGGCTACAGCGCACACAATTCACAAACACAGAAAATATTTGTTTATTTTGTTTGGAGTGTACTTTGGGGGTTACAGCACCCTTTATTGGACAAGCCAGCTGGCCCTTTACTTATGGGACACTGGCGCACGCTTGGCGCTGCTCCTTTGTTGATGCACGTGCAGCCACAGTGCACACAATTCACAAACACAGAAAATAAATATTTTTTTTGTTTGGAGTGTACTTTGGGGGTTACAGCACCCTTTAGCGGACAAGCCAGCCAGCCCTTTACTAATGGGACACAGGCGCCCGCTTGGCGCTGCTCCTTTGTTGATGCACGTGCAGCCACAGTGCACACAATTCTCAAACACAGAAAAAATATATATTTTTTTTGCACTTGGGGGAGCACCCCTGATGGATAGAGCACCCCCTGGACAACTCTACAGCACCCCTTTAGGACTGGGACATTGCACAAGACTTTGGAGTGGACACAGCCCCTATGGACAACTGACTGCACAACACAGTCCAGCCAGCCCCTATGTACTTTGAAGGAGTGGACACAGCCCCTATGGACAACAGCAGCACAGCACAACACTACACTGCACTAAACTGCACTACACTACACAGCCAGTGAGCCCTAACTCCCACCCTCCCTCTTCACTGTCCACAGCCGAGTGAGAAAATGGCACCGACGCGGGTACCTTATATAGGATCCAAAACCCGTGAGACCCGGAAGGCGGGATGATGATGTTTTGCCTCGATTTCAGATCTGAGTCAGGTGGGAAAAGTTGAGCCTCACTCGGATCGGCCTCGGATCGGGGGGGCTCGGGGGGTTCGGATTTCAGAAATCTGTGGAATCTGAACCGCTCAGAACAGCGGGGATCCGAGTCCACCTGAGCCGTGGCTCGGGAGTTCCCATCTGACTCAGATCCTACAACGAGGCCAAATGTCATCCTCCAGACATTGGATTCTTCTGAGAGTTCACCTCTACATAAGGCGCCATTTCACTACCATGCTCCACAGGCTGCGCACTGCTCTGCTGATAGTGATACTCACTGGCTGTGTACAGGAACTCATAAGTGGAGGTGCTGGCAAATTGACTTTGTAAGGGGGCACACTACATGCTTATATATGCTGCGCTATATTCTACTGATTAAGTGGCTGTGTCCAGAGACTCACAAGTAGCTGTGCTGGTAAAGTGACTGTATAGGGGGCACACTGCATGTTACTGTATGCTGCACTATACTCTGATGATTAAAGTGACTGTGTCCAGACTTACTAGTGGCTGTGCTGGCAAAGTGACTGTGTATAGGGGGCACACTGCACACTGATGTATGCTGCGCTATACTCTGCTTATTAAAGTGTTGAGACTCACAAGTGGCTGTGTGTACAAAAAAAAAGTTTAAAAAAGTAAACAAATCTTTCAAGAAAGTTAAAAGTTTAAAAAAAAAAAAAAACTTATTTTTAGGTGCTGTACCCCATTTTTGTATACAGGCACCATGACTCATTTGGTTCCCAAGTACGGGGGACCCCTACATCATTTGTCCCCTGTATTTAAGCACATCCAGCACTGGGTCAGTAATACCCTGGACTGGTTGCTCTTTTTTTGGGGGGGGGGGCATGCCATTTTTTTTTCCTGTTTTACACAGGTTTTCTTTTTTACCGTGGAAGCACCGATGGGTCTCACTGACCCATCTGTGCTCTATGTCAATGACACAGATGGAAGTAGCAGGGATCTCCTGGTCTGTGCATGCATCTGTGTAATTGAAATACACAGTAGCACAGACTGGTCCCACTGACCTGTCTGTGCTCTGTGTCAAACACACAGATGCATGTAGCACAGATCTCCTGGGTCCGTGCTACATGCATCTGTACACAATCTATGCACCATAATGCTGATTGGCTGAGAGCCATGACAGATGGCTATGTCAGCTAATCATCACTTTGCCTATTGAGGGCAAAGGAATTTTTTTTTAAATGGCCATTCGAGGCAAAACCTTGAGATCCAGAGGATAGCAAGGTTTTGCCTCGATTAGGGATCCAGGGCAGGAGGAGAGATCCAAGGGGTGCCTTAGATCTCCCCGGATGCCCAAAGTTTGGGTGAGTCTGGTTCTCAGGTAACCGGACCTGCTCATCTCTAGTTGTAATGCAGTGGAACTCAACTCTCTATATGCTTCAGAGAATGGAGGAGCAGCAAAAGGCAATTCAAAACTATACATCCACCTATGACATAGGCAAAGGAGGGAATATGCACCTTACTCAAGTGCAGTGGAGAATGATTTCTGTGTTGTGCAAGATTCTCCAGCCCTTCAAACTTGCCACATGTTAAGTCAGTTCAGACACTGCCAGCTTGAGTCAGGTTATTCCCCTCATCAGGCTTTTGCAGAAGCAGCTAAAGAAAGAGAAGGAGGAGCTAAGACAGAGCAATTCCGCTCGGTATGTGGAACTTGTGGATGAAGCCCTTCATTTGCTTTGCCAGGATTTGAGGGTGGTCAATCTGTTGAAATCAGACTACTAAATTTTGGCCACCATGCTCGATCCTAGGTTTAAAGCCTATGTGGTGTCTCTTTTTCTGGCCGACACAAGCCTGCAGAGGTGCAAGGACCTGCTGGTGAAAACACTGTCAGCTGAAGCAGAACGTGACATGTCAATAGCTCCTTCTTCATTTTCTCCCGCAACTGGGGCTGCCAGGAAAGGACTTAGGTATCCTAAGCAACCCACCAGCAGTGATGCAGGGCAGCCAGGAGCAAGTTTGGACATCTGTTCTGGACTGAAGGACCTGGCAACAATTTCTGACATGTCTACTGTAACTGCATATGATACTGTCACGATTGACAGAATGTTGGAGGATTATATCGATGACAGCAACCAAGTAGTCAAGTCAGACAGTCCATACCTGTACTGGCAGGAAAAAGAGGCAATTTGGAGGTCCCTGTACAAACTGATTCTATTTTACCCCCCACCAGTGTGTACTCTGAAAGAGTTTTTAGTACAGCCGCGAACCTTGTCAGCGAAAGGCGTAGGTGGTTGCTTCCAAAAAATGTGGAGAAGATGATGTTCATCAAAATGAATTAACAATTCTTCTGGGAATACCAGCCTCCAGAAAGTACCTGTGGTGATGGATTCCAGCGGTGATTAATTAATACTCTGTGAGGATGAGGATGTACACAACACTGAATAGGGTGAGAAATCTGGGGATGAGGATGAGGACATCTTGCTTCTTTAGAGCCAGTTTGTGCAGGGACAGATTAATTGACAGTTTGTTTTGTGGGGGCCCAAATGAACCAATCATTTCAGCCACAGTCCTTTGGCAGACCCTGGCGCTAAAATAATTGGTTTGTTTATACAACATAAGGGTGGGTGGGAGGGCCCAAGGACAATTCCATCTTGCACCACTTTTTTTTCATTCCATTATGTACTCTCTGGGCCCTAGTTTTTCAAACTGCCATCCTGTCTGCCACTGCAGTGCCACTCCTAGATGGGCCATATGTTTGTGCCACCAACTTGTGTCACTTAGCATAGTCATCCAGCTGCCTCAGTACTATGACTCTACAGGCTGTAGTCCACTGTATAAACAAGTACTGTGACTCTGCTGGCCATACTGCAATGTGTATACAAGCACTGTGACTCCTTGGACCATAGTTCACTGTGTACTGTGTACACAGTGAAAGTACTGTGACTTTGCTGGCTGAACTGCACTGGGAGGGTGGGAGGGCCCAAAGACAATTCCATCTTGCAATACCTTTCATTTTTGCCACTGTTGTGTGGCAATGTTTAATAGATGTACTTTAAACTGCAATGTCTGTGCCGCTGGTCTGTTGCTTAGTAACCAGCCAGCTCACTGCATCCTTTGGCCAATAGTGGTGAAAACAATATTGTAAGCTGTGAGGTGGTATAAATTGACTGGAAATGACTGGAAATTAATGTTATTGAGGATAATAATACTCTAGGAACAAAAAATAAGCCCAAATTATGCGATTTTAGGTTTTTTTTGGCAATTTTTGTAGAAAAATCCAAAGCCTGTCACAGCAGGTTTGGCAAATCCAAATCCAAAGCTGGACAATGAATCAAAGTCAAATCCAAATTGAGCAAAAATGGTCCGGCGCACATCCCTACATAACATAAATACTATGCTCCAGAAATATAAAGAACAAATGTTTTGGAGTATACAGAAAAACAGTGTATTACTGTATCTCGTATAAAAAGACAACCACATGTGAATTATTTACAGAACATGTTGCTCTACTGCTGTTTCATTCTATTAAATTAAATCAACTCCTCATTACAGTGGCCTATGAAAATAGTGTATTGGTAAGCGCTCTTGTTATTAGATTTTAAATTACAGTTTCTACTAATCCAATAATAGTCAGCAGCAACACATGTAAAATTGGAGTGCATTATGTTAGCTAATTTAATCAGCAGTGCAACCATTAAGTGAATATTTGTAAGCGCTATTAATTATCCTTGGTAGCGATACTTTGCCAAGTTCCGTCTATCTTTGGAAATAAAATGAATTGTTTATTCCTTCAGACAAATAAGACACAATAAATATCCTATGGCTTTATTGGTATAAATGGCTTAGCTAAATCAGTAGTTAACAGTGACCTTAAATTACTTAGGGAACAATATCTCAGTGACATATTACATTTATTGTTAGTGTGTTTTATTGGATGAATAATAAAATACATATAAGTTATACGGTAGGGTGAGTTTGAGGAAAAAAATATTAATAATCTCCTTATTAGAATCAAAGTAGATTATTAGTGCAAAGGTTAAACACCACTCAATGGTCCTACCAGGGGCACTGAGTAAGGGGAAAGTGAAAACAAAGTACCTGTGCCTTGTCTTGTCCAGGGGCATGGGACATGGGCTGCCATCAAGGACAGCTGAGACATTTTGCTGGCCTAGGTATGAAAGGAGGTGTGGACAAGCATGCCATGGACTTCGTGATTTAGACTCACCAGCGGCACTCTAAAATGTGTTTTATTAGCATAATTAATGCAAAAAAAGTATAATGCAAGGGTAAACTGGACACTGATGCTGACATTTCATGTTCAAGCTGCTAATCTAGGTATAAAGGCAAAAGACAAAGTTTCAGTATGAGCAACCCATGCCATGCCTTACGCCATGTATCCTTATGTTTAATCTGCACCTTTATACCTAATCCTTTGTGACAAAAGTTTATGTACTGTGTCTGGTACACTGTAATCAACTTTGTAGATGACTACAATGAAAATTATTTAGGAAAAAGTACAAAATGTAATTTGTGGTCTAGCATCTAAGTCTTGCCAAACATCTCACACCATATAAACAGACAATAGACCAAACCACCTGCGCTCCAGGACAGCAGCTCAGTCTGCACCCAGGAGCACCACTCCTCCAGATATACAAAGAAAAATGTGGGCAGTCCAAAAGTAGCACTGTCCCCAATTCAAGGTATATACGCCTCCTATCCATCGTTTGAAGATATGGTATCCTCAACCAGAAAAAGAGTAGGACAACGATTATGCCTCAATTAGTGAATTTTCTAAAGAAACTGGTGATTATCCCATCAGACAACTCACCTCAACAAAGTGAGATGCATACACGTAAAGGTATCTTTAGATATATTCTTCTCATAACTAGTCAGTCATAAATCACTGTATGTTCCCTTCTGGGAATAAACTCACCTGGGACCAGGTACTAGCATTCCCCAAAAGGTATCTTTTATGCAGATATAAATGTAGGATCAAAAAACCATCACTGGAGTAGAATTCTTTCCAATAAGTATTTATTTGTTAATTATTAGAAAACGATTTTATTTCTAAAAAGGATAAAAAACTCTGTTCCTTCATAGGATTCCGAACAAACACATGGATATGCCAAAGTAGATAACATCAACCTCACCTGGAATGAAGTTGAGTATACTAGTTCATCAGATGAGTAGGTAAGTCCACAGTGGTTGAGGGTTTCCCTTGATCACCAATGCATTTCAGACTTCTTTAGTCCTTCTTCAGGGTGTATAGGGACCCTCTCAATGTCCAAATATTTATACCCCCTCATACATTTAAGGGAGAAGGGATCATATAGAAAATGACTAAAACATGGAAAAATCCATTCAAACATTATATACCAAAATCATAAAAAATATCATCTGCATAAAAAACATTCAATACACATGATACAGTACTATTACATATATACATCGATTTACAAGAAACACCATAAATATACACAAGCCACACATAAGGAATATCCCCCCCAAATTGAATCCAGTCCATATATTGGAAGCAACCTTAAAGCTGAAAGTGTCAATCTTGTATTCATTGGCACCAATGTGAACCCATGTACATATATCCAAGTAGTTGATGTCCGAGGCAACATCCGGTCCGCAGATATAATACGCTCTGCCTGCTTACGGATTGTGAGACACACAACTGGAAGAACCAACAGAAGTCTTCCGGTCTGTGGAGCGCAAGCGTCACCGGGACTCCATCACATAGCAATGCGTTCACTAGTGTTGAACAGGCACCATTTTGAGGGGGTCTGGAGTTCCATAGATGCCTTTGTAAGTTTGCTTCTTGTGGGTATGAAGCGTGATGATCCTGGATTCCATAAGCACATATACAAAAGTAAAATAACATCAAACTGAAAGACTTCTTCTGATGTGGTACATACAACATGTGCAGAACATGCAAATCGGAGAGTACCAAAATTACCCATTTTAAATCCACACAGACAGGGAAAACAACATATAGTCGTCCCCCTATACACCCTGAGGAAAGATTTAAGTAGTCTGAAATGCATTGGTGATCAAGGGAAACCCTCAACCACTATGGACTTACCTACTCATCTATTTCCATCTGATGAACTAATATACTCTAATTTACTCAATTTCATTCTGGGTGAGGTTGATGTTATCTATTTTGGCATATTCATGTGTTTCTTGGCAATCCTATGAAGGGACAGAGTTTTTTATCCTTTTTGGAAATAAAATAGTTTACTAATAATTAACGAATAAATAGTTATTGGAAAGAATTCTACTCCAGTGATGGTTTTTTGGTCCTACACGAGGTCAGTTGTTTTGAAAATTCACTAATTGAGGCACAATCATTGTCATATTCTTTTCCTTTTTGAGGATACCATATCTTCAATCTCAAGCCATATGGCCAAATATTCTCATTGAATGAGGAAACATCTATAGCTACAGATGTGTAATGCTACATCTTTGCTGATTGAGCTACAAATGTGCACACACATCACGCCATGCAATTACCCGCAGCAGTATACACTATGCTATGGCGCACTGCAATTGCACCATGCATTTATATGGTGGCACAGGTGCAAATGCAGTGCACATATCCACTCACAGGCACACACCTCGTGCCGTGCATGGTGCCATATGCTGCATACATAGCAAATATGTAGCAGGACACATCTGTAGCCTGGACACCCACTGGCCCTCTTGACAAGCCAGGCTCAGGTAATTAGTATCCACTCCACACCTTCCTTAGTGCCTGTGCTGCCAAGAAGGCTTGACCATGATTCTTTAGTGGGCAGTGAGTAGTAGTCTTAATGGGATGTGGCCACACCCCCATATGTATGTCTAGGTCCCTAGTACCAGGGATCAATAAATCTCCTGGAAGTCCAGGACCTACCCTATATTTGACAAAAGTATCCTACAGGTGCTACATATGGAAACATGACAAAGTTCATAAATAATATCATTATTTTAAGATAACATAATAATATTGTTTAGTGCTCATCTGAAGTGACTATGGGCCTGATTCAGAGCCGGTCGCTATTTGCGCTCGCTCGTCCAGAAAATAGGGGTGGCTATTCAAATGAACCGTTCACTGTTTGCGGTCTGCTCACGCCTCTAGGTCTGAATGAGCGAACAAAACTTGCTGTCGTTTTTTGGGAAACTACGCCCCCTGGCCGCTTGCATCCTACGTCATGTCCGCTATTTATTAGATTAATCGAGTACATTGAACTGGGTATGAGCTGCTCGCTATTCTTGTGGTTGGTTTTTGCTACACAATTTTGCGAGCAGTTCTGGCTAAAAAATAACCCAGTGACGTGGTCAATGACGCTGCTGTTTTAAATATGCACACTCATAAAACACCCGTTTTGACCTTTAAGCACGCCTGCGATCGGATCTCCACTCCCCGTTGTCAAGCACCTTCCCCTGTTACCACCCAGATACGCCTCATTCTGTCACTCAAATTAGCAGGCATTCGCTATTTTGTGAGTACATGAATTTCGGCCGCACTGACTGGTTCGCGCATGCGTATAACGATGAATCAGGCCCTATTTTAATAAGCACAATGTCACAATGGGAAAGTCAAACATAACTAAAAGTCAGTCAGTGCCCTGTGAAGTCAATGTTAAAACTAGTGTATTGTTCAGTATTAATTCAAACAGTACCATAATAGTTACAATTGCTAAATTATAGCATAAATTACAAAAACAAATAACCTCTGCAAGAGGAATGGGATTGAAATGCCAGTGGCTGCCCGACAGGATCAAGATCCCGACAGAGGCAGGTAAGTACCCTAACCATTCCTTGGTGGAGCCAATCCTTAACCTCCCCCCTAGTGCCTACCCCTAACCTTCCCCCAGGGGTGCCTAACCCCAACCCTTTCTCCTAGGGGTGCCTAAGTCTTATCTCCCCCCCAACCCCCCAAACCTAACCCTAACCCCACTAGACTCCCTAATCCTAACCCTGTCCCTCCCAGGGCTAATGCTAAGGGCGCCCTTAATTTACCTTTATTTGGGATGTCGTCCTCAGTGTTCCGTAATCAGGATTATGATAGGAATTGGTATTTCGATGCTTATCATAAATCTCTAGCTGGTATGCCGCTGTTGAGATTGTGGTCACATGACTACATCCCCTACAAGACACTCAGAAAAATATAATAGCTAATTAATATTAAACAAATTGTTACATTGTAAAAGGAATGAGCTGTGTGTTACCAGTCAGACATAAAAAGATAACAAATTACGTACAGTGCCTGAATAGATTCCCAGTAATATACCACAAATAAAATATTAGATCATCTGGCTTGGCTAGATTATACATAATATTTTATAATAGGCAAAAATTATATTTTATTACAAAATTCTACAATCTTGTAATGTGTTTTATAAGATATGAATCAATGTATTTATTGATTTGTTTTCAAACCAAATAGATAAGATTTTCCACCTGTAAAATAATATAAAATTGGTCTAAAGAAAACACTTTCTTAGGTAGTGCTTTTCCCTTTCTATAAAGTGGAAAGATAAGTACTTTCACTGTAATGTCATGACAGAAAAATCCTAAGAACTTGAAGGTCTGAAGCTCCTTCATCAATCACTGAAGTCATCTGTTGAGGTTTCAGCTATTCAAGGGGCAGGGTTTGGACTGCACACCCTATATTAAACATAATAAGAGGTGCTACCATGCTGAGACTTGTAGTGCAATCCAGGGGACACAGGTGCACACTCTGAGTACTAAGACCAATGATAGTCAAAATATCCCTGATAACATTTACAGTTAAAATGGAGTATAATACCCCTTTTGCACCAGAGCAAAAACTTTGATTTTTGCTGGGTCTACCCGAGTCGCAGCTCAGTGTAAAAGTGTCCCTGAAAAATAACCTGGGTCAAGTGACCCGGCAATCCAACCCAGTCATGCCAAAAATTAGCTGATTGGTGGTTGCAGAGCAGTCACCTCCCACTTTTTATGACCTCACAGGTTTAGCAGGGCAGACCTGGGTTCAGTGTGAACAAGGTTGACCTGGGAGTAACCCAGATCGAAGGTGCAGTGTAAATGGGGTCTGACCTGGGTTGGAACCAATGTCCAAAAACCCAGGTTGGACCCGGGTTTTTTGTGGAAAAGAGGTATAAGTGAGGTTCTTAGTACAAGTTTGGCCAAAATTTTTGCCACTCCATGACGTAAAGATGAACCCCATAAGATGGGTCCCTAACATCCGTAATACTAACAAATTATATAAATTTATTCAGGACTTACCTCTCATTGTGCCCATTACAATATGTAGACAGTAGGAACCTGTGCAGATGATTGAAAGCACCCAAGGGGAGATGGGTCGGGTGCAAATACCAAGCAGAAGGAGTCTCAGCCTTCAAGTGTGTAAAATACACAAATATAGTGGAAAGGGGGAGGGGGCTTGGACTGCACACACTAATTTTAAACATCAGAGGTGCTACCATGCTTTGACTTGTAGTACAATGCAGAGGGCAAAGAACACAGGTGCACACTCTGAGTGTACTAAGAACAATGATAATCAAAATAATCCTTATAAACTCTACAATTAAAATGGAGTATAAGTGAGGATTTTAGTACACGTTTGGCCAAAATTGTATCAGCTATATAAGGACATGACTCCTTCAACTACCTGTAGCATCTAAAGTAGTTTTAGGTTTCTGTAGCACAGGACTAAAATTTATCAAAACCAGCTCTCTAGACTGGTGTAATGGTGTGGGAAATGTTTTCTTAAAACATTATACCCCTTAATACCAAATGAGCATAGTTTAAATACCACAGCTTTTCTGAGTATTGTTGCTGACCATGTGCCTCCCTTAATAGCCATAATTAACTCATGTTGTAATAGCTACATTCAGCAGGATAGTGCAGCGTGTCATCATTTTTGTAGAAAATGCACGTCAAATAAAAAGTTGATCTCCAATTGCGCAAACTTCCTCAAAAAAAGCAGCCTGTGAAAACTTCACCATTTTTTTCCAATAAATTGAATGGGCAAAAAGAAAGTATATCACATTGGCGCTGATATGAATTACATATGAGTCTAGAGAAAGACACCAGTCACCAAATAATAAGGAGCTCTTACACTTTAAATCATGCAAAAGTTTTCTAATCAGTTGTATGTTCAGTCCCTCATAGGCATTCCAATTGATATTCCAAAGGTCTTAGAAATTCTCTTTAACCATTCGATGAGGTATTTTGCACTTTCAAAAACATGTAAATAGAAATAAATCACCACAATTGTGTAATTTAAAAATGAAAAAATATACAATTTATTTCCACATTACACTCACATTTAATAAATGCAAAATAGGCATATCACCACTAATGTGGTTCTCCTCCTTTCAAGGGTCCTTGCTGGGCTATCCCGCTCCACTTATTCCCACTGATAGTAAGGGGTAGAAACCACATAAACAGAGTCCGGATCAACTTACAGCTTCCCTGGAGTTCTTTGTCACAGCTGCCGAGCCAGTTGTGACCATCCAATCGAAACGCTTTACCACCCTGAGTTATCAGCAGGGGCAGATTGGGCTGCCGAGAGACCAGGACAGTTCCTGCTAGGCTGGCACATGGGCATGCCTGGCACTCCCCTCAGTGGCTTACAAAGTCAGCCCACCCCCTCCCCCTTCTGAGCTGGGCCGGGCCACACCGCGCACTACACAGACAGCCTCCCCCCAACCAGGAAATGCACTCCCTCAGTGGCTAACAGTAGACAGTCCACCCCTCCCCCTGGGCTGGGTTACGCTGCACACAACACAGACAGTCTCCCCCCTGGCTGGGCCATGTACTCACCTCAGTGGCTTATCCAGCTTTACACAGACAGCCTCTGCCAGGATGGGAAATAAAAGCCTCAATCGGAGCTCAGCTCCAATCAGGCAGCATTGGGAGTTTCTGCACAAGCAGAGAAGCTCTTTGTATAGTCTGTGTAGGGACACATAGAGTACTGGCAGAGAGACAGAGTCTGATGCCAGGGTGCCTGCATGAGAAGAGAATGGTGTGGGTTGCACGGACAGAAGCTCCAAGTGCAGCTACAGTAATGTGCAGAGGTTGAGCTCAGGGAACTGGCTGCAGTGTTAGAAGGACTGGAGCATTAAACTCACAGAGCATTGCTGTATACAGCTCAGTGTCAAACCTTTGTCAGCTATTGCTCCTGAGAAAAAGTATTAGCCCACTAAACACTTAAAAATGTATTATCCAAATTGGCATTGTTCCTCCCCGCATACCTAGGCTGAGGCAGCACTAACTTGTTAGCATTAGCAGTGTGTGCTAGTCATGTTTTGCTCCCAGGATTCCTCAGATACTCTGTGGGAAAGTGGCCTCCTACGGCTAATGAGGAAGAAAGTGGTGAGGGGCCTAGCTGCACAGAATGAGGGCAGTAGCTCTGGACTAAAAGGGAAATACAATCTTCCCACATATCCTGCCCAAGTGAGAAGCTAAAAAGCACTACAGCCTTGCAGCTGTGGACTGAGCACTAGACTAAAGCCACCAAAAAAAAAGAAAAAGACTATATATATATGTATGAATATATATATATATTTATTATTTATTTATTTTATTTTTTTAAACTGTTTTTTTTTTCTTTTTCATTTGGTGGCTTTAGTCTAGCGCTCAGTCCGCAGCTGCAAGGCTGTAGTGAATTTTCATTAAACATTCATTACTGAGCTGCTGCATACAAATTTCAAGTGCGGCTCACTATCTGTATTTTTGCCAAGTGAGAAACTACTCAAACTGGGTGGCACAGACTGTGTAATGGTTAGATTTACTGCCTAGCAGCACTGAAGTCATGGGTGCAATTCCTGCCACGGCCCTATCCATGTGGAGTTTGCATATACTACCTGTATGTGCTTGGGTGTCCTTCGGGAACTCTGGTATCCACCCACTATCCAAATATATACTGGTAGGTGAATTGGATCCTGACAAAATCTAACTCTGGTGTGTATGTGGTAGGGAACATAGATTGTAAGCTCCACTGGGCAGATAGATATGAATGGCCAAATAGTCTCTGTTAGTGCTGCAGGGTATGTTTGCACTATATAAGTAACTGGTAATAATAATAATGACACTTCCCTCCCCCACTGAACCTGCCCCCTCTCTACTCTCCAAAATGACCATCCTTTCCAAACTGCTCTCTTGGTAGTTATGATCGCGGCGGTCAAGATGCCGGCGACAGAATGCTGGTGTCAGAATCCTGACACCAGTCAGAATCCTGGTGCCAGCATCCTGACTCCTGATATCCTGGGGTTAAGGTTAGGCAATAGGGAGAGAGTTAGGCTGAGGGGGGGGTGTAAGGTTTAGGCAGTGGGGAGAGGAGGGCTAGGTTTAGGCTGCGTGAAGAGAGGGTTGGTTGGGTTTAAGGGTAGCGCTAGGGTTAACCTACTTACTGGTGGTGTCAGTTCAATTAGCGGCATATTTATCACATTCTGCAGTTTTAATGTAGTTCTGATGTGATAATATCACTCCAAAATTGCAAAGCGAAAATTAATATTTGTCAATCTTTAGGTGCCAGGACAGAGCTTGCGAGAACTCTTGTCCCGGCAGAGAGTTAAAAGTAAATTATTAAGGTTATATAGTACGAATATTAATGTAATGTGTAGGTGATGGGAACAATATATAATACAAGGCTGGTTGGAGTAAGGTGGCCAATTTTTAAATCAAGTTGCAACTGAATAATGTTGGGGCTAGTCAGGAGAGAATGGCTTAAAGTGTTTATCTTTCTAGATAATAGACCCCCCTCCATAGACTCTTCCCCCCTCCTTGGCCTCCCCGCCACCACCCATTTAGCGCTGCTACTCAGGCTGGTTTTCCATCCCAATCTGCCTGGTTATCAGAATGTGAGGGATCAGGGTGAGAAAATGTGAAAATTTTATTAGTTATGCAGCTTATTATTTTATTGTGAAAGAGATCAAATATTTTTTTCCAATTATCGCCAGGAACTGACTCCTACTTTCTACTTGATCTATTCTTCTCATTATATTACTTAAGCTTTCTTTAGAGGGTTCTGTGCAGTAGCACAAAAAAGATCAGATAGGTGCCAATATCAGATACTTAATGATCTTGCAAGAAAGATTGTTGCAGAAAGTGTTACAATATCGTCTCTGACCCAACTAAAGAAAATAAAACTCAACACATATGAACACAGAAATATAAAATGACTTTGCCAGAATAAGATATTAGCATTACATTTACAAAGACAAACTAGATAAAGAACCAAAAGATTGTGATATATATTTATAGAAACACATACATAGGCAGCTGTGAAATTACTCAATTACTTAATCTGTAATGACAGTTCTTATAAAAAGCCTAGAAGACACTTTTTGTTATAGCTCTTTAACATTTAACATGAGCACAGCTTTTTTTCCAGCCATTTCCCTGAGGCCTTTTTTTATTAAGACCTAATTGTTCAAATCTACCTGTAGCCTATGCACAGAAAAGGCAGCCATTTTGTTATCAAAATAAAATATACTTTATTAATTAACTGTGTACTAATTTTTTGATATTGCTACATATTAAAAAATAGGAGAAATTTGCGTGGACCCTCATATTTTGGTTTTAAATCTTTGTTTTGGTTTACAAAACCATCCTCAAGTGTTTTGGTTTTGGCTTTGGATCTGGCTTTCTATAAATATTTATCAAAATCATGTAATTTGGACCTTCTTTTGTTCCTTTAGTCTTAATAACATCAATTTAATTAATTTCCAGTAATTTACAATCCATTTTGACTATCTCAGAACTCACAAAATTATTTTCATTAATATTGAACAAATTGTGCAGTGAGCTGACTGGCTAAACTAAGCAGAAAAGCAGCAGCACAAATGCATGGCAGTTTAAAATAATAGAGAACATCTATGAAACAAAGTGGTAGACAGGATGGCATTTTAATAAACTAGATGACTCTATAGAATGTTTTCATTAATTAAGAACTAGATCAGAGGCCTGAGGCCAGCACAGTTAAATGGAGGTGGAGTATTTATTGAAAGCCAGATAAATGAATAATTGATTGATTTCTTTATAGCTTCTACTGTAGGTAAAGTAAATTGGAGACATGGAAAAAACTATTAAAAACATGTTTCCAAAATCCCAATTACATATTTAAAATGTAAACTGCATCCAAACAGAAAATAATAGGCCTTAGAACAATACAAGTGATTCAAGGCAGAGTAAGAGCCTAGTCAAAGTCAATAATTATTATTTATATGATTTGAGATACTACTCTGTATCTGTGGAGAAGCTGCCGGAAACAGGGCTTATACACCTGGATGAGAAGCTGGTGATGAATGGCCTTGCAAGATACAGAAGATTATGAATGCAATTGTAAAGTACAGTAAAATACTGTACACTGTCAAACACACATTCTTTGCAAAGACCATAATGAAAAGTGGTGCACGATGGATTGTCCTTGGAATTATGTTGAATATTAAAAATATATATGCACATTTTAACAAACCAAGGATGTCAGTGATAGGGATAGCCTCTTTCATGGCGAAGTGTTTGTTTTAACTTTCAAAAACCAAACAACAAATGACCTTAAGGCATGTTGTTAATAATCATCACAGTTGGAAGATGTTATTAGCATCCCTATCATCACCAAATCACTGTTGTTAATGCCATCATCACCCAAAATTGGCTCATCCCCATTGGAATCCATTATTATAGTCTCTTTTTGTTGTAATTGGTGGCCTAGTTCTTCCATGTAAAATTTTTAGTTCATTTTGATTAGCATCAGTTTTTGAAAGTATCCTCCTTCGCCGATCACTCACAAGGTTCCCAGCTGTGCTAAACACTCTTTCCCAGTACACACTGGAGGATGGGCAGCTCAAGTAAACCAAATCTAGTTTGTTCAAGGGGCACCAAATTGTCTTTTTTCCCCCAGTATTCAAATGGACTGTGTGACATGCTAATTTGTACAATATAATTAAAGTAATCCTCCACTATTCTACTGATGCTTACTGTATCAGATTGAGTCTGGGTATATGTGTCAAAATATCTGGACTCTTCTTTTAAGCCTGACTAGATGTCATGAAGGTTCATTCTTGTGCTCTGAGTTGACTCATCATCATCATCAATAGTAAGTTTCTTGGAAAAAGTCAGTTTTATCCTGGCAGCTGCATTTGCAGGAGAAACTGAAGCAGGAGTTGTATCATGTGCCACTTAACCAGAAAGTTGCACCTAAAGATCTGTGTCAGTTGGAAAAAAAACATTATGTAGGACTTAAACCTAGGATCAAGCATGGTTGGCAAAATGTAATAATTCAATTGCAAGATGTTACATACCTTTTGGTTCTGGTGAGGTGATTAAAGTGCAAGAAAACAGAGGTAGTATTCTAAGGTGGAGCACTCAAATAAGCAGTGTCTCCTAAAATGTAACCTTTATTACATTAATTAAAAGTGAATTATAACAACCAGCAGGATTAAGAATATATAAGAGCCACTAGCAGATAGAAGTGCATTTTCAAGTATTGAGGGTTTGGAGAGGAAACCACCAATAAATTGAGGTTGATAATTGACCTGGATAATAATACACCCCATTACCAAAAGTTGCATGCTAGCTCAAGGCCCACATTCTAAGGACTGGGGAAAATATCCTATGTTTGAGGTGCCCATTTTTTAACTGATAATATAAACTACATACTGTACATGTTACATATCACTTCACATTCTGTTTTTAAAACTCACTTTTAATTAATGTAATAAAGGTTATATTTTAGGAGATACTGCTTATTTGAGTGCCCCACTTTAGAATATTAACCCTTTTTTCTTGCATGTGATATTTACTCTAGGGTGTACCTCCCACGTGAAATTAAATAAATATTTATTAGACCATATGTATGGGTGCCATATATAATAATATGTAAAAAATGTAATTGCTCTTGTGCAGGTACTAATCCATTTTTTCTTTGTGAAATGATTAAAATACTTGATCTACTAGTCCAAAATATTTAGCTGAATCATTTAGTTTCAAATCATCCTTCAGTTTCTCTAGCTACATTTTCACCAGTTTAATTAAGGGTATGACCATACTTAGGATGGAAGTGTCTGAACTCACTTCAATGGTTACAAAATTCAAATGGTTTCAGGACTATAGCTTGCATAAAAGCGAGAATATTCTCCAGTGTGTTGCAGTAAGGTAAGTTATCCCCCCTCTTCCTATATCATGGCTTGATGTGTAAGTTTTGGATAGCTTGTTGCTGTTCTACCAGTTGCTGAAGCATATCAATTATCAAATTGAACTTTTCTTGCAGTTATGCATTGCTCTACATGTGGTTGCTGAATGCTGAAAATGGCAGAAAATTTTTATGGGACAGCCAATTTATCCTGCATGGACCTGTCAGTTTTTAAGAAATTCTGAACCACCAAATTAGTGTGTGCATAAAACATGATAATTGTTAAAATTCACCTTGCTGTATTGATAGTACAATGTTACTTGCATAATTCGAAATGAAAAATATTTTAAAGTAAAGACTTAGTGGGGTAAGCCATATTGCTATCACATCCCTGAGTTTGATAAACAGATTGGCTCTGCTATGCCTCTTAATGAAGCCAATGATACAAACAGTAGCCAATGTGTGTTAGATACTGTTGTTGCTGTTGAAGGTGATACACCCACCATTTGGCTATCACAGTCATGTAATCTTTAATCTGACCAGTATTACTTGTCCACATATCTGTAATTAAGTGGTTAGTCTGTATGATGGCATTTTCTAGGTAAAAATAACTAACAGGTGAGGAATTACTCTTCTGTTAAAATAGAATCAAGATGGAATTTGGTAGCAGGGACACATGACCTCAACTAATTGGCTAAAACAAGGTTCATTGATTGTGGATATTGATTGCAGATCTAATATTAAAATAGTCATCATGGCTTCAGTGATCTGCTGTTCAAAATGATGATGGCTAACATACTTAGTTCCTCTTGAAAATTATTATTTCAGGGACAACTGTGTGAAACTAAAGGTGCCCAAACATGGGATGATAAAGCAGGTGTTCCGACTGACTGGTGCAATTTGCTTGCTATATTGCACCATGTATGGCCCTGATATCGTGCCGAGCATTCCCGTAGGGTCGTACATTGCACCCCTGATCTGTCTGCAGGACCATGAGGTCAAGGCAGGGCCAGATTAACAATGGGGCAGATGGAGCTGCAGCTCCAGGCCTCCACATAAAAATAGGCCCATCATCATTACAGCATGATGATGACCAGCTGCCTAGTTGGCACATAGTCAGCCATAAATCATAAGTCATCTATAAATCATAAGTAACAATATTGTATTTAGTTTTCTCTCATATTATGCATTTTTTAATTTTTATGTATATAGGGAGACACTGGGGCTGATAGTGTAGGGGATGTACACAGTCATTTGTTTTTGGCCACATTCGCACAGCACTCGTCACAGCTCCTCCACTTCTTAGTATAGGCCTTTGAACATTATCAGATCCAGACCCATGTGGTCTTTAATCTGGCCCTTCGTCAAGGGATGCGATGTGTGATCCCATTGATTGCTATGCAGGTGAGATAAGGGGGAGCTGGCGTATCAGACAGTCAGCCATCCGATCGCACCATGTGTGTGGACTGGCCGATATGTTGGACGATGGATCCCAATCACCTTGCATGGTGCAATTGCACCATGTATGGGGGCCTTAATGGTTTTCTTCTTAGTTCCCATCTGTGATGAAGTTTCACCCCTAGCAGCAGCTGCCATAGCATGCATGAATTCTTCTTAGATACTTTATATATGAGAGGAGTCAGTTTGCTTTTGCAAACTGAAAGCAGGACTACCTCAGATCACTAATTAGGAGATTGCATTTACTGGTATCAATCCTTGCTGCTGGTAACTGATGATAGACTGTTTGTTGTTATTATTTTATGTGATTTTCCGGATTTTGATAAATAATTTGAATGAACTCACTGCAAAAAAACAGGGAGGAGATGTCTAGATGGTTAATGTATCTACCTCTACTTGCTTTCTCACTACAAATGCCACAGATACAATGACAAATGTCAGATGTTTAGGTAAAAATAATTCCACATTGAAGTGGTAGATTTTTTTGGTGTTTTGCACAGGCATATCAATGCACATTACTACCAAGAACTGCTGCCACTGGTGGCTGACTTACTTTATCACAAACAATATCTTCCTTCTAAACTTATCATCTTGTTCTTTTACAACACATTAATCATCAATATCCTCATTAGTGTCAGATACCCAATTATCCCCTGCTGCTTGTTGCACTTTCAAAGTAGCATCCTCCATTTCTACTGTATATCTAAACCGAGAAATATATAAAAACCAAGAACTGTGCTATATAAACCTAGACCATCAATCATAATAATCTGTATAAAACTTTATTGTTGATTTTTTAAAATATATAAAAAGCACAAATGGCATGTACATAAAAATAGATAAGACACTAGGGGGTTAATTTACAAAGATTTGCGTTGGTCCCGAGTTTATACCAATAACAGCATGGATCATATCGATTCATCACAGATGTTTTTTTCACTTGTGAACTTGGGAATTTACTAAGCACCTGATTGTGTCAGGAGCATGTTGCCCAATGGTGCATTTGGTCGTATTTTTGAATCGTATTAATTGCCTGATTTAACCTACACAGCCGTCTTTATTTTACTGTTGATATCGGTCCTTTTTGGTCTAAAGCAACTGCTTTAAAAACAATATGGCCGGTTATGTCAATGGATTTTCTTTGGTTGGAAGTCACGGTGGGCATGATATGCTTCTGGCACATAAAAAAAAAAAAAACTGCATGGACCTCGTGGTTTGAGTTAGGGGAGCAGAAAGAGGGCAGTGATTGGTGAGTGTTGGAGTTTTGGGCAGTTTTTGGAGTTGGTGCAGTGATTTCTGAGTGTAGTATTGTGTTGAGAGTAGTCTTGTGTCTTTTGCATCTTTGTCATTGTAAAGTGTGTTTTTTTTGGTCTCTGTCAGTTTTGATTTCAGTCTATTGTCTTTATATGTGTGTGTGTGTGTGTGTGGTGGGACAGGAGGAATATGTTTGTCTGTCTTTTATCTTCATTGTTATTTGTGAAGTGTGTGATGTCAGGGCAAGAGGATATTCAAGTGGAGGAGGTGGGTGGGAAGGATGTGCAGTCCTTAGAGGCAGAGAGTGTGGTGGAGGATAGGCCCTGCACCAGGACAGGCCACAATGTCCGTTTATTTTTTGCGGAGAATATGGCACTGGTGACTGAGGTTATGCAGCACCACTGACAGTTGTTTGGCCAGGAAGCTGCACAGGTCAGTGCTAGGCATAAAAATGCCATATGGGAGAGGTGGTGGCTTCTGTCAATACAGAGGGCCCAGTGCGCTGCACCATGGACATCTGCAAAAAAGTCTCTCAGACCTCAAAAGGAGAGTAAAGCAGAAGATGTCTGATGAGGCCAAGGCAGCTGCTGGTACAGGTGGTGGTTCCCCCTATAATGCCACCTACCTGGAATATGAAGAGCCAATGAAGGCCTTGATTCCGCTGGAAGTTGTGCAGAGGATGCATGTGCAGGACACTGATCGTCCGAGGCAGCCTGGTAATTATTTACATTAAATTTTATCACTACAACTATTATTTACTATCTTTTTTTTTTTTTAAAAGCAAAGGCTGTTTAATAGAATAATCTATGCCTTTAAAAAGTTTAGTGTGCCATAAACAAGCAGTTGTGAAGGTGGTAATAAATCTGACATTTTCTAAATTTAATTTGTGTGTTTGATGTGTGGTTTATTTGCACATGTATCAAGGTTTCGGGTTATGTTGAATATGTAGATACTGCCTTGTGAACATTATTTTATGTCTATAAACTTCGTAAAAATGCACAATGCTGCAGTTTGCACAGCAAATTCTGCAAAAGTAATACACTCCACCTTGCAATGCCCAGTATTGTCAATGGGGACTACAATATGAACCCTATGTTCTTAGGTAAAAATGCATAGCTATTACTTGTTCAATGAGTTTTCCTTTTGAATCTGGAGTTAATGTTTAAAATATATTTTGGAATCTAAATATTCAAATCTTCAGTTGGGTAGCATGTGTTTCGTATCAATCTTTTTTTTTTTCTTTGCCAGCCATGTGCATTGTGTCATATATTATTTTTTTGTAAAGTATGAAATGTGTTGTTGTTATACCATACAGTCCAGCATTTACACACATTGGGCCTGATTCAGACCCGCTCGCGAGCGCTGGCCGCTCGCAAGCGGGTCGATGGTGCCCTAGTGCGCATGTGCACGACGGAGGGAGCTCCTTCGTGCGCATGTGCGAGACCCAGATAGTGACAGCCAAGCTGTCGCTCTGGGTCTCGCACCAAAGGGAGCGTGCTGTCAATGTTGGGTGACAGCACGCCCCTTTGGTGGGTGTGCCGGGGGCGTGGCTGCCAGACGGAGACATTCCCATGGGAACGCCTACTGTCTGGGTCCGGCCCCACTGACATCACTAGTGATGTCAGTGGGAGTGATTTTGGCTCTGATAGAGCCAAAATCACTCCAGGGCTTGCGGTCACCGAGACCCTACCGCAGGGTCTCGTCGCAAGCCCGATGGCCGCGATGGTCTTGACCATTGTGATCATCATCATGGACACTCACATAAGCTGTGGGTCCCATGGGAATGCCTACTGTCTGGGTCCGGCCCCACTGACACCACTAGTGATGTCAGTGGGAGTGATTTTGGCTCTGATAGAGCCAAAATCACTCCAGGGCTTGCGGTCACCGAGACCCTACCGCAGGGTCTCGTCGCAAGCCCGATGGTCGCGATGGTCTTGACCATCGCGACCATCATCATGGACGCTCGCATAAGCTGTGGGTGGTAACCCAAAGCTATGCGAGCGTCCAGGAGGACGCTCCAAAAAAAAAAAAAAAACTCCCTGATTCAGAGCGGGCGCTCGTTCAGAGCATCCGGCTCTGAATCAGGACCACAGTGAAAACTTTTTTGCACATAAACATTAAACTCTTTATGTAAATGACTTGTATGCTGGCACTTGTTGTTCTTATGGCATACATTTTGTATGGGCTGCTGCAGCCTAAGGCCTATTGGCTAATAAGTTGGTATAGAGTTACAAATGTGTGAGTTAAAGTACAAACCAATCAGTACTGAAATGTAATTTTGGTGTGGGTCGAAAAGGGTTTTTTTTTGGCAAAGCGCATTAGTTTTCACATTTTAATTAAACTTGATTAATTTAAACATACAGCCCAGAAACAGTAGAGCAATTTATGCTGTAAATGTTAGAAATACATAATACGACATGTCACCCCAATGGTTATGAAAAACATTTTATGGAACAAGATAGTACCTGCAATATGATTCCCCAAAAATATAGAATGCATACACATTACTGTGTGTAATATGTCAGATATATTAATTAACAACATGAAGGACTAGTTTTTATATTTTTATAGTAAGCAAACACTTTACAATATAACAAAATAGTTTGCATGTGCATTGTTTACATCAGTTGATCAAAAAATAATATGTCATTACAGCCAAAGAAACAACCACACAGAGGCCTGCATGCCCACAAGAACATGAGCAGGATGAGGAGAGACCTGGTGAGATTTGCTGAAAACAACAATTGTAAAAATGATCATACTTATATTGTAGCATGTCACAAAAAAAATATTATTTAAAAATACAGGCCCTTCTTCGGGATCTCAAATTCCACAATGACCAGCAAGAACATGACCAGCAGGGACCTGACAGTCAGTGCTTGATGATGTAGTGGCTGAGCCACTCCAGTCCCTGCAGCCTCTTGCTGAGTCTGTTTGATGAATTTAAACACATTATTTACTATCACACACACTACCAATACAACCCACAATTCTCATGTTAGATTAGCAAAATGCAGCTTGTACAGCAATGACAATTTCAAATAGAGATCACACTATTAGAGCAAATATGCACAAAGCTCTATGTTTGATAATAGTGGCTGGATACATTTCCAATAATAGGTCTGCATTTGGATCATATGAGTTAGTCTTAGAGAAAACACTATAAGCTGGTGTTTTCTTTTGATAATTAATGAATAATGTATATTTTTGTAAATGTATACATTATTTGCCATTAGGGGTTGTGTACCAGGGTATATGAGTAAAGTATACACATTTACACAAACAAGTTTGGTTATAACATTATTATAAAGTTATTTTAACAACAAAATAATAAGCTTTTTTTTTTTAAATAAAAAAATGTATGTTTAAGTTAAGGTAATCTTTTTATGTTGAGCCAATATAGTACTAGCAGACTGCAGGATTTATAACTTAAAAAAAATGATTTGCAGTGCAGATCACAGTGGCCATTATTGTCAATGTGGACAATGATCTGTCCCCTATGTTGATACCAACAACAAGATGATATTTGCAGAGTGTAAATATGTTATTTGAATAAAACTACAGATGGTGTAAACTGTAAACTACTGTTTGACTATGTTGACTCGTGGTGCAATCAATATCTTCACCACAGCCACCATCCAGTTTGGAACAATGACTCTTTTTTCTTAAATTATTTTGGGCTCACCATGGTATATTTTTAAAAAATTTGGAAAGTGTGTTCAAAAATGAAGGTTAAGTAACTAATAGGTTCAGTTTTCACCAATAACATTGTACCTGCAAGATTGTTTGAAGACATTTTTTTAACCCAACACAATTTTTACATCTAACTATTGGAGACCAGTACAATCTTTACTACATGCTACTGTACTGAAAATGTCAAAACTTAGTCCCATTAGTGTTTTCAATGCTGCACATGTTATCCAAATTCTAACAATGAACACTACACACATATTGCCCATATTTTTCCAACAGCATCACTGTCTCCAAAATTGGACCTTACCAACCTTTTTAGTATATAGACTATTTATTTCTGCAAAAAATGACTTCATCTTTTCCTACAATGTGTAATCTAAACATGGACCATAATTAAGAAACAAATAGCCATACATTTCTGAAATATCAGAAAAGGATATTATTGTTGTGTTATAAGACACTTGTTTTTTGTTGGTGCGAAAAAAAAAACAAGAGTAATGTACTATACATGTTAAAATATGTTTGATTATAAGGAATATACTTACCCCTGCTTTATTCTTTAGATACTTAAAGAGGATATCCTACCTGCAACACATTCTCCCGCCATCGTGGAAGTTCCTAGAAGTGAAGAGACAATAACAATAAATTTGGAAGCTGTGTCGCACACGCCCCTAATACGCTACCAATTATGACTGCACAACCGGCCTAACAATTTATTGAACATTCTGATGTAGTTCAAAGTCGGGAGATCAGTTTTGGGCCTCATGGTCACAACATCAGACCCAACAATTGGAATGCCTGAAAACCCAGAAGCAGCAGATTGCTGCCCAAACAAAATCTACCCAGCATGTTAACAGAAATGTCAACACACTAACAAAGGAGGTAACCTGGGTGGTTAACACAATAGATTTAATGCAGGAAGACCACAGTAGCTTCCATGACTCCTTTCTGAGGCTTATGGAAGACAACCAACACTTCCATCAAGCCTACATAAAGTTACTTGAGACCAATACAACCAACCAGCAGAGACCCTAATTGGGCTTTTACAATCACAAAATGCAGCATCTCATTATTTAAATACCACAATTTCACAAATATGGAAACAAATAATTTTCCGCCCCCCTGACCCCTCATCCAGTATATAAGATGTCACCACCCCTCTAAACACACCTGTTGTGATTTCAGAAAGGCGAGCCCTACGCAGATGAGCTGACCAAGCCTCCCATCCACCAGCTTCCGATCCACTAGGGGTCCCCTGTGAGATCAATGTGATAAATTTAATATGTTTATACTGTTTTTCAAAAGTCCAAACAGTGGACATATTTTTGGGTAATGTCTACCTTAACCAATCATTTATGCACATTATTTTGTTAATTTAAATTCTTCTGTTATTTACATTTTTGTATTCCAAATGTCAGTAAAGACACATTGCAAACTGCATATTTGGAGTATAGTAATTGTGCTTTCAAGTACATATCTACCTTCTGCCTTTAAAAATATTATATGCATGGCTACTTTGTTGGAAAAAATCAGCAGATCCAAACATTTGTTTTTAGCCTGAGTTGTTATGCTGATTCAATATGGTTTTACATACTTGCTTGCTTTGCAGCCTTCTATAAAAGTGTCAGTAAAAACATTTGAAAACACTGCATTTTTTACTGTCCTTTCTATAACACTTTAATGTATGCTTATGTCAATTTGTGGTTTTCCAATTGCTGAAAGTTTTGACAAACAAGCCAAAGTTTTGTGTGGGTAATTTTATAAATTATTGATTTACTCACGTGGAGATGTTGTCCGTAGCAAACAATCATATAATTTTGATATGCTAGAAGGCGCTATTTAAATGAAAAAAAAAGAATCTTTGTAGTATGCTTATGGCAAAAAAGTTTTTTTTGGCAAACAATTTACAAAAAAAAACAATTTTAATAGTCATATAAATGTTTTAGATACTTTATTTTTTTATTCAACAAAATATACCGGTAAAGTGTTGCAGGATGTGGTCCTGCTTTATATGTCTCCTGAGTCTGAGCTCAAATTGTCACCAGAAACATCCAAATCCTCTGCCTGCTCACTGTCTCTTACATAATCATGTGTCTGTTGTTGTCGCAAACACAGATTATGTAAAAGACAGCAGCTGAGCACAATATCCAAAATTTTAGAAGGATTATAAAACAAAATGCCACCAAAACTGTCCAGACAGTGGAACCTAGTTTTTAGTAGTCCAAAAAATCTTTCTATCACCACTCTAGTGGCCTTATGTGCTTCATTATAATTGTGCTCCACAAGGGATTCGGGAAGCAAAAAATGAGTCAGTAGCCAGGAGCAACAGCCGTACCCCAATTCCCCTTTCAAAAAAAAAAATATAATATAAAAACATACATGTATACTGTCTCTTTAAAAAAATAATAAAAAATAAAACTCACCCAGTAACCAATATTCCGGCATTTCTCCAGCCTCAAATTTGTCTTGAATAGCAGACTGACTGAGGATAAACAAGTCATGACATGTGCCAGGCTAAACCAACCACAACACTCATTGCTTTCATGCTTGCATCACAAACCACCTGTTCATTAGAGGAATGTTGATGGTGCCTATTCAAATACACATTTGCATGTGCCCTAGGTGGTCTCAGCTCAATGTGTGTGCAGTCAATCGCACCCAGGACATTTGGCATGCCTGCAATATGATAAAACGCTACCCTGACTGCATGCCACTGTGACTCCTGACTAGGAAAATAGATAAAGTCATCAATCAAAGGCTGCAATGCAGCCAAAACCTTGGTCAGATAGCAGGAAAAGTGGACGGTGAGATCCCTATGACTGTACCAGTGACAGACTGAAAATTCCCAATAACCAGAAAGTGCAACACAGCCGGGAGTAATGCAGGCCTCAGACAGAGCGTGAATGTGCTGTATCAGGGTCTAGATCAAGTTTGACAAGGTCATACAGATGGAGTAAGTTGTTATGATTGAGCTGAAATATCTGCATGACCTCAGCATCGACCAATGCATTCAGATTCAAATGCTCTCTAGAAAACCGAGGCCTGCGCAGCCTATGCTGAACCTTCAAAACCTGCTGACTGTGCTCATTTTCTTGCTCCTGGATCCTTTCAGCCTGGTGGTAGAGTCTCAGAAATCTCACAGCACCCTGCATCAAAGCCATGCTCATGAATTCAACCATGATGTAATCAGAGGAAGTTATGCAGCTGGTCTGTCCCCTTTTATAGGCATCATAATTGTGTGCTGAGTGTTCTAAAGTGGCCAAGAGGTGGTCTATTTGAAAGTTCTTTAGAACTTCTATTTACTCTCAGATTTCACATTCATATCAGCTGAGTTGAACAGCACGAATAATGGTAAATTCCCGTGTACTGCTGAAATATATGAAAAGTTCTTCAGAGTTGAGTCGATGGTGAATTCATTTCTAATAGTCAAATTTAACGAAAACACACAGGCAAATTGGCAATCTGAAAACAACCAACACATCCAAATTCATGAATAGTAAACACAAATCTTAGTAAATGTACCCCTAGAACTCAGTACTCAAGTATCTAAAACATCATTCCAATACCATACAAGTTTAAAGCAAACATGAAACAATGTATGTAAAAAATAATAAAAATTTATAAATTGTATCTTCATAAATGAGCAGTGGTTGAATCAATGTATCTGACTGTAGAATATGACAGAAGTAAAAATTATTATTATTATTATTATCCTTTATTTATATGGCACCACAAGTGTTCCGCAGCGCCTTACATAGTACATAGAACTAATAAGTGAACAAGAAACAAGTAACTTACAGTACATTACAGTGCAGGACAGGGACACAACTTATATACATTGCTGAAATAGTGATTAAAGCACTCACAATAAGCTGCCGGGAGTTGGCGGTCCCGTGTTAGGTGCCCTAATGGGGAGTAGAGAGTAGAAGAAAATGTAAAGAGAAGCACATGAGGGAAGAGGTCCCTGCTCATGAGAGCTTACATTCTAAGGGGAGGGGCAGACAGACAGGCGTGACACAGAAGGGGAAGATAGGAAGGAAAGAGCATGAGGTGGGTTAGGAGGAGTGCTGGAAGGCCTTGATGAAGTAGTGGGTCTTGAGAGCCCGTTTGAAGATTTGTAGAGAGGTGGAGAGTCTGATAGGGAGAGGGAGAGCATTCCAAAGGTAGGGAGCAGCACGGGCAAAATCTCGGATGCGGGAGTGGGAGGAAGTAATCAGTTGGCAAGAGAGGCGGCATGCATTAGTTGAGCGAAGTGGGCGGGTGGGAGTGTGAAGGGAGAGAAGGTCAGAAATGTATGCGGGAGAGGATTTGGTGAGGGCTTTGTAGGTGAATGTAAGAACCTTGAATTGGCATCTGAAGGGGAAGGGGAGCCAGTGTAGGGCTTGAAGGAGAGGGGAAGCAGATATAGAACATTTGGAGAGGAAGATGAGCCGAGCAGCAGCATTGAGAACAGATTGTAGTGGAGAGAGGTGAGAGACTGGGAGGCCAGCTAGGAGAAGGTTACAGTAGTCCAATCTGGATATGACCAGTGAGTGGATGAGGGTTTTAGTGGCATCCTGGGTGAGGAAGGGTCTAATCCTGGAGATATTTTTTAGGTGAAAACGGCAGGACTGCGAGATGTGCTGAATGTGCGGTCTAAAGGAGAGGGAGGAGTCTAGGATAACTCCAAGACAGCACACTTTGGGGCTAGAGGAGATAGTTGTGCCATCAATAGATAACGAAATTGTGGAAAGTGATGTAGTGGAAGAGGGTGGGAAGATGATCAGCTCAGTCTTAGACATGTTAAGTTTAAGAAAGCGCTGGGACATCCACGAAGAGACAGCAGAGAGACAGTTGGAGATACGGGTAAGGAGCTCAGGGGTGAGCTCAGGGGTGGAAAGGTAAATTTGAGTATCATCTGCATAGAGATGATATTGGAGGTCAAAGGAGTTAATGAGTTCACCTAAAGAGGATGTATATAGGGAGAAAAGGAGAGGTCCAAGAACAGAACCTTGGGGAACTCCTACCTTTAGTGGAAGTGGAGGGGAAGAGGAGTCATGAGAGGACACAGCGAAGGAACGATCAGAGAGGTAGGAGGAAAGCCAGGAGAGGGCAGTTTCACGTAAACCGAGAGAGTAAAGGATTTGCAGGAGGAGAGGGTGGTCTACAGTGTCAAATGCAGCAGAGAGGTCAAGGAGAATGAGCAGAGAGTAGTGGCCCTTGGATTTGGCAGCAAGGAGGTCGTTGCTGACTTTCGTGAGGGCAGTTTCCGTGGAGTGGAGAGATCGGAAGCCAGATTGAAATGAGTCAAGGAGGGAGTGGGAGGAAAGAAAGGTGGTAAGGTGGTTGTAGACAATACGCTCAAGGAGTTTGGAAGCAAAAGGGAGAAGAGAGATGGGTCGATAGTTTGAAAGTATGTTAGGATCAAGGGTAGGTTTTTTAAGAATGGGGGAGACAAGAGCATGTTTGAATGCAGAAGGGACAGTGCCAGATGATAGGGAAAGATTAAGGAGGTGAGTCAGATGGGAACAGGCAGAAGGAGACAAGTGGGAGAGGAGACGGGAAGGGATAGGGTCAAGAGGGGAGGTGGAAGGAGGGGAGGACCGGATGAGGGCCAAGACTTCCTCTCCAGAAGCAGGGGAGAAGGATGTCAGAGTTGGTGAGACAGAAGGGGAGGGGTGGTAAGGGCAAGGAGGGAGAGGAGTGCTAAGGGTCTGATGGGATATGATGTCCTCACGTATGGAGTCAATTTTAGATGTAAAGTAGGTGGCAAAGTCGAGGGCAGAGAGCGAGGAGGGAAGGCAATGAGGGGAAGGGCAGAGTAGGGAGTTGAAAGTGGCAAAGAGACGCCGGGTGTTTGAGGACTGGGAGGAGATGAGGTTCTTGAAATATGTTTGTTTGGAGAGAGACAGGGAAGCACTGTAGGAGGAGAGAATAAATTTGAAATGGAGGAAGTCAGCCTTAGAGCGTGACTTTCTCCACTGACGCTCCGCAATTCTTGAACACTTTTGTAGGTATCTGGTGCATTTGGAATGCCAGGGTTGTGGTGTGGATCTGCGAGGGTGAGTGGTTATTGCTGGAGCAACAGAATCAAGAGCAGAAGCAAGGGAGGAATTGTACAGGGAAGTAGCTTGTTCAGGACAGGAGAGAGAAATGATAGGGGAGAGAAGAGAGTCCAGCAGGGAGGAAAAAGCAACAGTGTCAATAGCCTCAATATTACGCTTAGTAATGGTAGCCTTAGGAGTTAGAGGAGGGCAAGGAGAGAGGGATAGGTTAAAAGAGAGAAGGTGATGGTCAGAGAGGGGGAATGGGCAATTGGAGTAATCAGAAATATCACAACGGTGCGTAAAGACCAGGTCAAGTGAGTACCCACTCACATGGGAGGGTGAGGAGGTCCATTGGGCGAGACCAAATGAAGAGGTGAGGGTAAGGAGTTTAGCTGCAGAGGATTCTGTGGGAATGTCAATAGGAATATTAAAATCACCTAGGATAATGGAGGGAAGATCTGAGGAGAGAAAGTGAGGGAGCCAGGAAGCGAAGTTGTCAAGGAATTTGGAGGGAGAGCCAGGGGGACGGTAAATGACAGCTACTCTGAGGTTTACTGGTTGGAAGAGTCGTATAGCATGAACCTCAAATGTGGGGAATGTAAGGGATGGTTCAGAGGGTATTAGCTGGTATGAGTAACTGGTGGATAGAAGGACCCCAACTCCACCACCATGGCGACCCCCAGTCCGGGGGGTGTGGGAGAAGGCAAAGCCCCCAGAGGATAGAACAGCAGGAGAAGTGGTGTCAGAGGGTGAGATCCAAGTTTCAGTGATGGCTAGGAGATTCAGAGAGTTGGAGACAAAAAGGTCATGGGTGGGGACCAGTTTATTACAGACTGACCTGGCATTCCAGAGGGCACAGGATAGAGAGATAGCATTTGTGGGGGAGATGTGAATGAGATTGTCCGGGTTGCTGTAACGTGGAGGTGAGATTAATTTGGGGGACCGATATGAATAGAGTTTAGTGATGGTGCGGGCACCTGAGCTGGAAAGGGAACCAATAGGAGGTGGGCAGGGAGGGAGATGTGGATGGCAGTGGGGTGAAGTGACAGGGAGAGGAGTGTAGGAGGAGGGTTTGGTGGTGGGGTAGTAGGACAGAGGGGGGGTAGAACAGGAAGAAAGTGGAGTAATGGGTGAGGAGTGAAGAGTAGGCAGACAGAGGAGGGGGGAGAAGGGGAGGAGGAGGTTGAAGAGATAAGGGGGAAAGGATAAAGGTGGAAGCAGGGGGCAGAACAGAGGATTAGGTAGAGACAGAGGGAAGGAGGGAGTTGACGAAAACCTTGTCATGGTGTTTATAAGTAAACAAGAGGAAAGAAAATTGGAAATTTAAATGAGATATGAGTGCAAGAGATTTGTAGGAATGCAAGTAAGAAAACAGTGACGTATCAAAGAACAGTGTATCAATATGTATGCAGATTAACAAGATTGTTATAGGGAGAAATAAAAGTGGGGTTCTAAAGTGTGCAGAATGTGAAAAATAACGCAGATTGTAAGCAGACAGAGGATGTGAGGCTAGGTAAGAGAGCTGAGATAAAGGACAGTGTTTCAAAGTTGATAGATATAAACTGACATGGGGAAAAGTACGATAAGCATTGAATTGTATGCTAGAATCAGAAGGCCAGCATTATTAATAGCATTAGAAGTGTTCTTGCCGTGATTGTACAGGGAGTCCAGTTGTAGTCTGAGTCTTTAGATTGTTGGGGTTTGTTGAGTGATGGACCTTTTTCTCCTTCTGTTTTTCCTCAGTTTAACGCAGGTCTAACGCTAGTTATGCACTTAAAAAACTGCACTTAGAAAAAAAGCTGCACCCAGCCAAGGCTTACCCAGCCAAGGCTTCCCCAGCCAAACTACTGACACTTATACAGGGAAGCAGGCAAGTGTGGACACTAATTAATGAAAACCCCCAATTGGCCAGCCAGAGAAAGCTAGCAATAAGAATGGCTTAAGTCAACAATGACCACATACCATACATCTAAGGCTACAAATAAATCAAGCATTCACTTTAGTCAATAAACTGAGAGAATCCTTAAAACAATGTAACTATTACAAATCATAAGGCATTAGAAACAAAAGCATAAGGATTCAGTAAAGAATAAGCTAGTTACCTATGATTATAATTAATAAAGGAGGCACAGGAGGTGAAACACTTTGCAGTCACAGTCAACTTCAGTTACCTATGATTATAATTAATAAAGGAGGCACAGGAGGTGAAACACTTTGCAGTCACAGTCAACTTCAGTTACCTATGATTATAATTAATAAAGGAGGCACAGGAGGTGAAACACTTTGCAGTCACAGTCAACTTCAGTTACCTATGATTATAATTAATAAAGGAGGCACAGGAGGTGAAACACTTTGCAGTCACAGTCAACTTCAGTTACCTATGATTATAATTAATAAAGGAGGCACAGGAGGTGAAACACTTTGCAGTCACAGTCAACTTCAGTTACCTGTAGATTGGGAGAGAGGCGGTGTCAATTCATTCAGGATCAGCAGAAGAATTAACTAATAAAAAATAACGCAGGTCTAACGCTAGTTATGCACTTAAAAAACTGCACTTAGAAAAAAAGCTGCACCCAGCCAAGGCTTCCCCAGCCAAACTACATGTCTCACATTGAAAAAAATATGAATAATATTCCTAGTAATCAGTTCAAACCTGTTAGAATGTTAACCATATACATAAATTACCTGCTTTCATGTATCCTGCAGGTTATTTGTAAAATACTTGTGATCCCATCAGCATTAGACCAAGGTGGCTTTCTGGTGTTAATACACCCAGAGGTTTTTCCTTCTCCACCCGCTAATAAGGCTAGTCTCTTTGCGGCTCACACCTGCCGCTGTGTGCCGGAGGGAGACTCCAATATGCTCAGGACTTAGAAGCTGATTCAGAGCCACTCGCTAGATATGATCGCTTGCACGATGAGTATTCATATTGTGTAGGCAGTGCAATCACACAGCAATGAATTAGCATGCCCAGTATTTCTTAGAGTGATCACATAGTGTATTCAGATACCCACCAGCCTGTCTCAAGATGCCCACTTGTGCACGTCATATCCAGGAAGTGCATGCAACCATCGGTACTGTACATCTGGTAACATCATATGTGATTGCAGCACTTGAGCATGACCATACCTTGCTGCAAGCATTTCAGTGTAAAAACAAGCCAGGTGACGTGTACTATGATGCTGTCATTTAATTATGCACACCTCTAAAACACCATTGAGATTCACCTCCACTCCCCCGTTTTTAATGGCCAGTCCCTGTTACCACCTACAAATGGCTTCCCCTGTTACCCACTTTTCTGGACTGTCCATGTGCAGCAAGTGAACGCATTGTGAACTTTTGCTAAGGTATACGCACATGAACTGCGATGCATATGCATGCGCACAATGCAAACCATCTGCAGCAGCGAGCATTTGCATCATAGCGAGCGGTCTGACTGAGCTCCTTAGCAGCCTCTGCATTGTAGTACTTTGTAAACAGATATAAACTCAGTCACACACAGATATAGAATGATGCATATCAAATTAATCAGTGCCATCTACTGAAGAAGTTTAATCATATTGCATTGTGGTTGAGATGCTTAGCGCAAGCTAAGTATCACAGGACCAGGCATGCTGAGAAGGGCGGTTTGGCATGACTAGGACAACAGAGTATGAGGACACATCTGTAGCAAAAAGTCAATGAGGGTTGGAGAACTGAGAGGAAATAAAGGTGCCCATCCATTTGCAGATCTGAAAATGACTGCATGATTATGACATTGTAATCATGCAGTCGTTGTCAGTCTGTGATGAGCCTACACTTAACGAGCAGTCGTTCAGTGCAGGGTCATCAATCATCTGCAAAAATGCTAAATCTGACGATATCATCAGGTTGTCCAGCATGTTTGCACGATGATAGATGTCTAAACAACAAGCAGACATGCGCATCGCTAGTCATTTTAGACATATTTGCAAATGATTTGCAAACGATTGAACGATTGACGGATCATTATCGTTCAATCACTCAACTTAATTGTCTACTCTATGGGCTCCTTAAGGGTTTTGAAAAAAGATTGTTTGAAGAGGAAAAAGGAAGCAGAGGGCAGCAAGAGAGCATGCATTTGAAAGAGAAAGTCTGAAGGGGAGTGCAATTTCCTCCAATGTCACTCGACAGTTTGAGGACATTTTGCAGGTATCTGGTGCATTATGGTGAAACTCAAATTTACCTTTCCACCCCTGAGCTCTCCCCCTCGCTCCTTATCCATATCTTCAACTGTCTCTCTGCTGTCTCTTCATGGATGTCCCAGTGCTTTCTTAAACTTAACATATCTAAGACTGAGCTGATCATCTTCCCACCCTCGTCCACTACAACACTTCCCACAATTTCATTATCAATTGATGGCACAACTATCTTCTCTAGCCCCAAAGTGTGCTGTCTTGGAGTTATCCTAGACTCCTCCCTCTCCTTTAAACCACACATTCAGCACCTCTCGCAGTCCTGCTGTTTCCACCTAAAAAATATCTCCAGGATTAGACCCTTCCTCACCCAAGATGCCACTAAAACCCTCATCCACTCACTGGTCATCTCCAGATTGGACTACTGTAACCTTCTCCTAGCTGGCCTCCCAGTCTCTCACCTCTCTCCACTACAATCGGTTCTCAATGCTGCTGCTTAGCTCATCTTCCTCTCCAGACATTCTACATCTGCTTCCCCTCTCCTTCAAGCCCTACACTGGCTCCCCTTCCCCTTTAGATGCCAATTAAAGGTTCTTACACTCGCCTACAAAGCCCTCACCAAATCCTCTCCCACATACATTTCTGACCTTCTCTCCCTTCACACTCCCGCCCATCCACTTCACTCCACAAATGCATGCCACATCTCTTGCCAACTGATCACTTACTCCCACTCCCGCATCCAAGATTTTGCCTGTGCTGATCCCTACTTTTGGAATGCTCTCCCTCTCCCTATCAGACTCTCCACCTCTCTTCAAATCTTCAAATGGGCTCTCAAGTCCCACTACTTCATCAAGGTCTTCCAGCACTCATCCTAACCCACTTCAGGCTCTTTCCTCCCTATCTTCTCCTTCTGTGTCACGCCTGTCTGCCCCTCCCCTTTACAATGTAAACTTTCACAAGCAGGGACCTCTTCCCTCATGTGCTTCTCTTTACATTTTTTTCTACTCTTTACTCCCCATAAGAGCACCTAACACGTGACTGCCAACTCCTGGCTGCTCATTGTTAGTGCTTTAATCGCTATTGCAGCAATGTATATAAATTGTGTCCTTGTCCTGCACTGTAATATACTGTAAATTACTTGTTTCTTGTACACTTATTAGTTCTATGTACTATGTAAGGCGCTGCGGAAAACTTGTGGCGCCATAGAAATAAAGGATAATAATAATAATAATAATAATAATAATAATAATAATAATAATAATAATAATAATTTTTAAAGCCAGGGTTGTTGCATAAATCTGCAAAGTTGAATAGTTAAGCTCACACTCGAATAACCTACTTACTATGTTGGTGCAAAATAATGGATTATAAAATGGTACCACAGCTTCTTGTGTTCCATTGTTTGCATGCCACATGATACTTGAGTATTGTTGCATGAAGGTTCTAGTATAAGCACAATTTTTCATCCTCTACCAATGATTTTTATCTTGCACATTGTGCATTTGTAATATTATATAGAATCTATTGCAGTTTTATCAGAATATTTATAAAAATAATTTGAAAAACTTTTCTCACTCAGTTGCTGGAATATATAATTTTTTCGATTTTAATGGATTATATTTATTAAATTGTTGTTTCATAGAAAAAAGCTCCATATTGACAGAAGGAAATAACAATGCTTGACCAACTTTATCTCACCTAAAAGAAATTAATACACAACTATATTTAATAAGTACTTATTATACTGTGTACAGTACATTATATACATTTTGTTTATTTTCTCTGAATACTAGGCCAAAAGATAATGTCCCTTCCATATTTAATTTGTGAGGGGCCACTAGATCCCCCCTCAATCCCAGAATTGGTTTATCAACAACTATTTCTGTGTTTAAACAATTTGGTGCAAGTCTTTGTTATATACAACAAAAGTGGGAGGGCATCCTATATGGGTTGGGTACGAGATCCTTGCAGGTGGGATGCTGATTTTCAGAATACTGACAGCGGCATCCTGACCCATTTAATTAAGTGTCCTAACCTTAACCCCTAACCCAACTTTCCCACAGCCTAACCCTAACCTTTCCCCCCTGCAACCTAACCCTAACCCTCCCCCTGCGGCATAACCCTAACTCTCCCTCCCATCAGTGTAACTCTAACTCTCCTCCTAGTACCTATCTCCAAACCCTAACCCTAAACCTAACCCTTCCCCTAATACCTACCATCAGGATGCCGGCGGTCTGGATTCTGGTGCCGGAATTCTGACTGCTGTCAGGATTCTGAGTGCAGGCATCCCGACCTCCGGGATGGTAACTACATTCCCTTATATACATCAGTTTAAAACACATATTTGTGCAGAAATTTGGGAAGATGCATTCCAGATAGAGAAAGACTTTATAGCTTATCCTATAAACTTTAGTATTTTTTAATAAATGTTTACTGAGATGGTTCACATAGATCAAGAAAACAAATGGTAAAACAATCTAAAACAAATATAGAATTATATTTTTATGTGAAAATGTTAAAGCTTATTCATTTGGATCCATAAGTGGCCAACTCAAAATCAGCCCTAGTATCTTTTCTTCTTAGTTACTTTTCAAATATAACTTCCACACTTTATTGTACTAATATATGCATTCTGTCTGCACTGTATCAGAGCTGTAGAATGACACAAGGTGATTATTGTATTTATAGCTTTTTATTTGCATATTTAATCTTAAATCCTGCTGCTGCTATGACAGTGATTGCTTTTCTATTTATATCACAAAATATATAATCTCCCAAGAAAATCAAGTCTATGAGTAGTACAACATGCAGATTGCTTTAAATTTTTTGCAAACATAGGCGACACTTTGTTCATTTTATGTGTATCAAAATTGCATTTTGACAGTAAATTTCTTATTAGTAATTGTCATATCATCAAGGGTGTACTATAATATACAATATTTAATTTTCAAGAAAATAAAAAAAGAAGTTAGCAAATACTGTAAATATAAGCACATTTCTCAAATAATCCAAGACTGCACAATTTTACAAAAAGATTTTAGTTAGAAACTAATCTAGATTTACTGGAATGAGCAGAGGTACCCACTCATGAATTATGTAAAATAATTTAAAATATAACTAAAGTCAGTGCATGTACCAAAGTTTGCAATTGACATGGTCAAGATGCAGGAAGTAAAAAATATTCAGTATAGCGTACATCAGTCATAGTAGTAGGATGCTTCAAGAACACTTGATAAATATTTATCTAGATGCTACATGTTAAACAGGGCTGGATTAAAGTGGGGGTGACAGGGGCGATCCTCCCTGGGCCCCCACACCTGAAGGGCCCTCACACCCAGCAATTGGGGTTAAAGTGAACGTGAGGAGATGGAACCAGTTCTGCCTTCTCCGGTCAACCTAACCCTGGCACCGCACGGAGACACCATTTGCCAGGTGCCCACTGAGATTGTAACCAGCGGGCGCCCGACTCCCTCCCCGCAGCGACAGCCAGAGGTGGAGGCTGGAGCTCACTCGTGAGCTCCAGCTTCTGGCTCACACAATGCACTATGGGAGATACATCATGATGTCTCTCCCATAGTGAAGAGGAGCAGCCGAGCAGACCAGAAGGCAGCGGGAGCGGGGCTTATGGTAAGTATGATTTTTTCTTTTAGCGCAAGCGGCTTTTCTACTGAGGGCATTGCTCAGGGGGGCAATACTACTGGGGGAATCACTTGGGGGGGCATTACTACAGGGGGCATTACTCGGGGGGGCACATTACTGGAGGGGCATTACTATAGGGGGCATTACTCGGGGGGGGGCATTACTACAGGGGGTATTACTACTAGGGGCATTACTGTTGGGGGCACCATTTCTGGGGGCATTACCATTGGGGGCTCTACTTCATGAAGGCAGGGCATTACTACTGGGGCACTACTACAGAGGGAGTATTACTATTAGGGGCACTAATACAAGGGAAAACTACTGGGGCACTACTACAGAGGGAGTATTACTATTAGGGGCACTAATACAGGGGCATTACTACTGGGGGCATTTATACAGATGGTACTACTACAGGGGGCATAACTACTGGGGCCACTACCACAGGGGGCATGACTACTGGGGGCACAACTACAGGGGTATTTCTACTGAGGGCATTTATACAGGGGGCATTACTTTTAATGCATTACTATTGGGCACACACAGGGGGCATGACTACTAGAGGCATGACTATTGGGGGCACAACTACTGGGGTATTACTACTGGGGGTATTTATACAGGGGGCATTACTATTGGGGACACTACTACTGAGGGCATAACTACTGGGTAAACTACTAATGGGAGCATTGCATTCGGGGGTGCTGCACAAGGGGAACCACTCCTGGGGGCACTACTACTGGGTGCACTGCATAAAGGGCATCACCACTGTGGGCTCTGCATATGGGGCACTACCACTGTGGGCATTGACACTACTGGGGTCCCCATTGTTCATACCCACAGTGCGTCACACTTAATAGGGGCCCCCACATGTTTGTTTCCCAGGGGCCCCCACAGACCTTAATCCAGCCCTGATGTTAAAAGTTATTCATCATCTCAGATGTAGGATGATCTACAAATGAACTTGTGTTTCAGTCAGCCTCAAGTACATAAGGGGTATAATTAGTGTACACATTAAAAAAGAAAGTTGCACAACACATTTTAAAAATAAGTATCCTGTCTTGGAAATTGCAAGGGTCCATAACTGTGAATTCTTCTTACCAATGCAAACATGCTTGAAGAAAAATCAGGATAAGGCATTGTGACCCATATAGAAACACAGCCTTCTAGAACAGACAAGCAGTGGTGTTCCCACAGCAATCAGATATATCTATAATTTTCTAAAATGAAATAGATAAATGATAGCTACTGTACCATCTGATTTGTTGCTAAGGGCAGCACCAACACTTTTAATGTTTATAAACTGAAGTGGTTGCACCTAGGCACAAAAACCTAGCTGCACACACTTCATTTTACAATATACTAGATTTAATGATTTATAAAGCTCATCAGCACCATAAGGCAGTATACCCTCTCTTGTACAAAAGTAGGTAGTACACACTATATTTGTTCTATTTTAAATTTTTTGAAAATTTTGTAAATCTACCCCATGGTATAACTAAAGGCAGTGGTAAATGGATCTAATTTACTGTAAACTATGTATAAAAAATCATATAAAAACAAAATTTAAGCATATGACCAAATAAAAAAAATATTAAATGGTGTTTTATTATCACACTTATTCACATTTTTCATATAGATGCAAAGCTCTGCATACAAACTCTTTGTCCATGGTTTACAGAGCAATACTATTCAATGTTCCAGATTGTATACTGTATACATATGTTTGAGACTAAGGGGAGATGTTGCCCATAGCAACCAATCAGATACTACTTAACATTTATCTAGCACCTTCTAGAACATAATAGCTAGAAACTGATTGGTTGTTATGTGAATAAATTGAATAGTTCCAGCGCTATCTTGAGATCGGTGTTGTAGATAGATTTGATCTTGTTCCTGGTGTATTCCGAAATATGTGAAAAAATATAAAACTAATATTGTGTGATACTGTTAAATGGAATATGTTATATCTAATGACATTGAAAATGAACTCACCATTTGTAGGTGGCATTGGACCAATTTCCACCATGGTCCTATGGTGATTGCGAGATACAATGTTGATTTGATGTGTTCTTGGATCACTCAGGAATGGTGTCAGTCATTAGGGAGAAACAAACGTAACATACCTCCATAGTGCAAATCATTAAACCCAAAAGAAGCCCTACAAAATTCTGTAGTGTACTTACATTCAGTGGGGTAAGATATAAGCCTTGGACATTTATTTTTAACAACCGATGTCCATCGGTTATATGGGATTTATGGTCCTTGGATCCAAAAGACTGATTTATGACAAAATCAAATTGCTGTATTTTTTATAAAAAATACTTTTATTGGTCCATATATGGTGTAACCTAATTTACATCAATAATCTAAAAGGACATAAGGTACATGATAAAAAAATATATATTAAAAAAAATATATATATTTTTTAAAAGAAATAAAATATACTAAAAAATAAATGAAGGAGTGAAGAGAACCATGAATGGTTACGTAGCAACACATTTCACAGAGCCTCTGGGCAACATCTCCACTTCTAAAAACCCGGACTTTAGTAAATATATCCTTTAGTAACCATTTATAACTGCTGTTGGACCAGTAAAAACACAATACAGCAAACATCTGTTAGCTATTATTATTTTATTTTGATACAAATACAAATTGCCATAAACCTCAGCTCTAGATGATGGCATTGTGGGGCATTGCCATATGGCACACCTCCCGTTTTATGTCATGCTGGGGGTGAGCCCAGCACTCCATTAACAGTCTGGGTTGCCCCCAGCCATCTCCCTGCACTGATTGAATGACATGCTCATGAGCGCGGCATCCATTCAGCTTCACCGGCACCGCTGCTCTCAGCTTAGCAAAGTGGAACTGCGGTGGTGCCTAAGTGTCCCCAACCTCCCGACCTCACACTGGACACTTCAGCCCAAGGATGGAACAGCGAGAAAGTGGCCAAAAAATGGGACTGTCATGCTGAAATCAGGAAGGTTGGGAGGACTGCATCTCTATGGGGTAGGCCTACCTGTTTGGCAGCAGTGGTCAAATGGACCTTGAGCTGGCCCTGCTTATATATAAGGGAAATATGTCCTGAAATGGAGTTTCACTTATACCCCTTTCAGACTAGCAGCCAAATCCCAGGTTACTGCTAGTTGTAAAAGGGACAAGGGTTGAATTTCTGGGTTGAGTGACCTGGCAATCCAACCAAGGTAGCTTGCAGTGTTTAATATGGGAAAATCCGTGTAATCCTGCAATGCAAATGGGTAACCCAGATCCTCCGACCCGGGTCTTGTTTACAGCATGGGGACTTTGTGGTTTCTCAGTGCTTAGAGATGATGTAATCTCCAAGCACTGGAAGAACAGATCCACTGCACCCATGTGCAGTGTGAATAGTGCTGACCCAGGAATAGCCTGGGACAGCATCACAGTAGGAAAGGGGTCTGTGCCAGGTGTGACCCGGGTCTGACCCAGATTGGAACCATGTTCCAAATACCGTGTCAGACCCAGGACATAAGTGTAATAGGGGTATTACAGAGCCTGATACCTAGTGTCTCTCAAAAGAATAAATGGTTTGTTTTTCCTGTTTGTAGGAAATAAGGCTCTGTGTCCTGATAGCTTTAATCTGGGGAGCAAGTTGTCCTGATAATCCTTGATATAAAACAGAAATAGCAATTAGAAAGTATCTAGAGCCAAATACTGGACTCCATGTAATAAATACAATTATGGGATATAACTTTTTATATTAACATAGAGTTTTTGTTAATTTTCTACTGCTTGAGAGCTATTGTCCTATGATGTATAATTTAGTTTGGCAGGTGGCTATAGTACGACAGATACAGCCCATGTTTGGTTTTGGCTTCTTATAATAAAACAACCAGCTGTTGATAGACCTTAGCGGCAGACTCTGGTAATCCTTAAATGTTAAATAAATTACACCCGGGACTTGCATTTGAAATTAAGTCTCAATGTATACTTGTCGCAACTCTCGGATGGATTGTTGATGTGGCCTGTATTTAGGGAATTGGCTAGACCTATGCCTGAGGCATGGAGTCTAATGTGCCGGCGTTATTCACCATGGATCCTCGCAAGAAGGTATAGACTTGGCTGCGTCCAACACACAGGTCACGGCCCTCAGGTTAGGTTCCCCTATACAGGTACTGGTGAACACTGGATGAAGTGCAGAAGAATAAATGTAGTCGACAGGCTGGGTCAAAACCAACAGACGAGATGGTACCAGGGAGCAGATGTAAACAGGACACAGTGAGTAGCCGGGGTCAGATGAATTTGGAGTCACAAACAAGCCAAGGTAAATATCAGGATAACAGGTAAGTACTTTGGAACGCTGGAGTATGGTATGGAGTCTATACTCTGGCACCTGTCTGATGCCAGAGACTTCCTTAAATAGAGTAAGTTTAAATTCTCAATTCCAGTGCTGCCAGACCCGGTAAGTGGTAGCTGGTATCCAGCGCACTGTGACATTACCCCCCCTCTAGGGGTTTGCACCAAACACCCCACAAATGGTTTGTAAGGAAACTGAAGAAGCTGAGGCACATGAATGTCAGAAGACTTGACCCAGCAATGTTCCTCAGGACCATACCCCCTCCAATCCACTAGAAACTGAACAGCTCCCCTAGAAACTCTTGAATTCAGAATCTGTTTCACTTCATATTCCTCCTGATTGTCTACCGGGATCGCAGGAGGAGAGCTGCAAGGAGCTGAGAAACGATTAAGTACCAAAGGCTTGAGCAGAGAAACGTGAAACACATTGGGTATTTTGTTACTATAGTACAATTACATACTTTTTATGCAAAGTGCAACCTTTTTATGTAGGTTTGACTGTTACAGACAAAAAAGTTTACTTTAAAAAAAATGTTATTTAAAAATATTTGTGTGCTTATTGAGTATAAAACCTATTTAGAAAATTAACATTTAACATATCTATGGGCATTGTATATGTATTTTTGGTATGGATTTTTATATTTTTAACATCTAAAAATTTCAATATGTAACACAGAGGTTACAGCATAGCCAACCAACAGGACCTTTTACATTTGACTAATCCTGAAATAAAATAATGTGCCTGTGTATATAAAGTACAGTTAAGAAAGTTATATCTAATATTTACATGTATGCTGGTTTCATTCAAAATCAATTGGAACTTTCACATTAGAGAAAAAATACACTTTTATATTTTACTATGCAAAATGGATTACTTTGACTAATGTTTGTTTTTATAAGGTGAAAATACAAAACTAATGCATACATTTTAAGCAATTGGTGCAGTGCTATTGATATTTATAATAATGTAGTACCCACTTTCCAACAGCACATATAATCGATTAGGCACTATAAAGACAATTTTATGAAAAAAATCTCTTGAACAATTTTTAAACATGTAAAAAGGTGTAATTTTTTTACAAACAAAACATGTTGAAAATTATTCTTACCGGAGAAGTGCTATCAGATTAAATCAGCCCTGCTCTGCCTCCCTCTTTCTGTGCTAAGACTTTTGCCTGATGCAACAAATTTCACTGCTTGCTCACATCTGGGAGAGGCTGCTGCAAACACGTGGGGCGGGATGTAATAGAGATCTAGTCTTCCAGAGGTGTGGGATGCAGACTGATCTCATTCGTTTTTTAAAGTTGCAGGCATTTACAAGGCAAAGCTAGATCGGCTTTGCCTTGTAAATCACTGCAAATTTAAAAAAACGATTGAGATCAGTCTGCATCCCACACCTCTGGAAGACTCGATCTCTATTACATCCCACCCAAAGAATGTTATAAGCAGTAGCTAAACACAATGTCTGATATCTTATTCAGTGAGTATAACAAAATTCCACAAAATCTGTCAAGAGAGTGGAACCTAGTTTTTAATAGCCCAAAAGAATGTTCTATCACTGATCTAGTGTTCTTATGTGCATTACTATACTTATGCTCAGCAGGGCATCTGGAAGTGACAGTGGAGTCAAAAGTCAAGATTAACAGCCATAACCAGAATCACCTAGAATGGTACATACAGTATATCATAGATTATGGACAAACTATATATGTTATTTTGCAACAAAGACACATTGAAATGTGTACTTACTCAGCATCCCCTCAGCAATTACTATTAGTCCAGCCTCAAATTTTTCCTGGAGGGAGGAAGGGCTGAGGATAAATGCTTTGTGAAATGAGACCGGGTAGCCAACCACAACACTCATGATCTTATGTTTTGCATTACAAACCACCTGTATGTTGGTAGAGTGGGTATGGTGGCAATTTATGTACACATGTGCCCTGGCCCTAGGTGGTCTTAGCCCAATGTGCATGCAGTCAATAGTACTGAGGATTTGGCATGTCTGTGATGCTATAAAAATCTACCTTAACTGCATGCCACTGTGAATTTTGGCTGGGAAAGCATGTGCGGATAAGAGGCCTTTGTGCATCAAAAACATGGCTGAGGTACTGAGAAAAGGTGGATTGGGATATCCCTAGCACTCTACCAGTGACAGAATGAAAATCACTAGAAGCCAGAAAGTACAACACATTGAGAAGATAATGTAGGCCTGAAACACAGTGTGAGCATGCTGTCTTAGGGTCTAAGTCTACTATGAATTGGTCATATAAATGTAATATGTCATTACAATTGAGCCGAGACCTCATATTCAGACAATGCATTCAGGTTCAAATGCTCACTAAAAAAACATGCTCTGCATAGCTTCTGTGGTACCTGCGTAAAGTGCTCATCCTGTTCATTTTCTTGCCCATGATTCCTTCTAGCCTGGTGGCATAGGATCTGATACCCAAGCCATGTGTTCTGCAGTGCAGTGCTAGTATATGCTTCCATTTTCAAACAGAAAGAAATTAATGCAGATGATTTATCCCCTTTAATAGGCAACATAATTGTGTGCACTCTCAAATCAAGTGAAAATACATGCAAACACATTACTGATGAGGTGGTCTATTTGAAACTTTTCTATTTTAGCCCAAGTTTGCATCATTCCCAGCCAAATTTGCAAACACGATTTTTAGTAAATTTTTGCATTGTGTTGAATCCTATGGAAAGAGCTTGCAAGGTTAGCCGATGATGTATTTAATCATATACTGTATGCGCAAGAGCCAGTGTTTGGAAGTTCAATTCAATAAAACACTGCTGTGTTTGCCTTTAGTAAATTCCTATGTTTGAAAAAATAGACAAACATGCCCAACAATGCAATCTTGGCCAAACACGATTCTTAGTAAATTTACCCTTTGGAGTTTAAGGGACCCACAAACATTGAATATGATTGCAGACTGGCAGTCAAAATGCATTGGTGGTTGAAAGAGATCTGAACTGCAATCCTGAATGGGATTATCACAAACGTACTGCATCTCTATATGCATTGTGATTAATGTTATGCACTTTTTAAAAAATCTATATTTGTATCTGTGATATTTATATTATTTTAATGCCTAAAAATTTTTAATATAGCAATACAATTTTAAAACATGTCAAACATTTTAGTTATTTGAAAAAGTTTGGAAGTTTTTTAAATCAATTTCATTAAACAATTGTTATGAGGATTGAAAAGGAGTATCCAAAGTTGCAGAAGGAAAGGGGAAAACTAATTTTCACTAAGTATATTAAACCTTTGATCTGCATAGAAATTTTTTTTGTACAACCCCCATTCCACTTAATTCTTGTTATTGATTATAATGACAATGGTAAAATAATGCTCCAAATGAAACATTATTTATTGTTTTAAATGGAAGAGACATTAGAGTACAAGGACCGGTCCTTATTGGATTTAGATAATAAATTAGAAAAACAAAAAATGTCCCTCTTAAGAACATTTGATTCATATGCCATTGTCTCTGTCTCTTTTCAGCTTACTGTATTGCAGAATTGTTTAAAAGCCACTTATGGCAAATAGAATTGGTTCAATGTTTGTTTACTTGACAGATTAGTATATTTAGAGGATGTTTTATTATTGACATTTTTTTAATTATTATAAATTGTGTATACAGGAGAATATCAAAAGCTTTGCAACTATTTTATTACTGTACAGTAAAGGGACTAGAAAACCTAAAATTAAGACTAGAGCACTTGTTAAATCAGCAGCATTCACAAGCATAAGTAAGTTTGTTAAGCTCCCCAGAAGTAAGTACACAGTTAATGTCAATATGATAAGTTACTTTCCTACAAACAGCATATTCCTTATTAGTAAATTAATTGAAGAGCACTAAATCCAGCCACTTTTAGCTGTATTAAATGTTTACAGTAAGGGAAATTAACTATACTGTATTATGAAGTTACTGTTTTCTTCATATTTATATTATCTGCACGCTCATACAAACTAATCTTTGTATTTAAAAGTGTGTGATTTCACAATTTGCTTGTAAATACTATTACTTATTTTATAAATTTTGTTAAGTGAAGAATTGTTTATGGAGTATACATGACATGGTGTTTACTTAACAAAGTGTAATTTTTCTTACCACTTAAGCTGTAGCCTGTCTAAATCAGAAAAACTATGGGGCCTATTCATCATTGGGGGCCATATGGCCCCCGATGATTAAGTAATCAACTTGCTGTGAGGGATACTTAAATATCCAACTCATAGCTGGGGAAGCATTACAACGGAGAAATTCATCTTTGCTCTGATGCGGGGACAGCTGCTCCAAAATGCAGCTGTCCCTGCGGTTAGTAGCACAGCTACAGAAGAAGCTGCATTACTTACCTCTCCCCCATTGGCGCGGCTATGCATGCGTGATCCAAGGTCACACATGCACAAAGCCACCAGGTATATAGTGATAAGGTGGTGGCGGAAACTGCTCAGATCCATTTCGCTTCCCCAAAACTCCTTCCCATAGGAAGAAGCAGGGATCTGAGAACAAGCACTATCTTAAGATGGCACTTGTTCTTACAAGCAAACTCTGAAAACTTTCAGTTTTCGAAGTTTGTTGAATAACAGGAGGTCCATTTGGGACCCCTGATGATGAATAACCAGGTAACCTAAATATGCAGAAACTAGCATGTCCGACTGGTTATCAGGCCATTTATTATTTGATGAATAGGAGACTATGGGCCTGATTCAGAGCTGAACGCTCTGACCAGAGCGCTCGCTCTGAATCAGTGCCCTCCTACCTGAAAATGGAGCAGCCTCCTCGCTGCTCGCATAGCTGTGGGTGACCACCCACAGCATATGCGAGCGGCCAAAAAGATGGTCGCAATGGTCTTTGACCATCGCGACCATCGGGCTTGCAACGAGACCCTGCGGTAGGGTCTCGCTGCCGCAAGCCCAGGAGTGATTTTGGCTCTATCAGAGCCAAAATCACTCCCACTGACATCAGTAGTGATGTCAGTGGGGCCGGCTTCAGACGGTAGGCGTTCCCATGGGAACACCTCCATCTGGCAGCCATGCCCCGGCACGCCCACCAAAGGGGGCGTGCTGTCAATCAACATTGACAGCACGCCCCCTTTGGTGCGAGACCCATAGTGACGGAGAGCCCGTCGCTATCCGGGTCTCGCGCATGCGCACGATGGAGCACCCTCCGTCGTGCGCATGCACAGTGGGGCAACATCGACCTGCTTGCGAGCATCCTTTGCTCACGAGTGGGTCTGAATGACCCCCTATATTTTTAGATTCAGTGAAATGGCATCTGTGGCTGAGTACTGCAGCCGTGTTAAAATATACAAAGTGTTAAAATCAAATAGTTAATTTTTCTGAACAGTTAATCAAACTATTTAATACACATTGAACAACATCTGAGACCAGGTAATTTCAACTTAAAACTTGCAATTCCCTTACGTACAGTTCCTAAATAACGTAAACACCATGTAACACAATTTACTTTGTCTGCTATCACACCATGGTATTATCTATAGAGCTATAACATCTTTCAGTCTCTCTACATCTCCCCCTGTGCACATTGCTAGCTCAATAATCCACTCCTCTCTCATTAACATTGATTAACTTTTTCTTATATTCATACATTGACTGCAACATCCTCAAACTTTTGCAATAAACAACCTTAAAACACATCCTACAACTATATTTATCTCTCATTCTACTTGTATTAGCTTGTGACATATCAACAAATCCTGGCCACATGCCCCACTCACATGCAGCTGGTTCTCAATAGAATAAACATCCAGCTAACCTCATAAACATCACTAGTCTCCCATCACCCTCCAAATCACTAAATATGCCTTATGGAAAGGACGCTCTGTTTGTAAAAACTTAACATCCACCCATGGTCTCTTTATCTCAAACAAAGTCAACCCTCTGGCAAAAATAGAAACATGTATCTCATAATTATACAATGCCTCTCTTAAAGCACTTTCACATGGTGGTCTCCAATTCACAAACATCTCCATGGCTGGTAAAAGTAAAGGAGGAGGGGTTGGAATATTTTCACACATACTATTCTACTGTACCACAGGTTTCCTCACTCACATTTACAACTTTTTAAGTACATTCTATGAGGATTTTCACCCCTTTCTCTCTGTGTATTGTTGCTATCTATCACCTACCTCGGCCACACCAACAATTTCTTTAACAATTTTCTGCCTGGCTCCTTCACTTCTTATCTTGTAACATCTGCATCATTATCATAGGTGATTTCAATATCTCTATTGATAGTCCACAATTAATTTGTGTCTCTAAACTACTCTCTCTAATGTTCAACTTTTTAATACATTAAAATCACTTCTTAAGCCTCCCACACCAAACTCACCAGCTACTATTAGAGCACAAGATATTGCTTTCTGATTCAAGATTTTTAATATCTGAAATGAAGTGGTATGCTCTTGATCAGCCAGCAACCTTCTCAATTCCTTCCCTAAACCCTCTGGCACCTTATCTTAATTTGATCCCACAGTTCCAAATATTTTTTCATTCTACCCATGGGCAGACCATTAGAGACAGTCATCTAGTGCGCACTACAAAGATTGCAATGTGTGAGATAAGTCATACAAGAAATTATGACATATACAGGTGATTGAAACATTTATAATATGATATGCACTGAATGAATAGATCCACATGTTGTTCATCTTGCCCAAGAAATAAACATCCAAGGCAGCCATCTGGGGCACACTCCATAGGTTACATCTAGCAGTGTGTGCAATTAGTAGAAGTATAACATCCAGGTTGAAAAAAGAAATAAAAGAATGAAAGGACTGAATACAAAAGTTATATAATAATAATAATAATAATAATAATAATAATAATAATAATAATAATAATAATAATAATAATAAAAAAATGGTGATATCAGTATAAAAACTATGGTAAAGTTCAACATCAGTGTCAAACCAACCAAGTTCTTCAATTTATCAATATTAGTCTCAAACTGATCCAGCTCTCACTCTAGCATCATTGGAACCAATCCGATTCTGCCCATCTCTTAATTATTATATATCTAGTTCCTACTCCAACCTGCTGCTCAATAAAGACATTTACTTTACTGTCCTTGTCTTTAGGCCCATCATCCTCTACATACTGATCCTCATAACCTTCATGAGGAAGTCCTGGATCAAGCCACACATTTTTATCCATGCCTCCCAAGTCTCCTCTTCAGCCTCCCACACCTGTTCCGACCAACTCCTAGCCTCAGGCATGACAGTTTCCTCCTGCTCATACTTCCAAAATTTTAATTATCTGCTTCAAAGGATCTCCAAGGTGACCTTCAAATATACCCACTCGCTACTGCTCAATGTCAGAAATTGTGCCATTGAGCACAGATGGGCAGGGTCATGATCGAGGCCATTGGACTGCCCACTTTCCTGAGACAGCTGGCTGGATCCAGCAGGTTGGTTTACTCTTCCTGAAGTCTGGGAGAGTGTTCCAAACTATGTAAGTCTTCCAGACACCTAGAGAGTAGGCAATTATACTATTGTTCCAAGAATCTTACTATGTTTAATACAGTTTATATAATTTACTGTTTACTGATGATCGTACCTGAAATGATTTACAGAAAGGCAGTGGCTTCCGATTTTTGCCCCATTAAATCATATTTGATAACCTCAAAAGGAAACAAACCTTAAAATTAATAATATATTTGAAAATATAAATAAATTTAAAAATGCACTTAATCTTAAAATTATTTTGAATTTCACTTTACGAAAGGAGAGTACACAGTGACATAATTTAAAAGGAAGAAGTACTGTAAGAAAAGCATGTTTTTATTTTGTTATCACTCTACATGGTATATTACACTTTCAGCTTTGGAATTCTAGTTTCTGCTTTGGTAATCTACAAATAAAATGGCAGAGTTATTTACAAGACTATGAAAAATGAGTTTAGTAATCTTTCCATTAAGTTCCAGGGTACAAACACAAACAAATCACAGGAACACATAAAATAAGATCTCCATGCAACAACATAATGAAAGATAAAAGCAGAAGGAATAGTGGTTGCAGTACTCACATCATAATAAAAAGAAATCCACTTCAAGATGTTCATAGAGGTTTGTTTATCTTTCAAAACCTATGTATTAATCCAAATACATGCTATAAAACAGCAACAAAAATCCTATTAGTACAAATACTTACCAGTAATATGCTACAAATTGATATACCAGGTTTAGGAAAAATACATTCTCACTCAACATAGTGGTCACCGGAGAGAGATCTTACTTTTGTTATAGTACCTAACATATTGTAATAAATGTTAAAAACATTACCTAAATAATAATATTAATCATCTTGCAGGATTAGCAAGCAATATATGACTGTCAATTGTTTAGTACTGTTTAACAATATTTGGTAGGCATGAATTTTCTATAAACTTGAATAATTTTATTTTTGGGTATTAGGAGGCAGTTGATAGGACTTATACCTTGCTTGAATGATAATTGTAATAGATGTATCTCTCACTGTATGCTTTGATTTTTTAATTAGCTACAACGTAGCTGCTGGACTCTTTAAATAGATGGTGCTACAAAAAAACAATTGAATAAATATAATAGCATGCAAGTTGAAGGCATCCATAACTTAGCCAGTAGATTTAAAGCAGCAATACTTTAAAAGACAAAACCAGCCTGGTTTAGTCTTTAAAATTATTGCTGCTTTAAATCTAGCAGCCAAGTTACTGAAAATTCATTGGTGCCTGAAACTCAGTGGCTACTCCATTTAAGTTTAAATGTTGCTTTTTCAATATGAGGTTGAGCAACAGAGGTGCTCAATTTGTGAATTAGGCAAATTAAATACAGATAAAGCACATATTGGGAAGGGCTCTAATGGGCAGATTAGATTCAGTGCCCTTACAGTGTTGGAAGCTGCACAACTGTACATTGGTGCTTTTTTGTTATGTTTTACCATGTATTTAAACTCTCACCATTTGAATTTTATGTGCTAAATGCCCAACATATAATATACAGTATACTGAATTCCTCAGTTGCTGTCAAACTTGTTTTTAATCATAAATGTTTTAACATTGTATTTTTCTATGAAAGGATTAAATGACAGAGCCAAATCCACTTTCATGCCAAGTCTAATATGCAAGTATGATATGGTGATATAATGGAAGTAGAATCACTAATATGCATCATTACCAGCATTAAACTTTCAGTAACTCATGGATTTGTAGCATTTTGTAATGACAAAAAAATACAGTTCTTGAATCCTAATTAATTATATTTTGCAAACATCTGCTAGTCATTAGCATCATTGTGTTCTGGCCACCAATGAATATCTTATGAGGTACAGTATGCAATGAGTCAATCATTTTTTAAGAAAAGATGTCTTCCGATGTACATTAGAGTGGAACAGAAAACATATGCTGTTGCACTGGAAGTTGTATTCAAGTCTACAATAACTCACATCTGTGGTATAGTAAACATTTCCTCTTCTTAAAGGATATATTCATAATTTCTGAAAAACATAATTTTCAATTTCCGCTACTGTTGCAAACACAATGTGGATGTGCTGTATTTCAACTAGCCTGAGATTGTATTGCTCGTGTAATTATAATGAAATTTTGAAAATGCATTCAAACTCTTGACAGAATGCCAACAGCAAATGCAGACTTGCTCTTAGAGACTATCTCATATACTTATTTAACTCTAAAGGGCCACATTGCCTAAAAAAAATGTTGATCCACCTATGAAAAAACAATATGGAATGCTCACAATGTTTTGTTGGATTAGGTGTGCTTTGGTGCGGCCTCAATCTACAGGCAAGCAGACAGGCTGATCTGATGGTCTAAAGAACCTGACAGAGTAGCCAGCAAGCCCAACCTCTGATGTGTTACTGCGTATGACCAGTATTTCTGCACATCTTTCTACCTGGAATCCATACCAAGTGGATGGAACCCTGAGACTCTCCCTCAGTTACTTGTAGTATCAGCATCTTAGGCTACTGCGAGTACACTATACTACCATCACTGTATTAAGGGGCAGTAATTATTATTATTATTATTATTATTATTACCAGTTATTTATATAGTGCACACATATTCCACAGTGCTTTTATAGAGAATAGTTGTGCATTCACATCAGTCCCTGCCCCACTGGACCTTACAATGTATGTTCCCTATCACATGCACACACACACACATACACACTAGAGTTAATTTTTTTTGTTGGGAGCCAATTAACCTACCCATATATTTTGGGGTGTGGGAGGAAACCCAGAGAACCCAGAGGAAACTCACACAAGCACAGGGAGAATATACAAACTCTGCACAGTTAGGGCTGTGGTGGGAATTGAACCCATGACCTCAGTGTTGTGAGGCAGTAATGCTAACCATTACACCGTCTGTGCTGACTAATGATTAATGCGACTACCTGCTGGTGTCCATTATACCCAGATGCCCAGTGCACTACAATACCCAGCAATACCCCAAAGAGCTCCAGGTTGCTTCTACATTTTGCATTACATCGCAACACTCTGCTAACATACCCTTCTAAATGGTTATGGGTCTAGTGGCCAGACCCCTAGTGTTGTGTTAATTCTATATGCTTATATGTTTAATATTGATTTATTTTACTTTATAACAAGTTTAGTTTGGCTCATACAGGGTGATTGTGATGACTTTAAGGCTTTTATAGACAGTAGAACCGATGCAGATTTGGAATTAATATGGCAGTACATTACTCTAAAACAGCGCACAGAAAAATAGCATATTTCCACACAGTAGCATAGCTGTACTTTACACATGTTGAGAATTCAGAAGGGCCTGCCTCTGCATTGGAGGAGAGACATGTCTCCATGTCTCCGGGACTCCTCTACTGACTGCACACTGACTGCCCACTGATCTCCCACTTCACTCATGAAGTGGGCCGTCTGGACGGTATGATAAGGTGAATTGCTATGAATTGCATCATTGTTACCAGCTCCCTGCATCTCCAAGCTGGTAGTTGCAGCTTTATATAATGGGGCTGAGCCACAATGATGCAATCATAGCACCACACTCCTATATTACCTGTCTGACTGCCCCCTCAGATGGGTAATACAGGACGGGTATGCCTACACTAGGTGCAAGAGATACACAAAATATCCTTAGACTGTAAATTCTCACAGACAGGGTGCTCCACCCACTTGACTCACACTTTAAATAATCTCTGCCTCCAGTGCACCCCCAATCACTCTGCAGCTCTGATCCTGTCTGCCTGCTACCCCAGGGTACAGGGTCACTATCTGCTATTGTTACTCTGTCACACATCTGTATATATACATCACTGTATGACTTTTTCCCCTGTACTGTCTTTTTAAACTTCTTGTATATATTTTTTGTTTTGTTTTAGTTTAATTCTATAAACAGTGCTTTGAACACTTTTTGGCACCGTATAAATAACGACTAATCATAATGCTATACCTGCTGCCACATGCTGGTCTGCATGTGTCACATAGATAAACATTTACTCTGTAGTTTTCTAAGAAACAGATACTTGTCCTCACAAAAAAGTTACACATTGAGAAGAGATTTATAGTATCTTCCACACTCTGGATAAGTGTTTAGATATTTATTTCATTTATTTATTTCTGAAATAAATTCACAGACTTCTTCCTGTTTCTGGGACTAGTTTTAAGAATTAAGAATTACTATACACAGAAGAAGTTCCCAATACTATGTAGCACTAACTACCACTGAGTGCCATTGCATACCACTGAGTACCACTGCATACCAAAGAGTACCACTGAGTACCATTGCATACTACTGAGTACCACTGCATGCCAAAGAGTACCACTGAGTACAACCATAAAAAACACTATTCTTACTTGTCTTTGTCTATGAAGGAGATGTATCATTCATTACAGAGTTTTAAGAATGAAGAATTACATTACACAAAAGAACGTGCAGATACTACAGATTGTACCACTGTGTGCTAATGAGAACCACTGCATACCACCATGTACCATTGAGTATCACTGCATACCACTACATACCACTGAGTACCATGCATACCACTGAATACCAACAGAAAAGAACACTATCCTTACCTATCTTTGTCTATGAAGGAGATATATAAAACATTAGAAAAAGAGATTAAGTGTAGAGTACACTGTTATATCCTGCTTAATACCTCTACAGAATCCTACCTATAACCTCTAAACCTTAGATGACTTTTAGTAGCGTTGCGAATAGTCGCACACAGAAATAAATACCTTCTGACTCAGATTGTGGTTCCGAAGCAGAAAAAGTTATTATTTAGGCATAAAAGAAAAAGGTTCATTATCGCACATGATCTAGACACTACGTGCAAAGGTTACAATAACTATGGTACAATCGATACATACGCAGGCGCTGTGAATCCAGATTCTGGCATCAACATGAAACCTCTGTATGACTAGCTAACTAGGGTCAGAGAGCCTGGTTATGTACCTGAACAGAGATAAGCAATACAATAGGCATGAGATGGCATCTTCACATTGGTTCTTCTTCTTTGGTCTTCTGTTACGACATAGTTCATTGGTCTGTTTGTACTTGAGAAGTTCAGCCTCCCAGTGGCTCTTTGTGTACTTTTTCCTGCCGCATAAATAAGCAATGAATACTTCATACATTGTACATTCTTTCACCTAATTCCCTATAGTTCCTAACTTGCAGATGCTTGTAGCGATTTCCCCACTGATCAGAATGGCACCAAACATGATCTACTTATTATGTACTAAACCATAAATATCATATAACATACATTTCACAGTATTGCAAATATAAATAAAACTTTGGGTAATAATCTTTATTACTGCGGAAACCTTTTCATGTAATTGTGTGTATATTTGCACGCATTGTGAATACACATGTGATTGTCTATGTGCATGCATGTATTTATCATGATTTTAATATATATATATATATATATATACACTCCACTGCAGTGCTCGGCACACCAGCACAAAAATCGCAACAATCCTGGGTGCCTTCCCAAATAGGATAAGTGTTTATAATGTGGCAATACGGGCGGCACTCTCAGCAAAAAAATTAATCAAACAGAGGGTCCCAGTCCTCCACCTCTATTCGATGTTTCAAATTTATTACAAATTTTTCATCAGGAATAAAATACATAAAGAACATCTTACCTTATATACAGATACAAAAAACCCCCTCCACCATGACAAGACACCGCTTCCTCGTGTCCGGGCTGCACTACTGACGTCATCCACCATGACGATTCTCAGCGGGGCTGATGGTAGACGCCGGATCCGAGGTTGCCAGGCAACCCTGGCTACAAGCCTCATACTGTGAAATGAATCAAAACATCAATGTAGGATAGAGCATAAGCGGATGATCAATAATAAGCATATATAACCAGTCTTATGGCCAGATGTAAACATTCCTGTCATAGTTATAATAAACCTATAGTGCAGCATGAAGAATCTATGCATTAACTGATCAAAAGGTGTAAGTTACCAGTCTAAAGAGATATGATCACAATGTGAAAAATCCACAGCATGTTAAATATACAACCAAAAGTCCGGTACTATTAAAGAAAACAAGTTAGGGATAAATTTTCAGTTAGACCAAAGGGTCTAACAGTATTTAAATCATGTATCCAGCGGGCCTCCCGCTGTAAGAACCTCCTTGCACGATCTCCCCCTCTAATGTCCAGAGGAATGTAATCAATCATTTTATATCTAAGGGAAGACAAATTATGTCCACATTCCTTAAAGTGTCTAGCCACTGGTTGTTCCGTTGTCCTGCCTTCCAGTGCCAAACGTATAGCACTTCTATGTAAGGCCATTCTTTCTTTAAATTGCCTGGTAGTGTTACCAATATAGTAAAGTCCACAGAGACATTTGATGTAATAGATGACAAAGTGGCTACTGCACGTTAACCTATGTTTAATCTGGAACTTCTTGCCGGTATGTGTATGAAAAAAGTTATCGCCCGTTTCCAAATATCTGATCCCTAAATTGCACAAGGACATCAAAAAACCACCGGGGCGGCCTATTATATCAGCCAGAAATTCCCTTTTTTACGATGTCTCAAGATATTTGGACCATTATATACAACCTTTGATACAGATGGAGAGGACATATCTCAGAGATACAACGATGTTTTTGAACAAATTATATACATTCAACCCATTGCCTAAGGATACTTGGTTATGTACAGCAGATATCAAAAGTTTGTACATGAACATTCCCCATAATAGGGGTTTACAGGCTATGAGAGATCTTCTAGAGGATAATCTTGCATACAGAGGGCCCAGACCAAGTTTCTTCCTTGAAGTTTTAGAAATTTTACTCACAAAGAATTATTTCCTTTTTAATGGGGAATTCTTTAACCAGATATCGGGATGTGCCATGGGATCATGCGTGGCACCGGCTTACGCAAATGCGTTTATGTTTCAAGTGGAGAAGAACATGTTTTTTGATAACCCACTATATGCCGCCAATATTCTATTCTATACCCGCTACATAGATGATGTATTTATGCTGTGGAGTGTCTCTAAAGAGGGTTTTCAGGAAATGATGACAGTGGTTAATACCACTGATGAGAATATCAAATTCACGTTTGAGATTGACCAACAGGGGATACATTTCCTTGATGTGCTTGTATCTATTGAGGGCGACATGTTAAGTACCTCAGTATATCACAAACCCACCGATGCCAATAATTTGTTATTGGCTTCTAGTTGCCACCCAGGCTCTTTGAAAAAAGGACTTCCCTTTTCCCAATTTCTGAGGGTTCGACGAATCTGTTCTGAACCCGAAAATGAGAAGAAGCAAATGGATATCATTTTTAATAGATTCTTACAAAGGGGATATTCAAGGAAAGTATTGCATCAGGCAAGAGATAAAGCCTTGACTATGTCGAAAGAAAGTTTGTTACAGCATAAAAATATCTCTCATGAACACAAGGATAATTCCATCATTTGGTTTAATGAATATTCCACTGCGAGTGACGACTTGAAGAGAATGGCCAAATGGTTTTGGCCTATCATTAATAGGGATGAGTCCTTGCCACTATTGAAGAATACTCACCTTTAACCATGCCACAAATGGGGCCGCAATATTAGGGATCTGGTGGTCCGCACGGATATATCAACTATGAAAAGTGTAAAATCAACACACTTTTTGAGTAAAAAAATGGGAAACTTTAAATGTTTGGGCTGCACAACTTGCAGCTATTTGGAAACGGGCGATAACTTTTTTCATACACATACCGGCAAGAAGTTCCAGATTAAACATAGGTTAACATGCAGTAGCCACTTTATCATCTATTACATCAAATGTCTCTGTGGACTTTACTATATTGGTAACACTACCAGGCAATTTAAAGAAAGAATGGCCTTACATAGAAGTGCTATACGTTTTTCACTGGAAGACAGGACAACGGAACAACCAGTGGCTAGACACTTTAAGGAATGTGGACATAATTTGTCTTCCCTTTGATATAAAATGATTGATTACATTCCTCCGGACATTAGAGGGGGAGATCGTGCAAGGAGGCTCTTACAGTGGGAGGCCCGCTGGATACATGACTTAAATACTGTTAGACCCTTTGGTCTAAATGAAAATTTATCCCTAACTTGTTTTCTTTAATAGTACTGGACTTTTGGTTGTATATTTAACATGCTGTTGATTTTTCACATTGTGATCATATCTCTTTAGACTGGTAACTTACACATGTACTCTGTTTCCTTTTGATCAGTTAATGCATAGATTCTTCATGCTGCACTATAGGTTTATTATAATTATGCCAGGAATGTTTACATCCGGCCATAAGACTGGTTATATATGCTTATTATTGATCATCCGCTTATGCTCTATCCTACATTGATGTTTTGATTCATTTCACAGTATGAGGCTTGTAGCCAGGGTTGCCTGGCAACCTCGGATCCGGCGTCTGCCATCAGCCCCGCTGAGACTCGTCGCGGTGGATGATGTCAGTAGTGCAGCCCGGACACGAGGAAGCGGTGTCTTGTCATGGTGGAGGGGGATTTTTGTATCTGTATATAAGGTAAGATGTTCTTTATGTATTTTATTCCTGATGAAAAATTTGTAATAAATTTGAAATGTCGAATAGAGGTGGAGGACTGGGACCCTCTGTTTGATTAATTTTTTTGCTGAGAGTGCCGCCCGTATTGCCACATTATATATATATATATATATATATATATATATAATTCTATGCTTTACTTGGTTTTAATATTACTGGGCTTACAACAATGACAGGCAATGTGTTTACACATGTGATCAAATGAGGCTTGATGAGATCACACAGGTAAGGCTAATTTTTTTAAGCCTCAGACTTAAATACAATGGTTTATTTAGATTAACCCCATCAAATATTATGCCTACAATGGTTCACGATATCTTAAATCCCTAACAATTGTTTTCAAATTCACTCTGTCTGAGTTTATCAGTGTTTTTGTGCATTCTTGATTATCTGTTACAGACAAATCTACAAAAACCTGTCTTGTCATCACTAAATATTTTAATGTAAAGATTATTTTCAGTTGTAGCTAAAATTGCCATTTTGCGACCAGTCGCAAAATGGCATCTTGCAGATCTTGATTTTAAACAGATTCTGTCTTAGCCAATCATCCGGCTTCGACGGTCCATCCTTTGATAGCCAATCAAATGCTATTACAACCTATGTTGAATCTGTTTAGCCATGCATGAGAATATACTGTTTAATGTTATATACGGTATGACACAGTTTGCTAATTTGAACCATTAGATAATGCTTCCCAAGGAGGGTGAAACAACTCTTATACGCCATCTGCGGATCCTTAAGGGACCACGGGCAGGATATGGAAATCATCTAACATATAAAGGAAGCTTGGAAAGGGGGATTGGGACTGCATTACCTAAGATGACTTAAAATAACATCAACGATATATTTATGCACAACCACACAAATCCAGGTCACATTATCATAGGGAACATTCTAAGTCAGGGCTGTAATACAGTTCTTCCTTAACCTTGGTATCCATATCTCTATCACTTACCACCACCATCTCAATTGCTTGGTTCGCCCTAGTATGTTTCTTACACTTCAACATGTGTATGAAGATATGGAGATGGGATGTTTTTATTGGATAACAAGCATTTCACCATGTGTAAGGGTCATAATTTCTGGTTGTATTCTTCCCAAATAACATAACAAATATGATACTAAGATTGGTCAGACACTCCCCTGATTGGCATAGCACTCCTCCTCTCAACTCCACTCCATTAACATCAACATCAGCTCCCATCTCCTTTATCTGTCCTCCGTCACAGAAACCAGAAATCCCCAGACAAACCAAGATGATGGAGACTCTGGAAGAAAATACAAAAATGAACACAGCAGAAAAATCCATTGCTGCAACACTGATCTACAATTTTTCTCTACTCAGATATCTCACTGCCACCTTTTAATCCTCCCAGAACAGGTTCACAATTGACAGGTCCTCATTATCTGCCTTGACTCTGCCCTGTATCTCCACCGGTTGGTTAACCTTCCTGCAGTGAGTGTAATGGATCCAGGTATCTCTCTCGGCCACCTTCAAGGATGTGGTACTCATCAACAACACCTGATACAGACCTTTCCACTGATCAATCAGACAACCTGAGAGTAGAAAATTTCTGATCATAACAAATTCTCCAGGTTTGACATCATGACAGTTAGTCTCTGGCATATCGGGTACCAACAGTATCAATTTCTGCTGCTGCTGCAACTGTTTACACATTGTTATAAGATACTTTACAGTGACCTCATTGGTACTTTTCAGATCTACCTGTGGACTTACAATCAAATGAGGTTGTCTTCCAAACAGTATTTCAAAGGGGGACAGATTAAGAGGAGGCCTAGGAGTGGTCATTATGCTATGTAGGACCAACGGTAGTGCTTCCGGCCATCCCAGTCCAGTTTCAGCCATGATCTTACATAATTTATTTTTAATAGTATCGTTCACCCTCTCCACCTTGGCACTGGCCTGCGGTCGATAGGGGGTGTGAAGCTCCCATCAACTTACACATACTCTGGAAGATGTCACCGGTGAAATGAGTACTCCTAACACTTTCAATTATTATAGGGATACCGTATCTGCATACAAATTCCTGTACAATCTTTTTAGCAGTGATCACAGCAGTATTAGTGGCAGCTGGATAAACCTCGACCCAATTAGAGAATACAACGGTACAAACTAATACATACTTGAGATTCCTGCAGAGTGGCAATTGGATGAAATCAATTTGTATCACCTGGAAAGGTCTGTCTGTTGGATGGATATGGGATGGCTCAGTTGGTATCGTTTTTCCAACATTCTTCCTTAAGCATGTCAAACAGGACATTGCTCTCTTCTCAGCTGGAGAAGAGAACTACAGTGCACAACAATACGCCCTGACCAACTTACACATACCTTGCTTTCCCAAGTGAGATAGACCATGCGCTGCCGCTGCCAAGCTTGGGTTGTATGCCTTGGGTGCCACCGGCTTACCTTGTCCATCTCTCCAAAGTCCAAAGGACTCCTGTCCACATCCCTTCGATCTCCAGACTGCTTTTTCCTGAATGGAACACAAATTTTGCATCTCAATTAATTTCTGCATATCAATTGTTTGAAAAAACATTATTTGTTCATTAGGTAGATTTATTTTCAACCCTGCTGCCTATTTAGCAGCTTTGTCTGATCTGTTATTACCCAAAGACACTGGGTTGTCCTCACATGTATGAGCTTTACATTTAATGATGGCCACTGCCTTTGGCATCTGGATCACTGTCGAAAGTCCTTTTATGAGTTTTGAATGGGCTACTGGTGTGCCTGCTGCTGTCCTAAAATTTCGCAGATGCCATAGAGCTCCGAAATCGTGTACCACCCTGAATGTGTACCTTGAGTCAGTGTAGATGTTGGCAGATTTCCTGCTGCCAATTCACACGCTCTACTTAGTGCTACTAATTCTGCCACTTTCGGCTAAGTGAGGAGGACCAAGGGGTTCTGCTTCAATAACATCCTCATCATTTACAACAGCATAACATGTACATAATTCACCTGTGTCTGTTTATCTATGACAACTCCCGTCTGTGTAAAACATAAAATCTGCATTTTCTAAAGGTGTGTCACGAATGTCAGGCCTAGCTGTGAAAGTTTGATTCATCAGTACCCCTGCAAAACTCACCTTCTACCAGAGACTCACCCTCCACCCTTTGTGCATTCCCATGCACATATGGTAAGTACGTAGCTGGATTTAATGTATTGCACCATTTTATGGTGATGTTTGTAGGTGCTATCAGAGCTAGCTCCTATTTTGTGAACCTGGCTGAGGAGACATGTCTGGTTTGGTCTGAATTCGACTAGGCAGATACTGCATGGGGTGTATAAACAATTGTATCATACCCTAACACTACGTCCTCACTCTTGTTTACCAAAAGAGTGGTAGCAGCAACACTTCTTAAACACATTGGGAGTGATCTTGCCACAGTGTCCAATTGTGCACTGTAGTGCGCTACAGGTGTGCTAGCATCACCATGTTTTTGAGTGAGGACTGCTGCACAACCATCGGTTTCCGTACAACACAATTCAAAGGGTTTTTCATAATCTGGTATTCCCAAGGTGGGTGCTTTTGTCAGACTATCCTTCAGATTAAGGAAAGCCTGCTCTGTTTCCTCAGTGTGTGTAACACAATTGGGTTTTGAGGATGACACCAATTCCTGCAATGGTAATAACAAAATAGAAAAACCTGGGATCCACATTCTGCAGTATCCACACATTCCCAAAAAAGTACAAATTTGTTTTTGGTTTTGTGGCAAGGTCATGGTCTGTTTTTCTTGGATTCTGTCATTTGTCAGGTGTCATAGGCCATGGGTTAGGCAGTGTCCTAATTATTTAACCTTAGCCTGGCATGGCTGTAATTTGTCCTTAGCAACCTTGTGTCCTGTTTGTGAGAGATGAAGCAACAAAAGTTTCGTTTCATTCAATCATGACATAAACGAATCAGAACATAACAATAAATCAGCTACATATTGTATTAGAACAGATCCTTTGACAGGTTGAAAAGATTGCAAACAGTTATGTAAGGCCTTGGAGAAGATACTGGGACTGTCTATGAAACCCTGGGGCAATCGTGTCCATGTGTATTGTACCCCCTTGTATATGAAAGCAAAGACGTACTGACAGTCAGGATGTAAAGGGACAGAGAAGAAAGCAGAATAGAGGTCTATGACAGTAAAATGAGTGGCACTTGTTGGAATTTGCATAAGGATGACAGCTGAATTTGGCACTACGGGAAATTGGCTCTCAATCACCTTATTAATTCCTCTAAGGTCTTGCACTAGCCTGTAACCCCTCCCTCCAGCCTTCTTTACTGGAAAAATGGGACTGTTGGCTACACTTGCTGTACATACTAAAATTCCCTGCTGTAATAACCTTTCAATTATGGGATAAACCCCTAATTCTACCTCTGGTTTTAACGGGTACTGGGGATTTTTTGGAGCTTGTCTACCACTTTTTAGGTTTACCATTACAGGAGCTACGTTTGCCATTAATCCAGTGTCCTGTCCATCTTTAGTCCATAGGGAACTCAGTATTTGTGCTAACATTTGTTCTACCTGGGATGGAGTTTTATCTGTAAAACATTAGCCTTTGGGGAGTGTCCAACACATCCCTCACCTCATGTGCAAATCTCTCAGGGACATCCATAAGTATACCATCAAGGGTAAAATAAATGATACATCCCATCTTAAACAATAAATCTCTTCCCAATAAGTTAGTAGGAGCTGCTGCAGCCAGGAGAAAAGAATGCCTGGTATGCAATGGACCGATAATAACTTCTGTGGGTTCTGTTAAAGGATAATGCTGCACTCTTCCCGTTACACAGACTGTTGGTACTGTATAGTTTGTTACCTGTATATTGGATGGAAAAGTTAACACTGACCTGGTCACCCCTGTGTCTACAAGAAAAGAATGTTTAGTATTAGCTACATTAATGGTCATTACAGGCTCTTCCCTGGCATCCCCAGTTAACCTGACTGGCTGTAGGCTACAGGTATGACCTGACCCATAGAGCTGACTATCTTCTTCTAAAACAGCATTCAAGGCCACGATGTGAGCAGGTGATAGCAGTGGCTGTCCTGTTTGGTGTGGGTGTCCCCCTTCTTGGTACCTAAGGAATCCCTGATTTGCTTTACAAAACTTACTTATGTGACCCTCCTGATTACATCTGAAACACCTCCTCATGTGATGTGGGTTGAAAGGATGTCGTTGTTGTGTAGGGAGAGAAGTATGAGAAGATTGAGGCTGGGTAAAAGATTGAGGTTGAGTATGAGGGTATGAGTTTGGAGGTTGTGTGGTGTGTGTGTACTTTGGCCGTGTGTGGTAAGTGCATTGCGGTGGTATTTGCATTACTTCTAGAGCTTGAATACTAATGGCCATTAATTTCTCCCTCTGCATTTCTCTTTTCTTAAGGATGTTTTTGTCATGTTAAATTGCAGCTTCCCTGAGTGTGTCCACAGTAATTCCCCTCCACCCAGGAAGTGAGGTCTGAAACCTGCTCTTAAGGACGTCTTTCAGACCGTCTATAAGCACTGTAACTGTATTTTTCCTATAGTGGGTATTATCTTTAATATTATTTATGCCTGTATATTTGGTAATAGTCTGCAGCACTCGGTTAAAATAATCTGCTGCAGACTCACTCTCCTTCTGTTTAATTGTAAAAAATTTACTCCAATTAACTACTACGGGGAAAAATATGGCAAGTTGATCTACAACACGAGTTATATTATTTTGGTTGCCTTCATCAGTTGTGGGAACATCTCCATCTAAAACACAGGCCATGATAAACTTTTTCACGTTGGTTTTGTGTGGAAGACATGCCCATAATACTACACGCCAATCCTTGTTGGTTGGCTCATGAGCATTACCCAAATCCTTCACAAATTTTTGGCAACTTCCTAAATCCTTCCTAGGGTCTGGGAAATCTACAATTATGGAACATAACTCAGCCCTCGTCCATGGACAATGCATTGTGATATCCCTTGTGACCACTATACCCTCAGCGTCTGGATTCCCATTGGGAACAGTTATTATCCGGATTAGGTGGATGCCTAATGCACTATTAACCGTGACTTTATTACCTGGTTGAGCCTCTGACTACTACGTATGGGATTAGCAGCTTCAGTTGCTGCAGGTGTTAATGTTTCCTGTATTATCAATGATGAGGCTGCCTCCCTTGCTGGTGCTGGTGGGACTACTACCTGTGCTTGTGATGGTGGTGCATGCAACATTTGTGTAACATGTGAGAGCGCGGATGTTACAACAGGTTCATCATCTGCCTCATAAACATGTTCCTTATAGTTACTAAGAAGAGGGTACAAATTGCTTGTTACATTTTGATAGTTTTTGTGATCGATTGTACCAACATCACTATACGCATAGGGTGGCGGTGGTGCATGTGCATTAACAGTACCTTTGACAATGCTACTTTGCAGTGCGTGCTTGTTCCTGGGCATCACGTGCACAATGCTGTTTTGCGTCATGCCTGCACTCCCTTGCGCATTGCATGCGGCGCTGATTTGCATCTCATTCACTCTTGTCTGCCATATGCTACCCTCACCAAGCAAATACTGTCCCTAACATTGTTCAAGACTTCCGCATCAAAGCTACCTATCTTGGGAAAAGGCTTTCTACATTTCTTGGTCATATCGACCCATATGTTACAATACGCTGTAGCATAAGCACCATACTTTTTAAACATTACATACATTGCCGACCCCTGCGGCCCTTCCATCAGCAGCGCTTCATCGATCATTACTAGAGATTGCTTAGAACCCATATTTAAAGTGTTATGCAATTTCCAGAAAACGTTGACCCGTGATCGATTTTCAATGAGTAATGTTCACTCACTCCCTCCTGCTATGCACAGCCAACCCTTCTAAAGTTCACTGCCGACTTTGCACAATGAGGAGCAGAATAAACACCTATTGTACTTACCCAACTTGCGGCTGTATTAACAAGCTTCAACCACTTGCTTCTGCAAGCTTATACACCGGTTTCCCGTTAGTATAGCCAAAAAGTGAGGAAAGGAAACAACTTACTTTATGAGTTATTTATTTTTCCCTGTGGTAAATCATCTCAAATTTTACTTCTCATGGTAGCATTTAGAAATTATATAGGAAAGGTAGCATTTAGAAATTCCAATAACCCCTAACTATGCCAGCAGTTTCACTCCCTCAACACCCACTTCACAATCACAATTTACACTAAACCATGCGGTCCGATTGCTCTGCCCAAGGAACCTACCTGATCAATGGATTTTACGATTAATGGGTGTTTAGACTGGGAAGAACTCCTCGTTTCCCGATAACCACAATGCACCTGCTTTGCACACTGGCCCAGTAGTTTATGTAGCCTTGTTAGGCATCTACCGAGTTTACACCTTGAGATTTAACAGACAGTAACCTCAATATTTTCGGGCTTAACAGACAGTAGCCCCCACATGAATTCACACTTCAATCACTACCCTATTTCTGTACATAGAAATAAAACCTTTTCCCCAAAATATGGCAGCACAATTTAAATGTTTGAACAGGTAATCACACTACAAAACACAATGACTTTTAAAACATGTGGCAGCAATACAGAGAACATGTAGATGCTAATGTGCGACTTACCCCCTAACACACTGTTTTAGCACAGAAGGAAAACACACTCTTCCTTCTTTGTCCCTGGTTCTAATCAGCATGCCTTGTTCTTACACGGTGATGGTAGTGCTCTCTCAGCAACACAGTTGTAGCAGTTTTTCAAAGATGTATGCGTCCTTGCCTGCTTATGGCGCCTCCACCCTTTTGCTGAGAGATCGATGCTGTATGTTACCATACAAGTGGCAGCGTGGTTTCACTGTGAGCCCCCAACTGTTATATCCAACTTAATACCTCTACAGAATCCTGCCTATAACCTCTAAACCTTAGATGACGCTAATTAGCATTGTGAATAGTCGCACACAGAAATAAATACATTCTGACTCAGATAGTGGTTCTGAAGCACAAAAAGTTATTATTTAGGCATAAAATAAAAAGGTAAGTTATCGCACATGATCTAGACACTATGTACAAAGGTTACAATAACTATGGTACAATCAATACATACGCAGGTGCTCTAAATCCAGATTCTGGCATCAACATGAAACCTCCGTCACAGGAACAAGAAATATGACTAGCTTACTAGGGTCAGAGAGCCTGGTTATGTACCCGAACAGAGATAAGCAATACAATAGGCATGAGCTGGCATCTTCACATTGGTTCTTCTTCTTTGGTCTTCTGTTACGACATAGTTCATTGGTCTGTTTGTACTTGAGAAGTTCTGCCTTCCAGTGGCTCTTTGTGTACTTTTTCCTGCCGCATAACTAAGCAATGAACACTTCATACATTGTACATTCTATCACCTAATTCCCTATAGTTCATAACTTGCAGATGCTTGTAGCGATTGGTTTTGATATTACTGGGCTTACAACAATGACAGGCAATGTGTTTACACATGTGATCAAATGAGGCTTGATGAGATCACACAGGTAAGGCTAATTTGTTTAAGCCTCAGACTTAAACACAATGGTTTCTTTAGCTTAACCCCATCAAATACCATGCCTACAATGGCTCACGATAGCTTAAATCCCTAACAATTGTTTTCAAATTCACTCTGTCTGAGTATATCAGTGTTTTTGTGTATTCTTGATTATTTGTTACAGACAAATCTACAAAAACCTGTCTTGTCATCACTGAATATTTTAATGTAAGGATTATTTTCAGTTGTAGCTAAAATGACCATTTTGCAACCAGTCGCAAAATGCCATCTTACAGATCTTGATTTTAAACAGATTCTATCTTAGCCAATCATCCGGCTTCGACAACACATAGCAACCAATCAGCTTCTTACTATCATTTATCTAGCACAGTCTATAAAATGACAGTCAATAGCTCATTAGTTGCTATGGGCAACTTCTCCACTTTATCTCTCACTAAGGTTTGATACATCTCCTCCCATTACTGAGTCTGAGTAGGACGCAGCAGTCCATTTCTTCATTTTTTTCCTGTTGCACATCTGTGACTTTCCGCAAATACAGCTGCAAGCCCTGTCCTGGTGAACCACCTTGTGTCTGATTGTGCAAGGATTGAGACACCTGCTTTGATGCTCAAATACTTGCACCAGACTTGCACCAGACCCATGCTACAGTAGGTGCAGAATCTCCATCAGAGTATGTCCTCCAATGTGAGTGATGAAGAGTCTGAGTTCACCACAACTACAGCCATACACCCATGACAATCCAATAACACACCCATAAGATGGATTATCTCTATGAGTCTGCTTAGCAATCGCCCTGTCATCACCCCAAATAACTGAGGTCATGTATCTCTCATGTGCATCAATCGCAACTGTGACTTTGTGCACACAGGCTGTATGTGCAACATGAAAACATCGCTCACTGCTTCTGACATCAGCAGTTCTTCAGACTCAGAATCAGACCCCCTATGAGAATATCCTGTCACACAACTGCTCCGCCTACCTGGTTGTAAGTAAATTCTGGCATTTGCATGCATTTATTTTCTGAGCATGTGCAGAGCAAATTCCTGCAAAGTATGCTAAAGAAAATGGCACATGTTAAACTCTGCATCCCCTACAGGAAGTCTAAAGAGCAAGGGACAAATGACTGTAGTATGATGAAAACATTATATCAAATAGTATATTCTGGTGACTACTTTTTGGTCATTTCTGCTTGCCAGCACCAAGTAGTGGCTTGCACTCCTAGACCATAGAATATAACCACTGCAGTGCCCTCCTAGGGTGATAGCCCATCCCAAATTCATGGAGCATATGAGGCGGCACTCAGCAGACTTTCTTGAAAATAAGGTTAAAAGTCCATTATTTTCCGATGGTGTTTCAGGGTGAATTCCCCGTCTTCAGGGTGAAAACCCTGTCTAAGTTTATGAATCCACCTGCATTCTTTTTTAAGTAGAATCTTTGCTCTATTTCCCCCTCTCATATTACTGCGGACATGATCTATAATGATGACTCGCACACTAGCGACATTGTGTTTGGCTCTAAGGCAATGTCTAGCCACTGGTTGGTCGCTATGAGCCAACTCCAGTGTCTGTTGTATGGCACTGCGATATAGCACCATTCATTACCTGAATTGTCATTGGATTTTGCTGACATAGGCTAATCCACAAGAACTTGTGAGCATGTATATTACGTATGTTGTTGTACATGTGATTGCAAAATTGATACTATATCTCCTACCTACCATAAGAGAATGGCAGGTAACACACCCCAGACATCCATAGCATCCTGTTTTTTGACTAAGAAAATGGGATGGTTTGCTTTTATCCATTCCCACAAAATCCAATTTCACCAGTTGTTCTTTAATATTTTTAGCTCGTATAACTAGGTATATGTAAAAAAAGTAGGTCTGGGTCACTGCTCACCAGAGACCAACATTGCTTTGCTTTCTGTGTGGTGATAGTGCTGAAAGGATTAAACCTGTTAACCCGAGAATGTTCATAACTTTCTTTTTCAGTATCTAATTAATTTCTTTTGTAGCCTCTGATGATAAATTTTTCTACCATGTCATCTAGGGGTTTTTGTACCATATTGGGATCAGAGGTAATGCACCTACCTGTAGGAATTGAGAATACGGCAACCCTTTGTGCTGTGGTAATGGGTGGAAACTTTCATGTATAGTGTTCCTATCAGTGCTTTTAGTAAATAAAGAGGAAGTAATGCACTGATTTCTAAGGGATATATTAACATCCAGAAAGTGTATTGATTCAGTGCTGATTTTATAAGTTAGTTGTACAACACTACAGGATGAATTCTAATTCTCCAGTAATACTGTCAACCTATCGTTGATTACTTCCACATGATCAACAGATCATCAATATATTTATGATACAACAGGATATCACCATGTAAATATCTGTCACTGTACAACAATTTCATTAGCGTATGATGGGGCCACTGAGGACCCCAACGCACAGCCAGATTTTGGATGTAATACCTGTCATCATGCAGGAAACAATTCCTAGTCAGCACCAATGTTAACAATTGCAAAAATAGACTGGACCTTTGCAATGCGTATTGTCTGTAATCAAATTCCTGACCGGCTCTACACCCTCATCATGAGGGATGCAGGTGTAGAGGCTAGTCACATCCGCACTACTCATACTCACACCTGCTGGCAATGGACCCAATTGTTGCAACGTTAATAATAGCGAAGTAGTGTCATTCAAATATGATGGAATATTTATAACACAAGGGTTTAATAAAGAGTCCAAAAATACTGACACCAGGTAAATAATGACCCTCTAGAAAAAATTATGGGTCATCCCGAGGGGTCTATTAGGGACTTGTGGATTTTTGGGACCACATAAAACTAAAGGACTATGGGAAATTCTACCGTTAGTGCTTGATATAGTTCTGAAGATCTGATGTTAATATTTTTAGCTGTCAATAAGATTCCATCCAATTCTGTTTTAAATTTGCTTGTGGGGTCTCCTTGCAATAATTCTAAACATTGACTTAGGACCAAACACAATGTCGCTAGTATGTGAGCCATCATTATAGATAATTTTCCCAGTAATATGAGAGGGGGAAACAGCAAAAACTTTACTTCAAATAGATTGCAGGTGGATACATAAACTTAGTACCCTGACACCTAAAGGGTTAAATGAATCATTGAGCTTACAGTGTTTCTTGTAGATGTCAACTTATTAATTGTAGCTACATCATGTACAGTCATAGAAGTAGCACATTTGACAATTTTTTTTATTGTGGGTGTCTATTAGGTTCTTTACGCCTCTGTGGTTGATTATTTTCTATCATGCTGGCCTTTGTAAATTACATGTTTTTATTTTGTTTGTTTATAGCATTATCACGGTTGCCTAGCAACCATTATTGTGGTTCATACAGTTCGGCCTCTTGAGCATCGCCATCGGATGGCGTCATCTTGCCCGTAGCAGCCTGGTTTCACCGCGTGGAGCAATGTCGCTGTCAGGGGGCAGGATGCAGATGAGACTCCTGATTCTTTTAAAGTTTTTAATTAAATGTTTTGTGGGAATATAAGTCAGTACTCGTGTATGTTATTTGTACCGCATTTTCCTGAAGAGGGGTTATTCACCCCAAAATGCAGTCGGAATAAAGGACTTTTATCCTTATTATTAAGAAAGTCTGCTGAGTGCTGCCTCATTTGCTCCATGGATTTTGGTGAGCTATCACCCTAGGTGGGCACTGCAGCAGTTATATTCTATGGTCCAGTAGTGCTGGGCACTACTTGGTGCATATATAGGAGGGTCACTGTTTGCTATAAGTGATCACAAAGCCAAGTCACCTGGATAGCAACATTCATTTGTTGGATACCATCAGCAGGACATTGTCTTATATAGCAGAACTTTTCCTGGGATTGTTTTTAAACAGACCAGCATATGAGTTTGGAGACAGCATCTTTTTGTTTTATGACATACAGCATTATGTCTGTGCTTAACACTGAAAGTGACCCAGTCCTGCACTTTGCACAGAGGGACATCAGGGAATTATTCAGTTACTCAGATGCAGAGGCTGAAACAATATTATACAAGTAAGTATTGGATGACGATGCTTCCATACTAACCTCTGAAACCTTTTTCAAACAATGGTTAAAATTAAAGCCAAAATAATGTGATTTTCTCTACCATGGCATCAGTCTCTCAGACTATTATAAGAATAAACAAATTACGAGAGGATTTCGACTCAAGAATATGTCGACCATTGGCAGATATAACTTGTCATTTGGCAGAAAAAGGATAGGAATCCTAAATAAATGTTCCATGGACTTATTACTTCTACTATAAGAAGGGTCAATTAGGGAACTAAACAACACTAGGGAGCTATATATACAGTCAGGTCCATAAATATTGGGACATTGACAGAATTTTCATATTTTGGCCTCTATTCACCACCACAATGGCTTTGAAATGAAACAAACAAGATGTGATTTAACTGCAGACTTTCAGATTTAATTTGAGGGTAGTTACATCCAAATCAGGTGAACGGTGTAGGAATTACAATGGTTTCTATATGTGCCTCACACTTTTTAAGGGGCCAAAAGTAATGGGACAAACTAAACAATCCTAAATCTAAAAAACTTTCACTTTTTAATACTTTGATGCAAATCCTTTGCAGGCAATATCAGCCTGAAGTCTGGAACGCATAGACATCACCAGACGCTGGGTTTCATCCCTGGTGATGCTCTGCCATGCCTCTACTGCAAATGTCTTCAGTTCCTGCTTGTTCTTCGGGCATTTTCCCTTCAGTTTTGTCTTCATCAAGTGAAATGCATGCTCAATCGGATTCAGGTCAGGGGATTGACTTGGCCATTGCATAACATTCCACTTTTTAGCCTTAAAAAACTCTTTGGTTGCTTTTGCAGTATGCTTTGGGTCATTGTCCATCTGCACTGTGAAGCGCCGTCCAATGAGTTCTGAAGCATTTGACTGAATATGAGCATATAATATTGCCCGAAACACTGCAGAATTCATTCTGCTGCTTTTGTCAGCAGTCACATCATCAATAAATACAAGGGAACAAGTTCCATTGGCAGCCATACATGCCCACCCCATGACAGTGATGAGGTGGTATGTTTTGGATCATGAGCAGTTCCTTTCCTTCTCCATACTCTTCTCTTCCCATCACTCTTGTACAAGTTGATCTTTGTCTCATCTGTCCATAGGATGTTGTTCCAGAACTGTAATAGCTTTTCTAGATGTTGTTTGGCAAACTCTAATGTGGTCTTCCTGTTTTTGTGGCTCACCAATGGTTTGCATCTTGTGGTGAACCCTCTATATTCACTCTTGTGAAGTCTTCTCTTGATTGTTGACTTTGACACATATACATCTACTTACGGAGAGTGTTCTTGATTTGGCCAACTGTTGTGAAGGGGTTTTTCTTCACCAGAGAAATAATTATTTTGTCATCCACCACAGTTGTTTTCCGTGGTCTTCTGGGTCTTTTGGTGTTGCTGAGCTCTCCGGTGCGTTCTTTCTTTTTAAGAATGTTCCAAACAGTTGATTTGGCCACACCTAATCTTTTTGCTATCTATCTGATGGGTTTGTTTTGATTTTTCAGCCAAATGTTGGCTTGCTTCACTGATAGTGACAGCTCCTTGGATCTCATATTGAGAGTTGACAGCAACTGATTCCAAATGCAAATGTCACACCTAGAATCAACTCCAGACCTTTCACCTGCTTAATTGATAATGAAATAACGAGGGAATAGCCCACACCTGTCCATGAAATAGCTTTTGAGTTGATAGTCCCATTACTTTTGGCCCCTTAAAAAGTGGGAGGCACATATTGAAACCATTGTAATTCCTTCACCGTTCACCCGATTTGGATGTAATTACCCTCAAATTAAATCTGAAAGTCTGCAGTTAAAGCACATCTTGTTTGTTTCATTTCAAAACCATTGTGGTGGTGAATAGAGGCCAAAATCTGAAAATTCTGTCAATGTCCCAAAATATTTATGGACCTGACTGTAAGCTAACAGATTTTGAAAAAACGTACAAAACTACTTTAATATTAGATAATAGCAACTAATGAATAGAGAAACTATACATGCAAATGGAACAATATAAAAGAGACTTTAAAAAGGAGAAGCTACGGAAAGTCCAATTTGACTATGAGCAAAGAAGGGTAAACGCTTGGATCACTCATACTAATACCAGAAGTGAAAGACAACACGAAGTTCCGTAAACAGCGACCAAAATTTAGAGATATTGAGGGATCAAGTACATCCATGAGCGAGGCGGAGTCCCAGTCATCGCGCCTGCAACAGCCTGGTTCCAGCGCGTGGAGCGATGCCGCTGTCAGGCAGTGGTATGCAGATGATTGTTAAGTGTCTTGTGGGTATATAAATCAGTATTTGTACCGCATGTCCCTGAAGACAGGAGATTCACCCCGAAACACCATCAGAATAAAGGATTTATATCCTTATTATTAAGAAAGTCTGCTGAGTGCTGTCTCATTTGCTCCATATAGATAGATAGATAGACAGACAGACAGATAGAGAGAGAGAGAGAGAGAGAGAGAGAGAAAGATAGATAGATAGAGTAATTACACTTTGTTTTATTGTTTCAAATATGGGATAACCTTCCAATCCTTGCAGATTTCATAAAACCATGATAAAGTGAGTGCAATTTCTATAGTCAGTAAAATATTAATTCAAACAAATGTGATATCTCTTACCTCATGCAATTTAAAATCAATTATAATATTCCTAATGAGACACTAGAAGGTTGACAGCAGGTCAGTTTGTCAAAAGTGACTAATTATTGTGTTTGATCAATCTGACCAATTCTGACCATATGGCCTAGGTAAAAATTGTAATCTTTAAATTTTTCAATTAATTAGCACTTTTGATTAAATTGTATAGTTCAAGTACAAACCTGTCTTCTTCAGCAACATGTAATTAATTTAACACAAGATACAGAATTTAGAGGTTTTGAAAATGATTAACCGCCACTCTCCTGTGTTGTGGTAAGGTTTTTCTAAAGACATGGCTTAGCTCAATTGCAATATTATAGAAAGAAATGTATATGACTGTATTCTATATATATTTACTTTTTGAAATGTTAATATACCATTCCTAATAATCTGACATTTAATTTAATAGAACCACACTGCCCCTTCTGACTTCTATATTTTTTTAGTTTAAAAGCAACAATGTGGGCAGGTGCTGGTTCTCTGTAACAACCAGTTTTGAAATAAGTTTGGTTATTACAGATACTTATTGACAACTGTAATGGCCCATACACATGGAGCGATCAGACAACAATCAAAAAACAATTTTGTTAAGAAATTCTGAACCACCAATTTTATTGTGTGTACAAAACATGGTACATGTTGAAATTCACTTAGTTTTAATGCTAATTCCATGTTAGTTCAGTTATCAGAAATGAGAAATCCTAAGGAGAGTCTTTTAGGTAAGTAATTTTGCTATCAAGTCTCTGAATTTTTCCAACAGATTGATACTAGTATGCTTCTTAGTGAAGCCAGTGAAACAAGGAATAGCTTGTCTGTGACTGAGCTGGTGTTTAGTGTTAGATCATGCTGCTGCTAAAGGTGTTACATCCACCTTGTGGGCTGTCACAGTCATGTAATATTTACAGATTTTGACAAACAACTTGGATAATTTTTTTGCAAATGATGTAACAGGGAGGAGGTGCTTTAATGGCCAACATCTCTACCTCTACTTACTTAGGAACTAGAAGTGCTACAGATTCCACATGGAAGAGGTAGCTTTTTTGGTCTTTTACTCAGGCATGAAAAAGCAATTCTTATCACTGACATGAAGTGCTGCCACTGATGGCTGACTTACTTCAACACAAACAATATTATTCTCCTGAATTTTATCAATTGATTCTTTTCCAACACATTTGTCATTATCATCTCCCATTCATAGTGTTAACAGTGTCAAATACATAATTGGCAAGTGGATGAAAGTAATATGTAACCCCTTTCTAAAAAAATACTTTATAACAGATGAAGGTGTTATGACCTAGGGATCATAGTAACAATGTTATTGTAAAAAGCGGTCATGGCTTATTTTTTCATGAAGTAGCAGCATGTTGTTGTAGCTCCCTCTGAAAGATCTGGCATATCTCCAGTCTACCATGGTGGTCTAAGGCAAGCCCACTTTCAGCAGGTGTGGGACACCTTCATGCACCTGCTTGCGGTCCACTGCTAAATACTCTGAGCTTTGGGAAGTACCTGCATCTGTAATGGTGTGTAGCGGGTCTGCTGCTATGCCTGGATCTAGGGCCATGGGCATTGTCCTTCCAGCTAAGTTTCCTGCTTGAGTCCTGCTGGCTTTCTGACTCCATCTTTCTGTGGCTCATGGTGGAGTGGGGGGATGCTGATGCCATTCTGTCCCTGCCAAGTCTCAGGACCGATGAGTCCTGAGTCCTGTGTGGCAGCCATTCTGAAAGGATTTTGAAGTCTCCCTCTGCAGGGGTCAACCATTGTGAGAATATAAAGTGCTGATTTCAGGCAACACTAATGGGTGATATTGGATCCTAGTGATACACCCCAGCTGCAGCTGCTCTTCTATGCTAATAATGAACTTCTGTTAAAAAAGCTGGTGACTACTGTATCATAATATATTATCCCAACCAAGTGATTTTGTTATACAGCATTTGTAATTTGAGTTATATCAAGCCAGCAAGAGCTAGATAAAGTGACTATATGTGTGATATTACTGAATGTATCAGTGTTCATCTCTCTCACTATTGAATGTTTGTTTCATACCATCTGTGAAACCATGGGGAAAACTGACCATGCTGTTGGTGAAGCTACTAGGCTAGAGAAATTTGCCAGAATTTCTCAATTATCAACTCAGGGTGTACCTAACTCCCCCTCTCCTCTGAAAACTGAGGACGCCAAATAGAGTGGGACACCACTTCATATGCAGCAAACATTACAAGACATATCTGATTCTGAGCAGAGGGTCACAGATAAGATTGGCCAAGTATGGATGGATGTGTCTTTACTTTGCCAAGACTTACAAAAAAAGGGAGAGAGTAGATGAAACTGAACACTGTATTTCAGACATGGAGGATGACACTTCTCCTTTAAAGAATAAAGTTGATGAATTGCTGTATCAGGTGGTTTCTATCCAGGCCAATCTATCTGATATTGAGGGATGGCTTTGACAAAATAAACTCTGCATCATTGGGCTTCCTGAATGGGCTGAGGGCACGGCGCTTGAGAAATTCTTAGAGAACTGGCTGGTTCAACTGTTTACCCGAGAGTCTTTCAGTCCACAATTCACTGTGGAGAGTGCCCATTGGCTCCCATCAAGGCCTCCTCCACCTGGTGCTCCTGCTACTCTTCTTGCCCATCTATTGCACTTAAAGGATTGGGACACTATTTTCCGCTTGACCCACAATAATGGTCCACTACAGTTTTAAAATCATACTGTATCAGTAGCTCACAATTCCTGCAAGACAAGCTCAAGCTTTGGGATCATAATATTCAAAATTCTTTGCTATGCCCTGAGAGATTGAGAGTAGTGCATGATAAATCCACTCACTTTTTTGCTAATTCCAAAGATGTGGAGGACTGGTTGGACCATCAGTCCCATGGTCATTGCTGAGGTTTTATTTTTTTTCCTCAGATGTTTTGTATGTTTGAAGCCCACTTACTGTATATGGTAGCAAAGTATTAGCCCTTAAGAAGCCCTGGATAAGGTATATGTACAATTCTACATTTTCAAGTAATGCAGGAGGAGTTTTGGTTCTTATTAAAAAGTCATTGCAGCTTCATTTTGAATCCCATCTGATTGATACTCATGAAAGATTTGTATTTCTTTGTGCTAATATAGATCGGACGTTGATTCATATATTAGCTGTGTATATTCCTCCTCCATACAGTAATGAGATTCTCCAGCAGGCAGCTATGTTTTTTGCACAATCTCCAGATACCCCTGTGATTTGTGTGGGGATTTTAACAGTGTTATGGACCACTGCATATCACTGACAGAGTCTGAATTGATACATTTGTCTAGAGATATCTCCAACCACTCCTCTGTGCTACTTAATTTGAATATTTCTCGAAATTGATGGGGCTAGTTTTTGGAAGTTAAACTCATTTTGATTGTCTTTAATGGGGGCAGGCAGTGAACTAGTTACTGCATGGGTGCGTTTTGAATCTGAGAATGCCTCTTATTGAGATCCTACTATTAGGCATGATGCCTTCAAGGCCTATATGCGGGGCTTTGTTATTTGAAAGAGTCTCTGAAATTAAGCTTTACAATAGAAAAGAGGAATCCCAGCTTGAGAATGCATGTCAACAGTTAGAGGCCCAATATGTACTCAACCACATCTAGATCATGAATTATGGTTGGGTGCTCAGAGGGAGTGGGCGGATTAACTCTTTGATAAATCTAAATGTAGTTTGCTATTCTAGGCATGAGCACTATTTTCAGGCTGAAGTTGAGGGTAGATATTTGGCTTAAATGGCTAGGGGGAAATACTGTATTAATACTATTCAGTGTAATTGTAACTCTCAGGGTAATTTGTGTCATTCAGGGATTGATATTGCAGATGTGTTTTGTAGTTTTTATTCCTCTCTGTTCACTTCCAGAGTTTATTTGGCTGAGCAGCTTCAAGATTATTTTGGTCAAGTTACCCTACCATGTTTGTCTCAGGAAGCTGTTGAGAGTCTTGAAGCTACATTTACATTGGAGGAGATTGAGGCAGCAGTCTCTTCTCTCCCTACATCTTGAAGCCCTGGCTGTGTTGGAATTCCTGTGGAGGCGTACAGAAGATTTAAGGATTTTTTTATTCCATTTTTATTGGAGTTATTTAACTATTTGTTCAATTAGGGATCTCTTCCCTTTCTATGTCTGAGGCTATTATTAAAGTATTACCTTAATCTGGGAAAGATTCTATACTCCCTGAGTCTTATCAATCCATTTCTTTATTAACCATGGACATTAAAATACTTCTACATTCTACTTCTACATTCTACATTCTAAATATTTCTTGCTACATGCTTATATTTAGTAATTACATCAATTATCCATCCTGACCAAATGGGTTTTATGCTGGGAAAGTCTACAGTTCAGAATCTTTGTAGGTTGTTCTATCACTTGCAGATAAGTGATTTGGTTGGGAAGGAAAAGGCAGTGGTGTCCTTAGATGCTGACAAGGCTTTCAACTCAGTAGAATGGGGTTATCTTTTGGCTGTACTTTATTTAATGGATTAAGCTTCTGCACTCTTACCCAGCAGCCCGAGTGTTAGTCAATGTATTTATATCAGCCTCTTATATCAGCCTCTTTTCCCTTGACAAGGGGGATGCATCAGGGATGTCCACTATCTCCTGCCCTCTTTGCAATAGCCATTGAGCTTGTTTAATACGTGCCAACCCAGATGTCCGTGGTGTTAGACTTGGTGAGGCTGAAGATATCATAGCTCTGTATGCTGATGATATGCATTGTTTTTAGAAGACTCAATGAGCTCTTTAGAGTCAATTTTACAACTGTTAATACATTTGGTGTTTTTTCAGGTTTACTTATTAATTGGGTTAGGTCTAATATCTTTCCCATTTCAGGTCATATTCCCGACAACGAGCTGGCAAATTGCCAACTGCAGTGGACACTGATATTTAAATATTTGGGTGTTTGGATTATGCCGCAGGCATCAGATTATGTGTCGTAAACTATTGAACCTATTATGGCCAGTTTTAAAGCGAATGCTCATGTCTGGAAAAAATTACCTCTGTTTGTTTGAGCATGTTGAACATCAGCAAGTATACTTTTATGTTCTGCATAGAATGTATCATACACCTGCATCTTTGCAGCATGTAGGCTTAAGAGAGGATTCCTTTTGCCCTAGATATAGGGAGGAGAATTCTGGATTTTGGCATCTGTTGTGGGTCCTTTTTATTTGGTGTGGTGATTTAGGATCTTTAACCAATTTCTGTGAGTTTTCAAATATTAATTATTTTAATATTAAATTGACTTTTAACATTAGCACATCTGAAATAGTATTTTTAGATTTAGTTATTTATATTAAAGAAGGCAACATTTGTCTAAGACACACAGAAAATCCACCGACTCGAAATCGTATATAATATTAAGAGTGAACATCATGAGAGGTGGCTCCAAAATATACCATTAGGTCAATTAAAAAGGTTAAAGAGGAATTGTACTGAGGAAGTAATTTTGGACGAACAGATAAAAGAAATGTGTAGTAGATTCCAAAGCAAAGGTTATCCAACCGACCTTTTAGATAAAGCGAGTTCTAAAGTCAAAGAGATAAAGAGAGAAGACCTTTTGAAAGAAAGAGAAAAATCTGAATTAATTCAAAATGAGAATAAATTTGAATGGGCATACATCACATAATATAGAGCCAATCATAAAATATTTAAAAAAATTATTAAGGATAATTGGAAATTATTAAAGGATGACCCCATTCTGAGTAGAGTAATACCCATGAAGCCCACTTTTATTTATAAGAAAGCAACTTCTTTGAAAACAAGTTTGTCAAAAGTGCATTAATTGAGAAAACTATTACAAGTAACAGAGCGCGAGGCTTCCATAGATGTGGGGACTGCCTTATGTGCAGAACCACCACTTCAAAAGACAATATGAGAAAACCATTGCATTTAATATTAATTGAATAGAATATAAAATTAATGATTTCATTACTTGCAACTCTAGAAATGTTGTTTACATATTAGAATGTATGTGTGGCTTGGTCTATGTAGGAAAGACCTCTAGAAATCTAAAGACAAGAATGTCTGAACATATATATAATATAAGAAAAGGCCTTTCAACACATTCTGTATCAGACCATTTTGCTAAATAGCATTATAAGTGTGAAAAAAAGATTAAACAATTTCTTGGTATCCAATGTGTTAAAGATAATTGGAGAACGAGAGACTTGGCGCAGTGCGAGATGAAGCGAATATAGACACTTAATACATTAGCACCAACTGGTATAAACTTAGACTGTGAACTGAAATGGTTCTTAGATTAGTCTATAAATATCAGTGTATTGTGTATGTAATACATATTATATATTAACTTTGGATAAATATATAACTTTTTCTTTTTCTCTTTTTGCACTTTATGGATCACAATTCAACAATGAGGATTGAAACTTACCAACTGGGGAGTACGCCTATCAAATTTGAGGGATGGACTTTACCAGAATACAAAGTACGGTATAGCTTTGTTGATAGGAAGAAACCCACTGGATTCAGTATAATTATGCTCCTGAAACATACATGGGAACCATTTTATCTCATGTATTTATATGTATTTTATATCTCTTTATATAATTTTAAATGATGCATTTTATTAATTTTAAATGATGTATTTTTATTGTATATTATATGAAAGATTGAATATATAATATGATGTACCTGTATTTTTATTTTATTGTGCATAATTTCTATATTTAGACGGGGAGTGACTAAATGTGAACCACAGACATAATTTCCAGTAATGGACATGCGGTGACACACATGCATCACTTCCAGTAATAAGACTGCGGTAAAAGGAAGTGAGCATCTTTAATATGTTTGACGCCACTTCCAAAATAAACTGTGACAGGAGGCAGTGTAGTGCCTATGTCACTTACGCTGATGATCTTAGGGAGATTTGGTGCTTTCTACACTGCTCCTGGTTTTCCTTGTAATCGGAGGTGACATTTGGGCATAGCGCCTGTGTCACTTCAGGTGGCCAAAATTATACACGTGAGCCACAAGTGTCACCTCCAGTCTAGGTGACTGCAAAAATTGATTTTGAATAATTTTGAAAACATTTGAATATTAATTGTGAGTACCCAATTAGATCACTTCTGGGGGTATAAATATAACCTCAATCTGAACAACATGTTATCCACATCTGAAAAAGAATTGATCACAATTCGAAGCACGTTATGGACTACATGCTACAGGGGAACCTCTGACTACCAGCAAGCCAGGACAATTTACATTCTCTGCGGTGGTGCCGAGCTTCATTGCCCGGGACCTTTTGGATTTTGCTTTGTTTGCATCAAGCTCACCACAGCTTTGTCTAATGGTGAGAAGCTGTTTTCCGGTTACCCCATTATTTATGTCATCTTGATTTTATGGAATATATTTATATATGTTTTAAATACATTTTGTTCTCTGCTTTATCCTTGATTGGGATACATGCTGTATATATTCTTCATCCATCTGAGGCATTTGCGCCATTCCTTTTCACCTACATAATTTTATTTTCTTTACTAGTCTGTGAAGTTGGTGTTTCCTTCAATAAGGTGTTTTAGGAGGCTGTTTCTGTCCAGTTTTGTGCAAAAGTATTGTTTGCCCTTAATATTTTTGTGATTTATCTTTTGTGGGGTTGTCCATTAGTTTATTCATTCTGGGAAGAAATTTGGAAGGATATATTGCTTACGGCACCCTCTCTTCCACATTTGAATATGTTTGTTTGGCCTTGACTTAGAAGAAACCCACTCACCGATGATGTATTGCAACATTATGGGTCTCTCTACATTAGCTAAAGTGGTAATAGCATCGTCTTGATTTTCAACTGATTCCCCCAATTTGATTAAATGAAGAATCTTAGTGAATGATGTGATAAAGCATAAAATATATATGTTTGAGGGGTTTATTTACTAAGCAGTGTTAGGAGAGTGAAAAGTGATAAGTCTGTGATAAGGTGCCAGCTAATCAGCTCCCAACTGTCATTTTTCAAACACAGCCTGTGAGAGGACAGTTGGGAGCTGATTGGCTGGCACCTTATCACTCTCGTATCACTTTTCACTCTGTCTTCTAACACTGCTTAGTAACCAGACCCCTAAGTCTCATAACTCCATGTCCAAATTTCATGATAAATGGGATAGATGGATTCATACGAGACTGGGCAGAATGATTGGAGCTGACAGTTACATAACTTATTTTTGCATGTGGGCTGTGTTGATGTGGGCTTGTGTTGGTAAATTTAATTAAAATTGTTTTATTTTGTTTTTTTGCACTATCTTCATTTATTTATTGTTATAACTCATTTTACTATATTGTTTGAATTGCCTATTTAATATATGGATCAGAAAGATTATTTGATTATACAGAGCACTGTAGATACTGTAGATATTAATAATTTTCAGTCATATAGGGTGTTGAGATTATTCTGCTATGTAAAATACCAAGATTTGGTGGGGGGGAGGAGTACACATGCGCAGTCCACTGAAAATCGCTCAACTGGGTATACATCAAAATGTCCACATCTGAATAAGGCATAATAATAGAGCACTGGGATCCATTAATTATATAGAATATTGTGATGTCCTCATTATATTGAGTACTAATATTCACATTAAATAGATTATTGATGATAATTATATAGATATTAATAATTTTCCATCATATAGGGTGTTGAGATTATTCTGTTATGTAGAATACCAAGATTTGGGGAGGGGGAGGAAGAGGAAGAAGTGGAAGAAGAGGAGGAAGATTTTTTTTTGCTTTCTGCATTGTATTGCTATATGGACAAATTGCACTTGTATTTATTTTTTGTTGTGGTACTCAAAATTACCATTTGACTTTAATATTTAATATTTGTTTAAATTAATTAAACACTTTTCAATAAAGAACACTTGATACAAAAAAAACAATGATATTTTAAATGTTGGTAGTCTATTTTCTGATATATTTTGTGGACAAAAGTGCTATATCCAATTCACGGCAAATATCAAATTTGACATGAAGGAGGAGCAACAAGAAGGAGATAATATTCCCAGACCTAATTTACTAAATTTTGCTATCTCAAGTTTCAGTGATCCTTTGCATATTACAACTGTGTATGCTGCTCAATATATGCATGTAGGGCCTGATTCAGATGTGGACACAAATGCCTTATTAGAAGCCGCAATTTTGTATGCAGCAGCCATGCCAAATTATGCTAATGCTACAGCCGCCAGAAAATGTATTAAAACCCCCACCGGTGGACTCACAGATCCATTAAACTGCATACAAATGTGCAGCAGTGGTCGGAGAACTTTCGATAATCGACCATCTGATTAAACCTATGGTCACACAGAATGGCTGAGGGAACTGAGATGCTGCTGACATATTTATGGGATCACAGATGTAGGCAGATACATGCCCAAAAACTGGTCACAACATGCCCGCATTTTTGCCACCACTCCTGTTACCTCCCAAAAATATCCCCGTCTATCAATTACTAGCACATAAATCCTCAATGCCACCGTAGTCCCATTTGATTGCAATTCATTTGCCATGCATGTGCTTTGTGGCTCAGACACATGCAGAGTCCACCGACAATCGCTCAACTGGGTAAACATCAAAATGTCCACATCTGAATAAGGCCTTATCTCCATGCATGCAATGTGGGAGCAAAGATGTCTGACTTGTATTTAACTTTACTTTGGCCTCACAGAGACTGATATTCTACCAATCAGAGACAATGTGCCTCTGTATCACATACACCAGTTCACTTGCACCTACTAGTCTATTTAAAGGTTAACTGAAGACAGCCACCCTTAATAATTTTGCAAAGAGTGTGACAATACATAGTACTATAATCTTCTAAGTTTATGAAAGTGTAATCCTGTTTAACACTACAGTATCAAATTGTACCAAATAAAATATATTGTGCTGATTAAAACATCCTTTCCATCTTGTAGTTTTACATTTCACTTTGCCGTTAAAATGTAAGCTTTACTATATCTTCCAGATTGTACCCAATATCCTTAGTACAGCAACATTTAATTGGTTTCTCACAGACCTTTGAAGTGCGGAAAAGAAGCTCAATATAAGCTAAACAACATCATTTTTAATAATTGTGAGTGTGCTATAGTCTTGCCAACATAGCCCTATAATTTTTATAATGTATTAAAGGCAATTACATTTATTTTCATTATTATTCATGTTTATTAAAAAAATAAAAGCTTGGTTTCAGCACATTCTTCTAATTTTACTTTCTTTTATAACATTCCCTTATTTATTTCTCAAAGCCAATTTGATTGCCGGACACTAAAATAACACAGGCAACAATACAATTGGAATTTTCTAAAAGCAATTCTCAGAGAACTGAAGTTTTTCATTTGTAATAATTCTGGTATATAAATGAGTCACCTGTGATCCTGAATACAATAGGATGCAAGGAAAACAAAGATGAGAAAATGTATTTGAAGAAATGGAAACAGCAGCCAGAGTCCAGAGAGTTTTACTTTTTGTTTCATTAGCCTTAGGCTTCAAAGCAAATGTCTGATTGATTTATATAGATTGTGCCACTTTTGTGATAGCTGTAGTGTGTTATTATGCAAGCCTTAATGTATTCATCAAAACGACACTTGACTAATTCTTGTGTAGAACTCTAGTCAAGATTTTGAGATACTGAGGAGAGGCAAGACACCCAATCAAAGCAAGACCCTGTCAAAGCCGGATGGTTGGCTGAGACCTAAATTGTAACAATAATATCTGCATGACACCTTTTAGGATTGTACAGCGCTACATTATGATACTTAGCATTGTGCGTCTGCCACTGACCTAGGTTAAAGGTCCTCATTATACAAGTACGTACATTTATTAATACATATAATATGAACAACCCACCAAATCACGTACCATGGTGTGCTCCACAAACCCATAGATGCACAATGCATACTAGCATCTATTCTTAATGTCCCCACACCGACATACTGCATACTTAGACATAAAGGTTCCCTAGCATTAAGATTAATATTAGAGGTTTTATTTGTTGTCAATTATACTGTGAAATGCAGGTATTTAATATCTAGGGTTTAGTACATGATAAGCAGACCGTGTTTGGTGCTATTATAACCCACTGTTTATTTGCAGATCTCCGGTTCCATCGGTAACATGCATCTGCAAATTATGAATTATAGAAAGTTAGGTATTGAAATGTACTCTGTAATGTAATGTTTACTAGCCAGTTGAGACTTGTTCTTCGGTGGGAAAACACACACAAAGAGCCGTTAGAGGGCTGAATCATTACTGTACAAATTGACCTATGAACTACATAACAGAACAGAACATGTAACAGAAGAACAGAACATTACTGTACAAATTGACCTATGAACTACATAACAGAACAGAACATGTAACAGAAGAACCAAGAAGAAGAACCAATGAGATTATGCCAACTCATTTCCATTGTATTGCCACTCTCTATAAGGGTATATATTTAGACGCTCTATTTCCAGTAGTCAGTCAGCTTATTCTTTCTTTTGATGGAGGCTTCACCTTTGATGCTGGGAAATCTGGATCCAGAGCACTTGCATATGTATTGACTGTACCTTGTGATTGTATAACCTAATTGTATTATAGATTAAGGTTACTCTGCTCCCTATTTATGCAAGCCGACTGTAACGCCCGGCGGGCCAACTGTGCATAACGGGAGGGAGTGTGTGAACGTAGCTCTCTGAAAATCATTCACCAATCAAAATCCTCTAGAAATTGCTTAGCGTTTTCTTAGATGGGTGCGAGGCAATCTATAGTAATGGTCGATGATGTGCTGCTGGTGGAAGGGCCGCTTGGATCGGCCAGGTATGTTGTTTAAAAAGTATGGTGTGTATGCTACTGTGTACTGTGACATATGGGTCAAGATGACCAAGAAATGTAGAACACCTTTTCCTAAGATTGGTAGCTTTGATTTGTAGGTTCTGAATAATTTTAGAGAAAGTATATGTTTAGTGAAATCTTTAAAGAAAAGGATAAAGTTTAATGATTGTTTGAATTTGTGGCAGTACGAGGGGAGCATGTGGCTTAGTGGTGTGCATGCAATGCAAACTAGCATTGCGCGCACGATGCATGGGAGCGTGCAGGCAAAGCTAAATAGTGTTGTGTATGATGCAAAATAGCGCACATGCACGGCAAAGTAGCCACCGCTCTATGTGGATGAGGGTGAAGGTACAGTCGATCTCAAAAATCATAAAAATGTAACAAGTAACTTGTACCCTCTCCTAAGTAACTACAAGGAACATGTTTATGATGCAGATGATGAACCTGTTGTAATGTCAGCTCTTTCCTATGTCACCCAAATATTAAATGTACAATCACAGCAAGCACAGGTAGCTGCCCCGCTAGAACCAGAAATGGAGGTAGCCCCACCAGTACAGGAAGTATTAACACCCACTTTAACAGTAGAGGAGGTTGTTAATACCATATGTAGAAGTAGTAGGCTGAACCCTCCACCAGGTAAACAGGCCAAAGGTAGCAGTATGGCAGGCATCAATCCCATCTGGACAATAACTGTTCCCAATGGGAATCCGGATGCACATGGTGTAGTGGCCACAGGGAATGTAGCGATGCATTGTTCATGGACAAGAGCAGAGCTACATTCCATAATGACAGATTTCCCTGACCCTGGGAAAGAACTAGCAAAGTGCCAGAGATTTGTAAAGGATTTAGATAATGCTCATGAGCCAACCAACAAACATTGGCGAGTGGTATTATGGGCATGTCTTCCACACAATACTGATGTGAAAAAGTTTATCATGGCCTGTGTAATGGATGGAGAAAGTCCCATAACTGATGAAGGTAATTAGGACAACATAGCTCGCATTGTCACCCAGTTGACAGTATATTTTCCAGTAGTAGTTAACTGGAGTAAGATTTTTACAATTAAACAGAGAGAATGACTCTGCAGCAGATTATTTCACCAGAGCACTGCAGACTATTACACAATACACAGGTAAAGAGGATATAAAAGACAACACACACCACAGGGAAATGACAATCACAGTGCTTATGGATGGTCTTAAAGACACTCTAAAGGCAATGGTTCAGACCTCACTTCCTGGTTGGAGGGGAGTTACAGTAGACACACTCAGGGAATCTGCAATTGAACATGATAAAAACATCCTTTGGAAGAGAGAAATGCAGAGTGAGAAAGTAATGGCTGCTAGTATTCAAGCTCTGGAAGGAATGCGAATAACACCGCAGCACTCTTATCACACACATCCACAATACACTCATCCCATACGACCTCCAAACCCTTATCCCCCATACACTACCACAATCTTTTCTCACTCCCCAACCCACACAGCAACTACCTTTCAATACACGTCAACCACAAAGGTGTTATAGATGTAACAAGGAGGGGCACATTAGTAGGTTTTGTAAAGCTAGACAGTGGGAAGCCACAATCCAGGGAACACTGAGATACCCACAGAAGGGACACCCACCACTGTCAAGACAATTCCAGCCATCACCTGCTCACATCATAGCAGTGAATGCTTTGATGGAAGAGGATAGTCAGCTCTAGGGGTCAGGTCACACCTGTAGTCTACAGCCAGTCAGGTTATTTGGGGATACTAGAGGAGAACCTGTAATGATAGTTGATGTAGCTGGCAACAAACATTCTTTTCTTGTAGACACAGAGGCGACCACATCAGTGTTAAATTCTTCATCCAATTTACAGGTGACCAGCAAAACAGTACCAGCAATGGGTGTAACAGGTAAAGTGCAACATTATCCTTTAACCAAATCTGCAGAGGTTACTATCGGTCCATTGCATTCCAGACATTCCCTTCTCCTTGCAGCAGCGGCCCCTACTAACCTACTGGGAAGGGATTTGTTATGTAAAATGGGATGTGATATTTATTTTACCCTTGATGGTATAATTTTAGATATCCCAGAGAGAGTTGCTCATGAGGTGAGGAATATATAGGACACTCCCCAAAGGTTAATGTTTCACTCTACTGTTTCAGATAAAAATCCTTCTCAGGTAGAGCATATGTTATCTCAGATATCAGGTTCCCTCTGGACCAAAGATGGACAGGACACTGGATTGATGGCAAATGTAGCTCCCGTAATGGTAAATTTAAAAAGCAGTAGGCAAGCTCCAAAATTTCCCTAGTATCCTTCAAAACCAGAGGTAGAGGTAGGGGTGTATCCCATAGTTGAGAGATTGCTCCAGCAGGGGATTTTAGTCCATACAGCTAGTGTAGCCAACAGTCCCATCTTTCCGGCAAAGAAGAGTGGTGGGAGGGGTTACAGGCTAGTACAAGACCTTAGATGGGTTAATAAGGTAGTTGATAGCCAATTCCCCATAGTACCAAATCCAGCTGTCATCCTTATGCAGATTCCACCATCCACAACCCATTTTACTGTCATTTACCTCTGTTCTGCCTTCTTCTCTGTGCCTCTTCATCCTGACTGTCAGTACCTATTTGCATTTACATACCCCCCTGTACAATACACATGGACACAATTACCCCAGGGCTTCATAGACAGCCCCAGTATCTTCTCCCAGGCCTTACACGACTGTTTACAATCTTTTCAACCTGCCAATGGATCTGTTCTTTTACAATATGTAGATGATTTATTGTTGTGTTCTGATTCGTTTATGTCATGTTTAAATGATACTAAACTACTATTGCTTCATCTCTCACAGACAGGGCACAAGGTTGCTAAGGACAAATTATAGCCATTCCACTCCAGGGTTAAATACTTGGGACACTGTCTAACCTAGGGATTACGACATCTGACTACTGAGAGAATCCAGGCCATACAGACCATGACACTGCCACAGAACCAACAGCAAATCCTTACCTTCTTGGGAATGTGTGGATACTGCAGAAGGTGGATCCCAGATTTTTCTATTTTGGCTTTGGCATTACAGGACTTAGTTTCTTCCTCAAAGCCCAATCATCTCGTATACACAGAGGAAACACTGCAGGCTTTCCTTAACCTAAAGGATAGTCTGACAAGAGCACCTGCATTGGGAATACCAGATTATGAAAAACCTTTTGATTTATACTGTACGGAAGCTAATGGTTGCGCAGCAGGTGTCCTCACACAAAAACATGGTGATGCCAATAGGCCCATAGCATACTACAGTGCACAATTGGACACTGTGGCAAGATCCCTCCCAACATGTTTAAGAAGTGTAGCAGCAACTGCTCTATTGGTCAGTAAGAGTGAGGATGTCGTATTAGGACATGATATGATTGTTTATACACCACATGCTGTATCTGCTTTGCTAAATTCTGCCCAAACCAGACATGTCTCCTCAGCTAGGTTCACAAAATGGGAACTAGCCCTAATAGCACCTGCAAACATAACCATTAAAAGGGGCAGTACATTAAACCCAGCAACGTATTTACCATATGTGCCTCAGGATGCACAAAGGGTGGAGAGAGGTGAGTCGCTGGTGGAAGGTGAGGTCTGCAGGTATATTGATGCACATGATTGTATGGAATATCTGAATCAGACCTTTACTGCAAGACCTGACATATGTGATACACCTTTAAAAAATGTAGATGTGACATTTTACATGGATGGGAGTTCTCATAGACAAACTGACACTGGAGAGTAATGTACAGGTTTTGCTGTTGTAAATGATGAAGACATCATAGAAGCTGAACCCCTTGGTCCACCTCACTCGGCCCAAGTGGCAGAGCTGGTGGCACTAAAAAGAGCATGTGAATTAGCAAAAGGCCAATCCTCTAATATCTACACTGATTATAGGTATGCCTTCGAGGTAGTACATGATTTTGGTGCTCTATGGCATCTAAGAAATTTTATGACAGCAGCAGGCACACCAGTCACACCAGTCACACTTTCAAAACACATAAAAGGACTATTGACCGTGATCCAAATGCCTAAGGCAGTGGCCGTCATTAAGTGTAAAGCCCATATATGTGAAGACAATTTGGTGTCACTGGGCAATAACAGGGCAGACAAAGCTGCCAAATGGGCAGCAGGTTTAAGAGTAAACATGCCAATTAACCAAATGATGATGTTCGAAATGATTGATATGCAGAAATTAATTGAGATGCAAAATTTGTGTTCCACTTAGGAAAAGGCAGTCTGGAGATCCAAGGGATGTGGGCAAGAGTCCTCTGGACTTTGGAGAGATGGACAAGGTAAGCCTGTGGCACCCAAGGCATAGTACCTAGGCTTGGCTGAGGCAGTGCATGGTCTGACTCACCTGGGAAAGCAAGGTAAGTGCAAGTTGGTCAGGGCATATTGCTGTGCACCAGGTTTCTCTTCCCAAGCTGAAAAGAGGGCAATGTCCTGCTTGACATGCTTGAGGAAGAACATTGGAAAAACAATACCAACCAAGCCATCCCATATTCCTCCGACAGACGGACCTTTTCAGGTAATACAAATTTATTTCATCCAATTACCACCCTGCAGGAATCTCAAGTATGTATTAGTGTGCACAGATGTGTTTTCTAATTGGGTTGAGGCATATCCAGCTGCCACTAATACTGATGTGTTTACTGCTAAAAAGATTGTACAGGAGATTGTATGCAGGTACGGTATCCCTAGAATTATTGAAAATGATAGGGGTACTCATTTCACAAAATCTGTGTAAGTTGATGGGTATTAAGAGTAGACTACACACCCCTTACTGACTGCAAGCCAGCGCCAAGGTGGAGAGGATGAACTGTGCTATTAAAAATAAATAGTAAAATCATGGCAGAAACTGGACTAGAATGGCCAGAAGCCCTACCGCTAGTCCTTCATAGCATTAGTACAACTCCAAGACCCCCCTTTGAAGTATTGTTTGGTAGACAACCTCATTTGATTCTAAGTCCACAGGAAGATTTGAAGAGTAACAATGAGGTTACTGTAAAGTATCTTATAACATTGAGTAAACAGTTGAAGCAGCAGCAACAGAAATTGAAATTGTTGTCACCGGATATGCCTGAAACAAACTGTCATGATGTTGAACCTGGAGAATTTGTTATGATGTGAAATTTCTTACGTTCAGGTTGTCTGGCAGATCAGTGGAAAGGTCCATATCAAGTGATGCTGACGAGTACAACTTCCTTGAAGGTGGCAGAGAGAGATACCTGGGTCCGCTCCACTCACTGCAAAAAGGTCAACCAATCAGTGGAGATACAAGGTGGAGTCGAGACATTGTAGACCTGTCAATTGCGAGCCTGTTCTGGGAGGGTTAAGAGTTACAGTGAGACACCTGAGCTAAAGAAATTTGTAGATTACTGTTCCAGCAATGGAGTGGTGTGCTGGGGTTACATTTGTGTCTTCTTCCAGAGTTTTCATCATCCTAGTTTGTTTCTGGATTTCTGGTTTCTGTGACGGAGAGGGGAGCTGATGATGAAATTGATGGAGTAGAGTTGGGAGAAGGAGTGCTAAACCAATTGGGGGGATTTCTGACCAATCTCAATACAATTGTTAGGAGATCTGTTAGCCTGGAAACTCGGATGCAGTGTGAAGGTTTATCGTCTGAGGAATATTGTATTTGTGAGTTTTATGGGTCCCTAATTGATGAGAGATGTACCCAATGGTGCCAATCTAAGTATAATCAGTATTGGGGTGGGTATCCTTTAGAGGATTATCATACCATGATGAGCAAAGTTTTAACCCAAACTGACTGTTGGATGTGCTCTCATGTGCCTGAGGGACCACATAATTTAGGGTTAGTGCCATTTCCATTAAATGTCTTTGAGGTTTTAGAATTGCAACAAGGGAAGACGCTGGATGGAAAATTTCTTATGTCTAAACCACCTCATTTTAAACTCCACCAGTACCAAGTAGATATATCACTTTTATGTTTGAACATCACCAACTTCAACAAAGCTTGAAGTTGGGAGGTGACTGGGAATAACCAGACGATGACCTTCTCACTAAGAGCTGATAATGAACCTATAAATGTTGAACTTTCACGCTCAGTTAGGTTAGGTGGGAGACACTTCTGGTATCAGTATACACTTTGTGACACCAAAGAAATGGTTGGTAGGGTACCAGAAGGGTACTATGCCAGGATTATACAACCAGAAACGTGTGTTAGTCAGATGGGAGAACCTGAGAAAGAAACATTTGCTAGGGAAATGTGTTTACTGATTATGAGGCATTCTATCCCTTATGTTCTCCCCGATGATGTGTATTTTATATGTGGAAGGAAAGCATATACTGTAAGTGGCTCTCTAAGAATTCCGAAGGTTTATGTTACCTGGGAAGGGTACTCCCAGAGGTTATGACCCTTCCCCTAATGAAATGCTTGGTATTCATAAAAACACACCATCACCATATCTTCACACACAGTATGAACACAGAGACAAAAGAAATATGATATCTGGTGATGTACATAAAGCCACACAGTTGATTAGTGAAACAACTGGCTTTCAAGTTTTAGTAGCATTGGATCCCACCAGGATCGCTCGGGGTACTTTAAATTTTAGGGATATTCAAGATCTTTCTAAAATAATAGACAATATCACTGAGATGTATGATGACACATTCAGATATACAGGTAAAGAGTTACAGGCTTTTAAGAAAGAACTGGTGCAACACAGACTAGTGTTAAATTATTTAACAGCTGTCACTGGAGGGTACTGTGTGATCTTAGCCACCCAATTTGGTGTAAAGTGTTGCACGTACATCACAAATAATACTAGTGACCCCAAGGAGGTGATAGACCAGAAGATGGACGAAATTCTGCAGCTGAAGTGGGAATTTCGGAAGAACCATAATGCTTCACTGGCTGAAGTAGAGGAAAATGTAGAAGAGTGGTTCTCTTGGTTGAACCCTGTAAAATGGTTCTCTGGTCTAGGAGAGTGGGTCTAGGAAATGGTTGCTAGTGTAGGCAAACTCCTGATACTCATATTGGTTGTTATCTTAGTAATTGGCCTATGTGTCAGGTGTGTTCCAGCTGTGTTGAAATGTGGAAAATGTTATGATAAAGTAAACCGTGAGAATGAAATCATGATGGTGGTAATCAATGATAGTATCAATACCAAGGTAAATGAAGAACTGCATTACAATCCTGAATTAGAATGTACCATCAGATGATGTATAGATTTAGCCATGCATGAAATGTATTATTAAATGTTATCTTAAACATCCTAAATAAGTCCCTATCCCCTTCAAGACTTCCTTTATAGGTTTGGTGCATCCCCACATCTTTCCCATGATCTTCCAAGATCTGCGGTGTGCATATAAGGGCAGTTTTATGTCCCGCCCAGGGACACATTATTGATAATTTAATGACCACATTGTGCCATCCCATAATATAACATTAAATAATATTTCATAGTGTAAGCCTGAATAAACTTTCAGATCAGAGTGTGATAGCATATTGTTTGTTATCAAAGGGTGGACTGTCGAAGATGGATGGTTGGCTGAGACCTAAATTGTAACAATAATATCTGCATGATGTCATTTTACGTTGTCTGCATGATGCCATTTTGCATTGTCTACACGATACCCCACGTATAGCACTACATTATGATTATTAGCATTGTGCATCTGCCACTGACCTAGGTTAAAGATCCTCATTATACAAATACGTACATTTATTAATACATATAATATGAACAACCCACCAAAACATGTACCATGGTGTACTCCACAAACACGTAGACGCACAACGCATACTAGCATCTTTTCTTAGTATCCCCACACCGACACACTGCATACTTACACATAAAGGTTCCCTAGCATTAAGGTTAATATTAGAGGTTTTATTTGTTATCAATTATGTTGTGAAATGCAGGTGTTTAATATCTAGGGTTTAGTACATGATAAGCAGACCGTTTTTGGTGCTATTATAAACCACTGAATATTTGCAGATCTCCGGTTCCATCGGCAAGGAGATCGCAAGATGCGTCTGCAAATTATGAATTATAGAGAGTTAGGTATTGAAATGTACTCTGTAATGTAAAGTTTACTAGCCAGTTTAGATTTGTTTTTCGGTGGGAAAACACACACAAAGAGCCGTTGGAGGGCTGAACCAATACTGTACAAATTGACCTATGAACTACATCGTAACAGAAAAACCAAGAAGAAGAACCAATGAGATTATGCCAACTCATTTCCATTGTATTGCCACTCTCTGTAAGGGTATATATTCGGACGTTCTATTTCCAGTAGTCAGTCAGCTTAGTCTTTCTTTTGATGGAGGCTTCACCTTTGATGCTGGGAAATCTGGATCCAGAGCACTTGCATATGTATTGACTGTACCTTGTGATTGTATAACCTAATTGTATTATAGATTAAGGTGTGTAACTATATGCTTTTATGTGAAAAACATGTTTTTTATGCTTTGCAACCACAATCAATGTCTGGAAAGCAATTATTTCTTGTGTGACTTACAACGCTAAACAGCGACATTTGGGTATAAAGATCATTAGGTATTCATAACCCCAATCTATACTGCACTATACTGTATATTGAGGCAATCAGGATAATAAAATAAAATTAAATGGAAAGTAAAGGTGTCACTGTCCATATGAGAATGACTTTATAATCTGAGATGTGGTGAAAAATTGATACATACAGATGTGCCCTCATGTACGTAGCCTTAGAAGATGCTAGGCTCCGACTTTTAACCACAAAATAATTTGTTTTAAATATATACAAAGTCACAAATGATGCACAATGGAACTTGGAGTGAGAAAACGTCAAGGCCGCTGCATCATATCACTTCATATACAGATTAAGACTCAGAGCCTGATTCAGAGCCGCTCGTAAGCGGCCGCTCGTTCACTCTCAGCGATGTTCGCACATCTGCGCATGCGTATGGTTCATAATGCGCATGTGCCAACCAGTCATTGCGGTCAGAAATTGAGCGCTCGCAAAATGGCGAGTGCCTGCTAATTTGAGTGACAGGATGAGGCGTTTGTGGGTGGTAACAGGGGAAGGTGCTTGAAAATGGGGAGTGGTGATCCAAACGCAGGCGTGCCAAATGGTCAAAACGGGCATTTTAAGGGTGTGCATAATTAACAAAGCAGCGTCATCGACCACATCACTTAGTTGTTTCTTGAACTGTTCGCATGATTGCGGTAGGAAAATCCTACCACAAGCACTGCTAGCAGTTCAGACGCCTTTCGATGTACTCGATTAATCTAATAAATAGCGGAGATGACGTAGGATGCGAGCGGCCAGGGGGCGTCTTTACAAAATAGCGAGTGCATGTTTCGTTCACTCGCTCAGACATAGAGGCGTCAACAGACCGCAAAGAGTGAGCACTCAATTTAAATAGACGGCCCCTTTTTCTGAACGAGCAAGTGCAAATAGCGTCCGGCTCTGAATCAGGCCCTCAGTCACACAGAAATATACAAGTTTCCTTGGCTATATTTTTGCTGGAATGCTCTGGATCATTATTCTTGAAGTTAATGTGAAAGTAACCTCATCCAGAATGGCATTCCAGAATTGCCTAAAATTATTTTTTTTGGCTTGATATTTGTTGCATATTATAGCATGGCTTGCTTTATGGTAAATAATACAGTGCAGCTGTCTAAGACTGCAGTACTGCTTACTTGGGCACTTGAGGTATCTGGATGGCTGCTCAGGGAGCAGGAGCCTTGAGCAACCAACCAGATTCTGCAAGATGTCCACCGCCCTCCCGAGTCAGCAGTACTGCAGTCAGGGATAAGCTGCACTGCAGGCAGTGTCCAAACTATATTATTGCCCCCAGGAGCATAATCTGCACTGTACTATGTTCATGGCCTCTGACCCCTCCACTGATCCCCCTTTCCCCATGTGTACTGACTACCTTACCCATGAGTGCATCTGCCCCCTCCTACCCATATGTGTCTCTGACCCCCCTACTTATATGTTCCTCTGAACTACCCTTCCCATGTGAGCCTCAGACCCCCACACACCCATTTACACCTCTGACCCTTCTACCCATGTGTGCTTCTGCCCACCCATGTGTGCTTCTGACCAGCCACCCATGTGTGCCTCTGAACTACCATTGCCATGTTTGCCTCTGACGCCCCAATCCATATGTGTCTTTGACCATCTTCCCATGTGTCTTTCCAACTCTTCCAACCCCACCAACATCACCAACTGTGCCTGTCCACTGGATCCACTGAGAATGTGGATCCCACAGCCCTGTGAAGTTGAAGGATCAGGACCAGGACTGCAGCAAATTAGTAGATGTGGTTAATCTCCATATCACTGCTTAAAGGGGGGTTTGCACTGTGTTTGGTCATCAGGGCTGAAGAGACAGGGACAGAAAGGAGGGCCCAAGTGTGAATGCCAAGTTATTTGTTTAAATAACATAACATCTGAAAATTTCAGTCCATACATAGTTTGCTGCAAGAGGCATGGACTGTAGCCATGCCCAGCAGCCAGCATGAAGAGAGGTAAGTACTGCACAGGGGAGTGGGGTCTGCTCTACACTGGGAGGGGGCACAGCATAAGGGGCACTATGAAGGACATTACTAGGGGCACACATAAGGGGCACTACTAGGGAAATTACTGGGGGCACTGCATAAGAGGCACTACTAAGGGCATTACTAGGGACACACATAAGGGGCACTACTAGGGAAATTACTGGGGGCACTGCATAAGCGGCACTACTGGGGTCACGGCTCAATGGGCACTACTGGGAGGATTGCATAAGGGGCTCTTTTACAGGGGGCATTGCATCATGGTCACAACTACAGTGGCATTGCATAAGGGACTCTAATATAGGGGGCATTGCATGATGGGCACAACTTCAGGGGGCATTGCATAAGGGGCTGTAATACAGGGGGCATTGCATAAGGGGTACTACTACAGGAGGTACTGCATGATGCATAGGTAGACCTGTGGGGGACCTGAGGAAATTTTGCAATGAGGTCCCCATATCCCTGATTACACCACTGGGGATCCGAATACAATTGCTGCAAGTGCACAGTGTGGCATTTGTACAAGCGCATTGGCAAACAATCCCTTGATCTGTATAAATATTGGCATTGAGCCTTAAGTGGATTTTCTATTCTATTACAAGGTGATAAATTGAAAGTCCTTCTGATTTGTTCAAATCTATTCTAATTTATTCTGCTTATTTTGAGATCTTTTAAATGTTGTTATTTATACAAAGACTATTTTCTATAAAATGCCCAGAAAACCTGTACTTTGCTATTTTCCAAATAATAATGTTGTGGGTACTATTCTAGCAATCTCCTGTTGGTTGAGTAATTCAAATGTGGTCAGGGAGTATCCTGAATCTCCCCCTGGTGTTCATTGTCCAGGACCATCCACAAAAGAACTAGGCATTGATTTAGGTGCAGACACTGACTAAAGCTCCTAGAGATGAAAAACTACATGCCTTGTTCCAATACTATACTCCTTCACACCTCATGTCATGGTAAATGGGTGTTACATTAGATTTAGACATTCTAGTGTATAATGTAAATGGACTTGAAAAGTCCCTGAAATCTTTGTGAAACGCACTTTGCAAGCCCCTTTCTGTACTCTCCACTCCAAGTGTGTCAATAGGATTTTTTCATAGTTGTCATTTAAAATGTTATGATGGTGGGATGAGGTACTGTAACTCATTTCATGTTAATACAGAGACATGATGATGTATTATATGTGTTACCACACTTTCATGATGATGCTTGTCATTACACAGGTGACATCAGACCTTGATGAGTCATGGCATGTCATCTGGCTCTCTTGACCATCACATCTACAACATCGAGGATAATTGCTAACCTGGAAATTCCAGAAAAGTCAACATGTAGAACATGCCTAGATTTACCATATCTTATAAAAAGCATCAGGCAGGTAACTTACATATCATGTTGTTGCAGTGAAGCTATTCTGTGTCTATTTCACATTGGTTCAATGTTTCTTAGGCCATATAAAGCTACTAGCACCCAGCTTTATTTATGTTAATTATATCAATAACTTTACAATGATTACAAATATATATGCCCATCTGCTAGTCTAAATAGCTATTATCATACTTAATTAAGGATCCATGTATACACACAACAGTACATAGACCACACTTCTGTCTAAATGCCCATGACACACCCTTTCTCAACTTAGTCTACACGTGAATGCCCAAAAAGTTATGCCTACTCAGCCACAAGTTAAGATATGACAAGTATCTGTGACTTGGAATATGCATGCCTCCCTCTGTGTATATTCTCTGTACCTACAGTACTGTAAGGTTAATGTAAAGCGGGCCACACACTAGACCAACTTGCATCCAACCAGCCAACTAGTTGATTGGTTGGAATGAAAACCTGGTAAGGTATGAAAGCAAATGACAATCAGCAATTTGCTCCCAAACACTGGTAAATGGACAAAAACTGCTGTTTGAACAAATTGTTTAGTTCAAACATTTAACAAACTTGTCTGACGTCCATTTTCATCTGTTTTCTGGCATTTAGGAGCAAATTGCTGATGGTCATTTGCTTTCATGCCTTACCAGATTTTCTTTCCAACCAATCAACAAGTTGGATGGTTGGATGAAAGTTGGTCTAGTGTGTGGCCAGCTTTAGGCAATTTTTCACTCACATTGTACAATTACTTTAGTTCACCAACTTCCTAAAATGTTATCTTCCAATGCGGCAACTTTTGGAACATGAAATGTATCTGTAGTGATTATGCACATAATTTTACATAGGTTTAACATTTAACTATTTTTTTCAGCTTTGATCTCAGAATATCCATGTGAAGGCAATTTTACCTGTGCAAGGCTAGAACCAACTTGCAGCTGGACTAAACTGATGTAGAAGGCTTGTTTTATAATCAGTAAAACAATTGAGATTTGGTGAGTGAAGAGAAAAAAAATCAGTACTACTGTAAGTCCTGAAGCAGACAAATATAACCAAGATAGAATAGGTTAGATTGATGTTTGCATAGTCTTGCAGCAATCAAATGTTTATAAAGGCTCTTTAAAATTAAATTTTACTTGCTCTGCACTGTATTTAAACAAACTATTTGTCCATGCATTTAACTGATTCATTTTACTGTATATAAAATAATAGAATACTTCTAATCATTTTCACAGTGTGATAATAGTCTACTTTTATTTTTCCTACATGTTTCCCAACTACAGTTTGGCTGAATTTTGTTCAATTGAATATAAAATATATTTTTATGTCTGATAATTAATTAAGCCCAGGCTATTTCATTTGGAAAATAAGTTAGAAAAGCAGAAACAGACTTATACTTCTTTTTCACCAAACACCCAGCTCTGACCTGTGTTTTCAGAAATGGGGCCTGATTCAGACCCGCTCGCAAGCGCTATTCGTCACAAGTGGGTCGATGGTTGTGCATTGCACATGTGCGGCGTGCGCAATGCACGTGCGTAAGCCCCGAAGCGAGTGAGAAATTCACTCGCTCCGGGGCTCACTACAAACGGGGTGGCTGTCGATGTTGATCGACAGCTTGCCCCGTTTTGTAGGCAGGGAGGGGGGATGGCTGGCCAAATGGAGGTGTTCCCAAATGAACGCCTGCTGTTTGTAGGTGGTCCTACTGACATCACCAGTGATGTCAGTAGTGAGCTTCCGGCTCTATTAGAGCCGGAAGCTCACTGGGCCTGTGGCAGACAAGACCCTACCACAAGGATCTCATCGCAAGCCCGATGGTTGCGACCATTGCGACCATCACCTGGCCGCTTGCAAGAGCTGTTGGTAGTCACCCAGAGCTTAGCAAGTGGCCAGCAGACTGGCTTTTTTTTAAAAAAGTGTCTGTCCTCATTCAGAGCGAGCAGTCGCTGTTTGCGAGCGGCTCTGAATGAGGTCCATGGTTCCAAGCCAGGCCAGACCCAGGTTGGTCATTAAGAGGTTAAATGGGAGGATGAATGTTGTGACTGTTGTTACATTTAGATAAGTTTTCCTCTATGTACACTTCACGTCCGTCCCGGGGGGAGCCTATGGGAGGAGTTAGCTTATTGGATAATTGACAGTGGTACTTTAAGAAGCTCAGCTGGGACTAGAGTTGTGTGCTTGCTTTTGTCCTCTGCACAGGTGGAGTCTTGAAAAAGGCAGCGCTTTGACATTTGAAACGTCGAATATGACACTATTACTGTGAACCAATAAAGTAAGATTATCTTTTGCTACAATAAGAAGCTCTGGTGAGTGAATCCAAGTGAATCCTGCTGAATTGCAAATTTATGAATTATGAATATGGATTTGGTGCCTATGGTGTACCAACAGATTGCCACCCCAGGCAAAGTCTGATGATTTGCTACAGAGTGTGCTGGCTGCTATTTTGTATAATATATATATATATATATATATTGTGATAGGTCAGTTGTAGATACATTTGTCCTAGGTTTTTGACCTATGTGTTCTAAAAAACCCCAGGAGAAAAGTCTGCAGTGAAGCAGATTTGAGTGTCGGCTTTTTGAAATGCCAGGTTTGGGTTTTGAGGGTGTGGATGTGAGGAGAGGGAGGGCTCCATTAACAGGCCACTCCCTCTCAGACTGGCTCAGAAACACTTGGTGAAAACTACCTGTAAGTCTTGTGCATATGCTTATGTTGATGGTGGAGGCAGTATGCACCACTATTTCTTTAGAGAGGGAACCTCTTGTCTAGTTAGCGACCAGACAGGTTAGCGTTTACTTTTAGGTTTTGTTTTCCTTGTATGTTGCACAATAAAGACTGGTACACACCAGCTAGTACGAGACCCCAGACTGGTGTACTATTTTTCCAGCTGCTGTGTGTGTGAAGAGGGAGTCCACCTACCCCAGGAAAGGGACCCCTAATCTGGTAATGTTGCAATATAAACATATATATTTTTGGCTGTGGAGCATGTGTGCAGAGGGAGGGAGCTGGTAGCTGTTGGCTAGTGTTGTTGTGTGATACTACATTGTGTGATAAATTACATACTGGGCTGGTTGGCTACTGTAAAGAGGTTGGCTGGCTACTGTTGTCCATACATAGGGGCTGGCTGGCTACTGTTGTTAATAAGGGAGCTGGCTGTTGTCCTGTCCATAGGGGCTGGAAGAGGGAGGGACCTGGGTGCTGTTGGCTACTGTACAGTTGTTGTGAGATAAAAAAAAAAAAATGTTAGTACACTAACACTATATACATTGCAATACTGGGCTGGCTGACTACTGTGGCTACTGTGAAAAAGGAGGGAGCTGTGAGCTATTGCTGATGCTGGCTGGCTACTGTTGTCCATATACAATAGGGGCTGGCTGGCTACCATTGTCCATATAGGAGCTGGCTGTTGCCCTGTCCAGTGGCAGGCTGGGCTGGGGGTCAGGGTGCCATGTGCCCCCCGGGCCGCAGCATTATGCGGGCTGCGGTGCAGACTGTGTCACTGTGACACAGACTGCACCGCATGTGTAGCGCTGGCCGGACGGAGTTCGGTCAGTGCTATAAAGCACAAACAAACAGCCGCCGGCGCCAGCAGCTGTGTATTTGGTTTAGCAGCTGATGAGAGTCACACAGACTCTCATCTGCTGCCACTCCCACTGCCAGAGCCGGACATCTTCCGGCTCCCGCAATGGGTAATGGGAGTGATGCATCACTCCCATGATGCATCGCTCCCATAATGCAAAGCAGCGGACGGAGTAGCTGATCTCGGCGGCGGGACCAGGAGCAGGAGCGGGTGTCAGGTAAGTGTGTTCTTCTTTTTTTTTTTTTATTATTATTATGTCTCTACTGCGGGGGGGGGACTGCTGGGAGCACTACAAGGGGGGGAATACTACTGGGGGCACTACAAAGAGGGGACTCCTGGGAGCACTACAAGGGGGGGAATACTGGGAGCACTACAAGGGGGGGACTACTGGGAGCACTACATGGGGGGGACTACTGGGAGCACTACAGGGGGGGAATACTACTGGGGGCACTACAAGGGGGGACTCCTGGGAGCACTACATGGGGGGGGGACTACTGGGAGCTCTAAAGGGGGGAATACTACTGGGGGCACTACAAGGGCAGGACTACTACTACTGGGGGCACAACAAGGGGGGGACTACTACTGGTGGCACTACAAGGGGGGTACTACTACTGGGGGGGACTACTACTAGGGGCACTACATGGGGAGGGGACTACTACTATGGGTATTGCATAGGGGGAAGGGGACTACTACTAGGGGCACTACATAGGGGGGAGGGGACTACCACTGGGGGCACTGCATCGAGGGACCACTGCTGGGGGCTCTATATAAAGGGCAATAGTGGGGGTACTGCATAGGGGGAAGACTACAACTGGGGCCACTATTTAAGGGGCACTGCATAAGGGTTACCACTACTGGGGGCACTATATAAGGGGATTACTACTGGGGGCACAAGGGGCACTGAATAGGGGGGGATCACTACTGGGGGCACTACTCGAGGCCTGCATAAGGGTGTCCTCCTGTGGCACAGGGTGGCACTGCATATGGGCACTACGACAGGGGGCTGCCCCTAATCTTTATTTTCACCTTGCATTAATCCCATATGGACCCGCCTCCTCCCTAGAACACTTGAGGGGGGGTGCCATAGCATGCACGTTCTTTCGGGCACCCTGGCTACATGCTACTCCTCTGCCAGGGCCGCATGCATGCATTTGCCCCCCAGGCTAAAAGTTGCCAGCCAGCCCCTGGTCCTGTCCATAGGGCTGGCTGACTGGCTGTAGTGCTGTGTTCAGGGGGTTCTCATCCTTCAGGGGTGCTCTCTTCACCTACCTCTACCATATATATATATATATATATAATTATATATAATTTTTTTTTCTGTGTGTGTTGTGTTAGCCAGCCACACCTGTCATCGGCAGTGGGGTGCCCTGGGGTGCTGATCTCCTATCAAGAGGCTGCTGGTCAAAAATACAAATACATTTTTCCAGGTGCTGTCCTGTGTGTGGTGGTGTAGGCCACTGCCCTTCTTCAAATTTTACAGGTGCTTTTGTGTGTGTTGTGGTGTAGGCTGCTGCTGTCCTGTGTGGTGCCAATAATACAATACTACACTGCCCAATAAGACAAAGAATTTTTACAGATGCTGTCCTGTGTGTTGTGGTGTAGGCCGCTGCCATTCTTCAATTTTTACAGGTGCTGTTGTGTGTGTTGTGGTGTAGGCTGCTGCCCTTCAATAAAAACAAACTTTAAAAAATGTACAAGTGCTGTCCTGTGTGTTGTGGTGTAAGCCGCTGGCCTTCAAAGAAACCAAACTTTTAAAAATATACAGGTGCTATCCTAACTGTGTTGTGGTGTAGGCCGCTGCCCTTCAATTTTTCCAGGCGCTGTCCTCTGTGGTGCCGGGCTACACTGCCCTAAATACAAATAATATTTACAGGTGCTGCCCTGACTGTGTTGTGGTGCCCTTCTTCAATTTGTACAGGTGCTGTCCTGTGTGGTGCAGGGATATGCTGCCCTTAAAAAAAAAAACCTTTTATAGGGGCTGTCCTGTGTGCTGTGGTGTAGGCCGCTGCCCTTCTTCAATTATGTACAGGTGCTGTCCTGTGTGATGCAGGGGTATGCTGCCCTTCAAAAAAAAAAACCTTTTACAGGGGTTATTCACTACATCAAAATAATTGGAGGATACAATAGGGGGAAGATCAAGAACCACTTCCTCCTAGTGCTGAAGCTGCTGCCACTAGTCATGACATAGATGATGAATTACCATCAACATCGTCTGCCAACGCCAATGCCCAATGTCATGGTAGAGGCATGTAAAATCCAAAAAGCCAAAGTTAAGTAAAATGACCTTAAAAAATAAATTTAAATCATCTGAGGAGAAACGTAAACTTGCCAATGTGCCATTTAAGACTCGGAGTGGCAAGGAACGGCTAAAGTCCTTCCCTATGTTCATGACTAGTGGTTCAGCTTCATATGACAATGGAAGCCCTCCAACTCCTGCTAGAAAAGTGAAATCAGTTAAGCTGGCAAAAGCACAGCAAAAACTGTGCTTTCTAATTCTAAGAAGACATCACAAATCCCCAAGCAGAGTCCAAGTGTGGTGGTGATTACGATGCCTGACCTTCCCAACACTGGATGGGAAGAGGTAGTTCCTTCCACCATTTGCATGCCCTCTGCAAGTGCTGGAAGGAGCACCCACAGTCCACTTGCTGATATTCAAATTGAATGTCACTGTTGAAGTACAACAGGATGAGGATATTGATGTAGCTGGCGCTGAGGAGGAAGTTTACAAAAAGGATTCTGATGGTGATGTGGTTTGTGTAAATCACACAACAAGGGAAAGAGTTCTTGTCTGTGGGATGAAAAAGCCCATCACAGTCATGCCTGGGCAGAATACCAAACATTCCACCCTTTGGTCTGGAAATATTTTTAGTTCAAATCCTGAAAACTACTGTCTTGCCATATGTTGCATATGTAAAGGTGTAATAAGTAGGGGTAAGGACGTTAACCACCTAGGAACATCCTCCCTTATATGTCACCAGCAGCACATTCATAAAAAGTTACTGCCAAGTTCAGAAACTGTGGCTTAGACCATAAGCAGTCTATGGACTCCTAAATCTCTTTGTCCTGTTGTATCCAAGCACCTGCAAACCACACCATCAACTCCCTCCCTGTAAATTTCCTCCTCAGTCAGACTTGGAAGAGTCTCCTGCAGGCCATGTCACTGGCATGACTGACTCCTATCCTATCCGGGATTCCTTCGGAGGATCCTGCATGGCTACGCCTACTGCTGCCACTGCTGCTGTTGCTGCTGGGAGTCATTCATCTTCACAGAGAGGAAGATGGAACACCACTACTTTTTTTACTAAGCAATTGACTCTTCAACAGTCCTTAGCAAGGAGGATGAAGTACGAAAGCAGTCATCATTTTGCAAAGCAGATAGCTGAGGCCTTGACAGCTATGTTGGTGTTAGACATGCATCGAGTATCCACCATTAGTGCAGTGGGATTTAGACCATTGTTGAGGTAGTGTGTCCCAGATACCAAATCCCATCTAGATTCCACTTCAATAGGCAGGCGATACCGAGAATGTAGAGACGTCAGAAAAAGTGTCCTCAGTGTCCTAAAATATGCGGTTGCACCCAATGTCCACTTACCCACGGACATGTGGACAAGTGGAACAGGGCAGACATTGAACTTTATGACTGTGACAGCCCACTTGGTAGATGTATCACCTTTTGCAGCCACAACAGCAGTGTCACTAGTAGCAGCATCTCAGAAACGCCAGCTCATTCCAAGGCAGGCTACGCTGTGTATCACTGGTTTCAGTAAGAGGCACACCACCAACAATCTCTTAGAAAAACTGAGGGAAATAATCGCCCAATGGCTTACCTCACTTAAACTCTCCTAGGGATTTATGATATCTGACAACGTCACCAATATTTGCGGGCATTACATATGGGAAACTTCCAGCACGTCCCATGTGTTGCTCACACAATAAATTTGGTGGTGCAGAATTTTCAGAAAAACAACAAGAGCATGCAGGAGACTCTTTGGGTGGCCAAAAATAATTCTACCCACTTTCGCCATTCAGGACTGCATGCCGAAGACTGGAGCGCCAGGAAACACTCTTGAACCTGCCCTACCATCATCTGAAGCAAGAGATTGTGATGCGGTAGAACTCAACCCTCTATATGCTTCAGAGGATTGAGGAGCAGCAAAAGGCCATTCAAGCCTATAAATCCACCTATGACATAGGCAAAGGAGGGGGTATGCACCTGACTCAAGCACAGTGGAGAATGATTTCCATGTTGTACAAGGTTCTCCAGCCCTACGAAATTGCTTCACATGAAGTCAGTTCAGACACTACCAGCTTGAGTCAGGTCATTCCCCTCATCAGGCTTTTGCAGAAGCAGCTGAAGAAAGTGGAAGCTAAGACAGAGCGATGTGGGACTTGTGGATGAAGCCCTTCATTCACTTTGCCAGGATTCGAGGGTGGTCAATCTGTTGAAATCAGACCAGGAAACAACTTTAATATCCTAAGCAACCTGCTGGTGGTGATGTAGGGCAGGCAGGACCAAGTTTGAACATCTGGTCTTGACTGAAGGACCTGCCAACAATTTCTGACATGTCTACTGTCACTGCATATGATACTGTCACCATTGACATAATGGTGGAGGATTATATCGGTGACAGCAACCAAGTAGGCATGTCAGACAGTCGTGCGTGTACTGGCAAGAAAAAAAGGCAATTTGGAGGCCCCTGTACAAACTGGCTCTATTTTACCCCCTCTCCAGTGTGTAGTCTGAAAGAGTTTTTAGTGCAGCCGGGAACCTTGTCAGCGAAAGGCGTATGAGGTTGCTTCCACAAAACGTGGAGAAGATGATGTTCATAAAATGAATTATGAACTCTTCCAGGGAGACCAGCCTCCAGCACGTACAGATGGACCTTTGGTGGTGGATTCCAGCAGGGATGAACTAATACTCTAAGAGGATGAGGATGTACACAACACTGATGAAGGTGAGGAATTGCTGGATGAGGATGAGGATGACATCTTGCCTCTGGAGAGCCAGTTTGTGCAGGGACAGATTAATTGCCAGCTTGTTTTGTGGGGGCCCAAACGAACCAATCATTTCAGCCACAGTCATGTGGCAGACCCTGTCACTGAAATGATTGGTTTGTTAAAGTGTGCATGTCCTGTTTATACAATATAAGGGTGGGTGGGAGGGCCCAAGGACAATTCCATATTGCACCTCTTTTTGTTCTTTGCATTATGTACTCTTTGGAGCCTAGTTTTTCAAACTGCCATCCTGTCTGCTACTGTAGTGCCACTCCTATATGGAACACGTGTTTGTGCCACCCACTTGCGTCACTTAGCATAGTCATCCAGCTACCTCGGTGCAACCTTTTGGCCTAAAAACAGTGTTGTGAGGTGTGAGGTGTTCAGAATAGACTGGAAATTAGTGGAAATGAAAGTTATTGAGGTTAATAATAGCATAGGAAAAAAACTACTGTGATTTTAGCAGTTTTAATGCTTTTTTAAAAAAAAAATACAGATACAAAACACAAAACACGGAAGGCGGTTTTGGCAAAACCAATCCAGATCCAAAACAAGAAGAAACAATTCATCATTGCTCCAGAGCAGGGACAGCTGCTCCGAAAAGCAAATGTCCCCTCACTGGGGAGGTAGTGAGGAGGGGCAGGGGGATCCATTTGGATCCCTCTTCGCATCCCCAGAACAACTTCCCATAGTAATGAGTGGGGCTGTGAGAGCAAGCACTGTCTGAAGATGGTGCTTGTTCAGACAAGCAAATTCTTAAAACTAGTTTGCTGAATATTCAGATTTAAAATGAAAGTTCAAAACCAAATGCATTTACACCAGCCAAATATGACTCACATTGTATTTGATATTGAAATTTATTTCAAAATTGAATGTTAGTAAATGAGCAATTTTCTCAGTGCCTCACCCAGTCGATTTGAGTTTATTAAAATCGACATACTATAAAAATTGACTCAAGAATGGCCCTTTAGTAAATATACCCTTAGATCTACATGGGAATAATTCTGACCACACTAGAGCCCACAAAATTGTTTTTATTAGTACTTGCACATTGTTGGTCTAATTCATTTCTAATACTATTTTTAACCACTTAACTGATGAATTTTCCAGCAAAACTGGTCAGAAATTGCCGGGTCAGCAGGAGAGTCTGGGGAGTCAGAGGAGATCCATTCTGCACGTGTAGAACAAATTTTCTATTCAAAAACACAGTTGGTATTGTGGTCGCACCTTGTCAGCTGACGCACAGCTGGCTGTGTTGCATCCCATATGACCACTTCAATCTCCTTTGTACTCTCTCATTAAAACATTTAGATCAATAAAAGAGACAAAAACAGCTACTAACAAAAATCACAGCTAAATTGGAAACCAGAAAGAAGCGTTAAGAGCACTCCAGTGTAGAATCTATCTAAACCTAAAAATTAACTAGGACCAGCAGCCAACAAACAGGATGTGCCAATTCACAATAGATAAACAGATGTAAAAATTGTATCATATGTTATGTTAGTTATCAGTCCCATACAGTAGAATGCGCAAAACTGGTTTAGTACCGCTGCAATCATTCTGCACTGACAGTCTATGCACTTGATAATTCAGTCAGTAATTTTTCAGGATACAGCAACATCTCATATAGCAGCTTCATGGAAAAACAAAGTTTGAGTTTTTTTTCAACATCACAATAAAACAATTGTAAATGTCTTACTCCATGTACTTTAATGTAATGTTTATCTGCACAAATAAAAGGGAGTTGATAGAGGTGCTTTCCAAAGCTGGGTACATCTTAGTCAATTATCGACATATTGTCAAAATCATCTATTGTGTATCCACCATGTCGGCTGCTGCGCACTCCTGGATCTGCAGGTCGTCCCTACATGCAGATCAATCTGACAAACTGGGTGCCGAGAGGGAGGGGGTGGGTACACTTTACCTGGGCCCGGGCTTCCAGAGGGAACCGGTGGGGGCAAGGGTCCAGCGCTGCCCCCCTTCCCTTCCTCCCGCCTCCTTCCCTCTCAGCAGCCCAGCACGTGGGAGCAGCAGCCACAGCAATCTCCTCTGCCTGAAGGGTGGAGCGATCACACTGATCGTGCCCCCCTCTGGCTTTGCACCGGGCTGAGGGGCCCACAGCTCCCTCTCCCCGGTGCACAACAACGCTTCGCTTTTTTTCTTCTTCATGGGGGAGTGGCCGTGGCTCCCGCGATTAGGCCACACCCCTCTTTACCAGGACCCGGCTGCGCTCTCTACAGCTCTGCTGATGACCCCATGCAGCAGGATGCGACAGGAGCTGACATATCAGGATGTCGGGCACCGGATCGTCTAATGTGTACCATCCTCCCGGTATGTCGGCCCGTCGCATCGCTAGGTACACATTTCGTTTAATGTATACCCACACTTTACAGATCTATAAATAGCGTGAAAAAAAAGAACTTCTTGGTCCAGTACAAATATGGAAGGAAACCAATAGACAGGTCTCCCTATTGCACCAAGGAGTTTTATTGTTTCACAGTAAATGTGTCTTATGATTGTAGGCAACATAAATGCTGTTCATTTAGGATGTAATTTACCTAATTAAGATAGTTCTTATTTTAGGCATGCAAATATTTACAAATGGTCTCACAAAACAAGTATATGGACACGCTTCAAAATGCAGAAGAGGGGCATATTGTATAACAATCTACACACACAATAGAAAACTAGGTTCATTTAACTAAATCACTGCTTTAAAAAACTGTCTTTATTCTAGTTTGCACTTGAGCATCTGAGAGAGTTGCTGAATCTTGCTTTGTTTAAAGACTATATTTGTCTACATGAAAAAGTTAGTTTAGTACAGATTTGACACTATTACATTAAGCATAATATTTAGTTATGACTCTCTTGGAAAAAATGTGCATAAATAAGGCCACGTAGTACACCATTGCCAACATACTAGAAACCACCCCTTAATCGGCAATTGATATTATTTTCTATAAAAGTTTTATAATAAACGGAGTATTGTAAAAGAACTGAAAGTTACTGAACTGTAATATACCTAGTTAAATTACCTATGGCAATTTAGTTAAACGGCCTTCAGTATTTGTATGGTTTGCGATTAGCATTCGAAGACTGAATAGTTTAAAAGCTAATCTATTTGTTACAGTGCATGTTACTTTATAGCACACTTTCTCCATGCCAGCATGAACATTCTCTTCTTAATGTGTCACATCTGTTCATTGTAATTTAGTGATTATGCGGAAGAATTCATTTTCTTCTTGTTTATCTAAAAAAGGACAATTGGAAAGTTAATTTGCAATAGACATAAATTAAGGTCTTCATTTGCAGAGGTTTTCTTTGCATATTTATCTTTTTCATTTCAGATTTGTGTAATCTTTATTGAAAAAAGTTTACCTTTGCTTTGTCTGGCATTCGTATAAAGTAGGAGTTATAGCTTTGGCAAATTGTTTATTGCACCCATGTGGAGTAAGCATACTTAAGTACTGGCTGTGAATGCATAGAAGGTATGTGGTTTACAGATGAAAGCCCCATGTCTTCAGTTTGTGATCTTATGTTAAAACTGCATTATTTTTTTAAATTTACTAATTTAGCAGTATATGTGCAAAACTAGGGTATATGGAGCCCAGGAAGAGATGAAAAATGGAGACCACCCCCCCTCTATATGCGTGTGTCCAAAAAATGGGCCTGGTCACATGCCACAAGGGGTGTGGCCACTGAAAAATGGGGCATGTCAACATGACACATACCCCTTTCTCGTCACTCTGGGTGCATTCCTTTCTGCACCTTAATACCCCAAGTAGTAGTGCCCCTCTTGTAATGCCCACTGTAGTAGTGCCCCTTGTGTAATGTCCCCAGGAGCAGTGTTCCAAGAGTAGTGCACCCTTATACAGTGCCCCCAGTAGTTCCCTTTATGCAGTGCCTCCAGTATTCACCCTTATACAGTTCCCTTATGAAGTGCCTCCAGTAGTGGTCCCCCTTATGCAGTGCCCCCAGTAGTGGTCCCTCTTATGCAGGCCCCCAGTGGTGCCCCTTATACAGTATCCCCAGTATGCAGTGCCCCCAGTAGTGGCCCCTCTAATTCAGGCCCCAGTATTACCCCTTATACAGTGCCCCCATTAGTGCACCCTTATACTGTGCCCCCAGCAGTGCCCTTTATACAGTGCCTCCAGTGGAACACCCTTATAAAGTGCCCCTTATGCAGTGCCCGCAGTAGTGCACTATTATACTGTGCTCCCCTATGCAGTGCCCCCAGTATTGGTGTGCCTCATGCAGGCCCCCAGTAGTGGTCCATCTTATGTAGGCCCCCAGTAGTGCCCCTTATACCGAGCCCCCCATAGTGGTCCTCCCTATACAGTGCCCCCAGTAGTGATATAGTGGCCCTGGGTAGTAGTGCATAAAACACACACACAGACATACATACACAAAACACTGACTTACCTGAATCCCCACTCCTGCCATGCCCACCACTGTATGTTCCTCCATCCTCCAACTTGGTCCTGCTCAGTACCATGGGAGAGACATCACGACATCATAACATTTCTCCCATTACCCACTGCAGGAGCCAGAAGGTGGAGCTCATGAGTGAGTTCCAGCCTGGCTCTGGCAGTGGGCGCAGCAACCAATAAGAGTCTGTCTGACTCTCATTGGCTGTTGAAACACACACAGTGCTGGCAGTGATGTGTGTGTAACATAGTGCGGACCGCACTCACTACAGTCCGCACTACACTGACTGACTAGGGTAGACCTGTACCATGGCCCACGTCGCCCCGCACGCTGCAGTTTCCATGGCACCCAGGGCGCGAGCCCTGACTGCCCTGCCCTAGCTACACCACTGGTTATGTATGATTCATTATTAAGCATTTAATGCAGACAATGGGTTGCATGAAACTACTGCCCCTTTCATGCATAGGCTGTGATTCAAACGTTGTAGATGCACCTTGCTGGGTGTCTATACTAATAGGCACCTGACAGAGCAATTACATTTCTTCTCCCACTTCAGGAGGCTGTGAGAAGAAATGTATCCCCCCATGGCTTTAGGCATCCAAATGGAGCAACAATTGAAATGCTCCTCTGGGATGTGTGTGGATACGTGTGCACACACCATAGACTTCAATGGGGTAATTGTCGGATGCAAGTGCTCGCAGCCTGGCAATTGATGCACTATGTTACGATACATGCGCACGTGCGGCGTACACTTCTTTTGTGGGGTCATCCCCTCCCCCTGTTCTGGCGCAATGGAGAAGATTGGGCCACACAGCAACATGGTCCTAGGCAGTGCTCGAAGTGGGAATTTTGAAGTGGGGGTATGGAAATTTTTATTGAATCCCTCCCCCCTTCCCCCGAGCTTTAGGGATATTGATAATTCTCTTCTGCTTTCCTCCCCCTGCACCTCACACTACCTGCTTTCCTCTCTCACCCCCTGCACCTTACAGTGCTTACACTACCTCACCCACAGTACCTCTCAGTCCATGTCCATTGTCTGCGCTGACAGAGACAAGCTGCTTCTCTTCTTCTCCATCACCCGGATGGCAGTGGGTTCTCTGTGGGTGGCCCTGCACCAATCAGGGGCAGATCTATCAGTGGCACATCTTTGATCGGCATTTGCTGAAACAGCTGCTGCTGCTGCTCCTCCTCCTCCCCTTCCCACTGGCAGTAGGCTCTCCACAGTCACCCAGCACCAAGCAGGGGCACAGCTTTGATTGGCGCTGGGACAGAGTATCGGACCCATGTGCCAGCGCATAAGGGGGCAGATATGGCGGTAGGTTAAGCTATGCGCCGGCCATGAACTAATCACGGTGTGTACCAGAAGCCAATCAGATGCAGCCATGTGGCTGCTTCTGATTGGCTGCATGTCCGCAAGCTGTGATTGGCTAGCGGCCGGTTCGAAATTTGTATGGCCACATCCAATGCTTCTTTTTAATTGGCTGCTGGTCCACGATTTGCTCACGCGGCCGGTGACCCGTATAAACTAATGCCTAATGCCACATATGCCCTGAAGTGGGTCAAGCTTGTGCTGAAAATAGATGTGTCCCCGGCTCTTGGACACATCTCCAAGTAATGCTGCTGCTGCTCTTTTGGTGCTGGGATCCCATATTTGCTCCCAGCACCAACTTTCAATCGGGACACTAACTGAAGTGGCGGTATGGCATACCGCCGTATACCGGCTCACTTCGAGCACTGGTCCTAGGGGAACCCAGTCTGCAAGGGTGAAAGACAAGCCTGTGCCAAAACTTTCTGCTACTAGCCCATCATCTTTTCATTTTAGCTGGCTTCCCTGGGAGATCCTGTCGACCCGCTTGGATCTACACCTCCATACACATGTAAGATCCAAGAACTGTATGACTTACTCTCCCCATTGTTGGACACTAAGTTGGTGAGCTTAAAGGAGTCCACAGACTCAGCTTTGTCACAACTCACTAATCATACTAATCGGCTATATGAAGGAAAACAACATATATCCACAGTGTAAGAAGACCTTGCAGAGAGCCCAGACTCTGCTTCCTACTCAAGCATCCCTCATCTCCTCCTTACATGATAAAATTGAGGATTTAGAAAACCATAATCAGAGAAACAACATTAAAATTATTGGCTTAACTCAGGTGGTGAAACCGAGGGACTTGTTTTGCTTTGTCGCATACTGGCTTCTCAGGTAATTGGACTGCCCATAGTCTATGCAACCTCTTGTTGTGGAAAAAGTTCATTGCATAGCCCCAGATCCTTCTTCTGATTAGTGCCGCCCAAGACCTGTGATAATGTGCATCCTAAATTAGGCAGATACTGTAAGGTTTGTTTTCGAAAAGCCTATTGGAAAAATTCTCTTTTAATTCACAATGGTGACAAGCTCCTCCTTTTTCAATATTTTTTGTATCAAGGGATAATGAAACATCTAGAGTTCTCTTCAGTGTGTAGTTCTCTTTACAAAGCTGGTGTTTCCTTTGCTTTATTGTACCCTGCAAAGATTCGGATCTCCCACAATGGCAAACCTGACTACTTTGATTCTCCCACTGCTGCACAACATTTCTTGGACACTCTCTATTTTTCATCAGCTTCAAGTTCTCCAATGGATGATGTTGGCTGACAGTTGCCAAACCAGCCTGAATTATTATTATTATTATCATCCTTTATTTATATGGCGCCACAAGGGTTTTGCAGCGCCTTACAAAGTACAGAAACAAATGACCACACACAAGACTTCAGTTATTAACAGTACAGACAATGCAGGACAAGTACATGATTTATAAACAATGCTGCATAACACCTTAATAAGCAGCAGGGTGTCAGAACCAAGTTTTAGGTGCCATTGTAAATGAAAGTAAAAGTAAGGCAAGAAGAAACATGTGAGGGAAGAGGGCGCTGCTCGCGAGAGCTTACATTCTGAGGGGAGGGTCAGAGAAACAGGGGTGACACAGATGGGCTAGATAGTGAGGAAGGAGCATAGAGTAGTGGGTTCAGATGAGCGCTGGAAAGCATTGAGGAAGAAATGGGTCTTGAGGGCCCATTTGAAGATTAAGAGCCAGGAAGCCAAGTGATGGAGGAATTTTGCAGGAGCAGTGGTGTCAGAGGGGTATATCCAGAGTTTGGTGATGGCAAGGAGAATCAAGGCATTGCAGATGAAGTGCTCATGAACGGAGACCAGTTTATTATAGACAAAACTGGCTTTCCAGAGGGAACAGGAGAGAGGGACAGAGTTAAGAGGCGAGAGAAGAATGAGATTATTAGGGTTGAAGTAGTGTGGATATGATATTGATCTAGAGAAGGGGGATAAGGAGTGTGGGGTTATGTGGCTGGCTTCTGAATGAGGAAGGGTGACAGCAGGTGGTGGGTAAGGTGGAGGTTTAGTGTAGTGTGGGGGGGAGGATAGGATAGGTCTGAATAGTTGGTTACAATTTTATTTATTATGGCTGTTCACCGAGTGCCCTGACTATGTTTGCTCCCAATTAAAGTTCTTTTGATATTTACAGAATTTGCAAAGTATTAATGTTTTTTTCTTTTTTTGTGTGGACAATAGTGGGTAATACTTCACAACCCTTCTGGTTGTACCATTGGGTATGTTTATTGTTTAAAAAAATTAGAATGGTTCCTATGACCATAACTATTTTCCGGTTTATACTTGTTTGTATGTTTTTTACATATTAGGTCACTATATGATATTGACTATTGTTTAATAAATGTAATTGATTGTCTATTTACAGGTTTTGTCTGTCATATTAGGTTTTGTTGAGTATTATCCATGTTTACGTATATGCAATTGATGAGTATGCTTTTTCTGCTCACTGGTACAGTAGAAGGAACCTCAAGAATAATTCCCTGTGTAAGTTCAGGCAGGTAGGGATGGGTTAAGCTAATGGCCAGTGTGAATAGTACCTATGTACCCACACATTGAGTCAAACCCTTGATTTAATTCCTATCTTGGAATGTCGAAGGTCTTCACAAACCCATCTAAAGGAAAAAGTTTTAGCTCATTTGAAATGTTTAGCCCCTGATGTGGTATTCCTTGAGGAGACTAACTGAAAGGTAGAGGATACCAATATATTTTGGGATTCTTAGACAAGAGATTGCCAGTTGGCTTCTTTTATAGCAAAAAAATGAGGGGTACTTTTATTAATTAATAACAGGGTTCAATACACTATTGCTGACCCTCCTATTGACCCTGAGGGTAGATTTATCTGTATTAAACTTCAACCAGAGGGAGAGAGCGCTTCACATTAATCAATTTGTATACACCCATGGGTCCTAATGCATCCCATTTTACAAATACCAATGCAAACTCCAGGATTGGTTTGAGGGCATGCTGATCATCAGTGGCAATTTTCACACTTCATTATCTCCTGTACTAGACCACTTGGGTCTTTGAGGTAAGTGGTGGGCCAGCGCATCATTGGCACTAACACTACTGCAGAACTCTTTCATTCTTATAAACCCATCAAGGTAACAACACCCTACTGCTAGAGACTTCACTTTTTAATCCCACCCTCAGCATGTCTCTTCCAGGATTGACTTTTGGTTGGTCCATTATACCTTACTGAACAGGTTAATTGATATGGGAATTGGTAACATAGCGATCTCTGGTCATATCCCTATGTGGTTCTCAATATCTTTGGTGACTCCCCACACCACTTATTTTAATTGTCAATTACCAGCTCACTTTTTTCTTCAGTAGATTTTAATTTAGTGAAGTCATTTCAGAAGAAGAGGTGGATTTCATAAGAATAGAGATCCATTCACCCCTGTCATATATGTATCACTTACAATACATAAAACCTAGATAAACAACCTTGATAATTGCAGCAGGAGTAAATTATATTACATCAAATTTATCTTGCTTTTTGCATCATAAAATCCAATTTTTAGTGCATAAGACAAAATCATATATGAAAGATACAATATATGTGATAAAAAAAATAGAAAAAGAAAGGCAAGCTGGATATTTTATAATGACGGCCAATGTTAAGGCTTTGTACAGTATTAAACAGCATAATCTAAGTATTGCATCATTGGAGTACCATATGAATTAAGAAGGTCTAGATGAGAAAATTAAACACTTTATTGTGAAAGGAACTTCCCTAATTCTGCATAATATTTTTTTTGTACAGTACAAGGGAGAATTTTATTTACAAGTAGCAGGATTGGCAATGGGCACTAGACTGGCACCTAGTTATGCAAATTTATTTAAGACAAGACAGTTTTGTCCAGCCATCAGGGGTGGGTGAGCCTAGTGCCCTGGATCTGCTTTTGGAGTGGGGATGAAGCTTCTTTAGATCTTACTTTGCAATCACCTTAATCAGAATAATCACAATATAGAGTTGACTTTTCAAAGTAGCACCTTAGAGGTGAATTTCCTTGATCTAACTATTTATTCAGAAGGAAACATACTTCTGACTAAGAACTATACATAACTGATGGATTGCAACTCCTATATTAGTCAATACAGCAATCATCATAAAAATTGGATAATCAGTATCCCTAAAAGCCAGTTTCAATGACTCAGAAGCAATTGTTCCAAAGGTATGCAGTCGGGAAGCCGGTGGACCTTATACCGACAGCCGGCTTCCCAACTGTCATATCCCAGCAAATGTTAAATGACAGGTGTTGAAATCCCGATGCCTGTCATTTTAACTCTGCTGGGAGACAGGTGCCCGGCATCCCAATCAAAGGGATGCCAGGCACCAATGTGGACAGCCACGGGGGGAGGGGGTTAGGTTTAGTGCTCCCGGGGGGGCAACTTAGGGTTTGGCTGGGGGAAGGGAAGGTTAGCCCCCCTCCTGGGAGGTTAGGGTTAAGCTGGGGGGAGGGAGGGTCAGGGTTAGGCACCCCCCGGGGGACTTAGGGTAGGCAGCGGGGAAGGGGGGTCAGGTTTAGGCACTTAGAGGGTAGATTAGGGTTATGCACAGGGGGAGGTTAGGGTTAGGCACCCTAAAAGAGGTTTAGGGGGGAAATAGTTTAGTTAGTACTTACCTTAGGGACGATCGGAATCCCGTCCTGTGTTGGGCAGCCGCTGTCAGGAATCATACCGATTCCATTCCAAAGCAGTTATTTTTGATGATCAAGCTAATATTATGGAACAATAATTTATAAGTAAAGGCTATAACATCGATAAAGTCAATGAGACTAAACAAAATTAGAAATTTATCCAGATACAAGATTTTATAAGGAAATAAAAATAAAAGTAAAGATGGAAAAAGTGGAATATATAGGGGTATGTTTCAAAACCAAATACATCTCACAATATAAGCAATTGGAAGATTTTAGGAACAAATCCATTACTTAAGGACTTCATTAAAGATAAACCAATATATATCTATAAAAAAGCAGATAACTTAAAATAGCGATTTGTGAAAAGTGCTTTACTTATAGACAAGATGACAACAAGTATTAAAAAGAAAGGTTTTTATAGATGTGGATCTTGTTTGATATGCAAAAATTGTAAACCTGCAAACAAAATTACAGAATATATGTCCAAAACCATTAAGAGGGTATAACCTATTATGGATTTCATAACTTGTGGTACTAGAAACATAGTTTACCTTTTAGAATGTAATTGAGAGTAGCAATATAGGCAGGAAAGGCAGAATGTTTAAAGAGCATTTAGCAGAGCATGTCCATAACATAAAGAAGGGATATGTCCTCCATAGTGTCTCCCTGCATTTTAAAAAAGAACATAGCTGCAGTATCAATGAATATTTGTGGCATTAATCTAAGTAAAGGTAATTGGTGGACCAAAAATATGGAACAGTTTGCAAGATTATAAATGAAAATTATCTTTGAATTGTGGACTCTGGCTCCTAATGGATTAAATATGGAATTTGAGTCCACACAGTATTTTGTGATTACATACAGAATGGAAGGAATATATTATGACCTTGTTTTTTTCTTCCCTGCTGCTTGGAGATGCAGTGGAAATGAAAAAATTTTAAGTATAAATTATAAACTTTTATATTGTGAATCTATGTTTTATAACTTGGATATAAATGTTTTAATATGTATACTTTGTATCTGTATGGAAGTTTGTAATTGTAACATCTCCAGAGTGAGGGATTAGCCATCTGGGTTTTAGGTACTAACTCAGCGTGATTGGTGGAAACATATCACGTGACCCTAGACTTTTTACAATATATTCCAGACCTGGGAGAAACTATAGCACTTCTTGACAAAAGGTAGAGAGCTCCCTGAAACACGTTGAAGCCATCTATATACACCAAGGACATGCAGGACTTGTACCACTTCTGAGTTTTGTCTTCCTGTGATCACTGCAGCATCGTGAACATCCCCACTGCCTCTGATTAACTGCAGTAAAGAGACAATTAGTATCTCAACTCTGGTGGTTATATTGGTTCCTGCATTTAACCTACTTGTGTGCATAACCTATGGATGTTATTGTATGTTCCAATAAGTTTGCCCCTGTTTTTTACCTCTCGGACATCCTCATGTTACATATATGACCAGTTGGATTACCTGACATGCTGATAAATAAACTGCTACAGGCACTCAGGAAAAAATTCTAATGTAAGTGTCTTACTTGAGAAGTATATGATTATCAAGTTATTTTTTCTGTTGGGTTTGGAGAAAGAAACCTTTATGGGCATTCAAGAAATAATTTGAATATACAGTAAGTTTCAGTCCCCTATCTGCTATAGTGGAAGCATGCAAGCTAAACCTACTTTGGGATACTGTTGTGTATGCTTTGGGTTTTACCAGCAGCTACACCTTTGGAAGTGCAGGGTTAAATAGTTTTGTTTTACTTAATAGATTTTAATTTGTATTTGTCATAAAATTGTGCTAACTATGTAGATGACAACTTGAACTACTTGGATGATATTAATTTGTTTTGGGCTGTGTCAAAGCCTGTGATTCTGAGTAAAGTTATTGCATATGTTTTGAGTAAAAAGAGGCAGTTACAATTCCAGTTCAAGACACTGAGTGATGCCCTTGCAGTAGCATATTCAAATTTATTGGCTTATGACACTGAGGCCACTTGGCAGACCTTTAAAGAGGCCTAACAGTCATATGACACATTGTGTGCAGAGAAGGCCCAGCTCAACCTTGATTATCAAAAAATCAGGTATATCAGATGAGGAAATAGGTCCAGAAAACTTTTGGCAAATGTAACTAAAACTCAATGTAATTTGACCAATATTACTCATATTTGTTCGGCTCATGGTGCCTGAGTAGCAAATTCAGTTGACTCTCTGCGGCCTTTCTGGAATACTATAAATCCTTACATGAAGAAACTTTTAGCTAACCAGAAATTAGGTATGGAGTTTCTTAGGACTGATGAAATGCCCCTCAGCTATCTCCCAAATGTATTTTTCTAATATCCCCATATTAATTAAAAATCTGAGAAAAGATTTTCTTACATGGCTACCTCTCATACCTGGGCAATTGTCATGTAATCATGATGGTGAGTTTCCCTAGTATACTTTGCACCCTTCAAATGCTTCCCCTTTTATAAAAAAAACAGATTTTCATTTAAGAAATGCTGCCATGGGCAAGTTTATTTGGGCAAACAAGTGTCCATGCATATCTCTGTTTAAGCTGCAACAATCACTAGCTTTGGGAGGAGTGTATCTCTCCTGCTTCAAATATTATGTCCTTAAAGCTAATTACAAAAACAATTTTGGACTGGATTGGGGGTACAGCCATGTATGCTGATCATTCCATAGACCAAGCTTTTAGTCATAATATAAATAGCATTACTCTCCTTCATACCTGCCCTGTGGGTCATCCCCCTCATTCCTGTGCTAATTTATTCCTTTGTGCCATTTGGGATTATTGGTGAATGAAGCACTTCAGAGGCTAACAGTGTCAGTCTTTTTTCCTACCATTGATAGGTAATCTAGACTTTCAGGATGAACATCCCTCTAGGATTGATACCTTCAGGGTCTTCGCTATCTCCACCAATCACTAGACCACCACAACCTTCCTCCTAATACATATTCACAGTTTCATATTCAATACCCAACACTATATATCCCCCTTTTTAATTACTTTAAAGTTTCCATTTATGTCACCAAGGTGGTTTCTACCCTAAAAGAGATTGATAAGATTTATGTGCTTGCTGTTGCCCTGCTCTGTTGCTCCTCTGCAGTCCTCTCCACATCTCACATTTACAAAAACACTCAAAGTCACATTGATTTAGACAAAATAGAAGGAGGGCTTGGTCAAATGGGATGGGAAATTCCATGATGTTTCTTTATGTGACATACTGGCAGCTGTTAGTTCACAGTTGTGTCTACAGCTTATGCTGAAATGCATTACAAACTGTTACACAGTTCCTACCTAATCCCTAAATTACATTGTATTATTAATGCTTCCTATGGCCCTCACAGTTTTAAGTGCATGGCACCAGACGCCTTTCTCATACATTGCACTAAGGTGCAGAAGTCCTGGATGATTGTGCAGAACTATATTCAGAGTGAACTAGGTATCTCTATTACAGTGACAAATACATGGGCATTATGGAATATCCACCCCCATTATCCTCCTCTTTCCTGACATGTGGTACTAAACTCCTTCTTGCTAGAGTGGCAGTGGCTGTGAAGAAGTCCCTTCTCCCTCAATGGATCTCACCTCATGAACCTAGCCTGTCCTTTCTTCTGCCATATTTGTCTAACATTTTTAATATGGATTGGACAGAAATGTCCATAGATAAAGTGGGCATGGCAAAACAAAATATTTTCTTCATAACTTCCTTATGTCCTCACCCTTTCACCTCAGGTAAAAGGGTGGGGATACAATACAAATACCCTTTTGAGTTTAGCTGATGGTCCTCCTCCATTTTGATTGTGATTTTGTCTAGATTGTGTATGGTGGCTACATGGTTCATTTTTGTTAACCCTCCTTATTACATCCCTATTCAGGGCTGTATAATTCTGTTTGTATTTTATGTGTGTTTCTTATTTACTTACATATATTTAAGTTACTACTCTAGTTGTCTTCCTAAAATGTATGTTACTATGAACAGTCCCTATTTTCAATACATCTTTCAATACATGTTATGCAATGACAACATATATTTTCTGTTATATGTTCATACATTGTATTTTTCAACACAAAAATATATAATAAATAATTAAATAAAATATAGCATATTACTGTATGTATCAGTCCAGTGTACTCAGCATCACGGTTTCTGTTTTGGTCTACTGGCAGAAGCCCAAACAAAATGATTTTGCCCCCACACCTGAAAGTTGACTAGCACTTGGGGTCCTGTTGCCCTTGGCCATTGGGTACCAGGGTTAATGTCAAATATAGTTTGACCTCTTGTAGCATTCTAAGGGGTATAAACACTAAAGGTCAATTTTAGTCATTTTGAATTATTTAAAATCGCTGAAAATGAATGCTGTGTTTCGGGGGCTAAATTACACAATTACGAATACTTAAAGAACCAAATAAAAATGTCTGTATGTAAAAGTATGATTTAACCCCAGAAAACAAACTTTGATGTTGATACATTTTCATTGATTTTAAACTGCTCAAAATGTATCAAAATCAACTTTTAGTAAATATACCACTAAGTGCCAGCATGCACTAACAGCCCAAGACTGTTATTGCATGCCAGCACTTATAGAACTTTAGATACCAGCATGCTCATTTATGCTGTACACTTGTACTTCCATGGTATTGTGCACTATAAAAAATGTGATAATAGAAAAGGAATATTATTATTTTTTTAAAAAAAGCATAAATAGATGGACTGGTTTTATGATCACTGCAAAATAACTTGCACAGGTTACCAGTTTGATGGGTTGAGTAAAATATGTAGATGAGGTAGTTATTTCATACTTTATTCTATGTCATATAAAGTCACATGCCTAAGTAAAATATTCTTGATTACCGACTTATTGTCCCATCTGTTTTGCAGCTGTCTCCTCTTTTCATTTTGAAACTCAACAAACATAAAACTAAATATTGGAATGTTTTCTTCGGAACATATGTTTTCCTGCATGAGAGAACAATCACTGGTGCTACAATTTCTAATTCTTCAGCTCAACGAGCTCACTGCACACGAGTCATTCTTACCCCATTTTCTCATTCACTTGCTCCATGCATGCTGTAGCTACTGTCTGCTGTTTTCAGCATAAAAAAACATCTGTTGCATCCAATTTTATTATATATATATATATAGGACTCTGCACTGTCTTAGTACATCTGGCCCTGGTGCTAGGTATCCAAAAATCCATGCCATCCAAAAAGATGACACATCACTTTATGGTTCAAATAAATACACTTGATATGTGACATCATTATTGGAGCCCTTGGAGTGCTGTGTCGTCTTTTTGGATGATATATATATATATATATATATATATATATCATCCAAATAGACGCAACTTTGCTTTTAAATATGAGACAGTCACCAAACACACATGTTGCAAAGCACCTAGGAAAACAGCTGACACAAGTTAGATAACTAGTTAATCGTGTGCTTGGTAACTGTCTCACATTTAAGCTTTAAACCTTGATAGCATATCCTGAGTTTAACACTAATGTGATGGCTATGTCCATGTTATAATTCTGAGCAATAGAGTAGGGACTTGCAGTAAAGTGACGGGGGCTGCAAGCTTAATTGCATTGATCAATTCATGAACCAAAACCACACTGTTTACTATGTTTATTAGTATTATTGTTAGTTATTATGGTGAGTGAAGAGCCCCTATATATATATTGGTGGACATATGGACTCATTAATCTAAAGAAACAGGGTGTTGACAGAGTACTATTTTATCAATAAAATTGCTAACCAACATAGAAATAAATAGTCTAAGTATTGGTAAGAGGCTGCATGTGCAAAGTGTGCTGAAATGTGGACATACACACTGTGCATATTAGACAAGAATTAGCAAGTAAAGCAGTTACATGTGCAAAATGCACTAAAGCAGGAACATGCACATGGTGAACAAATATTAGCATATTAAAAAAACTACATGTGCAGAGTATACTAAAGCATAAACCTATACATTGTGCATAGTGGACAAACATTAGCATATAAAACAATTACATGTGCAGAATGCACCAATTAATAAGCAGTAAATAATGCAACAAATAATTAGAATAAAAGTATATCTTACCTAAAGACATAGTGGCTAGTGCAAACACATGCTGTTGTGTTTATGCTGGGACATGTGCAGTATTTATAAGCAGTGACAGGAAGTGACATAGGATCAAAGGTGTCTCCCTATGTTTGTAAAAACTGGGTGTATACTAATAATACCGATCACACAAGCAATTAGGAGTGTGTGGCCAGTGTGGAAACTTGTTAAAGGCTCGAAAAGAGCAAAAACAAAGTGTATAAGTGCTGAAAAACTGGCAGAAATATCTGTGACAGGAAGTGGGGCAGCCACCATGACAGTGAAATACAGGAAGTGTGGCATAACTCCTGCATAATGGCAGGAAGTGTGGCAGGACAAAGTGAGAGGAAGTGAGGCAGGGTAATATATACAAATGTTGCACAGGAATCGTGGCAATTTTACAGAATTAATGAACAATGAAAGGAAGTGGGGAATGGTGCATAGCTAAAACACACATAATGAGAATGTATATATCAAATATTAAACCAGAATAATGGATGAGCCAAACTATTAATATAAAAGGCTAGACAGAATAAAGAATAAACAAATATAAAGATAAGAAAAAATGAAATATAATTTTTTTAAAAAATTGCAATAAATAATAATTAAAAATAAAAAAAAGAAATGGACGAACACCACAGCATGTACTATCTATTGTAAAAAAACACATGCAATGTAATTTTCAAAATAACTTAGTATACACATAATAGTACAATGTGTGATATGGGCTGATTTATATAGCAACTCAGGGGGCCTGGGTGAAATAATACCAGGGTATTCCAATGGGATTGTAATGCTTATATTGGTGTAAAAGAACAAGAACTGTCCATAAAATATTAAAATCAATCTTTCAATGTCTAAGCTTCAGGAGCATGTGTAAAAAGTTGATAGTAGTATCAGCTGTTAATAATGTAAAGTCAAGTTTATCAAATATGTGATCCATTTCATCATAAGTAGAAGAGAGCTCCTTGCTCAGCTTGAGACAATAGGGCCTCATCAAATAAAGGGGTTCCACCAATTGCCATGGTTTCATGTAACCCTTGGTGCTCCAGATCTGTTGTTCTATAGCCCCTGTATTCTTCTAAATGGCGATGCTGGTGGCTGTCCAGAATTAGTGTAGACAAAGTTCACTCAATAAATTAGATGGTCTATGGTCAGGCACTCACACCTTATGTGGTATTACAAGGAATGCTGGGGTGATCCTTAGAGTTCCCACTATCATATGGGTAACCCAATAATAACCAATGGTAACTCCACAGGTTAATGTAGTATGCCTTGACAAAGGTTCTAATGCGGACCAAAACATGGGCAACTATTTGTTTGCATGCTAATAAAGCTTATGTATTATTGTGAATAAACAAGTCTAAAGAGTGCCTTGATCTTCGCAACCTGTGGAGTTACCTTTGGTTATATATATATATATATATATATATATATATATAACCAAAGGTAACTCCACAGGTTATATATACATATATAGAATGAAGCTAGGCCACTAAATCTGTGCTTGGTGGTGGGATCTGCCCAAACAAGATCTAAAAGGGCTGTGACCACACCTTTATGCTGCCTAGATGATACAGTCCATGTTGCCAGGCCAGTGGCTCATACCTACTAGAATCAGGCAGGACTAAGACTTTACATGTACTTGTTAGCAGACTAGTTGCCCTTGATTGTTAGGAAGAAGTGAGGTAGCACCCTGAAAAGTTGTTTTTTTATTTTGTGTTGCTATATTCTGGTGATATAACAGCATAAGTTTGTTTGTTTTGAGCATTATCGAAATATATATATGAACAAAACACCATCCCTCCTTTCCTTCTCAAGTTTGCATGAGAGCACAAATCTGATACATAAATATATATAAGAATTATACTATTATAGTCTTATTTTCGCTTTTCTCCTAAAGCACAAAATTTACATCTATTTATGTTGTGGCTCACTTAAGATGCTAATACTTACAAATGTTTCTTTCTCTCTCTCTCTGTGTATATATATATATATATATATATATATACAGTCAGGTGCATAAAAACTGGGACATTGACAGAATTTTCATATTTTGGCCTCTATTCACCACCACAATGGCTTTGGAATGAAACAAACAAGATGTGCTTTAACTGCAGATTTTCAGATTTAATTTGAGGGTAATTACATCCAGATCAGGTGAACGGTGTAGGAATTACAACGGTTTCTATATGTGCCTCCCACTTTTTAAGGGACCAAAAGTAATGGGACTATCATCTCAAAAGATATTTCATGGACAGGTGTGGGCTATCCCATCGTTATTTCATTATCAATAAAGCAGGAAAAAGGTCTGGAGTTGATTTTAGGTGTGACATTAGCATTTGGAATCAGTTGCTGTCGGCTCTCAATATGAGATCCAAAGAGCTGTCACTATCAGTGAAGCAAGCAATCATTAGGCTGAAAAATCAAAACAAACCCATCAGAGAGATAGCAAAAACATTAGGTGTGGCCAAATCAACTGTTTGGAACATTCTTAAAAAGAGAGAACGCACCGGAGAGCTCAGCAACACCAAAATACCCGGAAGACCACGGAAAACAACTGTGGTGGATGACATAAGAATTATTTCCCTGATGAAGAAAAACCCCTTCACAACAGTTGGCCAAATCAAGAACACTCTCCAGGAGGTAGGTGTATATGTGTCAAAGTCAACAATCAAGAGAATACTTCATAAGAGTGAATATAGAGGCTTCACCACAAGATGTAAATCATTGGTGAGCCTCAAAAACAGGTAGACCAGATTAGAGTTTTCCAAACAACATCTAAAAAAGCCATTACAGTTCTGGAACAACATCCTATGGACAGATGAGACAAAGATCAACTTGTGCCAGAGTGATGGGAAGAGAAGAGTATGGAGAAGGAAAGGAACTGCTCATGATCCAAACATACCACCTCATAAGTGAAGCATGGTGGTGGTAGTGTCATGGCGTGGGCATGTATGGCTGCCAATGGAACTGGTTCCCTTGTATTTATTGATGATGTGACTACTGACAAAAGCAGTAGAATTAATTCTGAAGTGTTTCGGGCAATATTATATGCTCATATTCAGTCAAATGCTTCAGAACTCATTGGATGGTGCTTCACAATGCAGATGGACAATGACCTGAAGCATACTGCAAAAGCAACCAAAGAGTTTTTTAAGGGTAAAAAGTGGAATGTTATGCAATGGCCAAGTCAATCCCCTGACCTGAATCTGATTGAGCATGCATTTCACTTGATGAAGACAAAACTCAAGGGAAAATGCCCCAAGAACAAGCAGGAACTGAAGACATTTGCAATAGAGGCCTGGCAGAGCATCACCAGGGATGAAACCCAGCGTCTGATGATGTCTTTGCGTTCCAGACTTCAGGCTGTAATTGCCTGCAACGGATTTGCAGCAAAGTATTAAAAAGAGAAAGTTAGATTTAGGATTGTTTAGTTTGTCCCATTACTTTTGGCCCCTTAAAAAGTGGGAGACACATATAGAAACTGTTGTAATTCCTACACCGTTCACCTGATTTGGATGTAATTACCCTCAAATTAAATCTGAAAGTCTGCAGTTAAAGCACATCTTGTTTGTTTAATTTCAAAGCCATTGTGGTGGTGAAAAGAGACCAAAATATTAAAATTCTGTCACTGTCCCAATATTTATGCACCTGACTGTATATATATATATATATATATATATATATATAAACAGTAGAAAATAAATTTCCTCTGCACTAGAATAGAGATTTACAATTATAACAATATAGTGTTGCCAACTTGGCTGCACCTCCAGACAGATCCCCTGTTAAGAATGGATCCCACAAATTCAATATATACAAAAAATGTACAGAATGCACCACAGATGAAAAAATTGAGAATTGCAATCCTTAAAGAGTCCAATATTGGTACTTCTTTTATATATAATTTATCCCCAGTGGAATGGAGGGGACGGTATCTTCAATAAGTAGATGGTAGTCTTTAAACAATCAGGTCCTATAATGAGACCCTTGCACCAGAAGCACCCAGAGAGCAGTACAACAGCTTTTTGTGTAAATGATTGCAATTTTATTTTGCTTAAAATGTAAAAGACAATGACATATACATAAAAAGCTTACTTCAAGTAATAATAGAACACCACCAATGGTATATTGGCGGCACTAATCCTTTGTCTAGCCCTATTACTGGGTAAAGGTTCTTGGTTGTAGGCAGACCAATATGATGGTTCCATATAAAATAACCTTTCGCATTTCATCCATAGGATCTCATCAGCAAGCCATTATAGGCTACTCATATGAAGCAGAATTTGCTTTGATCAGAGCAAGGTTGGTGGTAATAACAATGTAGTTCAACCAGGGGATCGTACATAGACCACTGTTGAGTAATGTGATCTCTAGCTGACTTGCAGAGAGAGTGCTGATGATGCTAAAACTTACCAATGTTTCTATCTATCTCTCTCTCTCTCTCTCTCTCTCTCTCTATATATATATATATATATATATATATATATATATATAGGTTGAGTCTCCCATATCCAAATATTCCGAAATACGGAATATTCCATAATACGGAATATTTTTAGCATGACTGAGATAATGAAACCTTTGATTTTTGATGGTTCAATGTACACAAACTTTGTTTAAGGCACAAAATTATTAAAAAATAAGTATAAAATGACCTATAGGCTGTGTGTATAAGGTGTATATGACACATAAATTAATTTCATGTATCTACACAAACTTTGTTTGAGCCACAAAATTATTGAAAATATTGTATAAAATTACCTTTAGGCTGTGTGTATATGGTGTATGTGTTTCATAAATGCATTCTGTGTTTAGATTTGGTCCCTATTCCTAAGACATTTCAATATGGTATGCAATTATTCCAAAATATGGAGTATTCCGATATCCAAAATACCCTTGGTCCCAAGCATTTTATATATGGGAGACTCAACCTGTGTATCTATATATATATATATATATATATAATATATAAACAGTCCGCTGGGTGCAGCACTCCTGGAAATAAAGAGACTTCAAGGCAACATATCGTGTAGCAACATTTAAATGCTTGTGGCACTTTCGTCATGTCAACGATACAATATAAAAGTCAACCTTAAGTAGCCAGATAGGAAACCCAGTGACTGCACACCTCCAAAAGCGGGACACTCAAGCCAGTCCATTGGTGCATAATGAATGATGTCATCAACTGATGAGTCACTCGTGTGAGCCCATCACCATGGTAACAAAAAATAAACACAGTCTGCAAACAAAGCACATAAGTCAATAGTGTTATATGGAATGCTCTTAAAAACAAATCAGTAACAAACTGCAGCACCCTGCAGGAACCAGGCAAGTTATTGTACCATAATTAGGCTATATCAAGGCAATATTAATGGCACAAAATTAATACATAAACTACCTGGTAGACTTGAATTACTCCTAGATTTAGGAATAATAACACTATTATGTTTATAACAATTACTGTATGAATTGGATTAGCTACTGTAGGCTACTTTATGAATAATGTTGTAGACCCAACTTGTCATTAAGTCACTTGGGAACAAGCGTCCCCAGTTGGAAAATCCATCTGGTTTCACATTGGAGCAACTTTAGTGAATGGTTACCTCCCCATAGATGAACAGGTATGTGGTCAATCATGCGGTATCTCAGAGCAGTGAGTGAGTGAGGGGTCTGGCACAAGTGGCCATAGGCTGGTCACTGTATCCTGTATTTAAAGTGGGTCTAATTGCTGATTTATGGGTTGTCATACGTTCCTTGAACATTTTTTCAGTTTTCCCAATATATGACAGCCCGCAGGGGCAAATGATTTAATAGACCACAAATTTAAAGCTGCAAGTGAGCCTAAAACGTATGTGATATGTCTTACCCGGAAGGGGGTGCTGGAAAGTGTCCCCAGGAATGAGGTACTGACATGTGGTGCACGTACATCTTATACATCCCAACTTGGCTGTAAAAAAGTTAGTAGGGCTACTTAAATTGGTAATATCAGTTTTAACCAATATGTCACGCAATTTCTTACTGCATTGGTAGCAAGGCATAATTTGGGTATTGGCAAGTGGCAATAAAATGCTGAAGAAAATATGTTTTACTGTTTACTAAATCGAGCCCTTAGTGTTTAAACCTCTATATAGTATAATCCGCATTTCAAATGCAGATTGCAGTGTGATAATTTCACCTAAATTCACATTGCATTTTAGGAATTATCACAAGAATGTACTAATTCTCAAGCAGGGACAGAATTTTTGAAAAAGCTCTGTCCCTGCGAAGTCCCACCTCACAATTCTCACTGTATTTTTTGGAAAAAATACAGTGATTGGTGATCTCTCTCCTCTGATCAGATGGACACCAGGGCTACTTGTCTGTGACCCCCATCAACTGTGCTGTAAACTGAGATACCGGTTTATGGCACAACTAACCAGGGTCGTAGTGCAGGAGCCCCAGCAACCAGCTGCCTGTAGGAGAGAGCTCACCAATCAGCGAACTCCTGGCTGCAGGTTAATGTTTTTTTTTTTAACTATTATTTTTTTGCAGTGATCAGCTTGTGGTCTATTTAGACCACAAAGCTGATCACAGTGGGTCGGCTCTGTTCTGCCTGTCAGAGTGGAGCAGGATTATGGAAATCAGAGGGAACCTTGCTTAATGCTATCTCCAGATAGCAATGTTATAGCAGGGCTCCCACCCGGTATTTTTTTTTATAATTTCCCCTTAATAAATTTCCAGCAGATCGCATTTCCCATTACAAGTACAGGAAATTTAATCTACTTGCTAAAGAAATGCGAATTAAAGAGCTTGAGCTAGTTTTTCAAAACTACTCCATTTCAGTTAAACTAAAAAAGTGTGAAAAGGGTGTCAAAACACAATTATTCACATTATTTGTGTTTAAAAGATTTATAAATAGAGCCCTAAGCAATAATGATGGCACAAAGCAACAATGAGATCTGTCTCTTTGCTCTTTCATAAATAGTCCTCAGAAAGTCTCGGGCTAGATTACTAAGCAGAGGATTTTGCAAGCTCCTGCATCTTGATGGGTGTGACCTCAAAATTTAAAGTGGCACTAATATTAAATGCAAAACAAGGAGTGTTTTCCACATCGTGACCTAAATGTTTCCCTTAGTATTGTTTTAAAATAAAAGAGATGTGCTCAAATACAGCCTAAGGGCCTTATGTATCAAAGCTTGATGTGAGATAAAATTGCGAGATATATATCACCAACCAATCAGCTTCTAACTTACATTTTGCAGGCTGTGTTTAAGAAATGATAGTTTGGAGTTGATTGGTTGGCGATATATAATTCACAATTTTATCTCACATCAAGCTTTGATATATACGCCCCTAAGTGTTTATCTGAAAGCAATGATGGTAGAGGCACAGGGGAAGGAAGGGAGAACATGTTTTAATTTTCCCTTTGCGAAGCACTTGTGTGCACTGTAGAGATTTGTTTCCATAGAGATCATTGTCAAAAAATGTAAGGTACTGTAGAATGATGGACTGTTGTTGCGGACATTCATGGAAGCCAGATTACTACCTTATGCTAAGAAGAGAAATCAAAGGTCTAATGTTGGTGTTTGTCCATCTGCAAGTGGGATGCTGGGCTGCTCTATGATTTTACATCACTCACTACAACCATCATCATTAGTGTCAGCATGTGCATCAGCCCCTTGCTAGGATTTCCTTCCCCGTATGCGCGACTTAGAATAGCAAAGAGCTTTTGTTATATACCCATGACACTCCCACAACTCAGGCAAGTTCTGTGAACTCACATTTTATCAGCCCCAAAACACCCAATATCACATGAAGAATGATGTGACTGAGTAATGTCCAACTTAGAACAGGACGGAAATATGCAAACAAAAAAGTTAATTTGCATCTGCAAATGAAATGCATGGAAGAACCTGACATATTCTCCCATGCACAGAGATCAGTCTGACTCCCCTTGAACTTTAAAAAAGTTTATGTAAAATAAATCAACAGCACGTAGAGAGAAGCTGAAAAAATATAGTAGACTCTTGGATGTGCATTCTTTATACACATTTTTAATACTAACTTCTAAGACAATAACACATACAAATTATTATTTTTGTAAAAATTTTTTATGTGTTCAATAATCAAGTGGCTGGAGACTTGATTTATTTTTGTAATCTGATTTCAAAGTCAATATACCACTTTAAAGATACACTTATGCCTAATGGGCTATGTATACAAAGGTTAATCCTTGGTTATGGTTAATTAACCTAAAAAATGCTGAAATGTATGGATCTTAGAAGTTTTTTCAGAAATGTCATCAGTGTTTTCTCATCAAACAGGCAAATAAACAGTTTTTATAATAAAAACTCTTTTATGATGCTAGAAGGTAAGAAAGAGTGTGACTATTTGTCAAGGTCTTCAGCACATACAAGTGCTTCTATATATGTCACTGGAAGCCTGTCAGTAGTCCATAAAATATAGGTGCAGTATGTAGCAGAGACCTTATAATTAACCATGTAATGAACCTATAAAAAATTGTCACAGGTTTTAGCATTGATTGAAAGATGTCACAAATACAGCATATTAATAAAGTGACTTTAAAAGGTTATGGGTCCAGCAGACCAGAGAAGATAAAAAGGCATTTCAACAGAGCTTAATTCTTATGTGTTACATTGCTCTCATAGTGATTTCATCAGAGTGGCAGCAAATAGTAGAAAAATTATTTAACTAGAAATGTTGTATGTAATATACAAAATTCAGTGAAACCAGCGTTATAAGACCATTTGTACAAAGAAGTGGAGGACATTCATAAAAATTGGTGCGCATTGAAAAGTCCTATAAACTAAAGCAACTAGTCCAACATTTGCTTTCATTTCCTGACTTGAACTAGTAAAATAGTAATTAGATATGATTGTTATAGGCCTACATTATTTAACTATGAAAATATTGCATGACTTGCATTAAAATTATGAAAAGTATGACCATCCCCTATTCTTTGGACAAGTTATAGACAAACCTTAAAATACAATTAAATTAAAGCTGTTTATGTTAACTTTGTCTTTTGTGTTTGTTTTAGTTCATGAGATAAATTAGGTAATATTTTTCTTTATCCTTTAAGTTTTTTAATTTGTTGACTCTAAACCAGGATTTTTCTTTTATATGTTTTATTATGTATGTGGGAGGTATATTTTTTTATTTTACAACAGTAAGATAATTATTAGTAACATTTAATCTTATTTTATACTTCTCTGTGCAAATTCACTAATGGATCTATGAAAAGATATATTTTTTACTGAATAGTTTCTCATACTTTGGTAACATTGTAGCAAGATTTTATGTAATGAGACCTTTGTAATGAGACTGTAACTATTGATGTCATTAGTATTTACTAAATTACAGAATTATATTTTCTGTACTTCTATTTCAATTGAACAAACAATACAGTGACCCAGGGGCAAGACATAAAAAAGGTGACAGGTAGGAATATATACTAGAACCAGACAGCTGGTAGCATATCAATGGGTTCAGATATACATTATAACACCACTGTCTCTTATCATAAGGTATAACACTTATTGTATTGCAGCATCATGAAAATACTGCAAGAAGAACATAAAATAACACACATATACACATACTATATGTGTAAAACATCTGACCTTATTAGCATATCAGATGTAAAGCTTAAATGTTCAAAGTAAATGCTAGATTGCTGTTTTAACATTGATTTCCAGAAAGTTTAAAAATTAGAATCCAGTTTGAATGTTAACATATGTAAAATAATGTGAATTTACTGGATCAAGATACTTATTGTAAGGTAAATTAAAAAACATTGCTGCTGCAATTTAAAATAAAATGTTGACCTCCAAGTTTATTTTAAAAATAACAGTTTTACATTTTGGAAACCTCAATAAAGTGGTTTTATGATTATATATATATTTAGCAATTTCTCACTATGTGCAATATTTTGATGAAACAGAAAAATCTGTTTTAAAAATGAAAAGATTTTAAGGATTCCCATGTTAAATAAATCTGTGAATCTCAGGGAAGGGGTCCCAGAAGTGGGGGTGGGAAGAGGTGGGTTGGGGGAAGGGCATGGGCATGACAGAGCTACAAATAGGTGGTGGAACAGTGGAAAGTGAAGGGGTGTGGCTAGACAGAGCAGGGGTGTGGCAAAGCTGAGGGCAAACTAAGTTGACCCAGCAAAAACTGGATCCCTTTTACTAGTTTATATTTATCCAACTAGTACATAAACATTTCCATTTTGGGTGGAATTTATTACATTTATTAATTTAGAGATGGTCATAAGGGATAATGGGCCTCATTTAATAATGAGTTTTATCACCAAAATGAGTGATACATTTCACTGTGTATAATAAATGGGGCTCTAGCCAATCAGTTCCCAACTGTCAGCTGTTAGAAAAATGACAGTTGGGAGCTAATTGGCTGGAGCACCATTTATCACTCATTTTGGTGATAAAACTCGTTACTAAATGGGGGCCAATATCATTATTTGCACAATTTAGTATTTCTTCCAACATCTTGCATTTGTCTGCCAATGCTCAGCTTGCTCCTGTATGCTCCTCCTGGTAGTATGTTGTCAAAGAATTCTCCTTGCTCCAGCCAACACTGATTTTATTCACTTCAATAACAACATAATGCCAGAAGAAGCAAGCAGGAGAGAGCTGAGCAGTGACAGATGTGCACAAGACGTTAGAGAACAAACTGGACTAATGAATAACAGACTTCAGGTAAATAATCATTCATAACCTTCTACTAAGGACAGTGTAATCATTTAGCAACATTTTCAGACAGTATTGGTCTTTTTAGAAACATAGAGCTTGATTGAGATTTGGGAATAGAGTAAAAAAGAGCAAGTTACTGTGCATCTTGGTAAAACCATGTTGCACTGCAGCTGGGGGAGATTTAAAATTTGTAGAGAGGTTTAGATTTGAGAGGGGCATGTCCTAACTGAAATCTAAATTGCAGTGTAAAAATAAAGCTGCACAGCATTTGCTACATGCAAAAGCAACCAGTATTTACCCCACATGAAAAATAAGGTGTCTATTTGCACCCCTTGTATTGCAACATGATTTGTCTAGGTACAAAGTTACTTGCTCTCTTACCCTTTTTCAAAATCTGAATCAGAACCAGCAGCCTGTGCTGATTAATTAATTAATGATATGCAATACTTGTATATCTGTGTGCAACTGAGTGTGCGAATCTCTATACAAAGTACTGCAATGTAGCGGCAACAGCTCTTTTCATTCTAAATTCCGTTGTACAGACTCAGGTGCACATAGTGTAGCATATAAAATCAGCAAAGTCTGCTGGTGCCTCCTAGTCACATTGCATTGCTCGGTAGATACATTCATGGAAAAAAAAGATGCCCAATGCTAGCAGAGTAGCACGGGACCTAGTGGCTCACTTACGTCAGGAAAGTCACCCTGTGTGACTTATTGAGGCTAGATGTATGAGGGCATATCTGTATTTTAGGAAAATCATTATGCTGACATATCCCTTTGCTCATTCGTCCTGCATGGCATTGAGCACTTACTTCAAAGGTGATGCTTTCTGGCTTTCAAATCTTACAATCAATCAGGGCCTAAACCTTTGCCCTTGCAGGAGATTAAGGCCATGTTTAGGGAATCCAACTCAAATACTGTACAAGTAGATATCAGGTTTTTCTTTACAGGCTTGAAATCTCCATAATTACACAGGATAACCATTCTCATATTATGCCGCATGTTACTGAAGCCGCTTGAGGAACCCAGAGACATCAAGACCAGATATTATTACTGTGGTTAAAGGTCCTGATACAGAGTTAAACACAAGTCTTCAGCATTGCATGCACAAAAAATAAATGTGGATATTCATCTGTATATAGCATTGGATACATCTATGTGGCTGCTTCAGCCTTACCTATTCACTTCTGAAATTAGTTGTCATGATTATTGCTAATTTGCACCAGCCCTGTACCTGCTGCAAAAGATTCTAAAATCCTACACACCTCTGAAGATGCTCAACTCCGAATAACCTGCAACACCCCCCGCAAGCTCACAACATGCCCTGAGAATATCTAGTCCACATGTGAAAGCCCCATTGGTACTAAATTACACCAAATGAGCCACAAGTAGAGATGTGGCCAAGAAGCATACAAATCTGATCGCTCAGTTGCATATGACCAACTTAGTGCGCAGTGAGAACAATTTTAAGTTCCATTCATTGCAGTGACGTGCGGTGAGGAAAATGGCTGGGGAGGGATTGGCTTGTATCAGAGCCATATTTACAGACACATATATGAACCCAAGTTTATGTGTACATGATACAAAAGTGCAGCAGTATACAGTATACAGTGCTGGAAATTTTGTGTGTTTTGATCAGGGATGTGTGGAAATGGTAGACAGGGGAGGCAGTGCCTCACCTACCATACAATTTTTACTCCAGAGTTTTGACTATAAAATGATTAGAATAATACAAAGAAGACATTTATAATATCTACATTTTTCTTTTAATTTTTATAGTCAAAACTCTGGAGTATACCGAAGTATGACAGGAGAGGCTCTGCCTCACTTGGGAGCATCTCTGAATCAGGCTCAGAATGTCCAAGTTTTTTTTGCCATTAATAAGTTCTTACTACAGACCACTCTATTGATAGAGCATGTTTTTGTATGCTGTAATATAGGATTAAACATCCCTGATACCTAAGCATATATAACAGCATGCGAACACATGCTTTGTTTATTATGAAAGTAAAATTAAATAGTAAAGACACACACAGACAGTTTTCTTTATAACCAAAATATTATGGGCCACAAACTAAATGTAGGGGTTTACAAAAACTGAATTATTTCCATTTTTTTTAATGGAGTCCACAGCGTAATAGTTGTCTTTCTATTTGAGGTGGAGAATCTTCAAATACTTTAGACTACGAAAGTGTTAAACAATCAAATTAGAATCAATGATTGCATTTACAAAATACTGCTTTTCTTCTCAAAGGTAAGAAGATTGATGTAATTTATTCATTTAATTCTGACTGAGCAAGAATTGGAGCCAGGCTGTCCACAGTCTCCATGCAGATTTTCTCTTCAGTAAATAAAACTCACTTCACCTACACATTTTCACAGTATGTTATGTTTTACAAATGAAAAGCACACTGGTATGACTTTGCTTTAACTTTAATTTAACCTTTTTTTTCCAATTGTTGTTAATGGGGTCCACTTTGTACATAAATATCAATCTCAGGGACAGTCCTGTAATTCAGAGTATCATTTGTTCACAGCTGATTTACTGCACTCTCTGCTGCTGAAGTAATTGGGAAATGAACACTTGAAAAAGAAAAAAAAACAAATTGCAGGAAGGTTGTTCTTCTAAGCCAATGTTACATATACTGCTATGTTTCAATGATGGGGAAACATATAAAGATTAAATAAGATAAAATGGAGCAAAATACAGAGGCTGATGTAAGTTGGAAATAAGCATTTTATTTGCAAATTAAAATTGTATGTATTGCAAATGCATACAAAAAATCATATGCATTCAGAGATACATATACATATGAGACTTCATATACAGTATGTATATTTCATATGCACACATATGAAAATAGGTCTGCTGCATTAAAACTGATTCCAATTTATTTTTTTAAAAGAGTAAACAATGGATGTTTGCATTTAATAGAACTTAATTACTTTATATTTTGCTTCTGTACATATTTAACTGCATTCTATGTAAAAAATATGCTTTTATTATTACTATTTTTTATAATGAAATTTTATTAAATAGATGAGAGACACCAGGCAAATGACCTACGCAAAGGTCCATAAAAGACAAGTGGTACAACAATAATAAGCATGAGTCATGCAAAACAATATTAACAGTAAAATCCATGTATAAGGCACTTGTATACTAAGGAGGAGTCTCACCTAAATCTTATATAGTACTGAAAAGATAAGCATAGAGAGAAGGACGAGATAAGGATAAGAATAGGGTAGAAAGCAATTACTGTAGGATAAGTTGGGTGGCTGCCCACAGACAGGAAGAAGAGGAAAGAGGATGGGGAAAAGGAGAGGGGGATATTTTTTTTACTCAGCTGGACATTGCTAAGCATCTACTAAATAGCAAACCTGACTCAAAGACAGCATGTCCACAAATGGGATTAGTGTTAGAAGGTCAACAAAGAGTTTCAATTAATTGCTGGGGGGATATGAAAATTAGATGTCCATGGTTCCCATGTTTTGATTAAACTTTTGTATGAGTTCCTGAGAATGTCATATATTCAAAGGTAAATATAAGCCATACTTTAGCTATGATCTCATGGTTGGGACCACTGTTTTTTTCAAGGTAGCTGTTAATTGAAAGGTAGCTGCCTGGTCTATGTGCCAAAATAGTTTATGTTGATGGTGAGTGGCATCAGGGACACACATCAGTAGGAAGAAAGTATGTCGATGTGAGAGGAACATGTAAATCTATTTTGGAGTGAACAACGGTATTAATCTCATTCCAAAAGGGAACAAGCTTCAACAGCTCCACCATGTATGCAGAAATGTTCCAACAATGTCCGATCCACATCTTCAACATAAAATTGGGATTTTGTGATGCATTTTGCTTAACCTGGAAGGAACATAATACCACCTGTAAAACAATTTATAGGTGTTCTCTTTTATGCAAACACATATAGAGCTATATGCCACATTGGCATATATATCATTCCAGTCTTCATTATCTAAGGTTTCCACCAGGTAAACCTCCCAAGCCATCTTGTGTGGGTCCCTCATTTCAGAACTAGGATGCACAAATTCTGCATACAATGTTGAGATAAGACCCTATTGGGCATCACTGCTGATTTCTCAGATTTTGCTAAGCATCAAATCTGATGCTGTTTAGTATGATGCTACAAATGTCCATTGGTTCATAAACCCATCCTGATGCAAACCCACTGCAATCTCACTAGCATAAACAGAAAAACCATGGGGTTTAATGCTGAATGGATCCCTCAGATTCAGGCAGACATGTCATTTTTGTATGTAAAATAACAAATAATTAAAAACATGGCATGGGTATCCTCTCAAATTGTTAACCAGGGCTGCTAGTGGAAAAATTGGGATTACAAAAAGTGTGGGGTATACCTGGTTATTTACTAGACAGCACTAGTCTTTACCAGTCATGGCTGATGGTACTATAGTAGGGGGAACAATTGGTGTGGGTTTCCCCTGCCATATGCCAAGCAGACCTACTATAGGCCATTCAACACATGCTGGACTCTGTAGAGAAGTGGGGTTCAAAATAAAATGTGACCTCCTGCTTTTTTGAGGCAGTTTTCAGCTCAGTTCATCAGCAGAAATCCTACATATATATGGGAACTTTTCATACAAGATTAGGATTGCTTTCTTTTTAAGTTAAAAGTTAATTTCAAACTGTTTCCATCAAAACGTAATGCAATGCAACATGGTTTGCCTTGTTGCAGCATTAACAAAATGTTAAGTACTGTACAGATGTGTCTGGCTACATCTTTTATCATAGTGCTCCATACAGGCTTCTAAATCGTGCATGAGAATAGCAGGACATGGTGTTGTAAGGCACAGTGAGACTTGACAATATCCATGGAATGCAATACACAGCTTCACCACTGGGTGGCCAGTGCTCCACTGAATAAGTGTGAATAATTGGTGAATAATACAGCAGTGGATGGATACAGTTTGGCACTACAGAATGCAATAGAACAGTAAGCCCTGACAGGTGGTCCAAGCACATACTGTACAGTATTGCAGAGTGTAAACAGTGTCTTTAATACAGTATTTGAAAAAATTGGCTGCGCTCAATTCATCACACTAGGTATATATATTATGAGCCACACTATAGTGAAAAATATAAAAAAGGTATTTAATATGGCAATATTGTACACAAATAAAATTATTCAAAAATATGTGGAACATATATGTGTTCCTGATAGAATATACATACATTCATACAAACAACATATAATTAATTTCAAAAAGAAATAGAACAAATTGAATGATTATAGCCAGTATTCCTGGTCTAATTGTTGCCAGAAAAGAAATGAGTAAAATGTTTCTCTTGAGTATAGATACAGTGTATCTGTGGCAGCTTTAAATTAATGCAGCAATTGGATAGAATGTTGCTATTATGTACCACGAAATAAGCTCACCCAATTCTGGTAGAAATGATGTATGTGATCTGCAGATCGGTTTGGATGTTTGACCGGACTCTCCCTATATGAAGGAGTTGTGGAAGCAGGTACCTGCAGTATCAATTGAAGAATATAGCTCTCGATATAAGCTCCTTAGCTGTTTGTGGATCGCTGGAATCTTGTGTGGCTCATAATATGTATACCTAGTGTGATGAATTGAGCGCAGCCAATTTTTTAAAATAGTATCTGAAGCAATCACACAAATTCTTCTTTTTGGCAGCAGTCTCTTCTCACATAACAGATCATCTAGGAAGTGCTATCTTCTTCAGTTTTTTTTATTCTTTAATACAGTATACAGTATTGTAGTAATTCTGCATGGCAAGCTATTTTCAGCAGTGATGTAAGGCACTCAGGGTTGCCATCACAAATTGTGGGGCCCGATACTGACAAAGAAAGCCGGACCTCCTGGGGGATGGTGCAGAGGTGGGTGGAGCTATGGGAGGAGCTACACGGTGGGGGGTTGGACATCAATTGTGCATAACCCAGTTTAAAAATTCTCAAACTTTGGGTGGGGAAGGCAGGGTGGGCATGGGAGGCACAGAGCTGGGAAGGCTGGACTAGGGGTTTACAAGGCAGGGAAGGCTGGACCTTAATTGGGGGGCACAAGGCAGGGAAAGCTGGCTGGATGAGGGGGAGGGAAGGCTAGGTACACTAGGGGGGAGGCACAGGGCAGGGAAGGCTGGACTGGGGAGGGGGACAGGGCAGGAAAGGCTTGCTGCACTAGGTGGATTATACAGGGCAGGGACCCCTACCTTGTTTCTTCAGTGGGCCCAGGATACAGAAGTGCAGAATATATTAATCAACAGCTGGAGAGACACAGCACCGCTGGTGGTATTTGAAATATGACGCTGCCCACGAGCCAATCACAGCTCATGGACCGGCAGCCAATCAGGATCGGACGCAATGGCTGCTCCTGATTGGCTGCTGGTCCACGAACTGTAATGTCTTGCGGCCAGCACCATATTTCAAATACCGCTTGTGGTGCTGTGTCTCCCCGGGTGTCGATCCATATATTCTGCACTGCTGTCACCCAGGCCCCCACTCTCTCTGGGCATGGGACTCCAAGGCCGGCAGATCCCACCTTACGGCGGCCCTGAAGGCACTCACACTGTGATGGCATGCCTTCTAAATTAGTAGTGGGGTTTTAGCAACACTGTATGAAATTGTCAATGAGCCACAACTCTCAGCCCAGAAAAAGGTGTTTTTAGATTGCAAAGTGACTGTGCATTTTATGCCGCACACTTGTGGCATTGTCAGCTTTGCTGTGCCACTTGGAGTTTGTACAACATGCCACTAATCAGTATATAGCAATAAGAGCCTTCACTGCAGCACTGCAGAAAGTGATGTATGGCGCTAACATAGTGATGGCATGTCTTAGAAACTAGTAGTGGTGTCTGAACAGTGGTGCATAAAACCATCCCTGAACTACAAATGTCAGCCCAGAAAGAGGTGTCTATGGATTACAAACTGAATGTGCGTTTTATGCCACACACTCACTAATTGGCACATTGGGCCTGATTCAGACCCGCTCACGAGCGCACAGTGCTCGCAAGCCGGTCGATGGTCTCTGACTGTGAATGTGCCGCCTCTGGCATGTGCATGCGTGAGACCCGTACTGCGAGGGCAGCTCCGTCGCAACGGGTCTCGCTACAAGACAGGGCGGCTGTCGATGGTGAGTGACAGCTCACCCATTTTGTAGATGGGGAGGGGGGGTGGCTACACTAATGCAGGCATTCCAGTAGGAATGCCTAGCGTTTGTGGGTGGCCCTACTAACATTACTTGTGATGTCAGTAGTGGACTTCCTGCTCTTTTACAGAAGGAAGTCCACTCTGGCTTGCGAGACCTGAGACCCTACCACAGGGTCTCCTCACAAGCCTGATGGTCATGATAATTGTGACCATTGCCAGGCCACTCATAAAAGCTGTGGGTGGTCACCCACAGCTTAGCGAGCGGCCTGGAGGTAAAAAAATAAATAAATCCCCACCCTGATTCAGTGTGTTCACTCGCAAACAGCGAGTACCTCTGAATCAAGCCCATAGCTGTAAGTGCTGGTCACTGCTGCACTTTGAAATCTTTGGAGTGGGTGCTATGATCAAACTACAAACTTGGTGTGCCCTCTTTATTCCTTTCCCCAAAGCAAGCAAGAGCCTTTCATTAACATTATAAAGTATGCTTTGTTAGTCATTTAAGCAGTCAGCTCAAGGTCTGCCTTTGCAATTACAGTAATTGTGCCCTAAAAAGGAAAGGAATGGTGACCATTGCTAGGACACCATCCCCCAGCCGCTAGGAGAACTGCTCTGCTACAAGGAGTTTGTACAACATGTTGCTAATTGGTACATAGCAGTAAGTGCCTACACTGCGGCACTGCAGAAATTGGTGTGTGGCACTCACATGGTGATGGCATGTCTAAGAAACTAGTAGTAATCAGAGAAGTGTGGAACTGACTCCAATAGTGATGGAACAAGTAGCAGAAGTAGAGCTGCTGAGAAAGATGATTAGCCATGAGTGAGGGGAATTCTGGGCTACTGTATATGGCAACTAATTAAATGAAGGCTGTCAATGAAGTATTAAAGAAGAGAGCTGTAAAAACAGGAGGGAGGATGACCCTGCTCTTGGGAATTACAATCTTGGGAAGATGGCAGACAAAGAGATGTCATGAGGCATGAGCATGTGGATGAGTACCTGATGGCAGAAAGCAAGCAAGTTAGAAATGGCCAAGGTACAGTAGCAGGATTGGGTGACCGACCTGGTGACAAGGTTACAGAATGCGGTGGAAGGGTACGCCTTGATGCACCAGTGGGTTTTCAGTGCATGTATAAAGAGAGATAAAGCACTGGTCATTGACCAACCAGAAAGAGCAGGAAGCAGTGTGTTAGGAGACGTGGTTGGAGATGTAAAGAGAAGTGTAGTCTTTGGAGTACAGGAGGTACAGTGCAGGAGGAGCAGAGACCTGCTTAAAAGGAAGAGAAGTACAATACAGTGGTAAAATACAATGTACTATCCTGTACAGTACTTACTTGGCTGGGGAGGGCTGTTGGGCTCAGTTGCCCTGTCCTCCTCTGCCTCATGACAGTGTCATGGCTCTGGGCCTGTGTAAAATAAATTGTTTAAAAAAAATGTAACCATGTACATATATAAACCCTGACTGTATAATTAATATTATTACACCATATTTACAGTATGTCACCACAAATGTACATTACAGTAAACAAAACATAAAAAGAGCACAATTAACAATTCAGGGGGATGTACTAAGCTCTCTAAAGTGATAAATTAGAAAGTGATAAACTACCAGCCACTCAGCTCCTAACTGTCAAGTTATAGGTTGTGTTTAAAAAATGACAGTCACAAGCTGATTGGTTCTGGACCTGCCGCTTAGTACCATAACACTCAGGACACAGTATGGCTGGAAAGCAAAGAAGTAATCAGAGAAGCATGGATCTTACTCCAATAGTGATGGCACAAGTAGTAGAAGTAGAGCCGCTGGGAGAGGAGAAAAAAGTTAGAGCACAGGCAGTACTTACTTGGCTGGGGAGTGCTGTTGGGCTACCGCTCCATCCACCTACTCCTCGGAGGAGGGAGAGGATATCTGGCAGAAGCGCCATTGACATTCAGGGGTACTTGATGGCCCCAGCACATGGAGAGGAATTAAAAAATACATTGTTTGGCTCTGTGCCATCGATGGTAGTGAACCATTGGTTCTGACAGCTGCAGCTATCAATATTGACAGCTGCAACTGTCTTTGCCCTATCACCACAGCTGTGGCAGACGAGTTATAGTGGCACGATCCACTGTAATACATCTACCCTTTGTCATGTACTGTAGCAGTGCCTTTTATTCATGTTATGTCACACAGTAGTGGCCATGGGAAAAATTACCATATGTGCGAGGGGTGAAGCTGCTATGGGGCCCAGAGCTTAGGGGGGCTCATCTCCCTTGTCAAAGTTACATGTGATACATAAATTTTCACCATTTGGTGGTACATAGGGGCCCTTACAATGTTTTGCTATGGGGCATTCAAATGCTTATTTATGCCCCTGGCAGTGGTTCTTAGGGATGACCAGCAGTAGGTTATTGGTAGCAAAACAAGTTAATATCGGCCAGCAACCATTGATGTTTTGAAAACTTTGATTGTTGATGGCCATCCTTATTTTGTTTGGCTCTCTGCCATTGATGGCATTGAAAAATTGGTTTACCGCCTTCAATGTTATTTTTTAAAAATCATCAACCATCGGTGGTTAACCATTGATGTCATAAGTCAATGTACAGTTTATGTCACACAGAGTCATTCAGGTTATGTCACACAGTAATGGTACATCATGATTGGCTATACTAACTAAAGTACTGTAACTACACAGTAATACTGTACATTCTATGCACCTTTGTAGACATTGGGGGTCTCATCTAACAAGGTTACACCAACGCCTCTGAAGTGATAAAATTGATTATTCCCGACCTATTGGGCAAGGTTACTGCATCTGACATTTAAAAATGCCTTGCACTTTTCTATATAGTTCAGCAGTGACTGATCCCACTACTGTATGAGGATCTGCAGGTCCCTCCTTGTGTAAGGACGCTGCCTTGCTGACATTTTGTACTCTATAAACAAGAAAATAACTGTGCTCTAGTACTTGAGTTGGGACATTAGTAAGCACAAGTAGAATACATAAAAATAAAAATTATTAATAAGCACAAATACCAAAAGAATAATAAATCATATACAAATAATATGGCTAAAAGGTTGAAAGCACATACATGAAATTACAATTACACACAAACATATAACTAATCAAACACTGAGACTGCTTGAAATGAATACAGAGTAAAAAAAGAGAGTTGATCAGGCTCACTATAAAATAGTGTAGATAAACACATCGAGTCCCATGTAAACAGCAAAATCTTTGAATGAATGTAGCTGTTTAATATAAAGTGATTCCGGATTGCAATTTAGTATAAACAATTAGCGGATGTAATTGCAATGACCTCAATTTTCCCTGGAGATTCTCTCTTAGAGTGTATGTATATTTACACACACTAGCTCTTCTTTAAATTATATACCTTGAATTGAAGCATAGCTCATCACAAATGATATGGCAGTAGAATGGGTTAATTGACCACACTAATTGGTGACCATTTGACTTAACTGTTGTAGATGGACCCAAATAGGTGCATAGCAGCGCACTCGATATTCATACAGTACATAGTCACTTGTAGCTCATAAATAGTGTTGTATCTGAAAAAGTGTCCTGCACAATGCTGAAGGGAACAGCCTTGTGTAATAGGCTGCTGTTAGGTTAAATCCCCCTCCTTTTTCTACTTAGTCTGACCCCTCCCTTTCATGCACCTGATTAGTACTGCTAGATGTGTGTAGATGGGACTCGATGTGTTTATCTACACTATTTCATAGAGAGCCTGATTAACTCTCTTTTTTACTCTACATACAATTCAAGCAGTCTCAGTGTTTGATTCCTTATATATTTGTGTGTAATTGTAATTTCATGTATGTGCTGCCACCCTTTTAGCCATATTATTTGTATATGATTTATTATTCTTTTGGTATTTGTGTTTATTAAACATTTTGATTTTATATATTCTACTTGTGCTTACTAATGTCCCAACTCAAGTACTAGAGCACAGTTATTTTCTTGTTTGTTCTTTAATTGAGGTTGAAAATCACCACTTTTTCTGACTTCTGCACTATTACTTGATCCTCCTACTGGTTTAGCACTGGGTATATATTTCTAATTTTGTACTCTATAATGTACACTCTAAACAGAGCAGCATGCAACACATCGGAGCATACGCATGCACAGGTCAGGTTTTACATAGTGCGACATTGCCGCATGTGTGTGGGATAAAAAGCACTGTCAGTTTGTAATCCGGAGGCACCTCTTTCTGGGTTTAGACTTGTAGTTCAGTAATGTTTTTTTGCACCGCTACTCAGACCCCACTACTAAATTCTGAGACATACCCTGACTTTATGTGCGCTGCACACCATTTTCTGCATTGCCGCAGTGAAGTCACTTACTGGTGTGTACCGATTAGCAACATATTGTATAATCTCCTAGTGGCACTGCATTGCCGACATTGCCGCAAGTGTGTGGCATAAAATGCACAGTCAGTTTGTAATCCAGAGACACCTCTTTCTTGGCTGAGACTTCTAGTTCAGTGATGGTTTTATGCAGTGCCCTTCAAACCCAGCTGTTCAATTCTAAAGCATGTTATCACTGTGTGAGTGCCACACATTACTGCATAACAATGTTGCACATCGCACAGACTGGCACTGACTTTTCTAAAATGAGCTGTTATCTGTTATATAATATATTGTAATAATGATGGCAGAACAGATTTCTAAATTGTTTTTCTAAAGTGTAATCAGGACCTCGCACACCAAATAATTTAATCCTTTTATACAGACTCAATTGCAGCTCTCTATCTATGACAACTATAGCAATTGAAAGATAGGTTGAGTCAGCCAAACAGCGGGCAATACTACAGACATTGAATTGTCTTTTTTTATGTATTCGCAGTGCAGTTTAGGAAAAGTGACATCTGGTGGACAGAAAGCTGTATTACACTCTCCGGCTTTTCCAGAGCTTTAGAGGTAAATTTACTAAAGGTCGATTTGAAGTATGATTTAGCTCACCTCAAACCAACTCAAATCGCATTGTGACAACCTAGTTTTTTTTCCAGATTAATTAATGGTCGATTTGTTTTGTGATTTGCAAAACAAATTCAATTTGATTCGGTTTTGAACAGTGATTTGCTGTTCGATTTGACATGTTAATGTACAAATCGAACGAAAAATCCCACTTCAAACCAAACTGCAAATCCCCAACTGCATTGAACTGCTTCATGCTGAAAGTGAAAGCATGAGCAGTTTGTTCTCACATAGATACATGCAGACATCAGTGAGATGCCTGCATGTATCTGACTGTAAAAAGCAAATAAAGAGTTAAAAGTAAAAAAAAAATTACGTGAGGTCCACCCCCAAAACACAACCAGCCCCAGACTTTTCAAACCCAGTCCTGGTTGACTAAGTACAGGGAAAAAATTGCATAGGGTCTCCCTGTACTTAGTTCAACCAGCACTGAGCTATGGGAACCAGTCCTGGTTCTGGAATTACAGGGAAAAATTTGCATAGGGTCTCATTTTAATTCACAGAACCAGCTCTGGACCCTTTCTAGTGGGTGATAGTAAATAAGGGTTTTGTGTTTTGGGCTATGTAAAAGTGCCAATGTTTTCCCGATGTTTGATTTGAGGTCGATTTGACTAAAATTCGATTTGATATTTGATTTTACATTCAATTTGGCCTTTAGTAAATACTCAAATGCAAAATCAAATACAAATCGAATGGAAATCGCTTGCCAAATCACTAAAAATGCCAAAATCGACCTTTAGTAAATTTGTACATTATGTTTCGGCTTGCAAAGTGACAGTTAGGAGCAGATTGGTTGGTACTTTATCTCTATTCACTTTATCTTGCTCCAAGGCTTAGTACATAGACCCCTTATGTTATGTTCTGGGTTGCTTGTGGACCCGGGGTGGTAGCAGGAGCGATCACAGAAGCAGATTTGAAAATAAAACTAGGATTTTTAATAAGTGCTTGAGTAGACATATAATGTGGCAGTAAATAAAAGTCCAGGAAAATATAAATGTGCACAAGAGTTCTGTGGTGGGAGCAAAAGGGTTAATGTCCAGGTAGAAACAATTAGAGCTGTCCAGGTGTGCAGGTAGTGAAAATGAAAATAATCAAGCCAGGTTTGCAGGTAGTGAACTGAAAATAATCAAGCCAGGTTTGCAGGTAGTGAACTGAAGCGCAGGATGTCAGCAGGCTCAGGCACTCAGGTATGGGCAAGGGTGATGGAGAAAGCAGGGTAGTCCAGTGGGAACTAGGAGCTGACAGGCAGACAGCGAATTCACAGGAACAGGAAAGCACAGAGAACTCCCTCTCAGCTAGGCTGAGATACACGTTGCACTGGCAAAGAAGGAAGGCACTGACCCTTCCTAAATACCCCATGCCGTGCTGTTACTGGCCGGAGGGAACATGTGACTCACCAGGATTGGCCAGCCGCATCACATGGCCAGAAGGCAAGATGCCGGCGCCCATGCCAAACGGAATGGAGACGCCGCCAGGCCTCACCAGTGCAGAGTGACAACAGGACCACACAACAACGCGCGCAGCCAAAGCCCCCCGCCAGACACCAGCTCCGCCACCAGACAGCCCGCGCCACAACGACCTCACAGGTAACACCCGCCTAGCGCCATGCTGACGTACCCTGGCCGTGACAGTACCCCCCCTTTTTGGGGTGGCCTCAGGACACTCACCAAGCTTCTCCGGATGGGCAGAATGGAATCTCCTGATGAGCGTGGGAGTGTGGACATCACGAGTATCGGTCCAGCAATGTTCCTCTGGACTGTAACCTTTCCAGTCCAACAAATACTGAAGATGACCTCTGCGCAGACGAGAATCCAAGATCTGGGCAACTTCAAACTCAACTCCTCTCTCCATCTGGACTCAAGGAGAAGCAGGTAGAGCATTATGGAACTTATTCAGGACTAGGGGCTTTAATAAGGAAACATGGAAGGAATTGGGAATTTTTATGTATGGGGGTAACTGTAAACGGTAGGCCACTGGATTAATGACTTCTGTTATGGTGAAGGGACCGATGAAGCGGGGTGCGAATTTCATAGACGGAACTCTTAGACGAAGGTTCAGAGTAGACAACCAGACCTGGTTTCCTACTTGCATGCATGGAACTATTCTATGCTTCTTATCGGCCTGGGTCTTATAGCAAGAGGATGCCTTCAACAAATCAGACCGTACTTGAGTCCAGATGGCAGCAAAATTCCGCACCGTGTCCTCCACGGCCGGAACATCAAAAACAGGCAGGCTTCGGAATTCGGGGAAACACGAGGATGAAGGCCATATACAACCTGAAATGGCGTTTGGTTAGTTGACGAGTTGTAGGAAGCATTATGTGCAAACTCAGCCCACGGCAGCAAGGCAGCCCAATTGTCCTGGGAAGATGACATAAAAATTCTTAAGAAAGTCTCTAGATCTTGAGTAACTCTCTCGGTGGAGCCGTTGCTTTGCGGATGGTAGGCCGTGGAAAAGTTTAACTTCACTTGAAGAACAGAACACAAAGCCCTCCAGAATTTTGCAGTAAACTGCACACCACGGTCAGAGACAATTTCAGCAGGAAGGCCTTGTAGATGAAATATGTGTAGGACAAACAACTGTGCCAGGTCAGGGGCAGAAGGTAACTTCTTCAACGGTATATAGTGAACCATCTTAGAAAATTGGTCTATTACAACCCAGATAGTGTTGAAACCTTGAGAGACTGGCAGGTCTGTGATGAAATCCATGAAGAGATGCGTCCATGGACGTGATGGAGTAAGTAATGGAAGCAATTCCCCAGCTTGAGCTTGTCGTGATGATTTATGCTGGGCACAGGAGGAGCTGGAAGAGATAAACTCCATTATATCTGTCTTCATAGAAGGCCACCATTAGTGTCATTTCAGGAACTCCAAGTTCTTCTGAGTGCCTGAGTGCCCTGCGAAGCGAGAGGAATATGCCCAAGTGAGAAGCTGCTTCCTTAATTCCGGGGCCACAAATGATTTTCCCGTAGGAGGCTGAAGTTGTAATGAGGCAAAAACTCTTGATTCCAAGACAGGGGTATTGCTTTGATTTTCAGATTGATCATCACAGAGGAGAGATCTCGATAGGGCATCAGCCTTCTGATTAAGAGCTCCAGACCGGAAGGTCAGGGTGAACTGAAACCTGGCAAAGAATATTGCCCAGCGGGCCAAACGAGGACTCACACATTGGAGGTTTTTGAGAAATAGGAGATTTCTATGGTCCGTAAATACAGTAAATGGAAACTTGCCGCCTTCTTGCAAATATCTCCTTTCCTTCAATGCCAACTTTACAGCTAGTAGTTCTTGCTCACCTATGGCGTAGTTCCTTTCGGCAGGAGAGAATTTTTTAGAAAAGAACCCACACGGATGGACTCGGTTGTCCTCATAACGTTGAGACAAGACTGCTCCCACAGCTTCAGATGGTGCATCTACTTCCAACAAAAAAGGCCTGTCCAGATCGGGTTGTCGAAGAACTGGTGCTGAGAAAAAGGCCTGTTTTAGAAGATGAAAGGCAGACTCTGCCTCAGGTGACCATTGGGCAGGATTAGCACCTTTGCGGGTCAAGGCTGTAATGGGAGCCAGCAGTGTAGAAAATCCCTTAATGAAGCGTCTATAAAAATTTGTGAAGCCAAACAATCTCTGGATGGCCTTCAGTGTCTGAGTTCGGGTCCAATCCAGAATTGCCTGTACCTTCTTGGGGTCCATTTCTAAACTGGAGCCAGATATTACATAGCCGAGAAAAGGTACACTGGGCACTCCAAAGACGCACTTCTCCAGTTTGCAGTAAAGGTGGTTTTCTCTCAAATTGGTCAAAACTTCTTTAACATGTTCTTGATATTTAGCCACAGAGGGTGAAAAAATCAGTATGTCATCCAGATAGACAACAACCGAAAAATATAACAGATCCCGGAAAATCTCATTAACGAAACTTTGAAAGACAGCAGGGGCGTTACACAATCCAAAAGGCATTACTAAATACTCAAAATGTCCATCTCTGGTATTAAAAGCGGTCTTCCATTCATCGCCAGCTCGGATACGAATGAGGTTGTAAGCCCCTCTTAGATCTAATTTCGAAAAAATGACAGCGTCCGTGACCCTATCAAACAACTCAGTAATCAGGGGAAGAGGGTATCGATTCTTTACAGTAATGTCATTAAGGCCTCGATAATCGATACATGGTGTTAGACCACCGTCCTTCTTGCCAACAAAGAAAAACCCAGCTACGGCAGGTGAAGTAGAGGGGCGAATGAACCCCTTTGCCAGGTTGTCCTGGATGTATTCGGTCATGGCTTGAGTCTCAGGCAAGGACAGCGGATAGGTACGACCACGAGGTGGTATCTTATCAGGTATCAATTCAATTGGACAGTCCCATTCCCTATGAGGGGGTAAGATATTTGCTTGTTGCTCAGAGAACACGTCGGCGAACATCTGATATTCCTTGGGAATGGCAGAAGAAACTAATGGAACTGTCTTTCTCACAGGTCGAATTTTTGGAAGACAGGATTTCTGACAGTCCATACTCCATGACAGAATCTGCATAGAACTCCAATCAATCCTGGGATTATGTTGACGTAACCAGGGTAGACCAAGAACAATTTCTTGAGAGGCCTCTGATATCACCAGGAATTTTAAGGACTCAGAATGAAGTGCCTCAATTCGGACCACTACTGCTTGAGTCTCTTTGGTGACTATCCCGTTAGTTAGAGGGCGTCCATCTATAGAGGTCAGAGAGATGGCATGGTTGAGAGACAAACAAGGAATCTGAAATTTATCTATGAAACTAGATGTTATGAAACTTCCGGCTGCTCCCGAGTCGAGTAGAGCAGTAGCAAAGACAGGTTTGGGTTTAAGATCCAAGGCTAGGGTAATCGTAAAATCTTTAATTTTTGGAGACGGGTTCATAACTCCTAACTTGATGTCTCCAGGGTCAGTTAGGATTTGGCATTTCCCAGTTTACGGGGGCAGGAGATTAGCAGGTGACCGGACTCTCCGCAGTACAGATAGAGGTTCTTTTGCATTCTTCTCTGACGTTCTTCTTTAGAGAGGTGTGTATGATTCACCTGCATAGGCTCCTCTTCAGTAGGGGAAGGAATGGGACGGGTAGAAATGGAGGGGGTAAATGACCTTTGCCGGTCAGTTCTGTTTTTTTCAGCCTGACATTCCCTGAAGTGTAGGTCAACTTTGATACACAATTAAATCATGTCGTTCAGATTAGTAGGAAGCTCTCGAGTGACTAGATCATCCTTTAGTCGGTCTGACAACCCATGCCAGAAGGTCGAGGTGAGGGCTTCCTCATTCCATTTGAGCTCTGATGCTAAAATTTGAAATTGCACGGCATATTGACTGACAGGATGGACCCCTTGTCTCAGTGTCATGATGTTTGATGATGCTGATACAGTACGCCCAGGTTCATCGAAAATCCTCCTGAAGGATGACACAAAGCCTGCGTAATTATCCAGCAGCAGATCTGAGCGCTCCCAGAGTGGGGAAGCCCATTCCAAGGCCTGGCCGGATAACAGAGAGACTATATAGGCCACTTTAGTTCTTGCAGTTGGAAAGTTGTCAGGCTGCAGGGTAAAATGTATGTCACACTGATTTAGGAATCCTTGGCAGAGTTTAGGATTGCTGTCAAATTTATTTGGTAAAGGAAGACGTAAGCGGGGAGATGATCTGCCTCCTGTATTCCCAGATGCTGATGCGGATGTAGATGCTGGTACTTCAGGGGTAGAAAAGGAAGTTTGCAAACTATCCTGTCGCTTGGACATCTCATGCAGAAATTGAGCCATCTGATGCTGCATGTTTTCCAGATTTTCTAAACGACCAGAAATGCACGTGAACAAATCCACTCCTGACTCCTGATCCGTGGCCGGCTCAATGGGGCCAGTGCAAACTGTTATGTTCTGGGTTGCTTGTGGACCCGGAGTGGTAGCAGGAGCGATCACAGAAGCAGATTTGAAAATAAAACTAGGATTTTTAATAAGTACTTGAGTAGACATATAATGTGGCAGTAAATAAAAGTCCAGGAAAATATAAATGTGCACAAGAGTTCTGTGGTGGGAGCAAAAGGGTTAATGTCCAGGTAGAAACAATTAGAGCTGTCCAGGTGTGCAGGTAGTGAAACTGAAAATAATCAAGCCAGGTTTGCAGGTAGTGAACTGAAGCGCAGGATGTCAGCAGGCTCAGGCACTCAGGTATGGGCAAGGGTGATGGAGGAAGCGGGGTAGTCCAGTGGGAACTAGGAGCTGACAGGCAGACTGGCAGACAGCGAATTCACAGGAACAGGAAAGCACAGAGAACTCCCTCTCAGCTAGGCTGAGATACACGTTGCACTGGCAAAGAAGGAAGGCACTGACCCTTCCTAAATACCCCATGCCGTGCTGTTACTGGCCGGAGGGAACATGTGACTCTCCAGGATTGGCCAGCCGCATCACATGGCCAGAAGGCAAGATGCCGGCGCCCATGCCAAACGGAACGGAGACGCCGCCAGGTCTCACCAGCGCAGAGTGACTACAGGGCCGCACAACAATGCGCGCAGCCAAAGCCCCCCCGCCAGACACCAGCTCTGCCACCAGACAGCCCGCGCCACAACGACCTCACAGGTAACACCCGCCTAGCGCAATGCTGAAATTCCCTGGCTGTGACACCTTAGGGACTTAAAGCTGTTCCATCGAAATTTCTATAAACTGCTGTTGGTGTCATCAGTTGTACCAATCTTGACATACCTGTATTGCTGACTTATCGTGTGTGCTTTTGAGCTTAGAGGTACCATATTAATAAAACAAGGTAAAAATGCCCAAGTATACTGACACTAAGGGATAAACTTACAATTTTAATCAATTATGATTGATTTTAAATCAATCTAAATTGATGTTGTGTTTCAGTGGCTAAATTGCACATTTACTAACACAATAAGTTTTGTATTGATGTTTAAATGCTTGTAAATGTACAATTTAGCCCCTGAAACACAACATTGATTTAGATCAATTTAGATCGATTAAAATCGACATTTAGTAAATTTAATCTTAAGAGTTGGTTAATTTCTGATAGAAATATAAAGTAAACAATTTATAAAAAAAACTTTTTTTCTTTTTTTAATTTATTAATGTTTTACTCCCTAATATTAAAATTAATGGAAAAGTAAGCCAAATACCATATATTCATTCTACTATATACATTTTTCTTGTAGTTTCCAGAATTACTCAAAATTTATATCTGAGAAATAGCGCCGTAAAAAATATAATTTCAGCTGCCATTTTGTACTAATGGCAGTTACTAAAACTGCAATGATCCAAGGTATTGTAGACAATAACAAGACAATGACTTTCCTTTTAGTGAAATATATCATATAACAATTCAAAAGTATCATACTTTAAATTCTGATATTGTGAAAACTTATTCAACTTAAATGTAAGAAAGTAGTATTAAAAGGATATTTTTATATTGGTTTTCAATGTATATTAGGTTTAAAAATGTTTCTGAAAATGTATGTACAGTAAACATACAGTACATACAAAAACTGAAATTTTAACTGTTTACTTATATGTTATGCAAACTGTAGAGTAATGTTTCTTATCGAGATTTTCACTGTCCTTACTCAAGTGACAAGAGTAAGTTACTCTAGTTAATGAACCATGATTAGTTGCCTAACAAAAATTATGTAGTTAAATACAGTAATAAACATAATATTAAATGTGTCATCATTATGGCTTAATCAGGAACTAGGAAAAAAAATATAAGTACAGGTTGAGTCTCTCATATCCAAATATTCTGAAATACAGAATATTCCGAAATACAGAATAATTTTGGCATGACTGAGTTAATGAAACTTTTGATTTTTGATGGTTCAATGTACACAAACTTTGTCTAAGGCACAAATTATTAAATATATTTTATAAAATTACCTGCAGGCTGTGTGTATAATGGCCCTGATTGAGAGCCGGACGCTCTGACCAGAGCGCTCGCTCTGAATCAGGGCCCACCTCCATTAATATGGAGCGTCCTCCTGGACGCTCGTATAGCTGTGGGTCACCACCCACAGCATATACGAGCGGGCAGGGTGATGGTCGCGATGGTCTTGACCATCGCGACCATCGCCACTGCGAGCAGAAGCCTGCGGTTGAGTTTCTCAACCGCAAGGCCAGGAGTGATTTTGGCTCTATCAGAGCCAAAATCACTCCCACTGACATCACTAGTGATGTCAGTGGGGCCGGCTTCAGACGGTAGACGTTCCCTTGGGAACGCCTCCGTCTGGGAGGCTCGCCCACCAAAGGGGGTGTGCTGTCAATCAACATCGTCAGCACGCCCCCTTTGATCAGACACTCCGAGCAAAGGAAAGTCCTTCACTCGGTGCGTCTCGCACATGCACATGAGGGAGCTCCCTCCGTCGTGCGCATGCGCAGTGCAGACCATAGACCCACTTGCAAGCGGACAGCCGCTCGCGAGTGGGTCTGAATCAGGCCCAATGTGTATATGAAAAATAAATGAATTTAATTTCTGTACACAAACTTTGCTTGAGCCACAAAATTATTAAAAATATAGTGTAAAGTTACCTGCAGGCTGTGTGAATAAGGTGTATATAACACATAAATGCATGCTGTGTGTATATTTGAGTTCTTTTCCCAAGATATTTCATTATGATATGCAAATATTCCAAAATACAGAATATTCCATTATCCAAAATAACCCTGGTCCCAAGCATTTTGGATATGGGAGACTCAACCTGTATAGCCCTATTCCATCCCAAAAATATGAGTTGTTTTAGATTACATGTGGAGTCACTAATGCTGATTCTCAGTTCAAAGTATATGTATAAGCATCCAAATACTTGAATAAGTTTGAGAATAGATAAACACCATGTTTGATATGTATTTTTTGTTAGGTAGTTTAAGAGTTGAAAGGTTGGGTGTGTGGTTAGGTATTGGTCATTTGAGGAGCATAAGCCTATTGTAGGCTTCAAGGGGAAGGCTTAGAGGACCCATATAAATAGCCTGGTGAGAGGAGCCATCTTCCTTTTTCCAGTTTATTTAACCAGGCTGGCTAAGTGTCAAAACCATTGAACTTTATCTGTCTGTCTTCCTCTTGTTTTCTTTTCAATTTCATACTTCATTATCTCTTCCCCATTTCATTCCATCCTCTCTGTCTCCTTTTATTTTCTCCTTTCCTGCCTTCTTTGTTTCCTGATTGAACCCCACTCCCTTTCAACACCCGGCTCCTCTTTCTCCACTGTCCCCTGCTGGTGCCATCACCAGTGCCCTCAACAAGCCCTGACCCCGCCATTCAGCTCCCCCCTCGCTGCTTGATAGAGGCCGTGGCTCTACTCCCAGCCTGGCGCGGGCCGTGGCCCAGTCTGTGATTCCACGCCTTCTCATCCTTCACTGCCTGCTCCTGAGTGCCGGTCACTTCCATGGCTTCCTCTCTGTTATGGCCACTTGGCTCCACGGTGGTGCTGCAAGCAGCCCATCCAGCCCCCACTCCCTGGTCCCACTTTCACAGTGCCAGGTCAGCCCGTACCCTGCATCGGCAGCTGGCCCATCCCACAGGATCGCAGTGGCCATTTTGAAAAGCTCTCAAGTGCCTCATGATGGCAAGCACAGCGCCCCCTCCCCCTGCCCCCACTGATTTAAGAGCAGGGGAGCCCCTTCATGCACAATCCTCACCACTTATTTTCAGCCCCAGGGACTCCCCCTTAGTGTAGAGTCTTCTGTGGGATCCCACAATAGCAGGGCCCCAAGCACACCACCCCCCAAGTTGCTCCCCACTGTTTCCTCCGCACCCATGAGAAGGGGTTACTCCCCATTGCCTTTGGGGGCATTTTGCATGCTGCAGATTAATCAACCCCATTTAATTCTATAATTTCACATCAGCCTGGCTGGTCCCTGTATTTTCCTTCCACTGGGCTGCCATGCACTCCCATTGCAATTTTCTGCCTCTTACTGATCACCAACCTCTCTGTAGCACCAGCCATTACTCCCCACTCCAGTGCAGTATGTTTCACCCGCCACTTACCTTGGCTTTGTTGCCTTTTTACAGGGGTCGGCACCTTACTACCAGGCATATCAGCTGTCTTTTCCCTGACCACATGACCCATAGCTGCATATTCCCAAACCCCTCACATGCTTCAACCCCCTCTTCTCCTTCCTACCCCCTTTCCCCTGAGCTGCCAGCACCTGCTCCCCTAGCTCCACTGGCTACGACATCCCCCTCCAGCATAGGTACTTTCTGTTCCCCTTGACTCACCAGTTATTTTTTTGAGCCCCCAGGTCACAGTTTCAGGGTGTTCCAGGCCCATGTCAAGGTCATGTGGATGAAAGGGGTGGTACCAAAGTTGACTAAACTCAAGTCAAGTCATGGTGGGCACACAGCGCAGCGAGGGACAGTTGATGGACACACAGGAGGCAGTGGCTGGTCCTTCAGCATCCGGATTTGGTGATCATGATGTTATCCCATTGTGCAGTGCGCATTCCCCATTCTCTGATGATTACAGCGATTCTTTCAGTTCATCTGAAAGACCGCACAAGCTCATGGGATACTAAATTAAAGGAAAGCGGGAGAGCCCTAAGAGGTTTAGCACAGTTTCAGCAACTAAGGTGCCAGATGCTGTGGATGATATGGTTCACTGCATGAATACAGCCATCCTTAGGGAGTTAAGACCATAAATAAGGGAGCAGATCAGGAAGGGTAAATTAGTGGATATGTTTGCAATTATGGCCAACACAAAAAAGGCTTTGGATCAGGCTAAGTCAGCTGATGTAGTTGCGAAGGAAGCCCACCATTCATACCAGAATTGGGCAGCGGGTATGTATGTTTTTGCAGTGTGCTACCTTGAGTCCAGGCCTGGGGAGTATGGGAATTTTCTTAAATATATGCATATGGTATACGGCATGCACTCGTCAGCTAAGGGAACCACTTGGCGGCAATATGATGAGACGTTTCAGAAAAAGTAGGAAGGGGAAGCAGTATTTCAGTTCAGGTTCAAGGCTGTAGAGGTTTGGCTTGAAGTCAACCAACAGCCTTGTGTGCCTGTGGACCCTTCAGCTAAGCATAAGCAGCCTATTCTGGCTGGACCCAGAGGTGCGAGCATTGGTCACAGCAAATGCTATGCATTTAATAATGTACAGTGTAATAAAGGATGGGCTGTTGGTACAGGCACATCTGCATGCTCTGCGGGAGCAGTCACCTAGCCAAAGAATGTGGGTGATTTGGCAGTGCAGGGACAGGTTGAGGAGATCAGCACAATGAGCAGCACAGAGGTGTTAAGTAAAGCACCTTCACCGGTTGACTTAAGGGTTTTGAAGAGATGGTTGGGACATTATCCTCTTAGGGAGGAAGCGGCCTTTTTGTTACATGGTTTTAGTGAGGGCTTTCATTTACCTTTGACACGAGAGATCTTAGTGGTATCTAAGAGGAATCTTAAATCAGCGTGCGATCATCCAAAAGTCATTACAGGTAAGATTGAGGTGGAAGTTAGGTTGGGACGCATGTGCCTGGATTGAGGGTCAGTCAACTATGCATTAGATCCATCAGATTGCCTCATCATTTACCAATCTTTTGAACAGACCCTGGAAATAGTACAAAGTTTTGGAAGGAGGGATTAGCTAAGGTGGATATTGAATCCGCTTTTCGGCTGTTGCCCCTTCACCCCGAGTCATTTAATTTTATGGGGTTTAAAGTAGAGGGGCTCTATTACTTTGACAGATGTCTGCCGGTGGGCTGTCATATTTATTTTTCTTTCTTCGAGTATTTTAGTTACTTTTTGCAGTGGTGCATCCAGACAGGTACAGAACATACTGGTGTGTCCCACTACCTGGATGATTTCCTATTAGTGGGGCCAGCAGATACCCGGGTTTGTAAGGATTTACTTTTTTCATTGCAGGCCTTGTTCGCCGTTATGGGAGTCCTGTTTGCTCACAACAAGACGGAGGGTCCAGTTACGCACCTGTCTTATTTAGGTATATAAATCGATACCTTCCTAGAATTATACTGCTTACCTATGGAGAAGGTGTGGCTATTGGGGAGTTGCTAGAAGCATTTGTTTTAGCAAAAAAGGTCTCGCTGAAGCTGTTGGGTCTCCATAATTTTGCCTGTAAAATCATACCTATGGGAGAGAGCCACTGCAGGAGTTAGAAAGCTTCACCATCTCATCCACATATCGCAGGATCTGAGAGAGGATCTGTGCATTTTGGATGATATTTCTGTATGAATTCAACGGTGTCTGGAAATGGCTCCCAGAACCGGTTACCAATCCGAACTTCAACTGTTTACGGATGCCTCCGGTGCCTTCGGCTTTGGTGCTTTTTTGGAAGAGGAGTGGTGTGCAGTGCTTTGACTGGATTCTTGGAGGGTTCTCAGCCTAACCAAGAACATCCTGCTTCTGGAGCTTTTCCCAATTGTAATGGCTGTGGAGCTGTGGGCTATCAGTCTTTGCAATAGGCGAATCCTGTTTTGGTGTGGTTCAGGCTGTCAATAAAGGGCGAAATCACCCCTGGCCTTGCGGTCGTTGAGGCATTTGAAACTTCTTTGCTTGCAAAGGAATATTGAGTTTAGGGTGCAGTTCCGGGTGTTTCAAACGAAATAGCGGATGCCTTATCTCGTTTTCAGTGGGACAGGTTTTGTTTGCTCATGCCTTTTGATAGTTTACATGGTATAATCTGTCCCTTTTCTTGATAAATTCAAGTAAAAAAATTAAATAGTTTAGTTTCTTTTATAGAAAATTTGTTTGGAGTTGAGGAACATTCTTCAAACTCACTTTCATCTGTGTTGTCACTTTCACTGGATGAAATTAACATTTCCACATCACATTCAACTTTGCACAAAGAACTGAATGATGGTACAGGTAAATCTTCGCTATGTGGTATTGTTTTTTTTGCAGAATTCATACTTGGGTATTCCCATTTGTGTTTCCTAAATCGATTCATACCCTTCACATTTAAAGCACAAAAATAGCAGTCACTCAAGTGATCTATTGGCTCACACCACATCATTGGTATGCTGAAATGAAGTCTTTTTCAATCACCTTTAGTCCAAATGCAGAGTGATTCAATGCAGGTTTTACAAACTTTGTTAGGCACCCAAATCTTGTCGTGATGGCTTATGTGAGCCTGATACACTTGTTTTACGAATACAGTTATATTTTTTCTTTCTTTTCAACACTATATTTGTCACAAATATAACAAGGAACATCAGGGTTGTTAGTATGCAGTCTCTGAAAATAACTAATTTTTACGGCAAAAATGTTTTGTTTCACACATTCAGTGCTAACTCCCAACAAAAGCTGAGGACGTAATGAAAAAAACAAGCCCAAACGGCGGGAAATTGGTTGTGGTGGGATAGAGAGAGGGCCGAACAAAGGAACAGGAGGTGTACTAACTGCATCAGTTGGTCTTCTCCATTGAAAACTGGAGCCAATTCAGCTATAGCAAAGATCTAATGGTAAAATAGGACCTGCAAGTACTCTCAAATCGATATTAAATCCTTGGCAAGAAAAAAAAATAGTAATAGTGTTATTAGCGCAGGAGTGACTGGGGTAGCATCTTTCCTTTAAGAGCGGAAAGTTGGTCACCACCTAAAGGGGGGGGCCTGGTCTCCATTTGCAGGGAGGGGCCAATGCTGTGCCGAATAAGGTACTGCCTCAGGTCGGTCTGCGCAGGGCGGGATCCGTCCCTATTATTTAGTGTTAGTATCCATTGGGGAGTGGCCTCGGAGCACTGTTTTTTTCCTGCCACCTACAGTTTCTAAAATTTCAATTTAATCAATAAATTCTGGCTGTGACCTCTTTTAATTCCATATACAAGTGTCAGAGTGTTTATTTCTAGGTTTAGGCTTAAGTTAAGTTAACAAAAGGGAATGATAAAACAAATGGGTGACTTACTAGTTCTGCATCAGGAGCATGTCAGCCAGGTTTATGTCAGCTTTTTTCCAGATTTATGTCAAGCGTAGATCTGATACACTAACACCCAACCAGGTGATAAGCACAATTATTTTTTTAACAATTATTTTTTCAATAAGTGCAATAGCTATTAGGTCCTATTTAAATTAGTGATGATTGGTTTGGATTCCAAACCCACCCAAACATCAGGAATCTGAGTCAATTTGAGCTGTGGCTCAGGTCATCCCACCTGACTCAGATTCCGCTTTGAGGCAAAACATAATCCCTGCAGCATCAGATTCTCGCAAGTTTTGGATTCCATATAAGGCACTGCGGATGGGACTTGGTGCCATTTCCTTGTCAGGTATGCTACTGTATGCTGTGTTGTACTCTGCCTTATAGGCTGTGCTATGTCCAGACTCACAAGTGGCTGTGTTGCATAGTCAATGCATATATGGGGTTCATGATGCTGTATGCTGTGCTGTATTTTGCTGTAGTATTTATCTGTATGTAGTGTACACATGTTGTTCACCCATGCTCTCTACTCCTCCCTCATAAATTTGCTCCGGATTCAAAAAACTTAATTAAATTTACTACGAATCAACCCTTCCTTTCCCTGCCTTCAACTACATACATACTCCATCTCCCTGAGGCCTCATGATTAATTAAAACATTTGTTTCCTGATATGCCATGTTGGAAGTTGAACTGCCATGTGTTTGTGCCACCCACTTCTGTTGCTTATCTTAGTCAGCCAGCTATCTCGGTGCAACCTTTTGGCCTAACCTGGATGAAAACAATATTGTAAGCTTGTCAACATTTTCTGGTAATTAGTGGAAATTAATGTATTTGAGGTTATTAATACTCTAGGAACAGAAAAGGCTAAAATTATGTGATTTTTAGCTTTTTTGTAAATTTTTGGGAAAAAAAAACAAATCCAAAACCAGACAAGGTATTACAACCAAAACCAGAAAAAATGTTCCACAGCACATTTTATCTAAATTTTATTTTTCTGGTCTTGTAGGAATGAAAGTGGCAAAATGTCATTCTAAAATACACCCACCAAACCCTTTGATTGATACGATCAATGATAAAAGCACTTTAAGTTCCAAAGGTACATCAGAAAATAGAAAATCAGAAATGATTAGCTACAGTAGAGTAATCCATATTGCTTCTGTCATGACAAGAGTTGCAGTATTAGTGAGTTGCCAATGAGACTGGATGATACGCATGGTTATAGGGCCGGAATATAGGAGGGGTGACAGGTGGTCGCCCCGGGGCCCCCACACATAGAAGGCCCCCACAACTAGTAAAAAACAAACCAAAAGGAGCACAGCGTTTAGCTGTCTGTGATCCCGTCATCTGTCTCCAACTTGGTGGCTTCTCATGGACCCTAACCAGTGAAGGATTAATGTGGTGCCACTTTGCTGGAAATTACGCTGACCAGGAACTATTTCCTTTGAGATATGTGGTTATTTGAGATATATAGATGACATTTTCCTCCTCTGGTTGGGCACCCCAGAAAGTTTTCTGAAGTTAATGACTGATCTTATATATATAAATGTGTGTATACACTGTACATATATATACATACTGTATGTGTGTGTACAGTATAATATATATATATATATATATATATACATATATATATATATATATATATACATATATATATATATATATATAAAATATAGTATGTGTGTGGTATAGATAGATACATATATATATATATATATATATATGTGTGTACAGTACATATATATGTGTATATATATATATGTACACACATCACATTGTTTGACCGGCACCCCCTATAACCTTCCAACAATAAGCCTGGGTGTCGGACCTTCAGTCATAATATGCAGACAGTGGTGGACGGCACTCAGCTGGGTTTGCCCAGGAATGAAAACACAGGCTAAGCTGTTTGCCTGTGTTTTTATTCCTGGATAAACCCCACTGAATGCCATCCACTACTGACTGACTATATTTATATTTTCTGTATGTGTATGTATATATATATATATATATATATTCAGATTGGAAATGGGCACCCCAAAAATGTAAGTTAAATTGGGTGCCAATTTATGCAGTAGTAAATATACTTGCAAGAAAAGGGTACCCCATATCTCTCAAGCTTGAGAAATGGTATTAAGTTGCCCGAAACGCAACTCACCAATATATCACTTTAATAATGTGATTGATAGGGCCCCCACAAGTTTGTTGCCCAGGGGCCCCCGCAGGCCTTAATCCGGCTTGTGGTGTCAGCAGGTGAAGAAGCTAGCTAAAGATTTGAGCAGGAAAACTTGTGTCAAGTTCTACAGTGGAGATATATAGCACTGTTGTTGTCCATTGGGGTCAGTCTGAAATGGGTAGATGGACAGTAGTTATGCTTCTAAAGAATAATGTGTAGTACATACACTATTGTCTGCTGAAATACTTGAGAGACTATTCATACAAGTACCTGTTCAGCATACTGTATGCTGCCTGAATAAAATAGTAAATACACCTTCCTTGCCACAAAATGTAAGATATTATACCAGAATCTTTTTCAGCGTACATTTCAATTAGACAAAGTATATTGAATATAAGCAGCCATTTAGCATATACTTCAATAATAGAATGTGTAGTACCTACTGTCTGACTAAATACTTGGGAGAATATTCAGGGAGCCATACAAGTACCTATTTACAGTAGAATACAGTACGCTACCATAAGAGAAAGTGTAATACAGATTTGTTAGGGAATTTAGACTGTAAGTGGTATATTTAATAAAGAGGAGATGTTGCCCATAGCAACCAATCAGATTTTATTTAACATTTACCTAGCACCTTCTAGAAGATCATAGCTAGAATCTGATTGGTTGCTATGGGCACAACTCCAATTCTAAAAACTCTTCCTTTAGTAAATTTACCCCTAAGCTCTAGTGTAACAGACTGATGTGAATGACAAATGTTCTCTATACAGTGCTGAATAAAATGGTGGTAATATATAATTAATTATCATAATAATTAAATACAAACTAAACTATTGGAAAATAAATTGTCAAAGTAAAAAAATAGTGAGTGATCCTAAAGTAGTAGCTAGTTGGCCTTTTATGTGATGTTTCTAATAATTCCACCAAGCACACCTTGAATTGCATCAAGCAAACAGATTGCTTTTATTGGGACATCTCCCAAATTTTGCACATTGACATTTATATGGTGGACAAAAGGATGTTGTGCGCATAAAAACATTTTGCTGCAGATTTTGTGCTTTGTACATAACCCTTAATATAACTACATTGATTGGTACACATAAATATATGTAAATGTTATCTACATGCATGCCCGATAAGTTGCAAATAATACTCCCTGAAGGTTTGTACACAATCCATCTAGTTAAACTGTTTCTATAGATGACTTTAAATTAGTAGCTGGTACATGCTTGCATGCTAAATAACGTAATGCATTGATTTAATATGGCTTTGCGTTAAATATATATTTTCATATCATACTTCTTAATGGCTTATATTTGTTGCCTTCAAATATGGAATTATATTTTGAACACGTATAAAGCACCAGAGCAGTGCCAAATCACAATTCAGTACAAACATAGAACTGTACTGTACCTGAGGGATTTAAAAACACAGCTGAAAATCACAGGAAACTATAATGATAAATACTGTATTTAGTAAATATTGCTAGAGGGTATGTACAGTTACAGTCAATAAATTGTCATCCAAAATGAAAACTGTTCAACTTTGTAATTATTACATACAATTAACTCTTCCCTGTTCTAACCACTGGACCTGTAATGAGCTCCTAGATATAGTTTTTTTAAACATAATGGAAATACAATGGATGAGACTTGCCAAGGACTAGAAGCATGTAGCCTCCTCCAGAAATACAAGATCCCAAATAAATATAATGTTCATATACCCCGGATAGCAGCACTGATTTTTTAAATCTAACTTTGGGTGATAAAACTGACCACTATAATTGTTGAACCTGTAAGTGTGGTTCTTTATTTATTGAACCTGCTCTTTAATTGATATAAAACATTTTATTTTTTTTCCCACAGGCATCATCTGCACAATGCTAAGTAATTTATCTTGCACATCTATTTTTTTCTTATTCTTTTTTAACTTTTTATTGTGCAGTGTATGACTCTTTTCTTGCTAATACCTTATTAATCCTCACCGCTGTGCCAAACATTGTATTAAAAACTATTTTCTTTAGTTCATTTTCAAAAGTTTCTTATTGTGCTCAGATAAAAAACATAAAAACAACAACTTTGATTTTAATTGAGTTCTGCATCACTTCAGAGATTATATTTTTATTGTTTTCTCATAGGAAAACTAAAGTTACAATGACTATAAAGGCAAAACAGTTCTAATACATTAATACAAGGAAAGTAAAATAGTCTCCTAATGAACGACTGCACTGTTGAATATAATTTAGGATTAATTATCTTCCTAGCTACTGTATATTCTTTTACAGTCATTCTGCCTCCATCAGCACTATACCTAAAATTAATTTGCTGGATTTTAATAGCAAATTGACTCCCTTTGTAATTATGGTTCAAATGTTAGTAAAAAAACGTTCACACTAAAGGGGGAGTCATTTCTTTCCAAACTTGCCGCCACAATGTTCAGCAGTGAAAATCATGGGAGAATACGGTACATTGACATCAATAAATGCTATAAGATGTGATAATAAATTATTAATGTTATTGGTCACAAAATGCCTTCAACAGACCCAAATGTAGGCACTTTATAGTCATCACTTAGAGTTTAATCTCTCCAAAAATGATTGGCATACAAAAGTGTCAAATAGAAACATCTGTATGAGGTATTTCCTAGTAGACAAAATCATTGTTTCCTGTTGGGTTATTACACTTCACTGTTACAGGCCTAGTTATTATCATGAATAGGTAATGCTAGATTTTGCATGTTTTTAGTAAAGTGAACATTCATTATGGAGTGCTTTATGGGAACGACTAATAGTCAGCAAATTCAGAAAACTGGAACAGTTTCAGAGTTTGCCTGCAGGACCCTATGCCATCTTCATATAGTATTGGTTCCAGGAGCCCCATTTCTTCCTGAAGCATTGGGTTGCAAAGATGGATCCACTTGGATTAGTCTGCCCCTGCATCCCCTACTGCCAAGTGCATGCTGGAACTCAGGTCATGCATGTGCACTGGCTAGGATCAGCAGTGCTACAGATGGGTCTACATACATCTAGCCTCCTGGCACATTAAACTGCCCTTCTAGTCACATCATGCCATGGCATGACTCAATACCGCTGAGCATCTTTTCATGCACCTTTTTATCTTCAAATGCATCTTAGCTACTCAAAAATGTGAATATATAGCACAAGCAGCTTCTGCTGACTAAAATGATATGCAGCATGCCTAAGTTCTCTGTGCGTCTGCGGGTGTATTTGCATGCGAGATGCTACAATACAGTCTCAGCAGCTATAACACTGTAATGTAGCATTTCGTGTGCAGATACACCAGCAGTCACACGCAAAATATAGGCATGCCGCATACACCGAGTCACACTGAGCTCCCACATTATGTGTGGCGCGACTTGTAGTGCACGGAGGATAGATGTATGTGGGCATGTCTGTAAATTTGCACAACTTCGGGTGACAAATCTCAGCAGGCCAGATTAGCAATGTTTTAGGAGGGACTACAGCTCCAGGCCTCCACATAAAAATAGGCCCATCATCATGACAGAATGGTAATAACCAGCTGCCTAGTTTCCAAATGGACAGCCATAAATAAGTATTAAAATTGTATTTCTATTTTCCTCACAAAATGATGCAGTTTCTAGTTTTATGTATTTAGGGAGTTATTGGGGCTGACAGTGTAGGTGGTGTACACACCCACATGGCACTGGCCACCCCCACCCAGCACTGCTCGCAGCCCCTCCCCTTCCCACAATAGGTCATTAAACATTTTAAGCCTCAGGACAATGTGTCCCTTAATTAAAGTCTTTATCTCAGTCATATCTCCACTTGCAATTGAACTGGTGTAACTGGGTGTTATTATTATGAAGACTACAATCAGAGAGGGCATATTGATGAATCTGTAAATATGACTATTTTCAGATTCACCAAAAATAGGGCTGGTGTTAGTGCGCACTGATAATAACAGCTATGAAACAAAGTATAAACTGTAGACAGAAATGGTCCTGCCGCAGGGATGCATGCAACCCGGCATACTGTATGGATGAATACATATGCAGTTAGATCTGTGCATGCAATGCAGGAGCCATTTTGCCTGACTTGCATTCAACTATGTTGTGACCCCTATGTCTCTTAAGTGCAGGATTTAAAAAATGTAAAAAACAATCGATAAAAAAAACATATATTCTGATCTTTCACTCCTGGTTAGTGTCATTTCTGTAGGACACTAACTTGAAAATTCCTCTATAATATATTAAATGCATAAGTGCCAATAGGTTAAAAAATCTATTTAAAACAGCAGTTATAACAGCATATCACAGTTTTAAAATATATGTCCTCAACACTGTTAGTACATTTCAGCATAGCAGCAATACAGTGTGTCGGCTCAAAAGACAATACACGGTTCCTTAAATACCCTTGCATGTCACTGCATCCATAAGTTTGTGGTTTCTTCAAGCTTTTGAGTTTTTTTTAAGAAGAATCAGGAGGTGTTCCTGGGGCCAAACAGTTCTGTTATATTAGAAATATAATTTATTGATTACTTATCTCAGGGAAAATATTTTCCATCTGAGGCGGAATTTGATTAGTTCTGAATTATCATTTTATGATGGTTAAGTACCTCATTTTAAATTGCATGATATAATTAATGGGACATATATGTTCCTGATATATTAATTTTATGATCATTTTAATATCAACAATCATTAAATGATTTGCCAGAGGTTGTTGTCTGTCTTTCTGTCTGTATTGTGTGTCCAGTGTATTTCTCCTTTCCTTTTTACTTTTCCTTGCCACCTAATTCAAAACCCATAAGCTCACAATGTACACTCAATGGTCTTGAATAATTTTCTCAGCCTCTCTTGTACCACTCCCCTCTCCATTCTCTACCCTGTCTTGTCCCAAAGTTACAGTCTCTTTCTATAACACCACAGTCTCCAGAGCTTTGGACAACAATAACTAGAGATAGGAAAACAGTCCCACTGCCCAGGGCACAAGGCCTAGGGAGTGGCATGGTTTTTTGCCCGTGGCACCTAGGTTTGTAATATAGGGTGGCACAGCATAAAAAGCCACTGCCTGGAGAGACATATGTTTACACATTCAATTACTCCTTGGATTAGTGGCCCTGTCCCCTCATTGTGACATCAAAAGCTCACGTTCATGGGGGTGGGGCCAGCACAGGCCACATTACAGACCCACTCTGCTGATCATTGAAACTGCAACAAACAGTATCCATATCCAACTACCACATATCAGGCCTTTTTTAGAGTGAGATGCATATGGAATATCAAAATTAATCCAGAAGATAAAATGTATATTTCTGACCTGACCTTACCTGCAACGCCTTCCTATTGGGATACCTGGGTCTGATGATGCTGGACTACAACTGGAGGCATGATTTCACTGTGAGTTTTGAAATGTGAAAAAAATTGTAGTACAAAAAGAGAAATCATTAGTTATTGGCCTGTTAATGCAGATAAAAAGTACCAATGTGAATGTAAAATGTGAAGCAGAAGAGACAGAAATAGTACATTTCATTTTTTTATGACACCACTAAAATGTATACTGTATGGGCTTGCTTCCCCTTCTCCAACAGAGTATAAAGCTTTATTTCTATAAAATGAGTTTGCACTGCAGTCTACAATCACTTTTTGAACATTGTTGCAGCAGTTTGCGGGGTTCTACATCTCATCAATATGTTCTTCCCTTCTCCTCCAAGTCCAATCATCTATTGCCTGCCAGAACCAGGCTCACTCCTTCAACCTGTCCCCCTATATGGGCTTTTTGCCTTCGACTTCAAATATGTGCTAATTTTTCCCATTCTCAAAAAAGATGCTTTCATTCTACCTCTCTCTTCAGGTAACACCTCATTTCTATACATACTTTAGCTTCAAAAGTCCTTGAACAATTTATCAACAGTACAATCACCTGACCCACTTTCTCTCCACTAATTATATTCCCGACTCTTTTCAATTAGGTATCTGCCCTCTACAGTTCATAAATATGAAGCAACCAAAATGAGTAATTATTTACTTATGGTTAAATGCCACTTCTCTCTGCTCATGCTCTTCGACCTTGAGACAATTTGCCATCATCTCATTAATCACACAATTCACTCACTTGTCCTTCATGCAACTGTTCTCATCTTGCTAAAGTCCATTCTCTCTGGTTTCTCCTATAGTGTCTCTACCTCTAAATCACGGTCCCCTCAACTTGCTCTCCTGTATTAATCTGTTCTTCATCCTACTCTTCTCATCTTGTGCTTCTACTGTTGGCAAACACATATGTCCCTTGGTCTCAGCTACTGTACCACTTCTAGGCTGCTGACACTCATAGTAGATATCTTTATGATCTAATGTGTTCCCCAGGCTAACTGCCCTGGTGTGATCTTTGACCCTGCCCTCAGTTTCTCTCCTCATATTCAGTCCATCATGCAATCTCTCTAATACCTCTTTATCCTCTTTGCACTCTTACTCAGTAGCTTTCTTATATGAACAGAAATATGATTGTATTAATTTTCAATAACTCTCCACTTCTCTTCCACAACTCCCACATTTTTATATTAATTTGTCCTTATTTGGCAGTAACAGATAATAATCACTTAGCAACAGCCTTTGATCAATTGAATCAAGCTATAATTTCTTCTCAGCATACTGTATATCACAATCTCCTCATCCATGTGTCAGAAAGTTTAATCCAGTTAGTGCATCAAAGCCCCTCATTTTCATCTCATGCCCTTATTACTACATATCTGGTGGTAAGGCATTATATATTGTAAATGTGCTATAATATTATTCAATGGCTGAAGATGAGAAGGACTTAGGCACTTTCAGTTCCAATGCATGTGTGAGGTTGACAGAAGTCTCTTGTAAATTATGTTCCCAACCCCGTGGAGCATACAGGATATCCAAACCTAGAACTCAGTGCTAGGTGATTGTCAAGTTTGTGTCTAGTATATATCCTGATCACTATGCTAAACAAACCTGGACAGTTCTCTCTAGTATCAACTTGGCTGTGGATTCCTATTTAATCACTTTGGCTGTTCCAAATACTGTTTCCACACCTAGGTATCTGACCTTTGGAATTGTTTCAAATTACAACCATTTCTGACCTATCAATTATTTGCCTACTTATTATATCAGGCCCTTGGAAATGCTTCAAATTATGCATTTGCCTACCCCATGTTGCTTCACTTTTCCTGCAATTTGTATTAGACGCCTGCAATCGGTCGATTAATTCACATTGAGCATGCGTGCGCGAACTAGCAATTCCAATGGGAAATGTGTTTGCAGAGACAAGGCAGAAGTGCCATTTGTGGGTGGTGATGGGGGGGTGGTCAGGTGAACGCAGGCATGCCAATGCATTGGGACGGCGCAGCAGGGGCATGCATAAATTATCCACTGCACTACCATACACAGTCTGAGGCCTCATAGCGTGACCTGAAGTTAGCAATTCGTGAGTTAGGTCTGACCTGCCGTAACTGTGTGTATGGGTCCGATGTTACTCGATGTTACCGATTATTTTGCTATGTTGCCCAAGTATATGGATATGTGTAAGGGGAAGTGGGTGTCCTTTTGTTAGGCTGTGATCACAATGCGATTGCACACATTTGTTTTTCACCACTAATAATAGCAACTGCGGTGTGTGCGTTCTAGCAGACTAGCAATCCTTGCTGAATCAGGCCCGATGATCCTGGAAATCCTAGCTATTGCTGTTCTAAAGTATACTAGACCTAGAACAGTATTAGAGACCATGCTTTTTGCTTTACCTATATTATTCTGATAAAACAATCATTCTTGATAATACCATTTTCTGTTAACCATTTGTACCATAACTAGCAGTATTAAAGTAGTCTTAGGGTCTCATTCAGACACGCTCACAAGCGCTTGAGCGCTCACAAGCGGGTAGATGTTGGGCTCTGCGCACGCACAACGGCCACACTGTGCGTACACAAGCCCCGACAGTGATCGACAGTGATCGACAGCTCGCCCCGTTTTGTAAGCGGGGCAGGGGGTGGTTACACAAATGGAGGCATTCCTGACAGCCCCACTGACATCACTCGTGATGTCAGTGGTGAGCTTCCAGCTCTAATAGAGCCAAAAGCTCACTGGGGCTTGCGGTAGATGACACCCTACCACAAGGGTCTCGTCGCAAGCCCCGATGGTTGCGATGGTCTTGACCATCGCGATCATCAACCTGGCCACTCGCTGAAGCTGTATATACACACAGTATATAAAAATCATTGTTCTACCCATGCTTAATTCCCCTGCTGCCCACCACTTTGACGTGGTCGAAAATCCCGCTGCACTGACGTTTCATATAGACATGTCACTGTGACTTATTGGCTGCCAGATAATCGTGAATCTTGCGTGCACTGCTGAATCAGGTCCAATGATCATGAAAAAGCTTCAGATAACTGGGCCTCTACGAAGAGGAGAAGAATTAATATATAAAATGTTAATCTCTAAATCAATCAAATATAAGATCAGGATATCAACATTTTATTGCGAAGACCCCCATCCGGCCAAAAAATGCAGGTATGTCATGATCCTGTGGTTGTGTACTTCTCATGTGCTAGACATGCCTCCAAAATGCTGTGGCCACACCACCTCCAAGAGGGGGCCCAGTGAAGTTGCTGTACCGGGGCCCAAGATTTCTCTTGGCAGCCCTGGGTCTGGGCACTCGTAAGCCCCAGGGAGCTTTCTGCTCTGATGGAGCAGGAAGCTCCCCACTGACATCACTGATGATGTCAGTCTGTCTGCCCACAAAACGGTAGGCGTTCGTAAAGGAATGCCTCCATTTTGGAAATCACCCCCCCGGCCCGCCTACCAAACAGGGGCAGTTGTCGATCAACATCGACAGCCGCCCCTTTGGTAGTGAGCTCCGGAGCGACAGAGTTTCTTTGTCACTCCAGGGCTTGTGCACATGCAGTGTGGCTGCTGCGCATGTGCAGGCCAAATCATCGAGTCGGCTATGAGCGCATTGGCACTCGCGATCGACTATGAATGAGGTCCCTAATGTGGCCACGGGTGCATTCAACTCTACATTTGGCCCTGAGGGATAAGTAAAGCTGCAGCAAAATTGAATTGGCCCAAGCATTTTATGTGAGATACTGTACATCCTGCATTAGGGTACTGCAGACAGCAGTCCCTATTATCAATGGATTTGTGGCCTCTTCCCAATTTACCAAGCTCCACTAGCTGTTGTAATTCTATGGAGAGATAATTGCCATAAAAGCATATTTTTATACCTCCCTAGATGTCTATGTGCTTTTCACCCACTGTTTATTATCATTTTACTCTGCGCATACGTCACCTGATGCTGGTGGGGAGGATGATGTGCAACTTTAAAAATATGCCCACTCAGATCATGAACCCTAATCAAAGTCCTAAATTCATAATCTTATTATAGTTGCCACATAAGTGAGACACCTTAGCCATAAAAGTGTTTAATTACTTTCTCTCACAGAATTCATAGCACACACTAGAGTAGATAAAACACCTGGTGTAATATAATGTAGTTTGCTACTATTAAGTGAATTATTGTGTTTTCCAATTATTTTATTTTAAAAAAGGAAAAGATTATAAAATCACTAAACCAGGTAGCAGGAAGAGTCAATATGAAATCAAATTAATATTTGAAATAAAGAGCCACCATATCTTAGTTCATTAAATTAAAAATAAATAAAATATTACTGTACACTTATAGTAATAGTGTCATTTAGACAGCATTTAATATATACTTTTTTTACTATAATTTGCCCTCCTTTAATGATCTAAGATGTGTCTGACATCTGGTTTGTTAATTTTATTATCTTTAATTACTGATCATTTGGCGGTCCCATGCTGTTTCCCTGCAAACTTCATGCAGCCACTGGAGGAGTAAGTAATTAAGCTAATGTCACTTTTGTGGATAAAGTGGCTGATATGTTTTGCCCCTATAAAATAATATTCCTCTGTAGTAGAGGAAATTGGCTATCCCAGGATGCTGTCATACAGATGTATCTTTCTATTGTGTCATCAGTCATTCCAAATAGCCCCTTGTGACTCAGCCGTGCCAAGCTCCTTTATAACTGCAATTGCAGCACAGCATTGCCTAGCATACACTGACCACTAGGATTGCGACATTTGTACATCTGTGTGCAATTGAATCTGTGTAAATAAGGGCCTGAGGTGAGCAGCCAGGGCTTTTTCTCATACCAAGTTCTGTTCTACGACTTTGTATGTGCTTAAAACCAATTTTTGTGTGGTTGAACCAGACTAGCATTTCTACTACATGGTTAACGGGTTTATGCTGCAACTGCATTGCAGTTAAGATACAATATTTAGCAAAAAAGATGGTGTGCTTCTCATCTCAGAGCATCTCAGTCATGCTAGGCATCTGTATACATTATACAACCAGCACTGTGATTGGGCTATAGTTGATGTAGTTGGGATCTCTCACCATACTGATTGGTTAATGGTAAGTGTCAACCACCAATTATGCTTTGATCTGCTAAATTTGCTGCCTCGTGGAAAGCAGACAGTGGATTCTTCTCATCCATTCAGCTTTGTTTATACATTAATAAGCACAATCATAAAAGGCATGGACCATCCTTTCTCTACCTCTCTACCAGACACAGTCATTAACTTTGCTCTTGGGCCAATGCAAGAAAATTACACCAGCCTGTGAGGTAGATTTTATGTATTACCAGTTATATTTATATAGTGCACACATATTCTGCAGCACTTTACAAAGTATATTTGTCCATTCACATCAGTCCCTGCCCCAGTGGAGCTTACAATCTATATTTCCCACCACATGTACACACACACATACACACTAGGGGTATTTTTATTTTTTGGAGCGTGGATATTTTTGGAGTGCGGGAGGAAACCCGGAGTACTTGGAGGAAACCCACACAAGCACAGGAAGAACATACAAACTCCACATAGTTAGGGTCGTAGTGGGAATTGAATCCACAACCTCAATACTGTGCTGTCCAGGCAGATGTATCTTTTTTACAGTGTTAAAGTACAGTATGTGCTCATTGAGCCCACCATTGTATTTAATAATAGCACAATTCATGCTTAAACATATGAAAAGTTAATAATAAGAAATAAAGTGTGGCTAAAGCATTATGTATACAGTTTTATACATATGTGTATATAGCGGGGGGTTAGGTGGTAGCCACGGTGAGGGGGGTTAAGTCAAGCATCAAAGGAGGGTTAAGGTTAGGCTAATGGGGAGAGGTTAGGGTTAGGCTACAGACAGGTGTGGGTAGGTTTAGGCATCACTGTGGGGGTTTAGGGTTAGGTTCAGACACCAAGGGGTTAGGGTGCAAGAATGTAGGTTTAGAGTTAGAGGCAGAAGGGGGCAGGGTTATTATACTTATGTACCCCTGTCGGGATACTGAGAATAGGAATGCCGCTGTCTGTGTTCTGACTGCTGGCATCCTGACTGCGGGTATTTCATTCCCAACCATACATTATATATATATATATATATATATATATATATATATATATATATATATTTATATTATATGCTAAATGCTTTGGCCCCTTTGCATTTACTACTTGGCTTGTCAATTTGTTTTGCAAGATTGATAGATGGAATCATAATCTTCGGATCTCATGAAGTGCACTGTTATTCCAATGAGGATAAAGGAGTCAGCAATTCCTACTTACTGTTGAAGCAATAACATAGCAAATATATAATTATTAGTGCAAAAATGTATAAACTGCTTACTCTATATGTAGTCATTTTTTTCCTGATTGGGGGGATGTCTTCCAGGATGACGATTCTGCTATCCTTAAGTGATAGCTCAAAATGAACTACTTGTAACATAGCTGAACTCAAACACTTACAGTATGGGATTTACTTGAACACACATGAGGCAGTATGGTAGAGAAACAATCATTAGCAGTTCTAGACATCGAGAGGCTCAAGGCAAAGTTGCATATAGGGCCATACTCATTCATGTGCTCCACAATGCATAATTAAGTTGCTTTATGTTAAATTTTTTGGTGCACTAACAGAATTTTCACTTCCTTTATTCTCAGACTTTTGCAGAAATGTAATAGCATTTGAATGTAAATGCATTACTTTACTATGTCATAATTTTTCTGCATAAAATCCTGACTATGTTCCATATTTAGTTATTCAAAAATGAAAATATGAGTTTCGTACTTGCTCCATTATTTAGCAGAAATAGTCATAGAAGATATATACGTTTTCTAGGCTATTGTTCATTTCATATGCATTTGATGGCACTATAAAAAGATGATGTACTGTAAGATAAAAATATCTCTTCAAGAAGTAAAATCTGTCTTTTGAGATATGATGTGCCACATATTTTTATCTATTTACAATAAGTGGCTCCAGTATCAAGTTTAGATTTATTATCTTGCATTGATTGCCTTGCTCTGTTGGAAAGCATTTCTGCCAATGCAGTCTTTGGATTGACATATTGATCACTATGTGTCAAAAAAAATCAATCAGGTTGGTATCTCTTTTTTTTAGGTTTACCCTTAACTAACACCAAGTAGTGTTTTTGGCAGTTTATGTGATTTTTGTATAGACAAGACAACATTTTCTTATGTGTTATCTTAACAAAGTGTATTGGGTATAAATAAAAACATACAAATATATTTAACTCAACCACAAATGGACTTGCATAGGAATGATGATATCATTGTTCAAAAGAGAATTGTATTTTCAGAAAATATTTTGAAAAATGTAAAAAAATCTGTAAAATCTAATGTATATTTTTATCTATTGTGTGTCTCTAAAAGTCATATCTATCAAATGTATCATTGTATGTCTGTCTATTTCATAATGTATATGTATAAAACTTCCAAAAAGAAGCATACTATTTACTAATATAATTTTAATTGTAATAAACATCCTTTGAAAATTATTATTATTATTATTATTATTATTATTATTATTATTATTATTATTATTATTATTATTATTCATGTCATTTGATAAAGCATCTGTACAAAATAAAAAATGAAACCTACACATTTTTAGTTTTTAACATTTATGTAAACATCTATCACTAAATGAGGATGTTTAAAATATAAATTGCAAAGAAAAAATATACATACTGTAGAAATCCTGTAGAAAAATAAATAGATTAAATGAATTATCCAGGGAATGATTGATCTATTGTCAAAGTTAATTTCTCACATTAATTCAGAACAATGTAATTATCACACTGCAACTTGCTTATTAGAAAAGGAAAAATTACTTACAATTATTTATTTGATTTTTTATTAAAAAATATTTGTTGTTGGACAGTGTTAATACCCACCTCACAACAGTTTACAATAGTTTCTAATACTTAGCAGGTACAAATACACTGTCAAAAAAAGAAAAAAGAAGGGCTTGTCGCTGGGGCAATCTTAAACAGGATAATCAAATCAAATAATTAAAAAAAAATAACTTTTAATAAACTTAGTTAAAAGTTGCAAAGAACCCCATGATACAGAGAAAATTGCAATCACAAAATATCCGAAATATCAAAGGTGATAACAATGGCGAAAATATTCAATAAATATAATAAAACTCCTAAGACTGTTCTGTAATACTACATATTGTACCAATGTAGTATGAGTCTAATGTAGGAGGAAGAATACCCAGAAAAAGCCCTATTAATGTTTGAACTAGGGGTGAGCGGGTTCGGTTTTACTCGGTTTTACTCGGATCTTTTTATTGGCTATCGCCGAACACGTGTTTTGGATAGCGAATGAAATCGAGCCGAAATTGCGGTAAAGTGGCGATAAGAACTGAGTAAAACCGAGTAAAACCGAACCCGCTCACCCCTAGTTTGAACATATGATTTGTAAGTAATCCATACCGATGAACGTGTAAGAACAAAAATATGTATATAAATGCTCTGCTGTGTTACCACTTAGTCCTAATCCACCTCTTAATTAAAGAGCCTACAGTACCTGGTATTCCCGGGAGGTCTCCCATCCAAGTACTATCCAGGCCCAATACTGTATAGCTTCCAATATCAGAAGAGATTGGGCTCGTCCAGTATGGTGTGGCTGTAGGTATGTTTGTACTCGAGAAAGTGTGAATGCCCAGGTAAACACAAAACAGAGTAATTGTGGGACTCTCTCATTTGAGAGAAGTTCACTTTTTTAAGAATTACACAGTTCAAAGAAAGTATTTGCTTAGGTGTACTTTATTTATTCCACGAGACATAATAGTATATACCAGTCAGATAATATCACGTATGTATAACAAGGTTTTGCATGTCTCAAAACATTATTAGAATGATTTGACATATGATTATAACACTATATGCAGGTAATAGATGTATGCACTCTCCCAACTCCAAGTGTGTAAATTATGTAAATTGCACAATGTTAAGATAGCTATGGAATTTAAACACCACCAATGATCCATCATTATGCATCAAACACATCCCAATGAATCTTAAGGTTTCTTATTGTTTCAATTTATGCATCCAAGATGTTATAGTAGTGTAGATAAATCCCATGCAGTGTTGTATATCGGATAATTAAAGAAATCATCCAAACATAACGCAGAGCAATGGTTAAATCACCTTAAGGAAGTTACTCTCTAGGCTAATATAATTAGATAAAAGTAACAGATATAACTAAATGCTGCTAATTGCAACACTTTTTATAAGTAAACTTCAGATGCTATGCCAATAAGGATCTCAATAATAATACCAATCCAACACTTCACTGGTAGATATAATACCACAGAGAGACATTAGTGGGAAAAAATCCCAGTACAGACAGTACCACAAAACCCAAATGCACTGCAGATAAGTACTCCTATGAGCACAATTTATATCTCCATAGGTTATTAGTAGATATCAATTAAATACACATCCAATTGATGCTGCATGGAGGAAAAGAAAAAAAGGAGAGGGGAGGGGAAAAAAAGGAAAGAACCCCTCTCACCTTAAGTGCAATCAGCAAGTGTACATTGATAGACAAAATGTTTAAATCATCTATCTGCGGGGAGTAACACAAAAACAAATTGTTATTACACACTGGTAAATGAAGCGTTAGTATTTCAAATTAAATCATGGAACACTGTCCAATAATGTGGGACTCAGCGGCTGTGACTGACAGCGGTCAAGCAGCTGAATACATACGATAGCCAGGTTAGGTCTGTGGGAGTCCAGCCTGTGCACAGACCGGACCTCCATTGTCAGGTAAGAAATCACAGAACACTGTCCACTAATATGGGGCTAAGTGGCTGTGACTGACACAGCGGTCAGGCAGCCGAATACATACAAAATTCGGGTTAGGTCTGTGGGAGTCCGGACCGTGCACAGACCAAGCTTCTGATGTCAGGTAAGGGCGTGCGTTTTGCCAGAGTAGTAGCTTGTTCACCTCGTAATGTTAATAATTACTATTTATGATTTATTAGTATAGAATGAAATAACATTGCTGGTTCATATTAATTGACTCTTAAAGGTTTTGTGCAGAATTCCCTCCTTTATTTTACTAAAAATACACTGTCTCAATTGAAAAAAGATACAAAGATTTGCAGAACTGTATAAATATTTCTAAAAATGTGTAATAAAGGAAACTTAAGTATTTAAATTCCAACAAATAGATTTTATTTTAATATATTTTTATCTAAAGGGTTGTCATTGAAATTATCTTCACTTTTCCCCAATCTCAGTTTCCTTTTTTATTTATTAACATAATGAGTTCAATATTTTTTTACATTTGTAACATACCTCTTCTGAGCCAGCTCATCTCCCTGTTAGTAAAATTTTAATTATCATACTGTAAATCCAATGATACAGGAATTGATTGCTTACCAATTGGTTTGAAAAGTTTCATGAAGAAATTAAATTTTATGTACAGTCTTGAAAATGTGCTTAAACATGAATGTATACTTTTAGAGTATATCAAATCTTTTTAATATTCTGTTAATTTGTATGACATTCTGCTCATAAACACAAAATAAGCTAATTATTTAGAAAAGAAACATGTCCGCTACTCGGTTTGTGTGCATTGCTGAACTAAAGCATCCATTTTTTTCAAAAGCGTTGACACTGTAGAGTAATGGACCTGTGCTCCATTATTACGTATGCAGCATAATGTCGACATGTTCTGAATGCCGATATTCAGAATGTCAACATGTGCAGAACTACGACAGTAAATGTGTTGATATTCACAATGTCAACACTGACATAATGTCAACAGTGTAAAAAAGTCAACATTGTGAATGTCGACAGCCACAATGTTGACACCTCTTTTTAGGGTTTTGTTTTAGGGTTAGGCTGTGTTTAGGGTTACGGTTACAGATGTGCCCTTTTGTATTGTTGCCAATCGTGCTACAAACGTGTGCATGCATCGTACCATGTGATTACCCGCTGCAACATATGCTAGGGTACGCTAAGGCACGCACTTCGATTGCATCATGCAATCCTATGGACTGGCGGTTGTGAACGCAGTGCACGTATCCATTTGTGGGCACAAGCCTCAAGCCATGCATGCCATGATTTGCTGTGTACGCAGCAAAGATGTAAGAGGACACATCTGTAGGTTGTGTTTAGTGTTAGGCTTAGAGTAAAAGTCTATGGGAAATCAGATTGTCGATATATGCCAGTTGTCAACATTCAGAAAGTCTACATTCTGCCATTGTCCACATTATGTCATGTTGATATTGTGAATGTAGTTTGTCATGTTGACATTATGTACACGTCGACTACCTGAATGTCAATATTCAGAATGATGCAACATTATGTTGTCGACAATCTGAATGTCTATATTCTGATCAATGAAAAAATATACCACACTCCATGATTATACTGCCTACTAAATAAAGATACATAGCTAGTACACTAAAGTGAGAATTCTGCAACTCCTCACATCAGTTTATTTTATAGTGTTGCATGTGTTATTCCCCAGGTAAAAGAATGACATGAATGCAAACAGCACTGGAGCATGAAGTCATGTTGAGGTCCTGAGATAAACATTATGCAACTCATGCTAAGTAATGCTGGCCATACACGCTACAATTATCGGGGCCATCCACCCGATATCTGTGCATTGCCCCGATAATTGTAGCGTGTGTGTGGGTGACCGAGGGTTAAATATTGCTCAGTCAGGGATGCCAGATTGTCCAGCATGCCTGTCCATTTGCGATATTTATGAGGTGAACTGTCGGCCGCATCGGGCAGTGTATTCCCAGCCACGGCCGAAAGACAGGCATTTCCTGTGTTCCTTCCCATGGAAAGAACAGGAAAATGTTTAGTCCCCTCGGGGTGGAGCGTAGGTGTCGGGGTAATACACTATGAGAAATCTCACAGTGTATGCCGCGGATATCTGCGGCTGGCAGGCTGCCAGATAAAATGTCTGTCGGTCTGACAGGCATTTTATCTGGACGTGTATGCCCAGCTTTAAGCTGCATACACACGTAAAGATTTTCTGTCCAACCATCCAACTAGTTGATTGGGTGGAATGAAAATCTGGTAACGTATGGGAGTAAATGATGATCAGCAATTTGCTCCTAAATGCCAGAAAACACATGAAAATGGTCGTCAGACAAGTTTGTTAAATGTTTGATCTAAACAATTTATTCAAACAACAGTTTTTGTCCATTTTCCAGCGTTTGGGAGCAAATTGCTAATTGTCATTTGCTTTCATACCTTACCAGATTCTCATTCCAACCAATCAACTAGTTGGATGGCTGGACAAATTTTCTTTATGTGTGTATGCAGCTTTAGACACATTTTGCACTAAAAATGTAGATTCAAAATGTTCTCACACCAGATGCATTGTTATGCCTGTTGCAGAGCTGGATGCATTAAGCATCAGGAGAGAAAAGCATGCACATCATTGTACTTTAATGATTTGCATAAGACTTTCTTTATCTGGACAGTGTCAATAAATAAGACGCATTTAACGTTAAAAAAACATTTAAATAAATATGTTGTATTCTCTATTAAATAAAATCACAAATTGGGATCCTGCCATAATGCAAAAGAAATTGCAGCAGCCACTCTAATTGTTACATTATCAGTGGGAGGGACCTACTGTAGAAGCAGCTGCTGATCCTCCATACAATTAGTGTCTACTGTACCTTTCCCCAGTTGTTGAGCACTTGCAAGTGAAATGCCCCCTGAGCAGTACATACAGTATAAATATTTTGGTATGCATTTGCATGATATGCCCTTAATGTAGATTCCTCATATCCATTGTCCACTCCACCTCTTTAAGCATAGGGACATGTAAGCACAGAATGCAGCCTATTTGCCATAAGGATTAATGCACATGTACTGTACTGTCAGATACTCTACAATGACACTAGGCCGCAACTTTAACTGGTCAGGAATTGATATAACACACATTCAAAGTCACAGATGAGGCATAATGGGACTGAGACATGAAGGATCAGCATTAGTGATTGATACACAGCTTTGTATTTTGGTTTTAATTTTTTTTGGGAGACCACCTTTATGTGCTTATATAAAAGAGAGTCTATGTGTAGTTTTAATGACAGACACACAGATTTGGATTTTACTATTTTTATTATTAACATACATATGTTGTGGGGTCCATTACTCTGATGTTTATGTTATGTGCCTGTATAACAGTGTCAGTGTACACTTGTAGGGAACTCAGCAGCAGAATACTGATGATTACAAGTGGTGGTTAATTGATCTTTTGACTAATTTTTATACCACTATCCTTCACTTGTGTTGATTGAAGCTTGAATAGTCTATGTCAGAGGTTCTCAAACCTGGTCCTCAGGAACCCAAACAATGCATGTTTCCAGGTCTCCTCACAGAATTGCAAGTGAAATAATTAGCTCCACCTGTGGATCTTTTAAAATGTGTCAGTGAGTAATGAATACAGCTCTGCGCCACATGCTAGGTGACATGGAAAATGTGAACTGTGTATGGTTCCTGAAGACTGAGTTTGAGAAACACTTGTCTATGTGCTGATGTTTCCCCCTGGGCAACCTGAGATCTGCACATATCACATATGGGTACCTTTATCATGATATAAAGATATCTGGTAGAATAATAAGAAAGAGATTGGGACTGAGACAAGAATGGACAGTTTTAGGAACTCATACTGTAGTACCCCAGAACCTGGGAGTACCTCATGTTGTGTCCCCTAATATATGTGTTGCTGGACATTTTAATGTATTTATTGGTAACAGTGGACAATGTACCCAGCTTCAGGAGCTGGCATGCGGCTGGAGAGACTGGACTTCCAAAGCAATAGAGAAACAGTGCCCCGTGACCAGAGGGGCTTGTACTGACAGTTGGGCAGCAGTTGGTGTGTGCAGTTAGTGAGGTAGCTTGACAGGAGAATGGGCTGTGCAGCCTTGATGCTTACCTGAGGGCTGCGGCCGTACTCCAGGACAAGCAGCGGAGGTCTCTGCGGCGGGGAACATCCAGTGGGACCAAGCTGTGTCATCCGGGGATGTTCCTGAGAACAATCAGCCTAAGAGGGGTGTGTCGGATGACCCCTAAGGGAGTTCCTCAGGCAGAGCTGTGGAAATATAGAGAGACTGAGCTTGTAAAGGAGTCGGAGGTTGAGAGCTGATACTGGAGAAGGTACTAGTAAGAGAAGGTACTGGTAAGAAAGCTGCTGCAACCTCCCAAATAGACACTCAGTGACATTAGGGCCTATTAACTGGATCCTACAGTTGTCCACTGTTACATATGCACAGCAGTCCCTTCAGAGATCATCATGGGGTTTATAGACTGCATTCATAATAGTAAGATTAACCCCCTGATACCACATATAGGAGGTTAGGTACAACAGTTACCTGCAGTGTTAGGGTGACACTTCAGTGCAAGTACTTGTAATACTTCCGCTATGAACTAAGGTTGCTAAGCAGAGAAGGAACTGACTATAATACCAACACCATCGCAGCAGGATAATTTACAGAGGATTACAGTGTTGCATTAATTAGAGACAAGTACTGTAGCTGGAGCAATTTAAAAACATCTGTACAGGACTTGGAAAAGACAGAGAAGATTGCCAGTTAAATAATTCCCAAAGAACTGTTCTTCATATACCGTGCAACAAAGGGTGCACCCTATTAACTATTTCAGCACTGAACTAGCATTGTATGAGACTTGTAAAGAGCAGTAGTGTGAGGAAAACATTTTCCTAAAAAGGTGTATAGAAAAGTAACACAAGTTTGCAATTGTATTCGTGATGTAACCTTATCCATTTATCATACTCACGTGAGATTGTTTGTATATAGTTTAGAGATGTTAAGGGATTTGCAAAATTAGTCATTTGTTAATTGCCACTAGAGAATACTTACCCATTTATAGTTTGCAGGTTTGAAGCCCAGAGTTCGCTAGTGATCAGCAGGTTCCTGAAAAATAAAATAAACAAGAGTGTTAATGTGTGTGTTACTGTCTACTGAAGTGCATTGTTGATATATGAATATTGGCAAGTTTTTCTTTGTTCTTGCAAAGTAAAATAAACATAAGAAAGGATTCACTATTGCTATATTTACATTTATACTATGTTGTATGATTACATTGTGAATAAACTCATAGTTTATAGTATCACAATACACTGTGTTGGGTTTTATTTTAATTAACATACATACATTATGTGGTTTTTGAGATAAACGCTGGGGTTCAGTACTATGATTTTTACGATAATGAAACATGGCATGAAGTAAAGCTGCAGGAGCTGATTTCAGAGCTCTTTTCAACAATTCAGACTCAGCTGCACACAGATTTGAAAGTGGTAGAAGCCCATGTGGTCTATGGGCCTGATTCAGACCCAGTCGCAAGACTGCATTCGCACACAGCCTGCCGATGTTTGCAATCTGTGCATGCGTACAAGACACAGTGCATGTGCGTGAACCAGTCAATGCGATCGGGAAGTGCTCGCAGCCTGTACACAGATGCACCACAAGCATGAGTGACAGGATGTGCCCTTTGTGTTTGGTGACAGGGAGTGGTCAATGGTGTGGTGTTGCAAATGCAGGTGTGTCTTTGTATTAGAATGCCATTTCAGGGACTTGCATAATTAAGACGCAGCATCAGCATACACATCACATGGCAGAATTAAACAGCAGCACTCGCAGTGCTTGCGTTAGGGCATGGTCAACCACAAGTGGTTTGTATGGGTCCGATGTCAGCCGATGTTACCGATTGTTTAATACACTTCCTGGAGATAACGTATATTACTAAGGGAAACAGGGCATCTTGAGTCAGGCTGGTGGGCATCTAATTTCATACCGCGATCGCATGGCAAAACATAGTTGGCGTGCTAATGTTTTGCTAGCAATCGTGGGATTTGCATACTTTGACTGCTGACTGCTGCATGCGAATGCAGCCTTGCGACCAGGTCTGAATCAGGCCCTATGTGTGCTAACAATGTAATTGTTTTGCTTATGTGCATAAGATGCACATTTTGAGAATAAAAGAGGTTCTGTATGGATGAGTCGCACAGGACTTGCCACCCCAAGAGGGGTTATTTGGTGTGATTTGAGCTACAATGTATGAAGACACATCTGTATGTGTGGAGAAGACAATACTTTCACCTGCATGGTCCACACAGCATCACAGAGAACAGCAGCCATACAGTGGTCATTTAATTAATGTATTAAGCATGCTTTTCCATGTAGTTAATACCATAACAGTCAGATAGAACATACATTCATCACAAATTTTAATGAACAAAGGATAAACAGATTACATGAGTCAATTGTAATAATACAAATGTTTACCTGACTTATCCATTAATTAATTCAAGGGTACTGATAACTAAGCTGGATTCGGAACCTTTTCTTACATGTCAACCTGCCTTAAGGTACTGACCTACATTTTACCTTTAGCTGCTACATGGATAGATGATGCCTTTATGTGAGTTATATTCATGTTTCTTCAGTTTTTATTATGTTGTAACTTTTTTCTTTTGGCATTGTTATTTACTGTATATTCCTTTTAATTGCAAAGACATGTCACGTTAGGATATTGGCAAGAAGGATAATAATTCTATATTACCAATGAACCCACAATTGCTGAATCATATGATACAAATCAAATACCTAATTAAAATCATAATTAACCACAGAGTCCCAAGAAACCTCCATGACTAGGGAGCATAGATATTGTAACACTAACTGACCCTTCAAGAAGAAAATACTATAGTGAATACTATAGTTTGACAAAATATTACAATGGCAAATCTACTACCAAATATATAAAACAACAATAAAAAAACAAATTGTCTGAAAATGTGTTTCAGAAAGTAGGCCACTGCTAAGCTCAAATGACAATAGAAAGTAATGTACTGTATCAACAACAATTTGCAATGTCAAATTGCAACTCGGTAGTAAAAAAAATGGATCTGACAGGTGAGATTTTTTAAATCGCATGAGTTTGAGCTGTGTTCCAGTCAGAACTGAGAAAAGAAAAACTAAAATGAAACAAATGAACAATTAAATAAAGAAAAAAAATTATAATGCTTTTCCATTTTCTAAAAACTCAGCCTACTTAGCAGTAAGTTTGATCCTATAGTGGGGGCATAAACATTTTCATAAAGAGAAGAGACTGCTAAAGATCAGACTCATGTTACACAAGTGAGTGTTATATAATTTTTATTGGACTCTTCTACCAGCTCTAAAGTAATTTCAGGCACTGAAAACATTCCAGCTCCATCTGCTCATGTCGGGCACTCAGTGGATGATACAAGGAGATTTTTACATACACCTATATCAGGGACACAGAAATGCTGGCACGTAATTACAGTGGGTACAGGGTGTGTGGTTGCTCTAGGGCCTGCAGCACCTCAAGGGCCCACCTCCCTCTGCACCAAGCTTACCTCAGCGGCAGTAATGTTGTTGCCTGGACTTGGTGGAAAATGTCTTCCCCGCTCTGTGATTGTCTGGTCACATTCCCAGCAGAGGCTGCCCTGCTCTCTGACTGGCTGTGTGCAGTGGTGTGTAGTTCAAGGCCATCCTGTTCTGTGATTGGCTGGTCATGTTGCAGGAAGATGCCTTGGTCTGTGGTTGGTAGCGCTGTATTGCTGGTCACTGCATGTGGTGTGTGTGGTGGTGGCAAAAGAATGGCCAGAGTTCCAGCAGGTGGAGCAGGAAAGGTGGCAGGAACTGCGGCTACAGATGGTGGATGAGTACCTCCAGCTGTGCGGGGACAACTACTGGCTGTTCTGTCCCACCACTACATAGAGGTGAGCTGCTGTGTGGAGCTGCGGGAGGTGCCGGTGGCCTGGGCCTCCTCTCCCACCTGTAGAGCTTCATCCTCTGATGGAACGTACTTCAGAGCTTCCCCCCAAGTTTGGGGCAGCTACGCGGCCTGCGGGTGTTGGCTGTATGTGGTAATCAGCTGGAGGAGCTTCTGGCGCAGGTAAGTCATCTGCCTGAGCTTTGCAGCCTGAAAGTTGTACGGGCTCAACTTGTCGTTGATCCCGGTTGGGCAATGGGGTGCCTAGCTAGAACTATGGGGGTCCTGCAGACATTTTTCTATAGGGACCCCATACCTCTGGTTACACTCCAGCTCAAATGAGATTTCATACAAACTCTATTTAGTGTCTAAAAGTTATGCATGCAATTAAATGTGGCTTATAGATATATTTAAAATACTGTACCAAGTAGATATGGTACACCATGAGCACCCACTTTATTTTTAGAATCTAATTGGACTAAGAAGACCTATCTAAGAAGGAGCAGCTAGTCTGCAAACACTTCACAAAAGTCTGAAAGCCCTGTCTACTTCTTGCAAGTATGACTATTTGCTGTCTGGGCCAGACTGTTTCAACCCCATCTGTGGTGTGTCCTCAGGGCTGTACATATACAGTATATAATTACACCCATTTTTGAACTTGTGTGGGAGGATCCCACCCCCACAGCATAGAATCAGTGACTCAGCAACACCACCTAGCCTCATTCTGCCAATATATATATATATATATATATATATATATATATATATTTTAACTCTACCTTGTATTTTTGGTATAGTTTATGTTTTTAGAGTTTTTTTTGTTGCACTCCAAACATTGTGTTACCTTGTAGTAATCAACATAGACATTGGTAAACCATCAGGAGGTGATGAAGTCATTGAGTGACGAAACATGTTCAGGTGTGGCTTGTGATGTGGACACTGTAACGAGATCTGCCTGTGTCCAGACCTGGCATTACTCATGGAATAGGTCTAATTCTGGGGCTGCTGCTATCTGCCAGGGACTGGGTGACCGTTGAGTTTTCATGCTTGCTGTTTTAAACTTTAAATTGCACTCTCCTGTATCCATTTATTTCAGATTCTTTCTACTCTGGTGGCTAGGAGTTTCTGAATTAAGCTGCACTATAAGATTTAAAAACAGAAGTGTGGTGGAATTCAACCTATCTGCGCACAGCTGCCCAAATGGATCCCTAATCCAGTTTGGATATCACCACATCCAACACAAACTTTTGACATATGCAAAAATTGGAGGATTTAATATACAAATAGAGCGCTCAATAAATACTATACAATAATTAAATATACATTCCTTAGTAGATGTTTTGCAACTTCAATCCTCTTATGTGATATCTCATTTTTTATAATCACTCTCTGCCGTGGAATGTTAATAGTACATGAAAAACAGAGGTATATGTGTATTAGTATGGTGCACAATCACTTCTACAAAGAGAGAAATTGGCATGCAGTTCCGTAATTCTGTGTTTAAGACAGGTGTACCCTACTCACAGAAAGGACAGAGCGTGTGTTCATCAAAAGGTTTCTTTAAAGGAGTGTTTTCACCCCAAATATGTGCTCTCCATGACTAATTAAACGTGCTGCGTACTATAACTCACTTGATAGTGAATAGGAAAACACTCATAAAGGTTTCTTTATATGTACATAACCAGCGTACCAAAACTCACTCTAAGTTCAAGGTGATCTCTCACATCATGGTTTCTTTACTTCTATTTATGCTGGGACATAGTGGTGAAACAAATTGCAAAAATACAAGGATATTATAAAATCTGCCAAACAGGTTTTTTTTAAAAAACAATCCAATCTATTCACAAAACATCATTGCAGTCCAAAGAAAAGGAATATTGCACCAATCCAAAAAAGAGAAAATACACTGTATTAAATATATGATGTTAAAATATGCTATATTAAAAAAGCATATAAAATTTATCCCATGAGGTGAAAAAAGAAGTTGATCAATATGCAGATGTAGAAAAACAATATATATCAAATAACATATCTCATGAAAAAAATTGGATAATCATACCTCCTAAGTTGTCAATGCATGTTTCGGCTCACTCTGGAACCTTTTCAAGACATAGTTACTGATGTGAATTCCAAAGTATTTCAACCGACCTCCACCAATAACGTGTGTTCTGAGCATGGCCGGAGCCAATCATTCCAAATTGGCTAACCAATACAAAATTATTTAATAGAATTTAAAAACCTTTCCCCAATGATGAGAGGTGTAAAAACTGGCCTACATAGGTATGGTTTAACGTTCCTTCCTTCACATGAAATTACATATACGTGTCACCAAACGGAAGGTGGAATCCACGGCAGCAGGCTCCCATCCCACTCTCACACTGTGGCAGTGTGGCATCTCTGCCACTCTGTGACACCTACACTGTCATTTCAATGCAGTCAGCCAGGCCAAGTTTCTCAATGCACTGCTCTCATCAAGGTGATCCGTCACTGTAAATGAAGTTTGCGTGTCAATCCCCGGAAAAGCACGGTGCAGTGAGAAACTCCATCCCTGTCTGGTGCTAACATGGATGGGCACAGTGAGAAGCAAATAAAACACTGTGTCGTCACCATGGTAACCTATCTAAAAAATACCTTGTTATACCTTGTGATCAGCCTAAAAATAGGCTGATCACATCAAATAACATACAATATACAAAATATATAGTGAACAGAGATTTATATGGATAAATCTTTCATTTCAAAGTGTTATTCGTAGACTTGTTATTTCTTCTTATCCCAGAGTCCAAGGTAAGTCCCAAAGCACTTAACAGAGTTCTATACTCTTGCCAATTTGCCACAACAGGTAACTACAATGAACAGAAAATACATGTTTTACATACAGATCAAATATATTAACAGGTCAGGATAGTGTCACAGAAACCATTTTAACTCAAAGTCTTTATTTAACCCGTTAGGGATCAAAGTCTTCAGAGCATAAATGCAATTCATTTCTAATTGAGCTAGAATGCTGGGTAAATTACTGGATCTTTTGTTAACTTTTGCAGTTTTTAAACCATAAAATCCTGCTATGTCATTGGTGGAACATCCATGCACATTTTTAAAATGCAATGAAAGCACATTGGTTTCAAGATCCTTCTTAATATTGCATAAATGTTCCCCCAATCTGACCTTTAATAGTCTGGATGTACGTCCAATGTAAAATTTATTACATTTACATTGAATGGTGTATATAATGTTTTTACTTTTGCGGGTAATAAAATCTTTTATGCAAAACTCCTTCCCATTTATATTGACGTTATCAATTTTGTTACAATCATCTCCCTTAATGCATCTACAGCACTGACATCCCCCACATCTGTAGAAGCCTCTTGAGATAATGGTAGAAGGCACTTTCAATCTTGTGATGTGCTCTTCACCAATTTGTATTTAAAATGTGGGGATTTTCTAAAGATATTAACAGGATGACCAGGTATGTGTATTCCTATTACTGGGTCCTTCTTCAAAAGGCCCCAATGTTTTTAGAAGCTTCTCTATATTCTTATGTTGATCTCTATATTCCATTATGAATGCCCATTGAAATGTATCCTCTTTTGAATGTTGTTCTCTTTTAGTTACACTTAAGGGATCTTTCCATCCCAAATTCCTTACTTTCTCTAAGGATTGATTGATATATTTCTCATTATATCCTCATGCTTTGAACCTATCCTTCATTTTGTTTGCCTGTGCCGGGAAAACCTGAGGTTCTGAAAAATTAAGTTTCAACCTTTGAAACTGGCCTGTTGGTATAGAGTTTAGCCATGTGTCATGATGACAACTAGCCACATTAATATATGTGCCAGAATCATTTGGTTTAACAAAATTTTTTATTTGAATGGCTCCCATCCTTCACATATATTGTCACATCTAAGAAGTTGAGACTTGTATCACTAATCTCAAAGGTTAGGAGGATGTTTTTATTGTTATTGAGATGTTGGCAAAACTTGTCCAAACTATCTTTTCCTCCTCTCCAGACAAAAAATATATCATCTATATACCTGCAGTAGGACACCAAGCCAGCCCCAAGCTCACCAAACCCCCACATGGCCTCCACCTCCCTTTTGCCCATGAAGAGGTTAACATAGCACGGGGTGAACTTGGTGCCCATCGTAGTCCCTGTTTTTTGTAAAAAAACATTCCTCCTTAAACCAGAAAAAGTTGTTTGACAATATGAAGAATATACCTTCAAGTAGAAAGTTTTGTAAATCCCCCTGAATTTCGGAGTCTTCTAAAAAGTACTTTAGTGGCTTCTAGAAATTAATGAACTCTGACAAATTTGAGGTAATAGAATCCACCCCAGAGGAATGGGTCTCCCCCGTGGTTTAGTGAGACTCTTATGTACCTTAGGTAGGACATATATCACTAGAGTGGTTGGATGTTCATTGATAAGGAATGCAGCTTCCTTAGATGATATGGTATGATATGGTACCCTTTTGCAAGTATATACCTACCAAACTTTTTAACTTGACAACTGTCACTATAGTTGGGTCAGCCCTCAATGTTTTATAGGTCTTAACATCATGTTTATTTCTGTTTCATAATCTATGGTATTTAAAGTACTATACCACCTCCCTTATCTGTGGGTTTCACAACAAGTTCTTAATTATCTCTCAGATTTTTAGGGCTTTTATTTATCCATTAGTTAGATTCAAACTCTCTTTATTGTTCTTATGTTTTTTTACTTTTATTGGAATGTAATTTCTCAATATCATCCAAAAGTAGAGAGCTAAATGTCTCTATAAAGGGACCCCTAACATGTTGTGGATAAAATATAGATTTAGGGTGGAATGGGGTGACAGATGTCTCTCCTATATCTACCCCATCATCCTAGTCCTTCTGTAAAAAAAAGTTTTTATAGTTAATTTGCGGAAAAATTTTGAGTGTCCACAAAAATGTTAAATGGGTTGATTTCATTACTTGGAGCATATTTTAAGCCCTTTTCTAAGAAGGATATTTCATCTCTCAGAAGAGTGTGAGTAGTCAGATTAAATAAAAATATTTTGGGAAGTTTGGACATGGGAGATATCTCTTCTGTGTTCTCCTCCCTATTGACCTGAGGGACCAATTTAAGTCTTGTTGTTTTCCAACATTTCCAATTTGTATTTTGGTTTCCTTCTTTCAGTTTCTCCTTTTTTTTACATTGGACGTATGTCCAGACCATTAAAGGTCAGACTGGGGGAACATTTATGCAATATTAAGAAGGGTCTTGAAACCAATGCACTTTAATTGCATTTTAAAAATGTGCATGGATGTTCCACTAATGACATAGTGGGCTTTTAAGGTTTAAAAACTGCAACAGTTAATAAAAGATGCAGTAATTTACCCAGCATTCTAGCTCAATTAGAAATTACTTGCATTTATTCTCTGAAGACTTTGATCCCTAACGGGTTAAATAAAGACATTGAGTTAAAATGGTATCTGTGACATTATCCTGACCTGTTAATATATTTGATCTGTATGTAATACATGTATTTTCAGTTCATTGTAGTTACCTGTTGTGGCAAATTGGCAAGAGTATAGAACTCTGTTAAGTGCTTTGGGGGCTTACCTTGGACTCTGGGATAAGAAGAAATAACAAGTATATGAATAACACTTTGAAATGAAAGACTTTTACATATAAATTTCTGTTCACTATATATTTTGTATATTGTCTGTTATTTGATATTATCAGCCTATTTTTTATGTGTATAACAAGGTATTTTTTAGATAGGTTACCATGGTGACAACACAGTGTTTTAATTGCATCTCACTGTGCCCATTCATGATAGCACCAAACAGGGATGGAGTTTCTCACTGCACCGCACATTTCCGGGGATTGACACACAAGCGTCATTTCAGGTGATGGATCACCGTGATGAGAGCGGTGCATTGGGAAGCTTGACCCGGCTGACTGCATTGAAGTGACAGTGTAGGTGTCGCAGAGTGGCGAAGATGCCACACTGCCACAGTGTGAGAGTGGGATGGGAGCCTGCTGTCAAGGATTCCACCTTCTGGTTGCTGAAATGTATATGTAATTTCTGGTGTAGGAAGGAACATTAAACCATACCTATATAGGGCAGTTTTTACAACTCTCATCATTGGAGAAAGGTTTTTAAATTATATTAGATCATTTTGTATTGGTTAGCCAATTTGGAATGATTGGCTCCGGCCATGCCCAGAACACACGTTATTGGTGGAGGTCTGTTTAAAGACTTTGGAATTCACATCAGTACCTATGTCTTGAAAAATGCTCCAGAGTGAGCCAAAAAGTGTGTTGACAACTTAGGAAGTGATTAACTTCTTATTTCACCTCATGGGATCATTTTATATGCTTTTTTAATATAGTATTTTTAAACGTCATATATTTAGTACAGTGTATTTTCTATGTTTTTTGGATTGGTGCGATATTCCTTTTCTTTGGACCGCATTGATGTAAATTGGATTATTTAAAAAAATAAACCTGTTTGGCGGATGTTATAATATCCTTAGATTTTGGGAATTTTTTTCACCACTATGTCCCAGAATAAATAGAAGTAAAGAAACCATGATGTGAGAGATCACCTTGAACTTAGAGTGAGTTTTGGTACGCTGGTTATGTACATATAAAGAAACCTTTATGAGTGCTTTCCTATTCACTAACAAGTGAGTTATAGTACGCAGCACTTTTAATTAGTCACGGAGAGCACATATTTGGGGTGAAAAATTCCTTTAAAGAAACCTTTTGATGAACACATGCTCTGTACTTTCTGTGAGTAGGGTACACCTGTCTTAAACACAGAATTACGGAGCTGCATGCCAATTTCTCTCTTTGTAGAAGTGATTGTGCACCATATTAATACATGAATACTTCTGTTTTTCATGTACTATTAACATTCCTTGGAGGAGAGTGATTATAACAAACAAGATATCACATAGGAGGATTGAAGTTGAAGACCAAAACATCTGCTAAGGAATGTATATTTAATTATTGTATAATATTTATTGAATGCCCTATTTGTGTATACCCTCTTCCAATATCTGTATATGCACTATAAGATTGTTTATCTATGATCTGGACTTTACCAAGGATTCCTAAGTGCACATATTTGACTATTGATTAACATCTATTTTTTTATTTACATTTTTTAATGTTGCAGCTCAATACAAACTGCATGGAATCACAGGGCTTATATCTGCACGTGAGCATGAACATCTTTACTGAAGGACACATAACAGTATATATACAGCAGAGTACAGTACCACACCCCTATATAGATTGACTAAGCCATACAGCTACTTGTGAGTTTGAACACAGCATAGCCTATACAGCAGTGTACAGCACAGCATACAGCAGCATGCAACCCCTATACACATTGACTAAGCTGCACAGCCACTTGTGAGCCTGGACACAACACAGCCTACACAGCAGAGTAGAGTACCCTCTACAGAAGCATATCTAACAAGGGAATGGTGCAAAGTCCAGTCCACAGCGCCTTATATGGAATCCAAAACCCGTGAGAATCCATCGCCGCGAAGATGAGGATTTCCCTCGAAGTGGAATCTGAGTCAGGTGGGAAGACCTGTGCCACCTCTCGGATTGACTCAGATTCCAGAAGTTCGGGTGTGATCAGATTCCAAGCAAACCGAACTCCTCATCTCTACAAAAAAGTTAGTGAAAGCAATTAAAGGAGAAATATTTAATTCACTGACTTCATTTTAACACTGACAGGCACCGACAGCAGATTAGTATGTAAAAATTCTGTATTTACAATTTGGTTTCCAGTATCAATTGAAAACAGATGTTGAAAACCATCAAATTTTACTGGCATAAAGTCCATCGGATTTAAAATTACCAACAGTATCTGACATCAGACAGAAGCGTAATTCCAAATGAAATCACTCAAACACTGATGACTATTTCCTAGTGCATTTTTATTGGACTAAGCATACCACATGCTATTTGGACATCACAGGCAATGTGTAAAAATGCCCCAAAACAATTTAGCACATTGTGACAGTGCAATTTGGTGGTCAGAGATAGTAGGAGATTGGAGGTAGATGTTTGGAAAGGTACTGTATTTGTGAGTTCATTTGTGATTGTTGATAGTAGTCTTGTGCTATTTTGTGTAGTCTCATCTAACTTTAAAGTTTATCTCTTTTTTTTGTCTGCTGTTTACATTTTTTCTGTCAGTGTTTATTTGTGTATGCCTGTGGTGTGCTTGTGAGTATAGTGTAAATATTAAGGTTGGTTTAAATTTTCTGTGTTTTGTTTGTCTGTTTTATTTGTTAAGTTGGAGGGTGAGAGGAGCAGAGAAAAGGATAGGGACCCAGAGTTAAAGGAGCTTTCTCTTAAGTATCCAACTATTGCAAAAGGCCTCAGTTAAAACCAGATGGTACTTCCTTGTGGCAATAATACATTTCCCCACCTGACTTCATCAGAGTGTTGTGAAAGCTGCATTCTAGGACTCCACCAGCAGCTGGGAGGTAAATCCATGAGAGCTCACTATAACTAATAAGGACATAGTAAAAGTAACAGAGTTAACCATATTAACTCTTTGTTGGAATAAGATACATACTTGTTTAATCCCTGGCCAGGATGGGACATTGTTTTATCAGCCAGTGAACTGCTATATATAATTTGCCTATATTGTATTCCACTGTCTGTGCTGAGAGAGTCACTTGATGGTCCAAGACCCCTACCTGCTTACTGTATAATCAATAATTTGGTGGAGGAGGTTGACATAATGACAGATTATGCAATAGACAGCAGAAGAGCAAGAATATCAAACACCTTGCTCGGACTATATAACAAAATACCACAAGACTTATCAAGATACTTGAATCCAGATATCAAGATTTCAAAAGTGCATTATATCACTGATCTAGTGGATATATGTGCCTTATTATACATATGCTCAACATGAATCTGCGAAAAACAACAATGGAGTTAGAAGCCATGAGCAATAGCCATAGCCATAATCACAGGTGTAATTAAATAAAAGAGAAAGAAATTAGTACAATCATATATTGTTTTTACCTTTAAAGTAGGGGTGAGCGGGTTCAGTTTTACTCGGTTTTACTCGGTTCATATCACCACTTTACCGCAAATTCGGCTCGATTTTATTCGCTATCCAAAACACGTGTTCGGCAATAGCCAATAAAAAGATCCGAGTAAAACCTAGTAAAACCGAACCCGCTCACCCCTACTTTAAAGTGGACTTAATCATTACAGGTCACTTTCCCAGCAACCATCCCTTGGGTACTTGTTCTGCCTCAAACTTAACATAGAGGGATGACTAAGGATAAAGACATTGGGCCTGATTCAGACCCACTCGCGAGTGGCTGTCCGCTCGCAAGTGGGTCGACGTTATGGACTGAGCATGCGCACGACGAAGGGAGCTCCGTCGTGCGCATGTGCCAGACGCGACGAGCGAAGGAAAGTCCTTCGGTCATTGTGTCCGATCAAAGGGGGCGTGCTGTCAATGTTGATTGACAGCACGCCCCCTTTGGTGGGCGTGCGGGGGCGTGCCTCCCTGATGGGGGCGTTCCCACGGGAACGGCTCCCGTCAAAAGCCGGCCCACTGACATCACTAGTGGTGTCAGTGGGAGTGATTTTGGCTCTGATAGAGCCAAAATCACTCCGGAGCTAGCGGTTGAAAACCTCAACCGCAGGCTCCGGCTCGCAATTTCGATGGTCGCGATGGTCACGACCATCGCGGCCATCACAATGCACGCTCGTATAGCCTGTGGGTGGTCACCCACAGCTATACAAGCGTCCAGGAGGACGCTTCATTTTCATGGAGCCCGGCCCTCATTCAGAGCGTGCGCTCTGCTCAGAGCGTATGGCTCTGAATGAGGGCCATTGTGGCAAAAATCATGATAGCCAGCTACAACATTAATTATTTTTTGTTTCACATCATGCACCACCTACACATTAATTGAATAGGCATAGTGCCTATTGAATATCTGCCCTATACTAAGGTGGTTTAAGCCAAATATGCCTGCAGTCTATAGCTCCTAGGACATTATGCATGTGAGACCATAGAAAGTTACACTTAGTTCATGTCACTGTTACTCCTGGCTGGGATGTACTGTTGGTATAAGAGAAGGTGTACAGGACTGCAATGACCTCTTTGAGATGGCAGAAGAAAATTCTCTGCAATATACCCAGCAGTGTAGCCATGACTGACTGGAAGGAACCAGTTGTAAAAAAAAAAATGCAGAGCACACTGCAACTTGTGCAGGCTTGATATGGCAAGTGACCATGCAGTGGCTGGCTCAAGCTGACAAATTAATTCAGGTTCATTAAGTTGGTATGGTAGAGGCATAATGTATGTATGACCTCACCATCTGACAGTGCATTAAGGTTTAACCACCAATTTAAGAATCTACAGTACATAGGCACTCTAGTTCCCTATGAAGCTGCTGTTGGTCTTCTTTTTCTGCCTCCTGGATTCTCCCATTCTGATGGTGGTGTGCTGCATATCTGATATATGTAATAAAGAATAAAGGAAAAGTGCTGTTATGGTTATAAAATTTATAACATGCATTATTAAAATATTACCAATATAAATATCAATATAAATGGTTTGGTTGAGTAAAAAAGCAGGATTCTCTAATAATGAAAATAATTACACATAATATGCAACAATTAATATTTAAACATATATATCATGAATGTCACAAAATAGAATTTGAATAAGATATTGCTGAAAAAGAGGGAACCCTAGCTTAAAGGCGGCCACTGTAATGTCAGTCATTGCAGGTGCCATAAGTAGTTTGTTATGTGCACATAAAGGGTGGTTATTACACAACAAATAGGATGAATGTTACCAGATTGTTGAGGTTATATAGTCCAGACAGTCTATGACTAGCAAAAAAATCTCACAGAATGGTAATTGGCTGATGATAAGCACAGCCTGGAGGAAAACAACCACAGATGAAGCTGGTCACTGAATACCCAATTTTAATGCTGATGCTGTTCAGCAACTTCATTAGATCCTTTGGGCATAGGCATATAAAGGGGGGTTCTGGTTGCCTATAAAACCCCCTCCCCAGCCCACACCATGACCACAATAGAAATAGTATAAAACATAATACAATTTTACTAGTGCTGCATGTTTCCTTAATATTGAAAATAAAATAATTATCACCACTTGTGGATCTTTTAAAATGTCAGCCAGTAATTAATACACCTGTGCACCAACTGGGAGATATGGAAAACATTCACTGTTAGGGTTGTACTGCTATAGAACATCTATAGGGTTAATCATTAATACTGTTATCCAGTGATTAAGGAAACCAATATATGTCCAGGGCAGTGCTAGGTTCTCCTGCTGCTCCTCCAGACTCTTGTTTTACCCCCATGGTCTGGAATGGTGCCCAAATGTGAAATAAAAACATTCAGCTCAGGCAGGATGGCCCTTGTGGAACCTAATGGCCTTCTGTGTTCGCTGGTCCTGTATATGTTGGAATTATGACATCAAATATACTTTGTATGTGCTTGTTATGTCCTCTTCTTGGATTGGCCACATTCACTCTAACATCAAGCATTTGGAACCCCCCCTCTAGAAATCCTACATTTCTAAATGTTGGGATCACCCCTACCTTATATCCAGATCAGCTTCATATGTGGAAGTCTTCCGCCAACCTGCATTTACCATTTACTTCTGCAAGACCTCCTTGCTAATCATTGTCTGTGTGGAATACTGTATATTTCCTCAACAAGCTGGTAACATTTATCCTATTTGCTGGGTAATATCCAGAAATCCATCCTTTATGTGCACATAATAGACTGCTTATGGTACCTACAGGGACTGACATTACAGTGACCTCTTTTCACCTTTAAACTTCTTTATCCCACAATATCCTAATGGGATTATATTTGTAACATTCATGATATACATTTTAAATAACACTTTTCATGATGTGATATTCATTGTGGCATGCTATTATGTATAATTCTTTTCCTTATTAAAGAATCCTACTTTATTACTCAAATGTTACATTTATATACAGTCAAGTGCATAAATATTGGGACATTGACAGAATTTTCTTATTTTGGCCTCTATTCACCACCACAATGGCTTCGAAATGAAACAAACAAGATGTGCTTTAACTGCAGACTTTCAGATTTAATTTGAGGGCAATTACATCCAAATCAGGTGATTGGTGTAGGAATTACAATGGTTTCTATATGTGCCTCCCACTTTTTAAGGGGCCAAAAGTAATGGGACAAACTAAACAATCCTAAATCTAACTTTCACTTTTTAATACTTTGTTGCAAATCCTTTGCAGGCAATTACAGCCTGAAGTCTGGAACGCATAGACATCACCAGACGCTGGGTTTCATCGCTGGAGATGCTCTGCCAGGCCTCTACTGTAAATGTCTTCAGTTCCTGCTTGTTCTTGGGGCATTTTCCCTTCGGTTTTGTCTTCATCAAGTGAAATGCATGCTCAATCGGATTCAGGTCAGGGGATTGACTTGGCCATTGCATAACATTCCACTTTTTAGCCTTAAAAAACTCTTTGGTTGCTTTTGCAGTATGCTTTGGGTCATTGTCCATCTGCACTGTGAAGCGCCGTCCAATGAGTTCTGAAGCATTTGACTGAATATGAGCATATAATATTGTCCGAAACACTTCAAACTTCATTCTGCTGCTTTTGTCAGCAGTCACATCATCAATTAATACAAGGGAACGAGTTCCATTGGCAGCCATACATGCCCACGCCATGACACTACCACCACCATGCTTCACTGATGAGGTGGTATGTTTTGGATCATGAGCAGTTCCTTTCCTTCTCTTCTCTTCCCATCACTCTGGTACAAGTTGATCTTTGTCTCATTTGTCCATAGGATGTTGTTCCAGAACTGTAATGGCTTTTTTAGATGTTGTTTGGCAAACTCTAATCTGGTCTTTCTGTTTTTGTGGCTCACCAATGGTTTACATCTTGTAGTGAACCCTCTATATTCACTCTTGTGAAGTATTCTCTTGATTGTTGACTTTGACACATATACACCTACCTCCTGGAGAGTGTTCTTGATTTGGCCAACTGTCGTGAAGGGGTTTTTCTTCACCTAGGAAATAATTTTTCTGTCATCCACCACAGTTGTTTTCCATAGTCTTCCTGGTCTTTTGGTGTGGCTGAGCTCTCCGGTGCGTTCTTTCTTTTTAAGAATGTTCCAAACAGTTGATTTGGCCACACCTAATGTTTTTGCTATCTCTCTGATGGGTTTGTTTTGATTTTTCAGCCTAATGATGGCTTGCTTCACTGATAATGACAGCTCTTTGGATCTTATATTGAGAGTCAACAGCAACTGATTCCAAATGCAAATGTCACACCTAGAATCAACTCCAGACCTTTTACCTGCTTAATTGATAATGAAATAACGAGGGAATAGCCCACACCTGTCCATGAAATAGTTTTTGAGTTGATAGTCCCATTACTTTTGGCCCCTTAAAAAGTGGGAGGCACATATAGAAACCGTTGTAATTCCTACACCGTTCTCCTGATTTGGATGCAATTACCCTCAAATAAAATCTGAAAGTCTGCAGTTAAAGTACATCTTGTTTGTTTCATTTCCAAGCCATTGTGGTGGTGAATAGAGGCCAAAATATGAAAATTCAGTCAATGTCCCAATATTTATGCACCTGACTGTACATATTTACATTGGAAATATTTTTATAATGCATGGTATAATCATATCAGTGCTGTTCTTGGTCATATATTGTTTATTACCTTTATATTGGAGAGTTGCACCTTTCATTTGAGCAGCTGCTTTGCTTGATAGCACCATTCTGGTCATTTTTTTTAATACAGTACTTAAAATCTGAGGTATGTGGTTAGCATAGAATACCCTTGAAAGTCTAGAATTCGTACAGCCACAGTGCACAACATGGTTGTGTAACTTTTTATAGGAATCATGACTAAGCTGTCTTCAATGGAATGTTGTTAAAGTCAAACACGCCTCTTAGTTGGTAGTCTATTATTTGGGCATTTTGACCTTCAGTTTTTAGTTGGTTTCAGTTGGTGTTGCAAACCGACGTTTACTAAATCCATTATTTCTATACTTGTTTATGCAAAGTAAACGATAGTGTTGGTGCAATGTTCAATTGCTTTCTAAAGTAGGTCATGTGGTTGGTTTCTCAGCAGTTTAAACTTTAGAAAATTAGCGGATTGCAAAACTGATGGGAAAATTCCCAAAAAAACTTAAAATCAACCGTTAGTAAATATACTTCATAATATTGTACTGTATATTGGTTAGACCAAACTAATAATCAAATAATATTCATACTTTCAAGTAAAGGGAACAGACTTATCTGCAATCTCAGTGGTGGTTTTTAACAACAACCTAAACTCGTGTCGCAATAAAAATGTTAATAAAATATAAAAACTATAGATGAGTGGGTCCGATTCTCCAAGAACCAAACCCACCTGAACATAGGGTGGGTTTGGTTCTTGGAGAACCTGACCCACTCAGAATCAGAATCCAAAATGAGGGAAAACGTCATCATCCCGCTTTCTTGTGGGTTGTGGATTTTAAAAAGGTCCTGGTGATCAGCACAATATTCACTCCATATGTGGATAGTGTAAAGAAAACAGACGTGCTCTTTGCTGCTCTGTCAGTTCAAGGGTACAGTGTTGTTGGGCTGGCTCTGCAGTACACAAAGGGGGGGTGCTACTGTGTCATGGTTGTCCTGTCAATCAAGGGTCTGGGGTGGCTGCAGCAAATAAAGGGCCACTGCTGTGTTGTCCATAAAGGGGCTGGGGCTGCAGTACATAAAGGGGGTGTGCTGCTGTGCCACTGTTGTCCTGTCAATCAAGGGTCTGGGGGAGCTGCTGTAAATAAAGGGCTGCTGTGTTATCCATAAAGTGGCTATGGCTGCAAAACATAATGTGGGGGTGTTGCTATGTTACTGTTGTCCTGTTAATCAAGGGACTACAGTATATAAAGGGCTGCTGTTGTGTTGTCCATAAATGGTCTAGGGCTGCAGTGCATAAAGGGATGCTGCTGTGTTGTCCTGTCCATCAAGGGGCTAGGGCTGCAGTACATAAAGGGGTGCTGTGTCATCCGGGGGTGCTTTGTCAATCCAGTGGTGTTCTTCCACAGTATAAAAAAAGTTAATTAAAATTAGTAATTATCATTCCTAAAAAATACTAAATAAAAATATATTTTTTTTGTGTGAGTGCTTGCTATGCTGTTATTGTTTGTTGACTCTGCTGGCCAGGCCACAGTTTATCATCCATTTTTCAGGTTTTTTTTGTGAGTGCTAGCTACGCTTTTATTGTTTGGTGACACTGACAGTCAGTTCGACCAGACTGCTGTTTATCATCCACGTACTGTATTGTGAAAGTATAAGTCATAGTGCAGTGTGTTATTCTTACTCATAAAAAAATCTAGTGACACTGTAAGTGTTAGAGCAGTGTGTTATTCTTTTCTTATTCATAAAAAAATATTGTGACACTATAGGTCATTGATACCACAGTGTAATATTGAAAACTGGCACAAATTGATGTGTGTGCTGTACCCCACTTCATTCATGTTTGTTGATATGGATAACAATCAGTTGAGAGGAGAGCAGGAACCACATACTAGAGCTGGAGCTGCTTCCAGTATCACCAGTCATGATGATACTAGTCCGTCTACGTCATCTGCTAAAGCCGATGCCCAAAGGCATACAGGTCTTATGTCAGGGCATCTAAAATCAAGAACCAATGTTTTACATTGGTAAAGAAAAAACATCAAAGGGAAAGTTAGCTGCAGAAAGACATCAAATTGGCAATATGCCTTTCACCACACAAAGTGGCAAGGAAAGGTTAAGGCCTAGGCCTTTATTTTTGGATGGTGGTTCTGCCTCTTATGATGATGTAAGCCTTTCTCCCTGTAGATGTTTAAAAAAAATATCGCTAATGCACAGGAACCAACTGTGCGCTCAGAAATGTCACAAATCCCTGAGGAGATTCTAAGTGTGTCAGCAGCTGCCATGTGTGAGCTTGACCTTTACAAAACTGTACTCAAAGAGGTGCCTCCTTCCACAACATTTGCATCCTCTGTAAATGTGGGGATGAGCAGCACAAGTCAACATGTTGATGCAGAAATTGAGGATGCTTCTGTGGACGGGCACAAGGATAGGAGGCTATTTGTGTATCTGATACTAATAGGGATGTTGATGATGAAGATGCTGATGATGAGGCTGTTGATGATGAGGATGTTGTTTGAGTAATTTGGGCCTCAGTGGAACAGTTATTGCCCATGATAAGGAAAAGCCTATTGTCATGCCTGTGCATAAAACAAAAAAACAACTTCTTATGTGTGGAATAATTTCTACCCAAATCCGGACACCAATTGTTAAGTAATCTGTAACCATTGTCATGCCAGAGTAAGTAGAGTTAGGGACCATAACCATCTAGGAACCTCCTCCCTATTACATCATCTATAGCGGATCCTTTAAAAGTGTTTGCAAAATTCAAAAATGTTGGCTAAAAAAGTAACAACAATCAGTACAGCATTATCTTCTCCCTTCTCTCTTCTAGATCCAAGCACCTGGCATCTTCACCACCAACACCTTCATCAACAATATCCTCAATCATGATTGGAAGTAATCCTGCATCCAATTTGATATGGCTAACTTAGTCCTCCACTATCCTGGATTCCTCAGAAGAATCCTTGAGTGCTACGCCTGCTATTGCTGGGAGTGGATCTTTATCCCAGAAGGGGACAAGGAAGACTACTAGTAGAAGTTCAAAAAAAACATTTGACTGTTATTTAATCATTTGCAAGGGGATGCAAGTATGACAGCAGTCACCAAGTTGCACAGCAGATCTCTGACACCATAACATCTACGCTGGTATTAGATATGCATCCAATATCCACCATTAGTGAAAGGGGTTTATACAGGTAATCGAGGTCTTCTGTCCCCACTACCAAATCCCATCTAGGATCCACTTTACTAGAAAAGCAATTCTCAGCCTGTACAAAACATTAAAAATAACTTAGTGTTCTCCAAAATGCCATTGTACCAAGAGGAACAGGGCAAACACAATGGATGGGTGTATTGCTTTCAGCCTCACCACCAGCATCTAAGAAAAAGCAGCTTATTCAGAGGCAGGACACTCTGTATATAACTGGTTTAACTAAGAGGCATACTGCTGACAACTTTTAAGAAAAAGTCAAAATGGCTTACCCAGCTTGGATTCCTCTGGACTTGTGATTTCTAACTATGCCACCAATATTGTGAGAGCATTACAGCTGGGTGAATTCCAACACATCCCATGTATTGCTTACACTATTAACTTGGTGGTTCTAATTTTTTTTTTAAATGACAGGGCCATGCAGGAGATACTCTCCGTGGCCTGCAAAATTTCTGGGCATTTTTTCCATTTAGCAGGTGCATGTAGAAGATTGCAGCATCTGCAAGAAATGTTGATTTTGCCCTATCACCAGCTGAATCAAATGGTGTTACATGGTGGAACTCCACCCTTTATATGCTTGAGCAGATGGAGGAATAACAAAAAGCCATCCAAAGCTACACAATGAAGTATGACATAGGAAGAGGAGGAGGACTGTACTTTACTCAAGCTCAGTGAAACATAATTTCCACACTGTGCAGAGTGCTGCAACCCTTCGAAGTAGTGACCTGTGAAGTGAATTCAGACACTGCCATCTTGAGTCAGGTAATTCCCCTCATTAGACTGTTGGAAAAGCAGCTTGAGAAACTGAAGGAGGAGCTGAAATTAAGTGATTCCACTAAGCATGTTGGACTTGTAGTTTAAGTCCTTTATTCGCTTTGCCAGGATCCAAGGGTTGACAGGATCTTCCAATAGGAGCAATACATTTTGGCGACCGAGCTCGATCCTACATTTAAGTCATATGTTGTGTCTTTCTTCACTATGGAAACAGATCTGAAGTGCTGCAAAGAGCTGTTGGTAAGCAAATAGTTAGCTCAAGCAACATGTGATGCAGTGATGGCTCCTCTTTCAGTTTCTCCAGCAAGTGCAGCTGCCAGAAAAAAAACTAAATTTTCTCAAAAAAAGACCCACTGGTGATGCAGATGAGTCAACACAACCAAGTTTTGACATCTGGTCAGGTCTAAAAGAATTGCCTACAATCAATGAGACCTCTAATATGACTCCATCTGATATGGTCACCATTCAAAGAATGGTTGATTACTATTTTAATGATAGCATCCAAATAGACAGCCCCTTTCACTACTGGCTGAAAAAAAAGCAATTTTGGAGGCCCTTATGCAAACTGGCTTTGCTTTACTTGAGCTGCCCACCCTCCATCGGCGTAGGAGGCTACTTCCTCAAAATGTGGAAAAGATTATGTTCATCAAAATGTACTACAAATTTCAGACATTTACCGCCAATTACATCAAAAAATTACAGAGGCACCTGAGGCTGTATTTCAGCAGGGACAAATTAATATTGTGTGAAGATGATGTACACACTGATGAGGGTGAGGAATCGTATGATGGTGGCAACAACATCTTGCCTATGTAAAGCAAGTTTTTGCATGGAGAGATCATTGCCAGCAAGGTCAGCTGTTCATTGGTAGCTTGTTTTTTGGGGGCCCAAGCAAACCAATCTCTTCAGCCACAATTTACAGTCTCTGTCGCTGAAGTGATTGCTTTGTAAAACTGTGCATGTCTATATAAAACATAAGGGTGGGTGGAAGAGCCCAAGGACAATTCCGTCTTGCACCTCTTTTCTTTGCATTATGTGCTGTTTGGGGCACACACTGATGAGGGTGAGGAATTGTATGATGATGGCAACAACAACTTGCCTCTGTAATGACAGTTTGTACCTGGAGAGATCATTGCCAGCAATATCAGCTGCTCATTGGTAGCTTGTTTTGTGGGGGCCCAAACAAACCAATCACTTCAGCCACAATTTACAGTCTCTGTCGCTGAAGTGATTGCTTTGTAAAACTGTGCATGTCTATATAAAACATAAGGGTGGGTGGAAGAGCCCAAGGACAGTTCCATCTTGCTCCTCTTTTCTTTGCTTTATGTGCTGTTTGGGGCATCGCTGCCTGACATTTTTAATTTTATAGTTTCTGAAACTGCCATCCTGCCAGCTCTTGCATTGTTGCAAAATTTTAATAGATGTCCTATATTTTTTTAAACTGCCATGTTTTTGTGCTGCTGCTCTGATGCTTACTTTTTATAGTTTCATACTGTATTTATTTCAACTAAAATCACAAATAGGTATACTTGCAAAATACTCTTATGTAATTTTGTAACCTTGATTTGTAGATACCAACCTGGTGGGTTTGGTTTTCCTTAATCATAACAGCCATGTGTGGTCAGATGCAACTCAAACACCAAATGGAAAGGCTATTTAGTGATGGTATATGGAGATGTTATCTCTCCTCCCCTCCCAGCCTTTTCATCCATAATCCCAGAAGCACAATGATAACAGAAGTTTAGTACCAGAATGTAAAAATCCCTTTGCCCCCTTCCTGTTTAGAGCTTCCATTTTGTGTGCTGTCACAGACAACATTTCCTGCATGCCCCTTTAATTTAAAAAAAAAACTGGACCACCACAAGAGCTTAACTGGGGCAATTACTGATGTGAATGAGTCAAATATTCTTTGAAAATGACTGCCCACCTCCTTCATAAATTTGCTTTGGAATAAAAAAATGCAATTAAATTTACTATTAATCAACCCTTCCTTTCCCTGCCTTCAACTACATACATACTCCATCTCCTTCAGGCCTCTTGGTTAATGAAAACATATGTTTCCTCATGTGCTAGGTTTAAGGTTGAGCTGCCACCTGTTTTGTGCTGCCACTTAGCTTAGTCAGCCAGCTAGCTTGGTGCAAATTATGGGCCTAAACTGGATGAAAACAATATTGTAAGCTGATCAAAATCGACTAGAAACTAGTGGGAATTATTTTTATTGAGGTTAATAATACTGTAGTAACAAAAACAGGCCCCAATTATGTGATTTTAGCTGTTTTCATGATTTTTTAGAAAAAATACAGATCCAAAACCAAAACTCACAAGGGTGGTTTTGCCAAAACCAAATTCAGATCCAAAACATGAAGGAGATACAGATCCAAAACTAAAACCAAAACGGGGGTCAGCGCACATCTTCTTATTTGATTTTAGAAGGAGATTGTGTCCACTCACTGCTTTAACCAAAGCTTTGAGAGTGAATCACACAATTCCATTCCCAGAAATAAACACACTGAACATATATCATACTGTAGTAGGTTTATTTTTTAGTAGTAATTTCAAATTGCATTAAGTTGCTTGATTACCCTACAAATGTGTTTTATGAGCTTCTGATTCTACTTTAGTTAGTGGATTGTATTTTAAACTATTAATTGGCTAACAGGAATATTTATATTTAAACTGTGGCTGAGAACTGCAATCTACTCAATGCACAATGTGTGTCAACCTTTTTTCCCTGTCGACCTTTTGTTGGAGAGCAACACAAACCATATTTGATCTTAACCTTGGGGAGCACCACCAACCAAATTTGATCTTACATATGAGATGGATTGCCTCAAACAAATACAAAAGATAGTTGGATTTGTTATGGACATGGAAGCAATTTTTTTTTTTAAATGTTGAGTCCCCGTGCAAGATATTTCTGTTTTTCTCTAGGACCTTTTGTCCCTGTCTACCTACTGACTGTCTACCATTTGGGGTCTATCTAAACATTTTCTATATTTTTGCTGTAGAACTTTTATACCACACCCAGTCAGTGTTATAAAGAGGGGCCTAGTGAAACTCAAGATTTGGCAGATCCTCTCTAGGTGCAGGTGTCTAATAATTTGTTGAAGGCCTCAAGTGGCCTTATGAAGAGTAGCATTGTGCTTCTGTAAAATGGAGTAAATACAGATGTTTATCATGCATAATTATCACATGGTTTGGCTTTGTAAATCCTGTGTTTCAATCTAAAATTCTTTTCTAAAGTGGGGTGGTTTGCACACCACATACCAAACAGCACTTTAGTAAAACTCCAATGAGTTTTCTAAAATTCTTGCCACAAAAAAACACATTACCTATGTATCACCATCTTAGATAGAGTATTATACTCTTAGACATGTTTTGCCACTATTAGGGGGCTTTGTTAGAGGACCCCCATTTGGCACCATTATCAATTCTGACTGTTACCACCATTTTATACATGACCTGCTAATAGCATTACAGCTTTCATACACATTGTGGCTACAGAGGGCATTCCGCTTACTGTTCTGTATGTGTAGCTGATAGTCTGTGTCTCAGTGGTTCTCTGTGGGATACTGAACAGCAAGTCCAGCTTGGTCCCCCAATAATTGCCCTTGGAGTCGTGCAGCTCTTGGTACTTTGCTATTTGATCAAAGATGTATATGCACAGTTTGTATACTGGAGAAAAAAGGAACTTTTGGATTCCAGCACAATTAAAGGATTACCAGCACCATTATTCTGGGAATACTCACTTTTAAGGAAATTCCTCATTTACACATGCTGGACTCCTACTGGTAAACAAATTTTCTGTTTAAGTAAGGGGAACTTTGCTTTATAATAACAATATAGTACTACCTGCTACAATTGTGATCAAACATCATAGACTGGGGAATATATCATATTATATGAATGGTTTCTGCAGTGTAGAATTCTATATTGCATACATGTAACATATTAGTAGTTTAATAGAATGTATTATTGAGACTTTGAAAAGTCAAATCTCTGTATTGATTTTTGCATACATATTTTTATTGTGAATGTGTCATTAAATATATTTAATTTTTAAATGTATCCTGAGTGACATCATCTCTGCCATAGTATTTTATTAGCTGCTGTAATTGCCAGTTTCTCCTTTTTTTCCTTTTATTATTCATGGGCAGATATAGCAGTTGATACTGAGTTGGATGCAAGTAGAAATGTGGACAGCTCTAATGGATTTCAGCTTATTGTGCATGTGTCTTAGAAATAAATCTGCCAACTGCTCATGTGCCAAATGAGACTTAACACAGAAAAGTTCACTAGTGCATACAGATTGATCCATCTGTCAGTACACCAAAATATATGTGAAATAATTGTTTCTGTGCAATTACTGGTTTGCGATCATACAATCGCACATAACTGATCTGTCTCATGGGAGTGGAGTGTCGGGCAACTTCAGTGCTCATTCACAGTGTGCGGACGGAGATGGGATGTCTTTTTCAGATGGATCTTCTGCATCCAGTTTGGGAGTGGTGTAAGTTCTGATACTAATGATGATGGCTGGAGACATAAGAACAATGGGTGTGGTAGGCTTTCATACAGTATGCATTTTCATAGATTTTGATTATACACAGCTGGATTCTTGCATTAACATAATGTAGTAAGCAGACATCCGTGGGCAGATGCAGAATCAGCCCCATAATGCTGAACAACACAAGGCATTTTCCATTGGATTACAGTCTCAGATACAGAGGAATATATATTGGGCAGCACAGACGGTGTAATGGTTAGCGTTACTGCCTCACAGCAATGAGGTCATGGGTTCGATTCCCGCCATGGCCCTAACTGTGCGGAGTTTGTATATTCTCCCTGTGCTTGCGTGGGTTTCCTCCAGGTACTCCGGTTTCCTCCAGGTACTCCGGTTTTCTCCCACACTCCAAAAAATATACAGGTAGGTTAATTGGCTCCCCACAAAAAAAAAAATTGACCATAGTGTGTATGTGCATATCATAGGGAATATAGATTGTAAGCTCCACTGGGGCAGGGACAGAATGGTAAGATATTCTCTGTAAAGCGCTGCGGAATATGTGTGCGCTATATAAACAATTGGTAATAAATAAAATAATATATTCTCATAATACGTATAATAGAACAAGCCAATTGCAAAATATTGTGAGAGGCAGTTTTGTTTTATATTTGAAGCTCTTTTATTTACAATAAAACAATATTTAAATGATGTTTTAGTTACATTGTAAGTGTTCCTTATAATTAAAACTAAATCTAATATTGAAAAGTGTTTAATAAAATGGACATGCCTTCTTGATTTGTAATGAATGCCTAAATTAAAAGTCAATCCAGTTTGACTTTAAAATAAAAATTCTACTACTTTGGTTTGTTGCTTTGTAAGAAAAAGGTCAACTTTGAAAAAATCGATAACCATCAATTAGTTTATTTTGTTTGTAAAGGACTTTGAGAAGCCTCATTAAAAACAAAACATTGAATGAGCATCAAAGTGTACAGACTGTGTCCTTGATGAAGGAAAACATCATTGAAATACTAAATTTGGCTGTTTATAGACCATTTTATATTTTGTGCTATATTCAGTACACAAGTTAAAGAAAAAATGGTATTTGTGAACCAAAAATAACAGTGGTGGTTGCTTAGTGGGGGTTGCAGTGCAGATCAAAAATAGCAGAGGGGGAGTGTCAGATAAAACATAACCCTAACTGTACCTTTAGATTTGTTTTTAATATAGCCGGGTATCAGCCGGGAAGGTAAGCCACTTCAACCTAGACACAGCAATCAGCACTTCCCTGCTGTATCTGCCCACTCCCCAATACTCCTATGGCTAGTTACACAGGAGTCTGGGTGTGGGCAGATACAGGAGGGAGACACTGATTACTGTGTCCTGGCTGCAGCTGCTTTGATACATGGCTCGGATCTCTGGGGAGCTTACCATTCTGGCAGATTTCCTGGATTTATGGACTGCTTCACTCTACTGGGGGTAATGACACCTCCTGCTGGGTGGGTAAGTCTAGTTAAAAAGAAAGTAGGTTACCCTAGTTTTTGTTGTTATAGGCAGTTTTGGTGGTCTTCACATGTAATGCATCTTTGTTGTTGGTTTGGTGCTGCATTGATGGATTACACTGATTCCTGGCTAAACTTTCTTTACCATAATAAAGTTTTATTATATTATTATTGTTTAATAAAAGTAGATAATTTATTTGCCAAGTCATGTGCTTTATTCATTAAGGTAAGTTTCGATAGCTAACATGCATAAAAGACACCTTCAGAGGTTAGTAGTTTTAATGGATCAATGAACTTGTTTTAATAGTTACCTTATTCAACTTCCATTTTTTTGGATTTGTAAGATGTCACCCTTTTTAATACCAAGTGTATGTACAGTACCATATACTGTAAATTAGTTTCTTAGCATAAACAAATACCCTACTACTTCTTTATATTAACCCCATTCCTAACTCCTTCATAGTTTACCCATAAGTACATTCTCTAAAATGTGTGAATTATATTTTAAACTCTTTATAGCACCAACATTGTTATAGCACCAGTTCTAACTATAGATGTGAGGTTCACAGTGTGTTAAAAAATAATAACACTGGTGTGTGTTCAGGGACTGTTGTCAAAAATTAAAACTATAAAACTTGTGTGTTAAAAATATAATGTCATTAGGGTGCCACCCATATACTAGGAGCACTGTGAGGCAATTGTGTTCTGTTATCAAAAATTAAAAATATAAAACTTGTGTTTTTAAAATTATAACATAATTAGGGTCCTGAATTGCTTAGGGTGCTGTGAGGCACTGTGTTGTGTAATTAAAAATTAAAATAATAAAACTTGTGTGTTCAAAAATATAACATCAATAGGTAGCCACCATTATATCAGGAGCACTGTAAGCCACTGTGTTGTGTGTGTGTTCAGGCATTGTTATAAAAAATTTAATTATAACATTTGTTAAAAAATATAACATCATTAATGTGCCACCCTTGCATTAGGAGTGCTGTGAGTTGATATGGATCAGTAGATAAAAGAGCAGGAGCAGCAACCCAATACTAGTGCTATGGCTAGAATGCCTATTGCAGATGCCGGGGCCCTCTGAAACCTCACATGCCAAACCTTCTCACTTTAGGTCTACACATGTAACCTGTAAAACAGGCAAATCAGTTCACCAAAACAAACCTAAGGCTAAATAAGAAATTGTGTGTTAATAATCTTTACAAATCCCTGAGGCAAGTCTAAGTGTATCCACATGTATTACATTGTATAAGCCTCCTTCCAGCATTTCCACACCCTCTTCAAATGTGGGATGAACAGCTGTAAAGTAAAAATAGTGATTTAGAAGGAATTGGGGATGCTACTGTGGAAGTGCAACAGGATAAGGAGGATATGTGTGCATCTGACACTAATGGGGTTGATAAGGATGTTGTTTGTGTCAAAGTAAGTCAGCCACCAGTGGCAGCACTTCTTTCCCATTATAAGAAAAAGGCTATTGTCATGCCTGGATATAACACCAAAAATGACTCCTCTTTCATGTTAAATTATATTTAACCAAACACTGACAACATTTGTCAAGCAATATTTACCATTTGTGAAGCTAAAGAAAGAAGCATTAGGGACATTAACCATCTAGGAACTTATTCCATGTTATATCACTTGCAGTTCAAGCTAATTATTTGGGAAAAATTCAAAAATCTTGTGAAGAAAATAATAACAAGCAGTCAAGCATCAGCTGCCAGCAGCACGGATAGATCCCAGCACATGCAATCTTCACCACCGACACCTTCATCATCAATCTCCTCCACCAACACCTTCATCATCAATCTCCTCCACCAACACCTTCATCATCAATCTCCTCATTAATGATTGGAGGCAGTCCTCATGCATCCAATTTTGGAAAGTTAACTGACTCCACCCTATCCAGGATTCACCAGAAGAATCCTTGTGTGCTAGGGCTTCTACTTCTGCGAGTGGAACTTCATCCCAGAAGAGGATTAAAAAGACTAGTTTCAAACAACAATTTACTGTGACACAATCCTTTGCAAAAGAAATCAAGTATGAAAGCTGCCATCCAGTTGCACAGCAAATCACTGAAGCCATGCCGGCTATGCTAGCATTTGATATGCATCCAATTTCCGTCAGTGTATGTATTTTTAGACAGCTAATTGAGATCATGTGTAACCACTACCAAATTCCTTCTTGATTCTTCACTTCTTGGCCTTGAAATGCCATTGTACCCACTATCCACTTAACAATAGAAATGTGGACAAATGGTACTGGTCAAACTTAAGATTAAATGACTTTGACAGCTGCCTTGGTGGGTTATATGCCTTTAGCAGTAGCATTAAGTAACACACTGTTACAGTGTGTATATTAAAATCAACATATAGTATAATAATCACAAAATATAGAATATTAATTCCCTATACAGCTAAAACCAAAATATATATAAATGTAATCCATCATCCCTTATCCCAGAGTCAGGTCCCGAAACAAGTTTATCAGGGTCCACATTAGCATATGAACAGACTTGGCTAGAGCCTTAGTTCACACATATAGACCACTTTCTGCAAAAGACCCTACACACCACATTAAGGTTTGGGATGCCATTTGTATAGGCATGACTTCACAGATGAGGGGGAGGAGGATGGCAATCACATAAATACTCTACAGAGACACAGGAAGGGTCTCTCACAGATTCAGACACACACACTTGGAGGAAGACACAAAAATATATGCTCCCTCTCTGACTGATAACCAACGTCTAAGAATGTAACATCAGTCCCCAGGTGGCCTGGAGATATCTTCTCAAACTACGATAAATATTTGAGATAGACAGAAATAAATTAATGGATTAATGGCATAATGATATTGGGTAATAATCTCTACTGTAGTTAGTAACATGGTGATGGTTTGATTAATATTGTGATTCATAGTGTAATCTTTGATAACAGCAAGGTTATCAAGCTGTAATACATTGGTTATGCCTTGGATGGTTAGTGTATTCGTAGCAAGTTTGTCTCAATCTGTTGTAGACTATATGTGTAACAAGTGTGTATTGTAGTCTGGTAGAGGCTGTGTTAATTTATAACAGTAGCAAGCTATATGGGTGAGTCGGTAATGTAGAATACAGTATGTAGCAATGCATACAGTGGATTTGTAGTGTATTCCTTGTCTTGTTTAATGGAAACTGCAGCTTGTCCATGTAGATGGTGGATGCTTTCAGTATTAAGATAGGCTTGGTATATGTTGTATTCTTGAGGTCTGACTGTAACATTGTGTAGTTAAGGTTAAGATGGAAATTGGGTAAAATTTTGCAATCTGTAGATATATAATTCTTTGATATCAGCTGGTGATGAAGGAACCCGTAATTCGGTAGTGGCCAATTACATTGTAATAAGTTTATAAGTAATGTACACTGTTTAGTAGTTTATACTTCTGAAATATTATATAATGGAATCTGGTTGAAATATTGTAGTATGGAATGTGAATATTTCAGGTTGAATTTGGCTAGTGGTTGTGGTTCAATGGGAGTTGTGGATTGCTAGCCATATTGTGATAGTATTGTGAAGTTATGAACTATCATAGTTTTGAGATTTTTGGTATAAATAAGTAATTACCATGTGGAAGGTAGTCTGCAGTTTATTAAAGATGGCTACCTCCATGTTGTGTGAACAAAGGAAATTCCATGTGCTCCACATTTCCCCATTGAATCATGTGCTTGATTCAATGGAAGTTGTGAATTACTAGTCTTTTGATCATAGTTATAATTCTACCCAGTTTGGTGTTGTATAGTACAAATAGGTTGTTATAGGTATTATAAATAAGATCATTAATGGATATATGATTTACAGAAGTTACAACATTATGCAAGTTTTCTTACATTCAAAATGGAGTTTGTGTTCAGAGACCATGCGTTTTGAACAATAGGACATGGGTCCTAACAACCGCCACAAACACTCACCATGCCTTCTCAGTAGCCACCTTAAATATGTGGCCCAACATCCCCCTTCATAGCTCTCTCTCTCTCTCTCTCCCTCCCTCTTTCTCTCTCTCTAATTGTATTTTCTATAGTATTAAGTTTAAACACTGTTTTATGAGGATTGATTTCATGAATATAAATCCACTTTACTTAAACACATCTTGTATGAACATTATTATTTGAATTATTCAAATGATTTAAATGGTATGTAATTCTGGTTAAACACGTTGCGAGTTTGTATATTTATGATACGTATAACCGGATATTAGTTATATGAAAAATAGAACATTTGCTTCAGATATTTTGGGATTAAACAAGCTGGCAATGGCCTGTGTGTACAAAAAGAAAGAAGGAAAAACATGCCTCATCATTGGCGCCTGAACAGGTCTGTTTATAATTGTGGTAACTTATCATTGCTGCTATTTACAATTTTAATTCCCACAATTAAAAAAAGCAGAGAGTACCCACATTTTTGTGTGTGTTAGTTTTTTTGTTTGTACACAGAATGCCACTTGTAGAATGGCAATCCATGCCTGATTTAATTATAATCCTCATAATATGTTTGTTTTAATTTTTGAATTGTTGCACAAGATATGTAACTGTTCCTCTTTCCAACAAGTGTATTTTGCAGGACTGCAAGTCACACTGAACACCAGACTCTAAGCAATGGTGACTCCTGGTTATTCAAGGTAACCTGTATTTAACCCTTTCTGTGCTGCATATATCATATCTGCAATAACACACTACAAAAAAATAAACACACTCACACTTGGTACAATAGATCTCTTTATAACATCATGGCTGCATTACCATGAGGTTCCACCATCCCCCATTCATAGCAACACAAAAGCAAGCAACTCTCACATGCATATATATATATATATATATATATATATATACACAAATTATTGTTTTCTCTGATAGATTGCAATCCACAATTTATTTATAGATATTAATCTGCCGGAAGTGCAGGAAAACATTTATATCCCTTAAAATATACATACAGAATATCATATATCCCCCCATACACACACGCATGTATGCATCTCACAAATACATTCACGGTATATCACTCCATTTATTCACCCTGTAGCATATCTGCAGTGAAACTTGTGCATTAAGGTCACACATTACACATTGGCACATGTACAGTGCATGTTTTAAAGTACTGGAGAATTCATAATTAATCGCAAAAACACAAATATGTTTCATACATTTGAAACAAATGAACGTAAATTGGAAATTCATCTTAGTAATGGTAAAAGTATTCTATCTATTGCACTGCAATGTATTGCAGGATTGTTCCAATGTCGTGTGTTCTGATAATGTCACAAACATTACAATTGGCAAATTTTATGATATTTGTTATGAATAATCATGATTTATACAGGAGCTAGGATACAGCCCCAAAGTGAATTATGATTTGCATTTTTTTACCTTCTGTTGTTCTCAATGTCTGATTGTGAACAAAAGGGGGGGTTTATACACAATCTCGGAAAACAGGTATCTGTGTAATATAGAGCATTACTGAACACACACATGGATGCAATACAGAAGTATTGAGGTTCATTTGTGCTATACACATGAACTCGGTCATCTGTGTGCAGTCTGTATGGGTCGCATATGAACATTTTCTGTGTATAGTTTGTATGTACTAACAAGTGTGTGGAGTTTGTATGTACTTCTGAAAAATCCTTGCAATACAGCAGTTTTTAGGTTTATTTCAGGTTAAGAAATTCACTTCTGATCAAGTTATAACATGTGGTGTGTTATACTGTATTATCTGTGTATTAGATCGCATGTAAACCACATATAATCTTGCAGTTAAAACTGAGAATGATTTGAAGGTTTGCGTAATATTCATAATACATTGTTTAAGATAATCAGGGACTTGATGTGTTTTGTCAAGGAATATTAGGGTGGTATCAGCCCTGTGAAAGCTTGCATGTTTAGCTCACATGAAGCTTTGGTCACTATACATATATAGAATAGCGATGACGACCCAGTGTCTGGGTCTGGTGGTATAGGACAGGATACATAAGAAAAAAGGTTAGCAAGGTTCAGAGAGATATAAGTAAGGCATTCTGTTGTATTAATTCTAACCCTTATTTCATACAGAAGCATGTCTTTAATAGTTGTCTGAGCGGGTACTGCATTTTGGTGACGCTGTAAGAATTTTGAGCAGAGAAGCAAGCACGGAGAACCTATTAATGACATGAATTAGCTACTCTCACTGGGTGATCTCAGATCTGCAAGATAAATTCTCCAATCTTGTAAGGATTGAGGACTTCATTTCCACCAACACGGACAGGAAAAAGTAATACACCAGCAGTGTCAGACTGGAACAATGGGGATCACCGGAGATTTTCTGTACCCCTATGGCCCAGTCTGATCCTCTATACTAGTCATAGCTCAGATAGATATGGATTTCTGTAAATAGATAAAGGAACTCGCAAAGGGAGGTATAAATGTGTTTAACCCATTTATTTAGTTCTGTGACAGATATATATAGGTGACACTGGTGTGAAGCTTATAATCAGGTGATGTATTGCTAAGCAGGGTATGATTAATTGGATCATATAGCAGGTTTGCAGTGAGTCCTGTAATAATTGTTCTATATATATTGGTAAGCAGAATATGGTTTAAAAAGACTGAATTGCAGGTCGGCGAAGTCTTTAATAAAGATAAAAATGGATCATTTCATTTAAGATGCCACAGATGTTAGGATGTCTAAATAATTGTTTTCTTCAGGTAAACGGGTCATGTGGTAGGTATATATGACTGCAGGAAATATGATTTTTAGACAGCGATGTACATTACATTATAGATATTAAGAGACAATGTGATATGTGTTATACTCAGAACATTGGACATGAGATATTGTTTAGAAATAGGGATATCATATGAAAAGCAGGAATAAGGAAATCTGGATTTGTCATTACTGCAGTAAATGAGTAGATGTCCTTATGATTACAGGTGATAATGGATTTAACCTTTATGCTTATAGCAATGTTTATGGTATATGCAATTGTTCTGAAGACTGTATATGGTATAATATGGGTTAAAAACAGACAGGTGGTATAAAATCCTGCTCATTTTAAAATCCCAGGTGTATACAGGAAAAGTATAATGGTATAAATATGTATATTGGAGTAAAGGATTCTAAAATCCCTTAGTGTTAATAAGTAAGTATTGCAACCCCTGACCAAATTCACAGGAATCGGAAGATGGGTGTACAAGTTTTTTTTATTTTTAAGAATCTTGGAAATATTAATAGCTGAAAATACTGTGTATATCTCATGAAGTGAGTTATGTGGTAAGTGACATCGGAACTGTTGTAATTGGTAACAGTTCATAAGGAATAGTTCTTAGACATCCCAAGTGATAGAGAGTAACAGGCACAAAGAAAATATTTTAGTGTTTATAATGCCCTGTAAAATCTAGTTAAATTGTGATATAGGTATTATGGATAAACCTTATGGTAGAGGTTTCATTCACCAGAACAGGGGGATTGCCAAAGATCATAAAATATGGATATGATCATACTGTTTTAAATTGTTACAGTGACAATAACTCAGTTTAATGTAAGTTTTTCTCAAAAACACATGTTGTAATTTTGATGTTTTACCTCTAGTGGCCATTATTGACACTCACAGGTCCTAGGAGGAGGAGTAGTAGAAGTAAAAATACACATCCATTTCCCAGCAAAGGTGGTAATGCCCGAAATTACTAAGGGTTTTCAATGAAAAAAATTACATTTAAGGTTGTTTTAAAATGGTCAAAAACAACCTTAAATGTAATTTACCTTAAATGTGTTTTAAAAAACACCTTAAATGTAATTTTTTTCATTGAAAACCCTTAGTAGTTCCAGGCATTACCACCTCTGTTGGGAAATGGATGTGTATTTTTTTCAATGAAAAAAATTAAATTTAAGGTTGTTTTAAAATGGTCTTATATTTAAACAGGTTCCACAAGGTGATTTTCTGTTATTACTAAATTAATTGGGTATATCTATTAACAGTTTGTAAGTTTAGAATAGATAAGAATTAGTTACATTTTGACATGCCTGTATTATGTACACTAACATTTCTTTCTATTTTCTCAGAACATCGGAATGCAGGTTAAAGTAGATCAAATGGCCCAAGACTTGCCTGATTCTCCTTAACAATTAATACACAGATTAGTGTCAGGATAAAGGGGGGGGTGTTATATGGGTATTTGAAGGGTGGAAATTTAGAATTTCCCAGATTAGGGATTTTTTTTGGGAGATTTTCCTAGAAAGTGAGAGAAACAAAGGCATTGTAGGACCTTGAATGCCACCTAGTGGAGAAAACAATGTAAAGTTGAGTCTGTAACACTCGTCAATGTTAATGATATGTGATTTTTGGAAACTCTAATATGGAGCAGACAAAAGTCTAAACTATCACAATGGGTGGGGAGGGAATGCTAACAAACAGAGAATCTGTTTTTAATCCATGTAGGCAAATCAAATCAACAACAGGATATCTGAAGACTGCAGACAGATTGGATGGAAGACAAGACATCAGATTTGGTAGGAAAGATGGAGACATTCAAAAGTACTGATATCTCTCAATTTCTTATTTAGATGCAGACAAGGCCCAGCTGCAGACAGATGATATTCCTGGCAGATGACTAGATGAACCCTAAGATGATCAGATGGAACAGATCGGAAGGACCAGGATATGGATCATCCAAAGCAGATGTCCAAGATGACAACACTCCAGAAGTGTGCCCTCATCCCATGTGGCGAAGATGACAACTATAGGCTTTTGATTACAAATGTTAATAAAAATTAGGAAAGAGTTTGGTTCACATATGAAAGATTTTTTATCCTTACCTACACTCAAACAAGGTTTTTACCATCTACATATGCGAAGCAGGAGAGGACCGTTACTTCTCCGCCTTATCATTACCTTTTAGTTTGAACTGTGAAAATTACATTGTTATGATTCTCTCCAAACTGAATTCTCTCTTTTCTCACTACCTGTACGATCAATGAACATACACATAACACATACACTAAAATAGTGATAATACACAAGCTTATGTCAGTTCAGCTGTCAGATGTAATTGAACACACACAGGGGGAAAATGTTACAGTGTGTATATTAAAATCAACATATAGTATAATAATCACAAAATATAGATTATTAATTCCTTATACAGCTAAAACCAAAATATATATAAATGTAATCCATCATCCCTTATCCCAGAGTCAGGTCCCAAAACAAGTTTATCGGGGTCCACATTAGCATATGAACAGACTTGGCTAGAGCCTTAGTTCACACATATAGACCACTTCCTGCCTAAGACCCTACACACCACATTAAGGTTTGGGATGCCATTTGTATAGGCATGACTTCACAGGTGATGGGGAGGAGGATGGCATTCTCACAAACACTCTACAGAGACACAGGATGGGTCCCTCACAGATGCAGACACACACACTTGGAGGAAGACACAAAAAGATAAGCTCCATCTCTGACTGATAACCAACATCTAAGAATGCAGCTTCAGTCCCCAGGAGGCCTGGAGATATCTTCTCAAACTACGATAAGTATTTGACTAGACAGAAATAAATTAATGGATTAATGGCATAATGATATTGGGTAATAATCTCTACTGTAGTTAGTAACATGGTGACGGTTTGATTAATATTGTGATTCATAGTGTAATCTTTGATAACAGCAAGGTTATCAAGCTGTAATACATTGGTTATGCCTTGGATGGTTAGTGTATTTGTAGCAAGTTTGTCTCAATCTGTAGTAGACTATATGTGTAACAAGTGTGTATTGTAGTCTGGTAGAGGCTGTGTTAATTTCGAACAGTAGCAAGCTATATGGGTGAGTCTGTAATGTAGAATACAGTATGTAGCAATGCATACAGTGGATTTGTAGTGTATTCCCTGTCTTGTTTAATGGAAACTGCAGCTTGTCCATGTGGATGGTGGATGCTTTCAGTATTAAGATAGGCTTGGTATGTGTTGTATTCTTGTGGTCTGACTGTAACATTGTGTAGTTAAGATTAAAATGGAAATTGGGTAAAATTTTGCAATTTGTAGATATATAATTGTTTGATATCAGCTGCTGATGAAGGAACCCATAATTCGGTAGTGGCCAATTACATTGTAATAAGTTTATAAGTAATGTACACTGTTTAGTAGTTTATACTTCTGAAATATTATATAATGGAATCTGGTTGAAATATTGTAGTATGGAATGTGAATATTTCAGGTTGAATTTGGCTAGTGGTTGTGGTTCCATGGGAGTTGTGGATTGCTAGCCATATTGTGATAGTATTGTGAAGTTATGAACTATCATAGTTTTGAGATTTTTGGTATAAATAAGTAATTACCATGTGGAAGGTAGTCTGCAGTTTGTTAAAGATGGCTACCTCCATGTGGTGTGAACAAAGGAAATTCCATGTGCTCCATGTGCTTGTTTCAATGGAAGTTGTGAATTACTAGTCTTGTGATCATAGTTATAATTCTACCCAGTTTTGATGTTGTATAGTACAAATAGGTTGTTATAGGTATTATAATTAAGATCATTAATGGATATATGATTTACAGAAGTTACAACATTATGCAAGTTCTCTTACATTTAAAATGGAGTTTGTGTTCAGAGACCTTGCGTTTTGAACAATAGGAAATGGGTCCTAACAACCACCACAAACACTTACCATGCCTTCTCAGTAGCCACCTTGAATATGTGGCCTCAACATCCCCCTTCATAGCTCTCTCTCTCTCTCCCTCTCTCTCATTCTCTCTTTCTCTTATTGTATTTTCTCTAGTATTAAGTTTAAACACTGTTTTATTAGGATTGATTTCATGAATATAAATACACTTTACTTAAACACATCTTGTATGGAACATTATTATCTGAATTATTGAAATGATTTAAAGGGTATATAATTCTGGTTAAACACATTGCGAGTTTATATATTTATGTTACGAATAACCTGATGTTAGTTATATGAAAAATAGAACATTTGCTTCAGATATATTTGGATTAAACAAGCTGGCAATGGCCTTTGTGTACAAAAACTAAGAAGGAAAAACACCCCTCATCACACACAATGCCAGCTCATTCACAGGCAGTCTACTCTCTGTATCACCGGCTTCACTTAGAGGCATACCAGAGTCAAACTGTTAAAAAAACTCTGGGATGTCAGGACTCTGCTTCGGATTTGTCATTTCCAATAATGCAAGTAACATTGGAAAAGCATTACAACTGGATGAATTTAAACACATCCCATGTTTTGCCCACAAAATAAACATGATGGTTAGAATTTAAAAAAATAAATAAAGAAATGTGCAGGAGATGCTGTCTGTGGCACGTAAAATGCCTGGAAATTTTCAGCATTCAGCTACTGATAATAGAAGATTGCAATGGCTGCAAGAACAGTTCATTTGCCATGCCACCAACTGAAGCAAGAAGTAATGACCAGGTGGACTTCCACACTTTATAAGCTTCAGTGATTGAAGGAACAGCAATAAGCCATCCAAACCAACACAACAAGCCATGACATAGGGAGAGGAGTGGAACTGCACCTTAGTCCAGCACACTTTATAATTCTTTCTGTTTTATGCAAGCTACTGAAACCATTTGAAGCATTACCTAATGAAGTGAGTTTAGACACTGTCAGTTTAAATCAGGTTATTCCCCTAATAAAATTACTGGAAAAGGAGGAGACTTAACAAAGGGATTCCACTAAGTCTGTTGGACATTTAGATTAACTTTTTTCTTTACTTTGCCAGGATCAAATGATTGGATTGCTACTTTTTGGCAACCATGCTAGATTTTAGGTTTTAGTCATATGTAATGTCTTTATTTCCCACTGACACATCTTTTAAGAGATGCAAACAGCTCCTTGCCAGCAAGTTGTTAGCTCAAATGGCGCATGACAATGATGTCTCCTGCTTCAGTTTCTCCTGTAAATGCTGCCAGGAAAAACTGACCTTTTCCAAGAGACCCACTGGAGGTGAGGATGATGAGTCAACCCAGTGCACCAAAGTGAAACACCAATTTGACATCTGGTCAGGCTTAAATGAATTGCCCAGAATAGAAGAATCATTAGAAAGTTGGAGGATTATTTTAATGACAATGCACAAACTATCATGTCACACAGTCCTTTTGATTACTGGGAGGAAAAAAATAAATTTAGAGCTCCTAATACAAACTAGCTTGGTGTACTTAAGCTGCCTACCCTCCAATGTGTACTCAGAAGGAGTGTTTAACATAGCGAGGACCCTTGTGAGCAAACGGTGTGGAAAATGTGGAAAAACTAAAACTAATTTATAAAAATTAACTTCAAATTCTATAAGGAAGACTGTTACCACCAATTACAACAAAATATAGAGACTTCTGTAATAGTGGATTCCAGTGGGGATGAGCTAATATTGTGTGATGATGATGTTGACACTGATGAGGGTGAGGAGGAGGATGCAAATGACATCTTTCCACTGTAATGATGATTAAGAACACTGTTAATTACCTTAAGTCCATTGGTAGGTTGTTTTGTGGGGGCCCAAACAAACAAAGCACTTCAGCCACAAATTTTCTTGGTATAGTTAACTGTGCATGCAGTAGGGGTGGGTGGGTGTTCCCAAGATAATTTCATCTTGTACCACTTTTCTTTTCATTATGGGCTGTATTTTGAGGGAATTGGTGACTGTCTTTTTTTGCATAGACAGACATTTTTGTTGGTTATTACTTTAATACTTTACTAATTTGCTACCAGAAAGATTGTGTTGCCTCCCAAAAAAAATAAATGTAAAGACTTATGGAGCATATTTAGTATTATTCAGTAATATGAACATGATGAATGGTATTTTTTATGTCATTTTCTCAATTGCTGAAAAAAAGGCCATGTCACAAATTAAATTTTCTTAATTATTAGATCAATCAATCCATCAAAAGTTTATATATTTTCCACTACATACATACTCCACCTCCATTTCCCTACACTGCTCTCAGGCCTCTGATCTAGTTATTGATTAATTAAAACAGTCTTTCTATGGGGTTGTATAGTATATTAAATTGCCATCCTGTCTGCCACTGCTGTGCCACAATGTTTCATAGATGTGTTATATTCTTTTAAACTGCCATGTGTTTATGCCGCTGCTCTGTTGCTTAGTTTAGTCAGGCAACTTTTATCCAATATTGCAAATATTTCAAAAATAGAATTGGTGGGCTAATCAGCCAATATAACCTAATCAAACAGGCTGCCCATACAGCAGGTTCTGCAACCTGCTAAAAACATACATAAATAAAAGAAAAAGTGGAGCGCTAGTTTAAATATGTGGCCACAACTAAATGAAAACATTTACTATATGAAAATATGTATGCAAATAAATCAGTGCAATATAAATTGGACAAATGGTAACAGTCTATTTTTGAATAACAGCAGCTTTTTGGGATTCAAAATCAAAGGAGTGCAAAATAGAACACAAAGGGATAGAATCCAGAACTCCTAAAAAGTCCCTCTGCTCTGAATGTCCACAGTATAGAATGGTAATGCTGCTCTGCCTGCATTGCACATTCCCCATGTGTACACAATTAGGTTTACTCACTGTCCATTTGATATCATCATAGATTCATTGGAATGCAGAATATAACATGGAACATTTTCCTCCATAGCTACAGCCGTAATACTCAGCGATACTGTAGAGAGCCAAATGGTAGCGGGGTAACATGAAATTCACCTGCAATTGTGGATGATTTGCTAAACTATCTGTGACAGACAAAGGATAGCAGTAAGTTCCAGCATTACTTCCAGCAACCGAACCAGGCTGTTTGCAATGCAATAGGCAGGGACCCCATCAGGTGTGATGTGAACAGTGGTGACTGACTTTGGGTAGCACTGAGTATGTGGCCACGGCAGTCTTTGATGGTTGTCTCCTAACCGGTGCATCCAGTGGAACAAATAAAGAGTGTCCATGCCCATACAATTCCTTATCTTTAAAAGTACTTGATTTTAGCAGTTTTTATCAATTAAAAAAATACCAATCTAAAACTAAAACATGATGATGAATTATAACCAAAACCAAAACACGGGGGTCCACGCACATCTCCAGTTCTAACCTTTGTTTCAACTGGCAGTATAATGATGTAGCAATATAGCATGTATCTAGCATGTAGACTATAAATGGATATCCAGAATGGATAATCATTCCCCACAATTCCCCAAGAGGTCACACTAGTATTGTCTTCTTTACAAACTTCATTCAGTAGCAGTAATTTAAAAGGGAAAATCAACCTGGTTTTGCCTTTTAAATTATTGCTACTTTAAAACATTGGGCAGTCTCACACAGGACTTGTCAAAGCATTCAGTCTGCAGGCTATTACATATACCCCATGACTGAAAAAGTTGGCGATTTTACATTATTTTTGTTTCATATGCTTAATGAACCATGATCACATTATTTTATGCATCCATAGTTTAATAAAGTAAGTACATTTCTGTGTATATAAATTGCATATTTAATGCTGATTTCTGATCCATTTATTATCTATCGTCAGAATTGGATTTAGCATATGGCACAGAAGGTGTGAAACTATGCATCTCAATTGGTACTGCAACTCTGTACACACACACACTCTGGACTTAGGGGTCCATTCATTATGTTAATTATTAGGGGCCGGACTGCACCTGATAATTAAGTATCCAACTCTCTGCGAGTAGCAGTGGTTGATACATATTCACTGGAGCTACTCAACAGCTGCCTCTTTCACTGCATAACCTGGGCTTTACACAGGTATCCCTGGCATCCGGTAGAAAGAACTAGACAGTGGCAGAGGGATCCAAAAGGAACCCTCTCCTCAACCCGGGATTGTGGGAGCAAACACCATCTAAAGATGGCAAATGCTTCTGCAGTCAAGCTTTGAAAATATATTTTAGGAGCTTGATGAATTTAGGTCCCCATGTATGTGAAAGATCAAGGCTGAAAGGTAAGTCTTATTAGCCATACCGTTATAATGAATAGCCCCGATCCTTTATGTCTACAAAAGTAGGTATACAATGTTAATTTTCACCGGCTATTGTAGAAATTAAGGGCCTGATTCAGCAAGGAACAAAGTTGCTTATACACACACAATCAGTTGACTAATTTGCAATACACATGCATATGCATCGCAGTGCATGTGTGCAAGCTAGGCACTGCATTAGGAGTTGAGAATGCAGTGACTACGCAGACCCGTGGCAGAGTGATTGACAGGAAGTGGCATTTGTGGGTGGTGCAAGAGGGGTGTTTGGGGCGAAAGCAGGCATGCCAGTGCATTTCAACGCCGTTGGAGGAGCGTGAATAAATTATCCACTGCGATACCAGATGCCACCTGAAGTGTCATAGCATAAGCATAAGTAAGCAATTCCTGAGTAAGGTCTCGGCTTCTCTAACTGTCCGATGTTACTCAATGTTACCTGTTGTTTCACTATGTTGGTCAAGTATACGGATGTGAGTAAGGGGAAGTGGCCGTCCTTATGTCAAGCTGCAATTGCAATGCGAATGCAAACATTAAAATATCACCGCTGATATTAGCAATGCAGTTGCATGTGTATAAGCAGAATAGCGATCCGTAGTGAATAGACCCTATGTGATGATAAATGGACCCCTTAGATACTTACACAGTAACAAAAAAAATCACTATACTCCATTGTGTTACACAGAGTCAGACCCACTATGTTCTGCTCTGTGACATAATAGTAAGACTATAGAATATGCTTTGTAAAAGATATGTAAAGAATACATTTTTGTTTTTTTTAAATACAACTGAAGGCAACAGAGCTTCAATGAAGGACACAACTTTTAATGCAGTAAAGTGTAGCATATAAATACCTCCATACCATAGCATGGGTATAGCACCACAGCACATATTAATCTATTCTTAAAATAGCTGTTTAAATTGTTATAAAAAGAAATTATTCAAAGTAAGCTAGCATAGAGGAAAATGCAATTCAACACTTCACAGCATGTGAAGTCTAAGCAAGTGGAACCAATTAATAAAACATGTGCTGTATTGTAGATTGTAATTCTTACTAACAACTTGTAGGATATATTACAATGCATGCAGTCAACCAGAAATGCATATTAGGTGAATGTTATAGTAAAGAAACATTAATTAATTGTATGACCTGAAGATTTCTGGCATTTTAGTAATGTATGGGCTTTAATATCTCTATAATGCACTGTCTGTGTCTTAAATGAATTTATACATGTTGACTTAGAGGGAATGGGATTGCAATACTGGCGGCTCAACAACCGTCGGTTCAAATCCTGACAGTGAGAGTCCGACACTGAGACATACCGATGGGCGTTGGTAAGTAACCTAACCCTCCCCTCCCCCTAACCCTCCTTAAGGGGTGCCTAACTCTAACCTCCCTTCCTAGTGCCTATTCCTAACCTTCCCCCAGGGGTGCCTAAACCTAACCCCCTCCCCGCATCCTAAACCTAACCCTCCCAGGGGGCTGCCTAACCCCTCCCCCCTTCCCCTAGCTTAAACCAAGCCTTCCCCAGTGGGGTGCCTAAACCTAAGTCCCCCTGGGGGTCCCTAAACCTAACCCCCTCATCCCCAGGCTAAGTATTATACTTACCCATCAGTGGATGATCGGGATGGTGGGGGGATTAAGATAGGTGTCAGCATTTCAATGCCTATCTTAAGTCCCTTGTCGAGCAGGTCCAGTCAGGATTTAGACCAGAGGCATTGCATCTGCCGGTCTATGAACTACATCCCGATTTAGGGATATATTTACTAAAGTGAGAGTTTTTAGAAGTGGAGATGTTGCCATAGCAACCAATAAGATTCTAGTTATTATCTTTGAGATTGTGCTAGTTAGATATTAAGTTGAATCTGATTGGTTGCTATGGGCAACATCTACACTTCTAAAAACTCTCACTTTAGTAAATATACCCCTTAGAGTTTACCATAAAAGTTAACGGTTTGCGTATCTGTAAGTATGTGTCTCTAGACTAATGGTTTTGTTTAAGTTGCTTATAGAGTAGCATGCATTTAAATTATGTACAAACTTAAATCTAGTGTATTAATGCATCATCAATCATATTTTTAAAAAAAGAAACCTATTTTGTACAAAATGTAAAGAATGTATAATTGTAAAGAACAGAGCCAGCACTACATTTAGGCAAACCAATTTTTAAATTTAGGAGACAACTAGAACACCCAGGGCAAAGGCTGTGCAGTGAAATGAGGAGGCTGCAGACTGAATTGCTATTTGCACTGGGAGTCTGTTTCAGCATACGATATAATTGCAAAGCTGCACAAAAGCAGCTATGCAATTCTGTCCTTGCTAAAATGCAAAAGCAGCAGGAGGTGTCTGCTGCTTCTGCGGTCCCAGCGCTGTGACAGGTACATTTTACATGCTTTTAGCTGTTTTATCAATTTTAACGAAATCCAAAACCAAAACTGAATCTGAAATAAAACATTTGAGGAAGGTTTTGCCAAAATCAAAACCATAACAATTGAGGGTGGTTTAGCCAAAACCAAAATACAGGAGTACACACAAATCTCTACTTCTAGCTAGCTAGATGTAACCAAATATAATGATGCACAATGTAAAGACTAGGGCCGACTTTAAAAATTGCAGCCTATTACATCCTGCGACTTCAGCTTTACACTGAAAAAAATGGTGTGGGAGACTTGCAATGGAGCATTTTATTAAATTCACAGGTTTCGGTTCATTTTACAGTGACTTGTAAATCACCATATGTGATAGAATGCAAATAGGTGCAAAATGCAAGAAACCCACTATTTTAAATTTACTTTACCGAAACTCGCTATACCAATTTATTCATTGCACAAGGCAAGGGGATTTTTAAAGTTACTGAAAATGTACCAGAAACAAAATGCAGAAAAATTCAGGTTTTTCTGCCCGACGTGATAGCTGCACTAGCACTTGGTCTTAGATAGCTCAAAGTTGACCAAGAAAAATGACTATGTGTAGCTTCAGATAATCTATTGATGTTTAAATTAATTGAAATGTACAATTTTGTGTCCCCATTTTGCCTCTTGTAACACAAGGTACTTCAAGTTTAAAATACTAAAGGATTTTCACAATTATTATACAATACATTGTAATGACATGCAAAATTAAACTGTTCCTGCAAAATATGTACATGTGTTTTTTATATATATATATATTTCAAGGTTTCTCAGATGGTTCTATGAATTTTCATACTATTTAGTACAATCAGTTGTACCAGCACCTTACTTTGGTCTAATTTTTAATTCTTAAAACTAGCCCCAGAGACGGGAAGAAATCAGAGAGTTCATTTCAGAAATGAATAAAGTATCTGCACTCTTATCTTAAATCAACTTTAGGTGGGTACTGCCACCTTTTGCATATTAAAAAACAATGTGTTTTATCTGCAATCAGTGTTCCAATTAAAAGATAATGGAATATTTTATTATGCCCTAAACAGAGTATATTTCATATCTTCATTATACTTAGGCTGTTTTACTTTACACAATCAAGAAATATGATTTTATGTGACTATATTTGGGACACCAACAGTTGCTAATTAAGATTCTAATTATTACTTACAATAATCTGTGTTTTTTAAATGCTATACTACATATATTGTTTGTGATGTATATTGAGAACTCTCAGTTACACAGTATTTATTAACTCAACATACAGTACATTATCCTGTCTCCTACATTGGGACTGATTTTGGAAGTACTGTGAGCACAGTTTTTGTTGGGGGAAATTGCAGGGTTTTTTTGTACTGTGTAGGTGCACTAACAATTCTTATTCTTTCTTTCATATGTATATTCAGACTCATTTTGTGCCTATGCCTCTTTCAGGTTACAGAAGTAGCATGAAGGATGGATGGGAATACAAGCATTGACTGGCTGCAGTAAAGGCATCTTATGCAGACCACAACAAAGACACAAATGTGCCTGTTGGGAATTTGATAACAGATATATGTTCAACCCCTTGTGCAAAATAAGTGATGATGATGATTGTCAGCCGATTATTATTGACTGAGTTTATATTGACTCTCCCACTTATACCAGTTCTATTACTAGTATGGCTGTTGCAACCTATTTACATTATTTGACATGTACATTCTGTCTGCAGAATGAAAGCATATTCCTATATGATTTTATTAAATCAGAAGACAACAGATGTTTACTGTATATTTAATTGAATTTAGAACATACTTTTATTTGGCATTTGTGCCTGTATTTAATTGTCTTCTACATGGTAGGTTGTTTTATGATGCATTTGTTTTAATATTGTATTAAATTGTTTTGTAAATAAGCCAATTCCTATTTAATTAAACTCAGACAATATATAATTCTAATATTATATTTTTTAAATCAGTGCTAATTTAGTTTTAGCCTATTTAATAAATGTGAATGCTAATAATTTAATGTTACTGTAGGTTTGGTTGGGGGAAAATAGGATTGATTATTAAATTAGGGGTTTTTCCATTTATTAAGAGTTGATTGAAGGGAAATAAGCCTATATATTAAAATTGGATACTATTACTATAATGCTAAAGCTGGTTGGGGGAATGGAGGTTTAGAATGTTTAGAAAGTTGTACCACCCATTTATTTTATGTCTGCTGCCACAACCATCATCATTAGTATCTACACTTGCACCAGCCCCTTGCAAGCTTATATTCCCCATATGCACCACTCAGAAAGGCATGGAGTTTTAGATGCATGCCCATGACACTCCAATGAGCCTCCATGTGCTCACATTGTCACTGCACAGTTGGCTCTCTCAAATACTCAAATTCACAGAAAGACAAATCTGTCCAACTCAGAACAGGACGAACATAAGCAAATATATGTGTAAATTCGCATACAGTATGAGCAAGCACTTTATGCAAAAACTCACCATTTACACCCACATCTATCTGACTCAGTCCCATTAGGTGCAACTCCACCTGTCAGTAGTTTTCAATAGTTACTCACTTTAGGTAAATAGCTCAAGAATTCTTCATTATTTTTCACTGGCATCTTTTTGTTTTAGTTGCATTTACACCTCTGCAACAGATCCTCATTTTTAATTAAAGGATTCAAAGTCTGCAGACCACTCCCTTTTTGGATTTGCCAAGACAATTCTTTAGTGAATCAGGCATTAAGTATGTCAGTCAGGCTGTTTAGCATGATACACAATGTCTAGCATGCTAAAAAGCCAGTCAACCATACTTATCATAACCACCCCGCTGCTCTATTTCAGAGCACTGTACTAGTAAGAAGTACATTTTTGTAGCATGGAAAGGTAGGTGAGGACAAAGGGCTTCTTGGTATGCAACTAGCATAACACACAGGTTTTATAATCTGTGTTTCATCCAGGGAAAGAAGGGGAGTTTGAGAAAAAATCAAAAAGTTTTGAATAGCTTGTAAATAGAGATGTGCACTGACCACCATTTTTTGCTTTTGGTTTTGGATCTGGATTCATCTTCATGTTTTGCTTTTGCAAAACGACCCTCAAGTGGTTTGGTTTTGGATGTGGTTTTATATGGATTTTTTTTTAAATGATAAGTTTTTAAAAACAACTAAAATGTAATTTTTTCAATACAAAACTAGGAATTTGGATTTAAAATCGGAATTCCGTACTGCTGGAAAACCAGAACCATGATTTGGATTTATCCGGATCCCCTCTGTAGATTAGAACTGTGAGTCAGATTTATCCAGATTCATGAAATTCAGGTGCATTCAGGTTCTCATTCAGCATGGATCGCAATTGCAACAGCTTACGTAGATCGGCTGATTGTTGCATACTACTGCATGAGCATGTACAGCACTGCACGTGTGCAGTGATCACACTGCGATTATGGATGTACTGTGGAATCCATCATGTGCATAAATTAGCTACTGAGATTGTCTAGGCAGCCTGAGTAGCTCACTGTGTAGGATAGAAACCATCCAATTTATTAGATGCCATTTATGTAAAACACCAAAAATGTAACCAAAGGCACCCAAATAAATGAGTAGCTTAACCAATGCTAATTGGTCTATGCTTGATTGTGATGCTTAAAAAAAAGGACAGAAACATGGTTCTACTCTGGCTGTAGGAAACATTTTTAATTTCAATACCTACTGTATGCAGCAAGGAGGCAGAAGTGAGCAAAAGGGGCAACAGCCACATGTTCTGCAGTTGCAACTCTGGTCTAGATTTTTTTTGTGGGTGCTTTAAACTAAATGCCCTGTCTTATGGTGAGATCATTCAGATGTTTCACCTTAACCATCATAATCTGATGAATCTGTAGGACCAGATTTAAGAACATTTTGATTCTGATACAGCACAACCCCATTCTATTTTTGACCTGTGCAGGCTGGTGTGTGATCTTCACTTTTGGTCACTGGATCATTCCAGTCAATCTAATAGCCAGTCCATTTTGTTTATTTTCTGCCAGGAATTACATTTGCATGAGCTAAAGTTAGCAGTCTATAGACTCATAGGAGTACCTAATATCATGGGAGCTATAGACTGCACCCATATTGAACAGAGACCACCTGGGTGGAAGTATGTATTAACTGACATTACTTCCACTTCTTAAATGTACAAGTTTCTTGTGCTAGTAAGATGAACAAAATGAGCATTGTATCAAGCTACCCTGGTTCATGCTATGAAGCCAACATAGTCATCCCTAAATAAAACATTTGAGGAAAGCTTAATGTAAAAAGAAGGGCTACTGGGTATGTGTAACATAAGATTATTTATCACATGAATGTTGTTTCCCATACCTGATTTGTATGTTAATTAAATGCCCTTTTCTAATAGGTTTCTAAGGCTATGGCTTTAACTCCTGGCTACTGACACCTCTGCAGACTCCTCTCGAACACAAATATGATGAGAAACACAAAGCCTGTGCAATTTTTTAAAATTTATTTTTCACTGTATTACTTTTCAAAATTAATGCAATTGCAAAATGTTTTACTAATTATAGAGATATAATGGAATTCAATATATAATTTATATAATTTATTACAATACAGATTTGGATGCTAGGGGCTATACCCCACTTTTGCCATTTCCAAAGTCCTCTTAAACATTTATCACATATACAGTATTAGTTTCTAAACACTGTTATGATAAGACAGTGATTCTTCACACCAGTCCTCAAGTGCCCCCAATATAATATGTTTTCTGAATTTCTTTAATCATGCACAGGTGAGCTGATCTATTTTGCTGGGTCAGTAATTATCCCACCTGTATCTACAGGCAGAAATCCTGAAAACAATGACTGTTGGGGATATTTGTTTACTAGAGTTGTGAACCTTTGTGCAAAGACATCAGAAAAAAAGTGTAATCCATGTTTTACCGCATGTATTTTTAAGATTTGATTATGATGGTGTACATTTACAAGAGAAAATATACATTGCTGTGTAAAAGAAAATATTTTTTACTATATTTTAAAGTTTTATGAAAATAGAAAAACTCTAAAAACATAAGTTTTATTTCTGTTTACAAAGTTGCTCTCACCAACAAGTTCCTCCAAAGTGGTGTTACATTCATAGCGATGTTATACTTTGTGATGGTTATGTATAATTATGATAAATCTATATTAAACTATTTATTTACCAATGCCTAATCTCTGTGATAACTATCCTTTTAACCATGTATTAGTTATTATATCATTAATACTGTGAGGCCTCAATAACACCATTTTTAAAAAAAAAAGCATGACATCACAATTAATTTTGTAATTTAGTAAACTGATTAATTTACCAACTTGATTATGTGGAGAGACTTGGGACTCATGTTCACATTCCTTCACCAACTTCAGGGGGCAGGATCATAAGATGTGAATTCTACCCAAAGAGGGGGGCCCACCACCTGTGACCACAGCAGCCTAATTTTGCCCCATTATTTTCTCCTTAACTCATCTTTAAATATTCAAGAGCTTTTTCAGCAATGGGCCTCAGATAATTTAATGGACCCTCTGCATTAAATCAAATTACCAGACCATCCAAAATGTATTTATCAACACTGAGACGGGCACACCTGAAGAAACTCATTTGTCTCCCTATTCCTAGCAGACTGCCCAAATTGTATGACCAAAGAAGAAAATGTCGTGGGGCCATGCACTGCATGATGCTTTCAAAGTTGCAAGCAGGATCTAATGTGTACAGAGGAGTTTTATAGGAGGCAACTGAGCAGTTAGTATTAGGATGCAAGGGGGGGCTGTGTTTGATGGGAGTGTCATGAGAATGTCCTGAGCATGCATCATGACTTCTGTGCCTGCTTAATGTGTTCATATGCAGTTAAGACACCTGTTTGAGATGGGTCTCTTGCACTCAGCATGGGCCTGGTGCAAGTCCAAAAATCTATTGATGACGGCTGAAGCAGACAGGAAAAAAATATGATGGTGTGACAAGGAACACATGAAATATACTAATATGCACATAGATGGATATATAGCTATATTAGCATATTTTAGTCCATAGGCTGCCACAACAGATGCATATTTGGTCGTGACTGCGTCTGAAGCAGTATCTGCCTCACAGTCTCAGATCTCATTCTATACAGTTAATGCATCTCATTTTGTCGATGTTCTATTTGTGCAGAGATTCACATTTCCAGGTGGTGTTAGATCAGGATTAAAATATCTTAAACATACACACAATCACCACATGCAAATATTAAAGTCCTTATGTGACTTTAGTTACAGGACTAAATTACTTCATTAATGAGGATAAAATGAGCAGTATTTTAGGCAAATATACCAAACTTTATTTTATTGAAATTGGTAGCCTTAATGTTGTGGAAGACTGGACTTTTATGGGAAGTTTAACAAATTTTCACAGAACTGCTCCTCAGAGTTTCCCTCAAGTCCAAACTCATAACCACACTTCAAATTTGCAGAGGCATCTTCTGAGAGTTTAGGAGTGTGAGTTGCTAATAAAATTACAAGTGCACTGTGCCTCATGTGTGCCTCCTCTGCGTATCCACTAGAAGATAAAACTGGGCGATTGAACGATTTTGACCTCATAATCTTTCAATCGTTCATAAATCGTTCAGCAATTGTCCACTGTTTGGTCATTAACGACCAATGATGCGCACTCCCGCTGGTCATTTCATAAGGGATCTCCTCCTTGCCAATCTTTAAACAGACATAACACAAACTAGTCATTGATTTTTAAGGATCTTAAAAATGTGCAGTACTGTATTTCTTATCAATGTCCTGTGAGCATTATGAAATTTCTCATTATAATATAAGGTTGTGGATGTCAGATGGCAGCTAATTTGGGAAGCTGTGGCAGCTGTGGAGTCAGCTGAACTAACAACCTTGCATTGCACTGCTTACTTTCAAAACTTAAATTACAAACACAAGGGTGAGACTATCCCCTAAGAAATAAATGCTGTTTTGATAGTTGGATGGAATGTAGTTTTTTATAAATCCATATTAACTCTTAGTTTTTTTATATTTCGAACATATTTATTTGAAATGAAACCTAAAACAGTTCAAGCAATATACATGGCAGAAATGAAAAATAAGGCAGGAGAAAATTATGTTTCCTAACCTCTAATATAAGAAGCAGGCTGCAACAGAATTCACAACATGTTGTTCATAACTGGCTGTAGACAGTCACGTTGAAAGTCAGGCTAAATGTATTCAACCTTTTGTCCAGATGACAGGGGTCAATGGTTTCCAAAATGTAAGTTTCTTAAAAAATTACCAAAAGAGCTCATACTTGCCATCATTTTTTTTTAAATAAAGTCCACGGACACTTTGCAGTGAGTTATGTACTACAACCCTCATTTAAATATTTTTTTTACTGAATTTGGTAATAATAAAAATTTTTGGCGATTCAAATACTACTATGCAATAATTATTAACTTATAAACAAACAATGCAGATATATAATATACTGATTATTTGCCTGCCTTGATTAGGTTCTAAACACTTTTAATTTATTGTATCCTCACTTCTACTATGTCTACTTGAAACACGTGTGTGCAAAACATATTTGTCTTATATGTAGACACAATTTGTCAGAGATTAGTATTATCTTTGTTATAATCTTAATAAATTATGCAAATTTTATGACTCTACACTAGGAAGATGTTTTCAGCCATAAATTGCAGCACTTGTATCCATTGTATCCGCTCACCAATGTTTCCTCATGTGGCCTTTTTTCTGTAACTGAGCCTCAATATAACATAAGTTAGTATAATTGGATTGCAATATTCATGCTGCAGACATCATATAACAAATCTGTAATTGAGAATATATACCCACATAAGAAAAGTTTTACAAATCATGTAACACATAAACAGTATTAATTACTGTACACTAATTTAATTGATGAGAAGGAGGGAAAGAGGAAAAGAAAAGAAAAATAATGAGAAAAAAGAGGAAGGGGGGTGAAGAGGAATCACCTGTAGCCCAATACTCCTTATAACATAAGCCACTAGTCTGGCCAAATTGGATAGGTGGATCAGATAGAAACACTCTAGTTTTGTACAATAATGTGGAATGAAAACAATTAAAAATTTGTTGTTTGATTGAGATGTTTAATGTATCAATAAAAGATTCCCATATAGAGAAATATTTCTCCAGTCATTGTTCTTTATGTAATGACGTCTCTACCCAGTCCATCTTGAACACCTGAAAAAGCTTTTCCTTAAACAGTTGTATAGAGTGAGGGGAATAATGTATCCATTGCTGTAATATCCACCTTCTCTACACGACTGTATATTTATGAACTTTAATACATTTAATCAGTGTCTCTTTTCTAGCTCACACTTACTACTAACCAGTCCATTGCCTCTGCTAAACTGCCTACTAATCCTGGACTAATGTTAATAACCATAGTAGACTGTAACAGTTGAGAAAGTATAAAAGTATATTTTATAACTGTAACAGTTATAAAATATAAAAGTAAAAAGTTGCTCACTGTATGTAACCATTTGACCAAAAGCCTTGTCATTTGTATTTCAACTTTGAAATTTCTAACTTATCAACATTTCCTCTAACAATGGCTCTATAGCTACCAATACATCCAGTTATAGAATATTATAATAAGGTAATGATCTACTGTATGAAATAAGCCAAGTGAGTGTGACAGCATTTAAACAGTGACATTAGAATCTGGAGTGAATTGACAGCAATGTACAGATACCTAAATGGAGAAAGTAAAGTATACACTAGAAACAGAAGGTCAACACATGACTACTAATCACAAAACATTTGTTATTTATTAATGCCTACTCATTTATCTTGTTCTTATTTCTAGCAAGGTTTTTCATTCATTTAAATTCCAATCATCACTATATATTAATAAGCATATTTTTCTCTCTAAAACAGTAAGATATTTTAAGGCCTGCAGAAATATTAAGGGTTAAATGTCTTACATTTATTAAAGTGATAAATATATGTTCTATATATTGGGGGCACTATTAATTTTATTATTATTATTATTATTATTATTATCTTGGCACTGGTTAATCAATATAGCACATGAAACACATGGAAAGTACACGGAAAAATACATCTGATATATTTTGCTATACTAGTATACAGTTTAGTGAGAAAGAAGAACACTCAACAGAAAATAAACAAAATCATTGTAAATATCTATAAATCTGGCATTTAATAAGAACTGAGTTTGATGTGGAGTTGAGCATAAGTAAATTTTGTTGTCATAAAAAATTTTTTTTCGGTATTGCACATAATTATGCTTACTGTATTTTACTATTTAGACTTGGACACATATTGTAATGTTACCATTACTGCTTCACAGCACTGAGGACTTGGGTTTCATTGCCAACAAAGCTCTAACTGTGCGGAGTCTGTATGTTTTCCCCATGCTTGCATGGGTTTCTTCTGGGTACTCTGGATTTCACCCACAATTCAAAAACTTACTGGTAAGTAAATTATTGTCAGACAAAACTGTATTTCTGGTCTACACAGACCATTGTGGATCACAACATTTGTACATCTGTGTGTGTCTGAATCTGACTCTGGGTAAAAAAGGGCTCTGATACGAATAACTGCAGCTTTACTTATGTCATGTTCTGTTGTGCTTAATCTGTGACTTTTTACATGGAAAACCAATTCCTGTGCAGTTAGTCACAACCTGGCATCTCTAGTCGCTGATTACGAGATGCATATAATATGCAAAATTGAAAGAAATATATGGTTTGTTACTCTTCTTAGCGTGTGATAGTCATATCATGTGTCTCATGACAGATGGCATGTAGAAGCTAGTTGTGAGGAAACATTTGTATTTGCTACTTCATAAAAGTACTATATTGTGTATGAATTATGAACAGTAAGTTTAGCATTTACTACTGCCACTGGTACACCACATCTCTTGACACCTCCTCTCTCCTTATCCACAGGTAACTGAATTTAACTGTGATTGCAAAGTATTCCACCTTCTGTGCCTATTTTAATAATTACACATATAGGTAACTAGCTTATTATTTACTGAATCCTTTTGCTATTGTTTCTAATACCTTATGATTTGTAATAGTTAAATTGATTTAAGGATTCTCTCAGTCTATTGACTGAAGTGAAGGCATGATTTATTTCTAGCCTTAGATCCTTAGTATGTGTTCCTTCTTGACTTACGCCATCTTTATTGCTAGCTTTCTTTGGTTGACCAATTGGTGGTTTTCATTAATTAGTGTCAACACTTGACTGCTTCCCTGTATACGTGTCAGTAGTGTGGCTGGGAAGCCTTGGCTGGGTAGTGCAGTTTTTTCAAAGTGCATTGTTTTTAAGTGCAAAACTAGCATTAGACCTGCGTTAAACTGAGGATAAACAGAAGGAGAAAACATTTCATCAACCAACAAACCTCAACGGACTAAAGGTTCAGGCTACAACTGGACTCCCTGTACAGTCATGGCAAGAACACTTCTACTGCTATTTATAATGCTGGCCTTCTGATTCACCCACATATCTCAATGCATATCCTACTTGTTCCCAAGTCAGTTTACATCTTTCCACTTTGAAACACTGTCCTTTATCTTAGCTCTCCTGCCTTGCCTCACATCCTCTATCTGCTTACAATCTGCGTTATTTATCAAATTCTGCACATATTAGATCCCCACTTTTAATCCTCCCTATAACAAAGTTGTTTATCTGCATACATATTTACCATCACTATTGTTTCTCTTGCATTTCCACAAATCTCTTGCATTCATATCTCATTTATATTTCCAAATGTCATTCCTTTTGTTTACTTTTAAACACCATAGTTTTCGTCAACTCTCTCCTTCATTCAGTCTCTACCTTATCCTCTGTTCTGCCCCCTGCTTACACCTTTATAATTTCCCCCTTATCTCTTCCACCTTCTCCTTCCCTTCTCCCCCCAACTCTGTCTGCCTGCTCTTCTCTCCTCTCCCATTACTCCACTTTCTTCCTGTTCTACCGCCCTCTGTTCTACTACCCCTTCTCTGTCCTACTACCCCACCACCAAACCCTCCTCCTACACTCCTCCCCCTGTCACTTCACCCCACTGCCATCCTTATCTCCCTCTCTGCCCATCTCCTACAGGTTCCCTTTCTAGCTCAGGTGCCCATACCATAACTAAACTCCATTCATATCGGTCCCCAAATTAATCTCACCTCCACATTACAGCAACCCAGATAATCTTATTCACATCTCCTCCACAAATGCTATCTCTCTATCCTGTGCCCTCTGGAATGCCAGGTCAGTATGTAATAAACATGTCCCCACCCATGACCTTTTCATCTCCAACTCCTTGAATCTCCTAGCCATTACTGAAACCAGGATCTCACCCTCTGATACCACTTCTCCTGCTTCTCTATCCTCTGAGGGCCTTGCCTTCTCCCACAGCCCCTCGGCCTGGTGGTCAACATGGTGGTGGTGTTGGGGTACTTCTATCCACCAGTTATTCCTACCAGCTTATACCCTCTGAACCATCCCTTACATTCCCCACATTTGAGGTTCATGCTATATGCCTCTTCTAACCAGTAAACCTCAGAGTAGCTGTCATTTACCACCCCCCTGGTTCTCCCTGAAAATTCCTTGACAACTTTGCTTCCTGGCTCCCTCACTTTCTCTCCTCAGATCTTCCCTCCATTATCCTAGGTGATTTTAATATTCCCATTGACATTCCCACAGAATCCTCTGCAGCTAAACTTACCCTCACCTCTTCATTTGGTCTTTCCCAATGGACCTCATCACCCTCCCATGTGAGTGGGCACTCACTTGACCTGGTCTTTACTCACCATTGTGATATTTCTGATTACTCAAATTTCCAATTCCCCCTCTCTGACCATCACCTTCCCTCTTTTAACCTATCCCTCTCTCCTTCCCCTCCTTTACCTCCTAAGGCTACCATTACTAAGCGTAATATTGAGGCTATTGACACTGTTGCTTATTCCTCCCTGCTGGACTCTCTTCTCTCCCCTATCCTTTCTCTCTTGTCCTGAACAAGCTACTTCCCTGTACAATTCCTCTCTTACTTCTGCTCTTGACTCTGTTGCTCCGGCAATAACTACTCACCCTCGCAGATCCACACCACAACCCTGGTATTCCAAATGCGCCAGATACCTGCAAAAGTGTTAAAGAATTGCCGAACGTTAGTGGAGAAAATCACGCTCTAAGGCTGACTTCTTCCATTTCAAATTTATTCTCTCTTCCTACAGTGCTGCCCTGTCTCTCTCCAAACAAACATATTTTATATCGGCGTTTTTTCTGCAAGATGCAGCCAACTCTGAATGAGCCTGTTAGTGATAAAAACAACCAAGTTGAACATTAATAAAATTAGACTTTATTATGTCAGATGCTTTTGATTAATTTCTGCCTGCAAATTATCCTGAATTTGTCATGAAGATCCTATTTAAAATGTCAAATTATTTTCATACACAATCACATCTAAAATGTTAAACAGGCTAACATAAAGTCCTGATATAAATTTGATATAATATATCAAACATATATCGCTCTACTGATGGCAGTTACTAGATATACAAATAGAGGCCCTCATTCAGAGCCACTCGCTTTCAGCAGTATGCTCGTTCCGGGCGATGCTTGCACATCTGCGCATGTGTACGGTTTTTAGTACGCATGCGCGAACCTGTCAGTGCGGCCAAAAATCATTTGTACGCAATATAGCGAGTGCCTGCTATTTTGAGTGACAGAATGAGGCGTATGTGGGTGGTAACAGGGGAAGGTGCTTGAAAACGGGGAGTGGAGATCCGATCGCAGGCGTGCTTAAAGGTCAAAACGGGCGTTTTATGGGTGTGCATAATTAATATAGCAGCGTCAATGACCACGTCACTTGGTTTTTTTTAACTCAGAACTGCTCGCAAAATAGCGGTTGAAAAAAACAACCACAAGAATAGCGAGCAGTTCATATCCTGTTCGATGTACTCGATTAATCTAATAAATAGCGGACATGACGTATGGTGCGAGCGGCCAGGGGGCGTTTTTAAGAAATAAAAGAGCGTATGTTTTGCTCGCTCGTTCAGACTTAGAGGTGTGAACAGACTGCAATGTGCGAACGGATCATTTGCATAGCCACCCCTTGTTTTTGAACGAACGACCGCAAATAGCGAATGGCTCTGAATGAGGGCCAGAGTTGCCGTGTCCAATCATTCTGTTAGGATTAAGACTATCTGGTACAGTTTGTAGAAGAGTGTTTGGGGTACATTAATCTTGAAACTACTTGACCCTTTAAAGTGATGTTATCTTCAAGTAAAGTGAAATTATTCAATATATGTGTACAGATATAAGCAATCAAAATGAAGGTGAAGGGATTAACAAGAAGAATGTGAAGAAATTCCTTAACCAGATTTAAATAGCCAAGGAAACTATCAGTAATAGCTGACAAAATAAGCCTCTGGCAACTGAAACTCCATCTACATTTGAAAAGAAGCATAGTATGGTACAGAGGCATGCATATATTATGCTTTTATCATCATTACAGTTCTGCAAATATTATCCTTGGTCTTCACTAGGAGCAATCCTAGACTTGTGCTTTTACTACCATTGGGGTTCCCTGCAGATATTATCATTGGTCTTTACCAGGTTCAATACTAAACTTTATGAAAATTTAAAAATTGGCCATGCTGGAGAACCATAGAATTGCCGAGACATCTGGCATACAGGCTCTACTGTTAATTGAGGTGTAGTCAAGCAGAGACGCATAGCTATTCCTATGAAAAAAAATCCAATCTGATGAATAAGCATGCAGCCAGGAATTGGATGCACATCAAGAGGGGAATTCCTCTATCTCCATGGCTTGCCCAGGTCCCTGCAGGGCCCAAATCCAGAGGAGGTGATTCCACACAAGACAAAAAGTATATATATTATAATTCTAAAATCATCAAATTACATGAAAGTAACTGGTGTTCTAGAGTTCTAGAAAATGTTGATGGTGCACCTTGGAGTCAAATAACAAAGTACTCACTGAGGGAGAATTATCAGAGATAGGCTCCTGTGTGGTGCACTCTTCTTATTATAAAGAGTCAAAACAATTTTTAATGATTTATGTTTAAAATTGCAAGAACACTTAACAAAAGCATGTGAAACATATATACAGTATATATATATATATATATATATATATAGACCAATGGTAGAACTGGCGGCACTCACAGGACTCCAAAAAGACGTTTAAAGAATGTTTTTATTCCAATGTTTCAATCTCCTGTATTGGAGATTTTCCTGAGGAAAATCTCCAATACAGGAGATTAAAACGTTGGAATAAAAACAGTCTTTAAACGTCTTTTTGGAGTCCTGTGAGTGCCGCCTGTTCTACCATTGGTCTATACTATCAGGGAGCTGCCAGCACCCGGGGAGGGCACCAAGGCAAGTACACATTATATGTGTTATATAAGTGAGTGCCGGCCTTTGGAGATGTATATATATATATATATATATATATATATATTCTACAGACAAAAAGCCTTATGGTTTTACATGTCCCATTAAGGCTTCTTACACATGATCTGAAATTTCACAAAACCTACTGAATTTGTGCCATTCAAACTAAAAAAAGGATTGAAATTACAATCATTAAGGCTGACGTCTTAATGCACGTGTTCCTTGCGCAATACAGATATGGTATGCCATCACACCCTGTGGTTAACTGCAGATTCAGCACTATCACAGAATGAGATTGCTATCACTCATAAAATGGTGGAGCTGATAATTCACAGAATTGTGTGCTCATTGGATTACACACATGCCATCTATGCAACTAAAGTTTGAGCTGTTATGTGTCTCCTCCCCCCACCTGCTCTACTCCATCTTCCTACCCATCCATACCAATCTGTATTCCCCAATCCCTACTGATGTGCGTTCTCCCATTTGTGTTAGTCTGTATTCCATTATCTACACCAATCTGTCTTTACCCATCTGCACTGCTCTGTCTTCCTATGTCCATGCCACTCTCTATCCCCATCCATGTTGCTGTTCCCACAAACTGTGCTGCTCTATTTCCCTCCCATCCACATCACTGTTTTCCACCCACCTGCATTACTTTGTTCCTTCACCCTATCAGCACCACTGTTTTTCACCCATCTGCATCACTTTGGCTACTCCCCCATCTATACTGCTTAATCTTCCCTCCTCTACACACCTTTATGTTTCACCTATCCATGCTGCTCTGTCTCCTGCCCCCATCCACACCACTTTTATCCCATCTGCACAGCTCTATTTTCTGCTTAGACCTCAGTTGTATAGACTGCATGTGTGTAATTCAATGAGCACACAATTCTGTGAATTAGCAGCTCCACAATTTTGTGAGTGACAGCAATATCATTCTGTGAGAGTGCTGAATCTGCAGTTAACCACAGGGTGTGATGGCGTACCATATCTGTATTGCACAAGGAACATGTCCATTAAGTCATCAATTTCATTGCTTTTTGAAGTTTGAGTGGCAGAAAATCAATAGGTTTTGTTAATTTTCAGATCATGTCTAAGCAACCTTAAAGGGACTTGTGAAACCGTAAGGTTCTTTGTCTATGGTGTGTATATATATATATATATATATATATATATATTATATATATAATATATGTGTGTGTTCAGTATTATAGAGGGTGCAATCAAATATTATACATGCAAAAAACATGTAGCAAAACCTAAAAAGTGTCCAGAATCTTGAAGTACCTTGGATCTAGTCTTCTCTAATGAATGGGTGATTTTGGTCTCCTTCCCTCTCTCTGATCATTTTATTCTTTCCCACCCTCTGTCACCCTCTCTCTTTCCCAGGGCCACTATTACCAGGAGCAACTTTGACTCTCTTGAACCAGCTTTAGACTCCTCCTCTTCAGTAACTTACTTTTTTTCCCATCTTAAACCATTCTAGCCCCACTCAAGCTATATAATTTTACAACTCCTTCCTCTGCTCTGTGCTTGACCCTTCTGCCCCAGCTCTTAATCTCATCTTTCATATATCTATGCTGCAACCCTGGCACTCTAGATTTACATGGTACTGGAAAAATAGCTTGTTTCCTCCACTTGAATTCATACTCTCCTCCTACAGCACTGCACTTACCAATGGTAATCAGTCATGCTTCAGGTCTAAAATCTGTATTTTTACCATCAATAGAAACCAAAATTGACCCAAAAGAGACACACAATTATTCCTATTGGCCAAAACATGTCACATGCACTGTATTACCCACAAACACCTTAATCCCAGTGCTAATTTGCATATCCACCATTTTAAAAGTTATTGTTTCACCTTTGAATGCCTGATTTATACAACCAGAGTGCCTCACATGCTTCTCTCCCATTTTTTTTCCATCATAGTGAGCTTTCAGACAATTCTATATAATTGAAAATCAAATATATCTGTTTCTGATGGTTCTGTTGAAAATGGCGATTTTAGGTCCAATTTTGTTCTGTTTTTCAAATGGATTGTTAGTAAATAAGCTTTTTCTACAGATGGATATGGAGAAGTAACAAAGTAAATACCTGATTGTCCAAATTACCACTATTCAACTTAAAATCACCACTAAATAAAATGGAACTGACAAACGACCCTTAGTAAAAATAACCCCAATTCAGACTTTCTCCCAATCTTACCAGTTTCAATTGTTGACTCAAACCTCACTATTTCACCAAAGCCTACCATCTCTCCTCCTAAGTTGTGACTTGTCTCTCCTTCCGCTCCTTTGTTGCTGCTCAGTTCACCTTACAAATTTTCTCCCCTCCCCTTAGCATGTATAGATATGTCCACATACACCTTTCCTAAAATCTAGCCATATGGCCAAATGTGCTGTGCCTTTGAATCTGTGAATTAGCCATGCTACTTTACACAAATACTTTTGCAGGAAAAAAAATTGTGATCCATAAAATTGCTACTCATCATGGATCATCTTAGCCGTGCTGGCATCTCATGCCAATTGAAGCAAAAAAGAAAGGTGTATGAGGATACATCTGTAAACTCTCATGGGCAGAGCTCTACGCCCTCATGGTAGTCCCGAGAGCTATCCTTATTTCTACTGCTCCTTGTCTCTTTATCCCTTTCAGTGATTCTGACTCTGTGTGATCACCTTTCCATTGCTACAGGTTGATTGAATGCTGATCTGACTTCCCCTTCCAATGACTCTCCTGTACTTAACTGTCAAGAAACAGTCATACTTGTTCTATAGTCTGAGTCCTATAAAGTGTGGCAGTTTTATTAAATGTCACTTTACACTTACCATTGATCTGTTGTATTTTACTGTTACTGTGTATATATCCTGGACAAAGCTGTTGAAATTTGGGCAATTTAAAAGCATAATAATAATAGTATTAGAGTGTCTCCATTTGAGTATGATTTATTCTAATTCTTAACCACTTAATCTGAGCGGTAACAATAGCCAGCTAGTCTTTCTCTGACACAGTTGCATCTCATGTGACCATGCTCTCCTCCACTGTCACATATGCAGGACTTATTTCTCTTGTTCATTTAGCCCCCTGTCAGTGATGTAGCAGTTTCTGACTTCCAGCATAATATGCTAATTTTGTGCTCTAGAACACCATGCAATCAGCATTCTAGAGCACATGCACCTCTTATAAAAGTGAAAGACGGGAACTTCATTTCCCCTCTGAGCATTAATTGGTTAATCTCTGATAATCCGTCTCCCCTGAATCAAAATCCATTGTGCTCTGCTTTAGTGGAAGGAGTTAATGGCACTGGGGAGTCAGGGATTAATTAACAATGGGGTGGGTTGAGCTACAGGTCCATGCCCCCCATGGAAATAGGCCCACAGGATCTACTTGGGGACACAATTATAGTAATTTTTTGCAGTACCTGTGACCACTAGTGGCTGTCTGAGGTCCTCTACATTCAAACCCTATCATAAATGGGGATCATGAAATAATTTCTTATAAAATTTTTATGTGATATTTTTTAGATAAGTTATGGATCCAGTGCTTATCAGGGACAGCTGCTAGCCTTGTCCTCTTTGTGGTTCCCCCAACATGATTGACTTGCCTCCCTGTGGATAACCCCTCCTCCCGAAGGACCAGTCACATTAGTTTAGTGATGCACAGATCAGCCTAGGACTAATCCATCCCTCCCTGTCCTGCTCTTCATCTCCCCTCTCCTGTGCTCTGGCTCCACATCCCTCAGTGACAGCGATGGGAAGACCTGTCCTTCAGTGAAATTGCAATGCTTTAATGTCTGTTATCTGTCTGTGTGTTGCCCAATCAGTGACAGTGATGAATACTTCCACAAACTGATGTTGGCAAAGAAATTTGAGGAGAAAACTGGACAAATATCCAGTATGAAGCCATTGCATTATTTTAGTAATTAATTACACTTTAAGTTGGAGAAAATTAGAGGAATTTGGAGGCAAAAACACAGGTTAAGAATAGAGAAGGGGGGCTTATATATTAGGGTGTTAAATAACTCACATATAAGAGCAGCCAGTTTTAGAACAGAGCTTCCAGTAGATTCCATGACATGGAGTACCTTCAAGGAATAATTACAGTCCAAAAAAGGCCTTCTGTTCCAATATTAAGTGGGATAAATGTATCTACAGATTTAGTTGCTGTTATAGCAGTCCTCTGTGGATAGCGTCTATTGTTACCAAGATAATATCCAAATAGTAGTAGCCATATAAAATGTTCCTAGGTTCCTTTGGAATGTTGTACCTCTCACTGCCACTTTGAATTGGCGGTAGTAGCCAGATCTTATTATTCATTGCATAAAGTACTGCTGGTAATCCAGTATGGTCTCTGGGCCTGATTTAGCAATACATACTAGTGAACTGTAGATTGCCGTTTACCGATGTTTGGAAAACTGCGTATGTGCAGGACCCATTATGTGCATGTGTAAAATGGGTCAACAATCCCACACGTAGTCTGATGCCATTTCTGGGCAGGAAAGGGGTGTCGACGGCTTCAGTTTCTAAAAACTGAGGCATGTCGCCACTGTTGGGAAGAGTGGAGAGGCCATGATCTCCATTGTCTTAATGGAGATTTCCTGACCTTTTACTCCTCTGCGGCAGCTGGCTTGCATGACCCCACGGTCACTCAGATGGACAATGGTAGTGCAGATGACCTGATTAGCATCCAAGGACACAGTTGGTTCAATTATACATGCAAGGGGAATGACACCTCCTGCTGTATTACCATACTAGTGTTATCACAGCTGCAACCATGTTTGCAACTGCCATAGCCTCTGCATCCTCTGCTGAATCAGGCTCTCTATGCATAAATAGCAAAGGGTTTTGTAAACTGCTTATGGAAATGTAGGTGAGATAACTTACAAAAAGGTGCAGTGTCAGGGTCCGGATATTGCTGGAGGGTCATCCAAGGTACAATTTGCAATTTATAGAACAAATAAGCCTTGCCTGTGTTTGTACCTTTGACTTCCTACCTTTGTATATATTGTCTCCCATGGAAATCTTTTGTGTGACTCTGGTTCAGATTGGCCATAAAGCTCCTCATTGGGCCAAAGGCACGATAGGGCTGCCAATTTGTCTTGTTCTTTTTCACTACTTTTTTTAATAACCTGACTGTGCAAATAAAGTGGGAAGGATAATGGTGTGGTATGGGTATGCACTGCTAGAGCCATCCATACCAGATACTGCCCCTTGACTAAATAAGGTGTGCTCTACAGTGATGGGTTTCTGTTTACTATTACTTCTACTATTGTAATCACACATAGTTTAAGAGAGCAGGGGCCCCATGTGCTGTCTCCATGCAGGCTCCTCCAACACAGTAGACTCTGGCACTTTGCATCCACTTGCACAAACCCCAATTTCTTGATCCTAAAGTATGTAGTACATTATAGATGTATGCTAGAGCCATTGTGAAACATACACAATGACACTGGAATGTTGCAGAAGGAGATTGAGGTGGTTGAAGGTAGGTGCTACCTTCACCCTCCATGCTGCTAGCCAAGCCCTGTGCACAAGCCACACACCCTGCACAGACCACACTCTCACAGCACTGCTCACACTCCCTCATCATTAGTCACAACCCAGCAGTGCTGTTCATACCTACTAAGTCAGCATGCAATAGGCCATCATAAATTTCAGCTCCAGGCTCATGTACATCTTAATCTGGCTTTGAAGGTAGGGGTAATATTGACTAAAATGTTAAAATACATTTTTAAAAGCTTTTCCTAACTTTATCAAATGAAAATTGACAGTGTTTTATTATTATTTTTTTTAATAATAATAATAGTCAGTTAAGTTGTTAGAGACATAACATGGAGAAAGAAACTCTACATTTTAACTGTAGCAAATGTACTCGCTGAGCTAGTTAAATATTACAATATTAAAAACAACTTGTTCAGAATTGTTTCCACAATTTTCCAGCAGATACTAATTTGTAGCTTATTTTGCATTCTGTTTTGCATCCTCTTATTAGCTATTCTGTGTAACTTCACATTCTCGGCATTATATTTAAACTTCAAATAAAATGTTTAAAGGAATTGTCTGTCCTGTTTGGTCATGGACATGATGCTTGAATCTTGAAACTTAGATGCTATGAAAATTATGTTGTATTTTACCCAGCTATAATATGTGCTACTACAGTCATTAATCAAATACACATAAACTGAGTGGAATGAGAGTGATAGGAGAAAATGCAGTGTAGACCTAAAATGACTGGCAACTTTCATAAGCAGAATCATTTACTTTTCTAATAAGTGTATTGTCTTTTAAATGCCCTGCTATAGTACTTTCAGTACATTTTTCTCAGGTTCCTTTCTTCTGTCAGAGTGGTTATGATTTATGGGTTTGTGTCCTGTAAATGTCACACTTCTATTCCCTATTTTACTTTTAACTCAGTGAAATTTTATCTAACTTGGCAGTTGAAACACTTTCCCTCCTTATGTAATGGCCTGTGAATAGGACACACACCAAGTTCCAAAATACAAACTTCACTTTTTGTTTCTAGTAATTCAAGAACCACTTTAATGTTAGCTTCCACACTTTGTCATTAAATTAATCTGTGTGGTTTAATTTTAATTTTACCTTTGTAAATATCAAAAACATATATAGAATGTTAATGTAGTTGCAAACAAATATGGACACAGTATAAAAACTATTTTATTATTTTATAATAAAAATATGGATGGTACATTATATGGCAATTGGTCACAGCTGGAAACCTCTTCTCAGGTATTAAAATAGTCAAATAGTAGAAACTGGTCACCCATTGCTATATTTTTATGTTTTAACTGTACATCAATTAAAACTGTAAAACAGAAATGATACATATGTGTCCTCATACACTGTGGCTTTAGTGGTGTCAAGCAGCCCCTCTCGGCATGCAAAGATCCCGGGCAACTGGGCTGCACTGAGAGTCTTGTTTGCTCAAAATGTGCGTATTACTCCCATAATACTGTAGATGCATAGGACCATATAGGTCAGCGCCTAATTAAAACATGAGTTAACTTGTTAGTGTGTCGTCCCTTTAAGATATTTAGAGTTTTACACATTTATGTGTTAATTGGTTGGTGAGTTGTTCTGGTAGTTTTTCCCATTAAATGTGTGTTTATTTGATTTATGTAGTGTTTGGCAGCCATTTTAGGTCTGTTGCGTTTCTGGAAAACCATCAAGTCCTTTTCTAGGAGTTGTTGTCTGTTGTGGTGGCGGTAAGAACAGATCTAGTTGAGTTTCTAGTTATTTTCTTCAGCAGGTGAGCTCTCCTTCATCAATTATATATATATATTTTTTTTTTCTTTATATATATATATATATATATATATATATGCATACCATAATGAGATATCTTGGGAATGGGACCCAAGTCTTAAAACAGAATAATTTTATATTTCATATACACCTTATACACACAGCCTGCAGGTAATTTTATACTATATGTTTTATAATTTCATACATCAAACAAAGTTTGTGTACACTGTACATACACAAAATTAATTTATGTTTCATATACACCACACACAGTATACATAATAGTATACAATATTTTTAATCATTTTGGCAGTAAACAACATTTCTGTACATTGAGTCAATAGAAATCAAAAGTGTCACTACCTGAGTCAAACATTTCCATATTTTGGAATATATAGATATGGGAGACTCACCTCTATATATAATTACGGATCCTCGGGGCATTTGACAGTGCCCGCTCGCCCACCAATGATTGAGTTTTGTGTACATTTATGTTTCATGTTCAGTGTTGTCTGTTCTTGTTATCCACAGCCATAGTAACTTTAATAAATAACATAATTTTAATATATTCAATAAAATGCTATCTAATTTGAAACCAGTGTCTGTTGTTGGGTGTTTTATTTCATAAGTTAAGTTGTACACTCAATATTAAAGGGGAATACCCATGGAATATCATCCACTAGTGCATTTTTAAAATAACTGGGGGCGACAAATCTACATTGCTAGATTGCAATGATCAATATGATGTGCAACATCTGTATATCTGTGTGTGAATGAGTCTTGGGGGAAATTTACTAATATGGGAGTTCTATTAAGGGGTGATGTTGCCCATAGAATGCAATATTTGTCTGTATGCTGAATCATATACATCTCTTTTGGGTGGACCACAGCAATCTGTATGCTTGGTTTGATAGCTGTCATGGTCATCAATGTGTACTTGCATCAGTATCCTTAGTGCAAAAGATATGCTTGAAAACAAGCATATTTACACTGCTAGCCCACTCTGTATAGCTCGTTATTTCACTGAGAAGCACTCATTGGAATTTGCAAATGTGGGAAAGTCAGGTTACAGCTTAATTACACCCCTGAAGATGCATACAACTGTGCATCACTTCTAATTTCATACCATCGATTCTGGAGCATCTGCACTGTAAAACATTGCAAAGAAACACTATGCAAGTGAGTTTATATTTAATAATGTATCATCCTCTTATAACTTATTGTCTTTTACCACACTGACTCTGCTGTTCCACTGCTTTCTAATTTCTTCAGCAGTGCTCCTCGTAGTCACTGTATAAATGAATGCTTGTTAACCAAGTCTGTGTGTATAACATTATATCCTCTAATTGTTAGTAGAAAGTAATTACATTTTTTTCTAACCCTCTGCATAACAGGACTCTGAATAATTGATCACATACCTGTAATTTTAAGACCAAGGCCTCAAATATCAAACAATTTGGACTGGAAATATAGTTTAGATGTAAAATTGGGGTTTAGATGTATGTAGCACTTATGTTTCCTACTTAACAAAAATATGTATATCAATGCCACTGTCCATGCACTTTTCTATACTGACCACCATGGGTACTTAAGGGCTGATGTAGAGTTGGTCACAAAATGGGTGTAAATTATTGAAAAAAGTGCATGAATAAATAACTTACAGTATTTCCACTCATATGCAGAGCCGTACACATCTCTGTCTCTGCATAAGCAGCATATGTGCCTGTATTTTATTTTTATTTTTTATTCTGTTTTTTGAATTTTTTCAATAAATAACAGAACATAGAAAACAATTCCATACACAAATAAAATTAGAAATTAGAAATAACAGAACAAATGGAAATAGCCCTTTGAAAAGACACCTAACAATAATAAAGTGAATGCTAGATGATTAAACTTAAGGTTACAGTGAGATGAATTGGCAATAATTATAATGTGAGGAGAAGGCATGGAGGAGAAAGGAAGGAAAGAAATGGCATTGGGGGGGGGAAATATGGGAAAATTAGGGGTCCTAGCCAGCACACAACACCGGCGCACTTTAATCAACAATATAATGAAATAAGCCTATATGGTGGTGAAAGGGGGTCAGCCTCAAAGTGGTTTCTCCAAGGCTTCAAAACTTTTATGAAATTGGCTGAGGTATCATGCAAAATTGAAGATATTCTCCCCATTTAATATGTGGTCCATATAGCACTGATAGAGGCTGAGGTACACAGGGGTTTGATCCATTTCTAATGGGAGGCAATGTGGCATTTTTCTGAGTTTAAGATATATTTAATTAATTTCTGCATTGGCAGAGACAGAAATATGATGGGATAATAGAAAATATAATAGAGTCTTAGGCATCTGTATTCCCATAATTGATCTGATTGGGTCACCAAAATGTGCAGCATGGATCCCTTCTGACCACAGTTGCACCAACAAAAGTTTGTAGAAGTTGGATAAATTAAATTAAATTGTGTTGGACTGTGAGGTTCTGAATTTGTTGTGGACCCAGGGTGGTGATAGGAGCAGACACAGAAGCAGACTTAAATGAAAAAGTGGAGTTTTTAATAAGTGACTTAGAATACATGGGAATGGCAAATGAAAAAGTCCAGGTATAGCACTAAAGTTCACTTGATAACTGTAGTGGGGGTTAATGGGGAAATGTCCAGATACTGACAGGCAGGAACAGTCCAGTAAATAAGTATGGTGAGCCAAAAACAGAATGCAGGTATGATGAGCAGTAACTGAATGCAGGTTTGATGAGCTGTAACTGAATGCAGGTTTGGTGAGCTGTAACTGATGCAGGCAGAGGTAGTGAAGTCCAGCTGGGAGTGAAATGAAACAAGGTGCAGGGAAGCAACAGGTTCAGGTACTCAGGCAGGTAAGAAGGTATATGGAGGATCCAGGGTGTCCAGCAGGTTGGACCAGGCAAGGTTCAGGCTTAGCAGTGTAACAGACAGGCAGGTAAGGCACAAGTATTCTCGCTCAGCCGCAGCTGAGAAACACGTTGCACTGGCAAAGGAAGGAAGGTTCTGGACCTTCCTAAATACTCAGTGCCGCGCTGTGACTGGCTGGAATGAGCACATGACCTACCAGGATTGGACAGCTGGAATCACATGGCCACAGGCAAGATGGCGGCACCCATGCCAATGGAACATAAACACTGTCAGACCAACTAATACTGGTTGAGTTCCTTGGTGACCACTCCTTTAGCTAGAGGACGTCTATCTACAGAAGTCAGGGAAATTGCTTGCTTGAGAGATGAACAAAGAATCTGTAGTTTATCAACTGGGCTGGAAGTCATGAAGTTTCCGACAGCTCCAGAGTCTAATAGATCAGAGACAAAGACAGGGTTGGGATTGAGATCGAAAGCTAACGAAATCTTGAAATCTTTAGTGTTTGGGGACGGGCAAATAACTCCTAACTTGATGTCCCCAAGATCAGTTAGGAACGGGCGTTTCCTGACTTGCGGGAGCAGGAGGCTACCAGGTGACATGAATTTCCACAGACAGAGGTTTTTTTAGCATCCTTCTCTGACATTCCTCTTTGGAGAGATGGGTTTGGTTCACCTGCATGGGCTCCTTATCTATAGGAGGATGGGGTGGACGGGTAGGCAAGGGAGATGTAAATGACCTCTGCCGGTCAGTTCTGTGCTTTTCAGCCTGACGTTCTCTGAAGCGTAGGTCAATTTTGTTGCAGAGTGAGATCATATCATTTAAATTGGTAGGAAGCTCACGGGTTATCAGATCATTTTTTAATCGGTCGGACAGACCATGCCAAAAGGCTGAGGTGAGGGCCTCCTCTTTCCACTTAAGCTCTGATGCCAAGATTTGAAACTGTATGGCATATTGGCTGACAGGATGGGTTCATGATGCTGGACGATGCTGACACTGTGCATATAGTTATCTGTATAGTTATCCAGCAGAGAGTCTGAATGCTTCCAGAGTGGGGAGGTCCAATCCAGAGCCGAGCTGGTCAGCAAGGACATGATGTATACCACTTTGGTTTTAGTGGTGGGGACGTTATCAGGCTTTAATGTACAGTGTATATCACACTGATTTAAATAGCCATGACAGAGCTTAGGATTGCCATCAAATTTCCTTGGCATGGGTAGATGTAGACGAGGGGATACCCTGATCCATGTATTACCAGGCATAGGAAACTTGGATCTCACCCTCTGACACCACTTCTCCTGCTGCTCTATCCTCTGGGGGCCTCGCCTTCTCCCACAACCCCCGGCCTGGGGGTCGCCATGGTGGTGGTGTTGGGGTCCTTCTATCCACCAATTACTCCTACCAGCTAATACCCTCTGAACCATCCCTTACATTCCCCACAATTGAGGTTCATGCTATACGCCACTTCCAACCAGTAAACCTCAGAGTAGCTGTCATTTACCGTCCCCCTGGCTCTCCCTCCAAATTCCTTGACAACTTCGCTTCCTGGCTCCCTCATTTTCTCTCCTCAGATCTTCCCTCCATTATCCTAGGTGATTTTAATATTCCTATTGACATTCCAACAGAATCCTCTGCAGCTAAACTCCTTACCACCTCTTCATTTGGTCTCGCCCAATGGACCTCCTCACCCTCCCATGTGAGTGGGCGCTCACTTGACCTGGTCTTTACGCACCGTTGTGATTTTTCTGATTACTCCAATTGCACATTCCCCCTCTCTGACCATCACCTTCTCTCTTTTAACCTATCCCTCTCTCTTTCCCATCCTCTAACTCCTAAGGCTACCATTACTAAGCGTAATATTGAGGCTATTGACACTGTTGTTTTTTCCTCCCTGCTGGACTTTCTTCTCTCCCCTATCATCTCTCTCTCCTGTCCTGAACAAGCTACTTCCCTGTACAATTCCTCCCTTACTTCTGCTCTTGATTCTGTTGCTCCAGCAATAACCACTCACCCTCGCAGATCCACACCACAACCCTGGCATTCCAAATGCACCAGATACCTACAAAAGTGTTCAAGAATTGCAGATCGTCAGTGGAGAAAGTCACGCTCTAAGGCTGACTTCCTCCATTTCAAATTTATTCTCTCTTCCTACAGTGCTGCCCTGTCTCTCTCCAAACAAACATATTTCAAGAACCTCATCTCCTCCCAGTCCTCTAACCCCTGGCATCTCTTTGCCACTTTCAACTCCCTACTCTGCCCTTCCCCTGCTTGCAATCCCTCCTCGCTCTCTGCCCTCGACTTTGCCACCTACTTTACATCTAAAATTGACTCCATACAGTATGTGAGGACATCATATCCCATCAGACCCTCAGCACTCCTCCCCGTCCTTGCCCTTACCACCCCTCCCCTTCTGTCTCACCAACTCTGACATCCTTCTCCCCTGCTTCTGGAGAGGAAGTCATGGCCCTCATCCGGTCCTCCCCTCCTTCCACCTCCCCTCTTGACCCTATCCGTTCCCGTCTACTCTCCCACCTGTCTCCTTCTGCCTGTTCCCATCTGGCTCACCTCCTTAATCTCTCCCTATCATCTGGCACTGTCCCTTCTGCATTCAAACATGCTCTTGTCTCCCCCATTCTTAAAAAACCTACCCTTGATCCTAACATACTTTCCAACTATCGACCCATCTCTCTTCTCCCTTTTGCTTCCAAACTCCTTGAGCGTATTGTCTACAACCACCTTACCACCTTTCTTTCCTCCTACTCCCTCCTTGAATCATTTCAATCTGGCTTCCAATCTCTCCACTCTACTGAAATTGCCCTCACAAAAGTCAGCAATGACCTCCTTGCTGCCAAAACCAAGGGCCACTACTCTGCTCATTCTCCTTGACCTCTCTGCTGCATTTGACACTGTCGACCACCCTCTCCTCCTGCAAATCCTTTACTCTCTCAGTCTATGTGACACTGCCCTCTCCTGGCTTTCCTCCTACCTCTCTGATCGTTCCTTTGCTGTGTCCTCTCATGACTCCACTTCCCCTCCACTTCCACTAACAGTAGGAGTTCCCCAAGGTTCTGTTCTTGGACCTCTCCTTTTCTCCCTATATACATCCTCTTTAGGTGAACTCATTAACTCATTTGACCTCCAATATCATCTGTATGCAGATGATACTCAAATTTACCTTTCCACCCATGAGCTCACCCCTGAGCTCCTTACCTGTATCTCCAACTGTCTCTCTGCTGTCTCTTCGTGGATGTCCCAGCGCTTTCTTAAACTTAACATGTCTAAAACTGAGCTGATCATCTTCCCACCCTCTTCCACTACATCACTTTCCACAATTTCATTATCTATTGATGGCACAACTATCTCCTCTAGCCCCAAAGTGCGCTGTCTTGGAGTTATCCTAGCTCCTCCCTCTCCTTTAAACCACACATTCAGCACCTCTCGCAGTCCTGCCGTTTTCACCTAAAAAATATCTCTAGGATTAGACCCTTCCTCACCCAGGATGCCACTAAAACCCTCATCCACTCACTGGTCGTATCCAGATTGGACTACTGTAACCTTCTCCTAGCTGGCCTCCCAGTCTCTCACCTCTCTCCACTACAATCTGTTCTTAATGCTGCTGCTCGGCTCATCTTCCTCTCCAGACGTTCTACATCTGCTTCCCCTCTCCTTCAAGCCCTACACTGGCTCCCCTTCCCCTTCAGATGCCAATTCAAGGTTCTTACATATGCCTACAAAGCCCTCACCAAATCCTCTCACACATACATTTCTGACCTTCTCTCCCTTCACACTCCAGCCCGCCCATTTTGCTCAACTAATGCATGCCGCCTCTCTTACCAACTGATTACTTCCTCCCACTCCCGCATCCGAGATTTTGCCTGTGCTGCTCCCTACCTTTGGAATGCTCTCCCTCTCCCCATCAGACTCTCCACCTCTCTACAAATCTTCAAACGAGCTCTCAAGACCCACTACTTCATCAAGGCCTTCCAGCACTCATCCTAACCCACTTCATGCTCTTTCCTTCCTATCTTCCCCTTCTGTGTCATACCTCTCCCCTTAGAATGTAAGCTCTCATGAGCAGGGATCTCTTCCCTCATGTGCTTCTCTTTACATTTTCTTCTACTCTCTACTCCCCATAGGGCACCTAACACGTGACTGCCAACTCCCGGCAGCTTATTGTGAGTGCTTTAATCACTATTTCAGCAATGTATATAAGTTGTGTCCTTGTCCTGCACTGTAATGTACTGTAAGTTACTTGTTTCTTGTTCACCTATTAGTTCTATGCACTATGTAAGGCGCTGTGGTACACTTGTGGCGCCATATAAATAAAGGATAATAATAATTATCATAATAATAATAGGAGGAGGTGAAGTTGCTGATACCCCAGGGGTGATTAACGAGGTTTGCAGATTATCTTGGTGTTTAGACATCTCCTGTAGGAACTGGGCCATTTGATGTTGCATAGCTTCCAGGTTTTCTAAATGACCAGTAAATACAGAGAAATAAATCCACTCCAGACTCCTGTTCCGTGGCTGGATCCATGGGGCCAGTGCAAACTGTGAGGTTCTGAATTTGTTGTGGACCCGGGGTGGTGATAGGAGCAGACACAGAAGCAGACTTAAATGAAAAATTGGAGTTTTTAATAAGTTATTTAGAAGACATGGGAATGGAAATGAAAAAGTCCAGGTATGGCACTAAAGTGCACTTGATAACTGTAGTGGGGGTTAATGGGGAAATGTCCAGATACTGACAGGCAGGAACAGTCCAGTAAATAAGTATGGTGAGCTGAAAACAGAATGCAGGTATGATGAGCTGTAACTGAATGCAGGTTTGATGAGCTGTAACTGAATGCAGGTTTGGTGAGCTGTAACTGATGCAGGCAGAGGTAGTGAAGTCCAGCTGGGAGTGAAATGAAACAAGGTGCAGGGAAGCAACAGGTTCAGGTACTCAGGCAGGTAAGAAGGTATATGGAGGGTGCAGGGTAAGTCCAGCAGGTTGGAGAAGGCAATGTTCAGGCTTATAAGCGTAACAGAGAGGCAGGCAGGTAAGGCACAGGTACTCACTCTCAGCCGCAGCTGAGAAACATGTTGCACTGGCAAAGGAAGGAAGTCTCTCGACCTTCCTAAATACTCAGTGCTGCGCTGTGACTGGCTGGAATGAGCACATGACCTACCAGGATTGGACAGCTGGAATCACATGGCCACAGGCAAGATGGCGGCACCCATGCCAACAGAACTGAAACACTGCCAGACCTCTCCAGGCCTAGTGACAATGTGCCCGCACAGAACCATGTGCAGCCAATGCCCCTCGCCAAATACCAGCACCGCTGCCAGAGACCCCCTGCCATAACAACTTCGCAGGTAATACCCGGTGACTACCATGCCAAGAAACCCTGGCCATGACAGGGACTAGGTACTAGTGAAAGTAAAGCTTATAAGCACTTTCCTTCACATATACTGAGATGGAGCTTTTAGCCACCTCTAAGCAGATTTGGGACCATTCCTCAGGGATAAAATCTTTCCCACCTCTTCCTCCCATGCCAGCTCATGTGCCTCTTTTAGCGGTTGTTAGAGGGAAAGTAACAACTGATAGATGGAAGAGATAAGCCCTTCAGAGGTTTGTGAATGGTGGCATAGAGACACCTTGCAGAAGAGAATAGTGGGTCTGTAGGCTAGCAAAGTCAGAGAAAGTGTATAGAGCTACAATGTCTATAGGGAAGAGGACATTGTGACAGGTCCCAAAATGAAAAGAACAGTGATCAATTCCTGGAGGGAAGATAGGATTGCTCCATAAGGGAACTAGATATGGTTGGCCAGATCAAAGGTGATACAGTCTAGTTCAGTGTTGGCTAACCTTGACACTCCAGCTGTTATGGAACTACATAACCCAGCATGCACTTCTACAGTTTTGCTATTAGGGCATGCTAAAACTGTGGCAGGGCATGCTGGGATACATAGTTCCACAACAGTTGGAGTGTCAATGTTAGCCAACACTGGTCTAGTTCATAGATCACAGTCAGCTAGTTTGAAATGAACATTAGGCAGTAGAGAGACTGAGGGTAAGTTATTGTGGAGGGAGCACCAGAGGAAGCTAGATAGTGACAGTGTGCCAGCATCTATTGTTGTCCATTCTGTATAGGCTGGGTAAGCATGCCAATAAATGAATGGGACAAGATGTACAGCACAAATAATTTGCTGATATTTGGTAACCCTAAGCCTCTAGAAGTATAATGTTTTGGAAGAACTCACATTTAACCCTAGGTCTCCTACCATCCCATACAAAGTCAAGTAAATTGCTTTGCAGTTGTTTTAGAGAGGTCATGGTGATGTGTATAGGAAGTGCTTGCCAGAGATAAAGAAGTCAGGGTAAATAATTAATCTTCACAGCAGCAATTTGGCCAAACCATGGCATGATGAGTTTATTCAATGATTATAGGTCTGATTTAATCATGGTGAACAGTAGTGGAAAGTTGGCTTCATGGAGTTGGGAGTATGATTTGGTGAGTTAGACTCCTAGGTATTTGAGTTTGCCATCAGAATGGGTAGGAAGCCTGCAAATGTGTAAGCTTGGCTATTGCAATGCTCAAATTTAAGATCTCGGACTTATCTATATTTCATTTAATATAAGAAGAAGGATGACTATAGTTATGTATTTCTGCAAATAAATTAGGCAAAGAGTTCCATGTGTTGGTCAGGGTTAGGATTACATTGTTGGCATACAACGAGATCTTATGATCTGTGTATCCTACTGGAATGCCTGAAATGTTAGTGTTAAGTCATATTCTGGATGCAAGTGGCTCCTTCATGAGAGAAAATAGGAGAGGGGAGAGGGGACTGCTCCAACGAGTGCTATTTTTTATTAAAAAGGAATCCAAAGAGAGACCATTTGCTAGCACTGAAGCAGATGGGTTACGGTATAGTGTTTGGATGCCTTTACAGATTGGTCCTTCATTTTAAAGTGTCTGCTGCATAAAAGGCCATGCTGCCCTGCCAAAGGCAATTTCAGCATCGAGAGCCACAACCTAGGATTGACAAGATCCTTTCTTGCACTAAATGGATGAGTTTGATAATGCATGTGATATTCTCAGCAGCTTGTCTGTCAAGGATAAAAAATACTTGAGGTTGAATTAGTCAAAATTGATGTTAGACAGTAAGTGACCATCTTGGCGAAAATTTTTATGTCTACATTTAAAAGTGATAATGGTCTATAGTTACTTAAATCGATGGTATCAAGATCTGAGGAATGACTATAATATTTGATCCAGTGGTGGTGTTCCATAGCGAGCCACCCTCAAATAGAGAATTAAATAGTGAAAAAAGAACAATGGTCTTACAATATTGCGCTATAGGTTGTTCCATCACCTTCAAATGTCAAATTATCCCGATGTTTTTCAATGACACGATTCATACATGTAAAAAAACATCAAAGAAAAAACAATAGTGTAATAAAGTTTAAAAAAAGTTTTTGCACCCCTTGTGTCAATCTACACAAAATGGGATGAGATAGTCCACATCCACAGGGTCTTTATAATGTCCTACTCCCATCAAATCACCCGGTGTGCAGACAGTAAATAACTCAGTGAGGATGCTTACCCGTATATTTACTTAAAAAACAAAGGTTATCCTGCACATGATTTATATCAGAAAGCCAAGAGATGAGCCCTACAAGAAAATCAAAAAGGAAAAACCCTTGGTGGGGGTATAACTTTAAAAAACATACAAAACTTTGTATTTAAAAATGAAAGGTAATTAAAATGTAACTTTTAATCTATACAAATAAAATGTAAAAATAATTGGAAACATTTGGTACAGTGAATATTCTTTGTAAAAACTCACACCTATGGGTTCAAAAAAATAATGAAAATATTAATATTTTATACACATATGTGTAAACTACAACCTTGTTTATAATTACTGGTTGATGTTTCAAATTAAGAGAGAAAATAAACAAAACACACAAACAAATTAATGAATGTTGTTACAGGCTTATTGGAACAAAAATCACCCATCTATATGAAAGTAAATAAATAAATAGCATCAACTAGGAGAAAAACATTATATATATATATATATATATATATATATATATAAATACAAACAGACCGGCGGCACTCGTCCAAAAAAAACCACACAAACGGCAGGTCAAATGCGTATCAACGTTTCGATGTTAATACATCGTCATCAGGATAACAAGAAGACAAACAAATACACCTACTTATACCCACACCATTCCCACGTGTACGGCTGCTGCTTCCGGGTCCGACCCAGCGGCGTCCACCAATGACGTCACCCGCGCGACCCGTTGCCGCAGCAGCCAAATGCAGAAGTGAAATAAACAAATAAACAAATAAGTGGCATTTGACTAAACTATCTATAATATCACATTACAAAAACATACATACATTTAAGATCAATATCATGCATTAAATCAGGGCATGTATATTATCACACTAATGTTCAATAAATACATATATGAACCACGTAATAAGAGCTAATGCTGGTAAAAAAATACAAAGACATAAGGAATAAGTCCAAATACCTGATCAAACACTTTCCAATCGCTTATAGAAGATTAATGATATTAATAATATTAATTGCTCACCCAATATTTTAGCCATTGATCCTATGTAGAGCTAATGTCATAATGCACATTAATGCTGCATAAATACAGTGCAGTTAATACTCAATCACTTCACACATACAAAATGTATTGGAATCAACTATTTCTATTCCAACGATAGCAATGTACATTGCCACTACAAGAAGCAATGTAGACCCAAGTTCTCATTCAGTCCCCTGGGAGATAGGGTGCCCAAACAAAATATCCAATAGGACTCTCGTTGTAATAACTTACGTGAACGGTCACCTCCCCTACTTGGCGGTGGGACATGATCAATTAGAATATATCGGAGCGTGGAAATATTGTGGCCCGCCTGTAAAAAATGCCTTGCCACAGGCTGGTCACTCGTCCCTGAATTAATAGCAGCACGTATGGCAGATCGATGTAATGCCATACGATCCCTCAAAGTCCTGTCTGTCTTCCCCACATAACCAAGGCCACAGGGGCATGTAATGAGATAAATCACAAATTTTGTGGTACAGCTTAATCTAAATCTTATATTATACCGTTTACCACTAAGGGGATTCACAAAGGAATCATCTGTTAACATATACCTGCAGGTTAAACAATTAAGACATTTGAAGCACCCGTTCTTCTGCATCAAAAAGTGTCCACCCCTATTTTTATCTATGTCTCTGGCAGTGTCAGTCTTCACAACCCAATCATAAATATTTTTACCACGGGTGTAACATGACATAATGGTTGTATCCACAAGATTTAATTCAGTGTCATTCTGTATGATGGGCCAGTATTTCTTTGTTATTGCACCAATAGTTGGACTACAGGTATTATAGTGATTTACCCAGGGCATACGTTTATGTTGTACTGAGATTGACTTGGGACCCAATAAATTATCACGGGACACCATCAGAGCTTTATACTTAGCCTGTAACAAGGAATTTCTATCATAACCACGTTGCAAAAACCTGTTGATCATCTCATCTATTTTTACCCCTGCTACCACAATATCATTACAAATGCGTATGGCACGTAGAAATTGTGAGTATGGCAAGCCATACTTGAGAGATTTGGGGTGAAAGCTATCAGCATGAAGCAAGGAGTTTCTATCCGTCGGTTTATTGTAAAGAGCTGTACTGATGGTCCCATTAAAATTACGAATTTCAACATCAAGAAAGGTCACACAATCACATTTGATGTCATATGTAAATTTAATAGGACTTGTAGTCCTATTATGGCACTCCATGAACTCACTAAATGCCTGTTGTGTACCCGTCCAGATGATGAATATGTCATCTATATATCTAGCATACATATAAATGCAGCCAGATATAGATGGAGATGAAAAGATTTAGATTAAGCTGTACCACAAAATTTGTGATTTATCTCATTACATGCCCCTGTGGCCTTGGTTATGTGGGGAAGACAGACAGGACTTTGAGGGATCGTATGGCATTACATCGATCTGCCATACGTGCAGGGACGAGTGACCAGCCTGTGGCAAGGCATCTTTTACAGGCGGGCCACAATATTTCCACACTCCGATATATTCTAATTGATCATGTCCCACCGCCAAGTAGGGGAGGTGACCGTTCACGTAAGTTATTACAACGAGAGTCCTATTGGATATTTTGTTTGGGCACCCTATCTCCCAGGGGACTGAATGAGAACTTGGGTCTACATTGCTTCTTGTAGTGGCAATGTACATTGCTATCATTGGAATAGAAATAGTTGATTCCAATACATTTTGTATGTGTGAAGTGATTGAGTATTAACTGCACTGTATTTATGCAGCATTAATGTGCATTATGACATTAGCTCTACATAGGATCAATGGCTAAAATATTGGGTGAGCAATTAATATTATTAATATCATTAATCTTCTATAAGCGATTGGAAAGTGTTTGATCAGGTATTTGGACTTATTCCTTATGTCTTTGTATTTTTTTACCAGCATTAGCTCTTATTACGTGGTTCATATATGTATTTATTGAACATTAGTGTGATAATATACATGCCCTGATTTAATGCATGATATTGATCTTAAATGTATGTATGTATGTATGTTTTTGTAATGTGATATTATAGATAGTTTAGTCAAATGCCACTTATTTGTTTATTTGTTTATTTCACTTCTGCATTTGGTTGCTGCGGCAACGGGTCGCGCGGGTGACGTCATTGGTGGACGCCGCTGGGTCGGACCCGGAAGCAGCAGCCGTACACGTGGGAATGGTGTTGGTATAAGTAGGTGTATTTGTTTGTCTTCTTGTTATCCTGATGACGATGTATTAACATCAAAACGTTGATACGCATTTGACCTGCCGTTTGTGTGTTTTCTTTTTTGGACGAGTGCCGCCGGTCTGTTTGTATATTGAAGCCTACTGGAGCTTCTCCGGAAGGCACCCTTACGTTTGCCATATTACATGGGAGTGCCACCTGTACTGGTGTATATATATATATATATATATATATATATATATAAAATTTGTCTTAATGACTCCTAAAGAAAGGAAATCTAATAGCATGCAGGTATAAAGATTAGTATGGTCCAATATCAAATAATGAGATAGTTCAAACACCTGTTCAAAAGATATAGCGGATGGGTCACAATGTATCGCTGTATCATACTGCTAGCCAACCAGAGAAGTATCAGTTAAGAAATAAAGCACACAATGTTTCATAGATAATAGCTCCAAATGATGTACATTTATTTTATTTATTTATTGCCAGTTATTTATATAGCGCGTACATATTCCGCAGCGCAGAAAATATCTTACCATTCACATCTGTCCCTGCCCCAGTGGAGCTTACAGTCTATATTCCCTACCACATGCTCACAAACATACACACTATGGTCAATTTTGTTGTCTGTATAGCAGTTAACCAGTGATGTCCCTGATACCAAAGGTATTGCAGGGTATCTCTGCCAGACGAGTTCAGAGGGTGAATAGTTAGGACAAGGGCAATACCTATATGATGCCGGGTAAGTGGTATCCGTGATTTCTCTAATATGCCAAACAGGATAAGTTCCCATCGTTGCTGACAGGAAGTGCAGCTGGACACATGTTTCACCCTTAGTCAGCAGGGCTTGTTCCCCAGGATATCAGTGTTTTTCTCTCTTAAATTGAAACATCAACCAGTAATTATAAGCAAGGTTTTTGTTCACACATACTGTGTGTGTATAATATATTCATATTTTCATCATTTTTTTGAACAAATAGGTGTGAGTTTTTAAAAAATAATTTTTCCAATTAATTTAGAATTTTATATGTATAGATTAAAAGTTACATTTTAGTTATCTTTTAATTTTAAATACAAAGTTTTGTATGTTTTTTGAAATTGTGCCTCCACCAAGGGTTTTTCTTTTTTGATGTTCTTATTAGGCTCTTCTCTTAGTTTTCCTGTAAGGATATCACAAATGTATCAGATTGAATATGCTTGCTTGCAAAGGTATGGTATATGTTATAGTGGTTTCTTTTACTGTATGTCCTCATCAGAAGACTGATATAAATGACCATGATCCTCAGATCGATATATATATATATATATATATATATAACCAAGCTCATGAAAAAAAGGGATGGGATCAGATGGTATGGATAATTCAATAAAAAATATTTTATTAGGTAAAACACAATGGGTCAGAAAAAACATGCATACCATATATGAACAACATGAAATCCACTGCAGCAGATGGAACCCAGGTATATCACTACAGTGGCAATGTGGGTCACAATGTGTAAGCGGTCCCCTTATACAAAATGACACACTATCAATGTGTTTTAACACACTGTTTTGTCTTTGGCAAGATGAGTGTCTATAAAACTAGAATACAAACAAGTATAAATGAGCCATAGGTATTACCATTACATTTAAACAAAAGTACAAATGTACTTACCACAAGCACAAACACGTTTAATTTGGCCACAATATTGTCATGGTGGAATAAAGTTTGTTCCAAATTAACAACATTCCCTACCATGCATTGCAGCTATTTATGCATTATACGGTTGCTACACAACCTTAAAGAAGGTGGGGCAAACATGTAAATCTGATATTGTGGTGCATTCATGTGATCTTATCAGTCTGATAATGTTAAGTACATGTCATCATAAGACATCATGCATAAGCACCACATAAACCTAATGATATATTCCAAACTGCATTCAACTCCCAAGGTGCATCATGGCATCATGCCGCATCATACTGCCGACATGACCAATCATCTCCATACTAAAGTGCATCCCTTTCCCGGGGAGCCTTGCGACATGCATCTACATCACATAGAGAGTTGCTTAGCAACCTCTAACCTCACATGTGTAAATAGTATATCACTCTTCCAGTGTATGTTGTTACTGTAGATGTCTCATTGCTATACACTATTATCTCCCATATCCAAGGTATTGAGGCCATTAAAACCACATTAGAATGTGTAAACCTTAAGGAGACATTTTGTAATTTTCTTGTTGGAGGGATTATGTTTATATTGCAAAATAATTACTTTATTTTATAGGTAATTTTTATAAACAACTCATCGGTACCACCATGGGCACCAGGTTTGCACCCAGTTATGCCAATTTGTTTATGTCCAGGTGGGAGGAGTCTCATGTCTGGGCAGGGCATGGCTGGGGCCTAAACCTGGTGCAGTGGTGTCAGTACAAAGATAATATTTTATTTATATGGAGAGGAGATGAAGAAGGCCTTAAAGACTTCTGCAGATATCTAAATAATAACTCCCTAAATATTGTTTTGACCTTCTCCATAAGTAAAGAATCTGTTCATTTTCTGAATTTGCAGGTAGATATAGTAGATGGACATATATAAATCAGTGATTTTGTTAAACCCACAGATTGTATCACCTATATGGATAAAAAGAGTAATCCTCTTCTGCTCAGGTTAATCAATGTCCCTACAGAACAATTTATGCGATTAAGGCGGAATTGTTCTAGGGATTCAACATACAAAAAAATGGCAGAAGAAATGGCAAATAATTTTATTAAGAAAGGGTACTGTCCATCCAGATTACAAACCAATATGAAAGAAGTTGAAAAGGTAGAAAGGACCACCTTATTGGATGATTCCAACAACAAATGGAGTAATAATAATAATAATAATAATAATTTTAAGGTGTCTTTTAGTACACAATTTGATAGAAAGTACAAGTGTATTGAGGGTATCAACAAAAAGCATTGAAGGATCCTCCTTAGGGATGATATATTCAAAAATATATTACCCACAAAACCTACCATCATATATAGAAATACATCTTATATTATGAATAGTGTGGTTTCTAGTGCACTCTTTATGGATGGAAAACATTTTTTGCCAAGAAACAAAGGGTTTTACAGATGCGGTGACTGTAGGATGTGTAAATCATGTAAAATTCAGCAGTCTAAAATTACTGAATGTATCAACAATGGGAGAAAGATTGAAATTAGGGATTTTATCATGTGTCGAACCAGTTATGTGATATATGCAATTGTTTGTACATGCGATTTAGCATATGTAGGCAAAACCAAATGTCAGGTAAAAAGTAGGTGTGTGTAGCATGTATGCAATATCATCAAAGGTTGTGTTAATCACCCATTTTACCTACATTTCAAAGATAAACATGATAGTTCCATTAAGGGGTTAAAATATTTTTGTGGTATTGCATGGGTAAAAGATAACTGGTGTATGAAAGATAGCGATATCAGATTTGCCAGAATGGAAATGCATTATACATATGATTTACATACACTTAAACCTGCGAGTTTGGTGTTTTTTTATAAATTCATGTTGTACTGTATGTATTTAGACTGGCTATATATTGAAGAGTCATCTAATGTATAAGATAGAAGCCATTTATATTATAACAGATAGAGAAAGTTCCTTAGGGGTAAATTTACTAAGATTCGAGTTTGGTCGAGTTTTTATGTTTTTAAACTCACTTTGCTTCACCAAAACTTGGGTGAGTTTTCTCTTATCAAACTTGCAAATTTACTAAGAAGTGAGTTTATCTGAAAGTGAGTTTTTCGATGGTGAAGCAAATCTATTTTTTTCCCCAAAATTGCGAGATTAGAGGAGAGTTTAGAGGAGAGTTTAGATGAGAGTTTAGATGAGATTACTTTCTCGAGATTGCAGTGTTTTCTCTCTGCAAAACTCACCCAAGCAAGCAGCCTGCACATATCAGTGAAATATGTGAAGGCTGTTTGTGTATTGAACCTGTAAAAGAAATGTTAAATGTTAGACAAAAAATGACATAGGGTCTCCCCCAAAAGCATAACCAGCCCTGGACTTGCCAGCCTGTCCTGGTCCCTAAAATTACAGGGAACAAAATGAGTAGGATTCCACCATAATTTAGGTACCAGCACCAGGCTGCAGGACCAGTCCTGGTTTTAACTATAAAAAATTTGGGTATGGGTACCCCTAAAATTAAAACCAGCACTGGACCCTTTATAGGGGGGGCTGATGCCACAGCCAGGGGTGCACTTTCACCAGGCCCCCCAGCTGCAGCATCAGCCCTGACCGCTAGTCAGCCCAGGCCAGGGATCCCTGGTGAGTTGAGAACCCCTCCAATAAAGGGGTCCCCCTCTCCAGGGCACCCCTGGCCTAGGCTGATAGCCCAGAGCTATCCACGCCACCCCTGGGTGGTGGGTGGTGGGTTGATAGTGTAGGTGTAGTGATAAAAATTGAATTAACAACATTGTCTGTAAAGTAGAACTGCAAGTCCCAGAAAGCCTTGGAGAACTACAAGTACCAGCATATGGGGAAGGGGCCACTGGTACCTGTAGTTCATCTGTAATGAAATGTGTAAAAAAAATCAAGACACACACACTGTGAAAATAAAGTTTTATTACATACATACATACCCACACACATATTCACCTTCTTCCAGATGTTCACGTCCCCTTCTCAACGTAAGGTATACAATGGGAAGTACCTGTAAAAAAGATCCAATACTCACCTTTTGTCCCACGATGTTCTCCACAGTAGTCCAAATAGGGCCCTGGACACACTGTAACTAGACGCTACAGCATATTGATACAGCATCACTAATGACATCTCTGGGCTTGAACTATCATTAGTGCAGGCAGCCAGCCAATCAGCGGCGGCTTTCAATAGCAGCCGTTCATTTGCTGGGACCCACGTGGGCTTTACTAATGAGCAGATCCTTCAAGTGGGTTCCAGCCAATGAGCAGCCACTAATGTTAAGCTGCCACTGATTGGCTGGTCTCCCAGCACTAATGATAGCTCAAGCCCAGAGCTGTAATACATAAATTGCTACAATGCATGGTGGAGAATGTTGTTAATTTGGAAAAAACTTTATTTCACCTTTACAATATGGCTGCCAAATGAAATGTGTATATGCTTGTGGCAATTACATTTGTACTTTTGTTTCTGTTACGGTTTCCTAGGCCACACTGTGTAAACCCCCTAGAACTCTAGCAAGATGCGGTTTTCTGCCAATAACAGCCACCCGCTGTTCCCTTAGAACTAACTGCATTCACATTTACTTAGGTGGCTGCATGAACCTAAACTCGGAGTAGTAGTGGTTTACACAGATTACCTGGGAAGACCAGAGTTTCATGTGAGACAATATGGAGCGGATGAGATGTAATGTAGCTAATACTATTGGTGATATAGATGCAACTGGAATTGCTAGTGGAATTGATGCGGTTGATATAGCTGGAAAGATTGATACAGCTTGTGTAATCGGTGCTGTTGATGCAGCTGGTATAGCTTATGAGGAATTGATGTGGCTTGTTCTGCTGGTAGTATTAATGCAACTGGTTTAGCTGGTGAGGAATTGATGCGGCTTGTGCCGCTGGTGGTTTTGATGCAACTGGTATAGCTGATGAGGTAATGATGTGGCTTGTGCAGCCAGTGATATTGATACAGTTGTTGTAACTGATGTGGAAATGATACAGTTTGTGCAGCCGGTGATATTGTTTCAACCTTGTGGAGTCCGTGGTGTAGCTTAGTTAGCAGTGGTGCCACATTAGAAGTGATGTGGTTAATACAGCTGGGGGAATTGATGTTGCCATGTGGGACTGGAAAGGCACATACGGAAATGCTATAGCCGGCAAGGCTGTGAGGTTGCTGCCAGGTATAAAAGAGGTGACAAACCAATCAGATCAATTGAGAATCATCCCGTGCTCCCAGCAATGTGAGACATCACCCGGCATTCAGATCGCCTAGCAACTAATGGAGCAGAAGTCACACGGTAGGTGGAAGTGATAGGAACAATCACTGACGTGTTGGAAAGTGACAAACCATGGCTGAGATTTGTAAGTTTCATTGTAATTGTAATACATATGGCTCATTTATACTTGTTTGTATTCTATTATAATAGACACTCATTTTGACAAAGATGCCACAGTGTGTTGAAACACATTGATAGAGTGTCATTTTAAATAAGGGGACAGTATACCCATTGTGACCAACATTGCCAATGTAGTGATATACCCGGGTTCCATCTGCTGCAGTGGATTTCATGTTGTTTATATATGGTATGCATGTTTTTTCTGTCCCATTGTGCTTTTATCCAAATAAAATAACTTTTATTGAATTATCCACACCATTTGATCCCATCCCTTTTTTTTATGACCCTGGTTATATATATCGATTTGAGGATCATGGTCGTGTATATCAGACTTCTGATGAGGACATAAAATAAACCGCTATATGCATATACCATACCTTTGCAAGTAAGCATACTTGTAAGCATCCTCACTGAATAATGTACCGTCTGCACACCGGGTGCCTTTGATAGGAGTAGGACATTATACAGACCCTTTGGATGTGGACTATCTCACCCCATTCTGTGTAGATTGACACAATGAGTGCAAAATCTTTGTTTTTAAACTTTATTACACTATTGTCTTTTCTTTGATGTGTTTTTGCATGTATGAATTGTGTCTTTGAAAAACATTGGGATAATTCGACATTTGCAGGTGCTGGAATAACCTATTATGCAATATTGTAAGACCGTTCTTCTTTTTTTTGTATTTCATCTGTATAAGTAGGTGACTTATTCTACAGCCTTTTTTTTGCTGCTTTTGGAATGCAGCACCAGGGGTCAGAACATTTTCTTGTATAGAGTTAAATGTTATTCGGATCGTGGGGAGGAGAGGTTCAGACAGATTTTTGTAATACAGAGCTTTGATCCCTTTGGGGCCTGGTGCTTCAGAGCGGCAGAACTGTTTAGTTGCCTTGTCTTTGTCAGTGATAAAAGCATTACGGGTTGTTAGTTGGGTCACAGTGAGTCTAGGCAGAGCACACGAGTCAAGATATTGGTGGGTAGGTTGTATAAAGCTTCATAAAAGCTTCAGAATTGTTTAGTCATTTCTATGGGATAATAAGTAGAGGACCCATCTAGACATTTTAAAACATGAATGTGGTTACGTATGTGCCTAACCTGTAATTTGTGAGCTAGCAGGGTGTCAGCTCCATTGGACGTTTTGCAAAATCTCTGCTAGGCCCATAGGAGGTATTTAGCAGATTTCCTAGCAAAGGTTTGTGAAAGCTGACCTTCCAGTATTTTTAGATAAGTATGTTTTTAGGAAATGGTGAGGAAGTATAGCTTTAGAGATAACTGTATTGTTAGAGGGTTTTAACAATACGGAATTGTTAAGGCACCAAATGTGAACAGGGGCGGGACTTAGGGCCTGATTCAGAGTTGGGAATAGAGTGAGAGATCTCTCTCAACTGTGAACCAGAACAAACCATATTACAATGCAAGGGGGGTAAACACATTTTTTTTTTTTACATGTGGGGTCCATACTGGCTGATTTTGCATGAAGCCTACAAATATTGCACAGCTTTATTATATCTCTACAATTTAGATGTCAGTTTGGAAACACTCCTCCCAAATCTAAATCTCTTTGCACATTTTATATCTGCCCCACCTGCAGTGCAGCATGGTTTCACCAAGATGATCAGTTGAGAGAGATATCTCACTCTATTCCCTAGTCTGAATCAGGCCCTTAGAGATGTGGTACATTATAAATCTACAGCTAATTGATCAGTCCAAGGGAAAGGAAGGGTTTGAACCCAAATTTTGTTTTGAGAAATGGACCTGTCTACAAATAGGTAGTCTATATGTGTATGGAGATTGTGAGATGGTGAAAAGTGAGTGTAACAGCTAGGATGCAAATGCCACACATCAAATTGATCATTAATCATGAGATGAGAGAAATATCAAGTATGGGAAGTGAGGGCTGTAGCACAACAAAACCTCTATAAATAATGGTCTATGGTGGCATTAGAATCATCACCTATTATTGTCATAACCATAGGGAGCTGAGCAAGGCAGTCAAAAAAGTTTGCATAAAGTGAACCCTGCTGAACATTTGAGGTGTACTGTATACAGATGCCAACACAATTTGAGCTCAGTTTTAGGTGCCTACAAGAATAATAAAGTGGCCGTGTTAATCAAAGATAAATCCATTAATGACAATGGGGAGGTTCCAAAGGAGCTTGATAGCCATGCTTCTGCACTTAGTTGACACAGAGGAATAGTAGACTTGAGAATATTGGTTTACAAACTAAAGAGGGATGTGGAGCTTTAAGATGGGTTTCCTGTAGCATGATGATAGTGGGGTTACGCTGGATAACAGATGGCCATAGCACATTTGGTAGGAGAATCAAGGCCGTTGACATTAATGATTACAACCTTCAGCGTCATGGCGGTTGGAAGAGATCGTAATGAACATTAGTTCCGGGGTGCACACCGGCCTGCATGGGGAAAGTAAAAAGTAAGTTAGGGCTGAGTTAAATAAGAAGACAGGGGTTTCAATTAAGAGGGAATGACCCTTTCCTATAGTAGGGCTAGGTCCATTTTGGAAAGTGTGGGTGACACAAGGGCACCTCCCTCTGTGGGGAGTGCATCATAAGCCAATTACTAAACTAAGTAGTGGGATAATTATGTGGAAAAAGGGAGTCCAGAGAGCAACCATGTGGAAGGGAGTATTAATCAAGGACAAATTAGTAACTATAGTCTATGTCAGGGGTTCCCAACCACGATCATCAAGGCACAATAACAGTTCAGGTTTTAAAGATAGCCATACTTGAGCACAGGTGTGTTAATTAGTACCTTAGTAATTTTGATTTAACCATCTGTGATCAAGTGTGGCTGACACTAAAATAGGGACTGTTAGTATGCCTTGAGGAGCAAGGTTGGGAAACACTGGTCTATGTAATAAAACACAAAAAAAGAGAATAACCTCTATTATAAACCTAATATTAGACAGACTAGCACTAAACATGTTAAAGAAAATATTCTGGCAAGATCTAATATCACATATTATCTGAATGGCATAGACAGTCTGGGCATTTGAGAAGGTAAGAGAAATAATAAAAGCAAAATGATTAAGGAAAACATATGTGAGACAGTTAGTACTAACAATTTCCTGACCATAGCATTATGGCGTTCGGGAAGGACTATAAACAAATCACTAAATTATAACATTAAGAAACAACCTTAACAGCTAGGACATGGAAGGCATAAGATTTACAGGATAGATGTCAGGGAAGTAAACACAAAGAATGATTATGCCATAGAACATTCCAGCATTGGTGTAGGAAGGTTCTGGTGATCAGAGTTTATATTTCTATGTATGTGTCTGGTTTACGGTAAGTCGTCATCATCATCAATGTGCATTCGAACCTCCCCTGTAGCATGTACTAAATATTTGTTTCCTAACAGGCATATATGTATGTTACAGCAGGCGAGCATGAGCCCTGTAATAGCCACCCTTACATAGCAATATATTTATGACCATAGAGGCGAGACAGTGACTGTAATGATAATTCTAAAATAGGCAGAGTACAGTAAGTGCTTAATTTCACCAGAAATATATCAAATATACATGTGAAAACTAAATACATGTAGGGGTATATTTACTAAAGTGTGGGTTCTTTAGAAGTGGAGATGTTGCCGATAGCAACCAATCAGATTCTACTTAACATTTATCTAGCACCTTTGGAAAATAATAGCTAAAATCTGATTGGTTGCTGTGGGTAACATCTCCATATATAAAAACCTGCTCTTTAGTAAATATACCGCTTAGACAGATAGTTATTGGGCATTTTTTTGGAAACTGCTGAGCTCATATAAATAAATGTTCGATAAGCAGGGGCGATTAGAGGGGGGCTTATTTGAGGGGCCCAAGTACAATGCCACTGCCCCCTCTCTCTCCCTCTCTTCCCTCATGGCACTTTTACCTGTCAGCAGCCCAGCTCTGCTGAGCAGCAGCAGTCCCCTCTCCCTATGCGGGGGTGTGGGGAGTGATCATCCTGATTGCAACACCCTCCTCAGACGGTGCTGGTAATACTTTTTTTTTTTCCTTTTCTAGGGGGGACATGGCCATGCATCCCATGATTAGACCATGCCCCTCGTCTTCAGGGCTAATTGAATTTGCCTGCGTAATCAATAAGTCGGCAGTAAAGTACCGTGGCTAATTGAATTCTCTCCTAAAGCTTCTTCATTGATTGTGCATATATTGTATGCATTTGTAAGGGCAGATCTTATTCTTGCAATAAAATATTGTCTTTTCTATAGTTAAAGGTAATAAGCTGTAAAGTATGTATAACAATGACAGTTATGAAAATTTGTAAAATTTATATTTTTCTCTTTCATATACATTTTAAAATTGCCAAAAGCTTACACTAGAAATCCAATAATGTTCACAAAATCATGAAAAAAAACTAAATGTACAGTATAAAAATGACATTTAATCAACTGTATTGCCTGATGAATAGAATTTCTGTCAAAAAATATAAGATAAATAGAAATAAGTGCATACAAAATCAAAATGTATTTCCAACCAAAACCAACATGGTAATAAAATGTAAAACAAGGAAGATAGGCACAGGTTTCTGAGTTACACTTTTATCACAGACAGCTGTGCATGCTCTTAAGTTTTGTGAGAATTTCTGAAACTATAAGTTTTGTAGTTAATCTAAAGTATCACATAACTTTCTTACAACAAAGATACTCATAAGCAATCATACCAAATGGTTCAATAGCATATCATGACTTTGGCACTCTGGTCGATTTTATCTAATAGCATATATTGATCAACATTTATCAAATCAAAATAGATGATATAGTTGAATTATTTTTGCATAACCTGAGAAAAATATACAAAATCTGGAAAAAAATTGCAAAGTTACTGTAACAATTTAAAAGCAAAAAGCAATAAGATGCAGTATATCAAATTGAGATAAGCATGAACAAAAACACACAACCATGCAAGAGAATTAGGCTGGAGCTTGTGTGCACTGATAATGGCCCTCATTCAGAGCCACTCGCAAACAGCAGTACGCTCGTTGCGTTCCGATGTTGACTAACCACGCATGCGTCGGTGTTACACTGCGCATGTGCGTACGGCAGATTGCGAGCTTTTTTTCTGTCGTTCCTAAAATAGCGTACAGGAAGTGACATGTCAAATGTGATTGACAGAACAGGGCGTTTTTGGGTGTTGACGGGGGTGGAGATGGAAAAACGCAGGCGTGGCGAGGCGTTTTTGGGGCGTACATACATTAGCAGATGCGAACGTCAAATGTGTTCGGACCGTCACATACGTCACTGGAACATCCTCTTTCCCTTCAAAATGCTCGCACAGTTTAGGGTCTGGATTACTCGACCACATTGGCGATGGCCTTCTCCTCCGTCCCGGGACTCCACGATGTTGCAGCGATTAATCGCGGGTGGTCACAAAAACAATTAGTGTTGTATTGAAAACCGGCTTGGTATGTGTTTGGAAAGCAGTTTATTGGGATAGCACAAAACCGTACGCAGGTGGAAATCATACCTGCTAATGTCAGGATTACACAATCAATTGGCGTACATTTTTGGGGGGGTTTTTTGGCCTCAATTTGTTGTTTATGCCCTATTGTGACAATAATGTCATCATGTTTTAATTAGCTCCCCTTTTTTTTTTTAATGTGCAATTTGCATCGTTATGTGATTTTTTAAACGTTCCTTCAAGAGGCCTTTTTTTTAAAACAAATGAAATGGTTTTTGGTGTCCTTTTTTGCCTTTAGGGCCAGGATTAAATGTAACCCATTTGTACAATAATGTCACAATACAATGTCAGATTTTTTTCATAAATTTATTGGCATAATATATATTTTTTTTTTTTCTGCCAAAGATACTTTTTATCCAAAATAAATAATCAATAACTGATAACATAAACGTACAAAAATAACTTAAAAACATTTCACAAGAAAGGAGAGGGAAGTTTTGACCAGAAAGGAATATGAGCCAAGCACAGAAGGAGTGTGGGAAAAGTCGCCATTGCTGTCACCGTTTTTTCGCCCGTTTGGATGGGGGAGGGAAGGCGCCAGACCGGGTCCGGGATGCCATCGGGCTGGCCTGTCCAGAGGCAGATGTTGTGGCCTCTGGACTAGGCACAGGGCTAGGCACATTTGGAGGATTGGCTGATGTTGTGCCAGAGGTGGAGGATCCTGATGTTCCGGCAGGAAGGGAGGTCGGCTCCACCATGTGCTGGCGAATGAGCTGCTCCAGGGCATCGGCGATGCGGATGTTGGCCCTGGTATTTTCCGCCAGGGCCAGACCAGTGGTCACGTTGGCCACAGCATTTTGCTCCAGGGCCTCAGCCACCCGTATCAGACTGGCGTCCATCCTCTGCAGAATCTCCGTATGGAAATCTGATTTGAAATTGAGTTCTGTGAGGAGGCCCACTGCCTGCGAGGGGGCACGCCCTGGACTGGCATCTGCAGGGTCCTCAGCCGGATGTACTGGTTCCTCCCCTGCAGAGCCAGCAGAAATTCTGCTGCCAAGGCTTCCCTCTGGAGCAGACTCATCCGCCTGTGTCTCTGTTGGAAAAATGAGAAAAGCCTCACATTAGAACCTACATATTGGCACAATAGCATTTCAGAGTTGGTGACATCACAATACTTACCTGGGCCAACATGAGGAGCCGCAAAGTCTGGCATGTCCGTATCCATGTTGGACACGCCAAACACCTCCACAGGCTGCACACACCCCTGTGCCAGCTCTTCTAAATCCGTCAACTCCAATGACACAGGGGTGGGACCCCCACCTGTCCCCCTTGCATGCCTAGCCCTGTCCGCGAGTTTTTGCTTTAGGCGATATTTGAAGTCGGCCCATCTGTGGGGAAAAAAGGAAGCCATTATCCTTTGGTTTAAAATGGGGTTTGTTTTTAGGGGGGGCAAGGGTTTACTTACCGCCGTTTGACATCCCGGGCTAGACGGACATAATCACCCACCCTATTGACAGCAACGGCTACCTCTTCCCACATTCTCCACTTCTGGCTTACACTTATATTCTTGTCTGCCTGTGGCAGGATGTCCACACACTTCTGGATCAAAACCTCCATCTCCTTTCTTGTGAAATGTGGCTGCCTTTTTTTTTGCCCGCTTTGGCCGGAATACTGGGCCCAGCAGCCTCTTCCATGTCATCCTCCTCACCTATTTGTGTAAATTTACAGAATTCACAAAATCACAACTTGCCTAATCTTATGTTTCAAATTAATCGTTGATAGAAAATGCATGAAAGACTTACCGCCTGACTCTTGTGCATTTTTTCCCTGGTCTGTCGCCATGTCTGAGGTCCAAACAAGAAATACACCAGAATTTGAATGTGTTTTCGTGACGTATTTATACATGCGTCCTTATTTTGCGGCCGCATCATTGATTGTGCGGCCCTATGATCCCTCCTTAATTTGTGCGGGAAACGAAACACTATTTATGGGTTGGTGTGTCTCAAGTCGAGGTGGCGTTTTTGGATTATTGGAGGTTATCTTGGCTGGAGTTTATTGATTGCGTAGAAAGTAGTTGGAGGTTGTAGATTCGTTTGTTGGTTAGATTTGCGTTTTTTTTCCCTTTATCTTTGTTGGTTTATATTTTTTGGACCTCGTTTGTTGATTTGGTAAGTTTTGTGAAGTCTAACTTTTGTTCAATTGTTGTTTCATTGTGTTTCGTATATTTTGTAATTTTTGGATACCTAATTTATTCTATTTTAGATTTTGTTTATTTTCGACCCCAAAGACCTTTTGATTTTGCATCTTAGATATTTGCTCTTGGTAAGTCCATTTTTTATCTTGTATTAGCGAACTAATTAGCGCATTTTTAGTAGTTACTCTTGTGACTTGTATTAGCGAACTAATTAGCACATTTTTAGTACTTACTCTTGTGACTTGTATTAGCGAACTAATTAGCGCATTTTTAGTAGTTACTCTTGTGACTTGTATTAGCGAACTAATTAGCGCATTTTTAGTAGTTACTCTTGTGACTTGTATTAGCGAACTAATTAGCACATTTTTAGTAGTTACTCTTGTGACTTGTATTAGCGATCTAATTAGCGCATTTTTAGTAGTTACTCTTGTGACTTGTATTAGCGAACTAATTAGCGCATTTTTAGTAGTTACTCTTGTGACTTGTATTAGCGAACTAATTAGCGCATTTTTAGTAGTTACTCTTGTGACTTGTATTAGCGAACTAATTAGCTCATTTTTAGTAGTTACTCTTGTGACTTGTATTAGCGAACTAATTAGCGCATTTTTAGTAGTTACTCTTGTGACTTGTATTAGCGAACTAATTAGCGCATTTTTAGTAGTTACTCTTGTGACTTGTATTAGCGAACTAATTAGCGCATTTTTAGTAGTTACTCTTGTGACTTGTATTAGCGAACTAATTAGCGCATTTTAAACAGCTTACTAATCATTCTAACTTTTTGATGGTTTAGCTTTCGCTTTTTGAGCCAACATTTCGACCCGTTTTGATGTACTGTGTTAAATGTCGCTTTGCGGTTTTGCTAAATGGGTGTTTGGCATATTTGAACTTTGGTCTAGCACAAAATGTATCCACAAAAATGCACAGAGTGAAATGTGTCAAGTAATTTTGTTGGTTATTTTCAGTTTGGGCGTATCATGACAATACCCCGGCATGTAAGCAGCAATGGATGGTATCATCAAGCTAAGTTGTTTTAATATAGTTTTGGGGTGGGTCAAAAGCCTTACTTTGAAATTTTTGAATTTCAGGTTGATCTGGGGAGGATTGTTCTGGCCATGCTCCCGGAAGCCGACCAACCTCAATCTCATCCCAGGCGTAGGCATCGTAGGCATGCAAGGCCCCAGATATTTCGAACATGTGTCACCCTTTTTGGAATGCCCGATGATGAGGTTTTAAGACGCTACCGTCTACCTCCCAAAATCATCATAGACACTCTCTCATTAATAGAAAGTGATCTTGAGCGGCAAATTGACAGGCCAACAGCAATACCACCACTGACGCAATTTATGGCAGTGTTACATTTCTGTGCCTCAGGATCGTTTCAAACAATGGTGGGAATAGTGGCGGGCATCTCCCAATCCTCCTTTTCCCGGATCCTGAGGGCAGTGATGGAGGCACTTTTCAAGCACCTCCATCATTTTATTCAAATGCCTTTGGATATGGGTGCCCTTAGTGTGGCCAAGGCCAATTTTTACCAAATAGCTGGCTTCCCACACATCATAGGGGTTGTGGATGGTACTCACATACCACTTCAGCCTCCAGCACGGCTGGAGGCAATATTTAGAAACAGGAAACACTATCACTCCCTGAATGTAATGGTGGTATGTGATGCCTCCCTCCAGATCCTGTCCCTGTATGCTAAGTTACCAGGAAGTGCACATGACTCCTTCGTCATCCGGCAATCATGGATATGGCAGAAATTAACCAACCTACAAGCTGGTGATGCGTGGCTTCTGGGTAAGTGGAGACCTTTAGTACATAACAATGTTAAGCTTGATACACAGTGTTCCTGATGTTGTCTCTTATTTTTCACAGGAGACAGTGGATACCCTTGCATGTCCTGGCTGCTCACTCCTTATTTTGCTCCCACACCAGGCCCACAAAGTGAGTATAATTCCGCACTTACAGCCACCAGGCAAGTGGTGGAGCGCTGTATCGGCCTTTTAAAAGGCCGATTCAGATGCCTCCACCGCTCTGGTGGCGAGCTCATGTATTTGCCGGATATGGTGTCGAAAATTGTGGTCCTGTGTGGGATATTTCACAACATCGCCATAAGGAGTGGTGTCCCAATGCAGCCAGAGGATGCCTTACCTGAGGATGGCCCCCCCGAGGTTGGTCGGAGGTCAGTATGTGGGGGGGCCATACGCGATGATGTGGTGGCCAGATTTTTTAGGTAAGTTTGACCCAAACTACAGTGTTTATACCTAATGTGCTTGTGTTTGTTTGCGAACATCTAATTTATTTATTTTTTTTCCACCATCTTCTGTTTGTTCACATAATCTTTGCCACTCCAACGCTCACTACTTCCTGCTACCCTTACCAAACCTGGATCTGGTGATTTTGGCCATATATTCTGGAACCCATATCGCAACGCCATGTTTGTGGAATCATGTTGGCATGGTCCTTCGTCAACCAGTTCTTGATTGTTTTTTTTTATTAAATATTGTATTTGTATGTGTTGTATTTGAGATTATCACTGTTTTTTTTTTTTGGGACTGACCACTTTGGTTTCTCATTTATGTTGTGAATAAATGTTTGGAGAGTGAAATGGTCTTCCTTTTTTTGGACGTTAACAGCAAGTGTAACCAGGTTAACACACCTTACAATTGACTAAGGGGTAATCCAGTACTGACACCAGTTGATGTAAACTGAAATATGTTTGCAGGTTCCCAACCCACACCAAAAGGAAGCCTGTCCAAACCTTTGGATTTTGAAGATTGGCCTAAGCAGCTTGCACACCAACTAGGAACCTGTAAAATGTCGAAATATCTAATTGACACTACACCCAAAAAGGGAAATGACATTGTTACTGTTATGTGTTTCTTGTGGCTGTTTAACATACAAATACAAAATACAATCTAACTTTTAAAAAAGGGAAATCCTTGCAGGAACAGTCTAATTATGTCAGGGAAAACTATTTGTGTTTTTGAAAAAAAGAATGAGCCAGAACGTATATTAGAACTACAAAATTTATTTACAAAACGAACATAACCAAAAAAAACTACTGGCGAAGGATGCCAGACAGCCGGTCAAGGGCCACAAGAATGCCAATGACATGTTGGCGCATCTGGCCAACACAATCCTCCACCTCTTGTCGACGCCTCTGTTCCTCTGTGGGTGAGAAAAGTGTGTGGATTAATAAAACAATAGGGAATCCACATTAAAAAAACAAAAACACAACGAAATCACTCCTAAACCGAAAAAAGAAAAACCAAAACAAAAAGGGGGTGCTGGCAAAAATACAAGGCCTATGTACAAATTCCCACAGGTGTGATATGTGTATGTTGAAATCAGCAGGAAGAGGTAAAGGCAAACTGCTAAATCACTAAAAGTAAACCAAACAAGCACGAATAAAGGCACGACACATGATTACATACAAACAGTTTGTGGTTAAAAAAAATGAGAAAGAAAAACATACCGGGAGCCAAAACGGGAGCTCCGGAAGTCCCTCCATGTTCCTCCTCTGAGGAGCCTTCATTCCCCAAAGAATGGGGAGGGGTAATGATGGACTCCGGGGAGGGGGTAATTGGAAGAGGGGTGGGTGGAGGAGAGGGGGAAGTGGGACGGAGGGGAAGGAGGCCCGACAGTTCCGGGAGAGGGTCTGGGAAGGCTGGGGAGGAGTGGGGTATAGGGGAAATATTTGGGGTGGAGTGTTGGCTGGGGGTTGGGGATAGTGGCCGGGAACGCCGTCTGGCCGGACGGTGACGGCGTAGTCTTGGCTGTCCTAAAATATGTCAAACAAATTGAGGTTAGTTTCTGGGCAAATCCGGGGCCCAAATAAAAAAAAAAAAAGCAGCAACAAAAAACATGCAAAAAGGAGTAGAATGAAAAAAACAGAAATAGAGGGAAAACAAGCACACGCTGATATGAGGACAAATAATTAATAAGACAGACAGGAAAACATGCACACGCAGATATGAGGACAAATAATTAATAGGACAGACAGGAAAACATGCACACGCAGTTTGCCCCACAAACACAATCATGAAAACCACAATACATAACACTTACTTTCAAGGATCTGCATGCGAAAGCATGCCAGCAAGCGGGGCGTTCGCCGTTGCAGGTCTGACCACCTGCGCTCAAGCTGCCCGATGTTGCGGCGTGAACCCAACGACCGCAGGCGGGACCGTGCCTCCGCATACGCGAAGCGCTTCTGCCGGTTGGTGATGGGTGGAGGCTGGCTGGTGATCCGCCTATCCATCACCTCCGTAAGCACCAGCAGCTCGCGCCTGGTGAATGCGGAGGCTCTCATGATGGCAATGGAGTTTTTCATACAAAACATTTTTGATAAAGTGTGGCAAAAATTTATGATTGGCTAATGTATTTTGGAAATTAACAGGAGCAATTTTATTGGTTAGTGTATGAGTCATGTGTTCAACAGGGCCAGAAATCTCTGGAGAGTTATGATAGGCGTGATGCAGTGACATGCGTTTGCAAATTTAAATAAAGAAATGAACCCCGGAAAATATGCGGGGATCCACAGCAATAGAACAATTGTTTAATTGTGGTTCACATGTTTTTTGAACAATAAAAGCGAATGTTCCATCCGTACGTATTCTGCGGGTAAACACAAACACGGACAAGAGTAAAGTTTCTTGCATTGTGTTGAAAAAAAAAACAATTAAGCTAATTGATACATTGATTGGCATGATACGATTGAGGGAGGTAGGCAGAATAAAGGAGCAGGTAATCGACATCTGACAAGGCCACTTCCGGGTTCACTTGTGCGTGCGTTCCCTTCAAGCCATTTCGGTGATGTACGCTCGCTATTTCGCACGCTCGTTAGTTAGAGGAGGGGTCGCCTGAGTTTAGGGAGGAATTTTAGATGCGAACGAAAATACGAGCGAGCCATTGAATTTAAATAATTTTGTACGTACGCCTAACGTGCGTGCGCCCGCTTGCGAGTGGGTCTGAATCAGGCCCAATGTTCACTGCTATTTCCACCAGCATATGGATAGGATAGCGTTGTCGCATAGATGTGGAAAAATATGTCCAAGTGTGATTGAGACTGATTTAAGTGCAAATATTTATCAACCACTTTGAGTTAATGTTACAATATTTATGTAAGCGGGTGCGAACGTATCACACATACCCAGTTGCAGATGCATGACTCGCAGCATGCGTGGCGCAATTTGCCGCATTAGCAGCAAAGATACAAGAGGACACATCTGTATGTTGAATCACATAAGATGCGTTTTCATACGCTGTTGCTCAAAATGGCTCCAATGCAAATAGCCCCAGCTTTCCTCACACCAAGCTCTGTTGTACTTAATTTGTGGCTTTATAAGCATGTAAAACTAATTCCTGTGCAGTTAAAGTCACAGCCTAGTGTCTCTAGAACACAGAGTATGGCTTTTTGTGGCATCTGCAATGCATATTATACGCAAAATGTAAAGAAAAACTATGGTACGCTACTCCTCCCAGACTGTCTTAGTTGCTTTCTTACCTCATTGGCTGCAAAAAAGGCAAACAGTGAAAAGCAAACATTAAAAAAATATATGTATTGTTAAAAAAGTTTTGCTATTTCGCCACTGTATAGACTTCATAAATGCTGCTCATTGAAGAGATCATGCTGAGATGGACAGAATTTGTGCTTAAATTGCAAGTGCAACGTGTGCATCAGAAAAAGGCACATTTTTTCTTTGTTTGCAGAGATGGTCTTACTAACAAGGTGCATCCAGCTCAGTGAGGGTAAAGCACCTGCTTTATTCTAAGATTGAACATTAGTATACACTCCTAATTTATGGCTTAATTCAGATGTGAACGCAAATGGTACCACCACTGCATCTTTGTACACAGCGGCTGTGCTCAAAGGTGCAAAGCCTGTAGAAGGCATCTTGTGTTGAAACTAAAGATGAGCAAGTCCCGTTCTCTAAGAACTGGACCCACCCGGACATTGCTATTCCAAGACGGATCTGTGGCAGGTTTTCCCACCTAACTCGGACCCCAAAATGAGGCTTAACGTAATCAATCCCACATCGGATTTGCATGGGTTTTGGATTGTATATACAGGTTTTCCCTCCCCGCAGTGATTGGTGCCATTTCCTTGCTGAGTCCCATCCAGGGAGGGCTGTGCTATCCATCCAGGGGGTTGTGTTGGCCATCCAGGGGTGTGCTGTTCATCCAGTGTGCTGTCCATCCAGGGGTGTGCTGTCCATCCAGTGTGCTGTTAATCCAGGGGTGTGCTGTCCATCAAGGGACTGTAATAAAAGTAAAGAAAAGTTAAAAAATAAATAATAAGTAAAAAAAAGTAAAAAAGTATTTTTTTAGTGCTGTACCCCAGTGTATCCATATAACCACTATGATGCTGCAGGCTGTACCACACTAAGTCACTAAGTGGTGTGACACCGCAGTGTGATTTGTGAAAAAATGTCACTAAGTGGTGTAACACTGCAGTGTCATTTGTGAAAAAAAGTTAATGTTAATAATATGAAAAAAATATATATTTATTGTTGCACTGTTCCATGACGTGGCTGTGTTTTCCATCAAGTGGCTGTGTCCAACCACTCCCTGTTCTGTCACAGACTGGTACTGCAGTGACTCCACAGGCCATAGCCCACTGTGTTTAATAACTTTGTATAAGCACTGTGACTCCAAGCAGTGTTAGTTGAAAAACAAAGTTTAAATTAAAGTTTAAAAAAATATATTTGGTTCTATTGTTACTTGTATATTATATGTGCTGTATCAAAGTAAGTTTGTTCACATGCAAAGCCCTTTGACTCCCCACAATGTGAGCTGAGCTGCAAATTGAAAAATGGATAATGATCAATGTAGGAGAGAAGAGCAGGAGCAACAACCAAATACTTTTGATGCAGCTGCTGCCACCAGTCATGACAATACTAGTCCTTCAATTTCCTCTAAAGCCAATGTCTAAGGGAAAAGAGGGTTTAAGTCAGGACATCTAATATAAAAGAACCAATATTTTACAGTGGTAAAGAAAAAACATCAAAGGGAAAGTTGACTGTAGAAAAACATAAAATTGGGAATGTGCAAGTCACCACATGAAATGGCAAGGAAAGGCTTATATTTATAAGTGGTGGTTCTGCAACTGTCAGTGAGGCATGTTCTTCTGCCTCTTATGACAATGTAAGCCCTTCTCACTCTAGAAGAGATGTCAAAAAAATGAAAACCACTAAGGTGCAGGAACCAACTCTGTGCTTAGAAATATCATAAATCCCAGCAGAGAGTCTACGTGTGTTCGCAGGTGCAATGTGTGAGCCTGACTTTGCCAGTACTGTACTCAAAGAGTTGCCTCCTTCCACCATTTGTGCATCCTCTGCAAATGTTGGGATGAGCAGCACAAGTCAACATGCTGACATATAATTGAGGATGCTGCTGTGGAAGTGCAACAGGATGAGGATATTTGTATAGCTGATGCTGGAGCTAATAAGGATGTTGATGATGAGGATGTTGTTGATGAGAATGTTGTTTATGTAAATCAGGCACCAGTGAAAAATGGTTGTTCTCCATGATAAGATAAAAGCCATTGTTATGCATGGGCATAAGATGAAAATATCCACCTCTTATGTGTGGAATTATTTCTGTCCAAATCTGGACAACAATTGTCAAGCTATCTGTAGCATTTACAAAGCCACAGTAAGTAGAGGTAGGGACATTTCCCTGTTACATCATTTTCAGCGAGTTCATGGAACATTTTTGGGAAAATAAGAAACTGGTGCTAAAAAATAACAACAGATAGTCCAGCATTAGTTAGCTCCCTTCCCTTAGCTACATTAGATCCCAGCACCTGCAATCTCCAATGCCAACACCTTCATCATAAATATCTTCACTAATGATTGGACATAGTTCTGCATCCAGGAAAAGGCTAGGTTACTCCTCCCTTATCAAGGATGCCTTAAAAGAATCCTTGAGTGCTAGGCCTGCTGCTGTTGGGGTTGGATCTTCTGCTGCTGCTGGGGTTGGATCTTCATCCCAGAAAGGGACTATTACTAGTAGTAGTTTAAAAAAACAATTGACTGTAAAACAAGCCTTTGATAGAGGAAGCAAGTATGACAGCTGTTACCCAGTTGCACAGTGGACCACTGACACCATGACAGCTGTGCTAGTAATAGATGGTGAAATAATAGAAATTGAAGATGATAGTGTGGAGGAAGTGCAAAAGGAGGATGTGGGGGATATTTGTGTCCTAGCTGACACTAATGAGGATGTTGATGATGAGGATGTTGTTTGTGTAAATCAACCACCAATGGCAGCAGTTCTTACTCATGATAAAAGAAAGCCACTGTCATGCCTAGGCATAAGACCAGAAAAGCCACCTCTTGGGTGTGGAATTATTTTAGCCCAATTCCTGACAACAGTTGTGAAGGCATCTGTACCATTTGTGAAGACAAAGTTAGTAGAGGTAAGGACATTAACCATCTAGGCACCTCCTCCCTGTTATGTCATTTGCAGTGAGTTCATGCAATTTAGTTAACAATCAATTTGTAAATTAATAAAAAGCAGTCCAGTATCAGCTACCAGCAGATTGGACCAGCACATACAATCTCCACTACCAACACCCTCATCATTAACCTCCTCCTTAATGATTGGAGGTAGTCCTTCCAGAAAAGTGTTTTGTGGGTGCCCAAATAAACCAAGGACTTCAGCCACAAAAGTGTCAGTCCTTGTTGCTAAAGTGTTTGGTTTGTTAAACTGTGCATGTACTTTTTAATATCCCACATAAGAGTGGGTGGGAGGCCGAAGAACAATTCCATCTTGCACCTTTTTTCTTTATATTTTGCTCAATTCTGGGCATTGCTGATTGACATTTTTATGGTTTGTTAAACTGCTATCCTGTTTGACACTGCTGTGTGGCAATGTTTCATAGATGTCCTATATTTCTTTAAACTGCCGTGCATTTGTGCCACTGCACTGTCGCTCACTGCAGCCTTTGGCCTATATTGGTGAAAAGTAGTGAAAACAAAATTGTGAGCTGTGAGGTTGTTAAAATTGTCTGGAAATGCCTGAAAATTATTTTTATAAAGGTTAATAATAGGTTAATTTCTATCAAAAGCAGTAAGAATCACTTTACCATGAGCTTATTACTTCTGGGAAAGAACTTCCTGTTTTAAACACAGTTTTAAATAAAGTTTTTTTAGTATAAATTGATGGAAATCTAAGCGAATCTTATCCTTGACAAAGTGTCGACAGACATGAAACGCATTGGAGAGGGCACTGGAAGAATCGGAAGGTAGCGACGTGACATCATCACATAGCACTTCAATCCAGACGGACGCCGCATCATGAGAGATACCCAGCCAAGAAGCAAGCACCGTGGAAAAGGTAGGCAGAAGTAGGGAAAGCTTAGACAGCCAATTCTCCTGCCCATACTGGACAATTTTACCCGGCATGGAGAATGACTAACCCGGCCCAATACGTGGTTCTCTGAAACACCCGGTCTTCCCCAATTAGTCTTAAAAAGACTATAAACATTATTTATTGATTTTTTAATAAAGGTATTGCAATAACATACACTTGCACACTACAAGCGCTTTGTTTATATTGTTTTTTTAATTCTTTTATTAACCGCAAAACAGCTTACAAACTTATGTGATTTTAGCAGTTTTTATAATTTTTTGTAAAAAAATACAGATCCAAAACCAAAATACGCAAGGACGGTTTTACAAAACCAAATCCAGATCTATAACACAAAGGAGATACAGACCCAAAACCAAAACCAGCAAAATGGCCCGGCGCACAACTCTAGTTAAAATATGCCCACTGCCGGCTTCTGTGACTAGCTGAATGCATCCAAGAGGCAGCACCAGATCCACTGCATGAACATCGTGCGGCCATCAGACATCTGAGTAACCCTCAGACACAGCTGTTGGCTTCAGAACACCAAGGAAATGGGGCCAACATGCTCCCATTTTGTAAAAACCTTTTAAAAACCCTGTGGCACTGCAACTAATGTCACAGGACCAGATCTGCACATGCACAGTTTGCCTCCTGCACATGTGCAGATAAAAAACATGGGAAATCTATTTGACCATTGAAAATACATCCATCTCTGAGTCAGGTCCTTACACCAGGAGATGTGGATTCACAATGCTAGCAGTAAGCGCTAAAAAATATGGGGCCTAATTCAACAGTACACGCAAGTGCACTGCTGAACGCAGATTCCCAATGATCTGGAATCTAAACTGGTGCATGACCCATTCTGAGCATGTGCAGAAAGGGTCTGCGAACCGGCATGCAGACTGCCAGCAGACTTTCAGTAATTGACAGTCTGCTGGAATTTGTGGGCAGGGAGGGGGCGGTGATAGCCTCTATTTCTCAAAATTCAGGCATGTTGCCGCCGTTGGGCAGGAAGGAAGAGACCAGGATCTCCATTGGCTGATAAATATTCCATAATTGCAAGGATCGCAATTGCAAAGCTTCCTGTGTGCATACATCATATATCTATAGCCTGCATGCATACATCATATATCTGTAGTCTGCATGCATACATCATATACAGTATCTATAGCCTGCGTGCATACATCATATATCTATAGCCCGTGTGTATACATCATATAACTATAGCCTGCATGCAGCTTTGCAACTGCGATCCTTGCTGAATCAGACCCACAGTACATTCGCAAATGGAAAAAAATCAATTTGTGAGAAAAAAGGCCAAAATCTTTTATCCAATTTAAAAAAAAATAGCCATTCAGATAGCAGAACTATTCTCAGTTTTGGGCTAAAAGTTATATTTTACCTAATCATTTTCACACCTAATCACATGGGTGTGCACTTGCATGAACTCAGGTGATGCATGCACAGTCAGCCAGATCATCAGCGTTAGTGATTGTGGGGACAGCAGTGTTTTAGAGCATCTCCCGGAATCAGATCTATACTGATAAGCTCCAGTAGTAAAATATCCCAGCCGCAAGTCTGGCCCCAATGATGGATATGCCCCTTAATGTTCCAGTGATGTTCCATAAATAACTGTAAGTACAGTCATGTAACTAGAGCAACCTTTAAAATACAAACAGCAAGATTCAAGCATTGGCTTATTCGTCATCCTTCTTGTGTACCTGCCTATAGTCAATCAGTAAGCCAACTGTCGTTTAGGGATTTGATGAACCAGAAACTGTAAAATCATCACTTGTCCTTCATGTAGTCTATATTTAGCCATCTGGATGACTGCAGACAAACAGTCAAACAAAAATAAATGATTCTCAATGTGCCATTTACAAGAATTTTTCTCACTCTCTAACTTTACCTCGCCTTATCCTATATATGAGATCTATGACACAGATTTATTATGGCAAAAATGACAAAACTAGAAAGATCTATGTTATACTATATACATAGACATGGTTATAAAGTGCTATGGTGATGGATTAGCGATGGTGGACACAGTAACAGGTAGTTATCATTTGGGGGAGATAATGGGGCATGGGTACAAAAAGGAAGGTGGGCAAGCACCATTATCTGGGCATGTCCTAGTGAGCCTAGTGAGATGGACATAATGAGACAGCAAAGGACTGCTCAGATGCTTGATGTGCGATTGATGTGCGACAGATGTTCATAATATCTTTTGTATGCAAGCAGTGGATGTAAGATGGGGCAGATGGTCAGCTCTGAGCACAGAACATTAGTTAAGTCATTAGCATATTTTTGCATGCTTGCTGCATCCAAAATCACAGAGTCCACTTTGAATCAGGCCCATAGTTTGTTGGTATAGATGTGACAGTCTGTCACTCTAGCTCCAGAAGAAGATGCTGCAAGCTCACAAAATATGAAACGGAAGTTAATTTTCTTACATTAGTATCAATCAAACACTTACCTAAGGGTATAACTAGGGGCATACCTATAGTGGGTGCAGCAGGTGCCATTGCTATGGGGCCCGGAGGCTTAGGCATTCTGCTCATATCAGTACCGAATGGTGTGTTACGAACAGATGACAAAGTACTGAATACAGAAAGGGACAGTCTACAAACTTCTCATCATAATACTAGTGTATTCAATACAGTCTATTAAATAGGCTAGGCCAGGGGTTCCCAAAGTACCCTTACAGTCCAAATTTTGAGGATATCCATGCTTGTGCATAGATGGTGAAAAAAAAACTAACTGAGGTACCAATTAAGTCATCTGTGCTTAAATATGGATATCTTGAATACCTGGATGGTTAGAGTGCCTTGGGGACCAAGGGCCTGATTCAGACCCGCTCGCGAGTGCACAGTGCTCACAAGCGGGTCGATGTTCCCCCACTGCTCATGCACCACCTAAGGAATTCACATGAGCGAGCCCCAGTGAGTGACAGCAGCTCCGTCTATCTGGGGCTTACTACAAGATGGAGCGTCTGTCGATGTTGATTGACAGCTATGTAGGCGGGGAGGGGGGGTGGCTGCATAAATGCAGGTGTTCCCTTATGAACGCCTGCCATTTGTGGGCGGCCTTACTGACATCACTCGTGATGTCAGTAGTGGACTTCCTGCTCTTTTAGAGCAGGAAGTCCACTTGGGCTGGCTGGAGCCGAGACCCTCCCACAGCTTTGCGAGCGGCCTGGAGGCCGAAACAAAAAAAAACGCTCTGATTCAAACAGTGAGTGCCTCAGAATCAGGCACCAAGCTTGGAAACCACTAGACTAGGCCACTGAACTACATTACAATTACCTCAACAGTGCATCAGCTCATATTTACTTATTGCATTTTTTTGTCTGCCAATGACTATTTCATTACTGGAAAACCAAATCTGGAAAGAAGGTGGTTTACGTAATTTGTTCCAAGATTATGGAACCAGAGAGATTTCATTGCGTTGGATGACACATTTAAAGTAGCAATCAATAATGAGGCTGGAATTGCTTTATAACTGATTGCTCCTATAAATTTAGCAGCCAACTCGATGAAATCTTCCCTGTTCCATAACCTTAGAATCTATTACATAACCCTTAAGGTCACTTTTTTGGAGAACACACTTGGACGACTTACCAACGGACCGAGTGACTGATTTAGTTTAGTAAGCATACACACTTAACAAATTCGGCCATACGATATGTCTGGCCAAAAGAACCAGTTGTGATGTCAATATTACTGGTTCCTGTGACCAGCATTTGGGTTGGTCGTTTGGTCGGGTGTACACACAAGCAGATGTAAATGACATATCTTTCACATATCCTATCTGCCGTGCAGCATGGCCAAATGCAATATATCTGTGAAATGCGGCATTCACAGATATAACGTGTGTACACACAAGCAGATGTGCTAAACGATATATCATTCGTCAGCTGTAAGCCCAATACGTGTATATCGCCTGGTGTGTGTAATATAATATTCTTTGAAACAAAACTATAAAACATTGGACAATATGAGATTGAAGAAAAAATACAGTAATACTGCTATTTGTGTGGTTATTCACTTGTTGTCAAGGGAACTGACCTATAGGTACTTAGAGAAGGTGTTTAAAGTTCCATAATGACTTTTGCAGGCATTCACTACATTCAGTTACAACAAAAGAGGCTCTTTATTTCCCACAGTTTTACTTCCTACTAAGGTAATGGACCATTAAGTAAAGCAAATACTGAAAGAATGCTTTCTAAAGTCCTGTGAATCGTAGCAACATGCACTTTCTCAAGACATTAAATAATCAATAATTTCAATAAGCAGGTGTGTAGATTGACAGATGTTCACAGACAGTGTAAGTGGCTCTCTGAATGCTGATACAGTAGTTCAGTTGTCTCAAAAAACTTAATACATATACAATATATGGAAATGTTATAATTGTAAACATTACAAGAATACTTATGCTAATCCGTGTGCTTTGCTGAGCTCTCCATCTGAGAATACTGTCATATTTTAACAGGCAATTTGATTCAAAGTTATGGGAAAATTTGCTATTTTTCATTTTAAAGGTACAAATGTTCATCTAAGTTTTATTAAATTATTTAAACCTTCATGTTTCACTGAATCTCTCATTATTGGCGCTTTGCCTGAATCAGCTAATCTGAGCAACTAATGCAGTAAAAACAATTTACAGATAGATCATAAGAGACAGGAAAAGATTTTGTACACAGCCCTAAACAACTGTTTACTTCCAAATGTCAGGTACACTCATACTATAGATACTACAACAAACTAGGGGTGTGCACCGGCCACTTTTCGTGTTTTGTGTTTTGGTTTTGGATCTGGATCTTTCTTCGTGTTTTGGATCTGGATTGGTTTTGCCAAAACCACCCTTGCGTGTTTTGGGTTCTGGGTTTTGTGTTTTGGATCTGTATTTTTTTTTTAAAAAGCATAAAAACAGCTAAAATCACAGAATTTGTAGGTTTTTCTGCTCCTATGCTATTATTAACCTCAATAACCTTAATTTCCACTCATTTCCAGTCTATTCTGAATACCTCACACCTCACAATAGTGTTTTTATGTCCAAAAGGTTGCACCGAGGTAGCTGGATGACTATGCTAAGCGACACAAGTGGGCGGCACAAACACGTGACCCATCTAGGCGTGAAACTGCAGTGGCAGACAGGATGGCATTGAAAAACTAGGCCCCAAACTGTACATAATGCAAAGAAAAAAAAGAGGTGCAAGATGGAATTGTCCTTGGGCCCTCCCACCCGCCCTTATGTTGTATAAACAGGACATGCACACTTTAACAAACCAATCATTTCAGCGCCAGGGTCTGCCACACAACTGTGGCTGAAATGATTGGTTCGTTTGGGCCCCCACAAAACAAGCTGGCAATTTATCTGTCCCTGCACAAACTGGCTCTACGGAGGCAAGATGTCATCCTCATCCTCCTCATCCACCGATTCCTCACCCTCTTCAGTGTGTACATCCTCATCCTCACAGAGTATTAATTCGTCCCTGCTGGAACCACAGGTCCCTCTGTACGTTCTGGAGGCTGGTCTCCCTGGAAGAGTTGATAATTCATTTTATGAACATCATCTTCTCCCCATTTTGTGGAAGCAACCTCCTACGCCTTTCGCTGACAAGGTTCCCGGCTGCACTAAACACTCTTTCGGAGTACACACTGGAGGGGGGGCAACTCAGGTAAAATAGAGCCAGTTTGTACAGGGACCTCCAAATTGCTTCTTTTTCCTGCCAGTACAGGTACATGTCTGACATGCCTACTTGGATGCTGTCACCGATGTAATCCTTTAACAGACAGACGCACGCTTGTCGCTGCTGCTTTGAGGATTCAAGTGCGGCTACAGCCCACACAATTCACAAAGACAGAAAAAAAAAAAGAATATTTTTATTGTTTGTGGAGCACACTTTGAGGGTTACACCACCCTTTAACAGCCAGACGCACGCTTGTCGCTGCTGCTTTGAGGATGCAAGTGCGGCTACAGCCCACACAATTCACAAAGACAGAAAAAAAAAGAACAATAGTTTAATTGTTTGTGTAGAACACTTTGAGGTGTCACCACCCTTTAACAGACAGACGCACGCTTATCGCTGCTGCTTTAAGGATGCAGGTGCGGCTTCAGCCCACACAATTCACATAGACAGAAAAAAGAAGAAGAATATTTTAATTGTTTGTGTAGCACACTTTGAGGGTGTCACCACCCTTTAACAGACAGACGCACGCTTGTCGCTGCTGCTTTAAGGATGCAGGTGCGGCTACAGCCCACACAATTCACATAGACAGAAAAAAGAAGAAGAATATTTTTATTGTTTGTGTAGCACACTTTGAGGGTATCACCACCCTTTAACAGACAGATGCACGCTTGTCGCTGCTGCTTTAAGGATGCAGGTGCGGCTACAGCCCACACATTTCACAAAGGCCAAAAAAAAAAAGAACAATATTTTAATTGTTTGTGTAGCACACTTTGAGGGTGTCACCACCCTTTAACAGACAGACGCACGCTTGTCGCTGCTGCTTTGATGATGCAAGTGTGGCTACATCGCACACAAGTCACAAACACATTAAAAAAATAGTTTTTTATTTTTTGGAACACTTTGAGAGTTACACCACCCTTTAACAGACAGACGCACGCTTGTCGCTGCTGCTTTAAGGATGCAGGTGCGGCTACAGCCCACACATTTCACAAAGACCGAAAAAAAAAGAACAATATTTTAATTGTTTGTGTAGAACACTTTGAGGTGTCACCACCCTTTAACAGACAGACGCACGCTTGTCGCTGCTGCTTTAAGGATGCAGGTGTGGCTACAGCCCACACAATTCACATAGACAGAAAAAAGAAGAAGAATATTTTAATTGTTTGTGTAGCACACTTTGAGGGTGTCACCACCCTTTAACAGACAGACGCACGCTTGTCGCTGCTGCTTTAAGGATGCAGGTGCGGCTACAGCCCACACAATTCACATAGACAGAAAAAAGAAGAAGAATATTTTAATTGTTTGTGTAGCACACTTTGAGGGTGTCACCACCCTTTAACAGACAGACGCACGCTTGTCGCTGCTGCTTTAAGGATGCAGGTGCGGCTACAGCCCACACATTTCACAAAGACCAAAAAAAAAAGAACAATATTTTAATTGTTTGTGTAGCACACTTTGAGGGTGTCACCACCCTTTAACAGACAGACGCACGCTTGTCGCTGCTGCTTTGAGGATGCAAGTGTGGCTACATCGCACACAAGTCACAAACACAATAAAAAAATAGTTTTTTATTTTTTGGAACACTTTGAGAGTTACACCACCCTTTAACAGACAGACGCACGCTTGTCGCTGCTGCTTTAAGGATGCAGGTGCGGCTACAGCCCACACATTTCACAAAGACCGAAAAAAAAAGAACAATATTTTAATTGTTTGTGTAGAACACTTTGAGGGTGTCACCACCCTTTAACAGACAGACGCACGCTTGTCGCTGCTGCTTTAAGGATGCAGGTGCGGCTACAGCCCACACAATTCACATAGACAGATAAAAGAAGAAGAATATTTTTATTGTTTGTGTAGCACACTTTGAGGGTGTCACCACCCTTTAACAGACAGACGCACGCTTGTCGCTGCTGCTTTAAGGATGCAGGTGCGGCTACAGCCCACACAATTCACATAGACAGAAAAAAGAAGAATATTTTTATTGTTTGTGTAGCACACTTTGAAGGTGTCACCACCCTTTAACAGACAGACGCACGCTTGTCGCTGCTGCTTTAAGGATGCACTTGCGGCTACAGCCCACACATTTCACAAAGACCAAAAAAAAAAGAACAATATTTTAATTGTTTGTGTAGCACACTTTGAGCGTGTCACCACCCTTTAACAGACAGACGCACGCTTGTCGCTGCTGCTTTGAGGATGCAAGTGTGGCTACATCGCACACAAGTCACAAACACATTAAAAAAATAGTTTTTTATTTTTTGGAACACTTTGAGAGTTACACCACCCTTTAACAGACAGACGCACGCTTGTCGCTGCTGCTTTAAGGATGCAGGTGCGGCTACAGCCCACACATTTCACAAAGACCGAAAAAAAAAGAACAATATTTTAATTGTTTGTGTAGAACACTTTGAGGTGTCACCACCCTTTAACAGACAGACGCACGCTTGTCGCTGCTTCTTTATGGATGCAGGTGCGGCTACAGCCCTCACAATTCACATAGACAGAAAAAAGAAGAAGAATATTTTAATTGTTTGTGTAGCACACTTTGAGGGTGTCACCACCCTTTAACAGACAGACGCACGCTTGTCGCTGCTGCTTTAAGGATGCAGGTGCGGCTACAGCCCACACAATTCACATAGACAGAAAAAAGAAGAAGAATATTTTTATTGTTTGTGTAGCACACTTTGAGGGTATCACCACCCTTTAACAGACAGACGCACGCTTGTCGCTGCTGCTTTAAGGATGCAGGTGCGGCTACAGCCCACACATTTCACAAAGACCAAAAAAAAAAGAACAATATTTTAATTGTTTGTGTAGCACACTTTGAGGGTGTCACCACCCTTTAACAGACAGACGCACGCTTGTCGCTGCTGCTTTGAGGATGCAAGTGTGGCTACATCGCACACAAGTCACAAACACATTAAAAAAATAGTTTTTTATTTTTTGGAACACTTTGAGAGTTACACCACCCTTTAACAGACAGACGCACGCTTGTCGCTGCTGCTTTAAGGATGCAGGTGCGGCTACAGCCCACACATTTCACAAAGACCAAAAAAAAAAGAACAATATTTTAATTGTTTGTGTAGCACACTTTGAGGGTGTCACCACCCTTTAACAGACAGACGCACGCTTGTCGCTGCTGCTTTGAGGATGCAGGTGGAATCTAGACGGGATTTGGAACCGAGGACACACTACCTCCATCAATTGTCTAAATCCCACTGCACTAATGTCGGATACCGGACGCACGTCTAACACCAACATAGCAGTCAAGGCCTCAGTTATACGTTTTGCTTCAGGATGACTGCTGTCGTACTTCATCCTCATCGCTAGGGACTGTTGGAGGGTCAATTGTTTAGTAAAAGTAGTGATGTTCCTACTTCCTCTCTGGGATGATGAACAACTCCCAGCAGCAGCAACAGCACTAGGAGGAAGTGGTTCTTGATCTTTCCCTATTTTATTTTTATCGGAGAAAGATTGGTCCTCTTTTTATGTTATATTGATATATATACGTGCGGCTAAAGCGCACACAAACACAGAAAATATTTTTTTATTTTTGCTGGAGAGTAGTGCACTTTGTGGGTTACACCACCCTTTAAGAAATGAGCCAGCCGGCTCTTTACTTATGGACACAGGCGCACGCTTGGCGCTGCTCCTTTGTTGATGCACGTGCAGCCACAGTGCACACAATTCACAAACACAGAAAATAATTTTTTTTTTGGATTGGACTGAAGTGTACTTTCGGGGGTTACAGCACCCTTAACGGTCAAGCCAGCCGGCCCTTTACTTATGACACAGGCGCACGCTTGGCACTACTTTGTTGATGCATGTGCGGCTACTGCGCACACAATTCACAAACACAGAAAATAATTTTTTTTTTGGTTTGGACTGGAGTGTACTCTCGGGGGTTACAGCACCCTTAACGGTCAAGCCAGCCGGCCCTTTACTTATGACACAGGCGCACGCTTGGCACTACTTTGTTGATGCACGTGCGGCTACTGCGCACACAATTCACAAACACAGAAAATAATTTTTTTTTGGTTTGGACTGGAGTGTATTTTCGGGGGTTACAGCACCCTTTAACGGTCAAGCCAGCCGGCCCTTTACTTATGACACAGGCGCACGCTTGGCACTACTTTGTTGATGCACGTGCGGCTACTGCGCACACAATTCACAAACACAGAAAATTATTTTTTTTTTGGTTTGGACTGGAGTGTACTTTCGGGGGTTACAGCACCCTTAACGGTCAAGCCAGCCGGCCCTTTACTTATGACACAGGCGCACGCTTGGCACTACTTTGTTGATGCACGTGCGGCTACTGCGCACACAATTCACAAACACAGAAAATAATTTTTTTTTTGGTTTGGACTGGAGTGTACTTTCGGGGGTTACAGCACCCTTAATGGTCAAGCCAGCCGGCCCTTTACTTATGACACATGCGCACGCTTGGCACTTCTTTGTTGATGCACGTGCGGCTACTGCGCACACAATTCACAAACACAGAAAATAATTTTTTTTTTGGTTTGGACTGGAGTGTACTTTCGGGGGTTACAGCACCCTTAACGGTCAAGCCAGCCGGCCCATTACTTATGACACAGGCGCACGCTTGGCACTACTTTGTTGATGCACGTGCGGCTACTGCGCACACAATTCACAAACACAGAAAATAATTTTTTTTTTGGTTTGGACTGGAGTGTACTTTCGGGGGTTACAGCACCCTTAATGGTCAAGCCTGCCGGCCCTTTACTTATGACACAGGCGCACGCTTGGCACTACTTTGTTGATGCACGTGCGGCTACTGCGCACACAATTCACAAACACAGAAAATAATTTTTTTTTTGGTTTGGACTGGAGTGTACTTTTGGGGGTTACAGCACCCTTAACGGTCAAGCCAGCCGGCCCTTTACTTATGACACAGGCGCACGCTTGGCACTACTTTGTTGATGCACGTGCGGCTACTGCGCACACAATTCACAAACACAGAAAATAATTTTTTTTTTGGTTTGGACTGGAGTGTACTTTCGGGGGTTACAGCACCCTTAACGGTCAAGCCAGCCGGCCCTTTACTTATGACACAGGCGCACGCTTGGCACTACTTTGTTGATGCACGTGCGGCTACTGCGCACACAATTCACAAACACAGAAAATATATTATTTTTTTAGCACTTGGGGGGATCACCCCTGATGGACAGAGCACCCCCTGGACAACACTACAGCACTCCTTTAGGACTGGGACACTGCACAGGACTTTGGAGTGGACTCAGCCCCTATGGAGAACTGACTGCACAACACAGTCCAGCCAGCCCCTATGGACTTTGAAGTAGTGGACACAGCCCTTATTAACAACAGCAGCACAGCACAACACAGCCAGTCCCTATGGACTTTGAAGTAGTGGACAACAGCAGCACTACACTACACTACACTACACAGCCCTAACTCCCACCCTCCCTCTTCACTGTCCACAGCCGAGTGAGAAAATAGCGCCGACGCGGGTACCTTATATAGGATCCAAAACCCGCGAGACTCGGAAGGCGGGATGATGATGTTTTGCCTCGATTTCAGATCCGAGTCAGGCGGGAAAAGTCGAGCCTGACTCGGATCAGACTCGGATCGGGGGGGCTCGGGGGGTTCGGATTTCAGAAATCCGAACCCGCTCACCCCTACTACAAACCAACATATTGAACAGTGCTCCTGATGTTTATACAGTATCTGCAAGGAGCAGCTATATAGCATCACAGAAACACTGATAATAAAATATTGAGGCTATGTGGACCACCACTCACACTAAGCATCAAGGACAAATAAGGTTAATGTGTGCTATGCCTGCCTACTTAATAGATGAACAGTCATCTTAAATACTTGTCTCATTTTTGGAACCTCAAACTCATAAAATTAAATTAAATAACCTAATGTACAGTTCTTAGAAAATCTTAGAAAAACGTTTCTAGACAACAGTAGTTGGATGACTGTATTATTGCAAATATGTAGAGCTGGTAATAAATATGTATTGTCATTTGGCCTGATTCACAGTTGTACACTATTAGCATCACTGCTGCGTCTGTAGATAATATATGCTATTGCTGCAGGATGCATATTGTGTAAAGAGATGGCTTCGGTGATCTGCTACTGCATCTAATCTGCATGAGCAGATGTTTTGTGTAAATAAATGGCTTCGGTGATCTGCTACTGCATCTAATCTGCATGAGCAGATGTTTTGTGTAAATAGATGGCTTCTGTGATCCGCTACTGCGTCTAATCTGCATGAGCAAATGTTTTGTGTAAATAGATGGTTTCTGTGATCCACTACTGCATCTAATCTGCATGAGCAGATATTTTGGGTAAATAGATGGCTTCTGTGATCCACTACTGCATCATTCTAACCTGATGTTTTGTGATCTGCTACTGCATCTAACAGATGTTTTGTGATCTGCTACTGCATCTAATCTGCATGAGCAGATGTTTTGTGTAAATAGATGGCTTCTGTGATCCGCTACTTCATCTAATCTGCATGAGCAGATGTTTTGTGTAAATAGATGGCGGCTTCTGTGATCTGCTACTGCGTCTAATCTGCATGAGCAGATGTTTTGTGTAAATAGATGGCTTCTGTGATCCACTACTGCATCTAATCTGCATGAGCTGATGTTTTGTGTAAAAAGATGGCTTCTGTGATCAGCTACTGCATCTAACCTGCATGAGCAGATGTTTTGTGTAAATAAATGGCTTCTGTGATCCGCTACTGCATCTAATCTGCATGAGCAGATGTTTTGTGTAAATAGATGGCTTCTGTTATCCGGTACTGCATCTAATCTGCATGAGCAGATGTTTTGTGTAAATAGATGGCTTCTGTGATCTGCTACTGCATCTAATCTGCAAGAGCAGATGTTTTGTGTAAATAGATGGCTTCTGTGATCCGCTACTGCATCTAACCTGCATGAGCAGATGTTTTGTGTAAATAAATGGCTTCTGTGATCCACTACTGCATCTAATCTGCATGAGCAGATGTTTTGTGTAAATAGATGGCTTCTGTGATCCACTAGTTCATCTAATCTGCATGAGCAGATGTTTTTTGTAAATAGATGGCTTCTGTGATCTGCTACTGCATCTAATCTGCATGAGCAGATGTTTTGTGTAAATAGATGGCTTCTGTGATCCGCTACTGCATCTAATCTGCATGAGCAGATGTTTTGTGTAAATAGATGGCTTCTGTGATCTGCTACTGTATCTAATCTGCATGAGCAGATGTTTTGTGTAAATAAATGGCTTCTGTGATCTGCTACTGCATCTAATGTGCATGAGCAGATTTTTTTTGTTAAATAAATGGCTTCTGTGATCCACTACTGCATCTAATCTGCATGAGCAGATGTTTTGTGTAAATAGATGGCTTCTGTGATCTGCTACTGCATCTAATCTGCATGAGCAGATGTTTTGTGTAAATAGATGGCTTCTGTGATCCGCTACTGCATCTAACCTGCATGATCAGATGTTTTGTGTAAATAAATGGCTTCTGTGAGCCACAACTGCGTCTAATCTGCATGAGCAGATGTTTTGGGTAAATAGATGGCTTCTGTGATCTGCTACTGCATCTAATCTGCATGAGCAGAAGTTTTGTGTAAATAGATGGCTTCTGTGATCCGCTACTGCATCTAATCTGCATGAGCAGATGTTTTGTGTAAATAGATGGCTTCTGTAATCTGCTACTGCATCTAATCTGCATGAGCAGATGTTTTGTGTAAATAAATGGCTTCTGTGAGCCACAACTGTGTCTAATCTGCATGAGCAGATGTTTTGTGTAAATAGATGGCTTCTGTGATCTGCTACTGCATCTAATCTGCATGAGCAGATGTTTTGTGTAAATAGATGGCTTCTGTGATCCGCTACTGCATCTAATCTGCATGAGCAGATGTTTTGTGTAAATAAATGGCTTCTGTGATCCACTACTGCATCTAATCTGCATGAGCAGATGTTTTGTGTAAATAGATGGCTTCTGTGATCTGCTACTGCATCTAATCTGCATGAGCAGATGTTTTGTGTAAATAGATGGCTTCTGTGATCCGCTACTGCATCTAACCTGCATGATCAGATGTTTTGTGTAAATAAATGGCTTCTGTGAGCCACAACTGCGTCTAATCTGCATGAGCAGATGTTTTGTGTAAATAGATGGCTTCTGTGATCCGCTACTGCATCTAATCTGCATGAGCAGATGTTTTGTGTAAATAAATGGCTTCTGTGATCTGCTACTGCATCTAACCTGCATGATCAGATGTTTTGTGTAAATAAATGGCTTCTGTGATCCACTACTGCATCTAATCTGCATTAGCAGATGTTTTGTGTAAATAGATGGCTTCTGTGATCTGCTACTGCATCTAATCTGCATGAGCAGATGTTTTGTGTAAGTAGATGGCTTCTGTGATCCGCTACTGCATCTAACCTGCATGATCAGATGTTTTGTGTAAATAAATGGCTTCTGTGAGCCACAACTGCGTCTAATCTGCATGAGCAGATGTTTTTTGTAAATAGATGGCTTCTGTGATCCACTAGTTCATCTAATCTGCATGAGCAGATGTTTTGTGTAATTAGATGGCTTCTGTGATCTGCTACTGCATCTAATCTGCATGAGCAGATGTTTTGCGTAATTAGATGGCTTCTGTGATCCGCTACTGCATCTAATCTGCATGAGCAGATGTTTTGTGTAAATAAATGGCTTCTGTGATCTGCTACTGCATCTAATCTGCATGAGCAGATTTTTTTTGTTAAATAAATGGCTTCTGTAATCCACTACTGCATCTAATCTGCATGAGCAGATGTTTTGTGTAAATAGATGGCTTCTGTGATCTGCTACTGCATCTAATCTGCATGAGCAGATGTTTTGTGTAAATAGATGGCTTCTGTGATCCACTACTGCATCTAATCTGCATGGGCAGATGTTTTGGGTAAATAGATGGTTTCTATGATACAATACTGCATCTAATCTGCATGAGCTGATTTTAAAAACAACAGACTTTTATGCAAACCATTGGGTTTGCGTACCACTCTGAATAAGCCCCCTTAGTCTGTAAACCCAATCCAGCACATCAAAGCCTTAATAAGGAGCACACAAGATTATACTATAAAGCATAAGTAAAACTGCTCTGTATCTGATTTAGGGCCCCATTTACCAATGAGACAAACCCCCTTTAGCACTCGCTACATGCCTTTCAATATTTAGCAAACAGCACTAAACAAAGATTACCACTGTTTGACATTGTATCGCTTATGCCATCTACAAATTCAGAAAGCGATACATTCCTCATTGCCATCAATGGGGACTCATCAACAGCCTCTCCAGCTTCAGAGAAGCCTTCCTGGTTTTTCTTTGTCCCTGCCAGGTGAAAGTGTCATGCGCATGTGCAGATTGAACATGCGCATTGTACAGCGGACAATTACTAGCCGTGCTAGGCTCTCAGCAGAAGTGCGGAGGATGCATCCAAGGTGAGGGCCATTGCTGGACCTCGCCGGAGGGTTAAGTAATGTTGAATATCAGTGACATATACATTAGTATCACTGCAAAACTTAAAAAAATATGCCACTGGCAATAACACTCGTTATAAAATAGATCCCTACATTTTATCAAACGTGCCAGTAGGGCTGCATCCAGACTATAGCAACCCATTTTTCCCATGTAGAGCTATGTGTTCAGTGGTAAGTAGCTGCCCCAGCTCTACAGGTGTGCAGATGCAAGGGAACTTCTGAAAGGTACTTTGCCAGGAGATAACACTGATGGAGAGAAATAGGCTCAAAGCATGTGTCAAACCAGTTGGAAGTTAGGAAAGTAGTAGGAGCAATGGAGAAAAATAATGTTAGTGAGTGGGATAGTGTGTGGAAGGGGAATAGAAACAGGGCCGGATTAAGGTATGTGGGGCTCCTGGGCAACAAACTTGTGGGGGCCCCTGTCTGTGATCAAAGCACACACACACCATAGACACTCACCTTGGGAGTGGGCGCTCCTCATCCTCCAGGCTCTTCTTCAAGTTCCCAGAACCAACCACCACCAAACTGTCAATATTCTTACCAGACTACAGCTGCTTTCTGTGCCAGGGCAGTTCTCCCGTCACTCTACCTCCCAGATGTCACTCTCCCCATGGCTCCCAATGTGCTGGGGGAGAGGGGGAGGGATCTTCCACTGGCACTGTCGCCTGGAGAAATGGACTGCAGTGCATTGTCTCCATGTCTGCACTGATGGATGGCCGCACACAGGCTCTATTGGGCTGGACACCCAACGCTGCCCACAGACCCTCGGTACATGAGTAGCCTATTTTGAATACTCACGCCAGGCTCTGCATCGCCGCAGCTGGATTCACGCATCTGCGGTACTTATATCTAGCAGGGCTTGGGGATACTGGGGCATTGGGTGGCTCTGTGGAGCAGCACAAGACTGGTTGGTGGAATGGGAGCTCCCAGCAGAATGCAGGAGCAGGGGTGTATCTAGGGATCCGAGGGCCCCTGGCAAGGTAATGTACTGGCCCCCCCCTCCCCCCATAATTTCAGGAATTGCCCTCCAGTAGTAGTCCCCTCTATGCAGTGCCCTCAGTAGTAGCCCCCCTATGCAGTGCCCTCAGTAGTAGCCCCCCCTATGCAGTGCCCTCAGTAGTAGTCCCCCCTATGCAGTGCCCTCAGTAATAGTCCCTCCTATGCAGTGCCCTCAGTAGTAGTCCCCCTTATACAGTGCCCCCAGTAGTAGTTCCCCCTATACAGTGCTCCCTAGTAGCCACACTCCCCCACTGTGCTGTGCCAGAAAAAAAAAAGCACCTCACCTGATCCCCGCTCCTGCCAACGTCCGCCACTGTCCGCTCCTCTGGACCCGCTCTCACTCGGCACTATGGGATGAGACAGACATCATCACCTCTCTCCCATCACTCGCTGCGGGGGGGGGGACCGGAAGATGGGACTCATGAGTGAACTCCAGCTGGCTCCCTCCGTGGATGACTCAGCAGCCAATGAGAGTCTGTCTGACTCTCATTGGCTGGCAGCTATAAACAAACACACATGCCGCCGCTGGTGGCTGTGCGTGTTTATATACTGTGTAGGGCAGACCGCTCTCACTGTGTTCTGCCCTACACTTATGGGGCCCGGGGGACTAGCGGGACTAGTTCAAGCCCCTGGGGGTAGTCCACCCATTGGCTGCTGGTGGCACTGCCGGACGGTGCCCCCCTTTGGCCGGTGCCCCCCCTTTGGCCGGCACCCCTGGCAAATGCCATCCTGGCCAATGGGCATATACGCCCCTGTGCAGGAGAGTTGGCAAGTATGTGGTGGCCCCCTATGTGTGGGGGCCCCGGGACAACCGCCCATGTCGTCCTGCCCATAATCTGGCCCTGAATAGAAATCTTAAATTTGGTATAGCAGAGCTCCAGTTCACATAGTGGATTGAAGAAGCACATTGCTAAACAACTTACAGTACAGTCTTAGATGACACAGTGAAGTGGAAAGTGATGACATTGAATTGGATCAAAATGAGGATAATGTTATTTTAACTGAACATCATTACAAACTTGAGCCAGGTTCTATAGGCAAGGCTGCTTAGATGATAACTAACTATTGATACTCTGGAACAATGGGGCAAGAAATACTAATAGGATTAGATAAGTACTATGATAATACTTCAACTGTATGATTCTGGGAAGGAAAAATGTTCAAGTGCATTTAGTCAGAATAATTATCCACAGAGAAAGATTTAACATGTCAAGTATGCCTATGAATACATATTGAAATGATTGAACTGTATCAGTGATGAGCTCATGTAAAACTAAAAGTTCACATACTGTAGTTATCAAATCCATCAAAACAATTTAACCATTGGAGAGACTGTCATTATATATATATATATATATATATATATATATATATATATATATATATATATACAGTATATCCATATACATATATTAGGGCTGTGCACCGGACACTTTTCGTGTTTTGTGTTTTAGGTTTTGGATCAGGATCTTTCTTCGTGTTTTGGATCTAGATTGGTTTTTACCAAAACCACCGTTTTGTGATTTGGATCGATATTTTTTAGAAAAAAAGCATAAAAACAGCTAAAATCACAGAATTTGTGTGTTTTTCTTCTCCTATGCTATTATTAACCTCAATAACCTTAATTTCCACTCATTTCCAGTCTATTCTGAACACCTCACAATATTGTTTTTAGTCCAAAAGGTTGCACCGAGGTAGCTGGATGACTATGCTAAGCGACACGAGTGGGCGGCACAAACACGTGGCCCATCTAGGAGTGACACTGCAGTGGCAGACAGGATGGCAGTTTGAAAAACTAGTCTCCAAACAGTACATAATGCAAAGAAAAAAAAGAGGTCCAAGATGGAATTGTCCTTGGGCCCTTCCACCCACCCAATTGTGGTATAAACAGGACATGCACACTTTAACAAACCAATCATTTCAGCACCAGGGTCTGCCACATGACTGTGGCTGAAATGATTGGTTCGTTTTGGCTCCCACAAAACAAGCTGGCAATTAATCTGTCCCTGCACAAACTGGCTCTACGGAGGCAAGATGTTGTTCTCATCCTCCTCATCCACCGATTCCTCACCCTCTTCAGTGTTGTGTACATCCTCATCCTCACAGAGTATTAATTCATCCGTACTGGAATCCACCACCACAGGTCCCTGTGTACATTCTGGATGCTGGTTTCCCTGGAAGTTGATAATTCATTTTTATGAACATCATCTTCTCCACATTTTGTGGATGCAACCTCCTACGCCTTTCGCTGACAAGGTTCCCGGCTGCACTAAACACTCTTTCGGAGTACACACTGGAAGGGGGAAAACTCAGGTAAAATAGAGCCAGTTTGTACAGGGCCCTCCAAACTGCCTCTTTTTCCTGCCAGTACAGGTACGGACTGTCTTGGATGCTGTCACCGATGTAATCCTCCACCATTCTGTAAATGGTGAGAGTATCATATGCAGTGACAGTAGACATGTCAGAAATTGTTGCCAGGTCCTTCAGTCCAGACTATATGTCCAAACTTGATCCTACCTGCCCTGCATCACCACCAGCGGGTTGCTTAGGATACTTAAGTTGTTTCCTGGCAGCCCCAGTTGTGGGAGAAAATGAAGAAGGAGCTGTTGACGTGTCACGTTCCACTTCAGTTGACAGCGTTTTCACCAGCAGGTCTTTGCACCTCTGCAGGATTGTGTCGGCCAGAAAGAGAGACACCACATAGGCTTTAAACCTAGGATCGAGCATGGTGGCCAAAATGTAGTGGTCTAATTTCAACAGATTGACCACCCTGGAATCCTGGTAAAGCAAATGAAGGGCTTCATCCACAAGTTCCACATGCCGAGCGGAATCGCTCCATCTTAGCTCCTCCTTCACTTTCTCCAGCTGCTTCTGCAAAAGCCTGATGAGGGGAATGACCTGACTCAAGCTGCCAGTGTCTGAACTGACTTCATGTGTGGCAAGTTTGAAGGGCTGGAGAACCTTGCACAACACAGAAATTATTCTCCACTGCGCTTGAGTCAGGTGCATACCCCCTCCTTTGCCTATGTCATAGGTGGATGTATAGGCTTGAATGGCCTTTTGCTGCTCCTCAATCCTCTGAAGCATATAGAGGGTTGGGCCACCCAAAGCGTCTCCTGCATGCCCCTGTCACTTTTCAGAAAATTCTGCACCACCAAATTTATTGTGTGAGCAAAACATGGGATGTGCTGGAATTTGCCCAGATGTAATGCCTGCACAATATTGGTGGCATTGTCAGATATCACAAATCCCCAGGAGAGTCTAAGTGGGGTAAGCCACTGGGCAATGATTTCTCTCAGTTTCTCTAAGAGGTTATCGGCAGTGTGCCTCTTACTGAAACTGGTGATACACAGCGTAGCCTGCCTTGGAATGGGCTGGCATTTTTGAGATGCTGCTACTGGTGATGCTGCTGTTGTTGCTGCATAAGGTGATACATCTACCCAGTGGGCTGTCACAGTCATATAGTCCTTAGTTTGCCCTGTTCCACTTGTCCACATGTCCGTGGTTAAGTGGATATTGAGTACAACCGCATTTTTCAGGACACTGAGGACACTTTTTCTGACGTTTCTGTACAGTCTCGGTATCAACTGCCTAGTGAAGTGGAATCTAGATGGGATTTGGAACCGGGGACAAACTACCTCCATCAATTGTCTAAATCCCACTGCACTAATGGTGGATACCAGATGCACACCAATGTCTAACAACAAAATAGCAGTCAAGGCCTCAGTTATACATTTTGCTTCAGGATGACTGCTGTCGTACTTCATCCTCCTTGCTAAGGACTGTTGGAGGGACAATTGTTTAGTAAAAGTAGTGGTGTTCCTACTTCCTCTCTGTGATGATGAATGACACCCAGCAGCAACAGCAGCAGTGGCAGCAGTAGGCGTAGCAATGCAGGATCCTCTGGAGGAATCCCGAATAGGAGAGTCAGTCATGCCAGTGACATGGCCTGCAGGACTACTTCCGATCCTGACTAAGGAGGAATTTGATGAGGAGGGAGTTGACGGTGTGGTTTGCAGGCGCTTGGATACAACAGGATAAAGGGATTTAGGTGTCCCTGGACTGTTTATGGTCTTAGCCAAAGTTTCTGAACTTGACAGTAACTTTTTATGAACGTGCTGCAGGTGACGCATAAGGGAAGATGTTCCTAGGTGGTTAACGTCCCTACCCCTACTTATTTCATCTTTACATATGGTACATATGGCAAGACAGTTGTTGTCCAGATTTGAATAGAAATATTGCCAGACCAAAGAGGTGGAATGTTTGGTCTTCTGCCCAGGCATGACCGTGATGGGCTTTTTTTCATCCTACGGACATCAGCTGTCTCCCCCGGAGCCTGATTTAAACAAACCACATCACCATCAGAATCCTCCTCGCCAACTTCCTCCTCAGTGCCAGCTACAACAGTATCCTCATCCTGTTGTACTTTAACAGTGACATCTTCAACTTGCATACCAGCAAGTGGACTGTGGGTGCTCCTTTCAGCACTTGCAGAGGGCATGCAAATGGTGGAAAGAGCCACCTCTTCCTGTCCAGTGCTGGGAAGGTCAGGCATCACAAACGCCACCACACTTCGACTCTCCTTGGGGGATTTGTGATATCTTGTTAGAACATCCAGTTCTTTGTTTTTGCCAGCTTAACTCATTTGAGTTTTGTAGCAGGAGGAGTGTTTCCATCATCATGTGAAGCTAAGCTGAACCACTAGTCATGAACATATGAACATAGGGAAAGACCTTAGCCATTCCTTGCTACTCCATGTCATAAATGGCATATTGGCAAGTTTACGTTTCTACTCAGATGATTTAAATGGTTTTTTTAAGGTAATTTTCCTGAACTTTGTCATTTGGGATTTTATATGCCCTCTACTATGACATTGGGCATCGACCTTGGCAGACAACGTTGATGGCATTTTATCGTCTATGTCATGACTAGTGGCAGCAGCTTCAGCACTAGGAGTAAGTGGTTCTTGATCTATCCCTATTTTATTTTTAGGAGACAAAGTTTGGTCCTGCATTTATGTTATATTGATAAAAACGTGCGGCTAAGGCGCACACAAACACAGAAAAGAAGAATTCAAAATTTTTTTTGGAGTGCACTTTGGGGGTTACACCACCCTTTAACAGACTTATGACACAGGCACATGCTTGGCGTTGCTCCTTTGTTGATGGACGTGCGGCTACAGCGCACACAATTCACAACACAGAAAATAAGATTTTTTTTTTTTTTAAGTGCACTCTTGGGGTTACACCACCCTTTAAGAGATGAGCCAGATGGCCTTTTACTTATGGGACACAGGCACACGCTTGGTGCTGCTCCTTTGTTGATGCGCGTGCAGCCACAGTGCACACAGTTCACAAACACAGAAAATAATTTTTTATCTTTGTTGGAGTGCACTTTGGGGGTTACACCACCCTTTAAGAGATGAGCCAGCTGGCCCTTTACTTATGGGACACAGGCACATGCTTGGCGCTGCTCCTTTGTTGATGCATGTGCAACCACTGTGCACACAATTCACAAACACAGAAAAGATTTTTTTATTTTGTTTGGAGCGCACTTTGGGGGTTTCAGCACCCTTCAATGGTCAAGCCAGCCGGCCCTTGATTTATGACACAGGCGCACACCTGGCGCTACTTTGTTGATGCACGTGCGGCTACAGCACCACAATTCACAAACACAGAAATTTTTTTTATTTTATTTCGTTTGGAGCGCACTTTGGAGGTTACACCACCCTTTAAGAGATGAGCCAGCTGGCCCTTTACTTATGACACATGCACACGCTTGGCGCTACTTTGTTGATGCACATGCGGCTATTGTGCACACATTTCACAAACACAGACATTTTTATTTTTTATTTTTTTTGGAGTGCACTTTGGGGGTTACAGCACCCTTTAATGGACAAGCCAGCTGTTCCTTGATTTATGACACAGGCACACGCTTGGAGCTACTTTGTTGATGCACATGCAGCTACTGCGACAACAATTCACAAACAGAAAAATGTATTTAATTTTTTTAGGAGTGCACTTTGGGGGTTACAGCACCCTTTAACAGACAAGTCAGCCAGGCCTTGATTTATGACACAGGTGCATGCTTGGCGCTACTTTGTTGATGCACGTGCGGCTACAGCGCACACAATTCACAAACAGAAAAAAATATTTATTTATTTGTTTGGAGTGCACTTTGTGGGTTACACCACCCTTTAACAGATGAGCCAGCCGGCCCTTGATTTATGATATAGGCGCATGCTTGGCGCTATATTGTTGATGCACGTGCAACTACTGCGCACACAATTCACAAACACAGAAAAAAAAATAATTCATTTTTTTTGGAGTGCACTTTGGGGGAGCACTCCTGATGGACAGATCACCCCCTGGACTACACTACAGCACCCCTTTAGGACTACAGCCTTTATGGGACACTGCACAACACAGTCCACCAAGCCCCTATAGACTTTGGAGTGGACACAGCCTCTATGGACAACTAACTGCACAACACAGCCCAGCCAGCCCCTATGACAGCAGCACAACACAGCCCAGCCAGCCCCTTTGGACAACAGCAGCACAACACAGCCCAGTCAGCCCCTATGGACTGAGTGGACATAGGCCCTGATTCAGAGCCGGATGCTCTGACAGAGCGCTTGCTCTGAATCAGGGCGTCTTTTTTTTTTTTTTTGGAGCAGCCTCATGGCCGCTCGCATTGCTATGGGTTGCCACCCACAGCTAATGCGAGCGGCCAGGGTGATGGTTGTGATGATCAAGACCATCGCGACCATCAGGCTTGCAACAAGACCCTTGTGGTAGGGTCTCGTGGCTGCAAACCCCAGAGAGCTTTTGGCTCAAACAGAGCCAAAAGCTCTCCCACTGACATCACTTGTGATGTCAGTGGGGCCACCCCCAGATGGTAGGCGATCTCATGGGAACGCCTCCATTCGGGCTGCCACCCCTGGCCCGCCCACCAAAGGGGGAGTGCTGTCACTCAACATCGATAGCACACCCCCTTTGGTGCAAGACCTGGAGCGACAGATTGGCCGTCGTGATCCGGGTCTCGAGCATGCGCACGGCAGAGCCGGCTCCATCGTGCGCATGCGGTCTGGGCCACCATCAACCCGGTTGCGAGTGCTCAGCACTTGCGACGGGGTCTGAATCAGGCCCACAGCCCCTATGGACAACAGCAGCACAACACAGCCCAGCCAGCCCTAGCTCCCACCCTCCCTCTTTGCTGTCCACAGCCTGAGTGAGAAATGGTGCCGACGCGGGAACCTTTTATGGAATCCAAAACCTGCGAGATCTGGAAGGCGGGATGATGACGTTTTACCTTTATTTCAGTTCCGAGTCAGGCGGGAAATCCCGATCAGGACTCAGTTCCTGGCTCGGATCGGGGGAGTTCATTTTTCAGAAATCCGAACCTGCTCATCCCTAATATATATTTATTAGTGACCCAAAATTAAATAGTAAAAAGTGAAAAATGCTTATTAATATTAGTGCTACAATGTATCATCAATTTAAAAGTATTACTAAACATTTATATAAATAATAGATATCAACTAAAATACATACAGTAAGATAAAAACACATAAATGATGCAGTTTAATATATAGGAAAGAGACTGTAGTCATAACAAATCAAAATCTGAGTACTGTACATTCAAGGTACCCTCCTTTGTGATGCTAATATCTAATGTATTTTAGTTAATATCTATTACTCATTTTCATGTTACTAATATTTTTTAAATTGACGACACATTGAAGCACTAATATTAATAAACATTGGGCCTGATGAGCGGCCGCTCCGAGCGATGTTTGCCCAACTGCGCATGCATACGGATCATAATACGCATGCGCGAACCAGTCAGTGCGGCTGAAAATCGTTTGTTCGCTAAATAGCGAATGCCTGCTAATATGAGTGACAGGAGGAGGCATATGTGGGTGGTAACAGGGGAAGGTGCTTGAAAATGGGGAGTGGAGATCAGAACGCAGGCATGCTTAAAGGTCAAAACGGGCATTTTATGGGTGTGCATAATTAATACAGCAGCGTCACTGACCACGTCACTGGCTTATTTTATAGTCAGAACTGCTCGCAAATTTGTGGTAGGAAAAACCAACCACAAGAATAGCGAGCAGTTCATACGCTGGTCGATGTACTCGATTAATCTAATAAATAGCGGACATGACGTAGGATGCGAGAGGCCAGGGGGCATAGTTATCTAAAAAACGACCGCATGTTTTGTTCGCTCGTTCAGACATAGAGGCGTGAACAGACCGCAAAGAGCGAACGGTTCATTTGAATAGCCACCCCTTTTTTTGGAACGAACGACCGCAAATAGCGACGGCTCTGAATCAGGGCCATTGTTTATATTTTATCATATCTAGAGCTGCAGCATTGAGCGCTGTTATATATTTTTTTCCTGCATTTGGTTTTTGACTGGCAACCTATTAACAACAGCTTAGTTCACTTACCACATTGATTATTTTTCTTATCTCCTACTACAGCTCCTTGGGTGGTTATTTGTTTGTTTTTTGTATTTTAGCCAAAAGGAAATAGACATTAGAAAAGTAAAGGTAGTATGTAGTGTGGTCAGGATTTAAGTACAGTATTATTACTAGAGTTGTGTGGTATTGTTCTCCAGAAATGCAAATCCACCTGAATTTTATGAATCCAGATGGATCCGAGCTGCGGTTCTGACCTTTCCACGGTTTCACATTTGGATTTTAAATTTGAATTTTGGGTTTCGGATTGCAAAAATTACATGATTTTAACTGTTTTTAAAAATATTTTTACATTTAAGGAAAAACGCAGATCCAAAAATAAAACACAAAGATGAATCCAGATCCCAAACTGAAACAAAAAAACGGGGTTCAGCGCACATCTGTAATTATTATTACACATTGTATATTTTGTCTTTTCATTATTTTGCTATTGTGATTATTTGGCTATTTGTAACCTCACTTTCAATGTTCTTATTAATCTTACCACAAATGAAACTATTAAATTACTAATACATTTGCTGAGATGCTCCAACAAGAGTACGGTGTCAGCGATAACTTCATAAATGGGCCAGTCTGGCTTTGGGGTGGGGGCAGGGTTGTCTTAACAGCAGTGTGGGCCCTGGGCAAAGCAATGCACTGGGGCCCCTACCCACCCATTCACGGGAAAAAAATATAAATGATCAATAAAATGAAACCCTCTTGAATGCCCATCAGACCTTCCACACATGCAGAGAGACTCTGTCTGACTGGTCTGAAGCCGGTGGATGAAGTGAAACTGGGACTGAGGTGAGTACTCGTCACCGGGGGGAGGGATGGAATGGGGGAGGTTAGATCAGAATACAGTGCACCAGCAGCCAGCTTATAAAAATATCACACATTTACCAACTGGCTGCGGCTGCAGGGGGGCGGGTTGGCGGGCCCCTACAAGCTTCGGGCCCTTGGGCAACTGCCTAACAAGCCCAATGGAAGAGATGGCCCTGGGTGGGGGATACTTGAATTGATCCCTGATGGGGCAGATAAATCTCCAGGGCCGAAACTAGGATATCTGTCACCCGGTGCAAGGCAGCAATTTTGCGCCCCCCTCCCTTCCCGTACCTGGATTTTGTCCTTGCTCCTCCATAAGGCAGTTCATTACTCAGACGTCCCTGGTATAGTGACTTACATTATTCCATACACCATAATGACCATTACACATTATGCCATACACTGTAATGCCTATTACCAAAGTGCCACTTACATATTTGCCCAACACCATTTTATGCCCCACAGTAATGCTTCTAATTACTTTAAAATTACCTGCTCGTTGCCATGGGGTTTCATGCTTGTTGTCAGGGGATTTATGCTCATTGCCAGGGGGTTTCATGCTTGTTGTTAGAGGTTCCATGCTTGTTGCCATGGGGTTCCATGCTCGTTGCCATGGGGTTCCATGCTTGTTGTCAGGGGATTTATGCTCATTGCCAGGGGGTTTCATGCTTGTTGTTAGAGGTTCCATGCTTGTTGCCATGGGGTTCCATGCTCGTTGCCATGGGGTTCCATGCTTGTTGCCATGGGGTTCCATGCTCGTTGCCATGGGTTTCCATGCTCGTTGCCATGGGGGTTTATGCTCAGCCAGGGGGGTTTATGCTCGTTGCCAGGGGGGTTTGAAGGGAGAAGATGCAGCTCTCAGCATCCTCTCCCTGCAGCGCCAGCGTTCCCGGCACTTCCGGGAACGCTGTGTGCATTGCGCTCTGCTAACAGACACTAGAGGTCCAGTAGGATCTCTAGCATCTGTCTCTTCCTTGGCGGTGGCCATTTTTTGATGGCCATTTTCAGCAGAGTCCATGCGGACAGCTAGTCCGCATAGAATCTGCTGAAAACGGCCATCCAAAAATGGCCGCCGCCAAGAAAGAGACAGACACTAGAGGTCCAGTAAGGACCTCTTGCATTAGTCTCCTCTTCGGCGGCGGCCATTTTCAGATGGCAGAGTCTGCTTTTTCACCCCCCGCAATCCCCTCCTGGTGCACGTGCACCTCTAGCCCCCCACTAGTTGCGGCCCTGCTCCCTCCTATAATAATAAAGAGTTGGGTGGAGGCCCTATCATAAATGTTGTAGAGAAAGAAGAAGACTGTACCTTTAGTTTTTCCTACAGAGACACTATAAAGAAGTAGCTGAAGGAGGAATTAAATATAGGTTTATAATAAAAAACTGGTACATGCAGTACAAACTAAATAGTAGAGACTAGATCACTGCACAGAGACAAGAAATCATTATGGCCACAAATCAAAGTAAGGATTGGTCTTAGACAAAGGTAACAAAATTAAACTTATATAAATAAAGGCAGTAGACTAAGAGTATTACTAACAAGAAAAGTTTGGGGTAGGCGGCAGACAAGAGTATTTATAATGAGCGAGCTGTACAGTGATCCAACTGATGCAGAGCACAATACCTTTTACTATAAATGTGTCAATGGTGCAGATGGTATTCTAAACCAGTAGTTACTAAACTCTGCATCATTGATACAGTGGTAATGCTAAACACCAGAGTTTCATAGAAGTTAAACAATGTCACAGTAACCAATGTAATCAGTAGCAGAGCCATAACTAGACTTTTTGGTGCCCTGTGCCAGAAAGAGCATTGGCGTCCCCCTCATTTTTCAAAGGGACATAATGCACCCAAAAAAGGGCCATGGCTTCATGGAGAAGGGCCACAGAAGAGATAGGAGAGGCCAGGAGATGCTGGGGATGAAATAAGAGGAAGCTACTAGCAAGAATGATAATAAACAGAAACTTGACAGGCCCAAACAGTGCCCTCTGATCTGTGGTGCCCTGTGCGATGGCACCGGCCGCATTACCCTAGCTATGACCCTGATCAGTAGAAACAGTCTGAAAATCAGTGGAACATATTAATCTGTCACTGTCTCTTGCCAAGCATCTGTTTACAATCCTCACACCCTGGGGCTGATAGAGAATGGGACACAAAGTAGCTGCATCTGTGGCCTTATGTGTTCTTGAAAACAGCTGTCTGCTTTCAGAGTTGACCTGATCTGCAGATATCAGCACATACACCTATTCTCAAAGTGCAATAAATAGTCCTGAGTTAGCCATGTCATGCATCCAACCAGAGAGCTTTTTCCCAAAATATGCATCTTATGGGCATAACTATTGTGGCAAATGTACAATTCATGGGCACCCTGAATTAAGACACTGGCATTTCATGTAGCTTCTGTGTTCTATTTATTGGCTAATCTGGGTAAAAGGTAAAAGACAGAGGTCCGATACACCATGACTTGCATCTTGCATCTCTATGATTAATCTATGACTTTATATATCAATTCTATTTAAAAAAATACTAATCCATTCTACTGTACCTAGGACACTATGGGAGTGATTGTAATGTTTTCCCTAGGCGCATGCATCTGAGATGCACTGCATGTGCGTCTCAATGGTTACCACTGGGGGGGTGCAGATTGAAATTGCATGGAGATCCAAGCAAGTTCAATGGGCATTTGGCATTTGTGACTAACAAGCAGGAGCATTTTGGTGGCAGCAACTGCATCTAAAGACTCCGGCAGCCATGGTCCCTCAGAAATTCTTCACCTTCCATAGGCACTTAGCTTTGCATACAAGTCTGAATCTGGCCCCATTATATATTAAGATAATTATAACAAAGCATAATATTTTTAACCCAAGACATATACACTCTGATGCAAGCCCAAATCCTTCTCATAAACCTAGTTTATGTTCTAAAACTATCTCAAGTTCTACTAGATCACTCATATTGCCATTTTACATTTTAGAAAATAATTTTTGCACACTATAAAAAAAAATTCAAAGAAATTGTGTCTATAGGTTTTATTAACAGTCAATATTTGTCCTGGACTGAGCTAAAAACTCTACAGCAACCAATGAGATTTGCTTTCACTAATCACAATAAAGAAAGAAAGGCCCATTAGTGCTAATGGATTCTGTATTTGGCAATGTATACAAGTGATCAATTACATGTTTAAAGTTTTAATAAACATAACAAATAACACTGTTTCAGTAATCAAAAATTTTGATTACAGAGCAGAATGTGTCTGATAGAAATATACATGGATTGTAGAAATTAAATGAATTGTCCTACATGGAATATGAGCATGATGTATCAATATGTGGGATACAGCAATTGCAAGACTGCTAGGATCCATTGTACAGAGGAGGTATATACCCATTTGCTCCTCAAACCCTATGGTCTGTCCCATTACTCAATCATGTAAATTATAGTTTACATACTCTGTAATATCCAATGCTTTTAATTATACAGTAATTATGCTTTTGAAAATTATTGATATCCAAATGTAATTGTACAATATTATTTAAAGGGTAGATAATGTTCAGGAAAAAAATATGATTTTCTGTTGAACAAAAGATGAAATAAATATTATTTCCAACTGATGTAATCTTCTCTTTTTCTTGGAATGCATCCCATACAGCCACTCAGAGTTTTGTTAAAATGTTTCTACCAATCTCTTGATATTAATTACTATGGTACTTATTCTTTATTTTGACAGCACCATAAATATTCTGCAGAACTGTACATTCCAGGAGAACATTTTTTCAGGATATCATGGTTACAGTAACTTAACAATACAGTAGCAAACAAAAAAAGAGAATCCATGAGGGTCCTGCTCTATAGAGCTTGCCAGCTAGAGGTGAACTAAGCAAAAACATAAAGCAAAAGTGCTTGTTTTGTAACTGGTGTATATAGTAACACGAAAGGAATTGTCTCAAGTAGTAAATCATTCTATACAATGGAGGAATACTATATACCGAACATCTCCCCATATTCTTTCTATAGGTTCCGATAAAGTGCTCTTTCGTCCCAGGATACCACTCTACTCCCAGTAAAGTGGAGCCTCTTCCAAGCATGTGCAGGTCCATTGGGAGTTATGATTTTAATAAGTGTACTAGGCAGACATAGAGCAAAACAGCAAATAATGGTTGCACAGTATAAACAAGGTAAGAACTGAATGTATGCAGCAGACATATGAGCTAAAAATGCAACATATGCTTTTACATGTTTTAACTGACTGATCTGGCCATTCTAACTGTAAACTGAATTTGCAGCTCCCAAATAAAGTAGAAGGGAAATAAAATTAGGATAATTGCAGTTTAAAATGTCCAATTTTTGTTTCCTTTAATGTCACATGTTTTTAAAAATGTTCCAATTTGTGTCCATTGAAAGGGCTTAGGTTGTAAGAATGTGGGATGGAGCTTGTCAAATGTGGCAGTTTGGTAGGGGGTTATTTTGTCCAAAAATTGAGAGGTATAGTATACCTTCATTTATTTCTTTCAGTTAATATAGGAGGTAAACAATGAACAATGTACCACAGTTTTATTGATGTCATGGTTAAAAAATTGTATGATTAGATGTTTGTTTTTATTGGCTCCTTGGATTCATTGACACATATTTAACACAAAATCTATTTTGAGCAATAGTCTATAAAGTAAATCTGTTAAGTAGACATTTACTTTATTGACATTTTGTGTTTTGTACAGTAGGCCATTGATTTGCAACTGTCAAAAAGGTTTTTAGTTGATTTCAACTTCTGAATGTAACTTATTTTGTAAAACCACAGCATTTTCAATTAAGTTGCACTACCAACATTTTTCCCAGAGCAACACCTTTTCCTAGGGTGTCCAAAATGATGGGCCTGAATATAGGTCACATGCAATACCGATATTCACACAAATGGTCAATGTTTTTCAACTATGTTTGCATCCTACAGTTTGTACGCAAACACAGAGTTGTGATTGAGATGCACAGTCTAAGAAATTAATAAAAAATGTATTTGGTATTCCCGGGTGGTGACTTACAGACTCAAGGAGATGTACCATCTTTTGGATGTGTTATGGGACTGTTGCAGGTGTGGTTCTAAACTAGCTGCAAACACAGATGCTTAAATACTCATAATGGAGGCCTTACTCTGAGATTCTGCACATAACATGGGGTTTGAGCAAGTTTCAAAGGAGTAACCAAAGCACCAAGTTCTATTTCAGTGTCTAAAGATGCTCAAATTAGGCATCTTAGTCCTTGTACATGCAGACACTTGGATATAAACAAGGAAGGGGTTGTATGGTTTTAGCATAAAGTCGCAAAGGCTACACCATCAAAAGACAGATTAGGCAGTATCCAACTCAGAATCAGGCTCTAGTTGTTTTAGCAATGGCCACAATTTTGCTCAATAAAAGTTTTTGTGTTACTGATTTTATTCTCTAGGGCAGTGTTCCCCAACTTAGGTCCTCAAGACTAAAGATGTGCATGGACCCCGTGTTTTGGTTTTGGGTCTAATTGGGGGGTCTAATTCATCATTGTGTTTTGGTTTTGGCAAAACCACCCTCAAGGGTTTTGGTTCAGATTTGGCTTTGGTTTGGTTTGATTACCTTAAAAAATCGTTAAAATCAGCATAAATTATGTAATTTGCACCTGTATACATGCAATCCAAAACCTGAGTTTGGTTTTTAAATCAGAGTTCTGAACTGACAGCAGACCCAAGACAGGACTCGGTTTGACTCCGACCCCAAAGTGATTCCGAACTGCGACTTAATTTGGATCGAAACCTCTAAGTTTGGGTGTGTTCGTATTTCAGGAAAACTGAACCGCACATCTCTACTCAAGACACACTAAAAGTCCAGGTTTTAAGGATATCCATGCTTAAGCACAGATACTTAATTCAATTACTAATTAAGAAACTTGTGCTCAAGTATGACTAGCCTTAAAACCTGTACTATTAGTGTGTCTTAAAGACAGTGGTTTGAAAACACTGCCCTAGGGGCTAAATTTACTCCACTAAGCGTTAGTTTTGCAGGAATTTATATACTGATGGTATCCACTGGGGATTGACAGTGAGTTCTAAATTGAAAATACAGCATTTGCTAAATGCTTGTTTGACCTTCTAAACAGAACTTGAAGATTGCCACTATCCCACCACAAAATTGTTTAAACTCTGCGATCTGCCATATGGTCATCAACCTCAGACTGGTCAGCATAGGGTTGCAATCTCTATAGAAGTGGGACCCCTCAAAAAATGAAGTCCCCCTCCTAAGGCTGAAATACCAGGGCTCTTCTCTGTACCCTTGCGATGGTGGTTACAGAGGTAATAATTATTAAAAATATGATTTTTTTTCTTAACAGGTGGTCTAATGGTCGCAGCAAGGCTGTCAGGGCATGATGGAACTTGGAGAACCACCAGTGCCAGCATTCTCAAGCACCAGGCACCTGTAGTCCACCTGTAAAAAAAAATTAAGAAGACAGTAAACACACTACATATGATCATCCATTATTAAAAAAATCTCCCCCACTCCATTTATAACTTACTTACTCCAAATGGATATGTCCTCTTCGCTCCATGTAGGCAACTATGCAGAAGGCATTACATTCCTCAGGACTATGCGGCCCAAGGTTAGTCATGAGGTTCTTCTCATGTGTAGTTCCCTGTATAGTGCTTTCCAGTTGAGCAGTGTGTTTTGTTACATTGGTTACTGTAAACTTCTGCCATGAGTGTCACCATTTTGAAACACTCAATGCTTGCTGTTGATCATGTGAGTAATGGTAATGAGCCAGGTGATTCAATCAAGCACTTTATAGCCTGGACACACTAATCTCCCAGTGCTGGTGACAGTCTTACCCATCCTTGCCAGTACCTTCAGCTCACAGTATCCTTGCAGCATTTCCACAATATCTTTAGTCAGCAAAATGGATTGCCTCATCTGCAGCAACATAGTTCTGCTGGTATAATGAATTTCCATTTCTACAGCCAAATACTCCTGCTGGTAAATAGATTGTCTCATCTTCAGTCACAGAACCTACTCTAATATGGTTTCAGTGTTGGTTCCTCATTTTGATAGCTTCTGTGTACTGTTAGATAACTTGCCAATCTGAGTTAGACCCAGCTCTTAGCAGCAACTCTACAGGTACACAAGCGTTGCAACTCCTAATGAGAGGATCTGAGCAAAATCGAACATTACTTGCTGAATGCAGACTAGTTACAGAAATGTCCCTATCATTGCACTTACTATATATGTTAAGACTAGGTTTCATGCTGTGGAGATTTCACATTTGGGAAATATGGTATTACCATGGCTTTTTTCTGCTGATACTCAAAAGTACCCACTACTTTTTGGTACAATTTTTCACTCCAGCTAGTTCTGGAAACTAGAAGATTCAGAGAAATCTTTTCAGAAATGAATAAAATAAATTTATTCTGCAATAAGACTTATGCAGAGCATGAAATCTACTATAGATACTGTATCAACTTAGAACTTTTGGTGAGTACTGGTACAACTGTATTGTGGTGCTTTACCTATATTACTACTTTTAATATCTATTATGGATTGGGGTCAGTCTGATCATGTGCTGATTTATGTTCCAGGGATAAGAGACAAGTGACAACTCAGACATTGAGATACAGTTTAAGAGGTTAAGTTGGAGTGTATAAGCTGTTAGTCATAGTATAGTCTATAGTCAAGAGGCTATTGGTTGAAATTAAAATCCTCAACAATGAACAGTATAACTCACTGCTTTTGCTAGCTATGGAACAACATAATGTCTAAAACTAATCTCAGGTCAAAACTACTTTATTAAGGCTATGTGGCATACAGAGTTACCCAATGTTTAGATAGTAACAACAATGGCTAAATGTTCCTTTTAAATAACATGTATATTACAATAACCAATTGAGTAAAAAAATGTAAACATAAAAAAACTTTCAAAGTTTTTTTGGGAAAACACAATATACAAACAGACATTGAAACTTATAAATAAAGAATTAAATCAAAATAACATGGATATTTAAAATATATCAAATAGTTCCATTCTTAGATGCAATGCATTTCATGGAACATGGAACATCAGGCTGTTAGGATGAATATGAAGTTGGAATAGGTCTGGCCACACAGCTAAATCTGATTTTCACAGCCATTTTATCTCTTACCACCTCCAGGGACAGCATAGGCAAACAAAGACTCTGTGCAACCACCAATACTGCCCTGTTAACCAGAATTTGATACCAATCCCTAAAACCCACTAAGAAAAAACACATCAGCATGAGTAGGGTTCTACGCCTATCATATAGTCAATGCATGGAGCCTACTTGGAGAAGGGACTGTGCTTAGGGTTCCTTCTGGACTTTCTAAGACAAGAGTAAGCAGTGCCTTCTGCTATCAAGTTGTACTCAGTGGACTTCCTCTCCCCCATGGGAGGGACTAGAGTGTCAAAATTGACAGCAACTGCCCCACTCACATTCTGCTCACCATTGAAGGCAAATAATTTGCCTTTTGAATGCAAGTATGCCATTCACTCAGTTATTATAGAAGCAGAAAGTCTCTGACCTAATGTCCCAGATGCCTTTGCAGCTGTAAAGTCATTCCCATTGTTATTGTAAAAAAAGAAATCCCCTTAGTGATTATTGATGTCACAACCGGGCTGAAGGGACACCTCTGTTGAGATCAAGAACTGGTGGGTTAAGGTGCTAGAGCCATAACTGACAGAAGTGACAGTGAAAATGTCTTTCTATTGTGGCCAAACCCAGGTTTGGGAAGACCTGCCCAGAGGCGTGGAGTCTAACCCAATTGGTGGTCTTCACCAGTGACCCCTCCTATTGGGATTTGAATTTTGTGGCACCAAGTGGGCAGATTGCGGCCCTCTGGACAGGTACCTGGGAGTGGCAGAAGACAGGAATATAATACTAGAAAATAACACTGAGAATTATTGGAAAATGTAATAACACAGAGTTACTAAAAGCTGTTGTAACAATGGAGATTGCTAGCAATGAGACAAAACTGGGATTTAGTAGAAATGGGATGCCACTGGGAAACACTGTAAATAGAGTGGTACTGGAAATGCTGGTAATGAACCAGATGCAGGTTTGCTCTGGGAGATACGGTAGATCCTGACACTGACTTGCTGTAATGAAACACAGAGAAATGTGGACACAGGAGTGTACTGAGAATTGCTAGAGATCCAGATGCTGACTTGTTTTAAGAAACACAGGAAAAGAGCCGGACATGTAACACAAGAAAATCAGCATGAGAAGAGAAACTTAGAATACTAGAAATTAGCTTAACAGCTGAAACATGTAACACAGGGCGATAACTGGATAGAAAACCTGAATTCAGCATGAGAGCAAATACATTTAACACAGGGATTCAGCAAGAAAAGCTGAACTGCACACTGAAGAGAGAATCACTGAAATGCACTGGAAGTTGAAAACAACAGAGAGCCTGGAGTGAAGTAAAAGTACTCAGTCACTGGAACACTGAAGACTTGAAATAAATGAGGGAATTAAGTTGATCAGGCTAATTCCTGTTTCTGGAGTCAGACCTAAATACCCCTAGGCAGTTGATCATTGGATCAGAGGATCAGCTGAGTGACCGCAGGACTACCATTGGGAGAGACTAGTCAGGTGATATGGACCAACATGGCTGTGACCATGCCCGCTACCATGGGAACCAGGATTCAAGCACTAAAGCCCTAGCAGACCCTGGGGAGAGTACTCAGTCACCACTCACCTCCACTGCCAGAGACTGAATACCTAAGCCCAAGGACACACGTGCGGAGGTGAGTAGCAGCCAATCCCAGGCCGCATCATGACAATTGTCTTTAAACTATTACACACACTTACATATATAGTGTTATAAGGACAATGCACCATATTGTCAACTGGGTTCCCCAATGAGGCAGGTGCCAAGAGATGCCTAGCTGGGGTTCTGTCACCCTTTAGCTTAAAATGCCTCTCAAGCATGCACATGATTTAACATGGCCCACCCTGTGATCCTGTTAAGAGCTGTTATTGTTAGAACTTGAGCTAGAGCTACAGAACCATGGCCAGACTCATTGGTGCCAGAAAAATAGACCACTGCTACATAAGGAAAATCTTTGTAGCATTCATTCACCCAAGGCTCAGGATTTCACACCAGCCTAGGTCAATTGGATGGAACTGCATCTGAAAAAGGAGAGGGAATGGCAACATAACTGATAGCATGTCATGCAGAAAGAGATGTGACAGATTGGTTGGGACAAAAGGATAGTAGGATGCCTGAGTATGACTAGAAAGTGGAGTTCACCCAAAACCCAGATACATAGCAATGCTGGAGGAGGTAAAATAGAGGAAATACCCCCCATGGGAGACTGAAAGGACCCAGAAACCAAAGACAGGCCTTGTGACCCAGTCTAACAATAGGGGGAGGAAATAGAAGTCTACCTAGCATAAGAAGGAAAGTAAAACTGAAAAATAGGCAAAAGAAAGTAAAGTAGTTAGATAAATACCCAGTCTACTAAGGCTATGGTGTACGGTGGGGTACAAATAAAAGGAAAATGCAGAAGAGCCATAAGGAGCAATATATACAATAGGGGAAAACAAAGTACTGTTAGCAGTTACAGGGGCAAAAGCAGGGGGAGGGGGACATAAACCACTGAGCAAGGAATAGTGGGCCATGTTTTGGCATTGTAGCAGCAAGCAGTGCAGCACTGTCAGTCTGCAATGGGAAGCACAATCTTGTGAAAGAACTGGGGAGGCAAAATGGCAACATTAGTGCCTTAACTGGGGGAACTGAGATGGTGGCCATACCTCCTACATTGGGAATTGGGAGGGAATGTGAAGCAGGTCGCAGCCATGCAAGAGTAGGGGCCCATGTCCTGATGCTGTGTTCAAAGTGAGGTGCATATACAGGATGGCAGAGGGGAGGACCTGGTAGCAGGGACATACGAGAGGGATTGAGGGAGTACAGAGAGTCAGCTGGAAGGGGAGCCAGATTGAGCTAGATGGGATATTAAAAGCTAAACAAAAATGGGAGTGAGGTGAAGATATGACAATATAAAGGGTATAGAGAGGGAAATGAACAAAGCAGTATACATTAATAGGGTAAGGAAGAAAATAGAAAGGTAAAGAATAAAGGAAAAAATTTGAGAATAACACTGTGACAGGGAAAAACAGAGACAAAGGGCCTGGTTCTGACTTGGATGCTGCAGCATCCACTTATGCTTCAATTGCCAGTATTGCTTCTGTGACTTTATGTAAAAACCATTAGAATCACTTCCATGGTGTACCATAAAACTTGCACCAGTCCCATCCTAGGTTCAGATTCTCCATCAGAGTCTTCTAGCCTCCAATGTGAATGACTATGTATCTGAGTTCACAACCACTCCATTGACAAGCCAGCAACACTCCCATAAAATGCCCATAAGACAGACCATCTCAGTCACCACCCAGGAACTCCCAGCAGATTTCTAATACATTTCTCATACTGTGTGTCTCAATGTAAAATGCATCTCTGTGCATACACACACACACATCTGGCACTCTCAGTGTATAAAACTTTAACTTGACCAAGTGCCTCCATAAAAACAGTACTCACAGAAACCCCCACAGGTGCGACACTTAGGCTCCATAAAAAAGACCAGACTCACGGTGATGTTATCAATGTTTCAGTTTACCACTGCAAACTATCTTCAGGATACAATATGGTGAAATAAAAAGGTTAATGATGTTAATAACAGGTGCTGTTTAAAGGACATCCTGATTGAGGAAAGAAAGTAAATGAGTAAAAGAAAGTAAATGTCATCCTGATTGAGGATTAAAGTTTAGGCTGAAAGTTCCTACATTTTGAATTAAGTAAGCTATTAAATGTGTTTATTTATTATACAGGAATCCTATAGTTGACTAACACTAATGATATTCAATGTTGTTTTTATGTGCTCCCATTTTGGTCTAATGATACCAGTAATATATGCAGCTATATATTCTTAAATTGTTAAATGCATTATGATCCTATTCTGGTCTATGACAATACTAAGGATATATGCATATTGTCAAATGCTTTTGGATCCTATTTTGGTCTAAATTATAATAGGGATATATATATATGCCTTTCAGCACTCGATAATTATATATATATATATATATATATATATATATATATGTATTTTGAAATTTATTTTATATTGTATATTGAGACACCCATTTTATTTTGAAGACACCCCTGAAGAAGTCATTGTTGATGGAACGCATTGGGTGACTTCTTTCTGTGATCAAAAAGTGGGCTAAACAAGCTGTCAATGAGCTTGCCCCATTAAGGGGTGACAGCAAGTTAGTAACAACATCTAAACCACAATGGCCACAATATATGTGTGATGTAAGGTTTTTATTCATTTTTACATTTAAATGTTAACAAAACAGACAGAAACTGATCGATTGTCATTTGGTGTAAGGTATCATTGTAGAAACTGAAAGTGGATCCCTTCTCCGTCTTCATCTTCATCCCTTTAAAAGAACATTAAAACAGAAAATATCAAGGGAAAATTTGAACCTGCATAATTGGAATTTGGTGCTCACCAATATCACCATGCCGTAGAACCCTTCTGGTCCATACTGGCAAGAGACCGCACTTGGGGAAGCAGCCTCTACTAAAAATAATTTTTAATGAAGCGTACTGTATGTTTTTATATTTGCATTTTAAGATAAATTGGTTGATGTAGCGCAATATAGGTATAGTAATATATATATATATATATATATATATATATATCTTGTTTGCATGATCAGTACTTACAGTACATAACTTGAGGTCCTATAATGATGGCTTTTTTTAATCTCTTCATCTGGGGCATATTTTTGAATGTATGGGGACAAATGTAATAGGGTGAGAGTTTAGAAAATGTGAGAGTTTAGCAGTAAACTCTCATACTATTACACTGGTCAAAAAATGTTAAAACAAATCTGAATGAGAGTATAAATCATTAGAGTTTTTTGAGTCTGAAAAACATGCGAGATTGTTCTCGGACTCTATTACATTAGCATAAATTAAAAAGTGTGAGAGTTTACTCTCACATTTTCTAAACTCTCACCCTATTATATTTGGCCCATGCTTTCTTATTGTACATTATATATTACTGGTCTAAATCTGTTTGCATAAGCTATATGTGTTACATACTGACTGCTTTTAAAATTGTTTTGGTTTACGAGGTATAACCTTGAAGTGCGCCTTATCACATGGTTTACAATATAGTTTTGTATCTACCGTAATACTAATGCATACAGTATGCTTGATTAAAAGGAAAACTGAAAAAAAAATTAGCTTAAGTCAGGTAATAATCATATTTTCAAGCATGCACAGCTACAGTACATAGTATGATTGGGTAGGTTCATTACATTCAACTTTTAATAAATTCTAATTGTGGTGATCCAGAAGAAAGCAATATAAGAATCATTGGGTGACAGTTGAAACTTTAAAATTACCTCCAGCTCTTTAAAACATTGGACTCATAATGTCCTCCAATTATTATAGCTACAGATAGTATTATTTATTTTTTTTAAATGGGTTTTTAAATTGTGATTGAATATGGTTAGAAATTAGAAGGTAAAACTATTTGCAATATATGATCCTTTGTCCTCTGTATGGCTCTTGGTATACATTGTTTGTTGGAAACATCTTTGCATTTACCTTGAATATTATTCTATATAACAGGACACTTCTAAGTGAACAAGCATGGCTTGCCTAAGTTTTCATTTTAATTTAATACAAGAAATTCAAAATTTGCTGTTACATATGGCAATAAGGGCCTCATTTATCAATGAGTGATCATTCACAATGAGTGATAAAACTCATTGCATATGATAATGGTGCTCCAGCATGTTTGGACTGGCCCACAGGGTGACAGGGGAAATCCTCAGTGGGCCCCACTGCCTGTGGGTGTACCCGCTTTCTGACGGTCAGGTCCAGACCTCAAATTATAGATTGTAACTGTATTAGATGGTCAGTTTCTTGGCGGAACAGCAAAACTGATAAGCATGGGGGCATGGATCCCTTCTATAAAAACTACACCAAGATTTGCCCATTGGTTAGTCAGACATCTGTGGTGGCTGGCCATACCCCCTCTGGTGGATGACCACACCCTTTAAGCATGGGCCCCTACCACTGTAATCCCCCAATGGGCTCTTCATATCCCAGTCTGACACTATGCTCCAGCAAATCAGATGTCATCTATTTCAAGAATTACAGTTGGGAGCTAATTGGCTTGAGCACCATTTATCATACACCATTTATCACTTGTTGTGAATATTAAAACCCATTGATAAATGAGGCCCTAATGCTTTAGCATTTTTGCTTGTAATATTTCAGAATGATGACCCACTGTTTCTTCCTAACTACATATACTGAGAACCTATAGCACCTAACTGCTGTAACTTCAGTCTGCTTAATATAGTAAAATTACAATTAGGGTATCATTCAGGGATGTAGTAATTGCCTTCAAGCCATCAATTTCATTCTCTATTTAGTGGAAACAACATGCACATACTGTAGAAGCAGCCTGTTTAAGCCTTATTTATTTCATTTTCTATTTTTAATGATGAGTTCACAGTATACAGTCCAGTAGTACCTGGATTAGTTACTAGTCCCAAAACTTTGTCCAGCTTTTCTTTTTAAAACTATTTTATATAGTGTAATAAAAAACCTGATGCAAAGCATTTTCCTTTCTGTACTAATAACTAGAGATGAGTGGTTCGGTTTTGCTGAAAACCGAACACATCCGAACTTTGGGTTTGCGAGTCGAACTGTGTCAAAACTTGGATCACTTTTGGGGTTCCGAGTAGAACCGAGTTCTGTCTCGGGTATTCCTGCAAGTTGGATCTCGGATTTTATAACCGGATCTCGCATGTATTTAATTGCATGTACTGTAAAACTGGGTACACACTGGGAGAGCTCCCGCAAACATTGTCAAGTTTGATGTGCTGCTCATTGCTTGTGGACACGTTAATGTTAATGAAGGATGGAACGAGTAATCGCTACTTCATTCATTACATAGTTCTGATGTGTACCCGCAGTATGATATGGTGGCCCGACGGGCCGACATATAGTCCCGGTACACATCGTCCAGTATGCACCCACCTTAAGTCCCTCCCTCATGGATACAGTTGCCAAAATTGGTCAAAACTGTCTGGAAATGTATTCTATTGATGTTACTAATACTATAAGAACAAAATCTGGTCCACGTCACATGGTTTTAGCTGGTTTAATCAATGTTTAAAGAAATCCCAAACCAAAACTGTACCAAAACACTTAAGGGTGATTTTGCCAAAACCAAAACCATAACATTTGAAGGTGGTTTTTGGAAAACCGAAGCACAGGAGTCCGCGCACATCTCTACTAACAGCATTCCAAAAAGTAACAATACCAAGGGTTTTCTAGCAAGACACAGTCAGTAAAAGCATTGGGCAATACCGGGCAGACACATGATAAGCACCAGATTTTACAACACAATGCTTCATAAATAAACCCCCAAGACTCAGCTTACAATTGTCAGGAACTTTTTCTGAACTTATCGCAGAGTAAAAAAAGAACAGCACTTCATTTTAGGATGGAAATAACCAGGCCAGAAATAATATTTTTTCCCACCTTGTGCTTTTCACACCTTACTGATAGCATTGTAATAACACTCTATACACCCAACAGCAGCTGCACCTCATTGTTATAAAATTAATAATTTTAAATAATTCAGCCCTAATTAAGTCTATAGTCAAATGTTAAATGTTTAAGTGCATACAGTATGCTTCTAGTACATACAAAAACTTCCAGCAGATTAGAACAAATAAGAATACCCTATCAGACTACAGTGTTTGAATAATATACAAAATCAAGTATGTGCTGCTTTAACCTGCTTAAATGAATAATATAATAAACTACATATATTTAACCATATTCGTACTGTAAAATAAAATCGGTAACAAATTTCTATATACATGCAAAAGAGTGCCAAGGAATTTTTATTATATGCAAAACCTGCTATCCTCTTTAAAGCGGGTTTAAGTTACAGTATGTTATGAAAGGCTGGTGATTAATGGCATGAACCAACAGCATCACATATGCAACCGGCAAGTAGAGCCTGTGAATAAAGCCAACTAGCATATTGAAGCAATTTATTTATGACACCCAGACCTATTGAAGAGTGAGGGGCATGTCAGGGGACATCTAAAAAAAAATTCACTATGGTGTTTATAAATGTAGAGCACTAATAGTCATTTGTTTTGGCTATATGTTTTTGGCACAGAACTTTACAATATTTGTCATAACTCTCCTTCATTATTAGCATATTAATAAAATAAAGTATAGTTAGTTACTTATTTGGTAAAGAAAAAATAATTTTTAATCTACACTGTAATAGGAGTAAGATCCTAAAAGAAAAGTTTGTTTTCCAATTGAGAATACTAATAAAACATTTCAAAAAGTGGATACAATATCCTGGGTTCTATTCATCAGCACTTAATTTATACAAAAGCAAGTGAAAATTTACATTTTACTTAGTATTGGGGCCATTTATTATACAGGTAATGCAGGACATATCATAGATATCTCCCGCATACCTTTTAGCCCCGATGAGATCTACCATCACCTACACTAGTATGGTGACCTAAATCATCAAGCTCTGAAAATACTTAATCTTTAAATGGTATTTATTCCCGGACTGCAGCTCCTTCCTATAGGATGGAGTCCTGGGTTGTGAAAAGGGATCCATTTGAATCCCTCCACCTCCATTAGTCTCCTTCAGTCGGAGGTCACTCATGTGTGAACCAACAAGCACATATGCTTAGCAGCACCAGTGGCATAACTAGGGCAGTGCTGCCAGGGCTCATGCCATGGGCACCATGGGACTGGCAGCGTGGGGGGGTGCCGCTGGCCATAGTATAGGCCCGCCCTAGTCACTCAGTGTAGTGCAGACTGCAGTGAGTGCAGTACACACTACACAGTTCCACATGCATCGCCGCCAGCACTGGGTAGTACATTCGCACTACCAGGCAGCAATGTGTGTGTTTCAGTAGCCAATGAGAGTCAGACAAACTCTCATTGGCTACAGTGCACACTACCAGAGCCCTGCTGGCACTCTCTCATGAGCTAAGCCTTCCAGCTCCTGCAGTGGGTGATGGGAAAGACAACATGACATCTCTCCCATAGTACCGAGTGGGAGGACAGAGGAGCAGACAGCTTCAGGTATAGCAGGAGCAGGGATATAGGTAAGTTTAATTTTGTCATGGACTCAATATATCCTAGTTACGCCTCTGAGAAGCAGGGTCATAGAAAGCACCGCTGGGCCCTGGTAAATAGGGGACATGGACTAATCACAGGAGGCATGGCCACGCCCCCTCAAAAACAAAACAAAGACATACTTTTGCAGTGCTGCGTAGCGGCGCTGCATGCCAGGGAGGGGGAGCTGTGAGCCCCTCAGCTTGGCACAAAGCCACGGGGGGCACAATCAGTGTGATTGCTCCTCCCCTCAGGCATAGGAGATTGCTGTGGCTGCTGCTTAGCAGCTGCGAGAAATCTCCCACTGCATCACAGCACACGCTGTGTGCTGGGCTGCTGCGAGGGAGGGAGGAAAGGAGGGGGGCGGTGCCAGACCCAGGCCCCTCTGGAAGCCCGGACCAGGGAAAATTGTACCCACCCACCCCTCTTGGCGCCTCTGCTGAGTAGCACTGCCGAGTAAGACTCGGTAGTGCTAATCTTCACTTCTACTAAAGTAGCAATGACAAGAATCGCTGAGAAAGCTGATCTTTGGATCAGCTGTGTCCGCAAATTGGATACTTCATTATCAAGGACCACCCAACCCCCGATAATTGACCACCCAACCCCCGATAATTGACATAATGAATGGATCCCCCTATCTTTAAATTATGCAATGTCATACAAAATAACATTACAACTTTATTGGTATTGACGTTGGCCCAGCGCTTATTCATATATTTGCAAATGTATGTAAACCAATACCTCTGAATTTCTATTATCATGTAGGATTCAAGTATTTTTGATTTATCTGCAGTGTGCTGGAGGGCAATTTTCTTTTTTCTGTGTTCAGTGTACCTCTAAGGTAAGTTAGCTCTCAGCTCATACATGTACTGTTATTATGCAGTAGATCAATTTGTTATTATATGACCCAGAGTGGGTGTTACTATTATGTAGCAATAATTATTTTGGGGTGAGCATTTGGGAGTGGGATGCCCGGGGTTGTTCTGGCTAGACCTTGCTCATGGCTTCACCACTTTATTCACATAGAATATTTTTTACTTTTCTATTCGTTTGTGTATTATTTATGTCATTTTAATTATTTTACATCTCATTAACACTTCTTGATTTATCTTTACACACCTATCTTTTTACACCTCACTATCACCTTTTTTCCCCTTTTCGTGTGATGCCCTGGGAATGGTCCTTTGCTGGAATTGTTTGGGGTGCCTTGCTTCTCGGACGTGAACCCCTTAATGTTAGGGACGCTGGTATAGAGAAGCCTTGATGTTGGCCCAGCGCTTATTCATATATTTGCAAATGTATGTAAACCAATACATCTGAATTTCTATTATCATGTAGGATTCAAGTATTTTTGATTTATCTGCAGTGTGCTGGAGGGCAATTTTCTTTTTTCTGTATTAGAGATGTGCATGGACCGCTGTATTTGGGCTTTGGTTCTAATTCATCTTCGCGTTTTGGTTTTGGCAAAACCACTCTCAAGTGTTTTGGTTTAGATTTGGTTTTGGATTCCTAAAAAATTGATAAAAACAGCTAAAATCATGTAACTTGGACCTGTTTACATGCAATGTAAAACCCAAGTTTGTTTTTTTAAATCTGAATTGTGAACTGACAGCATACCCAAGCCGGGACTCAGTTCAACTCAGAACCCCAAAGTTATTTTGAACTATGACTTGATTCAACATGGAACCCCTTAGTTCAGTGGTGTTTGTATTTCTGGAAAACCAAAATGCACATTTATAATTGGTATAGTTTAAAATTAGACCCAGTATTAATTGAACAGATTTTGTATAGACTTAATATAAAATTAAGAAGGGAATTTATATTAAAGATGAAAATTGTATGAAGTATAACAAACAGCTGATGTTCAAACAGGCTCAAGCTAAAACATTTAGGGGTATATTTACTAAAGTGCAGGTTTTTAGATGCTGTCCATAGCAACCAATCATATTAAACTTAACATTTAACTAGCACCTTCTAGAAGATAATAGCTAGAATCTGATTGGTTGCTATAAACAACATCTCCACTTCTAAAAATCTGCACTTTAGTAAATATATGGAATCGGTATGAAATACCACCATCCGCATGGCCGGCGGTTCAATTCCCGGCAGCAGAAGCCCGACAGATGAACAGATCCCGGTAGCGGCAGCCCGGCAGCGCCGGAAATCCCGATCTTCCTCAGGTACATAATAACTAACCTAACCCCCCTAATCCTAACCCTCCTTAGGGGTGCCTAACCCTAACCTCCCCCCCGTGCCTAACCCTAATCCCCCTGTAAGTGCCTAACCCTAACCCCCCCTTCCCCACTGCCAAAACCTAAGTTCCCTGGGGGGTGCCTAACCCTAACCCTCCCTCCCCCTAGCCTAACCCTAACCCTCCCAGGGGGTTGCCTAACCCTAAGTCCCCCTGGGTGCGCTAAACCTAACACTTTCCCCACGCGGCTGTCTGCTTGCGGTGCCCGGCATCCCTGCGATCGGGGTGACGGGCACCTGTCTCCCAGCATCAGGAAAATGACAGGTGTCTAGATATAGATGCCTGATATTTAACTCACGGCTGGATAAAGCAGTCGGGAAGCCGGCTGTCGGGATCACGTCAGCCGGTTTCCCGATTGCATCCAAAATATACAGTACCCCTTAGTGTCTGATGAAGAAGCTGCAAATTGCCTCTGCAAACACCTTGTTTCCAATATTTAATTTGAGCATATCTTATACTTTTGGCATTTTTCTCTTGGAAGGGTGTAGAAGAAACATTTATATGTATGTGTATTATAGTAAGGTTAGGCTGAAACAAGTTACCTATGGCGCTTTACGATACACATGAGTTTGTCTTACATGTTTGTTGAACACATACCATTTAGGAGACACAAATTAGTATGTCCCATAGCCCTTGACAAATTTATGTGTTGATGGTGATAACTGTCACACCTGTGCTCAGGATACATCTGTATGCTATATTACAGTTAAATGTACATGTGGGCTGCATTTTATAATCAACTCTAAATCAGGCATCTTATGTAGATATTTTATGCATCATACTCAAAATTTACACAATTTTAGCAATCTTAAAAAAGAGAACCACATCTTAAAAATTTGCATTTTATCCTACAGTGCTCCAGTAGTTTTGCATACCGCCATTTGAAACATTCTACAATTTCTGTGGGACATGAAATTGGCATAGCAGTATAGACAAATACATCTTGTGCTGTCTTTACTTCACAAAAAACAAAGGGCCTGATTCAGAGCCGGACGCAATTAGCGCTCGCTCGTCCAGAAAATAGGGGTGGCTATTCAAATGAACCGTTCGCTCTTTGCGATCTGTTCACGCCTCTAGGTCTGAATGAGCGAACAAAACTTGCGGTCGTTTTTTGGATGAATACGCCCCCTGGCCGCTCGCATTCTACGTCATGTCCGCTATTTATTAGATTAATCGAGTACATCGACCAGGGTATGAACTGCTCGCTATTCTTATGGTTGGTTTTTGCTACCACAATTTTGCGAGCAGTTCTGGCTATAAAAGAACCCAGTGATGTGGTCAATGACGCTGCTGTTTTAAATATGCACACCCATAAAACGCCCGTTTTGACCTTTAAGCACGCCTGCGATCGGATCTCCACTCCCCGTTTTCAAGCATGTTCCCCTGTTACCACCCACATACGCCTCTTTCTGTCACTCAAATTATCAGGCATTCGCTATTTTGCGAGCACATGAATTTCGACCGCACTTAGTGGTTCGCGAATGCATATAACGATCCGTACGCATGCGCAGTTGGGCAAACATCGCTCGGAGCGAACGAGCAGCCACTTGCGTCCGGCTCTGAATCAGGGCCAAAGTTTTATCCATACTGGTCTATCTGTTATATGAATAAATTTTTGTGCCCAATTTTGGAGTTCCAGTTAGCCTTCATCTTTAATTTTTTCCCCCAAAATTTATAAAACCAAAAATAAAATGTATACATTTTTTTAATGGCATAGGTAATTTTTTTTATGACACACTGAGTTATATTAGTTAATTAATTAATTATGTAATACATTATTGTGGCCACGGATTATAAATTATCCCTCTAGAAGGTGGATGTTGCTGTTGTAGGACAATTTGATAGACTGGAACAGGCAGGGTGGCAGTTTGAAAATGTAAGATATTCAGTAGTGACTAGACCCTTCGGCGTAAAAACAGTCAGGCATTCACAGGATCTGGTGAGAGACCAACAACACACATAAAAAGTAATGTGAGAGAGACCGACTCAGGAATTGCTGGGTGCAACTGCTAGTTAAATAAAAGGGAAATACTGTATATGCCAGATTAGTACAGAATACCCTATTCTACATGTTATTGTATACTATAAAAATAGACTTTAATGGCATCACTGATAGTAAAAAGACTGCTAAAAAATAACAAATGCTCCCCTGTAACTTTAGCCAGTCCACCCCTGCTTTATATGTATATGTTAGTCTTCTTTTGGTATATTTATCAAACAACAGGACAGATGAGTGATGCTCAGTAAGGCTAGTCAGTAGTCTATCAGGATATGCCTGAGCCAGTTTGCTAGCTTGTGTATGTGCACTGGAACTATAAAATATGTTGTGTTACATAAAAAAAAAATAAGATGTTCTCCACAGTTCCAATAAATGATATTATTTCTTACAGTGTATTTGTCCACAAAACAAATAGCTGTGTCTTTATTTTTTCTATTGTTGTATAGGCTGAGCTTTTCGTTTTGCTGTTTAAACACAAAAACAAGATATTGGTCGATTAAAGTGATGAATGCATGATTTATAGGCTGAAAATACTTCATAGGCAAATGAAACATTACATATTGGCAAAGATCCTGGCATAAAGCTTGAATAAAACAAGTTCCTTCTGACAAGTACTATATAATCAACACAATCAGTAATATACTGCACTGAAAGGAAGTTATATGATTATATGATTTATAGCTAAAATTATAACTTAAGTATGTTAGACACAGATGACTCAGGTCAGTCTTTAATATTTTTACAATAGTAATATTTTTAATAAATCATTATTTGACTATGATCTTATGATATCTAGGCTTGTTTTGGCTGCTTTTTTCTACTGTTATGAATTTATTATAAAGTTTATTGTTTTTGTGTCTACTGTACAGTATATTGTGCTGCTATGAGTTGCTAGTAATTGATCTGTACATGTACCAGGAATGTGCATTTAGCACTTATTCATTTTAAACAAATGGAGTCAGAATTGGGTTTTGGATGCCTGGAGAGCAGCTGGAAAGACTTCCTCAATGTTAAGGTAAAACTATCAACCAGAGTTTACTAAAACATTCCCTCTCTTCCAACACAAAATGGCATGGACACATTGAAGACATTATAGGTAGGCTTTATAGGGAATTATATTAAAGTAGTCAGGGCCATGTACAAACTGGTCTAAGTGAACATAACTATTTAGCAGTGGTTAGCAGAGATTATCACAAAATAATTAGTTTTGCTATAATGTTTTAATATCTTTATTTGAAATAAATAAGTAATATAAGGAATACCTGCCAATGTTGACTGTGAACAGCAGCAGGTATCTCGTGCATGCACTGTCTGTCTTCAAATAAAATCTTGCATTTTCTGTGAGAGCTAGTGAATGTGCCTTGTGGCCAGCCAGGAGGCATGATGTAGCGCAGTCGTAGGCAAACTGTGGAACTCTATCTGATGTGGTACTATCATGCCCTAACTGCAAAACTGTTACAAGGCATTTTGGCAAATGCAGCTCCACAGCAGCTGAACTGCCACTGAGTGACCTACCCCTGATATAGCACATAAGCACTAGGTTGTTGCATTACAGGACTTGCCAAGATCGCTGGGTGGGGGTGTTTTCTCTGTGACACAGGATTTGATGCTGCATTGAATGTATGCCTGTTTGCAGTTTGTATCTTGTGTGTTTTTATACTGTGCATACTTTGGACCTTCAGCATGTATGGGCAATGCAAAAGCATACCCACTTTGATAGCATCTCCACTCAGAGGTGAAACTAGACTTTATTTCTCCCAGGGCAAATATTCATCTTGACACCTCCTTACACAAACATGCACACACATACCTTCAGACTCCCACAAGCCTTCAGTTCCCACATGTACTATAAGGTAACCCATATGCCACTCAGTCCTCTTCCCATCAGTCAGACCACCTCACATGTAACTGTGACCTCCCACATGCCTCTAAATTCCATGCCCATCCCACATGAAAATCAGTCCATTTCACTTGCCACTCATACCTCCATACATGCCTCCACATAACACTAAGAACACCTCATATGCCTCTTCCATTTAGATCACCCCACATGCAATTTTAACATCCCCACATCCCTCTCTCACCATCTAGAGCTCCTTCTCATATCACTCAGAACTCATCATATGCCACACAGAGTTGTTTGTGGCACAGTATACAACTCAGACCATACAACATGCTACTTTGACAGCTCCAAATGCCTCCACATTCCATTCAGATCACTCTACATGCTACTCTGACATCCCAACACACCACTGTGACCTCCCCACATGCAGGAGTAAATTGGGAACTTAAAATGGCTCTAAAAAAAGTAATTCAACTAGCCTAATGTCATAGATATATACAATTTAACATGTAAGTGAAGATAAATTAGCACATGCATGCAATGCAAAAACCACTACAACCACTAATCTTGTTCAGGCAAGGACACTAGACTCCTTATTTTCATAGATGGTATGATGTAAATATATCTATATAACCACAGGCAGTATACTGAGCCCTGGGTGTACAGGATGTGATGTGATAGAGATGATGGGGTACGGAAGGTGCGCTCACCCTGTGGGTGCAATGATGATGGGGGAGTGTTGGACTGTGTATGTGGTTGCTAGTGTGTGTGGTGTGAATGAGTGGGGAGGGGTGGACCAATGGGATGACAGAGGCGGACACAAGGTGGGAGCAATGCAACACCCCTATGGACTACTGACCTCAGGCCCTACCTACCGGTAGGTACAAGACTTTGAGACTTTTCATTAATACACGGGATGCTGCCAGGTGTACTACACCCACCCACCACACCATACCCCTCTCACTCTCCCCCCCTCACCCACCGAGACTCCCAAGACTGTCATCCATAGTGTCCAGCAGGGGTAACGTGCCGGTCTATTGAACCACACTGAAAGGAGCCCCCTGAAAGGGTCAACCCACCTCCCCAGTCTCTCCCCCTCACCTCTCTCACCCACCACCACACCCACCTTGTTGCCCGGGACTATATTGGAGAAGCACTGTGATTACTCCAATAAATCCATTTACTCCCACCTTGTGTCCGCCTCTGTCATTCCATTGGCCCACCCCTCCCCACTCATTCACACCACACACACTAGCAACCACATGCACAGTCTAACACTCCCCCATCATCATTGCACCATCAGGACAAGCGCACCTTCCGTACCCCACCATCTCTATAAAATTTTATGCAGGACCGGGTACACCTGCGATCGGGAAGTGCAGCACCCCACTCACTCATATAGCACACCTTTCAGCCCACTAACATATCACATCTGCCCACACAGCAGAGCGCAGTCCTACCCAACCATCACCAGGATGTAATGTGAGTTCTGCAGCAGAGGTGCTGGTGGCAGTTAGTCCACATGTGGTACAGCTTAACCAGGACTTAGGTTTATTTAACCAGGTTGGACACAAAGATGACATTGAGACACAGGGATGAACAGGTACAATAACAATGATAGAACAACCTGGAGGGTAAGGGTATTGCTGGGAGTTGAAGTGCACAGGGAGCAGGATGGTGTTTGCCCCATTGGTTAGTGGCGCTATTCCCCTTAGTAATAGAAAGGTTGGTATAGGGTACTTGCAGTACTCTGTAGGGCTGAATGTGGCTCTAATAGCTGGGAATCTCAGAGGGAAAGTCCAGTCTCCTGGAGCACTGAGGAGAAAAGAAGTGACAACTGGATGTGCAAGTGCAGTAGTGTATGTCACAGGTCAGATCTCCTGTTGGGGGTCAAGCCAGCTCTGCTATTCTATGGATCTGAGGCAGCACAGAGTGCCCCATATCCAACACAAACAGCCTACTATTGTCTCCTGCACAATACACAGATCCTAATAATGAAAAATAACATATTCATGTTTTGAAGGTATTTAACTTACTATTTAAAGAAAACTAAATCATCTATGTGTGATATCTGCTTTAAAAATGTCAAAACAAATCACCAGAGGCAACCAAAACTTTGCTCTGTCCATCTTTGAATGTCATGAAACAAAAGCTGGTACAACTTAAGGATAATTTTATACTTGTGTACTCAATACTTAAACATGCATACATTGCTTTACAATATGTCACTGCAGTGATTGGTGATTATTGTGATACATTTTACAGATATTTCTGCAAGACAGCAGCTCAGCTTAATGTTGTTAGGAACATAATGACTAAGTCACATGGATTTAAAAGAAATGGGTCATTGAACTCTTACCATGATGGAAATACTAATGGAAAGTGACATTATAAGATCTATGGAAAAATGAGGCACCTAGATATAAGTTCAGTAGAAATCAATAATACTTTTAAAAGTTAAGTTTTGAGGGTTTTTTGAAAACTTTTACATGAATTGCAGGTTATCATGTTACAATTTATGATAAAGTGAGTGACATATTTGTTATCAAAGGCAAAGCTTTCACATGTAAAGACTAGTAGTGATTAAAAAGTACATGTTAATGGAAAATGAAAAAGTGAATAGTGATCAAATAAGACTAAATGATTACACTGGGGAACAGTCAACCTGTTAAGTGTTGATTTTGATTAATTTTGTGCTCCTGATCATGAATATGCCATGCTTATTTTTCAATTGGCTCTAGTTTTTGAGATATGCATATGTCTTTAATATTTATGAAAAATGTAATTAAACAATGTTAAAAATAGTTAAAAAGATATTTTTTTTATTCTGATTAAATTTGATTTGTAAAATGTTATAAAAAGATACAGAATAATTACATACATAAGTGTTAGGAAGTTATGAGAACCATTTTTTCTAGGATTTTCTTTTGTATTCTTGTTGCAGGCAGTTCCTCTGCAGACTCCAAAAGTAATTGGCCATCATGTGATGATTCTACCTTCCTAGATATCTTTCTTCCATTACCTGAATATCCTTGTGGAACCATTCACCCTGTTATTCACTTAAATCTCCTAGATTGGAAGGGAAGTGACCTAAATGGCTGTACAAAAAATGTACTTTAATACTCATGTTGGCACCTACTTTCGCAAAACATTTTAGCATGTTGTGGACTAATTCATGATATTTGTCTGCCTTGTGAATTTTGAATGACAGACACATAACTCAGCCATGCTTCAGAATCAGTTTCAGTCACAGATGTGGTAAAATTTGGATCCTCCAACAGTCTCCGTATCTGTGGGCCATCAAAAATTCCTGCCTTTAATTTTTCAAAACTAAGAGATGGAAATGTTCAAAAAATATACATGAAACAATCGCCTGACTTGTCCAAAGCTTTTACAAATTGTTTCATTAAACCCAGTTTGATATGGAGAGGCATCAGTATGATTTTTTTCCCTGTCAATTAAGGGCTCATGAATTATGTTGGCTTCTACAGTTAAAACTTCTCTTGCCGGCCATATGGTTTGCTGTCAGTGCTTTTGTTTTGCATCACTATCCCATAAGCATACTGTATGTGACAAGGATACTCAGTATTTCAACTTTGCTGCCCAGGAAGAAAGTTTACCACTGTTAAATTGACACAGACCACTGATGCTGAGAATAAGCAATTTTTTCTAAGACTAACTTGATATTTTCATACTATTCATTAAGTTTTGTTGAATGACCGATAGGAATCAACGCAAATTTATTCCCATTGTGTAGTAATACGCATTTTAAATTCCATTTAGAACTATCCAAAAAGCAGGCCTAGACTAGTAAGGTACTTCAAATGGAGAAAGTAATAGAATGTTATAATTTTTCATTAATTTTCAAACCGATCTTAAATCCTTGGCAAGAAAAACATTATATTTTTTTGTTCCCCTGTATTATATTAAGTTTCTCACAATATTAACTGGAATCAGTATGAATGATCACCGGCCCTAAGGCCATCAGTTCAAATACTGATTTCGTCAGACTGACAGCAGTGAAAATCCTGACAGGGGATTTAGGTAAGTATAACTTACTCTACCCCCCACCATTAACCCTAACTCTCCCTTAGGGGTGCCTAACCCAAACCTCCATCCCTAGTGCCTAACCATAACCCCCCCATAGTGCCTAAACCTAACCCCCCATCCCCACAGCCTAACCTAAGTCTCCCGAGGGGTTGCCTAACCCTAATCTTCCCCTGGGAGTGCCTAACCCTAACCCCCTTCCCCTAGCCTAACCCTAAACCTCCCAGGGGGGTGCCTAACCCTAAGTCCCCTCCAGGAGCCCCTACACTAACCCTCCCCCCACGGCTGTCCACGCACACTGCCTGGCTTACCTTCAATCGGTATGCCAGGCTTCAGACTCCTGCAATAGGTATAATGACAGGTGGCAGGATTTTGACACCTGTCATTAGTACCCTGCTGGGATTTCACAGTCAGGAAGCTGGCAGTCGGCATTTCGACCATCAGCTTCCTGTAGGCTTCCCTATTATCTCATAAGACACCAAACAAGTGTCCTTACACTTAAAAAATGTTGGAACATTTATACTTTTCTTCACACCCACCACATTAAAGGACAAAATTATATGTGAATATCATTTAGTCCATATATATATATATATTCACAAAACTATGAGGTGCTTCTAGAGTCATCTCTGGTGAGTCTCAAATAGTAAAATCAATACTGTTACTCTATAATTAAAAATAAAATATAATAAACAACTTCTAATTGCTGCGGTGTAACCAAGGTATAGTCTCCCTGGGAAAAAAAGCAAATGGCATATGTGGTTTATTAATTAACATCAACAACACATAGATGAGGTATATCAGAGGGTAAAGTCAAACAAACTGGCTTTAGTCGCAGTAGATGCCAATTATATTAGGTTCCTTATAGCACATATAGTTACTGGTACCACTCAGTTTATAAAGGGGGAATAGTAGTGTGCAGCAGGGTTAGTAATAATCTACAGTCTGTGCAGTCCCTTTGGCTTTTTAGTATGCACTCCCAAGAAACAAATAAGTCTAGAGTGGCTTCAGAATGAATCATCCGGTAATTGTATTGTAGCAGAAATTAAGTCTAAGTAAATTTATGTGCACATCATACAATTGGTGCCTTGTACAGCTGTCTTTCCACTAGAGTACCGGACCTGTGCCATAGGGGACGATTTCTACTACAAAATCTTTGCCAGCATTGCTAAAGCACCCCTCATTATTATCTGGAACTGGTAATTATACCTCTTGTTGGACATCTCATATTAAGCACCATCTACCTCTTAAACAAAAAGGAACTTTACTGGGATATTTGCTACCTGAACAAGTGTCACAATTTGAACATTATTTTTGTCCCTGTGGATTGGGTGATTATCTATTTTTATACATGATATGTCGCTTCTATTATACAATTTTTACTTTGAATTTCTTATCACTACATTGATATAGTGCATTTATATATTTATATATGTATTCTTACTTGTGCATTGACCATATTTGTTATTAAATTGTGATTTACTCTTTTAATAGAGCAGAGATATTAAATAAAAACATAATAACAAAATAATTATCCAATAGTAATAATAAGTTCAAACAAAACATAGGTTTGACTTTTGTTTCAAAATTTAATGTGGCAACTAATAAAATAACTAATACATATAGAAAGAGTTACAAACTACTTTTCAGAGCTCCTATATTAAAGAAGAATCTAGATAAAAAATCATTATTTTTAAGCGAGCAAAAAACTTATGAAATTTCCTTGCCACAAGCTTCTTTAAAACACACTACATAATAATAAGTTGAAAAGTGGATACACATGGTTAGGTCCCCCTACTACTGGCTTCTATAGGTGAACTTAAAATTGATGCACCAGATTTTGTTTTGCTTTAAATAATACAAGAAGAGTATAATCAGCAATATCTAAAACTGAATTCTCTATTGAAACTTACATCAACTGCAACTCCCAAGATGTCACATATCTATTGATCTGTCCATGTGGGCTATATTATATAGGACACACAAAACGCACTTCAAAATCCAGATTTATGGAACACAAAATAAACATTATAAATAGATTCCTGAAAGACAGTGTTCCTAGACATTTTTCAGATGTGCATTCTAGTGATCCAACAGGTTTAAAACTAGTTGGGTTGGAGGTGAAATCTAAGACATGTAGGGGTGGAGATCATTTCAGAATCCTTTGTAGACAAGAGGCTGCATGTATTCCCAAAATGCAGATTCTGAACGACAATATAGATCTAGAATTTATATGAAATATCCTTTTTATGATGTATTGGTTATTTTAAATTAATTTGCTTATTTACCTTTTATATGTTTGCTTTATTCCTATATATATATGGCATGCATTCAAATGCCATATTTATATATATATATATATTTACATTTTTATTTTCATTTTAACTAGTAGGTCCACATTGAATATTTTTGTTGTAATATTTATTCATTTATTATTATTATTATTATTATTATTATTATTATTATTATTATTATTATTATTATTATTAATCTTTAATACCCTTTTATGGTATTGTGTTTTTTATGTCCATACTGTTTATCAATATATATGGATTATTTGCAATTTATTAGAATTATAGTATGGTATTATTTAGGTCTATCCTCTTTCTCAACTAATAGTCTATCTATATAACAACCAGCTCTACTATTCTTAATTATTGTATTACTATGTATTGAACTTGCTAGGAAAATACTTTTGAAGTACCAGTTTTATGAGCACATAGTGCACCTTGATTGAAAGGTAATTGAAAGCTAATTAATTAAACAACAGATGTGGAGGAGGTACTTAGGGGGTCATTCAGACCCGGTCATTAGTGTCGATGCGCTCAGACCGGGTCGATGGCCCCCCCACAGAGCATGCCCACGACGGCGCCGGTGCCATTGTGCGCATGCATGAGACCCGCTATGACAGACAGCGCCGGTCGTAGTGGGTCTCGATCCAAAGGGGGCGAGCTGTTGATGTTGATTGACAGCTCGCCCCATTTAGATGGCGGGCCGGGGGGGTGGCAGCCCAAATGGGGGCATTCCCATGGGAACGCCTACCATTTGGGGGCAGCCTCACTGACATCACTAGTGATGTCAGTGGAGAGCTTCCGGCTCAGACAGAGCCGAAAGCTCTCCAGGGCTTACAACAAGGGAGACCCTACCCTAGGGTCTCGTCATAAGCCCCGATGGTCACGATGGTCTTGACCATTGCGACCATCACCTTAGGCGGTCGTAAGGCTGTGGGTGTTAACCCACAGCCTTATTACCGCAAAGGAGGACATCTTGAAAATTCAAGACGTCCTCCCCTCATTCAGACCGACCGCACGCTCTGTGCGACCGGCTCTGAATGAGGTCCTTAATCCCTCCCAGGATACAGAAGGGAATCTCCGCTTCTTAAAAAAGCTGCTGTGTGCATAGAAACTTGTTGAAGTCCATGGATTCCCGCTGTACACCACACATTCTGTGAAGCCGATTGCCTTTTTGGCTGCCTTCTATTTATCAGCCGGCTCTGACATACAGATCTTGCCACTAACTCTCGGAACACCATACCTCTGCTGACATCTTTACACAGCCTTGCTTATGACAGTGCAGACACATGGAGGTGTTAACGTCACACAGGAACCCCGGCGGAGGCTGACAGCAGGCGTTTGCATCATTGGTCCTGGTGGACTATCGCTTCAGGACACTCTCCGCTCACGTTACATCAAAAGTTTTATTTATTTATTTATTAACAGTTTCTTATATAGTGTAGCAAATTCCGTTGCGCTTTACAATATGCATCAACATTAACATTATACTGGGTTGTAAAAGACATACATACATGACATACATAAGGGTAGGAGGGCCCTGCTTGCAAGCTTACAATCTATAGGGAAATAGGTGTTGATACACAAGGAGAGGTGCTACATTTTGCAAATTGGTCCAGCCCGATTGCAGATATTCTTGGTGAGCTGTATAATGCAATCACACTGGAAAGTTGGCCTAGGGTTAGGAGGATGTTAAATTGAAGAAAGAGTAGATGTGATAGGTGTTTACTATGAGAGAGTTAGGGAGCTATAAAAGGCTAGGTGGGCAGTCCTGGAATCTGATAAGCTTGTCTAAATAGGTGAGTTTTCAGAGAACGCTTGAATGTTTGGAAACTAGTGGAAAGTCTTATTGTGCGTGGGAGGGTATTCCACAGAGTGTGTGTGCAGCCCAAAAAAAGTCCTGTAACCATGCATGGGAACAAGTAGTGCGCGGGGATGAGAGACGCAGATCTTGTGCAGAGCGGAGATGTCGGGTTGGAAGATATTTTGAGATAAGTGAAGAGATGTATGTTGGTGTGATTTGGTTAATAGCTTTATGTGTGAGTGTAAGTATTTTAAATTGAATATGGTAGAAGACCGACAGCCAATGGAGGGACTGACAGAGTGGATCAGCACACACTGAACGTTTGGTGAGAAAGATCAACTCGCAGCTGCATTCAAAATGGATTGTAGTGGGGAGAGCCTGTTTTTGGGAAGACAGATAAGGAGACTATTGCAATAGTCAATGCAGGAAATTATGAGTGCGTGTATTAGAGTATTTGCAGTGTCTTGCATAAGATATGGTCGAATTTTGGCTATGTTTTTTAGACATATGTAACAGGATTTAGAGACAGATTAAATGTGGGGAACAAAAGACAGTTCAGAGTCAAGGATCACACCTAGGCAGCGAGCTTGTGGGGTGGGGTTGATTGTCGAGTTGTCTACAGTAATAGAGATATCAGATTTGTAACTGCTATTGGCCGGTCGAAATATAATTAATTCTGTTTTGGATATATTAAGTTTGAGGTGGCGAGATGACATCCAAGATGAAATGGCAGAAAGACATTCAGTGACACGGACCAGCACAGATGGTGACAAATCTGGGGAGGATAGGTAAATTTGAGTATCATCTGCGTACAGATGATACTGAAAACCAAAAGAGCTGAATCATTTGCCAAGAGAGGTGGTATATATTGAGAAAAGCAGAGGACCTAATGCTGAACCTTGTGGTACTGATAGAGGTAGCGAAGTGGAGGTAGAATCAGAAAAGCAAACAGTGAAAGAGTGATTAGATAGGTAGGATGAGAAACAAGAAAGGGCTGTGTCTTGAAGACCTATGGATTGTAGTGTTTGTATGAGAAGAGAGTGGTCCACAGTGTCAAAGGCAGCTTAGAGATCTAGAATAATTAGAAGTGAATAATGGCCTTTAGCCTTGGCAGTGACCAGATCATTTACTACCTTAGTCAGTGCTGTCTCAGTGGAGTGTTGGGAATGAAAGCCTGACTGAAGTGGATCCAATAAGTTGTGGGTGTTAAGAAAACTGTGTGAGGTGAGTTTAGGCAAGTCTCTCCAGTAGCTTGGAGGGGCAAGGTAGCTGGGAGATAGGATGGTAATTTCAGAGAGAGTTAGGGTTAGAATTTAGTTTTTTCAAAATGGGAGTGATCACTGCATGCTTGAACAGTGATGGAAAGATACCAGTAGAGAAAGAGAGATTACAGATTTTAGTTAAGTGTAGAATGAGTACAGGAGACAGAGCTTTACTGATTTGTGAGGGTATAGGATCAAGAAAAGAGGTAGTAGAGTAGGAGGATGAGAAGAGTATAGCTACTTCATCTTCATTAGTGGGGTCAAATGATGAGAATGTGCCACTGGGTTCAGGTAGGGAATTGAACAAGACCCTGGCTGAGGAAGTGCATACCATTTAATTTCAGATATTATCAATCTTGTTTTTGAAATAGGAAGCAAGATCTTTTGCACTGATAGTAGCAGGTGGGTTGGGTGAGGAGGGGTAAGAAGTGATTTAAATGTATTAAAAAGTTGCTTGGGGTTAGAGGCTTGGGCAGAGATAACAGATTGGAAATATGTCTGTTTGGCATTATCCAGTGCATTACGATAAAAGTGGTAGATCATCTTATATGTGAGGAAGTCACTTGGAGTATGAGACTTTCGCCACTGATATTCTACTTTACGTGAGAGTTTTTGTAGGTGTTTTGTGAATTTGGAAAGCCACGGTTGACATCTAAGTCTACGCGGAATGTGATGGGTAGCTGGAGCTACTTCATCAAGGGCTAGTTCTAGGGTCTGGTTCAGGTGTGATACAGCAGTCTCAGGAGAAGTGAAATTAGAAATAGGTAAGAGTGATTGTTGCAGAGAGGTGGATAGTTGTTCAAAATTAATAGCATTAATATCTCTGCGGGTTTGAGGAGGTTTGGTTGATTTGCTTGGCATTGAGGTTGGTGTAATGGAGGAGAGTGTGCAGTTGATAAGGTTATGATCTGAGAGAGGGAAAGGAGAATTAGTGAAGTCAGAAACTGAGCATAGTTTGGTAAATACAAGATCAAGGCAGTGGCCATCTTGATGAGTAGAGGAGTCAGTCCATTGGGAGAGGCCAAGAGAGTGTGTTAAGGAGAGTAGTTTGGAGGCATGAAGGGATTGTGGACTGTCAATGGGGATATTGAAATCACCCATAATAATGGTGGAGATGTCAGAGGATAGGAAGTGAGAGAGCCAGGCAGAAAAATATTCCTGAAATTGATTGGGTGGTCCAGGTGGACGATAGATAGCAGCAATGCGCAGAGAGAAAGGAGTGAAAGTCCTAATAGAATGTACTTCAAATTATATAAATGTAAGGGATGATACCTGTGGAATAACTGTGTATGTAAAAGATTGGGACAGTAGTATTCCTACTCCATCTCCTTTACGATTACCAGGCCTGGAGGTGTGTGTGAAGTGTAAGCCACCATGTGAGAATGCTGCAGGGGAGGCAGTGTCTGTTTGTGTGAGCCATGTTTCTGTTAATGCCAGAAGATTGAGATTATTTGAAATAAAGAGGTCATGGGTGGATGTTAGTTTGTTGCAGACAGAGCGAGCATTCCATAAGGCACATTTCAGTGTTCAGTGTTCAATGTTCCCTGATGGTAACTATAATACTCATGCTGTTATATAGCAAAGTTTCATCTGGAACATTAATTACGTGTAGAGACTGATGAGGGCTGCATCGAGAGTCCCCACAGTACTTACCTTTTTTTAGCTGTTGGTTCTCCGTGTAGAGGCTTATGAGGACTTTTTAAAGCCTCCACGGTTTATACCATACAGTACTTTTCAAAATGGTATACCTTGTTTAGCTGCCATGTTATTCCTACACATTGAATGAAATGTATAAAAACTCATTAAAATAAAATGGAGTACTGTATTATTTACAAAAGCAGATATTTATTATGAAAATCTACAATATGAGTAAAATCCAGAACTTTACTGTTTTGAAATGGTGATTTAATGGTGAAGCAAGAACCACAAACTGTGATTGGGATTTGATTTATTGTAGTTGTAGTTCACTTTTCTGCAGTTTAAGTGAAAAGTAACTTTTTAGGCCCTTTGGGTAGATTGTATTTGCTGTGTGATGAAAACTAAGCATACTGATACTATTTTCTGGAAAATAAAAGTTTTTCAGAAAAAAATAATAATTTGTGTGGGTACTGCAAAACATATAAAAGTGTCAAAAAATGCTCAGGGTCTGATGAAAAAAAAACAAGGAATAAAGTTTATCACCAAGATAGCCTGCCAGAGTGATTTTTGTAACCCCCCCTCAGTTTTGTTGTGGGATTGCTACTTTAAATCAAAAACATTTTTGTTATTATGGGCACCTACTTGTTATGTGCATCCAATTATGTGCATTTGTACACATTAAAGCTAAACAATTTTTTTTTTAACAAAGCCATTGAGCCATTCCACTTACCCCAAATATAACTTTACTTGTTTTTAATGTAATATTTTTTTTTATTGTGACTATAAACTTCCAAAGACTCCTAGTGGTTACTATTCTTTGGCATGTTATCAATATATTTAAATAAAAGCATTTGAGTTTCAACATACATTATAATTTATTAATCTACATGTATGACATCTGCACGAGTACAACATAAATCTTTTAAATTGCAAAACTTATAGAACTGTAATACAATTTTCTAGCCAGCCTCATATTAAACAGTGTGTGATCTTAACTCTACAATATACCATTTTATTGCTCTGTGAAATTGGCTGGTCACTCCACCTTAGCTCTGCTGCCATTCATGTCATTCCCAGCAATACATTTTATATTTACCCTTTACTTTTATTGTGATCCCTGCTTTTGACTGGCATCGGTAGTACAATTCTGAAAATTATTGAATGTCATAACCTTTTCTGACACCTCCTGCTTAAAACCAAAATAGTCAGAAGGATTGTGAGGCCCTGCTTTCACGGTCTGTATTCATCCTGAAAATCAAGATCAAGTGAGCTTTCGTCCTTCTACATTTATAGAACTCAATAAAAAAAATCACCTTTCACTATGGAAACTATATGCTGAATAGACATGGATATACCTTGATATACCTTGGGAACTTTTCAGAGCACCACTTTTCTCTGCAACCATTCTGGATCCTAAGGACACTGTTTTCAAGGACTTCACCGCTCAGCAGTCAATCTGACCAGATAAACATGTGACACACCACCACCATCAGACAAGAGATGCTATCATCTTGCCATCATCCTCAATCACCCATATGGACTTCTGAACCACTTTTAATTATTACAGATAAATATTAGTGTGCATAATTACCTACTCATGCAACTCTATTTATCACTGATCAGTTTTAGAGTCTGCTATTTTATTCTACTATACAATCAGATAGCTGCACGTTGTCTCTTTATGATAATGTTTATATTAATTGTATCTTAGTTTTTTATATTGTTATGTTATAATTATGTTATTTTGTATGTTTGATAACAATTTTACATTTTATATGGCATAGCACTCTCAGTAACTCTTTTATACCAGATACTGTATTGGATGGTTATAGCTCATAGCACCCACTGTTTCACAAAATTATATCTGTCTATTGAATCTTTTTATTGGAATAAAGGATTTTTAATCCTCAATAGTTTTCAAATATTTAATTAACTGAAGTTTTATCTTTTTAAACATAATAATAATAATAATAATAATAATAATAATTGCTGGGTCAAAAACATATGGACATGTGGAACAGAAAGTTAAGTCTTATTAATGTGCTCCATACCAGTATTGCCAAGTCAGCTGAGAATCTGCATAATTTTGCTTATAAATGGAGGTGATAACAGAATACAGGTTGAGTCTCTCATATCCAAAATGTTTGGGACCAGGGGTATTTTGGATAACGGAATATTCCGTATTTTGGAATATTTGCATATCATAATGAAATATCTGGGAATGGGAACCAAATATACACACAGAATGCATTTATGTGTTATATACAACTTATTTTTTATTCTTTATCTTATTTCATTTTTCCAGTTATATATGTTGAAAGATCCCCTTAAGATATTCAATATATTTGATATAGGTCTACCCATTCTTTACCTGCAAAATTGGATGTACACATAATTAAACCAAGGCTCATTACACTATATAAACAGCAACATTGGAATGTACCAGCAGTGCTTTAGAGCCTGCCATTCTAAATATTGTAATAAGACTATCCAAAATTGGCCACCGCTATAGAGAAGACCGAAGCCCGACCACTAGTATAGCAGAGCTGGTTTCTACAGATAGGAGAAAGTGAACACTAGAGGCAGCATTGGTCGGAAGCTGTGTAGCATTAAACGGCTAGTAGAAGTAACATAAACACAGACATGCTTACAGAACACCCTATCCCATAATAAGCGCTGGTCATGTGACCCGGAAATGACGGCAATGGAGCCCAGCAGCACGGATTACAAGCACCTTGCTTCAATCAAACTATCAAACACTGTGAGTATAAAGCCTGGAAGACATGAGCCACCTCACTTGCCCTTGAAATAGTCCCAGACTGGGATGAAATGCGTTGTAGACACCACAGGATGTATCTCATTGATTTATTGATATTGACTTTTTAACCCATTACATTTAGTACTGTAGCTGCCATACTACATGTACTTACTGTGCTTTGTTTAATAAATGTAAGCTATTGCTTTTTTCTGATAGACTCATAGTTGCCTTGAAATTTCACACAGCCCTCATACTTGCATGCAATTACCAAAAGGTTGTGCTAAACAGCGGGACCAGAGGACCAGCAGGAGTGTGTTTGGTGAGTAGCTTTTTACTTATTCAACATCTGCATACTAGTGTCCACATCCACCCTGATCCTGCACTCATTATCCCCAAGGTACGCATGGGTAATGAGGAGAACAGAGAGGAGAAAAAACATCATCTCATGTACTAAAGATAATTATACTGTGATTTAGAATGACCTGCCCACAGTTATTGCCTACCAGTGGACACTTAATTGGACACTGTACATTTAAGAATATTTGTGTTGGACTTTTATTTGGGACATCACTATAGTCCGCACATATAGGATGAACAACCTGTCTACAGTTATTTCCTCATAGAAAAAGATTCACCTAACCAGCTTCACATATTTACATCCAATTCAATTTGTCTCACACACTGAATAAATAAGTAGAATACATCCTCGATACCACAGAGCGCTTGCTCCACCCCCTTAATTTTATAAAACTTATACTCAGGAGGTTGGGGCACCTCCTTGAGCCAGCAGCTAGTGGTATACCTTTATCCAACTCCCCCTCCTCTTTCATTGGTGGGGGAGAAATATCCTGTGAGCGCCAACTCCTGTTGTATTATATACACATTATACACACAGCCTAAAGGTAATTTTATACAATATTTTTAGTAATTTGTGCCTTAGAAAAAGTTTGTGTACATTGAGCCATCAAAAATCAAAGGTTTCATTATCTCAGTCATGCCAAAATAATTCTGTATTTGGGAATATTTGGATATGGGAGACTCAACCTGCATCTATAAAGACAATTGTTATTGCTGATTTTTAATAAATAAGCTCAAAATAAAAGAGACGCCCAAATACTGAATTATATAAGTGATAAAGCGCAGTTAAAGAAGTAAGTGATACATTGCTGTTAACTGTAGTAATCCTGCCATTGGGTGAATACAGCAGGACATTTATTATATCTGGATAAGGTGGGGATCTGCTTATGAATACTAACTGCCAACTTAATTTTTTTTCATAATATAATATTTAGGACAAATTTAAAATACAAAACCCCAAGGTACAGTTTAATTAGTGTCATTAGTGGTAACATAGAAAATCAGTGCATTGTGCTATGCATAATGGACAGACAAAATGCATCGTTCTTTCTGAGGCTATACTTTTTGTGCTCATGAGTGAACACTGATTCAGAGGCAGACAGTGCTGCATCTCCTCTTGCGTATGTTGCCAGAGTTCAGGCTGTAATTATAAATACAATACATTATCATGCTCACCATATACATGTATATAGCCAACATGACATTCCATGGCAACAAGATACAGGGGTCTATTGACTAAGTAGTGTTAATAGACAGAGTGAAAAGTGATAAGAAAGTGATAAGGTGCCAGCCAATCAGCTCCCAACTGTCATTTTTCTAACAGCCTGTGAGATGACAGTTGGGAGCTGATTGGCTGGCACCTTATCACTTTCTTATCACTTTTCACTCTGTCTCCTAACACTGCTTAGTAAATAGACCCCACAGTTCTATATGCCTTAAACCAGAGCCATTACTAAATACGTTAGCACCCTGGGTACTAGAGAGGTGTGGGTCCAGTTCCAAGAGAACTGACAACAACCAAATGTAGGGGTTTCCGAGCTGAACTGAGTCTGAGTTTGGAATCACTTTGGGGTTCCTAGTCGAAATGAGTCCCAGCTTGGTTTTGCAGTCAGCTCGGAACTCGGGTTCAAAAACCAAACCAAGGTTTTAAATTGCATATAAACAGGTCCAAATTACATGATTTTATCTGTTTTTTTATTTAATAAAATAAAAATACAGATCCAAAACCAAAACACATGAGGGTGTTTTTGTAAAACCAAAACTGAAAACACAAAGATGAATCAAGATCCAAAACCAAAACACAGGGGTCCGCGCACATCTCTACTGGGTGCCCTTCCCAGCTTGGTACTTCCATACCACAGACATCTGTATAATGGACATCCTGCATCAGTGACATTCAATCTCTGAATATATATTTTACCCACTCAACTGACTGGGGTCCTAAAAGCAAGGTTAAGGCAAATGGCAACTTTATTATAGAGAATCTTCAAACATTAACTTCTCATTTAAGGCATATTTTTACCAAATGTGTGTTTATGTTGGAGACAGGTATTTCTGTTGTATCACCCAACACGTCAAATGGTTGCCGCTAGTGTAATGCTGTTTGCTATATTGCATTGATAGAACATTTGTATTTTTTCTGCAAAAGAAAATCTATTGATTAATAGGCTCCCTAAGTGCCCATATGCACAATGTTTTTTTGTTTTGCAGTAAATAGGAAAGCTATCAGTTCTTGCAGATCTTAATTAATTATGAATGTAATGATTTACCTAGCTCATATTATTATTGTCTGCAACACATCATGTTACAGGAATGTTTGAAACATGATATAACAACATCAGTCAGATCCCCTGCTTATTCCCCTCTCATCTCAGAGAGGCTGTACACACCTTAGTCCTACTTTGTCACTGGTGGAGCACTTGGGCTAGCTTGCAGCGGAGGAGAGATGTACAATAATAACAGAACAATGACAATTGTAGATGATGTTCGGCACAATGGTTGCTCCATGGTGAAATAGTAAATGCTCAGCTGCCATCGACAAGTTGCACCAGAGGGAATTAATCAATCTAAACTGCGGTGACAGTAAAATTGAGATGCTCTTGGCCATGCCTAATAATCTGAGCATGGAGAGGTTCAGAGCTGCTCTTAGTGTCATTGACAGTCCAAGTGGCCTGTGTTGTTCCTCACTCACATCTGACCTGTCACCACCCCTCAGCACCCCTCAGGAAGCCGATGGTCAAAATGCCGACCGCCAGATTCCCGACTGTCTAATCCTGGCAAGGGTCTAATGACAGGCATCGAAATCCCGACACCTGTCATTTTACCTACGCCAGGAGCCTGATGCCCGACATACCGATCAAAGGTAAGCCAGGCGGCGGGTGCGGACAGCCGCTGGGGGGAGGGTTAGGTCAGGGGCTTCTGGGGGGGACTCAGGGTTAGGCACCCCCTGGGAGATTTAGATTTAGGTTGCAGGGAAAGGGGGGTTAGGTTTTGCCACTTACAGGGGGGTAAGGAACTTGGGGGGAGGTTAGAGTTAGGCATCGATAAGGGAGGGTTGGGGGGGTAAGTTTAGTAAACGCTTAAAATACTTACCTGTCGGGATATTCACTGCCGGTCTTCCAGCATCAGGATTTGAACCGCTGGGCATATCTGGCTGTATTGCATACTGATCCCTCAGCATTGTACCCTGGTCAGTGGCCTACACAGCACTGCACTATTTTTGGCCTGTGAAAATAAAGTACCATCATGCCATTATTAACTGTGTAAGGAAAGTTATGGGTTTTACAATGTTCAACGATCAAATTAACAATGAAATTCAATGATAAATTTGTGTTGTTAGTGTTTTTTTTTTTGCAAGACTATTATAACATATTACCATCTTCACATTGCTGTGAAATAGCACTCCAGATATACATATCGAAGACATCCAGATGCTCCATTGCTAAGTATCACTTTTCTTATACTGTATAATTACTAGACATTAAACACTGTATTTTTAACAAATGCATAACCCCTTACCTAGAAAAGCTAATAACATATGTAAGGCTATTACTGATTTACCCCAATACTGATTTACCCCAAGCAGCCTGGTTGGACAGGCTAAGGTTGTACTGCCTGCACATGGCGGACATTTGTAGAGATGGTAACACAGATTGAAATATAAAGTGTAAAAAGCTGAGTGAGACAATCCTAAGGTTTTTTAATAGGATTATGTTACAAGAGCAACCAAAGTAAACTGCATTGATCACCAAGCAATTAGACCCTTGCTACCATATTGCAGTGATAAATAAGTATAAAGTAATAGATTTCAGGAGATTTTGAAAAAATAATTAGTATAATCATTTTGAGTAAATAATTTACCAATATTAGAGTGAGTCCATCCTCTAAGGCCCCCTCCTTTATTTAGAAGAGTTGTCAGTCATGTTATGTGTACTTCAACTCTCTGCAGCAGGAATTGGCTGCTGTATCACATCACTCCTGCTGTGAGATAGCCAAGTAGTGCTGATAGTGAATGTTAAAATTCATATCTATATGCAAGTTCCAGGACCCTGCTATAAACAGCAGTAAGGTGAGGATTTAAGCTCAACTACATCAACCAAAATACTATTATTAGGAAGTGAAGGGATTTATGGTACTTAGATTGAGCTTTAAAGGGAAGAATTCCATTAACAGAAGCCACTTGTTTGAAATGGACATATACACACTGTATAGTTCTTTAACCCTTTGAGCACCAGAGTTTAAAGCGAAAAGTCTCACTAGCAGGATTTGCAGGGTTTTTATCAGTCATAGTCTTGTTTCTGTGATTAGATTCCTCTACACAAATGAAGTATACAGTACGTCTAGATTTTTACAGGAAATATTCAGCTTTGCTTTAAGCTGGGTACACACTGGCAATATATTGGCCGATCAATTGATGTTTATTTTATTTGCTTATTCAACATATTTGAAATTAAGTGATTAAAATAAGTTTACATTTTTTAAAGCAGTTCTAGAGTTATGTGGAACCCATGTCGTTATAGGTTACACAGCATGTGTTAGCAGTGCACTGTACTGTAGATAGGGAGCTTTATTTGAAATGAAAGAAAATAACTTTGAAGAGGACTCGGTAGGAGGTTTCATTTAAACAGGTAGACTCCTGCACAATGTAGGAGTCTAACAGTCATTCACAGCCAGGTACAGTGTTGCCAGGGATTTAAGACAGAAGGAAAAATATAGAAACCATGTGACATAATAAATGGTGAGCTAGTAGAAGTCATACAGTACTATTCCTCGTCTTCAGTGTCAAATACTGTAAGACAACTTTTGGAATCTTTTATCACTTATTTTGTAAATGTATGTGTATCAGAATCTGCCATTCCTGATTAAGTTAAAAATAATTGTTATTTGACTACCTATTACAGATGTGTCCACATACATTTATTCTCCTTGCGCATTAAACAGCTCCTCTAGTCGCATGCAAATGCTACGTCACAGTGTCATGGCTGCTGACACTGTAATGTAGCATTATGCATGTGGATACATCCATAGTCCTACATAGAATACAGGCATGCGGCATCATTTTAATCAGCATAATATGCTTGTGCATCCTATTCCCATCGCGCTGTGATTAAGATGCATTTTAGAGGAAAAAGTTGCACAAAAAGATGGCCGGGGCTACCAAGTCGCACAGCTCTCAAGCGTTTGTTTGTAACGAGACTTGTAGCACGCAGAGGATAGGTGTATGTGGACACATCTGTACATTGTACAGTACATGCAAATGCAAACTTATGGAATACATAAGGTTAAATACCAGTGTAACACAAATAGCATATTTAAAAGCATAAAACAAGATATTTTTTAGATGTATATAGTTATACCTATATTTATATATACTGTGGTTTTTATATACAAGCATTTCATGTCCTTTTCTATTTTTCTATTTAAGCGTGAATTTTAATTTGACTGATTACTTCAATGTTCAAATGTTTTAGCAACCAGTACATATTTATCATTGGTCAGTTTGTGCTTTTCATAGATTGTTATCTGTAAATGTGAATCTTTACCTTAATTAGCATAATTAATGCTTGATAGCAGAAAACTGGACAAATGAAATTGAAATGTGTTACTCTAAATAGCTAATCAGCAGTTGTTAAGGTACTGTATTGGGTAAAATAGCCCTACAGTGTGTATACATATACCTACTATACTGACCAGTGTCAGTGTGCAATGGAATATGGCAGCTGCATCCTGCATTCCTAGAACACCATAGCTCTCAAATGAATTGTCAGGTGTTGGTTAATCTACTGTACAGCTTCACATCCTCTTGAGAGATGCAGCTAGAGCAGTTTCCCTATTACATTTCTTGTAAGTGCAATTGAGGCTACCTGTCGGAGCCGAAAACTTGCACTATTAGAGACAGCAGGAACTCCAGACAACAAATAAGTTTATTGCTAGTAATAGTTATCTCAGTAGCTGCATGGTTTTAACTGTTCCACTACAATGGTAATACTGTAGGTTGCATTGCAAACATCAGTTTGAAATCACTAGTACTTTGCATCTAAATGGATCTGGAAACTCCAGGTTTCGATAACATAAAGTAGTCTGGCAACCTATGTTTAGTATAAATTCTTTAGTGTAAAATACAAACATGAAATTAAAAAACCTGCAAAATACTATTTATAAATATCATTGGTGGTTTAGAAGTTACAGTAATCATAGGATTCCATGTTAACAAGAGAAGGCTATTGAAAATGCACAATGCGGTTAAAAATTATTGACGCAGTAGATAATGATAAAGCCACATGGCTGTCAATCAACAGCCATGTGGCTCACAGCTATTTAGGCACCTGTAGTCCCACTGTAAAAAAAAAATAGTATACATCTGTTATTCACACTATAACACCTGCACCCACCATCCACGGGTGCAGGGAAGAGCCCCAGGCTTCAGCCTAGGCCTGGGCTGCTTAGGAGAGGGGGACCCTGTTATTGGAGGGGTCCCCTCCTCCCCTTAGACCCCTGGCCTGGGCTGACTAGTTTGGGGGGTTTATGCTTGGGCTGGGACCTGATGAAAGGGTCCTCTGGCTGTGAATCTTGTGCTGGTTTTAAAATTACAGGGAACCCCATGCCATTTTTCCCCAAATTTTTAAAACCAGGACTGTTTTACAGAGCCCAGTGCTGGTTCATAAAATATGGGGGACCACTACATGTTTTGTCCCCTGTATTTTTAGAACCAAGACTGGCTCAGGATCCCGGGGCTGGTTAAGCTTTGGTGGGAACCCCATGTAGTTTTTTATTTATGTAACCTTTTTTTTCTAGTTACAGGAAGAAATATACAAAGATCACGTTAATCTTATTATGTTTCTACCAAACACGCAGCTCAGGAGGTAGTCTATTTAACATTTCTATATAGGACAAAGTTTAAGAAAATTAAAATTACACCCATTATTATAATGACGATTCTTGGTAATTCTGGAGTTGTATTCCTAGGTATGAAAAGTACCTGTGAGTTTGGCGGATATTACGATTTGTGTTTTCGCCTATGTTTTGCAAAGAGTTACATGATTTCTCAGTTTGCCTTTAGTAAATTTCCGAGTTGCAAAAAATGGCCAAACACAACCATGATTACAATCTTGACTAGACACGGAGCTTAGTAAATTTACCTTTTTGCCTCAGAGCACTGCTAAGCCAGAGATACAACAGAGCTCTGCCAAACCAGAGATGCCTCAGATGCCTCAGAGCTTTGCCAATCCATTGATACCTCATCATGCTGCTCTACCAGAGATGCCTCAGAGCTCTGCTAAAACAGAGATGCCTCAAAGCACTGCAAAGCCAGATGTTTCTTATAGTGCTGCCCAGCCAGAAATGCCTATGGGCTCTACAAAGCTAGAAATGCCTAAAAACACTGACCAGACAGAGATGCCTCAGATAATTGGCATCAATTTGGTCAATGACACCCAGTGTGGCCAATAGACCTCTTCCGAAAATAGGGCAAAACCTTTTTGGCAAGGGGGCATGGTCTTGTGGCACCCCCCCATTTCATCATTATTGGGGTATGCCCAGCACTTGTAGAGATGCCAAACTGCCCCCAAGTCTCTTCTTGCGCTGCCGGCTCCTCCTCAGTTATCTGGATCTGGACGCTGCACAACAATAACATAATGCAGTACCAGGCTCCTGATCACTGAGTAGAGCCTGCATTTTGGTGTCACCCACTTAATTAGACCTCTTCCGAAAATAGGGCAAAACCTTTTGGGCAGGGGGGCATGGTCTTGTGGCAACCCCCCATTTCATCATTATTGGGGTATGCCCAGCACTCCTAGAGATGCCAGACTGCCCCCAAGACTCTTCTCGCACTGCCGGCTCCTCCTCAGTGATCTGGATCTGGATGCTGCACAACAATAACATAATGCAGTACCAGGCTCCTGATCACTGAGTAGAGCCTGCATTTTGGTGTCACCCACTTAAAAGGGTGACACCAGGTGTGGTCAGCATCCAGTATCACTCTAGTGATGCTACTGCCTCAGTGCACTGGCCGAGAACACGGCTCAACAAGAGATGCCTCAGACCGCTGCGTAGTTAGAGGTATCCCACAGATGGTTGGGTATGTAATGTCAACAATAACATTGCAGACAATGCTCTTGTCAGCACCATAATACTGGCACCTTGGTGTTGACACCATTAAAATGCTAAGTATAGCACTTTAATGTTGTCAACAGTATACCTGTAAATTTGCTGCAAAAGCAGCATGTTTCTAAAGAGGAATCTAGAGACCACTGCACAGCTTAAGTGCCAAGAGACCACTTCCCAGCCTAAGATCCTGGTGGTCAATTCTGCTGGGTCCCTAGTCCTATCTGTATTGTCTCTATATTTAATACTCTGATATTTACTGTGCTAATTGGCAAGCTTCACAAGATTGGTTATAGTATGCCCATGTGTAAGTTTGTTGTTAGATCTTTGGTTGTTAAAATGGGTACTGCACTTTCCTCTGAGCTTATAATTAATACAGGAGTCCCTCAGGGGTGTGTTTTAAGCCCCTTTTTATATTCTTTGTACACCTTGGATTGCATTTCAAGTTTAGAGTCTAATATAATAGTCAAATTTGCAGATAGCACTACATTAGGTGACTTGATTACTGGTGGGGGCAAAGCCAGTTATAGGAAAAAGGTGGAGCTCCTTGTTAAGTTGGAGGAGGATAATTATTTATCTTTAAATGGCAGAAAAACCAAATGAGTAGTTCTAGATTTTAGGAGATCTAAGAAAACTACCCCTTGAATGATGGCATGTAGGTGGAGATTGTTAGTGATTTAAGTTTTTAGGAGTTAATCTTACTGATGATTTATTAAAGGTCTCCACACCTTTCATTTGTAGTTGGGAAGGATCAACAATGCCTTTTATTTTTAAAAAGACTGTGGGCATCAGGTTCACTGAGGTATATTATTCCAAATTTTTATTGTTGTGTAATTGAAAGTATTTTAACTTACGCTATCTTAGTGTTTTATGGGATTTCCATGTGTTCTGACTATGACTTTAGTCAGAGTGGTTAAAGCAGCTAAGAAAACCATTGGTCAATCTTTGCCCAAGTTGGATGACATTTTTGCTAGAAGAAAGTTTGTTACAGGCTAATAAGGTAATATCTGATCCTAGCCATCTATGTAACTCCCTATTTTCCTTATTGCCCTCTAAAAAAACATTATAGGTGTCTCAACTTCTGTATCAGCAGGTTGCAAAATAGTTTTTTTTTACTTCTGTGATGACTAGTCTAAATTATTAATATTTTGTTTAGTATTTTTGCATATATTATAGTTAGAGTTTTGTGAGGTCACAATGTAATTTTATTTATGTATTCTTAATATAGTGACAATAAATTGAATTAAAGTCACAAAAGTTACAAGAAAATACAAAGGTCAGTCAATCGCTACCCATGGGAAAGTTGCACCATGTTTCCTGTGCCATATAGCACAAAATGTACAGTAAGAGGGCACACACACATTGGAGACTATATATACACTATATGGACAAAGGTATTCGGACACCTGACCATAACACCAACAGTGACTGTAATGACATTGCATTCAAATACATATTCTTTAATATGGAGTTGGTCCCCCTTTTGCAGGTATAACAGCTTCCACTCTTCTTGGAAGGTTTTCCACAAGGTGTTGGAGTGTTTCTGTGGGAATTTCTGCCCATTCATTCTGTAGATCATTTATGATGTCAGGCACCGATGTTGGTTGAAAAGGCCTGGCTTGCAATCTCAGTTCAAGTTAATTTTAAAGAGACTCGATGGGGTTGACTGTAAATTTGAGAATATGATCATATTGTGGAATTTTGAGGATAAACTCTTTTTTATGGGCAATACATTTGAATTGGTATGGCATATAATCAAAGTTCAGTGATATGGTCGATTACCTTAATGCCCTTGACAGCCCAATATGCTCTACATATCAGATCAATAAGCTATCAATTAATTTGTTGGATGCGACCATTTATTGAGAAGATTGCTATTTATGTTCAAAATTATATTGCAAGGAGACTGATCGTAACACCTTGTAACACGCATGCACCTTGAAAGAAAGCCTGCCCATATTGCAATTCATGGAATATCACCTTGCGTGAGATGACAGAGAGCCAAATTTCAGAGAGGAGACAATGCTTTCTCGCAAGGGAATATACAGACTCTACAATACAGAGATGTCTTTCCAAAGCTAGACAGAGACACTCACAGTAATGTAGGGGTATTGTGTAAGTGCTCTGAGGTCCTACTGTTATTAGTATTATTTGTATTGATTGTTTTATTGTGTATAGTAGTAAGGTACATCACTACTGTGAGTTGTTCTGTGTTATTGTATTAACCAAGATTTATATACAGTACTGGTGTGATCAACATAATAATTCTGTAGGATGGGTATTCTGAGAAATAAATGTCCTATTTTTAAACTGGTGTGGCACAGTTTAGGCTGAATATACATCTGTGTCTCAATACAGTCTAATGGTAATTTGTGGCAAACAGTCACTGTTGTTTTATGTCATAATGTAGGATGTCTTTGAAACTCCACCTCAAAATTCACACAAATACCAGGTATCAAGTACTGGTGGACAATGTTATACAGTTTATTAGGTAGGTTGTATAGACTTACCCAGTTCCTGACACTTCACTGCTGGTCCACCATATGTCCTTGTTCTCTATAATTGATGGGTGTGGGCGTAGGCACTCACATGTATCAGACAGGCCCAAGAAGAATTTGGACCAAGTATGATTGTAACAACTACTTTTTATGTTGCTTCCCATAACACAGTAGGCAACAACTCAACCACAGCTGACACAAAGCTCCTGGTTACCATCATGTAAAGCTGGTTGCTTTAGATGTGCCGATTGCACCACTTGTCGTTCAATGTTAGTGGGTACCCACTTTACACATCCGAAGAAAAATAAAAATTCAAAACACTTTTAAAAAGTCTTAAACTTAAAATAAGAAAAACAAAATACATCATAAACTAAAACGAAAAACAGAGGTCAGGATCTCATTTGTAATAAAGTTCAAAGGCAACACATTTCCTTTAGTGCTACCTCTACTTCTTCAAGCGATCTAAAGGTGTAAAATACATGTGTAAAAAGAATTAACAAATATTAAGGGCAACATTTTGTTAGACATTTAAAGAGGTGCCTAGAATTGGAGTTCCATTATCTCCCTTATTGATGTAACCATAATTTTACTTAAAAATAAAAATAATTTGTCATACTGTCGTACCAGTATTTTATATTCTTTCAAAAAAATGTTTATTAATCATTATTTTGTTATCTGTGTACGTGACCTCTTTGTACATTTTTCCACATAATGTTTTGGTTGCATTTACTGTAGAACATACTTACAGTACCTCATTGAAGTTTGAAATAATCATGTCTATATCTAAATTTAGAGCTTCTTTTGTTACCTTTTTTATTCATATATATTTAATATTCTGATTGTCATATTACTTAAAGTACAAAGTGTATAGTGCATGCTATTCAAGAAGAATGTTAAATGTGCAAAATGTAATAAATATAGGGCATAATATGTCTTGCACTGTTCATTATAAATAATAAAAATAACATTTACTGAAGATCTCACTGTATGTAAAGCAACTTGAAAAGGCATTTATAATGAAGATTTGGTAGGTTTTTTTAAACAAAATGCATGCAGTTTATATCACACTCTTATGCACCACAATGTATCCACTGGGCTCTATACAAGTCATAATGGAGGCAAGATCTGTTTTCATTTATTTTCATATACTACTTTTCTTCATCTGAATTGCAGCAGGAGAAGAGCATGAAATTCAGATAAAATTAAGGAAATGTCTGAAGAAACCCATATAATAGCCCTAGAAGTGTATTATGATTAGTGAGACCTGAAAATTTATCATAGAAGTAAAAATGAATTGCTCTGCATCTCAAGTCAGTTTACAGAAAACCATGAATTGTTTTAAAATAAATTGTTGTGTGATTCACAGCAGCTGAATAGATAGTAGCCTGTTGTAATTAAACTATTTGTATCAGCCACTTCTTGAACTGTATGATTACTAGCTGGTGTTGATGGTGGATGGGAATGGTTTATCATACATTATTCCCATATCTGTCATTCTAAGTGCCCGTGCAATACATCAAACATATGTGGACCCTATGATAGATAGATAGATAGATAGATAGATAGATAGATATTTACCTATATGACACTGTAGTATGCCCAATGAAAATACTTCAACAACTAGGGTAAAATGTGTTGGTGCTAACAGAAAAGACTAGAGGGGGATGGGCTGGTGCTCGGGATCCCGGCAGTCAGAATCCCGATGGGGTTAGGATACAGACACCTGTCGGTAGGTATCCTAACCCTTCCCCTCTCCTGACCCTATCTCTCCCTCCCTGGTGCCTGAACCTAACCTCCTCACATCCTAAACCTAGCCCTCCCCCTTAGTCCCTAACTCTAACACTAACCCTCCCCCTAACCCCGCTACTTACCCTCTGGATCCCAGAGGTCGGGATGCCAGCACTTGGATTCTGACAGGTGTCGGGATTCCGGCACCAGCATTGTGACCACTGGAATCCCTGTGGTCGGGATATTGACTGCATCCCAGTCTCTGGTCTTCACAATAGTTCCCATGTTTGCTTCATTTTGTTGGAAGGAACTCTAAGCAGAATGTTTGTGACTCTGGTATTTTCAAAAGCTTGGAGAGAGGTAAAATTGTGAGAGATAAAGTACCAACCAAGAAGCTTCTAATGTACATTTTACAGGCTTTGTATGAAAAATGATGGTTAGTAGCTGATTGGTTTGTACTGTATCTCTCACAATGTTATCTCTCTGCAGGCTTTGATAAATAACCCCCCCCCCTTCCAGAGGGAGGTATTTATCAAAGCTTGGACAGAGTGATTTAAGGAGAGGGGATCTGCTCACATAGAGGTGAGAGATGGAAAGCAAATGGATGAAAGAAACAAGAAAGGGAGGAAGGGCAGGAGCAAAAGGAAGACCAACATAATTGAGGATGGAGGAGCAGATGACTTCCCTGCCTTGACTGTATGTGTATAATTATAAATAACAATATAATATGCTGGTGCTATGTAAGTAAATGTTATTAATGAAAAATAGTAACATTGTATTTAAGCTTCAGCATTTTTTTCTCAGCTGACAGAAAACTGAGATTCTCAGAACCATGATGCTGGCCCCATTGACAGCAGCATTTAGTAGGGTGAGTAAAGCTGTTTTTTAGCAGCAAATGGGTGTACACCCTATAAAAAAGCCCATCATTTTTAATAGTTGTCGTTTAACCTGCCATTAATGTTTTCTAGCCAGTCTTGAGACCGTTATGATTGTATGCAGCATATTTATATAATTTCAGTGCACACTGATGAAACAAATAATGCTACAATATTATCAAGGCATACAGTATGTTTTACTATATGACATTTAAATGTATTATCTCCTCTTCTACGATAAGGTAATTGTTTGTACATATGTTTTGACAACTACCTGCTGTTACTTAATACTGTCAAGTGTGCGAGTACTGTATGTTGAAAATAAATGTGTTTAATAAAATGATTGAAATGATTTTAAAATCAAATAATGTAGTGAAGCATTGTGTATATAATTTGGTTTGATTTCCATTACGGCTTTCCTGTAGAAAGCAACAGAACTATATAAAATCATTTTCAAGTGTAATATTTCAGATAAAGTAAAAACTGGAGTGGACTTTTCTTTTTTGACCTAGATATGATAGATGAAATATAGTAACATGTTACAAGAAAAAACAAAATAATAACTGTTATCAATAGGTTTAAAATCCTCCAGTGCACCTCACTGAAGATGGGTATGTTAGTCATTTGGAAAGGAGATATATGTCAAAACAAATGCAGTACATCATTTAAAAATACTGCTACAGTCTTGCCCTTTAGAAAATCCTAAAGTAGTTAACTATTTTCCAAGTAGGGGCTTAATAATTATATATGCACTATTATATGACAGGAATTTATTTTCAATGTTATCATTTAAAATATTTAAAAGAAATAGAAAATAAGGTCACAGTAATTTACCAGTAATAAAAATACATGATAATTATAAAATGTGTACAGTATATAAAGGTTTAATTTATTAGTTAATTAATGGGTGTGTGGGGCAAGAAATACTAGCTCTTCAATTTCTAAACAAATGATAGGATTTTTCATACATGCAGTGTAAAAAATCTGAATTTATTCACAAGATAATAAAAAACATCAAGGCATATCAGTATGGTTGTATAGGTGTAATGATCACTTCTATATATCAAATAATGAAATTACCCAACTTTTGGAAATATAAATAAAAACAGAACGTACCCGGAGTAGAAGCAATGGGAACCCCTAGGTTACCGGTATCCCATAAAAATTCCAGATATTTCAAGGGGGTTATACAGAGGGTCCCAAAGCGATATTCAGGGTGATCCTTCCAGATCCACACACCTGCTGCCGACGTGATTTGACCTGCTGGTCTTTGTAAAGGCTCTATCCCTAATAACAAAGACCAGCAGGTCGAAATGCATCAGCGGCAGGTGTGTGGATCTAGAAGGATTAGAAATTGAAGTGCTAGTATTCCTTGCCCCACACACCAATTCATTTACTAGTTTATTTGGTCCAGAGGTGAATAGGGCAGAAAACCAGCAGCTAAAATTTACAGTGCCCAGTGGTGCCCTACCCCCCAGTAGGTTTCATTTATTGTTCTGATATAATACAGTGTACTAATCATAGAGATTACCTATCACAGTTATAATGAAACAAAAGAGAGAGAAGATTCCGCACAGAACGTTATTAAATAATTAATATATACCAACCATATTACATCCTTTTTGACCACCACTGGTGGTGCTCCCAAAACCCAATATGTGACGTAGAATACCAAACAGAAGAAAGAAGGGCTTGTTGCTGGGACACTCTTAACAATTATTCACATATAATCCACGTAAAATATAACTTTTACTATATACGGTTAAAATTGGGGGGCACCCATACTACACAAGAATATCAAACAGAAAATTATAAATGAATATACTTATATGAATGTTTTGATTATGTCGTAAAATAATGTATTTGTCTTTTCTGAAAGTTGATTAAAATAAATTCTACAGCCAGAGTGCGGATCATTTTTGACTTACGCTCATATATGCTCTCTGATAACTAAAATATATTTAATAAAATTAACATTATGAAGTTGGTGCATATACTGTAGAAAAGGAGTATGTTTTAGTACAAGAACAATTTGACACTTATCCTTATCCTGGGAGTATGTGAGAAGGGCAAAGGATGAGAGATTGTGCTATTCAACAGTACTTTGGTTGTAAGTTGTTAAGTTGTACTCCATATTTTCTTATAGAAGGAAATGTTTATCTAAAATGGATATAAATAGCACTTATCCAAGCGCTTCTTTCTGCTGACCTTGGAGAACATGTTGGAATACAGTGTGTAGCAATACAAGTGTAAGTGGTGTTATGTTTAATGGAAAATGAGTATGTAATAAATGCAGCCTACAAAATTGTATTCACCTGTTATTTTTCAAGTGATTACATTGCCAGGATTAAAGGACACCATCCTCCAAAGTTTTAAGGATTACCCACCCCCTAACTTTTTTTAGTCATATATTTATTGTTAGAAATGTAACTCATATTGTATGCGTCTTATTATTTTGGTAATTCAATATACAGTAGATGGCTTACCATTTATTTGCGCAGATGTTTCATCATGAGACCACTGTGGAATATGTAGCAATGTACCATTGTAAAGGACTAATACATGCAGCCCATGTAATACATGCAGACTACAAAACCTGTTCACCTGTAATGTGCTATTTTATAGGTTTAAAGGACACCACCCTGCAAATGTGGCCACAACAATTATTGCAGCATAATCAGTAATTGTTGTGGCCACCGGGGGCAAAATGTCTACTTGTTACCATCACTGCTGTAATACAGGTGTTTAGCCTTGTTAGCTAACAGGAAGTGATGGAATCTACGTACTAGATGACTGGCTGCCATGCACCCCGCTGCTGTGGAACTATGTTAATTTGAGTGCAGCACTAAAGTGGATAACTATATATATATATATATATATATACAGTATATATGTATATATGTATATATATATATATATTATATGAGCCATGAGACATTAGCAATATTGTTTCAATATTATTTTGTGAAGCATTTTATTGATGTACGCATACTCCTTGTCAACCAACTTGCATTGATTTGTACACATTTATCACACTTTGCTGGCAGGATACGATGCACTTATCTCTTCTTAATACAAGATATTTTCCACAACTTCCTAGCCATGTGTCACAATGCACTTTAATGGACTTACAATACTGCATTTACAGCATTGCATATACAATTTCACTAATTTTTTTTTGTGGCTCAGAGACACTTTAACTGTCTGACACCCCAAAATCTGGTCAAAACAGCCTACTGTACAATGCTAGTAGTTAAACATAGATCTTATCATTGGATAACTGGGTACTGCAGACAGCCTTTGTTTTTTGCCATCTGGTCATTGTCATCACCCATTGACCACCCTTTTGAATCTCCACCACAATCTTCCAACTCCATATGTAGCACTAGCAGCAATCTTGCTGTCCCTGCAAGTCCTAGCAGCCTTTCTACATAGATTCCAAGCAAATTCTAAACAATAACATCTTCCTCATAGACTTTTTTTGTTATTAACATACCTGCTTATCAGTAATTAACTGGGGTAAATATTATTACATGGATAAAACTGTCAGACCACTATTGTTTTTTTAATTTTTTGATAGTGATTAGATAAGAGAAGGGAATACATTCATATCCCATATTACGAGAACCCACAACGAACAAATTTTATTAAAAAAGATACTTGTAGATGTGTGGGGGCACAGTATGTAAAATTAGGCTAAAAAAGCATATACGGTACCATGACTTATATTTGGAAAATATTAATCTTCTCATACATAGGTTTGCCACTGGTTGGGTATGGGAGACCGGCAGTCGGGATGCCGGCTGTCAAAAGATGGACAGCGGCATCCTGATGCTCAGAATCATGACAGGAACTAAGTTTCTATCTTAACCCTTCCCCCTTTACCCCCTAACCCTCACTTCCTGCATCCTAACCCTCCCTACCCCGCACCCTAACCCTCCTGGTTAATGCCTAAACCTAACTGTCCCCCTAACCACCCCCTGGTGGTGCCTAGCCCTAACCCACCATGTCTGCAGCCTAACCCTAACCTCCCCCCTCCCACAGCTTAACCCTAACCCCCCCATTGTTTGTAAACGTAACCCTCCCCCCACAGGCTAACAGCTAACCTGGCCCACTATAATTACGATCAGGATTTCGGCTGTCAGGATTCCAGTGTCGGCATCTCAACTGATTTGGGTGATTCCGGCAGTGGTGTTCTTGCCATGGGTCAGAATTCTGGCGCTGGGATATGACTGCCGGCATCCCAATCGTAGGCAAATTGCCTAAATCTTGTTTGCCACAAAGGAGTGACAAACAAAATGCTGCCCTAAAGTTCATTATGCAAAACATTTGAACTGCAAAAAGTCTTCAGCCCCATAGTTCTGCAACTGTGAAACCTCTCAGAATGCTAATTTTATTTCCTTGTGTTTTTTTTCAAAGCAATTGAATCAGTGTTTATATTAGATTTGTGTTATGAAAATTGTATTCTTTTAGATATATTGCATTTTTAGTATAGCATTAGGAAACAATAAATATAATGTCCAGAAAGATGATATTAATTAACTGTAACAACATTTTAGCATTTTTATATATATATTATTCTATATATGGTATATTTTCTATAAAACCACATATACTTTACAGCATTTATTACATGTTCAAACCTTCCTTCGCTTTCTCAAGAGACTGCATAAGAGTCTTTATTTGCACACAGAAATTCCCTCAGTGCCTCGGAATTTCTTGAGACTGGGTCGGACTGCTTAAAGCTGGGTACACACTAGGCCGACCTATTTTGATGATGAATACACACTTACCAATTTGTCTGCCTAATGTGTCGTGGTGAAAAGCTCAAATTGGCAGGTATTTAAATTGCCCGTCCAGTTGCACTGTCAATCACCGTCTGGTCCCGCGGCATGTGTATGGGAGATTGACGGTCAACTGTACAGCAGATGACAGATATGTCTTTCAGATATAACGGCCATCTGCTGTGCTACGCAGCAGATCAGATATGTCTGTGAATGACATCATTCACAGACATATACGCTGTACACAGCTGGCAATGCACAGTAGATATATTGCTCATTCAAAAGAACAGGCGATATATATCTATCAGTGTGTATGCAGCTCTTTTCAAAATGGTATTGTTCATATATATATATTTATATATATATATATATATATATATATATACTGTATACCATCATAAATTATTGTTATATTACTAAATATTCTTAGATGTGGTTTTAATGCCATCTAGTTATTGAAATTATAATTTATTTTACATTCTGTTTTGTATAACACTGATCGTGGCTATAATATTCTAAAACACCAATATTAAAGGATGTTTTTTGAATAGAGAAATGCATCTATCTTCATTCTCTGACAGACTTGGTAAGTAAAAAGTTAATTCCACTTTCAGTTTATTTATCACATCACAGAGGTGTTTTCTGTTATCTTAAAAGAATAAACACATCACAGCAAGTTTTGGAATGTTCATAGTACTTCTGCTCTTAGCAACAGCAAGTAAATAAAGTAGGTGATTATTGAGCATGTCCAAGGCTGGACTGGGGCAAAAAATGTCTCTGGCACTTAAAGCACCTGGGCTACCTACTGTGGCTTCATGTACAATATTGTTGCATGCTGGTGCAGTGCAATGTGAAGTATCGGTACAAATGGAGGTATCATGCTTGGACTTCTGTCCACACTAATCATTTCTCTTGTTAAGTAAAGCACCTGTGTGACCGCACTCGGCGCATATGGAAAATGGATAAACCATCATTTTTTATAAAAGATATATTGTTAAAACTCAATGTATGATGCATTTGTATCATAATAAACCTCTTATACTGTAATTTTTGTGGACAGCATGAAATAAAGTATGCAAATAAAAGATACATGTAAACTGTAACCCCCCCCAACTGCCCTCAGGTTTGGTACAATAGATCGACAATGTAAAGGTCAACATTCAATAGGTGGACACCAGATGATGGACATGCAATAGGTCAACAGGTTCATAAGGTCGACTGACAAAAGGTTGACTGTAAAAAAGGTCAACAGGGACAAAAGCTTGACAGGTCCAAATGGTCGACACACAAATGGTTAGCACATATTTTTATTGTTTTTTTATTTAACACTAACCCTCCCACTGGTACCTAACCCTAACCCTCCCCCTAATGCCTAACCCTAACCATCCCCTCCAGTAGCCTAACCCTAATAGTCCCCCAAGTGCATAGCCCTCAAACTAACCCTAACCTTAACCTCAAAAATGTTGAAAAACTATAAAAAACATGTCAACCATTTTTGTGTTGACCATATGTGTTGACCATTTGAACCTGTCAACCTTCTGCACTTTTGAACTTTTGTCTGTTGACCTTTTGTACTTGTTGCCATAGTGCATGTCGACCATTTGGTGTAGATCTATTGACTGTTGTCCTTTACATTGGTGATCTTCTATACAGATATCCTGCCTGCTGTGTCCATGCTACTTCCCTCTGAACCAAATAAGACAGTATTTTTTTAGATGTAAAGGTAATTTTACTAAAACATGTTATAACATAGTACTTAACATGTGAATATAATCATTATACAGAACTGCAATAAATTACATATTTACTGCAATGTAAACAAATGGAAACCAAGTCAACAGATCATCCAACATGACCCCTTTCACCAGGAGCAGTATATAAAATTTAGCTTCTAAGCTGCCATCCTGGCACTAAAAAACAACACCCAAGTTACCTTTGATCATTTAGATCAGGTATGTCCAACTTCCAAAAGGCTATGATCTACTTTCACATGTCAAAACTAACTTTCATCTACCACACCTCCCCACTACCATTCATAATATGAAATAAAAGTGTGTTCAGCTGAACATTTGTTAAAAAATTACAAATGTTTAGTTGTTACATAGAAAATGCAACATAACACCACCATATGTCAAAGCATATTTCCACATACAGAATATCCACATATTCCACATACAGTAGTACCCCATAATGCCACTCAAGACACTGGGGTTTTACCCTGGGAATAGCTACACCTATAGGAGAGTAGATGGCATTTGCCAGAACTGCCAGATTGCCAGTACATTTCTGAGCACATCCAAAAAAGTGCATAATGTTTTAGTACACCAAAATGTATTGGTTACAGTGTGTATTAGGTCATTAATTAAATGTAAGGGTATCCAAGAAAAACAAAATCTTTGGACCTTGAATAGTGGTACTTTGAGAAAGACTACCCAAATCATACACACTGCTGATGTAGCAGTAGTCTCCTTTATGGAAAGGTTACATTTACAAGGAACAATAATATATATATTCTGTGTTAGCTTCTATGAGCTACAGTAACTTCACTGAAAAATACAGCATATGCTCTGCAGTCTTTCTTCACACATCTGGTGCTAGCTCCATTTGACTAAGGTGGGCACAAGTGCATGTAACTTAATGTTAACCTTGTATACATGCTACTATCGAATGTGCCTTTTTTAGTATGCATTTTACATATACACTTTTGAAATAAAACATACTGTATGTCCCAGTCTTGGAGGCAAGCTGATCAGTACAGGGGACATGGTCATGTAATGGAAGAGGCATGTCCACACCCTATGGAGGTCTGCCAAGCACTTGGTTGCCTCTTATTTCATTCCTGTTTCCCTCCTACCACCATGTAACTACTGAAAGCATCAGTTGCAGCAGTGTATAAACGTTACAACTGCATGGTGATCAGTCCTAAACATGACAGTGGGACACATCCCTCAAATAGTGAATGTCCCATTGAAACTGGGATGGTTAGAAAGTATCAAACTGTACTGGAGCCACCCACCCTTTGCATTTATGGACTTCACAGAATTTTGCTTGCATCCACCACAGTTTTCTACACAGAAAAGTTTCTTAGCATTGCTAGTCCAGTCACAGTGACACTACACTGTTGATTCCTTTTTCAATACACAAAGCTCCTCAAGTAAGCCAACATCCAGTTAATTAAATAGGTGTCAACTTTGGTTGTGCTTAAAAATGTTGCTTTTAGTTTTTCTAAAAAAAAAAGTTTGACATACTTGCTTCACTTTAGGCAAAATCCTAATGTGCCTAATACTAGATTAAAATTTAAGCTGTGCTATGTACTGTAGTAGCAGTTTGATGCTGGAATAAACCAAACAACAAGATTTCCCGAGGTGACACTCTAACTGTAAAATCATGAGAAAATGGCAATAACATTAAATATAGGACAAGAATAATACCTTTAACATGCTGTATAAATGCAAACCTTTATTTTGACTTGTCAAATATATTTAATTGTAATGCAAACATTGTGTTTATTAAACAATGTTTTTGTTCTTGCTGATAAATAATACATTCAACTATTTTCAGCCGTTAGGTACATTTCTCCAGGAGCATGCCTAGAGCCAAAACTCCCTTACTGGTTTATAAAACTAATTAGAGAATAAACATACATCTTTGTTGGGGAAATATGTTAGTTTTTAAACATGACAAAATGGTCCTGACATTTACTTGACCACATTAATTACGTAATTACAATATTGATGTGTATTGGTGACCTAAGTGTTCAAAGGCTGTGTAATCTAGAATGCCCTCAGAAGCAATTCAATGTGTTTATTTCAGAAAGGATACAAGAAGGCAATTAAATTTGCACAGGATGCACAGTTGTTACATTTGTGCTCAAAACATTTACAGATTGCATCAAACTGCAAAAAAAATTATTCCAGTATGTTAACAAAACCATAAAAGCTCTATCACATATTTAAATATTTAACCATAGAGCCTCACATTTTGTAATTGTTTAACTAAAAATAACAGAATGCATGTGCAGTAATGCTTCTATGTATCAGTTTACAAATGTACTGGATAAAAACATGAGTCAACACACAACTGGCATACAGATGTGTCCTTTTGCATCTTTGCTGTACGCAATGCAAACTTAAGTACGCATCACTCCATTCGATTAACCATGGCCACGTGCGCCCCAGGAAGCCATGATGCATGCTGTGTTTGCACCATGCAATTATGGGGTCACAGATGCAAACACAGAGCACGTACTCATTCGCAGGTGCGCGACTCCCGCCATGCATGGTGCGAATTCTCACACAAGCGGCAAAGAATCAAGAGGACATATTTGTACTAATATAAATATTGTGGAGGATAAAGAGTGTTAGAAAGCTCAGTATAAATAATATTTTGGTTGTTCTGATCTTTCAAGTTACTAGTTTGCATTTTTTAACAACAGAAAAAAATATTGTTTCTAATTTAAAGTAAAAAATGGCTCACAGATAAAGGGCATGAAGAAAAATAAAAATTGTGTTGCACAATTTAAAAATTAAATATAAATATGTTGCTACCTGTTTCTGTGCCATGGTAAGCATTGCCATTACCAGCATATAAGATTGTTCTGCATACCTGTTCATCAAAAGAAATAGAGCACATAATGCAAGGGGCAGCTGCTAGGTGTGTGGTACAAATATTCAACAGTGAAAATGTTTACAAGGATAGCATGTCAACATGGCAAATGTTACCATTATCAATGTTAACACTGATTCAATGTCACTATTATTACTGTTGAAGTTCAGCATATCAAAAATGCTTTTTATAGTTAATTCTGCATCCTAACCACCAGGGCGGGTTTGGCTACCTGGACAGTGGGAAAGTTCCCACTGGGCCGGTCCCATGCACCCCTCTGCCAGGCCGGGTGACACTCCCTGCCGGGCTTGCTGACATTGGCTGCCGGGCCAGGCCAATTTCTATGTGCCAGGCCAGCTGCCATGCTTCCTGGATTTGCATTCCACTATGGAATGCAAAAGGGAAGCTGTCATCTGCTCCCGAAAGCGGGCACTTCATAGTGCTGTTAGCCAAGAGCAGCTGTCGAAGCTGGATGATTGGCTTAGATCAGATCTTTGAAAATATCTGAAGACGCCATGTTTGCCTTGTCTGCACGACGCCATCTGGTGTAGTCAGTATAATATCATTGTGTATGGCGCTATATTGCATGTGTACATCTGCTGTGTTACTGCACACTGTTGAAGTCTTTACATAATAAATGCGCACGGATACACATATGTATTTAAAGACTATATATATATTTAAAAATGCAAGGTTTGGTCAGTGCTTGGAGACAAGTCCTGTGGACATGTCTGTGACTAGTAATTGAAAAACACACACATACTGTGAGGTGCAGACGAGTGTTTTGAATGAAACATTTTCTTTAAGTCTTACTATCAATGTATGCCTAAAGGAACTAGACTTTACATTCCAAATAGGCTGGAGAGGCTTTTGATTACATTGTGATTCCATTAAGTATCTGCTGGCCATCTCTGATCAGAACAACTTATTGTCTGTCATTTTATAACTTAGTTCAGACAGAAGTAATATCAATAATACCAGTTACTGGATAAAGCTAGATATAAATATATTAATATATGTATATATATTATAAATCCATGACACTGATGCACATTTGCACACACACACATACATACACTTAAACGATCGCATGTGTATGCACAATGCATGCACACATATACATAGTTGCTATTGTAAATATAAACACACACACAGCGCATGTTTGCACTGTACACAACCCCTGCACACAGCGCACCTTTTACGCTGCACAACGCATACTTACATATATTCATAAATATACACTCACTCATAAAAGGTTCCTTCACATTAAACATAATATTAGAGGTTTTAGTAGCATATAATTACGTTGTGAAATGTATGTATATGATATTTAAGGTATACAACATGGTAGACATGACATGTTTGGTACTATACTGACACCCTGTTTATTTCCAGATATTCGAGTCTATCAGTGAGAGAGTCGCATCTTGTGTTTGATGGTTATGGATCCTAGGAAATTATTGGTTAGAATGTATACACTGTATGTAGTGTCTTAAACCAATTAAAGAAAGACAATGTAATCTCAAGAGACTGTGGAGAATTGGGACATACCCTTAGTGAACTGTCCTATGAACTACAGTGTACTACAAAGACCAAGAGCAAGAACCAATGGAATTATGTTTGTTTGTCTACATTGTTGTTATCATGATCTGTTAGGGTATATAACTTGTGTCCCGGTCCCAGTCAGTAGCCATTATTCTTGGATGACCACAGGCTTCTGGAGTGACGACTGTTTACTGGGACCAGTGCGCATGCATATGTATCAAGCTGTACCTTTTGTATTTAATTGTCTTTGCGCTAATTGTGATAGATCATAGCGTGTAACTTACTTTTTGTTGCAATAAGAACTTTTTGTGCTTTGGAAACACAGTTGGGCTGGAAAGCAATTATTTATTGTGCAACAGGTAATGCTAAATAGTGTCTTGTGATTATTTAGGGGTAATGACAATATGGTATTCATACAGTGCTGCACTGCCACGGTAGTGCAGTGGAGTGTATGGAGCTTGTGTTCTCACCAGGGAAACACTGCAGGTGGGGGAAGAGTGTGGCTGTGTTAGAAATGGTGGTCCATTTGTGCACAAGACCACCCTTCAGAAGTGCGGGCAGCGGGACACACCAGTTAGGACTCAGGAGCAGGTCATGATGCTGGATTTAGCCAGGGGCGGAGTGGCTCCTCATCTTCCTCAGCTTCCATTCCCAGTGGTACTCCAGTGTGGTCTGACAGTCATCATCCTGTGATCCTGGACCATGCAGCCACTGCACTACTGTCACAGCATGACCTATTGCTCTAGGTAAGAAGCTCGGGGAGGACACTCTGGGGAGCTGTAAGGGCAACAGTGTGACTGTCTGAAGCATCCTAAGGACACTCCTAGCCGCACTGCTGCATAGATTCTGGCTGCAGGGTGCCATTCTAGGCACCCTGCTAGCCAGATGAGGCTAGCAGAAAAAAGCTCTGAGGGCCAGACCAAATGACACTGCAGGCCTTATATGACCCCCAGCCTAAGGTTCACTATCCCTGCTAAATACATACACACTCCCCCTCAGTGTCCCTGCCCTCACCATCCCTGTAACTCTCCATCTGTATCCCTGTCCTCATCCTCCCTGCAATTCCCCCTTATTGTCCCTGCCCTCATTCTCCCTGTAACTCCCTCTCTGTGTCCCTGTCTTCACCATCCCTTTATTTCCCACCTCACTGTCCCTGCCTTCACCCTCCCTGTACCTCCCCCTGGTGTCCCTGCCCTCATCCTCCCTGTAACTCTCCTTTGGTGTCCCTGCCCTCGACGTCCTTGTATCTCTCCCTAGGTGTTTCTGCCTTCACTCACTCTGTGTGTCCTTACCCTGCCTGTCACCTTAATCTCAATATACTTGCCACTCATACTCACTGTCACTTACTGTGACCCTCATTGTCCGGTCATTCGGTCACATTCACCTTTGTATCACTCACACTAACCAACAATGTCCTTTCATTCATCAATTACAGTAGTCTTGCCAGTCACACTATCACTCAAGTACCACACAAACACCCACAATGTTACAGTCACACACTCACCCTATCACTCATGCTAAATAACACACAATCACCATCAAATTTCTCAATCACAAAAAATGAGCAGGAAATAGTGTCAGAATGGAAACAGACATAGAGGGGAGGAGAGCAAGAGGGGGAGAAGTGGAAGACAGGGAGGAAGAGATAAACAAAGTAACTGGATGAGAGAAAAAGGAGGGAGAATATCAGAGCAAGAAAGGGAAATTGTGGAGGGAGAAAAGAGATATGGGGAAAAGACTGAGCAGAAAGTGAGAAATGGAATAAGAAGGGGGAAGAGGGGAATAGAGAGAGAGAGAGAGAGAGAGAGAGATTCATTCATTCAGGCAGCACTGGGGACAGCAATAGTTTAAAAGAAGAAAAAAGAAAGCCAGACAATGCTGGGCATTACATTTACATTGTGTGTATGTATATATGAATATGCTTATAAATGTTAATTTATAAGCATGTGTGGATGTTTCTTTGCTATAATGTGTATTTTGGGAAGAGAGTAATAGCCGTATCCACACTAAAGTTTCACACATACACACACACACTGGTTTCTATTTAAAAAGCAAAGTGAAAGCGTCATAAAAACATATTTTTTGTGTCCAACTCAGAATCAGGCCCAATGAGGAGGGATCCCGTCGTCCTCAACAAATCCCACTGCCTCAACAGACCCTGCCCCCATTAGGGCTTCTTCCACAAATTTCCAGGGCTGGTTTTCCATCCCAATCCACGTCTCCTAACCACAGCCTATCCCTAACCACAGTCTATCCCTAACTGCAGCCTAAACCTAACCATAGCCTAACACTTACCATAGCCTAACCCTAACCACAGCCTAACCCTAACCATAGCCTAACCCTAATCCTAACCACAGCCTAACCCTAACCATAGCCTAACCCTAATCCTAACCGCAGCCTAACGAATAATCCTAACCACAGTCTAAACCTAACCACAGCCTAAACCTAACCGCAGCCTATCCCTTACACACAGCCTAACCCTAACCACACCCCTAGATTGTAAGATCCTAGGAGAGGGGCCTCCTCACCACTGTCTCACAGCCTTCTTCTCTAGCACTTCTATGACAGCCTTCACCTTCCCTGCTGTATTGTGTATGGAGCATTGTGTTGCCAATTGTTACTTGTGCTCTGTTTATAATTTGGTTAATGTATTGAAATGTAATGTTCTGTGTACCCTTTACTGTATGTATGGCACTGCGGACCTCTTGTGGCATCCTATAAATAAAATGTAATAATAATAATAATAATAATAATAATAATAATAATAATAATAATAATAGCCTAACTTTAACCACAGCCTAACCCCAACCACACCCTAACCCTAACCACAGCCTAACCATTACCCTAAACTTAAAATTGTCTGTTTACATTCTGTCTGTCAACATTCACATTGTCTATATTATGACAATGTCGACATGTTGAAATTCTGTAGATTCTGTGACATTGTATTGCGCGTCTAGAAATGGATGTAATATAAAAAGAGTAGACCTAAGAGTATAAATGGATGTAATATAAAAAGAGTAGACTGAGATAAAGGTTGTAGATTGGATAAATTTTAGGGGAATTCCTGCAAAAAGACTCACATATTAGAAGCTCAGAATATACTGAGTCTCATCCTATACTTTAATGTGACACACATTATCAAATGTAATTAGTTTAAAAAATGCAGAAAAAAGTGTCACATGTAATAAAGGCAATATTAATATTGCTATGAAACTTTAAATTAATAAAATAAAACAATAGAAGAGGAACATTAAATGTGATGGTTTAGCACCTTACATCTCACATGTGTTAATTATTTGCGCATAAAAGAGCTGGTCCTCTATAAAGGTTTGTTGTATGCATATGTACATTCTGGAATAACTTTTCACCTGAAAGAAAATGTGCAAGTGGTGCCACTACTTATGTGTTTTCTGTATGCAGGGTACTGGCTGCTCTTTCATGTAGCCAACAAAATGCTGGAGAACTTTGTTTTGACCCTGCAATTTAGTTTACAGTAGCTAGGACTTGCCCCACTCAACTGTAATGTTCTGTACACATTTTAAATGAGCTCCACCTGCTGAGTTAACATGGTTTTGCCAAGGGGAAAATGTGCTCCTTTTTTTCTCTGCACCCAACTTTGAATCAGCCCCCATGGCTTAGATACAGTGTCTTGCATTATACATTATCTCCCAAAATACAAGAAGCCAAAACTCAATGTGGTGTCATAAAACACTCCAGGGTTTCCTTCTGCAAGGTCAGTTATCTGCCTCTCTATTCTGGTTCTAGGCTACCCAGCAGACTCTCAGCCCTTCCATGCGGCTTCACTCCACCTGCGGCATCCGCTCTGTCTCCCCGCACCAGTCGCCATGTCCCTGTCGTTCACTTATGGAATCTCCCTCCAACACCTGCATTTGGGTGCCACTATGACAGTCTGTATCATGGAACCTCTGAACCATCAAAAGGAGACCAGTATTCAACCACATGAAATCTGCAGCCAATTCCTAATGGACAACAGTTATAAATTCACTTCACTTTGAGCCAGTCAGTACCAGTGCAATGTTGTACACAGTCATACTGTGTTCTGATTCCTGAGCTCCTGTAAGCCTATTCTGTGCTCTCACCACTAGATTTACCAGTGCAATTTCCATCCTGCTGCACTGCCAGTTTTAGTCTGCTACTCTGGTTCCATTCCAGTCCACAGCAATTCCAGGTCCAGTCCAGTCCTCTGCTACTCCGGTCCCATTGCAGTCCTCATCTATTCCAGTCCCAATCCAGTTCCCTACTACTCTGGTTCCAATCCAGTCTAGAGCTACCCCAGGTTCCATTTGATCCAGTTCCTATCTGGTTCTAGCTTGGTCAAGACTACAATAGCTTTTCATCTATTATGTGCATGCCAGTAACAACTTCCTGGTTCTTAAGCAGATTCCGGCTGTTTCACCAGTGCCTCAATTTGCCATCAGCCAGTCAAGCAGAATCCGAGTTCAGAATCACTTTGGGGTACCGAGTCGAATTGAGTCCCAGTTTGGATCGTCCTGTGGTTCCAAACTCAGATTTAAAAACTGAACTTGGGTTTTGGATTGCATGCTAACAGGTCAAAATTATGTAATTTTAGCTGTTTTTCTATTTATTTATTTTTTAAATACAGAGCCAAAACCAAAACATGAAGGTGAATCCAGATCCAAAACCAAAAGAAGGGGGTTGGCTCACATCTCCACTTCCTTCCTATGTCTTTCCTGCTTCCTTGTGGTTAGGTGTATGTGGCAACAAAATAGTTTAAAACTTTTATATGCACAACTAGATAGCCTTCTTGAAACACTAGATGAAAATAATTGGCATACTATTTTCTGCAATGGGCTGCAAAGAATAAATATTTAACATCTTATAGAGGGGTTAAATTATTTACAACACAAAACATATCCAGTAATTCAAGTCAGTGAATTAAAAAACAGACACAAAAATATAAAGCAAATCTGTATCAATACATATGGGCACACAAATCTTCTGTAAACAGATGGATATCATAAACAAGATTCAACCATACCTAAACCTAACATCTTGAAACATAAATGGAAAGTTATATAATAAATGTGAGATGACTGCACTTTAAATCCACTCTGTGCCCCACCTCCCACATAACCATATTCTCATAAATATAAGCAATTTAAAATCTAAGAAGGGAATGGAGTTTTATAGTATAATACCCAGTAGTCATGTTATAAGGTGAAGATTATTGGAATGTCATCACAGTGTTTGTTGTAATTATTATTATTATTATTATTATTATTATTATTATTATTATTTTTATTATTATTATTATTATTATTATTATTATTATTATTATTATATTTTATTTCTAAGATGCCACGAAGTGTATATAGCTCTGTACAAGGGAATAAACAAAACATGTCAGAATAATAGAGAAAAAGCATAATACACACTAAATAACCAATGCTTAATTACAATTGATACAGTAAGTATAAAACATTAATACAGGTTGCGTCTCTGATATCCAAAATGCTTGGGACTAGGGGTATTTTGGATAACGGAATATTCCGTATTTTGGAATATTTGCATATCATACTGAAATATCTTGGAATTGGGACCCAAATGTACACACAGAATGCATTTAATTGTTATATACACCCAAATATACACACAGTCTGCAGGTTATTTTATACAATATTTTCAATAATTTTGTGGCTCAAACAATAATTGTGTACATACATAAAATTAAATTGTTTCCTGTACACCCTATTCACACAGCCTGAATGTGATTTTATATAATATTTTTTTAATAATTTGTGCCTTAGACAAAGTTTGTGTACATTGAACCATCAGAAATCAAAGGTTTCATTATCTCAGTCAAGCCAAAAAGAATCCGTACTTCAGAATATTCCGTATTTCGGAATATTTGGATATCTGAGACTCAACCTGTATAACATAACAATGTAGGTGAGTAATAAGGACATCCAAGGTGACCAAATGACAATCATTACAATTTCAAATAGGTAAAATAAAACTAAATTATTTTCAACTAAATTGTATAGCAGACAAAAGAGTTCAGCATAAGACAAAGAAGACAGGAGTTTCATACATGAACATAACATATATACAGAATAAGATAAAAGGATGCGGCTTGATCAAAATGTATACAGAACCAATTCAGCACAGGAGAATACAAGGACAAGTAAGAAAGATGGAAAGTGAACAGACATGAGACATAAGAAATAGTACTGTCGAAGACTTTGTCCATGAGAACTTAAATCCTAAATGTAGGTAGTAATAGGAGTCAGTGGGAGAAAAGTCATAGGCACAGCTTATTACTTGATGGTGATGAGGCCTGCATGGTACTGGTATATGGATGATGATTTGGCCTGGATGCTGCTGGAACATGAATGTTGTTATATTGTAGCATGGTCCAAGAGGGGGAGAAGTCTCTAAAGTTGCATTTGGACTTCACCTGATAAGCTTCATCATGGTAACATGGTGCTGAAGGAGCAGCCATGGTGTTATCTACAAAATGAACAGAATGCCATAGGCCACTATTAGCCAGTGGAGCAGCAAGAACCAACCTAACACCTTACTAACTCTCAGTCTCTGATAGGAATAGAGTCCATTAGCTGGCCAGGGGAGAAAATCCCATTCTGCTACCCAGTCTAGAGCTGTTGAAGATGCTGACAGAGGTGTTGACAAGAACTAGCCCTGTTTGAGCTACTGCATCAAAATTAAGAGATGGTGGAATGGAAAGCCAATGGCCATGGTGTGGCCCACGATGTTGGGCCACAGGCATCAGATACTGTATAAGTTGCAAAGATGGAAGAAACACATGATCAAATGCCTCGGGTCTAGGCAGGTCAGAATCATGTATGGGAAGGCAAGGCAGGTTTCTATCAGTAACATTTGCTGGGTTTAGGCAAGATGATGATCATCACAACCAGTCAGAGCTGGGCAATCCCAGTGCCTGATGATCAGGAGCGGGCCAAGTCTTGAGCCAGAATTAGACCACCATCTAGGAAGTCCTGCAACATCGAAGGCATGAAAATGGTCTGCTTGCAAGACTGAGTGGGTGCACACGAGTAAAAGAGCAGAGGAGTGGATAGATAGTGTGATCAAAGACTTGGTGAACATGGATTTTAGCTGAACTATAATAGAATTAGGAAATGCGGAGCTGGAGCTCCTTCAGATATGTCTGGACCAGCAGCCATCTTGACTTTGTCAATCTTTAATTTATCAGCTGCTGGATCCATTAAGTTCAATTGTCATTACTGTTCCCATTTATATTCCTGTGTGGCCTCCTTGGTGATCTTTACTGCCACAACTTCTGTAAACATGGGAAATAAATGTTTTGGATCTGTGACCAAGAGTTCCGATGAAAAATACAGGACATATTTCTACTCTGATACATGAAGTAACCATAAAAGAGACCATGCAGCATGAAAGCAAAAGCGTTTTTCAGAGCCAAAAGGTAAAAAAGTTAATTTAAGATAAATAATATAGGGCATTCATGGCTGCAAACAATGACTAGTTTATCTTTTAAGCATCCACCTTCACTGTCTGTCATTATTTCAACCATACAAAACCATTGCTAGATGCATAAAATGGCAATTTCCATTTTCATCTTTACAATAGCCACTCACTCTCCACACCAGCAGGTAAATTTATTGTTCCACTAATTTATGTTTCAAAAGTTCCCAACACTTTTTTGTAAAGCTTATTTGAGCAGGACCATCTTTATCTTGTTTTAATTTATTTTAAATGTTTGTATTATAGGTTAATTGTTTATATTATAATTCCATTAATGTATAGCTCTGTGAAATTATTTATAAAATATGTATTATTATTATTATTATTATTATTATTATTAATAATAATAATAATTTAATTTGTATAGCATTTTTCTCTAGGACTCAAGAAGATTTACATTAATCATGCACTTAATACAGAGTTTCAGATTTGCAGAAAATAATAATAATAATAATAATAATAATAATAATAATAATAATATATAAAAGCTTAGAAATTTGACTACCCACACAAGTGGCTCTAAAAGCACAATGTAAACATGTTTTCTTGTTTCATGTATTCATGGAAAAAAAGAGCATGTGCTATAAATAAAAACAAAAACAACACTTACCATTTGACTCTAGTACATGCTTTTAACTCACCAGCATGTTTAGAATGTGACATTGCTGCACACTTGCCTGATGAATTGAAAAAATAATAAATAAAAAAATATTATTACCCCTTTTACCCTTTAGGTTAACCTAATAGATTCTAAATTTAGTTCTGTGTTTAGAACATATGACTTAATATTATATCATACCATACTGTATATATCAATTTTGCAGTTGGCTGGCTGGTGGTTGCTACTATTTGCCCCCTTGTTCCTGGCTTGGGTCCTGGGCTGCTCTGGTCAGATCTATTACCCCCTAGCTCACTCTCCTCAGGTTGCGGGGTCCGATGCTCATAGATGCTGGGTGCGGTGCCTGTGGGTCCTCAGGTGGGGTCCTCCTTCTGGGCATCCTGGTCTGATGAGGGTGTCTGCACCAGGGTCACCAGGTCAGATGACAGATGCCAGGCAGTTCCGGACAGAGCTGAGGGTGCTGACACTGCTGATGCTGGTGGGAGCTACCCCCACAACCAGGAGTGTCAGAGCTGGAGATTCTGGAGCCAGCCCAGGGGTCAAGGTGGCTGGTGGTGGAGGTAATCAAGGCAGGGGAACCTGGAACAGTACCATCATCACCCTTGCAGGCAGAGGAGGCTAAAAGGGGTAAGAGAGCTGGCATACAGATGAGACTAAGGTCTGATCCATTTAACCCTTCACTCCCAAGTTTATTCTTAGCCAATATCAGATCTCTTCCTAATAAGATGGATGAGATAAGGCTAAGAATGGACTGCAATCAGTCCTTTAAAAACTGTTTCTTACTAGTATTAACTGAGTCTTGGCTAGGTGGTAACAACCCTGATTACTCCTTTTACCTGAGAGAACCTTGTTCCGGGCTGATAGGAGTTTAGAGTCTGGAAAGAAAAGAGATGGTGGGCTTTGTGCATATGTCCATGACAAATGGAGCTTGGATGCTGTTAAAATTGAGTCCCACTGTTCAGCTGGCAGGGAGCTTATGTTTCTGAAGTGTAGGCCATTTTATTTGCCTCTGGAGTTTTCTGTGGTCATTTTGTCCATGGTCTATATCCTGCCTCAGGCCAATGTCACTAAGGCCCTGGATATTTTGTTCACTTCTTTTAACAAACAACTGACTGTACATCCGGATTGTACCTTTATTGCCGCTGGTGACTTTAATCAGACTAAACTGAATTTTTTTTTTCCAAAGTTTACGCAGATCTACCAACGCATGCTAATAATACATTGAATCACATATACACTGACATCAAGAAAGCTTATAAAATCCCTCCTGTGCAGTCTGATCACCTATCCTTTTATTTGATGCCAACTTATCATTATTTCATCAGTCAGTCTGGGCCAGTTATTAGGATTCTTACTGTCTGGCCTGAGGTGGATTTATTGAAACTTCAGGGTTGCCTGGAATGTACAGTACTGATTGGGATTTGGTTTTGAGGAGGCCAGGGTAGGTTCTTATGATATAGTGGATGTGTTAGCTTCATTGGTCCTATTGTATTTGAATTGTTTTATGGAAAACGTTACATACAAAGAGACTATTTGTTTCTTCCCTAATGAAAAACCATGGATGAATGATGATGATGAGGTATTTTCTCTGTTGAGAGCTAGAGATAGTGCATTTAGATCTAAGGATTGCTTAGCTTATAAAGCAGCTTAGTCAAATTTGAAGAAAGGCCAAAGAGGCATATTCTAACAGGATCGAGTGTCATTTTAGGGAATCTGGTGACTCTAGGTCTATGTGGCAGGGGATTAAGCATTTATCCGATTACAAGGTTTCTGATTCAGATTTCTTAAAGGCAGGGAGGCCCTCAGTAGATGAGTTTAATAAATTTTATGCAAGGTTTGAGGAAGCTAATTATACTCATGCGGTTAAAAATTAGTGACCCCATTTAGTTAGTTCTTGGAACTTAATTGAGTCTAACGTTAGGTCTTGCCTGCGAAATACAAATACTAGGAAGGCTGCCGGTCCTGGCTGTATCCCAGGGAAGGTACTATGTGAGTGTGCGGACCAATTAGCAGGTATTTTCACTATAATTTTAAATTTTTCGCTTACTCAAGGTGTTGTCCCTAGATGTTTTAAAACTACTACAATCATCCCTTTCCCCAAAACCACATCTGTTTCTGTTCTAAATTACTATCATCCCATTGTCCTTACATCATTGATTATGAAGTGCTTTGAGTGATTGGTCTTGGATCGCCTTAAGGGTGGCATGTCTGGGATATGACATTATATAACATTATTTTGCACTAGTAAGGTGAAGATATTATATGGGAAAGAGTAATTTTAGCAAAGATAAGTGGATCTTGTTTGAAGTACTGATAGTCTTCACCATATTTGGAACTGTTGCCTAGTATCTGGGCTTGTGACATAGTGACATCCAGACATCCATAGCAAAAATGGAAAGTGTTCTAATGCTGTTTTAAAACAACTGCTGTCTATATTTTTGACCATTCTATGGGCCTAGGGTTCTCTCCTTACAACCCTATTGGTCAATATAGGTTTAGATAGCCTCAATTCACCTCCAGCACTGCAAGTGAAAGTCCTGCTTTGCTGTAACTGAATCTGCAATTCTGTGTAGTGTTACTTGTTGCTGACTCAGTTTGTCTTTTCAATTATGCTGACTTCTCCAGCCCTTGTTCTTGGCCTGTTCCAGGATTATGAGCTTGTCTGGTACTGTCCCTAACCCAGCAGTGTTTAACTGTTACTTCTTGTCTGCCATCAATACTAATTCAGCTAAGTTTAACTGTCACAGACTGTCTTCCTCTAGCCATGTCCCATATTAAACTGTTACTGTCTATACTATACAGTCAAATAGATTCAAAACATATAGCCATTTTGTAGAATGTGCATAAAGTGCATATATACATATGTGAAAATACAATAAAACTTAACATTTAATAGGTACGATAATATATTTGTGTACAAAAATGATTAAAAATCAGCAAAATATAAAAATGATACTGTAGATAAAGTAAGAAAATAATCTTAAAAATGAGAGCATACATGCAGATACATGTTGGTTAATGATAAGGCATATGTACTGTATGAAAGGCATGCACAGATCAAAGCTAATATGTGTTTCGCTTTGCTTTTTCATATATACTTTATCATAACTTTGGACTGCTTTTGTGCACATACTTGGCCATACAATACTACCAACTGGTCCACTACAAGAACAGCGTCTCTCCCATTGCCAGTTCAACCGTATAAGCAATATTGATTCATTGGAAAAGTTATATACATTAAGTGTCTATCTTTTATAGTGGCATCAACAGTGTTTGCTGATTTCATGTGAGCAGCCGGTACATGCAGCTGTGGTAAATGAGACACTGTTCTAATACTAACTGCGGAGCACCTAAAACAGCTTAATAATCGGGCAGACATATTTTCTTTGTTATGAACCTGGACACATATCTATGTTTTATTTATGTTTTATTTATTGCATGGCTAATTGCTCTACATATATTACATGGATCCTCTGCCCATCACACTAGTGATTTAATTGTCATTATAGTGTATTAATAAAGACAACATTTTATTTCATATTTATTTTTATAAAACATTATATAGATCAATTTGGGGAACACTGATTATAATGTATACACTATTTGCATTAAAGGCATTTCAAACCTTTTTATCTAACTGAATTAGGTTATATCACTATGATATTTTGAGTGGCCATTCAATAACAATTTTAACACCATACACTTTATATGCGACACACTATATATTCTAACTACTTATTGAATGTTTATGTATGCTGGCTAATAATGTATTCTACTCATTCATAAAAATAATTTACACTTTCTCAGTTGTCTATTGTTACACTTTCCCAATGGTCTATTATTGTATATAACCACCAGACACGCACATTCTCTACTAATGTTATATACTGGGCATAGTATGATGTACAGCTCTCCTTTTTATATTCTTTTCTTACTGTACTTTGTCTATTTTGTTTAATATTTTGCTGATTTTTTATATATTTTTTCACACACATATCTTAATTAATATACCTATTAAACGTTAAGTTTTATTGTATTTTCACATATGTATATAGGAAGTTTATGTACATTCTACAAAATGGCTATCTGATTCAAATCTATTTGACTGTATAGTGAATTATATGGGCCTAAGAATAGGACACATTGTGGCAAATAACTATATAGTAGATTACTATTTTGAATCCATATTTGGGTTAACTTCAGGATATGAATAATACATTTCTCTGTGTGATCCTACCTGTTTTATTGTAGTTACTACCATTGACCCAGCATTATGAAATCAGCCCTGATCCAGCATTGTCTGTGTTTACAGTATAATCTTTTTCTACCAGCCCTGACTCAGGATTGTGTTATCTACATATTTGTCTGCTGCCAGTCCTGATTTTTCTAGCTCTGGTATGCATTCTATCTGTGTCCTGTCACTTGTGCTCACTATTGGAACATCCTGCATAATGACCTGTCCTTCTCAAAACCTTGAAAATACCTTGTAGTGATAAACCCTGTGGTTGAAGGGGATGCAGTCAGGAAGCCGATGGTTGAAATGCCATCTGTCGGCTTCCCAACTGTCTAATCTCTGCAGGGGTCTAATGACAGGCTTCAAAATTCTGCTGCCTGTCATTTTACCTATGCCGGGAGCCTGACGCCCAGCATACTGATTGAAGATAAGCCGGGCACTGGGCATGGACAGCCGTGGGAGGTGGGTTAGGTTAGGGGCTCCCTGGGGTGGGGGGACTTAGGGTTATGCACCCCCTCAGAAGGGCTAGGTTTAGCCTAGAGAAAAGGGGGGTTAGGCACCACCGGGGGAAGGTTAGGGTTAGGCACTCCCTGGGAGACTTAAGATTATGCTGCGGGGAATTGGGGGTTAGGTTTAGGCACTTACTGAGGGGGTTAGGGTTAGGCACTTGGGAGGAGGTTAGGGTTAGGCACCTCTAAAGGAGGGTTAGGGTTAGGGTGGTGGGGTTAGGTTAGTAATAGTTGAAATATTTACCTGTCGGGAACTTCACTGCCGATCTCCGCCATCAGGATTGAAACCGCCGGACATGTGTCTGGTGGTATTTCATACTGATCCTGGATGAAGACCTGGGAACATTCTAGTATTAGTATGTTTATATAGTTTTAATAGGAAGTTGGCTTGCTTAAGGTGAAGGATTCATGAATCAGAAAAAAAGAATCTTATCACCACTCTATAGTTATTGCCTTAACAAATTTAGATGCAATGGTGGAGATAATGGAATAAGGTCAAGTTAAATTAAAGTTGTTGTGGTTGGAGAAAGGAAATAATGATTTGGAGAAACTAAAGATGAAAAGGAAGCTGTGGTAGAGTAGATTTGGTATAGGGAGTGCAGATCACAATGAGTGGGAGATGAAGTTTGCTGGGATAGATGAAATTAGAGAATTTCAATGTCAATTAGAATGTTAAAATCAAATTGAACGAAGGTACTGTAGGTAGGCAAAAGATTCAGACATATGTGAAACTGTCAGTGAAGCTGTGAATGACTTAACAGCCTGGACAAATAATAACAGCACAATTAACATAATGGTAAAGAGAAAAGGATCATGTGGACTTCAAAAAATAGAAGGGGAAGGCTACATTGGAGTGTAACTTAAAAGGTGTGCTTGGAGTGAGTACAGTAGGATGCTGGAGTGAGTACAATAGGATGCTGCTACTCTGATAGGTTGTCTGTCTCTGGGTTAGGGAGTATGGTTGAATGAGCATGCCCTTTAAAAAGGAATTGCAGGCATGTATAATCAGAGAAGGTATGCAAGGTTTCTGTAATGACAAATGGGTTGGGGGATTTTTAAATGAATTGATCATAGCTGGATGTAAATTTGTATTACAAGTATACTGTATATAACATTCCAGAGTGCACATGGAAATGGAAAAAAGGCTTGTGGAGATGTAATTTTAAGGTCAGAGTTATTGGACGTAGATGTGGAAGGGATATTTTATGATGAAAATATGAGACAAGTGAGGGCAGTAGTCTAGCTTTCCTATTTAATTCAACTCACTGATGTTTAAATGCAATCTTTATTAGGATGTATTGATTTCCTTCATTATAGTATTCAAAACAAAATAAAATATTTCTGCAGTTTGTATTAATGAAACACTCATTTGGACCCTCCATTATTCTACTTTGAAAAACGTGCACTATTATTTTATAATCAAATTATTAAATTTGAACCTCTAAACAACCTCTAGCTATGGTTGCTGATTACTATTAAAGCCACAGTTGCATCTTGAAAATAAAGAAATGATTGCCTATATTTGAAGCAGTTTTAAATATTGCATTCTAGATTCTAATTTAAGCCTCATTGGACATTTAGATATTCACTATCAAGTCAACTAACCCTGCTGTCTCCATATCTGAGTAGTGAATTAATGTATATATTACACATGACTCGCTACAGTGCGTAACCCTCCTATGAATCCTTCCACAAAATCTCATTCACTTACACATCTAATTATTTTCCCAAACCATTGCTCCATCAACATTTCCATAAAAATAAGATATATATTCACATTTAGGATACCTAGTTCGCATAGAGTTAACTTTCAGTTCTATAAATTCAAATACTTCCTATACTTTAGAAGAGGTGTGAACTGAAAATTAGTTACCTGAATAGAGGATTTAAGGGCTATATTCATATAATATAATTATGATATTAGACATATCAATTAATAAATGTTCTACAGTATCAAATTTAACATTATCCTGGAAGGATAATTGGTAAGAGGAGAAGACTATTTTTCAGCTGACCAACTTACATTTTTTAATGGACAGATTTAGTTACATGCATTACCCCAAAGGAACAACAATTTCCTTATCTTTTTCATGTTACAAAAATAATGATTAAAAGAAAATGGTGATACATATTAAGTGATCCCTTTACTTATTTATGGTATGGCAAAACCAACTTCTGGAATAATCTTCAAGGATCAATTTAAGACAGGATTCATCCTCCTTCCATTAACATTTTACATATTATCTTAATCTGTATTTTCATTTCTTTTAGTATCTAAATATAGATTAAGATCTAAGAAGTGTAATTAGCTGTGTACAGAATATTACATTTCATATTTTCATCTACACGTTTCCTGTAGTCACCATTTCACTAGTAACATATCCTGTTCCTTCTGCTACAGATGTGTCCTCATACACCTAGCATCTTTACGCCATAGGGCGTGAGACACCCGATATGTCTGAGACGCTCTGAGTGGTGTTCAAATCGCAGATGCACCAAAAAACACTCGAAATGTAATAGAGACCCTGGGCTGTGACTTTACTCGCACAGGAATTAGTTTTAAAATGTACAAAGTAACAGATGAAGCTCAACAGAACTTGGTGTGAGAAAAAGCCGTGGCCCCTGCAGTGTAGCATTTCGTATAGAGATTGAGACTCATTCGTACACAGATGTTCAAATGACGCACATCAAATTACGATCTAGCAAAGTAGTTTTGTCGCTTCCAGTTATTACATTTATTAGAGATGAGAGGTTCGGTTTGGCTCGGTTAAGTTCAGGTCTAAAAAAAACTAATCTTATTGTCTATCCGACTATCATGTGTTTTGGATAGCAAATAAAATAAATCCAAACTTGCACTAATTTGACGTAAAGAACCAAGTAAAATTTAACTGCTCATCTCTAATATTTATGCAAATAAAATGCACATTTTGAGCAAATTGATGGATGTGGCCGAGTCACCCAAAACTTGGTTCCACAGTGTAAAATAACACATCTGAAGTTCATCTACTTAATAACAATATTCCAAAAAGCAATGTACTTTGCATTACATTCAGAGTACTTTTTTATTGTTTTAGGAATAAGTACCTTGGAATTTTGTAATTTTAATTTTAGGACATTATTTAGTATGTATATATATATATATATATATATATATATATATATATATATATATATAAATATATGTATACAATATATTACCCAGTGGGATAGGTCCAAGCAGACATCACATAGCAAGGCATTCTTTCAATCATCCTGGTAGGAAGCAGTAGATGGTGTACATGGGTGTCTCTACTTGCATAACTGGTTCGGGAGATAAGGATAGGAGAATCCAACATGCAGTTCAATGCATTTCCATGTGGAATAAACCCTCACCTTCCTCAGGACCAAGCCTTGCTAATTGATGTCTGCTTGGACCTATCTTACTGGGTAATACTAAGCTTTTCTACTTACTGGATAATAAACCGGAATTATCAAAGATTAATCCAACCGTACTAACAACTTTGAAAGAAGTGACTCATACAGGACTTTTTTGGGGGTCACTTGAATAGAGCACTATATTGGAGCAGTTGCACACTGTTTTTGTTTTGTTTTTTTGTTCTTCATTAACGGGTTTATGAAGTATGTTACCAACTCTGCAAGCAATCCTTTTTTAGTATGTTTAACTGTAATGTGTTATTTTGCTTTGCATTATTAATAATAAATGTATGTTTTTTACATTGACCAAGCCGTATATGAAATTTTATTGGATCACATGTATTGGATACCCACTAACGCTGTTCTTCTCCTTTTAAGTTATTTCTTTGATTAAGTAGTCGAATCACCATCCTTTAAACAGCTGCTAATTGACAAGCACCACTCCTGCTATCAATTTATTTTTTTATACATGTCTCAGTATGATTAATGACATTGCCATTTCACAAGTTCTGACTTCCAAAAACAGTAGCGTCTCTGGGTACCTAACTTGAATTGTCTTAGCATTTTAACTTTGCTGATCTATTTTCTTATACAATGGCAATGTTCACTTAAGTGTTACTTTTCTATAATTTGTCTCCTTTCAATAAAGTAGCTGCATGTTGCATGTTGGCTTCTACACAGCCAGACCAATATATGAAAATGTATTTTGGCAAATATCTAATAATGGGTTATGGATCCTGTTACTCTAGTTGTCCTAATTGCTATTCTGTTTTCATGATGATGCAAAAGGATCAACATTTATACATTAGTAGTAGGTATTAGGGCAGTGATGACCAACTAGTGGTTCTTGGCTACCTTTGATGTTGCTTGTTGCAGCCTCTCAGTATGTGCTTATTTGTAAAGTATCCAGCTGATCCAGTACAGCTCACCCAGCTGTGACACATGTGCACAGGACATATTGCTGCTGTCTTTGATTGGTTAAATTAAATGTTAGACATTGCAAATTCCTGACTGATTTTCACATTTTAAAACTCTATTGATTAATAGACTCTGCACTTTCCTTTCTCCAGTATGCCCCCACTCATTCAGCAACTCTGATCCTGTCTGTCTGCCCTTCTAGGGTTTTGTCTGCTATTATTACTGTCTGTCATTCAGTTGCAATTTCCCCAATGTACTGCCTGTTTGAACTTATTGGCCTTTATTTAATAGTCTGCAAGTTACAGGCATGGGATTTATTCCATTGAGTTAGCCCATAATTTTAAAGTGGCAATAACTTAAAAAACAATAACAGCTAACACCAGAATCAATAAGTATGCAACTTATGGGCTGTTACATAAGGGCTATTGTATTGTTTGTATGTTTGTAATATCCCTGTATGGTGCTACATACACTTTTTTGGTGACATATAAAATGAGAATAATAATAATAATAATAATAATAATAATAATAATCCTATATATAAAATTCATTGGTTTGTTTGTTTGCCCAACCAGTTATGCATTTAGACACCCCACCACTGAATGGGATAAAACCAATGCAAGGTGGAACAGTTAGATCCTGGCCAGGTTTTAGGGGGGTTTTGGTCTCAGTAGTACCTCCCTTTGGTGTACGCTGGGCAGAATTTTGAGCAGGGGAGCCTGTTCTGAGCCTTCCACTGGATGGGTTTGGAAGAAGACTTCACAAAGTGGTAACATTGGATCTCAGAAGATATACTAAGGTTTGAGGACCCAGTCGGACCTCCTGTTGGTGTACGCTTGGCAGAAATTTGGGGTGTCAATTGGTCTGGCATGCCTAATGAAGTGGCTGGGGTCCCGGAAATAATGAGAGTAGACTGCTGAAGCCACACTAATAATAATAATTGTAAATGATAAAGACAATCTAAGCCAATTTAAAGCAGCCAGTCATTGTCGTCATCTTCGTCATCATCAGTTAGTATTTTGCAACAGGGGTTTTGTAACAGCCTCCTGACAGGTATTTATGTTGTGGTCTGTATTGGATACACTTGAATGAATGAACACTCCCTTACTGTATTCAGCAATGCTTGCATGAGGCTCCATTCATTCTGCTTCTAAAAGCATTAGCAGGTGTCAGCTCAAAATGCACTGAATCTGTATAGGTAACAATGTATAAGAATTTTATATATGGACATTACAAAAAAGCACAATTTCCCAAAAAAATGCACTTATGCTCTACATTGCATCAACCACTAGGGATGAAACTGTACTATTCATATCATTATACACAGCCAACATTACATAGCAAAGAACAAAGCTGCAGGGTTCTTGTATCTGGGATTCATCTTCACCCTTACAATTGCTGGTTAATGGTAAGTTCTCCAGAGATTGCCAACTTGAAAACTAATTGAAGAATGAATCCGCTTTATGACTTAAAGCGTCTTATCTCCTTTCAATTCAATATAGATAAATCTTTATCTATTATGGGAAGGTGCACTCGGGAATAAAAATAAACAGAAGAAAAGAGAAAAAGTATTCCCATAACGGGACACTCACAGAATAAATGTGTTACTCACTGTAATATAGTAGTAGTATTCCTAATACAATAGTGACTCTTCGTATTGCTCAAAAATCTCTAAAATTTAACCTTTAATAGATCTCTAAAATTAGGTCAGTAAAATATATTTTTAATCTTTTATTATGTTTTGTTTTTTATATGTAACATAATCTGACATAACATGTGTGAAAGTGAATTAAAATTCTTAACACCAACCACATTTTTTGTGTTTACTTTCAAAATGTTACTTCATGCTAAACATTAATTTCTTTGTACGCTTGATAGATGTCTGTAGATCAAAGGACCAATAGTGTTTGTATATTTTTCACATTATTCATTTACCGTGGTATATCAGGGATTTCTTTACTTCGTCACCACTGCTATAGTTTGCAAACATACACGTAGACATAAAAAAAATTAGTAGATATCGCGGGTCCTATGTACTCATTTGAATAGTCCAGATGTCTGATAAACATCTATCATAGTCATTAGGACAGTGTATTCAGTAATTAGTATCTTTGCATACTAATCACTGTGCACTACATGTCTCCTATTAATAACCCCACAATAGTTTTATCTTATGGGGCGTGCACACACACACATACACACACAGACCTTTGCAGTAGTCTCATGAAATTATAATGGTATGTACTGAGGGTCACTTGTAATCACTTGCATAGCCCAGACGTCTAATAGACATCCATCACATTCGTTAGGTATGCATGATCTGTGGTTTTTTTATTTTACAAGCACATAGTGCATGCTAGAAGCCATGGACCGCATGTCTCTCCTGACACGCGTTTCGCTGGATCACTTACTCCTATGAGTATATATGTGTTCAACTGTCTCTATTCATGATAACGGAGGGTTGAAGTGTGTAATTTATGTCTATGTGGATGTTTGCAAACTATATCAGTGGTGACCAAGTAAAGAAATCCCTGATATACCACGGTTAATTAATAATTAAAAAAATATACAAACACTATTGGTCCCCTGATCTACAGACATCTATCTAGCATACAAAGAAATGATTGTTTAGCATGAATTTACATATTGAAAGTAAACACAAAAAACATGGTTGGTGTTCATAATTTTAATTCACTTTCACACATGTTATGTCAGAATATGTTATATATAAAAAACAAAATGTAATAAAAAGATAAAGAAAAATATTTTGCTGACCTAATTTTTAAGGATCTATTAAACACTTAACTGACTATTTTTTTTCAAAAAACTTCTACAAAATTGACATTTTTTTATGATTGAATTAGGTCAAGAACATCTTTATAATACTTTTCCAGCACAATTATATAGAAATCATTTTTGAAACACCGTATACCATAAAAATAGCAATTTTTATGGTATACTGTAGTGATGGCCATTGACAACTCTACCATCAGAGGCCAATGGGTTCAACCATCGACAGAAACTATTGATGGTTTGAGACCGCAGCCACTGAAGTTTCCTTATGGTTTCCTGCCATAGTTGGTGCAGCAGCGGTGCCTGTCAGCGATGGCAAAAACATTTGTCATAGACTATCAATGGTTTGCAAACCATTTATGGTCAGTGGCCATCCATAGTTTACTGTATAGTAAACTATACCTAATCGGAGGCCCCATATAGAATCTTGATCGATACGTGACCGCCATAATAAAAATAAAATTACATCAATGTTAAAAATTAAAAAACATACAAAAAATTGTAAAAAATATATATATATATATATATATACACATGTCAGTCACACAACTGCAGCTGTGCCAGGGGGAGGGCCGGGGACACAGATTAGCCACCCAGATGAGATGGCTGGCCGAGCCAACACAGCACCAGTAGGAATGGGGAGTGGGTGGCTGGTGGGGGGATGGCTGGAGGCACAGATCAGTGGTTGTACAGGTAAGAGGGGTGGCCAATCAGCTGCAGCACCAGGAGGAGTGGGTGGGCACATATTAGCCACCTAGATTAGGGATGGCTGAGCCATCGCAGCACTTTGAAGATGGCTGGGCACACACAGATTAGCTGTCCAGATGAGGACTGGCCGAGCCAACGCAGCGCATGGGGGATGGCCGGGAGGTCCCTCTCATGTTGATAATCTTCCCACAGCCGCCTAGTGGGAAGATGCAACCATGTCAGGGAAAGCCCAGTCTGGTATGGTCGCATCTGAAGTGTCCGTGCCAGGCAAGTGGTTAAAGGTTATATTTTAGAGGTTTTTGTGCAATAGAAAGAGTCACTATTGTATTAGGAATACTACTAATATATTACACATTTGATCTGTGAGAGCCCCATTACAGGAATACTTTTTCTTTTTTCTTCCAGCTACAAAACTAGCAAGCAAGCAGATCAAGTGTATAGAGAACACTTGTAGGCAGAGGTGCCAAAAGGGGGGAGAGCGTGTTCTAATTACCAGGGCCTAGCTTGTTCAAGGGGCCCAGAAGGTGTCCATGCCAACTGCTGATAGGGGGCAAATATGCCCTTTTGCAGCCGCTTCCCTCAGTATTACCCAAGCCCAACATATATCTCAAAGACCCTGCTAGGACAGACTGCAGTGTGATTCATTCAGCTTCTGTTAGACTAGTCATGAGTGTGGGGGTTATTTAAATTTTTTAAACATTCATTTAAGTGATGTTAACCAGATTCTTTTAATGCAACTGACTGGAATGTATATTGTAAAGTAATATATATTGATGTATATATGTAATTATTTAATTTCAGCTCACCTCTCTTTAACTACTGAAAGAATATAAGCATTTTCTTCTCATTTATTATATTTTTATCAAGTATGTCATAACTTATTTTTGCATTTATTCAGCTATAACACCACCTTACACTGAGTTCATGTTGATGTACTTTTTAAAGTTTAAATTGGTTTTCTGATTACTTTTTTTGCTGATCACTAAGCAGATTGCTGGTATACTTGACCTTAATTTAAAAAAGCTGGCCCCTGATTGATACATTCGGATAGAAATGTTAATGACATTGAAGGATAATTTTATATCAGTTGTGATGGATCGCTTATAGACAAAGTGTGCAGTGAATTTTTGTTCTTATAATAACAATACACATTCAGATAATGTTAAAGAAGATGAAGATTAATATGACTAAATATTACTGTTATAATTACATTGAGTTTCTCTGCCTGTTTCAAGAGTACTGTAGATAATAATGTTAATTATTATAACATAAATTAAACTTATGGGAAGTGATGAAGAGTGAGCACTATGCCCATTGATGTGACAATTATGAAGGAGCTGCAAATGCTTACTTAGCTAGCCTGGGATGTAGTTAATATACTGGTGGCTGGGATGCTGATGCCTATCTTTAGCCCGTCGACAAAATCCTGATAGCTGCAATCCCGAACAAAGGTAAGCAGGGCCCTGTAAGATGTTACTTGTGGGGGGAGGGTTAGTTTTAGTGTACCCAGGGGGAGATTAGGGTTAGGCACCCCCCTGGGGAGGGTTAGGCATTAAGCTTATGTACCCCAGGGGGAGCTAGGGATAGGCACCCCCCTGGGAGGGTTAGGTTTGGGGTACAGGAAGGAGAGTTAGGGTTAGACACCCCTGGGGGAAGGTTAGGGTTAGGCACCACTAAGGGAGGGTTAGGGTTAGGGGGGAGAGGGGTAGGGTTAGGGTACTTACCTCCCCTGTCAGTATCTTCAACCTTCAGTATTTGGGCATTGGGACTTCATACCCATTCCGCTAGCCTAACAAATGCAAATGCACATTTGAAGTGTGGAATGTGTTATTCATGTAGTATTATTATTATTACTATTATTATTAATAATAAGAAACTTTATAGGACACCACAAGTGGTCAGCAGTGCCATACAGTATCAGCAGGGCCAGCAACATAAATCTTGGAGCCTTGTGCGCACAAATCTTTTTGGGGCCCCCTATCCCCTTCAAGTAGGTACATGCAGGTTGGACATTGGCTCATTCCCTGTGTCTGTCTAGCCTCATCCCCAACTGTGTCTTTCAGCCTCATCCTCATCGGTGTCACTCCAGCACCATCCGTGTCTCCAGTCTCATCATCCTGTGTGTCTCCATCTCCAGCAATCCACTCATCATCCCTGTGTCTCTCAGCATCAATATCATCTGACCCTCAGCTTTATCACTCACCCTGTGTCTCTCAGCTTCATCTGATCCACGGTCTCCCAAACTCATTCTGCACCCTGTGTTTCTCAGCCTCATTCCCTACCCTGTGTCTCTCAGATTAATTCCCAGCCCCTGTGTCCAGCCTTTGTGTCTCTCAGATTCATACTCCAGTCCCTGTGTCTCTCAGCTTCATTCCCCAGCCCCTGTGTCTCTCAGCTTCATTCCCCAGCCCCTGTGTCTCTCAGCTGCATTCGCCAGCCCCTGTGTCTCTCAGCTTCATTCCCCAGCCCCTGTGTCTCCCCAGTCCTGTGTCTTCAGCTCCATTCCCACTACATCTGCAGCCCCCCACTGCCCAACCCATAATTCTTTAGCCCAGTCAACACTTACCTGGTGCCTGATGTTCCTCTTCCCTGGTGGCTTAGGCCCAGATCCTTTCTGTTCCAGTGTAGTGACATCATATTTTCACATGCACTGTGCCCAGCTGCCATCCTCTCTCCCTCCTTCTATGCCTTTGCTTTGATTTTAGTAGTGGCAGAGGCAAGGAGGACACATGGACAGGTCTCTTGAGACTCCTGAGGGGCCAGGGCCCCTCAGAATCTCAGGGCTAGGTATAAGTGTCCCCTTTGTACATGTCACTGGGCCTGAGTATCAGCCCTTTTCACCAAAAATTAAGAATGGGTGCAGGAATGGGCATTCTCAGGCACAGTAAGAACATGTTCAATCACATTTGGTCCATGTACACCTGCAGTTTAAAATATATACACTCTATAAGAGGCCTCCAATTACCATCAGCTCTAGGCAGATGTAAATACACATCATTTTTATGATGGAAAGCAACATGACCTCATTGATCATTATTGGATTATAGCTGAATCACCAGATCTCCAGAAAAACTGCCACTTTAATATACCCAAAACTCACAAATTAATTATGAAAAGCTCCATTTAACAGGCAAGTTTTGGAGTTGGTGAGGGTTGATGTGAGGATAAAGCAAAGATATTGAAGGACATGGTTATGGTAACAATCATCAGCACAAGTTTAATAAATTAGTGATTCAGCTGGGTCATAGGTAAAACTAGATAAAGGGTGTGGTGAGTGGGATTTTTAGTAATATGTTGGACTTCATTTTTGAGTACTTAGAAGCCATTGAAGAAGTCAATGGGTTTATCAATAGATAATGGGGTTATCAATAGATATGTTGAAATCACCAGGAATGACAATTAGCATTTCATGTGAAGGATGTGTGAAAACCAGGAAGCAATGTATATTAGCCTCTAACACAAATGCATCTGCGCTGGCCACATTTTCCTGATAATTTTGCTTCCTGGTTTTCACACATCCTTCACATGAATTGCTAATTGTCATCCTGAAATAATTAAAAGAGGAAGATGATAGAAGGGAAGATTAAGGACTCTTACTTTTATTAAGTGCAGCTTTGCTGGGTTTAAAAATTCCAGGACATCACAGGCACCAAACCACTGCATTGACTAATAAGCAAGTTTGATGAGGTTTTGTAAACCCCATCGATGTCCATCTTTTTTTATGGTGGTTTTTTACTTGTTTTATTGTGGCAATAGTCAAATTCCCATGGAAAAAAACACTATACAATTTCAGGCTACTGTAAATCACCGTAATGCGTCTGCATCTATTTGGCTAAACAGAAGGAGAGGAATCACAATACACTTAAAATGAGGACAATCATTATGATTTAATTAAGGACAGGGGTATCATGAGGGCAGTGCTGCTGGAGCTCGTGCTCCAGATGCCTGCTCCAGGCCAGGGCCCAGTAAGAGGCTCATGAAAGAAAATTGACCCTACAGCCACCACTGACTGCTGAGGACCACAGCCTCTTGGCACTAGGACCCAGTGGCTCTCCATGGAGGCACAAAACCTGACATGCACCTTTTGTGTATGCACATGTCACCACCTCGTCTTTCCTCCACATTGTGCAGCAAAAAAAGAACCAGGGCAGGCAGGCTATCAAATTAGGTAAATTGGAAGGGGCCAGGGAGGTGTTTTTTTCTTGAGGTGACACAGGAGGCTGGAGTGACCTGAGGAAGGAGAGGCTGCAGACACATGGGGCTGGAGAGTCTGGAGTGACAGGGGGCAAGAGAGGCTGGAGAGACCTGGGGCAGGAGAGGCTAGAGAGATGGGGCAGGACATGCTGTAGAGACATGGGTCAGGAGAGGCTAGAGTGACATGGGGCCAAAGATGCTGGAGTGACATGGGGCAAGAAAAGTTGGAGTGACATGGGGAAAGAGAGACTGGCATGACATGTGGCAAGAGAGTTTGGAGTGACATGAGGTAGGAGAGGCTGGAGAGATATGGGGCAGGATAGTCTGGAGAGACAGGGGCAGTAGGGGCTGGTGTGAAATTGGGCTAGAGGCTGGAAAAATGGGACTAAAGTGACAGGAGGCAGGAGACTTGAATGATGGGGGGAGAAGGCTGGGGTAACACAGGGGCAGAAGGCTGGAGAGACACAGTGGGCAGAAGGCTGGAGAATACAGGGCAGGAGTCTGGATTGACAGGGGATAGGAGGTTGTAGAGACAAAAGGCTATTGTGAGAGGGGACAGGAGGCTGTAGAGATGGGATAGAAGACTGGAGAGACAAGGGGAAGGATTCTGGAGAGACAATGGGAAGGATGGAGGGAAACAGGGCAGGAAGGGATACATTATTAAGCTTTTACCTCTGGTGTATGATGATGACATTTGTTATATTTCTACATAAACAGGCACCATCCAAACCATGTGATCTCCTAGATGAATAGTGAATACTGACTGAAGACACAATCTACCCTGGGTGGATGAATTTCTTCAGATGGTTCTTATTGCAGAGAAACCTCTATTTAGGTAAGGTATATTTTTAATTAGTACACACAAAAAACAGTATCCTAAACTCCACCATTAGAGTCCAAGTTTTAAGAATATCCATGTGATTTAGTGTAACCATCTGGACTCAAGCTTGGGTATCCTTAAACCCTGGACTATAATGTGGAGTTTGTGAAATTATGTTCTGAAGGGTTAGCAATCCAAAATGGCAGCCTCCACTGCTCCTTTCCAACTGCACCTGGTTCAAACCCACATCTCTCTTACTCTGTTCTACCTCTCAAAGCTGAGGTCTGTCCTATGGCTAATCTCCTGTGTGCAGTGGGGACTGCATACAGGAGATCAGCTGTCTGAAAGAACTCATCTTTACAGAGAGCTAACAACTCTTTCCCATTATTACAGGTTTAGGCCTGATTAATACCAATAATAGAGAATAGTTATTATAGTAATTTTTTTGCCCCTTAATGCTATTTTTATTTCCTTTTAATGTGCCCCCACATGCTGGAAACACCCCCTCACTGGCACAATTGGTGGGTGCTATACTATGCACATGCTCTGGACACTATAACTACATGCAAGGGCTTTAACTAGGAGTGACCGTGCCACCGCACAGAATGCAGGGCTCTGTGGGTAGCACCACTGCTGCCTCCACAGTTCCAGCATCTGGAAAGAATGGTGCCTGAAATGGCACCCTGCAGCCAGAGTCACTATAACACTTTAGCCTGTATTGCTGCCTTCATTTCCAGACCCAACCACTACTCCCATGTGGCCCTGCTCCTTACCTTGTCCACTCTCTCCTCCTTTGCAATTTCACTCACAGGTCAAGCCATAAAGAGCTTTGTCTCCAGCAACCAGAGCAATGGCCGCTGGTCCTTCCCCAGTGCTCACATCTGGACACTGTCATCCTGCTTTGCAACAGCCAGCTGGAGCCATAAACTGGGGCACGTAGCTGTGGTTGAGTGTGGCTTGTCCCCTGCACTCTGAAGCTGTACTGGTGCTTTGTTCAGAGACAGGTGATTTGGAGGTCCAGAGGAGTTGTTTAATGTACCATAGTGGCTGTTTTGGTTACCCAACCGGGTGTACCGCCTCCTGGATGGTGGCTAGGTTAGTGGAGTGCTATGTCTGTGGATGCGTGTTGTGTAGTGTGTTTTACTGTGTAATATGCTGTGTAGTATACTTGGTAACATTTGAAAAAGCACTGGTTTCACTTTTACCTTCTGAAGAGGAAGCAGGCAATGGAACCTCCCTTGAAGCCTGTGCCAATGTGAGGGCACTAACCTTCCTGTCAAATTCATTCATCCTCCATCTCCTCTCAGTCTGCAGAGCACATAGTCTTTTTATTCATGGGAATAGCTCTAAGTCACAGACACCGTCTAGCCCATGTATTAGAATACTATGTCCCATTTATTTCCCAATGTCATAGAACCATCATCTCCACACATATATATATGCTCCCTCCCCACAAGACCACACCCCTTTTTTGGTTGCACATGCTGCCTAATGTCACAATCTTCAAAATTGGGGGGTGTCGATGGTCTTTTTGGTACAGGGCACTAAAATGTTAAGGCTCTACTACACTTATGGAGGCAGATACAGTAACAATGATAATTCTTTCATTGGAGAAACACTGTTTTAATAATATATTAAGGGTAAAATATAGTTTCATTTTATTTAAGACGCAATATCATTTATTAATTATATTTTAAGGAACATATTCATTAATCATTAATTGGTGTTTAAAATATTTTCATGACAAATTCAACAATTATTTTATGGTTATAATAATGGTGCCCACATCATAAAATAATAATAATAATAATAATAATAATAATAATAATAATAATAATGATAATAAAAAAAAAAATTGGTATAAAGTTGGAGAGCACTACTGTGCAGATTCCATGATGCTCTATTAGGGAGGCATCAGAACATAATAAAGATACCCATGCGCATCACCATCTTGTCACTGTGAAGAAGTGGGACACAGACGTGTTTCACTTAGCTTAGTGAGACCCTGCATTATAATGCATTCCTCAGTGCCATTTCAACTTGCATCCTGCACCACAACCAACATACTGTAGAGTCACCACCTGCTGGTCTGTATGCTCCGTTCAAGCTCTGCTTCATGCTGAGAGTCTGTAGTGTGTATAACTGGGAGTACATGTGTACATCCACATTACTGCTAAAAAAAAACACTCCACTTGTTAAGCACTGAGCTGTTTCATGGCTGAAATGCCCAGCAGCACACAGATGCCATTAGACATATGCAGGCACAGAGTGAAGACAGCACAGAGTGTTAAGCTAAATACTGAAGCTGCATAACTATGTCAGTGTGCAGCATACACATAGGAGCTATACCTATAATGGAGTTCATTATACTAAAAGGTGCAGAAAACTATACTACAAATAAATTTGCAATGGATACAGAATTAAAGGATGAAATATTGTGGAAAGTAACAGTTTACACAGGTGATGGTCCGAGTCCAGAAGATTTAGAAAGAACTATGGGAACAATTGGCTTAAGTGTTGAGTAAAATGTATATTCTTTCATACATGGAAAAGTGTCAAGAAAAGGCATGTACAGCACTCCAGGCAGAGTATGAGGATGGGGTCTAATGAGAAGAATTAATCTGGTGTGTATTGTATAATATATCATATGTGAATATATGCTATGTGAATGCACAAGTCTGAATGACTACAGTGATAACATAATGTTCCTATCCCAGCAGATTACATCTGTTGGAGTCTAGGTAGATAATGAAGAGATTGGCATGGAAATGCTACAGAACTTAACATTTGAGGTTGACTTTCTGGTAATGGCACTGAAAGCAAACACAGCAAAGCTATTACAGTATGTCAGTGCTGACATAAAAAGATTGTCTAAAACCTTGTGGCCCATTGTGTCCAGTGATCCAACAATTCCAGCCTTTCATTGAGCCTCATCTATGACAGCATACCAAAGAGGATGGAACATAAGAGATCACCTTGTTAAAATGGATATTACAAATTGCTCTTCAATATCTAGAACAGGCTTTCTATCTGCAGTCTACACTGGATACTATAAGTACTTGAACTGCACAATTTGCAGATATATAACTGACTGTGATAAATATTATCATCCTGTCTGAAAAGAAATTCACAAGCATTTCTCATAAAGCTTTTGTATTTTTCGAAGTACATGCATACATTTCATTATTTTAACCCTCTTCACTATGGTGCTCTCCCACTTTTTAGAGCTAATCCAGACATGTTACCCTAATTTTGCTCTTTTTAAAATACTTAAGAAGACATTTGGCTAAAATTCAAAATGATAATGCATTTCTTGGTACATCACCATAGGAGAAACTGGGGGTTGGTCCGGGGGTGCACCCCCTTAGAGACACATAAGGGGGGTTGGAGATGCTTAAGGCAGACTGGGCTGGAGATTCAAAAGAGAGGCTGAGTTGGAGATGCATAAGGGGGGCTGGGTTGCTGACACATAAGGGGGCTGGGCTGGAGACACATAAGGAGGGGCTGGCTGTCTATTTATCCATATTCAAATCTCATTGCTAATCAAGTTACTGCATGTTCTATATTTTGAAATGTGCAATATTGACATACAGTATTGAAGACATAATACAGAACTTTCTGAACACAAACACTAGTAGTTACTTTTTATTGTTGGGTCATTTTATTTATTTTATTTCATACAGATGTATAAGAGAGTATCTTGTTTTGTTATTTTTAAATTGGTGTATTATGAATCACTGTATGTGTGCTGCAAGTACTGTATGTTCTATACAGCACTGCTTTTTTAATGGTTCCTGTATGTTTACAACCAAGAATATCTGACTTGGGTCAAAATTTACTGAGCTGCTTTATCTGTTATGCCTCAAAATTAATAATATCTATTAATTTGAAAGCCTGTTTATTATAGCTAAGCAATGAAAATGTCTGTAAATTAGTGTTTCTACACATACGCAGAGCCCGGCCCATGACACAAGTCATTATCATTAGCGAGTGTGTACTGGCACCTTTTCTATGTGACTCCTAAGAGGTATATATGTACATAATTGATGGACCATGCAGCATTACTAAACATTGAGAATGTCTATTGCCACCATTGTTCTGAATCTCTGGTCATAAGGTTTGATATGCTAAGTATGTTTGTGGGTCTGCACATGTTCAGCATATGTGTTGGGCAGCACAGACAGTGTAATGGTTAGCATTACTGCCTCACAGCACTAAGGCCCTGATTCAGAGCCGGACGCTCTGACCAGAGTGCTCGCTCTGAATCAGGGCCCTCCTCCATTAAAATGGAGCATCCTCCTGGACGCTCGTATAGCTGTGGGGCACCACCCACAGCATATACGAGCGTCCAACAAGATGGTCACGATGGTCTTGACCATCGCGACCATTGGACTTGCGAGTGAAACCCTGTGGTCGGGTTTCTCAACCATAAGCCCTGGAGTGATTTTGGCTCTATCAGAGCCAAAATACTCCCACTGACATCACTAGTGATGTCAGTGGGGCCAGCTTCAGATGGTAGGCGTTTCCATGGGAACACCTCCGTCTGGCAGGCACGCCCCCGGCACGCCCACCAAAGGGGGCATGCTGTCAATCAACATCAACAGCACGCCCCCTTTGGTGCGAGACCCGGAGCGAAGGAAAGTCCTTCGCTCGCCGGGTCTCACGCATGCGCATGACGGAGCTCCCTCCGTCGTGCGCATGCGCAGTGGGGAACATTGACCCACTTGCGAGCTTACTGCCGCTCGCGAGTGGGTCTGAATGACCCCTAAGTTTGTATATTCTCCCTGTGCTTGTGTGGGTATCCTCCCACACTCCAAAAATATACTGGTAGGTTAATTGGCTCCCAACACAAATTAACCCTCGTGTTTATGTGTGTGAGTGCATGTGATAAGGAACATAGATTGTAAGCTCCACTGGGGCAGGGACTGATGTGAATAGACAAATACTCTCTGTAAAGCGCTGTAGAATATGTGTGCGCTATATAAATAACTGGTAATAAATAAATAAATGTTCACTATCTGAGCATGCGCAGAGCACTGTACCACAAGATATGCTGGGGACACAGAAGGGGGTCTGGCTGGAGACACCACACCCCCATTTGAGTGGCCATGCCCCTTTTTTTGGAGTGCGCGCTTGCGGCATAAGTGGAAGTTTCCTTTTCCCTATAAGGCACCCTGCCCCCTGCAACTCTAGAACATATACAGATATATAAATATATAATATAATTTAAAAAAAAAAAACAGTAACACAGTATCTGACATGGTGCTAAAACAGGGACCACCAATTACCAGATCTCTAGTTTTGCCTATGTTCATCACAGATACTCACCAAATGGCTGTGCATAGGGAGGTGTCTGCAGCATGGACTGACTTTTGCATACTTCTAACAAAAGGCAGCAGTGGTGCTGGTAGTCTAGCAGATTGTCCTACTGAAGATGGACCTTAAAGAAATGAAGTATGTATAAATAACAATTAAAAAATGTGTTTATACATTTACAAAGGCACAATATGCAAAATGTATGTATTTGGCTTTTCATCATCCTGCTTTATGGGTGGTCTCACATTTTTTTTCTTTCCACTAACACTTTTGACTGTAATGTAATATTGTGATATTGAAACAAATTGCATTAATGGAAAAACCTTTTAAAAAAAAAAAGGACAAGGATAGTTGTACCAAACAAAAGAAAATAATTGTACATGGTCCAAAACATTACCAGAGTAGACAAACAACTGTGCTTAGGATCGGCCTAATATTTTACCTTTTGCACATGTCAACACAGTTGTAATGCCATTAGTTGTAGGTCAGGTGCGCTCTTCTTGTGGATATTGGATTTGCTGGGAGTTGAGGTGTGATGAACTAGGATTAGTATTTGTGTGTGATGAAGGTGTGTGTGATGAAGCTCCCGGCTACACCATCACTGTGGTGTCCTCCTCTCCCCCAGGGATGCGGATAGATCCTTTTTTTACTCAGCCCTAGCTGCCCTCTGTCAGCCTCCTTAGCCTTAGCCACCCGCCGTCAGCCCTCTCAGCCCTAGCCATCCGCCGTCAGCCCCCTCAGCCTTAGCCGCCTGCCATTAGTACCCACCGTCTTAGCCATCTGCCGTCAGCCACCTCAGCCTTAGCCACTCATCATCAGTCCCCTCAGCCCTAGCTGACTGCACCTCTGTCTCTATGGAATGATTGATGCCGGGCCATCCCCTGGGGCTGCTGGAGCTGAGGTGGTCCATGCAGGGTTGAAATGGAATGGGATGTGTGCAGGCTGCAGCTGTGTAGAGTAGAAGCTGGAGGAGCAGGACGTCACGTGGGTGGCAGGAGCTGTCAACTCACTCTATAGGGTAGATTTACTAAAGTGAGAGTTTTTAGAAGTGAGTTTTAAAAGTGATGTTGCCCATAGCAACCAGTAAGATTCTAGCTATTATCTTCTAGAATGTACTAGTCAAATGTTAAGTAGATTCTAATTGGTTGCTATGGGCAACATCACTTTTAAAACACTTCTAAAAACTCTCACTTTAGTAAATTTACCCCTAGCTGTGCACACTGGCTGCTGACAGCATGAGAGAGGGATGGCGGTCAGGACCCATGCAGATAGAAGGTAACTCTGGCCTGGAGTGGTGGTGATTCGTGTTCAGCTTTCTTCTTCCCAGCCCATCCTGCCCACTTATTCACACCCTGTATCTTGCCTCTGCTTACCACTGTTGCTCCCATCCTGCCTCAAACTACTACATTTCTCACCCTGCCCCCTGCTCCACACTACTACTTCCACCCTGCCCCCAGCACCAGACTGCTACTCCCACCTTGCCCTATGCTCCACACTACTAATCCCATACTGCCCTCTGCTCCACACTACTACTCCCATCCTGCCCCTGCTTTACACTATTACTCCCACCCTGCCCCTACTATTATTCTCAGCCTTCCCCCTGCTTTGCACTACTTATATTCCAAGCGTCACCTGCTCCGCACTACTACTATTCCAAGCCTGCCCTGCTTCAAACTACTATTCCCATCCTGCCCCTGATCTGCACTACTACTACTTCCATCCAACCCCCTGTTTCCCAGTATTACTACTCCCATTCTGCTCCCTGATCCACACTACTCTCTGCATCCCACTACTACTACATTCTGACCCCAGCGGTGCAGAGTATATGGAGCTCATGATCCAGGAGCTGGCTTGACTAACCAGACTACCCCATGGCCTCACAATACATTACACACCCTAACTACCATCTCTGCCTCTGGAACATACCATAACCCACCCTACCCCCAGGCCTCCTGATCTTAGCCTACTCCCTGGCACCCTAGACATAAAATATCCCCCCAGGCCAGGGGCATACACAATTTGTTGTCATTGCTTTCCTGCAGAGGCCAATGTGTTTTATGTTTTCTTGTGGGGGCTAATGTGCTTTTTATTTTTCCTGTTGGGGGGTGGGTGTGTCAGTCTGTTTTATTGCTTTCTGTAGGTTCCAATGTGCTTGTTTTTTTTCTTTGGGAGCTAATGTGTTTTTTTTCATGTCGTGGGTCAGTGTGTTTTATTACGAAAACAATTAGAAATCTCATCAACTTGCGCTAAAATATTCATTACATCAAAAGGTTTAGTTGGTATATGTTCCAATCTCCTGAAGTGCCTCCCTCATAGGACACCAATGCAGTATCCACATATAAGAGAGAGACGAGATGTATATAGTGAAGTACAGTTTTAATACAAAATAAACCAACAAATGTGCATAAAAAGATCAGGGGGGTGTCCCCTAGTGGCTGGAAAGGAAACAATTACCAAGTGAAAATGATAACTGGCAAAGGGCAGTTCTTATGAGCGTCTGTTGTAATTCCACTGTGTAGTTTCCGGACACTGCACAGGTTTCTCCGTTCCAATCACCGGGTAATGAACCTTTAAGTGCCACTTGGTATCCCCCATACCGACGTGTTTTGACACCCATCCTGGGGTTTTTTTCAAGGTAAGATCAAGGTAAAAGCAGTGACAAAAAGTCTTGTTTTTTATTATTTCACGGGGCAAGCTGATGGACTCTGCGCTGACTGCTGCAGCCAGTGTGTTTAATTGTTTTCTGTAGGGGCAAATGTGTATGTTTTCTCCTGTGGGGGTCAATGTGTTTTATTCTTTTCTTGTGGGGGCCAATGTGCTTTATTGCTTTCTGTAAGGGCCAATATGATTGTTTTCTTTCCTGGGAGGGGGAGCAATGTGTGTGTTTTTTCCTGTGGGGGCCAATGTGTTTTATATTTTCTTGTGCATTGATTTTCAATGATTTTCATCTGCGCATGTGTCTGAGTTAATCCACGCATGCATCCCCATGATGTTTGTACAGAGTTGCAGTACGGTTTCAGATGCATGCACCAAGAAGTGTATTAGAAATGTTTTGGGGGTTCCTGGGTGGTTACAGGGGGTTGGCTATAGAGACGCTGACTTGATCACATTGGAGGCCAAGCACAGATGGATGATCTGCATCTAGCATAGGGCTGAGGAAAGTTTAAATGGCGATGGAGGCATCTAAAGATTCACAAAGCATGATTGCAGAGTCTGTAGACACTGACGATGGGTGTCTTAGCCCTTGCATATTCGAAACCGCATAATGGGCCTGATTCAGACCCACTCGCGAGCAGCTGTCCGCTCGCAAGTTGGTCGATGTTATGGACTGAGCATGCGCACGACGGAGGGAGCTCCGTCGTGCGCATGCGCCAGACGCGACGAGCGAAGGAAAGTCCTTCGCTCGTTGTGTCTGATCAAAGGGGGCGTGCTGTCGATGTTGATTGACAGCACGCCCCCTTTGGTAGGTGTGCCGGGGGCGTGCCTCCCTGACGGGGGCGTTCTCACGGGAACGCCTCCCGTCAGAAGCCGGCCCACTGACATCACTAGTGATGTCAGTGGGAGTGATTTTGGCTCTGATAGCCAAAATCACTCCGGAGCTTGAGGTTCGCAATTTCGATGGTCGCGATGGTCACAACCATCGCGGCCATCAAAATTCACGCTCGCTCGTATAGCCTGTGGGTGGTGACCTACAGATATACGAGCATCCAGGAGGACGCTCCATTTTCATGGAGGCCGGCCCTCATTCAGAGCGTGCGCTCTGCTCAGAGCGTACGGCTCTGAATGAGGGCCAATGTATGTACACCAGGGAAGGTCATTGTATTGTAATTAGCATAAAGTCACAGACACAATTGCAAAAAATGCAAGAAATGCTGCAACTGCATCTAATGCAACAAATCAGGCCATATGAGGAGGGGTCCAGTCACCCTCTGCAGACGCCACCCCCTCAAAAGACCCCGTCTCCATTAGGGCTGCTTCCATAAATTTCCCGGGCTGGTTTTCCATCCCAATCCGTCCCTGCTCATGGCATACAGTATGTGCTGCGGCAAGTAGCATCGTCGGCAAAGATGAGCAAGAACACATCTGTAGGTCTGTTGCTATCAGTCATTACATATTAGGTTATTGATTGTTGTGTAGGTTTTATCACAACTACTTTTGTTGGATCACGTTCTATGTTGCTGGTTTGAATATGTGACATGTAGCTGTTTATGGATACCACATGGTTAAAAGGGCTAACCTATATATCCTTCTTAGCCCGTTTTTTTTTTCATTTATTTTTTTGCAGTTTTTATGTTCCTTCTAGGAGTGTGTTATTATTTTGAACTATCAAGGATATGGCAGTTTGTGACATTGCAGGCTCCCTGTGCGAATGCTTTGTTCTATACTTTGGACATAGCAATCCGTGAGTCCTGTATGTTTGATTTTGTATTTTGCTTTATTGATTGGATTTGGTATTTTGTTGTTAATTATTCCTTTTATTTTGATTATATTTAAATATTGTCTTTTTTTAGTTTATTCTCATTTATGCACTATGGGTTTGTATATTTAAATGTTTGACATGTATACTAAAATGTTTAATAATAATGCATAATGATTCTATGATATTAGTTATTTCTTGATTTAGAGTTTTATCTCTGATATTGTACTACAGAGCCTGGGGTCTGATTTTTTAAGCCACCAGCAATCTACGATATCATTATATTGTTTCTGTGCTTCGTGTGACATAAGTTCCTACTAGATCCTGTCCATAGGCTCATTTTACTGTAAGGGTCCTCTGTGACCAGACTACATGCTTGTTTTATATGCTGTGAGCCCCCTTGTTATGCTTTGAAACATTGGGATTTTTAAACCATTTTCTCCTGTCTTTATTTAATCCAAGTGCCACCAGTTTGCAGTGTTTGTGGTTGCCGAGACAGATTACTAGGGTTGTGGAAGGCACCAAAGATGTGCTTTAAAATAGGAAAGTTGCTGCTGGCTAATATATATGGGTGGTTCAATAAGTAATGTAACAAGTCCTCTCAGATGTGTAATGTTCTCTATAGTATTCTAATTTCCCTCCGGGCCAGAGCAGGTAGACCACTGCTTCCCCTCACAGCGAGTAGACTGCACCGCATATCAGTCATACTGCCCCAACATCAGGTGTCAGATGCGGGGCTGGCAGAAACATGTTCAAATGTAGTATATTCAGATCTCCGCATCTAAACGGCACATCAGATGTTAAATTCATAAGCAATTTTGCTAACTCGAATGCATCTGTCCTCCTGAATCAGACCTTCAATGCAGCACAAATTGTCATCGGTGGTGGACATGCTTAGCTGGCCAGAACGAATGTCTAATCTGTCGTTATCAAAGGCAGTGCCCCCAAACCAGTTTGCATGATATGTCATTAACACCATACACCTCGACAAGTTGGTAATGCTGCTGATGTGCACTTTAGATAAAGAAATCTGATCACATCATGCACCTAATAGGTTGATCATTTTTCCACTAACCCCGCCATCTTACAACTGATGTTGGGACAGTATGACTGATATGAGGCACAGTCTAATGGCTGTGAGGGGAAGCAATGGTCTACCTGCTCTGACCTGGTTGGAAATTAGAATGAAATGGTCTTGTTACTTAATGTATTGAACTACCCTCATGTGTATTGCTGTAACATAATAAAACCTCTATACGCTCCTACCTATACCTTCTAAAAGCCTGCCTATACCTTCTAATATTGACGCTATTTGCGTACGCAGTCATACAGTAAAATAAAGACTTTAGACCTTGAACATTTGTTTCCAAAGCACAAAGTATTATTCAAGTAAAGTACAGTCAGTTACACGCTGTGATCTAAGTACAATTTAGCGCAAATAATTATACAGACCCAAGATACAGTTATACATACGCACGCGCTCTGGACCAGATACTGGCATCAGCAAGAAACCTCCGTCACTCAGCAATCAGCAAGAAAACTCCAGACTGGGGTCACAACACACACATTTATACCCTTACATAAACAGACAACACAATAGAGAGGTTTGTTGCTGATCCCATTGGTTCCCCATTATGGTGCGTTTGTTACTGGACATTTAACAGGTTCATTCAAATGGACACAGGTAAACCTCTGACAGCCTATTGTCTCCTCTATTCCCCCTGCATGCAAATCTAGGCTGTTGGTTTCACAAAATACATTTTGGTGCTTTATATCTCTACGGTCCATAAGTTGAGAATGCATGTTGCGATCTTCACACCGATGATACCAGAAAGCTGTTGAGAAAGTGCAGATCAGTATAACACCAAACACGGCTTACTTATCATGTATTAAACCTTAGATACCAAAATAGCCTTTATTTCACAGCATTTGTAATAAATGAATAAAACTTGGATCTTATACTTTAAAGCTATGGAACCTTTTATGTGAGTGTGCATTATGTAAGTATTAGGGGTTTGGGAAAAGACACTAGTTAGGTTTATCTGATTTGGGGCAGATGTGCACGCATGCAGCTAATAAACAGCATTCGCATGCAGGATATTGTGCATTCGCTAATGTGCGTCATGTTAACAGCGCAACTGTGCGTAATGTGCGGTGTTTATGCATGTGATTTTATTTTAGGGATGTGCAGGCTCGGTTTTACTCGGATTTACTCGGTTCTTATCGCCACTTTACCGCAAATTCGGATTTATTATATTGGCTATCCAAAACACATGATAAGCGATAGCCAATAAAATGCCGTTTAAAGATCCGAGTAAATCCGAGTAAAACCGAACCCGCTCACCCCTATTTTATTTATGATGGATTTAATATATATATATATATATATATATATATAATTTCTGGGCCATATTACAATTGCCATAGCTACACCTGTCCATATGTGGGGTCTCTCTCTTTACATGCAAAAACACCCACAGTTCCTGGTGTATTGTTTTTTTTCTAATTCCTTTTCTCAGGAAGCTGATTTTCTAGTTGCTAACAGATACTGTGTTTGTTTTGGTATATTTCTATGCAAGGATGTACCCAGAATGGGCCTGTCATGGCTTCTAAAGGGATTACCAAAAACATTGCCATCTGTACTTAGCTCGTGATCTGTAACTTAAAATGGCGTTGTGCAGATTCTTATTTTTAAGATGGAGTATGGTTTCCATTTGCAAGATGGCGTCGCTCCAAGCTAATTTTACACTGATTCTGTCTCAGCCACTAAACCAGCTTCAACAGTGTGTATGTATGTATATATACAGCGGGTAAAATAAGTATTGAACACATCAAAATTTTTCTCAATAAATATATTTGTAATGGGGCTTTTGTAATGAAATTTTCACCAAATGTCAGCAACAACCTATGCAATCCACACATGCAAAGAAATCAAATTAAGTTATGTATAATAATGTGAAATAACACAGGGAAAAAGTATTGAACACATGAAGAAAGGGAGGTGCAAAAAGGCATGGAAAGCCAAGACACCAGCTGAAATCTATCAGTAATTAGAAAGCAATCCTGCCACTTGTCAATTTAAATTAATATAAACTGGTTCAGTCCCAATTGATGGCCTATAAAAATGTGTCTCATTACCAAGGCATCAAACAAAAAACATCTCATGATGGGTAAAAGCAAAGAGCTCTTTCAAGACCTTTATGACCTAATTATTGCAAAACATACTGATGGCATTGTTTACAGAAGATTTCTAAACTTCTGAATGTTCCAGTGAGCACTGTTGGGGCCATAATGCGGAAGTGGAAAGCACATTATTTCACCATAAACCGGCCATGACCAGGTGCTCCTTGCAAGATTTCTGACAGAGGATGAAAATAATTATCAGAAGAGTTGAGCAAGAGCCAAGGACCACTTGTGGAGAGCTTCAGAAAGATCTGTACTTAGTAGGTACATATGTATCAAATAAAACAATAAGTAATGCACTCAACCAGCATGGCCTGTATGCACGCTCACCACGCAATACTCCATTGCTGAAGAAAAATCATGTTGAAGCTTGTTTAAAGTTTGCTGCACAACATTTGGACAAGACTGTGAAATACTGGGAGAATATAGTCTGGTCAGATGAGACCAAAATTTAACTCTTCGGGTGCCATAATATATACCCATGTTTAGAGGAAAAATGGCACTGCACATCACCCCAAAAACACCATACCAACAGTGAAATTTGGAGGTGGGAACATCATGGTGTGGGGCTGATTTTCAGCATATGGTACTGGCATACAGTATTTCATATGATTGAAGGAAGGATCAATGGAAAAATGTACTGAGACATTCTTGATAAAAATCTGCTGCCATCTACCAGGATGCTGAAGATGAATTGAGGGTGAACATTTCAGCAAGACAATGATCCCAAACACACAGCCAAGGACACTCTCAATTGGTTTCTGAGAAAGAAAATAAAGCTGCTAGAATGGCCCAGCCAATCACCTGACTTGAATCCAATTAAACATCTATGGAAAGAACTAAAGATCAGAGTTCATAGAAGAGGCCCACAGAACCTTCAAGATTTGAAGACTGTTTGGCAGAATGGGCCAAAATCACACCTGAGCAATGCATGCAACTAGTTTCCCCATACAGGAGGTGTCTTGAAGCTGCCATTACCAACAAAGATTTTTGTACGAAGTATTAAATACATTTCAGTAAGCGTGTTCAATACTTTTTTTTCCCTGTGTCATTTCACATTATTACACATAACTTATTTTATGGACATCTATGGTTTGATTTCATTGCATGTGTGGATTGCATGGGTTGTTGCTGACTTTTGGAGAAAATTTCATTACAACAGCCCCAATACAAATATATTTACTGAGAAAAATGTTGATGTGTTCAATACTTATTTTACCCGCTGTATATGTATTATGTATACTTACTTTCACTATTCTTTTGCTACTCCTTACTCTACTTTACTCTTAATATTAGAATTATTGATTATAAAATAATTACACAGTTAACACTACACATTAAAATGTTAAGCAATAATCTTCATAGTTAATAATGTCTTTCATCTCTTGCTAGTTAATCCTTAATATTTCTATTGGCATATGACTAAATTTCTTATCATGTTGCTTCACTGCAGCTGGCGAGTATAGTGTTCTATAGATTTTTTTTTCATGATTTCTACCTAATGCTGCTCAGAGGTTTTCTGATAATCTGTAGCTTGCATTCTCATTTATGGCCTCAGTAAATTTGCCTTGATGCTGTATTTATCTAAGTGAAATAACTATTGTAAACAGTCACATAATTTCAAGTAGTTTATTTGCTGTATGCAAAAATATAAACATGCAATTATATGCTGTACCTCAAAAAGTGGGCATCATTATGTCATTACGCATGCACAAGCAACTGCATCTGTATAGAAGAGCATCAATTTTATGCTGGTGCAGGAAATATTTTTTCATCCACATCTTCACCATATTCATTGAAAAGACACACTAAGGCTATTTTAGAGTAAGGTTCTATTATTACCTGGGTACAATATTTGGAGCTAAGCAAACCATGTCACATTGCAATGGGTACACATTAGAAAAAAATTACATGCAGGACTTCCACGCAATCCATTTTAGAGATAAGGAAAGGAAATTGGTTCTGTAAGCCTGATGGCCTTTAATCTCTGAGGCTGCGAGACCAGCTAACTGGACCCACAGAGGACATCATAGGAGCACCAATCTCTGGTCCCTAGAATCAGGTGTTTTATTTCTTTACTATTTTTTTATAGTGATCAGTTTGTGGTCTATTTAGACAACAAAGCTGATCACAGGGGGACAGCTCCCAGCTCTCCTTTGCCTTTCAGAGCAGAGCAGAAGTCGGGGAACCGGGGGAAACCCTGGATAACTCCATCTCCAGGTGGCATTATTATCACAGGGCATCCCCCGGTATTTTTTAATAATATAGTTTTAGTAGGTCTCAGGCAGATCGTATTTCCCATTACAAGTATGGGAAATGCGATCTGCATACTAAAAATATGCAAATTAAAAACCATTTTTTTAATGAAAACTACTCTAATTGCCCTTTAATAAATTTGTGATTCTAAAATATTGTGAATAGGGTAAGAAAACACCTTTTCACATTTTTTTTGTAAAAATAATATTGATAATAGGGTCCTTGCCTTTACTGTAAATAACCTTTTTCTGTTGCATCCTATCACCTTTATTTATTAGTATCGTGTTCTTTTTCTTTCTATCCCCATTTTTACTATTTTATTTCTTGTATTTCTTTCCTGCCATGGCCCTGTATGTGTTAAGGGGACGGCCAAACCTTTGTCTCAAAGGGTCACTCGTCAATTGTGGATAATTGAGATGCAGTTTGTGTATCTAAAGGCAATGTAGTGCATTGCAATGACAACAGTTTTTCACAGTCCACGTCCTACCATGCGGGATGGCATACGTGGAGGAAAATTTGTGGATGTTGTGAGCTTACCTTGTCATCAAAGCAACCTTTGGAGTCAAAACAGAAATTTGGAATTGGTGAGGATGCATATGTAGATTTTTGCTGCATGTTATCTTGAAATGCAGCCAAAGGAACACACCTCCATTGGTGTGTTGTGATGGAGACAGGGGAGCATGGGGTACTGTAGTTCACCATCTCTGATTTCTTGTGCTTTGGTCCACCTGATTCACTTAGATGTGCTGCCTTAATGTTTTATGTTCAGGCCTTTTTTGAAATTTAGTGTTCCTGTACTATTTGATAAAACAAAGGGCCTGGCTCAGGTTCTGTCCTTTCTAGGTATCAAAATGGACAGCTGCAACTGCTGCTGTCATCTTTCTGATGCCAAGTAAAGAAGATATAGGGAGCCATTACTTCAGTCCTTACTGGCAAATTGATGTTACAGCAGGCTCAGTCATTGTTGAATGTGTTTAATTCACTTGCAAAGTTATTCCAATGGAGAGAGTTTTCTGGTGTCGAAAAGCCACATTATTTGGGGGGTTTGTTTTTTTTCTCTCCCAATAAATAGTATCGCAGAGATGCAACTTTTCACAGATGAGGCTTGCTCGTCTGGTTTCAGGACCTATCTCAATGGAAAATGGTGACCTTCTGAGTGGGTTCGGGACGATTTGTTGAAAAACTTTTAGCTATTCTTTATCATTGTATCCCTGGAGATCTGGGGCAACCGTCTTTGGGACCCCAGTGTCATTTTCTGGTGTGACAGTCTGGGAGAGGTCCAAATAATTAATCATAACATCATGGTGCATTTGTTGTCTAGATAGTATTACATTGCTTGCACTGCAATATCTTCCTTCATGCCAGACATGTCCTGGGGTGGATATCACTATTAAAGTTGTGATTTCTAGATTTAATTATATTAAATTTAGTAACTTGATTCCACATTTTTCCCCTGAAAGTGATACATTTCCCTCTTATATCTGGCAGGTTATCAGGTCAGCAGGGAGGAACTAGTAGTGCATTCGGTCGCTCTTTATGTCCTTTTGATGTATGTGTCTGCATGGACGGAATGGGAAAAATTTAGTTTGACAGACAGGCATGAAGGTTAGTGGGCATCAAATGATTCTCTCTTGTATTTGGGGACTTTGGATCTCATTCAGAGTCGGTCGCAAGCACTGAGCGCTCGCAACCGGCTTGATGGTTAGGCCCTGCGCGCGCGCAGCGGCCACACTGCATGTGCGCCAGCCCCGATGTGAGAGAGAAACTCTCTCGCTCCGGAACTCACTACAAAAGGGCTGACTGTCGATGTTGATCAATAGCTCAGCCCGTTTTGTAGGTGGGGTGGGGGGTGGTTTCACAAACTGAGGAGTTCCTGACGGAACGCTTGTCGTTTTGTGGGTGGCCACAATGACATCAGCAGTGATTTCAGTGGGGAGTTTCCTGCTCGATCAGAGCAGGAAGCTCCCTGGGGCTTGCAGTTGCAGAGTCCCAACCTTAGGGTCTCGTCGCAAGTCCTGATGGTCGCAATGGTCTTAACCATCGTGACCATCACCCTGGTTGGTCGCTAAGCTGTGGGTGGTTACCCACAGCTTAGCTAGCGACCAGGAGGCTGCACTAAAAAAATAGAAGTGGCCACCCTCATTCAGAGAGAGCGATCGCTTCTTGCGACCGCCTCTGGATGAGGGCTTTTATGTTCAGGGTTGAAGTTTGAGCCCGATTCAGATTTGGGAAATAGAGCAAGTAACTGTGTACCTGGACAAACCATGTTGCAATGAAAAGGGTGCAAATACATACTATTATTTGCATGAAGGGAAAATACTGGCTGCTTTTGCATGTACCCACAAATTTTGGACTGCTTTATTTTTACACTGCAATTTAGATTTCAGTTTGGACACATCACTCCCAAATCCAAATCTATCTGCACATTTTACATCTGCCCCACCAGCGGTGCAGCTTGGTTTTACCAAAATGTACAATAACTTTTTTCTCTATTCCCAAATCTGAATCAGACCCTTTGGTTTCAATGAGAAGATCCTTAGCTGGAAACTCTTTCTTTTTCAGATTGTAAGGCAGCAAGACTTTACTAATTGGTCCTTGCTAGGATTTCTCCAGTGCCATTGTATAAGCATAAGCCCATTGATAAGCAGTTGTTTCCATTCATGTTAGAATTTTTAGATTGTTTGTATTTCAGTTTCCAAAATTTTGTTTTTTAAATTAACCTTTTCAATGGTGTTAAAGACAGATCAACTTAGTCGGGTCCATTGGATTTCCCTTCCTGTTTCCAAGTATTACTAAAACCTTGCCAGTGTCCTTTGCTTTGCTGATTCATGCATGCAGTGTTACTGTTTTTAAGTATTCGTTTGGATCTGTCTTGAAGCGTTGCATTGTTAGTTTGGGTCTATCCCCGTAAGAGCCTGGGACCCATTAATTTTGGATTGGTGCAGCGATGTCCAAAGCTTCTGCAGATTTTCCTATCCAGGCTTTAGGCAGCTGGAAATCTGAAGCCTATCATTGTTTTATACGGTCTGCACTTCCCTGCAAGACAACAAGAGGTAATTACCACTCATTGGCGTGCAGGAAACTCTGAGGGATTTTGCTTTTTCATATGGAGGTCATTGCCACCAATGTTATAGTCTAATCCAACTTCCAAATTCAAAAAATTGAAAGAAAAATAGAAAAGAAAGAGATATGTCCTTCTAGGATATTTTGTGCTTTAATTGGCTGATGGTTATCACCCCTTCCCAAGTCTCCACCCTTTTCCTCAATCTTATGTCATTGCTAGGCACTTGTTTGGTTTTGCACATTGTTTGATTTCATTGTCTTGTTTTGATGTTTTACTAACATTCTTACCAGGGTCCCTTGACTTTAAGTGTATTTGGATTATAGGTCATTCTTATGTGTAGTCCCCAGTGGCCCAGAACACTTCCTTGTAATCTCATTGTTTGTTGGCTGAGTTATAGGGTATATATTAGAATGCTGTGAATGATCACTTAATAGGTGCAGTGTTATGGCCTACCCAAAATTTTGTTTGAATATTTAGAGAGTAATGATATTGGCAAGAGAACATTGTTGGAATTGAGGGTGCCCATTGTTAGGAATGTTGATGTCATCATGAGAACCAGACCTTTTTGTTTTGTAAAAAGGTCTGGTCGGAGATTGTGCTGCAGCATTTGTGGGAGGATGCAACCAGTGGGGTGGCATTGGATTCTGTAAGGTGTAAGATGAATGTGCAAGTGGCTCATTTTTTGAATGCTAGGTCTGGTACTGTGGTCAAGCATGACCTAAAATTATTTAAGGATAGTCACCTTTACAGGTCTGATGGGATTCATCTAAATTCAGTTAATGTTTTTCTGTAGTTGGAGGATGTTTTTAGAGCTATGAGTAGGATTTTCTTCTTGGCTTTTATGGCAGCAGTGCTGCAGGTTCTATGGCATTTTCTGTTATAATGTGTTTTTGTTGTGTGTGCACTCTCCTCATAAAGTTTTTTATTGCCTACCCTACTGGGTATGGTGACACCAACTTACTGGATGGTCCAACATTTAAAGTTAAGGGAGAGTGGTACACATGTAAATGATTTGGGTTGGAAGTGATTTGTAGTTGTTGCCGTCCTTTTTAAACATCCCCATATTTTTCTTATCCCTTCCTTCCTCATATTATTGGTGATTAAAATGTGTCACCTGTTAAATTCAGCACTGTTGTTTGTCATTATTTCATTATTATGTTTACTAGTATTAAGATATGTTTGATAAGGGGAGTTAATGAGGTATAAGACATTAGTGTGTTTAATGCTACTATGTGCCAACCTTACAACTATAAATTAAGTTGTAAATTTCTGATTTCTGCTATTGCAACAATATAAATTATGGGCCCAGTATCTAGATTTGTTTGTAATTCTAAATCATCTAGTTGGTTAAGCTTTGAGTACCCCTGGGCTAGACACAAGCATATTTCTTTGAGGCAACAACAACTGGTCACAAGTTGGCAATAAAGCAACAAACAAATTTAAATATGTGTAATATTGAAAATGTTTGTGCTATGTGGGATGCCCACAATTGGTTACCCTTATTATAGGAGTGGAATCCCTGGGTTCTTCTTTCTTTATAGAGAGCAGAAAAAGGTGGGAAAGGAAAGTACTCTTTTGTCTTTGGGGCACAAACTCTGCCTATGGTTATAAAACTTAACTTTTATTAAGTATTCCTAAATGAAACAAACACATGAAAGGACAGACAAATTGGACAGCATATTTTATACACAGGAAACATTTTTATCTATTGATATAGAGGATGGTGAATAATACCATCTGGTGGTGACCTGTTGGTGAATCATACATCATATGTTTGCGATCCCGTATAATCAAATAGTATCAATATGAATAATACCGTCTGGTGGTGACCTATTAGTGAATCATAAGTCTCTCAAGCATAAATTAGTGATCACAAATAGGCACATCATATCAAAAAAGGTGAATAATACCATCTGGTAGTGACCCATTGATGAATCATAAATCTCTCAAGCATCAATTAGCGATCACATATAATCACATCATATCAAAATATATGTGCTATCATAGCTCCATATGGTTAATGCCTAGGTGAAAAATCTAAATAAGTACATATGTGTACAATAAGCAGATATATATCTGAATTTAACACTGGAACAACAGTCTGCCACAACAGCATGTATATAGTAGTAAAGCAGATTAATATATACCATCAAAAGTCCCCCTGTACATAAATTCTCAATGACCCAATTAGACTGGGCATGGTATATAGATTTATAACATATAAATATTGATAATATTATAATCTGTACAGTAGGTAGATATCAAAGCACCACACGTCATCATATATCAGGGTACTGATTTTGTGAAAATCGGTGTAGACAAAAACTCTCTGAATGTAGTGTTAAAACAAGAGGGGATATATAGTATAATTAATATATCACGTGTTGCATATAGACTATAGAATATGAAGATATCACTTAGAAAAATTAAAGTAACCATTCACTTATCTTTAAGGGTATACGTGGCTACTATGTCCCATGTACAGATGTAGTGAATGGGACATGAGCGGACCCACCACATGTATCATGAGGGTATGATATAGTGTAATTATTAGCATCCAATATTCACCCATATATCTCCACTCCATGCCTGGTATATGAATACAGGCTTGCAGGTGGGAAAGTGGGAGAGTGGGATAGCCTGAGAGGTAGCCTGGGAGGTAGTAGCCAAGTGACCAGTGGTGATAGCAGGAACATCAGAGACATACATATCTTTCTATACAGAAGATTTTTCTAAAACATGATTTTTTTCTTTGATCTGCATTATTTGTGCCAATTGCAATATATATATATATATATATATATATATATATATAAAATATATTTCTTTCTCGTTATGCCACACATCCTATACAGACTTATTGAGGCTTTCCCCAGTAAATATAAAACTAGACCAATCATCTAGGATACACAGAACCCGCCAGTCATAGATAAGGATTGGCTAACTGCACACATTGGTGCCTCTGATTGGCCATTAGTACAAACAAATTCGTCCAGCCCCCGTGATGTCACGGAGCCCTACTGATGAAGCTGTGTCAGGTGAAATGTGTGTCTGCTAGTCAGGAGCCTCCATAGTGCACAAAGAGACTCCCACTGTCTGGAGACTGCTGCCGCTACTTACAGCATCAGGTATCTTTTACTTTCAAGGGACACCCGGACTGCACCACCTCATCCAATGTTCCCACTGCACTGTGATTTACATCAGTGGGGTGAGTTGCACTGCTTGCAGATCCTGTGTTGTTCCCTTCTTTCTCTATTTTCTCAGGTGAATGTGCAGGACGTCTGCTTGATACTGGCAAGTCAATCACGGGGAGATCTCTCTCATGATTCGGGCACCGGTGATCTCTGATGTTCCTGCTATCACCACTGGTCACTTGGCTACTACCTCCCAGGCTACCTCTATCCCACTTTCCCACTGTCCCATCGGCAAGCCTGCATTCATATACCAGGCATGGAGAGGAGATATAAGGGTGAATATTGGATGCCAATAATTATACTATATCATACCCTCATGATACATGTGGTGGGTCCACTCATGTCCCATTCACTACATCTGTACATGGGACACAGTAGCCACCTATCCCCTTACCTATAAGTGAGTGGTTACTTTACATTTTCTAAGTGATATCTTCATGTTTTATATCCTATATGCAATACCCAATAGATTAATTATACCATATATCCCCTCTTGTTTTAACACTACATTCAGAGAGTTTTTGTCTACACCGGTTTTCACAAAATCAGTATCCTGATATATGATGACGTGTGGTGCTTCGACATCTACCTTCTGTACAGATTATAATATTATCGATATTTATATGTTATAAATCTATATACCATGCCTGGTCTTACTGGGCAATTGAGAATTTATGTACAGGGGGACTTTTGATGGTATATACTGTATTAATCTGCTTTACTACTATCTACATGCTGTTGCGGCAGACTGTTGTTCCAGTGTTAAATTCAGATATATATCTGCTTATTGTACACATATGTACTTAATGAGATTTTTCACCTAGGCATTTACCATATTGAGCTATGATAGCACATATATTTTTGATATGATGTGATTATATGTGATCGCTAATTGATGCTTGAGAGACTTATGATTCACTAATAGGTCACCACCAGACGGTATTATTCATATTGATACTATTTGATTATATGGGATCGCAAACATATGCTCATATGATTTATGATTCACCAACAGGTCACCACCAGATGGTATTATTCACCATCCTCTATAGCAATAGATAAAAAGGTTTCCTGTGTATCAAAATATGCTGTCCAATTTGTCTGTCCTTTCATGTATGCATTTCATTTAATTTTAAGGAATACTTAATAAAAGTTAAGTTTTATAACCACAGGCAGAATTTGTGCCCCCCCCAAAAAAGAGTGCTTTCCTTTCCCCCCTTTTTCTGCTGTATATTTTACTCTCCAGGGTGCACCTCCATTTTTCATCAGATCTGGGTGTTTTTCCCAACTATGATATTTTTCTATTATGTGTGGCGTTTTTTTCTGCCTTATCTAAATAACTGAAACAATCATTGGTACCAGTGCTTGCGGTCTCACTTTAACCCTTTTCCTTATATTTCTTTACAGAGAGGTAAGGAAGTAAGCAGGCTGAATTTTACTGAGTAATTTATTACACCAAGAACTTATACAGTCACAATTTGCACTTTTATAACAACAATACCAATTTCTGCCTTCACAATGACAATGCTTGAAACACGGAACAATTTTTATTATTCTGGAACACAGCTTCCTTTCGATCGATAGATCTTTCTGTCATCCTATAGGTTGGAAAGGTTAATGCATGCAACACCTTTAAAACAGCAGTTTATCTCAATCACCTACAAATAATATCATCAGTATAATTACCAAATAATAGCAACAAAAGGGTAGCTGTTTCTTAACATCTAACTATTATCTAAGTTTTTCTGGCCAGAAAACGTATAGTTCATGAATCAATGTAGCACTAAGGGGGTCATTCAGACCCACTCACGAGCGCAGGACGCTCGCAAGCGGGTCGATGTTGCCCCACTGCACATGCGCACGATGGAGGGAGCTCCGTCGTGCGCATGCGCGAGACCCAGATAGCGACGGGCTCTCCATCGCTCTGGGTCTCGCACCAAAGGGGGTGTGCTGTCGATGTTGATTGGGCGTGCCTTTGGTGGGCGTGTCAGGGGCGTGGCTGCCAGATGGAGGCGTTCCCATGGGAACGCCTACCATCTGAAGCCGGCCCCACTGACATCACTAGTGATGTCAGTGGGAGTGATTTTGGCTCTGATAGAGCCAAAATCACTCCAGGGCTTGCGGCAGCGAGACCCTACCGAAGCCTGATGGTTGCGATGGTCCTGACCATCGCGACCATCATCATGGATGCTCGCATAAGCTGTGGGTGGTCTATTTTCATGGAGGAGGACCCTGATTCAGAGCGAGCGCTCTGGTCAGAGCGTCCGGCGCTGAATCAGGGCCTAAGTTTGGGTGAGTGTACACTGCATTGCCCTGGTTAATAGTGGTCCACGCTGACTTAAACTGTCCTCACTGGTATGCCTCCACTGATTTTTACTGTATAAGCTGGGCTTTTTCCTATGACAAATGTCTCTCACTGCAAATCCTAGCTGTCAGTCTCAGATACTATGTTACTATCCCAGGATAGATGCGAAAGCAATCAATGTTACTTTTAATAGCTACTTATGTTGCCAGTGTTATCCCTTTATCTCAAGCTAACTGTAACAACTTGTCTTTAGTCGCTTTTGGTATAATTGTAGCAATAGTGGAAGCTTTCCCCCGGGATTGGACACACTAAACTACTTTTCCTCCTCTGAGATGGTTAGTCCTGCAGCTACCTACTCTAGGCTGTATTTCATCCCTGTACAGCAGGCAGTTATGCTTTAACAGCTCTCCTTTCTCCCAATATCTCTAGGACAGAGTCTCTCCTACGTATATGTTCCTCAACATTTAGTTTGACAGTTTAATTCAGTAAGCAGGGGTGGTGTCAGACTGCCTGCTGCTGTCACTCATTGCGGCTACAGAAGCTGTATGAGTGGAGGATACTCCGTGTAATATTGCCAAGAGCAATGGTGACATACGGGGCTTTAGATGGGGCTGTGGAGACTAAGTGGCTGCAGACACTGTAACTATAAAAAAATAATATAGACCAGGCGCTCTATACCAAGACACATGAATATCAATAAAGTAAAGAAAATAAATAAAAAAACTGCTCTGAAGCTGCTGTCAAAAAATAGGTATATGCCTTTACCTATAAAAACCAGAAAAAGGAGGGAAGGACACAGATATGTAGATAGCACTACTAGAGTAAATATATTTTAATACATATTAATAATCATACAAATGAATACTAAAAATACATAACAATATACACCATTAAAAATAAATGAGTATTAGATAACCGGCTGGTATTACTCATTTAGCAAAACTGGGCTAATTGATACACCATATTGATATCAAATAAAACTTCAAATAAAACTGACATTGCTCTACGGACAACAAAATACAATTAGAATGTCTGTTAGTATTTCAACACATCAACAGTGTTAGTGCCAAGGAGCTTAAAAAACATAAATATGTTTCTGGCTCATGCTCTGTCGATACAGAGTGTGTGTTTAGTCCATGATCAAAGCCAAAAAAAAAATTTTGATAAAAGATTTTCACCACAAAGGCTCCATAGGTTAATTTGCAATGCAATTAGTATTTAGCATGCATCCAAACTTCAATCCTGTTAGATAGCTGTTAGGTTATTAAGGAGCACAGCCTACATACATCCAGATTTCAATTTAGATATTAGTCATTCCAAGAGTGTTAGTAGGCAGTCACACATACAAACAGTAAAAAGCCTTTCAATCCCCTTTAGGCAGACTGTAATCAATGAGATTGTTCCTTTTATTGAATCCAGCAACACAACCTATCGACTTTAATTATCCTGTACTCCCGGGAGACGAAATGAGTGATTACCTAAACAGCTTTTATACAAAATAGTGGGGTTTACGCATTTCTCCGCCTCCATCTAGGTTCAGCGGCTTCCTCAGAAGTGTTTGTATTCATTCTGAATCATCCAGTTTTTATCCCAGAGACCGGTGTCTTGCGCATGCGCCGTGTGTCTCAAGCCAAGCCTCATTCTCGAGGGAGATCACGTCATTTGTATTCGGTAATCTAATAGGTGGTCTTCATTAGTGACACACCCTTGCATGAGGTATTACCTTCATGCATTTCAGCTGACCAATGTTTGCATGTCATAGACAGCTGACCTATTAGATTACCAAATACGAATGACGTGATCTCCCTCGAGAATGAAGCTTGGCTTGAGACACACGGCGCATGCGCAAGACACTGGTCTCCAGCATAAAAACCAGATGATTCAGAATGAATACAAACACTTCAGAGGAAGCCGTTGAACTTAGACGGAGGTGGAGAAATGCGCAAACCCCACTATTTTGTATACCAGCTGGTCGGTAATCACTCATTCTGTCTCCCAGGAGTACTGTGAGTACAGGACAATTAAAGTCGATAGGTTGTGTTCCTGGATTCATTAAAAGGAACAACTTCATTGATTACAGTCTGCCTAAAGGGGATTGAAAGGCTTTTAACTGTTTGTATGTGTGACTGCCTACTAACACTCTGGAAATGACTAATATCTAATTTGAAATCTGGATGTATGTAGGCTGTGCTCCTTAATAACCTAACAGCTATCTAACAGGATTAAAGTTTGGATGCATGCTAAATACTAATCGCATTGCAAATTAACATATGGAGCCTTTGTGGTGAAAATCTTTTATCAAAAAAATTTTTTTTGGCTTTGAGCATTGACTAAACACACACTCTGTATCGACAGAGCATGAGCCAGAAACATATTTATGTTTTTTAAGCTCCTTGGCACTAACAGTGTTGATGTGTTTGAAATACTAACAGACATTCTAATTGTATTTATTGTCCGTAGAGCAATGTCAGTTTTATTTGAATTTTTATTTGATGTCATTATGGTGTATCAATTAGCCCAGTTTTGCTAAATGAGTAATACCGGCCGGTTATCTGATACTCATATATTTTTAATGGTGTATACTATTATGTATTTTTAATACAGACACTGTAACTGTCGGTGGATAGCTGCAGGGTGGGTGTGATGAAATTGCTTACCAGCAGAAACAGCTTTGATTCCCCTTGTGCTCTCTTTCTGCAGCACTCATCATCATCCCTGGCTTGCCCAGGTTGGCCCAGCCTCCGCCTGTCATGTGCATTATCAGGCTCCATCTTAGCCGCACCTCTCTCTGACAAAGCTTCCTCTTCCTGCCGCGTATCTTCTCAGGTCACTGCGATGTCACCAAGCTGCACCCAAAGTCTCTCCTCTCCTCCTGGACTATCTGCAAAACACAACTAGCCACCTCAGGTACCTGCCGCACCACACAATCTTTCCTCACCACCATTACCTCAGGGAACTGCACGATAGTCTCACGTACTGGGTCTTTTATACTCAGGCTCTTTCCCTTGTGATCACTCCAACGTATCCCCTGGTCTCAAGCACTGCCTTCTCATGTTCCCCATTGAATAACAGGGGTATTTCTCCCCTCTTTAGAGTTCCATGGTATAGTCCTGCTCTTGTGCTCCCCAAGTATCACAGGGCCATTCTGTCTAGACCAAACCATAATTTCCTTTTTTTCGGGGACAGCTAAAGGCAGGCATATATCAGCAACCTACCCTGTTTAACAATACATTTTCTTCAAATAACAATACATTTACCTATATACATCTTAGGGACATTCATGACTAGATTACTGGCAGTTTTTTTTTTCCCAAAGTGGGATCCCCTAATTACTGGGGTACCACATATGGAGCAACAAATGTCACAGAGCGTAAACAAATAAATTACTGCAGCTGTGAGGATGGAAATGTGGCAGGCAAGCACTAATATGATCAATGCTTTTGCTCCTATAATATGAAGTGTGGATGAAATGAAAAATATATTTTAAGATTACAAAAGGAAAGTGGCAATCCCTAAAGAACTACAGCTACAAAACAGAAAGGCTAATTAACCAGATGCACCAAGATACAGTACTCAGCTTCTCATGTCATGCCAAAAGAAGCAGACTGGTATTGTGCATGGAATTTTTCGGAATTTAAAATAATAAAATGCATATTGGTTTGTAGTATTCAAAAACATGATTTAATATAGCATTTAATCATCTAAATTAATGAAGGTGCAAATAAAAAGATACCATTTTAGAGCACAATAACATTGGGCATTGTATTACAGACCATAATGTATTACAAACATATGTCTGTTTACAATTATACAACTTTACATAAATTATCGTGAACATTTCATAACATAGGGTACAATAAAAGTTAAAAATATGGTCTGACCATACAGCTGCCTGGGAAACAACATTGACGAAGCAACATGCAGAGGGCTAGGTAAGTAACTAAACTAAGAAAAGTTATATGTCTAGGTGACAAAATAGGTTTACTATAGCTCAATTGGTGCAACATTTAAAGTGCTAGTTTTCCAGAAGATTAGAGAAAGATACCTGCTAAGTACTTATAGAAAGATGCTGGTTTGTCCAATGTCCTGAGAAAGGCACTCTTTCCTTACCTCTCCTATATTGACCCATGATTAATAAATAATTAAATATTTACAGACATGTGCTACTTTAAATATAGCAAAACATGCATCTGAAGCAAAGCTAAGGCAATTGTCATCTACAATTTGTACATTTGTATCAGTTTATGTTCTGATCATGAATGTCCCAGATTGAAACTATAAACATGAACAGAATTTGTGTACATGCACAGCATAGTAAATTGTATGCAAAATACAAAATTCTGATAAGAAAATGCACATACTGTATGTGTAACTCTATATGAGGCCCTATTTACAGGGGCAGATTTGGGACTAAAAGTGGCCCTGGAAAAATTTCTGGATGTGGCCTTATACTGTATGGGCAGTAACAAAGTATGCAGAATTACTACACTATACCTGGAGACATTGGTTCACTGTTGCCCTGTTATGATGCTGCAGTTGGTAAGGTATAGTACCTAGTTAATGATGGGACCCTGGGCCTGATTCAGACCCACTCGCAAGCGGCTGTCCGCTCGCAAGCGGGTCGATGGTGTGCACTGCGCATGCGCACGACGTCGGGAGCTCCGTCGGGCGCATGCGCGAGATGCGACGAGCGAAGAACTTTCCTTCGCTCGTTGTGTCTGATCAAAGGGGGCGTGCTGTCGATGTTGATTGACAGCACACCCCCTTTGGTGGGCGTGCCGGGGGCGTGCCTCCCAGACGGGGGTGTTCCCAAGGGAACGCCTACCGTCAGAAGCCGGCTCCACTGACATCACTAGTGATGTCAGTGGGAGTGATTTTGGCTCTGATAGAGCCAAAATCACTCCGGGCCTTGCAGTTGAGAAACTCAACTGCAGGCTTCGGCTCGCAGTGGCGATGGTCGCGATGGTCGAGACCATCACGACCATCATCCTGCACGCTTGTATAGGCTGTGGGTGGTGACCCACAGCTATCCGAGCGTCCAGGGGGACGCTCCATAATTATGGAGGTGGGCCCTGATTCTGAGCGAGCTCTCTGGTCAGAGCGTCCGGCTCTGAATCAGGGCCCCTGTGTGCCGTTTCTTGGCAGCTCCATAAATTCAGTCACAGTTGAGGTGTGGTTTAGAGTGAGAGCAGAGGGAATATAGTCTTTCCTGTTCATGCAGAGTGCATCTGCCAAGGTCTGGGAGAGGAGGAGTCAGGCACATGCCTCCAATCAGACAGGGCCTGGGGCCTTATGGGTCATGTTGCAGACACTGCACTTGAATAATACATTATTACTCTACCAGAGGGTCATTTACTTGGCACAGCAGGACCATGGACTTGTGGCTAGCATAGGTCTCTACCCCTGAATTCCCCCAGTATGCCCTTTGTGCTCTGTTCTGACACTGGAAGCTTCAAAGGTAGACAGGAGTAGGAGGTGCCATGGCAACAGTTGCTAATATTGAGTGGCAGAGGTTCAGCCCTGTCCTATGGGAAGAGAATTAACCCTCCAAACGCCCTGTCACCGAGCTCCTCATACCCACAAAAGACTGCCCTTCTGCCCAGCCAGCACCAGGTACTGTATAGTGAGAGCTGTTCGGAAAGTACTAATACTGAAAAGATAGTAATGTAACTGTCATGATCTTGACTTATTTCCCTCATATTTTATTAGTTTGTCCTGTGACTTACCTCTACCACCTGGATCAAGTTTTACATGGGATATCTTTTCAGTATGCAGGTTGCAGCATGTTTCTGTGTTGTTAGTTGCTGGAATCTCCTTTTGGACGGATTGCACATCTGTGAGTCTCTTTGCCTGTGAAAGCTGCAGACTTCTGATTACAAGCAGAGTTTTGCAATCCAGCTGATATGCTGGACCTGAACTACAAAGATCATGTGAATGTATTGTTCCCAGTCCTTTATTGCTTACCATTCTCTGCATGTCCACAGTGTGCTCCACATCTAAGTTCCCTCCAAAATCAAAGATGGGTGCATCCATGTTGTTTCCAATCAGGTGACTAGCTCAAAGTTTATGGAATCCCAATCTGCCATCACCTGACTCCATGATCCAATCCCTGAACAGCCAGGGGTATAAAGGAAGCCTCCTGGGCACTCACTAATTGCCAGTGCTTTGTTGTCCATAGACCTACTGTGGTCTCTCATGGAAATCATCACAGCAAGAGTTCTGCTCAGTGACTTCACTGCAGTGCCAGTCACCATCTCCAGCACTCCCTGGCTCGTCCCTATGTTCCTGCAATAGTTGGTACTGCTCATCCCAGCATTCCTGCAATAGCTGGAACTGTTCATCCCAGCATTTCTGCAATAGCTGGTACTGCTCATCCCAGCATTCCTGCAATAGATGGTACTGCTCATCCCAGTGTTTCTGCTATAGCTGGTACTGCTCATGCCAGTGTTCCTGCAATTGCTTTTACTGCTCTGCATCCCAGCATTTCTGCAATAGCTGTTTCTCCCAGTGTTCCTGCAATAGCTGGTTCTGCTCTGCATCCCAGTCTTCCTGCAATAGCTGGTTCTGCTCTGCATCCCAGTGTTCCTGTAATAGCTAGTTCTGCTCCACATCCCAGCAATTCTGTGTAGCTGGTCCTGCTCCACATCCCAGCAATCCTGTTTAGCTGATCTCATCCAAGTAAACCTGTATAGCTGGTCTCATCCCAGTAATCCTGTGTGGCTATCAGCTTTACATACTGAGCTGTCCCATTTGTGCTTCTGTTCTCATCAACTGCTGCATGAGGAAGCGCTATATTCGGCCTCCCAGGTTTTGCCAAAGTTCTCCAGACCTCAATCCTACAGTACAGCCTAGTCTGGATTCACACATCAGCCCATCTGTGACAGTAACCATGAGTTCTGATAGTGTCAGGCATGTCTAACACCATTTTGATTAAAGAAGGGACAAATAATATGTAAAAGCTGCCTAACCCTAACTGCAGCCTAATCCTAACTCTACCCTAGTGCAACCTAACCACAGCCTAATCCTAACCTCACCCTAACTGCAGCCTAACCTAACTGCAGCCTAACTGCATTCTAATCCTAACTCTACCCTAACTGCAGTCTTACCCTAACTGCAGCCTAATCCTAACCATACCCTAACTGTAGCCTATCCCTAACCACAGTTTATTCCTAACCTCACCCTAACTGCAGCCTAACAAAACTGCATTCTAATCCTAACTCTACCCTAACTGTAGCCTAACCCTAACCACATCTTATTCCTAACCTCAACCTAACAGTAGCCTAACCTACCTGCAGCCTGACCCTAACTGCAGCCTAATCCTAACTCAACCCTAACTCAACCTAACTGCAGCCAAATCTTAACTTTACCCTAACTGCAGTCTAACCAAACCACAGCCTAATCTTAACATTACCCTAACTGCAGCCTAGCCCTAATTTCAATGTAATCCTAACCCTAAATTTATGTATTGACATTCTGGCTGTCAACATGCACACCCTGACACCCTGAATGCCGACATTATGGTGTTGACATTCTAAATGTCAGCATTATGAATATGGAACCTCCAGTGCTCTTCATTTCTAATATATATCTACTACATATTTTGAATAAATCATCAGTGTAACATGTACAGTAAGTGACTTACCTTCAATGTGGAGGAACAAGATTCACTGGTACTGTAGTGCTCACCAATGATGATGTTGGTGTCTGGAAGATCATGATGGTGCTTGGCTCTTCCCTCTTTCAGTGTTCATTTACTGCTGGAGTTAAACCAGAGCAAGGAGGGGGTTCTGTGGATGGGGGGAGGGGTTTGGAGCTGTGAGGGGAAAGAGCCAGAGAGAGGAACCAAACCTGTGTGTGTGAGGAGTGGTCAGAGTACCACAGATGGGGGGGAGTTTGGAGCTATGGGAGGAGGAGACTAGGTGAAGGGATTATGTGTTTGATAGGGTGTACTGTGAACAGGGGGGGAGTTTGGAGCTGTGAAGGGAGAGTGAGCTGATGAGGTAAACATATGTGGGAAAGGGAGGGGGCTGTGGATGGGGGGGAGAGTTTAGAGCTGCAACGGAAGAGAGAGCAGGAGAGGAGAACCTGTGTTGGGGAGGGGAGGTAAGGATACCATGGATGGGCAGGACTTTGGAGTTATGGGAAATGAGAGAGCAGGAGAGGGGAACCTATGTGGGAGAGGGGGGTACTGTATATGTGGGGGAGTATGGATCTGTGAAGGGAGAGTGAGAAGGAGAGGGAAACCTGTGTGGGGGTGGGCAATACCATTTATAGTGGTAGTTTGGAGATGATCGGGGAGAAAGAGCAGAAGAGGAGAATCTGTGCATGGGAAGGGGTTTCTGGGGGTACCCAAATGGGAGGTGGGAGTTTTGAGTTATGAGAGGAAAGAGCAGGTAACCTGTGTGGAGGAGGGGTGTGTTGTGGATGGGTGAGGGAGCTTGGAGTTGTGAGGGGAGAGATCAGGAGGAGGGAACCTGTGTAAGCAGCTGCCGTGGATGGGGGGAGGGAGTTTGGAACTCTTGAGGGAAGAGAGCGGACAGGGAACCTGTGTCATGTCAGAAGGGTCGGAGGGAGCCAAAGATGTGGGGAGGGAAATCAGCCCTATGAGGTGAGAAAGCAGGAGCAAGGAACCTGTGTGGGGGATGGGGGTCAGCGGGTGCCATGGATGGGGGTGTTTGGAGCTAAGAGGGGAGAGAGCAGAAGCAGGACAACAGTGTGGGGGAAGGAGGAGGTGGCTGCTGCGGATGAGTGAGGAAGTTTTAAGCTGTGAGAGGAGAGAGAAGGAGCAAAGCACATTTGTAGGGGAGGAGGGTCAGAAGGTGCCATGGATGGGGGGAGGGAGTTTGGAGTTGTGAAGAGGGAGAGAGCTGCTGCATGGTGGTGCTGCATTGTCTGTCAGTTATATCTGGGGATGGGGGAGTGAGTTTGGAGCTGTGAGGGAAGAGAACAGGAGCACAGAACCTGTGTAGGGAGGGGTGGGGGTTGGGGGTGCCGTGGATGGGGGGAGGCAATTTGAAGCTGTGAGAGCAGAGTGTAGGAGCAGGGAACCTGGAGAAGGGGGAATCTGGGTGGCAAGCAGGTGGGGGGAGGGGAGGGAGTTGGGAGGTGTCCTAAATGTACCTGTTAAAAGAAAAACTGTTTGATTGCAACAGTACCACAAAATATATTTTTTTCTTCTGCTTTTCACATTTTCTAGTCTCTTGAATACCTGGGGGCATAGTTACTAGTTGATTTTGGCAGATATTTGGTCGATTTTTTTCAAGGTCTAAATCACACATTTACTAACATGATTTTTATAAAAAAAATTTAATTCTGAATGTGTGATTTAGACCCTGTAACACAAAATTGACCACAAATCAACTCAACATCGAACAAAAAAAAAATCGAACAAGAATCATCCCAAATCAACTTTCAGTAAATATACCCCTAAATCACACATTTACTAATAGATGATTTTAACATTGTTTAAAAAAAATGTAAAATTCATCTGATTGGTAAATGTATTATTTAGACCCTGAAATACAATATCAATCAAAAATGGACCAGAATCGACAAAAATTTTACTTTAGTAAATATACCCATTGGATCTTAGTATTGATTGTGTACCTGGCAACAGATGAACCCAGCTGTGTTCACCTCTGAACCTTACATGTACACTGATAATGATGTCACTAACTCCCCTACCACTCTCTCAAAAGATTTTGGACCAACAGGGCTCATTTTATAATCTTAGCTTCAAAATAACTGTCACAACCAAATATTTACTACAAAGGCAAGTTGAAAAACTGTTAAGTGTATTTTTGTTCCTTTTTTCAAACCAATTACCCATGGAATCTAAATTGAATCCCATGTGTGAACAAATCTGACTTAAAGCTATTTCACTCAGTATTTTAACAATGCTTTGCTCACCATGTAATGGCATACTGTCAGTATGTGAGCCTATGCAATCTAGCAGAAAGCTGCTGTTATACATAAAATATGATGCCCTGTGGGGTAATATTTGTTCATAGATCAGCTTACAAGTGACACATTGAATTAAAAAGGAATGAGACAGAACAAAGTTCAGAGTATAAATTCATCACTGGAAAATAAATGCATATTTGATGACTAATGTAAATCTTCCAGTTTTAAATCTAGTTTAAGGGAAGAACTGTATTTTAATTATTTGGGTGAGTGCAAATGTTTAGGGGAAAAAAAAATAGTTTAGAGTTTAATTAAATTTAGTGCAAATAAAATTTTACAGCGCAAAAGGATGAGTACAGTAGTAGTGGAAATGTAATATCTTCTTTTGCTTTATAATTTAGCAAGGTACTTTATTTGTTAATGTCCATTTTGCATAATTCGTAGTTATGACAACAGCTATAAGAAGACAGAAATAATAAACTAATTTTGATGTGCAGTTGTTATAGGACTGTGCATCCTTATAGCCAAATAATGTAGTTTAATTGAGATGCTACCGGATCCTTCGCAAATCCAAGCATCTGCCTTAAAAGATGCAGCATCATTCTCAGATGATTTGATAACAGACCTTCTAAGTAACCCTATAGTCACATGGAATAACTTCATGTACTAAGAAGCCGGGGCCATTTTGATTGCATATGGGATTGCCGACACAGGCTGCATCAAACCCCAAAAATGGTAACAACACGCCTGTGTTTTTGCCACCACTCCCCTGTTACCTCTTACAAACACTGCCTGACTGTCAATTACACTGCTGGTAATTTGTCACTGCGAGCAATGACGGTAATGTACCTTGAAGCATGCGCAGTGTGACTTAGCACATGCGCAGTTTACCGACAATCGCTCAACTGAAGATGATATCAGGTTTGTCTCATCTCTCAGTGAATTTTTGGAGGAAGAGCTGTAAAATGTTGCTGATGTCTAATAAAGTTAGTATTTTGAAAGTTGTTGGGAATAAAAACAAAACAGTATAATGTCCACTGTAAATCCTATGAATCAATAAAGTTTTATGGTTCTATGTCTACTGCATTTTTCTTGGTAATTTAATTTCACTATGGTGTGGTTTGCTTCGGGCTCGTTTATTTCATAAATCTTCACTATCTAACCCATGCAGACATTTGCCCAGAACAACATGGGATTATTTGTGGTGTTTTCCTCCTAGCCTCATTAAAGTAAAAAAAAAATCCATCCAAGACGAGTGAGTTATATGTTTATTTTTACAGAGGGAAATGAACAATGTTAATATTACTTAGTTTGGCAGTTTTCATTTGCAGAGTCATGATGCAGCTTTATCTTTGTAAATATCTTTTTGGTTTTTACTCACTAATTCTTTACAATAATTAATTTACTACAGTGTATGAAATGCCTCATAAAATTACTGCTCTGAAAAGCCAGAGAGAAATTAATCCTTTGAGAAAGAAACGACCTTACTATAGCCAAATATACATTGCGTGGTAGTGATGATTTGGTGGGGTACAGACCAAGCACAACATTTGGTAAGGAGATGATCATTCACAAAAATGAATTTATAATAAACATTATAATCCCCAAGTGGGAGCTTTTAGTCTAGAAGATTTTAGAACCTCCTTAATAGGATAAAACTTACGTACATTAAGTGTTCAGTAAAATTTCTTGCTATAATGCATATCTGAATGGTATTTGATTTGTTCTCTTCCCATCCAGACTTTCTTTTATAGGGACGGAAGATTTTTAGATGAATGTATGCATTATGGTTTCCAATGTTTCCACAAACAGTGATCTCCAGATCTTGTGATTAATCCTATGGAAATAGCCTAACACCAGAAGCACCCAATAAAACAAGGCCATTCATTGTGTAGTATAATTACTATATACATTTATTAAAAATATCTCATATGCTTACATTAAAATTGCTTCTTGTAAGCATTTAATTGGCCATTCTCAATAAATGGTACTGTAAAGCGCATAGAGGATGCTGAGAGTTATAGGACTACATTTCACCAGTCCCCTGAGGAAGTCATTTGTGACAAAATGCATTGGGTTGCAGTAGGTGGCAGAACTACCTCAACGACATGCACATCCACTAAGAGTTTGAGGGGTACTGTAGACTTGTGGATACCATCTATTGCTCTATAATTTGCTACACTATAATGTCCTCTTAGTGATTGTTTTGTTTGTTATCCATTTTAGGCACAATGTGGCAGTAACCTGTCCAAGAGGAGCAGCCATTTTGCACTTTGAGAGAGTTTTTGTAAAGCGGTATATAATGTGATGTCAATTTTTCATAAAAACATATTAAAAGGATTTTGTTTGATAAATTAATTTATATAAAATTAATTTTATAAAACGTGATTTTTGCTTTGGAACAGTTGCATATGAAAATTCTAAATAATATCTTCCCCTGAGAAGTTAATGCCTTCCAAAAGTTACCTCATGGAATCAGTACATTTACCACAAGTCAAGCTTTATGGAGGAACATGACTTTTTATAAAGGTATTAAGTTTTGATCATACCATCTTCTGATTTTTATTTGTTAGTCTGTGGAAATCTATTGCAAACTGTATTTGTAATGTTTGATTTTGCCAAATGTATAGTCTTTTAATAGTGCTGTGACAACTACCATTACTTAAGTCTCCCACTTGGTGTTGTTTGGGTGGGACCCAGAACTACGTACAAATTCTGCCAGCAAACTGCAAAACATTCCTGTCAAAATCCAAAATAAGATCAATATTTTGTGGAATAGTTTTGATATTTATAATAAGGGGTAAAAACTCTGGTCCCATCCTCTGGACCTCTTTCTATGCTTTATGGAAAATTTTATACTCTTTAGCCCAAAGTTAGATCTACCAACCACTCTACTGGGCCCCAGTACTGGTAGAGGGTGTGGCCAACTCAGGGAGGTGTGTCCAGACCCCCTCCTTAAGAAAAAGTGAACTGCACTGAACAGGGGGTGCTGGTGTTCAGTGTGGGGGTGTGCCAGTGTCCATAAGTGGGTAAGTGTCATCACTCCTTCTCCTTGCACATCATGCAGGGAGTGAGAGGACTGACTGCTGCCACAGCAGCATCCTCCCTCCCTAGCACAGAACACAGTGTGACAATAGCATGTGTGCTGAACTAGCTAGAGAGGCTGCTGCAGCAGCAGTAGTCAGTCCTCTCTATTATTGTCCAAAGTACTACATCAGGAGTGGTGGGGCTGCATGATGCGGGCCCCTCCAACAGGCCAGGTCCCAAGTAAAGAATATGCGCTACTCCCATATTGGTGCACTTGCCCAAAGGATCCTTACACTTTACATACTACAGAAGAGCATAAAGTATGTCTTATAGTATCCAAGGGCAGCATGTTGGCTTCCAGCTGTCCTGAGTTTCTAAGACAATGACAGTTTTTTGGCACTATACAGTCGCAGAGCCCCTTAAGCCCCCTAAGCCGCAACATGTCAATCATAGTGCTGAAACAGGAGTGGCGACAGTGAGCATTTTACAAAACAGGCATGTCGGCCCATTTTGTATACATGCCGAGATCAGGGTCTACATCTTTCAACGCAGATTTCCAAGCACCAGCAGATGAGTTCCACTGCCTATTCTGAGTAAGCTGCCCAATGGTGATCCAATGCTGTATCTTTGGAAGCTACACTTGGATCGGCAATGCTGGCAGCGAGCCTATTTTGCCTTTAGATGCCTCCTGTGGCATTACCATATCTGTGCCTCGCTGCTGTGCCCAAAGACACAGTAGGGATGCAAACAGCATGCAGCTCTGAAACCGGCCCATGGTCTTCGCAGTGTGGTTTGCTTTGCAGCATGGTTTTTCTGATGCTGTGTGTACCCATTTATTTTTATTGACTGCACATGACCCCTTTACATATGTGCTTGATAACCACTCATGTTTGACAAGTGGTGTCACAGGCATGTAACTCAATGCTAGTGGGTAAGTGCTTTAAGCATGCAGTATATGAAATCAAGATGTACATGAGGGAATGGTCCATTTACAGTCTGGCAAATTGTAGCAAATGCAACTACATTTACACTCTTCTATTTTACAGTGTTAGTCAGCTAGTAAAACAAATATCCCTTTTCTAAAGATTTAAAAGCTATTGATTTTTTTCTTCCTGCTGTGTTTAACTGATTTGCGTTTTAAAAAATAGTTAACGTTTTCTATAAAAATAAGTGACATTGCATTGTATTAGTTGCCTGTTCTTTTAATTGCAGTATGTTAGTCCAACTGACTTCATTTTCAAAGATGACTTTCTAATATCAAATTTGTCATGATATGGAGTACTATAATGTGGTCTTATACCTACATACTCAACTTCTTAGTAGTGCAGATCCCACGTGGCATATAGAAGACTAAAGTTCACCAGATTTCATACTTGTTCAGCTTGTAAGCAAATGGGAGAATTATGGGTTAGTTAGTAGGAGTTATTATTATTATTATTATTATTATTATTATTATTATTATTATTATTATTATTATTATTATTATCCTTTATTTATATGGCACCACAAGGGTTCTGCAGTGCCTTACAAAGTACATAACCAAATGAGCACACAAGACAAGTACATAGACAAATGATAACACAGGAAGAACAGTTATTAACAGTACAAACAATGCAGGACAAATACACGATTTACACATTGCTGCATACCACTTAAATAAGCAGCATGGCATCACCAACCAAAGGTTAGGTGCTGTTATAAATTAAAGCAGGAGTAAGTGAGGGAGAAGCACATGAGGGAAGAGGGCCCTGCTCGTGAGAGCTTACATTCTAAAGGGGAGAGGGCAGACACACAGGGGTGACACAGATGGGCTGGATTGTGAGGTAGGAACATGGAGTAGTGGGTTAGGATGACAGCTGGAAAGCTTTGAGGAAGAAAGGTGTCTTGAGAGCCCATTTCAAGATTTCAAGGATAGGAGCCAAGAAGCAAGGTTAACATGGAATTTTGATTTAAGGCCAGGGGGACGAGGAAAGTCAGCTACTCGAGGAAGTTGGAAAAGGGAACTGATATGAGCATTGAATGCAAATAATGAAGTGGAGAGTTTAGAAGGTAAGAGTGGGTGGGAGTGACCAGATGATAGAAGTACCCAAACACCAACACTGTGGCAACCTCCAGGCCAGGGAGTGTGAAAGAATGTGAGGCTGCCAAAGGAGATAGCTGCAGTAGAAGTGGTGTCAGATGGGTAAGTCCAGAATTTGGTGATGGCTAGGAGATTAAAGGAGTTGAATATGAAGCCATAATGGACAGAGTCCAGTTGATTATAGACAGGCCTGGCTTTCCAGAGGACACAGGAGAGAGGGACAGAGTTGGGAGGAGAGAGAAGGAGATTGTTAGGGTGCTGTAGTGTGGGGTTGAGATTGATTTAGAGCAGGGGGATAAGAAGATTGTGGGTATGTGGTGGGCTTCTGAGTGAGGAAGGGTGACAGCAGGTGGTGGGCAAGGTGGAGGTTTAGTGTGGTGTAGTGTTATTCTATGGAATGTATTGGGGAAGGCACTCCTTGAGGCTATACAGTATATTGATTGGTCAGTGCAGGTACTTCTTGTGGATTATAACATTGTGGAATATAGCATGTGCTCACTTTTAGTTTTTTTCTAACTTATTGTTGTTGATGAAGTTTTGGTGTATCATTTTAACATCTTACTTCAACAGAGGAAGTATAGCCTGGTGGCAAAGCATTGCTCTTCAGTGACCACAGGTGGTGTAAAGCGGGGTAGTGGAGCATTTACATTTTTAAAGGGAGGTGATTTTGCCACAACCAGTGGGAGGAGACCTTTCTCTAGTAGGCAGAGTCAGCACACCAATGATTTCAGTACAAGTATTAGTTAAGTGAGTAGTGCTGCTTAATTCAGCAGTAGGAAGTTCCAATGGTTTATTTTATTACATTGTTTTATTTGTACACTAACGGACGGAGGAGTGATTATTATTATTTTTGTATAGTATTTAGAGTTAATAAAGAATTTGTTTTTAATTTTAAAAATGTGTATATTGTGTGTGGTGAATGGCCCTCCCAGAGTATTACATTGTATGATGTATGATCTGTAATTTTAGATTCTGTATAAACATGGTATGTCAATTGGTATTCAGTGTGAAGGTCATGAAGAACTGGGATTAGCAAAATGTACATTGTAAATCAATTGGTGGGCTCTCAGAGAATAAAATAATGAATATCCCTCACAGTGTGAGGTCAGGAGTGGAGAACTAGCCCTCTTTCTTTTATGACCCCTGAAGTCAACGTATCCTGGATTGTAAACCAAGAACCAGACCTCTTTTTAAAACAAGGTCCACTACTTCATCTGTGTTGTGCTATAGAAGCTGAGATAAGAAGTTCTGTTTACTTTGACCAGTTGAGTAAAATTTGTAATATTGTCTTGCTTCAGTTGAAGAGCAGCATGTGTGTAAGTCACATAATTTATTAACAGCTGGCATTGGGAGAGTTAATCAGATAGGTGGGGGCTAGGAGGGCCCCTGCACAGATAAGAGTACAGGTCTCCCTAGCCAGCTTGTTCATTCATTGGGGAGCAGACGGAAGTTCTGTGAATGCACAAGGACATTCTTATGGGTGAAACCCCCACCTCATCAGCAGTGCTAAGAACTTTGTTGTAAGTTGTCATAGGAACTCAGAATTATTTCCATTTTATTTTTAGAAAATATTTGCATTTACTGTGTGTCATTTTATTCATATTTTTGTAAGTAAGCCTTGAAAATATTTTTTGAGGATTAATCACATTTAACCTAGCATATTCTCCATGATTCTTATTGACCTTATGAGACTGTGACGCCCATGCTACATACCAGTGTGTATTTGAAGGTGATTTATTAATAATCTGTTTGGAGATCGCAGGACTCCTGAAATAGGTCTGCATGGTGTCAGAAGAATCGTGTATTATGGTAATTTAACAAGGTGCGCCAGGGTCATGACCTGCTGATCCAGATTGTTGTATCTGTGAGTCAGCCTGGAATTGTGACAAATTGGTGGCAAGCGATGGGATAATAATTTTATAAGAACTTAAGACAATTAGTTGTGTGATTCTTGATAGGATCAGCATCCTAATTGACAGGAGAGTTTGCTCAAGGCTTATAATATTTAAAAAAAACACCCCCAATCTCTTGTTTTTCTTTCCGAGATGGCCACTGCATACAAGCATCTGAATAAGAATGAGCTTTGTGACTTATGTGAGGACAGGGGGATTGTCAGCACCAACAAGAGCAAAGATCAGCTGATACAAGCACTCCTTGAGTGAGATAAGGGCCAGAATGCTGTTTAGGATATCACTGAGGCAAACTTTTTTGGGAGAAATCCCCTGACACTTGGCATTACAACTGATTCTAAGAATGGTTGGATACATTTGCTTGTTCAAGTGAGGATTTGGCCTTGGATAAGTACTTGCAAAATGCCCTCAAATATGTAAGGGAAACAGGCAATGTGTAATTTCTGCAGCTGTTAAAGCAGTTCCATGCTGCAGAACTGAAGGCTGCACAATGTGCAGCTGCCAGTGCGGCTGCCAAGGAAGAACATGAAGCTGCAGAATGCCAAGTGGAGCGCTAATACCAGCTGGATCTGGCTAGGCTCCACTATAAGCCTGCAGAAAGAGACTTACATGTCACTCACCCTGAGCATTCCCCTGTGCTGGAACCTGAGCTAAGAACCCAGACAGCACAAGAGGATCAGAATGAGCATGTTCTCCCAGATCCAGAGGATCCATTTCCTATGATGAGTATGGCAGAGCTAATGAAAGAATGTAAACTGTGAGGTGTCTCCTGCCATATCAATACTCATGGAGAGATCATTGAGCAGCTAACTTGCACAAAATAAGCCCCAAATAATGCTTTCAATGAGTATTGCATGTGGACTCTTCCAGGTTTCAAGGTAAATCTTGTAGAATAGCTGCAGTGTCTAGAGAGGTATTTTGAAAAGGGATCCGGATTTGGTTTTGCCAAAACCGCCATTGCATGTTTTGGTTTAGGATCTGTATTTTTTTTCAGAAATGTATAAAAACTGCTAAATTCACATAATTTGGGCTGTTCAACTTCCAATATGGAAGTATATAAGGAAACAAATGTTTTCATTAATAAAGAGGCTCAAGAGAGATGGCGTATGTATGTAGTTGAAGGCAGGGAAATGAAGGCTTGACTGGTAATAAATTGAATGTAATTTTTTTATTCCGAAGCATATTTATGAGGGAGAAGGGGAGAGCATAGGTGAACAATATATTACCCATTCTTTACCCACAAAATCAACTTGGAGGTTAAGAATATTTTAAAAAATTAAAGTGACATGCAGCTATGCCCCAAACAGGACATAATACAAAGAAAAGAGGTGCAAGATGGAATTGTCCTTTGGCCCTTCCACCCACCCTTACTGTATGTATATAGTAAACAGAACATACACAGTTTAACAAAGCTATCACTTCAGTGACAGGGACTTCCAATTGTGGCTGAAGCTATTGGTTTATTTGGGACCCCACAAAACAAGCTACCAATAGGCAGCTTACAATGCTGGCAATGATCTCTCCATGCACAAACTGGCTTTACAGAGGCAAGATGTTGTCACGATCATCATCTGATTCCTCACCCTTATCAGTGTGTACATCATCTTCACACAATATTAATTCGTCCCCAGTGGAATCCACCATTACAGCCTTAGGTACCTCTGTCATTTTGGACATAATTGGTGGTAAAGGTTTTCCTCATAGAATTTGTAGTTCATTTTGATGAACATAATTTTTTCCACATTTTGAGGAAGTAGCCTCCTACGCCGATTGCTGACAAGGTTCCCACCAGTGCTAATAACTCTTTCTAAGTACACATTGGAGGGTGGGCAGCTCAAGTAAAGCAAAGCCAGTTTGTGAAAGGGCCTCCAATTTGCCAATTTTTCCTTCAAGTAGTTAAATGGTCTTCTCTGACATGCCTATTTGGATGCTTTCATTAAAATAGTCCTCAACCATTCTTTGAATGGTGACCATATCAGATTGAGTCATGGTAGAGGTCTCATTAATGGTAGGCAATTCTTTTAGACTCGACCAGATGTCAAAACTTGACTCATCTGCATCACCGGTGGATCTTTTTTGGGAAAGTTTAGTTTTTTCCTGGCATCTGCATTTGCTGGAGAAACTGAAGGATGAGCCATTGCTGCATCACGTTCCACTTGAGCTGACAATTTGCTTACCAACAGATCATTGCATCTATTCAGATCTGTGTCACTGTGACACAACATATGCTTTAAACCTAGGATCGAGCATGGTCGCCAAAATACATTTATCTGATTGGAAGAACTTAACAACGCTTGGATCCTGGTGCAGTTAAAAAAGGACTTGATCTACAAGTCCGATATACTTAGTGGAATCGCTTTGTTTCAGCTTCTCCTTCAGTTCTTAAGCTACTTTTCTATCAGTCTAATTAGGGGAATTACCTGATTCAAGCTGGCAGTATCTGAACTCAGGCCCTGATTCAGAGACGGTCGCTCTGACTGAGTGCTCACTCTGAATCAGGGCCGGTCTTTTTTTTTTTTAGAATGGCCTCCTGGATGCTTGCATAGCTGTGGGTGACCACCCACAGCTATAGCGAGCGGCCAGGAAGATGGTCGCGATGGTCAAGACCATCACGACCATCGGGCTTGCGATGAGCCCCATAGAGATTTTGGCTCTAACAGAGCCGGAATCTCTCCACTGACATCACTTGTGATGTCAGTGGGGCTGGCCCCAGATGGTAGGCGTTCACATGGGAAAGCCTCTGTCTGGGCAGCCAACCCCCCGGCTCGCCCACCAAAGGGGGCGTGCTGTCACTCAACATCAACTGCACGGCCCCTTTGGTATGAGACTCGGAGCGACGGTTTGCCCGTCGCTATCCGGGTCTCGCGCATGCACACAATGGAGCTGGCTCCATCGTGCACATGCGCTCTGGGCCACCATCGACCCAGTTGCGAGTGCTCAGTGCTTGCGACTGGGTCTGAATCTGGAACACACTTCACAGATACCTACTTCACAGGGTTTCAGCACTTTGTGCAACAAGTAAAGTATTTTCCACTGTGCTTGAGTAAGGTACATTCCCCTTCCTCTTCCTATGTCTTACTTCATTGTGAAGCTTTCGATGGCTTTTTGCTGTTCATCCTTCAGCTGAAGCATATACAGGGTGGAGTTCCACCTTGTAACTACTGAAAGAGCATATTCAACATTATTTGCAGGTGTTGCAATCTTCTACATGCATTTGCTGAAAGGCGAAAATGTTCAGAAATTTTGCGGGCCACCGAGAGCATTTCCTGCATGGCCCTTTCATTTTTTAAAAAAATGTTGCACCACCAAGTTTATTGTGTGAGCAAAACATTGTGTTGGAATTCACCCAGCTGTAATGCTTTCACAATATTGGTGGCATTGCCAAACATCACAAATCCTGAGGAGCGTCCAAGCGGAGTAAGCCATTTTACAGTGACTTCGATGAGGTTTTCTAAAAGGTTGTCAGTGGTATGCCTCTTAGTCAAACCAGTGATACACAGATTAGGCTGCCTCAGAATGGGCCACTGTTTCTTAGATGCTGCTGCTGTTGGTGCTGCTGAAGGCAATACACTCATCCAGTGGGCTGGTACAGTCATATAATCTTTTTTTGGTTTGTTCCACTTGTCCACATATCTGTGGTTAATTGGACAGTGTATAAAATGGCATTTTGGAGGACACTAATTAAGTTTTTAATGTCCCTGTAAAGGATAGGAATTGCTTTTTTAGTGAAGTGGATTCTAGATGGGATTTGGTAGCGGGGACTTAGAAACTCAATTAACTGTCTAAAACCCACTGCACTAATAGCAGATATTGTATGCACATCTAATATCAGCATAGAAGGTAGTGGTGTCAGTGATGCACTGTGCAACTGGATGACTACTGTCATACTTGCTTACCCTTGCAAAGGATTGTTCAACAGTCAATTTTTTTTAAGTACTACTAGTTGTTTTCCTGGTCCCCTTCTGGGATGAAAATCCACTCCCAACAGCAGCAGGTTTAGCATTCAATGATTCTTTGGAGGAATCCAGCATAAGGAAGGACTGAGTTAGCTTCATAAAATTGGATGCATGACTACTTCAGATCATTGAAGATATTGTTGACGAAGGTTTTGCTGGTGAAGATGGCAGATGCTTGGATCAAGCAGGGAGAAGGGAGCTTGCTGATGCTGGACTGCTTGTTGTTACTTTATTAGCCAAAGTTTATGAATTTTGCAAACACTTTTGATGGATGTGCTGTAGATAATGTACCTGAGAGGAGGTTCCTAGATGGTTAAGGTCCCTACCCCTACTTACTCTGGCTTTACAATAGGTACAGATGGCTTGACAATTGTTGTCAAGATTTGGGTAGATGTTATTCCACACATAAGAAGCTGATTTTTTTGTCTTATGCCCAGGCATGACAATGGGCTTTCCATTATCATTAGCAATAACTATTTTAACTAATGCCTGAATTACACAAACATCATCCTCATCAACAACATCCTCATCATATTTATTAGCATCAGCTACACAAATATTTTCCCCATCCTGGTGCACTTCCATAGAAGCATCCTTGATTTCTATGTCTGCATGTTCACTTGTGCTGCCACATTTTCAGAGGATGCACAAGCAGTGGAAGGAGACTTCTCTTTTAGTACAGTATTGGAAAGGACAGGCTCACACATGGCACCCACCAACACACTTAGACTCTATTCATGGATATGTGTAATTTCTAAGCACACAGTTGGTTCCTGTGCCTTAACAATTTACATTTTTTGAAGTGTATACAGGGGGAAGAGCTTACATCATCATAAGAGACATAACCACTAGTCATAAATAAAGGCCAAGGCCTTAGCCTTTCTTTTCCACTTTGTGTGGAGAAAGGCATATTGCCAATTGTATGTCTTTCTGCAGCTAACTTTCCCTATGATTTTTTTCCTTTACCACTTTGAAAGATTGGTTCTTTGATTTTAGATGCCCTTACTTAATCCCTGTATGCCATTATGCATTGGCTTTAGTAGATGACATAGACGCACTAGTATCGTCATGACTGGTGGCATTGGCTGCAGCCCCAGCACTAGTATGTGGTTCCTGCTCTCCTCTCAACTAATCATTCTCCATATCAACAAACACAAATGAAGTGGGGTACAGCACACACTTAAATTTATACCAATTTTAAATATTACACTGCGGTATCAATGACCTAAAATGTCACAATATTTTTTATGAATATTATACTGCATTTACTTACCACTTACAGTGTCAAAACATTTATTTTTTATATACAATATATTACACTGAATTTCCACTTTCAGTGTCACAATACGTGCATGCATATTACACTGCGCTACCACCTAGTGTCACAATACGTGTATGAATATTACACTGTTTCCACTTAGTGTTAAAAAAATATTGTATGTATAGTACACTGCATTTCCACGTACAGTGTCATAATATATGTATGAATAATACACTGCATTTCCACACAGTGTCACAATATTTTTTTATGTATATTACACTGCATTTCTACTTGCATTGTCACATTACGTGTATGAATATTACACTGCATTTCTACTTAGTGTCACAATATTTTTTTATGTATATTACACTGCATTTTCACTTAGTGTCACAATGTGTATGAATATTATACTGCACTACCACTTGCAGTGTCACAATATGTGTATGAATATTACACTACGGTCTGAAAACCAGCAGCATCACAGTAAAAAAAACCCTATATATAGTACACTGGGGGACAGCACAAAACATACATAAATATATTTTAATTATATTATTATTAGCTTTTTTTTGAGAAGCCTATTTTTGTGACAGAGGTGGGAGTGTCTGCAAATATTCCCACAAATGTGTTGGTGAACACTGAATTTGGATGATTAATATCCCAAAATATTACTGCTGTCTCTATTGCTTCTACTGCACCATGTTACTCACCTGAGGTAGTATGTGTTCATACTGAATCTTGCAATGATGTGACTTTGTGTAAATAACCTGAAATCCTCAATGTTCCATTTGCATTATGTAGGGTGATAGAGATATGTGAGGATGATGTTGTTACTGATGTGGGTAATGCTGTGATAATACAAGCTAACCCTGTTTTTCCCAGGTGAATTTTACTGACCAATGCAATTTGGGAATAAATGTTTGTGATGATAACCTTTAGTAACCCTGTGTCTCTCACCATTGACTTCAGGGAATGGGAAAAGTCACGTCTGAACTCTTCATTTGGGAGATAACAACCATCGCAGTTGGTGCCTAATGCATGGGTCAGGTTTTTTCATTTTTTTATTTTACAAAGACCTAGGATGCCTACAGGCAAAAGAGTACCAGCATCCGGGGGAGGCTTGCTGGGACTGGCAGTTCTACTTGTAAAGACAATGTTTACTATTCTCTTTTTACACTACACTTACACTATCAACCCACCACAAAAAGGGTGGCAGGGATAGCCCCGGGCTATCAGCCTAGGCCTGGGGTGCCCTGGTGAGGGGGACCCCTTTCTTGGGGGGTCCCCAACTCCCCAGGGATCCCCAGTCTGGGCTGACTAGCGGTCAGGAGTATTGTTTTGGCTGTGGAACCTGGTGATAGGGTTTCCCTGGCCGTGACATTACCCGCCGCCCCACTAGAAAGGGCATGGTGCTGGTTGTGGAAATTACAGGGCAACCCTACGCAATTGTTCCCCTTTAATTCAAGAACCAGGACCCCACATAATTTTTTTTAAACATTAACAATTTACCAGCTTTTTACAGTAAGATACATGCATGCATCTCACTGATGTATGCATGTATCTGTATCAAAACAAACTGGTTATGTATTTGGGGCTTTGAAGTTCGTTTTGGAGTGGGATTTTCTGTTCGATTTGGACATGAACATGCAAAATTGAACTGCAAATTACTTCTTAAACTGAAACAAAATCGAATTAGATTTGAAAATTGAAAGCAAAATCCATTCTTAGTAAATGTGATACTTGCTAAGGGATTTTGTTGTTCAAGTTCAATTCGATCTCAAGAGATTTCAGTGATTCATAAAAATGAATCTCTAATCGAACTTTAGTAAATTTACCCCCTGGTCTCTCTCTTTTTTCTATGTTATACCTATGAACATGACTGAAATGCCAAATATAATTGAAAATCAACATAGACTACTGTACATCTAGAATGTACCTGGTAGGATTAGGCCAAGACTTTTTAATCATATTTTATTTTATTATTTATTTTTAAATTTAGTGGCATAACTTTTCTGTGAGTAATTTTGTGATAAAAAGCCAAAATATCTTAATATTTGGAGATTTTTTTCATGTCAGTTTCCCAAAAAAAGAAAAGGATTTTCTCCTTTATATAAATATCTCTTTGTGAACCATGTTCCATTTGCCCTTCTATACCTTGCCAAATTATAGACAATGGACAAGCAGTTATAATTAATGATCCAGACAAATCCAGATAATATATCCAAATTATGAGTATACCAGATGCAATATCCCATAGATTGCTACACAGATAAGTGTATATGATTGAGGGAAGAAAACAGTGAGACAAATTCATTTTTACTCCTTTTCCACAAGAAATGTCTACATACAATATTCAGAACTTATTAAAAGAAATAATTTGCTTCCTTTTACATTTTTCATTTTTTATTCTATAGCCTGATGCAAAGTTAGCCCTGCAGCATGTCTGACATAAATTAGCTCTGCCCAAGCCCAGAACAGAACCACATGCATATACTCCCATGCAGATTGGTGGGATTCTGCAATTTATGCCTGCTTGAATAGGCAGTACAAGTTAAGATGTGGGTGTTCTAACATAAGCCAAGTATAGTAATGGCATGTTTACTCATTTGTGAACAAGTGAAGTATGGTAAATAAATACAAATGCATCTGAGAAAGCCATATTGTTTGTGGATAGGAATGAGCAGGTGTAAATAGGGGATGATGATGAAAGTCCCTATAACTAATGCTGGGGTTACGCTCTACAATTATCTGTCAGATATCTGTCCAATCTGGCTGGTTGTAATGAAATTCTGGTAATGTATGGGAGCAAATGACAGTCAAATATATGGTCTTTAAATTGGCAAAAATGATTGGTCAAATTGTTTAAATTAATTTGATTTAACCAATTTGTCTGGATTACCATCTTTGTCTGTTTTTCAGTATATGTGAGCAAATGGTTCATTGTCATTGGCTTCCATACATTACCAGATTTTCATTGCAACCAGCCAGACTGGACAGATAATTGTATAGTGTATGCCCAGCATAACAAATATGATACTGCTGCTGACAGGAACAGATGTTCAGTTCTGCATTTGAACAATGCTATTATTATTTTCACTCATAAGTTACAAATGTACATAATTATGTATTTGCAGCTATCTCTGCATCAGAATCCAAAAATATATATATCAAATTATATCAAAGATTGCATAATGAGGTAACTACAATTGACCATACCATCTTCACACAAAGATTATTTTAAAGAGAGATAAAGGAAACAGAATTAAATAAATCTCAAATGTTTATAACGTTAAAAAAAAAAATCTGTAATGCAGTACCCTTTCTTACTACTCTTTTCAGAAACCACACAATGATGAAATTATATTTTCCAAGTTTATTGAGGCTCAAACTAATTTCAGTCTCAAACCTCCCATGCAGATAAATAACTTTGCAAAATAACAAATGTAGATATACAGTCAGGTCCAGAAATATTGGGACATTGACAGAATTTTCAGATTTTTGGCGTCTATTCACCACCACAATGGTTTTGAAATGAAACAAACAAGATGTGCTTTAACTGCAGACTTTCAGATTTAATTTCAGGGTAATTACATCCAAATCAGGTGAACGGTGTAGGAATTACAACAGTTTCTATATGTGCCTCGAACTTTTTAAGGGGCCAAAAGTAATGGGAGAAACTAAACAAGCCTAACTCTAACTTTCACTTTTTAATACTTTGTTGCAAATCCTTTGCAGGCAATTATAGCCTGAAGTCTGGAACGCATAGACATCACCAGACGCTGGGTTTCGTCCCTGGTGATGCTCTGCCAGGCCTCTACTGCAAATGTCTTCAGTTCCTGCTTGTTCTTGGGGCATTTTCCCTTCAGTTTTGTCTTCATCAAGTGAAATGCATGCTCAATCGGATTCAGGTCAGGGGATTGACTTGGCCATTGCATAACATTCCACTTTTTAGCCTTAAAAAACTCTTTGGTTGCTTTTGCAGTATGCTTCGGGTCATTGTCCATCTGCACTGTGAAGCGCCGTCCAATGAGTTCTGAAGCATTTGACTGAATATGAGCATATAATATTGCCCGAAACACTTCAGAATTCATTCTGTTGCTATTGTCAGAAGTCACATCATCAATAAATACAAGGGAACCAGTTCCATTGGCAGCCATACATGCCCACGCCATGACACTACCACCACCATGCTTCACTGATGAGGTGGTTTGTTTTGGATCATGAGCAGTTCCTTTCCTTCTCTTCTCTTCCCATCACTCTGGTACAAGTTGATCTTTGTCTCATCTGTCCATAGGATGTTGTTCCAGAACTGTAATGGCTTTTTTAGATGTTGTTTGGCAATCTCTAATCTGGTCTTCCTGTTTTTGTGGCTCACCAATGGTTTGCATCTTGTGGTGAACCCTCTATATTCTCTCTTGTGAAGTCTTCTCTTGATTGTTCACTTTGACACATATGCATCTACCTCCTGGAGAGTGTTCTTGATGTGGCCAACTGTTGTGAAGGGGTTTTTCTTCACCAGGGAAATAATTTTTTTGTAATCCACCACAGTTGTTTTCCGTAGTCTTACGGGTCTTTTGGTGTTGCTGAGCTCTCTGGTGCGTTCTTTCTTTTTAAGAATGTTCCAAACAGTTGATTTGGCCACACCTAATGTTTTTGCTAACTCTCTGATGGGTTTGTTTTGATTTTTCAGCCTTATGATGGCTTGCTTCACTGATAATGACAGCTCTTTGGATCTCATATTGAGAGTTGACAGCAACTGATTCCAAATGCAAATGTCACACCTAGAATCAACTCCAAACCTTTTACCTGCTTAATTGATAATGAAATAATGAGGGAATAGCCCACACCTGTCCATGAAATAGCTTTTGAGTTGATTGTCCCATTACTTTTGGCCCCTTAAAAAGTGGAAGGCACATATTGAAACTGTTGTAATTCCTACACCGTTCACCTGATTTGGATGTAATTACCCTCAAATGAAATCTGAAAGTCTGCAGTTAAAGCACATCTTGTTTGTTTCATTTCAAAACCATTGTGGTGGTGAATAAAGGCCAAAATCTGAAAATTCTGTCAATGTCCCAATATTTATGTTAGAAGAGTCATAACAGCAATTACTGCATTCTCCTAAACTAATGTAGCCCCAGATCTTTTTGAAAAATATTACGATTGTAGGGTAATTTTAAGCACAAAAAATGGGAGAAGAATAAAAAGATTTAGTTATGCATTTTGGGGCTGAACAGCATTACAGTTTGAGTCTCCCATATCCAAATTGCTTGGGACAATGGGTATTTTGGATATTGGAATATTCCGCATTTTGGATTATTTACATACCATAATAAAATATCTTGGGGATGGAATCCAAATCTAAATACAGAATGAATTTATGTTTTATATACACCTTATACACATAGCATGCAGGCATTTTATATAATATTTTCAATAATTTTGTGGCTCAAACAAAGTTTGTGTATTGTATATACATGAAATTCATCTTTGTTTCATATACACTGTAATAGGATCGGGGTAGGAGGTCCCTTTCCTGGGGTAGTTGGACAACTCCTTACACACAGCAGCCAGGAAACAGCACACCAGACCAGGGTTTTCATGCAACCTAGCCAGAGCTAGTTTTTATTGTGCAGTAATAAAAAAAATGAAAATCAAACATAAATCCTAACCCATCTGGGTACAAACTAGACAATAAACTTCCCTCTTTAAACAGTGGTAGGGCCTACTGCCCTCTCCACAAACATAGGCATATGCACATTACTTACAATAAGTCTGTCACAGTGTTTCTAAACAAGCCTGTCTGCTTTTTCTCCCCAGTAATGACACCCTGAGCCAAACCCTGACCCAGCTTATATAAGCCTCTTCCAGGTGTAATCACTAATCACCCAAACAAATAGGACTGCGCTCTATAACATCCAAACTGTGAGATGGCAGAAATTATATATAGCAGTCAAGGTTTACCAAAAACCTTTTGTTTTAATCACATAAACAAATTAAATGCATATACATTTGAAACAACAATACACAATAATCTAAAAGAGTTGCTAATTAGTGCACTGCTGATCAATAAGCCTATATATATATATATATATATCTATATCTCAATCCAGATTATCATCTGTTATTCAATATAAGTACAAATATAAATATAAAATATTGTCCCGTAAGAACATATCATAGATAGATGTTAGATCTCCTTAACATATATAGAGTTCATTGGTTTGATGTAAAAAACCTTCAATTGAAAAGATAGAAAAAAAGAAAAGCTCTGCGGTGAATGGTGTGCACACAAATTAAATGTCTCATTATATAATTGAGTTACAAGCAGTCTCCTGCAGTGTCACAGCAGTCGGCCACGTTAATTATACCTGGTCAGCTGATTAGTTCCAGATAGCAGCCTGATTCAGGTAGCCCTGCATCAGCAGTACCGCTTGGCTCTCGCAATCTTCCAGCAGTCCGGCTGTATTGTATAACCAGGACCAGCGATACATGTGGCTATAAGCGGCGTGAAGGCTTGCCACGTCTCCTCCGAAAGTGGATGTATAGACCAGAATATCACACCAGTTCCTGGATCGCAATTCAGGTGCTCGCTTAGCAGAAGTCCACTGACACGTTTCACCTTTACATAGTAGGGCTTTATCAAAGAGTGATGGTAGTTAGACTTCTTCCTTCTTATATACCTGCACCAAAGCAGAAATAATTGAAACAGGTGATCAGAGTTGACTATTTCACTCAAGTGTAATCACCTGTTGTTCTTAATTACTCTAGGGTTCTATACACATGGAACAAAACCTATTTGGATCATCAACTTTATACTCCTGTATATATGCATGTGTGTATCCTCCGTCAAAATTAAATGAATTTTCTATTTTTTTAAAAACACACACATTTAGATAAATACATCTTGACTTCCATGTATGTATCAAACCACAATCTGACTGCTTAATAGACAACAAAACAAATAGGACTGCGCTCTATAACATCCAAATTGTGAGATGGCAGAAATGATATATAGCAGTCAGGGTTTACCAAAATACACTCACTAATCAGCTTTGGGCCTTTCAGGCTGAAAGGCACAAACACCTAAAATTGCTCTGTGGTATGTCGAAACTAGATTATTGGCTGAGACAAGATCAGTTTAAAATTGAATCGCAGAGACACAATCTTGCGGCTGGCCGCAAGACGCCATTTTGCGAGATGGCCACCTAAGCGCAATTTTAGATAAACACACTTTAGTACATGTGGCGATAATACTATTAGCAAGTTACGGCGATTCACCAGAAGCCTATTTCATGACTTTACGTATTATAAAGGATATATATTTTAGAAATGATTTTATAGTATGTTAAAATTGCATTAGAGCAAGTGGCCAAGTGACAACTGACTTGTGTAGATAAGCTTCCTGGATAGTGTTTGCCCTCACTACAGGTGGTTTGGCTTGAATACACACACCTTACATTAGCAAGCTTCCTGCAATGAAGATTAGATTGTCATCTTAGGTCTGTCTCTTGTAGCTGGGTTATTTGCATTTCACACAAGAGTTTCTTTTGAAGCCTGGGACAGGTGGGGGGGACTGCTCACAGAGTGGGCTTGTGGAACTACATGGCTCAGCATGTCACACTGCTAAAACGTTCACACAGTGAGAGTTAACTGCACCCCTTCCTCATACACACATTAATACGTCTTTATATCAAACCATGGATACCCACACATTACATATCTACATATAAGGTTCTATAAGCTCTAAAGTGTATGATTTAAGCTGGTTCAGTTAGTTTAAATGCTGAGAAATAAAGATATTTGATAACTAAGGTATTATACATGCTAAACCAGTCATGTTTGGAATTGTACTGATGCGTACTCTTTTCACAGTATTCCGGTGTTATCGGTGGGGAGATCGCATTGTGTATTCCCGAGTTATGGATCGCGAACTTACAAGCAACAAAATGTATATTTTAGAAACAACTGTTAGGATGCTGCCAGAGACGTGAAGAGGAAGGCCCCTAGCTGTTAGAGGCAGGGAGAGTCTGTTTGAACCAGCCTGTTAAATGTGCTGTAACAGATGCTTCACCCCTGAGAACCAATGATATCGACAACAGACTTCCCTATTCTCCTGTTTAATCTGGGGGGGTATAAATATGAGTGTACGAATGCTGATTCTCAGTCTTCGTGCCGAATGCTGAATGACTAGGGGTCTCTTGTTGATGCCTATCTCTGGGTCCGGAAGCGCCTGCGTATGTATACTGTACTTGGGTCAGTATAATTTCCTTTTGCGCCTAAATTGTGTCTTGATCAATTGCGTGTAACTGTCTGAACTTTTACTTGAATAACACTTGTGCTTTGGAACCACAGATTCCACATCTAAGTCTTTATTTATGGTGTGAGTGCATACACAAATTAGCGTCACCTTAGAAGGTATAGGCAGGACATTAGAAGGTATAGGAAGGTGTTTATAGAGGTTCATTCTAATATTAACAGGTATGAGCCCTCCCTTCTATCTCACATCCACACCCCCAGGACCCATTATCTAGCATTTACTTAAAGCCCAAAGCTCCAACAATTCAAATACAGACTTTTCCTGGAGGTTTTAAAAATACATAGGTCAGAAACCTTGGACAAATGTACACTACATTTAGCACTTCACCAGTGCTGATATCACAACACCTTATACACAAAGGCCTAAAGGTAATTCTATACAATATTTTAATGATTTTATGCCTTAAAAAAGCTTTTTGTTAACTGATACATCAAAAAGCAAAGGTTTCACTATCTCAGTCATGCTAACAAAATTCCATATTTCGGAATATTCAGTATTTCGGAATATTTGGATATGGGAGACTTAACCTGTATTACAATTGTGGGATAATTTTAAAGGCATACATATGGGAGAAAATGAAATCAGGTTTCTGAATTTTGTGGATGACTGTTATTTTACATTTCGGATCCACATCAAACTTTACAACCAATACTCAATAGGATTAGACATTTCTGTTTTTTAATTAATGAGTAGAAGTTATTAGCAATGTCCTTAAGCCCAAGTACTGTACCAAAGAATCTTAAACTATCCTGGGCTAATAATTCCCTTAAATATACATATCTAGAGATTTAACTAGCAAAAAATAAATGTACAATTTATATGTTTTTAATTTGAGATGTTATCATTAAAGCTGCAATAGAGGTAACGTCTAGCTGGAAGCAATTTATACTTTATCTAGGACATGCTGATCTGATCAAAATAATAATATTCCCAAAAAATATTATACCCACTTCAAACTCTACCAATACTACTCACTACTAAAGATGAAAAAAATAAGGACCTTCATGTGGCACAATATGCATTCTATCATAATTTTGATTAAATTACAACAAAACACCTCAGGGGGAGGAATTAACTTCCCAAATTTAAATTTTACAATTATGCTAGAATACAAAGGGAGTCAGAAGGACAGATACTGAGAACAGATGTAGCCTAGCAGGATAGCCTATGACTCTAGTAGGGTAGGTCAGCAGGATATGCCAATAGCTGTAGAATAGAATGAAGCAGTATGCTGGTATGTCTTGAGCAGACTGCAGATTATATTGGAACTGGGTGCGAAAATCACAACAGATGCAGTTTGCAGGAATATATTGGAACTGGGTGCTGGAGTACAACTGGAGATTACTGCAGAAATTATTGGAACTGGGTGCTGGATCACAACTGGTGCACATTGCAGGAATTCACTAGAACTGGTTGATGGAAAAACAACTGAAGCAGGAATACTGGAATATAATTTAATGAAGCAATATTGGTGCAGGTTTCTATGAATGTACTGGAACAAATTGCTGTAAGCAATTTAGAACCAAAAACCAGTTTACCAGATCCTCTATGAGAGAAGTTATACTACTAATGTTCTGCCAGTACTTCCTGGTTTAAATAGACTTTAGATTCTGATAGGCTGAGCAGAACATGTGACTGAAGTTACTACGAGCTGGTTGGCAGACCAGATCATGTGACACTGTCTAAGATGGTGGTGCCCATAGTCCAGAATGGCAGGAACCTTCATGAGATGCCATCCACATTTCAGTGACTAAGGGCTTGATTCAGAGGTTGAGAGAATTAAAACATTGGGTGAAAGCTCCTGATATTTTAATTTTGTGCATACATCCGAAATCCACTGCTCATGCATCCCAATGGTTAGTAATGGGGGATGCAAATCAGAATTACCTGGAGATCCAAGCAATTCTGATGGATGTCCCTGAGTGATGACGATAGGGTGGTGGTTAACGGTGGTGATTGTGTTGGGGGTGTGTTGTGTCAGGGACTACGTCAAAAGAAGCAGTTCCAATGGCGACAGGGGCCATGAACTGTCAGACATTCTGAGCAACCATAGGGCTGATCTAATGTTCAATGGGTGCGGTCAATGTCCAATCGACAGTGTGAATATTTGCAAACAGCAGCTGATTAGAACTTCACTAGGTGGGTATCTCAGTTGGAAGCATATTGGCTGCAGCATGAGCATAAATTTGCAGTTGCCACTGTGACAACTCCTTACACCTCTGAATTACGCCCTTAGAGTCTTGGTGATGCCACATGGGGCCAGTAGGGGACACAAATGGACACTAAGGGCCAGATTTAGAGGTGGATGCAATGTGATTTTTTTCGTAGCTGACTGATGCTTTTTCTATTGCGCATGTGGGTGAAACACACTGCACATGTGTTATTATGGATTTAAGACAGCATTTATAGTGTGAATTTAGATGCAGAATGATTAACAACTAGTGAGCATTTGTGGGAGGTAACGGAGCCTTGGCAAGTCAAAAGCAGGCATGTCATAACTGTTTATGCTATGTTAAATACAAATTCCATATGTTAACTTGGTGGAACACTAAACATTCTAGGCCTGATTCAGAGGTGCATGCTAACTGCATGCAATGCTAACATTCATGCAGTTGGCCAATGTTGGAAGTAGTCTGCAAGCGTCCAAGTCACACAGTGCATGCAATCAAATTATTACTTCTGGAAAACAAATTGGGATGCACAAGCTGAGGATTTCAATTAGCATTCCTAATGATGAGTAGGCAGATGTGGGCGTGTCACTGGCACTGACTGCATTTAATATGCAGCACTGACAAAAAGATGCCAGCTGGAGAAATTGCAATGGTGCATCTAAAGATACACGGTAGTGTATTATCCCCACTGCAAGTAGACATCTCAGTAAATTCATAATCTGTCACGACATTTGCATAACGATGCAGAAACGGCTGCAGCAAAATATGCAGCCACATTGGGTCCACCTCTGAATAAGGCTATTCACAGTATTTGACTTCAATTAAATTGATATTTCATTTGATGTTGATGACATATTTATATGATTGAAGGTAGGACTATGTGCCTCATTCATAGTTGTACGCAAACCTAATGGTATTAATACAACTCTAATGGTGGTTGAATTGCACACGCCCTGGACCTGTACTGTGCATGTGCAGAATGAGTCATGCAAGGTCAAGCACAGTGACTCCAAGCCATTTGGAGGTGGGGGGACAGTTTTTCCAGAAAACAGGTGAATGTTGGCCCTGTTTTCTACGAGTGCAGAGACCAGTGTCTCCATCTTCTGATGCAGATTTACTGGCCTCACAAGTAGTCAGGAGGTGGCCATTCTCAGTAAGCTTAGGCATATTCAGCTGGCCAATGCAATGTTTATCTGATCCTGCATCTTCGAACACTGGTATCTGTGTTTTCTTTTCCTTAAGATGCCTCCTTCAGGCATTAGCATATTTTGCACAGCAGCTGAATTTTTTAAATTGAAAACTGACTAACATAAACTGACTATTGCTTAACATGAACTTGTATATTCCTCATTAGAGGTATTACATTGTAATAAAGTAGGGTGTTTTTCTTAAATTATCTGCCTGTGTTTACATTATGCTAAAATGCTGTAGCTGACAGATAAGAGTGGGTGGGCCGACCCAAGCCCTCTCCAGGTCCCAACAAGCCTGGGCTGGGGTAATTAGTACCCCCCAGTGCCCCTGAGTATATCCATGCTTGAGCACAGATGACTTAAATAGTTCCTCAGTCATTTTGCCCATCTGTGCTCAACCATGGATAGTCTTAAAAACTAGAGTGTTTGATGCGAATTTTGGAAACCCCTGTGCTACATGTTATAGGTCGGGAACCAGTCCTCATCTCAGTAACCACTTTGATATGCCGAAGATAAATGTTTTGTTGGTCTTTGATATGTTTAGTTTCTTATGCTTTTCAAATTTTGTATTCCATATATCATTCTTTGTATTCTAAGCCAACCCTTGTCTGGATGTTACCCTCTGTAAATAAGAGTGTTTCATGTTACTTCAGTTCAGAGTAAAATAAATTGCAACATGAAGTTAAAATGTGTTTACATAAACCTAAGTGCATGTGATGTTGATGCTGCAAGCAAGCGGCCAAGGTTTACAGTCTGTGCATGAGTCTGACTCGCACTGTGCATGTGTCCTGATGGTTACTGCCAGGAGACACAGATCAAATTTGGATGCAATAGCTGGTGATTTCAGTGGGTGTACCTGGGAGGTAACAGGGGAGTGGCTAAAAAGACATGGCCATGTTTCTGGGCATATTGTGGTCAGTGACTGTGTCTAAAGATCCAGTTGCACTGATACAGATGGCAATGTTGAGATAGATAATCTATGCTTCCATAGGGCTAATGCAATTTTTAATTGTGCGACCAATGGTGCATTTTAATTAGAGATGTGCTTGGACCCCCGTGTTTTGGTTTTAGTTTTGGTATTGTGTTTTGGTATTGGATATGGATTTTCTTAATAATAATAAAATAATAACAGCTAATATAATGTAATTTGGGCTTATTTTTATTCCTACAGTATTATTAACATGAATAATATTAATTTTCAGTCATTTTTAATCAATTTTGACCACCTTACAGCTCACAATATAGTTTTTACCCATATTGGCCAAAGGGTGCAGTGAGCTGACTAGCTCAATTAAGCGACAGAGCAGTGGCACAAACACATGGCATGAAAAAAGAATGTAGCAACTCTAGAAAACAGAGTGGCACTGCAGTGGCAGACATGATAGCAGTTTAATACAAACTTTGTAGGATGCTATAGAATGTTTCCATTAATCAAGAACTAGTTCAGAGGTATGAGGCCAGCACAGGTAAAAGTGGTGAGGTATTTAGTGGAAGCCAGGTACAACATTTATTTATTGATTGATTAATTAATTGATTGATTACATTATTAATATAACTATAGTTGAAAAATCAGAGAAATGGAAAAACAGTATTAAAAAACAAACTTCCAAAATAGATGACATTGCAAGATACAAAACAAAAAGAATGACCCAGTAAAGTACAGTAATGTACACTGCCTGTCAAACACACATCATTTTGGCAAAGCCCATAATGAAAAGTGGTACATGATGGAATTGTCTTGCCCCACTTTATTTTAAATTAAAAAGAACATGCACAGTTTAACAAACCAAGCACTTCGGTTATAGGGACTAACACTTTTGTGGTGGAAGTGCTTGGTTTGTTTGGGCCCCAACAAAAAACAAGCTAGCAATGGGCTTAAAGAGGCCAACTGTTTTGTTAATCATCTGTACATTTTGAAGATGTCATGATTATTCTCACCCTCATCAGTGTTGTTAACATTATCATTACACAATATTACAGGAGCTCATCCCCACTGGAATCCACCATTACAGAAGTCTCTGTACTTTTTTGTAATTGGCGACAAATGTCTTCCTTATAGAATTTGGAACTCATTTTATGAACATCAGTTTTTCCACATTTTTAGGAAGTAACCTGTTACACGATCTCTCACAAGGTTCCCAACTATGCAAAACACTGTTACTAAGGACACACTGGAGGGTGGGCAGCTTAAGGAAAACAAAGCTAGTTTGCACAAGGGGCTCCAAGTTCCCATTTTCCCTTTCAGTATTCAAAGAGACTGTGTGACATGCTAATTTGTATATTGTAATTAAAATAATCCTCCACCATTATATTGATGCTTAGGGATATTTACTAAAGTGTGAGTTTTTAAAAGTGGAGATGTGTCCATAGCAACCAATCAGATTCTACTTAACATTTATCTAGCACCTTCTAGAGGGTAATAGCTAGAATCTGAATTGTTGCTGTGGGCAACATCTCCATTTCTAAAAACCTGCACTTAAACATACACAGTAAATATACCCCTCAGTGTATCTGATTGATGTTTTTTCCCTCTGGTGCACTGAGTAGACTCATCATCACCTCCACTGGGTCTCTTGGAAAAGGTCAGTTATTTCCTGGCAGCAGTATTTGCAGTAGAAACTGAAGGAGGAGGCACAGTCTAGGATCAAGCAAGGATGCCAAAATGCAGTGACCAAGTTGCAAAATGTTGCAAACCCTTTGGTCCTGGTGAAAGAAATAAAGAACTTGATTTACAAATCCAACATACTTAGTTGAATCGATTTTTTTTTCATCGCCTTTGGTTTCTTTAGTTGCTTTTTTAGTAGTTTAACTAATGGAATAACCTGACTCAGGGTCAGGGTTCAGCCTAGGATCAGCTATCTCTCACCTCCGTGCCGGCTTCCCCTGACCTTCTTGTGGTCAGACGTCTGGTGCAGTTAGGGTTGAGATGCTGAGTATTCTGACTTAGGTGCTTTTGCAGACTTTCATGGTCGGCTGTGTGTTTTGGGGATCGGAGTTCCCATCATGGGCGCCGCCATGACAGTTCCTCTCAGGTAACAGTCCTCTTAACCACTGGTAGCATGATCTCAGTCAGCTGACACTGTGCTCCAATAATCTGCTACCCCTGGGTATAAATCCGCCCCCAGAACTTAAGGAAGTTGCTGTTCAACATCACCACATGACAGCACATAGTCATTTCTGTTGACAACCGGCTCGTGTTCCAGAGGCTGTATTGTTTCCCTCGCTGTTCCTGGTTACCTGTGATTCCCTCGTGATTTCCTGCATTCTACCCTGTGTTCACTGCAAGTCTAAACCTGTGTGTCTCACATTACTCCCCACTGTGCATACCGTTCCTGTGTTCCATACAAGTTAAAAGTTCCTGGCTTCCTGTTTGTCTCCAGTCGCACCTTTATGTATTCAAGTCCCTGTATCCTGTGCAAGTCTAAACCTGTGTGTCACGTTACTCACCACTGTGCATACTGTTTTTACGTTCTATACAAGTTACAAGTTCCTGGCTTCCTGTTTGTTTCCAGTCACACCTTTATGTATTCAAGTCCCTGTGTCCTGTGCAAGACAAACCTGTGTGCCTCACATTACTCCCTACCATGCATACCGTTCCTGTGTTCCATACAAGTTACAAGTTCCTGGCTTCCTCTTTGTTTCCAGTCACACCTTTATGTATTCAAGTCCCTGCATCCTGTGCAAGTCTACCTGTGTGCCTCACGTTACTCACTACTGTGTACAAGTCTCCAGTTCATCTGCCAGTGCATCCGGAGCTGAACTTTAGTGTACCATTCTCTCCATTGTGTTCAAACCTCCAGTTCATCTGCCAGTGTGTCCGGAGCCACACCTTAGTGTACCAATACACATTCCAGTGTGCAAATTTCAAGTCATTTGCCAGTGTGTCCGCAGCCACCCCTTAGTGTACAAAACACATCCCTGTGTATTAACCTCCAAACTTCTGTCAGTGTGTCCAGAGCCACACCTTGTGTCCGATATACCCATCCTTGACTATTTCAGCCCTACATTCTATGCTAGCCCTGTATACTCTTCCAGTGCACATTCAAGTGGCATCTTGTTACTGTGTTTCAGTGCAATCCATTCCTCCATGTTGCTTCCCAGAGTTCCCTGTGTGAGTTATATAGTTATAGTCCTCCGTCTCAACCAGGTACCTGTCTAGAGGGCCGCGACCTGCTCACTTGGTGTGGCAAAAACCATATACCACTTGGGGGGGTCACTGGAGAAAACCACCAAGTGAGTCAAACTCCGCGCCTCTGGGCAGGTCTCGCCAAACCTGGGTTTGACCACAATTGGGAAACATAGTCTGTCATCCTCCCCCATTATCATTCAGTATCCGAAACCCCTCGGTTCTTGACCTCATCAGAGGTAGTCTTAGGAGCCGGTAGTGACATTCAGGCTGGCAGTGTCTGAACTTCCTTCCTTTGTAACTATTTTAAATAGTTTCAGTATCTTGCATAAAATGGATAGTATTATTCACTGTTTGGAGTAAAGGTTTGGATGGGTTTTTTTCTGTTCCTCTAGTGGCTGAAGCATACTGTATTGCATAAAGGGTAGAATTCCACCTGATTACTACTCACTAGCTTCAGTTTGTGGAATAGCAAATTAAACTATTCTTGCAGCTGCTGCAATCTTTTACATGCGGTTGCTGAAAGCCAAAAATGCCCAGAAATTTTAAAGGCCACAGACAGCATCTCCTGCAAGCATCTTACATAGTTATAAAAATTCTGAATTACCAAGTCTATTGTGTGTGCAAAACATGGTATATGTTCAATTTCACCAAGTTTTTGTATTTGTATAATGTTACTTGCCTTATCAAAAAAATTACAAATTCTGAGAAGAGTCTTAGTGAGGCAAGCCATTTATCTATCACATCCCTGAGTTTTTCCAACAGGTTGACACCAGTATGCTGCTTAGTAAAGCCTTTGATACAGAGAGTAGCCTGCCTGTGAATGAGATGGCATTGTGTTAGATACCTCTGCTGCTGCTAAAGGTGATACACCCACCCAATGGGCTGTCACTCAAATAATCTTTCATTTGACCAATACCAATTATCCACATATCTGTAGTTAAGTGGATACTCAGCATGATGCCATTTTCTATGCCAATAACTTTTTTAACATCTTGGTAGAGACAAGAAATTGCTGTTCTGGTAAAAAATGGAACCAAGATGGGACACAGGACCTCAACTAACTGTCTAAAAAAATATTCATTGATGATGAGTGCTTGATGCAGATCTAATACTAGCATATGCGGCATGGCTTCAGTGATCTGCTGTGCAACTGGATGGTAGCTTTCATACTTGCTTCCAATTGCAAAGGATTGTTTCACAATCAATTGTTGTTTAAATCTATTAGTTTTCTTGGTACCCTTCTGTGATGAAGATTCACCCTCCAGGAGCAGCAGCAGCATTAGCACGCAATGATTCTTCTGGGGAATCCTGGATAGGGGAGGAGTTGATTAGCCTTTGCAAATTGGATGCAAGTGGAATACTTATTATTATTAAAGAGAAGATTGATGATGAAGGTGTTGGCAGTGGAGATTGCATATGTTGGCTTCTATTCATCCTGCTGGTAGCTGATGCTGGACTTCTTGGTATTATTTTACAGGTTTTTTGAGATTTTCCTAAACAATTTGCATGAACTCACTGCAAATGACGTAACAGCAAGGAGGTTCCTGCATGGTAAACAACCCTACCTGTACTTACTTTGGCCTAACAAATGGTACATATGGCTTGCTAACTGTTGTCATGGTGTGGATAAATATAATTCCAAACAAAAGAGGTGAGTTTTTTGTTCTTATTGCCAGGCATGACAATGGCCTTTTTATTATCACTGACAAGAACTACTGCCACCTGTGGCTGTCTTACTTTGACACAAACAACATCCTCCTCCTGAATTTTATCAACTTCTTCTTGTCAAACTCATTCATCATCAACATCCTCAGTAGTGTCAGAGGGATCAGAAATGTTGGATGGAGGTTTCCCTATGATTACAGTGTCAGAAATGTCAGATTCACACATAGCACTCATGGACACCTAAGTTCCTCCCATGCCTCTGGCTGGGGAGAGATAGCCAGAGGCATGTAGTCTAACCCACTCAGTGGTCATCACCAGTGACCCCTCCAATTGTGATGTGGGTTTCGTCGCACCAAGTGAGCAGGTCATGGCCCTCTGACTAGGTACCTGGGAGAGATGAGGAAACAAGGATGACACTGTAACTAGTACACAAGAGATGAACAGAATACAGGCAATGAACTGAACACTTGAACACTGGATATGCACTGAATACTTGAACAATTGTGATGAACTAAATACTTGAATACTGGTGATGAACAGAATACTTGAACATTGGTGATGAAAGGAATACTTAAACACTGGTGATGACAGGAATACTGAAACACTGCTGATGAACTTGAGAATGTAGAGATCCTAGTTGCAGGCTGGGAACTGCAACAGATTCATGTGCTGATATGCACAGAGAGACACAGAGAGAAGTGGACGCAGGCATATACTGGGGATTGCTATAGATCCAGCTGAGAGCTAACTAGAAATTAGCAGGAAACCTGACACCTCAGTAACACAGGGAAGCTGAAGGAAAGTTAGCAGCACACTACAAGACACACAGGAAAAACAATAAAAACACTGGACTTCTGAGAGAGAAGAGAGAGAACTAAAGTCTCAGAATGAGAATTAGCATGGGAGCTTAATACAAGAATACTGGAGAACTGTGAGTAGGCTGAAGCAACAATCCAAAGGAAAAAGCACAGAACAACCCTTGGTGACTATCACAAGTCACTGGAACAGCAAATTTAAACATCATTTCCTATTTGGATCAGAGGATCCGCTGAGTGGCCTCAGGACTACCATTGGGAGAGACTAGTCAGGTGCTATGGACCAACATGGCTGTGCCCATGTCCAGCACCCAGGAAACCAGGATGCATGCAAGGAAGCCCTAGCAGACCATGGGGAGAATACTCAGACACCACTCACCTCCACTCCCATCAACTGGACACCTAAGCCCAAGGATGCCAGCACAATGGTGAGTAGCGGCCGATCCCAGGCCACATCCTGACATAGTGTGTTGTAGCACTTCCGAATCCAGGTCCTTCTTACCTGGTCCGGCAATGCTGGGGTCCGGGTTGGCATGTGACAGTGGGTGGAAGATCCCTGGCACACACTGTTAGATATTTCCCTCCTTATCTGCCGGCTATGTGCAGGCAGCCATGGCTTCCATAGGAGCATGCACACCGCTCTGCTAAAAGATTTAAAGAGACAGGCGCATAATAGGAAGTGTTGATTGGGCGGCTAATTTGAAATCTGACCTATTTAAGGATGTTCCTGGGAGCACTCCAATGCCAGAGTATAGGCTCCATTACCATACTCCAGTGTTCCTGTGCATATCCTGATTACCGGTTCTGACCATGGCTTTGTTCTTGACTCTGATTCTGTTGGACCCCTGGTTCTGGGTAGATATCTGGTTCTGACCTCGGCATCTCCCTGTGACCCGCTTCTGCCTGCTCCCTTGTACCATTCCATCCAGTTGGCTTTGACCCAGCTCGTTGACTATGCTAAAGTTCCCTGCACTCCAACCAAACTTCACCAACACCAGTATATTGAAACCTAACCTGAGGGCCGCGACCTGTGTGTCGAATGCAGCCAAGTCCATACCTTCTTGCGAAGGTCCCTGGTGAATACCGCTGGCACATTAGACTCTGCGCCTCAGGCATAGGTCAAGCCAATTCCTTGAATACAGGCCGCATCCTCATCCTGTCCGCGAGTTTTGTCATAGTGCTTTCTGCCCACCCACAGAGATGGTTCTGCTTCTTGTAGGAATAGGAACTAGAAAGTAGAATTGGAATATGACAGGGAGCGACTTATATGCAATTCAGAACAAGCAAGATCTTACATTTCCATTATTATGATGTTTTGCCACATTTTGGGACCCAAACTTGGCTGAGGGAACAAAGACATGCCTCAGTTTGATTCAGTGTCCCCGAGTTTGGGTGTATTCAGTTTTCTTAAAAACCAAAACACTTATCTCTTATAAAAACAGATAATAACTTGATGAAGGCAAGATAATATTTATGTAGGTACAATACATGGGATGTAGTTCAAATCCCATCTGTCGGGATGCTGACACTCAGAATTCCAGTGCTGCAATCCCGACATCAGTCAACATCCCACACAGGCATCATGACCACAAGCATGTTGATGGTAAGTAGTGCAGTTAGGGGAAGGTTAGGCTAGGTGTTATGGTTAGGCACTATGGGGGAAGGGTTAGGAATAGGCTGCAGGGAGGAGGGTTAGATTTTGGCTGCTGGGGAGAGGGTTAAGTTTAGGTTGCAGACAGGGTGGTTTAGGGGTAGGGGTAGGGGTAGGATTATTACCAACAGATTTAGGTATCCTAACCCTGTCAGGATGCCAGCATCAGGATTCTGACCATCTGGATCCCTAGCGGGGGCATCCCATACCCAACCCCATTATACTTGGTGAATGGCTTGAGAGATGCTGGCAGAAATGCTGAAAACAATAATACTGTAGGTAGACATATGACGATACTGCAATTAGGACTGAATTTCACAAAATAACATCTGGAACCTGTAGAACACCTGTAAAAAAATATTATTTACTATTTACTCACTATTACCCCCATACCCAAAGCCCATTTTCTGGGGGTTCCTGACTTTATGAGGGATTCCAGCTCTGGGCTAACAAGTATGGGGCTGGTTAACAAAATGGCAGGGGGCACACACTGTGTGTCACCATGTTATAACATTATACCCCCCTGCCCCCCACCAGTTCAGTCTTGTGATGGTTAATGGGAAATAGAAGGAACCAAATACAGTTTTTTCCTCCTATGTTCCACTAGCAGACCAGCCTCTGAGGCGCAGGGCTGCTTACTGATTTGGGGGGAAGGGAGCTATTAAAATAAACAAATAAATAACCATTGCTTCTATTTTTCATTTATTTGTTTATTATATTTTTTCTATTAGGTTTTTAATTTTAGGCTATTTGTTCTTGTTTAATGAACGCATTGTATAGGGTTGTATAATTCATTAAACTGCTATCCTGTCTGCCAATGGAGTGCTACAATGTTTCATAGATGTGATATATTATTTGAAACTGCCAAGTGTTTGTGCCACTGCTCTGCCACTTAGTTTTGGTCAGGCAGCTCGCTGCAGCCTGTGGCCATAATTGGTAAATACAATATTGTGAGCAATAAGGTGGTCAAAATTGACTGGAAATTAATATTTATGTTAATAATACTAAGCAATTTTAGTGATCCCAAGTCACAGCCTGGAATCACCTTCGCAACCATTGGTTACGATAATTGCCCCATTGGCCAGGCTGCGATAGCTGAAGCTTACTCCATCCTGATCGGATCCTGGCAGCTGTGAGGCTAGAAAATCTGTGTTCACTGATACAGACCCTGGCCAAATGGGGGCAACCCACCCCCGTTTCTGTGAATGGGGACAAGCCACACCCCCAGTCCGGCCCCCAAATGCTGCAGCCTCTCAATTATCCTGTGGCTTAGGAGGGTCTGCAGGCAAGATCACAGGACCCGTCCTCCACATGCGGAGAACCGGTCCTGCATATGTGCAGACTACTCACCATTGGACATGTACACTAGGCATCAGGTTAGCATACATCTGTGAATCAGGCCCTCAGTTGCACACAGATATACAAAAGTACACAACCCATTGGTCAGTGTATGCTAGCAATGCAGTTCTGTTGCTCCAAGTTGTTGTAATTATGCAAATAGATACACATTTTGAGTGAAAAAGATGCTTGGTGCAGCTGATTTGCATCACACATGAGAGAGGCTGTTTGGTGTAACTGGAGCCACAGTAAAAAAGGACACTTCTGTAAACACATCTGTAACAACTCCATCCACACATATTAAATGTACCCTTCCTGCAGCCTAGCATGGTTTTGCCTAGTGGTAAAATTTGCACCATTTATCTAGATCTCTAAAAAGAGGCACCAAATGTTTATCTGCAAACCTAGCAGCTTTGTGATATAACAAATTGACAGCATAAAAAGTATTTGATCCAATGTCATGTTGTTTTGAGTAGATGATTATTAAGTTGTCTGCATGTCTCATTTACAATACTATAATGTTAGATTAAATATGTTATTGTGACATTGCATGCTGGAAGTAATACATTGGCAGCAGTAAGAAAACATTACTGAATGCACAAGAAGCAGTATATTGTTGTACACATATTTACTGAGGGCCTGATTCAGACTAGATAAAGGGGCGTCTTTATACAGTTGCGAGTGCATAGTGCGGCCGCTCGCTATTACTTAGTGTTCGGCTTTACGTGACGCAGTGCGAGCACATGATTTAAATAGCCGGCCCCATTTACGTATAGCAGGTACTGCTATCGAAAAGTTCCTGGACCAAGCATGTCAGTTAAAAATTTATTTTTACTAATGAAATTACAGCATCACAGGCACTCGAGGTTCTACTCCTGAAACACGTCCCATTATCTTGTAGATTATTACAGAATGTCCAGGAGACTCACAAATGAAAGGGAGCTCTCCAGGGATCCTGGGAGTGCAGACAACAGTGCAATATCCTGTCCACTTCACTGCACTGAAGTGGGCGATTAAGGGCAATAATGATGCAATTCCTTATGATTCACGTCATTGTGACCCTACCTCCCACTGCAACATCTCTTTATTTTGCAGTGGGGTCAGATCCAGCAGTTACCCTGGATCACCCATAGGGGAGTACCACAAAGTAGATAGCTATGTTCTGCACAGACACTGACACTATGAAATACTAGCTTGCGTCTTATACACCTTTTACACCGAGCTAAAAATCCCGAGTTGATGCACATCAATCCAGGATTTTTGTCAGTGTAAATGGAGCCACCCAGGTCCATAGACCCAGGGATCCAATTCGGGTATTTAACAGGGTTGTCCATGGGTTGTTTCCATGCCTCCCTGCAGTGTAAATGGCGCGATCCGGGACGTGATGGCCCGGATCACGCCGCAAGCTGGTCGGTTGGCCGGCTTCAGTGGTGCTTGGAGATTACGTCATCTCCAAGCATCCACTTCAACGTCGGAAAAGCTGGGTCACTGTAAACCCAGCTCTGATGTGAACGGCACCGACTCGGGAATATCCTGGGTCTTCACCGTGGACGTTCTGGGTCTAATCCAGATTGCAACCCTGTTCCAACCTCCGGGTCAGACCAGGAAATTTGTTATAATAGTGGTATTAGATTAAACATTGGACTCTGGGCCTGATTCAGAGCCGGACGCTATTTGCGCTTGCTCGTTCAGAAAATTGGTCCGGCTACTTAAATTGAGCGCTCGCTCTTTGCGGTCTGTTGACGCCTCTATGTCTGAGTGAGCAAACTAAACATGCGCTCGCTATTTTGTAAAGACGCCCCCTGGCCGCTCGCATCCTACGTCATCTCTGCTATTTATTTGATTAATCGAGTACATCGAAAGGTGTATGAACTGCTCGCAGTGCTTGTGGTTGGATTTTCCTACCGCAATCATGCGAACAGTTCAGGCTAAGAAACAACCAAGTGACATGGTCGATGACGCTGTGCTTTGTTAATTATGCACACCCTTAAAACGCCCGTTTTGACCGTTTGGCACGCCTGCATTCGGATCTCCACTCCCCGTTTTCAAGCACCTTCCCCTGTTACCACCCACAAACGCCTCTTCCTGTCACTCAAATTAGCAGGCACTCGCTGTTTTGCGAGCACTCGATTTCCGACCACAATGACTGGTTGGCGCAAGCGCATTATGACCCATAGGCATGCGAACATCGCTCGGAGCGAACGAGCGGCCGCTTACGAGCGGCTCTGAATCAGGCCCTCTGGCAGAAAGTTATTTTACTTTCATACAGTATTATGTTTGCTGTGTTTATATGTAAATTATTCACTTTTGGTAAATTTATATGCATTTTATTTCATTTTACTAAACTACAATATTCAACCAGAACTGCATTTGCATTACTTGCACTCAGCATCAGGTCCAGTTATAAGGGATTTTCAAATCAAACATTTATTTAAATAAATCACAGACCCATTTTGCTATATTTACAGCCAGTTAACACTCCTCCTGTTTGATGAGACAAGTTCAAAATCTTCAATAACCTAGTTAAAACAATGAAAACAGAAGTGAAACAGTTGTATCCTGCTCTCGGTATAGTTATTGATTTCATTTCCATCATCTATGCTAAACATCACAGCTCAGTAAACAGGATAATTAATTGATAATTATTGTGATACAAAGGCAATAAAATGTCAGTTTGCTCGTATCTGATTCAAAATAACCATTTGGATCTCTTTAGATAACAGTAATTGTCAGTGTTAGATGAAATCAGGAGAATGGCAAAAATATCTCAATTTAATTAACTTATTCAGGGTGTAATATAACTGCTGCTATAAGAGATTCTGAAATCTTTAGCATGTAATAATTAAAAAGAAAAACAAATAGCACTATGGTAAAGCCTATTGTAGAAACCAATATACAATGGTAGGAGTTCTCATTAATCCATCCCTTATCTGAGGACTATCCTAAGAATTTAGGGTATGTGCCGATTTGAAAGTCTGTCTTGCCAAGCGAACCTCTGTCTTCTCATGCTGGTTTCACATTGTAAGATTGCAGCTATTTTCCAAATGGCAAGTTTGCTTCGCTGACAAAATCTCAAGTGTCCAAACCTATATAGGATTTTGGCACCTCTGCAGGACATAGACTGAAAAACTTTGGGCCTCAAACAGATTATAATTGCGATCACAGCTGCGAAATCACATGCAAAGCAGCTGCGTAAATATGCTAATGCCTGACACATCTCAGCCAGCATAAAGATGCCCACTGCTGCTTTCTCATATCCATTCAACCCCGCACTTCTGCGTATACATTGGTACCATCGACACACATCAGCCCATCATGTACATTTATAGCAGGTCTGACCAGCCACAGAAACTGCAAGTCTTGTCACATGCAGAGAGCTCTCATGCTGTGTATGCAATCACAATGGCTAATTTATGCATGCACATGAAATGATGTTCAAACGGACAGGCACGACTGCATTTGTATGACCCCCAAATGCTGACATCCTGTCACTCACATTGTGATGGATTACTTTGTGCACACATAATTTCAATGCAATCGCTGCACACACACAGTGTGGCTTGTACGCATGCGCAATGGCAAACAATCAATTGACTGCGTGCATAATCGCTATTGCATATTCTGCTGAATTAAGCCCTTTGTGCGCTGTGCTACTAGATTAAATCCGAAGTGTCAAGTTATCGAATTTCCACGTAGATAACCTGGTTTAGGGAGTGCCTTATCTGATGATTATGTCTCAAAAAAAATCACATCTGCATTAAAAATGTAGATTGTGATAAATAAGCCCATATATATATTTTATTGAAAAGTAAGCCTAGGGGATATCTAGCACCTTGATAGTGTCCATATGTCCCCTTTGTAACATTACCCCCAATAGCAATGATTCCTTAGCTCTAGTTGTTTTACCCCCCTTCCCTCATGTCAATTAGCCCCCATTATAGAATAACCCCCCCAGTGGCAATAACCTCCCTGTGGCAATAGATCTGAATACCAATTATTACACCGCAATCTTTTGAACAAAATCAACAGTGATGTCGAGGAACTGGAAAAGCAGGAGTTGAAAGTAATACCTTTTATAAAGTACACAAAATCTTGTACATTGCTGCTATGTTTATCAAAATACTCCTAAGTGTGTTCTCAAAAGTCTTCGTGCAGCATTGTGTTCCATGTAATTAATGAACATTCCCATATATTCATATTCTCTCTCTCTTTCTCTGTACAATATGGAAATCACAATATACACACTAATGCTGGTTTACACACACATTGTAAAAAATGGTGCAGTAGAGGCAATAATAGTGAATCGTATCTTGAAAGTACTTGAAGAAGTTCAAACACTGATGTGGAATTAACAAGTGGCGTCCCAACCAGTAATAGTCCTGATCGGTAGCTTCCTTAATTGAAAAAAGTCTTGTGTGTTGTGAATGATGGCACACAATATTTTCTTCAATTAAGGAAGCTACCAATCAGGACTATTACAGGTTGGGACGCCACCTTTACAATGTGTGTATAAACCAGCATTAGTGTGTATATTGTGATTTCCATATTGCAACATTTAACATTGTGCACTTTGACCAGCAGCATATATTATCAAATACACCATAAAGGTAAGCACAATAGATACCATTACCAGTATTGTATTTACCATTGAGAGGGACTGGCATCCTCTTATCTAAGTGCTGCATACCCTGGGCCCACTATATTCCAGTGCGCAGGAATACGCAGCTTTGTGTTAACTATTGGATGAGGAAGGTTTAGGTGTATGAACCATTCATCTGTGACAAAGTGAGCTAAGCAGTGACGATTTTAGTGAAGCAAAGTTTCAGAAAGAAATATTGCACCAAGCTGTATAGGAGTTGGCCAGGGTGCTGAAACAGCAAGATACAGTGAGAGTCAATCATAGATAGCAATGTGTTATGTTGCTAAGCAGAAGCCTAGAGAGGGGGTGAGTAAGGAACTGAGCAGGGTCATGTCTGAGGCAGACAGATAGTGAGAAACAGACTCCAACAAATCCATGAAAATGCCCTGATGTAGACACAATAGCCTGGAAGGAGCCAGGGAAGGCATAGCTATCAGGAATTAGTAAAAAAAAAAACAATAAAACAATAATGAATGATTTCCATTCGATGGTAGCAAACATCGTACCTCTACCATCAAATGGTAAAAACTCTATCATCTGAACAAAAACATTAATGGTTAGTAACCATCAGATTCCAATGTCCATCCCTACGCTGAACCTGCAGGCAGATTTCCGGCCACTTTCCTCTCCAGCATGATGTTCCTGCTCAGCCACACTCCCTCAGTGAAAAGGAGGCACCTCCCATGGAAGTTGGTGCTGTTCTCGGACAGGGTATCATGGTAAGAAAGCTCAACAGAGAGCTCAGAAATACAGGTTACATTATGCAAAGAGGACATTGCTCATCGCCATGTTCGGCAGCTAGGGAGGGGTGTACATGGAGGCGGCACTAATATGCACAGATGCCCCAGCCTCAGGGATATGCTGCTGATATTGCTTAAAGTAGCTGCAATACAAATCTCTCATCTATGATCCTCCTGCCCTTTTGAGCACATCCCAGTGGCTGGGCCCCAGCCAGCTGTAGGGCAGTAGCAGTGGGGGTTGTAGTGACACTGGTGAGATGCAGGGGATATCAGTGAGAAGCAGTTGGTTGTGGTGAGGAACAGGGGACTGTGGTGACATGACGTCAGTTGTTATGAGATGCAGGGGTCTGTCCTGAGATTAAATTGTTTCCATGCGAAGCCGGGGCGAGTCAAAAGTTTTACTATATTATACTGAACATCATTAACAGTCATGAATGCTGAAAGAAATGTTAACATTTTCATGCAGCTAATACATCACCTTTAAAGTCAATGTGATAATATCAGGGACACACCTGGACTCATTCCCCTACATGATACTAGACTGCACAGTATACTTCTTAAATAATGCCAGGTGCCAATGGATTAAAAAGGCCGACATAGTGTCAAAACAGGAGAGCCACATTTGTATAACTGTGAAACCCTACTGGTACTGTGGTACACTTACATGGAGTACCTGAATACTGTCTCTCACCTCTTCACGGTGACCCTTCTTTGCTCCGGCTATGGCGTGGGTATGGCATCCATGACCAGCAGGGCCCCCGAATACTCGGGTGCTTAGCACAAAGTACCTGATGGAGGGAACACATGTGGACAACAGGTGCAGTGCAATAAAGAAAACACATAAAAAAATGCACAACAGAAACATAGCATATCAATATAGAAATCACAGGAGCATGTAAAATGTTCTGATGCAATCCAGATATTAGGGCATCACCCACAATGCAAAAAATGCCCCGCTCCCCCTCTTAAACGAACAACGTGAATCATAGGTGTCCTTCCTAGCCGAACCGCTAGGTTACTGCAAATGCATGGCAATTTTTCAAACACAGAGAACCTGCCCTCGCCTGCCCTCGCCTGCCCTCGCCTGCCCTTGTCTCCCCCCGCCTGGGTCAAAAGAGACAGGTGGCTCTCATGGGCCCCTCCCAATAAACAAACTTCCCAAATTAAGTAGGGACTTCATTCCCCTATGTCCCTTGGTATCTGCGGACACTTTGAGATGGCCAAAGAAAGTGCCCCCAAGGGTGTTGCTCCGGCTGGGTGCACTGCACAAAGTCTCAAAGTCCCACACATGTTTTAACTCCGCCTCCTCAAATTGTTGCCATATGCCCCACGTTGGGCGCCAAATGTGAAACCCTACTGGTACTGTGGTACACTTACATGGAGTACCTGAATACTGTCTCTCACCTCTTCACGGTGACCCTTCTTTGCTCCAGCTATGGCGTGGGTATGGCATCCATGGCCAGCAGGGCCCCCGAATACTTGGGTGCTTAGCACAAAGTACCTGATGGAGGGAACACATGTGGACAACAGGTGCAGTGCAATAAAGAAATGTTGGGCGCCAGACCATCTCATGAGGCAATAACAGGAAAACTTTATTTACACTCCTCCATATCCTCCAGCACAGTAAGCGTAACGTTACAAGCTCTACTTCGACAACTTCCTCCAGCACAATTCTTGCAGCAGATGGTAAATGCTGTATTTTACGCATAATGGTTACAGAAGATTAGTTACGTTCCATTCCAAACGAACACCTCCAGTGCAGACTTAAACATATGACACAGCAGTGAAATAGTAGCACATACCCGGTGTTGCTGGGCTCAGTAGTTCTACACATGTCAGTCCAACAAAAACTTCATACAGCATACATGGGACTCCAGATTCGAAGTTCATCGCACTCATCTCTATCCTCACAAGAGACTGCTAACATGCGGCACATCCCATTACACAGGGACGCTCTCTCCTTCCATCACCCTGCATACACTTTCTTCAGGCATACTAACGTCCTGTATATCCCAGAACTCTGCCTCTAGTACAAGTCCCACTATCCAGGGACCTTTCATCTGACATGCTGGCAACTTCATGCAGACCATTAACCCTTTCACTGCTGGGCTTCTCTACTTCAGCACATGGTTACACAGGATTCTTCTATAGGACTCCCCTATAGCCACACTGCCATTTTGCACTGAGCCCTCCCTCACTATGGGGCACTTCTCCAGGGGCTATCAACCAGGGATCCAACACTATGCATCACAGACACTCACCCTCTCATCACATGGGCTGTCTCTTCACAGGAGATCTCTCATCCTCCACTGTGGCATCAGCCAGCACTTCCTCTGCAGTGACTTCCTCACTCTAACAGGAACTCTGCTTCCAGCTGCTACCTCTGCAGCACTCCCCAATCCTCTTCTAATAAGGGAGTCTCATTATCAACAGTGCTGCTCCTCATACAGCAGCTCCCTTGCAGGACTGTGGTGAAGGGTGACTCCCTCCCTTGTCTGTATCCAGGGGCTTCAAGAACCCTTATAGCCTAGGGGATTCTTGCAGGGGGCCCCTTTGTGCATTACAGGGGCATTCCCCTGTACATATGAGATGTGGATCATGGCAGCAGCCATGCTTCCTCCCCTGAACCTCAGGGAACCGCTGGATCTCCCTCCACCCGTCCCGCGGCCCCAGCCTAAGATGGCCACACTCCTTCTTCTCCCTCCAAGGACACTTTTTCGCGCTCCCGCGAGGCCACACCCCCTTTCCCCACAAGGCCACGCCCCCTTTTCAGCCTGCTTCCTCCTGTCCTCCTGGTGATTGACAGATGATGTCACCAGGAGGCGGGGCTTAAATACGGGGGCAGAGCTTAAGCCTGGCTCTGCCGGGTATTACATAACAAATCCTCTCACAGCCCCCACCAGTGTAATAAATACAGTAAAACTCATGTACTTCCCAAGACAGCATTTGAAACATGAGGCTGGTATTATACCCTGGGATGCCGTCACAGCCAAGTGGGCACCATACCTGATAAAGATAGGAAGGGGAAAGATGAATGGACAACATCAGCTAAAGACAATATTTGAAATACCAAAACAATTAACACAACAGGAACTTTAATATCCCTGATAGTGGACACTTGTGAAAAGGAGATAAAAGGGGAGATGGACAGGATCAATTTTTGGTGACTTGGTTGCATTGGACATTGAAGTTGCAGCTTCTGCCAGTACCAGCATAATAGACAATGCAATTCAAGCTTGCAGCCTTGCAATTCTGTCCTAAGATCAATTAGCCCTTTAGTCGCAATTTCCAACTACACATCCTTACTGCATGTCTACTGCCTGCATTTACATGCTCATTACAGCCTCTATCATATATGTTTGTAAACATATGACAACTAAATCAAATCTTCTTCTTGGTAAAGATGGTTAATTATATCCCACTAAAAGTAGAATCTCTTGTAATTTCATTTATGTGGTTTATCTAGTGATGTGTTGTTGCAACCTTTTTTATATTGGCAAAACCAAATGACCATTAAATGTACAGTATGTATGCAGAAGCATGTTTGAAAGATGAAACATGGGATACTGACACATAGTCTGTCTTAATATTTTTGTCAAACTCACAAGATCCATCATCCTTTAAATTTAGGAGATTATAAAGTGTTAATTCTAGCACCCTACACCTGTCACAATCCCTTCAGTTCCTCTTTCATGCCTGGGGTGTCACTCTCTGCTCTGGTGCTTCTAGCACACTCAGCTGATGTAACAATCTGAAGAGAAACATACCAGAGTGTGCTAGAAGCACCAGAGTAGAGAGTGACACCCAGGCAGGAAAGAGGAAATGCAACGGTTGTAACAGGTGCTGTCACAACCTTAGGGGGGGATTGACAGTGCCATCAAAACCCGAGTTCTACAGTATTTAGGTCTATAAACCTGTGGGGTTAATACATGTATAGAGTGGGGTGAGCGGTTTCGTTTTTACTCTGATTTACTCGGATCTTTAAACGGCATTTTATTGGCTATCGCCTATCATGTGTTTTGGATAGCCAATATAATAAATCCGAATTTGCGTTAAAGTGGCGATAAGAACAGAGTAAATCCGAGTAAAAACCGAACCCTCTCACCCCTAAAATTTTAATTCTTACATTTGAATATCTATGTTTTCTGGTTAAAGCATCACATACACTGTGGGAAGCATTATATTATTAATTTGTCAGACTTTTTTCTGTGGCTACAGCCATGGCATGTTTAAAATATTTTGTCATATGTTGGTACTTGCACCATGGGCCAATTATCCAACTTGTAAAAAAAACACTTTTTTGTTTCATCACTATTTTAGAGGATTTAGGCCCTCATTCAGACCCACTCGCAAGTGGGCGTACACACGTTCGCCGTACGTAAAAAAATATTCATGTCTTAGTGATCCAACACCTTGGATATTCAGATAAGCCTATTATCAAGGGCTTGCTTGTGAGCAAATATTATGCTGTTTTTTAATAACATTTCTATTTCAACAGTATTACATTAGTTGGTCATAGTGACCACTGGAGAGGATGTTTTCTGGTGCAGTGCTGCTTGAAAGAATTCCATATTCCAGATAAGCAATCCAATATATTTAAAAAATTACTTGCATAATTATTATTTATGTTGCATTGTTTTTGGAGTGGACCTCTGCTTCTGTGAAAGGGTCCAGGAAAGAGGTAGGGTGGAGTGTCCCAAGATTAGTTCTACGCCACAGTTTTTGCCTCCTCCTTCTAAGTCTGAGGTACCCCGGTAACTGGTTCATTATCAACTAATGCCTGAGGAATGATTACTATGGACCTGATTCAGTTAGGATCACTATTGCATACGCAGCTGCAAATTTGCATAGAAAGCAGCTGCAAAAGTATGCTAATGCCTGCCACAACTCACCCAGCATAAAAATGCCCACTGCTGCTTTCTAACATCCATACTACCTCGCACTCATATGTATACATTGGTACCTGTCTTGCAACATTGACACCAGGTCTAACCAGCCACAGAAACTACAAATCTCATCGCATGCAGTCACTGTCTGTACAGACAACAAAAATCTCCTCTACCTCAAATCAGCAGAGTGTATGAAATGGCATATGGCTCAGTGGTTACATACCTCATGCTTTGACATCCAAATATTCATCTGCCCAAGACACATGAACTACAAAGTACAAATGTGGTTCAATATGTAAGGTAACATCACCTCTCACATGTGTAATGTTCTCTATTTAATTCTAGTTTCCCACCAGTCCAGAGCAGGTAGACCACTGCTTCCCCTCATGGCCATTAGACTGTGCTTCATATCAGTCATACTGTCCCAACATCAGTTGTAAGATGGGAGGGCTGGAGGAAACATGAGTGTGCATAGTGCATATTGTGATCAGATTTCTGCATCTAAAGGGCACATAAGCAGCTGAATTTCATTACAAACTTGTCCAGGTGTATGGTGATAATGTCATGTCATGGAAACAGGTGTGTGTTTGGCACACTGCCTTTGATAATGGCTGGTAAGACATTCAAGATGAGCAACAATATGGCTGGCCATGAACGTCTACCACTATTGGGAGCTACCTACACTCCTGGTCTGGAACCGAGTGATTTCCATATATTTTACCATTGAAAAAGCACTTGGTGGAAGGCAATTCATAAACCAACGGTGAAGTTCCACATCCCATCATGGCTTCAGATGCTTGACATTGATTTATTTTTTGACAGGATAAATGTCTTGGTGTACCTTTTGGAACTAATTATTAGACAATTATGGGTAAAAATATTTTTTACCAAGGCCATACTGTACGTATATGTATGAGTGGAATACATTTACACATTAAGAACTCTTGTTACACTACCTTATTTATTGAACCACCCTCGTAGATGCTTTCTCTTGATCTGTTATTGAGGATGAAGATCCCTCAGCCTTGGAAAAACATTCCATCTTAATTTGACAGTATGTGGCAGCCGTCACTGAGGTCTCTACCTTTCCTCAGGGGAAGACTTCATCCTTTTGAAATTACAGAAAAAACTGCACACTGTTCCAAATTTGCTGGACATGCTGAAGATCAATGAGCTCATCCTCCGGGATTCCTGAAGGCCAATACTTAAGAAATGTGGTGCAATTTGTGGCAGCCTGTTCAAAATGCACACAACATAATATTTTCAGACAGTCTTCAGCAGAAAAAATTCTACCTCTGTTCATTTTGAGTAATTGCTGGACCAATATACTGAAACCATGGATTTCATAACCGATCTACCTCCTAAAATGATACCACCATCTGGGTCATAGTAGATTGGTTTTCCAAATTGGCCCATTTTTTACCACTCTGATTACTTTCTTCTGCTTTAGTTACAGTACAGTTATTCATCAAGGAAATCTTAATCCTCCATGGGTGCCCTGTTGAGATTGTGTCAGACCTTGAAGTTCAGTTTGTGAATACATTTTGGTGCTCTCTGTGCAAAGTTTTACAAGTACAACTTTAATACTTCCTTGCATACCATCTGCAATCAAATGGCCAGACTGAGTGGTTCAATCAAGAACTGTAGACCTTCCGCCATATGTAAATATCATTATCATCACAAGATGACTGGTCAAACCTGCTTCCATTGGAGGAATTTTCCCACAATAACCACTATCACAAGACCTCTGTACTCACTACATTTCAAGAACCATAATTCGATTCCATGACATCAGTCTCTGTTACTGCTTCTGAGCCTTTCCTTAGAAACTTTGCTTTGAATTGTAAAGACCACTCTTGTTAAAGCATCTCAATGCTACAAAATCAACACACCAAGAAACAAAGAGCTATCTTAGGTCTTCAACACAGAGACAGTTTCTGGCTGTCCATATGTAATTATCACCGTCATTTACCATCAATGAAATTTACTCCTCAGTACATTGGGCCATTCAGTAAATTTAAATGGATTAATTCTGTCTCATACAAGTTCCAGTTTACTCTTATATCTCTGGATCATCAATTCTTTTCATATATTAAACCATAAGCCCTTCGTGCTCAACCGCTTTTACTCATGAAGAATGCTGGGCCTATTTTAAGCATCAGTCCTTAACTGATTGCACCCCATATGACCGTTCCATCTTGCTCTGTCCAGTTGCTTTCGTGGACCAGGAGACAGCTCATCGGTTATGCTTATTTAAGCATACTTATTGTGAGTTTGCTACCTATTGGGGCAGTAGTCTACCTTAAAAATCAAGCTGATCTCTAGGTCAGGGTGTGCTTATTTTTCCATGTGTTCACTCAGTGTATTGAGCTGGATTTCAACATTCTTTTGTGCTAAATATTTTTATTACATTTTCATAGAAAAATAAAAATGGACTTCAACATTCTACATCAAATTACCTTATTTTTGACAATGGAAATCTGTCATAATGGAAACACTTACAAGAGGAGTACATTTCTCAAGGAAACCCCAGTACAACTACACACCTTTGAGATCACTGAACTATATTCTATACATTTATGTAATTTACTGTACATCATTTACTGTAAATCAAAGTTATAGATAGGAGTAAGCACATTTTTTTAAGTCTCTATTTATTTTTTCATGTACAGTATCTGTTTGAGTAGTGGTGATACTCAAGAAATTTATTTAAGGCTGGATCTTATATATTGTGGAATAGACAATTTAGGGTTAATATATAATTTAATATATTACTTATCATTTTTCCAATTTAATAAAGTCTTCAGGAAAATTAAAATTTCAGGAAATTTGATGAGCTGCCACCCTAAGAGGCATTGATTACTATTACCTTCTACTGAGAGTCAACTGTTTTGGAGGCTTTTGTACAGCATTAGGAACATAGTTACCTCAACTAGTATAACAAAAAGTATTTTTTTAGGTGTGAATCCATGTTCTTCTATGCAGTCAGACTGTTATGTTCCTGAAAAAGCTATTTTTTCTCTAGAGCATGAGTGAACTATTTATTTTATGTTTACTATTTCCTACCTTTACTATAAACTGAAATAAATAACCAACATCGATTCATAACAAATATTCTGAATATTGACAAATTATTTTCTTAAAATAAAATAAATAAGAAAAAATTATATAGACTATTGCCTGAATTTCATATATATATGGGGTAACTACAGAAAAACATATTATTAAAAGCAGTTTTAAGCAATTAGAAAGAAATTAGTTCTAAAATTATACTACAAAGTTTTAAAATATAGATTAATTACATATGTTTGAGATAAAGGGAAGACAGTTAAACAGTATGATGAGCATGAAGGCTAATGAACTTGCAAAATGTGAAGCAGCAATTAATAGAAACTTAGAAATGGAAAACAATTGGGTAAATTACCTTTCCCTGTGAGATTTTTCAATGTACATGACTGTAGTCCAGATATTAATCAATAATGGATATAAGAAACAATAATTTGCTAGCAAGATTGGGGACACTTGTTTAAAATTGTTTACTGTAAAATCTGTGGCAAAGACTACAAAGACTAATGATGTGTGATATGAAGTAGTTAGATGGGATATAATGTGGAGCAGGTTATAACAGAGTACAGATGGAAAGCTATTTATAATATATTTCTGTTACCCTGTCCAAATAGGATATGTACAGTGGAACTGGAAGGAAGTGCGTGCCAACACCATGCATGCACTGTCACTGCTCATGGCATTAACTGTCACTAAAGCTGCACTATAGTATGTTACTCACCCAGGCTTGGGTTATATCAGTCACAGCAGCTGGAGATCAACATCCTATTTAGAACAGATGAATATTACCTTGTGGTCTCATCAAAGGGGCAGAAGTGGAGAGAGATGAGAGACAGGAGAGGGCAGACAGAAGTGAGGGGGAGTGGGAAATAAGGAAAAAAGGGCTGAGACAAAACCAGATACAGAAAGAGGAGGGAAGGAGAGAAATATGATAAAATAGGCGAAGAAAGGGCTCAGGGGTAAGAGAAGGAAGACAAAAAAATGTCTTGGCAATGCCATGCACAACAGCTAGTGACCTGGTGAATGACGGGTTCATAATACTTGTACACAATATTAAGTTATGTCATGAGAAAGAATGAAGCACAAAATGGAACAGAAGATTAAAAGAAACATGTCAATTAGTGCATTTCTTCTGAGTATGGTACTTCCATCAATATGTCTGTTTGTCCTCTCACCATGTAGCATTTCAGTGGAATTCCTTCCAGTGTTACATTTTTGTTTTTTGACAGTTTGCTTGCCCCTGGCCCATGTGTCTATGCAGTTAAGGGAGATACCAGTAATGGATGATTGTATGGGTAAGTGTGAATGTGACACCTGATTGGATGACTGCAACCCCTTCCAAATCAGCTGCTGCATTCACTACAAATGTCACAACATAGCATTCATATTTGAATATATTGTCATGCAGAACTTAAGTAATTAAAGTAGTCTTTTTTTTGAGCCAAGCAAAGATATACCTTATTAATTTGCCTGGAAGAGAAGGCACCTTTTAGAACAGTGCTTCCCATCTTCAGCCCTCAGAGAACTAGAACAGTACATGTTTTCCAGGTCTACTCAGAGAATCTTCTCAGGGAATCATAAGTGAAATAATTAGTAGCACTGCGGAAATGTGTGTCAGTAATTAAAACACATGAGCTCCAGCATGGGGTATGGAAATCATGCCTGTTAAGCTGGCCATACACGCTACAATTATTGGGGCTATCCGCTCGATATCTGCGGATCACCCCGATAATTGTAGTGTGTGAGCGGGTGACCGAGGGTTAAATATTGCTCGGTTGGGCATGCCGGATTGTCCAGCATGCCCGTCTGATGCGATATTTATGGGGTAAACTGTCAACCGCATCTGGCAGTGTATGCCCTGCCGCAGCTGACAGACAGACATTTTCTGTGTTCCTTCCCATGGAAGGAACAGGGACATGTCTCCTCCCCCGGGGGTGGAGCACAGATGTCGGGCTAATGCACTGTGAGAAATCTCACAGTGTATGCTGCAGACATCTGCGGCTGGCATGCTGCCAGATAAAATGTCTTTTGGTCTGACAGGCATTTTATCTGGATGTGTATGCCCAGCTTTAGTGTATTCTGAGGACTGGATTTGGGAAACATTGCTCTAAAGTTTCTGTAGTTTCTATAACAATTCAGTTTGCTTATTATTTTATTCCACTGTATTACACTTTGCTTCCAGTGTCTACATTATTACTCCTGTTCAGGTATTTGTCTAATTTACTGTACCTTCTCTGGTGAAATCTGATTGACTAAGCTTCCATTACTCTGCTGTCAGAAATCAGCTGTACATCAGCTCCATTCACCACCCTTGTAGAGTTAAATAGCTTTACTCTATTTGTTTACACGAGGCTGGTTTATTTCATGCACTTACAGTATGTCTTTTGTATCTCATTTCCTTGTAGGTTGCAGGCTCTAGCCATGAGAGCCCTCAATTTTTTCTGAAGTGAATTTCCTGTACTGTGATAAATATACGTTTTATGGTTTCATGTTTTAGAGCACGACAGAATACATTGGAACTTAATAAATAAAACCTTTCCCCTTTAATACACTGTATACACATTTATAAATATACTTAATGAGTGCTTAGGAAAGGTTGACACAGAACTTTGAGTACACATATGACTTGTTTGTTTTTATGTGCAATCAACAAATAAAACTGACAAATAAAAAATAGAAAGTTTGGGCCATTGAAATAATTATGCAGATGACAAAAAATATAAAACGAAGCATACATCTGTATCTTGTATATATTAAGTTTTATATTACAGATATATATATATATATATATATATATATATATATATACTAACATAGTGCATAGACAAACATATATAAACACTCCCACCCCAACCTGTGCTGAATTACCAGATAATTACACCTGCGGTCCAAAGTCCCGTGGGGTACAGCGTCACGTGAATACCACGCAACGTCAACCACAACGGGCTCCGTCACACAGGTGCAACAAATGAATCAATGCAACAATTGTTGCTAGAGACGATAAAAACATTTTAGATCACAACCAGATACTCAAAATCACATTGATATACATTATAAAATTACCATGGCGGCATAAGTTTTATAAATATGCTCAGATTGAGTTGACTAGAAAAAATCACAGAAAAGCAATCACTCAATTTATCCCAATAATACTGCATATACTCATATTGATAGTACAAAAGTGAACAGGATTTATGGCAAATATGTAGATTAACACTACTAGCGTATCTATAATAATATCAAAACGACTTGCCATATACAGGACAAATATTTGTCCTCCCAAGTTCATAACCACATAGCTAAATGGTCCCAAATGAACAGGTAGATATAATACATCACAAAATATTAATTTAGAACCTCTTAATGTGTACTAAAGGTAGTTATTAGCATCATAAGAGCATATGATTGTTATATTTATAGATAACACTGGAACCCCAGTGTCTCATTTAACCCTTTTGGTGCCAAGGTATTCAGATGAAAAATGAATCTACATTCTTTTTGCAATAGAGCTTTCGCCCAATTCCCACCTCTCCAGCTAAAGGGCACAGGATCTATAATAATTGCTCTTATATTAGCCACGCTATGATGTTGTTGTAAGCAATGTCTAGCTAGCGGCTGATCGCTTTGGCCTCTCTCATGGGCTTGTTTGATGGCACTATGATGTAGTGCCATCCTCTCCTTGAATTGTCTCTGGGGCTTGCCTATATAGGCAAGACCACAGGGACACGTTATCATATATATATAACATAAGTAGTGCTACATGTTACATTATGATGGATAGTGTATCTCCTACCCATATGTGGGTGTCCAAACGTATCACCAGTAAGTAGAGTGTTACAAGTTATACACCCCAGACATCTATGGCACCCTTTTCTGGTGCTCATAAAATGTCTGGGTAATGTTTTAGAAAGACCAGATATATCCAGTTTAGCTACTCTATCCTTGATATTTGCCCCCCTGGTATAACTGGGCAAAAGTTGTTTGTTATACAAAGTTGGCAATTCACTATCAGAATTAATGATTGGCCACCATTTTTTGGCTGTTTTAATAGAATCAATACTGTTAGTCGTGTATTTACTAGCCCAAGGTATATGGGTCTTAGATTTATCTCAAATCTTGGAATCTACACTCTTCAATGTTTGATCTCTTGGAATATTGAGTACTTTGGTTTTCAATTTAATGAGTTCCTTCTTATTATAACCTCTTTGCAAAAATTTAAATAACATATGTTCCATAGCTCTTTCTGTTTCTACTGGATCAGATGTAATTCTCCTAACCCTCAAAAATTGGGAGTATGGGAGACCTTTCCTAAGTGGCAAAGGATGGAAACTGTCATGACAGAGAAGAGTGTTTCTGTCTGTACTTTTAACATAGAGGTTTTCTATGTACCCTCAATGATATCTTGATTATACAGGGAAAAGAGGGAAAACTGGGTAATGGGGAAGAAACAATTGCACAGAAGAATCCACTGAAATAGTTATTACAATTACGTACGGAGAGGTGCACCCTCAGAGTATAAATATCATGTAAGAGGGAAAAAAAGAAGAAAAGAACTCCTATAGCAGGGCACACTCAAGTTTGAAAGTAGGGGTAACATAGATAAAATATACCTTTTATTGAGGGAATGCACACCTTATCAACATAAAATAGTTGTTTCTCTACCATGTACATGAAAGCATTAGCGTATGATGGGGATACATGGGACCCCATCGCACAGCCCGCTACCTGCAGGTAGTAATGCCCATCAAAAAAGAAATAATTCCTGATCAGCACCAATGTTAATAATTTAAAAAATATTTCTATTGGTGGTCCTTCATACCAGGGATTATCAATAATCAATGATCTAACAGCCTCTATACCTTGTGCATGGGGAATACACATATAGAGACTGGTAACATCAGCGCTACACATCAGTAAATTGGACGGTATCTCTTTAAATTTCTGAAATGCTATCAAAAAAAGATGTAGTTTCTTTGAGATAAGAAGGCAAATGTTGGATTACACGGATTCAGCACACTGTCTAGAAATACAGATGTGGGCTGAAACAGAGATTCCAATGCAGACACAATAAATCGGCCAGGAGGCCATACCAATGACTTATGTATTTTTGGCACTGTATAAAAGAGTGGAACCTTGGGAAATTCCACTCTTAAAGCATTATATATATCAGGTGTAATTTGACCCTCATTTCTAGCTAATAACAATGTAGCATTACTTCACAGTTGGATCATTAGCTAACAACTCATAGGTGCTAGAATCTGCCAATTGTCTTAAACATTCTTGTCGATAATCAGAGAGATCCAAAACAACTACTGCTCCACCTTTGTCTGCATTACGGATTATTACATCAGTTCGACGAGACAGGGACTGTAAGGCCTCCCATTCTGATTTATTTAAATTATTGCTATAATGTTGTACTGGATATTTATTATCAGATGACTCCAATAGCCTAGAAAAAGATTTAATTGATGAATTGTTTGAAACTGGTTCAAACTTTGACCTAGGGAAGATCTTTCTGAGTTGCACTGGAACAGATTCCTTCATTACATTAGGAACCGTCTCTGTTTTGCCAAAATGTTCTATAATACAAAGTGTTCTATTGAGCTTATAGCAATCCAGTTTCCATTGAAAGCCATCCTTATTAGTGGTAGGCACAAAACTAAGGACATCATTCAGAGTCGGTCGTTGTGGCCGCACGTTCGTAAGGGAAAAGGGTCCGGATATGCAAATGATGCACTTGCAAGTTGCGTCCTTAAAATCGGATCGTTAGCTGGCCGACCAAGGGGAGGATGCGGCCGTAAGACAAAAAATATGCCCCCTTCTCGTACGCATTACACGTCATCTCTGGCCATATAAGGATTAATCGAGACCATCGCTAACCATCGGAACTGGTCGTAGAGCTTAAGATTGACCATACCCTCTCTTAAGCACTACGATCAGGTCAGAGTACAAACCACCCATGTCACGTGTGCCATGACACTACTTTGTTAATTATGCACTCCCATAAAATGCCGTTCGCATAATTAGGCACGCCTGCGTTTGGATCTCCACTCCCCCGTTTTCAAGCACCTTCCCCTGTTACCACCCACAAACACCTCATTCTGTCACTCAAACTACCGACCTGGCTGTGTTCAAGGAGCGAGAAATTTCTAATCGTAGCAGCTAGTTTGCGCACGCGCATTGCGAACTTTACGCATGTACAGTTTAGCGAACATCGGTGGCGTATGACCGTGCGGCCGCAACGACTGACTCTGAATGAGGTCCTATGTCCCTTGGACAGAACTTGTTTTTCCGCAATCGTTAAAGGCTTTGAAGAAAGGTTGAAAACCAATTAATTTCCTAACGTGGAGGTTTTTTCTTTTGATTGTCTTTCATTTTGCCCCACCCTCCGCGTCCTCTTGTTGGCATTTGTAAAATGTGGACCTGGTCTGTAATCCTAAAGGGTGAGAGGCAACCATAGCAGTTTGGGGTTCTGTGTCACTCATCGACGTGCTGGATCCTGTAAAATCCTGTGGTCTAGGACGTGATTTACGATGTCCAAAAAATTGTGCTTTTTCTTGTCTAGAATTGGAACTGTTGAGCCATGGATATACCCTTCTTTGTTCATAAACCTGTTGCACTTTAAATAATTTATTTCTCTTAAAGGCAATTAAATCTCACTTATAATGTTCCATTTGTTCTCTCAATTTGTCTAGCCAGCCGTTGCCCACATATGCCACTAGAGTTGATTTATGTTGCTGTTTAAATATACTTATTTGTTCTTTAATCTGGTTCAGTTCTCATGTAGATTCGTCAATCACTAATAAAAGTAAGTCCATAGAACATTTGTTCAAAATGCCGATACATTTGCAGAAAAAGGTAACGTAATGTCCAATTGTAGGAATGTTTCTGACTCTGAACCCTCTTGGTCAGTGGCGTAACTAGGGCAGGGCGAGCGGGGTTCGTGCCCTGGGCGCCATTGGACCGGCGGCGCGGGGGGGTGCCACGGTACCAGCCCGCCCGCCCTAGATAGCCAGTGTAGCGCTGACCGCAATGAGTGCGGTCAGCGCTACACATTTGCACAGGACCGGCGCTAGGCTTCCAGAGCCGGTCCAGTGCTGCACGCCTGAGCCTGTTCCCTCCCCCTGAGCGCTTGCCCAATAGAGCTAGGAGGCAGGCTCAGGCTGTGCATAACACACGCATCGCCGCCAGCACTGGCGGCGATGCGTGTGTTAAACAGCAGCCAATGAGAGTCAGATAGACTCTCATTGACTGCTGCAGCACCCACTGCAAGAGCCGGACTTCCGTCCAGCTCCTGCAGTGGGTAATGGGACTGATGTCATGACGTCAGTCCCATAATGCTGAGCGCGCCAGCCCGGGCCGACTGGCGGGCGGGAGCAGCATCGCGGACAGGAGCAGGAGCAGCGTGGAATCAGGTAAGTATATTTTTATATATATTTATTTATTTTTAAACCTATCTGCACAACAGGGGAGGGGTTGGCTACTACTAGGGGTGCCATTGGGAGGACCTCTACTGGGGGGGTTACTCTCCTGGGGACTACTACTTGGGGGGGACTACCACTGGGGGCATTCTAAAAGGGGCCTATTACTAGAGGCACTGCTCTCGGGGGACCACTACTGGGGGCAATAATAGGAAGGGCCACTACAGGGACCACTGGATGGGGGGGTCACTACTGGGAGCCTGCATCAGGGGGACCACTACTGGGGGCACTGCATGGGAGGGGGGACACTACTGCTGGGGGCACTATATAAGGGGCTTACTGCTAGGGGCACTGTGGGGACCACTACAGGGGGCACTAGATATGGGGGATCACTACAGGGTGCCTGCATAAGGGGACCACTACTGGGAAAACTGCATGGGGGGACTACTGCGGGGGGCACTATATAAAAGGGCACTGCATAGGGGGGGACTACTACTGGGGGCACCATATGAAGGGCACTGCATAAGGGGATACCACTACTGGGCGCACTGCATTCGGGGGACTGCTACTGGGGGCACTGCATAAGGGGGAACACTACGTGGGGCACTGTATTTGTGGGGGCCACTACTGGGGGTACTGAGTAAGGGGAACTAATTGGGGGCTGTATAAGAGGGACCACTATTGGGGATACTGTATAAGGGGCACTACTATGGGCCTGCACGAGAGGGACCACAACTGCATACTGGCGGTACTGTATAAGTGGTACTACTGGGGTTAAGGTGCATATGGATAGGAATGTTTTTTTAAGTGACCACGCCCATTTTTTGCCACGCAGATTGTGGGGGGTCTCCCTTTTCAAATTTGCCCTGGGCTCCAAATACCCTAGTTACACCACTGCTCTTGGTATCTGGTTATTTCTATAGCTGTCAGAAAGACTAATACCATGATAGATATTATCACATTCCTTCTGTTTAAGTTTTAATAACCGCTTAATTAGATCCTCTGGCATAGATGTCACTGAATCATCATCCAAACATTGTTTAATAAGGATTGTCTCAGCTTCAACATCAGAGAAACTGAACCTCTAACTAGTTTCAAATTGGGCACAATCTAAGGCTGCTTCTATATCTGCATTCGTGGCTGACATGTTGCAAGGAATTTATAATAAGTGAGACAGGTATCTGACTGTGTCAATGTGCTATACATGAACATATAACTATCGGAACAACTGAACACATTTAAAAACAGTAAAAAACAGACACATATTGTCCTGCAGGGAGTATATTACAGGTTGCGTTGGGAGTGTTTATATATGTTTGTCTATGCACTATGTTAGTATATGTTTATCCCTGAGGACGGGGGTTGTCCCCGAAACATGTTGGTATGAAAAAAGCAAACTAACTTGGTCTTATTACAAGCCTGACGAGTGCCGCCTTTATTTCTGAGTATACAGTCTCCTCATCACGGATTCAAGGAGGGCACCACAGCATTTTACGAACCAGTTCTATTACTGATCACTCACGGAGTGCTGGGCTGAGAAGTGCAACTATATATATATATATATATATATATATATATATAGTTGCACTTCATATATCTATAAATATATTGTACATTTATATTTATAGGTACAGGTTGAGTCTCCCATATCCAAATATTCCGAAATACGGAATATTCCGAAATACGGAATAATTTTGGCATGACTGAGATAATGAAACCTTTGATGTTTGATGGATCAATGTACACAAACTTTGTCTAAGGCATAAATTATTAAAAATATTGTATAAAATAACATGCAGACTGTGTGTATAAGGTGTATATGAAACATAAATGAATTTAATTTCTGTACACAAAGTTTGCTTGAGCCACAAAATTATTGAAAATATTGTATAAAAATTACCTGCAGGCTGTGTGTATAAGGTGTATATAACACATAAATGCATTCTGTGTGTATAGTGAGTTCCCATCCCCAAGATTTTTCATTATGATATGCAAATATTCCAAAATACAGAATATTCCGTTATCCAAAATACCCATTTTGGATATGGGAGACTCATCCTCTATATGTAATTTTTGTAGCAGGATTAACAATATGGTACTAATGGAGCATACACACGGTCAGATTTGTCAGATCTGTCAGATCTGTCAGATGAACGATTGAACGATTTGAATGATTTTACCAAAGATTTGAGTGATTTGAACGATTGAACAATTTTTGACTGCATTAAAATTAATCAAATCGTCCAAGTCTGACTGCAAATACATCAGATGTCAGATATCGTTATCCGACCATCAGGAATGCGCATCGTTCAAATTGTTCAACTGACAGATATGTCAGATATGTCAGATTTTCCTTCAGATATAAACAATTGAATGATTTTTTAAATCATTATCATTCAGATCTGAAGAAAAATCTGACTGTGTGTATGCACCATAAGAGTAGTGTTTTATATAGGAATGAATGATCCCAGAATGCATACTACAACCCAACCATATTTAGATAAAAAGAGCATTTTAGTAAACAGAAAATAAAAATTTCAGAAACATGAACAATGAGTGCAACCAGCAGTCCCCAAAAAGGTAATGCATGTAAATACACTCCCCACTTTGGACAGATAAAATATCTGTCCAAAGTGGGGAGTGACTGCTATTGCCCTGACTACCCACTGTGAACAGACCAAAAAACAAAAGCACCTGAACTCTGGGGTTCAGAGTCAAATCAAGTCCCAGCTCAGATCACTTTTGGTGTTCCAAGTAGAACCAAGTCCTGGCTCAGGTCTGCTGTACTGTAAATTCAGAACTCAGATTTAAAAAACAATTCTCAGGTTTTGGATTGCATGTAAACAGATCCATATAACTGTACATGATTTTAGTTATTTTTAGCAATTTTAAAGAAATCCAAAACCGAATTTTAATCAAATCACTTAAGGTTGGTTTTGCCGAAACCCAATTCAGAAGATTTGAGGGTCATGGCCATCTTAGCAGCATTGTAGGCCCTGGGCAAACCAATGCACTGGAGCCTTTACTGACCTATTCACAGGAATACAAATGTCAATAAAATTAAACCTTTAGATTTATTGACACCTTTAACAAAATCAATATTTAAACATAAAAAAAATGTAAAGCATAGATTACGGATTCCACCTCCCTCTTCTCTTCTCCAGCTCACAGTGCAGTTCCTACTCTTTACTGCAACTGTGATTAAAGAATAGGGCCCCTGAGAGATAGGGGCTTGGGGGATTGTGACCTCTGTGCCCCCATCCTCTGTGGCTCTCACTGCTAAGAGTTAGGAAGTTAGGAAGAGAATGCTGTCTGGCCACTCTAATTCAGAATCAGAGTGGCCAGGGATCATATGTCTTTGACTTCCTCTCAACTGGCTGCTATATGCATATGGTGAGTGGCTGCACACTTCATGTAGTTCCCCCGAGCTCATCTGGCCCCTGCTCAAAGGCCACTAGAATCGTTAGACCCTGGGCAGCTGCCCAGTGTGCCTGTATGTTAAGATGGCCCTTGTTGAGGGTGGTTTTGCCAAAACCAAAACATGATGGTCTGCTCACCTCTCTGTTTTAAACAGGTAATCAACTGTGCTAATAGACAGACAATTTTAACTAGTTTATAAAAGTATGGAGTTCTAGGCAACTTTTAAATTTATTCTCCACACTTGCAGTAGCCACAATAATACATTTATCTGATAATTTAATTAAGCTGTGAATAGATGGACTGGTGTCCTGTCCTAACCAAGACATTCAGGGGTTTCAGGGGTCTATTTATCAAGCAGTGAAAAGTGTGGAAAAGTTTACCAGTGGAGAAGTTAATAACTAATCAGCTCCCACCTATTATTTTATAGACTGTACTTGAAAAATGTTACTTGAAATCTGATTGGTTGCTATGGGCAACTTTTCCACTGGTTCACTTCTTCACACTTTTCACTGCTTGATAAATAGACCCCCTAATCTCTGCCTCGTAATAACAATAAATTATTTGGACTTGTTTCTTGTAGATATAATAAAGATGTGAAGCTGAAAAGTTTTTTTTTTTTAGAACTATACTGTATCCTTCTAATCATTGTATAAAGTATTGTGGAACTTTTATAGGCAGTATATACATACATATACACTTGTGAAAAGAACTGTAGGAGAAGTGGTTTCTCTATATAATACAAAAAATACTTTAGGCACATAAATATATAATCTGCCTGAGGTCTCCAGACACACTGACATAATCATACACAAGACATCCACTGTAGGAAACTTCTGCAGTAACCATGTTATAAGCAAATTTAAGTAATCACTGGAAAGTTCATATGTCCAGAGAGAGTGTTAACATTTATTTAAATGAGTTATATGTGAACATTTGAGATTGAATTTAGTTGGAAATTATTTGTTGTTGTCACAGACTGTGAACTGGATTATAGATATTTGCTGACATAATGGGAATTACTCTTCAGTTCTTCATGTTTTGCCAGGGAAAAACAAAATATTGACTGTTATGAATCAAATTCAATGCAATTAAAACCACTAACAAGCCAGAGTAATACAAATACAAGGTACTTCAATGTTTTATTAAATCAGCTCCATTATAGTATGCATTTTTGAAGATTAATATATTTTTGAAAAAAATATATTTTTTCATTAAAATTCTTGAAAGAGCTTATTTTGAATTTAGTAATATTAAAGCAGCATTACAAGGTGTAGTGGGAAACAATCACAGTACCCAACACTCTCCTCCAGAATCCACTGGGAGATTGTTCATGAGCAATTTTATTTCAGAGTACCATTATTTTTCTCATAGCTAGGGTCAAGGTCTAAGGGCTCCATTTATAAAGCAAAGGTCATTGTTAATTGTGACCATTGACACAGACTAATAAAAATAATATTTATCAAGACCATACCGATTGATCCCACCCTTTTACCTGCAACTAAAATATTCCAGAGAAGCTTGCCAAAACTTGCCTCATGTGCTTCATTTCCAGATACAGTCTATTGGTCCCTCTCCAGCTAGGATTTATTTTCCAACAGTCCACATAGACTACACTAATACTTCCTTTACACCAAAAACCCATGTCTGACATGGGTTTTTGGACAAGGTTCCAACCCAGGTCAGACCCCATTTACACTGCACCTTCAATCTGGGTTACTCCCAAGTCATCCCTGTTCACATTGAACTCAGGTCTACCCTGCTAAACCTGTGAGGTCATAAAAAGTGGGAGGTGAATGCTCCACAACCACCAATCAGATCATTTAAGGCATGACCCAGGTCAGATAACCCGTGTTGCACCATTTACACTGCACCATTACCATTCTGGGTCCAACTCTGGTAGCTACCTGGGTTAGATTGCTGGGTCACTTGACCCGGGTTATTTTTCAGGGACCCTTTTACACTGAGCTGTGACCCGGGTAAACACAGCAAAAACCCAGATTTTTACTCTGGTGTAAAAGGGGTATTAGATGGCCTAAAATACATTATTATCTTTTTATTCTCCAGGACCTCCCTTTTGCTGGTGTAAAAAAAATCTCCAGTCTTTTATTAAAACTGCATGGTAACCTCTAACAATGAAGGGATACTTTACTGTGAAAAAAATGTAAATTGACAACATTGCATACACCACATGCAGTGGCCAGGAAAGGTTCAGACCATGGCCTCTCTTTGTAAGCGGTACTCCTGCTACTTCTGTTTCATGCACTAGAATGCCTATTGCAAAAGTAAGGGCCAAACACAGTCAGGTATCTTCTGTAACCTCGAATGTAATGCCTTTTCACTCTGAGTCTAGATGTGTCACCTTAAAAACAGGCAAATCAGTGCACAAAAAACACCAAGGATTAAGAACAAACTGTGTATTCACAAACTTCACAGATCCACAAGTGCTATGTGTGAGTCTCAAATTTTTGACAGTGTAATCATATAGATTTCTGACCCCTCTGCAAATGTAAGGATGAGTAGTAATAAAAGTAATGATGATGATATAGAAATTGAGGATGCTACTATCTAAATGCAACAGGATGAGGGGGATATTGTATAACTTACACGGATGAGGTTGTTGATGATTAATGTGTTGGACAACAATACCTTGATAAAATTCAGGAGGAGGATGTTTTTTTTATCAAAGTAAGCCAGCCACCATTGGCAGCAGCTCTTGCCAGTGACAAGAAGGATAAGAAGAAGGATATTGTTATGTTGTATGGGAATAAGATCAAAAATGCCACCTCTTCCATGTGGAATACTTTTTTCCCAAATCCTGACAACATTTATCAGCGGATCTGTACTATTTAAGAGGCAAAAGTACTGCAAGTAGAGTTATGGATGTTAACCATCTAGGTACCTCTTCCCTGTTGCATCATTTTGAGCAAGTTCATTCAAATTATTTATTAACATCTAAAAAATCCAAGCAGTCCAGCATAAAGTTACAGTACCAGTAGCATGGATAGATCCCAGCACATGTAATCTCTAACTGCCAACATCTTCATCATCAAACACCTCATTAATTATTGTAAGTAGTTCTCCTGTATCTAATTTGAAAAGGCTAACTTATTCCTCCCATACCCAGGATTCCTAAAAAGAATCCTTGCGCACTAGAGATGCTGCTGCTGGGGGTGAACCTTCATTACAAAAGGGGACCAAGTAGACTAGTAGTTTCATACAACATTTAACTATGAAATAATAATTTTAAAGAGGAACCAAGTTTTACAGCCCCCATCCTGGTGCACAGCAGTTAACTGAAGCAATGATGACTCTTTTAGCATTAGATCTGTGTGCATATGGTTTTAGATAATTAGTTGAGGTGATGTATTCCCACTATCAAATTCCATCTTGATTCTATTAACCAGAACAACAATTCTCACCTGTACTAGGAAGTTAAAAAAGTTTATTCTTGGCCTAGAAAATGCCATTGTCCTGACTATCCACTAAACTACAGATATGTGGATAAGCAGTGCCATCTTATTCACAGGCAGGACATTTTCTGTGTCACTGGCTTTGCTAAGAGTTATGCCTGTGTCAATCTGTTGGAGAAATTCAGGGATGTGATAGCAAAATAGCTTACCCTGCTAAGAGTCTCCTTAGGAATTTTAAAACCTGATAACACAATTAACATTGTAAAAGCATTAGAACTGGGTGATTTTGAACATGTACCATGTTTTGCACACACAATGAATTAGGTGGTTCAGACCTTCTTAAATACTGCATGCAGGAGATACTAACTGTGGCCCAAAGCAATTTTGTCCTTTTTTGGGCATTCAGCAGCTGCATGTAGAATATTACTGCGGATGCAACAACAGTGTAATTGTCATGTCACCAACTGAATGTAGAGGTTGTAATCAAGTGAAATTCCACCCTTTTTTGCTTCAGCAACTGGAGTAACAGTAACAAACCATGATAAAGGGAGGGTCAGCGGATTTTACCTTATTTCAGCACAGTGGAGAATACTCTTAGTTTTATGCAAGCTACTGAAACCATTTGAAAATTGTAACCAATGAAGTAAGTTCACACACTGTCAAGTCATACTATTAATTAAACTATAGGAAAAGCTGCTAGAGAAGCTGGAGGAGATGAAACCAGTGACGTCACTTACCTGAATTGCTCCCGGTGCAGTGGTCGGCCCGGGATCCATGTTCTCACATGCCGGATGTGCTCACGCAGGTGGAAGGGGGTGAGGTTTTGTCCTGTGAAGCAATGCCCACTCATGTTTGACACTCTGGGCAGCACTCATTGGGCAGGGGAGAGGCTAGGGGCAGCCAACAGCCTCTTCCCTGCCTCTCACTGAGGGGGTGACACCAAAATAGTAGAGAGGCTCTGATATTTTCGTGTCACCTCCTCGGATGGTGTCAATGAGTATGACCCGCACCCCCAGCAACCCCCTTTTGATGCCAGTGGATGAAACTAAGCAATTAAGAAAAATATGTTGGACTTTCAGATTAAGTTTTTTTTCACTTTGCCAGGAACAAATAATTTGCAGTAACTTGCAATTCAATCAGTACATTTTTTGCAACCATGCTTTATTCTAGGTTTAATTCATATCTAATGTCTTTCTTTCCAACTGACACAGATCTTACAACAAGCTCATTGTGAGCAAATTGTCAGCTCATGTGGCACTCCAGTTTCTCCTGCAAATGCTGCTACCAGGAATAAACTGACTGGTGATAATGATGAGTCTACTCAGAGCACCAGAGTGAAACAATATGTCAGGCTTAAAAGAATTGCCAAAAATTATTGACACCTCTACCAGGATTATTTTACTGATAAAGTACAAATTAGTGTGTCACCCGGTCCCTCTGAATACTGGGAGGAAAAAAAGTCAATTTGGTACCCCTTTGTATAAACTAGCTTTGGTTTACTTAAGCTGCCCATCCTCCAGTGTGTTCTTGGAAAGAGTATTTATTACAGCCGGGAACCATGTGAGCAATTGGCAAAGGAGGCTACTTTCAATAAATGTGGAAAAACTGATGTTCAAAAAATGAACTACAAATGAGGAAGGCCAGAGTGGTTGGGGTAGCTTAGGTCAACCCCAAGCACTGCGAGCAGCTCTGATGGCCCTCGATGTTCACGATTAATCAGACACTTCCCGGAGATGATGTGTGCTACGAGTGACAGGTGGGAGGTTTTATAGTCCAGAATACACTAACTGCCGTCACTCACTAAGACATAGAGGGCATCCTTAAAGCGCAAAGAGTGATCGCTTGATTTGCATACCCGGCCCCTTTTTTCAAGCAAGCGATTGCATCTTGTGAGCTGCTCTGAATCAGGTCCTTAGTTTCCACTTTAAAAATCTCATTGATATTTTGGAAGCTTGTTTTTTAATAGTTTTTCCATGTCTATGAATTTATTTTCTTTATAGTTATTACAATACTGTTAGTAATAAATCAATCAATCATTTACCTGGCTTCCACTAAATACTACTTCTTCATTTGCCTGTGCTGATATTAAGATTATGACCTAGTTCTTGATTAATGGAAACATTCTATAGGATCATATAGTTTATTAAGCTGTCATCCTGTCTTCTACTGCAGTGCCGCCGTGTTTCATAGACTTGCTATTTTCTTTTAAACTGCCATGTGTTTGTGCCAGTGTTCTATCACTTACTTTAGCTAGACAGGTAGCTGCAGCCTTTGGTCATTATTGGCAGAAATAATATTGTGATCTATGAGGTGTTCAACAATGAATGGAAATAATTGTTACTGATGTTGGTAACACTGAAGGAACAAAAGCAGCTTTTTTTAAATCAATTTGAAAGAATTTAAAAACCAAGACATTTGAGGGTGGTTTTGTCAAAACAAAAACATTACAAAGATTAAGAACTATATCTAAAACATGGGGGTCCGTGCACATCTCCAATACCAACAGTGTATCCCTATGTCTCAAACCTATTACTACTCCTTCAGTGTTTATCTCAGGATCCACCTACTCTGCACTTTCACTATCAGTTAGAGCATTGGTAATATTTGTTCTGTGCCATCTTCCCTACTGAATCTATATAAATTCTCAATCTATACAAAATCTTTTGGAAAACTAATAAGATCCTATGAATTTCAGAAGCACCCCATATACCCCTTTTCCACCAAAATTCCAGGTCTGACCCGGAGTTGGAACAGAGTTCCTATCCGGATCAGACCCAGAATTTAGCCGGCGCCGACTTGGGATATTCCCGAGTCGGCGCCGCTCAAACCGGAGTCAGGTCTGCATAGACCCGGCTATCCTGGCGTGAAAGTGGACGCTTGGAGATGACGTCATCTCCAAGCACCACTGAAGCTGGACCAATTGGCCGGCTTGCAGCACACTCCAGGTCATCATGACTCGGAGTGCGCTGTTCTCACAGCAGGGTTTCACGAGCTACGCCCATGTTAAACCCAGCTATTTACCTGGGTTGGATTGTCGGGACCCGGCGATCCAACCTTCTCCCCTTTTACACCAGGGAGCTGCATGGGTTAACCCTGCAATAACCCGGGTTTTAGCTCCGGTGTAAAAGGGGTATTAGTGGATAATACCCAAATATATATATCCTCACTGGATCTCTTGCCATCTGTGTTGGCCCACATTTCACCATTTAATGTTTATTTGTATTCTCAGCACCTAAATCTAAGCCCTTCAAAAATGTGTCATATTATATTATTGCCAGCTAAGAAAAGCTAACTATCTGATATAACTAAAGTCAGCAGATGGGGAGTACTGTATGATCCCTTGATTTGCAGTTCTGTGGGAAGAAATCTGAGCAAATAATATGCAATGCTACAAGAATCTATTCATAGAACTGCAAATCTTCATAATTTGCTGTGAGGCTTGGAACCTAATGATGAGAGACGCCTGACCCCACTCCTATCACCAGTCAACTGCATCTCCACTCCAGGGAGGCAAAAAGGTTCTGTTACATTTCTTACATATTTATCAAATAAATATTTCCAGCCACATACTATATAATTCTGCTTAGCTGCATTGGTTTATATTAAGCTAACAATTACAACTAACCTCCTACAGAATAGCCAGAATTACAAGATTTCCTATGTAGGAGTTAATAGCATATGCTTTAAGTGTTGACTGTGGAATATGAGGATGGAAATTTGAGTCCCATGTATAGTATGCTGAACATTGTGAACCTGATTCAGATGTTTGCAGATATGAGTGCTTTTTTTTACACTGTGCATGCACACGAGTCACACTGCACATAAGCCAATTTAGGGGGCGATTCAGACCCGGACGAAAAGCAGCGCACTTTCGCAGCCGACAGGGGCTGGATATGCAAATTCCGTGATAGCACGGCCAGGCTTAGGGATGCCCTCTATGTCTTAGAGAGCGACGGCAGAGCGAACGCACGCCAGTCTAAAGACACCCCCTTTTCCTTTGCAGCACACGTCATCTCCAGGAAGTGTATGATTAATCAGTAACATCGAGAACAATCGGAGCTGTATGCAGCCCTTGTATGCAAGCACTGCGATCACTGCAGGCTGAAATACAACCAGGTGATGTGTACAATGACGCTGCCATGCTAATTATACACACCCAAAGAACAGCATTTTGACGCTCAGATACTCCTGCATTCACACATACACTCCCTCGTTTTCAAGGACCTTCCCCTATTACCACCCACAAATGGTGCTATCTGTCACTCAAAGTAGAGCTCAGTCTGTGTACTACGAGAGCACGATTCCCGATTGCAGTGACTGGCTCGAGCACATGCACTGCGATGCACACGCATGCACAGACAGGCGACAATCACTCATAGTGAGCGATTGCGGCTTTGCATCCAGATCTGAATCAGGTCCTTAGTTTACTGATGGTGGTCGCAGCGAGGACTTGGACTTTTGTGGGAGGTTGTGGGGGTGATATGGAAAATGCAGGCAGTTTTGGAGACCTGTCTCATAAATGCAAATTGTGGAACTTGATAAAGTTTCTGGTAGCTTACTTCCAATGGATATTCTGAGAGACTATAGCATTGCTCAGAAGATCAATGTGTGGCACCCCAGACCAGTAATGCAGAACCCCACTAAGGAAGCAGTGCTAAATTATATGATATTATATATTAAAACTCTAGAATATTGTTAATGTATACCTTTTATACAGAAGGAATAAAAGGTATTATTTGGTGAGACAATAGGGCATATCCAATTAGGTGCATGTTTACCAAAAATCTCCTGGGTTTTCCCCACAGGTGCAAGACTTTCGGTATCCAACTTAGTGCAGGGCTCTGATTTTTTTGATCATCTCCTGAGCAGGTCTGATTTTTCCTTAAATTCTTATTTTAAGGAAAAATTATCAGGACTTGCTCTGGAATCCTTTGGACACCCCCCAATAGTGACTAATTAAGCAATTGGAAATGTAATTAGCTAAATTAGTTCTTAATTACTAACATATTGCAGAACTGTCCTCCTCCATTTCTGCTCATTACACATTACACTACAATCCACTACACTACACTGCACCCACACACATTACACTGCACTACACTACACTTGCTCCATGCACACAGCTGTCCACAGGTTGCAGGATGGTTAATTTTTTTATTTAATTGGATACTGCGGGTACTGGGAGCGTGCATAACTGTGGTATTCCAAATTGGTCACATGGTCTGCATACATTTTTGCAGGCAAAACTTTGAGGCTAATTAGATGTGCCCCAATGTGGTTACCTTTTGCCCTTTGCTGACATGGGGGGGCTATAAGAAGGAAACCTTTAGGCTCCCCATGTGCACAGTGTAACGAGAGAGAGAGAGAGAGAAAGAGATATTACACACTTGTCCCAGAGGAGTCTTCCCTGGAATCAAATGAATATGACAGTGCCACTCCTGATGTGGATGCATGACCTCAGCATATTGCGTACAGAAGACATCCCATAATTCATTATATGGGGGTGGAATGTTCAAATCCTTATTGGTGGAATCCAAAGGTACAGAATGTAAACAAAACACTTCCTTAAGACAACACCTGCGAAAGAGAATCTGGGGAGAAAGCCAGTCCATCTTAGGAAAGTGAAAATGAAGTTACTGTAGGGTAAGTCTAGAATAAGCTGATGGGAAGCCCTATGAATAAAAAGGAATTAAATGTCTTACAAATGTAAGGCTTCAACCTTTAACTCCACTGGTACACTCTGAGAACAGATTGGATCTACAGGAATTTTGCTCCCATCAATAGCTGTTAGAAATATGCTTGTCAGATGAATTGTGTTGGAAATGGCCAATTTAGACAATAACATAGCAGAAATGAAGTTGCCAGTTGCACCAGAATCAAATACAGCTGGAAGAAAGACAGAACCTGCAGGATGTTCCAAACTGATTGATATGGAGTAGTCTTATGGTGCGTACACACGGTACAATAAAAATGAATGATAATGTTATCGTTCATATCGCTATTGTTCAGATCATTAATTTTTTTGTGGCTTCCAACCCTCAAATGATCAGCAATGCGTGGGCACATATGGATGATAACGATATCGACCATCTGCTGTGCATGCAGACCAACCTCGTTGATATCGCCCAGGTTACAAAGGGACCCGCAATTGTTGAAAGCGGGTCACTGGCCGTTCATTGGTGGGTTGGTGGTGTACTGGATGATTGATATCGATCACCCAGCACTACGGGAAGGTACAGGGATATCAGTCAGCGATATTGTTATTGCTGGCTGATTGTACCATGTGTACACACCATTATGTTGTGAGATTAACTGGAGTGTAAGCAGTTGTTACTAATTTCACCTTTATGACGCCAATTAGGACTGCATATTTCCTGAATGTTTTAAACAAGTGACTTAAAGGTGATCCAATCCTGCACAAAATAAACATAATTTCTCTTTGATCCTCAATTCTCATTCCTCAGGAGGTAAATGGGAACAACCCAGCCATATATATTTTGCAGAAAATGGAGATTTCAAAATAAGCATTTATTCAAGTAGTAAAATCAAAGACAATTCCAAAGGTTATAGCAGGCACCATAAAATAAAGGACAATATCAAACACAAATATTAATATATAGAACCAGTTCTACTGGCAAAACTAGTTTCTACTGGAGCAGAAACTACCAGCGGCTTTCACCATATTATTTCACTGTTGTGGAAAAGACATGGCTGGACATAATGTTTTTTTTGAGAGCACTAATTGGGACTGAAAGTCACTGTTCAATAATGGCTGAGTTTTTACAGTGTCAGTGGCTAGGCATGCTGCACATCATTTTAATCAGTAGAAGCAATCTATTCACATCAACAAGATGAATTTGAATGTACAAAGTTGCACGAAAAAATGCTCGGTGCTACTAATCACGCAGTACATGGCATGACTAGAAGGGCCTATTTAAAATGCAAGAAAGTAAGGTTTACGTGGACACATCTGTATGTGTGTATATATATATATATATATATATATATATATATATATATATAATCCATGTCTCCTGCTCAATGAAGCAAGAATAAGCGGCACTCATCCAGACTTTATAACAAAGTAAAAATATTTAATCCACGCTGGATTAAATATTTTTACTTTGTTATCAAGTCCGGATGAGTGCCGCTTATTCTTGCTTCATTGAGCAGGAGACATGGATTATACAATATTATAGCTGGCACCACAGCATGTTATACATATAACGAGTGCCTGTCTACATGCATTTATATATATATATATATATATATATATATATATTAGCTGAATTACCTAGTATTGCCCATGTTTAAATCTTCAAGTTATGTTTTATTGTTTTATTATGTGATGACATCCAAATCTATCCAGTGGAAGACCCAGAATAGGCTCCCTGGGTAAAAGTTTTGCTCAACATCTCCAGGTTAAAGTACATCAACAGGAGGTCCTACCAGGACCTCAACCCCTTAATATGTCTTATGGGATCCAATTTTACCACTCTGTGTAGTTTTCCTCCAAATCCATCCAGTGAAAGGCTCAGAACAGGCTCCCATGTTCAAAGATCTGCCCAGCATACATGAACGGGAAGTCCAAATGGGACCCTAACCCACCTGAAACCTGGCCAAGATCCAACTGGACCACATTGCACTGGTTTCATCCCAATCAGTGCAGGGATGTCCAAATGCCTAACCAGACAGACAAACAAACAGACCAATTAATTTTATATATAAGATTTGTTGCATTGTCGTTATGTGGTCTAATAGCTTACTTACAGAGAAAAATACAATGAAAAGTGTGTGAAGTGGATTCGCAGGGACAGAGCTTTATCATAAGCTCTGTCTCTGCATGCAAATTGTGATACATCCTGTCACGGTCTCGGATGAGATTTCCTCAGTTGATGGGGTGAAAGCTGAGGTCTCGGGTTGAGGAAGTAACCGGAGCCATGAGGCCTGACTATAAGACTCCCTCATTCACGAATGTCAAGCGCTGGTGAGACCAGTACAAAGGTGCGGAGTCTAGACAGCCAGGAGGTGTTCACCAGTGACCCCACCAATCGGGATATGGGTTTAGCTGCTCCCAGCTGGCAGGTCGCCATGCTTTGAACTTGTGTCCGATACCATGGGAATAGAATTCAAATATACGATGGCCCAAGGAAATATACTTCAAGAAGAAGTATAGCACAGGAGGAGCAAATGAGCTCTTGGATGCTGGTTTGTCAAAGGGAAGTCCTCGAGAGATATTCCTCCAGGGAGAGTCCTAGACGCTAACTTGCATCAAGTTCAGCACTGGAAATGAGTTTCACCAAGAAGAGGTCCTGGATGCTAACTTTCATCAGAATACACTAAACACACACTGGGAAGGGGTCTGTGATGCAGTATTGCATTAATAGGTGGTGTAGGGTAAGTGCATCGGCAGATGCTGGATGCTCAATTGCACAGTAAGTTGGCACTTGGCAAACACAGGCTAGATGTTTGGATGCACTGATGCACTGTAAGGTGGTACTCGATGCACACAGGCCAGATGTTAACACACTGTTGCAGATTGAGATGATACTTAGTCTAGCACACAGGTTAGATGCAGGGGCATTTTAAGAGAGGAGGGGGCCCATGTGCACTCCTCATGTGGGGTCCCATCCTTTCTCCCTGGTGGCTGGCAGCCGACTAACGTGGCTGGCCAGCCACTGGAGCATTAGTAGACTCCATGCAATGGCCGCTGTAGCCATTTTTTCGGCATTCTGTGCATGCGCAGTAGACTCCGGGCACACTGGAAAATGGCCGCGGCTGACATTTTTCCAGAGCTCTGACCAGCAGTGACACCCGATGCGGGACCTCAGACAGGTAAGTTTAAAAAAAATATGGGTGCAGTGTGTGCAGTGGACTTGGGGGCTCGTGTGCCCCACACACACTGCACCCATTATAGATACACCACTGGTTAGATGTTAGGAACACTGCTGCTGAGAGAGAGTTGGTAAAGACTTGTAGGCTGGATGTTGGTAGCTCTGTTGCAAAGAAGGACAGTACTAAGTAACCAGTAACTCGAAGAAACCTGGAACGAGGTGGCAGCAATAACAAACAGGTAGCGACAACTTTGCACAGGCAACTTCCTGTGGTACGGGGTCTGGCATTATTCCCTGCAGTAGCAGATCATTGGTGGACAGCGTCAGCTGACAACCGCCATGCTACCATTGGGTATGGAGTCGTCAGGTGATGCAAACTGTCATGGCCGCATCCATGACGGCAACTGCAGAAACCAGACGTGGCGCAAACCAAGGTAGTTCACATGGCACTAAGTAGAGTAGTCAGTAAGTTATCCTCCGCCGCACTTGATGTCTGACCACACAGTAGATCAGGGGAAGCCGGCGCAGTGGTGAGCAATGGCTGATCCTAGGCTGCAACCTGACACACCCTGGTGATGTATTTATATATCGCAGTGCAATATTGGGCAAATTTATCACAGTCAACCCACATTTGAGATGCGGATTGTACCAAATATGCACCTAAATGTTTTTGCTACAGTAAATTGATCTCTTAAATCTTTTAAAGTTATAATCTATACAGCATATACATATCACAAAATTCCAGGCAGAATTTTTTTTGCAAACATTAAACACACTGAACATTTTAAAAAATGACCCTCCAATCTGCAACCATGGCAACAAATCAGAACTTTGGCTTCACTGTCATTTCCCATTGCTAATTGGTTGCCTTGGCTTTAGTGCAGATTTATACCTCTGAATGTTAGAATGTAAGCCTATTCCTTTATAATTTGACTAGAGAGGAGCTCAAGAAACAGTAATAATGTTAAAAATGCTTCAAAACAGTGTTGTCAGTAGTGTCACACTCCTATTGATGGTATAAGTGAACCTATAAGTGAGCCTCCAGTGGTTCATTTCATGGAATAATCGAGTTCTAAATTTGGAAACTTCTTTAATATAAAATACTAGTCTTTACATCTCACATTAAAAAAATGGAATTGCATGGTGCATCCATTTAGTATATAGGTTTCTGTGGTAAAATGAATCATGCAAGCACTGGGTGCAAAAGTAAGTAATGAGGGAGGTTGAAATGATTATTATTATTATTATTATTATTATTATTATTATTATTATTATTATTATTATTGTATTTTATTCAAAAGATGTTACAAAGTATCTGCAGTGCTGTGAAATCTGTAAACCTGAAAATACTACAAAATAACAGAGTATTTCATTGCACAACAGATAACCATACCGTAAAAACAAGTACAAATCATTACTGTAACAACACAGATGGGGTGGTACAAATAACAGGGGCAATAGTAGTGTGACTTTCTGTTGATATAAGGACCTTAGCAGTGGCATTGGGGAGGAATGGTATCAGCGCATGTTATGTGCACCGATACCGCTTCTCCCCCATGTATTATTTTGGGGTTTGGAGGCTATTCGCCCTTGACATTATCGGCGCTGTCACTGTATCTACAAAATAGCAGTGCTGATAAGCTGGGCACTGTATGAACAGTCAGAGGCACTGACTATTCCGACAGCTGCAGCTGTCATTGCACTATCAGCACAGCAGGGACAGCACTGTCCCTGCTGCGGCAACTGCCAGCTCTGGGGGCTACATGTGGGATCTTGCGATGCTTGTGAGATCCCTTGCATGCCCTGTGGATCCTGATGGGAGGTGAGACACAGAACATCAGCACGAGGTTCATGCACTTTGTACTCAGGTAGGGGTCACAGGAGGGTCGAGTTCTCACTCACCCACTCTGGCAGATGAGATGTTTTTACATCTCATTGGTAGAGCTTTCTGCTTTGCCTCAGTAAAGAGGTGATGCAGGAAGAGTTATTGCAGCATGGTGCACGCTGCTATAATACATCTACCCCTAGAGTAGTGAGTCATGTGGGGAAGGCAATTTAGCACTCGTTGATCATGTACCAAATGTATGGGCAAGTGATAGTGTCAAAGATGCTAAAGGGAAAAAAGGGGAAGATCACTGGTAACTAGAGAAAAGAGAGGCCTGCCCATGAAGGCTTCCATGATAAGTGGAAGGGGAGATTGCATGTGGTTAGATCTTGGTGTGAAAATTGGAGTGTATGGTGTACAGTAGTATTAAATAGTGTAAGTGAATTTGCTTTGCATATAAAAAGTATTCTATGTGCTATGCAAGTAGTTATGAATTTAGGGCCTGATTCAGAGCCGGACGCTCTGACCAGAGTGCTCGCTCTGAATCAGGGCCCTCCTACCTGAAAATGGAGCTGCCTTATGGACACTCGCATAGCTGTGGGTTACCACCCACAGCTTATGCGAGCGTCCATGATGATGGTCGCGATGGTCAAGACCATCACGACCATCGGGCTTGCGACGGAGACCCTGTGGTAGGGTCTCGCTGCCGCAAGCCCTGGAGTGATTTTGGCTCTATCAGAGCCAAAATCACTCCCACTGACATCACTAGTGATGTCAGTGGGGCCGGCTTCAGATGGTAGGCATTCCCATGGGAACGCCTCCATCTGGCAGCCACGCCCCCGGCACGCCCACCAAAGGGGGGCGTGCTGTCAATCAACATCGACAGCATGCCCCCTTTGGTGCGAGACCCAGAGCGATAGAGAGCCCGTCGCTATCTGGGTCTTGCGCGTGTGCGCGACGGAGCTCCCTCCATTGTGCGCATGCGCAGTGGGGCAACATCGACCCGCTTGCGAGCTTCCTGCGCTCGCAAGTGGGTCTGAAGGACCCCCTTAATATTCACAATGTCAACTATCACATTGTTGGCATGGTACTAATGCTGCAATGTCAGTTGTAGTATTTCAGCATGGTACTGATGTTAGGTAAACCAGATCTGCATTATAACATATAACATGATGCTTTACAATCATGATAAAAGCTATAGCGCTGATCTGATTACAATGCTTTAATTAATGTTAGTACCGTGTCGGCATACTCTGATCACTATTACACTGACAACAATGTGATTGTCAACATTGCAAATGTAAAAAATTCATACCGATTCCATGCAAGGTTATAAGTGTTGTAGTGTGCAATTTATAATCATGAAAATTGCCCGGCAGTACATGTATATACAGTATGCCACCCAAATGCATTTAATATTATAATAGATCTGAATGGAATTATAATTAATCTAACCCTTAAAAGGCAATACAAGTACTGTAGGTAATAAGGAAGTCCTTATAAATAAAATTAAACAGCGAGGAAAATTTAACAATTTCAACAGCAAACCTAAAGATGCAGTCACAATTATATCTGTTAGAATCCTTTCGGGAAGATATGCTTACATGACTTCAGAATTTGACACTGAGAAAATCTTGTATAAGTGCTATTTTGTTACTTAACACCTGATCTTCCTCTAGTTCTTAGAAAAATTTATTAGTGTAGCAATAACAATAAAATATTTCTGAGGTTGTAGTTTTTCTGAGGTAGTAGCTTTAACCAGGGAATCCGAGGGGCTGATTCAGAGGTGGAAGCAGTTTGGATTCAGTCTCTAATGACCAATGTTTGGCAGACTGCGAAAACATTGGAGAAGCAGTGTGCAGTTAGAGCAGGGTATGGGGCATGTACACAGAACAGGGGACCAAGCTGCAGCCAAGCCCCAACCCAGTGTGACCACTCCTCTTTAGTTTGTGACATGGTGCATGGACATACCTGCTTGCATCGAGACCCAATAGAGCTCCTGCTGACCCTAGCTTTAATGTTCGAAGCAAAAAATGTCACTTAATGACACTAACTGAATTATTATTTAACAGAATGATAAAGGAGACAGTTTTATTATAGTTGGTAAAATTAGTTATTTGATTGATATCTAGACAATCCTAAATAAGGGACAAAGGGAAAGGATATTAACTGAGGATCTTGTTCTGCTACCAGTGAGAATCCCCATTGGGACCTATTTTTACTTCCACCAGAGAGGCCACTAGTTTGAAGATATCTGCTCCTGTATTTTCTGGCTATACCATAGAAGCCGATAATGGGAATAGTCTTAAACCATGTGTGGATTTAAAAAAGAGTTGTGCATTTTGGATTTTTTAAGGTCACTTTTGCCTCCACTCTTAACCAGTTGGCTAAAGTATCCTGACAGCTATATGCTGGATATCTTGCCTGGTTTTCTGTACCAATGATCTTCAATCATTCCTGATAAAATAAATATAATTTAATCAAGGTGTTTTGTAATCTTGATGCCAGTGATATCCTACTCCTAGGGGTATATTTACAAAGGTCCAATTTTGTTTTCTGTTTGATTTGCCATTCGATTTTGGTTAGATTTTCTTTGAGGGGATTGACTAAAGCTAAAATCGTATGTCAAATCGAACAGAAAAATTTATTTAATTCAAAATCGAATTTCTGAATAACTTCGATATTTTCCCATAAAAGAATATAAGATCCCTTCATTTAGTAATATTCGATTTGCAAATCAAATGAAAAATGAACACAAAATCAAACTGCAAATCCCCAAATGAATAGAAGAGCTACTTGCTTTTCGATTTCAACATGAACAGTTTTATTTGACACAGATGCATGCATACATCAGTGAGATGCATGCATGTATCTTACTGTAGTGTAAAATGCTTAAGTGTTCATATTTAAAAAAAAAAATACTTGGGAGCCCTCCTCAAAGCACAACCAGCCCCTGAATTTGCATAGCCAGTCCTGGTTGTATAAATACAGTGGACAAATTACATATGGTTCCCCTGTAATTAGCGCAACCAAAACAAGGCTCTGAGCCGGTCCTGGTTCTCGAATTACAGGGGAAAAAAGTGAAGGGTTTCCCTGTAATTTCCATAACCAGCACTGGACCCTTTCTAGAGGGGGGGTAATGCCACAGCCAGGGAAACACTATCACCGGGTTCCTTGGCCAAAACAATACCCCTGACCACTAGTCAGCCCAGGCCAGGGATCACTGGGGAGTTGGGGACCCCCCCAAAAAAGGGCTCCACGTCTCCAGGGCACCCCAGGCCTAAACTGATTGTCCGGGGCTATCCCTGGCACCCGTGGGTGGTGGGTGCTGGGTTGACAGTGTAAAATGTGTATAAAAATAGAAGTATCAGCATTGTCTTTACAGTAGAACAACAGGTCCTAGCAAGCCTCCCCTGCATTCTGGTACTTGGAGAACCACAAGTACCAGCATGTGGGGCATTAAAAGCCAGCTGGTATCTGTAATTCACCTGTAAATAATTGTTTTGTTTTTTTATTTTAAGAAGAGCGAGGATACCTACATGGAGAAATGGATCTGTCCAGGTATTGTAGGTGAGAATGTGTGTATTAAACGTAGAATGTCAGTGTGTGTGTCTTGTCTTTATTTTAACATTTCTTTACAAGAGAACTACAGGTACCAGTTAGCCCTTAATGCCTCGCATGCTGATACTTGTGGTTCTCCAAGTACAAGCATGTGGGGGAGGCTTGCTGGGACCTGCAGTTCTACTGGTAAAGACAGGGGAACCCTATGCAATTTTCCCCCTGTATTTACACAACCAGGATAGGCTATGCAAAGTCCAGGGCTGGTTGTGCTTTTAGGGGGGGAACCCACGTAATTTTTTTTAGAAAGTAACACGTACCAAGCTTTGTACACTAAGATACATGCATGTATCTCACTGATGTATGCATGCATCTATGTCAAATAGAACTACTCATGCAAAAAATGAAAGCATGAAGCTCTTCTATTCATTTGGTGATTTATAGATCATTTTGGAATGGGATTTGGTGTTCGATTTGTACATAAACATGCAAAATTTTGAAATCGAATGCAAAGTAGAATCCTAGTAAATTTGATATTTGGTAAGGGATTTTTCTGTTCAATTGCAATTCGATCTCAGGAGATTTAAGAGATTTATAAAAATTTATCTCAAATCACACTTTAGTAAATTTACTTCCTGGTCTTCACATTTTTCTGATATCTCCTGGCTCCCACTATTTCTGTTATATATTCATCATCCCTTAATTTCTACCAAAATGAGTAAAAACTAAAATGTTCCCCTACTTTTGTAAAAATTAAGGATCAGGGCTATTCATTAAGGATGTACCACAGGAGATATCACAGGGATGCCTTATGGATACCTCAGCTGCATAGGGAATAGTATCACTTTTCCAAAAAGCTGACTCCGCAAAAAGAGCAGCTTTTCCGAATGATGCTTTTGTTAGGGAGGCATGATGAAGATTTTTTAAACTTATAGCAATTTTAAAACATAATTATCACTAGTGATAATCAGGGCTAAACTGTGACTAAAAATAGGCCCTGGCATTCAGAGCACACAGGCCCACCTTGAGTCAGTGCCTGGCTCCTGGAATAGACTCCTCCCCTTACTATTCCTGACTCCTCCCACTTCTAAGGCTATGCTCTTGCAAATATAATAAATATTAGAATAACATACAAGTGTACATCATTCTCTTTATTAAAATACACACAACAGAGCTCACTCTACAGGGGGATTCAAACATGTGCCATAGTCAGGCATTTGGCTGTTTCTGTTATGCAATGCTTGCACTTCATTGGTGGAGGTCACACACAAAGAAAATATAAGGCATGTTTCCCTATAACCAAGCCATGGTTTAACAGTTGTAGAGGATTAGATAGTGTTCACTGTAGGGCAGGGGTGCTGAATACACATCTGTGCACACCATAGCAGAGTCGTAACTACACATTTTGGTGTCCTGTGTAATGTACACTCTAGGATCTTATTAGGGCATTAGTGATCACCGACGTTGGCATACTTGCTCGCACCAAAGGCGCGCAATTACCTGAAAAGGATACTGTGAGAGGCATGGTCTCATGGCACTCACTTTCCATCACTCACACAACAGAAAAGGAGACAGATGATGGTTGAATGAACATAAACATGAGCCATAAACACCCAAACCACAGCAATATGTATGCCCAGTGTAACCTCACATACTAAAGATATACCAGGGGAATACAAGAGAATCATTTGGATGGAAAATAATAATATACAGACTGAATCTCACATTTACAGTACACTAATGTATTATCTGTTCAGTGATATGTGGGAAGGAGCTGCATACACCTCCTACTCACCCGGGCAGACGACATGACACAGTCACACATGCACTAATGTTAGGGGGGCTTCAGAGACACTGAGCCCAGATTTACACAGTGACAGAAGGCCTGATGCTGGAGCCTGCAATGATATTACTGCCCACCTAATAGGTCTATACTACACATCAGGGCCCCCGAATCAAATCATGGCACATAGCAGGGTCCCAAATTCACAGTAGGACACACACTAGGGCCCCCAATTCATAGTATGCCATACATTAGTGTCCCCAAGTCATAGTATGCCACACAATAGTAATGCTCCCCATTCACATTATGCCACACAGTATTAGTGCCCCAATCACATTATGCCTCACAGTAATAGTGCCCATTATAAGAGATTGCGCCACACACAGTTATGTCCCTTATAATACACAATGCAACACATAATAATTCTCCTTACAATACATTATGCCACACACAGTAATGCCCTTATAACACATTATGCCACACAGTAATGCCCCTTATAAAGTCACAAAAACTTAGGCCCTCATTCAGAGCCGTACGCTCTGAGCAGAGCGCACGCTCTGCATGAGGGCCGGGCTCCTTTTTCATGGAGCGTCCTCCTGGACGCTCGTATAGCTGTGGGTCACCACCCACAGGCTATACGAGCGTGCATTTTGATGGCCGCGATGGTCGTGACCATCGCGACCATCGAAATTGCGAGCCGGAGCCTGCGGTTGAGGTTTTCAACCGCAAGCTCCGGAGTGATTTTGGCTCTATCAGAGCCAAAATCACTCCCACTGACATCACTAGTGATGTCAGTGGGCCGGCTTCTGACGGGAGGCGTTCCCATGGGAACGCCCCCGTCAGGGAGGCACGCCCCCGGCACGCCCACCAAAGGGGGCGTGCTGTCAATCAACATTGACAGCACGCCCCCTTTGATCAGACACAACGAGCGAAGGAAAGTCCTTCGTTCGTCGTGTCTGGCGCATGCGCACGACGGAGCTCCCTCCATCATGCGCATGCTCAGTGCAGACCATCGACCCACTTGCGAGCGTACAGCCGCTCGCGAGTGGGTCTGAATCAGGCCCTTAGTTCCGTCCCACCAGTGATTGTGGAATGCAATGTAGAATACAAACATAGATGGATAGGACTCTGCAAATAAAATTTAACTTTCTCCTATTAAGCAGTGATATTATTTTTAATATTAAAGGACCAGCAAGTCGGACAGATCTACAGCCGAAATAATAAAGGTCAAACAGGTAACAGTCTCAGCCTTATGAAAGAGGCAGTTAGTGTACACAGTTGAAAGGCATTGCAGGGGTTAACACCAGGCACTCTTCAAGTGTTATCTCTCTCTTTGCTCAGTCACCTTACATTGTGCTCCCTTCAGCAGCTGCTGGTATGTGTTTGCCTTCTATGTGTGTAGGGCTGCTTGGGAGTGGAGGAGTCTCATACAAAAGGATCCATTCCGTAGTTGTCTGCTGGGGAGGATTGCTAGAGGAGAACCCATTCAGGTGAACAGATAGCTTCGGTCATGTCACACAAGGGGTGTGGCTTAACAAGTTTCATTCCACTGAGCAACTGAGCTGTTTCTTCAGAAAAAACTGCTGCTGCTCGGCTGGCTGCACCGGCCCATCTGGCCATCTGCCCTTCTGGCATTTGCCAGAACTGTCAGATGGCTAGTCCAGCCCTGGTGATAATTATGTAATGATGAATATGCCGCCAAATTTTGTACTCATGCTACATTGTACTTGTGAAAAATCATGCTGGCTAGTTGTTGCCAATGTTGATCTTTGAATTACCCTGTTACTGACATCTGTCTGCAATGAAATAAAGAATACACATTTTGTTTAATATTTCTTATATCTGGTTTCATTTGTGTAAAAACATTTTCCGAGACCATACTGCCAAAGACATGCTGACATTTGCAGGTCCACCCATGTTAGCTAAAGCAGTCTTGGTGTTTATACTTCTATAAGGAGCTCTATTTTCAAGAAGTCAGTAGCTGACAGGGCCTGGGACTTGTAGTTCCACAGATGTACTTAATGATTTTGTTATTTTATTCCATTAGCCTGGCACCCACTTCTGAAGAGGTGTCAGCATGAGCCCCAGTGTTAATCAGTGTTTGCATGGCACACAATTTGCTTGGTGCCTGTTGCTGCTTATGCTGGGGAATGCCATTGAGAATGGCTAAATTCCTGACTGCATTGCTCTGTAAATGGTGCCAGCGGCATTGTTTGTGGTGAAAATAGAGCTCACGCTTGCCAGATATGTGCCAGAAAATTACTTAAAAGCATAGAAGTTAAGAAATATTGTTGTATACAACTGAAATGTTTAATAATAGAAAGTACATACAGTATAAAAACCTTCTGTATAACATTATAGTGTTTTTATTAATTATTCTTTACTATTTGAACAACAACATTGCACACAATATTTATTTTCTGGCAATGCTTTTAAAAGTGATGTCATACTGTAAATATCACAATAGTGTGAAAGAAAAGTAAACCATGCTTTTCTAAAGGGCAGATTAGAGGTTAGGTCCTGTCTAGTTATCAAATCTTTTAAAACACGGAGTAAACTTCCCCAGTTGTGATTTCATGTCACCTATCATTTTTAAAGTAATGCTATTACAATGGTTAACGCATTAGACAGCACTGTAGATTCTGCTGATGACTCAAAACTACCATAATGCAGCACAAAACCTTTGTCACAAGTGACATAGAATTTGGTCTGCTTTCTACAAGGCAACTCAATAATAAAAAGTGTGATGGCAAAGACAGCGAGGGAAAAAAGAAAGTTAACAAAAACAGTTGGATATTAAGTGAAAATAAATGGATACAAAAGCATGTCTGCTCCTGGTGGTCCTAATGCTACATGATGATCACACACTTTGGTCATACATTAATGCATTTTTTTCATGCTACATGATAATAGCACATACATTGAGAACTGGTGGCTCAACCATACATTTGCAAATATATGTACTGAGATATCTGCAATTACTATTATTATATAATTTAGGATTCAAATAACTTTACTGTCTTATGTGCAGAGTTTTGAGGGAGTTTTTTGTCTGTTTTATCTCATAAAAGGCAGTCTTGTTGTACCATAATCTGCCACATTCATGGATCTAAGAGGACCCTTTCCTATGAATCTGACTCAGTAATAAAGTGGAGAATGAGGGTTGTAGGGAGGGCATTTCTTTTTATAAACTATTTTGCCTATGGTGTGTCTTGTCTGTTTTTGTTATTTTTTTTATAGGTACAGAACAGGTGTTAGCAGATCCAGACTGCCAGGGTATGCTGGCATCTGGGTGCTAGAAGTGCCTGCATGCTCATTAGCCATTTAAGTTGGACATGACAGGGCAATCTGGGACCTATAGGTACCAGTAAACAATCTTTCATTACACCCAGCACCCAAAAGGTGTGAAGAACATACCGATTGCTATCAGCACAGGGCAGGTTGTCCCTGGGGTACGAGGGCAGCATATTTTTTGTGGGCCCACTTCCCTAGGGATTACAGCCCTATGCTGACCAGTTTTATACTGGTTAGCTCTCCGGCAAGGGGAGTCCACTCCAAATGTCCTCATGCCACTATAGCCTAGAGCTGGTTAGTGGTAAATCAAGGGACTCTATACTGTAATTCCGCTACTAGTTCAGGCTTAAAGGCTTAGGTCTGGTCATCAATTTTTGACATTTTTTTTTTCATTTTGTGAATTTTTGCTTTGAAGACAAAATAAGGGTTTAGAAACCAATAGACATCAATGGTGATTTACAAAACAGTATTAAATCCAATGCTTAGTGAATCCTGTATTTTGGCCCCCTGAACAATCAGCAATGCCTTTTGGATTTTGATCATCATAAATTTACCCCTAAATGTTTTGTAACTACAAGAAACATGTTAATTCATATTCTGTGGTGCTCCATGTACAACTCATTAATTTCTAGAACAGTATGATAATGTATGTGGTTGGTTTTATTTTTTTTAGCAGTTCAAACAAGTACATTCTCTAATCCAGTTTAATGGTAATGCCAATCAGATAAATATATACATTTATTTTGTGTATTTAGTCCATAAAATATTATATAGTGTTGTACACAAAGTTGAATCAATCATGAAACCTATGTTTTGTGGTTAGGACACAGGAATTTAAAGTTTAATGAAAAATTTAAATTTTTGTCTAGAAGTGAAAATGCAAAAACAAAAAAAAAAGGTCTGCAGCTCTTCTAATGAATAAATGCTTAAGAAGTAAACATGTTGTATAGCAAACATTATCATCAACTTGCAAATATGCACAAGGCCTTTGGGATGTGATATGCAGGGCCTGTGCTACCGTGAGGCAGCTGCCTAGGGGGACCAGCCAATGGAGGGCACCGCTGAGTCCACAAAAGAAACAAAAGAGAAAAGGGATGTCTCTTTAAGTCCCAGCAAGCCGCCAGACCTTCCCCAGCCCCCCAGCACAACACTCTCACCTGTCAGTGCGGTGCAGTAGTGGCAGCATTTTCTTTCTCTTGCATTCCCCTCCTTCCCTCAGGGTGATGCCAGCCTGTCATTCACAGATGAAGCTCAGCCCCCAGAAGCAACATGAGGAAGAGGAACTGCTGCTGCTAAATGGAGCCAGGTGTTGCTAGGGGATGTGTGTGTGGGGGATAGGGGAGGATTAATGAGAGCTGGTAGGGTTATTGTGTAGTGTGGGAGGCGTGGATTTATTGAGTTCCTAGATTTATTTCCCATTAGTACAATAAAATATCAGAACACTTTTCAGAATTGGTCTGGAAACCTTTGGCTGCTACAGTCTGTCCTTTTTCCTCAGTAGATCTGACTCTGTGTTTCAATACAGCAGGTGGATACCAATTGACTGATTTACTGACATAATGGAATACAGGAAAAGCCATTAAGACCTGGGGATGGTGTTGTCTGTTTTTACATAGAGAGCACTGTGCATTTGAAGTGGTAAGAAAACTTGTAAAACTCCTAACCACCATGTGGGTCCCTTTAAATTTAAGTATTAAATATATTATTTTATTTAATTTTAATTATTTCCTCTTTTACCTACAACAAGAAATGTTCTGAACTTTGGAAGGGAGTAATTTTATTTATTTTGTTTGATTCTGCAAAAACCAAGTGAAACTGGCAACACTGGGAATATTGTATGGCTTCAAACAACCCTAATAACTACAATCCAAGCTATAAAAGTATAAACCTCTAACTATTCACACAGCTGGTACACATACAGTACTGTACAGAAGAAGTTATAACTGAGCACTCCCAAACAGATTCCATATTGGGACACAGATGTTTAGCATAAATATGTACTGGGGCACTTATATATGGCATAATGTATTGGAGGCACAGCTGTATGGCATAATAGAATTTGTTGCACATTTGTGGCATATGTATTGGGGGCATTATATGGCATAATTCATGGCTATGTGGCATACATTATTGGGTTATGAGGTACTGCACATTATGATTTTGGAGCTCTGCTGTGTGGCATATTCTATATAGTATATTATGAATTTGGCACACTGCTGTGTGGCATATTATAAACTGAGGACACTAATGCGTGGCATATTATGAATTGGAGGGAGCAGGGACAGTGGGTGAAATGTTGCCAAGGGCACCTCCTCCTAGGACTTCAGCTAAATCAACCACCTTTAACATAGAATTATAGAGGTACTGTACAAATGCATCTGAATTATAGATGCAAGTTGTGCTTATGCAATGTGACAAGTTTTATGCAAGCTTAATCTTTATGTGGCACTATTTTGCTAGGAATCAATACTAACATTGGATATTAGTGTAAAATTTTCACTTAACCATGGTAACAAGACATTTTACAGTATTTTACTGCTTAACTTGGATTAAAAATATAAAATACTTTTGTGAATTGGTTTGTTTGATTGAAACCTATATGCAATGTTAGTAAATTAGCCCTTCTGAAATTATCACAGTCACAATAAGCACACTGGAATTCAAGATAGGGTCTCTAGCAAGTTTCTTAATGTTAATTATTTCAATGAAATCTGCTCTATGTGTAAAGGAATTAGAATTTGTACTAGTATGAAATACACATTACCCTATCCTTCTACTCAAAAGGAGTAAAAATATATTATTTACACAAATAGATAAGCAGTTCAGTTTTGCAGAAATCGGAAAACACCCAAACCTGCAGTTTCCAAGAAGAACTGAATCACAGATTGAGTCTTCCCAGTAGGTCCGGATCTCAAAATGAAGCAACATTTTTCTGGAAATGTTAGTTCTCACTTGTTTTGGATTGCATATAAGAGTCTCTCTCTCTCTCTCTTTCTTTCTCTCAGGTGCCATTTCAAACAGTAGAGTGCATGGAGAGGGGGTGGGTTGTAGCTGTGCACAAATAATACTATATACAGTACTTGTTGCATTAGAGAAAGTTGTTGGTAGATGGAGAGTTTGGGAAAGGTGTAAAAGGCTATGTTTGTTTGACAGACACTAGCTAGCACCTGCAATATGCAAAAAGATTACTGTCACTGTGATTTTGTCAGACACTAGTAGCACATGCAAACCAGTGCAAGCAGACTCTTGTGAATGTTTGTTAGAAGGTACTTGAAATGAGCTGTATATATATATATATATATTTTAATAGCAGGGCTGGCACACCTTCCCAGATTGATAGATGCCTGGGTGCCCTCAGCAGTAGTGGAATAAATAAAGAGCTCAGCGGTCATGACTGTTGGATGAATCTGAATAATGGAGACCCTGTTAGGATCGTATACAGAGATAGTCCTGCAGGATAACAATTGAAGAAGACAAATACTCATGGGAGAACAAGGGATATTGTATATGGTATCTGTATTTAGAGGAACAGAGTAGTGACCATTGACACTTGATTATTTATACAAATATTATATAAAAATAAGGACACCAAATAGCAGTACTCAGCATTTTTTATCACTTTTCATTCTTTATAGACTATCTTTCTACTATATGTTATATTTTGCTTGCTTTAATAATAAATCTCAGTACTTACCTGTGATCTAGCTATCAAACTTGATGTTAGCAGTCTCATATATTTTTTAAGGCATATGTAATAAAGAATGGTTTTAATGTTATGATTTTGAAGATTGGAGTGCACCATTATAGCTGACTTCTTTTTTCTTTTCGTTTTGAATCTTTAAGAAAACATCACCTCTAACTATACACTATATACTTACCATAGACCATGCACAGTGGAAAAGAAAGGTTCAGACATGGCCTTGATTTGTGAGTTCTGGTCCTGCTACTGCTCTTTCATGCACTAGTATGCCTATTGTGAAAGCCAGTGCCAAACACAGGCAGACATATTCTGTAAGTTTCATGCACCACTTTCTCATTTTGACTCTAAATGGGTCTTCTCTAAAACAAGCAAATCAGGTCACAAAAAGAAAACCTGCAATTTTTTTGTATGCTATCAACTGAAGCAAGATGTACAAACCAGGTAGAATTATACCCTTTATACATTTCAGCGACTGGAAGAACAGCAACAAGCCATGATGATGTACACATCAAACCATGAGATGGGGAAAAGCAGGACAAGTTATCAACTTACTGCAGCACATTGGAAAATGCTTTTGGTTTTAAACAAGCTACTGAAACCATTTGAAACTATAACCTATAAAGTGAGTTCAGACACTGTCAGCCTGAGTCAGGTCATACTCTAATTTAAACTACTGGAAAAACAGCTAGAGAAGCTGAAGGAGGAGATGAAACTAAACGATTCTGCTAAGTTTGTGGGATGGGAAGATCAAGTTCTTTATTTGCTTGCCACGACCCAAGGGTTTGCAACATCTTGCAATTGAATTAGTGCCTTTTGGCAACCATTCTTGATCCTAGGTTTAAGTCATATGTAATTTCTTTCATTTCAACTTACACAGATCTTAAGAGATGCAAAGAGTACCTTGCAAACAATTGTAAGTTGAAAACGCACATAACATAACATCTGCTTCAGTTTCACCTAAAAAACCTTATGCCAGGCCAGGAAAAATCTGACCTTTACCAAGAGACCCACTAATGGTGGTGATGACGATGATGATGAATCAACTCACCAGAGTGAAACATTAGGACATATGGTTAGGCTTAAAAGAATTGGCAACATATCTTGACACCCCCACCATGACTCAATCTGATACAGTAAGCATTAATAGAATCATTTAGGATTACATTAATAAGAATGTATAAATTAGCAGAGTCTTAACTAGACTTTTTGGTGCCCTGGGCCAAAAAGAGCATTGGCATCCCCACATTTTTCTAAATTGGACAAAAGAAACGCCCCCAAAAAATGGTGTGGCCTCATGGGCTGCCATCAGAATTTTGGTGGCAGAGTGATCCATGTGTAAGGTATCTAACTGCCATGTCAGAGATGATGAGTTTGAGTCCCAGGTATGACAGTATTTTCTAGTGTGTGCATTAAATAAAAAAGGATGTGGTGAAAATAAGATAGGTGCTTGGGTAGGTGGCCAGATGGAAAGTGAGTCAGCCATGGAGGAGATAGGAATGGCCACGAGATTCTGGGAATAAAAGGAAACTATAAGTGTGTATGATTATAAACAGAAAATTGACAGTCCAGAGCAGTGCCCCCCTGCCCTGTGGTGCCCTGTGCCATGGAACATAATGCACCACCCTAGTTACAGCCCTGCAAATTAGACAGTCTTTTTGAATTCTGGGAGGAAACAAAAAGGAACTTTGGAGTACCTTGTACAAACTATGTATGGTGTATTTAACCTGCCCACCTTTAGTGTGTACTCAGAAAGAGCACAGCGGGGTACCTTGTAAACAATGGCATTGTAAACAATGGCATAGGAGCTACAAGTTCCATGAGGAATACCTTTGCTGCTATTTACAAGCAGAAACTGTAGCAGTGGATTTTAGTAGGGATGAGCTAATATTGCATGATGATGATGATATTAAAATCAAAGATTAGGATGATGATGAGGAATTTGAACTTTGAGGGTGATTAACATTGTTACTCTTAAGCCCATTGGTAGTTTGGTTTACCAAATTACCAAAATGTTTTATTTTGTGGATGCCCAAACAAAACATGCACTTCAGCCACAAAAATGTCAGTCTCTGTTGCTGAAGTGGTTGCTTTGTTAAACTGTGCATGCTTTTTTAATTTACAAAATTTCCATTGCTCACCATTTTCAATTATGGGCTTTGCCCACATTGCTGTATTGGTGTAAAGACTATTAGCCAGTTACTCCATCTCTTTTTACCTGTACTGGTTTCGAGGCTGGGATTTGCTTGTTGGGAAAGTTTGTTATTATCTTTTCTACTAGGCTTTTACCCTGGCTTGAATTGCCTGTATTGACCTTAGACCCTTAGTCTTTTTCTTTTATACTGTTAGTTCTTGATTAATGAAAACATTCTATAGGCTCATATAGTTTATTAAGTTGCCATCCTGTCTGCCACTGCTGTGCCACTATGTTTCATAGAGGTGCTTTATTCTTTTAAGCTGTCATGTGTCAGTATGTGAAGATATTCCACCATTGTGATTGGTGAATGTTTAGGTTCATCCATCAATCAGCATTGAGTAAAATAACAGAATAATGTGCCTGTGACCACAAATTACCAATATTACAGCAGCCCATAGCCAGATGCCACTGCCCCCAGGCACAGTCCACCCCTGACCAGAACATATATCTTCCAATGTCAGAAGATTTGAATAAGGACAAGCATTGTTGCTGTGGCAAGCTGGGGGCATAACCACATCGTAGTGTGGGTGACATCATGCCTTGATGAGCACAATTAGCAAAACAGTATCTGTCTAAGCTGCTTGCAGCTCATAAAATACTTCCACAACTTCAGCAAATTGGGACGAATGTGGTAATCTTGGCAAAGCATGGAAATTTGCCATTCATGAATTTAAAAACAAAATTGTGTTGATTCTAATGTCAACAAAAACAAACATTTTTTGTGAAAATATTTCAAGGTTTTGTTAAAAACCACAAAAAGAAATAGAGGTGGATATTTAGACAACAAAACAAAAACAGACAAATTAATCATAGTAATTATGCAAATAATGATATTCTCAGCCAGTAATGTTTAGAAGAATGTAAACACATGATCAGGCATAAAGCAACAAAAGTTGACATAAGGTAACTCTAGTACAGTCTGTTATTATGCGTGAATTCAGTTTAGAAATTACAATTAATGTTTGATCAGCATAGAATCTCTTTTATGTCTATACTTTTCTATTTCTGGAAGCTATTCTTACAGACAGGTAAATAACATGACAGTTACAAAGAGGCAGTGATACATTAGCTCCAAGATCAGCAAGATCCACAAGAATTTCCTAAGAGATGCATCTACTCAACAAAAAAGCAGAAACATAAATATATTGCAAGCCTTTTATTTCTATTCAACTGAACAAAAATAAATATATCTGTATTTTATGAGTGCCCTTTTTTTCCTTTTTACGAATGATTTAATATAAGCAATGCCAATGGGAAACTGAAATTTACATACAGTAGCCTAGATGATACATTAAAATAATAAAAATATTTACTAAAACCATAATAAATATCCAGGAATTTCACATGTGTGCATATAAATAATGATTAAATACATTAAAAACAATCATAAATAACAAATTAGTCTGCAAGGACCCAGCAGAATCTAGACACAGTACCTGAAAAACAAAATAAACCAATTACTTTGGTCAGTCATCAAAATTAGTCATTGGGATCAATTGGATTCTTCTGAAAATCATATAGAGGGCTAATAACTGCTCCTAATTTTCAGGCAAAGTCCCAGATGTCACAACAAATTGTTAAACTTGGATATTTTTATTTAGAATAATTTATTGTGCACAAGTACTGTAAACTTGTCAAATGTATGAAAAGTGTCATCATGACTGTGACAAATTTTATATTTTTAGTGTATGTGAATGTGGGAGCATACTTAAGACAATAAATACATACTACTCACAATAAAAAAATGTCTTTATTAGACTGTGTAAATTCAAAGTGCAATATAAAATGACATCAGAAACAGACATGAGTTTCTTAGTGTACAGTTTGATCAAATTTTGAATGGCTGTCTATTGCAACAAGGCGACCTCATTCAGATGGTTTCCAAGAATAACAATTCATTTCTATAATATGGATATTAGATGTTTGTGCTTAATTACTTATATTGTACTTATAATATATACAGTCAGGTCCATAAATATTGGGACATTGACAGAATTTTCATATTTTGGCCTCTATTCACCACCACAATGACTTTGAAATGAAACAAACAAGATGTGCTTTAACTGCAGACTTTCAGATTTAATTTGAGGGTAATTACATCCAAATCAGGTGAACGGTGTAGAAATTACAACGGTTTCTATATGTGCCTCCCACTTTTTAAGGGGTCAAAAGTAATGGGACAAACTAAACAATCCTAAATCTAACTTTCACTTTTTAATACTGTGTTGAAAATCCTTTGCAGGCAAATACAGCCTGAAGTCTGGAACGCATAGTCATCACCAGACGCTGGGTTTCATCCCTGGTGATGCTCTGCCAGGCCTCTACTGCAAATGTCGTCAGTTCCTGCTTGTTCTTGGGGCATTTTCCCTTCAGTTTTGTCTTCATCAAGTGAAATGCATGCTCAATCGGATTCAGGTCAGGGGATTGACTTGGCCATTGCATAACATTCCACTTTTTAGCCTTAAAAAACTCCTTGGTTGCTTATGCAGTATGCTTTGGGTCATTGTCCATCTGCACTGTGAAGCGCCGTCAAATGAGTACTGAAGTATTTCACTGAATATGAGCATATAATATTGCCCGAGACACTTCAGAATTCATTCTGCTGCTTTTATCAGCAGTCACATCATCAATAAATGCAAGGGAACCAGTTCCATTGGCAGCCATACATGCCCACGCCATGACACTACCACCACCATGCTTCACTGATGAGGTGGTATGTTTTGGATCATGAGCAGTTCCTTTCCTTCTCTTCTCTTCCCATCACTCTGGTACAAGTTGATCTTTGTCTCATCTGTCCATAGGATGTTGTTCCAGAACTGTAATGGCTTTTTTAGAAGTTGTTTGACAAACTCTAATCTGGTCTTCCTGTTTTTGTGGCTCACCAATGGTTTGCATCTTGTGGTGAACCCTCTATATTCACTCTTGTGAAGTCTTCTCTTGATTGTTGACTTTGATACATATACATCTACCTCCTGGAGAGTGTTCTTGATTTGGCCAACTGTTGTGAAGGGGTTTTTCTTCACCAGGGAAATAATTATTTTGTCATCCACCACAGTTGTTTTCACTGGTCTTCCGGGTCTTTTGGTGTTGCTGAGCTCTCTGGTGCGTTCTTTCTTTTTAAGAATGTTCCAAACAGTAGATTTGGCCACACCTAATGTTTTTGCTATCTCTCTGATGGGTTTGTTTTGATTTTTCAGCCTAATGATGGCTTGCTTCACTGATAGTGACAGCTCTTTGGATCTCATATTGAGAGTTGACAGCAAATGATTCCAAATGCAAATGTAACAGCTAGAATCAACTCCAGACCTTTTACCTGCTTAATTAGAGGCCAAAATCTGAAAATTCTGTCAATGTCCCAATATTTATGGACCTGACAGTATATATATATATATATATATATATACATACATATATATATATATATATATACATATATATATATATATATATATACAGTCAGGTCCATAAATATTGGGACATTGACAGAATTTTCAGATTTTGGCCTCTAATTAAGCAGGTAAAAGGTAATTATAATTATATATATAGTACTTATAACTTATATAGTACTTTCATTTTTAGTGCCACCTTGACACCATGTGTTGGGAGGTACTAAAAGGGGAAAGACACATCTAGATCCAGATTACCAAGACCCACAGCCTAGGGCACTCAGAATTTGTAATTAAAAAATAAAAACACTGTAAATGATGAAGACAATAATATTTTATCGTAATTGAGGTCAAATTAATTAATGATAGAAGTACATCCATAATGGCACTTGTATGGCTTCCAGATTGCAATATAATTAGAGATGTGCACAGACCCCCGTGTTTTGGTTTTAAATCTTTGTTTTGTGTTGGCTTTGGCAAAACTATCCTCAAATGTTTTGGCTTAATTTTTTATTATAAAAACAGCTAAAATCATGTAATGTGGAGCCAATTTTTTTCCTACAGTGTTATTTATATGAATAACATTAATTGCAATCGATTTTAATTTCCAGTCAACTCTGATCACCACACATCTCATAATATAATTTCTGCGACAGGTCAGACTTGCTGTAATTCTATGTGAGGGTCCAATGTTACTTGATGTTACTGATGTATACGTATACAGGATAGCAAGGTCTTACAGATGTGAGTATTGGGTGTCTCTATGCTGGCAGTTGCAAACACTAGCATATAGCAGAACTGCATGCATAATTGCAGCTGCGATTGTAATAGTGGTCGGTAATAAATCAGGCCCATGTAGCATTTCAGGTAGAGCTGGGGGTTGAGGCATGGAGAAGCTGGGGTAGAGCTGGGGATAGAGAGAGGCAAGGGGGTAAGGGCATGCAGTGCTAGGGGCAGGAAGGGGTAAGTGCAGATAGCAGTTGGGATACTGCTGGGGGGTAAGGAAGGGCATAGAGCAGGTAATAATGGAGAAAGGTAAGGATAAATAGCAGCTGGGCCAGTACTGGAGTGAAGGAGGGGATTAAGGACAGACAGTACTGGGGGTAGGGAGGGGATAATGGTAGATAACAGCTCGAGTAGTACTTGGGCAAGAAGGGAGTTAGGGGAAGACAATACCAAAAGTAGATAGGGGGTTAGATAGCATGTTGGGGCAGTAATGGGAGGCAAGGAGGGGGTAGGGGCAGGCTGTACTGGAGTTAGGGAGGAGATAAGGGTAGATAGCAGCTAGTTCAGTACTGGGGCAAGGAGGGGCTTTGGGGCAGGCAATAGTGTGGGTAGTGCTGTGGGTAGGGTGGGGATCAGGATAGCAGCTGGGGCAGTACTGGGGGTAGGGAGGGAGAAGGGTAGATAGCAGTTGAGCCAGTGGTTATTTCTTTCCTCCTGCTGGGAGTTTTCAGCCAGGTCACTATTGTCCGCCTTTAGCTATGGTTGCAGCCCCAGGTTGTATCTCAGCAGACAAGTGTAGACCTCCAGCGGCCTCCTGTCCTGGGCAGTGTCCATCTCCCCAGCCTACTGGCTGAAGGAGTCAGAGATGGAATGCAGGCTGCTGGAGGGACGTGGAACCACTAACAACACTTCTGCTGCAGCCAAATAGGATGTCTGATGCAGAGCCTGGAGAGCATGCTGGTTAAATTTAAATTGCAGAGAGGCATGCTGGTGGGTAGGGTGGGAAAGATGGAGGTCTCAGGAGGCAATGGGATGAGGAGATGCTGCTGGCAGAAATTGGATGAGGAGACGCTTCCGGTGGTGAATGGTTAGGGAGACACTGCCAGCAGTGATTGGCTGCTGTGGCACACACAAAGCATGTCCTGCAGGACACGCTCATTTTTAAAATCAAATTCCCTCACTGCCTGTTGCTTGTAAACATGTTCTATAGCATGTATTTAGGGATCTCTGTTCCCGGCTGTGCTAAACATCCTTTCAGAGTACACACTGGTGGGTGGGCAGCTTAAGTAAACTAGCTACTTTGTACAAGGGGCTCCAAATTGCCTTTTTATCCTCTCAGTATTCAAAAAGACTGTGTGACATGTTAAATTGTACATTATCATAAAAAAACTGTATTAATAATGTACAAAAGTGTCAAAAATTCTGGAATATGACAGAAATGACAAATCCTGAGGAGAGTCTTAGAGGGGTAAGACATTTTGCTATCACATTCCTGAATTTTTCAAGTTTGTTGATACTTATACAGTAAGTAACCTGCCTATGAATAAGCTGATATTGTGTGTTAAATACTGCTGCTGCTAAAGGCAATACACCCACCCAGAGGGCCATCACAGTCATTTATTCTTTAGTTTGACCAGTAAGGCTTGTCCACATATCTGTAAGTGGATAGTTGATACAATGGCTTTTTATAGGCAAATAATTTAATGTCCCAGCATACTGTAGATAAGGAATTGCTGTTCTGGTAAAATGAAATTGAGATCGAATTTGGTAACGTGGACACATACCCTTAACTAATTGTCTAAAACCTGAAGCATTGATAGGGGTATTGGATGCAGATTTAATGCCAATATAACCATCATGGCTTCATTGATCCAATTTGCATCAGGATGGCCGCTGTCATACTTCCTTTCTCTTGCAAATGCTTATTTCATAGTCAATTGTTGTTTGAAACCACCAGTTTTTTTTAGTCCCCTTCTGTGATGAAGATTTTTTTAAGAACAACTAGCCCACACCCACTGCTCAAATTCTCCTGTGTGAAAGGGCACATGATCCTGAGGGAGGGATTGTTAAATGCAATCCAAAACACGCAAGATCTCACATTACAGGACAATTAAGTTTTGCCTTGTTCTGAGATCCAAACTTGGAAAGAAGAGCTGAGCTGGGACCACTCAGAAACTCAAAGATCAGGTGTGTACGATTTTCTGAACAGCTCATCTGTAAATATCATTAGTGCTTTTATCATTAATTATTTATTATGGTTCCTACATATGGTCCCAAAAAATATTATTGTCACCACTATTTTCAATATTTAAAAATATATATATTTTAAATGTTATTACTATCAATAGTATAGCAAACAGGATAGCATGGATAGCCATCCTGATGCAAATCGGATCAATGAAGCCATAACGGTTATATTAGCATTAGATCTGCATCCAATATCCCCTATCAATGCATCAGGTTTTAGAATCTTAAAATAAATATGACTCATCAATGTTTTTATTATTTTTGATGGCATCAATTGAGTGTTAATTAGGTAGAAAGTAATACATCTATATATTGAGGCTCTTTATTATGTTCTTCCCATAAAGATAAGTATCTCTGAATGTCAAAACCATTTTCTCATTGTTAATTTTGAATAAAGCACTAAGCCACAAAATTACATCTGATGACTTTGAGGGGAAAGTTGCTGGAATCTCAATTACCAGTGAATTAAGATGTGCATGGACCCTCGTGTTTTGATTTTGGTTCTATTTCATCATCGTGTTTTGTCTTTGCTTTTGGTCCACCATCAAGTGTTTTGGTTTTGCATCTTGATTTTAAAAATAATAATAATAAAGAGAGGTTAAAGCATCCTATTTTGGCCTGTTTTTGTTCCTATAGCATTAATAACTTCAATAATATTAATTTTCAGTAATTTACAGCCAATTTGGACCACCTAATAGCCCACAATATTGTTCACCAATATTGCCCAAAGGCTACAACAAGCTGGCTGGCTAAATTAATTGATAGAGCAACGGCACAAACACATGGCACTTTAAAAGAATATAGAACATCTATGAGACATTGCAGCACAGCAGTGGCAGATATTATGGCAATATTATAAACTATATGACCCTAAAATAGAATGTTTTTATTGATCAAGTAATAGATCAGAGACCTGAGGGCAGTACAGGGAAATGGAGGTGGAGTATGTAGTGGAAATCAGGTAAATGATTGTTTGATTAATTAATTCTAAATAAATAAATTAATTTTAAAAGCAATGAAATTTGACATGTGGAGCAAATTATTAAACCAAAAGCATCCAAATGTGAGCTTTCATTCTGCAATTGCAAACTGAACCATGCAGCAAATCACAGGTCTCAGAAGTCAAGACAATACAAGAGATTCAAATAGCCTTGCAAAAGACAGAAGCCCATCATCAATGCCAACTAAAAATACAGCTCATAATGAAAAGAAAAGTGGTGCACAATGGAATTGTCCTTGAGCCCTCCCACCACTCTTATGTTATTTTTTAATGCAGTGCCTAAATACACAACACAGTGCCACATATTGCTCATAGTAATGGCACCCTAATTACATTATTTTGTAACACAGTGCCTGAACACACAACACTGCCTCACAACGCTCCTAGTAATGGCACCCTAATGATGTTATCTTTTAACACAGTGCCTGAACACACAACAGTTTTATTTTAATATTTTAACACACTTTCTGAGACAACACAGCACTCTTTGTAAAGGCATCTTAATGACATCTTTTTTAAAACCGTGCCTGAACACACAACATGGTGCCACACAGCACTCCTAGTAATGGCACCCTAATGACATTAGTTTTTAACACCTTGCCTGAACACACAACACAGTGCCACACAGCACTTCTAATAATGGCACCCTAATGACATTATTTGTTAAAGAAGTGCCTGAAAACACAATACAGTACCACACAGATCTCCAAGTAATGGCACCCTAATGGCATTAGTTTTTAACACAGTGCCACACAGCGCTCCTAATAATGACACCCTAATGACATTTATTTTTTTTAACCCAGTGTATCACAATACTTGTCACAAATCTGGGTCTTAGCATTTCTGACAAGCTCAGACACTTATTCATTGCTGTATCCAGGCCAATGCAGAAACATTCCATTCAAATACCTGATGCTCCTGTGTAAGCTGTGTGCTCACCTGGTTCACCACCTCCTAATTAAACCATTTCCTGTGAGCAACTCATTGCCTGAATAACATGTTCTTTTCCAGGATAGTTCTAGGCTCCAGGTTTACTCCTTGTATCCTGTGATCTTGTTCTCTGTGACTTTGGCCCATATTCAATTAGAGGTGAAAAGCAACGATTAGTGAAAAGTTTCCAGAGATGCATGGTTTTGCCACTTTCTGAAGTATTGCCCTATTCAATTCCAGGATGTTTTCACATGTGCAAAAAATCCATAAGCAAAAACAGGTGAAAACCTAACTCCACCCATAGGCAGGAGAATGAAGTGCAAAATCTCTATTTTGGGCTAAACATGTAGGGACGTGGTTCAGAGCACCCCCCCCCACACACACACACACACACACTAATGACTATTAAAGCAAGAAAACTTTTAAAAAAATCGCAATACCCCCTAAAAATATCATGCCATTTTTGGGGGAAAAAAGTAAAAAGTGATGGAAAATGTGTCTAAAGTACTGGGACAGGTATTTTGGGGGGTTGTATGGAAGGGTCAGGTATTTTTAGGATTGCAGGGGGCTGCAGCAGCTGTTTTTAATAATGTTATTTAAAATGCACTTTATTAACTCCAAAATATACTACTACCAATTTAAATGTACCCCCAATTTAACTACAGCAATTATTTTTCACCAAATAAATGGCTTTATATAATTTTTCAACACTAATGCAAAAGTACATATAACAACCATTTGACTCAATTTAGGAACCCAAAACAATTTTCTAACAGCTATTAATACAATTTTATATTGATTACCAGGGTTACTTATGCTTTTTTGGGTACAGACTGATTTCCCCAAAAACAGCAGTCCTTTTTGCTAGTTTCACCATTCGCAGCATTCGTACATCTGTGTTTTTGCCTGTTTTGCAATTGAATAGGGTGAAAAGCGGGAGCGTGCATTGGGAAAGTATGTAATAAATTTGCCTCAAAAAAGGTGAATGAGGGAAAAACATTGCGCTTATCGACGATCTCAACTTGTTACCACTAATTGAATAAGGGACTTAATCTGCTACATTATTTACCATCTACCATAGTATTGCATTACCTATCAGTGCCTCAGCTCCCATGCTGCATACAGACCTGCTTTTGATCATACCGCTGGGACAGTGCATGCAAGTTACCTATTCTGTTTAACTCTGCGCTTGGTGGTTGTCCAGGTTATTGGGTTATACTATTGGGCTGTCCTTGTGTTGGTTTCCCTGTGCTGTGTGCTACTGTTTTGGGCTGGTTCAGAGAAGGGTGCTGGTTTCAGGGCTAAGGTTCAGGGTGCAGTGTATGGTCTGTACAGTGAGGTGTCCAGTAAGTTGTACTTATTCTGACTCTTAGTTTCAAGTTGTACTCTAACTACATAAGAGTCTGATTCCTGGCTTGAGTTCTGAGTTCCTATCTACCAGTACTATATTGTTTGAGTCCTGGAGTTCACCCTTGTTACTGGAATATATCCCTGGTCTTGCTGCCTTCACATGTCACTAGGTGGGGCACGCCCAGTGGACTTGGTCTGTTCTCTCCAGTTCCAGTTCAATATCCATGCATATCACAAGTATGTGGCTCCTACACTGTCACTAGTGTACTTATATTGTTGGTTATACTCATGTAAAAGTGTTACATTAAGCCTCCTTATTTCATCTGCACCACTGTTCAGTTCAAGGGTCCCAAACCAGATCTATAGAATACCAAGACCATGACAATACTCCTTCTAAAGACATGCTAATGATGTTATTTTTTAACACAGTGCTTTACAGCGCTCCTAGTAATGGCACCCTAATGATGTTATTTTTTAACACAGTGTCTCACAGTGCTCCAAGGAATGGCACCCTAATGGCAATTAAAACAGTATACACAAGTGTTTTTTATCAGTACCTGAAGAATACAGTGTGTTCCTAATGTTTTTTTTAACACAGTACCTGAACACATAACACAGTGCCTCATAGTGCTCTATTGGCAATTTCACCCTATGCTTTTTCTTTTTTTAATAGCACAAAATAACTTTAACACAGTGCTCCTAATGCATTTTTTTAATATATTGCCTGTCTGTATATACAACACAGTTTTTTTTAACACAGTGCCTGAAGCTCTGAACACACAAGACAGTGCCTCACAGTGCTCCTATGTTTTTTTATTATTTATTAACATAGTGCCCCTGTAACACAGTGCTCCTAATGGAAGTTTTAGTGTCTGAAAGTGAAGTGACAGTGAAATGGTACCCGATAACAAGAGAAGGACTTTTATAGTAAATCCAAAACAAGTGAGATCTAGTGCCGTAAAGATTACATTTTGCCTAATTTTGGAATCTGAAATTGGCAGGAATACCTGAGCCAGGGCTTGGTTCAACTGGTAAATTCAAAATTTGGGTGTGTTTGTACTCCAGGAATCTGAACCCGCGCAAATACACCAAAAATGTGCAACCTGTTACTTTCCCCCAATGCCTACTGTTGAATTTCTCAATACTCCACAAAATTAGTAAACATGTCTTAAAGCATTAACATATCAGTCTGCATTCAAACGCATGCAGTTTTGATAATTTCTATATGCATTAATTGTGTATGCTTCTTGTACCCTCATACTGTTGTATAACATGGCTTTTCTAGTTCAGTTTTATTAACATAATTGTACCATTACAATTTAATATCACTAACTTGCTGATTCTATGGTTATGGCAGGTGAAGTGTTGTTCAATAATGCCTCAGTAAATATCACATTACTTTTCATTTGCTTAATGAACCTTTGAACCTTTCCTTTATTTTGTGAATATTCTGTAGCTTGCAGGATTTCTGCAAAGTCTTGTGAATAAATTATCCACATACTACAATGGCACAGTACTTCCATTATTAGTGAAAAATAACTGTTCTTGTGGTCACTGGAAAAATTAAATAACTACAAAATATAAGTACGATGTTGTTTATTGGTGTCTAAACTCACAATAGGAATTTAATAAGAAAGATCTAAGTTTAAAATTATATTAGCATCAAAAAATGCAAATGGGATAGATATTTCTAAAAAATTTTGTAAATTGCTGATAAAATAATAATAACATATTGTTGTTATACATTAATTATTACTTAAAAGAAAGTATATTAAAATACACTATATACCATTGACCAATTGATCTAACAATGGAGAAAAATTTACCCAGTTTTAATCAAAATCTGATTAGATTAGTTTTCTATGAAGCAAAGCTACTTTATTAAGTGGGAGTAAGCAGAATGGCCTTAAGGCTGTGGATATACAGTACTGTCCAGTATTGCTAGAGGCAGTATTGCTAGATTATGGCAGTATTCATGGACCACTTTCCCCAGGCCTAAGGCTTATTTTCCCTTGCCTGATTTCCAATACGTATTAAAAATTATGTATATAATTTGGAGATCCAAATCTCAGACAGTTGTCAACAAGTTAAGCAACCAACATATTTTGCACCATACTCACAACATCAAGGTCAACAAGACAGCACTGTTTTCTGAAGTATAATATATAAAAAAGAAGAAAAAGAAAAGAAGAGCTGTTCTTCAGCAGTGCACCCTGTGATCAATAATTCAATACAATGAATACATAACTTGTATTATTCCACAAATAAAAACATTCATAATATGAAAATCTATAAAAAGTTAAATAATTAAGAATAAGGTGGAGAAGTGGAGAAAAAGATCTATGTTTAAAAATAAGCTACAGTATGCTATTGAAATACTGTAGCATTCTTAATGTATTCAAGGATATTTAGATGACACTATTTGTACTACTTGTTCTTATTACTGTGTCAGATAATTTCTTTATTTGTTTTTCAAATTGTATCTGTTAATTTTTTTATTGCAGCTAGCCCAAATAAAATAAAATTTACTGTGTTGCATTGATTGTTTTTTATTTTAACAAAGTTTAGAGTAGATTCTAATCATATACTGAAGTTTTTGAAGGGTTTGGGAGGCACCAACAAATGGTCACCAATATTGTTATATTAAATACGTATATTGCTACAATACTGCGCAAAAGTTTTAGGCAGGTGTGGAAAAAATGTTGCAAAGTAAGGATGCTTTAAAAACTAGAAGTGTTAATAGTTTGTTTTTATCAATTAACAAAAGGCAAAGTGAAAGAACAGAATAGAAATCAAAATCAAATGCATATTTGGTGTATAATACTGGCATACAAGAATTCAACATCAAAAGTACATATGATTGTATTAGGATGGAAAGTCATTTAATTTAATTTCCTTAAGATGTCCAAGGTATCTCTTGAATATGAGAGGAGTTCCAGAACAAAATCTCTTCAATGTAAGTCAACAAAGGTGTTATCTTTCTCTTTAAGACTGCCTATGCCTAATACAATAGATCGTCTAGTTGGTGATATTTTATTTTTATGAATTTTGGGCAGTGCATATAATATTTCAACCTCAAGATATTGTCTTTTTTCATTATGGTTCATTCCGAAAATGCGCTTTCAATCATGTTGTAATATTATCTTTGAAAGTTAGTAGTTGGATTAAAGTTTAATCTTTTATAGCAATTTTCATCATTTAGTTGTCTGTAAAGTTCTTTCACATAATCTTCCTTCTTCCAAAGTACCACATTTCCTCCTTTGTAGGAGGGTTTCACTATGACATCCTCCCAGTTTTTAATTTCTTGTATGCCTCGATATTTAGAGTGGTAAATATTTGAGTTTTGTTTATCATTTAGATGCATACAGTTCATCTAGATCCTTTGAAACTAAATCCAGATGTATCTTAACTTGCGGAAAGATCATTGGATCTGGCAAGAATCTGGATGTTTTTTGTAATGAAATGGGTTTTGTATCTCTCACAGATTAATTTAATATAAATTGTTCCAAAGTTTCCAAAGCTTCCCATTCTTCTAAATTTAAGGGAATTTCTGTTGAGGATGAATCAGATACTGATAAAAGATGAGCTTGTGGGTTTATGGCTGAAGAATTGTGGTTTTCTTTTTAGTTAGCAAATCTTTTTTTAAGCAAAAGTTTTCTGGAGAATAAAAATGAAAATATATGTATATTAGTGCTGTTAGATAATAGGGCCAATGTAATTATCTCATAACAATAATTCTGGTGCAAACTATTTATTTCCTTCCAAATGAGTACCCTGAAGTTGCAAGCTTGTAGGCATAATTTCATTAGAGGTGCAATTGCCAGAGACACTCCAGTGGCCAGAAGGAGTTCATGTGAGTTTTAGTAGGGACTGTGGTTTAGATTCTATTTTCCTAGTCACACTTGCACAGTAGAACTGGTTGACTTGACCTAAGCTTCTAGTTCAACTTGTTTAAAAAAACTAATAATGTTATAATATAATATAAAACATGTAAAATAATAATTATGGAAATTGCTCTATATAAATAGAGTTTTTTTTCTATTAATGAACCCTGCTATCATCATCCTGGGATGTAAATCCAGCAAATAATATTTGGTTTGCAGAAGACCTAGCAGTGTAGAAGAGTTAACCCTCATAATATGTGCAGACCTGAGACACAGTAAATATAGAGGACTTATAGAGATATACATTACTCTAGCATATTTGGAATATAAAGATTGATACATGAGGTCTAACCAGTGACATTTAATAACCCTTAGATCCTATCCATACAGATGTGTATCTTGTAAACATGTATTTTGGATGCATATCTTTTGAAAAACAGGAGAGGCATATGCCTATTAGATATTCATACTATAAAAGTATATATATTTGATGATGTGCTTACTGGAAGTTGATGGAAATGTTTTTTGTTTATTATACCTGAAAAAAAAATTACATTTCTGAAAATGTTGGAAATTCCATTTGCATAGCTAGTTTACCATTTTATTCCTTCTGCTTGGATTTGTATATATATATATAAAGGTGAAAGGATGATCCTGCAAATGACTACAAATATACAAATCAGTAGTACAAGCAAAGAAAATAAACTAGGTGCTACTGAATATTTAATGCCACAGTGTACAAATACCTTATTTATATGGGGTGATGACTTCCCCAGACAATGAAAATACAAATGTAGCCTTGGTATATATAGATTGAAAAAGTTTATCTGAACATAATAAATAAATACACACTAAAAATAGGTAACACATGTATCTTAAAATTAATACACTCTGGAATGTACATATGCACATAAAATGTCTCTACATACCAATTGCTTCTGGTAGGGTCAAGCACCTCAAGGATATCAATTTGCTACTTTCCAGAACTTAAGGTAGCTTCATAGATCATACATCACACCTCCTCTGATGAAACAACCCTTTGAGATAGGTTGAGATATGCATTAGGTGACTGCTACTTCTGGAAATGTTGATGCATGTGAACCAAACATGCTACAATGCTGTCAGCTGTGGATGCTAGGTTAGCCAGTTAATTGAGCTCCACTGACCCTCCACACATTGCCTCTGTTGAGGCCCAGTGGATGATTCCATTTACCTTTTCCCTCAACATTAAGACAATTGCACATGCTAAGCTCCTTTGTGTGGCATCCATAGCCCTTTTGGATTGCTTTCTCCTTGTTTGTTCCAGTGAAAGAAATTTATTGGATAGAGAGGGCACACAGTTCATATTTATTACCCATTTATAAGTAGAGATGTGTGCTGACCCCCATGTTTTGGTTTTAGTTCTATATCATCATCATGTTTTAGTTTTGGCTTTGACAAAAACCATCCTCAACTGTTTTGTTTGGTCTTGTATTTCTTTAAAATTGATAGAAACAGCTAAAAATTCTAGCCGTTTCCATTCAAATTTGATTACTTTACAGATCACAATGTTGTTTTCACCAATATTGGCCTAAGGCTGCAGTGAGTTAGCTGGCTAAACTAAGCCACAAACCAGCAGCACAAACACATGAATATCGCACATCTATGAAACAAGTGACACAGCATTGGCAGACAGGGTGGCATTTTAATAAACTAAAAGTACTGATAGAATGTTTTCATTAATCAAGAACTAATAGCCTAAATGTAAAAGCCTAATAGAAAATATAAACTAGTAACTAGAGTAGCAGCCTAGTAGAAAAGTAAATTAAGAAGTTAATTATTAACAAACTTCTCCAAACAGCAAATAATAGGCCTCTTTATTTTCCATAATTAACACATATTAATACTGTTGCCTTCACTATTCACATTTAGTGTACTTGTGCACAGTGATGGTAATCGCATTGTCTTCACATGGTTAGAATTTTGCTTTGCATTAATATAATTTTGATTCGGGGCCATAACTACCAAGAAAGTACAGTAATATACCATGCCATTCAAACACACACAATCTTGGAAAAGCCCATAATGAAGAGTGGCAAACAATGGAACTGTAATTAGACCCTCCCACCCAAACTTAAGTTGTATACTAAAAGTGCTTGGTGTTGTTGGACACTCATAAAAAATATTAATGGTTTGGGTAAACCAAGCTACCAATGGGCTTAAGGCAAACAGTGTTGTTAATCATTATCACAGTTGTAAGATGTGCTCATCCTCATCATCAGAATTTGTAGTTCATTTTCACGAATATTAGTTTTTCAAAAATGTTTGGAATTAACCTGCTAATTTAAACACTTACAAGGTTCCCAACTCTGTTAAACACTTTTTCTAAGTACATAATGGAGGGTAGACAGCATGAATAAACCATAGCTAGCTTGGACAACAGGCTTCACATTTTCTTTTTTTCCTCCTAGTATTTAAAGGGACTATGTGACATGCCAATTTGAACACAATCTTTAAATTAATCCTCCACAATTTTTTCTATTTATGTTAACTGTATCAGATTGAGTCATTGTAGAGGAGTCAATATTTGTGGGCAATTCTTTTAAGTCAGACCAGATGTGATAATGTTTCACTCTGGTGCACAAAGTTAACCCATCATCATCATCACCAGTGTCTCTCTTAGAAAAGACTAGTTTTTTCCTGCATTTGCAGGAAAAACTGAAGTAGTAGACATCATCATGTGCCACTTCAGAAGAAAATTGCTCTGAAGGAGCTCTTTGCACCTCTTAAGATCTGTGTTAGTTGTTTGAAAGAAAGACATTACATGTGACTTAAAGCTAGGATCAAGCTTGCTTTAAAAAATATACTGATCCAATTGCAAGATTTTGCAAATCCTTGGGTCCTGACAAAGTGAATAAAAACTTGATCTACAGGTCCAACATACTTAGTGAAATCACTTAGTTTCATCTCCTCCTCCAGCTTTTCCAGCTGCTTTTTCCAGTGTCCGAACTGAATTAATTGGTAACTATTTCAATTGGCTTTAGTAGCTCTCATAGAACCAAGACTATTCTTTGGGGTGTAGCTGATTGGGAATTAATGCCCAGTAAGTACATTAATATACACTGTCTCTCAAAAACACACAATCTTTCCTCAAAATACAGTATAATTTAAATTGAATTATAAAAACCTTGAGTTTTTTTAAAACAGGAAATGATGTCTTCTTTGGGGTGTAGCACAGCACATTTTTTTGGACAGCAAAAGTTGAAATCACACTGTCTCTGACCTCATACAATAAAAACAATATATACAGTACTACAGTATTGATAAATATCCTTTTAAAAAAACATTGTACAACAAGAAATACTTTTAATTTGTTTCTTTTCTAAAAAGAGTCATATTTTACTAATTTAAGATCAAGAAAAAAGCTATTTATGTTATACACATAAAAAGATGTCAAATATTTGTACTGAAAATCAATTTTAAAATGATCTGATTTTCTTGATTCAACATCACTATCAGTTGTTTAAATTCAATCAATTGCTAATAAGAACACAAAATGACACATATAGCAACCAAAAACCCTCTCTCAAATAGTGGTCTTTTCACGAGAGGGCTTTCTCTTAGCTTGTTGGTTGTATTCCTCTTCTAGGACGTCTTTTGTCACTATCCACCTACACTGATATCTATGTTTCATTGCTGAAATGTCTTGGTGGAATTGCTCATTGTGCCTGTCACTCACTGCTCCACAATTTTCAGGGAAGAAGTTCAGGTGAGAGTTGAGAATGTGGATTTTGAGTGGCATTTTGCAGTCCAATTTCTAGAAGGTTATTCACAATCTCAACATAGTTTTCAGCTCTTCTGTTACCCAAGAATCCATGCACAACACCTTTAAAGACTTCCCAAGCCACTTCCTCATTTAACCTGGAGGACTTAGTCGAAGTTTTCAACCTTAAGAACTTGACAAATTTATGGTCCAACAAAGATTTCTTCCTTAACTTTAACATGATTCAGAAATGGAAACATTATCACATACATGATACATTTACATGGCATCCTGGTTTTTAATGTAAATTATAGTTACAAAATTCAAACAAATGAAAGGAATATAACTCATAACCTTCACTTGATGCAAACTATATACAGATAGTAAACAAAACATGGCCAACAATGACTCAGCATTCCTGAATTAATGTTTGCTAACCTATTTATTTTCTAGATGAGATCTTTAAATGTCATATTAATTCTTCACATGCTGAAATCAATAACAAGTAACTAGTTTCATGGTAGAAAAATTTTCACTGTTGCTCAGGGCAATCGTAAGTACAGCTCACTTAACGTTTACTTCTAGCAAGCATACACAAAAGTCTGTTTGCACTGGATTGCAGGTGTTACTAGTGTCTGACAAACACACAGTGACAGTATCCTGTTTGCAGTTTGCACTGGACTGCAGTTACTAGCTAGTAAACACATACACAGTGACAAAGATACATGCAGTCTCTTACACCTTTACCAGTTCCACCCACTCCATCTACCTACAACTCTCTGTAATAGCATCTAGTGAAGAACAACTATAGCCCACACCCTCTGCAATACAAAGCACATAAGATACAAGATGTTTGGGAAAATTAGGTTTTGCCTTGTTTTGAGAACCGAACTTGACAGGAAGACATGAGCTGGGACTCTATTCTCCATGAAAAGCCCAAATTATGGTGTGTTCCGTTTTCAGTTAAACCAAACCACTCATCTCTAATCTTAATGTTATGACTTGGAGATATAAAACTTAAATTTGAACTGGGTTTTGTATCTATAATTCAGATATACTGAAGTTGATATGCAATACTGCATATTACAGCATAATAGGACTTAAGATCCCTGAGCAGCATTAAAAACATGACTTATCTTTCCTGATTTGACATTAAAATAATTTATTTGTTTTTTATGGAGTTTTTACATAACTTTACATAAGTTTACTCACATTGCTTTCTGGATTGTGACTGCTAAAAACAACATTTCAATTTTCTAAATATGTATAATTTATGTACAATTGTGCAGGTTTGCAGATAAACTAAAAAGATAAAAATAAGTACAATACTTTCTCATTATGCAATGCTACACTAAAATCAAATACCCAAACAAGGTTAGTATTATTATTTTTATTTATAGTATTTTTATTATTTTTTTGGTTTCAAAATATGTTGCATTATTATGTAAATGTATTTATTATTTCCAACTTTATAATTTTAGCTATTATCATAATTCAGATTCTTATTATATTGCACTAAAATATAGGTTTATTCAAGACTGATCATGAACCACTAATGCACTAATGAATTACATCTCCCAAAAATATTGATTTTACAGTTTTCCTTGCTAAGAACAATGATAATCTCACAAAAAAATTAATTTACATGTCAATATCAAATAAAGAGTAAGTTGTATGAAACTAAACATGTATTTTGATAAAATAATAAAATAAAATCCAACACATTACTCACCCAATATATGGTACTTTATTCACTAGATCTACCAAGGTCCCTGATATTTAAAAGTTACAGGGGCTGATGTGTCAAAGTAGTTTTTATGTCAATCTATTGAATGCAGACAGTTTTGGAGGATTGCCATAATAATTAAGCACTCTGTGTATTAATTAAAAGGGACAGTACTTGGGTAAATGCAGTTCCATAGAAACCTATTGGGACTGCTAAAATAGCAAATGTATCAATCTCTGAAAAGCTTGGTTTTTTGGAACTTGCCTCCCAATAGCTAACAATATGTTTTGATGGTGTTAGCCATTGTAGTCTATAGGCTACAAGCCAATAAGTGCTCACATAAGTGCTGTTAGGGCTTCCTTAAGACCAATTCTGGGAAACACTGGTCTATAGAATGTTGTGTGAGAGAGAGTCTAAATTTGTGCTATCAAACAAATTTAACTTAACTAAAAAACACACTGTAAGTGGTCAGGAAAAAGATAAACATACTGTAACATAATAAATATACAAATATAGTATGTATAACCAGTAGGAGTCAAAACTGAGCTCTCTAAGTACAAATCCAATCATCTTGTGCTAAGATTCCAGACTCTTGTTGCTTGTAGCTGCTCTCTGGTCTGTTGCACAATTTATATCCACACACCAAACTTGATAGGAGAAGCTGCAACATTGCACCACAACTCCATTCTCTCCCATCCCATATACTGCATGTAGTAGTGGCTGCAGCTCTAGTAAAATCATATTATGTACTACTGCTATTATTGTTATGACTCAATCTGCTCGCCAGGGGGGAGGGCTTTTTTGCAGGCATTCAGGCATTTGCCCATGGAATTATAATATACAAAAATTTTCCAAATGAGAAAAAAATACTTTCATGTCTCATATATAAACTATAGTCTCAAATTGTGACCCATGATTTAAAAATATGTAAGTACTCAGTGGTTGATGCATTAAGATGAGGTCCTTTAAAATTGTAGTTGAGGTTAATTACAAATCTCCCCTGACACCAACAGTATTGGCTTTAATATTATGCAGCTTCCATGTACTGTACATAATTCTAGACCTAACAGTGTTTATGTGCAGGGTTCACCACTAGACCTACTGTACATCTCAATATTAATGGGTACCCACACTAGAAGAAGAAAAAGTAAACAAAACTAATAATAAACAAAGTACTAAGCATGAAATAGAAAAAAAGTTATCTCCTCTCTAAAACCTTGGGCCTGATACTGAGTCACAAGCAACTCTGTATATGACAGCAAATAGCAAGTTTTAGCAAACTATGCATGAGATGAAGCAAATGTATGCATAATTGCATTTCTCTGGGTGATTATGAGTCAGATGGATCTTGGCCGGATACCTCTGTCCATGACATGGGTATTTCTGAGTAGTAACATTGCTGATGCATACAAGAGATCTTGGTTACTCATGGGAGTATCATGGGAATATCATGGGCATGTAGCTAGAGTTCCATGCTATTTGAGGCATGTGTACAGAGAAGGGAAGCCTGTTTCTGACAGATCTTTTGCACCCAGCATGAAGCAGGTGCAAGTGCTGAATCTAATGATGATGGTTGCAGCTGTGGATGGAAAAACGGTGGGTGGCATGGCTCACCGATTGAAGCTGTATGGATACCTGCATTAGCATAAGGTGGTAATTTGGGTGCCATGGCTTATTGCACATATTGCCATTTTGTGTATGACTCACAATCAGGTACTTTGTGTGTTTACACATTTTGCCTGATGGTCATTAACACCTACAGAAATGCATAAAAGTCACCACATACTGTAATATCATATGGTTTGAGTAAACGAAAAAAAGTCATTTTTGACATCAGCCATGCCCAGTACAATCTAAGGATTTGTGTACATGGGAATACCATAATGCCACAGCAGTATGGGGGTAATAAAACCCCAATGAATTAACATGAATATTTGTCCTGGACTTTATAACAATTCATACCATGTACAAAGTAGACTAGAATAATTTGTGTAACAAGAACTTGGGGAAAATCAAGGATAACGACATTTTCCCCCATATTTTCTGTATTGTCCTATACTATACCAATAAAATAAAAATATTTTCAAGCAGCAAGAAAAAATGGCATGTATTTTCTAGCATGAATCACTTTTCCATGCTATAAGAAGAATCTTGATATTTACCTTGTTTTAATTCTTCAGGCTGCTACTAATGATTTATAATATCCCTGCAGTGTCATGGACTACCATTTATATGTACAAAGTAATCAATGCCAGATAGTTGGGAATCAGTGATGTGGTGAATTACTGTGGTACGGTCCCAAGGACCAATGCTCCAATGATTATGGAGAGGATGGTGGTAGTCTGGTGCAAATGGAAATAAATGAAGGTGTGCTTTGTGAAAAAAATCTGATATTTATATATCCTTCTTTTCTCTCATCTTCATTCCGAATCAGTACCCAAAAATGAATAATCTCAATAGTGCACATTCTCTCTGGAAGAGGGGAGTAGCAATAAGTACAATTCTACTCATCTAAATTTAAGAAGTTTGGTGTTTTAAGTGCACATCCTCTGTGTAGTTTGTTCATTTAGATATCAGATGTTCTCAAACAGATTACATATATGGTATATCTGAAGCAAAATTAAATGTACAATGTTGTACTCTGTGTGATAATCTAATTAATATGAAATAAGTAAATTGCTCATCTAAAATGAGGTGTACAGATTCATCTTCTGCTCCTGTCGGGCATATAGGAAGTCTTCATCAGGAGATGATGCAGGTGATACAGTAGAATGTAGAATAAAATAAATCTATTAATATACAGTATAATTTGTGTTAGTTGTGTGTTGAAAAAATAAATTACTCACATAACACATTTGAGATAAATGCCTTAGAAAATGCCTTAGAAAATGTAATGAATTTTTATTTTTCTCAATCAGATTAGTCTTTTATTATAAAGAGTAATTTTCAGTATTTTATTATAAAGATTAATTATATTTTTATTTTTATAACAGTTATTTACATTTTAATTGAAGATGGGTTTAAAAGACCATTGAAAAAAAATCCAACACATAAAAACATGTAAGAAAGATATTCTTCTTATGATTTATGAATTTTCCACAATATTTTGCTTTCTCTGTGGCTAGTGTATACTATATAGTTTTTCATATATTGTATTAGGATATATGCATGAGACAAGTATCAGAATGGTGCATTTGTACTCAATTTTTCCCCATCTTGTCCCTAAAGCACTAATTTTACACTACTCATAGCCACATGGAACCAAAGTACTGTATTTAACTAGAAAAAAAGGTATAAATGTCTGTACAAATTCTTAGTAATTTGCAGCTCCTCCAATATTGTAGCAAATGAGACAAACTTGAAAATATAGCCTCCTAGCATCAATCAATATTCAAATTTTCTGCGTTTACGAGAAACTTTTAAAAGATACAACAGACATAAAAAGCTTACTTATATATGATCTCTCAATAGTGTACAAATCCTCCAATATTGCTTCAAATAGAAAACACATATACCAAATATGTATTGTTCAAATTTTTTGTGCAAATGAAAACACTTAATGAGAAAGGACACATCCTCATAGTGTTTATATAATGGGGAGAAACATATCCTATAGCCTGAAGGGTTAACTGCTGTTAGTTTCTGACTGTTTGCATCTGCAGTGGACAGCCAGATGAGAGAGCATGCAGCCCAGCAAGGGAAGAAATATAAATAAGGTACGCTTCTGATGTTAACTACCAAATAACTATGGGAGCCTACTGTAATAAATTACATTGCAGGAACTCTCAGGAACAAGGAGTGAATGAAAGAGCATGACAAATTACCTTTGTTATAGGACAGTGTCCTCATTGTGCAGTGTAAAGGCAGTGTGCTTGTCCCCAAAAAATGGGTGACAATTATTGACTTCATTAAGTGATTCAATAGTTTATCAAGTTTTTAGACTACATTGTAACCAGTATTGTAACATATGAATAAAAGTTTTTAATAATAATAAATAATATTTCAAAGAGTGCATCACAAAATAACTTTCTCTTTTGATCTCCTGAGATCATCTCTCCTTATTTTGATTAGATGCCTATTCTGTTCTGTGGTGCACCACAAACCACTTCTGTAAGATACAGGTTGTGTTCAACCTATATTTATAATACTGATTGGATATCTGGATATGATAAGCAAATGTAAACATCATCCTGTGCGAAATTACTCCCTTTCTTGGCAGACATATGAATTTTAACATTTTAAAATACATATACAGATACTGAGTTGAAATTAAATGAAAACACATTAAATGGCAGAGCCTAAGCATTAAGTACATTTAAATTATATCATTATTCTACCAATACTTTACAATTACATAGCACCAGCTCACTGCTGCAGTAATATTGCTGATATGTTGTACTGAGAGCAACAAGTGTGTGTGGATTTTTATTTGAATGGAGATTTACAATTGACTGAATGGAGGTTATGTTAAAAAGATATAAAGACAGAATATATATGATAAATGCGCAAAAATGGACTGAGCTGCAGATGCTCTCCACGCTCTTCATTTCAATTAGCTATGGTAATTTACCACGGGCTAATTGATACCCCAGGGAGTTAGCCCACAGAACAGCTCTTAATGCACAGAAGTTAGCCCAGAAGTTAGCCTGCAGGACTGCACTTAATGCATATTTTGTTACTGAGCAAAAATAAAAAGATATATACAATAATTTCCCTGTTATTGGGTACAAACAGTGGGTTAACGCATACATCAGGTTAACGTCTGATAACTAGAGATGTGCACTGACTTCCCGTGTTTTGGTTTGGATCTGGATTCATCTTCTTGTTTTGTTTTTGCAAAACCACCCTTAAGTGTTTTGGATCTGGATTTTGTTTTTAAATAGAAAAAAAGTTTTTAAAACTGCTAAAATCGTGTAACTTCTGCAATCCAAAACCCAAAATTTGGATTTAAAATCTGAATTTGAAACCACAAAAATATCAGAACCGCAACTTAGATTTATCTGGATCTTCTCAGGAGATTAGAACCACGACTCGGATTTATCCGACTTTTAGAAATTCAGGTGGATTCGGATATCTGGATAACTGAACTGCACATCTCTACCAATAACAGATAATTGAATAGGCTACTACCTTTTTCAACCTCAATAAATTATTGGGGCTAATTGAATTCCCCCCTATGTCTGTCAGGAACTAGTACTTACTATTTGGCAGTAATTACACCAGCATTGCGAATAAAATTAAAATTTTCAACCATTTGTATCTATGAAACAACACCACCCTCATCCATATGCTTGGTTTCATAGTCCTCTCTTCTTGGTGCAAAATGTCTCTCTGAAAATAGGTGCATCTATGCATATTATCAACTCTCTAGCCCACAACTATATCAACATGCCTTTGCTAATCTTTGCCTATGTGTGAATTCCGTATTATCACCCAGTCATACCCCTTCAGCCTCAAGTGGAGATGCAGCTGAGTTATGTACAACTCTAAACTGGTCATAGATTTTTGCATTAAGCTATGGAGGGGATGGGTATGAAATACCAGTGGCTCAGTAACTGTCGGTTAATGTACCGACACTGGCAGCCTGAACAGTCATGATCCCTATGTCAGCTGTCAGTATTCTATCCCTACTCTTCTCCCCCTCTAACCCCAACCCTCCCTTAGTGGTTCCTAATCCTAACTTCCCTGGGGAGTGCCTAACCCTAACTCTTCCTTCCCACACCCTAAACCTAACCCTCTAAGGGGGGTGCCTAACCTCCCACTGATTGTGCCTAACCCCCCTCCCCACAGCTTAACCCTAATTCCCCCCGGGGGTGTCTAAACCTAACCCTCCACCCTGTGGCTAAGACTTACCTGACTCTGCCATTTTACAATCGGGATGCTGGCTGTCAGGATGCCAGCTGTCAGGATTCCAACACCGGTATCCTGATCCCTAAGGGGATTGCGGCATTTGCTGGGTGGCGGGATTCAGGCGTTGGTATATCGATGTCTGAATTTACAACCCCTAGGGAGCATGCACAATTTGAAAATACACAACCTAAGTGCATTCAGCTCTTCCTCATTCCTTGAGTGTCCCAGTGTCATTTTATATTCCATGTATTTATTTAAACAATAAGCCACTGGTTACCATAGCTACTCACTCATATAGTATCCTGACAGAGCCCCATCACAATGATGGAAGTTGAATGAATACTATTATATATCACATTTATTGAAGCTGAATGAGTTCTGCTATGTACCTGTAAAAATACAATGATAACACTAAGGTTTATTGAAATAGTTGTTATCTTGATGAATAGCAGGTAGTCTTGCATGCAAACACTTTGAAAGCGGTATCATATAGTGTGTGGTGTCATATAAATATATACAAAATATTTGTAAGGACCACATATTATAAAATACTACATAATCCCATAATAATCCACTCTTATAATTTCATAGTGAAAAATATTATTATTTTCAATAAAACAGTTTTCAACTAATGATATTTTGATCTATAAATTAAGATCACTATAAATATTAAAAATCTATACATAAAAACGCCCCTACCACCCAGGAAATCGAACAATTTCTAACTAAAGTGCCAACAATAACAACATGATAAATCAATAAACATAATGTAATAATTACATCTAATGTAAAATGTGAGTTTATCAGTTAAATATGTATATCATTATAAAATGAGGATGTATGTAGTTCCGCTTTGGTGCTTTAATGGAATACAAATTTTCATCCATACACTTCAGGTTAGATATAAAAAAATATAAAACATATACAGCAAAGCCTTTAAACACCCTTTTGTAAATTATACTACTAGAAATGTGTGATGAGAGACCCCTTCAGTTTTCAAAAATAGAACTTCCAGGTGTGCATATCAAATCCACATTCCAAATTGATAATTTTTCACTTTTCTGAATGAATTTGGTAATCTTTTGATGATGTGCCTGTGTTGGTATATGAAACTAAAATCGGTACACACTAGTGCAACCCTGTTAGGCTTAGCAAAGTATTTAATACAGAAAGACACTCACATAAAATGTAAAACATCAATGCATGTAACAAAAATACCACACATGGACTTTCTCCCCTTTTCTGGTAAAACACCTACCAGATGTGATGGTTGGAAAAGCACATACGAAAATGTAATGTCTTAGTAACATGCAATTCACAGCAGGAGAATCCCTCTTAGGGGCCTATGCATCAAAACTTGATGAGACATAAAATTGTCAGAGAAAAAGTATTAACCAATCAGCTCCTAACTGTCATTTTTCAAACACAGCCTATAAAATGTAGATTAGAAGCTGATTGAATGATTTTGTAGTAGGTCCACGCTTCAAAGGTCTATAGTGGCCTCTAGCTGTAAAAGTATACAAGGTATCCCAACCTCATGGGAAACTACTAGAAACAGAGGGTTACTTCAGTGCTTAGAGGTCTAATTTGTAGGTCTTGAGTTTGTAATTATTGTGATGTGTACTATGATGTGCAAAGATATATGTCGAGCGATGTGAGGTCCTGTATGGATCCTGGTGTGAACCACCTGTTAACACTGTAGGATGGGTGTTCTAAAGGAAAATAATGTCAATGCTGGCTTTATTCAAAAAGCTGGATGAAAAAACTTGTGGCAGTGTGTTCTTGCAAATTACATAGTACATAAAGTCTATGTTTAAAGAGTCCAATGTAGAACAGTCTTACCCCTTCTACACCAGTAATTGGCTGGTTTCATAGGTCCTCTCCACCTCAAAATCACAGAGAAAAGGAAAACCGGAGCATCAGGTGCTGGTAGACACTATAGTGCAGTGGATAAATGATGCTGACTTACCCGATCTCCGTCGTTTGCCTGCTGGTCCACCAGATGTTCTTGCACCACAGGGGTTAGTGCATGTGGGTGAGAGGATATGGATTGCGGTCTGACTACACCACTAACACTATCACATGGAGAAAGGGCTAAAAAAACAGGTTTAATGTTTAGTGTCCCTTTTTTGACTTTTATTTACCCCATCCCCTTTGTTTATAAAAATTTTCCCCTGAACATTTATACCAGCCCAACCTTGTATTGTTATTACCCCCACACAGGGGCGGATTGGCCCTTACCTTTAGTAGGGAAAATCCTGGTGGGCCGATAGGTCTGTGGGGCTGCTTCTCAACCTTGGCCCCACCCCCTGAATCGCATCACCCGGATTTCATTTATTTATTTTTTTCAGCATGACAGGCTGCCCATGGCCCGTCCGCCTCTATTGCAAAAAAAGGCTTTCTGAGCCTTGGCCCCGCCCCCTGAATCACAGTCAGACCCTTCACCAGCCTGCGCCTTAGTACCTTGGAGGAAGAGTGCTCACTGCTCAGATGCACGGGTATGCAGCCAGCGGCAACAGCAGTAGGTGGGGTAAGTTACAGGGCTGCCCAAGCAGCAAGCCCAGTTGTCTCCTCTCTGCTATGTCCCCTGCTGAGGCTGTGAAATGTGAAGTTTAACTTTAACTTTACAGCCTGGGGAGGGGGCAGAGTGGAGAGGAGACAATCGGTGCTGGCTGCCTGGGAGAATTTGGCAGGCCTGGGAAAGCAGCATTGCAATGAAAAAAAATGAAGCTGGGCTGGAGAGGAGATAGTTGGAGCTGGCTGCCTGGGAGAAGCAGGCAGACCTGGGGAATCAACAATGCAATGGCAACAAATAAGGCTGGGCTAGCTGCCTGGGAGACTTTCATCGGCACCTGCAGCATGCAGGAGTCAGGTGACATTTTTTTTCAAAAGTGGCTATTGGAATCATGAAGAGATTAGTCTCAAGGGGGGAGTAATGATGATCTGAGAGGGGGTTATACTATGCTAAGGGGAGATGATTATCTGTCTGTGGGGAAAGGTAATTCTGTGCTAAGGGGAGATGATGATCTTTATTGGGGGGTTATACTGTGCTACGGGGAGATGATGATCTGTCTGGGCAGTTATACTGTGCTAGGGGGAAATGATGATTTGTCTGGGGGGGTTATACTGTGCTAGGGGGAGATGATCTGTCTGGGGGGGTTATACTGTGCTAGGGGGAGATGATCTGTCTGTGGGGAGAGGACTATTCTGTGCTAATATGTTCTGTGTGTGTGCGGTGGGTCGCTATTATATGCTAGGGCAGGAGGATGGCAATGGGGAGACGCAGGATGTTGGCATTGGGGACACCCAAGGCGATGGTGCTAGAAACACATATAGAGGACAGTCAGATCACTGGTACTATTAGAAGAGAATGGGGGACAATAATCTTCAGTAAGACAAATATTTTAAAGAAACCATATTACTGATGCAAACGGAACCAAATTAGCAAATATATTTTATTAATATAAAATTGTTTGATATGGGAAACTCATATTTACCCTGCCCAAAACTTCTGTTACTATCCGATTGAACCTCTGTTGAATGATAATGACATTGGCTTTATTGCTACACAAACAGGCAGCTTCCAGACCATGGGATCTCCTGCATGAATAGTAAATACTGACTCAAGGCACTGCCTGTCCAGGGAGGATCAATTTCTTCAGAGGTTCCCTTGTTGCAGAGAAATCATATATGTAAGAAAATACTCATTGTCATTCACATGTTTGATGTGCTTAATCACTAGAGAGAGGGATTGTGGGCATGGCTATCAGCTCTTGGAGCAGTGGGCATGCCCCCAGCATTATGAAAATGAGGGGAGTGGCTTGCGGGCATAACATTTCAAATTAGGCCACACCCCTGCCACAAGGCCACCCCCCCTTTTCAGCCATGTGCCAGCACATGGGACCGCTTTAAATTCCCAATCTGCCCCTGCCCCCACATCTACCTGTACCACTATGCATAGTGGACAGGCATTAACCCTGTTTTTTTAGCCCTTTCTCCATGTGATAGTAACCCAGGTTTTTGCCGTAGTGTAAAAGATGTATTATATAGCCTGGTAGCAAAGATAAATTGCAACCAGACTGGAGATAAAAGTAAAATTCCTACAAGGCACAAAAGTAAGTTAAATGAAACTAAATTAATGATATTTGTACAGATAATAAAACTATATCCCTCACAGACCCCTGCAAAGCTGTGAGTAGCTAATCATCTGGTTAGCATTAGATAATAGTGCAAGCAAGTACACAATTAAATTAACTATGCAGCAAAAATGGAAATACCAAATCTTTCGTAGTGAATCAATGAAATCCACTAAAATATGCAAATAAAAATGAAATAAATCAGTGGTTCTCAAACTTGGTCCACAAAGGTCACATTTTCCAGGACTCCTGATGTGATGCAGTCAGGAAGCCAATGGTTGAAATGCCGACCGCCAGCTTCTCGACTGTCAAATCCTGGCAAGGTACTAATGACATGCATCAAAATACTGATGCCTGTCATTAGACCTATGTCGGGAGCCCGCGCCCGGCATACTGAATGAAGGTAAGCTGGGCGCGGGGTGCGGACAACTGCAGGGGAATTGTTAGGTTTAAGGGCTCCTGGGGTGACTTAGGGTTAAGCACCCCCTAGGAGGGTTAGGTTTAGGCTAGGGGAAAGGGGAGGTTAGGGTTAGGCACCCCCGGGGGGAGGTTAGGGTTAGGCACCCCCCAGGAGACTTAAGTTGTGGCTGTGGGGAAGGGGGTATTAGGTTTAGGCACTTAAAGGGGGGTTAGGGTTATGCACTAGGGAGGGAGTTTAGGGTAAGGTACCCTTAAAAGAGGTTTAGGGTTAGGGGGTGAGTAGGGTTAGTAAATTCTTACCTTTGAAGCTGTCGGGATCTTCACTGATGCCAGTCTTTCGGCATCGGTATTTGAACTACTGCACAAAGGTCCAGCGGTATTTCATACTGATCCCCTCCTGACAGGTGCACAGGTGTATTTATTATTCACTGACACATTTTAAAAAATCCACAGGTGAAGCTAATTATTTAACTTGTGATTCTCTGAGGAGACCAGAAGAACATGCACTGTAGGGGGTCTTGAGGACTGATTATGAGAACCTGTAGCATAACCATCATGATGATTGGAAAAATTATCAAACAGGCGAAGATACAACAATAAATTTGAAATAATGATCAAATAACAAAACAAGCAGAGCAAAAATATTTCAATTGGACATGTCTACTGCTGTCTGTGAAGACAAGCTAAAAAACTAAAAAATAGTAATGCTAGTAATATGAAATTACTAATTAGGAAAAAAAAATAAAACCAACAAGCAATTCCAAGGTACAGTACAGTATTGAACTGTGCTAATAGGAAAAAGACAACATAAAAGAGCAACAACCACACCCTCAACTGACATGAAAATTATGACCATCCTGCCAACAAATTGATTATTATGGCAGAGTAAATATATACATCAACTGAAGGCTAAAAAACATTTTGTTGGTAGACATTGCAAGTTAATGGGGTGAATATTCCAGGGGTAGGAGTCACTGTGTCTAAATCCTCCAGTCTGACTGGATGAACTGCCAAACAAAAGGAGAATAGCACTCATGATCAAAATCAGCCTGAGGCACCAATTCTCTATGTTTAACCCAGTTAGATTGAGATAAAGTATCTGCAAGTGCATTTTCCTCCCCAGGAACATGCTTAGCCTGAAAATGTATATTCCAAACTAAGCAACACAATACTAGCCTTGTAAGAAGCTGAACAATTTGCATTGAAGAAGTTCACTGATGATTGATAGCTTGCCACACCAAAAAATGAAGCTAGCATTATGTAAATTCTTACTCCAAAGTTCAAGGGCCACCATAATAGGGAAGATTTCAAAGAGGAGAAGGTTCCCGAAGAGACCATCCTGTATCAAATCTACTGGTCAAGGTGCAGAACATCATGACTCATCTAAGTACACACCTGTAGATCCAGTGTCATGCATAAAAAGCTGCAGCTTAGCATTATTACAGAATAGAATAGGTTGACCAGTATTAGCACTTCAATGCAGTGGAGCAAAAAAATGAAACCAAATGCAAAGATCCCTCTTAGTTTCCACTGTCAGATGAAGAAAATGGTGAGAAAAAATGAAATAGACCTCTTCAACTACAGTACCTACAAAAAACACTGGCCAAAGGCATAACCCTGCAAAGATGATAACATACCTAATAGAAGTTGGGCCTGCCAAAGAGTGACTTTTATTGTAGCTTTACTTGCATCAATGTCTGAGCGGAGCTTATCCACTTTCTCCAGGGGAAGATAAGAACAACCCTCAACAGTATTATTTTCAATACCTAGAAAATAAATTGCAGTCGTTGGCACTCCATTTTTCATGCATGATAGGAAACTGAGCTCCAAAATCAGTGCTTTATTTGCAAAGAAGCAGATTGCTCAACTGAGCGAATCCACAGCAACAATGCACAAGAAATCATCACAATAGTTTGCTATTCCAGCTTTCCTTGTACCCACCTTCATGCACCTATGAAGGAACTTGCTGAATTTCTCAAATTAGTTGCATGACAATGAAAATACCATAGGAAAATGTTTGTCTATGAAATATTCATAGCATAAATTAAATTCCATGTACATGTACCAGAATAAAATGGTATGTAAGGGAAGCAAGTACAAAGCCAATTTAACATCTATCTTGGCAAGCAGAGTCGCTGGACCAAACAAATGTACTAGGTTCTACAAGGCACTGCTGAAAGACTAATACATGACTCTACAGTCCTCTGAAGGTCTTGCATCATTGACAGAAAACCCAAGAGGACGGGGTTGAGTCAACCTATGATTATTTTTGACATTCTTAGGGACAAGCCCCACAGGAAAAAGCTTGGTATTGGAGAAGATTTATATAGTCCAGCCATATGACTCAAAGTTAACTCCATCATGACTTTTTTGAGAACCATCTCAGGCAAGTTGAATGTGGATTTCAAATTATGGGGAGAACCACAAGGAACAAAATGCCCATATAGGTACCAAAAAACTTTCAAGAAAACTTAGTTCTATAATTTGCACCTTTGCTCTATCTGGGTATAAACTGAGCCACTTAATAAAAAGTGGAAAGGCATATGGGAAATTAAGCTTTTCTTCTGCCAGTTGGCCAACCTTTCTGCAAACCATCAACAGGCCGGGAACAATATTTGGCTGGTTGTTGTACACTGCAAAAAATGCAAAAGTGTCAAAAGTGCCAATGCACCCCAGCTTTATAAACCACCTAACTAAAGGCTTTGCCCTTGATTACCATATTGTGAAAAGGGATGTGAGGAGACAGACATCCTCTTTGTCAAAAGCGATTGGTTAGCAGGCAAAGTTTACTGATTCACGTCCAGCCACACTTCCACATCTTTGCAAATGAAATCTATAATTAAAACACTATACTTTTTGCACTTGTAATCCTTATCTTTAGAGCGTACATGAATCTGCTGTCAAACAAAACATCCCATGCATGTGCAAATACTTTAGATATGCGAGAATTGTAATATCTGAAAGTGCTAAATAGCATGAGAAGAAGCTATACATAGTCATAAGGCAATTATGGTAAGCATAATGCCCCCAGTTAACTTAGCCCCCTCTAGCTCTGCTTTAGATTTTGATGTAATAATGAATATGTAAACAAATTTGTCCTCTCTAAGGCCCATACACACTAGCCGATATTTTGAGCGATTTGGCCGATACCGATGCACCATCACATCCTCAGATCTTTTGTACATGCAGAAAGATCTGAGAATGTAGCTAACAATGTCATGCCGCCGCCAAATTCAGCATGGCCACCACTAACCCCCACTTGCTTTTGCTCCATCGCTGACAGCATCAGCAAGTGTGTATGCCGGGTCTCATCACTCATGAGATTGTGCTGGGTACACATCAACTAAAGTGTACCCAGATTTAATGTGACCACGCATAAGAACATCACACGTAACATGGCTATGTTGTTACAATGAACAACACCACCAGTAATGATCTGAACTGAGCCATAACTACTAGAACTAGAAAATCAGGAACTACTATTTCTAGGACAATGCTTACTCCTGCTGTGCTTCAACTATTTAGGAACCCAAATACTGGAGAAAATATTAATCAGCCATTTCACAATTAAAGTCCACTAATGGAGTCAAAGTGCCAGAAGAGCCCAGCAACTCATCACCATTAGCAGGCACATTAGCAGCAACCACATCCTATAGTTGAGAGGTTGAGACACTACATTGGCAAGCTTATAAATGAAGGAGGTAGAGGAATTCAATGCTGCACCAATAGGATCAGATCCAACAGTGCTAATGGAAGTTGTAGTGGCTGATTGATCAGTAAGGCCTACATTTTGCAAGAGCTGATTCATGAGAGACACCATCTGATTCTGCAGGAGTGCAAAGGATCCCTATGCCATGGTAGACGTAGGAGGGCTCATTGTGCTCCCAATAGAGACCAATGCCTGAACAAGTAATAATGGCATAATTGTAAATACTAATGAAACAAGCACATTAACAGCTTCCAAAGGGTGCAGTGGTAGGCACAGCAAAAGACTTAGGGGTGGCAGAGGCTGCATCTACCATTGGCTGAATATCCTCCATGGAAGACATCTGTAGGATCCTCCATGGGAAAACCCATGCCCGCAGCAAACAGCTGCAACATATACATTGTAAAAAAGTTAGCCCAGTAATTGGAGAAGGAATTTTAACCCCTGTTGAGTCATCCAAGACTACAGATGCCCTGGAGTAAGACCCCACAAGCACCTCAATATAAAGACACCCTGGTAATACAATCAAGGAAATAGCACCCTTAACTTTTGCAGCCATGTCAGATGGCCATGTATACAGTCTCCAACTAATGTCCTTACTACTGCCAACAAATGTAGAGGCTACAGGACATCTATTAAACTGGACGTGGCTAATTGCACAGCACTGCATGAGGGCCTGCCATATTTCTTTCTGTTAACACCAGCTGGATACCTACAGACAGCCTTCACTACCAATCACTGTTGTGGACATGCCAGCTTCATCTTATGATGGATGAGCATAGTCATGGGTTGGGTATGGTATGGGATCCAGGCGGTTGGAATGCCGCTGGTCAGAATACCAACAGTGGCATCCTGAAAGTCAGAATACCAACACCCTTAGGTAAGTAATGTAAGACTAACCCTTACCCCTACACTAACCTCCCCCTTAGTTCCTAACCCTAACCTCCCCCTCTCTGGCACCTAAACCTAACCCTCCCTCCTTAGTACCTAACCCTAACCTCCCATCTTAGTGCCTAACCCTAACCTCCCACTTGCCGGTGCTTAATGCTATCCCTCCCTGCTTAGTGCCTAACCCTAACCTCCTGTTTTTTGCCTACCCCTAACCTCCCCCAGCCCAGTGCCAATGCCTAACCCTCCACCTAACCCTTGATACTTACCTTCAGGATGCCAGTGGTCAAGATTCTGGTGCCAGGATCCCGACGCTGTTGGGATTTCGGCACAGGTATTTTGAACATCAGCATCCCACACACCAGGATGCTGACTACATCCCCATAGTTTTATGGTTTTATTAACTCTTCAACTAGCTTTTTTTTACTGCACCTACTCCATTGTCACTGCTATTGGGCACTCGCTTATGCAATTTGAATGCTTATATTGTCATGCTAACATATTCTGGATCCATACATGTAGTGAATTATTTGACTTGGTTTATTCCTAGCTGAAGGTTTTGCCTATACAAATTTTTTTCTAAAAGAAAATTTCCTCTGCTGTATACACCATTTAAATTCAGACAATGGCTTGGAAAAAACTTGGGCCTTTCATAACAATCAGTTCCGAACCAATTCCCCTTAGCAAATAACTATCATATTGTCACCATCACAGTCTTTAAGCTTATGCAGTTTGTTTTTGCACTTTAATGTATTTTACTCATCTATTTGTGAGGTAAGATTATCTGTTTATATACAGAACTGAAAGATAAGAAAAATGACATTTAAGTTTCAATAAATTTCAAAGTTCTAGGCTGAGGAATCAGTTTACAAAAGTTCCATTGAAAAAAATCTGAATTTAAACAAAATTTTATAATGTTATATTTTTTTAATAATTCTTCAAACTGTATACAAGTTGAACATGTATACAGTTTTACATTTTATAATGTTAAAATATTTCGGAACCTCTTTGAACTATTAATATAAGCTTTTTGAATCAATTAATTAAAAATACAATAATAAGCCCACTATTGTCCCAGGAAAAGAATTATAGGTGACTATTCTCTGATCCAACAACTCTAACAAAAATACACTCCTAGCAACATGGATATGTATTTTACCCAATTCTTAAGGGGCCCATACATCAGTGATGGATTGGTGCTATGTTACATTTCTGTGATGCCAGGGTCGGAGGATCGGTGAAATCCAACATGCTGGATTTCATAGATTTGCCAGTCATGATCAAAATATGATCATGATTAGCAAATCAGTGAAATTTAACATGGAAAATTTCACCAATCCTCCAACATTAAGCGTAACATCGATGGACATCAGTTGGCATCACCAACCTGATCACAGAATCGCACGACCAGTGGGTAGTTATATGGGGGCCTTAAGATCCATCAGTTATAACACTGACTGGACTTATAGGGCAATTTATGCAATTTGTAACTTTCTAATGCCCATCTGCAAGCACAGCTGAACCTTCTCCCCTGTTATAAATGGTTTCAGCCCATAATAAACTGGTCCCCTGAGACACTTCTAGGAACATATATATACCTCAGTGCAGTTATTTTTTTTTTTAGAATTTAAAATATGTATTTCCTTCATAAAGAACTGAAAATCATATAAAAATAAGGAGAAAAAATTAAAATGAAAGTATAATGTACTGTAATATTTGAATGATGAAAACAATTATGCAAACAAAGATAGAGAATTGTATAGTTAGTTTCAGGAATAAACTTGGCACATCAGATTAAAGATAAGATACATTTGATGTTTAAATGATATATTAATTATTTTTGCCAAAATTGCTGAATACTGTATGGTACAATTAAGCTACTGAACATGCCAATAAACAAATTACTTGGGGTAATAACATGTGCTGGAAATGTCTGGTTTTAATGAATATTGCTTTCTGGAAATAATTTGCTTGATAATACAATAGGGCTTCTATTCCAAGATGTTAAAAAATACATTCTAGAGATGCTTTAAAAAATCAAATCTCTCAACATGACCCATTCCAGGATAGACAGTGGACCTCATTCAGAGTCGGTCGTTGCGGCCACACGGTCGCAAGGTAAAAGGGGCCGGATATGCAAATGAAGCTCTCGCAAGTTGCTTCGTTAAGATGGGATCGTTAGCTGGACGAGTGAGGGGAGGATGCGGCCGTAAGACTAAAAATACGCCCCCTTCTCGTTCCCATTACACGTCATCTCTGGGCATATAAGCATTAATAGAGACCGTCGGGAACCATCGGAGCTGGTCATAGACCTTAAGGTTGACCAAACCCTCTCTTACGCACTACGATCAAGTCAGTGTAAAAACCTCCCATGTCGCATGTGCCATGACACTATTTAGTTAATTATGCACTCCCATAAAACGCCGCTTGCATAGTCAGGCACGCCTGCGTTCGGATCGCCACTCCCCCATTCACAAGCACCTTCCCCTGTTACCACCCACAAACGCCTCATCCTGTCACTCAAACTAACGACCTGGCCAAGTTGAAGGAAAGAGCAATTTCTGATCATAATAGCTAGTTTGCGCACACGCATTGCGAATTTTACGCATGCGCAGTTTAGCGAACATCGGTGGCGTACGACCGTGCGGCCGCAACGACTGACTCTGAATGAGGTCCAGAATCCTCTGTTTTTGGACTTCCCTCTTAATTTATAATTGCCATTACCTATGTTGAAACACCTTTCTTATCAATGAACTAGTTCAACACAGGTGACAGGAATTATACAAAAGGAAAGTCCAGGAACAGAGCATTTGTCCCTCCTGGAAAGGGTCATTTTGAAATGTATGATAAAACAGTTCACCTCTGGTGTTATCCATTCACTTACAACATGGCTTACTGTGACAATGCTTAAGCTTGTGATAGTCAGCAAAGTGAAAAGACACATTAGTAATATTATTATTATTATTATTATTATTATTATTATTCTTTATTTATATGGTGCCACAGGGTTCTGCAGCACCTTACAAAGTGCATGAACAAATAAGCGATCAAGAAAACATGACTTACAGTACAAAACAATACATAACATTGACTTGGTTTATAAACCTTGCTGCATTAGCTATCATAACACTCAATAAGCAGCAGGTTATAAGCAACCAAGTGTAAGGTGCCCTTGTTAGGAGTAAGGTAAGGATAAGCACACAAGGAAGAGGCCCTGCTTGTGAGACCTTCCATTCTAAAGGAAAGGGACAGACAGACAGGGGTGACATAGGTGGGACAGGCAGTGAGAAAGGAGAATGGAGAAGCAGGTTAGGATGAGAGCTAGAAGGCTATGATGTAGTAGTGGGTCTAGAGATCCCAATTGAAGATTTGGAGATATGTGTAGAGTCTGATAGGGAAAGGGAGAGAGTTCCAATGGTAAGGTGCAGCATGGGTAAAATCTTGGAGGCAGGAGTCTAAGAAACTAATCAGTTGGCAAGAGAGGTGGCATGCATTTGTTGAGCAAAGTGGGAAGGCTGGAGTGGGAAGAGACATGAAGTCTGAGATGTGAATAGGAGAGGATTGGGTAAGGACTTTATAAGGGAATGTAAGAACCATGAATTGTGTTCATAAACAGTGAAATTATTAATACAATGTTTAACTACACTGTAATCATTTGGAATAAAGCAGCGAAAAATGTTGCACCACCAGACTATTTGGAGTAATTTGTTAGCAGATTTCCTCTATCAAAAAAATGTGACTTTTAAAAACTGAACTTATAGAATCCTCTATAAGTACACAGCATATGCAATTTTCCTTTGATACGCCCAATAGAAATATTTACATTGAATGCATATTACACAGGGAAATGTTAAAACCCTCTAAAAGATATTCAAGATCGCTGGATTTCAGAGAGATTAGTGACAAAATAAAAACACAAGACTCCAGGAACATTTACAGAACAAGGAGGCTTGTGTACATTACGTTAAATGTCTATTTTACCTGTATTTGGCACACCAACATGCAATAACTTCCAACTACCTCAATTTAGTGTCTAATTAAAAGATCGATGGTAATGTAGCCATGATTGCAGCCACTCTAGCAATTGTATATTTCCACAACCGCAATTGCAAATCTCAGCCTTCCTGTTGTGCTCCCTGGTACGATGGAGTGTATGAACGGTGACAAACCTGCTTTCAAGCTGAGTGGTCTGTGTATTTGCAATGGAGATTGTAAACACTCTAACATCAACTCAACCTTGATCGTGCCATTGACATCTGCAGTAGTCTAGGGTCTACTCTATCTTCTGTACTGTCCTCAAGTCCAGCTAAACGTCACTTCTAACACATTGGATTTGTGATTGGGAACACAACAGCATTCTCAGACACACACACAACACTCCGATACCAAGCCCATGAAATGTCCCTATTTGCAGTCAATTTAGGTAACCTCCTAGCCCTCAAGTTTTAGCATTGCACAAACTTATGTGGAGTAAGGGATTCAGTAGCATAGCATTGCACAGCTGTATACACTGCGTCCATCTCTCATTCAGGCCGTCAGGCCGGTTGTTGAAAAGGGTGGATCTTTTGGAAAATGGGACAAGGCATCATTGGAAAGCATGTGTGGTTGTGTGAAGTAGGAAATATTCTCTATGAAATAAGGGTGCGTCTTGTATTTTGTCTCAGTTATGCTTGGGTAAAAGTTAAGAGCTAAACATTCTGCAAATACAGAACATTGAGGTTAGAATGAACAGTTTACATTATTTTAGTTGGTAGATATCATTAAAATATTACATAGATAACAATAGCATCAGTATAACCTGCAGGCTGTATCTGCAGGGCACAGTGTTGTCAAATTATATTCTAATCATTTTAATAAATATCTTAGCCTTTCTATATGGCCAAGAGAAGGGCAATATGTTAATTAAAAAGTCACTCCATAAAACATATTTAAATAGTTTTATGTCTATGTCAAGCCATGTATATTTTTCATTGAGCTTAATTTACATACAGCATGTTCATTTTAATTTTCATGTCTTTTTTAGAAAGATCCACCTTACTTATTTGCTTACCATTACATTGCTAATCACAGTCCATTGTAACAGCTGCTATTACTACACCAGCTCATCTCCAGCTGGGTGGTAAGCAGACACCTTAAAAACTCCCTATTGTTATTGTGCTAGAGCTCATTTATCAATCAGCAAGGCTTGCAAAGTAACAAGGCAGGTGGTAGATCTTGACACAAGTGTTCTATGATCAGTTGAAACTCCCTAATGATTTGAAAGTCTTACTTTTAACATACCGTTACTAAGGAAGGTAGAGAAAGGAAGGCTGATTTTTCAAGTAGCACTAAACCAACAAACTATTTTAGAACTGAATTCTGCGTGTTATTTAAGTTTATGCTACAAATATGAATCTGAACTATAATTTTTGAATATTAATTTGACAGTTCTGTATACATTTTTTCATTCTAAAATTGAATATTACTAAAATAGAGAGTTTGGTTAATAAAGTCGTAATAAAATATATATCCTTCATATAACCATGATTTATTTATAGTTTTCTCTAAATGTTTAGACCCATGGAAAGGCATCACTGTAAGTCCCTGTTTTAAATTATTACTGACATTTTTCCCTTTGTTATAAGAAAAGATGTAAAAGACCAATTTAAAATTGCCACCCTTAGTCTAAATGTTATGTAGTAAGTATGGAACATTGCACGTGGGAGTTTTTTGTGCAGCAAGAAAATGTCTTCAAAATGTACATAATGTTCTGTTTCTAAACTCAATAGGGGGGAATCTAGTAAATATTAATTTTGTTTAGCAGTTTACACAGAATTACAATTGCAATACAGTAATAAAATTACGACTTTATAAACCAACCTCTCTATTTTAGTAATTATCAATTTTAGAATGAAAAAATGTAAACAAAACTGTCAAATTAATATTAGAAAATTATAGTTCAGATCCATGGACACTTAAAAACATTATATATCACAACATATAAACATATCATTATGTATAAAATTAATTTTGATTTATATACAGTATAGTAAACAGGTGAGGGGAAGGTTCTGTTTCAAAGGTGCATATGCAGCATGAGAGCCCTCTGCGGGAGAGTAGAGCTGCTGAGTCGGCAGCTGGTCAGACCTTCTGCAAGGGCAAGATGGCCGCTCGATGTGTGTCGATGTTACCAATATATACGCAGGTATGCGCCGTCACACACAGGTAAGAAGGCAGCAGTGGTCGTCTATATGCTCAGTGATTTTTGCCAACATTATCATATTTTCGCAGCTGCGTTGCATATAAAAATGCAGCTGCAATCACATTAGCATCCATCTCTGAATCAGGCCCATTGACGTGATGTGCCGTTCCTGAGGTGCAAGCAAAACTTGAGATGTCAGCACTACCATAAATGGAGGGTGCGCAGCTGGGGATTGCAGTGATACCCAGTGGCACTTGAATCCCCCCAAAAAAGTGCTGATGTTTGATTTATAACACTTCCACTCATACTGCTTTTAAAACTAAATTCCGGGTCTGACCCGGAGGTTGGAAAGGGGTCCAAACCAGATCAGACCCGAATTTAGCCGGCGCCAACCAAGGATATTCCCGAGTTGGTGCCGTTCACACTGTAGTGACGGCTCTTCCAGCATGGAAGTGGATGCTTGGAGATGATGTAATCTCCAAGCGCCACTGAAGCCAGCATGCGGCGCGCTCCAGGTCATCATGACCAAGATTGCGACGTTTACATTGCAGGCTTTCACGGGTCATTCCCGTGTTAAACCCTGCAAGTTACCTGGGTTGGATATCCAGGTCACTCAATCCGGGAAACCAGCCCAGTCCCCTTTTACACCAAGGAGCTATTCGGGTTAACGCTGCAATAACCCAAGTTTTAGCTCTGGTGTAAAAGGCTTATCAGTGAGCAACATTTATGGATGTCTAAATTCAACTTGATGGAAATCACACACTGTGAAATACTTTAGGGGACTATTTACTAAGGAGAAAAAGTGAACAGAGATAAGGTACCAGCCAACCAGCTCCTAACTGTAATTTTTCAAACAAAGCCTGTGACATGGCAGTTATGAGCTGATTGGCTGGTACCATATCTCCATACACTTCAACCAAGATGTTAAATTCTTATTGGATATTGCTACCATATACCTGTACATAACAGAAAAAGAAAATGGAAGGTGGAAGAAATAACCATACATTATATATAATGGATTGTTAATTCTTCCACCATCCATTTCCTTTTTCTTTTATGTACCCCCCTAATCCACTCTCAAACCCTTGATATTTTCCAATAAAATGTTTTAAATAATATTACAGTAAATGTCTCTCTTTCTTGTTTTTGTTTTGTATGTTCATTTGTTTAAATTGGTGATTTTGTCTTTTTAAGTAGTAGGTGTATTTTATGGAATCAATTACGATATTTAGTAACTATCAAGATCCCTCTCCTTATTAATACAAGAGTAGAACAATGCTTTAAAAAGCTAGAATTGAGTACATTCATTTTTGATTACAACCTCTCCCATTCTTAGGCTCTTTTTTATTTTCTGCAGTGTTGTAGGTATACTGTCTCTTAATACAAGCAGTAACACTGTTTGAGAGAGGGGACTCCACCTCTTCAAACCTGCATACTACCCCCAGAACAGCTGGGAGGCTCTTAAAAATTGGGTGGCACTCCCAGCTACCTGGAAGAGTACGTAAATCTCTTGGAGCCAGCTGCCACCTGCCCACTACCCTCCTCCACAGCCACCCACTCCTCCCCACAGCCACACACTTACTGACCAAAAATGGACAGTCTGGAGGGCCTATGACAGGATTCACACTGAATTACATCATCATAGTCACACACTCCACTTTATAATGCCTTTGATCTTGGCACTGTTTAGTAGGGCGGGGTCACAATGATGCCATTGCACCACCACACCCCACAATACTCCCAACTATGTTGCTTCCATGCCTCCAGAAATTCAGCTAGTATGTCTATAGGAGTAAGCAGATGTAGGAGCCTTTTAGAGAATCAGTCATTTCCTCAACTCATTTTTAATTTTCTGTAATTTAGTGGAGTGAAATATATGTTCTGTGTCATCAATGTGCACACACACTGACATCACTGCTATACCTTACTTCTGCAGCAGTGCAAAAATATGTATTCACCATTCTGGTGTTGAGCCACCTATGTGTATTTACTGTACTTGGAAGTCAGGAGCCAATGAAGTGGCTACTTAAACCTGCTAACAAATCTAGTGTTATAATCAATACATTTTTGAATAACCAAGAGTACTAGGAATATACAAGTTGGAGTTGCGTGACAATGACATTACAGTATGGACTACTTAGTGTAAGAAAACTTATGTCCATTGATGTTTGAAGAGTTTTGTCCTCAGTTGCACTACCAATGTGATGTCCTCACATTCATTAGAATAAGACAGTAAAATTGCGTGATTCTTCTGCCGAAATACAGAATTTGTTAGAAATATCTGGCAGCAGCAGCAAAGGAATTTTCATTACACTCATCTGCTCAGCAATTGACCCCCTCAGAAATGTTAAAGTTTAAATTTGACTGCTTCTGTTTTAGGATTTTCTATACTTTACATTTTTTTTTATATTTTCCTTTTTATTGTTAATAATTACCGAGTTTTGGTTTTAACTGTAACTGGATCTTTATGAGTTAAAGAGCGTGAGCACCTACAATAGACCTTGTGTACTACAGTAGGACATAAAATCAAACTATTGTAACAAATTGTAAATCTATTACACTACAAAGCAAAAATCCAATAAATTGAGTGGAAACATAAATCTGTTATTGGTTTAAGTTGCATTATGAGATTTAAGGATATAACACTGAGGCTTCTAACATGTTATTGAAGTATAAGTGGAATTATAGACTGTAATTCTTGTCTTTGGACAGCTATGATTACTTTCAGATGGCTTTTCTCAATAAAGGTGGTCATTGTCAAAGAATGGCTAAAATCATGTTGTGTTTATATCTTGTTTTAGCTGTGATAATATATATAATTCTTAGCAGAAGTGAGCAGTGAAAGTCTCCTCTAAAGTTTACAGTATACATCACAGGTTTTTATCTGTCCTATGTTATTTATTGCACAAAAGCAAAGGAATAATAAAACAGAGCAGAGCCCATGACATAGTCAAGGAAGTTATACTTTTCCTTGAACCTGGGACACTTTATGACATCAACACAGTTGCCTGTGCTGTTATAATATTTTTTACTTGTTGTTTTATTATTTACTGATAATGCTCGAGTACAACAAGTACATATATAGGCTTAAAAAATGTCAATAAAGAAAAAGTTGAAGACAAAAACATAAAAGCTCTTACTTGTAGATTTATATATGTTGTAGTGTGCTAAGTCTTATCATGACCTGTTTATATGTTGCAGGAACCCGCAATTAACATTTCGTATACTGTTATGGGGTGATCATTGGCATGGTCATTAAAGGTAAGAAACATCTGCTCATGATAGGGTTATATTTATTAAATGTATTATCAAATCTGTAACAGTATTTAAACATGATTGATTACATTATTCATGCACTATATTTAGCAGTTTAATGGGTGAAATCAATTAGGCTCGGAATTTGCAGCAAGTGGAAAAGTTTCGGGTTTCACGCCTGGAGCTATTCAATTATTCATGTCTTTCCCTGCGTGCTAAACCTAGCACGCAAACATATAGGCCCTCATTCAGAGCCGTACGCTCTGAGCAGAGCGCACGCTCTGCATGAGGGCCGGGCTCCTCTTTCATGGAGCGTCCTCCTGGACGCTCGTATAGCTGTGGGTCACCACCCACAGGCTATACGAGCGTGCATTTTGATGGCCGCGATGGTCGTGACCATCGCGACCATCGAAATTGCGAGCCGGAGCCTGCGGTTGAGGTTTTCAACCGCAAGCTCCGGAGTGATTTTGGCTCTATCAGAGCCAAAATCACTCCCACTGACATCACTAGTGATGTCAGTGGGCCGGCTTCTGACGGGAGGCGTTCCCGTGGGAACGCCCCCGTCAGGGAGGCACGCCCCCGGCACGCCCACCAAAGGGGGCGTGCTGTCAATCAACATTGACAGCACGCCCCCTTTGATCGGACACAACGAGCGAAGGAAAGTCCTTCACTCGTCGTGTCTGGCGCATGTGCACGACGGAGCTCCCTCCGTCGTGCGCATGCTCAGTGCAGACCATCGACCCACTTGCGAGCGTACAGCCGCTCGCGAGTGGGTCTGAATCAGGCCCATAGTCTCCATGCAAAGTGCTGGAATCTATGGGTTTCCTTGCATGTTTAAAGCACAGTCTGCATTTTAACATTAATTTTTCCTTGCAGCTCCTAAAGGTTGTGAGGAAAATGTCACCCACTGGGACTAAAGGCCCCCACACATCAGCAATTGATTGCAGCAATTGTGCAATTTGCAATCAATTGTGTATAAAATCTTTCCCTTTTTCAATCGATTGTGGCAATTCTGCAATCTGCAATCGATTGACAGAGGGAAAGATTTTATACACAATCGACTGCAAATTGCACGATTGCTGCAATCAGTTGCTGATGTATGGGGTTCCTGCAGCTAATTGAATCCAGCAGTGTGTTCATTTAGCTGTGGCGTAAACTCCACGCCTACAGGCCCCCATACATCAGCAATTGATTGCAGCAATCATGCAATTTGCAATCGATTGTGTATAAAAATCTTTCCCTTTTCCAATCGATTCCAGATTGCCACAATAGATTGAAAAAGGGAAAGATTTTTATACACAATCGATTGCAAATTGCTCAATTGCTGCAATCAATTGCTGATGTATCTGGGTCTTTACTGAATAAACCCCTAAGCTTATCAAAAATACTTGGCTCTTGCAAAAATGCTAGTGCCTCTGTGTCTGCATAAGATTTTTCTTTTGCCCATTTATGCACATTTAAACCTACATATAGTGTACACATTTTTTGTGGTGGTCCTCATGGGGTGTGCATTATCAACATCTTTTTATTGTTATCATTTTTAATGTATAATTAGTTCCAGAAATAGGAATAAAACAGCAAAATAATTTTTGAAATGAATAAAATAAGCACCGGCATCATTCACTATCCAAAAAAGCTTACATGGAGTCTGATTCAGAGATGGAATATTCACACAGTTGTGCAATGATTTGCTGCTGCGCATGCACAAAAAGTCCCGAAATCCCTAAATATGAATGCATGAACCCTAGTGTATTATGCCATTTACAATTGTATATGGAATCTCTAACACTTGGGGCCAGATGTAATAGGGTGCAAGTTTTTAGTGTGGGTCAAACTCGCACCTTCCATATGTGCGAGTTTGTCCCAAAACTTGCAAATGTAATAAGGTGCAAGTTTAAGGGTTCAAGTTTGACTGTCATGGGAGCGCCTGCAAGTTAAACTGCAGGTAAACTCGCACCTTGTAATGCGACTTTCATTACAAGGTGTGAGTTACACAGAAGCATGCACAAATCCGTGCATGCTTCTGTGTGCAAAAAAGCTATAAAAGTGTTTAAATAAAAAAATGATGTGGAGTCCCCCCAAAAATCACACCCAGCACCAGGCTTTTTATAGATGCAATTTCAAACACCAGCATCAGGCTCACTGAACCAGTCCTGGATGTGGATATATAATGGACAAAATGAGTAGAGGTCCCCTATATTAGCCACAATAAGCACCAGACTCTTTTTAGAAGGAGTGTATTGTCACAGCCATGGGACCCATTTCACGAGGTCCGCTGGCCAAAGCATTAGCATGGGATATGTTAGTAAGTCCAGTCTTGGATTCCTGGGGAGGTGGGGAACCCTCAATAAAGGGGTTCCCCCTCTCAAGGGCATCCCAGGCTTGGGTTCATAACCCGGGCCAATCCCCAGCACCCCTTGGCCTGTGGATGCTGGGTTGATTGTGAAAAATATAGAATAAATAAGATTGTCCTTTACAAGAGAATTAGAGATCCAAGCAAACCTCTCTGACATGCTGGTACTTCATTTACTTCAATGGTGGGAATGCATTTTAATAACTTAGCGGTACCCATCATTGAAGTCAATAATGGGAACCGCTCATTGACTGAGAGATGAAGGCTCAACTCTATCAGGCAATGAACATGTAGCCCATGCATTTTTATGGGAAATGCAGCCGCTGTCACGTCATTTGTGAAGTACAATCCTTAAGGGACAATACTGTGTCCACTGGGTCCAGGCTTGCCATTTCTTTATTTTAAAACATGGTGGATGCCTACATGGACCAAAGGGGACTCGGAACCAAGTGATATGTGAGTATGTTTTTTTTATTACAGGTCCCAATCTGGAATCTACCAGACAATGGGACAGACCAGCACTAGGGACAAGGTATGTATGTAGCGTGAGTGCAGGTGAGTATGAGTAAGTGAATAAGGGAGTGCATGTGTAATAAAGGATTAAAACGATTGGTGCATGTGTCCTGTTTTTTTATATTTATTTTCAGGTGAACTAGAAGTACAGGTGAGCCCTTAATGCTCCACATGCTGATACCTGTGGTACTCCAAGTACCAGCATGTGGGGGAGATTTGCTGGGACCTCTAGTCCTCCAGTAAATGACAATATTATTTATTCTATTTTTTATATGATCAACCCAAAACCCACTGCCCAGGCCTGGGGTTTCCTGGGGAGGGGGAACCCTTTTATTGAGGGGTCCCCATCTCCCCAGGGATCCCCGGCCTGGGCTGACTATCATGGGGTGCAAATGTTATAGCTGGGGGACCCAGTCCCATGGCTGTGGAATTACATTACCAATAGAAATAGTCTGGTGCTGTTTGTGGCTAATATGGAGGATCCCTACTAATTTAGGGCCTGATTCAGAGCCGGACGCTATGTGCGCTCGCTCGTCAAGAAAATAGGGGTGGCTATTCAAATGAACCATTCGCTGTTTGCGGTCTGTTCACGCCTCTAGGTCTGAACGAGCGTACAAAACTTGCAGTCGTTTTTTGGGAAAATACGCCCCCTGGCCGCTCGCATCCTACGTCATGTCCGCTATTTATTAGATTAATCGAGTACATCGAACAGGGTATGAGTTGCTCGCTATTCTTGTGGTTGGTTTTTGCTACCACAATTTTGCGAGCAGTTCTGGCTGAAAAAAAACCCAGTGACGTTGTCAATGACGCTGAAGTTTTAATTATGCACACCCATAAAACGCCCGTTTTGACCTTTAAGCATGCCTGCGATCGGATCTCCACTCCCCGTTTTCAAGCACCTTCCCCGGTTACCACCCACATACACCTCATTCTGTCACTCAAAATAGCATGCATTCGCTATTTTGCGTGCACACAATTTTCGTCCGCACTGACTGGTTCGCGCATGCGTATTACGATCCGTACGCATGCGCAGTTGGGCAAACATCGCTCGGAGCGAACGAGCAGCCACTTGCGTCCGGCTCTGAATCAGGCCCTTAGTTTCCCACATTTCCACTACCAGGACTGGCTGACTGAACTTGGTTGATGAAAATACGGAGGTCTTCTGTTTTTTTCCACATATTTTCACAACCAGAACTAGCTCAGAAAAGCTTGGTGCTGTTTGTGGGGAACCCACATTGTTTTTTTTTATTTTAACACTTTGATAGCTTTTTTTTTTACACAGAAGCATGCATGGATCTCGCTGTCACCTTTGAATGTCCACAAGTTTGATCTCTTCATAAATCTTGAATGTAATTTTTTTACAAAATAAGAGAAACACATGGAACTTGTGTTTATTTTTCCTCTAATTTGAAGTACTGTAAATCAAAGATTTTGTGACTAAGGGCAATACTAACATATTCATTTATTTTTTCATTTTACTATCTGAAATGGGAGGGGGTGTCTTTAGGGCAACTATATCAATAGTCAACTCTGTGGAGAACATGTGTGGGTGGAGATGACGGTCCACAACTTGCTTCAGATGCAGACATGTCCAAAAAAGTTTGCAACAAGCAGCCTTTGATTGAGTCACCACCCCCCATTTTTGCCAACAAATGGTCCCTGCCAGTCAATCACTTTGCAAATAATTTCTCACTGAGAGCGACAATCGTAAAGAAACTTGACACACTGCATAAACATCAGCCATGGACGCAGTCACCTGGCCGTGCCACTCCTGGAAAAAGGGGATGACATGCCTCCATTTCTGGGAATACCTGCCGTCCCTGCCCTCGCACTGCCCCTTAAAATCCTCTGCCTGTTGGTTCTTGTGCACATGTAGATTCCAATAATTGGGACTCTGTGTTCAGCATTGCACTCTGAATTAGCCCCAGAGAGCATTAACAAGTAGAGAATTAATTTTTGGAATTGTGCCCATGCATCTCTCATAGCACACATTTTGCTTGCTAAATGCATCACAATATGAAATAGAAATGAGTCAATTGTGAATGTAAGGTATTATAAGTATTAAAGTGGAACTAAAGCAGTAATACTCTGTATAGAGACTGGAATTGTGCATCAGATCTGAAGTAGATAAGGACTACTATTCCCTTAATGCAACACAATTTGAGCCTAACTGTTGTATTTCAATTTTTGTAATTACAATTTGAGTCCTAAATGAAGCTAAATCAAACAATATTATAAGAGCTAGATGACATGAAAAAGTTTCATTTAATGAAAGGGATGTATCACTATCTACAGTAGCAAGATATTGGATTTTGAAGTAATGTTACCATTTTTTCATGGTTTTAAACTTTATGTTAAAACTTGGAAGGTAAGGATACATTTAAAAGTATAGTATGCTGAGAAGCTCATTGTGTGCAGAAATGACAATCCAACACAAGCAGTCTCTCCAGCTTTCGTAATTTGGTGTTTCAATTCACTAGTCAGAGGTATAAATCCTGAAGATTTTGGTTACTTAGCTGTTAGATTTAAAGCGGCAATATTTAAAGAGCAAAACCAGGTTGTTTTCGGTTACTGGCGCTTTAAATCTAGCAGCTAATTCACCGATGACTTTAAAACAGAAGTTTAATAATGTGAATGTGTACAAATTGTTCTTTCTGACTTTTTCTAAATATAATTTAGGTTTCAAAAATAACATTTAAAGAACAATGTTGTGCTTAACATTCTTTAGATCTTTGGATTTTTTAGAGCACTTTTTTGTTTCAGTTTACAAATTTAAGCTAGAGATGAGCAGTTCGGTTTTTCTGAAAAACCGAACACACTCGAACTTTGGGTTTCTGAGTGAGACCAAGCCTCAGGTCAGATCACTTTGGGGTTCCGAGTAGAACCTAGTCCCAACACATATCTTCTCACAAGTTCAGAACTTGGTTTTAAAAATCAAATCTTGCATATTTTGGATTGTATTTAAATCCCTCAAAATTTACTGGAAATGAATGTTATTGATTTTAATAATACTATAGGAACAAAAACATTTTAAGGTTACATGATTTTTTCTGTTTTTTTAATACATTATTTTTAAAGAAGTCCAAAACCAAAAGCAAACTTTTGGATATCTTGAGGTTGATTTTGCCAAGACCAACATTCGACAATGAGTTACAACCAAAACAAAAACACAGGGGTCTGCGCACATCTCTAATTGAAGAATGAAGTAGCAAAAAATTAACAATGAACTCACCTGTAGCATTATTCACCTAGTAGTATACTGTCCCCTAGACTAATCATCAAGCTACATTTAAAGATTCAGGAAACAGAGCTTGTTAGTTGGTCAACCTTGCATACATAAATACCCATGTAACCATACTGCATTTGCTCAAAGAAAATTATCACAAAAGCATAAATAATAAAGTCTGCATTGCATGCATGAACAAATATGTATTATCTGATTAGGACATTAGACAAACAACTTAGTATTAGTGGTTAACAGAACAAAAAATGCTTTTCATATGTCTTCACTTTGATTTTGAAAAAAGACATGTATAACATTTGTGGTCTACAGTATATATCACAACGGGAACTTCACAGTTCCTTTCGACAGTGCTCTACTCTTTACAAAAAAAACCCTCATGTAGTTATGGTTCTCAGAGCTCTATGTGGTACAGTACCTAGAGTAATACAATCTTGAAATATTTCTAGCAATTCTTAGGATGGGTATACACTAAGTGATAGATCAGACCATATATCATTCCATCACGAATCAGAACAATATACTATTGGCCTCATCACTCAGTGTGTAAGCAACGTGTTCACGTGCATCATTGGTGGGTAAATCTTCAGATCTGCGCAGCATGCATGGCATATCAGAAGACCTGGTGGCTGACACCATATCTCTGGATGTGGCAGGCGAATGGTATATCAGGCAGTCATACACCAGATCATGCAGTGTATATGGACTGCCTGATATATCATGCAGTCACATCTGCCATTGCTATGTACATACATTGTTTAGTGTGTACCCAGCATTAGACTTCATTTCAGAAGACCCTTTTCTACTTTTTCTCAAAGACACAAAACAGCTTATGCAGCTCTGTGTCCTTAAATTTTTGATTTCCCTCCAGGAGTTTAAACCAAGGAACATATTGTATTCTATTGTGAACATTGGTTACTGAACTTTGAAATGCTTGGCAAGACAAATATGCCCTCTAAAGGTTTTGCAGAGTTAACTGAGCTAATAGGATTTCAGTGGGATTTATCAAGAATGTCAAGAGCTTCAATTTTTTCTCTGACAATACTATACATGTTCAAACAGGGAACTATGCATAAATCAGCCAAGTTAAGCTCTTGGAATTCTTCAAATTTGCAACTAAATGTCATATTATTATTATTATTATTATTATTATTATTATTATTTATTTTGAGAAGAATAGTGCAGATTATGTAAGATCTGTCTTTTTAGACACTAGAATAATATCCAGCAGAACATTAAGGACATACTGTGCTGTATTTATTAGGTGGAAATAATAGATGTGTTAATATGTTGTTTTAGTATTGAAAGTTGTATTTTACTATTACAATATGTTATTATCATGGCATTTCATACATACAGTACACTGAACAGTCTACAAGATACCATAATGTTGTCATAATGTAATATAAGCCTGAAGTTACATATATATAGTTATAGTAACATATAGTTACATATGGTAAAGTTAAAAATGTTACATTTCATAATTCTAAATTCTGTACCAATTACATTTAAATGTGTGACACCTTGTGAGCTGCTTCCATATAAGTTAAATTATATAAACAGAATGTTTAATATGCTTCTCACATTTTTGGTGTTTAATGTGTCAGTAACAGGTTACTTTGATGTCACACATTTTGATTATTTCAACTTATTCTAGATATACAGCTAACACTATTGGAATATTAAATACACTTTACATAAAAAAATCATACAAGGAATCATTTTTGGAAAGGAACTAATTTCATTATCTATGTATTTTGTAGTGTGACATTTAATTAAAGTAGGATTATTTGAGTAACTTGAGTTTGCAATCTGCTCTTACGAGTTGTGCAGTGAACTAATTTTTATTCTGTAATTATTCAGGGACAAATAAGTAAAACAAAAATACTGCTGACAAATATGTAGTAAACATATTTATGGGATGATATAAAAACATACTGTTTGTAAGTGTGCAGCATGGTAGCTTGCTTAGCATTGGGGTCATGAGTTCAATTTCAAATGGGGGCCTATCTGTGTGGAGCTTGTATGTTCTCCCTGTCCAATTCATGCATGGGTCTCCCTAGGTCACCCAGCTGTAATGTAGGTTGATTGTTTTAATCAAAGTTTATCACTGTATTGGACTCTATGTTTGACCCCATAATAGTGAGAATAGGGCCTGATTCAGAGATGTATAGATGCATATTTGTATGCAGAAGCTGTGTGATAATATTGTAATGCCACTGGAGGCTTCTTGCATCAAACTGTTCTTGGATGGTTGGAAGAAGTTGCTCTTGGAGGATGTTTTCGTACCATTCTTTATTCATGGCTGTGTTCTTAGGCAAAATTGTGAGTGAGCCCACTCCCTTGGCTAAGAAGCACCCACACACATGAATGGTCACAGGATGCTTTACTGTTGGCATGACACAGGACTGATGATAGCGCTCACCTTTCCTTCTTTGGACAAGTGTTTTTCCAGATGCCACAAACAATCTGAAAAAGGATTAATCAGAGAAAATAATTTTACCCCAGTCCTCAGCAGTCCAATCCCTGTACCTTTTGTGGAATATCAGTCGGTCCCTGATGTTTTTCCTGGAGAGAAGTTGCATCTTTGCTGCCCTTCTTGACACCAGGCCATCCTCAAAAAGTCTTCTTCCTGTGTCATGCCAATGGTAAGGCATCCTGAGACCATTCATGTGTGGGGTTGCTTCACAGCCAATGGAGTGGGATCACTCACAATTTGCCTAAGAACACAACCATGGATAAAGAATGGTACCAAAATATCCTCCAAGAGCAACTTCTTCCAATCTTCCAATAACAGTTTGGTGATGAACAATGCTTTTTCAAGCATGATGGAGCACCCTGCCATAAGGAAAGAGTTATAACTAAGGGGCACGGGGAACAAAACATCGAAGTTTTGAGTCCATGACCAGGGATCTCCCTAGACCTTAATCCCATTGAGAACTTGTGGTCAATCATGAAGAGGTGGGTGGACAAACAAAAACCCAAAAATTCTGACAAACTCCAAGCATTGATTAGGCAAGAATGAGCAGCCATCAGTCAGTATGTGTCCCAGAATTTGATTGAAAGCATGCCAGGACAAATTGCGGATGTATTGAAAAAGAAGGGTCAACACTGACAAAAAGGTCTAAAAACACTGAAGCAGCAAACTCTGTGAAAACCAATAATTGTGTAATTCTCAAAACTTTTGGGTTTGCCTGTAGATTGTAAGCTTCACTGGGGCAGTTGCTGACGTGAATGACTATTATCTGTAAAACACTGTATAGTATGTGTGTCAGATATTAATAACTATTAATAAATAACAAATAAATAAAATAAGGATTAACTAAACAAATATTATTGACAGATGTTTAGATTTTACAAAAATATGCAAATTATGTTTAATTAAATTATATCAGCATGCTATCTGGATCAATTTTTATTTTGAAAAACTATCTATGGTTTTTGAATAATATATTATTACTATTATTATTATTATTATTATTATTATTATTAGTAGTAGTAGTAGTAGTAGTAGTAGCAGTAGTAGTATTAATATTCATATTATAAATAATAATAATAAGAATAAGAATTAGAATAAGAATAAGAATAATAATTTGGAAAAAATAGTTAATCACACTGAGTCAGTTTAGTAGCTTCAATCCGAGAGTCAGTCCTGTAATCCCCTTGATAATAGATATGCACTTTAGAATTTCATGCTTTATTTAGGAAAAATATGTTTGGAGTTTATATAAATATGTACATTTTAAATGAAAGAAGACATGTACATTTATGATTCACTAGAGGTGATATAATACTTAGGCCCTCATTCTGAGCCGCTCGCTATTTGCGGTCGTTCGTTCTAAAACAAGGGGTGGCTATTCAAATGAACCATTCGCTAATTGTGGTCTGTTCACGCCTCTAAGTCTGAACGAGCGAGCAAAACTTGCGGTTGTAATTTCGAAAAATACGCCCCCTTGCCGCTCGCACCATATGTCATGTCCGCTATTTATTAGATTAATCGAGTACATCGAACAGCGTATGAACTGCTCGCTATTCTTGTGGCTGGTTTTTTCAACCGCTATTTTGCGAGCAGTTCTGAGTAAAAAAAAACCAAGTGACGTGGTCAATGACGCTGCTGTATTAATTATGTACTCCCTTAAAACGCCCGTTTTGACCTTTAAGCACGCCTGCGTTCGAATTCCACACCCCCGTTTTCAAGCACCTTCCCCTGTTACCACCCACATACGCCTCCTTCTGTCACTCAAAATAGCAGGCATTCGCTATATAGCGAACAAACGATTTTCGGCCGCACTGACTGGTTCGCGCATGCGTATTACGATCCGTACGCATGCGCAGATGTGCGAACATCGGTCAGAACGAACGAGTGGCCGCTTACGAGCGGCTCTGAATCAGGGCCTTAGTTCATATATTAACAGAATGTTTTTTTCTTTCTATTTTAGGACAGGGAGACATAAAGTAGTGTTCTAAAAAGAACAAGATACAGTAAGTAACAGGCACAAATAGATACAACAGTTTTTTTTCTTTAACAAAGTGGCCTCGATTCAATCCCATGTGTTATATTTCTAAATTTCTCAAACCCCCATAAGGTGCAAAGAAAGATAAGTGAAAATTATTACCAGTAGTAGCATATCTAGTGGTCTCAGTACCCCTTGTAAAGTAACATATTGCTACACTGTCTTTGTACATTGTGTTGCAACATCATCAAGTCATAATACCACACACCACATCATGGAGGCTCTGGGCCTGATTCAGAGCTGGACGCTATTTGCGGTCGTTCATTCTGAAAAAAGGGGTGGCTATTCAAATGAACCGTTCGCTCTTTGCGGTCTGTTCACGCCTCTATGTCTGAACTACGCCCCCTGGCCGCTCGCATCCTATGTCATGTCCGCTATATATTAGATTAATCGAGTACATCAACCAGCGTATGAACTGCTCGCTATTCTTGTTGTTGGTTTTTCCTACCGCAATCTTGCGAGCAGTTCTGACTATAAAATAACCCAGTGACGTGGTCAATGACGCTGCTGTATTAATTATGCACACCCTTAAAACGCCCGTTTTGACCTTTAAGCATGCCTGCGTTCTGATCTCCACTCCCCATTTTCAAGCACCTTCTCCTGTTACCACCCACATACGCCTCCTCCTGTCACTCAAAATAGCAGGCATTCGCTATTTAGTGAACAAACGATTTTCTGCCGCACTGACATGCGTATTACGATCCGTTCGCATGCGCAGTTGGGCAAACATCGCTCGGAACGAACGAGCGGCTGCTTACGAGCGGCTCTGAATCAGGCCCTCTGTCACATAGCCTAGAGCCAGGATCTTGGAGAAAAATGCAAGGCTGGAAAAATTTGTAGAAAAGTCCACCTGGCATCTGCAGGCTATAGGCCCCCAGTGGTTAAAATTTGTGGGTGCCTGAGCGTGGACCCCCTTACGTTGACCAGCTTCCATGTTGAGTGCCATACTTTCCACTCAGCAATCAGCAATTACAACCCTAATCATTAACTAAACATAATACAAAAACATAAAGTGTAAAGATGCTACCTGAATGAGTCGTAGATGTATGGCAAATAGAGTAAAACTTGCTGATTGTCTAGCTGGGTGGATCAATTTATGGCCGTGTTGGTTGGCAATATGTCTACTTTTGTAAGCAATTGTTAATCAGTGAAATAAAACATATATACAGCATACATATTACATATTGTGGTTAAGAGGGAGGTGAGGCACAGGAAATGTTCACCTACAGATCGGTACTCCTAGAATATGCACATTAAAACCCCCCAAAAACAGCATATATTTACTAAAGGTTGATTTTAATGTACAGATAAAGATGATATGCTACTCCTCCTGGAGTGGCTCCGTCGTGCCGAGTGTTTTGTGTCATATTGACACTAGGGGTTACTTTTTACTAAATGTCTATTTTAATCAATTTAAAATCGATGAAAATCGATCAACATCAATGTTGTGTTTCTGGGGCAAAATCACACATTTGCTAACAGACAATTTTTTAGTAGTTTGTTTTAAGTATTAGTTAATGTATGATTTTGCCTCAGAAACACAACATTGATGTTGATTGACTTTGATTGATTTTAAAAATCTAAATCAATTAAAATCAACCTTTAGTAAAAGTACCTATAAGGGGGCGATTCAATTGTTTTTTTGGGCGGCTATTTGTTTTGGATGCCTGATGGAGCAATTCAATTGTTGCTCCATTCGGAAGCGATAGCCACTGGTGCCGGAATTTCTGCTCACACCCTCAGGAGGGTGCGAGCAAAAATGTGGGATAGACCCATAGCGATAATTAAGGTGCGCCCAGAACAATTGAATTGCAATACTGTGCGCCCACTAATTATTGCCACCCACAATACAATTGAATCACCCCCTAAATGTCTAATATCTCTAATACTCATACCTCAATATAATTGCAACTGATTCAAAAAGAGTTCATTAATACAATGTGTATTATTATCTCAAACTCTTAAATTAATTAAAATGCTGCTAAGTTCTCTTACTCAGTATGGTATCCCAAGTTCAGCATAGGACCTCTAAATTGATTCTAAAGTAATCCCATGCCCACTTGCACATCCATAAGACCTTATGGAGGGTGTAAATATAGGCCTAGATGCAATTTACTATCAAATGTTTAACTTGCCATGTACACAAGGTTGCACCTCTGGTTGAATCTCCTTTAGAAGCAGTGAATGTCCCATCTGATAGTAGAAATACATATACAGTAAGAGTAACACTACAATGTTATATTCATTTAGGAGCAGAAGTGTCTCAAAGTTATTCAGAACCCAGATTTAAAAAAATGTAGAACGCCTATAAATATAAACAGCAATATCTTCCTTAGTTTAGTATGTGCACTGGACTTATACTCATTCAACAGCATGCCCATAGATGTATATAACAGTCCAAAAACTCCATCTGAATTTAGTCACAAATTTCATTGCATAGTAATTGCAATTTAATCAGATCTCAGAATATACTAAACAACAGAACAAATAACTGTGCACAGGTACCACATAGGGAAGAGTGAGGCCAGCACACCCACTATTTGCTTGTATGTCCTGTATACAGTGATGAAAGTACATAGGTCTAATGACAAATACAGGGGCAGGCCACTTATTGCTCCTGTTCTCATCTTTTACATACACCTATATAGACAAGTTTATGATGGAGTGATCCTATGCAAAGACACACATTAAAAAGTGAAGAGTACATTTAAAAAAAAAAATTGCACACAGTGTTTAGGCTGAATTTGGTCTTTAGTATTCCATGTGGATTTATGCCCATAACCTTGCTCCATGAGCAATTCCACTATTATTTTTTATCCTGCCAACATATCTAATTTACTATTACTCAAGTGCATGTTATACCCCAGTGAAAATTTCACTGTCATAATCCCTGCTTTATTGAAGACTATCTGAAGTACCCGGCTTTGCCCGGATTTAAATCTTGAAGTTATTAAGTTTTATTATGTGATTTCATCCAAATCCATCCAGAACAGGCTTCTTGGGTCAAAGATCACCCAGGCGCACTCTGTCATGTGGTCCAACTGGGAGCCCAAGCACTCCATTAGGCATCCTAGGCAAATTGCCACTGCTCTGTGAAGTTTGTATCCAAATTTATCCACTGGAAGGCCCAGAACAGGCTCCCTGGGTCAAAGTTCTGCCCAGCATCCCTGTGTCCAAGTTCTGTCCAGCGTACACCAATAGGTGGTCCAACCAGGATTTTAACCCCCTAGTATGTACTCCAGTGATCCAATGTTACCACTCTGTGAAGTTTTCATCCAAATCCATCCAGCGTACACCAACAGAGGTCCGACCTGTACCATAACACCCCCAAAAACCTAGCCATGATCCAAGTATACCACTTTGCATTGCTTTCATCCCAATCAGTGCAGGGGTGTATATTCAAGTTATAAAGTTTTGTAATGGGATGTTGTCCATATCCATCCAGTGGAATGCCCAGAACAGGCTCCCTGGGACAAAGTTCTTTTTGGCGCACTCCGCCATGAGGTTCAACAGGGACCCCAACCACTCCATTAGGCATCCCAGACCAATTTCCACCCCACTGTGAAGTTTTCATCCAAATCCATCCAGTGGAAGGCCCTGGACAGGTTTCCCAGGTTAAAGTTCTGGCAAGTATATACCAGCGGGAGGTCCGCCTGAAACCTTAAACCCCTAGTATGAGTTATATAATCAAATGCTACCACTCTGTGAAGTTTTTATACAAATACATCTAGTAGAAAGCTCAGAACAGGCTCTTTGGGTCCAATCAGGCTCCCTGGGTAAAAGTTCTGCACAGCATACTTCACTGTGAGGTCCAACTGGGACCCCAACCACTCCATTAGGCATCCCAGACCAATTGTCACCTCTCTGTGAAGTTTTCATCCAAATCTATTCAGTGGAAGACTCAGAACAGCATCCCCGGGTCACATTTCTATCCAACATACACAAACAGAAGGTCTGACCAGGACCTCAAACCCCTAGTATGTCTTCTGGGATCCAATGTTACCACGCTGTGGAGTTTTTATCCAAATCCATCCAGTGGAAGTCTCAGAACAGGCTCCCGAGTCAAATTTCTGCCCAGCTTACATCAACAGGAGGTCCCACCGGGACTCTTACCCCCTTAAAATCTGGTCAGGATCCATCTGGGCCATCTCGCATTGGTTGCATTGCAATCGGTGCAGGGGTGTCCAAATGATTACTTGGACAGACAGACAGATAATCAAACAAACAGACCAATGAATTCCATGTATAAGATTTGTCGCTCTGTTGCTTTGTCACGTTTTCGCTATGTTGTCTAATAGCTTACTTTTATATAACTAACTCTGTAACATTCACAGATGTGTCCTCTTGCATCTTTGACACTTTTGCAGCAAATTGTGCCACAGCTGTCTTGAGATGCGTACCCGCGAGCAGGTATGTGTGATGCATACGCACCCATGACTCCATATGATTGCATGGTGTGAATGCAGCACATGGCATGGTGTAGCATAGTGGAGATGGCTAATCACACCAGCAAAGATGCAAAAGGACACATCTGTAGCAGCTTTACCTTGAAAGCTGTGGAAGATATTCGCCAACAAACCATCAAACTTCTTCTTTTATATTTATAGTAAATTACAAATTCAGTTAAATGCAGCAAGGTTATTCTAATTAATAGAGATGGAACACTGGAATAAAATATTGTATTGCCAGAACTTCTCCCTCAAATATCAATTTGCGTCAAATTTAGCTGCACCTTTTCTCATCTCTAATCTTTGAATAGAAAATGCAACCATAGAAAGTGTTATCTGATAGGGAAACAGAAGTCACATCAGAGAAAGATCAGATGCAGCAAAAAGATAGCACATGGTAGCAAGGGAATCTATAAATAGATATAGGGCGCTCACATGTGGTGATAGCCCCAGCAGCTGCAAAAAGGAGACGGTTAACCTCCAGTAATATATAAAAAGAACAAGTGGCAGCGCTGATAACTAAAATACAATTAGCAAATTTAATATACATATAAACATACATTAAAAACACATAACAATGCTATTGCATATTGTGGTATATATAAAATAGAGCATCGATTGCTGGTGACCAGCAATAAATTAAGACTGATGGAAACTGTGGTACACTGAGGGGTATTGGGGGGCCTGTAGCACCGTGTGGTTGGGAGATCACATTCCAGAACAGCAGCACTGACTGATAACGTTTCAGTCCAACAAACTGACACTGATGGTAGATTTACCCACTGAAGTTTTTCCACAATGTCCTGAATTAGCGATGGTAACACACTGAGTTTTGTCCAACACAGGAAATGGACTTGGTGATGTGGTGGGGCTGGAACTGATGTTGCAAAGTCCAGAACCGCTGCTAGTGCTTTTAGTAGTGCAGGTAGTAGAAAGGCAATAAAAGGTGACCAGGGTACAGCCAGGATAAGCACCTATGTGTTTCACTGCTCTAGGCAGCTTTTGCAAAAAAGACAGCACATGTGAATGGGATCAGTATGGATCCCAGTGCCAGAAGACCAGCACCAGTGAAGATCCCGACTGCTGTTTTGGTAAGTACTAACCTAACCCCAACATTTAGGGGTGCCTAACCCTAACCCCCCTCCAAGTGCCTAACCTTAACTCCCCCTGTAAGTGCCTAAACCTAACCCCCCCCTTCTCCAGCCTAAACCTAAGTTTTCCGAGGGGTGCCTAACCCTAACCTCCCTTCCCCTAGCCTAAACCTAACCCTCCTGGGGGGTTGCCTAACCCTAAGTCCCCCCCCGGGAGCCTCTAACCTAGAAAGCATTGAAAATCTATCAATATTGATGTTGTGTTTCTGGGGCTAAATCAAACATTTACTTAAAAAAACAAATCAAAAATTGTCTGTTAGTAAAAGTGTGATTTAGCCCCAGAAACACAACATCGATGTTGATCAATTCTCATTGATTTTAAATTGATTAAAATAGACCTTTATTAAAAATACCCCCTAGTATCAAGACACCCAGCATGACTGAGCCACTCCAAGAGGAGTAGAGTGCCAACTTTATATGTTCATATTGCATGCTATTCACATTGCAGATACAGAAAAACACCACTCACCATGTAATAGAGACATTGGGCTGTGACTTTACAGCACAGGAACTTCAAAAGCAGACAAAGTTGCAGATAAACATGTATGAATGTAACGCAATACCTGTAAAAAAAAAAAAAAAAAAAGGGGATTAGTAAAAGATGTTTAAAACCCTTTTTTAATATTTAGGAAAGTCCATAATTGACATCAGGGTTCCGATAACATGCCTTGCAGTGCGGTGTGATACTGGAGTCAGACGTGAAAAACTAACTGTCTCTCCCTATATCTGCCTACCTTTAACGGCTTCCGCTCCGTCCGGCTGGTTCCCTGCACGGGGTGATCGTCTTCTTCGTCCGTGTAAACGGCCCGATGCTGCAAAGGTGCAGTGTGATGACGTCACTATGTCTCTGCTGTGTGTCAGATGTGCGCTAAAACCAACGCGTTTCAGGATCCTGGCCCTTTTTTGCGTTGGTTTTAGCGCACATCTGACACACAGGAGAGACATAGTGACGTCATCACACTGCACCTTTGCAGCATCGGGCCGTTTACACGGACGAAGAAGACGATCACCCCGTGCAGGGAACCAGCCGGACGGAGCGGAAGCCATTAAAGGTAGGCAGATATAGGGAGAGACAGTTAGTTTTTCACGTCTGACTCCAGTATCACACCGCACTGCAAGGCATGTTATCGGAACCCTGATGTCAATTATGGACTTTCCTAAATATTAAAAAAGGGTTTTAAACATCTTTTACTAATCCCCTTTTTTTTTTTTTTTTTTTTTTTTTTACAGGTATTGCGTTACATTCATACATGTTTATTCACAAGCGCTCTTTATTTGTTACATATTGAAATTATTTTATTAGGAGCTGCTTTCAAAATAACATCCATAGCGCAGAATATATATTTTTTTATCAAAGTTGCAGATAAAGCACAACGGAACTTGACATCAGAAAAATACATAGCCTCTGCATGTATACAGGTTCAGACAGATATACAATTGTTGCACATCAAATTGATCAGTGCACGCTAGCAATGTAGTTTTGCAGTTGCATTTTGTTTTGCTTATGCAAATACAGTAAGATGCAGATTTTGAGTGAAAAAGACGCTCGCAGGGACCGGTTGCACTGAGATGGCCACGGCTAGAGCCACAATGTCTGAGAACATGTCTGTAGATCCATTGGTGAGAGATGTACTGTATACTTAGAAGTAGGGGTGAGCGGGTTCGGATTTCTGAAATCCGAACCCCCCCGAGCCCCCCCGATCCGAGTCCGATCCGAATCAGGCTCGACTTTTCCCGCCTGACTCGGATCTGAAATCGAGGCAAAACGTCATCATCCCGCCTTCCGAGTCTCGCGGGTTTTGGATCCTATATAAGGTACCCACGTCGGCGCCATTTTCTCACTCGGCTGTGGACAGTGAAGAGGGAGGGTGGGAGTTAGGGCTGTGTAGTGTAGTGTAGTGTAGTGCTGCTGTTGTCCACTACTTCAAAGTCCATAGGGGCTGGCTGTGTTGTGCTGTGCTGCTGTTGTTAATAGGGGCTGTGTCCACTACTTCAAAGTCCATAGGGGCTGGCTGGACTGTGTTGTGCAGTCAGTTCTCCATAGGGGCTGTGTCCACTCCAAAGTCCTGTGCAGTGTCCCAGTCCTAAAGAGGTGCTGTAGTGTTGTCCAGGGGGTGCTCTGTCCATCAGGGGTGCTCCCCCCAAGTGCTAAAAAAATAATATATTTTCTGTGTTTGTGAATTGTGTGTGCAGTAGCCGCACGTGGATCAACAAAGTAGTGCCAAGCGTGCGCCTGTGTCATAAGTAAAGGGCCGGCTGGCTTGACCGTTAAAGGGTGCTGTAACCCCCGAAAGTACACTCCAGTCCAAACCAAAAAAAAATTATTTTCTGTGTTTGTGAATTGTGTGCGCAGTAGCCGCACGTGCATCAACAAAGTAGTGCCAAGCGTGCGCCTGTGTCATAAGTAAAGGGCCGGCTGGCTTGAACGTTAAGGGTGCTGTAACCCCCGAAAGTACACTCCAGTCCAAACCAAAAAAAAAATTATTTTCTGTGTTTGTGAATTGTGTGCGCAGTAGCCGCACGTGCATCAACAAAGTAGTGCCAAGCGTGCGCCTGTGTCATAAGTAAAGGGCCGGCTGGCTTGACCGTTAAGGGTGCTGTAACCCCCGAAAGTACACTCCAGTCCAAACCAAAAAAAAAATTATTTTCTGTGTTTGTGAATTGTGTGCGCAGTAGCCGCACGTGCATCAACAAAGTAGTGCCAAGCGTGCGCCTGTGTCATAAGTAAAGGGCTGGCTGGCTTGACCGTTAAGGGTGCTGTAACCCCCGAAAGTACACTCCAGTCCAACAAAAAAAAAATTATTTTCTGTGTTTGTGAATTGTGTGCGCAGTAGCCGCACGTGCATCAACAAAGTAGTGCCAAGCGTGCGCCTGTGTCATAAGTAAAGGGCCGGCTGGCTTGACCGTTAAAGGGTGCTGTAACCCCCAAAGTACACTCCAGTCCAAACCAAAAAAAAAAATATTTTCTGTGTTTGTGAATTGTGTGCGCAGTAGCCGCACGTGCATCAACAAAGTAGTGCCAAGCGTGCGCCTGTGTCATAAGTAAAGGGCCGGCTGGCTTGACTGTTAAAGGGTGCTGTAACCCCCGAAAGTACACTCCAGTCCAAACCAAAAAAAAAATTATTTTCTGTGTTTGTGAATTGTGTGCGCAGTAGCAACACGTGCATCAACAAAGTAGTGCCAAGCGTGCGCCTGTGTCATAAGTAAAGGGCCAGCTGGCTTGACCGTTAAAGGGTGCTGTAACCCCCGAAAGTACACTCCAGTCCAAACCAAAAAAAAATTATTTTCTGTGTTTGTGAATTGTGTGCGCAGTAGCCGCACGTGCATCAACAAAGTAGTGCCAAGCATGCGCCTGTGTCATAAGTAAAGGGCCGGCTGGCTTGACCGTTAAAGGGTGCTGTAACCCCCAAAGTACACTCCAGTCCAAACCGAAAAAAAATTATTTTCTGTGTTTGTGAATTGTGTGCGCAGTAGCCGCACGTGCATCAACAAAGTAGTGCCAAGTGTGCGCCTGTGTCATAAGTAAAGGGCCGGCTGGCTTGACCGTTAAAGGGTTCTGTAACCCCCAAAGTACACTCCAAACCAAAAAAATATATATTTTCTGTGTTTGTGACTTGTGTGCACTGTGGCTGCACGTGCATCAACAAAGGAGCAGCGCCAAGCGTGCGCCTGTGTCCCATAAGTAAAGAGCCGGCTGGCTCATTTCTTAATGGGTGGTGTAACCCACAAAGTGCACTACTCTCCAGCAAAAATAAAAAAATATTTTCTGTGTTTGTGTGCGCTTTAGCCGCACGTATATATATCAATATAACATAAATGGAGGACCAAACTTTCTCTGATAAAAATAAAATAGGGAAAGATCTAGAACCACTTCCTACTAGTGCTGTTGCTGCTGCTGGGAGTTGTTCATCATCCCAGAGAGGAAGTAGGAACATCACTACTTTTACTAAACAATTGACCCTCCAACAGTCCCTAGCAATGAGGATGAAGTACGACAGCAGTCATCCTGAAGCAAAACGTATAACTGAGGCCTTGACTGCTATGTTGGTGTTAGACGTGCGTCCGGTATCCGACATTAGTGCAGTGGGATTTAGACAATTGATGGAGGTAGTGTGTCCTCGGTTCCAAATCCCGTCTAGATTCCACCTGCATCCTCAAAGCAGCAGCGACAAGCGTGCGTCTGTCTGTTAAAGGGTGGTGACACCCTCAAAGTGTGCTACACAAACAATTAAAATATTGTTCTTTTTTTTTCTGTCTTTGTGAAATGTGTGGGCTGTAGCCGCACCTGCATCCTTAAAGCAGCAGCGACAAGCGTGCGTCTGTCTGTTAAAGGGTGGTGACACCCTCAAAGTGTGCTACACAAACAATTAAAATATTGTTCTTTTTTTTTCTGTCTTTGTGAATTGTGTGGGCTGTAGCCACACTTGCATCCTCAAAGCAGCAGCGACAAGCGTGCGTCTGTCTGTTAAAGGGTGTTGTAACTCTCAAAGTGCTCCAAAAAATCAAAAACATTTTTTTAATGTGTTTGTGACTTGTGTGCGATGTAGCCACACTTGCATCCTCAAAGCAGCAGCGACAAGCGTGCGTCTGTCTGTTAAAGGGTGGTGACACCCTCAAAGTGTGCTACACAAACAATAAAAATATTCTTCTTCTTTTTTCTGTCTTTGTGAATTGTGTGGGCTGTAGCCGCACCTGCATCCTTAAAGCAGCAGCGACAAGCGTGCGTCTGTCTGTTAAAGGGTGGTGACAGCCTCAAAGTGTGCTACACAAACAATTAAAATATTGTTCTTTTTTCTGTCTTTGTGAATTGTGTGGGCTGTAGCCGCACCTGCATCCTTAAAGTAGCTGCGACAAGCGTGCGTCTGTCTGTTAAAGGGTGGTGACACCCTCAAAGTGTGCTACACAAACAATTAAAATATTGTTCTTTTTTTTTCGGTCTTTGTGAAATGTGTGGGCTGTAGCCGCACCTGCATCCTTAAAGCAGCAGCGACAAGCGTGCGTCTGTCTGTTAAAGGGTGGTGACACCCTCAAAGTGTGCTACACAAACAATAAAAATATTCTTCTTCTTTTATCTGTCTATGTGAATTGTGTGGGCTGTAGCCGCACCTGCATCCTTAAAGCAGCAGCGACAAGCGTGCGTCTGTCTGTTAAAGGGTGGTGACACCCTCAAAGTGTTCTACACAAACAATTAAAATATTGTTCTTTTTTTTCGGTCTTTGTGAAATGTGTGGGCTGTAGCCGCACCTGCATCCTTAAAGCAGCAGCGACAAGCGTGCGTCTGTCTGTTAAAGGGTGGTGTAACTCTCAAAGTGCTCCAAAAAATAAAAAACTATTTTTTTTATGTGTTTGTGACTTGTGTGCGATGTAGCCGCACTTGCATCCTCAAAGCAGCAGCGACAAGCGTGCGTCTGTCTGTTAAAGGGTGGTGACACCCTCAAAGTGTGCTACACAAACAATAAAAATATTCTTCTTTTTTCTGTCTTTGTGAATTGTGTGGGCTGTAGCCACACCTGCATCCTTAAAGCAGCAGCGACAAGCGTGCGTCTGTCTGTTAAAGGGTGGTGACACCCTCAAAGTGTGCTACACAAACAATTAAAATATTGTTCTTTTTTTTTCGGTCTTTGTGAAATGTTTGGGCTGTAGCCGCACCTGCATCCTTAAAGCAGCAGCGACAAGCGTGCGTCTGTCTGTTAAAGGGTGGTGACACCCTCAAAGTGTGCTACACAAACAATTAAAATATTCTTCTTCTTTTTTCTGTCTTTGTGAATTGTGTGGGCTGTAGCCGCACTTGCATCCTCAAAGCAGCAGCGACAAGCGTGCGTCTGTCTGTTAGAGGGTGGTGTAACCCTCAAAGTGTGCTCCACAAACAATAAAAATATTCTTTTTTTTTTTCTGTCTTTGTGAATTGTGTGGGCTGTAGCCGCACTTGAATCCTCAAAGCAGCAGCGACAAGCGTGCGTCTGTCTGTTAAAGGATTACATCGGTGACAGCATCCAAGTAGGCATGTCAGACAGTCCGTACCTGTACTGGCAGGAAAAAGAAGCAATTTGGAGGTCCCTGTACAAACTGGCTCTATTTTACCTGAGTTGCCCCCCCTCCAGTGTGTACTCCGAAAGAGTGTTTAGTGCAGCCGGGAACCTTGTTAGCGATAGGCGTAGGAGGTTGCTTCCACAAAATGTGGAGAAGATGATGTTCATAAAATGAATGATCAACTCTTCCAGGGAGACCAGCCTCCAGAACGTACAGAGGGACCTGTGGTTCCAGCAGGGACGAATTAATACTCTGTGAGGATGAGGATGTACATAACACTGAAGAGGGTGAGGAATCTGTGGATGAGGAGGATGAGGACGACTTCTTGCCTCCGTAGAGCCAGTTTGTGCAGGGACAGATTAATTGCCAGCTTGTTTTGTGGGGGCCCAAATGAACCAATCATTTCAGCCACAGTTGTGTGGCAGACCCTGGCGCTGAAATGATTGGTTTGTTAAAGTGTGCATGTCCTGTTTATACAACATAAGGGTGGGTGGGAGGGCCCAAGGATAATTCCATCTTGCACCTCTTTTTTTTCTTTGCATTATGTACAGTTTGGGGCCTAGTTTTTCAATGCCATCCTGTCTGCCACTGCAGTTTCACGCCTAGATGGGTCACGTGTTTGTGCCGCCCACTCGTGTCGCTTAGCATAGTCATCCAGCTACCTCGGTGCAACCTTTTGGACATAAAAACACTATTGTGAGGTGTGAGGTATTCAGAATAGACTGGAAATGAGTGGAAATTAAGGTTATTGAGGTTAATAATAGCATAGGAGCAGAAAAACCTACAAATTCTGTGATTTTAGCTGTTTTTATGCTTTTTTTCAAAAAAATACAGATCCAAAACACAAAACCCAGAACCCAAAACACGGAAGGGTGGTTTTGGCAAAACCAATCCAGATCCAAAACACGAAGAAAGATCCAGATCCAAAACCAAAACACAAAACACGAAAAGTGGCCGGTGCACACCCCTACTTAGAAGTATATGACAGATAGGAACTGTTCTTTCCTCTCTCTTGTAAAAACTATCTTTACTGTATGTCATATAATTGTCAATGCAATTAAGTGATACATAGTAGTACACATCACCAAGAAGAGCCAGTATTTCAGCGAAGCAGCATTTTCAAAGAGTAAAGTCTGAATCAGTTGTATGTCTCTCTCTGAATTTCTATCATTCTTGTACTCTACAAGTTAAAATAAATCATTGATTAAATGCCTAGAATAATTGATTCTGCAATCTCTTCTTTTGTATTAAATAGTACAACATATACTCAATTTTCCCAATGTTCATCATCCAATATACATCAAGCTCTGTTTCTTTGTGTCTTCTTTGTAGGGCAACATGAACATTCTATAATTAGTTACATGATTAAGCAATAGAGCATTTCATGAACATTACAAGGACATAAAAGCATAGAGACACACTAACAAAAGAAAATATTTTATAATCAATTTGGCTTTACAGATACAGAAAAATAACCCCAGTTGTCAAAATCGGCATGGCTCACCTCTTCTCTGCTTCCTTCCTAATTTTATTAAAATTGTATTCAGTTTCTGTATAATTATCAGGGACTGCATACATCTACAACATTATTGACCTATTAAAGAATACACACAACTATTTTGCTATTTTCTAGTAAGAAAAGTAAGTTGATTCTATTTTAAAGAGCATGCGTTTTAGTGTAACTGTTCTTTATATTTAATTTTCCTCTGGCAGTTCATAGTTCAGTTCACATGAGGCGTTCTTATTTAGTAAGGGTGTTATGCTGATAAGGGCATTTGGTATAGCACCAGGCCATTTTAGTCCAATTTCAGCAACTATTTTTGCTATTTTGTTCTCTAAAAGATCACTTATCTATAGACTTTACCTGAAGCTAGAGGGCAGTACAGACAGTAGAGACAATTAGGATTCTCATCTCTCCCTAGACCCCACCAATTTATATACTGTAGTTACCTTTAGTGAAGTGTATGCGTTGGTGAAAAAAATTATACTGTATATACAGTAATGCAAGTTCATTTAATTAAAGATGAGCAGTTCAGTTTTGGCTCAGTTAACTTCGGATTTGAAAACTAAATCACATTGGCTATCCAGCTCTCACATGTTTTGGATAGCCAATAAGATAAATCTGAACTCGCACTAATTTGGTGAAAGAAACCCCGTAGAAGTGAGCCACTCATCTCTATATTTAATACATGTGTAGCGACTATTGTATTATCTTCTTTTGCACATGACTAGCCATCAGTATAGACTAAATATATGCAAACAATAATCAATACATAATTACAATTGCAGCATTTTTTCTCAATTATTTAAAATCAATTAGCAAATTTATTAATTGACCTCATGTGATTTGTTGTATTTATTCAGCTTTACTCACATTCTAGGTTTGGAATACAGTAGAGGGTGGACAATACTGATGTCCAGTTTTAATACCAATATACCCTCTCCTTTGCAAGATACACTTAATAGTTGAACTGCTGTTAATCATTAAACTTGCTTATGTGCAGTAACCTATGTATTTGTATCCATAGCTGTCCGTAAGTGTGTACCATCCCAAAGGCATATCTGGTGTGGGTGTGGTATGAATGCTAGACAGTCAAAATGTCTACAGTCATCAATTATGTGGACATGGTTGAACTTCAGGATGTCAACATGTCCATAGATGACAAATCCTGAGGAGAATCTCAATGGAGTAAGCCATTTTGCTATAACATTCCTGATTTTTTTCAACAGATTGACACCGGTATGCCTATTTGTAAAGCTGATGATACAGAGAGTAGCCTGCCTGTAAATGAGCTGGTGTTGTATGTTAGATCCTGCTGCTGTAGGTGATACATTCACCCAGTGGACTGTCACAGTCAAGAAATCTTTCGTTTGACCAGTATATCTGTAGTTAAGTGGATAATCAGTACAATTGCATTTTGTAGGCAAATAATAACCCTGGTGTTTATGTGTGTGTGTGCATGTAATAGGGAACATAGATTGCAAGCTCCACTGGGGCAAGTACTGATGTGAATGGCCAACTATTCTCTGTAAAGCACTGCGGAATATGTGTGTGCTATATAAATAACTGGCAATAAAATAATAATAATAGATGAGGAATTTCTGTTCTGGTAAAATAAAATGGATGGAATTTGGTAGTGTGTACAAATGACCTCAAATAAATTGCTAAAACCAGATGCATTGATTTTGGATATTGGAAGCAGATCTACTGCTAACATAGCTGTTATGGCTGCAGTTTTCCACTGTGCAACAGGATGGTGGCTGTCATACTTAGTTCCTTTTGCAAATGATTGTTTCACCAACAATTGTTATTTAAAACTACTAGTCTTCTTGGTCCCCTTCTGTGATGAAGATTCATCCCCAGCAGCATCAGCCCTAGCGCACAAGTATTCTTCTTGGAAATTGTGGATTGCATTACAGGAGTCAGTTTGCCTGTCCAAATTAGATACAGGAAGACTACCCCTGTTCGCTAATGTGGAGGTTAATGAAAGATGTGTTGATAGTGTAGTTTTGGTAATGTCTTTACATTTACCTAATATGGCACTACAATGCTAAAAGTTCCTTGACAAATGTCAGGAATTGGGTAGAAATATAGGTGTTTTTTTGTTCTTATGCCCTGGCATGACAATGAACTTCTTATCACTGGCATTAAGTGCTGCACACTGGTGGTAGACTTACTTTGACACAAATAACATCATCCTCCTGAATTTTATCAACTTGTTCTTGTTCGACACATTCATCATCATCATCATTATCATCATCATTGTCAAATGCACAATTTTCTTCCTAATCCTGTCGTACATTTCTTCATCCTCCTGTTGCACTTCCAATGCAGTATCCTCAATTTATATGTCTAAGCCATCTTTATAATTACATCTACTACTACTCATCCTCCCATTTGCAGAGGCTTCATAAATGATGGAAGAAGACTTCTATAGGATTACAGTTTCAGAATCAGAAATGTCAGACTTACACATAGCATTTGTTTACACCAATAGACTGTTTGTTCTTCAACCTTAGTGTTCTTTTTGTGCACTAAATTACCTGTATCAGAGGTGACACATCTAGGCTCAGAGTAATATACTGGTGCATGCAAGGTTGCAGACAATGCCTGACTGTGTTTGGCCCTGGATTTCACAATAGGCATTCTAGTGCATGAAAGAGCAGTAGCAGGACCAAAACTTGCAAATAAAGGCCGTGGTCTGAGCTTTTTCATTCCACTGCGGTGAGGTGTATGGCATGTTGGTAATTTAAAAATTTTTAGGGATACATTTTCCCTTCATAGATAGAGGTGATTTTTTTCTTTCTTTCAAAATCCAAACATTGTTTAGATTTTGAGTGCCCTTTCTTATACCTTTTTTATACCATTTGACCTTATTTTAGAAGTACTATGACTGCCAGCACTAGTACTGAGATGCTTCCGTTCTTCTATAGACTAACTCTTGATTGATTTACACCAGGACAGGAGTAAAGCTACTTTACTTGAACTTGTAACTGCCACTGCATGAAGTGAACATACAGTGAGACAGGGAATTGAGGGACATAGTTTTATTAAAAGACAAGAATTTTTCGTTAACCAACTTTTATTATTTTTGGGTGCAGTTGGGGCTATAGCATCCAACAAATACAGTAATATACGCTGCCTCTCAAAACCACACAATCTTCTTTTGAATTATGAGGACAGCACAGGATATTTTGGTCAGCTAAGTTTGTAATCACAATACTGTCTCTGTGCCTAATGCACAAGATACATACCTGTCAAATGTGTACAAAATAAATGCAGATCAGACTCTCAAATACAAACAGGAGCCTGTGCAGATTTCTAGTGTCTATCTTGTTATCTCCCCTTGACATGTACAGTTTAAAAGACTGTGTTTTTCTGTCCAAAAAGACACAACACTGAGCAAACCAGATGTTTGGTCAGCTAAGCTTGAAAATTTATCACAGCACTGTCTCTGCCCTCATACACAATATATACTGAGGTGTAGATAAAGATACAGTTGTGAAAAACAATTGTAAGTACTGCTCATTTCAACAAATATACACAGTGACAGGAGACTGTATTGCAGATTGCTCGCTAGTGTCAGACCCTCACAGACACACAGATTGCCTTCTTTTCCTCCCATTTTCAACACACTCCAACCACCTACAGCTCTCTCTAATGGTGGCTGTTGCAGCATAACTACAGCCCCCAGCCCTCTCCATGCACTCTCCTTTGTAAAATGGCACCTGCCTCCATGAGGAAGGGACTTATATGCAATCCAAAACACATAAGATCTGATATTTCAATATTTCTGGGAAACTTGAGTTTTGCCTAGTTTTTAAAACCAAATTTGGCTGGAGTAACCGACCTGGACTCGGTTCTATTCAGAAATCCCACAGTTCCAAGAAGGAGAAGGGGTGCAAAGAGAGGCAAAAGTGTGTGTGGCCATTTGAATATTACTGGCCTTTAAAAATATGGGAGTAATGCAGCAATTTGGGTATAGGTATCTGAATATTGTCCAGAAAGGGGCAAAGAGAGGCAAATTGTGGTTGAACCCTGTATGTAGAGTTATACATTTATGAAGTACTGAGTGGCAGTTTAGAGCTACACTGTGGAGGAGTGTCACAGTTGCAATGTGATGAGTAATGTGTTTAGATTCTGCATGGTAAGAGAAGCTGGATGATGCAAACCAAGTAAAACCAGTGTGATGCTGTGGAACTATGGCTAACAGCCATTTCATATGAGGTTGTAAGTGAATGAGTGTGTTTAACCTCTTTCAATGTAAAGTGTTCCTTTCAGCAGAGCCTTGAAACTGTGCTGGTGGTGATATGGATTTATTGAGGTGATGTATAAAGCCTAGGAGAGCGAGAGATAAATTGGAGAAGTCACCCAAAGAAACCAATGAGCTTCTAAATGTCATTTCAAAGATTGTGCTAGATAAATGACAGAAGCTGATTGGTTACTTTGGGAAACTTCCCTACTTTATCTCTCACCAAGGCTTGATACATCTTTCCCAATGTAATGCAAACATATTCTTGACAAAAGTTGAAAGACTGTCATACAGTATATGTCACCTGATATGCTTATACAGTATGCAGAAGGAATGAAGGTGTATGCTAAAGTGTGCTGTAACAGTATCGTTAAGGCTGAAGTGGGAGTGGGAGAGCAAAAGAAGCTAAATAAAAAGTTTTTCAATTTTGTAACCAAAGTCAAGTGCTGTAGGTGTTTTTTTCCTGAAAAAAGGATTATGAACTCAGGGTTGATATTATTTTTAAATGTAATTATTTTTGGAAAAAAGTGAAATGCACTGTTGATGATAAAAGTAACTGTAAAGGATGCATTATACTAGGTTTTTATAAAATCCACATGCTGGGTGGGAATATTACTAAAAAAGCTGGAATATTTTCTTATTGTAGCCAATATTACTGTCTTAAACTTGTCTTTATATACAGTATGGTTCTAAATCTTAGGAACAAAGTATCCCCTACAAGGAATGAAAACATCCTTGGTGACGCTACTGAGAAAAATGGAAAAATGTCCCTCTTGGAGCTTTTCAATCTTTTAATAACTGCAAAACTTTTAGAATGATAGGATCCATTAACTGTAATTCTTCTTATGGTTTAACTTTTATGTTGCTCTTGTGGATTACAATCTTCAAGGAGAAAGATGGGGACATTTAAACAACATCTATATGAACACCAATGACATATAAAATGAAAAACATCTGCTCAGCAGATTTATAGACATTTTTTATGAACTTCTTATTAGTCTTCAGTCTTTCTAAAGGGACATGGGAATCAATGTATTAAAATGAATCCAAGGGGAGAGGACTCCTTGAAATGTTTAAGACAAAGAGAAGCCTATTGGATGTATATTTGGTATATATTATAATCCCATCTGGTTTTTAAAGTGAAGTTCTTAATGTATTTTTCTGTAATATCACATCTATATTCTTTCCTTCATGTTATGTATAACTTTATGTTAAACTTATTTTAATTTAGTATGATGATCTTCTATGACAAATAAACAAGGAAATGCACCCAATTAAGTATGGCCTTTTGTTCTGTATATATTAAGCTTCTGTTAATGCAATCAATTGTTATTTTTAGATGCAGATGAAGGATATAACTTTGAAATGTGTAGTTGAATGTAATTACCTAGCTTGATTGCTGGTGTTTAATAGTCTGCTATATGTTCCAGTGTGTCTGGATATCCAAGAACAAGAACAATCTGGCACTTACAGTAACTTCTCAAGTGAATGATAATAAATATATCAATGTGTTAAGACTGTAGCTTCCACACCCATGAACCAATGAAAATAAATAAATAAATAAATTGAAGAGCTGTCAAATTACACATTTATTAATAAATACATATACATAGGGGCATATTCAATAAGCTGCTAGAATAGCAAAAAACCCGCACCTGCAAGGTTTTTCCTGGAGTTGCAGGATTTTTGCTATTCCATTAGGTGCGTGGTTTTTTATTAAAAATGCGCCAGAAGGTATTTTCCACACACCTCCTGAGCAAGCATGATTTTTCCTAAAATCGTTGATTTTAGGTTAAATCACCGACACTTGCTCTGACACTCCCGTAGCGCCCTGAGGACTAATTAAGCATTTGGAAGTATCCAATTAGCTTAATTAGTCCTTAATTACTTACCTCCAGCAGCGCTGTCTTCTTCATCCTGCATCGGGAGCAGGCTCTTCTGCAGCAGTGGTGAGTATGTTAGTGTGTGTGGTGTATGTAAGTATGTATGAGTGTGTGTGTATGAGTGTGCGTGCATGAGTGTGTGTGTGTGTCCCAGTGTCAGTGTGCCCCCGCAGTGCTAGTGTGGCCACCCCGAAATGGGCGCAGGGAGAACTACATCTCCCAGCAGCCCTTGCTCCTTCCACCAGCCCCTGGGACTCCCAGCAGCACCCTCTCCAGTAAGAAGAGAGAGGGGAGGCCGCCAGGAGACTACTGGAGACCCCCGGTAAGGTAAGTGTTTTTTTTATCAGTAAAAAATACGCGCCATGGGGTTTTCAGAACTGAAAACCCTGTGACCAGTATTTTTGGAATTGAATACCACAGGTATCAGGAGCGCGCATACACATGTTATTTCTAAATTCAAAGGGCGCAAGGTTTTTTCCTCACTAAACCTCGCGCCCAATTGGATATGCCCCATACACTCATACTAAATATAAAAAATATATGCAATAAAAATCACCTGACCACTTATATGGTAATAATATCATATAACATTAGCTCCTACTCTGGAATCAGCAGGAATATATTCACTCAACAAATGCAATTGTCCTTACAATACAACAACAAAACCTGATGTTGAATAATGATGATAATAATAATAATAATAATAATAATAATAATAGAGTGCACCAATCACAAATTAGTTATTATTAAGGCGTAAAAACAAGTTTAGTAGATGGAAACATTAAATTGTTAGTCTGTATCTAGAGACAAACTATATCAATACTGTTTGAAAAATGTATTGTTCAATCAATTAAGGAGAGTGTTTCTATTCATTCAGGATAGGGCTGTTAGTTAGAGAAAATTGCAACACTCAGGGGCCTATGTATCAAGCTGCTTGGTACATAAAATTATGCAGAAACTGCAGTTTCTGCATGATTAAATTGTATGTATTGTTCCTATATACTGATGGCACAATGTAGGGGATTTCACAGATATCTCCGGGAGAGTGCTAATTCAGATTGCAGTCCCATTATTATAAATGGTGACTACAATCTGGCCCCTATGTACAAAACTCTAAAAAGTTAAGTTTTTCAGTGATTAGCCCCATAGTTTACACCATCTACAGATGGTGTAAACTAATGTAAGCCTATGGAGACTCCAGGAACAGGAGAGAGATCTTTTGATCTCTCTCTCTCGCAGCCCCTGCCCATCTCCGGAAGCTGACACTGTGCACATGCGCAGTGTCAGCTTCCATTGGAGAAGTCTTTCACTGCTGTGAAAGACTTCTACAATGGGGTTATAACTCACTGGGACAGCAGTTACTGCAATCACTTGTACATAGCGGAGATATTTTCATTAAAAATTAAAATATCCCTTGCGAGATGGATACATAATAATCACAGCAGTACCACGCTTATTAGTACATAGACCCCCCCAATCCATATTTTAAAATGAGTAGATAATTAGTAAAACTCAGTCTCCGATATAAAAAATACAATTGGAATTGTAAACAACAGGAAGCTATCAGTTGGAAATTGTTGCTGCTGCCTTCTAGTAGATATGTTCAACAGCTAGAGGAGAGTGTTTATATTGAATCATAACTTGGCAGTCCTCTGTTTGGTAACTTGATCGCCAAATATGATCATACACCTCTCATGTGTATTGTCCGGGCAGGCAGGAGGAATAGTAGCCAAACACAGTGTGTTCTCACCACTGCTGCTGCGATCCCACTGCCACGATGCTGGATCCCAGTGCAGGGTAATACAGGCAATAGATGGTCAGTGACTTATCCAAAACGACACTTTCTATGCGTTTTTCCACCTCTCGGCAGCTTCCTTCTGATGTTATATTATTACTGTAAAAGTGGTGAGGTGATTTATATTGCATATATTGTTTATATTTAATTTGAGCGTATGTAAATGTATTTATTAATAAGTGTAATTTGACAGCGCTGCAATTTTCTTATTTGATTTCAATGTCTGGATATCCATCGAAATGTAATGACAAATCTTGCTATACCTTTGTAACATAAATTGTATTTACTCAAGTGTTTCTGTTTCATACATCACCTTAATTTATTATTAATGACATCTTTACCTGTGTGTTTTGAATCTTGTGAGACTGTTTAATTTTATTTTTATTTCAATTTAGCAGCACTGCTGATAATGGGAACAAGAAATATATATACAAGGTAGGTGCTAAAGAAATGTCCCAACAAATGTCTTTTATTCCACAAAACATTACAGATGAGTCTTCACCATGACGATCAATTAATATTCATACCAGAAACGCAAACGCAAAAAAAATACGAGGTTGGCTTAATATAGTGTCCCAGGAAACATATTGAGAAATCAGCATATTTCGAAAAGTCCCTTTGGTTGATATGCTTACTCTGTCACAGCTATCAGGTGCATGTACCAAGTTCTTTATGCTGACACTGATAAATCGCATGGGACCAAAATGGACTAGACCAGTGGTGGAACTAGAGATTGGTGGGCCCAGGTGGAAGAATATGCTTTGGGCCCCCTATGCAGTGCCCCCAGTAGTGTTCCCCCTATGCAGTGCCCCCAGTAGTTCCCCTTATACAGTTCCCCATATACAGTGCCCCCAGTAGTGGTCCCCCCTATGAATTGCCCCCTGTAGTTATCCCCCCTTTAGAGTGCCTCTTATACAGTGCATCCAGTAGTGGTCCCCCCTTTGCAGTGCTCCCAGTAGTACCCCTTATACATGCCCCCAGTAGTGCCCCTTAAACCAGTGCCCCCAGAGTAGTGATCCCCCTATGCAGTGCCCCCAGTAGTGGACCCTCATACATATATAAGACAAACACACACAAAAAAAACAAAAACAAATTTACCTGAATCCTCACTCCTGCACCCACCGCCATCAGCTCCTCTGTCCTCTTGCTCGGTATGATGGGAGAGATGTCATGTCTCTCCCATCACCCACTGTGGGAGCCGGAAGGTGGAGCTCATGAGTGAGCTCCAGCCCGACTCCCTCTGTGGACACAGCAGCCAATGAGATTCTGTCTGACTCTCATTGGCTGCTATAACAAACACACAGCCTCCGCTGACGGCAGTGAGTTTGTTACTGTGTAGTGCAGACTGCTCTCAATGTGGTCCGCACTACACTTAAATACTGTGAGGCCCAGAGAATACTGGTGGCCGGTGCAGTGGTGCTATTGGATGCAGGCAGCTATGGACTCCTGCACCACAGTGGGCCCCAGTGCAAGGCACTGTCTGCACCGTGGCTAGTTCCACCACTGGACTTGACTTGCTACAATGATAGGAAATGAGCCTGGGCAATTTACATCATCACCATCAAAACATGTCAGATAATACGGGCAGGCCATGTATGAAAACGCTCATCACTTTGACTTCCAGATTAATCAGTGCTGAAGATAAATAAACATGGCATAGCCTAAAGTGATACAGTTGTACATGTAGCTCATACTGTATAACAAGTTGCTGACCACAACTAACCAGGGTCCTCTAGCTGATATTTGTATGTTATGTGTTTAGCTCTGCTGATAATGTTGACCACAGACTATGGAGGAGTACAAACTATAGAGTTACTGATTGCCAGGGCATTTTGGAATTTGTAGTTCTTATGTCTACCAGGGGTGCTGGGACTAATAGCACCATAAAAAAATGCAGATTTTCTATATTAATTCTTTAATATACCAAAACTACTGGAAATATGGTGTTAATAGAGGTCTAGTGCTTTCAACATGGGGTTGTGTTGTTCTAGGCGAGGATGTCTGAATGTTTATGTGATCAGAAATACAGTGAGGAATTCAGTTCTGTGATGAACAGGCTAGGGAGTAAATTTACTAAGATTTGAGATTGGTCAAGATGCCAATCTCGGGTGAGTTTAGGACTGACGTAGAACCAGCCAATGAGCGGCAGCTACATGTAAAATGGCCCATGAGAAATAACAGATGATTTTACTCATCTGTCATTTCGCGAGGTGTAAATATATGTAACAAGACCCTGGATGCTACGGAGAGCAGTGCCAGGATGGAGATGAGTACAGGATCTTTTTTGCAGGTCATTCCACAAGGATTTCTACATTGTGCAAGTGGACTGACTGGCTGGTACAGGTAAGTATGTGTGATTGAGGTATGTGTGTAATACACTGGTACTAAATATGGTGTGTGTGTTGTGTCTTTATTTAACTATTTATTTTACAGTGGAGGCACGGGTGCTGGCCGCCTGCTGGCACTTGTAGTTCCACAAGTGCCAAAAGGCAGGCATGCTGGCACCTATAGTTCTCCTGTAAAATACAATAGTTTATTTCTATTTTACACTTTATTACCCCCCGTACCTACAGCCCAGGGGTGTGAGGAAGAGCCCCGGATTTCAGATCTAACCTGGGATTTTGGGAGATGGGGGACCTCTTTTTTGGGGGGTCACCACCTCCCCTGAGATCCCCTGCTTAGCCTGACCGGCTTGGTGTGAGAATGCTTTGGCCCTGGAGACCCGGTAATAAGGTCTCCTGGCTTGCTGTGGCATTACACCCCGGTCAGTTTTGGTCTGGTGCTGGTTTTAAATATAGGCAATTTTTTTCCCCCTTTATTTAAAACTAGGACTGGACCTGCAGCCTGGTGCTAGTCCCTAAATTACGGTGGAACCCTACTCATCTTGCTCCCTGTAATTTTTGGAACCAGGACTGGCTGACAAGCACAGGGCTGGTTAGGCTTTTGGGGGGAAACCCCACATAATTTTTTTTTATTAATTTAACCCATTTTTTACAGGTACAAGACATAAGCAGCTTACACATATCTCACTGATATGTGCAGGCTGCTTGCTTGGGAGAGTTAGGCAGAGAGAAAACTCTGCAATCTTGGGTTAGTAATCTCCAGAAAAACATGCTATTCGGGGGAAATATCTCGTTCTGCTTCACCATCGGCCAACTTGATTTGCCTCAAATCGCCTATCTATGAATTTGAGAGATCAAAAGTGAAAAAATCACCAAGTTCTGGTGAGGTACAGCGAGATTAATCTCATTGGAAATCGGGACTATCTCGATTCATAGTAAATTTACCCCTAGGTCTGTGTGACTCTGGTCACTGTAATATCCCTTTAATCAGGGACACATATTACGCAGGTTATATGGCTGATACAAGCAGGTGAAATGCACACCTGAATTCAGCCAGCAACAGTACCTGTGCAATTCATAGGTGCCCCTGATTAAAGCAATATTATAGAAATCTTGTGTGACATTATGATAGGGAGAACTGAGCAGTTTTCTTTTACTTATTAAGAAGAAACTATGCCACCCCATGATATACTTAATGCCACATCAATTTTTTTAAAATGTGTTTATTTAAAGTCTTAATTTTACAGTAGCAGGTTGATGCTGAGGATTGTTGCTATCAGCATCAATCTTGCGTCAGTGGCTTAACGCTTGCAATAGATAAAACTCCTGACAGGCATCATGAACATGACTGTATTCCTCGTATTTTCCACCATTGTGCCTATTCAGAATTAATGAAATGTAGACAGGGAAACATAACATGTATGTACAAAAAAATAACATTTATATTTAAAAACAGTACATTTTTCCAACTCTAAATGACTCCCAAGGTGATCAGATAAAAGTATGCATCACATTGCGAGGAAGTGAAGGAAAAACAAAGGAGAGTTGCATAGTTCTGTCACTGGAATGGACTGAACCATACTGCTCTGAACCAAAGACAATGGACAGATATCAAAAATGTTCACCTGTCTCTTTCTTTTCTCTTGCTGCATTAAAAAGGAGTGAGGGCTGCTGAGACACAAAATGAGAATAAGCGTCATTAGTTTGTGGCTAAGTGTAAGGTACAGTACTGACATTTTATTATTGGCAAGTCTTTGATTGTTGTGGTTCATGTTGATTTATTGAGCAAATTATAGACGTTTAGGGGGAGGGCTTTAGATCCACATAAGTTTTCCCTTTGACAGGAAATTGTTTTCTCTCCATTTAGCAATACATGTTGGTAGCTGCTCAATCACTTCAGTAATATCACTCAGGTGCATGTAAGGGAGGGGTTAGTCTATACAAGAAACAACAAAAAGTAATCCCCCAGCACTCAGAATGAAATCAGCAATAAGATTTGAAAAACTACATGGTGGTAGATAATTCAGAGATCTCAGTTGCATATATTTGCAAAAATATGGCTAAGCCTCCAGGCCATGTTGCAGCGCCTCTGATACCGGAGGTCCCTATTACTTAGTCAGAGTCTGGGGTGCAAAACCCCAAATAAGCCGGCAAAGGCCAGCCACCCCAGTGAAGCACACCAGTGAGAAAATAAAGTGTTAGTATGTGTTAATAAGAATAAAGTAAAAACTATGTGTTAATGGGTGATACATACTGTAGGTGAAAGGTGTAATTAAATTGCTAAGAAAAAAAATAAATATATATACAATAAAAGAGAAAAATTCTGAAGGTGTTAAAGTGCAAAATAAAGTGTTAAAGTGTGTCAGCCCAGAGCAGCCCAGCCATACCAACTCCCATGGGCACTGCACCCAAAACTCATCCCCAAAACTGATAACTATATCCAATTTGGGTCACATAATTGCCCAATATAAGGCCACATGATAATGGCACATACAAATATACCTGAATTGAGAGCCAGCTTACCTTTGAGTCACCCCTAAGTCCTCCTAAAGGCATTCCAAGAACCAGCATGCCCTCCAACCGCTGGTCTCTTCTATGCCTCTCAATAGAATAGTAGCTGCTCAATCACTTCAGTAATATCACTCAGGTGCATGTATGGGAGGAGTTAGTCTGTACAAGAAACAACAAAAAGTAATCCCCCAGCACTCAGAATGAAATCAGCAATAAAATTTGAAAAACTACATGGTGGTAGATAATTCAGAGGTCTCTGTTGCATATATTTGAAAAAATATGGCTTAGCCTCTAGGCCACATCATAGCGTCTCTGATACCGGAGGTCCCTATCACTTGGTCAGAGTCTGGGGTACAGAACCGAAAAAAAGACTGTGAAGGCCAGCCACCCCAGTGAAGCACACCAGTGAGACAGAGACTAAAGTGTTAGTATGGGTTAATATGGGTTTAGTGAGAGACTAAAGTCTTAGTTTTTGCTTTATTCTTATTAACCCATACTAACACTTTAGTCTTTTACTGGTTTGCTTCACTGGGGAGGCTGTGTACTTTATTTCTCCTTTTCCTTTGTGAGTCTATTCTATTCTTTTTCTATTCAATTAGTCTTCTTTTCTTCTCCCATTCCCTTCTTTATTTTAATCTTTCAATTCACCTTTATCTCTTTTTAAGTTTGTATCATGCCCCATTCAAAACATTTGTCCCCCACCCAGCGCCTGCAAGAGTCATCTCACCTCCTTACCTCCCCTATTGCCAAGTCCTGCTTCGTCCTTGTCACTGGGGCATGCACAGCAATGCTCCTGATGATGATAGCCTCCTGCCCACCTCTTTTTTCTGCCACAGCCCCTTTCCTGGCTGCCTGGATTCATCTCCCTGGTGAGTCCTCTGGGGTCCGCAGCTCCAGCCTGCTCCATAGTGCATGAGATGTTTCTGATGGGTCTCTGCACTCATGTCCACCCCCCTCCTCTGATGCTATCCTTGGCCCATTCACTGGCCACTAGACTTAATGTGCCAGTGGAAGCCTCTTGCTCTTCATGCCGATGCCAGGTCACATTTGAGCCTATGTCCTGTGACTTATTTGACCTACTCCCCATTATCAGGTTCCCGGGATCCCCAGCTGTCTCACAAGTATCCACCTGTGGTTATGTCCACCCTGGCCAGGTGGGGGACAATACAACTCAGCCTAGCCCTCAGCGGGCCCAATCTTACTTGCCTGAAGGGCTGGGAATTAGCCCTGTCCTCCAGCTTTCAACATCCATTTCAACATCTATTACCTTATGGTATGTCCCTAGCTCTGCCTGCTTATGCTTTGCTGCCTGCATAGTCAGGCTCTTTTTCACATCATATGCTCCTTCAATCTCTATAGCTTTCTGTTATTTCTATTCCCCTTCATTTGCTTCCTGTCAATTTCCTTCTATCATGTCTTCTGTTTCTTTTTTCATACCCTCTTTTTCTGCTCATTTTCCAACTGAGGGCCATATTCAATTAGGTGCGAAAAGTCAGTTTCTGTGGAAAAGTGTCGCAAGTGACGTCATTTTGCCTAGCAAAATAGACTACAGGGGGGTCCCCAAGTATGCCCCAGGTGATTTTAAGTTTGCAGATGATTTCGGCAGGTGGATTTTTAATGATTTTTAAAACTTCACTTTAGCAACTTAAAAATATGCTTGCACCCATTTTCAGGTACCTCAAATTTGCTTGGACTATTTATTTTGTACAAAAAAAAAGCTAAATGCTATTCCTCACCACTTAATCAAAGATGCTAAATACCAGCTATTGAGAGCATTTAAATACCCCAAATACCTTCAGCAGGGCTATTCAGGGGTAAGTAGAGTGATCCCCAATGTAAGTGCATCTTTTGGGGGGTGTCCGGCTGATTTTCCCAAATCTGACAGTACTTTTCGCATGTTAGCGTTTCACCGGGTCCCATTTTGGCTGATTTCTAATTGAATACAGGGAAAAGCGGGCACGCGCGCGATACTTTTCCGCATTGAAAACCAGCGATGACTGCCAAAAGTCCTGCATGCAAAAAGTACAGGCTTTTTCACTTGGAATGGAATATGAACCTATGTATCCTTCTTCTATTTCTTCTTCTGTACTTCCTACTTCCTACCTACCTAAAGTAGTTTTTTCATTCTCAGCATCCGCTCTCTACTTTATCTCAGGCGTACACTTCTCCTATAATTCTTTCTTTTCTTGCTGATAGAAGTGTTACTTTTTCTTCTTCTTCAGCCTATACTTACTCTCCCCATCTTTCTCTCATTATGGGCTCTCCATATCAACAGTTACTGTTGGATTTTTCTTCACCCTATTCCTTTTTCTCTCCATCTATCACTACTCACTCTGCTCCTTGCGGCCTTTTTTCTTACTGTGGTTTGCAATTTTTGCATCGGGGCATGTAGTCAGGGGTGCCCAGGCCCTCCCTTCTGCTGCTGCAGCCTCTCCAAGTGATCTAGCGCTGCCTGTTGTGGGATCCTAGGCTCCACCCCCTGCAACAATTTCTTCCCTACCTTCTGCTTTAATTGTGTCACACTTCTACATCTGTGCTGTTGTTACTATATCTCCGTTGGTTATGTAATCTTCCACCATCTCTTCTACTGTTACAGGTTTGGCATCTCCACAAGTTGAGCCTGTTTGTGACAGAGATGTGTGCCGACCCCTGTGTTTTAGTTTTGGGTTTGGTTTTGGATCTGGATCTACCCTGGTTTTGGATCTGGAGTGGTTTTGCAAAAACCTCACCTCTGTGTTTTATTTCCGTGTTTTGGTTTTGGATCTGGATTTTTTCTTAAAAAATCATAAAAACAGCTAAAATCACATAAAATTGACCTGTTTTTGTCCCTACAGTATAATTAACCTCAATAACATTTATTTCCAGTAATTTACAATCAATTTTGACCAGCTCATAATATTATTTGCTTCATCTAGTTAAGGACAAAAAGGTTGCATCCAGCTAGCTGGCTGACTAAGCTAAGTGACAAAGTGGGCGGCACTAACGTGGCAGTTCAGTTTCTAATTTTCAACATGGATATTGTGTATTACAAAGTGTGGGTTGGATTCACCAATAGTGAACTTACTGTGACAGCAGTGTTGGCAGAGCGGGGTTGCTGACGGTGTCCTCAGTACATGGAATGGCTGTGCAACGGTGCTGGCAGTGTCCTTAGAGAAGGGTACCGGTGATGTTGGTAGTGCGAGGCTGCAAGCGGTGTCTTTAGTGCAGATTTGCTGGCTGTGTCGACAGTGCAGAGGTGCCAGCGGTGTCTTAGTGCAGGTTTGCTGGCTGTGTCGGCAGTGCGTGGGTGCCAGCGGTGTCTTTAGTGCAGATTTGCTGGCTGTGTCGGCAGTGCAGGGGTGCGAGCGGTGTCTTAGTGCAGGTTTGCTGGCTGTGTCGGCAGTGCGGGGGTGCCAGCGGTGTCTTTAGTGCAGGTTTGCTGGCTGTGTTGACAGTGCAGGGGTGCCAGTGGTGTCCTTAGTGGTGTCCTTAGTGCAGGTTTGCTGACTGTGTCGGCAGTGCAGGGGTGCTGGTGGTGTCCTCATTGTGGGAGTATCGGCAGTGTTGGCAGTGTAGGGGTTGCTAACGGTGTCCTCAGTACGTTGGGCAGCAGTGCAGGAGTGTTGGCAGTGGGGGATACTGCCACTGGGGGTGCCAGCGGTGTCAGCAGTGGGGGGTGCCGGTGGTGTCAGGCGGTGGGGGATGGTGGTCACCATCTTCTTTTCCTCTTTTTATGCAGTTTTCAATGGGCTTAACGCTGATTGGCTGAGAGCCGTGATATATGGCTCTCTCAGCCAATTAGTGTTAAGCCAGCTGAAAACAAAACCTTGCGACTCGACCGGGTCGCAAGGTTTTGCCTCGGGTCAGGGATGCAGGGCAGGCAGGGAGATCCGAGCTGCGCTTGGATTGCCCGGATCCCCGAAATTCGGGTGGGTTCGAATCTCCGAGATCTGAACCCACTCATCTGTAGTTTGTAACAATTCAATGGCTGCTTTGAAACAACTGACTGCTCAAACATCTATGCCACTCTCAGATGATCCTCCCAGAATGGTGAGAACCTTAATGTATTTTCCTATTTCTCTTCATCATCTAGTGTTTCTAGCCTTTGCTAGTGATATGCCTCACAGAAGTTTATACACTTGCTCTCTAGACAACTTAAGGGTAAATATCCTAGGGCTGTGCAGGTAGCTCTTCCTTTTGTGGTGACTTCTGAGCCGGTGATAATGGTTTTGTGCAAACATTGCAGTTCTTATGGGGGTGAGGAGACTGATGTACAAGGCCATGTTGTTGATATGACTGTCATCACTGATATTCGCAGAAAAAGTATAGAGCTGCTAGGGAATCGGGGTGTTTTGAGAAGGTTGCCTTTCTTTCATATATGAACTGGATATCAAGCATGCAGGTATTTACAGTATTCTACCTGGAATTTAGGCCAGAGGAACATTTGAAAGAGATTAAATACATGCATTTAATTCACATCATATTTGTGATTCTTAAGGGTAACATTTAGAAATACTATAATATGACAAAGGATTTATTCAAAAACATAATGGCCATCACTCTATTCATTTTGGAGTCAAGAATGTAGAGGTTTGTTCAAATGTTGCTCAGTATCGACTGCCTCTTTCCCAGAAAATGCTATGCATTTAACAGCATGCAGTTTCCCAAGGCACCCATTCTTGCTCTTGGCGTTTCTGCACAATCTGTAGTAGTGGATACCTTACAAAAGGATTGTCCCAATACCTCCACCTCTGGGTCTGGAGTCACCTTGACCCTTGTACTAGAGATAAGTTAAGCTCTGTCCCCTATTGTACATGTTAGAATGCTGACTCTAAGGGTGCATACACACCTGTACGATATAGGCCAAATTCGGCCGAATTAGCCAAATCGGAAATGACAAATCAGGCATATCGTGAAGCGTGTATTCCCAATTTGCACGTACCTGTGGTCACATGCAACATCGTGCGATTGGCTGTGCTGCACAGTCAATCATACGATATCTCATGTGAGCCTGTACAAGTGAATGAAGGACAGAACAGTGATTGTTCTGTTTTTCAATAAATCTTTCAAGTGTGTACCGGCAATCATGTGATGTCCAGGGTGAAGGCAAATCGCCCTGAACATCGGCACGATTGCTGCTCACTTAGGTGTGTACCCTGCCTTAGGGTTTATGTGTCATTTTTATTAAAACAATTTCAGTCTGGTTTTCGTTTGCAGGTTCAGGGAACTGTCACCATGAAATTCCAAATTAAGTCTTAAATTGGAATGAGATTTCACTGATGTTCTTTGTACCGTAGTACAAACAGAAGTGGATTTGGGGTGCAGGTGCGGTCCTTTTTCCTGCCCACGTATAGAAGGTCTTTATAACTTTTCACTTGGTGTTGTTCCTAAAAAAAAAAAACAGGGAAATTTAGACTGGTATAACTTTTGTCTTATGTTAGCAGGGTATTCTGTTAATGGCGTGCTTGACTTGGCTTTGTGCAGGGTTGAGTATCAGTCATTTGGAAAGGCTTTGCTCTGGTGAAGGCGATTTGATGCATAAGTCTTGTGCCATCTCTTGTGCATGGTTTGAGATTTTTAGTTAATTCTTGCATTCGTGTATTTCAGCAAGTACTGGCCACAATGGTATAGATAACTACCTTGACAACTCTCTTATTGTTGGTCCTAGGGATGGCTCACTGTGGGCTGATGTCCTTTTTTTATTACATTAAATTGCAGTGATTACCACATAATTAAATGAACATCACAGTGACCACCAGATAATGCAGAGAGCTTAGCAATGACCACCATATAATGCAGAGAACTTCACAGTGACCTTCATATAATGCAGAGAACATCACAACAACCACCTGATAATGCAAAGAGCTTTGCAGTGACTAACATTTAATATAGAGAACATCTCAGTCACCACCATTTAATAAAATGATCATCACAGTGACTACCATATAATTCAGAGAGCATTGCAGTGACTGCCATATAATACAGAGATCATCAGTGACCCTTATATAATGCAGCAAGCATCACAGTGGTCATCATATAATGCAGAGACCATTTTGTAAAGTTGTATGCCAATTTAGAGCTTTTAAGTATTCAGTGCAAATGCCCTCTTTGCCATTTTAATTATTTTTCAGTTTAAAAATCACTTATGTATCTTTTACATAAACATCATAATGGTAGTTGAAAGAATAATGTTTAGAGCCAAGAGCTTCCTAAATTCAAGAAATAACTTCCAGTTCTTAATGCTGCCCTACATACCTTCATTAGCTGCCTCCTATTGTAAATTTGAGTTTTTCTATATAAGTTCTCTCTAATGTCTGGCTGCCATGCAATCCATAAAGTTTACTAAATAACACTAGGAGAGTATTGACTATGTATTTTCACCTAAAATATTTTTACTAACTTTTACTAACATTTCTGGCACTCAAGTGCTACCAGGACGAAAGCAAAACGTCCCTAACATTTCCTAGAAGCTAGAGAAAAGGTTGTTGACTGAAAACAAACTATAGGAAACTATATGAAATTCTAAGAGTTTAGTACAGAAGTGCATTAAATGATATTCATTTAATTCAATGTTACCCTCTTTAAAACTCTACCATCAATATAATGCCAAGTTGGCCTGTGGATGAAGCTGGCAATGTACAGATCTGCCCAGCTATTTTGTTGCTCATGGCGTGTCGTGAGTCGCGCCATGGACTTGTGGCGTGGCGTGCAGGCCTCTGAGTCACACCATGGACTTGTGGAATACCATGGTATTCTTCCACGAAGGATATGCACGGCATGTAATACAGTGCTTAACCACTCGGTGGCGAGTGCTCCACTTTTGTAATTGCATGTAATATAGTGCTTAACCGCTGGGTGGCGAGTGCTCCACTGTACTGAATGCCTTGTACAGAATGCCATACTGTTAAACTTACTGTACACTAAATTTGATGGATATCACATTCACAGCATTTGCATGTACGCACAACCCATACTGTATTTTTAATGTCACATAATATACATATACAGTATATCCAGTGGGCCGACAGTCATACACAGTGCATCAGGTCCCTTCCCCCAAAGCAAGCAAAGAGCCTCACATTACCATAATAAAGGAAGCTTTGTTAATCCATTTACTGTAAGCAGTCAGCTCTGCCCTAGTGTCCTGAAAAATGTTACGAATTGTCACCATTCACAAGGACACCATCCCCCGTCTGCTAATACAACTAGTGTGCCGCTATGAATGTGCCTGTACTGAATATTAAAAACTGACGGTGCCATACAATTTAGCACCACAGAATAGTGATTTCATAACTGCAGAAACTGCTAGTGAATCTACTGTCTAGAATGTGAGACAGGGCTCTGCATCACAAACTGTGCACCCAAAACGCAAAAAGCAAACATACGACAACGCATTTGCGGTCTCAGCCTTGTGCACTATGGATACGTCCCTTGGACTGAGTCTGAGAGTGGTTTCTGTCTGTGAGAGAGCACTCTGTGTTCAAAGATGACTGTGCGTTTGAAGCGCAAAATAGCATTGCATCACAAACTTATGACATTGGTGATGCTGCTCCAACCTTGCACACTAAGGGCCTGATTCAGACCCACTCGCAAGCGGCTGTCCGCTCGCAAGTGGGTCGATGGTGTGCACTGCGCATGCGCACGAAGGCGGGAGCTCCGTCGAGCGACGCGACGAACGTAGGACTTTCCTTTGCTTGTTGTGTCTGATCAAAGGGGGCGTGCTGTCAATGTTGATTGACAGCACCCTTTGGTGGGCATGCCGGGGGCGTGCCTCCCAGATGGGGGCATTCCCAAGCCGGCCCACTGACATCACTAGTGATGTCAGTGGGAGTGATTTTGGCTCTGATAGAGCCAAAATCACTCTGGGCCTTGCGGTTGAGAAACTCAACTGCAGGCTCCGGCTCGCAGTGGCGATGGTCGCGATGGTCAAGACCATCGCGGCCATCAACCTGCATGCTCGTATAGGCTGTGGGTGGTGACCCACAGCTATACAAGCGTCCAGGAGGATGCTCCATAATTATGGAGGACGGCCCTCATTCAGAGCGTGCGCTCTGCTCAGAGCGTCCAGCTCTTAATGAGGGCCTAAGTACGGTAGCAGTGGGATCTGTATGAGAGAGAGCTCTCTGTATTACATGGTTGGCACTATGGTGGCTGTCAGCCATCTGCGATGGATTAGAAATGGAGGGGGGTACAATGGGATCTGTGGTGCCAAGCCATACACCATGTAGCGCTATGCTATCACTGAGCATGCGCAGTTGGCTGTATTACTGCAGTCAGTACAGTATTGTATTCTGTTACATTTCCATCTCTGGCGGGTGCATGCCCAGTAGGAGGGTTGCGATGGGATTTCTGGCGCATGCCCAGTGGGCCGACAGTCATACACAGTGCATCAGGTCCCTTCCCCCAAAGCAGGCAAAGAGCCTCACATTACCATAATAAAGGAAGCTTTGTTAATCCATTTAGTGTAAGCAGTCAGCTCTGCCCTAGTGTCCTGAAAAATGCTACGAATTGTTACCATTGCCAAGGACACCATCCCCCGTCTGCTAGGACAACTAGTGTGCCGCTATGAATGTGCCTGTACTGAATATTAAAAACTGACGGTGCCGTACAATTTAGCACCACAGAATAGTGATTTCATAACTGTAGAAACTGCTAGTGAATCTACTGTCTAGAATGTGAGACAGGGCTCTGCATCACAAACTGTGCGCCCAAAACGCAAAACGCAAACATGCGACAACGCATATGCGGTCTCAGCCTTGTGCACTATGGCTACGTCCCTTGGACTGAGTCTGAGAGTGGTTTCCGTCTGTGATAGAGCGCTCTGTGTTCAAAGCTGACTGTGCACTTGAAGTGCAAAATAGCGTTGCATCGCAAACTTATGACATTGGTGATGCTAACTATCACACACACAACGATCATTCCCTAGCCTCCTGCTGCCCCTCATAGTCTCCCATGAGTGACCGTCGCCATCTTGTTTTGCTCGGCGGCCATCTTAGTTTCAGTAGCAATATTGCTGTGTTTATTGTCCTGTTTGTCTCCTTCATACGGTAGATGCATATTTGCGTATTTAGGGGCATACTGTATGAAAGCTTGATGTGAGATTAAATTGGGAAATATATATCACTAATTAGCTCAAAACTATCATTTATTAAACACAGCCTGCAAAATGAAATTTACTAGCTGGTTATACTGTACAGTACAGTATATACCGGTGTACACTTGTTACGGCTGATGTACAGTAAGAATGTAATACCCCCCTGTGTTTAAGATACTGAACATTAAATTATGTACTGTATACTGTACTCAGTCTGTATACTCAGCAACAGTACTGTAACGTATTTCTCTTGTTCTTTACACAGATTTTGTCATCAAACATCGCAAAAATCAGCAAAGCCATCAGTAAGATAATTGCAAGCATGAAAAAAGAACACAAAACAACACGACAGATCCAGGCCTGGCTGAAAGAGTGTTGTGTTCTTGTTAGTTTACAGACTGTGCGCTATCATGCATTTGAGAGAACGCGGACCAGATATAGATTTCCTTCTAAATGCACATGGTAGGTACTTTACATCAACCTTTTTTTATTACAGTATACTGTATGTTGCTAGATTGCTACTGTTTTGTGTTCCAATTTCAAAACTAACTGTCCAATAATTGCTATATGCTCTGTATGTGTTCTACCATAGGAGCGTCAAAAAGATTGTGCACAAATTGACTTGTGAGGATGATGAGCAAACAGCTTTACAAATCAAACATATTCTAAAAGCAGAATGTGACCTGGACATCTCCTGTTCCAGCATCAAACGGATGAGTAAGGAACTGGGATGGACTTTTGGCCCTACAAGGTACTGTACATACTGCAAAATATATATATATACTGTATATTAATAATGCACTGATTTTACATGACAGTAAATTAAAACTTGTTTTTATTCCACAGGATAAATCCCATGATAAGGGATGTTAATAAAGTAAAGAGAGTTGAACAAGCACGACGGTGGATAGATAGTGGAGAGAATTTTAATGACGTCATTTTCACAGATGAAACTTCAGTTTCTCTCAAGAGGTTCTCAAGACTGTCCTTCCGACACCGTGCACATCTCTCACTTAAACCACGTCCGAAGCATCCGTTAAAGGTCCATGTATGGGGAGGTATATCTCGTTGGGGTGCAGGACCGATCTATATTTTTGAAGGTGCAGTACAGTAATGTTTCTTGTAAAAATTATTTACAGTCCTGTACAGTGTACGCTTGTTACTGACAATAATTTCTCATCTCTTTAGGAATCATGGATAAGACCTTCTTCCATGAAAAAATAGTAGATTGCTGTATGGTGCCATTTGTGAGAAAATGCTTTCCATCAGGACATCGATTATTCCAGGATAATGATCCCAAACATTCGGCTTCAGCAAAAATCATGGAAGAGAGAGGGATAAATTGGGAACGCACACCACCAGAGTGAGTATTGTCCTATAGTACTGTATTAACTGTTTATTGTACCAAAAAGTATGTACAGTACCGAGCAGTAATTATTCTAGTACACTTTTTACTAAAGTACAGTACTGTGACTGAATATTTTTTTTTTACTTACCTGTAGGTCACCGGACATGAATCCCATTGAAATGGTCTGGGCCCAGTTGAAGAGGTTCATCAGGTCTGATGTGAAACCAACAACTAAACAGGAACTTTTGGATGGGATAATGAAGTTTTATAGAACAGTATTGACACGTGCCCAGTGTAACAATTATAATGATCATCTCCATAGAGTCTTACCAGTTGTCATCGAAAGAAACGGTCAAGCAACTGCTATGAAGCTTATACTGTACTGTATATAATTAGTAATGTGGAGGAGGGGTTTAACTTCCTCTTTTCAGTTTGTGATCCGGACTGCTAAGTACTGTACACTGTGTCCATACTGTATGTACAGTATTGTGGTTGTGCTTTCTGTCCCTACATTATACAGTATTCTCCTAATTTATTTTATAAGCTCTTTATCTACAATAACTTTCCCTTACTGTATCTTATGTAGTGTACTTCATACTTTTCCTCTATTCCTTACACTTACTTTTACTGTACATTGCCCCCTGTTCCAAGGCGCACATTGGCATCATCACAGATTGTGCTGCAGCTGCCAGTTTCTGCTACTGCGCTTGATGTTGCCGTTTGTAATGCAGATGTTTCAAGTTTTCAGGTTCCTTTAGTTCATATACAGTACAGTAGTAGTGGCTGCAACATCCATAGTTGCAGACATACAGTAGTGGGTGCACCGTGAATTGAGAGGCAGGCTTCTACTGTACATCTACTGTATGGTTGGAGCGGCGGTCCCTTCAACATCAGGATAAGGTGAGAAAAGCATTTTTGATAATGTTAGTGCTCTGTTATCGTATTCAGACAGCTGGTGTACACCTCCATCTGGGGCACCCAAATACTGTCTTGTTTCATGTATTTTTTTTTTATCGTTATATTATGGGCTGTGGGCCTAGGGGCACTGCTTACAGTATTTCACCACCAGGCTTAATTATAATACAAATTAGTTATTAATACATTTGTTAGTCTGCTTAGTTAGGGTATATATTAATGTGGAGAAGTGGATTAGTGTGACACTGTTAGAGCAGGAAAGGGCCCTGCATGGCGTATTCTCTCTCCTACAGTACAGGGTGTGTGGGATCAAGCAGGATGAAGAACAAGAGCATCTCCGGTGAGAACCTGTGTTGTTTGTCTCTGCCTATCCTCCTTTCTTCAGGGCGTACAGTGGACCTTGCACTCTGATGCATGGTAGAGTCTGCACCTGGTATAGGTGAAACTCTGCATCTGAGGCCAAAAGTGCCAGTGATGATTTTAACTTAAAAGCCTAATCTTCTTGTGTAGTCCTCGGTCCAGTAGGGCGTATTGGTCGGCATTGAGGAAGGACTGTTCTCACGTCATCCCTTTCCTCCTAGGTACTGTACAGTATTCATGTCCGTGTCCACCTTGGAACTCCAGGACATGCCAGCGGCAGAAGAAAGAAGCGTGGGACAGTAGAGGACTATGGGGTGGAAAGCTAAAGAAGTTTCCCCCCCCTCTGTAAAAGCATGTTACTGTAGGTTAAATAAAAATTGTCATTAATTTATACAATTGGTGTTTGTACAGTATGTAATTCAGTCTTTAAGTGCGCCTGAGACCCAACATGTGCATCTGTCATTAAAAAGGTACAAAAACTCAATAACACACAGATGCAGGGGTGTATCATCCTATTGGCCAGGATTTCACTTACCAGGGGTGCACTGGCCGATGGGGATTGCCGCCCACAGTCATATACTGTACAGTATCCCTGTTAGACACACACACAGACAAAAAAATAGGCGATGGACTATAACCACCTCAGTGGACCAGGATAAATGTAAGGAGTGTGTAGAGGACCAGGGGATTAATTAGTATAAAGCAGCCATCATAGAGGTGGAGGAATCTGGACCCTCCCAACAATTACCAAGAAATCGAAAGCACAGATAGACAGGCGCTAAAGATACTAATATTTAATAAGAAGACCACAGTAAATAGTAAAATTAAACACTCAAAAAATTTATAAAAATACATATAGGATAGGAAATGCTAAAATGACATATTAATGGGATAATGAAAATAAAAATAAAAATAAAAAATAAAAAATAAAAAAATAAAAAAATATATATATATAAATAAATTGGAGAATTACTTCAACTAAGACAATAAAAAATGAATAGGAAAATAAAAGCAATACTTGTTGTAATTGCATACAATCTGCACCAAGCAGAGAATAATAAACCTGCAAGATAAATTGTAAAAATTGTTGTGACCATAAGTCATACCGAACTCCCCACTTATCTTTCACATGCAGTGGCCTCACAGTAATCCACGGAGGAGAGGGATCGGCTCCGATGCAATCACCCGTCGGTGTGCAGCATGCAGCATTATTGTTCTTCCTCCGTGTAAAGTGGTCAGTGTAGAGTAGTCAGTGACTCACTTGCCCGGCTTGCGGTCTCACGTCCCGTCCTTCTCTCTATGCGTTTCTCCGCCTTAGAAACATCGGTGTGAAAGATAAGTGGGGAGTACGGTATGACTTATGGTCACAACTGGTGACAAACCCTATAAAGCATGCATGCTTGAATGTGCACTATTCTAAAAAAAAATTTTACATTTTTATTCTCTGATATATTGAACAGAGCTGTCTGCAGCTGTGCGGTCTACTCGTATTAGGAGTGGCTTCAAATGTTATAAACAGCCAATGCTCCTATATGAACAATCTATAAGCCCAGCTCCTAAGGGCTCAATTTATATTCCAACTTTTTTTCAGAATATCACTGGACATCAACAGTCCCCCTAAAAATCCGTTGTGCCACATAGGCTGGAATACCTTTATTATGGTGTACTAATTAACATTCTCCTACAGTCTCAGATGTGTGAGAGACATTAATATATATATGTCTACACGGACCATCTAAGAGCTATGTAAACATCATCACCTTTAATGTTATTTGTGATTGTTTATATGCAAGCCACTATACACTGCCATTGTTGCTACATTTTTACAATTTATCTTGCAGGTTTATTATTCTCTGCTTGGTGCAGATTGTATGCAATTACAACAAGTATTGCTTTTATTTTCCTATTCATTTTTTATTGTCTTAGTTGAAGTAATTCTCCAGTATCCCTGTTGCCCATCACAGTGATTCCACAGCTGCCCGGCACTTACATTAGAATACAGTACAGTAGACATACAGTACTGTATACACTGAGGGACGTTTTAAATTTAGGGGTGGTCTATTTACTTTTTTTAGCCGGTCTCGTCTTTTCACTCCAAGGGGTGTATTTACTGTACTAAGCAGTGTTAGGAGACAGTGAGAAGTGATAAAAAAGTGATAAGGTGTCAGTCAATCAGCTCCCAACTGTCATTTTTCAAACACAGCCTGTGAGATGACAGTTGGGAGAACATTGGGTGGCACTTTTTCACCCATTGGAGCAAAAACACGTGATTGGCTAAAAAAAGTTTCGGAGATTACTGTACATAATTTCGCCAGGCGTAAAATTATCGCTGTATTCAATTTGAAAGCTTTTCTGCCTACCGTAGGCGGGAAGTCAATGCAATGTACAGTAAGACAGTATGTGAAAAAGTTTCGCCTACTGTATCAATAGCAGGTGGAAAAATTTGTTGAATTGGGGTGCAATGTTGCGGGAAGCCTTCAATGTCCCCTAAAGGTACTGTAAACTGCGTAACTTTTTTTTAAAAAAAAGTCAGAACACACTAAAAATTCACTTTCATTTTGGGGGCGGAAGAAAAAAAATTGGGGGGAAAAAGTGAAACTTGTAGGGGTAAATTTACTAAGATGGGAGTTCTATTTAAGAAGTTACTGTATTGTATGTTGCCCATAGCATCCAATCAGATTCTACTTAGCATTTATCTACAGTAGCACCTTCTAGAAGATACTGTACAGTAATACCTGGAATCAGATTGGTTGCTATGGGCAACATCACTTCTTAATAGCACTCCCATCTTAGTACATTTACCCCCTAATATATAAAATGTACTGAGTTTAGTAAGGGTTGGATTACAATACTGAACAAAAGTAGCGAAGACTTAAAAAAAAAAGCGCTACATGGGTATACAGTAGATCTGGGCATGTACGATGACGTACAGTATTGTAGGAAACACTCAAGCCAGGTGCAACCTTGGTATTGCAGGCGGCTGTAGTGTAATGGTAAATAATCAAACCAATACATTACGCTGCCTGTACAACCCTTTTGCGGGTTCGAAGCTTGAAAGGTTACACTTTTTATTTTTTATTATTACACAGTCAAGGTTACACTTTTTAGTCATAAAGTACTGTGGCATAGAAATACCAGAATTTCTGGATAATGTATTAGTGAAGATTTAAAACAAAATAAAATTACCGTATACAGTATATACTTTAAAGGTCTCGAACCAGCGGGACAAGAAAATGGTAGATGCAGTAGGGCTAGGCATTAGCCTCCTAGACTACTGCATCTACTGTACTGTAGTTCCTAGAGTCAGGGAATCACTACAATGTCTACCGTATTGTACTTACAACTACAGTTGTAAATACCGTATAATACAGACAACTGGGCATGCACAGTGCTATGAAACTCAATACGCCACAGTGTAGCGTGCAACTAGCAATGCGGTATACTGTATGGCATACCGTATGGAGCAACAAACTACAGTACTGTAGCTGGGCACATCTACAGTACAATAGATTGATTTTTGTACAATAGATTGATTATTAGACAGTCAAGGTTACACTTTTTATTTTTAATATTATTATTACAGTCAGTGTAATAATAATAACACACTTTCACTGTGTGTGAATCATGACCCGCTACTGTACAGTATGATATTCCATATTGTACGCCATGGCGTACAGTACATAGCCATAGCGCTACAAGGGTATGGCTATAGCGCAGCACCACTGGCAATGCATTGCAACCCCGCCACTGGGCACGCGCCAGAGATCCTATTTGTACCGTAACCCATCAGAACTGGCTATAAGTTACCACAACGCAAACTGTGCTGACATTGAAGCAATTTTGCGGTTTAAACGCGGAGTTAGTTTGTACTATAGAGACCCCTCTCTTATACACAGTCAACTATCAGTTACTAAACATATTAAATTACTAAAGTTTCCAAGTCTAGGACAGCATTTTCATTGACGCAAGTTTGCGCTCTGCATCTGCCCTACAAACTGCTGTTAGTCCACTACTGTAGCACCTTATGAAGTCATGAATTTACTATTGTGTATACTGTGCAGTAAGTCTCGGACAGTGCAGAATGGCACTAGTGTGAAAATTTAACAGTACTGTTAGCAATATAGACAACTGGGCATGCGCCATAAAATAGCGCTACTTAATGTATGGCTTGGCTCCACTGGACATGCGGCACACATTCCATTGTGATTAAAACCCGACCACTGGGCACGCGCAGACACTGACACAATTTTGCGGTTTAAACGCGCAGTCAGTTTGATATACAGAAACCAGTCTCTTTAACAGGGCCCATTGCCACTTGATGGTCATAATAAATCACTATAATGTCCACGTTCATGTCAGCGCCGGCATTGACGCAAGTTTGCGTTCTAAGGTACAGTACTGTATGTACAATAATAAAAATCCTAGTTTCGCTGTTTGACTCCCGAAGCACTGGGAAGACATGCACTCCACATGTACTGTATTGAATACTGAATATTTTAAGTGAAGATTTTAAAAATAAATTAAAAAAACATACTGTATTTTCAAGGTCTCGAACCCACGGAACAAGAAGAGGGGAGAAGCAGTGAGACTAGGCATTAGACCGCTAAGTCACACGCTTCACCCATTACTAGAGTTCTGTAGTTTGTAAAGTCTAATGTCTAAGTCTGGGACAGTGCCGACAGTATTTACATTTACGCAAACACAGTATGATTTCAACTGCACAGTCAGTGGATAATACAGAGCTTAATGATTTCAAACTGGATTAGACATTCTTCTACCGCTTTATTATACCGTACATTCCTGATTCCATGTGGAAAACGCTGTAATACTGTATAGTGTACCGAATCACCGCTTCTGTCAAACAATCATCGGGCGGTGATACAGAACATACTGTACGGTACATTGGAAATCACACGCATGCGCTATGTAGTTTAGGAAAAGTGACACCTGGTGGGCAAAATGTTGTATTACACGTAATGAAATCACACGCATGCGCTATGTAGTTTAGGAAAAGTGACACCTGGTGGGCAAAATGTTGTATTACACGTAATGAAATCACACGCATGCGCTATGTAGTTTAGGAAATGTGACATCTGGTGGGCAAAATGTTGTATTACACGTAATGACTTTTTTCACTACTAAACTTTCTTTGTGGCGCGACTCATGGCATGGTGTGTGGCGCGCCATGCGTGGTGTGAGAGATAGCGCTGTGATGCCACGTTATAGCTGGGCACATCAGTAAAAAGGTAGTTATGTACAAAATAATAAACTAAAAGAAAGGTAACATATCAAATCAAAAGCAACATTTAAACTCGTCTCATCAAGTATTCTGTAAATTAACATTTGTTAGAATGAGAAGCATACTATTATTGTTCATGCTACATTAATGAGCCCATGACAAAACTTTTTATTCAGAATTAAAGACTGCTAAGTAACAACAGTCTGGTCTGACCAAATCAAGGGATGATTGTTTATTGTTGCTAATACTTGGCAGCTCTTTTCTGCCTGGGCAGTGCTGCGGGTACTCTGACTATAATTCATGGAACTGTACAAAATTGCAATGTACATTAGCATTTCTATACAATCTGAACCCGACAAATATATCTCTAAGATTGATGATTATTATATATGTCAGCAGGAATTATTATTCTGTTCTCTCCTTTGCTTTGCAAATTATTCAAGAGTATAACAATTATACTACAAAGAAATAAATGTTCATCACAATTTTTCTTTTGAATTACATTATACTTCAGTATATTGTAAGGTCACACAATAAATCTATATCTTAGCAAGTGAGCATCATTCAAGTTGTTTAATGTATAAAGGAAGACAGGTATATATATTAGAGATGTACACAGACCCCTGTGTCTTGGTTCTAAATCTTCATCATGTTTTGATTTTGATTTTGGCAAAGCACCCTCAATTTTTTTTGTTTTTAGATCTGGATTTCTTTGAAAATTGATAAACACAGATAAACCAATGTAATTTGGACAACAAGTGCAAGATGGTGGAGAAAGTGTAATTCAAGCTGCCTAGTAATCCCACATATATAGAAGTGTCACCCCACACTATACATAAAAAGAACCACAAATACATTTTACCACTGGGTCCATTGGTGCAGATTATCTCACCCCTATATGGTTAGAGTTATAATTTGATCCACTTCCCTATAATGTTTGTAGATCTAGAAATTCCAGTATTACCAGATACTGTACTTCAAAAAAACTAATACCACAAAAACATATCATAGTGCACTTCGGTCAATATAATGTTAATGTTTCTAGGTTCGTAATATAAGTACCCGAAATGTGGTCTATAAATTATAGTAGACAAAATTGCATTGTGTTGAGGGGACCACACCCCATACTCATATTGGTCTTCCAATCCACCTATGACTGTAGTCCACCTAAAAACCTTCAGTACATGTGTAAAAGATGGATTGACAAACTCCAATAGTGTAACACATAATGGAACAAAACAAAAAGACTGATAAAAATATATATCAAATGGACTCTCACCAGATATGTCTATGGATATAGAGTAGACATAAGGGCAATGGTAACAATAAAAAGCAAGGCATCCCTGAATAATTACATCCACCAGCCAGGTAAAGTCCAAAGTATCCCTGCTTCTTTATCATTTCCAAAGCATTTTGATACTCTCCAGATATCTTCCTGAAGGCTTAAGGAGGTAGTGTACTGGGGACAATATTTATACCCTCTAAATCCCCATCCTTTCCTCAGAAGAATGTTTGCTTGTTTGTTTGTTTCTCTGTCCATTTGTTGGTGAATATCTTCCACAGCTCTCAAGGTAAAGCTGACAAATTTTACATAGCTATTTAGTATAAAAAAGTGAGCTATTAGACCACATTGTGACAAAGCAACATATCTTATACTGTATATAAAATTAATTGGTCTGTTTGCTTGTTTGTCCATCTTTTTATGCACTGGGATACCCCTGCACTGATTGGGATGAAACCATTGTTAGGTAGTCTAGTTGGATCCTGGCTAGATTTTAGGAGGGTTACGGTCCTAGTTGGACATCCCTTTGGTGTACGCTGGGTAGAACTTTGATCTGGAGATCCTGTTCTAAAACTTCCACTGGATGGATTTGGACGAAAACTTCAGAGAGTGGTAACATATTATCCCAGAAGACAGCATACACTGTTGGTGTACGCTGGGCACAACTTTGAACCAGGGAGCCTGTTCTGGGACTTCCACTGGATCTATTTGGATTCAAAATTCAGAGGGGTGTCAATTAGTCTGGGATGCCTAATGGAGTTGTTGGGGTCCTGGTCAGACAGCATAGTGCACTGGCAGAACTTTGACCCAGGGAGCCTATTCTGGGCCTTACATTGGATGGATTTGGACAACACCACATAAAAAGACTTAATAACTTGAATGTTTGATTAATGTGAGAATAGATATTAAGAATATATATTAATTCATACTGAGTTGTACCTGTGTGGGATATTATATGAATCCTCAATAGCATGACATGAATACATTTGAGTAGCACAGTAAAAATCCATGTAGTTGATAAAGAATATTATAAGAATGATGATATTACAAAGGTGATAGTGCCCAGATAGTGCCCAGTTATGCAGTTACCTAAGAGAAGCTGATTGGATGCATTCAAAGGGCTAGACTACAAAATACCCATCTCTTCCTTAGTGAGGGAATAACATACTATTAAACTCTCTGGCCATAATGTATGAAACTAAGACATAACAGTGTGTGATTACTTATAAGCAATTAGCTGTAATAAGTGATTTACAGAAACTGGACAACACAGTCAATGGTTGTTTTGTTGAACATATATTTTAATACACTTTACTATTTCTCATTCCTTTTTTCATGTTCTTTCATTTTATAGTTCACCTATTTTAGCTTATTAATATTTAATACATACCAATAAAGTTTATAACTTTTAAATTATATTTTTGTGGTTGTAAGTGCACCCTCGAAACTACTTACCTTTATCTTATTTTTGTGATATATATATATATATATATATATACAACAGTCTATTTGGAGCACTGGCAGTGACAAAGATGCCTACAGTCATCTACTCCATCTACCTACTAGAACTCAAATCTAATGGCATCTAAAAAGCGTCCTTTGTAGAGCAACTACAGTTAGCACCCTCAGCATACTCTCTTCTGTTGGGTATGATTCTGATATGCAATCAGAAGTGTTTCTAGGTAGGAGGGGGCCCGTGTGCAGTCTCCCTCATGGGCCCCCTTCTCTACGTCAGGCAGCCGTCAGCACACAGAGCAGTGCGCGGCCTTCGCCGCACTTATAGACTCTGGGCACTAGAGTGTGCCCAGAGTCTATAGCACATGTGCAGGTCACCAGGAAAATGGCCGTGGCCATTTTCCCTGTACTGCACATGTGCAAATGATGGGAAAATGACCGAGGTGGCCATTTTCCAGTCATATTTTACAGCGCAGACACTGATGCTGACAATGGACTCCGGAGAGGTAGGTATAACATGGGTGCAGATTGTGCTGGGTTGCGGGCTACCCCTGCACCCAGGGGCCTGTGTGCCACGCACACCCTGCACCCATTATAAATACACCCCTGTATGCAATCCAAATCACAAGATCCGAGAATTCCATGAAAATTATGTATTGCCTCGCTTTCAGATCTGAACTTGGCAGGCAGACACGTGCTGGGACTCGCTTCTTTTGAGAAACCACAAATCCAGGTGTGTTCAGTTTTCTGCAAAACTGACCCACTAAACTCTAACATATATATAAATAGTACACCTGTAAATAACAATATTATTAACTATTTAAATACTTTTACCCATGTTCCTAAAATGTGGAAGAGCCCTGGGCTGGTTGTCCCTCAGTATTGGAGACCCCATTTTTATGGGGCCCCAATTTTTTAGTGTTAACACTCCTCCCCTTCCTGGCTGTTTCAGTTCAAATCTGGTTATTGGGAAGTAGGGGGAATATCATGCCAATTTTCCACACTATTTTCCAAAGTTAACCCAGGCTCAGAGATCTGGGGCTGGTTATTGACTTGGGGTAGGGGACCCCATGCTTTAAAATAAAAAGTCTTCTGTTTTTAGTTATTTATTTATTATCTTTTTTACTAGGCTCTTACTCTGATTTGAATTGTGTGTATTGGCCTCAGATGTGTGATTTGCTGTTTGAAGTAAGTTTGAGGGTAATTTAGTTCTCTGTTAGACTGTACTCTGGCAGCAATCACCTGTAGTTGCCTGTAGCCAATGATTTGCTGTTTGGTGGTTTGTGTTGGTAATATTTTATAACTCTCTACTAGGCATTAACTTTTAGGCTATTCATTCTTGATTAATGAAAATATTCAATAGGGTTGTATAGTTTATTAAACTGCCACCATGTCCACTAATGTGGTGCCACTATGTTTCATAGATGTGCTATATTCTTTTAAACTGCCATTTGTTTGTGCCGCTTTTCTGTCACTTAGTTTTGCCAGCCAGCTCAGTGCAGCCTTTGGCCAGTATTAGTAAAAACAATATTGTGAGATCTGAGGTAGTCAAAGTTGACTGTTATTGATATTGATAATACCGTAGGAACAAAGCAGATGTAAATTACATAATTTGGGCTGTTTTTATTAATGCTGACAAAAATCCAAACCAAGACACAGGGCTCTGCGCATATCTCTAATATAGATAGGTAGATAGATAGATAGATAGATAGATAGATAGATAGATAGATAGATAGATAGATAGATAGATAGAAAGATGGACTTCATGTAGTCAAGCACCCACTCTAATAATGATGAATGTGTAGGTGCGCCATAAGATAAATGCACTGTGGAAGCTGAACACATTGCCCTATAATTAAAAAATTCAAAAGAAAGGTAATCTACCAACAATATAGCATTATAGTTAATACTTTTCTCAAGTTACAGGGAAATTAACTCTCAAAAAGGTTTATATATAGATTGAAAGATTGTTCAGTTTTCAATCACAAAAAAATAAGTCCTATTGCACTACATTATAAGTTGTTAAGTTGCTGTTTAGAGCCCCAAGTTGATCATGGGGCCCCGCAGCCAGCAGCCACCTTGCGGCACCTGCAGCTTCTGGCCTACAGTACTACAAGATAATTTTCATGTACTTCCTGCTCTCTCTTTCCTTGTTCTCCTTCCTGAGAAGTGTAAACATAATAATGACTAGATCTCACCAGTGCTGGCAGGAAGAAGGAGTTATATATGAAGGCAGACAGACAGGAGTTGTGCTTTCTAAGTCACCTAGAGGATTACAGACTTTTAGTATGACATGGAGTGCACATTTTAAAATCTGGTGATTGGCTGACAGTCAGGAATGACAAGGCATAAAATGGTGCTTGTTGCTATTAGGCGTACAGTGACTCACATGGCGAATGCTCATTCTATTGTATGCTTTATTCCGCTGTTATACACGTATAATGTAAGATCATGCTTTATTTACAGTACCAAAGGGTGAATGCTGTAAATTATAAGATACAGATCTTCAGCAGTAAATATAATTATCTAGCTAGAGCTATCTGTTTTAGTGCAAGGCCCATCATTTATCTAAATATTATTTTACATCTCTGTATTATATTAATGAATATAGTCATGTGGAATTCCTTTTTTTTGCAACCTACCATAGATTTCCTTGGTTCTGCTATCACTGTTTACTAAATTCTAATTGTTGTTGACATTGAAGTGAGTAAATTCAGTTAATTGGTCATTTTAATGCAGTATTCTAATAACATTTGGAATATTTTACATGCCAATATTATCCAAAACAGTAGTTCATTAGTCATTAAAATAAAAACCTTGCATTTTAATATAACAATATATCTTTATCTACATTCTGTGGCTGTAGAATAAAGTGTTAATGTAATCCATCAGGAGACATTTGGGGAAAAAAATAATGAGTGCTTTCTCTGTGTGCACACTCTCAATTTCTATCCGTATTGGAAAAGTGGGAACGCAAATTGAGTAATCAATCTGTGATTAATCTTTTTACAGATAAACATAAACACATGACCAAGCTAAAATGTGACAGTTTAACATAAACAAAAACTATAATAACAGAATTTACCAACTAGAGGTGAAATTTGCTGAGCATAAAATATTAGAATGTTCCTATATAACTTATCAGGGCCGTAACTAGGGTAGTGCGGGCTGTGCCATGGCACTGGGCCATCCTTTCTCAAATGCTGTAGTGGTACTGTCAGGAGACAACTTTAAAATATTTTTTTATGGTGTCATTGAAAAACATACTTTCTTAACCGATCTGTCATACATCAAAACATCATTTAGCCCAAGTGAGTCAAGTTGTTGTGTCATACTATATAATGGAAGGTATATTTTAATGTAACCATATACCATAGACTCTCTAGTACACTTATCATTAAAGTTATGATGGATTTCTTAATTTCTAGGTGTCAAGGAGAAGTGCTTACATCTTAGTAATAACTAGGGGTGAGCGGGTTCGGATTTCTGAAATCCGAACAACCCCGAGCCCCCCCGATCCGAGTCCGATCCGAGTCAGGCTCGACTTTTCCCGCCTGACTCGGATCTGAAATCGAGGCAAAACGTCATCATCCCGCCTTCCGAGTCTCGCGGGTTTTGGATCATATATAAGGTACCCGCGTCGGCGCCATTTTCTCACTCGGCTGTGGACAGTGAAGAGGGAGGGTGGGAGTTAGGGCTGTGTAGTGTAGTGTAGTGTAGTGCTGCTGTTGTCCACTACTTCAAAGTCCATAGGGGCTGGCTGTGTTGTGCTGTGCTGCTGTTGTTAATAGGGGCTGTGTCCACTACTTCAAAGTCCATAGGGGCTGGCTGGACTGTGTTGTGCAGTCAGTTCTCCATAGGGGCTGTGTCCACTCCAAAGTCCTGTGCAGTGTCCCAGTCCTAAAGGAGTGCTGTAGTGTTGTCCAGGGGGTGCTCTGTCCATCAGGGGTGCTCCCCCCAAGTGCTAAAAAAATAATATATTTTCTGTGTTTGTGAATTGTGTGCGCAGTAGCCGCAAGTGCATCAACAAAGTAGTGCCAAGCGTGCGCCTGTGTCATAAGTAAAGGGCCGGCTGGCTTGACCGTTAAAGGGTGCTGTAACCCCCGAAAGTACACTCCAGTCCAAACCAAAAAAAAATTATTTTCTGTGTTTGTGAATTGTGTGCGCAGTAGCCGCACGTGCATCAACAAAGTAGTGCCAAGCGTGCGCCTGTGTCATAAGTAAAGGGCCGGCTGGCTTGACCGTTAAGGGTGCTGTAACCCCCGAAAGTACACTCCAGTCCAAACCAAAAAAAAAATAATTTTCTGTGTTTGTGAATTGTGTGCGCAGTAGCCGCACGTGCATCAACAAAGTAGTGCCAAGCGTGCGCCTGTGTCATAAGTAAAGGGCCGGCTGGCTTGACCGTTAAGGGTGCTGTAACCCCCGAAAGTACACTCCAGTCCAAACCAAAAAAAAAATTATTTTCTGTGTTTGTGAATTGTGTGCACAGTAGCCGCACGTGCATCAACAAAGTAGTGCCAAGCGTGCGCCTGTGTCATAAGTAAAGGGCCGGCTGGCTTGACCGTTAAGGGTGCTGTAACCCCCGAAAGTACACTCCAGTCCAAACCAAAAAAAAAATTATTTTCTGTGTTTGTGAATTGTGTGCGCAGTAGCCGCACGTGCATCAACAAAGTAGTGGCAAGCGTGCGCCTGTGTCATAAGTAAAGGGCCGGCTGGCTTGACCGTTAAAGGGTGCTGTAACCCCCAAAGTACACTCCAGTCCAAACCAAAAAAAAAATTATTTTCTGTGTTTGTGAATTGTGTGCGCAGTAGCCGCACGTGCATCAACAAAGTAGTGCCAAGCGTGCGCCTGTGTCATAAGTAAAGGGCCGGCTGGCTTGACCGTTAAGGGTGCTGTAACCCCCGAAAGTACACTCCAGTCCAAACCAAAAAAAAAATTATTTTCTGTGTTTGTGAATTGTGTGCGCAGTAGCCGCACGTGCATCAACAAAGTAGTGCCAAGCGTGCGCCTGTGTCATAAGTAAAGGGCCGGCTGGCTTGACCGTTAAGGGTACTGTAACCCCCGAAAGTACACTCCAGTCCAAACCAAAAAAAAAATTATTTTCTGTGTTTGTGAATTGTGTGCGCAGTAGCCGCACGTGCATCAACAAAGTAGTGCCAAGCGTGCGCCTGTGTCATAAGTAAAGGGCCGGCTGGCTTGACCGTTAAGGGTGCTGTAACCCCCGAAAGTACACTCCAGTCCAAACCTAAAAAAAAATTATTTTCTGTGTTTTTGAATTGTGTGCGCAGTAGCCGCACGTGCATCAACAAAGTAGTGCCAAGCGTGCGCCTGTGTCATAAGTAAAGGGCCGGCTGGCTTGACCGTTAAAGGGTGCTGTAACCCCCGAAAGTACACTCCAGTCCAAACCAAAAAAAAATTATTTTCTGTGTTTGTGAATTGTGTGCGCAGTAGCCGCACGTGCATCAACAAAGTAGTGCCAAGCGTGCGCCTGTGTCATAAGTAAAGGGCTGGCTGGCTTGACCGTTAAGGGTGCTGTAACCCCCGAAAGTACACTCCAGTCCAAACCTAAAAAAAAATTATTTTCTGTGTTTGTGAATTGTGTGCGCAGTAGCCGCACGTGCATCAACAAAGTAGTGCCAAGCGTGCGCCTGTGTCATAAGTAAAGGGCCGGCTGGCTTGACCGTTAAGGGTGCTGTAACCCCCGAAAGTACACTCCAGTCCAAACCAAAAAAAAAATTATTTTCTGTGTTTGTGAATTGTGTGCACTGTGGCTGCACGTGCATCAACAATGGAGCAGCGCCAAGCGTGCGCCTGTGTCCCATAAGTAAAGAGCCGGCTGGCTCATTTCTTAAAGGGTGGTGTAACCCACAAAGTGCACTACTCTCCAGCAAAAATAAAATAATATTTTCTGTGTTTGTGTGCGCTTTAGCCGCACGTATATATATCAATATAACATAAATGGAGGACCAAACATTCTCCGATAAAAATAAAATAGGGAAAGATCAAGAACCTCTTCCTCCTAGTGCTGTTGCTGCTGCTGGGAGTTGTTCATCATCCCAGAGAGGAAGTAGGAACATCACTACTTTTACTAAACAATTGACCCTCCAACAGTCCCTAGCGATGAGGATGAAGTACGACAGCAGTCATCCTGAAGCAAAACGTATAACTGAGGCCTTGACTGCTATGTTGGTGTTAGACGTGCGTCCGGTATCCGACATTAGTGCAGTGGGATTTAGACAATTGATGGAGGTAGTGTGTCCTCGGTTCCAAATCCCGTCTAGATTCCACCTGCATCCTCAAAGCAGCAGCGACAAGCGTGCGTCTGTCTGTTAAAGGGTGGTGACACCCTCAAAGTGTGCTACACAAACAATTAAAATATTGTTCTTTTTTTTTCTGTCTTTGTGAATTGTGTGGGCTGTAGCCGCACCTGCATCCTTAAAGCAGCAGCGACAAGCGTGCGTCTGTCTGTTAAAGGGTGGTGACACCCTCAAAGTGTGCTACACAAACAATTAAAATATTGTTCTTTTTCTGTCTTTGTGAATTGTGTGGGCTGTAGCCGCACCTGCATCCTTAAAGCAGCAGCGACAAGCGTGCGTCTGTCTGTTAAAGGGTGGTGACACCCTCAAAGTGTGCTACACAAACAATTAAAATATTGTTCTTTTTTCTGTCTTTGTGAATTGTGTGGGCTGTAGCCGCACCTGCATCCTTAAAGCAGCAGCGACAAGCGTGCGTCTGTCTGTTAAAGGGTGGTGACACCCTCAAAGTGTGCTACACAAACAATTAAAATATTGTTCTTTTTTTTTTGGTCTTTGTGAAATGTGTGGGCTGTAGCCGCACCTGCATCCTTAAAGCAGCAGCGACAAGCGTGCGTCTGTCTGTTAAAGGGTGGTGACACCCTCAAAGTGTTCTACACAAACAATTAAAATATTGTTCTTTTTTTTTCGGTCTTTGTGAAATGTGTGGGCTGTAGCCGCACCTGCATCCTTAAAGCAGCAGCGACAAGCGTGCGTCTGTCTGTTAAAGGGTGGTGTAACTCTCAAAGTGTTCCAAAAAATAAAAAACTATTTTTTTAATGTGTTTGTGACTTGTGTGCGATGTAGCCACAATTGCATCCTCAAAGCAGCAGCGACAAGCGTGCGTCTGTCTGTTAAAGGGTGGTGACACCCTCAAAGTGTGCTACACAAACAATTAAAATATTGTTCTTTTTTTTTTGGTCTTTGTGAAATGTGTGGGCTGTAGCCGCACCTGCATCCTTAAAGCAGCAGCGACAAGCGTGCGTCTGTCTGTTAAAGGGTGGTGTAACTCTCAAAGTGCTCCAAAAAATAAAAAACTATTTTTTTAATGTGTTTGTGACTTGTGTGCGATGTAGCCGCACCTGCATCCTTAAAGCAGCAGCGACAAGCGTGCGTCTGTCTGTTAAAGGGTGGTGACACCCTCAAAGTGTGCTACACAAACAATAAAAATATTCTTCTTCTTTTTTCTGTCTATGTGAATTGTGTGGGCTGTAGCCGCACCTGCATCCTTAAAGCAGCAGCGACAAGCGTGCGTCTGTCTGTTAAAGGGTGGTGACACCCTCAAAGTGTTCTACACAAACAATTAAAATATTGTTCTTTTTTTTTTCGGTCTTTGTGAAATGTGTGGGCTGTAGCCGCACCTGCATCCTTAAAGCTGCAGCGACAAGCGTGCGTCTGTCTGTTAAAGGGTGGTGTAACTCTCAAAGTGTTCCAAAAAATAAAAAACTATTTTTTTAATGTGTTTGTGACTTGTGTGCGATGTAGCCACACTTGCATCCTCAAAGCAGCAGCGACAAGCGTGCGTCTGTCTGTTAAAGGGTGGTGACACCCTCAAAGTGTGCTACAGAAACAATTAAAATATTGTTCTTTTTTTTTCTGTCTATGTGAATTGTGTGGGCTGTAGCCGCACCTGCATCCTTAAAGCAGCAGCGACAAGCGTGCGTCTGTCTGTTAAAGGGTGGTGACACCTCAAAGTGTTCTACACAAACAATTAAAATATTGTTCTTTTTTTTCGGTCTTTGTGAAATGTGTGGGCTGTAGCCGCACCTGCATCCTTAAAGCAGCAGTGACAAGCGTGCGTCTGTCTGTTAAAGGGTGGTGACACCTCAAAGTGTTCTACACAAACAATTAAAATATTCTTCTTCTTTTTTCTGTCTTTGTGAATTGTGTGGGCTGTAGCCGCACTTGCATCCTCAAAGCAGCAGCGACAAGCGTGCGTCTGTCTGTTAAAGGGTGGTGTAACCCTCAAAGTGTGCTCCACAAACAATAAAAATATTCTTTTTTTTTTCTGTCTTTGTGAATTGTGTGGGCTGTAGCCGCACTTGAATCCTCAAAGCAGCAGTGACAAGCGTGCGTCTGTCTGTTAAAGGATTACATCGGTGACAGCATCCAAGTAGGCATGTCAGACAGTCCGTACCTGTACTGGCAGTAAAAAGAAGCAATTTGGAGGTCCCTGTACAAACTGGCTCTATTTTACCTGAGTTGCCCACCCTCCAGTGTGTACTCCGAAAGAGTGTTTAGTGCAGCCGGGAACCTTGTCAGCGAAAGGCATAGGAGGTTGCTTCCACAAAATGTGGAGAAGATGATGTTCATAAAATGAATTATCAACTCTTCCAGGGAGACCAGCCTCCAGAACGTACAGAGGGACCTGTGGTTCCAGCAGGGACGAATTAATACTCTGTGAGGATGAGGATGTACACACTGAAGAGGGTGAGGAATCGGTGGATGAGGAGGATGAGGATGACATCTTGCCTCCGTAGAGACAGTTTGTGCAGGGACACATTAATTGCCAGCTTGTTTTGTGGGGGCCCAAACGAACCAATCATTTCAGCCACAGTTGTGTGGCAGACCCTGGCGCTGAAATGATTGATTTGTTAAAGTGTGCATGTCCTGTTTATACAACATAAGGGTGGGTGGGAGGGCCCAAGGACATATCCATCTTGCACTTCTTTTTTTTCTTTGCATTATGTACAGTTTGGGGCCTAGTTTTTCTAACTGCCATCCTGTCTGCCACTGCAGTGTCACTCCTAGATGGGTCACGTGTTTGTGCCGCCCACTCGTGTCGCTTAGCATAGTCATCCAGCTACCTCGGTGCAACCTTTTGGACATGAAAACACTATTGTGAGGTGTGAGGTGTTCAGAATAGACTGGAAATGAGTGGAAATTAAGGTTATTGAGGTTAATAATAGCATAGGAGCAGAGAAACCAACAAATTCTGTGATTTTAGCTGTTTTTATGCTTTTTTTAAAAAAAATACAGATCCAAAACACAAAACCCAGAACCCAAAACACGGAAGGGTGGTTTTGGCAAAACCAATCCAGATCCAAAACACGAAGAAAGATCCAGATCCAAAACCAAAACACAAAACACGAAAAGTGGCCGGTGCACACCCCTAGTAATAACAAATGAATAATTAAATTAAACAGCTGGCTCACTTTAGTAAATATTTTATAATTAGTAGAGATGTGCGCAGATTCCTCTGTTTTGGTTCTAAATCATTGTCATGTTTTGGTTTTGGCAAAACCACCCTGAAATGTTTTGGTTCGGATTCAGTTTTCTGTAAAAATTTATAAAAACAGCTAAGATTATGTAACTTGGACCTGTTGTTGTTCCTTTAGTATTATTAACATCAATAACATTAATTTCTAAGCATTTTCAGTCAATTTTAACTACCTCACAACACCAGAAATAACTAGGGAGGGACTTGAATGCAATCCAAAACACGCCAGATCCAGTTTTTATATCCGAGTTTGGAATTTGTGAAAAGACCCAAGTCTGGACTTGGTTCTACTCAGAACCCCAAGTGATTCCAGATTGGGACTCGATTCGACTTGGAACCCCTAATTTTGGTTGTGTTTGGTTTTCTCAAAAACCAAACCACTTATCTATAATAAATAGTGGAAGTTGTAATTATGGACATACAGATGTGTCCTTACACATCTTTTCTGCAGTCATGCCAAACAGCCCCTCTCGGAGCACCAGGTCCCGTGAGACTCTGCTAGCACTAGGCGTCTTTTGATGTTTATTTTGATATGCAACACTTGTATATATGTGTGTGACTGAGTCTCTGAATCTGTATACGAAGTACTACAATGTAGCAGCTGCAGATTTTTTAATTCCAAGTTCTATTGTGCTTCACATACTGACTCAGGTGCACACAGATATACAAGTGCTGCATATCAAATTCATCAGCACAATCTGCTGGTGCACCCTGGTCTGCATTTAAGATGCATTTTTTGCAAAGACGCCCGATGCTAGCAGAGCAGCACGGGATCTGGTGACTCACTCACCCCAGGCAAGTTGTGCTGTTTCGTGTATTGGACACATCTGTACTGTAGGTCCCTTCTGAGAACTTATTCCTAGATTACAGTAAATCTCAGAGTGGGTGGAATTTAGGGTTTGCTTTTGAATTTGAATATATCTTTATGGAATAGTTAGAGCAGAGGTTCCCAAATGCAGTCCTCAAGGCTCCCCAACTGTTCAGGTTTTAGATAAATCCATGGTTAACCACAGATGACTTAAGTAGTACCTCAGTCAATTTTATTTAACCACCTGTTCTCAACTATGAATATCTCTAAAACCTGAAATGTTGGGGTGCCTCGAGGACTGCATTTGGGGTTGTATGCTGAGTTAGTTTAGGGTGTGGCTTACAGATGTTCTGCCGGAGTAAGTTATAGTAATACCTACTGAAGAGTTTACGTTTTATATATGGGTAATGCAGAAGGACACATTTATTTTATACCAGCGTATATATTTGAATATAGATGCACCAAAACTGATGGCCCAAAATAATTGATTTTATCATGAACCTTTATACTCTAACTCAACACTCTATACTTTATAGTTTAGCAGATAGGTTCAAAGGTAACTATCTGAGATAGTATGAAAATTTCATTTTTGGATTAATACTGGCTACATCTGTAATTAATTTATAGGGATGAAGTTTCAATCCCGGCAGTCAGGATACCAGTGCTCAGAATTCTGGGTCTGGAACCCCAACACCAGTCAGAATCCTGGTTATGGCATCCCTTGGTAAGTAGTGGGGTTAGGAGGGTTATAGGGGTTAGGATTAGGCACTAGGGTGGAGGGTTACTGTAGGTTTAGGCTAGTGGGGGAGGTTAGGTTAGGCACTAGGTGGGAGGGTTAGGATTAGGCTGCTGGGAGGGTTAAGATACTTACCAACTGGGATCCTGACCACCGGGATCCCAAGCTTTTGCATCACGTACCCAAACCCTTTTATAGTTACATTCATTATCTTGGAATCAGTATGAATTACCACAGGACCCAAGTCAGTATTAACTAACCTAACCTCCCCCCTTAACCTTAACCCTAACCCTCCTTAGGGGTGCCTAACTCTAACCTTCCCCCCAGTGCCTAACCCTAATCCCCCCTCTAAGTGCCTAAACCTAACCCCCCTTCCCTGCCACCTAAACCTAAGTCCCCCCCTGGGGTGTGCCTAACCCTAAGTCCCCCCCAGGGGGTGCCTAACCCTAAGTCCCCCCTGGGGGTGCCTAACCCTAAGTCCCCCTGGTGGTGCCTAACCCTAACCCTCCCTTCCCCTAGCCTAAACAAAACCTCCCAGGGGGGTGCCTAACCCTAAGTCCCCCTCGGGAGCCCTAAACCTAACCCTCCCCCCCATGGCTGTCCGCAGCAGCGCCCGACATTTCTTTGATCGGGATGCCGGGCACCAGTCTCCTGGCAATGGTAAAATGACAGGCGTCTACATTTAGATGCCTGTCATTTAACCCTCACTGGGATAAAGCAGTCGGGAAGCCGGCTGTCGGGATTACGTCCGCCAGCTTTCCCGACTGCATAACATTATCTTTGGCTGTTCCTATTTGATTATTTTTTCCCTTTTGTTTATTGGATGGTTGTTTATAATGAATTGCACCACCTAATTTAGATTGCCATGTACTATGGTACAGTGGATGAATAATAATAAATAAAACATTTGTTCTTCTTAAAAATAAGTGATGACATCTCATAACCACACTGAACCCAGCAGTCCTCAATGTCCCCGATCAGTTATTTTTACAACTCTTCTGTGATCCCACAGCCCAATATTGCAGAATTAAATTTATACCCTATTCAGGTTCTAATTTTCATTATTTCTGGCAGGGCAAATGCAGAAGCTTTAGCTCTTGAAAGTGATAAATTGATGAACCGTACACTAACTTTAAAGAAACCATGGTTCACATTAATTTTGTTGAATCCAAAGATTTCAGCCTTTTTGAAAGTATATTCAATGAAATCCTGAATTTAGTTGAAAATTAATAAAAACCATTCAAAATCCACCTAAAATTTAATTAAGTAAAGAGGTGTGTGCATTATAGTCACAGCATAATGTTAATAAAATTACAATTGACTCCATTCAGAACTTTAGCAAACAGTGAAATTAATTATTGTATATCTAAAGAATAATGTGTCACGGTTAATATTGACACTTGCTACACTCGTATGAATTTAAATGCCAAATCACCTTTCTAATACCATTTAAAAATCACACCATGTACACCCTGTTTATGCCTTCATGGGAGAAATCTACATTTTCTGGCACAGACTGTTTTTTTTCCTTTTGACTCTCCATATATCACACAAGCTCTGTACTATTCATAGAAACACTTCTGGCAAATAATCTATACCATCTGGCCAGAAGTAATATCATTATATGCATTCCTTAAATAAATCTAAGAAACAAGACTTAACAGCAGCTTTACAAGAATGTAGATCGATTTATTCATTTGCTTGCAACCTTCTTCAAAATCTAAGCAATTACAATGCCACCTACCCCATGAAAAAGCATATCAGAGATAATTACCTTCTATGACCACTTCACCATATGCTCCTTGTTGTATAGTTTATTTATCCAATTGCTTTACAGCAGTGGTCAGGGAACAGGGGTAAATTACCCCACATGGGGTAAAAATGAAATTCCTGGGGGTAATGGACGGACAGCCGAGCATGCATAAGAATCATTTTATAATATAGAATAATTCATATGCATGCCCAGCTGTGCCGCAGGGAGGCTCTAAGCCGAATGCCCGCTGAGATGTGTATTACCAGCGGGCGCCTGGCTCCTTCCCTGCAGCACCGCGTTAGCTGGAGGCTGGAGTTCTCTTCTGAACTCCAGCTTCTGTCTCTCTCCATGCGTACTTTGGGAAAGATGTCATGACGTCTCTCGCATAGTTCCGAGTAGCAGCCGGGTGGACAGGACGGCGGTGGATGCAGGAGCAGGGATTAAGGTAAGTGTTTTTTTGTACAAGCGGCACTACAGGGGCATTATAAGGGGTAACTACTACAGGGGCATAACTATGGGGGCACTACTACAGGGGCATTATATGGGGGCACTACTACAGGGGCATTATATGGGGACACTACTATATGATCACTTCCTTTCAAATCAAGGGGGTAACATTGGCGTATCTAAATATATTTTGGGGTAAAAGGTAAAAAACTTCCCTGACCCCTGCTTTACAGTATTTCCCCAATAAAATAGGTGTCATAAAATTACTACACCAATTCCACAAAAATATAATTTGATTTATTTTCTCTAAATGTAGCCTTAAACTATAAGTAGCAGTCTGCACTAAGATGTAAACCAGCAACTTGAATTTATTTTTAAATATAAGTCTTATCATGTGATCTGTATATATGCATAATTATAAATGCATCCTGGTGTCGCCAGTGCCATGCCAGCACTTCAGAAGCCCTGGGTGCCCCCCCCCATTCAATACTGCAAGAGTGGCTTATATTGTTATAGGCAGGGCGAAATCATCATGAAACAGAACCTTATATTTCAATATGGCTATCTTTTTTTATATTTTATTAGCCCTCCAATCTGTTTACTTTTCATTAAATGTCTTTGGAAATTTTGTGACTTTCTGCAGTTGCTAGTGGTTCAGTTGCTTCTTGTCTCTTGGGATCTTTGTGGATGAGCAAAAGTACTTTTCATGTTCAGATAATATTAATACTTCTACCACCAGACACAGCACTAAGAGTCTCACATAGAGTTACACACTAGTTTGCCATATATACATGCTGAAAAGTAACTGCAGAACTTCACCTGCATTCAGGGTTGGCTCCATCTATGCAACCACATCAGCCCTATCAGGTACTATAATTAGTGTAATGGATCCAACTGAAATGAGATCTCTGCATAGCATACAATTTCACCTACAGAATGCAACATACTCTTAGAACACTTAGTTTACATGTGCCTACCCAGTTGCTGCCCAGCTAGACCCATTCAGCTACAATTGGGGGTGCTTATATATTTAATCACGTAATTCAAGGGCTGAACATTCAGACTTTCTGCTAGTGGTTCTCCAAGCATTATAAGGGGTATATTTACTAAAATTAGAGTTTTTAGAAGTGGAGATATAGCCCATACAAAACAATCAAATTCTACCTAACATTTAACTAGCACCTTCTATAAGATAATAGCTAGAATATGATTGGTTGCTATGGGCAACATCTCCACTTCTAAAAGATCTCACTTTAGAAAATGTACCCCTTAGACTCAATTTCCTATGCATCTATGCTGGTGATAATTGAGTCTGACCAGTGAGCTCATCGTGTGTTACTGAAAATATTGCCCTGTTGTTTGCCAGACTGTCTTTGGTTTCAGCTTTTATCTCCTGCCTGACCCATAGCTTGTTATTGGACTTACTCTTTCCTGTTGCCTACCCTGGTCACATAATGTTTATTTAGACTTCTCCTTGCCAGCTGCCTGCCTTGACCCCATATTGGACTTTCTCTTACCCACTGCCTGCCCATACCTTAGATTGTTTTTGAAACTTGCCTTGCTTGTTGCCTGCTCCTATTTTTGGATTATTACTTGAACTGCTATAAAAAACTCTTAACTCTCATATCCTACCTGTTTGTCTCCTGCTTTTAAATAAAATATAAAATCAAACCTTTAATAGTAAGTAGTCATCAAAAAATATTTGCAAGTTATCTCCTGAAAAAAAAACTAAAGTGTTTTTTGGGATTTACCCAAAAATATTAAGCATACTTGTGAAGAGACTAGCAAGGGCAATAGCAGATATAGGAACTATAACAGTGATTCGCTGTAGTACTCCATTTTATATCAGGAAAATGACCCCCATATATTTTTATGGTCAGTGTGAAGTAATACATTACTTTAGCATATTATGTGTAAGATTTATACAAAGACTAACTTAAAAAAGCCCATTGGAAGCTCTAACTGCAATATTAAAGAACATAGTTATAGTCCAGTAACTGGATACCTAATGTTAGAATGGATTAGTCATAATTTTAACATGTTAGCCCTGATTAATATAAATAGAGAAGGTACAATAACAGGAAGCTTTTCTTTTTAATGAATGCAGGGTTTTGGTTCCTCATGTGCTTGGAGCTGACCCATCCAGGAATTAGGTTGCTGAATCAAAAACTCCACCCTTATTGAAGAAAATGAAGTATAGTTCCATCATCTACAGTAAATGCTATACAAAATAGCATATGTCATCTGGGCTAACTAGACTTTTAATGATAAAGGGGTAGGTGTTGCACGAAGATCTTGCCCATGAGTTTTCCTCTGGATCAGGACTGAATTGTAATCTGTCAGATTTGTGCAAGTGACTGCCATATTTATATACCCTCAGGATTCAGCATATTAGCTACAACCAGGAAGTTTATAGGTGGGCTAAACTGCCATGTTAGATGAGTGACACTGTGGAATGTGACAATGTCTAGGGTTCCCATTGCCCCTGGTTTTCCCACAACAGTTATTATCTGAACTGTGAACAGATCACCCATTAGTCTCTGACCAATGGGTGACTTACAATACAGGGATTATCATGGTCTGGCCCCTCTATTACTCTGATCACCAGTGGATTGCAAATCCTCTGAGACCTGCACTGTGAATCATAGATCAACTCCTTCTCCTCCCCTTCCTTTTACTTCCTCACCTGCCCTTTCCTTCTCCACTTGATTTGATTTCCACTCCTCTTTTCTGTTTTGACAACTGACTTTCCTCAATGATAGTAATGTTATAAGGGTTGCATATAACGTAATATATTATCGGATCAATATAAGCACTCAGACCTGATGACGATTCTGAGTTGCATGTATTTCAGCCACTTCTCTCTGATGGGTTGAAGGTGCATTATTGGGTGGCAACTAGGTGGCAATTGGGCCTTCACACATAAGAGAAGCATCCCATGGGCTTGTAATCAGAGTTTTGAGATATTTTGTGTTGTGCATGCCATTTTCCATCATAACTTCTACACTATGCATGGAGTAGTTGAAAATGGCAATACCAGGGATGGCAGCTGATCTGAAGTCCAGAGGGGGGGCAGTGTGATTGCATAGATGTGCACGACATAGAATACAAGTGCAATAGTGCATAACACTCAGCATTACTGTAGGCCTCAGGAATGGACACAATATTATTTGTGACTCAGAATCAGGCCCTCAATAAACACACATTGACCACCCTTTATACTGCTTGCTTCTTACTACTGTATGTAGAGGTCTACTCATTCTGTGCCTAAGCTCACATTCATTAGTGACTAAAAAACACAGATTTAGGCTAAAACTGTGTTTTATAAATATGCATGAAGTATAGGGGAATAGCTTGACAAACATATTTTAAGATTGAGGCACATGTTTTTAATCCAGAATTTACATTAATAATTTGTAAAGAGCCACAATATAATTCAGTAGTGCTGGACTGTGAAGAAAACAGAGCATAAAAGATAGGATATTTTTACATAGTTTTTATTTTTATCTCAAATACTAACATCAGAATGTTTCCTCATCACAACATAAAAGCATTTTGTTAAATAAAATGTGTTTTATATGCATGTGAGAGGGCTCTAAGGGATATATTTATTAATTGGCACCTTTGCCCATAGAATTTAAAATGACAATAATACAAAATACAAAGCCTAAATTGTTTTGCATGTAATATTATTAATATTTTATATCCCAAATATTGGCAATATTTAAAAAGCACAGCTTAGTAAATTTTTCACTAAGTCTCTTCTACTACAATAACTCCCTTCTGTTTCCTTGTCTCACCTTTGTTACTCCCCACAATTGTCAATCACCTTGTCTACAGTGGAATCAGTATGAATGACCGCCGGCCACCGGAAGACCGGCAGGAGTGAAGATCCCGACAGGTGATTTAGGTAAGTAGAACAAACCCCCTAACCCTAACCCTCCCTTAGGGGTGATTAACCCTAACCCCCCTAGTGCCTAACCCTAACCCCCCCTAAGTGCCTAAACCTAACACCCTGAGTTAGTTAGTGGTGGCACTGTGGTGGTAAGGTGGTCAGGCATTAAAGCATACTGGCTAATAATTTCTTAATGGTACCCCATGCCAGTCCATATGGTCTTACTTTCACTACTGAAAAGTAGACAACTCTCATTTCTCACTGAAGAGGGTGGTCTGAGGGCTTGATGAATTAAGGTGAATCGCATGATGTTGGCCCTATTAACTCAGCATGATGCTGCTATCCATATACAGTAATTTAAATTTAGTCTAATGCCAACTTAGGTATTTTGAAGTTGTGTGAGAGTATTGTAATTTTGATGTCCCAAATTGCAGTAGAGATTAAACATACACACATCTGATACAGTACATATTTGCTAAGCAGCAGCATTGTATTTTTCCCCAGGGCCATTGAGAGCGGGAAAGGGATGAGATACTTCAGGGTGGTCAAACCACCTCCCACAAAAAGACACCGAAAAAATATGTGCATGCCCTGAGTGCTGCCAGGGGCACTGAGAACTGCAGTGCCCCTGGCAGCACTCAGGGGACAGTGGGTGGCACAGAGCTGGGTACCTGAGTGGTGGCTCCTGATGCATCCTCTCTCTCTTTGGGGTCCCTTACTCACATGTCACATAACAATGTGACCTGTGATTCACATACCAGGCTCTCAGCCAATCAGGTCCCTGGGGGAGTGGCTGAGCTGCTGCAAAAGGGGACAATGAATATCCCAATCAACAGCTCACGGTGACCATGTGGTGCTACCCACTGCAGAGATACTGAGGAGGACAAAGTTCCCACTTAACAGCTGACCCAGACCCCCCCCCCACAAGCTTGGGCCCAGGTAAACAATACCTGCTCCCCCCCTCTTGGTTTTCCCTACCAACAGTCTAAATTCCCCTGACTCTACTGCAACATAAAAATGTATTAAGGATCATGGAGTCATTGTACTGTGCAGCTGCTATTTGTACCTTTGCCACTTTTTAAATCCCCACTACATAATAAATACTGTATGTTCCTTTGTTCAGATACATTGATTTTCCAAAACATTTTGCTAACCATTTAGTTTTTTCTACTATAATTTATTTTTAGATCTATTATTATAGATCAAACTACTTGTTTATTTGTAGCAATATAGCTGTGTGCTCATACAATAGACCAGACTGAAATCTGATGCTTTCTATATACCACATACCAAGATATAGAATAGAGATGCAGTATCCTTTTTTTCCTTCAAATGTAACATTTGTAGTTGTACAGATGTTGAGCAATTACAATAACCTTTTGTTCCAAAGAATGAGTTGGAGATGCATATGGTAAAAGATTTTACAATGTTCCATATACACCCTAGTGAGACATGAAACCTTCTACGAGCAGATCACACAGATACTTAAGAGTCTATAATTACTTTTGCTTATATTTATAATTTTAAAATACCAACCTTGCTTAGATTAGTTGACATTGAAATGTATTTCAATAGCCCCTTTGGTCTTATTTAAATTGATTTTTTTATTACCTTAAATATATGGAATATAACATATTATGGGATGTCTACAAATGTAAAACACTTTGAATATTATGTGCTGAACCATGCTGCCCATTCAATTTATCAGGGGACCTACAATCATGGGATACTAGTACTCCTAAAATAAGAAGTGTCTGACACTGACTATCAAGTTGCCATATGCTATTTTTATTCCCACTGCAACATAAATGCAAGATTTCCATTTACGTAACAACTTTGTAATAGATGCATAAATTGGTATATTTTAGCTGGGCAAGTTTCTTGAGTACATATGAACAGACAGACTACTGTAACAGGAAGTGTTAGGGTCAATTCAATTAGGATGCACAAGCGATGCCATCTACGTGTCATTTTGAGGGCAGTTGGACATTGGCAACAATACCCTACATAGCCCTTAAATTGCCTGTACATTGCCCTCAAATTGTACAATTTACTATTAATTGAATTCACCCCGCTGTTTGTAACATACTGGAAGTACATACAAAAATGTTAAAAATTAAAAAATTCAGATTAATTTGATCAAATTAAGTGTGTATATGTGGAAATGTACTGCGATTTGGAAACTTCTCTATCCCCATAGCGATTATAAAACATGTTTAGCAGTGATATAACAACCACTATTTCGAAATTCCTAAAACACTAGGGCCCAGATGCTCAGGAGATGAGCTTTGCTACTAGACCTTATTATTCGCTCCTAGTCATTTCTAGTGGCAGTTCCATGGATTGGCGTCTTGTTCTAGGATATTGCTGCAAAGTGACAAAGTGACAATGGTTCCTATTTTGTAATACTGACAAACTGCAGGGTAAATAAAATAATAAAACATTATTTTGTGTCCTGGAAGCTGGATGTAATTTTAGCCTTCTGTTCTTATTTTCTTTGTTGTATATATAGTGCAATTTTTTTTTTCAACAATTAAATACAATACAAAGACAGTGTAGGGATGTCAGTATTTGATCTAGGCCGATGGATGCAGACAAAATGATTTGGTCAGTATACCCCTGTGCTGTCATTACATACAATAAAAGGCTACATGCTAGGAGAAATAATGCAGAGATACAGTAGCTAGCAATGATGATCCAGTGCGGTGTCTTTCTGCAGGAGCATTATGACTCTTACCTCTCCTGATTTTACATTAAAACTGCTACTGTATATGTAAATGTATCAAACCTTTTAAAGATTGGAGAAGTAGACTAGTGAAGAAATTGCACATACAGTAGAAACCATTCAAATGGAATCGGTATGAAATACCGCCGGCAGCGCCTGGCCGATCACAGCAGAGTTCCCGGCAGTGGACACCCGACAGCGCTGGAAACCCCGATCGTTGATAGGTAAGTATTGACTAACCTAACCTAACCCCCTAACCCTAACCCTCCTTAGGGGTGCCTAACCCTAACCTCCCCTCCAAGTGCCTAACCTTAGTCCCCCCTCTATGTGCCTAACCCTAACCCCCCTTCCCCGCTGCCTAAACCTAAGTCCCCCACGGGGGTGCCTACCCTCCCTAACCCTCCCTCCCCCTAGCCTAACCCTCCTAGGGGGTGCCTAACTCTAAGTCCCCCCCGGGTGCCCTAAACCTAACCCACCCCTCCAGCTGTCCGTTCGCGGCGCCCAGCATCCCTTCAATCGGGATGCCGGGCGCCGGTCTCCCGGTGTCGTGGAAATGTCAGGCATCTACATCTAGACACCTGGCATTTCACCCTCGCCGGGATATGACAGTCGGGAAGCCGGCTGCCGGTATTAAGGCAGCCGGCTTCCCGATTGTATACCATTCAAATTCTACCTATCTTTTTATAGAATGGACTTTATAAATAATAGCTAGAAGTTGATTGGTTGCTTCTCCACTCTTTGGATACATTTTGATACATTAATCTCGTAAGAAAATTATCATTGTTAGCTCTGTCCTGCTCCCAAATTCCCTTAATAAAATCACTTAACGGACAATTTTTTTCTAAAAACCACTCAGAAATTGTAATTTGTTTATGAGTGAGTGAATGAAGAGAAGAACATGTATTTTAATTTATCCGAAACACTTACATTTAAAAATAAATATTTGTAAAAAATAGTTTTATCAAACATTTGTTCACCACTATCGGAACATCAAGAACATCGGGAACATCACAACTTTCTGTTTCTCAGTGGCTGCAGCCACCAGGTACACATTAGGAGGCAGGGCAGGGGTGGGGGTTCATTTATTTTTTCTCAGCGGCTGCTAATCTCTTCATGTAAGACTGCATGGGGTACAGTATATTTACTAAAGTGCAGGTTTTTAGAAGTTGAAATGTTGCCCATAGCAACCAATCAGATTCTACTTAAAATTCATCTAGCACATTCTAGAAGATAATAGCTAGCATATTAATGGTTGCTATGGGCAACATCTCCACATCTAAAAACCCACACTTTAGTAAATATACCTCCAAGAGAGAGGAAGTGGTTTATGTCTATTGGGACTATATGAGGATTGAGTATATTTTTATTCTATTGGATGATACATTATATGCTTGTGATGATTCATTAAGCATTTATATGCAGGGGCTAAAGTGGTCCAGAATGGGTCAGAACTGCTATCCGTCACTTCTATTGGAGATGGAACCAGTTCCTCCTCCTCCGGCCCACCCCAGCCTGGTGCCGCAGGGCGCCCACTGTGATTTTATTACCATCCTTCCCCGCAGCAGCAGCTGTAGCCTGGAACTCACTCCTGAGCTCCCGCTTCTGGCTCCCCCCATGGGCACTATGGGAGATATGTCATGACATCTCTCCCATAGGTCCGAAGAGCAGTCAGGCGGACCAGACGGCAGCAGACGTAGGAGCGGGATTAGGGTAAGTATTGTGGGTTTTTTTGCGTATGTGTGTGTGCGGCATTACTGCAGAGGACACTATTACAGGGGGCATTACTGCAGGGGGCATTACTATTGGTGGCATTACTACTGAGGGCATTATTACAGAGGGCATTTCTATTGTGAGCACTATTACAGAGGGCATTACTATTGGGGGGAATATTATAGGGGGCATTACTATTGGGGGCACCATTACAGGGGACATTACTATTGGAGGCACTATTGCAGGAGGCACTGCTATTGGTAGAATTACTGCAGGGGACATTACTACAGGGGGCATTATTTGTACAGGGGGTATTACTATTGGAGGCATTATTGCAGGGGGCATTACAATTGAAGGCATTACTACTGGGGGCACTACTACAGGGGACATTTCTATTGGGGGCATTACTACAGGGGGCATTGCTTCTACAGGGAGCATTACTTTTGGGGCACTACTGCAAGTGCATTACTATTGATTGCATTACTGCAGGGGCATTACTACTACAGAGGGCATTACTACTACATGGATCATTACTACTGGTGGCACTACTACAAGGGGCATTACTATTGGGGGCACTACTACCGGGAGCATTACTACAGAAGCATTACCACTGGGTGCACTTCTACAGGGGCCACTACTACAGGGGGCATTACTACAGGGGGAACTACTACAGGGGACATTACTACTAAGGGCATTGAATAGGTGGCACTGCATAAGGGGCACCACTCCTGGGATACTGCACCAGGGGCACCACTATTGTGGGTACTACATAAGGGACACTACCACTGGGGGCACTGCATAAGGGGCACTACAACTCTGGGCACTGCAAAAGGGACACCTCCACTGTGGGCACTGCATAAGGGGCATCACTACTGGTTCCAATGCATAAGGGGCACCACTACAGTGGGCATTGCATAAGGGGCACTACTGCTGTGCACATTATGTGTAAGGGGCAATACTGCTGTGGGCATTGTATAAGGGGCACTACTACTGTGGGCAGTATGTGTATTAGAGGCACTACTACTGTGGGCATTGTGTAAAAGGGGCACAAATGTGGGCATTGTGTAAAAGAGGCACTGCTGTGTGTCATAACATGAATAATGGACACTACTATGTGGTGTAATGTGAATCAGGAGCACTATGTGCAGTGTAATGTAAATAAGATTGTGCCACTGTGTGGTGTAATTTGAATTTATGAATACACTATTGTGTGACCACACCCCTTTCTTTTGAGATGACGTCCCTTGTTTCCAATGGTGCTTGCTGTTCCTTTTTTTTAAAATGCTGAGGGGGTGAGTTCTACTATTTCTCTAGGACCACTTTAGGCCCTGTTTATATGTCTGTTTTACCTTTACTTTTATTATTTGTTCATCACCATCTCATGCACAGTTTCTTCTTTGTTTCAATAGTATTTGGTTGTGGAAACTAGGTAGGTTTCCAGTGATCCTATGGAGAGGGGAGTTGCTGGTTAATGCACCGTATAAATATCCATTTTTTTCTGTTATTATCTCTGCAGCCGCTGGGTGGGGGGTCCCTCTGTGCTAATCGATCAGCAGTGATCGGCAGCACAGCTTACACTGGAGGAGAGTGCGGGGATGCAGAAGGACCAGAAGGTCACTCTAAGAGCAGCAGCTGCGGGAAGATTCTCTTCCTGCAGCCACCCACACTGTGTATCTGACTGGTCGCATCATTTGTGACCAGATGAGATAATGGGTAGCCTGGTGTGGTCGTAAACGATGCCACCATGCAGGGCAAGTGGTTCATTTCTACTATACTTAACAGGGATCAATTAATTGATATTTTTTAATAAACAAACAAATGCAAAGAAGAAAAATAAAAACAAACAAAAGACTTAATTCTCCCCAGATTTGTTTTTGCTCATTAGAAGCTGCCCATGTCTTATGAATTTATCAATACAATATATATAATTACATATATTACATATATTACTGATAAAGTGAATGTGATTTTAGGAATGAATCTGTAAAATGTAATGAGTTAACTACTGTAACTGCATCCTAGGAATATGTATTTAAAGGGAAAGAACCAAGGGCTGTATCTTGGTTTCATAGCAACCATGAATTTCCATACTAATCTTTCCTGAGCAGTAACATCGTGTTTTCCTTTATACACACCAATCTGTAGTCTTTTTTTTTTCCGGCGTGTTAGCAGCTGTAGTCATTAAGCTGTAGGTATATTCTACATTGGAAATGAACAATTTGCACTTACAGTAAAGGTGCTCAAAAAAACGAATATTAGATGCTGCCTCTTCTTCAGGCACTCAAAGAGATTGTATTTGAAAAGTGTACAAGACAAATTAGCTGCTCTCATTAAATGTATAGAATTAGTTCTGTCAGTTTTTGGCATAGATTTAAATTGTTTCATTTTGATTGAATTATATTGTCCTGACTAATATGAAATAATGTTTTATTACTATGCTCTTTGTAGGATAGCATACGGTGTGCTTGTCTAGAGATTATCTGAGTGTTAAAATTTTGTTTGCCTAACCCTAAATATATTTATATCATGCTGAAAAATAAAATCATCCCAAACAAAATGTGTTGTATGACTCTTGATGCTTTCATTTGTGCAAAATATACTAAATGACAAGCACCAATTGCAAATATGTGGATTGGTGCATTCTTATTCAATATTTGCCCTCTGTGTGTATGTAACATACATATTTCTATATATTATATAGAAATATATTAAAAACTGAACAGGAAGGCACTCAGGGAGTTCAATGAGCCGCAAGGTTAACCACATGGCTAATTACCTGTGCCGCTCGGGCAAATGCAGTATAATTAAATAACATTTTCCCAGCGTGATAAACCAGGGGTTAATGTGCGCTAACCCACTTTTTATTTATATAGCGCTTTTCGCCAATAGGACTCAAGGCACTTTACAGATAGTATGAACATAGGGCCTGATTCATTACGGATCACTATTCTGCTTATACGCACGCAACGCAGTTGCTAATATCAACGGGAAACTGTACATGTTTTTTGCATTGCGATCGCAATCTAACATTATGATGCCCACTTCCCTTTACTCACATTTGTATACTTTGTCAACATATCGAAAACAATCAGTAAGATCAAGTAACATAAGACCCATATGTACAGTTAAGGTAGGTCAGACCTCACTCAGGAATTGCTAACTTCAGTGTATGCTATGAGGCCTCAGGCTACATATAGTATCACAGTGGCTAATTTATGCACACTCATGTAATGGCATTGAAACACACTGGTATGCCTGTGTTTGATTGGAATTGTCCATGGGCCACCCATGCTAATGTTGTATATTAAAAATGACATACATAGTTTAACAAACTAATCACTTTAGCGACAAGGACTGACACTTTTGTGACTGAAGTGATTGGTTTGTTTGGGCCCCCCAAAAAAGGGTATAAATAGACAGCTAACAGTGTTGTTAATGATGGTATTAAGTAAGCTAAACTAACAGTACTGTCAATGATCTCTACAGTGGCAATACTTTGTCGTCATTATAATCCTCATTAGTGTTTACATCATCGTCACACAATATTATTTCATCCCCGCACGAATCAAACATTGCAGGAGTTTCTGTATTTTTACGTAATTGCTGGTGAAGGTCTTCCTCATGGAATTTATAGTTCATTTTGACGAACATTACATTTTCCAAATTTTAAAGGAAGTAGTCTGACAAGGTTCCCGGCTGTGCTGAAAACTCTATCTGAGTACACATAGGAGGGTTGGCAGCTTAAGTACATCAAAGCCAGTTTGTACAAGGGCCTTCAAATTGTATTTTTTTCCTCCCAGTGGTCAAAGGGACTGTCTAATATGTCTGTTTGTACACTGTCATTAAAATAATCCTCCACCATTCTATGAATGGTGATGGATATTGGACTCAGATCTCTGCAAATTATGTAACAGGGAGGAGGTTCCTAGTTGGTTAAGGTCCCTAACTATACCTATTGTGACTTTACAATTGCTACAGATTGCAAGACAATTGTTGTCAGGATTTGGTAAAAATAACTCCACATGTAAGAGTTGGATTTTTTGGTCTTATGCCGAGGCATGACAATTGCCTTTTTCTTGTCATGGGGAAGAACTGCTTCCACTGGTGCCTCCCTTACACAAACAACATCCTCATTATGAATATCCTCATTGGTGCCGGCATCAGCTACAGAAATACCCCCCTCATCCTGTTGCACTTCCACAGTAGCATATTTGATTTCTAGGTCAGCATCTTTATGTGTGTTGCTCATCCCCACACTGGCAGAAGGTGCAGAAATTGTGAACGGAGGCTTCTATATGAGTACAGTATCAGAACCAGATTCTTTTTAACATTTATCTAGCACCTTCTAGAAAAAAAATATCTAGAATCTGATTGATTACATAGGCAACATCTCCACTTCATAAAACATGCACTTTAGTAATTATACCCCCACTACTCAGGGATTTGTAACATTTCATAACACAGTTTGTTCTACTGGCAGCAGCTGCAGTGCTAGTATTTAGTTGCTACTCCTGCTCTTCTCTTGAATGATTGTCATGATCCATATTGATGAACACCATAGGTTGTACAAATAACAACAACTTTTTTGTCACTAATGTAAACTCACATTGCACCAAGCCACATAGGACCTCATTCAGAGCCACTCACAAAAAGTGAGTGCTCACTCTGAATGAGGGTGGCCACTTTTTTTTTCTTACCTGGCCTCCTGGCTAGTCGCTAAGCTGTGGGTGACCACCCACAGCTTTTGCGAGCGGACAGGTGATGGTCACGATGGTCACGACCATCGGGCTTGCGACGAGATCCTTGTGGTAGGGTCTCATCTAACACAAGCCCCAGTGAACTTCCTGCTCTAAAAGAGCAGGAAGCTCAACACTGACATCACGAGTGATGTCAGTATGGTCATTGTTTATTTGCTCTAAATAAACCATGAGGTTTGAGAATTACATAGGATGCATCACCCTTTAGTGCATTCACAAGAAAATTAATGCACAGTTACGAGGAACAGTTGCATAATGAACAAGAGTACTTAACTAATCCATAATGAACAAGAGTACTTAACCAGTCCAAAAAGTACTGTAAGTCTGGATGCATTACATTTCACAGAATGACATGTGAACTGAACTTACCTTATTACTAGAGATGAGCGGGCCCAGTTCTACGAGAACCGGACCCACCCTAACTTCATGTTCCGAGGTGATATCTGAGTCTGGCCCAAGTTCTCCCACCTGACTCAGATTTAAATACAAGGCAAAACATGTCATCCTTCCGCTGTCAGATTCTTGCAGTTTTTTATTATATAAAGGTCCCCGTGATTGCCGCCATTTTCACTCCGGCTGTGGAGAGAGAAGCTAGCAGACATAGTCAGTCACTGTCAGTCACTCAGTGTGTGTGTCCAGTCAGAGTCTTGGCCTGAAGGCTGCTAATGTGTTGTCCACAAAGAGGCTTAGGCTGCTGTATATAAAAGAGGGCTTTCTTCAGTGGGTGCTGCAGCTGCTGTGTCACTTGTCCTGTCAATTAACTGTGGCTGCTGCTGTGTTGTTGTTCTGTCCATCAGGCTAGGGCTGCATCCATAAAGGGGTGCTGTGTTGTCCAGGAGGGGTGCTCTGTTAATTAGGGGTGCTCTTCCCCAGTGTAAAAAAAGAGTACTTTTTGTGTGTGTGTGTGGGTGCTTTAGCAACTTAGCTGCGCTATTATTGTTCGGTGCCACTGCAGCAGTTTATTGTCCATGGATTTGTGACTATGCAGGTGGTCTGTCCGTACTCGGCAGGGGTGCTTTGTTGTTTGTTGTCCATAAAAAAAGGTGTGCGTCTATGTTGTTCATCAAGCGGCTACTGCCTCATTCAGGGGTGCTCTTCACAGTGTAAAAAAAAATTCAGTTCAGTATGTTCTAGCAGCACCTCCACAAGCAAGGCCACCTCATTTCTATCAGATGTATGAAAAATTTAAAAACCTCCTCCAGATCAAAGATGTCTTTTACAAACTGAAGAGCTTAATCTAAGATTGATCTAACCTCTTAATTTTTTTTAAGAATCAAAACATTGAAATAAATAAATTAAATATGAATCATTCCTTCCACCCTTTCCCTGTCTTCTGTCCATAAAAATAATCCAACTCTGTCGGGCCTCTGACCTAGTTATGGAAAACATCCCTGGTTTTAAAATTCCTAGGGGTCGTATAGTTTATTAAACTACCACTCTGTCTACCACTGCAATGCCACTCTGTGCCTTGTTGGAAGATAAACTGCCACATGTTAGTGCCATCCACTGCTGTCACTTAGCTTAGTCAGCCAGCTAGCAGGATGCAACCGTTTGGCCCTAAACTAGATGAAAAAGCAATATTGTGAGCTGTGAGGTGGTCAAAATTGACTGGAAATTACTGAAATAAATGTTATTGAGGTTAATAATACTGTAGGAACAAAAACAGGCCCAAATTATGTGATCTTAACTGTTTTTATAATTTTTTTTAGAAAAAATACAGATCCAAATCCAAAACCAAAACACCCAAGAAATCAAATCCAGATCCAAAACACAAGGAGATAAAGATCCAAAACCAAATCATGGGGGATGGCGCACATCCCTAGTTTTTAGGGTCCAGAGTGTGACACACACATATGTTTGTTGTAAATATTTGTATATTTAAACTATAATATGTGCATGGAATATGCACTGCATTATATTTACTCGATCAGTGACACCTTACAACTAAACATATTGGTGCATCCTGTATACTATTGGTCACTCATACAATGACCTCATCTAACCAATGCTCATGCTGGAATATTCTGGCAGCTTTTATACTTATACAAAATAATCATAATAAATGCTAAAACAAAGTTCTATTATTGCTAGGTCATAATGCAAGCTAAAGAATTGAATATATATAGCTACATAAAATATAGCTACAGACAGTGTGTTAACATAATTATCTAAATAAGAAAGCATTCTTAAGGAATTATTGTCTACAAGTACATTAATTCAGAAATAGAGAAAACTGACAATAAAAAATATATTAAGTTGATATATACATATCATTAAAAATAAATAAGTTTAATAGTACAACCTGAAAATTGGATGTAAATTAACTGAGGCTGTTTTAAATGTTTAAAGTTGGCACATAGAAAATTATAAATCAAATAAAAAATTATATTCTACATAAATAAATATACATTAATAATACTAAACAGACACATTTATTTTCTTTTAAATAATATTTTAACATTTAATAACAACAGGAAACACAAACTGACTTTTAAAATCCAAAACATTTGATAAATTATGGTGCTAATTTTATTCTTCTAGATTTGATCATACAATATAAACTCCACATGTATAAAATTGTCAAATAGCAAATTATATTAATGAATATATTAAAATACATATATATTTATGTGGTAAATTTGATCTACACTTAAAAGCAAAGAAATAATTGTTTGAAGTTTGTGTAAGCAATTACAAGTTGAACATGTATTTTTCCTAAACATTTTGTTTGTTTTGATTATATCCTCAATTGGAGATATTCTTGTCATAGGCATACTAATTGTATGTTTGTCCAGAATGTTTATTTCACTTTCAGAAACCAGTAACATGTAAATTTGGTCCAATGATGGCTTTTAGGTCACAATTAACAGTAACAATCATAAATACCTTGTTTAGAGTCTACAGAAAATAATATTATTTTTTCAAATAACAAAGCAGGAACATTCTCAGAAACATTTTCTTTTTTGAAAATTAAAATACCTACACAAGTAGATTAAATAATATAATTACATTTGTAGAACCAACAACCTTGCTCCTGTCAGGTTTTGCATTCTCAATATGCTTTTCCCAAATTGTTTATTGTTTACAGTTAAGAGGGTGGTTCAATAACTTAGGTAACTAGACCTCTCATTGAGTAAATGTATTCAACTCGTACATGTACGTGTAATCAATAGTATGGCTTGGTAAAGATTATTATTCCACATAGTCCCCATACTTGTCTAAACATTTGTTCCAATGAGGCAACTATCCTGGCATAGAAGAAATCAGTGTCAAGTGAATGAAGCCAGGACATGACAGCTTGCTGAACCATACCGTCGATTTTGAATCACCTTCCACCCAGGTGCTTATTCAATGGTCTAAAGAGGTGGAAATCACTCGGTGCCAGGTCAGGGATGTAGGGAGGATGGTCCAGCACCTCCCAATGGTAGCATTGTAACATCTCACATGTGCAGTTGGCCTGGCATTATTGTGCAGCAATACAAAATCTGTTTGCAGAAACCCAGGACATTTTTGATGAATTCCCCTGGCTCAATGTGCCACAATAGCAGACAGCCTTAACAATATCTCCCTTTTTGAGGAAATCAACAAGAAGCATGCCATTTTGGTCCCAAAACATGGTTGCAATGACCTTCTTTGCTGCTAGAGTTGTTTTAAATGTCTTTGAAGGTTGGGGCAAAGCATGTTTCCATGTCATGGATGCTTGCTTTGTCTCTGGTTACAAATGATGTACCCATGTTTTATCACCTCTAAATAGGCTGCAGGAATTGCACTTCCTCCTCATGGTAATACGTGAAATGCATGAGAGACATTCCCATCCTACTGATTTTGTGAACTTATGTGAATTGCCTTAGTACCCAGAGTGAACACTTTTTCCTGTACCGCAGTTGCCCATGAACAGTGTTGTGCATAGTACCCACTGAGATGTTTAGTTTGTCAGCAATATCTACAAGTCAAATGCATCTGTCCTCCAGAATCAGACCATCATTGCAACACAAATTGTCAACTGTGGTGGACATGATTGGCCGGCCATATTGCTGCTCATCATGAACATCTGTCCTGAACCAAACCTGCTTCCATGATGTCATCACCTTACACCTCGACCATGTTTCTGCCAGCCTCACCATCTTACAACTGATGTTGGGACAGTATAACTGATATGAGATGCAGTCTAATGGCTGTGAGGGGAACTAGTGGTCTACCTGCTCTGGCCTGGTGGGAAATTAGAATTATATAGAGAACATAACACATGTGAGAGGTGTTGATACTTTACTTGTTTTACTATCCTCATAGGTTCAGCAAAAAACCAAACTGAATATTTGCAGTATGTTTGCTGTTATACACATGGCATGGACACCTTCCAACAGATGGTCAGCTTTTCATTCATTTGGTCCTATTTAAAGTGCATTTCTGATTCCAGGTCATGAGTAATTTCAAATGTGTAGTGGGGCGTGCATGAATGGGAAGACAGGAAGATTTGTGATTACACAAATTAATCTCTGTATTTTATTTTGTGGTCATCAATAATGCTAATCAGATTTTATCAATCAATAAATAATGTGTCAGTACTATTTTGTATAATTTACAGCACTTTTTAAAAAAAAAATGTCTTCTAAGCAGCACTTTGCAAGAATGGGGTTTCTCAATGTCGAACTTGTAACAAAAAGTATTTAACAAAATAGAAAGGAAATAGGCCTCTACTCAGTTAATCCCATACTGTCTCAGGTACCAGCTGCATGCCAATATACTAGCTATTGCAAATCTGCATTTTTCAAAACTAAAGTATAAGGTATGAATTTATATTTGGATCAAACCCTCTAAGCTTCTTTGCATCCAAATATTGATTTGTTGTATTAGCACCTATAGTATCCACACATAATTTTTGGCTTCGGTTTATCAACCAGACCTTAGTTGTATCTCAGTTTCCATACCTGAGAGATGAGTGGATTCAATGATAACTGGATATCAGTTGTATAAATATTAATGTAGAACTAGCAGAAGTGATGATTCATGAAGTAGTTTGGAAACTGAAATGTTTTGATCAAAATATTATCTAATGCTGTATAGCTTAATTTTGCTATATACTGTACAGTACTTACAGATTTCAGATAAATAGGATAAGATTGCTACGACAGAATAAGGCATTTATATTCTGATTAATCTGTGGTGTCCTGAACAAAATTTTGTCTTTTCTATTTTGTTTCCAAATATTGTCTAATGTTGTTTTAGTAGCTGTCTGCCCGACCTATTTATGTCCATTTGGGTATGGTTTAAAAACCAGCCATTTGTTATATGTCAGCCTCCATACCGGAGAGATGATTGTCTATGATTTTAACTGAATTTCAGTGTTGCTGGAAGCATAAATGTTAGTGTTAGACTTGCAGACTTAAATGAACTAATACTTTATACTTTCATTGTATTAGATACATATAGATTTGAGTTACAGTATTTACGAATACTGAGACATTTTTTAAACATTTTCAAAGCTGCAAAAAGTTGCACAATTGACGTCAATATTTAGCTGATTACTTCTGCTGTACCATGTTTTTAAAAGTACACCAAGTATTTTTATTTTCTATATAATTGAAATTACCATTTTGCATTTGAAAAATGAATTTATCTGGATATTAGTTATATCTTTGTACTTAATATAATTCTTTATTTGGCAAGCAGTGAAAATTTTAAGAAAATATTTTTTTAAACTTTTTTTAATTATATTTTAACTTAATTGTGAATTCTGAAACAGATGTCTACTATAAAAGCACACATTTAAATGTTGCTTAAGAGCATCATTACAACAGAAAGGATTAAAATGTAAACACTACTCTTATATGAAATCCATGTTGCATGAGAGCAACACTACCAAATACATTTTTAAATTAACATTTCTAATAAAAATATACACTGTCTTTTCCAAAAAAACTGACAATGTTTCAGAAAATTCTTTAGTGAACATTGAAAAGGTGATTACCTTTAATTGTTTACCTGATACTAAAAGCAGAAATAGATTTTCTGCATATGGTATTTGATTGTTTTCCCAACAACACATCTTATTAGCACTACAACACTTATCTTTTTAAATAAGCACTACAAGTGTCACAAATAATATGTTACTTCAAAGTAGCAAATAGTATCAATCACAGTCAAATATTGTCCTGGTTAATAATATGAAAGCTACATTATCATGTATTTAATTTGCTTTAAAAAGTTATTTGTCTTTCCACATGAAAGTGTTGCACATCAAAGGCAAATATGTAATAGAATGTATAATCAAGCTACCTACATTTTCGACTTTTATAAAAGTTTTAGCTCAGAGACATGTAAAATAATTGAAAGTGTCCTTTGTCGGCATGGTATGTGTACACTAAATACATGACTTAATATAAATATATTTATATTTTTTTGTATATACTTAAAAAAAAACATTTGGCTTAAACCAGCTCGCAGTGACATGACTGCATGGTTCAACAATTTTTATACACTTTAAAAATAAAATATAGCTATACTTCAACACAATTTCAAATGTTCATTTATTGGCGTAGGAGTATGTACAAAAAATTACGATAGAAAGACAATAAGTTCTGTATTTAAATGTATTGGTCACCCAATAGTAGTTGATAAAAATATATAAAAATATTGATACATTTACCAAATTCTTGAACAATATTTTACAAGTAATAGAAGGCCACAAATATTTCATATTATCCTTTGACCGAACAAATGTTTCCGGGGCTTATTTACATACAGTATATATGAAAACTAAAAAAACTAAATCCAAGTATAGAGATAGAGAGAGAGAAGGATATGGAAATAAAGTAATTGACATTCGCTAGACAGAAAATCTGTCTTGTATTTGATAAAACTGTTCTGAATGTAGAAACAGTGTCTGCCGCAGTGATCAATTGATCACAATTTTTATAGCAGTTCAACCTTCATTCACATATCTACCAAATATATATTTTTGATTGAGCAGCTGTAAGGTACAATTCCTCATGAGAAACAAATCTCATTTTATATTCTTGTTAGGATTTAGGAAACATTGACAGTAGTAAGAAATCTAAAGTAATAAGGAGGATTGTGCGCCAACCCCCGTGTTTTGTTTTTTGTTTTGGATCTGTATCTCTTTGTGTTTTGGATCTTGATTTGGTTTTGCCAAAACTGCCCCTTTCATGTTTTGGTGTTGGATGTGTACTTTTCTAAAAAAAAATCATAAAAACAGCTAAAATCACATAATTTGGGCCTGTTTTTGTTCCTATAGTATTATTAACCTCAATAACATTTATTTCCAGTCATTTCCAGTCAAATTTGACCACCTCACAGCTCACAATATTGCTTTTTCATCTAGTTTAGGGCCAAAAGGTTACATCCAGGGAAAGGATGGAAGGATTGATTAGTTTTTAATTTATTTATTTTCATGTTTTGATTCTTAAAAATATTTATGAGGGAAGATCAATCTAGGATCAAGATCTTCTGTACGTAAAATATATCTTTGATCTGGAGGTTTTATAATTTTTTATACATATAATAGAAATTAGGTGGCCGTGCTTGTGGAGGTGCTGCTAGTATATACTGTACAAAGATGTTTACTTTGTTCTCAGGGAGGTTGTTAGGTATAATGGGACCAAGACTTGCTATTTACATCAGAGGAAAGCAGCCTGTAGTTCTCCGGCTGAACTAGAACTCCCAGCATCTGTGATGTTTGCTGGGCCTACTGGAAGTTATATGTCAACAACAGGTGGCATGCTTCAGGTTACCTCACCCTGCTTTACACACTATATGGACCATGTAAATATGTATGTATGTGACCAATGTACACATCTAATATTTGTATTAAACATATTTGCACCGTATTGTACACATCCTGGCAGGAATATGCTACATTATGTGCTGCTGCTCATATTTGCCCACCCCATCAACATGGTGGTTCAGAATTTTTTTTAAAAAATGAAAGGGGCATACAGGAGATGCTGTCTGTGGCCATTACAATTTCTGGACATTTGTAATTCATTTTGATGAACATCATCTTTTCCACATTTTGGGGAAGTAACCTACTACACCAATCCCTGACATTCTTCCTGGCTGTACTAAAAACTCTTTCAGAGTACACATTGGATGGTGGGCAACTTAAGTAAAGCAAAGCTAGTTTGTGTAAGAGACTCCAAATTGCCTTTTTCCAGCCAGTGGTGAAACTGACTGTCTGACATGCCAATTTGGATGTCATCCCTAAAATAATCATCCACCATTCTCTGAATGGTGACTGTATCAGACAAAGTCACGGTAGACATGTAACTAATTGTAAGCAGTTCTTTCAGACCCAACTGGATGTCATTAGGTTTTGCTGACTGCTCTGCATCACCAACAGTGGGTCTCTTAGGAAAATTTCATTTTTTCCTGGCAGCCACAGAAACTGAAGGAGGAGATGTCATGTTCCGCTTGAGCTGACAAATTTTTCACCAGCAGCTCTTTGCATCTTTTCAGATTTATGTCCATTGGAAAGAAAGACACAAGGTATGACTTAAACCTAAAATCAAGTGTGGTCACCAGAATATAGTTATCTGATTTCAAGAGAATGACGACCCTTGGATCCTGGTGAAGCACATGAAGGGCTTGATCTACAAGTCCAAAATACTTAGCAAAATCACTCAGTTTCAGCTCCTCCTTCAGTTTCTCCAGTCTGATTAGGGGAATGACCTGACTTAAGCTGACAGTGTCTGAACTAACTTCACATGTGGCAAGTTCAAAGGGTTTGATAACCTTGCAAAACACAGACATTATTCTCCACTGTGATTGACTAAGGCACATTCCCACTCCTTTCCCTTTGTCATAGGCCATTGTGTAGTCTTGGATGGCCTTTTGCTGCTCCTCCATCCGTTGAAGCATACAGGGGGCCAAATTTTACCTTGTTACTACCTCTTGCTTCAGCTGATGACAGGGCAAATTAAATTGTACTTGCTGGTGCTGCAATCTTTGACACTCAGTTTCTGAATGTCAAAAATATCCTGAAATCTTTCGGGCACCCAAGAGCATCTCCTGCATGCCCCTGTCATTTTTAAAAATGTTGTGCTGCCAAATTAATTGTGCAAGCAAAACATGGGACATGTTTGAATTTGCCCAGATGTAATGCTCACACAATATTTGTGGCATTGTCAGAAATCACAAATGCCGAGGAGAGTCAAAGTGGAGTAAGCCATTTTGCAATGATTTCCCTGAGTTTTTCTAAGTGGTTCTCAGCGTTATGCCTCTTAGTGAAACCGGTGATACACAAAGTAGCCTGCCTCTGAAAGAGCTGGTATTTGTTAGATGCTGCTGTTGTTGTTTGCACTGTTTTACCCAATACACCTACCCAGTGGGCTGTCATAGTCATGTAATCTTTTGTTTGCCCTGTCTCACTTGTCCACATACAGTCAGGTGCATAAATATTGGGACATTGATAGATTTTTCATATTTTGGCCTCTATTCACCACCACAATGGCTTTGAAATGAAACAAACAAGATGTGCTTTAACTGCAGACTTTCAGATTTAATTTGAGGGTAATTACATCCAAATCAGGTGAACGGTGTAGGAAGTACAACAGTTTATATATCTGCCTCCAACTTTTTAAGGGGCCAAAAGTAATGGGACAAACTAAACAATCCAAAATCTAACTTTCACTTTTAATACTTCATTGCAAATCCTTTGCAGGCAATTACAGCCTGAAGTCTGGAATGCATAGATATCACCAGATGCTGGGTTTCATCCCTGGTGATGCTCTGCCAGGTCTCTACTGCAAATGTCTTCAGTTCCTGCTTGTTCTTGGAGCATTTTCCCTTCAGTTTTGTCTTCGTCAAGTGAAATGCATGCTCAATCGGATTCAGGTCAGGGGATTGACTTGGCCATTGCATAACATTCCACTTTTTAGCCTTAAAAAACTCTTTGGTTGCTTTTGCAGTATGCTATGGGTCATTGTCCATCTGCACTGTGAAGCGCCGTCCAATGAGTTCTGAAGTATTTGACTGAATATGAGCATATAATATATAGCTGAAACACTTCAGAATTCATTCTGCTGCTTTTGTCGGCAGTCACATCATCAATAAATACAAGGGAACCAGTTCCATTGGCAGCCATACATGCCCACACCATGACACTACCACCGCCATGCCTCACTGATGAGGTGGTATGTTCTGGATCATCAGCAGTTCCTTTCCTTCTCCATACTCTTCTCTTCCCATCACTCTGGTACAAGTTGATCTTTGTCTCATCTGTCCATAGGATGTTGTTCAAGAACTGTAATGGCTTTTTTAGATGTTGTTTGGCAAACTCTGATCTGGTCTTCCTGTTTTTGTGGCTCACCAATGGTTTACATCTTGTTATGAACCCTCTATATTCACTCTTGCGAAGTCTTCTCTTGATTGTTGACTTTGACACATATACACCTACCTCCTGGAGAGTGTTCTTGATTTGGCCAACTGTTGTGAAGGGGTTTTTCTTCACCATTGAAATAATTCTTCTGTCATCCACCACAGTTGTTTTCCATGGTCTTCCGGGTCTTTTGGTGTTGCTGAGCTCTCCGGTGCATTCTTTCTTTTTAAGAATGTTCCAAACAGTTGATTTGGCCACACCTAATGTTTTTGCTATCTCTCTGATGGGTTTGTTTTGATTTTTCATCCTAATGAAGGCTTGCTTCACTGATAGTGACAGCTCTTTGGATCGCATATTGAGAGTCGACAGCAACTTATTCCAAATGCAAATGTCACACCTAGAATCAATTCCAGACCTTTTACCTGCTTAATTGATAATTAAATAACGAGGGAATAGCCCACACCTGTCCATGAAATAGCTTTTGAGTTGATAGTCCCATTACTTTTGGCCCCTTAAAAAGTGGGAGGCACATATAGAAACTGTTGTAATTCCTACACTGTTCACCTGATTTGGATGTAATTACCCTCAAATTAAATCTGAAAGTCTACAGTTAAAGCACATCTTGTTTGTTTCATTTCAAAGCCATTGTGGTGGTGAATAGAGGCAAAAATATGAAAATCCTGTCAATGTCCCAATATTTATGCACCTGACTGTATTTGTGGTTAAGTGGACAGTATGCACAACAGCATTTTGGAGGACATTAATAATGTTTTTTTAATGTCCTTGTACAGACTTGGAATTTCTGTTCTAGTGAAGTGTAATATAGAAGGGATATGGTAGCAGGGACACAGGACCTCAATTTACTGTCTAAAACCTACTGCATTAATAACGGATACTGGATGCACATCTAATACCAGCATAGCTGTTATGGCATCAGTAATCCTCTGTGCAACTGGGTGACTGATGTCATACTTGTACCCCATTGCAAAGGATGGTTTGACAGTCAATTGTTTTGTTAAACTACTAAAAGTAGTCTTCTTCTGGTCCCTGTCTGAGATGAATATTCACTCACAGCAACAGCAGCAGCAGAGACAGGCATAGCACTCTAGGATCTTTCTAAGGAATCATGGATAGGAGAGGAGTCAGTCATTTTTATGAAATTGGATGCAGGACTACTTTCGATCATGATTGAGGATATTGATGATGATTCAGGTTTTGGTGGTGGAGATTGCAGGCTCTTGGCTCTAACAGAGAGAAGGGAACAGCTAAGTGACATTGGACTGATTGTTTTGCTTTTAGCCAAAGTTTCAGAATTTGAAAAACACTTTTGAATTTGATGAATGCGCTGCAAGTAAAATAACAGGGAGGAGGTTCCTAGATGGTTAAGGTCCTTAACTGTACTCACTCTTGCCTGGCAAACATTAGAGGTGGCTTGACAACTGTTGTCCAGATTTGGGTGTAAATAATTCCACAAATGAGAAGTGGATTTATTTGTCTTTTGCCCCAGCATGACTAAACAGGGCTTTTTCATACCATGGGCAACAACTGTTGCCTGATTTACACAAACAACATCCAAGGCATCAAAATCCTCATCATGAACATCCTCATCATCCTTGTTAGTACCAACTACAGAAATATCCTCCTCATCCTCCTGGTGCAATTCTACAGAAGCATCCTCAATTTCTACATCAGCATGTTGACTTGTGCTGCTCATCCCCACATTTGCAGAGGGCACACAAGTGGTGGAAGGAGGATCCTCTTCAAGTACAGTATTAGAAAGGTCAGACTCACACATGGCAACTGTTGGCATACTTGGACACTCCTCTGGGATCTGTGACTTTTCTGAGCACACAGTTGGTTCATGTGCCTTAGCAATTTAAATGTTTTTGACACCTCTACAGGGAGAAGAGCTTACATAATCATAAGATGCAGAACCACCAGTCATAAGTAAAGAACAAGGCCTTATCCTTTCCTTGCCACTTTGTGTAATAAATGGCCTACTGCCAATTTTGTTTCTCTGCAGCTAACTTAGCTTTTAATTTTTTTTTCTTTAACACTGTAAAACATTGCTTGTTTGATTTTAACTTAAGTCCTTGAGCATCAGTCTTCGTAGATGACATTGATGGCCTTGCATTAACATCATGACTGTTGTCAGCAGCTGCAAGACTGGTATGTGGTTCCTGCTCTCCTCTCATTTGATTGTGCTTCATATCAGCAAACTTCCACTGCAGTCTGACTGGCAGTGTCACCGAATAATATTTTTTTTTTACACTTGGGAAGAGCACCCCTGAATGAGGCAGCAGCCCCTTGATGAACAACACAGAAAGCACCCCTTTTTTATGGACTACAAAGCAGTCCTGCCGAGTGCGGACAGAACACCTGCAGAGTCGCAAATACATGGATGATAAACTACAGCAGTGTCACCATAGAATAATAGCGCAGCTAAGTTGCTAATGCACACACACAAAAATAGAATTTTTTTTTGTGGATTGATATTAATTTAATTTCACTTTTATTTTTTTTACACTGGGGAAGAGCACCAATGAATGAAGCAGCAGCCCCTTGATGAACAATACAGACAGCACCCCTTTTTTATGGACAACAATGCACACCTGCCGAGTGCGTTCAGATGACCTGCAGAGTCACAAATACGTGGACGATATACTGCGGCAGTGTCACCAAACAATAATAGTGCAGTTAAGTTGCTGATGCTCACAAACACACAAAAAAGCACTTTAATTTTTTTACACTTTGGAAGAGCACCCCTGAATGAGGCAGAGGCACTTTGATGAACTACACAGATAGCACCCCATTTTTATGGACAACAAAGCACCCCGGCCAAGTGCAGACAGAACACCTGCAGAGTAACAAATATGTGGATGATAAACTGTGGCAGTGTCACCGTACAATAATAGCGCAGCTAAGTTGCTAATGTACACACACAGAAAAATAACAGTTTTTTTTGGACACTGGGGAAGGGCACCCCTGAATGAGGCAGCAGTCCCTTGATGAACATCACAGACAGCACCCTTTTTTAAGGACAACAAATGCACACCTGCTAAGAGCGGAGAGATGACCTGCAGAGTCACAAATACGTGGATGATATACTGCGGCAGTGTCACCAAACAATAATAGTGCAGCTAAGTTGCTAATGCACACACACACACAAAATATATATATATAGATATTTTTTTTTGTGGATTGAAATTAATTTAGTTTCACTTTTATTTTTATTACACTGGGGAAGAGCACCCCTGAATGAGGCAGCAACCCCTTGATGAACAACACAGAGAGCACCCCTTTTTAATGGACAACAAAGCACCCCTGCCAAGTGTGGACAGACTACTTGCTTAGTCACAAATACATGGACGATAAACTGCAGCAGTGTCACCATACAATAATAGCACAGCTAAGTTGCTGATGCACACACACACACACACACACAAAAAGAAGAAATAAAGTACTTTTATTTTTTTACACTGGAGAAGAGCACCCCTAATTGACAGAGCACCCCCCAAGGACAACACAGCACCCCTTAATGGACTGCAGCCCTAGCCTAATGGACAGGACTACAACACAACAGCAGCAACCATAGTTAATTGACAGGACAAGTGACACAGCAGTTGCAGCACTCACTGAAGAAAGCCCCCCTTTATATACTGCAGCCTAAGCCTCTTTAAGGACAACACAGCAACAGCCTTAAGGCCAAGACCCCGACTGGACACACACACACATACTGAGTGACTGACAGTGACTGACTATGTCTGCTAGCTTCTCTTTCCACAGCCAGAGTGAAACTGGCACCGATCGCTGGGACCTTTATATAATCCAAAACCCATGAGAATTCAACAGTGGGAGGATAACGCGTTTTGCCTCAATTTCGAATCCAAGTCAGGTGGATGAACCTGAGCCTAGTTCGGTTCTCACCTTGCATCTGGATATTTGGGTGGGTCCAGTTCTCAAAGAACCGAATCCACTAAGCTCTACTAAAAACTAACTTTTACCTCTCTGTGGTCTGTCCTGGGTAGCACTGAGGTCCATCACTCCTGGATAGCACATACTGCACATCACTCCCAGCTGGTCCTGCAGTCTGATGCTCTTCCTCCACTCATAACGCTGCTCCCAGGCCAGCTGTATGCAGCATCCAATATCTGGTGATCCACCCCTATAAATGATAATTTCTGACTGGCTCCCATTGCCAGTACAACATCACTTTTGCTGAAGTTACAGCTCTGTGCTGAGCTCCCAGGTACTCTGTATCTGAACAGTTCCAGTCCGTGTGATTCCAGTTCCAAGCCTGGTTACTCAAGTCTCCTTTTCCATTTGTACTCCAGTATGGTATTCCAATGAGACTTGTTCCTACACATTTTCCTTTATAACACATTTTAACTCTTCACTATGTGTGTTTAATATATATGTACTTCACTTTTTTATTTTCATTCTTTATATGCAGCTGCAGCTGCTCCGAACTATCTCTTTACACTGCAATTTTCTTACTATGGTGGTGCCCTGGGGCAGCTTGGCTGGGCCAGTTTTGGGGGGTCCTGTGCTCTGGATTTTAACCCTAGTATTTTAGGGACCTACCCAAAAGAGGTTACCTGGATATGATGGGTAGGCCCATAGCCTTGGCCATGATTATGCTAGAAACCTCTATTGATTGCAAAATTTTATTGTATTTATATATATTATTAATAATTTGGAGTTGTGCACCTGATATTTGTCTGTTTCTGTGCTGGCAATTAGTCTCATCAGGTAGCACCTCCCATTATATATATATATATAGTCAGGTTGTGCAGTACAGAAATCTTTCCCATATACTCCATTCAATATCTCCAAACATCTGTCCCAAACTGATCCTCCTCTTCAATTCAGCATCATCGGTCCCAAACCAATCCATCTATTCAATTCATCATCATCAGTTCTCAAAGAGATCCTAGTCATCATTTTAGCATCATTGGTCTCAAACTGATCCTACTTATTTATTCAGTGTCATCAATTCAAATTCTATTTTATTCACCTCATCATCAGTTCTACATCAACAGTCCTAGTCCGATATAATCATCTTCAGTTCTCATTCCAACCTGCTGCATTATAAAGACATTCCATACCTGTCCTTGCCCTTGGGCCCTTCACCCACTGCAGTTCCTCTACCTCCTTACATCAATACATGAGGAAGACCTGGCTCAAGCCACCCAGATTCATTCATGCCTCCCAAGTGTCCTCTTCAGACTCCCATGCCTGTTTCGACCAAACTCAAGCCTCAGGCATGACAGTGTGGCTCATAAATTTTAAGATTGTGAAGGTTAGACATGCATCTTATCATATGATCCCATGATAGATTTAATGGCAGATATTATTTTAGATAGTTTATACTATATGTTAGTACATATAGGCTATGAGATGCACAGGATACATTTTATAGAGAAGGATAATTTAACTTACAAACTAATATAAATTTTTGGGCTATAGACAGCATCCTGACAGTAAGAGACCTGATGCTCACAATACCGGCTATGGGATCCTTATGGGACAAAATGCTGACAACTTCAATTGGTAAGTATTAAGGTTTGGCTGCAGGAGGGGAGAGTTAGGATTTGGCTGTGGAAAGGGAGAGTTAGGATTTGGCTGTGGGAGGGGAGGGTTTGGGTGCCGAATTGGAGAAGTAGGGTTAGACTGCAAAGGGGGGTAGGGGGTGGTTAGGGTGCAGGAGGGGTGGGTTAGGTTGGGGTTAGCCTTAGAATACTTACCGAAAATTGCTGACATTTTCACCATTGGGAATCTGCTGCCAGCAATCCAACCATTGGGATTCTGACTGTCGAGATTCTGTACCCAACCCAATTGTTTAATTGGTTCATTGTAGTACAGAGAATGAGAGTATTTAGAAAAGGAAATACCAGTGCCACCCCATCAATAAAGATCTAATAAGAAATTATTAATAGGTTCAGTTCGCAGTCTTTGCAGGGGTAAGAAGGAAACCCCTGGCATAGATGAACCTGGATAAATTAAGCAAAAAATGAATAATCAAAGTAAGTACTTACACTACTCATCCTTTGGGTAAGGATTTCAAATATTTAATCAGAGTGGTCAGTTATACTGTAAGTCGTCATTTTAGATGTTCTCCTTTCCAACAATTTGCAAAAATGATATGAACCTTTCATTCAATATAGATGATAATATGCTTCCAATCTAACTTCTCCATAAAATAGAAGAAATTGCACAATATTTGTAAATCTGTGAGGATTAATTATCATATTTAAAATTGAATAGTTCTCACCTTATCTGGTGATCCAATAGCATTTTATAAAAGAGAATTGAGATTAATTTTCCATTGATATCTAGAATTCAAATAAAAAAGTGTAATTCTGACAGTGTAGCATTCATTTTTATGGAAACAAACTGCACTCACAATGACCCTGGATAATAAAGCACTTCTAAAAGAAGAAAATGTGCATAATTGCCAGGTAGGAACACAAGTATCCCTGGAATGGCAGAGCAGTCTCAGCAGACTGTTGCAAGGTACTGTACAGTCTATCACAAAGTGCTTGTTTCTTCTGATGAAGCAGACAGAATTCCTGAGAGATGTGCGTCAATACACACATGGGGAAAAGTATGATATTATTTATGCCTTGATACAGAGCACTTCTGCACTGTGTTATATATTTTTTAGAAACATTATGGTCTTGTTTGAAAGTCTTACACTATGGGGCTGATTCTGGGTTGGTACTTGGTAGCAAAGCAAAACAGAGCACTTTGCACCACGATAAAACCATGTTGCACTGCAGTTGGGGCAGGTGTAAAATGTGCAGGGAGATTTAGGTTGGGAGGAACGTGTCCAAACTCAAATCTAAATTGCAAGATAGAAATAAAGCTGTCCAGAATTTGTGGGCTACATTCAAAAGCAGCCAGTACTGTATTTACACTGCATGCAAAAATAATGCATGTATTTGCACCTCTTACTATACATTGCACCTTTTTCTTTACTCCCTACCCAGAATATAGATGAGTAGTCCAGATTTTCAGAAAACAAAACACACTTAAATCAAGGAGAATGGAGTTCGGACTTGTGTCTGCCCACTAAGTTGAGATCTCAGAATGAGTAATTTCGACAGAAATGTTGGATTTCATGTGTTTTTGATTGCTTATAACTAGGCATGTGTGCTGACCCCTGTGTTTTGGTTTTAGTTTTGGATTTCTATCTCCTTCTTGCTTTGGATCTGGATTTGGTTTATGCCAAAACCGCCCTTGCATGTTTTAGTTTTGGATCTGTATTTTCTTTCAAAAATGTATAAAAACTGCTAAAATCACATAATTTGGCCTTTTTTGTTCCTACAGTATAATTAACCTCAATTACATTAATTTCCACTAGTTTTCAGTCAATTTTGACCATCTCACAGCTCACAATATAGTTTTTATCCAGTTTAGGCCCAAAAGTTGCACCAATCTAGCTGGCTGACTAAGCTAAGCAGGAAGATGGTCGTGATGGTCAAGACCATCGCGACCATCGGGCTTGCGATGAGACCCTTGTGGTAGGGTCTCGTTGCTGCAAGCCCTAGAGTGCATTCGGCTCTAACAGATCCGAAAGCATTCCCACTGACATCACTTGTGATATCAGTGGGGCCGGCCACGCCACGCCCCCAGTATGCCCACCAAAGGGGGCGTGCTGTCACTCAACATTGACAGCACGCCCCCTTTGGTATGAGACCCGGAGCGACAGTTTGCCCATTGCTATCCGGGTCTCGCGCATGCGCATGACAGAGCCGGCTCTGTCGTGCGCATGTGCACTGGGGCACCATCGACCCACTTGCGAGCGCTCAGCGCTCGCGAGCGGGTCTGATTCAGGCCGTGAGTTCACTTGTGAAGTGAGTTCAGATTCTGCCAGCTTGAATTAGGTAATTCCCCTAATTAGGGGTAAATTTACTAACAATCAAGATTGGTCGAGATGTCAATCTCGGGTTATTTACAACTTGATTTTCATATCGCAAATTTACTAAAGGTAAAGTCGGGTGAAATAGAGAGATATTTCTCTCTTCTCACTCATAAAACTATTTATTTTACAGTGGAGGTACGGGTGCTGGCTGCCTGCTTGCACTTGTAGTTTCACAAGTGCCAAAAGGCAGGCATGCTGGCATCTGTAGTTCCACTGTAAAATACAATAGTTTATTTCAAATTAACATTCTATTACCCCCATACACACAGACCAGGGGTGCAGGGAAGAGCCCCAGGCTTCAAACCAAGCTTGGGGAGGGGGACCACTTATTTAAGGGGTCCCCACCTCACCTGAGATTCCTGGCTTGGCCTGAGCAGCTTGGGGTGATAATGCTTTGGCCCTGGAGACTGTGGCTGTGGCATTACACCCCATCATTTTGGGTCCGGTGCTGGTTTTAAATACAGGGGGACCCCTATGCAATTTTTTAACCCTTATATTTAAAACCAGGACTGGCCCTGCAGCCTGGTGTTGGTACCTAAATTACAGTGGAACCCTACTCATTTTGTTCCCCATAATTTTAGGTACCAGGACAAGCTGACAAGTCCGGGGCTGGTTATGGTTTTGAGGGGTACCCCACATCAATTTTAAAAATAATTTAACCTTTTTTTACAGGACTAACACACACAAGCAGCCTGTACATATATCACTGATAGTTGCATCCTGCTAGCTAGGGAGAGATATGTAGAGAGACAATACTGCAATCTTGGGTGAGAATTCTCCTGCAAAATGAGATACCTTGGAGAGCTATCTCGTTCTGCTTAACCATTGGCCAACTCAATTTGCCTCAAATTGCCTGTTCGTAAATTTGAGAGATAAAAAGTGATTTTGGCAAGTTCCAGCGAGATTAATCTAATTGAAAATCGGGACCATCTCGAATCTTAGTAAATTTACCCTTAGACCGTTGGAAAATCAACTTCAGAAACTAAAGGAGGACCTGAAACAAAACGATTCTGCAAAGTATTTTGCACTTGTAGATCAAGTCCTTTATTCGCTTCACCAGGAACCAAGGATTGTCAGGACCTTCCAATCGGATCAATACAGTTTGGCAACCTTGCTTGATCCTAGGTTTAAGTCATACATTGTGTCTTTCATCCCAATGGACACAGACCTGAAGAAATGCAAAGACCTGTTGGTAAGCAAATTGTCAGCTCAAGTGGAACATGATGCAGTGATGGCTCCACCTTCAGTTTCTCCAGCAAGTGCGTCTGCCAAGGAAAAACTGAACTTTCCCAAAAGACCCACTGGTGATGCAGATGAGTCAACACAACCAAGTTTTGACATCTGGTTGGGTATAAAAGAATTGCCTACAATTAAATTAATGAGACCTTTACCATGACTCCATCTGATATGGTCACCATTCAAAGAATGGTGGAGCATTATTTTTAATGATAGCATCCAAATAGATATGTCAGACAATCCATTTGACTACTAGCAGGAAAAAAGGCAATTTGGAGGACCTTGCACAAACTGGATTTGATTCACTTGAGCTGCCCACCCTCCAGTGTGTACTCTGAAAGAGTTTTCAGCACAGCTGGGAACTTTGTCAGAGATCGGCAAAAAAGGCTACTTACTCAAAATGTGGAAAAGATGATGTTCATCAACATTAACTACATATTCCACGCTGAAGACCTTTACCACCAATTACGGTACATCCAAAAATAACAGAGACACCTTTAATGGTGAAATCCAGTGGGGACAAATTAATATTGTGGGAAGAAAGATGATGTAAACACTGTTAAGGGGAGGGAATGTATGATGATGGCAACACTATCTTGCCTCTGTATAGCCAGTTTGTGCATGTAGAGATCATTGCCAGCAATGTCAGCTGCCTATTGATAGCTTGTCTACTGGAGGCCCACACAAACCAATCGCTTCATGATTGAGGATATTGTTGATGAGGTTGTTGGTGGTGAAGATGGGCGGTGCTTGGATATAGCAGAGAGAAGGGATCTAGCTGACACTGGACTGCTTATTGTTACTTTTTTAGCCAAAGTTTAAAAATTTTACAAAAACCTTTTAGATGTATGTACTGCAGATGACGTAACAGGTAGGAGTTTCCTAAGTGTTTTAGGTCCCTTCCTCTACTTACTCTGACTTTACAAAAGGTACAGATGGCTTGACTTTTGTTGTCCAGATTTGGCTAGAAAAAATTCCACACATAAGAAGAAGTGGATATTTTTGTCTTATGCCCAGACATGACAATGGGCTTTTCCTTATCATGGTGTCACAAGCCATGGCAGTGGCTTATTTCCCACTGGCTTGGGACATACACTGACTCACAATATTCAGAATCTGGTTCCACTGATTACCAAGCACCGAGGATGCTGCAGAGAGTGACTCATACACCCATATGCTGCTGATTGGCTACCCCTCCTATTTGTAGCTTCCAGATTCATTCCCACTCGCCGGTTATAGAGTTTTCTCCTACAGCTCGGTCTGGTTGTTCCAGCTATCCTCCATGATTGTCTACACTTTAGCTGCTGCTTCTGTTTACCACTCTCTGTCTCCCTCCACACTGCCTTCCAGGCTTCAGCAGGTAGCTCAGTTATTTAGACTGTTGTTCCACTCTGCTCTGATTGCCGTTAGCTTGCTGTCTGTTTTCACCATCCACATGCTGTGCTCAGTGTATGCAGGCTCAAGCCATTGTGTCCGTGCTTCCTCTGTGTAATCAGCAGCTACAGCTTTCTCAGCCCTACTGTTTGTAATCCAAATTTACATTTACACCTGTACTATTTTCAGCCTGTTGTATCCTGTCCTCCTGACAGGCAACTCATCTAGCCAAGCTATCCTGCCCTCCTGGCAGGCAACTCATCTAGCCAAGTTATCCTGCTCTCCTGGCAGGCAACTCATCTAGCCAAGTTATCCTGCCCTCCTGGCAGGCAACTCATTTGGGCAAATTATCCTGCCCTCCTGGCAGGCAACTCATCTAGCCAAGTTATCCTGCCCTCCTGGCAGTCAACTCATCTAGCCAAGTTGTCCTGCCCTCCTGGCAGGCAACTCATCTAACCAAGTTATCCTGCCCTCCTGGCAGGCAACTCATCTAGCCAAGTGATCCTGCCCTCCTGGCAGGCAACTCATCTAGCCAAGTGATCCTGCCCTCCTGGCAGGCAACTCATCTAGCCAAGTTATGCTGCCCTCCTGGCAGGCAACTCATCTAACCAAGTTATCCTGCCCTCCTGGCAGGCAACTCATCTTGCCAAGTTATGCTGCCCTCATGGCAGGCAACTCATCTAGCCAAGTGATCCTGTCCTCCTGGCAGGCAACTCATCTAGCCAAGTTATCCTGCCCTCCTGGCAGGCAACTCATCTAACCAAGTTATCCTGCCCTCCTGGCAGGCAACTCATCTTGCCAAGTTATGCTGCCCTCATGGCAGGCAACTCATCTAGCCAATTTATCCTGCCCTCCTGGCAGGCTTCTCTACAAGCCAAGTTTTCCAGCCTTTTCTGGTAAGACACTTTTCAATTCATTAAGACACTCTCATAACACATAGGCAACAACTGTTTCTTCTACTGGTGCCTAATTTACACAAACAACATCCTCATCAACAACATCCTTATTAGTGTCAGCTTCACAAATATCCTCCTCGTCCTGGTGCACTTCCACAGAAGCATCCTCAATTTCTATGTCAACATGTATACTTGTGCTTACATCATCATAAGAGGCAGAATGACCAGTCATAAATAAAGGCCAAGGCCTTAGCCTTTTCTTGCCACTTCATGTGGTGAAAGGCATATTGCCAATTTTATGTCTTTCTGCAGCTAACTTTCCCTTTGATGTTTTTTTCTTTACCAATGTAAAATATTGCTTCTTTGATTTTAGATGCCCTGACTTAAGCCCTGTATGCCCTTGGGCATCGGCTTTAGTAGATGACATAAACGTACTAGTATCATCATGACTGGTGGCACTGGCAGCAGTTCCAGCACTAGTATGTGGTTCCTGCTCTCCTCTCAACTGATCTTTCTCCATACATATCAACAAACACAAACAAATTGGGGTACAGCACACAAATCAATTTGTACTAATTGTATATTGCAGTATCAATGACCTATAGGGAAGGGACTTATACACAATCCAAAACCTGTGAGAATCCAACAGCAGGATGATGATGTTTTGGGATTTGAGTCTGGTGGGAAAATCTGAGCCAGACTCGAATCCTTCTCGGATCCCTTATGTTCAGGTGGGTCTGGTTCTCAGAGAACCGGACCCACTCATCTCTACTTATAACACAGGTGTAATGTAGTATGCATGTGCCTAGGGTTTACTCTAGCTACTCTCCTCAAATCCAACTAAACATGGCATCTTAAGCATTGTATTTGCGATTAGGAACACAGTAGTGTTCACAGACACACCCATGACACTCCCATTTTAGCAATCTCTTTAAGTCACCTCCCAGTCTCTATCTTGATACTCCCAGGGATTGCTAACCCCAACTCAAGTGTTATTGATTCCGTACGCAAATGGCATAGGGCACTTGGATTTGCACATACACAGCAAGGGATTCCTGGACCTTTTGTCCATACTCACTAGCAAAAAATTGCCCAACTGCACGATCATCAGAATAGTGTCCATCTCTTAATCAAGCCTATTGTATATATAATTTGGGTATTTTGTGCAATTTTCTAAACAATGCTTGTTTCAGATATCTGCACTCAGGGCCTGATTCAGAGCCGGACGCTGTTTGCGGACGGTCATTCCAAAAAAGGGGCCGGCTATTTAAATTGAGCACTCGCTCTTTGCGGTTTGTTGATGCCTCTATGTCTGAGCGTGCGAATGAAAAATGCGCTTGCTATTTTGTAAAGACACCCCTTTGCTGTTCGCATCACACATCATCTCCGGTATTTATTAGATTAATCGGGTACATCAAAAGGCATCTGAACTGCTCGCAGTGCTTGTGGTAGGTTTTTCCTACCGCAATCACTGCGAGCAGTTCAGGCTAAAAGACAACCAAGTGACGTGGTCGATGGCGCTCCCTTACTAATTATGCACTCCCATTAAACGCCCTTTTGACCGTTTGGCACGCCTGCATTCGGATCTCCACTCCCTTGTTTTCAAGCACCTTCCCCTGTTACATCCCACAAACGGTACAGTCTGTCAATCAAATTAGCAGCCCCTCGCTGTTTTGCGAGGTCATGATTTCCGACCACAATGACTGGTTTGTGCATGCGCATTACGACCCATACGCATGCGTAGTTGTGCGAACATCGCTCAGAGTGAACGAGCGGCCACTTACGAGCAGCTCTGAATCAGGCCCTCAGTGCAGCAGCAGACTGTCAGTGATTGACAGTCTGCTGCCATTTCTTGGCAGGGAGGGGGCGGTGATGGTCTAGGTCTTGCATTTGCGATCACCAGCTGGAGTGATCACTCACCCGGCTGGGGATCACGTAGATGATATGATGCTTCATTGTGATTCCTCCTCCTGCATTACCATAATAGTGCTATCGCAGGTGCTACCATGGTAGCAGCTGCGATAACAATAATGACTGAGGCTGAATCACCCCCATAATGTATTCATCCTAGCCTAGATTAACTTGCTGATAAACTATTTAAATTTGGCAAAAAAAAATTGTACTGTAATACTAACAGACAAGACATTATGTATGGTTAATGTTTTCTTTAAGATGTGAAGATGTTGAGGATATATTGACCTTTCAGTCCTAAAAAGAATGAGTATAATCTTTTCTTCTACCTAGCAGCAGATTGATATTTGCAGGCATGATAAATGGCTTATTTGCATGCAAATCATCATTTTAAAAAAATTTTGTTGACTTTACCGATGTGGAGTCACCTTCCTTATTGATGGGGATGTTCATTTCAGTTATGTTGATTTGAACAGACAAAATATTTGGATAGTGAAATGAACAATTTAAAGGTTAAACTCTGCATTTGTTGAGCTATGAGATTACATGGTTATAGGGTGTAGTGTTGATAGAGGAGTGCTGGTAGAAAAAGTTTAGTACTTACTTTACAATATCTGTTTTTTCTGTTTATTATTTGTGCTACATGTCTGAAGATGGAGATGAACAGGGAGATAAATATAAATAACAGCCCACTTGGAGATAGGAGGTGACCAATGGTATAGGGGCTGGCTATAGGTTTCCTTAGTGGTGTTTTAAGACTGATATTATGATTTACAATAATGGCCTTGTTCTTCAAAGAAGTCCAGTACCGTCCAATTAAAATTGCACTTCCAGAAAAATAAAGGTTGTCACATACATTGAAATTTGTGCACACATTGCCTGAATATTATTGGGCAGCAAGAATGGCAAGGTGTGACTTTAGCTAATATGTGGCAGTGGCATTATGCAGTATTCATTGGCTACCCTAATTTGAGACATCATTAGTTAATGTTACATGTGAGCGTACTAAGTGTGAATTGGATAACATGCTTTTATTTTTACCTATAATTGCAAGCAACAACTATAGGTACTGTTGCACCTAAAGAAAAAAAAAAACATTTCAGTGCATATTTAATTGGGTGCTGTAAACTCTCTCACACTTCCCAACATTGGATAAGCCAATTTACTGGGTGACTGAGTAGATCATTATCTCTCTCTCTTTTATGTACTACAAGGATAGCTGAAAATCACATCAAATTCACACATATGTGTATGTTTTTATACAGCACATATGTGCCACACAGGGCTACCAAGATATATGTTGGTCCCTGGAACTAGGGGGTATGATAAGCATGACATTGTGAAAAAGGGGGGGGGAAGGCTGGACTGCAAATTCTATTTTAAACATAATAAGAGGTGCTACCATGCTGAGAACTGTAGTTCTAATGCAGAAAAAAGGGGAAAAATGCAGATGCACACTGTAAGGCAGGGGTGGGCAATAAGCCGCCCTCCAGCTGTTGTTGACCCATACTTGCCGATATCATGGTTGCCCATTCCAGGAGGGAGCAGCCAGGTGGGCTTAGTAGGGGGCGGGGCAGGTAAGATGGGGCATGGCTGAGACATAATGTGCCATTTAGGGTTGGGGCTCAAACAGAGCCACATACTCATGTCATTTTGGCCCTGCCCCCAATACACAATCCCAAGATTTACGGCATTGTGGCGCAGGGAGTGGAGTCATGATGACGCAATTCAGCGAGAATCATGTCATCAGCCCCCACGCTGCAGGTGTTTGGGTATGTATTGTGGGGGAGACTGGAGGGGCCAGGAGGCATGCCTACTTTTCTGGGGGGCCAGGAGCAGTACCCAAATCGGGAGAGTAGGCATGTATGTGTTAAACTACACATGATGATGATTAATAATAATAATAATAATAATAATAATAATAATGAGGACAGCTATTAAACCAAGTGTCTCTCCATGTTCCTCTTCATTCTAACATCACATGTGCCTTTGCCCACCTGTCTCTGTCTTTCTCCTCTTTTGCATGTATATTTTGCCTTTGTCCCCTTAACTCATCTATCCCACCATCCCATCTGTCCCCCTTCAATCTTCCATTTGCTCCACCACCTATAATACCATTGCTCTGCTCTATCTCACTCCTAGTTTTCAACTTCTCCCATTTTCATACCTTATATCCTCCTCTCCTGGATCTTATAGATAGAATTGTTGCTGATGGCTGCAGATCAGAGGTATGAGTTTTGCTTACGTTTATATATCACACCTAAAGTTCTAATTAAAAATAACACTAATGTTGTTGGCGGTAAGTCCTTTTGGCAGTAAGACTACTTTTGCATGAGGAAAACTATTAGGCAGGTACTTCTTCCCCCACATTACCTAACTAGCAGTTTTAAAAAATAATATTAAAGCATTTCCTTACATCTTTAAACTATTTAAGAGCATGTCAGAAGCACATGTCACTCTTCAGTACTTTAGATGACTTTGGATGGGTCCCAGTCCTGATGGCGGCTTTTCCGACTCTCCCATGTGACTAAGACGGTGGTCACAGCACTGAAGGAGTTAGCCTTGTGCCACATCATCTTTATATGGACCAATTGGCACTAGGCACCATTTTCAAATTGATTGTTGGCACTAGGTGCCAACTTCAAACAAAATGCCACCACAAGGTGCCATGTATTTATGTGTGCAGCAACCTGGATTCCTTCTGGCAGCTCAGACAAAGTCATGGTTAAAGTCTCAGCACCAAGAGGAGTCCAAGATGTGGCAGGACATGTAGTACCCTTCTCAGTGCCAGAGATACTCTCCTGTCTTCAATTCTATTCCCTTTGGGTTAAGATGGAAAACCCACTAGTTCTCCTTAGGTTGCAGAGATTTGGCATATATTAGTGCCACCCCTACATTAATTTTTACATATCACATGTAGAAATCTATTTTATTTTTTTGTATGCACCACAGCCTCAGATCACCTCCAGTGGCAGCGGCTTGTCAGTGGTTTAATCCCTCGTGCACTGCACCAGAGGAGTAGGGATGGAGCTGCTTTGGTCAGGATAATTGTCCTAGGATGCAGGGCTATGAAAGACCACATACTGGGACACCATTGTAGAGAGGGGGACCAGGCACACCATAGCTCTGAAAAAGTCCACCGGCTGCTGCAGTATGCAGTTAACGCCCAATGTGCTGCACTGTGGAAGTGTAAACGTAGGGATACTATAGCAGGCACATAATCCCAAGCTTCAGGGCTGAGTGCCAACTGCTGAGAACCTGGAGCCTAGCTTCCAGCACCCCAGCAATACAGGGTGGCAAAACCTAGTGATGAGCACAGTGTATAAAACCCAAAAATATTATATAAGAATATGAAATAAAATTTATTAAAAATGCAAATATATTTTAATGTAGGACACTGCAGCCATGCTGCAGTGCCTCTGTATCTAATGATTGGTACTGTGGACCAGATGCAGAGTTTATATTTAACATTATTAAATGAGGTTGGGTATGAAATCCTGGCTGTCAGGATGCTACTTGTCAGAATACCAACAGTTGTATCCCAACAGCCAGAATCCCGACACCCATAGAGAAGAACAGTAAGTTTTGTTCTATCCCCTCCCAACACCCATAGAGTAGAGCAGTAACCCCTACCCTAACCCTCCCTCCCCGGTGCCTTACCCTAACCTCCCCATAGTGCCTAAATCTACCCTCCCCCTCCCCTCACTCTAATCCTAACACCCCCATCCTGGTGCCTAACCCTAACCACCCCCCTTGGGCCTAAACCTAACCTCCCCTTCCCCACACCCTAATCCCAACACTCCCTCCCAGTTGCCTAACCCTAACCCTCCCCCTAATACCCAACACTATCCCCACTATCTAATGCTAACCTTCCCTAACACCCCAATACTTACCTTTGGGATGCTGATGGTCGGGATACTGGTGCCGGGATCCCGACCTGTCGGGATTTCTGTGCCGGTATTCAGACTGTTGGCATTCCGCATGCTGGTATGCCAACTACATCCCATTTAGATGAATGTTTATTTGAAGTAAAAATGCACTTACCTATCTTTGTTGGTCTAGTGGGATCTGGAGCCCTCCATGAGCTGCTGGTTTCCTCTAAGAGAAACAGAATGTCTTCCCTTACAGCCTCCTGTATCAGGAGATGCAGGGAGAGCTGGCCAGCACAGCCAGCTAATTGTTTTCTTTTGAGCTCCAAAGAGCTACTATTTGGTGTCCTGGAGACTACTGTTTGTGAATTTTTTCTCCCTGCCTCTGGAGTCCAAATTTGTCCAGAAAAAGTGATAAGTACCACAGCAGAATCCTGAAAGTAAAGTCTTAGAGGGAACCATCCTCCACTCCAGACTTGATGGCACCCGGGGTGGTTACCTGTCCAGGTGGTCTCAGTGAGAGTGACCACTTCTCACTGTTCATTATGGACAATGTTTAACATATGCATGTGCAGGACATGCACTTAGCTTGATTGGTTAAGGGACCCTGGCCCTCATTCAGAGCTGCTCGTAAGTGGCCGCTCGTTCGTTCTGACCGATGTTCGCACATGTGCGCATGCGAACGGATTTTAATACGCATGTGCGAACCAGTCAGTGCAGCTGAAAATCGTTTGGTCGCTATATAGCGAATGCCTGCTACTTTGAGTGACAGAAGGAGACGTATGTGGGTGGTAACAGGGGAAGGTGTTTGAAAACGGGGAGTGAAATTCAGAACGCAGGCGTGCTTAAAGGTCAAAACGGGTGTTTTAAGGGAGTGCATAATTAATCCAGCAGCGTCATTGACCACGTCACTTGGTTTTTTTTAACTCAGAACTGCTCGCAAAATAGCGGTTGAAAAAACTAACCTCAAGAATAGCGAGCAGTTCATACGCTGTACAATGTACTCGATTAATCTATTAAATAGCGGACATGACATATGGTGCGAGTGGCCAGGGGGCGTATTTTTCAAAATTACAACCGCAAGTTTTGCTCGCTCATTCAGACTTAGAGGCGTGAACAGACCGCAAAGTGCGAACGGTTCATTTGAATAGCCACCCCTTTTTAGAAAACGAACGACCGCAAATAGCAAGCGGCTCTGAATCAGGCCCCCAGGGTGGACTTACCAATGTGGTATTGAGTGTTTCAACTGTATAAAAAGGGAGCCTGCAATTCCTGTATGTATATTTTCTCTGGAAATCAAGAAAGATTGTACATTTGTGACATCTGTATGTTGTGATTTCCCCAAGCACCTTCAGCAATGGGACTTGTCTTTTTAAAGACATTGGGTCTGATTCACTATGGATCGCTATTCTGATTATACACATGCAGCAGTGATATTTAAATGTTTGTTTCACATTGTGTTTGCAGCCTGACATAAGTATGCCCACTTCCCCTTACACACATCCATATACTTGACCAACATAGTGAAATAATCAGTAACATTGGACAGTTAGAGAAGCCCAGTCCTTACTCAGGAATTACTTATGCATAAGCTATGACATTTCAGGTGACATCTGGTATCACAGTGAATAATTTATGCACGCCCCTGCAATGGCATTCAAGTGCACTGGCAAGCCTTCATTTGCCCAACCACACCCACATCACCACCCACAAATAGCACTTCCTGTCAATCACTCTGCCATGGGTCTGCATAGTCACTGTGCTTGCAATTCCTAATGCAGCACATATCTCTCGCAAGTGCAGTGTGAATTAATTGACCGATTGCGTGCATATAAGCAACTGCATTACTTACTGAAACAGGCCCACTGAGCAATAAACATCTTGTGTTAAGATGCCTGCATCTGCTTCTATCCTGTGACCACCAGAACAGTGCAAAATGCTATTCCATTCTCTGGCTGTTCTGCATCGAGTCCAGTGTCTCTAAGATGAATCCCATGCAGACTGGGCCACAGTGAGAGACCAGTGTGAATTAGCCAATACTACACAGGAAGCATTGCAGCAGTCTGTCCACACATACCCAGAAGCAGATAGTTGCAGGTGCCAGTGCCTGGAGCCTGTGTAAAATGAGTGTTTGCAGGTGCTGAAGTAGGAGCCTGGTGGTGGCAGAAAGTTATCTGCCCACCAATCAGGAGTGGTAAAGTATGCCCACTCAGATTACTCAGGGATGAGTAAGTACTCTCTATACTATCAGTGACAGTAATCTCTGATCAACTAAGGGAGCGAGGTCTCTGGTCACAAGGGCAACATATTATGCACCTTATTAGGACACCAGAGCTCCACACTACACCTCAGCAATTGGCAGAGACATGGAGAGTCAAGGAAGTAAGAGGGAGTGGGGTCCCACATATTTCATTTTTATGAACCCTATAATTTCTGATCGCAGCCCTGGTAGAAAGGTTGTTTAGTTTATGAAAGTTACTTTATGTTTATCTTGGGTATCATATGCAGAAAAACCTTGTAATCAGGGCTGTGCTAAGGCAAACTGGTGCCCTAAGCACAGCTCAACAATGATTTCATTGCTTAACTGATAAGTCAATAAGAGTCAATACTGTAAGTATGAAAAAAATAAGAGTTTAAAAATGTATTACAGGTTAAGTCTCCCATATCCAAATATTCCAAAATACGGAATATTCCGAAATACAGAATTTTTTTGGCATGACTGAGATAATGAAAACTTGGGTTTTTGATGGTTCAATGTATACAAACATTTGTTTAAGGCACAAAATTATTAAAAATATTGTATAAAATAGCCTTCAGGATTTGAACCTGATTCAGACTCGCTCACTAAGGTGCGATCGCTCGCTGTGAGCAATTTTCACCCATCTGCACATGCGTATAATTTGCAGTGCGCAAGCCATTTGTTGCGATCTGATTTTGGTTGCTTGTAAGCCACTATGAGGTTGCTGCTTTGAGTGACAGATATTGCCTTTTGTGGGTAGTAACAGGGGAAGGTGATTGTGAACGGAGTGGATGTGCAAATGCAGGCATGTCAGGCTGCCAAAATGCATTTTAAACGGCGTGCATAATTAGCAAAGTAGCGTCATTGTACACGTCACCTGCATGTATTTCAGCCAGCACTGATCGCTGTGCTTGCGGCAGGTTAAGGCAAACCCAAGGGCTGCGTGCAGCTCCGATGGCTCATGATGGTCCCGATTGTCACGATTGGTGTTTGTGAGTTACCTGTCTCAGGTGATGAGCGGGATTCAACGGAGACCGGCATGCCAGGAACCACAGATGATTTGAATAGCTCTATTGCAAGACTTATGTGGCAGTGAGAACCGCCTTTGGTGATAAATGACAGGAACTTAGAATCAGTAGAAACTTGAGAGGAACAGCACCGGAACCGGCAGGAAGACTTGCTGAGTTGAACTGGAAAGCTTGGGCTTTGACTCCGGACTGGAGTAATGTGGATTGAACTGAAGAACTTGGCTTTGACTCTGGACTGGAATAACATGGATTGAACTGAAGAATTTGGATCTTGACTCTGGACTGGAATAACGTGGATTAAACTGATGAACTTGGAACTTGACTCTGGACTGGAATAATGTGAATTGAACTAAAGAACCTGGAACTTGACTCTGGACTGGAAAAACGTGGATTGAACTGAAGAACTTGGATCTTGACTCTGGACTGGAATAATGTGACAATGGCTGAAGGGAAATCAGGTAATGCTGAGACGAGGGCTAAACAGAGTAATCAGGAAATGCTGTGACAAAGGATAGAACTCAGGTGCAGGCTGGATTGGGTAATTGGGAATAACAGGTTCAGGAAGGAATGGGTAGGTCTGGGAGTTTATGATCAGGGAGGGAGTGGGTAGGTAGAAGGAGCAGGAGTTGATCCACAGCAGGAAGCAAGGCAGGGTAACACAGTGCAGGTTTGCAGGGTGCCAGGGACCAACCAAGAGTAGGGCAAGCAGCAGGACACAAGACTAAGGTCAGAAGTACAGGAACTCACTTTGCTGATGCTGAAACACACGAGTTGCACTGGCCTGGGGACTAGCAGGATACTGGATTGCCAGGTATAGCTGTAGCAAGTTTTCTGGATGCACCAGTGGTTGCTGTAGCAGGTTTTCTGGATGCACCAGGTGTTGTTGTAGCAGGTTTTATGGATTGCACCAGTGGTTGCTGTAGCAGGTTTTCCAGATTGCACCAGGGGTTACTGTAGCAGGTTTTAGGGATACACTAGAATACAGAAACAGCATGAACCATACACCAAGGAAGTAACGAGATGTTCAGGCCCAGAATGCTATCAGGGGTGGCTGTATATACCCTGGGTCTGGCTGCAATTGGTGGATATGGACAGGTGGTCTGGCAGTAGCATTCTGAGTGGTGGAAGGCACAACATGCAGATGGAGTACTCATCTCTGCAGTACTGAGAATCAGAACCACACCTGCGATCCAATCAGGGCTAGCAGTGTTCACAGACAGGAAAGGACCCAGGTGAAATAATCACTGTGGAAGGAATGCAGGGAGAGGTGCTGCAGCAGCATGATCAGAGCACATACAAATCCATTTAGACAGTTGGCAGCGGTAAGTCTACAGACAAAAGGTGAAAACTAGACAGGTTCGTGACACCGATTTATCCTACATTTCCCGGAGATGACGTGTGTTGCGAGTGGCAAGGGGAAAACATAAATGCATTCTGTGTTTATATTTGGGTCCCATTCCCATGATATTTCATTATAATATGCAAATATTCCAAAATACAGAATATGCAAATATATATGCAAAATACGGAATATGCAAATATATCCAAAATACCCCTGGTCCCAAGCATTTTGGATATGGGAGATTCAACCTGTACTCTTGTTCGGTTATTTTCCAAGCCAGACCCCACAACTACTGTACATTAAGATAAGGCTGTGTTGGTTTTAATTTTCCATTTTATTTAACACTAAATAGCAATAAGTAAGATTAGTAAACTGCTTATAATTTTCTATTTATTTCAATTTAAAAACATTTTCTTCTACATTTTTAATTACACAGTCTTGTATCAAGTCCTCAAAACTAATTTGGAATAACAAGTCAGATTTTATATTTAGCTGAGACAAGGTGTCCAGCCTGTCTTGTCGCATAGTTGTTCTGTTGGCATTTCAGATATGCTAGAGCTGAAAAAATGGATGCTCAACTGCGCAATTTGTGACTATTAATGATTCAAATATATGTAAGGTGATGTCTACTTTTGGAAAAGTATAGTCAAGTTTGTCTTTTAAATTATTTTATGTAGTTCTGCATGACTGAATCTGGTTTTTACAGTTTTTGTTGCACTGAACTAATGTTACAAATACAGTATGAGTGAAACTGCTGAAGCTCAGCAGGTAGATTAGTGTCCAAGTCCTCTGGGTAAGCATCAATTTGTTTTGGAGCACACAGATTTCTTTTCAGTTTCAGCAGAAGAAGTGACACTTGGCACTTCACTTAGAAAATAAATGATGTATGTGATTTCTTTGTACACCTCTCTTATCCTCAGCTGGGTTTCTAGTCTGTCAGCAATTGGTGGTGATATAAATGTGTCCCTGGCTTTAAGATCTACTTCACCATCATTGGGTACCTTCTTTCTGATATACAGATGTGTCTTGCTACATCTTGCATCTTTGCCGATCATGCTACAAATGTGAGCACGCATCACGCCATGGGATTACACTTCACTACAGCGCGCACTGCGATTGCACCATGCATTTCCTTCGCAGCGTGGGTGTGAATGCAGTGAGCATATCCGGTTGCGGGTACATGCCTAGTGCCATGATTTGATGCATATGCAGCAAAGATGTAGCAGGATACATCTGCAGTATGTTTCTGAGTTTGCACTGCACTGTTATCAACATCTGGCAGCATTTCCTTTGTTAGTGCTTCAAATGTTTCAAAGTCAAAGTAAAGTATATAGTTGGTCAGCTATTGATCTGTACAGTTCTTTGTTTTTAAATTCACATCCTTATTTGTAAAACAAAAGTTGCTTTTTGATACTTTAGCAACCCTTATTATTATATTAATTTTCACCAAACCCATCCTTGGTGCAGGAGATCCGACTGCAATGAGAAGAATTTCTGCACCTCTAAATAACCTTCAATTTTGTCTACATGCCTGTGAAATGTGCATGGGGCATTTGTTTCTATGTACAAATGCCTTGTTGCCATCCAGTAACGCCCATTCAGCAATACACAGCGGCATAAAGAGGCCGGGTGAGCCTGGGTGAAGGGTGCGTGGCCTAATCGTGGGAGGGGGGCACTGTGAGCCCCTCAGCTTGGCGCAAAGCCATGGGGGATGCAATTAGTGTTATCTCTCCCCCCCTCAGGCATAGAAGACTGCTGCGGCTGTTGCTCAGCAGCCACGAGCAGTCTCTCACTGCAGCCCAGCACACAGCAGCGTGTGCTGGGGTGATGTGATTTAAGAGGTAGGGGAGGCCGGCACCAGACCTGGGCCCCCTGCCGGGCCCTTCCAGTAGCCTGGGCCCAGGTAATTAGTACCCACTCCCCCTTCCACTTGGCGTCCCAGGCCATCCATGTGAAACATCAAAGATGCAGCTGAGTCAGAATCTCCCATAAAGTGGTATATTCAGGCCACATAAGCAGTTTTATATAAATCACAAGATCTGTTGGCATTCAGAATAGTGCTCTGAATCTGGCTTTGACTCGTAGTGTATCTCCTTTATGACTTTATTCAGATAGACCAGAGGTTCCCAAACATAGTCCTCAAGGCTCCCCAACAGTTCAGGTTTTATAGATATCCATGGTTTTGTACAGGTGGTTAAATCAAATTGACTGAAGTACTAATTAAGTCACCTGTGCTCAACCATGGATCTCTCTAAAATCTGAATTGTTTGGGAGCCTTGAGGACCGCATTTGGGAACCTCTGAGCTAGATATTCTAAAGAGTCCAGAATCTTGAAGAAAGACTCAAAATGACTGCACTTGCCTTAGAAATTTGAGCTCCAAAAGTAATGCCTCAACTCAAGATTGCTAGAGATGAATGAGCAGAATGATGGGCAGAGCATCTCAGCAACATGGCACCACCCCACTGCAATTACTGCTTTATGCTTGTTCCCAGTGGTATCTTTTCCTTGTAAGATGCCAACATGCAAATGTATGTTAAGGGGAGTGTAAGCTCACCCTTCTTCTCTTGAATATGGTACTTATTTAAAATTATAATTTTATATCTTGCACACGAAAACTTACCTTGTTTATGTAAAAAATTAGTAAACTAAATAATAAAATAAATAGTTTAAGGGTCATTACAGAGATTAGCTGATAAGTAAAATTGTAGTCAGTCCTAGCCATCTTTTCAACTGAAGCCTCACATCATAGATGGAAAACAAATGTGATACCTGATCTCTGATTACACAGGGCCTTATTCACTATCGAACGCAACTCCAAATGCAATAGCAATTACGAACACAGTTCAACTATGACAGCATGCTAATTCATTGTGATTGCAACCACTCCACTACATAAGGATGCCCACCTTACCTAACAATCATTCGTAATGTTTAGCAGTTTTAGTTTAATTTAATTTTATATATATAGTAGAGATGAGCGGGCTCAGTTCTCAGAGATCCAAGCCCACCCAAACTTAACCAATCCAAAGGAATCCAGTGATGCCACTCAGATCTCCCCACCAATTCCAGACATCAAAGCAAAGTAAAACGTCAACATCAGGTATCGGATTCTCATAAGTTTTGGATTCTATGTAAGTCCCTGCAGTAGTGATTAGGGTGCCATTTTACACTGTGCTGGCTGATGTTCTGTTCTGTGCTGTGCTGTGCTGTGCCCATCAACTCCATTGGCTGCTGTGCTGTGCTGTGCTGTGCTTTGTCCATCAACTCCAGTTGCTACTGTGCTGGGCTGTATCCATTCACTCCAGTGGCTGCTGTTCTGTATCCATCCACTCCAGTGGCTGCTGTGCAGTTCTGTGTCCATCCACTCTAGTGGCAGCTGTGCTGTGCTGCGTCCATCCAGTCCAGTGCTGAGCTTACATATCTGTCCAGTGTCCATCTACTCCAGTGCTGAGCTGATGTATCTGTCCAGTGTCCACCCACTCCAGTACTGAGATGTCATATCTGTCCAGTGTCCATCCAGTCCAGTTTAAAAAAAAGTAAAACATATTTTTCGTACAACTTATTGTGTGCACTGTACTCCACTGATTTCACATTAAATATAAGTACTGTGACTAACACTGGGATTCTACAGGCCATACCCCACTTTGTTCACATAAGTACTTTGACTCTGCAGGCTGTACCCCACTGTATTCTCATAAGTACTGTGCTTATGAGACTCCACTGGCCATATCCCACTGTGTTTACATATGTACTGTGACTCTGCAGGCCATACCCCACTGTGTTCACATAAGTACTGTGACTACACAGGCCATACCTCTCTGTGTTCAAATAAGTACTGTGACTCTGCAGGCCATACCCCTCTGTGTTCAGTGTTCACATAAGTTCTGTGATTCTGTAGGCCATACCCCATTGTTTTTCACAACATTACTGTAACTCCACAGGCCATACTCCACTGTCTTTAGTGGTCACATTAGTACTGTGACTCCACAGGCTGTACCCCACTATGTTCACATAAGTACTGTGACTCCACAGGCCATACCCCACTGTGTTCACATACTGTAAGTACTGTGATTCTGCAGGCCATACCCCACAGTGTTCAGTGTTCACATAAGTACTATGATTCCGCAGGCCGTAATCAACTGTTTTCACATAAGGACTGTGACTGAAGTGAGCGGTGATTTTAAAGAAAAAGTTCAAGTGAATAAATAATACTTTTACACTGTAGTTTTTTGTACAACTTCTGTGTATTAATTAATATGGATCACAATGATTAGTTGAGAGAAGATATGAAGCAGCAACCAAATACTAGCGCTGCAGCTGCTGCCACCAGTCAAGACTGCTCCTTCAGCATCATCTACTCCCGATTCCCAAGGGCATAAAGAGTTTAAGTCAGGGCATCTGAAATCCAAAAATCAATATTCTATAGTGGTAAAGAAAAAAACACTTATAATAAACAGAAAGTTTAGTCCAGAAAACAATTACATTGCCAACATGCCACTCTTCACATGTGGAAAGGAAAGGCTCAGGCCTTAAACTTTATTTATGAGTGGTGGTTCTGCAACAGTTAGTGAGGCATCTTATTCTGCCTCTCATGATGATGGAAGCCCTTCTCACTCAGGGGAGAGTTTTTTGAAGTGGAGATGTTGCCCATAACAACCAATCAGATTCTAGGTATTATCTTTTGAAAGGTTTAAGCTAAATGTTAACTAGAATATGATTGGTTGCTATGGGCTACATCTCCACTTCTAAAAACACTCACTTTAGTAAATAAACCCCTCAGAGAGTAGAAGAGGTGTCAAAAAAATTTAAACTAATAAATCAGTGCTAGAAAAAAACACTAAGGCAGTACAACAAACTGTGTGTTTAGAAATGTAAACAATTCCTAAGGAGAGTCTAAATGTGTCCGTGAGTGCTGACCTTTCTGTACTCATAGAGAAGCCTCCTTTCTCCATTTCTGCACCATCTGCCAATGTGAGGATTAGCAGCACAAGTCAAGGAGTTGCTGACCTAGACATTGAGGATGATACAGTGGAAGTGCAACAGATTGAGGGGTTATTTGTGTAGCTGACACAGGCACTATAGAGAATTTTGATGATGAGATTGTTGTTTATGTAAGTCACCAGTGGAAGCAGCTCTTGCCCATGATAAGAAGAAGGCCATTGCCTTGACTGGACATAAGATGAAAATTCCTCCTCTATTGTGTGGATTTATTTTTACCCAAATCCGATCATCAATTGTCTTGCCATCTATAGTAATTGTAAAGCTACAGTAAGTAGAGGCAGGGACTTTAAGCATCTAGGAACCTCCTCCCTTTTACGTCATTAGCAGCATGTGCATGAAAAGTTTTTAGCAAAATCAGAAATTTATGCTAAACAAGTATCAACAAGAAGTCCAGCGTCTGCTAGCTCCCTTCTCTCTGCTAGATACAAGCACCTTCAATCTCTACCACTAACATCTTCATAATCAATATCCTCAATCATGATCGGAAGTAGTCCTACATCCAATTTCATAAGGCTAACTGAGTCCTCCTCTATCCTGGATTCCTCAGAAGAATCCTTGAGTGCTAGGTCTGCTGCTGTTAGGGGTGGATCTTCATCGCAGAAGGGGACCAAGAAGACTACTACTATACTAACAGAAGTTTATAAAAATATTGACTGTTAAACAATCCTTTGATAGAGGAAGTAAGTATGACAACTGCAAACCAGTTGCACAGTGGATCACTGATGCCATAACAACATGCGAGTATTAGATCTGTCTCCAATATCCACCATTAATGCAGTGGAATTTAGGGCCTGAATCAGAGGTGAATGCTATTGCGATTCTCAAATAGATTGAGTGATTGTTTGCCATTGCGCATGTGTATAAGCCACACTGCGTGTATGCATTGATCATACTGCGATCATGGATGCACATACTGTAGTATCCATTTCAGAGTGAGTGACAGGTTGTCAGCATTTGTGGGTGGTGACTGGAGATTGGTCTGAGAAATGCAGGTGTGTCTGTTCATTTAAATGCCATTACATGGGCATGCATAAATTAGCCACTCCCAAGGCTGCGGCAGGTCAGACCTGTCGCAAGGCCAAGCTGCTTGCCAATGTTACTGATATTTACGCAGGTATGCATTGTTGCATGCAGGTAGCAGTTGGTGTCTTTATGCTCGGGTGATCTTCACAGACATTAGCATTTTTTCGCTGCTGCATTGCGTGCAAAATCACAGCTGCGATTGCATTAGTGTCCATCTCTGAATCAGGCTTTTAGACAGTTAATTGAGGTCCTGTGTGCGCACTACCAAAAGTCATCTAGATGCCACTTCACTAGAAAAGCAATTTCCCCTGTACATTTTAAAAAGCTTAATTAGTGGCCTCCAAAATGCCATCGAACCCACTATCCACTTAAACCAGAGATATTTGGATAAGTTGAAGAGGGCAAACAAAAGATTACATGACTGTGACAACCCACTCTGTGTGTGTATTGCCTTCAGCAGCACAAACAGACATGCCTCTGTTTCACTGACCACTCCCACATCACTACCCCCTAACACTTACAGACTGTCATTCACTCTGTGATGGCTTTCATTTTGCTTGAGTGATTGCAAATCGTTCGCAATGTTAACTCACGCACACGCACTGCACTGCATACACAGTATGCACCTTCGATCAATCTGTGTATGCTGTTACAATTATGATCCTTGCTGAATCAGACCTCAAGTCTTTTATTCACTTCCCAGAAACCATGGGTTTTCATCATTTTAAAATTTGATCTATACATTTGGCAACTGCTTGATCCCAGATTTAAGTCAGATGGTGTCTCTTTCTATCCAACAGACACAGATCTGAAAAGATGCAAAGAGCTGTTGGCGAGCAAGTTGTCAGCTCAAGAGGCATTTGACATGGCAACATCTCCTCCTTCAGTTACTCTTGCAACTGCCAGTAAAAAACTCAGCTTTCCAAAGAGACCCACTGGTGATGCAGATAAGTCAACACAACATTTTGACACCCGGTCTGGTCTAAAAGAATTGCCTAAAATTAATGACACCTCTATCGCAAGTCCATCTGATACAGTCATAGCATACAAATACAGATAGTCTGTTTGACTACTGGCAGGAAAAAAGGCAATTTGGAGGCCCTTGCACAAACTTGCTTTGCTTTACTTAAGCTGCCCATCCTCAAGTGCGTACTCAGAAAGAGTTTTAAGCACAGCCGGGAACCTTGTCAGCGAATGCCATAGGAAGTTACTTCCTCAAAATGTGGAAAAGATGATGTTCATCCAAATAAACAAAAAATTCTATGAGGAAGTCCTTTACATGCAATTGCGTCAACGTCTTAAGGCACCTGCAATGGTGAATTCCAATGGGGACAAATGAATATTGTATGAAGATGATGTAAACACTGATGAGGGTCAGGATGATAATGGCAATTACATATTGCCTCCATAAAGCAAGATTGCACATAGAGAATATTGCAGAATTGTCAGATCCCCATTGGTAGCATGTTTTGTGGGGGCCCAAGCAAACCAATCACTTCAGCCACAAGTAGCAGTCTCTATTGCTGAAGTTATTGGTTTGTTAAACTGTGCATGTCCTGTCTAACAACATAAGGGTGAATGGGAGCAGAGGTGTCACCGGGTCTGGTGACACCTAGTGCGCACTTTGTCTCCCCTTCGCACAGAAGAGCTGCACGCATACAAAAAGGTGGCATGGTCAGGATGTAGTCAAGAGACTGCCGGTTTCTGTGCTGATGCTGAAATCCCGACAAGGGAGTTAAGATAGGCATTGAAATACCAACGACTATCTTAAATTCCGTTGCTGGAGTCCAGGAGGAAGTGTGCCTGAATGAGGAAAGCCGAGGGCGCCCATCCTGTTATCTGCGGGGGTGTCGGGGGGTTAGGGTTAGGGCAGTTAGCGAGGTTAGGGTTAGGCTACATAAAGGGAGGGTTAGGGGGGAGGGTAAGTATACTTACCCGACCCCTGTCGGGATACCAACCATCAGGATGATACTGTCGGTATTGTGACAGAAGGCATCCCGATAGCCGGCATTATCACATCTGATTCTGGCATGGTTTAACAAAAAGGGGTGTTGCCTCATGGGAAATCCCTCTCGGGGCATGCCCAGCATCCCTGGTGAAGCTGTACTGCCCTCGGAAACTAGTTGCTGCACTGTTGGCTCCTCCTCTGTGACAGGAGCTGAGTGCTGCAAAGGAATGTCACACTGCAGCATCTGGCTCCATTCATTGAGGTGGAGCCAGCATTTTGGTGTCACCCTCTCCTAAGGTGTGGCCTGCACCCCAATAGTGACCCCACTGGATGGAAGAGCTCAAGGACAATTCCATCTTGTACCTTTTTTCTTTGCATTATGCACTGTTTGGGGCATTGCTGAATTACATTTTTATAGTTTGTTAAACAGCCATCTTGTCTGCCACTGCTGTGAGGCAATGTTCCATAGATGTCCTATATTTTTTAAACTGGTGTGTATTTGTGCTGCTGCTCTGTCACTTACTTTAACCAGCTCACTGCAGCCTTTGGCCTATATTGGTGAAAAAAAACAGAAAATAAATATGCCTGTGCTCGGTTTTACCCATATCATACATGTTTCCAGCAGCATAGCAATATTAATGCCATATATCTATAAAAATGGGGTCCCTTGATGCTGGGCTGCAGGCTTAAATGCTTTGATCAAATCATGACAAAATCCCCTTTGTTTTATGTGCTGCACACACATAAATTTGCAGTATATTATCTTTAGCGCTGATAGCAAAAGTTTTTTCTTTTTTGTATACATATATGGCATTAATATTGCCATGCTGTTGGTACCATGTATGGTATGGGTAAAACCAAGTGCGGCCATATTTCTTTTCTGTTTTGTTTAAAAATTTTGCCTTGTGCTATCATGGCAGCTTTCAATTAAGGCTATAAAAAGCCTAGTTGGGTGTGGCTAACAGCCAGCCCCTGTATAGATTTGTCCCTCTGTATCTAGGAGGTGAGAACATTTAACTGCAATGTAATGATGTGCTAGGCATATATGCTAGTGTTAGGGACCTGCAGAAAAATGGGGTCCCTTGACGCTGGGCTGCAGGCTTAAATGCTTTGATCAAATCATGACAAAATCCCCTATGTTTTATTTGCTGCACACACATAAATTTGCAGTATATTATTGTTAGCGCCGATAGCAAAAGTTTTTCTATATTGGTGAAAAGTAATGAAAACAATATTGTGAGCTATGAAGTGGTCAAAATTGACTAGAAATTACTGGAAATTATCATTATATCATTAAGGTTAATAATACTATAGGAACAATAACAGGCTCAAATTATGTGATCTTAGCTGTTTTTATCATTTAAAAAAAGATACAGATTCAAAACCAAAACACATGAGGGTGGTTTTGCAGAACCAAAACCAAAACTTGACAGTTAATCCAGATCCAAAACAAAAAAGGGGGTGCACATTTCTAATAAACAGTATATACACACAAATACATGTCACATATACATTACACACACACACACTCACCTTTCAGCATCTACGACCTGGTTTGAAATAGCATGATTCGGGAGTCAATAGGGAGGAGGTAAAAATGCTGCGATTCTAGAGGAGTCATGTCATATTGGCTCTGTCCACTCCCCATTGACACATGAATCATGCCATTTTGCCACAGGGGGCGGGACTTAATAAAATGCTGCTTGCTATCGCATCTGTCAGGGGGTTTCTGGGTACACAGAAACCCCCCCTGCATGCACCACTGATAGTGTACCAATTCCTTTAAGACAAAAAATACTAATCTTAAACCCAGTACTTAGTATACATTTTAGCTATTCAATACACTATTAGTGAATTAAGATGCAAAATTCAGGAAAAGTGTGTAATCTGGGTAAAAAGGCAAAAGACAGGACTGTAAACCGCTAATAGTGTACTAAGTACTTGGGATTAGTGTATCACATTAAGATGCATAATTTAAGAAAAAGTCACATGATATAGCTAAACTGCAAAGTCTATGGTGTGCCAAATGGGGCTATTTGGTGCAAGTAGAGGATAGTGTTTAGTACACTGCTACTATAAACACTATTAGCAATTTAGTATGCTAATAGCAAATTAATATGCAAAATTTGGGAAAAAGAACGTGCAGCAAAGCAAAAAGGATAGTTATATGAAGAGTCAGACACATCTGTACTTGCCCATTCTGGGAGACTTCTGAATTAGGGGGAGTTTTCTGAAAAAAAAGGACCATTCTTCTGCATCCAGATAGCTCCCAGAACCTACCAGTGAAAGTGGGCTGGGCAGTGGGGCATGACGATATGTTATTGCAGCCCCAGCTCCTAGCTACACATTACTGTCAATTGGAGTCACAGGGGTGGATTATTTGATGATGTTATTTGTGGCATGACACCCCCATCCTGTCCACCTAGCTTTTTCTCTCCAGAAAACTCCAAGACATGAACTTGCCATAGTCTGCAAGTATGCATCTGATTGGCTGAATCCCTCCTACTTACTCTATGAACCCATTTAAGCTAATATTATAGCAATTTTGGTGCAGCAATTTATTCTCATTACAGTGATATTAGCATCTGTTCCTGATCAATAAAGCATATTTCCAATTCATCTGTTAAAAGGGAAGGTGAGGCATGTGTGTATTGATGTGAACTCAATAAAAACCTTAAACTTGCATTTGTCTCTTGAATCCTTTTACATAATAATGTGAAAAAATTGTAAAAGTAAAATGCACACTCCAATGTTTATTACTGTTTTCTTGTTATTTATAAGCCCATAGTCTAATTCTACATAAGCATCAAGCATTTTACATTTTCCTTATGTGTGCTAACATGAGGAAATACATTAAGTAGCAATGCCTTATCCTTTATAGAAACATTTATTAGTTTGTTTCTGGAAAAGTTTAGCAAAATTGATTAAAATAAACATGTGTTAAGGTTAATGTGCAATTTTTTAAAATCAGCATTTGTTGCATGTTACAATTATTGTTTTGAAGGTTGTTACTGCAGAACTGGTGAAATAAATTAGCACAGTGACATTTTTAATAAATCTGTATTATTGACTCAATCACAAGTGAAATGAAGTACTTTGCTATGCTAAGTGGAAATGAGAGAGATGATTATAAAAAAAACAAAAAAAAAACAGCATTGTGTAAAGCTCAGATGGACATTCTTCAGTATTTTTGTTGTCGCTTTAAAAGGAAGATGCTTGTGACTATCCTGCTCTAATGGAAATACAAGTCCCAACATGATCTCCAAGCCAGCTGCCTATATAATATTATTTTAGGAACATGTTAAAACACCATCGTGGGAGGTCCGGTTGTCCTTGATACACTTCCTCCCTCAATCAGCATTTCCCAGTTACCCTGTATTTTAACTTGTGTGGAGCAGGGAGGCTTCATTTCCTCCTGCAAAAGTAAATAAAAGGTAATCAACCCTGGGTGATACATACAGGAGATAGGTTATAACTTCTGACAATATATTATGTATATCCCTATATCATAGTTTCTCCCCAACTGAACTGGCTATGTTTGCCTAGCAGTAATACTGACTCTGGGCCGGATTCAGACCCGGTCGGTCTGACAGAGCGCTCGCTCTGAATCAGGGCCGTGTTTTTTTTTTTTAGAACGGCCTCCTGGCCGCTCGCATAGCTGTGGGTGACCACCCACAGCTACAGCGAGCGGCCATGATGATGGTCGCAATGGTCAAGACCATCACGACCATCGGGCTTGCGATGAGACCCTTGTGGTAGGGTCTCGTGGCCGCAAGCCCCAGAGAGATTTCGGCTATAACAGAGCCGGAATCTCTCCACTGACATCACTCGTGATGTCAGTGGGGCCGCCCCCAAATGACAGGCGTTCTCATGGGCACGCCTCAGTTTGGGCAGCCACCCCCCGGCCTGCCCACCAAAGGGGGTGAGCTGTCACTCAACATCGACAGCTCGCCCCCTTTGTTGCGAGACCTGGAGCAACGGATTGCCAGTCGCTAGCCGGGTCTCGCGCATGTGCACGACGGAGCCGGCTCCGTCGTGCGCATGCGCTGAGGGCCACCATTGACCCGGTTGCAAGTGCTCAGTGCTTGTGACCGGGTCTGAATCAGGCCCACTGATCATACTACACATAATACATATGGTCAGACATCAGTATTGCTCACCACACAAACATATCCATTTTGATAAAAAGTGCACAGAACCTCGGGCGCTAGTTTGCAAGATGAAAAACAGAGAAAAATATAAAGTTTACTTCAGTTTTTTCTCTCAACAATGTGAAACCAATATAAAAGGAGAAAATTATATTAAAAATATAGCGCAATCCCGTTTATCACTAAAAAAAAACAATTTATTCATAAGAAAAAAATATAAATAAATATCCAGATAAATAAATACAAGCAGCAAAAATGGCTCTGGTATACAGCAATGTTAAACAACATAAGCAACACAATAAATAGTAGTTCCAGTGTGGAATAATGGAATTAAATATGCAACAAGATTAGCTCAACATAGGAGCAGATACCCTCATTCAATTTAATGCAAAATGGTCACAAATGGTAGGTATAATATATTGTTAAAGATACAATGCCAGCAAGCTAAAGATAGGCAAATATAGCCTCCGTACAAGATGTCAGGAATCGATCGGGTTGAGGTGCACTCGGGGTGAGTCTGGTTATCACCCTTTGTGCCTAACAATAAGATGTCCTAAAAGGTAAAGTGAGCATGCAGCAGCGCTATAGTTTTTATTTAATTTTCTCCTTTTATATTGGTTTCACCTTGTTGAGAGTAAAAACTGAAGTAATAGGGAAGTATTCTTTACATTTTGCTCTGTTTGTCATCTTGTAAACTAGTGCCCGAGGTTCTGTGCACCTACCACTTTATGGGATGCAATCAGGAAGCCGACAGTCGAAATGCCGACCACCAGCTTCCAGGCTGTCAAATCCCGGCAAGGTACAAATGACAGGCGTTGATATCCCGATGCCTGTCATTAGACCTATGCCGGGAGCCCGACGCTCGGCATAACGAACGAGAGCCGCGTGGGGGAAGGTTAAGTTTTAGGGTTCTTGGGGATACTTAGGCTTAGCCCCCCCCCCGAGAATGTTAGGTTTAGGCTAGAGGAAGAGGGGTTAGGGTTAGGCACCCCCAGGGAGAGTTTAGGGTTAGGTACCACCCAGGAGATTTAGGTTTAGGCTGCAGGGAAGGGGGGTTAGGTTTAGGCACTTAGAGGGGGGTTAGGGTTAGGCACTAGGGGGCAGGTTAGGGTTAGGCACCCCTAAGGGAGGGTTAGGATAGGGAGTAAGGTTAGCGATACTTACCTCAATTAGCGACCGTGATCTTCACCCCTGCCAGGCTTCCGCTGTTGGGATTAGAACCCAGTATTTCATAAGTGATTACCACATTATTACCATATACTTTTCATGGTCTCTAGGGTGACCCAGGTTCACAATACCCCAGGCAGCTGTCATATTTGTGCCAGTGTCTATTTGTACCACACTTTTGTATACATTTTGATAGTAAGCCTGGACATATTATTTCAACTATGGTAGCAGGAGTGTGTGACCATACAAGTCCATAGCACCCCTGCTCTTGGTACAATTGACTTTATGAAGTCACTCAGTAAATGATGGGTAGCTGTGGAGGAGTAGGAAGGTAGCTGCATGGTGTGTCCTGCAGCTTTACTTGCAGTGTGGCATGGTACAAGTTAGAAAAGTGTGGCAAGGTGCCATCAGAGTAGCACTGGTTACATTGTCATTCTTTCCTCCCCTTCCTTCTATGCTGACATCTACACCTGAACCAACTCTAAAGAACATTTGCAAAAGTGGGTCTGGAACCCCCTATCTTTAAATACACCACTGATATTTTGAAGTGTGGTTCCGTTACAGTTCCATTACTTACCATTGTCCTATTTGCTGTTTTAATTGTGGATTGTTTTATTTAAGTTGTAATTCTTTTAATGCACTATGGGCCTGATTCATTACAGATTGCTATTGTGATCACAGCTGCAATTACGCATGCAGGACTCTTGGTGAAAATATGGTAATGACTGCAATTGCAAGGCTATTATAGAGATGCCCACTACCGCTTTCGCACTTCTGTAATACTTTGCAATCCTGCGTATACATCAGGTACATCGAGTAACATCAGCCCCTCTTGCACAATAACAACAGGTCAGACCTTACTCAGAAATTTCTATGTATGGCGTCGCAGTGACTAATCTATGCATGCCCCTGTAATGGCATTCAAAATGACTGGCACACCTGCATTTTGCAGACCACCACCTCTGTCAACACCCCCAAAAGCTCACTTCCTGTCAATCCCTCTGCGATGGGTCTGTGAGGTATCTGCGATCGTAATGGTGCCTTTGCGCACTGCGATGCATATGCATGCGCAGTACGCAATCTCCTTTCTAAATGCGTAATCGCAATAGCGATCCATAATTAATCAGGCCCTATGTGTGGAATCTCATATTCTATTGCATCCCCCATGTAGCATGACTTTCCAATTGATTGAGAATACCCCAAATACTGTACACAAAAGGATTTATACTACTATGCAAGTCAATTATCAGTAAGAAGATTACGTAAAGGATTATTGAAATCCTAAACAGTCCTCATATTCACCTTTCTTGAATTCTATGTACCATATACAGTGTTGTACCAGTATTATGTGGCCCATACACGGTAATATTTTTTAGAGAATGTGCATGATTTCGATCGATTTCAACGATCAATCGTGCACATTGTGTGTGGTTTGGAATGCTGTATGACAGCGATGCGCAACCCCACCGTCATACATCGGCATTGTAGTTCTTATAGAAAACCAGAAGATCTGCGATCAATCATGCTGTTGAATAGGTAACTGAAGCATCTTGTAAGATGCATCATTTACCACTCATAGCAACATTCGATGGATTGGGCTCAATTTGAAAACGTACTGTTATATCCTGATAAAACCTTGGTACAATCCTGCCTATAAACCTCTAGACAATCCTGCCTATAAACCTCTAAACATAGATGGCGCTAAGTAGCGCTATGACCAGTCACACACACCAATAAAAGCTCTCAGACTTTGGCACTTGTGGTTCAACGCACAAAAGTTATTATTCAAGAAAAGTACAGATAGTTGCATGCTGTGATCTAATGACAATTAGCACAAATAAATCATACTGACCCAAGGTACAGTTGTTATATACACATGCGCTCTGGTCCCAGATAACGGCATCAGCAAGAAACCTCCATCAACAACACAGCAAGATGACTCAAGACTGGGGTTAGAGAGCACACATATATACTCTTTCAGGAATTGGCAATACAATGGAGATGAGCTGGTATTGTTTCATTGGTTCTTCTTCTTTGGTCTTCTGTTACGACATAGTTCATTGGTCTGTTTGTACTTGAGAAGTTCAGCCTCCCAGTGGTTCTTTGTGTACTTTTTCCTGCCGCATAACTAAGCAATGAACATTTCATACATTATACATTCTATCACCTAATTCCCTATAGTTCATAACTTGCAGATGCTTGTAGCGATTTCCCCACCGATAGAACCGGAGAGCTGCAAATACACAGTGGATCAGAATGGCACCAAACATGATCTACTTATTATGTAATAAACCATAAATATCATATAACATGCACTTCACATCATTGCAAATATAAATAACACTTTGGGTAATAACCTTTATTACTGCAGAACCTTTTTATGTAATTTGTGTATGTGTAAGTGTAAGAGAATATTGCATAAAGTTGCTAATATGTGTGGTGCATTTATTTGTAGAGTGCTTATGATAAACAGCACAACTGTGTGTAATGTGCGGTGTTTATGCATGTGAGTCTATGTATGTGTATTGTATGCATGCAAGTCTATTTGTGATGGATTTTATATATATATATATCAATAATCAAGATAACTTGGCCCGGTGCTACCACATTTAAGTATTCACTAAAACCGCGATAGCGCGTCACTCAGGTTCCGTATATAAACTGCTGCACGGTGATCGTTATCAATGTTTCAATTTATGAAAAATTGTCTTCAGGATATAATACAAATCAAACCTTCTTACCTTAAATAGCCAACCACCAACACCATGTGAATAAAATCAGCGTGCTCCGCCATTCCCGCAGGTCACCCGGTGATGACGTCACACATGCCTGTTGATGATGCATCTCCATGATGCCAAATGATGCACACCACGTGCATAAACAAAAAAACACACCCGTCACCTAGCAACAAGACACAGGAACAATTACATAGATTATATCAAAACTTAAAACTAGTGACCAATGAGTATAGCCACCAAAGCTACACCTAACACAACAGATTGCAGTGTCAATGGTTTTAGCAAATAATACGAACCATATAGCACTGAAGAAATATACATTTATATTTAGCAATCTGCAGATACCGATACAATTATTGATTCCTATTTTTATATTGTCAAATATAACTATTCCAGCTGCTGTTTCACGTAACCAAATTAATATATTTCATTAAAAGTAGGGATGAGTACGGGGGTCTATTTTAAGGGACCTCTAATCTAAACCTTCGGGTTCCATTCCCTATAATTTATTGGAGCAGCAATTTAAAGAGATTATTTAAGGAGGTTTTTTTTTTTAGGAGGTTTTTTAAAGAAAACATGACAACGAGAGATTCTCATTTAGACCCTTTGGAGCTATAACATCTAGTCTAAAGATCCATTCTGTTTCCCGTTTGAGCAATAATTTATCCCTATCACCACCTCTCACCAGAGGGGGGACATGGTCAGTCATTCTATAACACAAAGTTGTAAAGGATGATTGTTTTCAAGGAAATGGCGAGCCACCGGTTGTTCGCTACATTTTTTTATTAAAGCAGCCTTGATGGAGGAGTGGTGAACCGCCATTCTCTCCTTAAATTTTCTTTGGGTCTTACCCACGTAGGATAAACCACATGGGCAAATAATTTGGTAAATTACATAAATAATATCACAGGTTAAATGATATTGAATCGTGTATCCTTTTACAGTATGGGGGTGATTAAATGTATTCCCGGTGATCATTAATGTCACACAGGAACATTTAAAACACCCTGTTTGTTTAGATGCTAAAAAATGTTGTTTATTTGGTAAAGTTTGCTTAGAATTATATTTTGACCAATATATCTCTTAAGTTCTTTCCTCTTGAGTAGCAGGGCATAATTTCCATACCACTCAAGCCAAGATCATGATCAGACGTAATCATTGGCCATAGTTGTAAGGATACTGCCTTTGAACCTCTATATACCCCTGCCTATACCTTCTAATATCCTTCCTATAAACCTCTAAGGATGACGCTAATTTGTGTACGCAGTCATCCAGTAAATAAAGACTCCAGACCTAGAACATGTGGTTCCAAAGCACAAAGTGTTATTCAAGTAAAAGTATAGCAGTTACATGCTATGATTCTCATTTAATCTTAGCGCAAAGAGATTATACAGACCCAAGTACAATTATACATACGCAGCGCTCTCTGGTCCAGATGTTAGGCATCAGCAAGAAACCCCTCGTCAATCAGCATTCAGCACAAAGTCTAGGAACCCAGGGTCAGAGCACACATATTTATACCCCCCAGCAATAAACAACACAATAGAGAAGTTTGTTGCTAATACCATTGGGCCTAAAAGAGTGGGCATATGTTACAAGGCATTTAACAGGTTGATTCAAATAGACACAACCCAGCCTCTAACAACTGGGGGTCTCTGGTTTCCTGCCTCATGCAACATCCTAACAGGTGTTCATATAATGTACATTTTGTTGCTTGAAGTCTCTGTGGTCCATAAGTTGAGAATGCATGATGCGATCTCCACACCGATGGTACCGGAATACTGTTGAAAGAGTATGCATCAGTACAATACCAATCACGGCTTACTAATCATGTATAAAACCTTAGTTACCAAATAATCTTTATTTCACAGAATGAACAAACTTAAATCTTATACTTTAAAGCTTATTAAATATTTTATGTGAATATGTAATGTGTAAGTATGTGGGGTGTGATGTAAAGACACTAGTTAACTTGGGGCAGATGCGTGCACATGAAGCTAATAAACAGCGTTTTCATACAGGATCTTATGCACTCGCTAATATGCGATTAGTTAACAGCGCAATTTTGCATATTAATGTGTGTATGAGAAATGGTGCACTTAAATCTCACTTAAACTAAGTGAACACCTAGCAGTGTGGAATGCTGAGCCTTACAGTTCCATGACTTGCTCATGCCCCAGCAGCCCCCACCCTTTTCAGGCTCCAAAATACTGGTCTTTGTTCTCCCAGGGCCTGTGTGGATGTAAATTAGCACAGCTACAAGACCCAAACCTCAGATAACACTCTTGACTTTGAAGGTATTTTATTGTAGGAAGCCTGCTAATGTAAGGTACTACAAACGACAAGCAGACGTTAGGTCCAGGAAGCTAGTTGTCACGTGGCCATTTGCTCTGTTGTTGCTAATGCAATCCAATTTTGACATACTGTACAGCCATTTCTGAAATATATCCTTTAGGGGAATTATAATAATATACACTTTATCCAGAGCACCCAAACTACGTAAAGTCATGAAATGGGCTTTTGATGAAATGCCATAACTTATGGTGATGGTCACAGATGCAATCGCATGATGCTAATAGTAATAACGCCACATGTACTAAAGTGTGAGTTTTCCTAAAATGTCGCTTAGGTGGCCATTCGCAAAATGGCATCTTGCGATCTCATTTCCAAGATGGCGTCTTGCAGCCAGTGGCAAGATGGTGTCGCTGCGATCAAATTTTAAGCTGATCTTGTCTCAGCCAATAATCCAGCTTTGACAGTCCTCCCTTTGATAGCGAACAACATGCTATCACAATCTGATTTTAAAATATAATTTAGGCTTACATTTATATACTATTTAGTGTTATTATGGGATGGCACAAGGTGGTTCTTAATCCATCAATAATGTGTCTCTGAGTGGGGACATAAAACTACTATTATACACACACCACGGATCTTGGAAGATTATGTGAAAGGTGAGGGGATACACCAGTCCTATAAAGGCAGTCTTGAAGGGGATTTGAGTCTTTACATTATCTGAGGTGTTTTTAAAAATAACATTTCAATAATACATTCTATGCATGTCTAAATATAATACATTAAATGATGGTAATTCCTAGTTCAGGGTTGTAATGCAGTTCTGTATTTACCTCGGTATTCATATTGACCACCATCATAATTTCGTTCTTTCGTTTTACTCTATTTTTACATTTTCCACACTTTAACACAATAAGAACACACCGGACACATATGCCAATTATTATGATGACGATCAGTATAAGGATTAAGAATTTGCCTATACTGGCGATCATTTCCTGGACCCATTCCCCTAGACCTGAGAACCATTTCACTGGGTTCAGCCATGAAACCAATCCTTCTATCTTCTCCCTTACTTCAGCCACTGAAGCGTTATGGTTCTTACGAACTCCCATTTTAGCTGCAGAATTTCATCCATCTTCCGGTCTGTCACCTCCTTGGGGTTGCTGGTAGCATTGGTGACATAGGTGCAACATTTTACTCTAAATTGGGTGGCCAACATTACGCAATACCCTCCAGTAACAGCAGTTAAATAATTTAACACTAGCCTGTGTTGCACCCATTCTATCTTGTACGCTTGCAATTCTCTCCCTGTATACCTGAATGTGTCATCGTACGTCTCGGTGATATTATCTATCAATTTAGCAAGTTCCTAAATATATCTGAAGTTTAATGTACCCCGAGCTAACCTGGTGGGAACCAATGTGACTAAAACTTTAAAGCCAGTTGTCTCACTAATTAACTGAGTGGCTTTGTGCACGTCACGAGGTATCATATTTCGTTTGCCTCTGTGTTCATATTGTGTGTGATGATATGGTGATGGTGTGTTTTTATGTATACCAAGCATTTCAACATGTGTGAGGGTCATAACTTTTGGGACTACTCTTCCCAGGTTACACAAACCTTCGGAACTCGGGGAGAGCCACTTATACACTTTTCTTCCACATATAAAATATACATTATCAGGGGGAACATAATGAATGGTATGCATCATTATCTTTAAGCACATTTCCCTTGCATACAATCTATTTCTGGGTCTTCCATCTGGTACATGCAAGTTTCTGGCTGTATTATTTTAGCACAATAACCATCTGGCACCTTACCAATAATTTCTTTGGTGGAACTCAATGTATACCAATACCTAAAATGTTTCCCACTAGATTTAATTAAGCGCAACAGATCATGGTTTATGGACTCATTATCAGCTCTTTGTGAGAAGGTAATCATCTGATTATTCCCCGTAACTTCCCAATGACCGGGTTTATTGGAGTTGGTTATGTTTAAACACAAAAGTGATCTATCTACTTGGAATTGATATGGTTTGAAATTAGGTGGTTTGGATGAGAGAAATTTTCCATCCAATGTTTTCCCTTTTTGTAATTCTAAAATGTCCGTTATGTTCAGCGGAAATGGCACCAACCCTACATTATGCTGTCCCTGTGGCACATGTGAACACACCCAGCAATCAGATTGATTTAACACTTTGCCTACCATGCTATGATAATCCTCTAAAGGATAGCCACCCCAGTATGGGTTATATTTAGGTTGGCACCTTTGGATACAGTTCTCATCAACTAGGGACCCACAAAGCTCACAAATACAGGAATCTTCAGATGATAAACCTCCACACCGTCCCTGAGTATCCGGAATGACAGCTCTCTTACAATAACAGTACAAAGATTGGTCAGACACTCCCCTGATTGACATTGCACTCCACCTGACTCCACTCCATCAGCACTGCCATCAGCTCCCATTTCCTCAATCGGTCTCCCATCACAGAAACTGGATATTCCCGAACCGACCAGGATGGTGAAGAGAATATGAAAATGAACACAGCAGGCCCGTCCATTGTCACAACAAGACCTGCAAATTTCTCTTAGTCCAGGTATCTCACTACGACCTTTTCAATCCTCCCGGAACAAGCTTGCGAGCGACAGGTCCACGCTATCAGCCTTGTCTCCGACTTGTTTCTCCACCGGTTGATTGACCTTTTTGCAGTGAGTGGAATGGACCCAGGTATCTCTCTCAGACACCTTCAAAGATGTAGTACTTGTCAGCAGCACCTGGTACAGACCTTCCCACCAATCAGTCAAACAACCTGAATGCAAGAAATTTCTGATCATAACATATTCTCCTGGTTCAACATCATGACAGTTAGTTTCAGGCATATCATGGGACAACAATTTCAGTTTCTGCTGCTGTTGCTTTTACTGCTTACTCATTGATATAAGATACTTTACTGTTACCTCGTTGTTACCCTTCAAGTCTTCCTGTGGACTTATAATCAAATGAGGTAGTCTACTGAACAGTATTTCAAATGGGGACAGATTTAGAGGGGGTCTAGGAGTGGTCCTTATGCTATGTAGGACCAAAGGTAACGCTTCTGGCCATCCTAGTCCAGTCTCTGCCATGATTTTACTTAACTAATTTTTAATAGTCCTGTTCATCCTCTCTACCTTGGCACTGGCTTGCGGTCGGTAGGGGGTGTGAAGTCGGCTATTAATACCCATCAGCTTACACATATTTTGAAAAAAATCACCTGTGAAATGAGTACTCCTGTCACTCTCAATGATTTTAGGGATACCGTACCTGCATACAAATTCCTGAACTATTTTCTTTGCAGTAAACACAGCAGTATTAGTGGCCACTGGGTAGGCCTCAACCAAATTAGAAAATACATCACTGCACACTAATACATACTTAAGATTCCTGCAGGGTGGTAATTGGATGAAATCAATTTGAATCACCTGGAAAGGTCCATCAGTCGGTGGAATGTGGGACGGTTCGGTAGGGATTGCTTTCCCTATGTTCTTCCTCAAGCAGGTCAGAGAGGACATTGCTATCTTATCTGCTTGTGAAGAAAAACCTGGTGCGCACCAGTATGCTCTCACCAACTTGCACATACCTTGTTTTCCCCGATGAGTCAGACAGTGTGCTGCCTCAGCCAGGCTGGGGTAATATGCCTTGGGGGCTACTGGTTTACCTTGTCCGTCCCTCCAGAGCCCAGAGGCCCCTTGCCCACATCCCTTGGACTTCCAAATGGACTTTTCCTGAATTGAACACAAATTTTGCATCTCAATTAATTTCAGCATATCAATTGTTTGGAAAGACATAATTTTTTCAGTGGGAGAAAACATTTTTAACCCTACTGCCCATTTTGCAGCTTCATCCTCACATGTATGGGCTTTACATTTAATTACTGCCACCGCTTTGGGCAGTTGGATTGCTTCTAAAATATGTTTTATGTGTCGGGAATGTGCAACTGGTGTGCCTGCTGCTGTCATTAAATTTCTTAGATGCCATAGAGCCCCAAAATTGTGCACCACCCCGAACGAGTACCTCGAGTCAGTGTAAATGTTAGCAGATTTGCCTGCTGCCAGTTCACACGCTCTAGTTAGTGTTACTATCTCTGCCACCTGGGCTGAGTAAGGAGGACCAAGAGGTTTAGCTCCTATGACATCTGTGTCATTTACAACAGCATAACCTGTACATAATTCACCTGTGTCTGTTTGTCTATGACAACTACCATCCATATAAAAAGTCAAATCCACATTCTCTAAAGGTGTGTCGTGTATGTCAGGTCTAGCAGTAAAGGTCTGATTCAGATATTCCATACAATCGTGTGTATCATTATGTCCACTGAACTCACCTACCGCCAGCAACTCGCCTCCTTCCAGCCTTTGTACATCATATTGTACATATGGTAAATACGTTGCTGGAGTCAGCGTTTTGCAACATTTAACAGTGATGTTTGCGGGTGCGATTAGAGCTAGTTCCCATTTGGTAAACCTAGCCGAAGAGACGTGTCTGGTTTGAGCTGAGTTCAACAGAGCAGATACAGCATGGGGAGTGTAGACAATCATATCATTACCCAATACTATGTCCTCACTTTTACTCACCAATAAAGCGGTAGCTGCTACACTTCTCAAACAAGTGGGGAGTGATCTTGCCACAGTGTCCAATTGGACACTGTAGTATGCTACGGGCCTACTGGCATCACCATGTTTTTGTGTAAGGACACCTGCAGCACAACCATCAGCTTCCGTACAATACAAATCAAAAGGTTTTTCATAATCAAGTATTCCCAATGCAGGAGCTTTTGTCATACTATCCTTAAGATTAAGAAAAGCCTGCTCTGACTCCTCTGTGTGTATGACACGATCGGACTTTGAGGAAGAGACTAATTCCTGTAAAGGCAAGGCCAAAACAGAAAAACCTGGGATCCATATTATACAGTATCCATACATTCCTAAGAAGGTACAAATTTGCTGTTGATTCTGCGGCAGTGTCATGTTCTGTATGGCCTGGATTCTATCATTTGTAAGATGTCATAACCCCTGGGCTAGGCAGTGTCCCAAATATTTTACTCTGGATTGGCACGGCTGTAGTTTGTCCTTAGCCACCTTGTGTCCTGTATGCGAGAGATGAAGCAACAAAAGTTTAGAATCATTCAAACATGACATAAATGTGTCAGAACATAGCAATAAATTATCCACATATTGAATTAGAACAGATCCATTGGCAGGTTGAAAATATTGTATACAGTCGTGCAATGCCTTGGAGAAGATACTGGGGCTGTCTATGAAACCTTGGGGTAACCATGTCCATGTGTATTGTACACCACTGTATGTAAATGCGAAAAGATACTGACAGTCAGGGTGGAGAGGCACAGAGAAGAAAGTAGAACAGAGGTCAATGACAGTGAAATGGGTTGCATTTGGTGGGATCTGCATCAGGATGACAGCTGGATTTGGCAATACAGGGAATTGGCTCTCTACTACCTTATTAACACCTCTAAGGTCTTGGACCAGCCTATAACCCCTCCCACCACTCTTCTTCACCGGGAAGATGGGATTGTTGGCTACACTAGCTGTATGAACTAAAACTCCCTGTCGCAATAATCACTCAATTATTGGAAAAACCCCTAATTCTACCTCCTGTTTTAGTGGGTACTGGGGAATTTTTGGAGCTTGCCTACTGCTCTTTAAATTTACCATTGCAGGGCTTACGTTTGTCATTAATCCAGTGTCCTGTCCATCCTTAGTCCAAAGGGAATCTGGAATTTGGGACAACATTTCATCTACCTGAGATGGATTTTCATTTAAACTTGTAAAGTGATACATTATCCTTTGGGGAGTGTCCAACATATCCCGCACCTCGTGTGCAACTCGCTCTGGGATATCTAAAAATATGCCATCAGGGGTGCAATATATAACACATCCCATCTTACATAACAAGTCTCTACCCAGCAGGTTAGTAGGAGTCGCAGCAGCCAGAAGGAAAGAATGCCTGGAATGCAACGGCCCAATAATATCCTCTGTGGACTTTGTTAAAGGATAATGTTCCACTTTACCTGTTACACCCATTGTTGGCACTGTCTCGTTGGTCACCTGTAAATTAATGGGAGATTTTATCACTGACCTGGTCGCCCCTGTGTTTACAAGAAAAGGATATTCAGTACCAGCTACATCAACCATCATGACCGGTTCTTCCCTAGTACTTCCCGTTAACCTGACTATCTGTAGACTACAGGTATGACCTGACCCCTAGCATCGGCTACCATTCTCCAATAAAGCATTTACGGCCACAATTGGAGCTGGTCTCTGTGCATATCCCTTATGCGGATGTACAGGTCTTCCCTGATTTGGGTTTCCTACTCTTTTTACTGTACAGTTTCTACTTAAGTGTCCTGTTTGTTTACAATTAAAACATGTTCGTGGATCGGGTGAAGACACGTGTTGTTGTGAGGTTTGAGCAGAGGGTAAAGGTGGTGGATATGGGTACGGATAGGGAGGGTAAGGGTATTGTGGGGGATATGAGGTTTGTGAGTAGTATGGGACCTGTGGTTGTATAGGGTTTGTGGAATAGAGCTGTGTTTGTTGTTGCGTGGGGTTAGTGAGGGCATATAACTGTTCAGGTGTAAGTGTGTGTGCAGATGCGAGTGTGTCTGTTGGCTGTGATGTTACCGTCTTTCCCTCCAGAGCTTGTATACTGACAGCCATTAGTTTTTCGCTCTGGGTCTCTCTCTTCTTTGAGATGTTTTTATCATGTTCTATGGCAGATTTTATGAGGGTATCTATTGTGACTCCCCTCCAGCCAGGTTGTGAGGTCTGAACCCGAGTCTTTAAATTCTCTTTCAGACCGTCCATGAGTACCGTGACTATCATTCCCCTGTGGTGAGTGCTATCTTTAATATCTTCTAACCCAGTGTACTGGGTGATAGCCTGCAGAGCCGTTCACAATAATCTTTTGCAGATTCACTCTCCTTTTGCTTAATGGTGAAAATTTTGTTCCAGTTAACAACTACCGGAAAATATATACCCAAATGAGTTACAATGCGGGAATTGTTACCTTGATTTACTTGGTCTGTTAAGGGAACGTCACCATCCAATACACAATCCGTGACAAATATTGTCACATCGGTATTGCGTGGTAGACAGGCCCTTAACACCACATGCCAATCTTTATTAGTTGGCTCATGAGAACTACCCAAATTTCTCAAAAATCCTTGACATTTGGCTAGTTCCTTTTTGGGATCGGGGAAATCATTTATGATGGAATTTAGTTCTGCTCTTGTCCAGGGACAATGCTTTACTACTTCCCTCGTGGGCACTACACCGTTCGCATCTGCATTTCCATTTGGAATGGTTATTGTCTGAATGGGATGCAGACTGGCAGCGCTGCTACCTTTGACCTTGTTACCGGGCAGGGGGTTTAATCTGTTGCTGCTAAGTATGGTATCAACAACTTCCTCTATGGGTGCAGAGGGCATTAGCACTTCCCTTACTATTACTGATGGAGATGACGGCACCACTTGTGATTGTTGTGATGCAGCATCTATCATCTGTACAGCATGGGAAATGGCAGACATTACAATAGGCTCATCATCCACATCATGAACATTTTCTTTATAGTTGCTTAAGAGAGTGCACAAATTTCTTGTTACATTTGTATGGGTATTTTTGGTAACTGTACTTGCACCTCCATCCACATAAGGTGGGGGTGGTGAGCGTGAACTGCTGGCAATACTCTCCACAATGGTACCTTGCTGCACGTGCAAGCCATTTTGCAGCTCGCCCATATTGCAATTCAGCATTGCGGATGTATTCTCTGGCAATGCGCTCGCAATGCTAGTTTGCGTTGCTTGTGCATTTTTAAGCCACGCATCCCCTTCATGCTGCCACAACCTTAAACATTCATAATATTTGACCTTTTTCTCTCAGGAGCACACCAGACTGATGTGATCCCGGACATTATCTAGTACATTTTTATCAAAACTACCAATTCTGGGAAACGGTCTAACACTCTTCATCATCATTTTAAACCATACATCACAATACCTTATAGCATAAGTACCGTACTTAGTATGCATAATACGACGGGCCGATCCAAACGGCGCTTCCATTAGCAGCAAATCATTGTATAACATCTCTATTGTTTGCATGACCCCCATTCTGAGACAACTAATATGCTTTTCAATAAAGATTTAAACTGGTGAAAGACAATCAAGATACTTTCACTTACTTGTGGACGATTAAAATGGCAGCGCCCACACACCTGGATAAGATTTGAAAAGGGCAACTTCCACACCCGGATAAGATTTAGTAAGGCAACTTCCACACCTATGGAAGTTTAAGTCGGATACTTCCATGCACCTCTCTACAACAAAGACAACATGTACACCTGCTACTGTGTATAGAACGGTAAGCTGCTTACCGAGCGAATAGCACTTAGCCCTTAAAGGTCATATGGTACCTCTAACTGTAGGGAACAAGTTACCCCTACCAACAAATACTCACTGTTACACACTTTTTCCTGCGCAGAAAAATACACGTTAACCCAGATATTGATAACAATTGAAAAATGTGAACCTCAACGGCTTTATTTAAACACGTGGCAGCACAACCGGAAGTACGTATATGCTATTGTGCGACCAGTCACATACACAATAATGCGACTACCACACAACCGTATGACAACTTTTTAGCTGCGAACGCAAAAGTGTGTCTTTACTGTGTGCAAAACTGCTACTCAGCCGCATGCTCAATACTGCGGCACCACTTTAAATGTTAGGTTCTATCAACAAAGGAAAACAAACTTTTTACTCTCTTGTCCCTGGATTCTAGTCAGCTTCCTTGGCTCACATGAAAATGGATAGCGATCTTTAAGCACAAAGCAGTTGCAGGTAAACCCTGCATGTAGCCACTCCACCCTTTGCTGAGATATCAATAACCGTATGTGCCATCTGAGTAGGTAAGTGACTTCACTATGAGCCCCCAACGAAGGATACTGCTTTTGAACCTCTATATACCCCTGCCTATACCTTCTAATATCCTTCCTATAAACTTCTAAGGATGATGCTTATTTGTGTACTCAGTCATCCAGTAAATAAATACTCCAGACCAAGAACATGTGGTTCCAAAGCACAAAGTATTATTCAAGTAAAAGTATAGCAGTTACACACTATGATTCTCATATAATCTTAGCGCAAAGAGATTATACAGACCCAAGTACAATTATACATACGCAGCACTCTCTGGTCCAGATGTTAGGCATCAGCAAGAAACCCCTCGTCAATCAGCATTCAGTACAAAGACTAGGAACCCAGGGTCAGAGCACACATATTTATACCCCCCAGAAATAAACAACACAATAGAGAAGTTTGTTGCTAATACCATTGGTCCTAAAAGAGAGGGCATATGTTACAAGGCATTTAACAGGTTTATTCAAATAGACACATCCCAGCCTCTTACAACTGGGGTCTCTGGTTTCCTGCCTCATGCAACATCCTAACAGTTGTTCATATAATGTACATTTTGTTGCTTGAAGTCTCTGTGGTCCATAAGTTGGGAATGCATGATGCAATCTCCACACCGATGGTACCGGAATACTGTTGAAAGAGTATGCATCAGTACAATAGCAATCACGGCTTACTAATCATGTATAAAACCTTAGTAACAAATAATCTTTATTTCACAGAATGAACAAACTTAAATCTTATACTTTAAAGCTTATTAAACCTTTTTATGTGAATATGTAATGTGTAAGTATGTGGGGTGTGATGTAAAGACACTAGTTTACTTGGGGAAGATGCGTGCGCATGAAGCTAATAAACAGCGTTTTCATACAGGATCTTATGCATTCGCTAATATGCGATTAGTTAACATCGCAATTGTGCGTATTAATGTGTGTATGAGAAATGGTGCACTTAAATCTCACTTAAACTAAGTGAACACCTAGCAGTGTGGAATGCTGAGCCTTATAGTTCCATGACTTGCTCATGCCCCAGCAGCCCTCACCCTTTTCAGGCTCCAAAATACTGGTGTTTGTTCTCCCAGGGCCTGTGTGGATGCAAATTAGCACAGCTGCAAGACCCAAAGCTCAGATAACACTCTTGGCTTTGAAGTTATTTTATTGTAGGAAGCCTGCTAATGTAAGGTGCTACAAACGACCCTCTTGCTGTATTCGAGCAGGGCCACCTGGAGTGAGAGCAGATGTTATGTCCAGGAAGCTTGTCTACACAGGCTAGTTGTCACGTGGCCATTTGCTCTGTTTAGCTAATGCAATCCAATTTTGACATACTGTACAGCCATTTCTGAAATATATCCTTTAGGGGAATTATAATAATATACACTTTATCCAGAGCACCCAAACTACGTAAAGTCATGAAATGGGCTTTTGATGAATCACCGTAACTTATGGCGATGGTCACAGATGCACTCGCATGATGCTAATAGTAATATCGCACATGTACTAAAGTGTGAGTTTATCTAAAATGGCGCTTAGGCGGCCATTCGCAAAATGGCATCTTGCGATCTCATTTCCAAAATGGCGTCTTGCGGCCAGTCACAAGATGGTGTCGCTGCAATTCAAATTTAAACTGATCTTGTCTCAGCCAATAATCCAGCTTCGACAATTGTTTCGAGATTTTATTAATCTCTGGCGAAAGTGTATTATATCATGTTACCCAGGGGAATTTCATGCTGTTAGTGACTTTAGGTTTTTTAGAAAGAAGCACCCTTCTATCCATTTTAAGTACTTTGTTCTTAGTACATTCTAAATGTTTTCTACTGTAACCCCGTTCTAAAAATGTTTTTATAATATCATCGATTTGGGACACGGTTTTCTCTAGGTCATTATTGATTCTATGGACACGAATCATCTGTGATAATGGCAAGCCTTGTTTCAGATTTCTTGGATGAGCACTTTGGTAATGTAAAAATGAATTCCTGTCCGTACTTTTACTAAATAGAGTGTTATTAATTTTATTATCTTTCCTACTGATTCTTACATCTAAGAAATCAATGGAGTTCTCATACATCACATACGTGAATTTTATTATGTATTTCCATCAAATTTTTAAAGTCTTGTTTAGGGCCACTCCACAAAATCAATAGGTCATCTATAAATCAAACAAACAACAACAATTTAGCCTTAATCTCTGGGTTCTGAAAAAACAATGTGTCTTCAATACAAAACATATACGAATTGGCATACGCCGGAGCCACTGATGAGCCCATGGCGCAGCAAGTCAATTGCTGGTAGAAAACCTCATCGAACATAAAATAATTATTGCAAAGTATAAATTGTAACAGTTGTAAATAAATAGAGATGTGTGTTTGATCCAAATCACTGCATTCAGTCAATAATTTATGTACTGCTGCCAAACCCTCCTGATGGGGGATGACGGTGTTCAAACTTGTAACGTCTGCTATTATGAACCAAACATTTTAATTTCCTAGATCAATCCCTTCTAATCTGTTTAAAGTGATGTCGTATCCAATAGAAATGGAGATTTTGCTTGTATTAACGGTTGTAGAATAGAGTCTAATAATATTGCCATAGGTTGAAAAAGGGATCCTCTCGCCGATATAATCGGATGTCCTGTAGGTGGAGTAATGCCTTTATATATTTTTGGCAATGTATATATGATCGGAGTAATCAGATTTGTTGGTATTAAATTAGATAATAATTCGTCATCCACCAATGATGCATCTCTAGCAATACAAAGGATGTTAAATAATTAATTTTTGAAGATATTAGTTGGATCTCATTTCAATCTTTTGTATATATTGGTGTCACATAATTGTTTTTCAATCTCCTGTACATAATCATTGGTGTCCTGTAATACAACCCCACCCTCCTTATCTGCAGTACAGATAGTAATGTTGTTATTTTTAGAAAGAGACTGTAATGCCTGATATTCCAAGGTTGTTAAATTGGGATATGTCCTGATGTTATTTTTCACTTTATCAGTCACTGCTTGATCCAAGGATCTAATAAATGTTTTTATAGTTGCATTAGTAGAGATAGGGTCAAACATTGATTTCACCTTAAGTTTTTTCAATTTCTCAGGTATTTGCTGTGTGATCAATCCAGTTTGCGGATTTTTGTTATAATACTCTTTTAGTTTCAAATTCCTTTGTAATCGGATTTTTTCTTTTTGCCATTCAAAATTATCGAATGAGCCAGATGGGACAAAAGATAATCCCTTATTAAGGAGGCTAATTTCACTTTTAGTTAAGCAGTGAGATGAAAGGTTGAAAATCACTTCCTTCGTGGCAGCAGTAGTTTGTTGCCACATTTTGCTCTGCCTATTCTGCCCCCCTCGTCGAGTCTGACATCTGGTATAATGGGATTGCAAGTACATGTGGTGACACCTAAAGGGCCAGGTGGTAATCTTCTTGATGTTGTTTTTGGAATGTCTGTGTCACTTGTCGTACTGTACTGTTCTTGAGATGAATCTGTTTCCTGGACTGATATTGTCTCCTAAAAAAAAGTATTTTTTCTCCTGTATTCTGGTTGACCACCTGATAGCCAATGGTATACTTGGTGACGTTCATAGTCCATCTCTACCTTTTGTAATTTCTCTTTTTTAAATTTTATTAGATTTATTTTATAGATACTAATCTGATTGTTTAATTTTTCAATCCAATCAGTTTCTGTGTCAGCTTGTAGGAGTGGTAAATTAATAGCCTCAAATTTAGTGATATTCTCACAAACAACGCTAAGCTCTTTTTTGGATTGATCAATAACTAACAATAATAGATCATATGAGCATCTGTTGAGGATGCCTATCCATTTCTTACAAAATGTCGGGTCATGTCGACCAATTGTCGGACAAATTTTAATTTGGAATCCCCGGGGTATTTTTTTAGACTTGAAGTAGTCACTTAAAGAAATGCCATGAAACTTAAAGTCAATATCTTTCTTTTTTAACCTTAATTAATCACGAAAGAGTGTTTCAGTTGCAGCTGCTTCTGCTTGATCATTCAATACTTCCTTATATCAGATGTCATCTGTCTCTGATTCGGAAAATGTAAAGGCATCCCCTAATGGATAATTAGCAGGATTAAATCCTAAATCAATGTCATCACCCAGAGATTATGCCATGATTTCAGAGATAATTTCAGTATTGATAATATATCAATATATTGAGCAATTTAATCTAACAGACACCTTGAAAATGATCAATCACAATATGGCTTTGCAGAGAAAAATAAGTAGCAGGCCACTAGTGCTATTGCTCCATAAAATCACCAGAGAAAAAAGTTTAAAAAATGTGATTCAGTCACACACAGTAGTCAGAAAGTGAAGACTAATATCAAATCAACCTCTAAAAACAGGGACTAGGTGCCATGACAAGGATAATAACTTTCACCAAACCTTATCCTTAAATGCAGAATTCCATAATCCATAAACCTCCTTAAATAATCTCTTTAAATTGCTGCTCCAATAAATTATAGGGAATGGAACCCGAAGGTTTAGATTAGAGGTCACTTTAAATAGACCCCGGTACTCATCCCTACTTTTAATGAAATATATTAATTTGGTTATGTGAAACAGCAGCTGGAATAGTTATATTTGACAATATAAAAATGGGAATCAATAATTATATCGGTATCTGCAGGTTGCTGTATATTTCTTCAGAATAAGTGCTATATGGTTTGTATTATTTGCTAAAACCATTGAGACTGCAATCTGTTGTGTTAGGTGTAGTTTTGGTGGCTATACTCATTGGTCACTAGTTTTAAGTTTTGATATAATCTATGTAATTGTTCCTGTGTCTTGTTGCTAGGTGATGGGTGTGTAGTTTTGTTTATGCATGTGGTGTGCGTCGTTCGGCATCATGGACATCATCAACAGGCATGTGTGACATCATCGCCAGGTGACCTGCGGGAATGGCGGAGCACGCTGATTTTATTCACATGGTGTTGGTGGTGGGCTATTTAAGGTAAGAAGGTTTGATTTGTATTGTATCCTGAAGACAATTTTTCATAAATTGAAATGTTGATAACGATCACCATGTTGCAGTTTATATACAGAAACTGAGTGCCGCACTATTGTGGGTTTATATATATATATATATATATATATATAACCTCCTATGAGTTGCACTCCACTGTACTCAAAAACAAATTGCAGGAGACAATGTTGATGTTCCATCAACATTGTCTCCTGTAATTTGTTTTTTGAGTCTAGAGGAGTGCCGCTCATAGGAGGTTATTTGTGCTGTGGATGTTACAGCAGCTGAGCACCCTGGCCCTATTGACTCTTGATTGATGGGAGTGCCATCCTTAAGTTGGATTGTATATATATATATATATATATATATATATTTTATCCCTTACTAACATATTTTTTAAACTATAATGCAAGGAGTTACAGGCAGCTAGGTTCACTTTCAAGCAGGGTGGGGACCCCCAGCTGATTGTCATTACCACTGCATCTGGTAAGCAAAACCTCTTACCATTGTTAATTCAGACAAATTCAATTGTACATATCAATGTCTGGTTATATTCAATTGCCACAGCCATACTTGTCTATGTGGGGCTTCCCAATTTATATGTAAAATACTCACAGTATCCTAGTGTATTGTTTTTTAAATTACTTTTCTCAGACATGTATACAGAAGCTGTTTCTTGTTACTATCTAAACCCTGCATGAATATTTTGTTGTGAGTGCGAGTGTTGTATATTATTCACTATTTAGTGTTGTGCAAATGTGTGGATACGTGTGCACACTGGGTGCGCGCGCACGCAATGTTACATTGTGGATTGTACCAACATAAATCGGGCAGCAGACAACCAAATCATCTGATAACAGTTGAATTGCGGTCGCATGCAATTATTTGACTTTGACAGTCCACCCTATGATTGTCAATCAAATGCTATCACAACCTGTTTTGAATCTGTTTAGACATGCATGAGAATATACCGTTTAATGTTATTATGGTATGACACAGTTTGGTCATTTGAACCATTAGATAATGCATCTCAAGGAGGGTGAAACAACCCTTATACGCCATCTGCAGATCCTTAAGGGACCATGGGCAGTATGAGGGAACTCATCTGAACTATAAAGGAAGTTTGGGAAGGGGGATAGGGACTGCATTACCTAAGATGACTTAAAATAACATCAATGATATATTTATGCACAACCACACAAATCCAGATCACATTATTATAGGGTACATTCTAATTCAGGGTTGTAATACAGTTCTTCATTTACATCAGTATTCATATTGTCACTACTGACCACCATCATAATTTAGTTCTTCTGGTTTACCTTATTTTTACATTTTACACACTTCATCACAGTAGGAACACACCTGACACAAATGCCAATTACTATGATGACAACCTGTATGAGGATCAGTAGTTTAGCTATGCTTGCAATAATTTCTTTGACCCATTCTCCTAGACCTGAGAACCATTCCTCTACCTTCTCCTCTACTTCAGCCACTGAAGCATTATGGTTCTTTTGAAATTCCCATTTGAACTGCAGAATTTCATCCATCTTACGGTCTATCACCTCCTTGGGGTTGCTGGTATCATTTGTGACATAAGTGCTACATTTTACTCCAAGTTGGGTGGCCAAAGTTATGCAATACTCTCCAGTGACAGCTGTTAAATAATTTAACACTAGTCTGTGTTGCACCAGTTCTTTCTTGTATGCTTGCAACTCCCTACCTGTATACATGAATGTGTCATCATACAACTCGGTGATATTATCTATTAATTAAGTAAGATCTTGGATATATCTAAAATATAGTGAACCCTGAGCGATCCTGGTGGGATCTAGTGCTACCAAAACCTGAAAGCCAGTTGTCTCACTAATTAACTGTGTGGCTTTATGCACATCACCAGGTATCATATTTCTTTTGTCTCTTTGTTCATACTGTGTGTGAAGATATGGTGATGGTGTGTTTTTATGAATACCAAGCATTTCAACATGTGTGAGGGTCATAACCTCTGGGATTAATCTTCCCAGATAACACAAACCTTCAGAACTCGGAGAGAGACACTTATATGCTTTCCATCCACTTATATGCTTTCCATCCACATATAAAATATACATCATCGGGGAGAACATAAGGAATAGTATGCATCATGATCATCAAACACATTTCCCTCACAAATAATCCTGTCTCAGGTTCTCCCATCTGGCAAAAACATGTTTCTGGTTGTATAATCTTAGCACAATACCCTTCTGGTATTCTACCAACCTTTTCTTTGGTGGAACTCAGTGTATATTTATACCGGAAGTGTCTTCCACCTGACCTAATTTTGTGTAACAGTTAATAATTCAAAGGCTCATGGTCAGCTCTTAGTGAGAAGGTCATCATCTGATTATTCCCAGTCACCTCCCAACTTCCTGGTTCATTGGAGTTGGTGATGTATAAACATAAAAGTGATTTATTGACTTGATACTGGTGGAGCTTAAAGTGGGGTGGTTTGGCATTAAGAAATTTTCCATCCAGTGTCTTCCCTTTTTGCAATTCTCGAATTTCAGAGATATATAATGGGAAGGGCACTAATCCTACATTATGCTGTCCTTGTGGCACATGAGAGCACACCCAACACCCAGTCGGTTTGGTTCAAAATTTTGCCCACCATGGTGTGATAATCCTCTAAAGAATACCCACCCCAATACTGATTAGACTTGGGTTGACACCACTGGATGCATCTCTCATCAATTACGGACCCACAGAACTCACACATACAATAATCCTCAGATGATAGACCTTCACACTGTCTCAGAGTATCCAAAATAGCAGATCTCTTAACAATTACAGTACTAAGATTGGTCAAACACTCCCCTGATTGGCATAGCACTCCTCCTTTCGACTCTACTCTATCAATTCTGCCATCAACTCCCATCTCCTCTATCGGTCCCCTGTCACAGAAACCAGAAATCCCTGAACAAACCAGGATGATGAAAATATAATAGAGATAAAAATTAACACAGCAGACCAGTCCATCACTGTAGCAAGGACCTGCAAATTTATTTAGCTCAAGTATCTCATTGCCACCTTTTAATGCTCCTGGAACAAGCTCGCGATCGACAGGTCCGTGTTATCAGCCTCGTCTCCGCCTTGTTTCTCCACCAGTTGGTTGACCTTTTTGGCAGTGAGTGGAATGGACCCTGGTATCTCTCTCGGCCACCTTCAAAGATGTGATACTTTGTAGGGGCACTCTTACATGAAATTACATATTTCAAATTTCACATAAAAATTTACTTTTATTAAGCTTGCATAAAATAAAAGAGGTAAACTTACATAGATACAAATACAAACCTACATAAATCAAAAGCTCGGATATAAAAAAATATCAACCAAGCTAATTGGCAAAAATAATAGGACAAATTCAATCTGCATTTCACAAAATGAGATACATATGATCATTTCTTCAATCCATAAATTGATGGTATATAACCTTATACAAATAGTTCATGTGATATCTGTGCCAAGTGTTTTCCTATTCTTCCGAATAGAGATTGACCTATCGCACCTGGTATTCCTAGGAGGTCTCCCTTCCAAGTACTGGCCAGGCTATTGCTGTATCGCTTCCAAGATCAGATGAGATTGGACAGGCTCAGATAAGTATGACTGCAGGTATATTTCATTTGGCAAAGGTAGATGTCCCCTTACACATGGTTTCCACAGATTGACATGAAAAAATGTAGGACTGTCACTCACTGGAGAGTCTGGTTAGTAGTACAAGAATATATTGAGTAAAGTAATGCATCTGCATACCTTATTCATGAAGTAGAAGAATATCACAAATTACCATGCATTAGAAACACCATCATGTGATCCCCAATAATCCTAATAATTCAAGGGAACAAAATCATCCCTATATATAGTATTTATTTAGGGATCATAAACTGAATCAGATATATTACATATTAATGATCAAAGCTGGTAAAAAGAGATAATACATCAAATATCACCACTTAATCAAAATTAGGATTAACAAAATAATAATATAACTCAAAAATGGCCATATGTATTGTATTATACAATTGTATCAATTCATAGTGTCACCGCTAGTCATAGTGTGGTTTAAAAATTAATCATATCACATTTGCATATTAAATAGTTGCAAGCAGTAACAACCATAGATGGTGTTAATATGTATACCAAAGAGATGCAACTAATAACACAAAAGAGGAAAATTGACCCATAACATTGAATCCTTTTTCTCAACCATATCCTATATAAGGTCAAATAACTCTTTGTGCATAGAGATGCATCACTTGAATAATTGCATCAACGTACATAAACATAGCCTGTTGATCAAAACTTCATAGTATGAAATTATGCTTCAAAATTTAGTTAGCAAAATATAAAATCAGCAAGGCAGCAGATTTGAATACCTCATTTAAACAATTAAACCAGCATACATAGAGGAAGTATATTGTTCCTAAGCTATGAAATAATTTCTTATTATGCTTCAAGATGATTAAAGAATTAGCAAAAATGTCTATTAAAAATCAGAGAAAGCCTCTATCTAACAATCTAACACACATGTATGATAAAAACATAAGGGAGAAGAAAAGGGGAATCAGCTGACCAGGATTCTATTAAGTTATACACAATATTCAATGTGCATGTCCAAATACATCATGCAAAAACTAACCTGAAGTGCTGTAATCAGCAACAGGTCTATCAGTGAAGTTATAAACTAACAGCTATTTTATTATTCCCCATGTGAGATCTCCCACATAAGCCCTGAGCACCATGTGATCAGTCAAATTAAATAGCTCATTGGTGATAAGAAAAGGAATGCTGAAACATGCATTGTGTCAGCAAAAAAATATATATGATACCAGCAGGTTCCAGTTTCTGGATCAGCTGAACCTCCAAATGTTGTGTGGCAAATGGAATAAGCAAGGACATGCGTTTCGCCTGGGTACAGGCTTGTTCACCTCACCGTGACCACATATTAAAAAATCCCGGTTTTTATACCTGGTTCGGCACACTCGTAACAATTAGCAGGGAGGGTTGTAGTTACGTCACCCACTTTGGTGACTTGAGTCTTACACCCGCCCTCCATTACGTGTCGTTGTCCTATTGGACCCAATGACTTCATGTGATAGTCAGTTAGCCAATCAGATGGTATGACCATCGCAATGCCTGATGGTCAATGTAGTTCATAGTAACTACATAAAGAAAAACGATAATTATAGCTAATATAAGGAATCGATTAATGAAAAAAAGGGGGGGCAGGTATTATCAAGATAAATAAACATAGCTAAAAAGAATGTATGAGAAAAATACCAAGAGTTCAGTGTGATATCTATAATTACACTACTTAATGATTACAGATCATTATCACATAGGACCCTGACAATAATCAAGGAATCACCCTATGTAGATAGTATGTGGCTACAATATGCTGCACATATTCTCTGTATAAAACACAGAGTATTACATGTGTATATATCACTGCATATAATTAGCCTATATACATATAGTATAATCATACCTATTGGAATATATTCCAATCTTAAATCCAAGTCAGTTAATTAAATCAAATAGTTATCTCTAAAAATATATTTAATAAACAGATAAAAATATCTATCTCTGATATGAAATATATAAATAAATATGTGTATAAATATATAGAACTCATTGTTCAACACCAATAAGTAGATGTGTAAAATATATCCCAATATGGGCATAAAATGTGAAAAAGTAAAAATACATAGTGATAACAAAGACAAATAGATATGTACTGATGTGTGTACTAAAGATGGGTTTCAAATTATTTTAACAACATAAAAGTATAAACCAATTAATAATGTTGAGTGGCTGATAATTTCAAACACACTGTAACATCATTGTGTTTAACCACTTTTTGGTACATTGAATAATGTGTAATGTTCAAATGTTTGTAATTTTAGTGAAGTATTTAATCCCAAAAATAATTTTTTTGTCTAACCCAGATCCTGAGAGAAATATGGGAGGAGCTTTGAGACACATCTGGATATTTAATGCAGGCCTACTGCTGCCTCCAAAGAATTGTGGGGCGTTTGGAGGATGTTTAGTTATTGTGTTGTCATATTTTTTAATTTTTCTGACAAAAAAAAAATTTAAGTTTTTGTGTTTCAAACATTTGTCCTCTTTATTGCCACACATTAAAGGGTGTAATTCTGCATTTTAAAAACTTTGTGAACAAAGGTGGGTGCCTTTCCATAGTGTAAGAATTGCAAAAATGTATTAGTAAACCTTAAGAACATTTGCAGTAATGTTGTATATTTTTTTATTTAGGGGTTGGCATACATTATCCACCTCAAAATGGCTTTCATTTTTTTTCTAAAACACCATTTGTATTTAATTGAAGACATTTATTACATAACAAACATGTTGCCAACAGGCTTTTACTCATAAAAATAATTTCATAACAGATTCACACATAACAAATGTCCTCAGGGTTTGGGCAAATAAAACATCTGGATCAGTCATACTTAAACAACTATAGTAAAAAACAAACAGATTTTTGAATGGGAAACATACAAATTAATAAATCAAAAGGCAAATTAACTAAACATGTTGGGGTATATCCGTGCAAAATGTGTTAGTTGTCCAAAAACATACAGGGTATTGCCAATGGGTTCCATTATTTTTGCCGGTTTTGGAAAGTGTTGTAATTTGGTTGGTAGGAAAAGAAAACAAAAGAAAAAGGTACACATTAAAATACATTTGCAAAAAGTGTTTTGTTTTTTTAAAAATTTAAAATATTCCTACCTAAAAAATGTGAAACAACATAATCGTGCCTGCCCCCCCCCCCCCCGACAGCATCACAATACCTTCCTCCGGGGGGCCATCCTCTGGCAAGTCCTCCTCTGGCTGCATGGGTACTCGACTCCTTTTTGCAATGTTGTGTAAAATCCCACACAGGACCACAATGCGAGAAACCATATCCGGCGAGTACATGAGTGCACCACCAGAGTGATGCAGACAATGGAACGGGCACTTTAAAAGGCTGATACAGTGCTCCACCACCTGCCTGGTGGCAGTAAACGCGGCATTATAGTGCTTTTGGGGCCCTTGTTTGGGAGTCAAATAAGGAGTCTGCAGCCAGGGCGTGAAAGGATATCCACTGTCACCTGATGGAAATGGAACACCAAAAGATACATACATTTACCATGAAAACCTGTTTACACTATTACTAGAGATACATACTGGATTTTTACTTACCAAGAATCCACGCATCACCAGCTTGCAGTGTGCTTAATTTTGGCCAAATTCCTGAATGCTGGATCACATACGCATCATGGCTGCAGCCTAGGAATTTAGCAGTCAGGGAGAGGATCTGGATGGAGGCATCACATAGCACCATTACATTTAGGGAATATAAATATTTTCGGTTCCTATAGATTTGTTCCCTGCATACAGGGGGCTGAAGTGCTATGTGAGTGCCATCCACTACCCCTATGACGTGTGGAAAGCCTACAATTTCAAAAAACTTCTGCTTTACCACATCAAGGGCTTCCTTATCCAAAGGTATACTAATAAAATGTGCTAGATGATTGAAAAATGCATCTAGCACATGCCACAGGATTCGTGAAAATGAGGGCTGGGAGAGGCCACCCACCAGCCCCACAGTGGTTTGGAATGACCCTGAGGCACAGAAATGTAACACCACCAACAACTGTGTAAGTGGTGAGATTGCTGTAGGAATGTTAATCTGACTTTCTAGATCATTCTTTATTATTGAAAAAGTGTCTAGGATAATATTTGGAGGCAGGCGATAAGTGGTTACAACCACATCATCAGGCATTCCAAAAAGGGTGACACGTGTTCTATATATCTTGGCCCTTGCACGCCTCCTATGCCTATGCCCAGGAGGAGGCTGAGGAAGGTTGGTGGGGGGCAACATGGCTACTATTAGCTGTCCAACATTGCTCTGTAAAGTTACATTTATATTTAAAATTGGTTCTACAGAGTGTTTGTGGATTATTTGTTCAAAAATACTTAGCTTTATAATAATGGTGCATATTCTTACAGGGTCGGGCAGTGCCATCTTCGGAAATCCCTATGTGTTGTACGGTTTGTTTTTATGGAAGAAAAAAATTAATTAGATTTTTTTAGTCCAAACCAATATTACTACTATTATTGTTAAAACAAAGCTTAACTTTTAAAATCGCCAATATGAATTGTTGTTAAATGTATGAATTTACATTTACCAAATAGATCGAAAAACATTATTAAAAGTATTAATTTTAAATTTTTTAACAAAATAAAAAATAATAATTGCAGGTTTGAATAAATAGACACTTACCTGATTCAAGTACAAAATGGACTGTTAAACACCATTAATAAATTAAAAAAAAAAATTAGTTCCAAAAAATTTAAGTTTTTTAGGATTGTTGATCCAAAAAAGAAAAAAAAATGCAGTAGGCTGGCACACTTTCTTGAGTCTTTGAATAATGTTGTTTTTGAAGGATACAAGAGTCCGGCCACCCAAACAGAATAAGTAACCGGCTCAAGCACAACAATTAACAGGGTTTGTTAAATGTCAGCACCAATCAAATTTGACAAACAAAAACCACCACCAAAAACAAAACACTAAAAAAAAACACAACCCAAAATAAAGGAACACAAACCCACCACCCCCCAAAAAAATAACACCCAAAATAAAGTAAACAAAAAAACCCCACCAAAACTAAACGAACACAAAAAACAAACACCAAAAATAAAGGAACACAAAAAACAACCACCAAAAAAAAACCACAAAAAACAACCACCAAAAAAAAAGAAACAAAAAAACCCCACCAAAACTAAAGGAACACAAAAAACAACCACCAAAATAAAACACAGAAAACAACCACCAAAAAAAAAGAAACACAAAAAACAACCACCAAAAAAAAGAAACAAAAAACAACCACCAAAATAAAACACAGAAAACAACCACCAAAAAAAAAGAAACACAAAAAACAACCACCAAAAAAAAGAAACAAAAAACAACCACCAAAAAAATAAAACAAACACCAAAAATAAAGGAACACAAAAAAACAACAACAAAAATAAAGGAAATAAAAAAATAAAAAAATGAATTAAAAATTAATAAATAAATAAAAAAACCATAACCAAAATAAAAAAACAAAAACAAAACAACACACAAACAACTCACACAAGCACCTCTAAAACAACCCACACAAGCACCTCTCAAACAACTCACACAAGCACCTCTCAAACAACACACACAAGCACCTCTCAAACAACACACACAAGCACCTCTCAAACAACTTCAAACAATGTAACTACTATCAAACACCTCCTGCACCACAATACACTCCAACTACAACCCACAAGTAAGGGAACATTTGGCTTTGCCTTAAATAAAGAAACCAAACCCCAATTATTGAAACATGCAGGAAAGGTGTGCATTTGTAGTTAGGCAAATAAGGATGAACGGGTAACCAATCCATGGATGCGCTCACATCTAGCACAACCCACGCAGTGATTACAGAATGCAGGAAAGGTGTGCATTTGTAGTTAGGGAAATAAGGATGCACGGGTAACCAATCCAGGGATGCGCTCACATCTATAAAAAAGTCTGCACAAGCAGTATTCTTCAAGCTCTCTCACAGGTTAGTAGAATGTCAAGCGAGAAGCATGGTGAGCAGAGGCCAACTGAGCAAGGTAAGTGCGAATCACATTTTTTCGACAAAACAAGAACTGTTCATATTTCCCTTAAAAAATGTTTATAATTTTATCTAATTTAAACAATGTTGTAGGTGCTGGGAATCAAAGTCCACCAGTAGAGGAGGAGGAGGTGGGCCCAAACAGGCCAAGGCCAAGAAACCCTCCGTTTTCACTGATTGAGCTTGAGAAATTGGTGACCATGACAATGGAGAACCTTGTCAATGCCCCAAGAAATATGGGGGCTGGAGCCAAAGACAGGATTTGGGAGGAGATATCCAGGGCTGTTAATTCTGTGGGCACAACCTATAGAACCATGAAAGTCGTTAAAAAACAGTAAGAAAATGATATTGTGAGTGTACTGAAGTCCAAAGCTTGATCTTATTTAAATAAACTAACCCTTAAAATTTCCAAAATCACATTGACAGCTGGACGGATTTCAAGTACCAACTGAAGAGGAAGCTACGGAGTAGGGTGGACCATGCAGCTGGGACAGGTGGTGGTCCCATCCCTGAGGAGCTGGCCTTGACAAGGTTGGAGACGTTGGCTCAGGGATGTGTGACAGAAGAGGAGATAGTCAGCGTGTCCACTATGAACACTGACATGGCCGACTTCAACGCTCCACATGTGCAAGAAGGTATTTTTTTTTTGGTAGCCAAAAAGTATAAAGCTCAAACGTCTATGCGTTTTTTTTTATGTAAAACAAATTAAATTTCTTTTTTGTATTCCAGACTCAGAGGAGGTAGTGCCTGCTCCTGAGGTCAGGTCTGGGTCCAGAACAGATGGAGACTCTTCAAGGGAGGATCCAAGTACTCCATCTGGGGACCCTGTGGAGTCTACTCCAGGGCAACCATCAGACCGAGCAGTGCCTCTCCTCACCAGGTTGGTCTCCCAAACTCAGGAGAACACATGTGTTCTTCTGAGGATGGAGACCACTCTGGTGAGGGTGGCGGTGGCCCTTGAGACCATTGCTGGGGCCCTAAATCATTTGGCCTATACCCAGGAGCAGGCCAACCCACCTGCCATGATGGAGCAAGATTCCCTTCCTCCCAGGACCACCACCTCTGGCAGCCCAACAGCCACCCCCGCAAGTATGGAGAGCCCTATGCCTAGGCCAGAGGAAATCCCATCTACCTCTGGCCAGGCCAGTCGCCATGTTACACGCCAGTCGGCTGTCTGTAGCTTACCTCTTCCACCGAGCCAGCCCAAACGACGAAAGTAGCCCTGGATATCTCCTCCCTCACCTGTTGTCCAGTCCCCATATTTCTTGTCACCAATGTCTCAAGCTCTTTTTTTTTTAATTTATGTTTTGTTTTTTGTTTTTTAATTATATGCAAATGTTGCAGCAACAATTATTATTTAAATTGTGCTGAAAGCCAAAATTCCAAAAAAAAAAAAAAATTATACCAAAAATGTCTATCTTTAACAATATCAATGTATACAAGGTTTAAAAAGTGTGGTATGTGAAAAGGCTGCTACGCAAAACACAATGTTAGATGTTTTAAAAACTGTTTTACAAAAAAAGGTTTAAAAAGCACAAATAAACATTTGTGTAATGAATTCCCTAATGCACACGCAAGTGAAATGAGTTACAAGGTAATTAGCAGTGTTAATAGTTACAATGCAGCAATCTTAGCTGCTTGGTTTGTGTGGTTCCAAATCGAAACATCGCAGGTAACATCAGATTAACGATTGTACTGTTGTGGCTTACGGACGCTTCTTGCCTACCTTAGCCTGGATGATCATCCTGTTCGTAGAGTGATGTTTTCATGCATCCGCAATTCTTGGTCGTACGAACCAGGTAATTTTTGCACTCCCCTAAAACGCCTGGAAATGCTGAAGAATGGCTCCATTTGCAGACCACCACCCCATATACTCCCACAAATGGTCTTTCCTGTCAATCAAATTTAGCAATCCACTTCCGTGTCGGAAGCCCTATGACCGACAGTATTTTTGATCGGTAGAGCACGTATGCACATGCGCACTGATAGCCGTGCGCAGGCGCAGAAAGAAAAACATTGTATGCATTCGACCGTGCGGGTGCAACGACCGACTCTGAATGAGGTCCTAAGTCCTGTAATGGCAAGGCCAAAATAGAAAAACCTGGAACCACACTCTGCAGTATCCACACATTACCAAGAAGGTATGAATTTGCTGTTGGTTCTGCGGCAGTGTCAAGTTCTCTATGGCCTGGATTCTGTCGTTTGTGAGATGTCGTAACCCCTGAGTTAGGCAGTGTCCCAAATATTTAACCCTGGACTGTATCATTTAAACATGACATAAATGAATCAGAACATAACAATAAATAGTCCACATATTGTATTAGAACAGATCCATTGGCAGGTTGGAGATTTTATCACTGACTTGGTCGCCCCTGTGTCTAAAAGAAAAGGATATTTAGTACCAGCAACATCAACCATCATTATCGGTTCTTCCCTAGTACTTCCCGTTAACCTGACTATCTGTAGACTACAGGTATGTCCTGACCCCTAACATTGACTCCCACTCTCCAATAAAGCATTAACAGCCACATGTGGAGCTGGTGCCTGTTGAACATTTGCTGGTCTCAGTGTATATCCCTTATGGAGATATCCAGGTACTCCCTGGTTAGGGGGTCCTACCCTCTTCGCTGTACAGTTCCTACTCACATGTCCTGATTGGTTGCAATTAAAGCACTTTCGTGAGTGGGGTGGATGAAAGGATTGCTGTGTGGGTTGAGCAGAAGGGAAAGATGGTGGGTATGGGTAAGGATATTGAGGGAAATATGGTGGTTGTGGATAGTATGGGAGTTGTGGTTGTGTGTGATAAGTGGGGTAGGGCTGTGTTTGCGGTGGTGTAGGATTAGTGAGGATGTGTAGCTGTGCAGGTGAAGGTGTGTCTGCTGGCTGTGATGTTACAGTCATTCCTTCTAGAGCTTGGATACTAACAGCAATTAGTTTCTCGCTCTGGGTCTATCTCTTTTTAGAGATGTTCTTATCATGTTCAATAGCAGATTCTATGAGGGTGTCTACAGTGACTCCCCTCCAGCCAGGCTGTGAGGTCTGAACTCGGGTCTTTAGGTTCTCTTTTAGACCATCCATAAGTACAGTGACAATCATTCCCCTGTGGTGAGTGCTATCTTTAATATTTTCTAACACAGTGTACTGGGAGATAGCCTGCAGAGCTCAGTTAAAATAATCCTCTGCAGATTCACTCTCTTTTTGTTTTATGGTAAAAATTTTGCTCCAGTTAACTTCTACTGGAAAATATACACTCAATTGAGTTACAATGCGGGAAATGTTACCTTGGTTAACTTTGTCTGTTAAGGGAACATCTCCATCCAATACACAATCCCTGATAAATTTTGTCACGTCGGTATTATGTGGAAGACAAGCCCTTAACACCACTCGTCAATCTTTGTTGGTTGGCTCGTGAGAACTACCCAAATTTTTCAAAAATCGTTGACATTTGGCTAATTCCTTTTTAAGATCGGGGAAATCATTCATTATGGAGTTTAGCTTCCCTCTTGTCCAAGGACAATGCATTGCTACCTCCCTGGTAGGCACTACACCATTCGCATCTGCATTCCCACTTGGAACAGTTATTGTCCGGATAGGATGCAGACCAGCCACACTGCTACTTTTGAAATTATTACCTGGCTGGGAGTTTAGTCTATTACTGCTACATATAGGGTTAACAACTTCCTCTATGGGTGCAGTGGAAGTTAACACTTCCTGTACTATTACTGATGGAGATGGCGGCACCACTTGTACTTGCCGTGGAGGAGCATCTAACTTGTGTACAGCATGGGAAATGGCAGACATAACAATAGGCTCATCATCTGCATCATAAACATTTACCTTATGATTACTTAAGAGAGGGTACAAATTACTTGTTACAGTTTTATGGGTTTTTTCAACAACTGTAGCTGCACCCCCATCCGCATAGGGTGGCGTAGGTGCGTGTGAACCACTGGCAATACCTTACACAATGCTACCTTGCTGCACATGCGCGCTATCACAAGGCGTGCACGCCCCGCAGTTTAGCGTTGTGGGTGTACTTTCCGGTATCAAGCTCGCGACTCCTAGTTTGCGTCGCTTGCACACCTTTAAGCCATGCATCTCCCTCATGCTGCCATAATTTTAAACATTCATTATATTTTACCTTTTTCACTTGAGAACGCACCAGACTGATGTGATCTCAGACATTGTTCAATACATCCTTATCAAAGCTACCAATTCAGGGAAATGGTCTAACACTCTTCATCGTCATCTTAAACCATACATCACTGTACCTAATTGCATAAGCATCGTACTTAGTATGCATAATACGGCATGCTGACCCAAGCGCCGCTTCCATTAGCAGCACATCATTGTCGAACATATCTACTGTTTGCGTGGCTCCCATCCTGGGACAATTCCTACGTTTTTCAGTAAAGATTTAAACTGGTGAAAGACACTCAAGGCAATTTCACTTACCTGTGGACGTCTCTGAAACAGGGCATATCCACAAACCCTATGGAAGACCTCTAGACACCTCCACTCACCTATGGAAGAAGCTGCTTCGATGCAGAAATCCCTTTTTTGACTACCTTTCAACTGCTAGGGGGTAATACTTACCCTTTGTTTTCCAGTTGATTTCATCCACCCTCTCATCAGTTCACAATCACAGTTTAGCCAAAACTATGTGGTTCAATTACAGTGCTCGAATAAGCCTAACCGATTACTGAATACTGTAATCACACTGAGAGCCAAACCCTAACAAAAATAACAACCCATACACCTGCTTTGTGTATAGTAAATGGTAAGCTGCTACCGAGTCACTAGGCTGCTCCATACGCCTAGCACTTAAGGGTCATATGATACCCTTAACATTTAGGAACTGTGTTACACCCTAAATCAACAAATTCTCAGTGTTACACACTTTTTTCCTGTGCAGAAAAAAAAACGTTCTCCCAGAGTATGGCAACACTGATCAAGATACTTACAACAATGTTAACTATCAATAACATGTGGCAGCACTACCGGAAAAATATGTGTACGCTATTGTGCGGCTGGTCGCATACACAATAATGTGACTTCACCTTTTAAACACACAATTCTATCAACGAGAGAAAACAAACTTTTTCGTATCTTGTCCCTGGATTCTAATCAGCACTCATTTTACACAAAAACCGTCAGTGCGCTCTCAGCAACAAAGTGGTAACAGGTGACGGCTAAATGCATCTCCTGTTATGGCGCCTCCACCCTTTTGCTGAGAGACAACTGACTGAGTGTTACCATGTATCAGATAGCATGATTCACACTGCGAGCCCCCAACTGTTATATCCTGATTAAACCTTGATACAATCCTGCCTATAAACCCCTAGACAATCCTGCCTATAAACCTCTAAACATAGATGGTGCTAAGTAGCACTATGACCAGTCACACACCCCAATAAAAGCTCTCAGAATTTGGCACTTGTTTTTCAACGCACAAAAGTTATTATTCAAGAAAAGTACAGATAGTTACATGCTGTGATCTAAAGACAATTAGCACAAATAAATCACTCAGACCCAAGGTACAGTTGTTATATATGCACGCACTCTGGTCTCAGATACCGGCATCAGCAAGAAACCTCCGTCAACAGCACACCAAGGAGACTCATGACTGGGGTCAGAGAGCGCACATATATACTCTTTCAAGAATTGGCAATACAATGGACATGAGCTGGTATTGTTTCATTGGTTCTTCTTCTTTGGTCTTCTGTTACGACATAGCTAATTGGTCTGTTTGTACTTGAGAAGTTCAGCCTCCCAGTGACTCTTTGTGTACTTTTTCCTGCTGCTTAACAAAGCAATGAACACTTCATACATTGTACATTCCGTCACCTAATTCCCTATAGTTCATAACTTGCAGATACTTGTAGTGATTTCCCCACCGATAGAACCGGAGATCTGCAAATACACAGCGGATCAGAATGGCACCAAACATGATCTTCTTATTATGTACTAAACCATAAATATCATATAACATGCACTTCACATCATTGCAAATATAAATAACACTTTGGGTAATAACCTTTATTACTGCAGAACATTTTTATGTAATTTGTGTATGTGTAAGAGAATATTTCATAAAGTTGCTAATATGCGTGGTGCATTTATTTGTAGAGTGCTTAGATACACATCGCAACTGTACGTAATGTGCGGTGTTTATGCATGTGAGTCTATGTGTGTGTATTGCATGCATGTAAGTCTATTTATGATGGATTTGCTATATATATATATATATATTATCCCTTACTAACATATTTTTAAAACTATAATGCAAGGTGTTACAAGCAGCTAGGCTCACTTTCAAGCTGGATGGGGACCCCCAGCTGATTGTCGTTGCCACTGTGTCTGGTAAGCAAAACCTCTGACCATTGTTAATTCAGACAAATTCAATTGTGCATATCAATGTCTGGGTTATATTCAATTGCTACAGCCATACTTGTCTATGCGGGGCTTCCCAATTTATATGTAAAACACTCACAGTATCCTGGTGTATTGTTTTTTAATTACTTCTCAGACATATATACAGAAGCTGTTTCTTGTTACTAACAAAACCCTGCATGAATATTGTGTTTGTCAGTGTGATAGTGTTGTATATTATTCATTATTTAGTGTTGTGCGAATGTGTGAATACATGCGCACACTGGGTGTTTGCGCACGCAATGTTACATCATGGATTGTACCAACATAAATCGGGCAGCAGACGACCAAATTGTCCAATAACAGTTGAATTGTGGTCACATGCAATTATTCGACTTCAACAGTACCGAGGTGTTGTACATTTTCAAATCGCCCCATGTATGGCCGGCCTTACACTATTCTTGTTCTCTTTTTGTTTACATACAGTATCTGATATCAACCCAAGGGAAATTGCATCACTTAATAATTTATTTGTCTTATAACCAATTAAGGTTTGAGAGACTGCCATTTGTGTTATTGTTAAACTGCTATAACTATCTGAATAATTTATTAAATCTGTGGTACTCCATTTGAACTCAAGTCACAACATGCACTTCTAGCTTGTTTCTAATGGGTCCATTCATCATAGCATAATTATCACTAGTGATAATTACAGTTAGAACTCGCTGCGAGTTCAAACAAAGTTTGGGAGGCACATTCACCATGCATCCTGCCCTAAACTGTCACTTCCGAAAAACTGCTGTTTCTACAAAGTCAGTTTTTCAAAAGTGAGAGACTTTTTTTCTGCTCTTCCGGTCTTCCTTTAGTTTCGACTGCCTGTATTCAAACTGCGCATGCACAGCATAAAGACAGGCAGTGAAGATTCTCACAAGACCGGAGGCAGAGGAGAAAGGTGAGAGGAACAGCCGAGTGATGACACCCACTGCCAGCATGAAGCCTCCTTTTATGCAGTGGTGAGTGTGTGGAGCCGGGATGAGGGACAGGGAGATCTGGCAGCCAGAATACAGCAGGGAGGGATCTGAAAAGATCACTCCTCTGCACAAGCTGCCATGTAAATGGCAAGTGGTTCTTGGCTCTTGGACAACTCTTCTGATAATTAATTTTCACTCCTCTGTCAGAAATCTTCCGACGAGGACCTATCCTTCTATAACCAATGCCATAAGTATGTTTTGCAACAATAATGTTACAAAGGTCTTGAAAGAGCTCTTTGCTTTTACCCATCATGAGATGTTTCTTGTGTGACACCTTGGTAATGAAACATCTTTTTATAGGCCATGAATTGGGACTGAACCAGCTTATATTAATTTGGACTGACAAGCGGCAGGATTGCTTTCTAATACTGATAGATTTCAGCTGGTGTCTTGGCTTTCCATGCCTTTTTGAACCTCCCTTTCTTTATGTGTTCAATACTTTTTCCCAGAATCATTTCCCATTATTACACATAACTTAATTTAATTTATGGACATCTATGGTTTGATTTTCTTTGCATGTGTGGATTGCATGGGTTGTTGCTGACATTTGGTGAAAACTTCATTACAAAAGCCCCCAATCCAAATATATTTACTGAGAAAAATGTTGATGTGTTCAATACTTATTTTACCTGCTATATAATTCCTTGATATGCCCAACCTGGCAGAGTGTCTCAGAAGACCCCTGATTTGACCCATGAGGGAGGAATTGACCCAAGTTTAAGAAGGCTGTCAACTTACTGTGCATGTAACCTTGGAGACAATGTCGACATCAAAATGTGGACATGTCTTTTTGTCAACATTTGCCATTTTGACATAAATGCTGACATTGTCTTTTTCATGTCAAACTATATCTAACACTAATGGTAATCCTTACCCTAATCCTAACTCCTAAAATTAATCGTAACCCTAAACCAAATGTCAACATTTTGACATTAACATTTCATACTGTATAATGTTATTCTGTCACTGTCAACATTTTCCAGGTGTTGACATTTTACTGTAGATGTTTACATTTTAACCATATAAACATCATGAATGTCGACCTTCTGGTGGTGCCATTATGAATGTTGTCATTGTCACCATCAACTGCATTCCTTGAGATGACTTTTAATAAATGATATAACTCTGTTAAATATACCTACTATGAAAGCAAACACAAAGCCAGTAATCTAATGTAGACAATTTGTTTACAACAAAGAAATCAATCATAAAATTAATGAGTTATTATTTACATTTAAATGTAGAATGAAATTCACAGCCCTTTCATATTTAACAAACATTTTAAGGATTTTTCATTCAGGAAATAATTCAGAAGGAGATATAAAATATTAAAAATTCAGACATGAAAGTCAGTTCTAAAATGCACTTGTAAAAAGTGGGTGTTGTCAAATAACAATAATATTTTTTTTTTGTAAATAGTTAAAATATTAATCTATATTTCAAATTAACAGTTTTAATATATTATAAGTGATTACTTTGACATGACTATTTGTACAGTATGTGACCTGTGCTACTTTTAGTGAAGTTTGCAAGTCTTTAACATCTATTGAACATTTTACTAAACTTAATTAATGATTTAAGAAAAAAGTAAATATGAGATTTTATTTTTTAGCATTGCATTGTAAACAACCAATAATTTGCAATTCACTGTAAATACCAATGTGAACATCATGTTGATTAGATTTTAATGATATATATGAGTGTTCTTTAGGAAGATTATGCCTTGTGAATAATAATTGTAGTACAGATTTTTCCACAGTCAAAAACATTTTTTGAAAAGATATTAATTAAATAGTAATCATTTGTATAATGACATAGAGAAAAATATCATTGTTTACTTTTTTACTCTCTAAAATAATAAATTAATGAGGAAGTAACATCACATTGAAGATTAAGAATGATCTTTGGAAAATGCTAGATGATGCACTTAACAAGGGAACTTTAACAAAGAAAGAATGTGAATTTATAAAGGTGGAAGATCCGAGGACACCAACTATATGTAGATTACCTAAAGTCCACAGTCCACAAGAACCCGATAATCCACCATGCAGACAGATAGTGGCAGGTGTGGGCAGCCTGACCACTAATCTGTCTGAATACATAGACGCTCATCTGCAAATGATCGCAAGGACAACAAAATCGCACCTTAAAGACACCACAGACATTGCGGAAAATAAAAAAGATTAGATGCAGAAAAGACACGATATTAGTAACAGTTGATGTTACAGCCTTAAACACTAATATACCACATGATAAAGGTATACAGGCTGTAAAATGGTACTTAAATAAAACAGATTTTATTGAAGATAAGAATGAATTTTTAATAAAAGGGATAGAGTTCCTTTAAAAAAAAAATATATATATTTTAATGGTGATTACTATGCTCAAGTAATCGGTATCACGATGGACACAATATTTGCTCCCAGTAATGCCAACTTGCCAACAAATGAAGAAGTCCTGGATGGAAGTTTAAAGGTTTGGTACTGATACTGTATATAGATGACGTCCTTTTTATTTGGGAGAACACATAGGAAGAACTTGATCTATTTTATGAAACTCTTAACAACAATGATTTTAATATACATTTTAGTTTTCAAACCAGCCAAGAAGAAATACATTTTTTAGATTTAAAACTAAATGTGGAAGACGACAAATTAGAGACCGAGAATTATAGTAAACCAACAGATGCAAACAATTTTATTTCAAATATCAGTGAGCATCATTGAAATTGGCTGCAGAGTGTGACCAAACATCAGTTTTTAAGACTAAGGTGTAATTATAGTAAAAAAGAGGTCTGTGAAGAACAAATTGCAACCATGGAAAAAAGGTTAATGAATAAACGATATAATGGTGAAATATTAGAAAGATTTAAGAAAGAAGTATTGGAAAAAGATAGGGAGACACCACTCCTAGAAGGACATAAAATACAGAATGAAGAAGACCATAAGAAAGAAAAAGAAGATCTCAATTATGCCTTCATTACTTTACAATATAAGAAACTAGAGGGCATTGTCAAGAGACATTGACACTGACTGCTTAAGGATCCCATTCTTAAGAAAACATTACCAAAGAAACCAAAGTTTATTTATAGGCGTGCACCAAATTTAAAGAATAAACTCACAAGGAGTGGACTGACGATGGATAATCCACACCCTATAAGAAACAAGGGTTTTTTTGGGTGAGGGAATTGTGTGGCATGTAGGGAAATAATAGCAGAGAGAACCAAATATATGGATTTCATGGTGATAGACCACATGTACCAACTGAACTATTTTATGACATGTAATACGACCAACGTCATCTATTTAATTGAGTGGAGTTGTCATCTTATCTACATAGAAAGGACTAGTAGAGCCCTGAAGACAAGATTGGGGGAACACCTCTGCAATATTAAGAAAGGTGTCATGACATCAGGACTTCAAGTCATCTTCAGGCATCTGGAGTCCACCAGGAGGTGGACACAAAGGATGTGAGGGTGAGTCCAGTGCACCTGGGGGACAAGGGATGCCACCCCACCAGACACTACCCACTTACCTCACGTAACACCAGACTGTAACTACCAGACATTATCACTCCATCTTCAACCCCCAATAAGTGATTTTACCTCAAGTACTCACAGATCTCCATTTGACTAATTCAGATCTACCAACAGCTCATCTGATACATTGATCGGCTTAATTGTTCAAAGAGCTTGGGGCACTGTGACTCCATTTGCAAATAAAGAGTGTTCATAGTTTTACATACATTGATCATCTTCATTATTGCTATATTTAACACACCTGGTTTATATTCACAACAAGCTAGTTTGCAGCTTTCTGTTTTCCTCCTTTTCTCCTCACTTCTACACACATATATGAGGGTGGGTGCACCAGTGGTATGTACATCTGTATTTACCTATAATGGTTCCCACATATGCACCCACTTGATAACTGCAATAGCATTAGGTGAGTTAGAGGACCACTCACGCCACCAGGCTGCCCCTTGTGTCTAATTTTTCTCCTTTGCACCCTATATTGCATTTATTCTGGCTGCAGAGCGCTTGTCCCTCTATCAATATTACATTCTTTATCTAGTCACTTCAAGCAAGTACATAATTGTTCCACAAAAGACATTGTAAAATGTATGGCTACTGAAAATATTAGGAACACATGGAGGGATAGGAATGAAGAATCAAGATTGACAAAGAGTGAAATGCACTGGATTTTTAACTTAAAAACACTTATCCCGAATGGACTAAATGCAGATTTTGAACTCAGATGGTCTTTATAGTACTTTTTTTTAAGTTTTAAATACTTATTAACAGAATATTATACATTATGTATTTTATATCTATTTTCACCATTTGATAAATTGTATATAAGGCACACATCAACACTGTACATGCACTAGTCACTTTATTTGTATAATATTTATTAGTATTATAACATACTGGAAGTCCGTTTTAATATAACAATGTTGATGTTTGTAGACTAATTATGACCCTTTTCCCTGACTCAAGATGGAAGGACCCAGCATTATTTGACCATATGAAAGATGGTGCCTGAACTCTATCCCTTACAAGCATTCCCTCCAGTTGATTGGACAGGAACCAGGACACCCTCCACAAGATGGCCACTGAATCGAAAGTGTGCACTCCACAATGCGGTCCAAAGGGAGGACACCAAGGCTTAAACACCTGACAAGCCCTGCTATTCAAGACCGTGTGGGACCCGGAAGAGGAGTAGAGCACCATGCCACATTCCTACCGCCACCAGCTTCCAGACATCACTTAGAGGGACCCCAGCTTGTGACAGCCTGAGCAACCACACCTACCAGTAAGCCATCCACCCTGTGCATTCATCTAATCTGTTGCCGGTCCACCCAATCTGCCACACCGGAGGGATTCCTCGGCTCTGGTGATGAGGTGGTGACCACGGTAGGCAAGACCACATTAGCATGGGGAACCAGAGGCTGCTGACAGCCACAGCACAGGCATTGGGCTCACATCCCAGTTGCCGTGCCTGTTTGGACAGCTAGCACCTGGATACCTGCTCCAAGCTGGTGAGACTCTCTTGGCTGTGCTCTAGGGGACCCCTATTGTTGTCTGGTTAACAGTGAAGTGGGCCTTGTGTGGGCCACAGCTACTGCAGAGCCGTGGTAAATGTGGTACCACCACACTGTATGGACTTAACAGACTGTACCATTACCTTGTATCCACTAGAACTTCACTTCACGTGTACACAGATAAGGACATGGAGCATTCTAATTAATCAATTAAAGAAGAATTGTTTGCTACAACACAACTCTTGGATCCATTGACATTTATATCATTATTTTTAATCACCCTATTTTATTCTACCTTTTATACTTACATTTTTTACCATCCTACATATTTTCTCCCACAATTTTGCCCTCACATGTCCATTCCCTCTTTCCCCAGTGTGTTGTTACTGTGTTATTAATTATAGTGTGTAATTATTTCATTTGAACATACCCACTACCTTCATGTGGGATTAAAACTCATATAAATTTTCATTTACACCATTTTCAGTTGTATGCTGCATGTTTAGTTCAATTATTGTGAAATTCACTGTAAAACTGTTATTTATATTTATATATACACAAAGGCAGAACACTATACCTCATATGATTGAGCGCTCGCTGTTCCAAACATTTTCATATGTTTGTTTCTTATTTTGTATTTCTTAAAGGTTGAATGGTGACCTTGTCAGTAAGCTGCTCCCCTTCAAACCTACAGTATTGTTGACTGAAGCGCACGTACCTATCTCTATTTTTAATAAATGAAAATTGCCTATGACTGAGATCAACTGATATGCACAGGGAGTGAACAACAGTACAGTTGGGAAGTATTTCAGAAATTTTACATTGTCTGTTAGACACCGGGTGCACTTGAATTATCATACACTTTGTATTGTAATATGTATTCTTAGTATCTGAGGGTGGTACTACTTTAAGATAATTTGTCTGCAGCCATTAGAGTGTCAGCCGCCGATTATCACTTCTAAGTCAAAAGTTATTTCCAACATCAACAAGCATTTATTAAACTTTTGTGCCCCATAAATTAATTATTAAATAGCAGCTGTTGTCTTCAGTGCTGCCTGATATTTTCCATTCTCTCTATCTCTTTTTTTCCTTCTGTCTCACTCTTTTTTCCTCTCTCTCTGTTCAGCCCCTCCTCATTACTTTTTCTTATCACCATTCCCACTTTTACTCCATCTCTTCTACATATCTCTCTCCTCCCTTCTCTGTCTTTCTCTTTCTCCTTTTGAGAGACTTCTCTCTCCTTCTCTTCCCTGTGTCTATTTTACTATCTCTCCAACTACAATGTCCCCCTCTTGCTTCCTCTCTTTCTCTGCATCCCTCCTATGTCTATCTTTTTCCTCCTCTTGTTCCATGCCCCTCCATGTCTGTTCTCTCCTATCCCTGTTTGTTGTTCTTGTCTCCCACCCTATTTTTGAGACTTCTGCATATCCTCCTCTGTGCATCTATCATCAGTCCTTCCAGTTGTCCTATTGACCAGATACTGGGTGTGGCATGTTCTCGTGTGTCTAGATTGTATTTTTCAACTTTAAAGAATGCAAGTGTACCTGTAAATAATTTTTATTTGTTTAGGGTAGAGCAGAGGCAGGGACTCAAGTGCTACGAATGTGTGTATTTATTTTTAAAAAAGAATCAGTGGTAGGAGCACTCATTATGACTGACTTGCTCACACATGCACCAATAAGATGGAATAATTTTTATCAGCACCTAAATTTGTAATTTGTGAGATGTCATCTCCTTTTCTCCTCTACAGAGTGTTTCTTTATGTGTGTGGTTGGTGCATCCTTGTGGGCCTTTTTAATTTCTTCTATACTGTATATATATTTTTGGAGACCATGAGTTTTGGAGCTGAATGAATAATGCAAATTATAGATTTTAAATTTATCTCATGTATTTATTAATTAAACAGTAAAAATTCACAGAGGTCAAAATTCTTGTATATATACATATGATCATAAAATATATAGTAATGTCTTAGAATTAATATATTATATATCCTATCAATATATTGTAGGTATAACCAGAATCATGCAGCATGTGAGGCAAGGATAGTCCACATTGACAACCGTGATGTTGGATGGCCCTGGTCATAAGAGGTTACAGTCTAAGGAATTGGGGGGGTAAAGCTTGGAGGTGAAATGGGAAGAAATCAGGAAAGACATGGTTTATGAGTGTGAGTAGAGCTGGTAGGCTTTAATGAATAAGTGTGTTTTAAGAACGTGTTTGAATCATTGCAGGCAGGTAGACATTATGATAATGTGGGGGTTCCAGAGGAGGGAAGAAGCAAAGAGTACAGTGCAAGAAGTAGTGTGGCTTTAGATGAGGTTTGCACTGTGAGAGGAGGAGGAGGAGTAATTGAATGCTCTAAAAGTGAGAAGCTTAAACTGTAATCTGTAGGGGAAGGTGTGCCAATCAAGAAGTTGAAAGAGCGAAGAGGTCAATTTATGGTAACAAGAAACAAGGACAACCAGCATAGAGGATAGATTTAAAAGGGCAGAGGTGGGAAAGCAGAAGACCAGAGAGTTGTCCATGTGGGAGAACACGAGCATGATTAAGAGATTGTTTCAGGCATTGTCTTCATTAGCATAAACAGAAGACTGAATTGGTCTGCAGCCCCTGACCAAAACTTGACTCTTAAAATATTATGTGCTACAGGGAGCTTTCTGATTATCAGATTATTCTATACCAGCCAACATCAGTATTGGGGATATAACTTACAAGCAAATGAAATGAAAGTATAAGGTAGAAGCATTGTTAATCCAGAAAGGGGAATTGGGCCAAATATTACAGACTACTAACCTACAGCTCAAACAGATATGTATTATTTATATTGTACACACTAGCAAGACAAATTATAGCACATATACAACATGGTTTACAAGTGGCTATTTTGTTTTGAAGCTTTGGCATATTTAAAATAACAGGGGTGTATAATAGTCTTTGTATACAAATAGAAACAGCCTTAAGCAATTTGTTGAAGAGCATGTTATTTATAAATACTGTTCATTTGTCTTTCTATTGTGACTTATGGCACTGTGATCACGTATATCTGACACTTTTACATTTGATTCGAGATGAAGGAATATTACAGATTTCTGTATGGTGTTGTTGAATTCACTGTTGTTTATATCTCTTTGCTCCTGCGTTTCCAATTCTCTCTCTTTTTCCACCTTCATATTGATTTACAGTTGAATTGTCACCTGAGCCCTTAGGTCCAACACGATTTGGAAAGTGACATGAAATTAATTCAGAGAAGTAAAATTACTTGGCCAACACAACTACAAGTTTCAAGATGAATATTGCAAGACAGATGTACTTTCCACTAAAAAAATAAATTAAAAACCTGCTTAATATTTTTTTGGGTTTGTTTGTAAATTAATATCTGCAAATGTTATTCAGATATTGTAATTATGTCCTTAGATGATATGAGTTATTTCTGAATCTAAAAAATAACAGAACAAGGGATCTTTATGGATACTGATGCATATGAAAAAAACAGTCCCACAATCCATAGCAACTGCTAGATGATTATTTTCATACCTGTACTGGGAAAGCAATGGATGGGATCTGGATGCTTTCAGTTATAGGCAGTGTACCATGGTTATTGTTGGTAATAGGCAGTGCACCATGTACTGTTTTACTGTACTTTAATCATCATAAAGTTCATAAATTACAGTAAATACCAAATCAAATGAAATGCTTGAATCTACGAAGCTAAAATGTATATTGATAGCAGACACCTTCAGGCAGATAGAATTTCTAATGCTGGGCATACATTATACAATTATCTGTCAGATATCTGTCCAATCTGGCTGGTTGGAATGAAAATGTGGTAATGTATGGGAGCAAATGACAATCGAACATTTGTTCACAAACACTAGAAAACAGACAAAAATGGTCGTTCAACCAAATTGGTTAAATAAAACAAATGTAACCAATTTGAACAATCATTTTATTTTGTTTTCCAGTGTTTAAAACCATATAATCGATTGTCATTTGCTCCCATGCATTACCAGATTTTCATTCCAACCAGCCAGATTGGACAGATATCTGACCGATAATTGTATAGTGTATGCCCAGCATTAGATAATTAAGTATTTAACCTTCCTTTGAGCTTGATGTCATATATAAAAATGCTTACCATAGCTAGAGGTATAAAAAGTAGAAATGTATATTGGACCCCAGATTTTTGGTTTTGACAAAACCACCCTCCAGTGTTTTTGTTCTTTTCTGTTTTAGTTTTGGTTTTTGATATCTTTAAAACTGATAAAAAAAAACACAGCTAAAATCATGTAATTTGAACCTGTTTACATGCAATCCAAAACCCAAGATTTAGTTTTTAATTCTGGGTTTCAAACTTACAGCAGACAAGAGCCGGGACCTGGTTCTACTCATAATCCCAAAAGTGATCCAAGTCAGGATTTGATTCGGCTCAGAACCCCCAAAGTTTGGGTGTGTTCAGTTTTCAATGTGTTTTGAAGTTACTGTATATTTATCCATTTTGTATTTATAATAAGCCATATTTTATTATGTTTTTGTCTTTGACCAACACTTTAAACCAACACCAACACCAAAATTGTATTTGTCTTTCTCACCAAGGTCATGGTTTCCGATACGGTACATTTTTTTCAATCTTTGTGTGTAGAATAATTATCTACTGAATTTGGTTTTGCTTAAAATGTACTTTTCCTCATTTTACATTCATGTCACCATTTGTAAATGTCTTAAAGTGAATTATGTGATTATTACCATGTTACTGGTTTGATAATAAGTGTAGTAGTTTATTTAGCAACAGGATGAATATATGCCCCTTATGTTTTTTGGAGCTAGCCCATTATAAATGTGACCTTTTGCTGAATTGCAGGTCCACAGGGTGCAGTAAACCCTTCCCTTTGAAATCTTGTCTACCACTACTTCAAGGCACCTACCTTCTTGTCCTAGTCTGTCCTAAACACTGCTTTTCTTAAATAAGTCATGAAACTCAAGCACTTTGGGACTTTTTAGTATGTCTCACTGTCATTTCCTTATGTTTTTAGTTACATTGGTACAATCACACCAATAAATATAGTGATTTACAATATGTACAGATGTATATAATTATTTACCCATTATGTTTGTGTTATATGGCATGTGATGCATGGTGCTAATTACTGTAGGTGATGCGCCATGGTTAGCAACAATTGGACTTCCGCACTTGTACCTAAATCTCACACCGCATAGCATCTCTTTGTAACCGCAGCTGCATACAACCATGATTGTAGTGTACTGAGTGCTAAGGATTTGTACTCTTGTCACAATCATGGCAGTGTAAATTTGCACAGTGAGCATGATGCTGTGTGGCAGGATGCATGGTATGGCTCAGTCATATTGGCCCCGGTCTCTTGTCTTTTTCTCATGGTAACATTTGTGTCTCACAAGTCTATGTCATACAAATATGCTAGTGATGTTTACGGTGCTCATACTTTGTACTTTTGTTGCATTCACAGTGCAAAACAGATGCAAATTTGGTACATTACTGAGCGACAGGAATCATGGAACAGCTTAGTCACATTTTTTTGTGGTGCATCAAATGGGGATATTTTGCATGAGGAAACATCAGTAGTGACCATAGGAGACAAATACTAGCAGAAATTAACACAAGTCAGTCAAAATGCTTGAATGTGTACTGTGTGATCAAATCTGAATTGCCTGTAATCACATCAATATGCCCTCTTTGAATTCTATCTACTGTGGAAAAACAAGCAACTTACAGCTGATCTTCAAATTTTAGACAAAATTTTTATATATAAATTACGAACAAATTAAAACATTTGTGGTGTGGGTTTTAAATGATGAGACTGGTGCTTGTAAAAAATAAATTATAACCACTGAAACCACACTGAATCACACACAGTACTTGCAGTAGTGTATGGTGAGCCACAAGTGCTGTGATTGCTTCCGATGGTACTCGATGTTACCGATGGTTGCATACACTTCCTGGACATGACGTGGGAAAGTGGGCATCTTAAGACATTCTGGTGTGTGTCTGGATACACAGAGCGATTGCACGCTAAGACATAGTGGCCATGTTATTGCCTTGCTGTGCGATAGGAGATTTGCATACTAGCGAGCGGGTCTGAATTGAGCCCATGTTCAAAGAAGTTTTTCCCATGTTTTTCTGATGCATCATTAAAAATGCTTAGTTAAAAAGTAGAGCAACGTGTTAACTTAATTTTTAGTTGAACAAAACACCCACCGAATCTTTCTGTATGCTATCTGTGGCTTATGGGGCAGATTGTATGTCACGTGCATGTGTGTTTGACTGGCACAAAAGATTTAGGGGTCTATTCATTATCACTTAATGAACATTTTCACCTGCTTTTGTAGAAATTAAGTGTTCGGCCATTCATCAAAAAGATAAAGCAGGAGATATCACAGTTATCTCCTGCTTACTTTTCTCTTGTGGAATGGCCCACTGTCCCCATACACTAGTATGGGGACAGAATTCATCAAGCTCCAAAAATACAATATTTTTAGAGCTTTATTGCAGGAGCATTTGCAATCTTCAGAAGGCAAGTGCTCCCTATGGGAAGGAGTCCCGGGTTGTGAAGAGGGATTCTGTTGGATCCCTCCTCTCCTGTCCAGCTCCTTCTGCCAGACCTCTTGTACACATGTGTGACCTAAAGGTCCAGCATGCGCACTTGTCTCATTGCTCAGAAAAGAGCAGGGAAAACATTCACTGCTCTGAAAGGAGCAATGAAGCCGCTCACGGAGACAGCTGATTTTTGAATCAGCTGTCTGTATGCCAGAGCAATGACGAATTGCTCTGGCGCTCGGACCCCTATAATTAACATAATGAGTAGACCCCTTAGTGATTGTTGTGATGATGTTGAAGGTGCTGAAAGTCCTGAAAGGCCTTGCACATCAAAATCAAATGAAAATCTGGAAAAAATTGAGAAAATAGTTTGAATTGATCATTGACTCAGCATCCTAATGATTAATCTCCATCACTTCAAAAATGTTCTAGCAACTTTGTGGGAAACAATCAGAAGACAGAGGCCCTGATTCAGAGCCGGACGCTCTGACAGAGCGCTCGCTCTCAATCAGGGCCATCCTTCTTGTTTTTTAGAGTGGCCTCCTGGCCGCTCGCATAGCTGTGGGTGACAACCCACAGCTATAGCGAGCGACCAGGAAGATGGACGCGATGGTCAAGACCATCGTGATCATCGGGCTTGCAACGAGACCCTTGTGGTAGGGTCTCGTTGCCGCAAGCTCCAAAGAGATTTTGGCTCTCACAGAGCCGAAATCTCTCCCACTGACATCACGAGTGATGTCAGTGGGGCCGCCCCCAAACGGAGGCGATGACATGGGAACACCTCCATTTGGGCAGCCACTCCCCTGACCCGCCCACCAAAGGGGGCGAGCTGTCACTCAGCATCGACAGCACGCCCCCTTTGGTACAAAACCCAGAGCAACGGTTTGCCCGTCGCTATCCGGCTCTCGCGCATGCACACAACGGAGCCGGCTCTGTCGTGCGCATGCGCACTGGGCCACCATCGACCTGCTTGTGAGCGCATAGCACTCGCGAGAGGGTCTGAATCACGCCCAGAGGCCAGAGTTGTGGAAATATGGTTTTATCCTCCATCAGAACAACAGACCAGCCCACACAACTCTCTCTGTGATGCAGAGACCTAGCACAGTGCGATTTCTTTCTTTTCCCTAAAGTCAAATCTGTACTCAAGGAAACTCATTTTGCATCAGTTACTGAGGTAAAGAAGAAAATTATGGAGTTGTTGAGACAGCTGCCAGATAATGAGCTACAGCATGGCTTTGACTAATGGAAAATAACACTGCAGTGGTGTCTGGATGCAGAAGGGGAGTACATAGAAGGAGAATGGAGTTAAAATGTACTTAATATAATTAGTAAAGTAAATTATGTATAAACTATGATCACACATGTATGTGATATATTGAGTATGACAAAATGTACTTAAAGAGTATATGTTGCTTACACATACAGTAGTTAAGGCATCCATATTATAGACTGAATCAATAGTTTGTCAGTGTAAACTATTAACTCACATAGAACCTGTGTCATCTATGAGTTTGTCAAACACTTAATGCCTGATTCTGAGTGGAATGCTGGTCTTACTTCTGTGACTGCATCAAAGCTTGCACCAGCCCCATGATACTGTAGGTGCAGATTGTCCGTCAGAGTATGGCCTCCATTGTGATGCTTCTGAGTTTGCAAACACTTCAGTGACACACCTGTGACACTCCCATAACATGCCCTTCAGACAGACCATATCCATGCTTCCGCATATCCACTTCCCTGTCATCTCCTAGTCACACCCCAGGAACGTCCAATACATTTTCAAAAAAATTTTCCGGACACATGCGCAGTGCAACTTGTATGCGCAGTAGAAAAAAAAATAGCCCATCTGCATCCAACATCAACATTGTATCAAGCTCAGAAACAGACACTTAATGCAGGAATTCAATTCTACAATAAATGCCACATTTGCTTGTCTGGGAAAACTGAGGTGTATACAGCACCGGTGCAACTGCAGTCTTCAGCATGATAATTCTTTTTCATCAGTATCATTTCTGAGACAGTATTTTTCTTGCTCTGTCACCTCTGTACTATAGGTACTTGGAGCTATTAATACATTTCTTTCTTGATTAATTGAATTCCTTTCCTCCTTCAGAGTATTTATATAGTACAGATGGTCCTCTTACACCCAGCATCAATACGCCATACGGACGGATACACTTGGTGCAGCTGAGACTGAGAGGAGCAGCGTAACATTTTTTCTTTAAATTTATCATCTTATTCGCATCACATATGCAGCAAAACACCTCTAATAGTGTACTAGAGACGCTGGACTGCGACTTTAGCACCACAGGAATTAGTTTTAAACACGTATGAAGTCGCAGATGAAGCAGAATGGAACTTGGCATGAGAAAAAAACGTGGCTGCTGCCTCGTAGCATTTCTTATACAGATTCGGTTGCCCACAGTTGTACAAATGTTGCACATCAAATTGATCAGTGCAATCTAGCAAAGTAGGTTTGCTGCTTCCAGTTGTTTTATATATGTGAATAAAAAGCATATTATGAGCAAGAAAGATGCCCAGGCGCCAAGAGCAGCTCTTAGCAACAGTGCACGAGGACACATCTGTACAGTTTGTTGTTGTCAGTAATATAACATTATCCCTCTCAAATCATAATGAAAGGGAGATGTCATGTTGTGACTTGGTATTTTATGTTAAGATATCACTATTAGAGACCATCACATTTAGTCATGCTTAGAAAGATACTGGATGTAATATAAATAATGAAACACAGAGAACTGCTAACCCCATACTGCAAGGCAGGAATTTGTTTATATGAGATACCAATACGAAATGCCGACATTAGTGCTGATGACAGTCAAAATGTCAACAGCATTATGTCAACAGGACAATGCTGACATCATTCTACTGTTATTTAAAGCATTGTAACTATTTCGCATTATGGGGTATATTTATCAAAGTTAAATTTTGCATTTGATTTTATTATCGATTTAGCTTACGGTACCTAAAATCAAATCAAATTGAATGTAGATATCACTGTCATATCCCACATTTAAAAAATTTGATTTTATAAGCCTTTTCTAGTGATTTCTTGTTTGGTTTTGGATGCCCATATCAAAATCGAATATAAAATCAAACAAAAAATCGAAAACAAAATCTCCAAAATAATAGACCTGCTTCATGCTGGTGATTTTAGCATGAGCAGGTGCCAGTTACACAGGAACATGAACAAATCACTGAGATCCGTGCATGCTTCTGTGTGAAAAAAACTATTACAAGTGTAAATGAAAGAAAAAATGGCCTGGGGTCCTGCCCTAAATGCACAACCAGCACCTGGGCTTTTTTCTGGCCCTGGTTGTGAAAATATGGGAGGAAAACCCATATGAAAACCCATATAAATGTAGGGTTCCCCGTATTTTCATCATCCAGCACCAGACCAAATTCTCACGCTATTGAAATGGACTAGAAACTGGCCCCACACCCGAAGAACATCCTTCATTTCTTTTGACAAATGAATACTGAATGATGACATGGCTGGGAAGCCTAGGCCATAGCCCTCTCCAATGTTCTACAAAAAACCATACCCATGAAAATAATAAGGAACCTAACAAAGAATGAACATTGCGCAACTTAACCTTACAAACTCCACAGAAACAGCAATCTCACCCAACAACTTCACCACTTTGTCAGCCATCAGGTGACAGCAACTGGAAAAAGAACAGCATCAACCTCTATACACAAAAAAAAAAAGACAGCCAATAAGATATGACCTCCACCTTTTCATGCATAACTGGCACACCGAGCAATCAAAACAAATCCTGTGAAGAAAAGAGGACATCCGCACAGACATCACTGACTCCCTGTAAGGTTCTGATTTTGTTGTGGACCCGGTGTGGTGATAGGAGCAGACACAGAAGCAGACTTAAATGAAAAAGTGGAGTTTTTAATAAGACATGGAAATGGCAAACGAAAAAGTCCAGGTATAACACTAAAGTGCACTTGATAACTGTAGTGGGGGTTAATGGGAGAATGTCCAGATAGTGACAGGCAGGAACAGTCCAGTATACAGGTATGGTGAGCTGTAACGGAATACAGGTATGGTGAGCTGTAACAGAATGCAGGCAGAGGTAATGAAGTCCAGCCGGGAGTGAAGGGAGGCAAGGTGCAGGGAAAAAGCAGGTTCAGGTACTCAGGCAGGTGAAAAGGTAGATGGAGGATGCAGGGTAAGTCCAGCAGGTTGGAGCAGGAAAGGTTCAGGCTAGTAGCGCTTCCAAGGAGGTAGGTAAGGCACAGGTACTCTCTCTCAGCCGAAGCTGAGAAACTCATTGCACTGGCAAAGGAAGGAAGGCTTTGGACCTTCCAAAATACTCAATGCCATGCTGTGACTGGCTGAAAAGAACACATGACCCACCAAGATTGGACAGCTTGAATCACATGGCCACAGGCAAGATGTCAGCGCCCATGCTAACAGAATGGAAGCACCGCCAGACCTCACCAGGCCTAGTGACAATGTGCCCGCACAGAACCACGTGCAGCCAATGCCCCTCACCAAACACCAGCACCGCTACCAGAGACCCCCACCACAACAACCTCATAGGTAATACCCTGTGACCACCATGCCGAGAAATCCTGGCCATGACAGTACCCCCCCTTATGGGTGGCCTCAGGACACTCACCAGGCTTCTCTGGATGGGCAGCATGGAACCTCTTGATGAGTGCAGGAGCATGGACATCTCAGGCATCGGTCCAACAACATTCTTCTGGGCCGTAGCCCCTCCAATCGAACAAATGTCCTCTGCAGAGATGAGAATCCAAGACCTGTGAGACCTCAAACTCCATGCCCCTTTCAGTCTGGACAGAGGGAGAAGCAGGTAGGACTCTGTGGAATTTGTTCAGCACCAGGGGTTTTAGCAGGGAGACATGAAAGGAGTTGGGAATTTTCAGATAAGGGGGTAACTGAAGGTATTAAGCCACTGGGTTAATGATTTCTATGATGGAGAAGGGCCCAATGAAGCGTGGAGCAAATTTCATAGATGGTACTCTAAGCCATAGGTTCTGGGTGGACAACCAGACATGGTCTCCAACTTGCATACATGGTATTTTCCTACACTTCAGCTTGAAATTTGTAATGGGAGGATGCCTTCTCCAGGTCAGTAGGAACTTGAGACCAAATTGATGCAAATCTCCGTACATTGTCTTCTACAGCTGGGACATCAAAGACGGGCAGACTTTGAAATTCAGGGACCTGAGGATGAAGTCCGTAGACCACTTGGAATGGAGTTTGGTTCATGGAAGAGTGGTAGGAGGCACTATGTGCCAATTCAGCCCATGGCAGCAATACAGACCAATTGTCGTGGGAAGAGGTCATAAAAATCCTCAGGAAGGTCTCAAGGTCTTGATTGACCCTCTCAGTGGAACCATTGCTTTGTGGGTGATAAGCCATAGAAAAATTTAGCTTCACTTGCAATACAGAACATAAGGCTCTCCAAAATTTTGCTGTGAACTGAACACCATGGTCAGAGACTATCTCAGCAGGAAGACGATGAGACAGAAAATATGTTGAACGAACAAGTGAGCCAAGTTAGGAGCAGAAGGCAATTTCTTTAGTGGTATGTAATGGACCATTTTAGAGAATCGGTCTACTACGACCCAGATGTTAGTGAACCCTTGAGAATTCGGCACATCCGTGACGAAGTCCATGGAGAGATGCGTCCATGGACATGATGAAATAGGCAGTGGCAGCAACTCTTCAGTCGGAGCCTGATGTGAAGATTTATGCTGAGAACATGAAGAGATGAACTCCGACACGTCTGCTTTCATGGATGGCCACCAGTAGCCTCTCTTTAAAAATTCCAAGGTCTTCCGGGTACCTGAGTGACCTGCAAAGTGAGAGGAATGAGCCCTGGTGAGGAGCTGCTTCCTTAACTCCAGGGCCACAAAGGACTTCCCAGTAGGGGGCTGTAACTGTAAGGTGGTGAACACTCTTGACTCCAAAACATTGGTATTTTGTTGATTCGCTGATTTGTCATCACAGAGGAGGCATCTGGAAAGAGCTTCTGCCTTTTGATGAAGGGCTCCAGACCAGAAGGTCGGGGTGAACTGGAACCGAGCAAAAAATATTGCCCATCGGTCCAAACGAGGACTCACGCACTGAAGATTCTTGAGAAAGAGGAGATTTCTATGATCCGTGAAGACAGTGAAGGGAAACTTGGCCCCTTCCAGCAGGTATCTCCATTCTTTTAATGCTAACTTCACTGCCAGGAGTTCTTGTTCACCAATGGCATAATTTCTTTCGGCAGGAGAAAATTTCTTGGAGAAAAACCCATAGGGATGAACTCGATTAGTGTCATAACACAGGGAAAGAAGTGCACCCATGGCCTCTGATGATGCATCCACTTCCAATAGAAACGGACTATCCAGATCTGGTTGCTGTAAGACTGGAGCAGAAATAAACGCCTGTTTTAAAAGGAGTAGCATCTTTTCGGGTCAGCGCGGTGATGGGAGCCAATAATGATGAAAATCCTTTAATAAAACGTCTATAGTAGTTGGCGAACCCAAGCAATCTCTTGATGGCTTTCAAAGTTTGAGGACAGGACCAATCCAAAATTGCCTGCACCTTCTTGGGGTCCATTTCTGGACTGGAGCCAGAGATGACGTAGCCAAGGAATGGCACACTGGGTACCCCAAAGACACATTTCTCCAGTTTGCAGTAAAGGTGATTCTTTCTTAGACGGGAGAATACTTCCTTCACATGTTCATGATGTTTTGTTACAGAAGATGAAAAAATCAATATAACGTCCAGGTAAACAACAACCAAGGCGTACAACAAGTCCCAGAACTCTCATTAACAAAGCCCTGAAACACGGCAGGGGCATTGCACAACCCAAAGGGCATCACAGGGTATTCAAAGTGTCCATCTCTAGTATTAAAGGCGGTCTTCCATTCATCATCAGCGCAAATACGGATGAGATTATAAGCCCCTCTCAGATCCAACTTTGAGAATATGATGGACCCCTTAACTCTGTCGAACAACTCTGTGATCAGGAGAAGAATATATCGGTTCTTAATCATTATATCATTAAGGCCCCGGTATCTATACAAGGTCTTAGGTCACCATCTTTCTTGCCAACAAAAAAGAAGCCAGCTCCTGCAGGAGAGCTGGTAGGATGAATAAACCCTTTTGCTAGTTGTCCTGGATATATTCAGACATGGCTTGAGTCTCAGGCACGGATAGAGGATAGGTGCGACCACTGGGTGGCATCTTGTCAGGCAGCAGCTCAATTGGACAGTCCCATTCTCTGTGGGGAGGTAAGACATTCACTTGTTGTTCGGAAAAAACATCAGAGAACATCTCGTACTCTTTGGGAATAGCTGGAAATGTTAATGAAACTGTCTTTCTTACAGGTCGTATCTTGGGAAAACAGGATTTCTGACAGTCATTTCCCCATGAAAGAATCTGCATTGAACACCAGTCTATCCTGGGATTATTCTGGTGTAACCAGGGTAGTCCTAAAATGATTGCTTGAGAAGCCTCTGGTATCACTAAGAACTTTAAAGACTCGGAGTGAAGTTCCCCAACACGAACTAATACTGGTTGAGTTTCATTGGTAATCACTCCTTTAGCTAGAGGCCATCCATCAATAGAAGTCAGGGAAATTGTGTGATTGAGAGATGAACAAGGAATCTGTAGTTTATCAACTTGGATGGAAGTCATGAAGTTTCCGGCTGCTCCAGAGTCTAATAAAGCAGAGACGAAGACAGGGTTGGGCTTGAGATCCAAAGCTACGAAAATCTTTAGTATTTGAGGATGGGCTCATAACTCCTAATTTGATGTCCCTAAGGTCAGTTAGGAATGGGCGTTTCCCAATTTGCGGAGCAGGAGGCCACCAGGTGACCTGAATCTCTGCAGTACAGACCGAGGATTTTTAGCATCCTTCTCTGATGTTCCTCTTTGGAGAGATGGGTTTGGTTCACATGCATTGGCTCCTCATCTATAGGAGGATGGGGTGGATGGGTAGGCAAGGGAGGCATAAATGACCTTTGCATGTCAGTTCTGTGCTTTTCAGTCTGACGTTCTCTGAAGCGTAGGTCAATTTTGTTGCCGAGTGAGATCATATAATTTAAATGAGTGGGAAGCTCACGGGTGATCAGATCATCTTTTAGTCAGTCATAAAGGCCATGCCAAAAGGCTGAGGTGACGGCCTCCTCATTCCACTTAAGCTCTGATGTCAAAATTTGAAACTGTATGGCATATTGGCTGACAGGACGGGTTCCTTGTCTCAGGGTCATGATACTGGGCGATGCTAACACTGTGCATCCATGTTCATCAAAAATCCTCCTGAATTAAGATACAAAGTCTTTATAGTTATCCAGCAGCGAGTCTGAATGCTCCCAGAGTGGGCAGGCCCAATTCAAAGCCGAGCCGGTCAACAAATACACAATGTATTCCACTTTAATTCTAGCGGTGGGAAAGTTATCAGGCTGTAATGTAAAGTGTATATCACACTGATTTAAGAAACCATGACAGAGTTTAGGATTGCCATCAAATTTGCTTGGCATAGGAAGATGTAGATGAGGGAATACCCTGGTCCCTGTATTACCAGGCACAGGAGGAGGTGTAGTTGCTGATACCCCAGAAGTGACTAACGAGGTTTGCAGATTATCTTGTAATTTAAACATCTCCTTTAGAAACTGAGCCATTTGATGCTGCATAGCTACCAGGTTTTGTAAACGGCCAGCAATACAGCTACATAAATCTACTCCAGACTCCTGTTCCGTGGCTGGATCCATGTGGCCAGTGCAAAATGTGAGGTTCTGATTTGGTGGTGGACCCGGGGTGGTGATAGGAGCAGACAAAGAAGCAGACTTAATTGAAAAAGTGGAGTTTTTAATAAGTGGCTAAGAAGACATTGAAATGGCAAATGAAAAAGTCCAGGTATAACACTAAAGTGCACTTGATAACTGTAGTGGGGGTTAATGGGAGAATGTCCAGATGGTGACAGGCAGGAACAGTCCAGTATACAGGTATGGTGAGCTGTAACAGAATGCAGGTATGGTGAGCTGTAACAGAATGCAGGCAGAGGTAATGAAGTCCAGCTGGGAGTGAAGGGAGGCAAGGTGCAGGGAAATAGCAGGTTCAGGTACTCAGGCAGGTGAAAATGTAGTCCAGCAGGTTGGAGCAGGCAAGGTTCAGGCTAGTAGCGCTTCCAAGGAGAAAGGTAAGGCACAGGTACTCTCTCTCAGCTGCAGCTGAGAAACACGTTGCACTGGCAAGGAAGGAAGGCTCTGGACCTTTCTAAATACTCAGTGCTGCACTGTGACTGAAAAGAACACATGACCCACCAGGATTGGACAGCTTGAATCACATGGCCGAAGGCAAGATTGCAGCGCCCATGCCAAAGGAATGGAAGCACCGCCAGACCTCACCAGGCCTAGTGACAATGTGCCCGCACAGAACCATACGCAGCCAATGCCCCTCGCCAAACACCAGCACCGCTGCCAGAGACCCCCTGCCACAACAACCTCACAGGTAATACCTGGTGATCACCATGCCAAGAAACCCTGGCCGTGACACTCCCAGGCCTATAAAAATAAAATTGTACAAATACAAAAGTGTGCAATGCTGACGTGACCAGTGCCAGTGTGAATGCATCTATGCAAAAATAAAATTAATTTCTCAAAGCCCAGCACAGAAAATTGCACAGTCCATGGTCAAACATTTATCAACATAAAAACCTCTAACCAAAATAAAACCCATATATTGCATGGAAGCCAAATGCAATGGCAACAACTAGAAAGTCGATTCAATATCAAATTTCACCAATACTGTAGAGCACACAGGCCAAAACCTTAAATCAGCCCCAGAACATCATCAAAACACTGATAAGCAACTCTACAAGCTGACTCTGGAATTGCATCATCAACCGACCCACAATAGTGATAAGAGATATGCTGAATCAGGCGATATTTCACTGGGAACTTCTTAGGAACCACCCGCAAAAGAGCAATACATAAAATTGACAAAGGAGTGCAAGGGAAGGGACAACATATCCTACACAAACACACTTCGACATCCACCTTGACAATTCCCTGGCTGAATGCAGAGTGTTTGGCACAATGACATGAAGCAGATCAGAAATAGGCAAACAAACAACAAACTGAAAACCCTGATGCAAGAACATGGCATCATCCCTCACTTAATAACAATTCAAACATTTACTGAATTGAACACCACAAATTGGGGAGTGGGCCTTAGCTAGGGTCCGTGCATCTGTGGCTCTGCAGACTCCCCTGCCAGGGCCACAGCAACATTCTTAGGCTCGATGACCTTTCCATAGATGCAAAATGAGTGGTGAAAATTACCTCAAGCTAGATCTTGACACCATTCACTGCTAATGGCATCACAATATTCACATGCTGTTTCCGACAAAACTGTACATCATAGTCCCTCCAAACAAAATTCTAAGAACTAATAAACATGTAATGCACCAAATACAGTCCATTCTTATGCTTTGCAGACCTATTCTCCCTAATGCCACCTGGTATCCTTGCCTGCTCCAAACACCACTTCATCTCAACTGTGAGCATGAAAAAATCCACAAATTTACCCATGCAAATCTTTTCATGAACGCTCTTGCATAAACCCCTAATCACAGCATTGTTAGTACAGTAAACCACATTGGGGCCAACTCCATGGGCCCGGAAGCCCCCACCCAATCTTCTCATGTGCCAGACTTCCTAGCCAGCTGGCACGCGATCAATCTAGCAAGTTTGTGCAGCCACTGGGGTACCCAACTAATGCTATACAAGAGCTAAAACTGGACATGGAGTGGACTTCAACAACATCAAGCAGGCTATACTTAAAGCCTCTAGATGGACTGGGAAATAGTGAGGACTAATGGCATGGGGTGCCTCCTGTTTTCCAATAACCAGCACTAGGCTGAACCAGCATGGGCAGCTGACACTATAGCAGGGGGATACAAATCATGGAGTCTCCATGCCATAATGGCCACAAGTCCCAAACTGGTCAGCCCAGGGGATGCGGCCCCCCTCCTCCACTACTTTTTAATTATTTTTTTAACAATGTTGATCATACAAAGCCTGAACAGATCATGGTTATTTGTGCAGTGCCTCCACTCTGCCATAGATTGACTGCAGATTTGCCATTGGATCTGCTGCAGAATAGGTATTTAACATCCGATGGATATCGATGTCTCAATTCAAATGACAGTCAAAGTAAATAGTCAAAGTAAATTGTCGATGCCAATTGCTTTCAATCTGACAGCAACCCTAACCTTTAGCAAACTTACCCCTTAGTCTTACTTAAGAGTGTTAGTATTGCAAACTGTACATAGGGTCATATTTGATCACAATATGCATCTCATATGCAGATGGTATGTAATAATTTGCCCAAAATCACAATGTGATATTTAAATACATTGCACTTCTCAGGGTATTTTTTGCAAAAAATACCCTGAGAATTTGACCATGCATGCGAGGATGGCTACAACAACCCCCTCCCCACGACTACCCCCTCCTTTCACCCCCACATTCCCTTACCTCTCCACACTAAGCTAACATTTACCGCACAGTGATCGGTCATCTACTATGTAACCCCAGTCAGCTGCTATGTGCTGTAAACCTGGAACCCTCACTTACTGTATTACCACATTTTATTTAGAGGGCAACATCATATTTATTGGGGTTTTAGGAAATTTATGCTACAGTATGTATTACACCCAGTGGAAGTTCAGGATTAAACTTACTGATTGTGAGCTTTAAAGCATGATCTTCTTACCACTTTGGCTCTTTGTTAAGATCTAGGGTTATATTTACAAAGCAAGCTGCCGCATATCAGTGGATTGGAGTTGAACATTTAAAGTGCTACTAACATTCAGTGTAAAGGACGCTGGGCTTTACACAGAATGTTAGTGCAGCTTTAAATTTTCAGATCCAGCACTTCGAGATCAAGCTATCTTACGATAGCCGCTGCTCCCAGGTACCTAAGAGCTGTGGACTATGCAAGTGTTAAATCTTATAAATTAAAAATAAACCATGTTTAACTGAGAATTTTCTGGTTCACTGTAAATAATCAGTTTCCCCTGGTTTAACCAGTTAACTTGGTGAAGTGGTTATATTATTAAAATTATATTGACATATACTATATACATATGTTATACTTATATGCTACAACACAAAACAACAAGTAATATGCATTGTTGTTTACAAGAAAAATGTTAATTAACCATTGACATTTAAAATATCCTTTAAACTCCTTTGGCTGCATGAAATCCTCTTTACTTTAGCTAATCATGTAAATATAATTTGAGGCCACGTTTCCCCGTGGTAATAATTAGTGACTATTAACAAAAAAGATTAGATGTACAAAAAATATGCAGGTTCAGAATAGATCATTTCATTAACTTCACAATTATCATTAGATGTGACAAATATAACTAAACACATGCACATTTCAATAGAGAAAGAGGAAAACAACGCAAAAGTCATCATGTTGAATAACTTAAAATTATTACAATTAAGAATTTTAAATAGACACCAGAAGGAAAATATAGATGTTATGTTTCGAAAGAGAGAATTGAATATTATCATAAACTATTTTTAAGACAGTTTTCACTTTTAAACCTCTGAGTTTTGATATAAAACCTTTAAGAGTCTCTGTGGACTTGAGGATGGCCTGAAGCAACTTATATATAAAAATCTTTTGCAGATCATGAAAATATTCACACCAATAAAATTAATTACACAACATAAATTTTAGTGGATGTCAGGCTATAAAGTATTGTTACTTTAAATCAAATACTGTAGTTATATTTAATACTAGCTGTTGTCTGTGGCTTTGCCAGCATTGAATTCACGTCTAATATTTATATAAAACATTGTATTGCGTTAGTAACAGAAACTTTACATTAATTTTCAAATATGTTGCATAGGATCATTATATATGGGCCTGATTGTGGGAGTGGCTGACACTACCTGCAGTGTTAGATAAATTGTTGCCAGTCACGCCTTCCTCCACCACTTGCATCAAGGCCACATGACCCTCTGCAGAAATGATGCTTTTTGTTTTCTATTTACCCCCCTTGAGTACAGCACAATGACATACTGTATCCTCACTTACTGGTTTGTCTGTCCTCACTTACTGGTTTGTCTGTCCTCACTTACTGGTTGTCTGTACGTCACTTACTGGTTGTCTGTGTCCTCACTTACTGGTTGCCCGTTCATCCCGTATGACTAAAACGAGAGGCGTACTGTGCCGTATTTGTACTAAAGTGCATAGCAACCAATCAGATTCTACTTACCATATATCTAGCACCTTCTAGAAGATAATAGCTTGAATCTTACTGGTTGCTATGGGTAACAACTCCACTTCTAAAAACCTGTACTTTAGTAAAAATACCCCTTAGTCTAAGTTGGAGATGCAGCAAAATGAAGTTTACTAGAAATGCTAGGCTGTGACTTTAATGAAACAGGCAGGGCCGACCCGCCCGTTATGTCGACTTCGCAGGTGCGTAGAGTGCCAGCTGGCAGAGGGCAACACCATGAGTAGCCATGAGGGAACAGACACTGAGGTAGAGAGACAACTTTCCAGCTCCGCTGCCACACCGGACCATCCATTACGCATGATTTCTGTGTGTTTGGCTGCCTGTGAGGAGAAGAAGCGCTCAGCCAAAGAGGAGCAGCATGCCTATACAGGAGCAGACGGATGCCACAGCCGAATCACCTGACAGGTGTAGCTTCAGTTTACAGTTGTAGACCGGGAGAGAAAACCAGTGTGAAGTACATATTGGTCAGGCTTAGCAGTTTGTGACTGTGAAGAGACTAGTGACAGCCTTCTACAGGCGTAATGGTAAGTACCAGGCTTAGTGGTAATGTTATTTGAGAGAGGTGTGGGGTGTATTATTATTTGGGGTGGGGGGTATATTAATGTGATCTGAGGGGTGGGGGTATAATATATGGTGTGGGGTTACATTATTGTTATTTGAGAGGTGTGCTGGGTAGTATGTGGGGTCGGGTGCATTATGTGATGTGGTGGTATATTATTGTTATTTGAGGGGTGTACTGTGTTTCATTATGTTGTGTGGGGGTATATTATTTTTATTTGAAGTGTGTGCTGTGTATTATTATGTGGGGTGGGGATGTATCATGTGAGATGTGGGTTATTAATATTATTTGAGAGGTGAGAGGTATATTGTTATTTGAGGGGTGTGCTGTGTATTATCATGTGGGGTGGGGGTGTATTATGCTTACCTCTAGACCACGCCCCTTTTTTTTCTGCGTGAGTGCATTCGGCTCGTACATTGTACCCCTTGGGGTGTCAAAAAAAATATTTGCTTACTTTAAAAAATTGTATCGGTCCGGCCCTGGATACAGGTATTGGTTTTATACATGTACAAGTCATAGATGAAGCACAATGGAGCTGCCTGGGACAACCATATATTCAGCAGTACTTTGGAACTGTATAATATAAACCAGAGGACCATTCCATTGCATATTAATCGGAAAAAAAAACATTTTTTTCAAAAAAGCTGTCACTTTATATTCCTTGGAGTGAGTATAAAATAATTTTTTTCATCTCAATGGAACACTGCAATATACATAGTAATTATTTTTACATATTTGTGTGGTCGCGACATTGTAATATTAGTGTGTTAGTTATACAATTTAAACAAGCTATAGTTACAGAAAATACAGTATATCATTTGTTTGACATTATGGGCCTGATTCAGACCCACTCGCGAGCGGCTGTCCGCTCGCAAGTGGGTCGATGTTATGGACTGAGCATGCGCACGACGGAGGGAGCTCCGTCGTGCGCATGCGCCAGACGCGACGAGCGAAGGAAAGTCCTTCGCTCGTTGTGTCCGATCAAAGGGGGCATGTTGATTGACAGCACGCCCCCTTTGGTGGGCGTGCCAGGGGCGTGCCTCCCTGACGGAGGCGTTCCCACGGGAACGCCTCCCATCAAAAGCCGGCCCACTGACATCACTAGTGATGTCAGTGGGAGTGATTTTGGCTCTGATAGAGCAAAAATCACTCCGGAGCTTGCGGTTGAAAACCTCAACCGCAGGCTCCGGCTCGCAAATTCGATGGTCGCGATGGTCACGACCATCGCGACCATCACAATGCACGCTCGTATAGCCTGTGGGTGGTGACCCACAGCTATACGAGCGTCCAGGAGGACGCTCCATGAAAATGGAGCCCGGCCCTCATTCAGAGCGTGCGCTCTGCTCAGAGCGTGCGCTCTGCTCAGAGCGTACGGCTCTGAATGAGGGCCTATGTTTCCGATTAGAGGATTAGTTTATCCAATTTAATTGAAATTGTTATGCTTCAAATGAGTGGAAAATTATTATATTGATTACATGTGATTTTTTTAATTGAATAAAAATAATTTTTATAAGTATTACAGTTCTTACCTTATTTTAGCATTGTGTAATCTCTGTATACATTTCGGGCCTGATTCAGAGGCGGATGCAAGTGGACGTTCGCTCGTTTGGCGTACGAGCGAGAAAATGTAAATTCTAGCGCTCGCTCGTAAGTTCGCTCGTAGCTAATCTTCCGACCCAGTCTCCCAACCCCTCCTCTAGCTAACGAGCTATCAAATTAGCGACCGTCCATCTCCAAATTTGGTTGCAGTGAACTCTCGCACAAGTCCAAACCGGAAGTGGGCCTGTCATTTATCGTTTGCTTGCTATTTAATTCTGCCCACATACTGGAATCGATTCCTAGCAAATAGTATATTAATTAGCTTAATTGTTAATAACATCTTTGCCATCCGTTTTTTTTTTCCAATGTCAATAAACTTTATTATTGTTCGTGTGTGTCATTCCTTCCGCTGAATACGTTCGTTTGTACCAAGGGGATGGTTTATCAAAATTCAAAGTTATTTTGACTGCTACTATTGTTTTGTGGAAGTTTATATGCAGATTTTTCATCTTTATAAATAATATTTAAATTAGCTAACGCATGTCACTGCCTCAAGCCTATAATAATTCACATTATATTTGTGAGGGTGTAGGTCACATGTCTCATAAAATAACCAATACAATGCGTTCTGTTATATTTCAAAGTACATTAGCCAATCAGATTTTTTCTGGGCCCTTTATTAAAACTGTTTTATTGAAAACAAATCATTGCCATCATGAGAGCCGCAGCCTTTACAAGACGTGAACTCCTGGTCCTCACAGAAGTGATGGACAGGAGGATCACTATTCTGCAGCCCCCCATCACAAACCAACGCAAGCGGCTCGCCTATGCGGATGAGATGCGCCGCCTGCGATCATTAGGCTACCGCCACAATATTGGTCAGCTGGAAAGGCGGTGGTCGGATCTCCACCGCTGGTCCCCCAACCTTTTGGGCAATTTGGGTGCGGAAATACGCGACAGTAAGTTTTGTTTTTGTTTTTTTCAATGTAAGCCTCCCTGCGTGTGCATGTTTTCCATCTATCCCTGTTTGTTTGTTTTGGACATCCTTGCGTGTGCATGTTTTCCATCTATCCCTGTTTGTTTGTTTTGGACATCCTTGCGTGTGCATGTTTTCCAGCTATCCCTGTTTGTTTTTTTAAGTCATTTTAAATTTTGGACTGTGTAAATTGATAATAAAACCCTTAAAAAAAAATATAAAACATTTTTTTCTATCATTTAGGGGCTGAGCGCAGAGTCCGACGTCGATGAATCCAACGTCGTCGCCCTTGTCCCCTATCCCCCACTCCAACACAATCCTCCTCTCCCCAACCTTTACCAAATTCCCCCTCCACCTCAGACTGCCCAGTGCCTGAGGCCCATCCCTGTCCGATTATTCCCATCCCTCCCAATTCACCCACCCCTCCACCCCCCCATCTCTTTTCATCACCCACCCCTCCACCCCCCCTCTCTTTTCATCACCCACCCCTCCCCCCCTTTCTTTTCCTCCCCCTCCACCCAGAGACAAATCACCCCTCCTACCTCAGACCATCACTGGCCCACCTCGGAGGAGTACGATGTGTTGCCTACAGGACCAGGCAGCAATCTGACCAGTATGTTTGGCTTTTTTTTTTCATTTTTCTTTTTTTTCTTGGGTGATGTTGTCCTTTTGCCTGTGCATTTTCAATTTGGAAAGTTTTTCTAATGTTTTGGATATATATCTTGGCCAAACAATGTTGAGGATGTTTTTCCCTTACACATATCACACATTTCCAAACACTCATACTTGTGTCTATCTATTTTACAGGAGCAACAAATGTATTGTTTTTGCCTACTTCGCCTTTTTTATAATTTTTAAATGTTTCATTCTTCAAGTTATTATTTATCTAATCTTTGTGTTTGCCACTTTTTTGGCTTAAATGAAAAATGTAGATATTTGGTTAAACTAGAGTCTGATTTGTGAGTTGTTTGGTAACATATAAATTATGGTGTCAGTTTAGTTTTCCCTTTTTTGTTTTTAAAACACAGAGGACCAGAGGCATTGGCAAGAAATCCTAGATGGTTTACAAACCTTGAGATCACATCTTGTCGGCATGCTTGTGGTCGTTGATCACTCGGTGGCGGTCCTGCGGCATTCATTTTTTTTTTTACACACTTAAAATGTTTTGATAAATAAAATATGTTTGGATTTCTTAAAGTCTCATTCCTTGTCTGTAAATATTAGATTCTTTAACCTTACATAATTCGACTATTGGAGCATGCTTTTTTAAGTCATGTAAATGTGTTTGTAGAAAGCTCAAGTAAGTATGTAAGCTGGCACATTAAACACCTAACAATACCAATAGGTTTGTCGAATTACCAGAGATTATTTTTATTTTGTGGTGGGTAATGTAAATATTCTCTAAAACCTGCTTAGGCCTAGATTAGAAAACATACTGATTCAAAATAATACCTTTGGTGTTTGTTTTTAGCCACAAAGCATGCTAAAATACTTTACAATTTAACACATTACAAGATTAGCCATTAAGCAAGTTTGCCTTTTTTGGACCAGGTTACACTTGCTTGTAATTTACCAAGGAAAAGTCTTTAAAAGGTTAGCCAAAAATGTAATCCACACAAACAAAATAAAAATAGTGAATTTTGACAAGCAATTAACACAGTGAAAACACACTTCAAAAAACAACCAACACCAAAAAAAAATAACAACAACACCAATCAAGAACTGTTTGAAGAAGTAGCAGGCCAACATGAATTCCAAAATGATGCGAAAAAATAATTGTTCCGGAAGTTAGAGCCTATGTGGACACATTAAGACATTTTTTGGGATCAGGTAGTAGGCATCGTTTGTTTGGGTAATTTAATGGAATAAAAGACACCCAAAAAAAAGGAAAAAACAAAACAATTGGTCATTGAAATCTTACATGTCCATAGTGTAAATTCAAGACATTATTAGCAAAAATTACCTAAAATATCTGGCCACCACATCATCGCGTATGGCCCCCCCACATACTGACCTCCGACCAACCTCGGGGGGGCCATCCTCAGGCAAGGCATCCTCTGGCTGCATTGGGACACCACTCCTTATGGCGATGTTGTGAAATATCCCACACAGGACCACAATTTTCGAAACCATATCCGGCAAATACATGAGCTCGCCACCAGAGCGAGGGTCTTACAATTATTTAAATGAAAACTTTGTAACTTTACGCAAATCCAACTTCGGAGTTTCCCGTTTTCGTGAATTTTATATTGAATACGGGGATAAGCGGGAGCGCACACCAGACTTAACACCAAAAAAACTCCGATAGGAAACGTTAACTTCGACAGTGAAGTTAACATTTCATATTGAATACCACTCTTAGAGTTAACGTTTCATAGCGGAGATTATTTCATCGTAAAGGAATGGTGCGCTCCCGCTTTACCCCGTATTCAATATAAAATTCACGAAAACGGGAAACTCCGAAGTTGGATTTGCGGAAAGTTACGAAGTTTTCATTTAAATAATTGTAAGACCCCCCTAAAGTTGTAAAAACATGGGGGAACACTGTGGGTACCCCCGTTTTAGCCTTTAATTGAAAGTCGGGTATTTAAATAGCCGCAGCAGGTGTTTTTTTAACGACATTGAACAAGTGATGCACAAGAGCACTTAGGATAGTTTTTAAATTATTTTAAGTGGTCCCATCAAATTTGGGGTACATAAAAATGGGTACTAGCATATTTTGGTGTTCCTAAAGTAAGTTTTTTAAAATTCAGCATTTGTGCACCTGCCGCTATAATTCTATTCTTCAAAACACCTGCCGCATACATGAAGAATAGCCATGAACATATTTAGCTATTGTTTACCAATTTGTTTTTTTTTTGGTAACCTCAAATTTACAAATAATTTATTGGGGTGTCCATATTTTTCAAAAACACTTTTTTAGACACAGGTCTTTTTAAAATCACATTCTCAGGGCAGATTTGGGTTTTAGGGGTGCAGGCGTAAAAAAAATAGCCTGCACCCCTAAAACCCAAATCTGCCCTTTTTTTGAAAAACTATTCAATGGTGAAAACTTATCCACGTTTTTTAACTTCGACTATTCCAAAATGCGATAAGTTTATGATATTGAATACGGGGTAAAAGTAAAATCAGTGATATTAACGCACAAACGTTAAAAAGTGCTATATTAACGCAAACACATACTTATCCCACCCATATTGAATACCCCTGCTAGTGGTAAAACATGCCTTTAAATTTGTTACACCAAAAAAACATTAGTACGCTAAATAGTTTGCATTTTTGACTGGTTAAGAAGGAAACATTAGTACACTAAATAGTTCGCATTTTTGACTGGTTAAGAAGGAAACATTAGTACACTAAATAGTTCGCATTTTTGATGGGTTAAGAAGGAAACATTAGTACGCTAAATAGTTCACATTTTTGACAGGTTAAGAAGGAAACAGTACGCCAAATAAATCGCATTTAAAATTCAAAACAACTCTAACTATATTTCGCTAAAGAGTACGCTATATTTCGTGTTAAGACATGATTGTTTAAATTAAAAGTAAAACATTACTTGCCAAAACATATGCGAAGACCAACACATCAAAATTGTTACTTCATGAACCAAAATAAACTTACCGCAAAGCGACAAATAAGTCACAGTCCAAAAACTTCAATGGGGCAATGCCAAAATAACTATAAAAAAAAATAAAAATAAGTACTAACATTTGGTTAGTAAATCCATTTTTTTTATAAAGGACTTCTTAAAAACACTTACTCAAAAAATAACCAAAAAAGAAAATAAGCCAAAAAAAAAAGCGAACGGAAATTCCAAAACTCAGAAAAACAAAAACAATAACCAACTCCAACAAACTGCCTCAAACCACTAATCACGTCAACAATCCACTCCTCCAAACTAAACCTCCAACATTCATCACCCGCCACCTCGACTTGAGTCGCAACTAGCCATAAATAGTCTTTATTTTCCCAGTCAAATTAAGGATGGATCATAGGAGCGCACAATCAATGATGCGGACGAATAATGAGGACGCATGTATAAATACGTCACTGAAATTCACAAACGGTCTGCTGTAGTTCAAGTTGAGGAGATCATAATGGCTACAGAACAGCAAAACAATGGCCAAGAGGCGTCCGGTAAGTATTTGTCTCTTTTGTATTAAAGGATTATTTATAACAAGAATTTTGCGAATGTTTGACATCAAAATTTAAACAATGTTTTTAACAAAAGGAGTGGAGGATGCCATGTCAGAATCTGCTGGGCCTAGTCAGCCGAAAAAACAGACCAAAAAAAAAGGCAGCCACAATTCACAAGAAAGGAGATGGAGGTTTTGGTCCAAATGTGTGTTGATAACCAGCCACAGGCAGAAAGGAATATGGGTGCAAGCCAGAAGTGGAAAATGTGGAATGATATAGCCAGTGCTGTCAATAGGGTGGGTGAGTTGGACCGTGCAACCCGGGATGTCAAACGCCGGTACGTAAAAACTACATTTTAATAAAAAGTGGTTACAGGGCCAAATACTGCAGGAATAATGCCAACTTTTTCACCCACTATGGACCGATTTTAAATATTGTCTGAAGCAAAAACTGGCTGAGAGGGCTAGGTATGCAAGGGGGACAGGTGGGGGTCCCACCCCTGTGTCATTGGAGCTTAATGACTTGGAAGAGCTGGCACAGGGGTGTGTGCAGGATGAAGAGGTGTTTGGCGTGTCCAACATGGATACGGACATACCAGACTTTGCGGCTCCTCATGTTGTCTAAGGTAAATGTTGTTATGGTACCAACTCTGAAATGTGTTTGTGACAATATCTAGATTCTAATGTTACTCTTTTCTCATTTTTCTCACAGAGACACAGGCGGATGAGTCTGCTCCAGAGGGGAGCCTTGGCCGCAGAATTTCTGCTGGCTCTGCAGGGGAGGAAGCAGTAGATCCGGCTGGGGACCCTGCAGAAGCCAGTCCAGGGCAATCCCCCTCGCAGGCAGTGGCCCTCCTCACAGATCTCAATTTTAAATCGGATCACCACATGGAGATTCTGCTGAGGATGGACGCCAGTCTGCTACGGGTGGCGGAGGCCATGGAGCAAAATGCTGTGGCCAACGTGACCATTGCTCTGGCCCTGGCCGAAAATACCGTGGCCAACATCAGAATTGCCAATGCCCTGGAGCAGCTCGTTCGCCAGCACATGGTGGAGCCGGCCTCCCTTCCTGCCAGAACATCAGGATCCTACACCTCTGGCACAACAACAGCCATCCCTCCAAATGTGCCTAGCCCTCTGCCTAGTCCAGAGGCCACAACATCTGCCTCTGGACAGGCCAGCCAAAGGACATCCCAGACACGGTCAGGCTCCCACCCTACCCCGGCCAAACGGGCCAAAAGGCGATGACAGCAGTGGCTAATTTTCCCACATTCCTTCTGTTCTTGCCCCATATTCCTTAAGGGCCAAAACTTCCCTCTCCTTTCTTGCGAATTGTTTTTAATGTGTGTTATTTTGTTTTTGCCAAATGCCACTATTGTTGTGTTATTTTATTTTCTTTCAAAATTATTTACGTTAGCCAGAGCTTAAATCTGGCAAATACACATAAAAAAAAAAATGTGTCTAAAAAATAAAAAAAATTACAATCTGCTCAATTGTATTGTTAAATTATTCTAAAAATGGTTCATAGGTAATCCCGCCCCCAAAAAAAATATATATTTTGTAATCCGAATCCAAAGGGTTAAAAACCATTTAGGAGTTTTAATGAACACTATGCACAAACAAAATGGATGCGATTTTTCGTGGCCCATTAAAAATGTTGCAAAACACAATCATGATGACAATATTGTTGCAATAACAAAAGACCAAAAATCAAATGCATAAACAATTATTTTTCACTAAAATTGGTACGCTAATTGATTGTCTAATCCAGAAATTAGCAGCTGAGTAGTTCACCTGCGTACGGTTTTGGGCTACTAAAAAAAAACTATTTGCTAAACACATTACAAGCTTGTTTGCAATTCTAAGTTGATTGTTTTTCTTGCAATAAATGATAAATCGAATTAAACATCAAAGAGGCACGGGAAGGAGGATGAGACCATCGTCATTGTGGTAGAGTATACCAGACCACAAGCTGAGCGAGCAGTTTGAATGTAAAGTTGATCAGACAGTGACGTATCACTTGTACCATTCACATTGGCCGTTCACATGAGATAATTTAGGGACGCCCAAAAAACGCCTCGACATGCCTGCGTTTTCCAATCTCCACCCTGTCAACGCCCCAAAACGGCCTGTTCTGTCAATCACATTTGACATGTCACTTCCTGTTCGCTATTCGAAGAACGACTAAAAAAATGATCGCAATCAGCCGTACGCACATGCGCAGTGTTACGCATGCGTGGTTTCACAACATCGGAACGCTACGAGCGTACTGCCGCTTACGAGCGGCTCTGAATGAGGGCCTTCAGTCGCACATACACTGGTGCTTGAAAGTTTGTGAACCCTTCAGTATTTTCTATATTTCTTCTGAAATTTGTCCTAAAACTACATATTTTCACACAAGTCCTAAAAGTAGATGAAGAGAACCAATTCAAACAAATGAGACAAACAAAATTATTGAGGAAAATTATCCAATATCACATATCTATGAGTGGTAAAAGTATGTGAACCTTTAGGCTTAGCAGATATGTTGAAGGTGAAATTAGAGTCAGGTATTTTCAATCTATGGGATGACAATCAGGTGTGAGTGGACAACCTGTCTTTTTAAAAGAATAGGGATCTATCAAAGTCTGTTGTTCACAACACATGTTTGTAAAAGTGTGTCATGCCACGAGCAAAGGAGATTTCTGAGGACCTCAGAAGAAGAGTTGTTGATGCTCCTCAGGCTGGAAAAGGTTACTAAACCATCTCTTAAGAGTTTGGACAACAGTCAGACAGATTGTGTACAAATGGAGCAATTCTTACACAGACTCAGCATCAGTTGCCCACAGATGTACAAATGTCGCACATCAAATTGATCAGTGTAATCTAGCAAAGCAGTTTTGTCCGCTCCAAGTTGATTTAGTTATGTAAATAAGAGACACATTTTGAGCAGGAATTATGCATGATCATCAGTTTGAGGTTACTTCTGAGGGTTCCAAATAATAAATACAAATATAATTTTGATAGAATAAGTAAATTCTAAAAGGTTTCCCTTCTATAACTGATACATGACATAAAATAAATAAATAAATAAAAATTAAATACTTCAAGAAATGAACAGGTAAAGGATTGTTAAAGGAAAATAATAAATAGTATTTAAATAATAATAGTAGAATAGATTAGTTAATTAATCAATAAATGCAGGTGGGTGGTCTGAAAGCGATAAAAAATACTGTTAAGTCACCCATTTGTTTTATTATTACCTTTTATTAACTTACCTTAAACCTAAACCTAGAAATAAACCTACCGACAGATAAATGGAATTTAAAGAGGTCAAAGCTAGAATTTATTGATCTAATTGAAATTGAAATCTGATAATAGGTGGCAGAAAGAGAGCAGTGATATGAGACAACAGCCCGCTGGATACAATAACTTTGTGGACAGAGACGAGCCCCCCCTTTAGGTGGTGACCAACTTGCCTCTTTCAAAGAAAATATGCTACCCAGGCACTCCTGCACCATAATAGGCCGTCCAGGAGCACTGCTTTCTGCCAAAGCCTGGTTTGTAGAAACCAGGCTCGCCACCAACCGGGACTATCTTGATCCTCAAAGAACCCAGAAAGGTATTAATGAACAGCTCCAGCCCCACGCCTGTTAGGTGTACCCAATTGGACCTATAAAAGCTCTCCTCTTTGTAACGCAATGGGGGTGCTGTATAAAGAGTCCCCCCAAGCTAATAATGAAACATGCAATGGCTGCTTTGACCTTCCCATGGACCCAGTCTAATGCCACTCTGCCCTGTGAGCCCCTCCAAAACCTTCACGGGACAATGTCTGACCATGCTACCCCTACATCTGGCCAACGATCTGTGAGGGCCTGCTCATCATCCGTAATAGCATGTGTCAGTTTGATGCCCTTGTACGTGCCCAAGTATGACCACCCAATCAAGGCCCCAAATTCTCCTCTGCCACCCATAAAGCATCTAGCAGGCGCTTCCAGCACATACCTCGGAAACCCAACCAACGCACATTACTTGCTCTCAACAAACGTGGGGCCTGCAATGCCAAAGGGTGCTGGCTAGCCCAGTAAATATAGGAATGCCCCACAAACTACACTCAACAGGTAGCTCTTCCAGGCAACCCTGTAAATAAATTTACTTAGTCAGTAATTACTGCAACAACAACCTAGCCAAGGAAAGGAAAACAAATAGTTGGGTGACCCAGATGAAAGTGAAAAACATAAAACCTCTTCAAGGACAAAACTGAAAAGCCCTTCAAGCTCCAAAGCAGCTGTAGGCATAAGGCCACTGGGTTTCCCAATAAATTCGTAAGGAGCACCACAAACTATGCAACTTATCCCCCCTTAAATATTTCCTGTAAGCTGACATCTTCTACTAGCTGCTTTACAGTGTCAACAGAAGTCCCTGTCATTGCTGCACAAGTCGCTGCCCCTATGCTAAATTAATGACAGCCAAATTGGTCTACAGGCAAGCCTATATCAATCAGACAGTTGTGAAAAACCCTTGTAAATTGGAACCTAAACAACGGTGTCATAACAGCATGGATAAGCCACTGCGCACCACCTGGTGGACGAACCTCGATAAAGCACTTGGCCTAGGCCAACGGGCAAAGCACAGGATCCACATGCGCTGAGAACACTGACCAGGTGGTCCATTTTTGAAGTATGTATTTTATATAAAATCAAGTTCGTCTTGACAGCTACATTAGCTAACAGCAAATCTGATGATGTAGCATTCTTATTACCTGCCACTAGCTCGCCAATTTTAAATGCCCCAAAATGAGCCAAGGAAAAAACTAAACCAAAAAGCATTGCTTCGTACTTGCCCAATGCCACCCAAGAAACCACCACGATTAAATCCTTTAAGAGTTTGGTTGATAGGTCTGTGCAGATCTCCCAGACTAAGGCACTCATGTGCCCAAGCTTTCAATGCCTTAGCTAATATAAACAATTTAGTTTGGTCAATCAAAACATACAACTTTGAGAAATAATCAAAGCCAGATAACGCTGCAAACACCACCACCTTGGAATGAACCCGCTCATGCCAGTTCCAGACAAACTCTAGCATACGGTCATGAACTGTCTTACCTGCCTTCCTTGTGAGAAGCAAAGAAACCCTGCCAGTCACTCCAAGCAGCTGAGTAAGTACTCAGGGTACTAGGAGCCAATGACTTCAATGCAAGTCCTTCAATGCCGTTGTAATGATCTGCCAGACATGGGCGGGGCATAATAAGCCCTGTAAACTAGAACAAGGTGCAAGCGAACGAAACCTGTCCCATTGAAAATGAGATAAAGCGTCTGCTATCTTGTTCTGGATGCCGGGAACATGCCGTGCCCTACATTAAAAATTCCTTTTTACGCACAGAAGCTTTAAATGAATCAATAACTGCAAAGCCAGAGCTGATTCTGACTTCTGGTTGTTGATGGCATGCATGACTCCTAGGGTATCACAGCATAACAGGATTCGCCGGTTGCTATGCTTTCTAGCCCACAGCAAAACTGCCAAAACAATCAGGACAAGCTCTAGCAGTAGCAAATTTGACGGACATGCACTCCAATTTAACTTCCACATCGACCTTACATTTTACCACCTCTGGGTGTTTACGCGCCGATTTTAGATTCTGCTTAGAAACTACGCAGATCTACCTAGTCAAAGGCAAACAAAAACCTTCAGCAAAACCCCTTTAAAAAAGGCTGCTTTTAGAGAATAACGGCCTAACCATCTCCTCAATATGCCTATGTGTACTGGCGATGGCACCTTACTTAACACCTCCTCATAGCTAATTATGCTGCTCCTCTCGGTCTGCCCCTGTGCCACCAGCCCGACCACACTCCTTGGCTGGATGACCACTGCCACAGAGCATGCAGATGTGACTGTACTTGCAGCCTGTTCCCTTGTGACATTGCCCGTTATTAAACGTGTAACATTTCTCAACCAATGCCAATGCGTGTGGGTCTGGGGTGCAACAGTAAAGGCTGCTTATGGCTGGCCGAGGAATCTGCAAGAGGTGGAGACTGCTGAATAACTTCAAGCCACACTTCTACATCCTTAAACCCAAATTGATACACCTCTTGCCCCTCCTGCTTTTTCCTAAACGTCTCATCGTACTGCTGCCATATTTTAGCACATTCATATAATCCCCTGGCTGTGATTCCAGGTAATACGTCACAAAGACATACATCCCCACTAACCAATTCTGGTAGGAATGGAGGGCTTCTACTGCCACTGCTCCAGCTGTCTTAGCGTGATCCATTGCCTTTTTCGCGTCAGCTCTAATGGCAAACATGTCCACAAATTTTCATTTTCTAACCCACTCACTAACCTTAGATTGTAAACCCCAGATGATTGCGGTATTCCTTCAGTGAACCATATCCCCTGCCACATCAGGCACCTTAGCCACTTACGCTGTGCGAGATCTCTTAGGGCTCCTATTCTTCCACTTGAATTTCTGTGCTAAATAATGCATGACCTTACGCGGCCTGAAGATTTGGAAGAATCGCTTGAATCATCTGAGGATGGGGAATGTGTGCTGCGTTATGGGGGAACACCATGCTTACCAGATCAAGCCGTCAATGTACCAGCCACCACCTCTTGCTTGCACCCAATCTGTCCCTTGTTGTGCAGTGCACCCACCGCAACTTGACTCGACTCTTGGACAGCAGCTGCTGCCTGCGAGATAATGTCCACAGACCTGGAACTTTCAGAGATGATGACCTGTGGACTTGAGGGAAGAACATGTGAGACATGCTGGCCAGAAATCATCTGCGCAGGGGTGGGAACTAGGGAATCCATTGGAGGAAGGGGGGTGGGGGTCAGTGGCATTTGCTGGAGGGGGGGATGGGGGAAGGAGGGGGCCCCGGTGGATGGAGCATGGAAGGGTTTTGGGCATAAGTGGCTCTCGGAGGAGGTGGCCGAGGGAGAGTGGGAATTGATATGCCTGATAATAAACAGCAGCCCCCTGGGAAAAAAGGTCTGATGCCAGTGCAGCAAAAGAGGCTTGTTGATAAATTGAGGGGACGGCCTGTAAGGGGCCGCAAATTGTAAAGGCAGGGAAGGCTGAGGCCTGGCAGGGGAAATATTGAGATGAGCCGGGGTGCTGTGGGCTGAACAAAGCATATGGAGTGGGATTACCCAGCTGCATGTTTAAAACCCTTAATGAGGCAGACTTAAATGACCCCCCAGTTGTGCTGGTGATGTTGGTGGCTGCAAGTTGGGGAGAGGTACACTTGGAGCCCCAGTTATGGAAGACCCCCCCAGGGAAAGCTATACTGAAAGGGGGGTACCTGGGGCTAAAAAAAATGGAGAGGCCTGCACCTGGATGGGGTGCCCCCCTGCACCTAAAGCAGAGAGGGTGCGGGAAGGGCCAGTGGACTTGACATGATGCAGGGCATGCTAAAATTGCCACCTTGACCCTGTGAGCAGGGCCAACTGCAGTTACAGGGAGCAGGCTGGCCCGGGCAGAGGACATGGATGCCTGCGGGAAGGGGCTGCCTGGGCTGCTCGCGTCTGATGCACCAGAGAGCTAGGCCACGAGCAAGGTGGTAGAAGCCATGGGCATGCCAGGCAGCCTGGCGTGCATGGCAGAGAGGCGTGCAGGTGCGGCATCATGGCCTGGTGCTGACAGTGAGCCGCGCCTGGCCTGAGCTGAAGCCGCAGATGCAGTAGGCCGGGCTGTCTCCATTAAGCGGAGGGTGGGGAGCGGTACGCCGGGGAGGCATGTGGGAGGGGATGGTGAAAAGGAAGGAAAAGGTGCAAGTAGGAATCAGGGTGCAAGTAGGAATCAGATAGGGATTGAGGAGGTTGAGAGAAATACAAAAGTTTGGAGGGAAAGTTAGCAACAGAAGAACAAGAAGGTTTAAATAAACTGGAAAGAGGAAGATGGGTCTACTGACCAGGCTATATATTGGTCCTATAGTCCCTCCCCTAACTTCTATCATAGGCTCACACCTATCAAGTGACTAAAACCTAACTGAACCTCTTCATCCCTTAACCCTTAAACTGCCTAACAAAATCCCATAAAGAACAGGGTGCTTATCTATCCTCAAACTCAACTGAGTATTCAGATGCTTTTTCAACTTTTCCCACAATGTGCATTTCTGCAAACAGTGACCGCAGCATTTGCATTGACACTACCAAAGTGAAGAAGTTATGCACATACTTACACGCTAGACGGGAAAAAAAATTGCATAATGTGGTGCATGTCAGGATATTTTTCAATCAAATAATGTGTTCTGTTTTTGGATTAAGTAACTCCATTCCAGTCTAATTATAAGGTTTTAGCGCAATCACGTTATATGCCAGCATCAGATAAAGGGTTTATACAGAAGTAGCAGTTCCCGGTAGAATCACATAGATAATGTTATATCAGCTCATGTGGGTATTCCAAAGATGATGAGTTGTGATTTGAAAAGTGAAAATGCTGAATTTGCTGCTAGTGATTCACAAGTTATAAACAGTTTAAAGAAGGAGGCTACTCTGGACTTTGACATTATCAATACTGCTGAGGTCTAATTCTAATCTACTGAAAGCACATCTGGGGCATCCAGGGGAAATCTATTGGCTATATTGCATGGCACATCTTTCAAGATTCAAATGAGTTTTAAGTGAATGAGCTCACATCATGCCAACATTCAAAATTTTGACAGTCATAATATCGACAACAGAATGCTGACATTCTGCAAAATGCTGACATTAGGTTTAGGCTGTGTGGGGAGGGTTAGAGTTAGGCTGCGGGGGGAGGGTGAGGACTGAAAATTCTATGTCACCTGATAACACTGGACCCAGAAGTAACCACTGTACCTCAACAGCTGTGCAGAGGTACATGTTTACCACCAGTAGCGCAAGCAGGGGGGGTTTCTAAGTACCAAGAACCCCCCCTGACAGCCTCGAGAGCAGGCACCATGTCCTTAATCCCCGCCCCCTCATAGCAAAAAAGCCGCTATTTGCTGGCTAATAGAGATGAGGTGGAGCTAATATGAAACAATTCTATTAGAATTGCGTCATTTGGCTCTGCTTCCACTCCTGACTGACCCGTGAATCGCGGCATTATGCAGCTAAGGGGAGGGGCCTAATGACATGGTGCCAAACTGCCGGGTCCTTACCCTGCAGCTGCTACAAGGTAAGTTGTGTGTAATGTATGTGTGACATATGTATGGGTGTGTAAATATGTATATGTATATCTATATGCATGTACATGTATATAGGCATGTATATAATGTGTTTGTAAACCCCCCTGTCAAAATTCTGCTTTTGTCCCTGACCGCATCACCAGAACCCACTGTTTTGTCAATATTCTGAGCATGTCGACATTTCATCAAGGTCAGCATGGTCAATGTTGACATTTAAAACATGTCGACATGATGTGTGTTGACATTAGGACCATGTTGACAATATCATTTTAGGCCATAACTAGAGGTGTGCAACCGGTGCTGCCTCACAAAGCTTGGTGGGTGGCACTGTTGCAGCCCCATGGCCCTTGCTTCGGGCTAGCAGAGTGGCACCCTGCAGCCAGTATCACTCCTGAGGCGCCACTGGAGTGTCCTTTAGACACTCCTGGCAGGCACTCTGTAGCCTGCGCCAATGATTAGAGTGTGCTCAGGATGCTCCAATCAGCATTGCACTAACTGGAGCTATTTAGCCCTGTTATAATGCTGGTCGATATTATGAATGTCGACAAAACATGGGCTTTGAACCCAAGCAGAGCAAATATATCTTAACATATTGATGGTCTCTGGACAAACACCACATTAATGGTTCTCAATCATTGATGCTCTACTTTTTTCGATAAGCACACATGTAAGTATATTGCATTTTCTATTATTTTTTAATTTATGAACATCATACGGGAACAGTTTATGATTCGACACTTAGCTACTGTCAGGTTATAAATGTAAATTACAAAGTACAATATAAACCTTATTTTTTTTCTTTACGGTTTAAGATGTTGCTATTATTTTTCATTTACAGTATATAGCACTAACATAGTATGTATTTCATATACAATATGTTTTGTCTACAGCAAACTTTTCTAGAGGTCTGTTTAAAACTGTAAAACATTTTGTTCAGTATGTACTGTACATTGTACTTTATTAGTATAAAACTAGATGAATAAAATAAGAATCTTCTATATTGTATTTGGTGGGATGTAGCTATTAGACCACCAGACGAAATGCCGCCGCTCTAAATGCTGACAGTTCAAGCCCAACACGGAACTTAAAATAGACATCAAAATACTGATGCCTATCTTAATCCCGACGCCAGAATGCCTATCTTAATCCCGACGCCAGAATCCTGACAGACACCATCCCAAATTAGGCAAGTCTGGGGCATCTTAGGAGTTACCAACTGCGGGGAGGGTTAGGTTTAGGAACGTCCGGGGGGACTTAGGGTTAGGCACTCCCCGGGGAGGGTTAGGGTGTGGGAAGGGGGGGTTAGGTTTAGGCACCAACCTGGGAGTTTTAGGATTAGGCACCACCAAGGGAGAGTTAGTGTAAAGGTGGAAGTGGGGAGGGTTAGGATACTTACCAGCTGGCATCGGATCTACTGCGGTCGAGCTTCTACAGTCAGGATTTGAATCCAACTGTGGAACAGCCGCTGGTATTTCAATCCCATTCCGTATTTGGTGGATAAGCATAAGAATGTAGTTATAAGTCATTAGAGGGCTTTGAATTATGAAAAATATAGGTTCCTGCTAACCCCAGACGGACAACCATTTTATAATGCAGCATTTCCCAAATGCATTCCTCAAGGCACACTAACAGTCCAGGTTTTAAGGTTAGCTAGATATTAGCACATGTGACTTAATTAGTACCTCAGTCAGTTTTAATTAACAATATGTGATTATGCATAAATATCCTTAAAACCTGGGCTGTTAAGGTACCTTGACAACTGAGTTTGGGAAACCTAGTTATAATGCAGTCTTGAAATGGTCAAAATAAATGAGAAAAAATGGGAAAGATAATGTGCAAATATGTAAAAATTGGGGAGATGTACCAAGCCTTGGAGAGAGATTAAGTGGAGAGAGATAAAATACAAACCAATCAGCTCCTATCCGTCATGCTAAAGGCTGTGTTTGAAAACTGATAGGAGCTGATTTATTGGTACTTTATCGCTTTCCACTTTATCTCTCTCCAATGCTTAGTACTTTTCCCCAATATTCTGTGACAGTTTTGAATTTTTCCCTTATGTCAATCATAAAGGACTCACAGCTACATCCTATATTTGAGCCAGGTTTCTTTCAACTCACTGTAGCTTTTACCTGCAGCCAGGGATGCCATAAGAAATTGTGGGTCCAGGGACTGACAAAATAGGCAGGGTCCCTGCCCCTCCATGTTTCTGCAGCTCCAGCCATGCAGTGTCTCTCGAGTTTCAGTCAGCCCCCCTTCTGTGTCTCCCCAGCCAGCCCTCCTTCTGTGTCTCCCCAGCCAGCCCCCTTGCTTGTCTCCAGCCCTGCTCCTTCTGTCTCTCCAGCCCCCAAACTTACCTTATTCATGTTGGTCCGAATCCTACTCCTCATGTGATGTGGCTCCTCTCTCAGTGGTGAAGGGTCTCATACATAAACAAACCTTTTGCACAGCGGACAGGCTGGTGGTTGGAAGGCGACTAGACTGGATGGAGAGTGGACGGGGAAGTGGGCAAGCGGCAGGCAGTGGGTGGGGATGTGGGCGGGCAGCAAAGTTGGTAGGCAGCAGGTTTTTGGGTGGGGCCACGTCTCTGGTCAGGCCCAGGACTCCAGCCCTGGTTGTCTCACCCTAGGGATAGCCCTGCCTACAGCCATTGGTTAAAAGTGACCACTCCTTGCAGTAAAATTCATAGCAATACAATTCGAAGAGTTGGACTGCATACACTGAAATCATACAGTGTTGGAAATTGCTTGGTAGCATTTAATGGGTAAGAATTAAAAATAATAGTATTAAGGAAATTATCCCATTAGAGACCAGGGCATCTATTAGCAGCTGCAAATCACTACTAAATTATATATTAAATCATAATTGACGTTAGTGAACCACTAATTCCTTAATTTAAATATCCTTTATTTTATCCTAATTAGTGTTTTCTTTGAATATGCTATAGAATATGAATAATTGTTTCTTTGCTTTACATTACTTACAAGCTTACTTTTAATAACCACCTTCACTGGTAGCTAAGCTGGAAATCATAAGCACATTAAATGCAGGTTGCATTAGTAATTCTATAAATGTTGTTCTATGTAAATTCATTGCAAAGATATCTATTCCCACAACTAGGGAATTGTACCTGGTGTAATATAGTCTCTGACAGGAGTATTTAAGGCACCACAAATAACTTTTAAATGGGCTGCTTTTAAATGAGCATTAGTTCTTTGCTTCCTAGAATTTCCAGCAAAAGTATTAAATAAAATAGAAATTAAGCAATATTAGGAAAAGGACAAACAATACACAAATGAAGAGTAGAAGCAGTAGTTGGTATAGTATCTTCAATCTTTACTCTATAAAGCAGAAACAGGTATGCACTTCAAACAGTTACAGGTATTGGATAAATGGTATATGAGTTCAGATGATGCATTTTGACAGGCTTTACAGAAAGCAAGACTGAAGACACAGGATTAGACAGTAGTAAAAAAAATCAAATACTTTACAAGCAAACTATATTGACTCCACAGACTCTGATACAACAGTTTCCGAATTAAAGGTAACAATTAGTTATGATTAGAGGCAGCTGGAAAGTGGTGAGCATAATTTTAGCATGCTCGGGAATTTAGGAAAGCTTACACTGGAGATAAAACATGCTCCAGGACAGAATAATGAAAATTAATATTTTTCAAAGTAAGGGGTAAATTTACTAAATCTGGGCATCCACTATACCATTTTCTGTCAGATATCTGTCAAATGTGGCTTGTTGGAATGAAAATCTGGTAATGTATGGGAGAAAATTACAATCGTCCATTTGCTCACAAACACTGGAAAATAGCCAAAAATGGTTGTTCAGACAAATTGGTTAAAACACACAAATTGACCCAATTTAAAAAAAAATTTTGTCCTTTTTTCAGTGTTTAAAACCATATTATCGACTGTCATTTGCTCCCATACATTACCAGGTTTTCTTTCCAACCATCCAGATTGGACAGATATCGGACAGAAAATTGTATAGTGGATGCCCAGCTTAAGAATCAAGTTTGAGTGAGTTTGACAACTCTGGAGAGTTTGGGCTTTTTTTCCCACTCGCAAATTTACTGATGTGAAACTCGGGAGAGAGATCTCCTTTGCTACGGGAAAATACTGGAGACTTAGCAACTCTCTTCAATTCACCATGGGCTAAACTCGAGAACCTTTTCACTAGTGAAGATAGGATTTGGGAATTTACCAAGCAGAGAGTTTCTAAACTCTCATGAGAAGGGACAACTCTCCTGCAAAAACTTGAGAAAAAAATTCACCTGCCTGTGATCTGCGAGTTTGGCAGAAAGTCAATGGCGAGCCGCAGGTTACTAAAGTTTATTCTGCGGTTCCCACCATTGAATTCAATAGAGGAGCCGTTCATTGGCTGAGAGAGGTGGCAGCTCACCTCTCTCAGCCAATGAACGCTCAGATACGGCTCTATAAAGGCAGAAGCTGCGTCTGAGCATATCATTCAGGAGATATCAACCATCCTGGTTGGTATCTGTTGCGTGGATTGGGATTTTCATTTTATTGTTTTAAGAAGACCTTGGATGCCTACTTTGGACAAGGGGACCACTCCTGGTAATGTAGGTGAGTACGTGTGTGTGTTTGTGTGTATATGTATGAAATAAAACTGTACTTTCACGGTGTGTGTGTTTTGTGTTTTTTTAGACATTTCTTTACAGGTGAACTACTGGTACCAGCGGGCCCTTAATATCCCGCATGCTGGTACTTGTGGTTCTCCAAGTACCAGCATGCAGGGGAGACTTGCTGGGATCTGCAGTCTGACTGTAAAGACAATGTTGATACTTCTATTTTTACACAACACGAACACTATCAACCTACCACCCACTGCCCAGGGGTGGCGGGGATTGCCCCAGGCTATCATCCTAGGCCAGGGGTGCCCAGGAGAGGGGGACCCCTTTATTGTGGGGATTCCCAACTCCCCAAGGATCCCTGGCTTTGGATGACTAGCAGTCAGAACAGATGCTGTGTCTGGGGGGCCAGTGAAAGGGGTCCACTGGCTGTGGCATCAGCCCCCTGCAAGAAAGGATCCGGTGCTGGTTTTAATTATAGGGAGACCCCTATGCAATTTTTTTTCCCCTATAATTAAAACCAGGACTGGCCCTTCAGCCTGGTGCTGGTACCTAAATTACGGTGGAACCCAACTTGTTTTGTTTCCCCTAATTTTAGGTACCAGGACAAGCTAGAAAGTCCGGGGCCAGTTAAGCTTTTGGAGGGGGACCCTATGTTATTTTTTTTACATTTAACCTGTTTTTTAACACCACAGAACACAAGCAGCCTTCACATATCTCACTGATATGTGCAGGCTGCTTGCTTGGGAGAGTTTTGCAGCGAGAAGGCACTACAATCTTGGGTGAGTAATCTCCTGAAATACATGCTACTCGGGGCAGATATATCGATCTGGTTCACCATCGCACATCTCACTCTCAGCTAAACTTACTTCTTGGTAAATTTGAGAGTTTCAGGAGCCTCAAATCACCTGAGTTTCGGCAAAGCTAATCAAGTTTAAAAAAAGACTCTATTCTTAGTAAATTTACCCCTACGTCTCAATAAACTGTCTGTTTATATATAATATGTACAGTGTATATATATATATATATATATATATATATTAGGGAGTGTAATTCAATTTGTGGACCTGGGGGCCTATGTATCAAAGCTTGATGAGAGATACAATTGTGAGATATAAATCAGCTTCTAATTTACATTTTATAGGCTGTAATTGAAAAATGACAGTTAGGTGCTGATTGGTTAATACTTTTTCTCTCACAATTTTATCTCTCATCAAGCTTTGAGACATAGGCCCCCTGATATTAGTTAAACTCTATATAGAGTGGATGTTCATATTTGTGTGTGAATTAACCCATTTTGGGTGAAAATGCAAAGATAGATGTAGTATTGTTTCTCACCCTCCAATTGGTTGGATAAATTAGGGCATACCATGGTTAGTGCAGGAAAGGAATTAATGCATCTTCAGCATGTGATTATTTAAGTGAAATTGAAGGGGTCTGACTTTTTTGCATATAACCACAGGTGTTGGAAACCAGGTATCAACTAATACTTTCAGTGAGATACATTTGCACCTTCCATGCACCCAGTAATCTATTACCAGGTCTGATATTTGCTACTGTGGTGTTTCCCCTCATGCTCTCTTTTCTGCCACTAGATCTAATTGCTGCAGGCCACAATTAATATATTTGATAAATGACTTATGGTAGAAGACAGCTAGTACATTTTGGCAAAAATATCTTTATTATCCATAAAAATAACTTAACTCTATGTTCCCGGTGGAACGAGATAAGGTTCTTGGATACAGAAGGTTAATAAAGCCACACAAACCAGTATCTTGAAAAAAGATATAATTTATTACAACAAATGACAAGATATAAAAGAATAATAGTTACTTAGCTTTGGAATATAAATGGTAACATGATCCAGGAGCCTTGTCTCTCAGAATGGAGAGCTAGAATGAACAATATCCTGGCCACCAACTGCAGTCTTGGTCCAGGCTTACGGAAGGCCACTGGAATCTCCTTTGTTCTTCATTTATATAGTATCCTACTTGCATACCCATCTATCTCTTACTAATATGGGCATAAACCTACTTCAAACTACTTTATTGGTTAACTACTGATAAGGACTTTCTAAAACTTAACGCAAGCGTACATCGCAGTAGACAACTCCTTGTGGATTTATGGCTTGTCTGCTTTCCACATTCCTATACCATTTCATGCCTGATACACCACGGCATGTCTGATAAACACATAATAACCATGAATAGAAGTGGCTGTCAGTAGCCATTTTGCTATCCCAATACAGTCCACCCTTGGGCTAATGGTGTGGAAGACATGTATATCATATTCTCATAGGAATCTTTCCTCCTAATTGGCATCAATTTAACAGAATCCAGCATGTTACAACATTTCCCTGTACAAAGAAATAATACCTTGATCCCAAGATACATACATATTGTAATCATGATTCCATAAATAAGCATGTGCAGTAAACCAGTGAACCAACCTCCTATTTCTGAACAGGGTTGAGCCACCGTAACCAACTTTCCTCATAAAACTGTTTTAAAGGCCGCACTGCTCTCTTGGTTAACAAATGATATGGAATCTGCTTGGTATTAACTTGATTCCCATCTGTAAAGAATGTGGTGGGTATCAAACGTCCCAATGTACAATTAGCAAATCCCCCATATGGCAACCATTTGTATGCCTTTCTTCCACAAAGGTAATACACATCATCTGGAAAAATATATGGAATATTAGCCACCACAGTGTATACATTGGCCAAAAGATCTCTGCTCTTATCAGGATTAGGTGTTAATTGCATCATGTCTGGGGTATCACTACAATTAAGTGTAATGTTTAACAGAGCCTGCAATTCCCTGGCAACATCAACCAATTGAGCTCCTACATCCCATATTTCAAATATCTTCCTATCCACCATACACTCAAACATAAACAATCCCTTTTTATATGCGAATACTCTAATAAAACAGTGAATAATACATATGATTATATCAAATATATCAGTTACTTATAAGATAATTATTATCAGTAAAGTTCAGTTCAGTTCTATCTTGAAAAAGTCTTGAGAATAAAAATATTGGTGAGTGTGTGGATCCAACCACTATAAGGCACAAGTTCAGTTTTGCACAATACACATAGATGTATTTAATGGTTGTGCCATCAGATCTTATAACTCTTTTGTCCTCCTGGACTCTCTCCCGTATAAGAAATCACTCTCAGGCCATCAGGCCATCGCCAGCAATGTTCTCTAATCTCCAGCGAAGATCAAACCAGCAACTTGGTGGCTTAAACAAATAAACAGTGTGAGATAAACCATAACAACAAAATAAAATAAGCATTTACTTATCCTGCTGCAAATATCTCTTAACCTGTCTCTATTCTCTTCCTACTAAACATTTCTTCACCACAACCTTATCATACGTGTTTGTGTCTGTGCACCAGATATCTTACTTTAAAATTCAACCTTTAACCACCCTCCGGTTATCAAAATATATATCTACTGTATACAGCCTGCTCTAAAACCCCAACATTATATATATATATATATATATATATATATGAACATTCCTGTTTCCTAAACAACACGTTCACTCATTCAATCATACTGATGTCAGTTTTGTGAATGGTATGAAGCAGAGAAAACCCAATATACTCCATGTTGTTTCTATAAAATGGGTGTCTTTGTCTGCTTTAATCTTCTCAGACATCCCATAATATCAGCAAATCAGTCTGTGTCACATGTTCAGTAAAGTCTCTTATCTTGTATCACTCTGCTTGAGACAACTTCACTCCTGAATGACAGTGTTCTGTAGCTGTTCAGTACAACACTCATTCTCCATCTTCTTGGTGGCAAACGATGAATTCAAATTGCCAGACTTGTGCAGTCATTTCATAGTATATGAGGCCTTCATCAGTAGTAAGCAAGGTAGGCCACATTTCCAGCTGTTGGCAAACGCATTTCGGACCACTAGGGATCCTTTCACAGGCAAAGGTGGCTTGTGGTCTGTACAAAGTTCTTATTTATACCCTCATCTAGTCCCTTATTGGTGCACCAATTCCTGCTTTTTGCAAACAGGTGCAGCGAGTGCGTAACTTCCGGTATTAACCGGAAGTTACCTGCGTTCCACCGATTACAACTTCTAGGAAAACCAGAAATTATATGTGTTCCTTATCGCAGAAATCATTCTCTTTATTCCGGCGTCCAACTTTTGCTAGGGGATGAATATTGGGCTCCGATAGCGGCCATTTTAGTGGAGATTTAATTCCAATCCAGCAGCATTCTGTTTGTAGAATTTTCTTTTTCTTTCAAGATTATAAAGACTTCATTTGCATACATTTCATGAAGATTTGAGGCAGCGGCATCAATTTTGTAGAATTTTCATTTTTTTTTCAAGATTATAAAGAGCTTATTTCTTATACAGTGTAAGGAAATGGTCAATGTTACAGTCACTGAAATGCTGATTGTGCTATGACACGTAGCCTAGAGTCTTAGCGTATAATCGGTGTCATGGGTAGGGGTTTTTTGCTTCAACACCTGTGAGGTGTCAATGTCTCTTCCTGCATGCAGTAATTTAAATATAGTACCTTAAGTTCTCGTTGGAGAGTGGCGTCCCATCTCTCTTGGAGATGTAGATGCACTTCTACGTCCTCGTGCTGGGAACCTTTGGGTTGATTGGGTTTCTGTGCCTCAAATGGCAATCTTCTCCTACCATGGGACACCTCCTCCGGTGTGACTTTTTCTGGTATTCTGTGGTATTGTCAGTCTGGGGAGGTGCCTGGCTCTGGAGGTCGTAGATCCCTTTGGACTGTTTGGTGGGTCCGCTGCGATTCTTCTTCCTCTGGCCTCAGCACTGCTGCCACCCTTCCTCCTTCTGTTCACTTCCAGGTCTTGTTCACGTGACTGCCACTTCTGGGAGGTCATGTTGTTGTGAACTTGGCTAATCGATATCTGTGCTTGTTTTGCTGGATGTATTGGTTGGGGGTTAGTGGTGTGGGGGGTCATGTCCCAATGCATTTTGGCTGTTCAGCCTTCCCCAGAGGAAGAGACATCCAGCATTTCACACATTAGTTTCCTGTATAACAACAAAAACCAATCCACCAAGGGAAGAGCACAGTCAGTAAACTTTAAGGTTACTTTTTACCTATACTATACCCCCAGGGTAGCTTACTGCAGCAGTACCCGAACCACCCACAAAGATCCAGTGCACAGAGCAGATCCATTGTCCAAGATTATAAAGACTTTGTGTTTGTAAATTTCCTGAAGATTTGAGGCATTTATCTTGTATATGTTCCGCTGGTAAAACTATACCGTATTTAGTATTCCGACATTGTCCATCCCTCTCCCAGCGGTGGAACGCAGGTAACTTCCAGTTAATACTGTAAGTGATGCACTCACCGCATCTGTTTGCAAAAAGCGGGATTTGAAGCACCAATAAGGGACTAGATGAGAGTATAAATAAGAACCACAAGCCACCTTTGCCTGAGGAAGAATCCCTAGTGGTCCGAAATGCATTGCAGGAGGTGAAAGTTTGTGGACCAGGAGGAACATTTGGGAACCCAGCCACCTTTGGACTGTTATGCTTTCTGCAGTGGGGCCGAGCTACTGAGGCCTGGGACCCTTTGCTATAACTTAGCACTAGCCCACCACAGCACCGTATCTGGGTGAGAGGCTGTTTTTGGAATCCCATTCCTCAATTAATTTAATTTTGATGTTTAAAATGTTTTTTAACTTGTTTTATGTGAGTGTGAAATAAATGGTATCATTTTATGCACATTATTGGTTAATTTATACAAATCCTGAGTTTAAAAGGTTTTATTAATAATAAGCTCTATCCAGGACACTAATGCTTTGTAAGATGACAACTGCAACTGGCATTAAAATTGTTCATCAAGTTATTGAAAAAAAGCGATGAAAATGGTGGCAAGCAAATAGAGTACAGGCAGATCACCATATACAGTAGTCATGTAATATAACAGGCTCTGCAACCACCATATGTCAAATGAGGTGTAATCATGCAGCCTTATATAATCAGGTTAAAGGCTCTGCAACCACAGTAGTCTTAATATGTCAACAGGAGTGTACTCATCCTGGACCAAGGTGCACAGCTAGAAGGCAACATCTCTTTCATATCCACGACAATAATGTGTGACCAATCTGGTAAGTTGCTAGCCTCCGGAAAATGGCTAACAGCTGACACGCCACTGTGAAGGATAGTGTACCTGCTGAGCAGCACAAAGTAATTGGTCTCCAGACCCCTCCACTATGACACTGTATAGAGTAAAGGAAAAGGTGATGGAGGGAAGGCTATCAGCAAACAAAGAGGCCTGAGCCCCTGCACATTAATCACAATAATTCCAAAGACCACATTTTACCTCCCCCTAGGTAACATCTTCTCTATATCCAAAAAAATAAGGTAAGGCTCATCTGGTAAGATGGAGTCACTGGCCTCAGGAATATAAGCTAACAGCCAACCACTGTGTGTATGTACCTGCTGTGCACCACAAATTTTAAGATCTTCCAGACAGCCCAGCCACTATCACTATATCCTAAAGCTAACCTAGCAAGCTCCACAAAAACCTAAATAAATCCCAAAGAAAGAGAGCCATTCTGTCACCAACCAAATGCACCATGTTAGGATGATAAAGAATTGATGTAATCTGATACAAGTCTCCAGAGCACCTTGTTACTTACCCATGCACCAGGTCTCTCTCCTCCAGGTTGCCAGCTACTCTCCTGGAATTCTGCTCCAGGACAATTTACATACCGTACTGGGACAGCCCTTCCAGTTGTTAGGTGATCAGATCGCCGGACTACAGCACGTGATACTGGAATATGTTTTATTGGTTCAGCACCTTTCTTAAGACTGCTGGTCCATTGCAGGCTTGCCAACTATAGCATGTCTGTATGTGTTCTTCCGGTTCCTGCCAGTCGTGGTGCTGCTCGTCTGTGCCTGTTCTGCTGTGTTTCTATGTATTCTAGTCCTACAATCTCACAATTTATTGCTGTCTGTGGTGTTCTTAGGTTGTGCTGTGCCTGTGACTTCATCGCTCATTGTAGTCATCTGTTACCACCTCGGCTCTCAAAGCTGCATCCTGGCTGTCTAGTCGCACCTCAGCCCACAAGGATGCACTTCAGTCTTTTACCACCTCAGCTCTCAAAGCCACATCCTGGCTGTCTAGCTGCACCTCAGTCCAAAAGGCCGCACCTCAGCTCTCAAAGCCGCATACCAGATGTCTAGCCACACCTTGGCCCACAAGGCAACATCTCAGCTTCCAAAGCCAGATCCAGGCTATCTAGGCGCATCTCAGCCCACAAGGCCGCACCTCAGTCTATTACCACTTCAGCTCTCAAAGCTGTATCCCGGCTGTCTAGCCGCACCCCTACAATTCAGAAATAGCACTAATATTAACCCAAAATGTCATCCACAGATATGTGTATAGACACCATCAAGCACAGATTAGTCCCCTAGATATATTGAACATACAGGTAGCAATAAAACTGTTCAGGGCCAGTTATGCATACATGGAAATAGAAATAGCAACTTGGTAAATGGAAGCACAAACAACATTATATAACATAGAGGTGGAAAAAGAATTATTGAAATTGAACCAAAAACAACAGTCTAAAGCAGAAAGTAGATAGCCAAACCTGCTATCAGGGAAATAAACACTCTCACAGAAAAATGTGTGGGTGAAATAACAGGCGCTACTTGTATAGCCACATAATAATAAATGATGAGTACAAATTATTGTAACGTGCCGCTATCTGATCAAATCTTAAGTGTTTTGGCACAATGAGGGGACATATATTTGCACCAGGCATCTATAATAGAAATACCAATGCTGTCTGGAATATACTGATTTTCTAGGTAAACATCTATTTCCACCAGGCATCTATTATAGAAATACCAATGCTGTCTGGAATACACTGATTTGCTAGGTAAACATCTATTTGCACCAGGCATCTCTTATAGAAAAACCAATGCTGTCTGGAATACACTGATTTTCTAGGTAAATATCTATTTGCACCAGGCAACTATTATAGAAATACCCACGGCCGCCATCAGGGGGGACTGCCAGGACTGGAGTCCCGGGCCCGGCCTCTGGCTGGACAGAGGGGGGGCCCACCCGCTGCTACCACCTTTGCAGAGCCTGCAGCCTGAACTACCCCCACTGACCCAGTCCTCGTTACTAAATTATGGAGCTGGAGGAGGCAGCCTGGCCCACTCAGGTCAATCCTCCCACTGGAGGGCGAGGTTGACATTGGAGGAGCCGCAGATCAAGAGGAGCTGCAGTGGATCATGGATGAAGTAGCTACTGCTGGATCCTTGTTACCGTAAACAAGGTAAGTGGAGAAATGGTGCACAATAACCAGGGGGGGAGAGGAAGGTAATAATAATAAAAAAAGGCAGGAGTCGGACGCACCATGCACAGACTGCACTCAATAACGGGGGGGAGGAGGTGTTTAAAAAAAAAGAAGGAATGGCAGACAGACTGCACTCAATAATGGGGGGAGTGAGGTGCATAAAAAAAGGAAAGAGCAAAGACTGCATTCAATAACAGGGGGGATGTGAGGTGTAAAAACTGAAAAGGAAGGGCGCACAGACTTCATTCAATAATGGGGGGATGTGAGGTGTAAAAAAAAAGGAAGGGTGCACAGATTGCATTCAATAACGGGGGGGGGCTGCCTATTCTGTCAGTCCCGGGCCCCACAATTTCTGATGGCAGCCCTGGAAATACCAATGCTGTCTGGAATACACTGATTTTCTAGGTAAACATCTATTTGCACCAGGCATCTATTATAGAAATACCAATGCTGTCTGGAATACACTGATTTTCTAGGTAAACATCTATTTGCACCAGGCATCTATTATAGAAATACCAATGCTGTCTGGAATACACTGATTTTCTAGTGGGACTACATGTACAGCATAACTTAAAGAGTTTTTCAGGAGTTAAACAGGAGGAAGACAGGAGGACAACATTGTAAAAGAACTCTCTATAACTTGGAAAAATTTGCAAAAGATCTTCTGAGCTTCTGGAAACCCTGTTTCTCAGCCACCAGATTTCATTATAAACTGGACACACCTTTTGCCAACACTCTGCTTCAGCATTGCAAGCAACTACCTGCTTGCTGAACATTTAATTCTTGTATGTTTGTGTTTCATCTCTACACTGTTTAAATCATTCCAGCACCACTGCCTATTTATCTTTATACCACTGTAGTATCTACCATTGTTTCTCACCTATAACTTTTTTTTATAATCATGCTTTATACTAATTCTAAAGTCTTGCAACTTTAACAGCTCTAAACTCCTTTTTTGTTTTTAATATACTATTGTAGTTGTGCCTTTACATCTTCCAGCACTGTCCTTACTTTTTCTCTGATTTTGACATTTGAACTGTACTGATCCTGTGTCTCACACTCAGGAGGAAGGAGAAGGAGAAGGAGGAAGGGTGGCAGCAGCGCTGAGGCCAATAATGTGCATAAAATGATACCATTTATTTCACACTCACATAAAACAAGTTAAAAAACATTTTAAACATCAAAATTAAATTAATTGAGGAATGGGATTCCAAAAACAGCCTCTCACCCAGATACGATGCTGTGGTGGGCTAGTGCTAAGTTATAGCAAAGGGTCCCAGGCCTCAGTAGCTCGGCCCCACTGCAGAAAGCATAACAGTCCAAAGGTGGCTGGGTTCCCAAATGTTCCTCCTGGTCCACAAACTTTCACCTCCTGCAATGCATTTCAGACCACTAGGGATTCTTCCTCAGGCAAAGGTGGCTTGTGGTTCTTATTTATACTCTCATCTAGTCCCTTATTGGTGCTCCAAATCCCGCTTTTTGCAAACAGATGCGGTGAGTGCATCACTTACAGTATTAACTGGAAGTTACCTGCGTTCCACCGCTGGGAGAGGGATGGACAATGTCGGAATACTAAATACGGTATAGTTTTACCAGCGGAACATATACAAGATAAATGCCTCAAATCTTCAGGAAATTTACAAACACAAAGTCTTTATAATCTTGGACAATGGATCTGCTCTTTGCACTGGATCTTTGTGGGTGGTTCGGATACTGCTGCAGTAAGCTACCCTGGGGGTATAGCATAGGTAAAAAGTAACCTTAAAGTTTACTGACTGTGCTCTTCCCTTGGTGGATTGGTTTTTGTTGTTATACAGGAAACTAATGTGTGAAATGCTGGATGTCTCTTCCTCTGGGGAAGGCTGAACAGCCAAAATGCATTGGGACATGACCCCCCACACCACTAACCCCCAACCAATACATCCATCAAAACAAGCACAGATATCGATTAGCCAAGTTCACAACAACATGACCTCCCAGAAGTGGCAGTCACGTGAACAAGACCTGGAAGTGAACAGAAGGAGGAAGGGTGGCAGCAGCGCTGAGGCCAGAGGAAGAAGAATCGCAGCGGACCCACCAAACAGTCCAAAGGGATCTACGACCTCCAGAGCCAGGCACCTCCCCAGACTGACAATTCCACAGAATACCAGAAAAAGTCACACCGGAGGAGGTGTCCCATGGTAGGAGAAGAGGTACAGAAACCCAATCAACCCAAAGGTTCCCAGCACGAGGACGTAGAAGTGCATCTACATCTCCAAGAGAGATGGGACGCCACTCTCCAACGAGAACTTAAGGTACTATATTTAAATTACTGCATGCAGGAAGAGACATTGACACCTCACAGGTGTTGAAGCAAAAAACCCCTACCCACGACACCGATTATACGCTAAGACTCTAGGCTACGTGTCATAGCACAATCAGCATTTCAGTGACTGTAACATTGACCATTTCCTTACACTGTATAAGAAATAAGCTCTTTATAATCTTGAAAAAAAAATGAAAATTCTACAAAATTGATGCCGCTGCCTCAAATCTTCATGAAATGTATGCAAATGAAGTCTTTATAATCTTGAAAGAAAAAGAAAATTCTACAAACAGAATGCTGCTGGATTGGAATTAAATCTCCTCTAAAATGGCCGCTATCGGAGCCCAATATTCATCCCCTAGCAAAAGTTGGACGCCGGAATAAAGAGAATGATTTCTCTTTATCTACTACTGACTTTTCCCTCCACCCCCCAACTGCCTCATCTACACTATGTCTCTTTTCTTCTACTCCTCCCTCACTCAGCTGCAACATTATTTTCTCATCTACCACCAGTTTTCACCTTTTTTCTCCATCCATGGTCTCCTCTACGTTCTCCCCCTCCATCCCCTCTTCTTTCTCTCTTCATCACATATAAGTCTCTCCACTGCATCTCCTACAAGTCCAGTATTATTCACTTCTCTTCCACCATGATCCTGCTGCACCACCAGTAAACCCTGCACCCTCTCTTTTCTCCAAGTTACCTGTCCTCTCCCCCCCACACCACACTAAACCTTCACCTTACCCACCACCTGCTGTCACCCTTCCTCATTCAGAAGCCAGCCACATACCCCCACACTCCTTATCCCTCTGCTCTAGATCAATATCACCTCCACACTACATCAACCTTAATAATCTCATTCTCATCTCACCTCTTAACTCTGTGCCTCTCTCCTGTTCTCCCTGGAAAGCCAGTTTTGTCTATAATAAACTGGTCCCCATTCATGAGCACTTCATCTGCAATGCCTTGATTCTCCTTGCCATCACCGAACCCTGGAATTACCCATTTGACACCACTGCTCCTGCAGCTATCTCCTTTGGGGACCTCACATTCTCTCACACACCCTGGCCTGGAGTTTTTCATGGTGGTGGTCTTGGGGTCCTGCTACCCTTGGGTCACTCCTACCTTCTGAACCCTCCATCTCATTCTTTCCATTCAACACTCATGACATTTGCCTCTTCCAACTTCTTCGAGTAGCTGCCCTTTTTTTGGTCTACCTGGCCTTTGTTCAAAATTACTCCATCACTTGGCTTGCTGGCTCTTAATCTTCAAATGGGCTCTCAAGACTCATTTCTTCCTTTCTTCCTCAATGCTTTCCAGTGCTCATCCTAACCCACTACTCTATGCTCCTTCCTCACTATCTAGCCCATCTGTGTCACCCCTGTTTGTCTGACCCTCCCCTTTAGAATGTAAGCTCTCGCAAGCAGGGCCCTCTTCCCTCATGTGCTTCTTCTTTCCTTACTTTTACTTTCATTTACAATGGCACCTAAAACTTGATTTCTGATACCCTGCTGCTTATTTAGGTGTTTTGCAGCATTGTTTATAAATAAAGTACTTGTCCTGCATTGTCTGTACTGTTAATAACTGTTGTCTTGTGAGCTCATTTGTTTCTGTACTTTGTAAGGTGCTGTGGAACCCTTGTGGCACCATATAAATAAAGGATAATAATAATAATAATAATAATAATAATAATAATAATAATAATAATAATACAGATAGGTCAACAAATATGGGTCACAAAAAAAACTTAAAAACTCTAATCCCTAATTATAAACTCACAATATTCCAGAGTTTACTATTGGGATGCAATGTAAAAACCAGACAAAAGTACTTAAAACAGGCATAGAGTGTAGTACTGTGGTGAATGGAACCTCCCATTAAATGGGTAAATTTCAAGAGAAACAGATTTAACATAAACAATGTTTCTTAAATTGTAACTACAAAGTGTTAAATAATATCTACAAAATGCTTTGATATACATCCAGCTGAATTACCTTAGAACATTACAACCAATTCAACATAAAGGGGCATATCAATTTGCCCAAAGTTTTAAATGCAAAAAATTACCTGGACCTCGCAACCAATTTTGCATCACCATGGGTATGCGTGCTCCTGATACCTGCAGTATCCATTTAAAGAAAAATGTAAGCAGGGTTTTCAGCATTAAAAAACTCCTTGGTGTGTGAAAAAGTAAAAAAACTCACCACTCTGGTCTCTGTTGTGCCATGCTGCATCTTCTTCTCACTACTGGGTCTGGCTGCTACTGTCTGCTGCACCAGAGAAGCCAACCAGAGTGAGGTAAGAGACAGCAAACTGGGGTCACACACACTCACACACTGGACAGGGTCACACACATGACAAGGAGATCACACACACATACCGACAGGCATAACAGTGCTCTCACTTACTCACCCAGTCTGCAGACCATGGACGAAGTGCCTTCAGCATGCTGGAGATGCAGATGAGAGAACAAAGCTGCCAGAAGGTGAGCATCGATTGAACTAATTAAGTTAATTCCCAACCATTTCTCCTAAAAGTATAGATTTTAGGAAACATTGGCCATAATCTGGGGCTGCGAGAAAAAAAAATCCTGTCTCACTAAAAGATGAAAAACACAACGCCTAATTGAATAGTAAAATCACGCACCAGCAGGTGAGGAATATTTGTTATTCTTGCACCTACTGTAGTTGAATATGCCCCATAGCATGTTTTACTTGTTTTATATCGCTTACTAACAGAGGGCCTGATTCAGAGCCACGCTTCGTAAAGGGGCCCACTACGTTCACCTCCGACGCCGATGTCTCGCAACAAACATGCGCTCGCTATGGGTGTAATGACGCCCCTGCCGCCCAACATACGTCAGCTCCGCGATTTAGATTAATCGAAGCGAGCTCGCAATGCTTGTGTAGTTATCCTGCCCATGCTACATTCTGAGTGACAGCGATGACGCGTTTGTGGGTGGTAACAGGGGAAGGTGCTTGAAACGGGAGTGGAGATCCAAACACAGGCGTGCCAAACGGTCACAAAACTGGCGTTTTAAGGGTGTGCATAAACGCTGCTTTGTTAATTATGCACACCCTTAAAACGCCAGTTTTGACCGTTTGGCACGCCTGTGTTTGGATCTCCACTCCCCGTTTTCAAGCACCTTCCCCTGTTACCACCCACAAACGCCTCATCCTGTCACTCAAATTAGCAGGCACTCACTATTTGGCGAGCGCTCGATTTCTGATCGCACTGACTGGTTGGCGCGTGCGCATTACGACCCATATGCATGCGCAGTTGTGCGAACATCGCTTGGAGTGAACGAGTGGCCCCTTACGAGCGGCTCTGAATCAGGCCCAGAGTTTAAACTATCTTTTATCATGCATACACATCTCACTAAGGGCCCGATTCAGCTTGGATCACAGTTGCTAACTTGTGCGCAATTCTGTAGGCAGGTCTTAGATGAATATATACAAATGTGTTCGCAATGCCATCGCACGGCTAACATATACATGCCCTCTGCCTAGGCTCACATTCATAACATAGCCCAAACCAGGCCAAATATCGGACACATCGAAGGACATCAAACCCCCACACCCAGGATTGTGGCAGGTCAGACCTTACTCACAAATTGCTAACTTTTGATAATGTGCACAATAGCAACTGCGATCAACAAAATTGATCCTCAAAGAAAATATTGTTGAGACACTTAATAACTTTCCCAAAAGCTCTCAAGCAGTCCTTAGGGAGGCTCACAGGTCAACCATACTTAACACCTTTATGAGTTTGGCCATACCACAAAAAGAACTGAAAAAAATATTTAACTGATCAGGAAAAGAAAATGGTCACTCAGATAGCTGAACACTAACATTATCCATATGCAATACATGCCTTGTATTTCTTGTTCCCAAATTTCAGCTCAGCCAACTATTATCTAATTAAGAGTCCAGAACATTCCAATGTGTAATCTCTCACAGGCAAGGAGTTCTCTACCTTTTGTTTAATTTCTGTCCACTGTCTACCACATACAGTATGTTCCTTGTTATGTATTTTACTGAATTATTTGGGGTGGGGGGTGTATGCATTTTGTGTATTCATGCACAGAAAAACCCCAAGCCTTATGCACTACAAAATTGGTACTCACAGTTAGAAAAATCCTCTTCCACCATCCCTCTCTGCCCTAAAATTACAAGTTTGGCATAATGATGTAAAACAATACCTATAATCTCGACGATAGGGGCCATATGTTCACCCAGGTGTGGGCTCTATGGCTCTCCTATCATTATCCTTAACCCTTTCACTTGCTTCCTCCGGTAAAACCATCCGTGACTGAGAGGGCCATCCTTCTCACATCATTCTTTCTTGATATATCTCCTTCAATAGATACTCTTCTTCATCTCTATGCAGGTATTGCCTGCCCAACATATGATGCCCCTCGTGATGCACTGTTTTTAAGAAGTCCTGTTCCCCCTTACACCTCTTCCCTCCCCCTTGCCTACCCCCCTCTTATACACCAACATTTTTTAGTTTCATTTACATTTCTAGTTTTCTATTGTATCCTTTTTATTTTAAAATGTAGCTCATTGCTGTTGCTTTCTACATTTATATGTTCTCCCTCCCCCCCTTATAAGCTCTTTAAATAATTAATTTCATTAAAAATAAACAAGCCTACCCTTTGCTATCATTGTAACTGTAATCATGTATTTGAAATTATGTTTAATTTTATTCATGTTCCTGGTCATGTTTATTGTATTTATGTATATCCTATCAGTTCAAATGATTTTCAGGGACAATAAAGTACTGTATGTGGCCTCCTAAAAATAAATGATGATGATGATGATGATGATGATGAGAGAAAACTGCTCACCCAAAAACTTAAAGGTAGGTGAAACTGAAACATAATCATATCTATGCAAAATAATTCAGAACATTAATTGTTTGACTAGGAACATATAGCCAAACGCTTTAAGATTACTATGCTTCTCTATATGATTTGAACCCAGGAAAAATAAATATTGCTACTCTATATATTAATTATTAAGCAACATGCTGTACTGGGCAATGAGGTGGATACTTACTGTGACATTTGAACAATGCCACTTGCTTAAGATCAGCTTATTTACACTAAAAGGGCTAAATTCAATATTTGAAAACATGTGGCAATTTACACCTTTATTTATCTGGTCATAAACAACCCCAAATACTTTTTCTTTTCAATAAAGTTTTATTGATGTTTTTACATAATAAAATGTAATGGTGGGAAGGGAACAGCAAAAAGAATGGGGGGATTCATACAAATACAAATACATAGTTGCAGTGGAAATCTTTGGAGCAGTACAAATGAATTATAGAAAGGAAAAGTAGTACTGATGAGCCACTACTGTACATCAATCAGAATATTAAATATTCTGGCTGGGGAAGTTAGTAAAGGGAGGTGTGGGGAGGTTATTTAGGGGAGGAAGAGAGGAGGAGAAAAAGAGGAGGTATTATAAAGAAGAACCTCAGGGACAGGGTACAGGCTAGTAATAAGGAAAAAGAAGTGTCCTGAATCTAAAGGTGCAACCACATAATATCCTAAAATAGGGGAGTGTGATAATGGAGGAAAGAGGTGATATGGTCTAATTTATAGACCACCCAGACAATTTTAATTTTAGGCTGAAAGTGTAGGTGCATCTTCAATTGGAAGGCAACAGATATCTGGTGGCTGTGACAATATTGGTAATGATTTTTTAGTGGTGCAGGGACAAGCCAAGGAAGGAGTTGGAAGGTTAGTTTGAGGGAAGGGAGATCTTGGTGACTGTGAGAACTAGGAGTTGCAAGGACATCTTCATTCAATTTAAATAATCACAGAGGTTGCAGGTCTGTAGATATTGACAGAATGCCTGAGGAGTTGATTAAAGCATTCTTGAGGCAATGAGCTTCTGGCCATAATATCAGGGAGGAACTTTATGTGTGAGTATGTACAGCTACCATAGAGAAGGTTTTCAGGGCAGTCTGTAGGGAAGGCTGGGAATCATTTTGTCAAGGTTTATAACAAGCTTATAAAGGCAAACACAATTGTTCCAAATGGAAAATATAAAATGAAGAGTAGGTGGCAGGCTTACTAAAGGTGGTATGTTATTAGGGTATGTCCTATTGATTCTTATAAGTTGCTATTCAGCACTGCAAGTCACTTAAGAAAGAATTGCTTTCCAGTCCAATTGTGTGGTTCCAAAGCACAAAAAGTTATTTATGTAAAAGGGGTAACACGATGTAAGAGTTAACAATTAGAGTAAAAAGCAATGAAACTAGTAACAGCTCGATACATACGCGTGCGCATTGGTCCCAGTATACAGTCATCAATCCAGACGTCTGCGGTCGCAAGAAGATGTGTGTACACTGGGTCAGAACACAGCTTATATACTTTACAGGTTTCAGAGTTAACAAAGGGACAAATTGACAGGTTCTCATTGGTTCTTGCTTCTGGTCAATCTGGTCATTGGTCAGTTCATACGGTGTCATCAGTTATGGCTGAATTCTCCAATGGTCACATTGTGTAGCTTCCCGCTGAACAACTAGTTAAAACTGGCTGCAGCACTGCATGCTAGTAATAACATTCTAAACAATAACTCCCTATCATCCATAACTAGCAGACGCATGATGCAACTTCTTTGCCGATAGAAATGGATGTCTGCAAATAAACAGAGATTTAGTATGATACCAAACATGACATGTCCACTATATTCTGAACCTTAGATTTCATTTAAGTACATCTTACATCATAATTATTAGCTAACAAATACCTTTAATAACTCTGGTTATTAACTATAATGTGTGGGAACCATTTTATATGTTTGCGTTCACGTATTGAAATAGCAAATGTGCGTCTATGTGAATGTACGTGAATATAAACAGATGAGCGTCCATGTACAAGTTTGTGAATACGCATATGAGCATCTGTGTGTATAAATGTATATATATGTGTGCATCAGCGTATGAGTGTTGTGAATGCGCATTTTAGCATATCAGATTGCACCGATGCAAAGTAGCGTCCTAGTAACAGGTCATCAGACCATAGACGACTATATCATCAGATAATAATTGTACAGCAATCATATCCAATTATTTTACTTTAACAGTCCAGATTAGTGAATATAGTGAGAACATTCTCTAGAGGGAAGCCTCCACCTCCACCCAAATTCTTATGTGAGTAGTGCATACTGTATGCCAAAATGTCTTGCATGAGGTAATAAAAAATATTTTTGTAGACAAGGCAGACCCAGACCACAGTATCTGGAGTAGTACTATAATATAGTTTGCTGGACCATAGGCTGTGTACTGGACCAGATAATGTAGGATATTCAGGAAAGTAAGTATTTGATGGCAAAAGAAGGACTTTGTACTTGTAGACATTTGTAATAAATAAAGTAGACTTGGCAGTAGGTTGCAAATCTACCTTTTCAGAGACTTGAATAGTGGAGGGAAATTGGATAAATACAACTTGTCATAATGTTTGGTTAGATAGATACACAGATATTTGATTTTTCAAGGTTGTCATTTTAGATTAATGTTGTCTGTCAAGATCAGTTTGACAACTAAAGGCATATTTTTCACTTGGGCCTCAATCTTGGCAGGGTAAATTTTAAAAAGTGAGTGATGGCTATAAAGGCATATCTCATTCCAGACAGCAGGGTCGTGTGGTTCAGTTAATGTCAGAAGAATGTAGAGTAGCATTAAAGATCATGAGAAAAAAATAACAAAAACAAGGGGATAATAATATTCCCAATCCCAGTACTAGAGTGAAGAAAAATAAATATAAATTTGTTTCAATTAATAATACTTGCTGCAAGTCATTACAGATTAAATGCCATTTAGTCTCGAAAAAGAAACTTATAGGAAGCTAGAGTGACTGTGCTGGTTTAATTGAAATCCAATAAATTACTAAAATACCTGTTGTCAAAAACACACAAATGGCTTCTCTTAAATAAGAAAAAACACATTTAATATACCATTGGCACAATACTATACACATACATAAAACAAAGACATCTTCTGTATTATAAAACTGCTGCTCTCATCATTTCATTGATTGGACCACAAGAAAAACATGAAAGAAAGAAATATGCCTGTGTACTTTTTACTTAATAGTCTTAGGTTTTAAAATGTACTAGATCTGCAGAATGAATAGTTAGGCAGTTCCAATGTTGAAATTTCAGCATACAATAGGCATCACAAAGTTTCATTATATCAAAAGTTGCCACTTTATACTTAAATCTCGAGCTTGGAGTATCCATATATAATAGATGTGACTCAACTGCTAAGCCCTATGTCTAGGGATCTAGGGACTTGTAGCTATATGAGGCAGTATCAGACAAGTACACAATCTAATGATCCATGTGCGGCAGCACTGGAATACTGGGTTGTTCTATGGGGCAGCACCGGCAGCTGGTCCTGGAATGTCCACTATGCTGGGGAAATCACATAGTGGTTGATCAGCTGGGCTAATCATCGTGGGTGAAGGCAGACAAATCCTGAAGTCAAAGTACTTCCTCACTCATAAAGGAATGATGTGTCAATTAGACTGATGTAATATCCTTGTGGTGTAGATAGTGACAATTTCTACAGGACATCCACATAAGGAGATGGGTACAGCAGAGTGAAGGGTATCAGTGCATTTCGTACTGCTTCTGAGAACTTTCTCAGAGACTTGAATAGTTGAGGGAAATTGGATAAATACAAGTTCTCATAATGTTTTGTTGGTTAGATAGATACACAAATACTTGATTTTTTGAGGTTGTCATTTCAGATTAATGTTATCTGTCAAGAGCTGTTTGACAACTAAAGGCATGTTTTGCACTTGTTCCTAAATCTTGCCAGGGTAATTTCAAAAAGCGAGTGATGGCTATAAAGGTATATCTCATTCCAGACAGCAGGATTGTGTGGTTCAGTTAATGTCAGAAGGATGCAGCATAAAAGATCATAATAAAAGGTTGAAGGCCTTTCCAGAATCAAGGGCTGCCTTTAGAGTGGGTCTGGCCATCTTATTGGTCATGTGTATTAAATTAATAGCTTTATTGTTATTTTCTTCTGCTTGGTGACCTGGATGAAGCTAATTTGGTCCAGGTAAACCAATTTGCTTACTGTCAAGGTTAACTTGTTGGCCATGAGTTTAGCAAATAGCTTAAGAACTATATTAAGAAGTAAGATTGGCCTGTAGTTAGTGCACTGGTTGGGACCACATTAATTCAATAAGTTAGAATAGAAATGTATCTATCAGTATTGTGATGGGGAAGAATTTGTCAAACATATACACTGTCCTACTGTACATTTAGTTCATAGACAGATGCTGTAGTGATAGGATCAAAAGAGAGGGATTCAGTGAGGATTATGTAGCACCCCTGCACAGGAGGAGTCTAGTCTTTAGTGATGGGGACTGTGATGAAAAAGCATTGCTCTACCTCTGTTTTTTGGTCAAATGCAGTGCAGTATACATGGGTACCAAACCCCTGTATGTGGGTAAAGTGTGTCTCTTACAGTAAAATAATGTGGGCCTTTTGGCATTTAAAATATTGCTTGGTCATTGACTGCTGAATTGACTATTTTCTTCCGGGACAGAAGTGAGGTGTCATAGGAAGTTTAAGATAAAAAAGTTAAAGAAGAATCTGTGAGAGGAAAAGGTCATTTGAGTTTGTAAAGAGAGGTATGAGCAGCATTAAGGAAATGGGCATGTTAGTAAGGGGGAGGGACATGTGGAAAAAAGAGGGAAAGACATAGATCTGACTGGCAGAGGCCACATCCAAAGAGAAGAAGGTGGCACATCTTGTGTGCCTATACATCAGCAGGGGTGCAGATAGATTATTTGGGAACATGAATAGAAAAGAGAAAGGAAGACAAGTGATATCCTGGCATAATTCCATTCAACCAGTAAAACTTACAGAAGGTGGACTGCAGGGCCAATTACTTCTTACTTTACTTTACACTGACTATCAAGTTCTAAAGACAGACAGTTTGAGCATGAGTTTATAGAAAACTATGTAATGTGTCTTTATTATTTAGGGATAGCTATTTGTAAATAGTTATGATATGCTTTACTATGTTTTTAATGGGCTGTCAACCTACAAACATCTCCTGATCCAAAAACTGTCACCAATTGTAATCTAGTGCGGAGTTTTCCATTGGAGCTCAACCTGATCACTGATCCAGATAAAAAGGGATTTCAAAGAGTTCACTATTCCATTATGGTAAATGTACACATGAGAGTGTTTGTTATTTGACAAGCACATATATCTAGTACCATGACCTAGAGTTGAAGCTATTGCTAGAAAATAAAAAAATATATTTTAATGCATTTAGCACAATAAAATACATACTTTTTTCAAATTCCTTTTGTCATAAATCAACAATTCTACATCTTGCTATCTGGTAGGAAAGACTTAATTGCTATGTATAGGTGCCACAGACATTTAAAAAACATCTATCTATCTACTATCTACAGTATCTAAAAACATGATAATAACATATATTCCAATATAAACTTCTTCTAAGGACTACCAGCAGATTGAAATGCTAATTTCACTTAAGAAAATAAATTTCAAAATGAACTTCGCCCTTACCTGGATGTCAAGGTTCCCTCTTTCCCTCTTCTCTCTACACCATTGGGTCCTGATTAAGACAGAAATTCACAAAAGGAGGATCTGATTTGCATAATAGTCTACAGCAGAGCATAACACCTTGTAGATCTTGTGCTGCTTTAGAGTGCAAACATAATTATGTTTCAAAGTCAAGACTGTATATTTAAAATTATATACATATTTACACAGTATTACATTCAGACAAAACTGATCTAGTTATGAGAATGGACATAGCGGCTGATTCAGAGATGAGAGCAAAGCATTAAAAAGAGCAAATTTGCACCTCGGCAAATCAGGTTGCAATGCAAAGGGTGCATATACTGTACATTTATTATTTTTGCAGGCAGGGTAAATACAGGCTGCTTTTGCATATAACCCACAAATGCTGGACAAATATATGTTTAAGAGATGTGCACCAACCCAGGTATTTTTGGTTTTGGCAAAACTACCCTCAAATGTTATGATTTTGGAAAAACCACCTTGAAGTGTTTTGGTTTTGTTTCAGTTTTATTTTTAGATTTCTTTACAAACTCGATAAAAACAACTAAAATCATGTAACTTTGAACTGTTTTTTGTTAATTTAGTATTATCAACATCAATAACATTTCCAGTATTTTCGGGTCAATTTTGACCAATTTTGGCACTGAGGAAGACATTCCAAAAGGTTCTAGCTGCATTATTGCTGCGTTATTCCTTTTTGAGGATTGTATTTTGACCCTCCATTTCTGTTGGGAGCCTGACTGGTAAGCATATTAATTAGCCACTTTTCAACATATTTCCTGAATGGGACTCTCTATATTGTGATTTTGTCAAGTAGCTTGTAGAATGTTAGTGCTATATCTCCCTGACAACTGTGCTGCAAGAATACTCCCTGAGGTGATTTTCACATGTATTGTTTAAAGCGCACTTGACAAGGTTATGTACTCCTTATGCTCATGGGTCATAAAATCAGGTACTTAATTTTCATATAAATGATACTGATACCATTTTATTGAATTAATTCTCTCAAGCAAGGTATCTGTGGAACTGCAAGCTAGAAGACCTCATGCAAAATACCTTTTTGATAATGAAATACACAGATGAGGTATTATGGACAACCAGCAACGTATTCATTATTGGTCACAAGTCTCAAGTAAATTTACATGCAATGTAACTTCACATCTGTCACATGACCTTTGAGAGAAATAGTAAAGATTTTTTAAAGCTTTATAACAAAAATTGGCATTTCAAATACTGTTGCAGCAGCCTGACTGCTGTAGGGAAAATGTTTTCAATAGAGGAGCCATTAACAGAGGACATTACCAGTGCTGCAATTGATTTGCTGTGGTTAATATTGTCATTGGGCTACATTTCCAGTTTTATAAAAGGTCCAAGGAATCAAAGGTTCTTTGATACTCCTTGGATACATGAACCAAGGTCGCACCTATGCGAAAGGGTTTTGGCAGGTAAATTAGCAGCGATAACCATTTGCTTATAGGAGTGTAAAATGGTTATAATAAGGAAGGTGACTCATTCTCAGTGGGGAATATTTTTAGAAAAGTTGGTGCACTACAAACCAAAAAAAGGAGTTACAACTTATAAGAACTACTTAGGTGGTTATTTTAATTTTCAAAATCTTGCTAGCTTTTTTGTTTGGTTGTTCAAATCAGTTTGTTAATCAGTACAAAAATTTCCTATATATCATTATAAAAAAACAAAGAGCCTGATTTAGTGGTGCACATAATTCAAACTTAATGCAGAGATGATCAAAGTAGGTTGTTCAGTGCTTGGTCAGACGCAGGCTACTACACCAGGGGAAGACTGAAACTAGCATTTATATATTATCTCAGCCATGACTCTGGCAACAGATGCAAGAGCGGACGCAACAGGGTCCACCTATGAATCAGGCCCAATGACCCATACTCTATGTAATACCATGAAAGTCACAACTGGCACAATTCTGGTGATTTATCCTGTAGATTTAACGCAGAAATAATTTAAATGGCAAAACACATATGATATAGTGCTTTACAGAAAATATCTAGTCATTCAGATCAGTCCCTGCCTCACTGGAGCTTGCAATCTATATTCCCTACCTTATGGTCAGGGCCACCATCAGGAATCATGGGGCCCAGTACAAGTAGATCATACAGGCCCCCCTCCCTTCCAAAGCCTGCAGGGTGCAAAGGTGTAGTGTAGAGTGCTGAGTGAGAATTGTACTTACCTGCCATCCTTAGATTCAATTATGTGGTGTTGAACTTGGTTGCGCTTCCCTTCATTCATGCGTCTTCTGATCGCCAGCCAATGGCCATGGTTCTATGTAGTATATTCAAAAGATTAGGATGGAAAGACAAAGAGTGGAGAAGTGGAAGATGAGGGGGTAAAAAGGTGTGACATAAGAGGAAAGTGAATGGTGAAGGCAGATAGGAGAAGAAAGTAGGAGAACAGATGGGATGGGGAGAAAGATGGGATAATGAAGACCTGAACAACCTGCTACTTTCCAGCTGTTGTGAAACTACAAGTCCCAGCATGCTTTATCAGCTGATCAGTGGGAGGTTATGCTGGGACTTGTAGGGGCTTACAAGCAATGACAACAAAATGCCAGATTAAGTTTTAACATCTGACTTGCAAGAAGACTCAACCCACGACTCAGTTCTACTCAGTACCCCAAAAATGATCCGAGTTGGGACTTGATTTGACTCGGGAACCCCAAAGTTTGGGTGTGATCAGTTTTCAGCAAAACTGAGCAGCTCATCTCTAATATTTTTTACACTATGATTTGTATTTGAGTAAGGACCCTCCCAATTGTAAATCTCTTTGCACAATTTAAATCTGCTCACCTGCAGTGCAACATGGTATTGCCAAAATATAGTATAGTTACTTCTTTTGGTTTGCTCCCAACTCTGAATCAGCTGCATTATTGAATGTTTAGCTCTTTGAGACCTGCCACGACCACCACCCCACCACTATAAACCAAACAACCTATCCACACACAATCAAAATAGACACAGTCCAACCAACAGAACAAAGTCACATTAATAGTGCAAGTCAATTCTAAAGAACATTTCTTAATTAACCTTTACATACATATGTCAAAATTTGTACAGCACAGCATAGTGATTTATATTTTAGGAATGATAAAGCAATGTAGTAAACATGCAAAACAACTACAATACATAAAAAACAGAATAGCTTAAAGTTTGTAAAATACCAGAGTTTGACAATCCTTTTAATACTTTAAACATAATTAGAAGTGTCCAATATATTCAAGGAAAATAAAAAGTGAAATTCAGTAGTCAATGAGGCATAGTTCAAACAAATTACACAAGAAGGATTCATTATTCCTCACAGTTTGTTCAGCAACAACATTCCCAAGGGTTATAAATGTATGCATAAATTGATTTACATAGCACTAACATTCTACAAGCTACTTGACAAAATCACAATATAGAGAGTCCCATTCAGGAAATATGTTGAAAAGTGGCTAATTAATATGCTTACCAGTCAGGCTCCCAACAGAAATGGAGGGTCAAAATACAATCCTCAAAAAGGAATAACGCAGCAATAATGCAGCTAGAACCTTTTGGAATGTCTTACTATTATTTAACTCTTCTGTGCATTGGGTACTGCAATTTGAAATATAGTTAATTAATATTATTACTGTACAAGTTGAGCTTGTAAAAATGGTGATGGACCAAAGTAACCTTAACAAGAAAAAACAAGTAACTAGAACTTTTTGTAATGTCATTCCATTACCTAAGTTTAAATAGGTTTTATATTTCTGAGCTAAAGCTATTGATTATAATCAATAATTATGGGTTAATAAAATCATGGACTATGCATGCAACTTGGGTATTTAAATGGCATTGTAGCACTTGATATTTCATGTTTTGCACAGTGTCTTGCACTGTTGATGTTTCAACCTGAAAGCTTAATGTGTACTTTAGTAAATGGAGGGGAGACCATCAAATAAACATAAGCACTTTAGAACTGTAATCCACATATCTAGAAACAAAGTTTTCAATACTTGGTTGTCAAATGGGGCATTAAAGCACCTCAATCTGTCTGGGAGCACCTTCCATGGATTTCTAATATTGACTGATTGTGAGGACCATTCCACGGTCTACCTGCTTGACTTCTACTGTACAAGTCACATAGACTGCAGACTCTTCACATTCACAAAGAGTCTGCTATTTGGGCAATAGTATGTAATGCAAATGCCACAAGGTGACTCCTACTAAAACCTATTATTATTTGGTCACTGCTTTATAAATTCATATATACTTGTAATTTGCCCAAGTGAATAGACGGAGCACAAACTGGTCATAACATCATATGTATAACATAAAAACAGATGCTGTTGGAGATGCTGGACAGGTGGAATGTCTAACCATGCCAAGAACTCAAGAAAGCATATTCTGATGGAGCTTTTGGATGACATACTGTAGCATTTCCAGCCAGGGTAATTTGTGCAGTAGTCAATGTCAGTAGTCAACAGCAAAGAAGCATTAGTCTAAAAATAAGTTTGTTTACAGTCAAGTAAATCAATGCAATATGAAACCATTTTAGACTCAATCTACAGCTCCCTCTATTCAGTCTGGACTTTGCACCAATGTATCATTATCTCCTGCAGACTGACACCAGTACTAGAGGCACTTTGCTGTGGTCACATATACTGCCTGTGTCTGATTACTGCAGTTTTGAGTACAATATCATCAAGAGACTATCCAGTATTCTCCTAAAATATTGCATTATATTCATTCACAAACACCCATACATATTCTTCTAGTAGTGGTCTTGATGTGTAGGAGCTTAATTAAGGCCTCCAGCTTCCAACACTCTCCCACATATAAAACTAACTCCAGCTTGGTTTGTCTTTAAAATCATTGCCGCTTTAAAAATACGGGAAGACTCGCAGGAGTTGCCACAGCGGCTGCATGTCTCACCCTATCACATAAGCCCCCAAGGGGTCCCGATCCATATTTACAAAACCCCAATGAGGTGACACCATATGATTTTTTAAATAGATTATTTCAAAATGTGTCTTTTGCTGAAAAAGATTGCAGAAGATTGCAAATAGTAGTCCTGTTACACTGTCTCCAAATTTGAACAAACTCAAGCCAAATTGGTTCTGCATTTAAGTGTATCTTATCCAAAAAGACAGCAAAAGCATTCAGCCATTCAAATTTAATGAGATTCCATTGTGTGAGGTGACTTTTTGTGGAAACTTTCCATGAGAATCTAAATTTCATAAGACTGCTTCATAATTTATTTTTAACAATTGATTTATAAGGTGCAGTGGGAGGAAATTAATTTCAGAGCCATGTGTGTTGTTTGCTAATTTTCTACACACTGCATAGAGCTGCCCAGGAAATTTAGTGAAAGATTAGCTACCATATTCTACAATCATTTGTGCAGCCAGACTTAGCCACAACTCTTTCATATATATACTAGGGGGAGATGTACTAAGCTCTGGAATGTGATAAATTGGAAAGTGAAAATCTACCAGCCACTCAGGTCCTAACTGTCTTAAAGGCTGTTTTTGAAAAAATGAGTCAGAAGCTAATTGGTTGGTAGTTTATCACTCTCCAATGTATCACTTTCCAGAGCCTAGTACATCTGCCCCTTAAGTTATTTTTTTTTGCACATACTGTAGAATTATATCCTGTCTTGATAATTTGAAATGCATATTTATATCCCTCATTCAACCATTTAATTGCATAAACTGAGTAATGCCATGATCTTTATAGACCAATACTTTTCTGATTTGGATTTTTTAACAGTTGAATTATATGTTGTTTACTGAAAAATGCTCATTTCTTTTATCCAGTTCATAAAGTGTATGTTTGCTATAATCATAAAGTATACCTAGGAAGTTTGTGTTTTGAATTTAATTGTATAGTATATTTTAAAGTATTAGATGCTTAACATTGTCACTTAATATTCCTACTAAGTGTAAAGTGCCAACTACTAGCGTACTTGATTAAGAGGTTTCACTATTAAAATATATACCTATATCTTTGATGAGAGCACAGCATCATTAATTTTCCTACACCATCTGTTGATTACATCATCTGTAATATACACATTGACTTGTTAAGCACTAAGAAAGAATATCTCCCTGACAACTGTGCTGCAAGAATACTCCCTGAGGTGATTTTCACATGTATTGTTTAAAGCGCACTTGACAAGGTTATGTACTCCTTATGCTCATGGGTCATAAAATCAGGTACTTAATTTTCATATAAATGATACTGATACCATTTTATTGAATTAATTCTCTCAAGCAAGGTATCTGTGGAACTGCAAGCTAGAAGACCTCATGCAAAATACCTTTTTGATAATGAAATACACAGATGAGGTATTATGGACAACCAGCAACGTATTCATTATTGGTTACAAGTCTCAAGTAAATTTACATGCAATGTAACTTCACATCTGTCACATGACCTTTGAGAGAAATAGTAAAGATTTTTTAAAGCTTTATAACAAAAATTGGCATTTCAAATACTGTTGCAGCAGCCTGACTGCTGTAGGGAAAATGTTTTCAATAGAGGAGCCATTAACAGAGGACATTACCAGTGCTGCAATTGATTTGCTGTGGTTAATATTGTCATTGGGCTACATTTCCAGTTTTATAAAAGGTCCAAGGAATCAAAGGTTCTTTGATACTCCTTGGATACATGAACCAAGGTCGCACCTATGCGAAAGGGTTTTGGCAGGTAAATTAGCAGCGATAACCATTTGCTTATAGGAGTGTAAAATGATTATAATAAGGAAGGTGACTCATTCTCAGTGGGGAATATTTTTAGAAAAGTTGGTGCACTACAAACCAAAAAAAGGAGTTACAACTTATAAGAACTACTTAGGCGGTTATTTTAATTTTCAAAATCTTGCTAGCTTTTTTGTTTGGTTGTTCAAATCAGTTTGTTAATCAGTACAAAAATTTCCTATATATCATTATAAAAAAACAAAGAGCCTGATTTAGTGGTGTACATAATTCAAACTTAATGCAGAGATGATCAAAGTAGGTTGTTCAGTGCTTGGTCAGACGCAGGCTACTACACCAGGGGAAGACTGAAACTAGCATTTATATATTATCTCAGCCATGACTCTGGCAACAGATGCAAGAGCGGACGCAACAGGGTCCACCTATGAATCAGGCCCAATGACCCATACTCTATGTAATACCATGAAAGTCACAACTGGCACAATTCTGGTGATTTATCCTGTAGATTTAATGCAGAAATAATTTAAATGGCAAAACACATATGATATAGTGCTTTACAGAAAATATCTAGTCATTCAGATCAGTCCCTGCCTCACTGGAGCTTGCAATCTATATTCCCTACCTTATGGTCAGGGCCACCATCAGGAATCATGGGGCCCAGTACAAGTAGATCATACAGGCCCCCCTCCCTTCCAAAGCCTGCAGGGTGCAAAGGTGTAGTGTAGAGTGCTGAGTGAGAATTGTACTTACCTGCCATCCTTAGATTCAATTATGTGGTGTTGAACTTGGTTGCGCTTCCCTTCATTCATGCGTCTTCTGATCGCCAGCCAATGGCCATGGTTCTATGTAGTATATTCAAAAGATTAGGATGGAAAGACAAAGAGTGGAGAAGTGGAAGATGAGGGGGTAAAAAGGTGTGACATAAGAGGAAAGTGAATGGTGAAGGCAGATAGGAGAAGAAAGTAGGAGAACAGATGGGATGGGGAGAAAGATGGGATAATGAAGACCTGAACAACCTGCTACTTTCCAGCTGTTGTGAAACTACAAGTCCCAGCATGCTTTATCAGCTGATCAGTGGGAGGTTATGCTGGGACTTGTAGTTTCACAACAGCTGGAGAGCCACAAATTGGCCAGGCCTAGAATGTGACACAGAGGAGGAAAGCAAGTGACTGGGGTCAGTGGCACATAAGTGGAGTGGATGAGGGAGAGAGGCACCCATAGGGAGGGCAGAAGGCACATAGGCACACATGGGTAGTGTAGTGCCAGGCAGAGACACATAGGGGTCAAAGGGGGCAGAGGCACACATGGGGAGTGTAGTGCCAGGCAGAGACACATAGGGGTAAAAGGGGGCAGAGGCATATATGGGGAGTGTAGTGCCAGGCAGAGACACATAGGGGTATAAGGGGACAAAGGCACACATAGGAAGTGTGAAAGGGGCAATGGCACTCATGGGATATGGAATGGGAGGGATAAGCAGAGCATTCATGGGGTGGGGTGGGGAGGGAATGGGAAGAGGGACAGGGACAGACAGACATCAAGGTGGTAGGGAGGGAACATAGAGCTACAAACACAAGAAATGAGAAGGGAGTACTTACCATGGTGTGTCTGCAACATTCTTCTTCCTGGGCTGTGTGTGCCTGACCTCCAGGGAGTCCAGGCTCCAGCGTCAATCACAGGTCTGCTGGGAAATCTAGCATCTAACAGCACTAGTTGGTGTGCTGCTATTGCTGGCTGTGTGAATTAATGAATGACTCATCACACACTGCATAGCTCTGTGATGAGTCATTCATATAACTCCGGCCAGCACTACTTGTGCACCGATTTATCAATTGACTGCAAGCTGCTGGGCCCCCTCAGCTGTTGGGCCCGGGACAGGAGCACTGGCTGTCCCCCTCTGATGGCGGCCCTGCTTATGGTCACACATACTGTGCACACCATACTTGCCAACTTTTGCAGGCAGGTCTATGGGAAATCCATCTTGACAGAAATCCAGGTGGAATGGGGTAATGCTATGTTTTGTATCATCATTACCTCGTCCTTTTGACTTTTTGCCAATGATTCGTGGCATTAACGAGTGGGGTTGCGTTGATGTGGTTCATAGCAAATCACCTCATCACAACCATTGTCCTGCTCACTTTATGGAAGAAGTTGTCAGTATGCGAGAGAGTTGCCCACAATTCTGGGACCCAGATATACTTCTACTAATTCAGGAGTATCCAGAAATTTTAGAACAGTGGGCAACTGTACTACAGATTAGGGTTAATATTTATCCTGGTTGGAAATGAACAACCCTACTGCCCATATGTCACAATAGGCTACAATAGATTATACATGGGATCAGGGGCATATTAAGAGAGGAGGGAGCCCATGTGCATCCCCCATCCAGGGCCCTCTCCTCTTTCCTTGGCGGCCAGCAGCAGACTGACATGGCTGACCAGCAATAGCAGCATCAGCAGACTCTGGGGACTAGTCTGTGCCCAGAGTCTACTGCACATGCGCAGGTCAACATTTACCTGGTGATTTCCTCCCTGCGCATGTGCAAAATACCATTCTGTGCAGGGCTGAGACACTCGACGCGGGACCTCAGTGAGGTAAGTATTAGATAATATGGGTGCAGTTTGTCCAGGGGCCTGTGTGAACTGCACTCCCTGCACCCATTATAGATACGCCCCAGCATGGTATAACAGATATACTGGAGGGTTAACAAAACAGACTTACAGTATAAGCTGACTGGTTCAGGAAGGGTCAGACAGAGAAGAGGGCCTGTGTGCAGGCCCCCTCCTCTCTGGAAGTGCTGTATTACCTGGCTTTGTGTATGTGTCTACTGCTTATGTGTAGGTCTCTGAGACAGGGGCATGTCTATATTGGGTGCAGGGTGTGCAGTGCATACAAACACCTGGATTCAGGGGGGCCTGCACTGCACAACTTGCACCCATATTATCTAATACTTACCTCTCCAAGGTCCCGCGTTAGGTGTCTAGATCCTGCAGAAAACACCAGAAAATGGCTGCTGTGGCCATTTTGCCAGTGTTTTGCACATGCGCAGTGAGGAAATGCGCAGTAGACTCTGGGCAGAGACTACAGTAGTATCCAGAGTCTACTGATGCTGTGGTCGCTGGTCAACCACATCAGACTGCTGCCAGCCGCCGGGGAGAGAGGAGGGTTCCCCTGACAGGGAAGGCACATGGACCCCTCCTTTCATAATACGCCCCTGCTCTGAGAACATGGTATCACTGCCATGTTCATAGTGACTTCTCTACTACGCATGCACAAATCTCTGGGAAAATGGCTGCAGGGCCATTTTCCCTTATAATTTCTGTCTGCAACTCCTTCCGATGAGAGACTCCAGAAAGATAAGTATAATTATATTGGTGTAGGGCAGTGTTGGCTAACCTTGACACTCCAGCTGTTATGGAACTACATAACCCAGCATGCACTGCTACAGTTTTGCTATTAGGGCATGCTAAAACTGTGGCAGGGCATGCTGGGATATATAGTTCCACAACAGTTGGAGTGTCAAGGTTAGCCAACACTGGTGTAGGGTGTGCAGTGTGGGCACTTCACACCCTGCACCCATTATAGATATGCCAATGGCCTTATTCCATTTAGGGTATTACATGTGGCCGAAAAGATTCAAATAGATGCTTGCTCATAAAAAGTCTGTTCAAAGTAAACATACATTTGCAAACCAACGGTATCAAGATATTAAAAAGCACCGAATACTAAACTCTCAAAGCTAAGTGACACTAAGTTCTCCATTAACTACACACTCACTGCACAGGGATAAAATAGTCTTTGCTTGGACACACGTAGGCTATTTGATATTTATCGATGTTCATGAGGCTATCTATCTGTGAACTTGACAAGTTTTTCCTGATTCTACTGTATTCAAGATTAGGCACAGTATGAGTCACTGTTCTGACAGTGGAAAACTGCAAACCATTAGTAATGTCATGAACCTACTTTTCTACAGCAAATTCCAGTTTAAATAATTAGCACATGGATTTGCTGGCCAAGTTGTCAATGCTGGCAGAGGTGCAAATGCTTACACTTTTCAGTGTAAGGAGCCAAGGGGCCTTCCTTGCTAAGTACGAACTAGTCATGAGTTTCATAAATAATCAGTGATGAATGTGCCAACTTTTGAGGTTTAGTTTCGCATGAGATAATTTTTTACAATTAAATATAAGAAAAAGGAACATTTAAGGGGTAATTTCCTCAAACTTATACCCCTTTTACACCAGAGCAAAAACCTGGGTTTTTGCTGGGTCTACCCAGGTCGCAGCTCAGTGTAAAAGGGTCACTGAAAAATAACCTGGGTCAAGTGACCCTGCAATCCAACCCAGGTAGCTACCAGGGTTGGACCCAGGATGGACCCGGGTAATGGTGCAGTGTAAACGGTGCAACCCGGGTTATCTGACCTGGATCATGCCTAAAATGAGCTGATTGGTGGCTGTGGAGCAGTCACCTCCCACTTTTAATGATCTCACAGGTTTAGCAGGGCAGACCTGAGTTCAGTGTGAACAGGGCTGACCTGGGAGTAACCCAGATGAAAGGTGCAGTGTAAATGGGTATGACCTGGGTCTGACCAGGGTTGGAACCATGTCCAAAAACCCAGGTCGGACCTGGGTTTTTGGTGGAAAAGAGGTATTACCTACTTTCTAATGATTCCCTTCATGAGGGGAGGTCCAGGAAAGATGTATGCTGTCATAACAGCCCTGCCATCTGCAGCATAAGGCTGCCGTTTGCAGAGTGCATGCAAATATAAATTTCCTGTCTTACCATGTGGTTGCATAAAATTTTCAATCACCTGCCATAAGTACAGAGAAGCTGCCTGTATGGACAGCAGCTGGTCACATGGACTGTCAGGTCACATGGTCACCGGCTATGAGCTATGGGCCTGATTCAGACCCGCTTGCAAGCGCTATGCGCTCGCGAGCAGGTCGATGTTTGGCAACTTCGCATGCGCACGCCGGAGCCAGCTCCGTCGTGCGCATGCACGAGACCTGGCTAGCTCTGGCTAGCTCTAATAAAGCTGAAAGCTCACTGGGGCTTGTGGGAATGATCCTACCACAAGGGTCTCGTCACAAACCTCAATGGTCGAGACCATCGTGACCAGTGGCGTTACTACCATGGGTGCAAGGGGTGCGGCTGCTATGGGGCCCGGGCAGCCTCCAGGGCCTGCCGCACCCCTGCACCCAGTAGTCACGCGCGGATTGGTCACCACTCACCTGCGAGTCCAAGGCACCCAGTCAGCCGGCCAGGGAATGAATAAGAGTAGCACTGGCACATGGGATTTGTAGTTTATCTTCTATAGCTCAGACTCTGAGCAGTAAAAAATTAACTACAAATCCCAGGAGGCTATGTGTAAGGGTCGGGCTAGGCAGCATCGGACCGTGGCCGCCGCACCATCATGCCGATCAGCATCTGTCATATGCTGTGCTCCGTGAAGGCAGTCGGGCGGGGGTGATCATAGTGACTGAACTGTCCGGCTGCCGCTGATTATCGGGGGCTGGTTGCTTCTGCTGATTGGAAGATATCCTGGTCCCTGGAACCTGAGCTTCCATGCAGTGCCTCTGACTAAAGGTATGCCCCGCTCCCTCTATGAGTGCACTGTGACACACATACACCCATACATGCACACACACACATTCTTTGTGAGAAAAGAGTGCACTCACCAGGGACAATAGTAAATATTGTATTTTTCAAAATTCACAGCATAGTAGTTTGGGGAAGAGGGGGGGCCCTTTCAAGATTTTGCTATGGGGCCCACAACTTTCTAGTTATGCCTCTGATCGCGACCATCACCTGGCCACTCACAATAGCTGTCGGTGGTCACCCACAGCTAAGCGAGTGTCCAGGAGGCCGCACAAAAAAAAAAAAACCTCCCTGATTCAGAGTGAGTGCTCCTTCAGAGCGTCCGGCTCTGAATCAGGCCCATTTTGCACACCGTATTCCCTGATGCAGATATTTATTCAACGCTGAATGATGGAGGATGCAGTTTCAGTCAATATGACTGACACACTTTGATTAAAAGATTGATGATCTTCCTAATGAGATGCCCACTGGCTATGGTGCTTATCCATTTTGGTGCATCTTTAGACACACCATTGCTGCAGCATCGGTCGCACCATCAGAGCTTGCATCAGCCCTATGGCAGGTGCAATTTCTCCATTTGAACATGGTGTCATATGTCTGTGCTATTGTGTCTTTAGATCCAGTTGCTGTCAGCAGCATGCCCGCAACATGCCGGCAACTGCCTAACCAACCCCTGTTACCTCACAGAAACACCCATTGAAATGCAGGGCTATTGCATCCAAATTCTCTCCGCATCTCACAGTGGTAACTATATGGATGTGTGCGGAGTAAGACTCGAAGGCATGAGCAGACATAAAACATTGGCTGCTTGTGTGCGACATGTACACTGCATGTACCTCTGAATCAGACCCAATGTATTTCTCTCATACACAGTAAGTGTTAAAATGGACAAAAAATACCCTGGTAAAAGGCTATATACGTGTCCCTTACTTCTGTCTCACCTGAGGAAAGGATGTTTAAGAGAGAATAAGAACTAATTTAGCCAGAATGCCTGATGGCCAGTTTACCTCAGATTCTGAGTAAAGCTTTGATCTACATGTTTCCATATACACCTCTCAAATCACTCCAAATAGCCCCCTATATCGCACAATGATAAATATGACTTAGGCCATGCCATGCATGTTTTTGTTCAATAATTTACTCAACCTGTGTCTTTTTTTATACTGATAATAGGATAAAAGCACTAGGTACGTATACCCTGTACACAACCAATGCATTTGTGTATTTCAGCAGTGTGAAACAGATGAGAAAAAAGGAGAGACCAGGGACCAATATGATTGAGCCACGTCATGCATCAAGCCACCAAATATAATCCAAATGTACACTACCATGATTGTAGAAGAGTATAAATTCTAAGATCTTAGGGCCTGATTCGCTATAGCGATTGCTATTGCGATTGCGCAAGCAGTTCAACTGCAAAGATATGCTAATGATTGCAATCGCAATACCATACGCAGCCTAACACCTTACCTTACACACACTCATAATACTTCGCAAGACTGCGAAACCATTGGTAACATCGGAGCCTCACGCACACTTGCACAAGGTCTGACCTTAGTCAGAAATTGCTAATATCATCGCACACAGGGTCTGATTCAGAGACGGACGCTCTGAAAGAGCGCTCACTCTGAACCAGGGCGTTTTTTTTTGTTTTTGTAGCGGCCTCCATCGGGAATGCCTCCATTTGGCTGGCCACCCCCCCCGGCCTGCCCACCAAATGGGCGAGCTGTCACTCACCATCAACAGCTCGCCTTCTTTGGTGCGAGAACCTGGAGCAACGGAGCACCCGTCGCTAAGCCGGGTCTCGCGAATGCACACGACGGAGCCGGCTCCATCGTGCGCATTCCCAGTGGGCAAACATCGACCCGGTTGCGAGCGCTCAGCGCTTGTGACTGTGTCTGAATCAGGTCCACAGTGCATATGGCATCACAGTGTCTAATTTCTGCACGCCCCTGCAATGGTGTTCAAACGCACTGGCACACCTGCGTCTCGCCGACCACTCCCTCATCACCACCCCCAAACGGTACTTCCTGTCAATCACTCTGCGATGGGTCTGCATAGTCACTGTGATCGCAGTCCCGATTGCAGTGGTTGGCATGCGCACTGCGATGCATGTGCAGAATGCAGCAATCACCCGATTGTGTGGATAATCGCAATAGCGATATTTGCTGAATCAGACCCTTAGTGCTCTGCAATCCTGTTTGTGTGTGGCTGTGATGTGAAAAAAGATGTTACAGTATGTGATGAGAAAAATATGCCAAATTGCAAAAGTTAAAAACTTGCTGCTATCCATCTCAGTAGCTCCTCGTGCCAAATGAACAAAAACACTAGGTGACTGAAGGCCTGATTCAGACCCACCTGCAAGCGCTATGCGCTTGCAAGCAGGTCGATGTTTGGCCACTGCGCATGTGCACGCTGGAGCAGTCTCCGAAGTGCGCATGCGCGAGATCCAGCTAGCGACGGTCACTCCGTCGCTCCGGGTCTCGCACCAAAAGGGGGTGGCTGCCGATTTTGATCGACAGCTCGCACCATTTTGGAGGTGGGCAGGGGGGGTGGCTAGCCAAATGGAGCCGTTCCAGACAGAAAGCCTGCCGTCTGGCGGCGGCCCCACTGACATCACGAGTGATGTCAGTGGTGAGCTTCCATCTCTATTAAGAGCCAGGAGCTCACTGGGGCTTGCGGGAACGAGACCCTACTGCAAGGGTCTCGTCTCAAGCTCCGATGATCGAGACCATTGCGACCATCACCTGGCCGCTTGCAATAGCTGTGGGTGGTTCACCCACAGCTGTGCGTGCGGCCAGGAGGCCGCACCAAAAAAAAATGCCCTGATTCAGAGCGAGCGCTCTTTCAGAGCATCTAGCTCTGAATCAGGCCCTGAGAACACATCTATAATCATTCACTGTTTTCCTCTATATTGTGATACAGTAGTTGTGTAGGAATAGGAGAAATGAGGAAAAAACAAACAAAATAAATATAAACTTATTATTGAAAAATATTTTGTCCACAGCCGACAGAACAGTTCTGCTTGTAGCTTATATAGTACATTACCTTAATACCAGACCAAAAATAAACATGTCATTACTCATTACCTAAGATCAAAACTTTCAAGAGGCACTTGCAGATGTCGACAGACAGTTATTATAGAAATATAGCTGTCAATGAGGCTCTTCATTCTAGCTTAATACAAGATGCCATTAGTGCTGCCAATAGAAAGCCATGTCTATGGATTGGTTTCTCACCACTGTACCACAGCACATGATTTAAGTGACCCAGAGTAGATCCCAGGCACTGGTACCCTTTAAGCACCTTTTCAGTGTGTAGACAGTTCAGGGTCCGATTCAACTCAATCACAGAGGGGTTTTAAGGTTTAATTGGGAATAAACTGTAGTTAATTCCATTAAAAATTAGTAATATCATATCACTGCCAGAAGGGTTTCAAAGCATGCAATAAGTACATGATATCCTAGTAGTGCATTACAATCTATTCAAGATAAATAGATAAAATGTTAGTGGTACAGCATTCAGTATCCTGTGTAAACCAGAAAATGACTTTATTCTAAAGGGACAATTTTGTTTAAAGCAATGGCCGTGATTATCTATAGAGACGGCATACACATTCTCTTAATGGCAGCACTTTTTGGACAAAATGTCACTCATTTTGCAACATGAGTAGTAAGAAGAGCATTGCTGCACTGCCGTAATTATCTGTAATGTGCACAATTGCAGCTCATTGCACATGATTAAACTGCTGGTAGAAGTCCTGACTATGACTATTCGAAAATTATAACTCTTTCCCCAGCTTTTCAAAACTGCCCCATGCTATAGAGAAAGTTGCAGCATTTTTTATGAACTCTGCTTCAGGCTCAGTATACTTGGACAAACTTTACTCACTTAGCTCAAATTGATTGAGACATATTGGTATGGTTCACCTGTGGCTCTTTTAAACTGTGTCAGCGAGTAATGAATACACCTGTGCACCTGCTGGGTGACCTGGAAAACGTGAACTACTGTATGTGGGGTCCTGAGGACCGAGTTTGAGAACCACTGGTCTACATATTAATTATTCCTCTGTATTTTGTAGTTACAGTTAAGGGAAAATATTTTACTAAAGACAATTTAGCAACCAAGAAACATGAATGAACTATCAGACTCTTTGGGGCTGATTCAGAGATAGATGCTTTAAAGCTCTAGATATCAATTGCATTAATGTACAATAGTATTTCCACATAGAAAATATTATACTAAAAAAAGAGAAAAAACAGTAAAAAAATCAATTAAAAGGCAATCAAGTAGTTAGCTGAATGTCCTGTGCAATGGAAAGTTACTCTCAGGAAATAATATTATCATGCATCCAATAGTATTGATGTATGTCCTGAGGATATGTCCAAATGGGTACTCCACTTAGATTATCAAGCCAAGCAATGTGTAAAATGTTTCCATACCATGCTTTGATATATATTGTGCCTGCACAGTGTAGACACTTACTGGTGCAGAGTGTGTATACCAGTGTTCCACCGCCCCTCCGTGGGGATGCGTACTCACAGCTCATCGGCAGGCATGTGTATCTGTATCTGTATACGGTTTCCAGTTGATTTTTATGAATGGTGGATTCCACTCACCGTCTACAAGGCACGGTAAGCCAGCTGGGCTATCTACTATAGCAAAATGAAAATGTGTCCTTCTGTTCTTCTGTCCTTCTGTCATTCTGTCTTTCTATACAAATCCACAGCCAAGATTGTGAAATTTTACATATAAAGGTAATAAAACATGGCACTGTTAATTTTTAAATAATTAAACACCACAATTTTTGCATAGCATTCACCCTCTACAGGTCAGGTACAGAATTACAAAAGGATTTAGCCCACAGTTTACAAGTCAAGATCTCTCATGGTTTTACACCTAAAACACCAAAGAAGAATAAAAGTATTGTCCTGTTTGGTTTTTTGTTAGATGAAGATTTGGACACCATTCTTCTTGGGCCATCTGCAAGGTCAATAATAAAAATATAAAAAATTTATTTTTGTTTAATTTCATAATTTGATTTTATAGCATGCAATTTGCTACATACTTAGGAATTATGGAATTTTATTCTGTAGCATATATTCTAAGTCTCTGAACACCATTTACTATGGCTCTTGCATGGAGTTTACAGTACCTTTTAAATGCTGTATGAATTTATTAGGGACAGATGCACTGAGGACAACGCTGGCACCCCCGCTCTGCCGGCACCGCCAGCACCCTGCATTGAGAACACCATTGCAGTGCCAACACAGTCAGCAAATCTGCACTGAGGACACTGCTGACACCCCCGCACTCCTGACATTGCCGGCACCCTGCAATGAGAACACCCCTGCACTGCCGACACAGTCAGCAAACCTGCACTAAGGAACCACTATTGATATTAAGCCAGGCTTATTATGAGTCTGAATATGGTAAAAAATTATATCTGCATCCATGAGGAAAGATCCATCTGATTTACAGTCAGGCTCATAAAGATGGCAACTATACTGGGATGCAAAAAAGCAGCTCTGCAGCACAAATTTTTATTTATACTTGCTTATGCATCAGCTTACATTACTAGATGGTGTCAACAGTGGCGACCAAACTTTTTTGTCTACCTCCTTGGTTGCTGGACCGCACTATGGAATGCACAGAGGCTACTTCCAGTTCATTCCTTTGTCAGCCGCTGAAGGGTAAAACTGATTAGATGAATCTTATACACCATGGAGACCCTGAATGCCGGAAACAGCTGTACAAGGAACTGGAAGTAGTTGCTGTGCATTTCATAGTGCGATCCAGCAACCAGGAAGTACACAGTCATTCTTGTATCAGAGCAACAGAAGCTCTTGGCCATGTTTACACTGTACATCCAACAAATTTTGAATGCTTCTATCTCCAAAGTTTGCTTTACACCATTACAGGTCCTACTTTCACTTTCTTTGAAGACCTTAGGATTGTGGATGGGGAAGTTTGTCACACTTTTCGTGAGGCCTGCCTAAGGAGAGGTTTGTTGGAAGATGATGTGTAAACAAACATTCTTAAAATCCCGGGCAATGCTGTGTACTCCAGCTAGTAGGTGATTAGATCACACTCAGGTGGATGCACTGCTGTGCAATGGGCTAGTAGTATGAATGGAAACAAGGCAGCAGTTCTTTTCACCCATCAGCGAACCAAATATCCCAACAAATAGAGCTATGCAAAGAACTGCTTGATGTGTTTCTCCGGGTTTGTGCGTCCCGGTTTCCTCAGAAGGTAATGTCCACTGGGTCAGTTTAGGGTTTAAATAGCTAAGGTAATTCCAAAAAATGTCTAACAGCTGTTTCAACCACTCCCAGTCAGCTACTTATGCACTGATAGAGAACCAATCACAAGTGTACAAAACAAGCTCATTATCTAAATACATTTAAATTAAAATTTTTGAAGCCTAGAAATCTTTGTGTTACTCAGTTCACAAAAAAAGAAATAAGATAAAAATAAAAGAAAAATACAATCATAATAAACAGTTACATACCCTTTGATTTTTGGTTTTTATTAGTTTACAGATACTGGCCCTGATTCAGAGGCGCTCGCTATTTGCGAGCGCTCGCTCTGAATCAGGGCGGGTCATTTTTTTTTTTACCACGGCCTCCAGGCCGCTCACTAAGCTGTGACTTGCGACGAGACCCTTGTGTTAGGGTCTCATCCACCACAATCCTCAGTGAACTTCCTGCTCTAATACAGCAGGAAGTGCACTACTGACATCATGTGTGTTGTCAGTAGGGCTGCCCACAAATGGCAGGCGTTCCTAAGCTGACCTGCCTACAAAACGGGGCGAGCTGTTGATCAACATTGACAGCTGCCCCGTCTTGTAGCAAGCCCTGGAGCGAGTGATTTCTCACTCACTCTGGGGCTCGCATTCGTGCAGTGCGCACACCGCACATGCGCACTGCCCGACCATCGACCCACTTGCGAGCGCTATGCACTCGCGAGCGGGTATGAATCAGGCCCACTGACAGCAGTATATCCCTGTCTCAAACAAAGGAGATTAACCATTAAGTGACAAATAATTAGTATTTTTTCAAGACAGCACAGTAACCAGGGCTCCTATTATTCTCTGGGACTGTGCAATTATTATACATGTAGACTAAAAAATAAACATGTATTGAAATAGTAAACACATATTATCACATCATAAGGAATAATTTTATAATTTAAGAACACACATTCTATTATTCAGAAAACATCATAGGATGGATTTTTTATTTTTTCACAAAATATGCATTCTCCCACAAATATACTGTACATAGATTGGGCCAATCTGTAGTGAGAATCATACGACAGGTTCCAAATACATAGTATCTGCTAAGGAAGATCATTATAAAAAATATATAGTATAAAGGGCGCTGTCATGTGTCACTTGTCCAAGCTGCTGCTGAGAAAAGAGGTAGTCAACCTCTAACAAGACAATATAAATATACAATGACAATATAAATATACAATACAATGCTCCTGTACAGCGAAATGCGTTGGTGGCTTCTTACCCTGACATTAACATTGGCACTTGTCCATTTGGATGTCAGCTACTTTACCTTCCCATTGGGACACCGTGCTATGGATTTGAGACTTTGTGCAGCAGTTCCAATACCAGTCATCAGAGGCTGTATCCATTTGCGTTTGGACTATTTCTAATTGTGATAACACCACTAATTAAGGATCCTCTCCATCTTGACACAAGCTGTAATATACAAACAAGCTGGATTTTTCAACTACCACGTATCTCCCTATCTGGTGTTTTCCATTCAACTAGCTCACCTAACTAGTGCCTACAGGGACTCTAGTTTTTTGCTTTTGGATTGTACTATGCACCAATTGATGTTATATACCAACAATTGACATCAATTTCTTCATTGGCTATATACCCAGTACTGGTGTTTTATTGTTTTATTATTTATGTTTATTTTTCATTAGTGTAATAAATTGTTTATATTTTTAAATCATATTTACATAGTATCTCCTGGCTATCAGACAATCGGCCAGCCTGGTTACAAGTAAAATGACATAATCAGATGGAAATATCGCTACAATGAGAGTTCACAAAGCGAACGCCTAGGGGAAAGTATTGAGGCAAGCAAACAGTTATTTTGTAGGCAAGTCTACACATATCTTCAACAATTACAGTTACAGAATATTTGTTTCCCACTAAGGGAACCAGAACAGAAGGGAATGTTAAAACTGACTACATATTTGTAATGGCATATTATAAACTTACCCCAGTGAATATATTCCCAAAATGCACATATGTTGTTAACATTAATATAGCACAGAGACCAAGACCTTACAAGTAACCAACACATAACCTACCAATGATATAGCAGATAGTTACTCGTGTATCCCGTTAATAATTATATTCAGGTAGTGTTAGAGTAGGTTTGTGAATTCATCACTGCAGTATGACATATGACTTAAACCTATTTTAAATCTTGCATTGGCTCTGTTCAGCTTTTCCACATATCTGTGGTTAAGTGGACAGTGGGTACAATGGCATTTTGGAGGCCACTAATTAAGTTTTATTTAATGCCCCTGTACAGGTTGGGAATTGCTTTTCTAGTGAAGTGGAATCTTGATGGGATTTGGTAGTCTGGACACAGGACCTCAATTAACTATCTAAAACCCACTGCATTATTGGCGGATACTGGATGCACATCTAATACCAGCATAGATGTTATGATGTTAGTGATCCACTATGCAACTGGGTCATACTTGTTCCCCCTTGCAAAGAATTTTTTAACCATCAGTTGTTTTTTAGTCATACTAGTAATCTTCCTGGTAATCTTCTGGGATGAAAATCCACTCCCAGTAGCAGCAGGCATAGTGCTCAAGGATTCTTCTGGGGCAAGGACTGATGTAAATGATTTAAATATTTTTTTGTAAATGCTTTTCCTCCTCCTCTCCCTTCCTCTTTCATAAATTTGCTTTGGAATCAAAAAATTCTATTAAATTTACTACTACTCAAATATTCCTTTCCCTGCCTTCAACTACATACATACTCCAACTCCCTCAGGCCTCTTGAATAATAAAAACATTTATTTCCTGTAGTGCCATTTTGGGAGTTGAAGTGCCACTGCTGCAATCTTTGACATGCGGTAGCTGAAATCCAAAAATGTCCAGAAATGTTTATGGTCACAGACAGCATCTCCTGCATGCCCCTTTAATTTTAAAAAAATATTCTGAACCACCAAGTTGATTTTGTGGGCAAAACATGGTACATATTGTTCAACATGCTCTCCCCTCCTCCCTAAAAAATTTGCTACGGGATCAAAAAATTAAATTAAATTTACTATCAATCAACCCTTCCTGTCCCTGCCTTCAACTACATACATACTCCAACTCCCTCAGGCCTCTTGAATAATAAAAACATATGTTTTCTTACGTGCCATGTTGGAAGTTGAACTGCCACATGTTTGTGCCACCCATTGCTGTCGCTTAGCTTAGTCAGCCAGCTAGCTTGGTGCAAATTTTGGGCCTAAACTGGATGAAAACAATATTGTGAGCTGTGAGGTGGTCAAAATTGATTGGAAACGAGTGGATGTTAATGTTATTGAGGTTAATAATACTGTAGGAACAAAAAAAACAAATTATGTGATTTTAGCAGTTTTAAACATTTTTTTAATAAATACAGATCCAAAACCAAAACAAGCAAAGTGCAGTTTTGTCAAATACCAAATACACCCCAAAACACGAGGAGATACAGATCCAAAACCAAAACATGGGGTCAGAGCACATCAATAGTATATAGTATCATCTGACACAATACACAGACTACACCTGACCCTGTAATTAATTCAAATATACTCCATAGGTGAGTGCTATCTATATAAACTTTTGTCTCTGATCCTTGCCTGGAACTTCAACTATGTTTGTCTGCTGCCTGCTTCTGACTTACGATTGTATTTAGTTTACTGCTTTTTCTGCCTACATGCCATAGACTGTATCAAGAGTTTGTTTTTTGTGCCGTCCAGCTTTAGGGCTTCGTATTCAGTACATGTGTGCTGAATATAAGTAAACCTTTATTGTGCATCTTCATCTTTTCTGGACCCAGTAATGGTCTTTGCACACACTGAATTCTAACAATAATGCTGTACAGTCCACTACAGAATTATTGGCACCCTTTATGGAAATTAGCTAAACTCAATATATAAAGAATGACAGACACACATGTAATATTTCAGGCACAAACAAAGTGTCAAGCTTTATAATATTTATTTTTCCACTGAAAATACATATGTTCCAAAAATATTGGCAACACCCATTACTAATATTTATTGGGTGCTCCACTGGCACAAATAACAGCACTGAGCCTCATTCTGGATGCTTAACAAGGTTGGAGAACACTTCTTAAGGTTTTGTGGATCCCTCCTCCAAGCAGAACATTACCAGTTCCTACATATTTTTGAGTTAATTAATACAAGCCACAGGTTTAAATCTGGAAACTGAGAGGGCATTTGGAAAACTTTGATTTATTGTCCCCACAACAATTTTAGTGTCGATTTTTGATGTGGCTTTGGATCTTGCTGACAGGTCCATCAATGGCCATGTTTCAGCCTTCAGACATAAGCAGATAGACTTTGGACTAAAATTCCATTGTATAAACTGGAATTCATTATGCACATGGTTCCATTTGTTGTTTCAATGACATTTTAAAAAGTGCAGGTGGTGCATTTTGTCTTGCTGTTTGGAAAAGTATATTTAATGGAACTCTTCCAAAAAGCTTCTGGTCACTGCGTTGGTGCCCCACAGGGAAATTTGACATCTTCAAATTCCAAGATTCAACTAGACAGTGCAGCTCTATGATCTTTTGTTTCATATTTACCTGTCTTAGGGTTAAATTTACTAAAGTGAGAGTTTTTGGAAGTGAGTTTTAGAAGAGATGTTGCCCATAACAACCAAACAGACTCTACTTAACATTTAACTTGCACTTTCTAGAAAATAATTGCTAGAATCTGATTGGTTGCTATGGGCAATCACATAAAATGGCCCTTTTTTGTTCCTACAATATTAATAACCTCAATAACATTTATTTCCACTCGTTTTCAGTCAATTTTGACCACCTCACAGCTCACAATATTGATTTGTTCATCTAGCTTAGGCCCAAAATTTGCACCAAGATACCTTGCTGACTAAGCTAAGCTGCAGCAGTGGGTGGTACAAACACATGGCAGTTCAACTTCAAACATGGCATATCAGGAAACACTTTTATTATTCAAGAGAGGCCTGAGGGAGTTGGAGTATGTATGTAGTTGAAGGTAGGGCAGGGACAGGATGGGTTGATTGGTAGTAAATTTAATTTTGTTTTTTGTTTCCAAAGAAAATTTATGAAGAAGAAGGGGTCCTTGCCACATAAGAATTCTTGAGCATGGCTGCTGCTGCTGAGAGTCAATTTTCTCATCCCAGAAGGGGACCAGGAAGAGTGCTTTCCAAAAAAAATTAACAATTGACTTAAATAATGCTTTGCAAACCTTCTATAAAGGCATTTCCCAACCTGTACAGTGACATAAAAAACATAGTTAGTTAGTGGCCTCAAAGTGCCACTTAACCAGCACAGATATGTGAACAAGAGTAAGATCTATTATTTAAGGGCAGGGGTAGCCAACCCTAGTCTCTCGAGAGCTACCAACAGCGCATGTTTTCCAGGTCTCCTCGCAGAATCAAAACTATAATAATTAACTCCACCTATGGATCTTTCTAAATGTTTTTGTTTCTGCTTCTGCGGCTAGGAGTAGATTTTCATCCCAGAAGGGGACCATGAAGAGTGCTTCCAAAAACAATTGACTTAAATAATCCTTTGCAAACCTTCTATAAAGGCATTTTCCAACCTGTACAGGGACATTAAAAAACAGATTTAGTTAGTGGCCTTCAAACTGCCATTGTTCACACTGTCCACTTAACCATATGAGATATGTGAACAAGTGGAACAGAGCATGAAATGCAACATTTCAGACTTAAGGTTTAAGTCTTATGGTGTGTCTTTCTTGGGAATTCTTTCTTGAGCGCCATGCTTGCTTGATAGGAGTGAATTTTTTTCATCCCAGAAGGGGACCAGGAAGAATTCTTTCCAAAAATAAATAAACAATTGACTTAAATAATCCTTTGCAAACCTTCTGTTCTGTAAAGGAATTTCGCAAACCTGTACAGGGACATTAAAAAATACAGAGTTAGTTAGTGGCCTTCAAATTGCCATTGTTCCTACTATCCACTTCTTAGATATGTGAATATGATGTTAGAATGTAGAAGGCCAAAAATTGGTTGTACCACACATGGCTGATTGATCAACCATGGCAACTGGATTAGTGTCATAAGAAGAGGAGGCTGCAAACTGAGTGTCATTTTATGAGTTGGCCATATGGGGTATGTTGCTGGGTATATTGCTGTTAAGGGATCAGCTGGTTATCATTATCAGTAGACACATTATTATTATTATTAATATTATTATTATTATTATTATTATTATAGTTGTTGTTATTTTGGGTTGCCATGTCCTGAAGGGTGTTTACCAACAGAAAGAGACTACCTATCAGCTCACGCATAGACACTTTCTGAGGAACAGAGCTTTGTTCTCTGGAGGGAAGCCAAATAGGTGGGAGCCCCCTGTTCCATCATCTGAAGCTCTTATCCCCACAACATCTATTTTGATGAAAAAAAAATGTCATCGGTGACATCTAGCTCCTCTTTCTGTACCCTGCTCACCCTCTTTGTACAGGAAGTCCAGGATGGATGGTTTGGAAGAAGAAGGTATAGCAACAGATGGGGATGGTCATTACCAAGACCTGGTCCCCCCAGTGGGTGTAGTCTGGGAGGTATTGGTTTGCATGCAGGCAGCAGAATAACAAAGGCCTCCATGTTGTCTGTGCTTACTATTCCGTATTTCAGTTTATGATTCAAGTAGGAATAAAGTTGGCTACAGAGCACAGTGACAGAATCACTGGATGTCTTAGTGCATTCAGGCCAAATACGATCCATGAATTCCCAGACAGATTCCGGACAGATGAATTCTTTGCTTGTAATAATCTTTGGTAATTCCTTGCAAAGGTTGGTGTTATAGCCAGACACTTTGAAGGCTGTAACTTGTGAATTAAACCTTTTTTACACTGCAGAACATGATGGAGAAATCCCTTGAAGCACCTAGAGAATCTTTTTTCATGTTCTCTAAGGCCTCTCCTGACTGTGAAGAAAGATTCTCCACACTGTAGTCTTCCATTGTGACTTTTTAATGGAGACTTTAATGTTTTGCACTGGCTGAGATCCATCTCATTTGAGGGATGGGTTTTCCCCATGCAAATGAGACAATTCACATCCAGAAGGTGACTCTTATGTTTAGCCATTGTGTCGGTCTCTCTTTTGGCACAATCTTGGTCTTGGGGGTACCATGATGAATCAGACAGATCCTCCAGGGTAAACATCTGATCTGGTGTTGTATCTATTTCTATTAAACCTTTGTGTGTGAGTTTAGACATCTGCCACTTGTGGTGGAGCTCTTTTTCTGCTTTCTAAATGATCTCCAGACAAAACGAAAAACTTAAACCTTAAAATGAAATGTTGCATTTAATGCTCTGTTCCGCTTGTTCTAATAACACACTATAACACACTAGACATATAATCTTTGCTTTTGTTTACGTTTTTGAATAGAACAGTTTTAGAATTTAGGATGTCTACTCTATATAGGTTTGTGAATAAATATAGGCTTTAGTTTTTTAGAGCATATAACTTTTTAAGCTGTTAGGATAACATTTCTGCTATGTTTAAGATTAAAAGAAAAACTTTTTGTAACTCAATAACTTAAAAAAAAGTTTTCATTGCAATATTCATGCAGCCCTTTGACAGACAGCAGCACAGCACCCCTGTGCAGCTACACCGATGACAGGTGTGGCTACCACGCACACAATAAAAATAGTTTATTTATTATTTTGGGCAGCAGCCCCTCAACAGACAGAAGCACAGCACCCCCCTGCAGATGGGATGGTTATGATATACTTGCAGTCGGGATGCCGGCTGTCAATAGACTAACAGCAGTGGCAAACGCAGGATTTCTAAAGGGAGTTTCCAAATGCTTGATTTTATGAGTGTGGCCAGTCCATGAAGAGGGCATAATTAGCACTTACCTATCTTTAATATCCATCATACAAAGTGTTTCGAACTTCTGAGTGTCAATTCCAGCATATACAGGATCAGTGATCACAGTAAGCCATTAAATGCAGCAGTAGGCAATCCTGCCTGAGCTGAATGTTTTTGTTTCAGATATGGGCTCCATTCAAAAGTATAGGAGCAAGTCCGGGAGTCTGGGGGAGCAGCAGAAGAACCTAATACTGCCCTGGACATATATGTACTTATTGGTCTCATTAATCACTGGATAGTGTATTATTATATGGAATTAATAATTAACCCTATTGATGGTCTGTAGCAGTGCACCCCTAACAGTGCATGTTTCCTAGATCTCTTAGTTGATGTACATGTGTATTTATTACTGGCTGACACATATTAAAAGATCCACAGGTGGTGCTAATTACTTCATTTGAGATACTTAGAAGAACATGCAGCATTAGTAATATTCTATTTTATTACTATTTCTATTGTGGTCATGGTGTGGTTTGGGGAGGGGGGTTTCCAGGCAACCGGAAACCCCCCCTGCATTTGCCTATGGACAGCAGCATCCCTATGCCTACAATCCCGACAGGGGAATGGTAAGTACTGTTCCCCTGCCCTATTCACCCCCTAACCCTGCTTTACTGTACAGTAACACTAACCCTCCCTCCTACACTGTACCCAAACACTAACCCCCCCTACCCTGCACCCTAACCCTGTCACTCCCGGTAAATGACTCAACCTAACCCTCCCTCCTTATTGCCTAATCCTAAACTTCCCCTTCTCCTGTCTGGAGTTTAACCTTAACATTCCCCCTCCCACATCTTAACCCTAAGTCCCCTTGGGGTACCTAAAGCTAACACCCCCCCTACCCGCAGCTAACACCTACCTGGCCTGGTATACTTAAGAGTGGGATGCCGGCTGTCAGGATTCCGATGACAGCATCTCCAGCCATGTTGGGATTCCAGCACAAGTCTTCTTATGCTGAGCGGGATTCTGGCAGCAATCATCCTGGATGTCGGTAAATTAACCATATCCCCTGCAGATACATTGTATTACTATTACTTTGAAAGCACAAGGGTGATTATACTACCATACAGTCAGATTTTTAGATTTGTAGCATTTTTTTGAATGTGTCCTTTCATGTACATGTATAGAGAAATTAATATATGTTACTTTATATACTATATGTAAGAAAATAGAATTATTTTACAGTATTCATACCTAATAAAATGGAGTAAGAAATTTAATAGTATAAAAAAACAATTTTTTTTTAAACTATAAATCAAAAAGAGAAAACTCAAAGGGTAACATAAGGGCAGAGTGATTACAATGAAACCTATTTTCATTGCTCTTTTCAACAAACATTAAAATCCATGTAGCTTAAAAAGCTTTTACAGTACAAGCACATTTAGCCTTCCATGAATCTTTAAAAGAGTACAAACCTTTAAGAGACAAAGTCAGGCTAAAGAAGAGTAATTGCAATTCATTTAAATAATGAAAAGAATACAGTTGTCCTTCTTTATACTGTCCTGTATTCATTTATAATGACAGCATTCCAGGTGAATTATCTGTACAAAAGGGCATGAAACTGTATTCACTCCATTATATTTCACCCTTTATAGTGCCTCTCTCACTATGAAGACCTATTTATCAAATGATTTCTAGTTATAAAACATGCTGAAATGGCTTCTTCCTCATTTTCAAGGCAAAAATAAATTTCAGGGCTATTTAAGAACACTGTAAACCAGATGATATTGGTGCAATCAACTGCGTTCTACATAGTAATGTTTGCAGCAGCCAAAATAACTATAGGGGTGGCAATATGTTGCTGTTTAACAAGCTCCTGAAATTTTAGAACTAGTAAGAACCTGGCCAGGGAGGGATCTTTTGCCTCCCAACCCCCATTGGGCTGGAGCTCCTTCTAATGCCTTTAACAAAATTTTTGTCATAAGTTTCCTGTTAGTCACCCTACACACTGGTCCACACCTGGAAGAACAGTGACAGTGGAAACTGTCCCTATAATGAAAACTCTTTGGGTGGGATGTGCTACACATTGCTTTTTGGATATGGTATATCCTGCCACCTTATACCACCAGTATGTACCTAGAATTGCAATTAAACTTGCAAAAGACTGCACTTCCAAAAAGAGCTGTCCTTTGCAATGATAGGACTTAAAGGTTTTTGACCCAGAAGTCCTCGGGAGACCTTCTGTGCATGCATCCTATGATGCGCATGACACGAGGGACACCGGATCCCTCCCAGGGTACAATGCGAAGAGAAGCCCCTAAGGTTTCATTTCAACAACACCTTCTATAGATGGCTTTAACCACCAAGTCCAAGCAATGGAATGTAACACATTCTGGATTTTAGTACATGGAGGAATGTGGCCAGAACTCTGAAAACATATGATTTTTGGCCACATTTTCCCTTTAGTACATCCCTCCCTTTATCTTGATAGCATGGTATCACATGCCCTTTCCTGGCAAGAGTCTCTTAGTAAATTTCCTTTATACAGCATCTCTCTATGCTGTAATAAAAGATGACATTTATGGTTATTTATTTTTTATAATAATATAAGTGCCTATAACACTATTTTCATCCACATTTTATGAAAGAGCTACAATTTTATTTTCAGTGATCAAAGAATATATGCTAGGCTATGTACTATTGCATATTTGGAGGACTAAATAAGCACTATATGCTCCATGTTGGCATATTGGCATGCACTTGCTCATAGTGTTATACCCTGCTATTCAAGGTATTAGTCTGACACTGTGCATCATGCTACATGGCATGTCATTACACAGGCAGACCACAATTCCCAGCAGCCTCGGCAGCTGCTCAAGAGGTCAAGAGCATGTCACGTGAACAGTGTCAGGTGCTAGGGAACTGACAGTTTGAGCATGTGACAGTTGGTCAGGGCAGTTGGACTGGTACTGTGTGAGAGACTAACCTGTACTTGTGCGAATTGCTTAGGAGGAAATTTAATAAAGCTTGGAGAGAGATAAAATTGTGAGAGAAAAAGCATCAACCAATTAGCTCCTAACTATCATTTTTCAATGTAACATGACAGTTGAGTGGTACTTCATCTCTCACGATTTATCTCTCTCAAAGCTTTACTAATTTCCACTATAATCATGATCCCCTCATCAGCTTTAGCAGCAAAGACACATACACACACTTGCGTGTGTATATATATATATATATATATATACTTAGCATCGAGTTGTGGCACTCAGGGTACTTGTAACTCATTCTTTAATCAATCATCACAAAGATTAGGATTTATAGGACATTTTTCCTGTGAATTATCCATCTGAAATTCAATCTGAATCTCCATAGATTGTGATATACCGCTGAAGAAGTCTTAACGGACAAAAGTATTGGGTATTGGTTTTGATGGTGTTAGCCATTAAATTCTAAAGATCTACCATTAAGAGCAATCCACTTTTAGAAGTGATATTAATATTTTATATTAAGAATTTTTTAATAAAAAATTCTTGTTATAAGAATTTCGGATACCAACTAATATTTGGCCAATTGGCCATATTTAGGTGTTTATTTGGTGAAGGGTTTTGTTTTAGAAAAATTATGATTCCTTGGAGAAGTGAAGGCTACAAGATTGTCACTCTCTATAGAAACATTATCTACATTATGAACTGAATTTGTATCAATTTAGTCTTTATGTGGACATTGAAGTGTGACATTGTCTTTGGACATTTAAAAAAAACTGTGTAATTGAAACAACTTTGGATGGTGTTGCGCCCTCTGGTATTTTTTGTATCATTATACTGTATATATACTATATATATATATATATATATATATATATATACAGAGGCAATAATCGTCCGGCACTCTTATGCAACAAGCTGTATAGATAGCTCCGGTGCCTGTAGCAGTTTGGATTATTGACGCAGTCTCCGAGTGCCTTCCAGCAGTTACTTTATCTTTATATATATATATATATATATATATATATATATATATAGATATACATATATAATGTATGTGTGTGTATATATATATATAACAGACACAAAAGGTGGCACTCAGAGTCTTGTAGTGAAAAAATAGGTGCTGAAATTTATTGAATCATCAGCTCATCTACGTTTCAGGACCACATGCCTCTTCATCAGGATGACAAAGATAAATGACAATAATAACAAATAAACTTAAATAACTCACCCCACCGGACATGATATTTTTTCTCCCATCCTCTGCACCAGTCCGAGTCCGGAAAGTCCGACCAACATGTGTATACATTAGGGGTGTGCACCGGCCACTTTTCGTGTTTTGTGTTTTGGTTTTGGATCTGGATCTTTCTTCGTGTTTTGGATCTGGATTGGTTTTGCCAAAACCACCCTTCCGTGTTTTGGGTTCTGGGTTTTGTGTTTTGGATCTGTATTTTTTTGAAAAAAAGCATAAAAACAGCTAAAAATCACAGAATTTGTAGGTTTTTCTGCTCCTATGCTATTATTAACCTTAATAACCTTAATTTCCACTCATTTCCAGTCTATTCTGAACACCTCACACCTCACAATAGTGTTTTTATGTCCAAAAGGTTGCACCGAGGTAGCTGGATGACTATGCTAAGCAACACGAGTGGGTGGCACAAACACGTGACCCATCTAGGCGTGATACTGCAGTGGCAGACAGGATGACAGTTTGAAAAACTGTACATAATGCAAAGAAAAAAAAGAGGTGCAAGATGGAATGGTCCTTGGGCCCTCCCACCCACCCTTATGTTGTATAAACAGGACATGCACACTTTAACAAACCAATCATTTCAGCGCCAGGGTCTGCCACACAACTGTGGCTGAAATGATTGGTTCGTTTGGGCCGCCACAAAACAAGCTGGCAATTAATCTGTCCCTGCACAAACTGGCTCTACGGTGGCAAGATGTCATCCTCATCCTCCTCATCCACCGATTCCTCACACTCTTCAGTGTGTACATCCTCATCCTCACAGAGTATTAACTCGTCCCCACTGGAATTCACCACCACAGGTCCCTCTGTACGTTCTGGAGGCTGGTCTCCCTGGAAGAGCTGATAATTAATTTTGATGAACATCATCTTCTCCACATTCTGTGGAAGCAAACTCCTACGCCTTTCGCTGACAAGGTTCCCGGCTGCACTAAACACTTTTTCGGAGTACACACTGGAGGGGGGGCAACTCAGGTAAAATAGAGCCAGTTTGTACAGGGGCCTCCAAATTGCCTCTTTTTCCTGCCTGTACAGGAATGGACTGTCTGACATGCCTACTTGGATGCTGTCACCGATGTAATCCTCCACCATTCTGTCAATGGTGACAGTATCATATGCAGTGACAGTAGACATGTCAGAAATTGTTGCCAGGTCCTTCAGTCCGGACCAGATGTCCAAACTTGGTCCTGCCTGCCCTGCATCACTGCCGGCGGGTTGCTTAGGATAGCTAAGTTTTTTCCTGGCAGCCCCAGTTGCGGGAGAAAATGAAGAAGGAGCTGTTGACGTGTCACGTTCCGCTTCATCTGACAGTGTGTTCACCAGCAGGTCTTTGCACCTCTGCAGGCTTGTGTCGGCCGGAAAGAGAGACACCACATAGACTTTAAACCTAGGATCGAGCACGGTGGCCAAAATGTAGTGGTCTGATTTCAACAGATTGACCACCCTGGAATACTGGCAAAGCGAATGAAGGGCTTCATCCACAAGTCCCACATGCCGAGCGGAATCGCTCCATCTTAGCTCCTCCTTCACTTTCTCCAGCTGCTTCTGCAAAAGCCAGATGAGGGGAATGACCTGACTCAAGCTGGCATTGTCTGAACTGACTTCACGTGTGGCAAGTTCGAAGGGCTGGAGAACCTTGCACAACACGGAAATCATTCTCCATTGCGCTTGAGTCAGGTGCATACCCCCTCCTTTGCCTATGTCATAGATGGATGTATAGCCTTGTATGGCCTTTTGCTGCTCCTCCATCCTCTGAAGCATATAGAGGGTTGAGTTCCACCACGTCACAACCTCTTGCTTCAGGTGATGGCAGGGCAGGTTCAAGAGTGTTTGCTGGCGCTCCAGTCTTTGGCACGCAGTCGCTGAATGGCGAAAGTGGCCAGAAATTTTTCGGGCCACCCAAAGCATCTCCTACATGTCCCTGTCGCTTTTCAGAAAATTCTGCACCACCAAGTTTATTGTGTGAGCAAAACTTGGGACGTTCTGGAATTTGCCCAGATGTAATGCCCGCACAATATTGGTGGCGTTGTCAGATATCACAAATCCCCAGGAGAGTCTAAGTGGGGTAAGCCACTGGGCGATGATTTCCCTCAGTTTCTCTAAGAGGTTGTCGGCGGTGTGCCTCTTACTGAAACTGGTGATACACAGCGTAGCCTGCCTTGGAACGAGCTGGCGTTTCTGAGATGCTGCTACTGGTGACGCTGCTGCTGTTGCTGCGTAAGGTGATACATCTACCCAGTGGGCTGTCACAGTCATATAGTCCTTAGTCTGTCCTGTTCCACTTGTCCACATGTCCGTGGTTAAGTGGACATTGGGTAGAATGGCATTTTTCAGGACACTGAGGACACTTTTTCTGACGTTTCTGTACAGTCTCGGTATCGCCTGCTTAGTGAAGTGGAATCTAGACGGGATTTGGAACCGGGGACACACTACCTCCATCAATTGTCTAAATCCCACTGCACTAATGGCGGATACCGGACGCACGTCTAAAACCAACATAGCAGTCAAGGCCTCAGTTATACGTTTTGCTTCAGGATGACTGCTGTCGTACTTCATCCTCCTCGCTAAGGACTGTTGGAGGGTCAATTGTTTAGTAAAAGTAGTGGTGTTCCTACTTCCTCTCTGGGATGATGAACGACTCCCAGCAGCAGCAACAGCAGCAGCGGCAGCAGGAGGCATAGCAATGCAGGATCCTCCTGAGGAATCCCGGATAGGAGAGTCAGTCATGCCACTGACATGGCCTGCAGGACTACTTCCGATCCTGACTAAGGAGGAAATTGACGAGGAGGGAGTTGACGGTGTGATTTGCAGGCGCTTGGATACAACAGGACAACAGGATTTAGGTGTCCCTGGACTGCTTACGGTCTTAGCCAAAGTTTCTGAACTTGACAGTAACTTATTATGAACACGCTGCAGGTGCCGTATAAGGGAGGATGTTCCTAGGTGGTTAACGTCCCTACCCCTACTTATTCCACCTTTACATATGGTACATATGGCAAGACAGTTGTTGTCCGGATTTGGATAGAAATATTGCCAGACCAAAGAGGTGGAATGTTTGGTCTTCTGCCCAGGCATGACCATGATGGGCTTTTTCATCCCACAGACAACAACTGTCTCCCCCGGAGCCTGATTTAAACAAACCACATCACCATCAGAATCCTCCTCGCCAACTTCCTCCTCAGCGCCAGCTACACCAGTATCCTCATCCTGTTGTACTTCAACAGTGACATCTTCAATTTGCATATCAGCAAATGGACTGTGGGTGCTCCTTTCAGCACTTGCAGGGGGTGTGCAAATGGTGGAAAGAGCCACCTCTTCCCGTCCAGTGCTGGGAAGGTCAGGCATCACAACCACCACCACACTTGGACTCTCCTTGGGGATTTGTGATATCTTCTTAGAAAGCACAGTTCTTCGCTGTGCTTTTGCCAGCTTAACTCTTTTGATTTTTTTAGTGGGAGGAGGGCTTCCATCGTCATGTGAAGCTGAACTACTAGTCATGAACATACTAGGGATCGACCTTAGCCGTTCCGTGCCACTCCGTGTCGTAAATGGCATATTGGCAAGTTTATGTTTCTCTTCAGATGATTTAAATGTTTTTTTCAAGGTCATTTTCCTGAACTTTGGCCCTCATTCAGAGCCGTTCGCTATTTGCGGTCGTTCGTTTAAAAACAAGGGGTGGCTATTCAAATGATCCGTACGCACATTGCAGTGTGTTCACACCTCTAAGTCTGAACGAGCGAGCAAAACATACGCTCGTTTATTTGTTCAAAACGCCCCCTGGCCGCTCGCATCCTACGTCATGTCCGCTATTTATTAGATTAATCGAGTACATCGACCAGCGTATGAACTGCTCGCTATTCTTGTGGTTGGTGTTTGCTACCACAAATTTGCGAGCAGTTCTGGCTATAAAATAACCCAGTGACGTGGTCAATGACGCTGCTGTTTTAAATATACACACCCATAAAATGCCCGTTTTGACCTTTAAGCACGCCTGCGTTCGGATCTCCACTCCCCATTTTCAAGCACCTTCCCCTGTTACCACCCACATACGCCTCATTCTGTCACTCAAAATAGCAGGCCCTCGCTATATTGTGTACCAACGATTTTCGGCCGCACTGACTGGTTCGCGCATGCGTACTAAAAACCGTACGCATGCGCAGATGTGCAAACATCGCTCGGAATGAGCGTACTGCCGCTAACGAGCGGCTCTGAATGAGGGCCTTTGTCATTTGGGATTGTATGTGCACTCTACTATGACATTGGGCATCAGCCTTGGCAGACGACGTTGATGGCATGTTATCGTCTATGTCATGACTAGTGGCAGCAGCTTCAGCACTAGGAGGAAGTGGTTCTTGATCTTTCTCTATTTTATTTTTATCGGAGAAAGTTTGATCCTCCATTTATGTTATATCGATTTGATATATACGTGCGGCTAAACTCAGAAAATATTTTTTTATTTTTGCTGGAGAGTAGTGCACTTTGTGGGTTACACCACCCTTTAAGAAATGAGCCAGTCGGCTCTTTACTTATGGGACACAGGCGCACGCTTGGCGCTGCTCCTTGGTTGATGCACGTGCGGCTACTGCGCACACAATTCACAAACACAGAAAAAATATTTTGTTATTTGGTTTGGAGTGTACTTTGGGGGTTACAGCACCCTTTAATGGTCAAGCCAGCCAGCCCTTTACTTATGACACAGGCGCACGCTTGGCACTACTTTGTTGATGCACGTGCGGCTACTGCGCACACAATTCACAAACACAGAAAAAATATTTTGTTATTTGGTTTGGAGTGTACTTTGGGGGTTACAGCACCCTTTAATGGTCAAGCCAGCCAGCCCTTTACTTATGACACAGGTGCACGCTTGGCACTACTTTGTTGATGCACGTGCGGCTACTGCGTACACAATTCACAAACACAGAAAAAATATTTTGTTATTTGGTTTGGAGTGTACTTTGGGGGTTACAGCACCCTTTAATGGTCAAGCCAGCTGGCCCTTTACTTATGACACAGGCGCACGCTTGGCACTACTTTGTTGATGCACGTGCGGCTACTGCGCACACAATTTACAAACACAGAAAAAACATTTTGTTATTTGGTTTGGAGTGTACTTTGGGGGTTACAGCACCCTTTAACGGTCAAGCCAGCCGGCCCTTTACTTATGACACAGTCGCACGATTGGCACTACTTTGTTGATGCATGTGCGGCTACTGCGCACACAATTCACAAACACAGAAAATATTTTTTTTTTGGTTTGGACTGGAGTGTACTTTGGAGGTTACAGCACCCTTTAACGGTCAAGCCAGCTGGCCCTTAACTTATGACACAGGCGCACGCTTGGCACTACTTTGTTGATGCACGTGCGGCTACTGCGCACACAATTCACAAACACAGAAAATATTTTTTTTTTTGGTTTGGACTGGAGTGTACTTTGGGGGTTACAGCACCCTTTAACGGTCAAGCCAGCCGGCCCTTTACTTATGACACAGGCACACCCTTGGCACTAGTTTGTTGATGCACGCGTGGCTACTGCGCACACAATTCACAAACACAGAAAAAATATTTTGTTATTTGGTTTGGAGTGTACTTTGGGGGTTACAGCACCCTTTGATGGTCAAGCCAGCTGGCCCTTTACTTATGACACAGGCGCACGCTTGGCACTACTTTGTTGATGCACGTGCGGCTACTGCGCACACAATTCACAAACACAGAAAATATATTTTTTTGGGGTTTGGACTGGAGTGTACTTTGGGGGTTACAGCACCCTTAAATGGTCAAGCCAGCCAGCCCTTTACTTATGACACAGGCGCACGCTTGGCACTACTTTGTTGATGCACGTGCGGCTACTGCGCACACAATTCACAAACACAGAAAAAATATTATTTTTTTAGCACTTGGGGGGAGCACCCCTGATGGACAGAGCACTCCCTGGACAACACTACAGCACCCCTTTAGGACTGGGACACTGCACAGGACTGTGGAGTGGACACAGCCCCTGTGGAGAACTGACTGCACAACACAGTCCAGCCAGCCCCTATGGACTTTGAAGTAGTGGACACAGCCCCTATTAACAACAGCAGCACAGCACAACACAGCCAGCCCCTATGGACTTTGAAGTAGTGGACTACAGCAGCACAGCGCTGCACAGCACAGCACAGCACTACTCTGCACTACACTACACTACACTACACAGCCCAGCCAGCCCTAACTCCCACCCTCCTTCTTCACTGTCCACAGCCGAGTGAGAAAATGGTGCCGACGCGGGTACCTTATATAGGATCCAAAACCCGCGAGACCCGGAAGGCGGGATGATGACGTTTTGCCTCGATTTCAGATCCGAGTCAGGCGGGAAAAGTCGAGCCTGACTCGGATCTGACTCAGATCGGGGGGGCTCGGGGAGGTTCGGATTTCAGAAATCCGAACCCGCTCACCCCTAGTATACATATATATAAAAAGCACTAATTCACGGCACTCACCATTCCTAGATTTGGGGTGCAACATGGTATGTTGGTATGTGACCACATTATTTAAATAGAAATCAGAGGGGCTCTGCACTCACCATAATAACTGACAATAATAATTAACAGTGGGGTTTTGGTTCATGAATTGATCAATGCATTTCAGCTTGCAGCCCCTGTCAGGGGACTGAACTTTACTGCAAGTCCATACTCTAGTGCTCAGAATTATAATATGGAAATAGCTACAGTATAACATTAGTGTTAAACTCAAGGTTTGCTATCTGGTTTGAAGTACACACCAACTTTGCTTTTAAAGGTGAGACAGTCACCTAGCACACCTGTTGCAAAGCACCTAGGAAAACAGCTGATACAAGTTAGATTAAATAGGTTAAAAGGGGTGCATGAGAAAATGTTATCACAAAATGATTAATGAAAAATAAATTATTAAATAAACAAAAAGCACTAATCCACGCAACTCACCATTCCTACATTGGCATGCAATATGGTATAGACCACATTGTTTAAACAAATCACAGGGGCTTTGCACTCACCATAATAATGAACAATAATTATAATAATAGCCCCAGTGATAGATAGATAGATAGATAGATAGATAGATAGATAGATAGATAGATAGATACATGAGAGATTACACTGACAGGATTTTAATTATTTGAGCAAGGGCAAACTCTAAATAAATCAGCAGTTATCTAAAATCCATATTGTAATCAAAGAGTCATTGTGGGAGGTAACAAGAGTAAAGTATCAGACAGTCACAGATTATTCTCCTCATTGACTGAAGTTTTATATAGTGAGCCAAGCATAGGTCTTGAATCATCAGCATAAGCAATGGCTATTGCGACCGCAGTTGAACAATTGTTTGCCATTGCGCATGCATACAAGCCACACTGCTCGTGCGCAGCAATCGAACTAGCAATATCAAATGCACAAAGGAATCCATTGCAGAGTGAGTGACAGGTAGTCAGCATTTGGTGGTGGTGATGGGGGGAGTGGTCACAAAAACGCAGGTGTGCCTGTCCGTTTGAACGTCATTTCATGAGCATGCATAAATTAGCCACAGCGATTGCATACACAGCTTGAGTACTCACTGCATGCAACAAGTTTTGCAGTTTCTGCAGCTGGTCAGACCTGCTGTAAATGCTGTGTGACGGGCTGATGTGCGTCGATGGTATCGATGTATACGCAGAAAAGCAAGATTGGATGTATATGAGAAAGCAGCAGTGGGCGTCCCTATTATTATTATTATTATTATTATTATTATTATTATTATTATCATTTATTTATATGGCACCACAAATGTTCCACAATGTCTTACAAAGTACATAAACAAGTTGTAGACAAGCGACTTACAGAACAATACAAAACAGGACCAGGACATGGATATTATATATTGCTACATTAGTGACCATAATACCCAGATAAGCAACAGAACATAAGCAACCACGTGTTAGGTGCCCTAGTGGTGAGTAAGAAGTAGTTGAAACTAAAGTAGGGAGAAGCACAAGAGGGTAGAGAGCCCTGCTTGTAAGAGCTTACAGTCTAAAAGGGAGGGGAAGACAAACAGGGGTGACACAGATGGGGTAGATGGGGAGGAAGGAGCATGTAGCAGGGAGTTAGAATGATAGCTGGAAGGCTTTGATGAAGTAGTGGGTCTTGAGAGCCCGTTTGAAGGATTGCAAAGAGGTGGAGAGTCTGATGGGGAGAGGGAGAGAGTTCCAGAGGTGGGGAGCAGTGCGGTCAAAATCTTGGAGGCTGGAGTTGGAGGAAAGGTGTTGTGCATTAGTTGAACGAAGAGAGCGGACAGGAGAGTGAGGGGAGATGAGATCATAGATGTATATGGGGTAAGATTGGGTGAGGGCTTTGTAAGCGAATGTGAGAACCTTAAATTGGGTTCTAAAAGGGAAGGGGAGCCAGTGGAGGGCTTGTAGGAGAGGGGAGGCAGATGTAGAGCATTTGGAGAGCCATGCAGCATTAAGGATAGACTGGAGAGGAGAGAGATGGGATTTGGGGAGGCCAGATAGGAGGAGGTTACAGTAGTCCAATCTGGAGATGACCAGTGAGTGTATGAGGGATTTTGTAGCACCTTGTGTGAGATAGGGTCTGAACTTAGAAATATTTTTGAGATGGAAACGACAGGACTGTGAGAGGTTCTGGATATGTGGTTTGAAGGAGAGGGATGAGTCCAGGATAACTCCAAGACAGCACACCTTGGGACTAGATGAGAAAGTTATTCCATCAATTGATAAAGAAATAGTGGAAGGTGAGGTTATGTGGGAGGGTGGGAAGATGATCAGCTCTGTCTTAACCATATTAAGTTTAAGAAATCGCTGGGATATCCAGGAAGAGATAGCAGAGAGACAGTTGGAGATACGAGTCAGAAGAGAGGGGGAGAGATCAGGGGAGGAAAGGTAGATTTGAGTATCATCAGCACAGAGATGATAATGGAGGTCAAAAGAACTGATGAGTTCATCTAGAGAGGAAGTATAGAGGGAGAATAGGAGAGGTCCAAGAACAGAACCTTGGGGAACACCTACTGTAAGAGGCTGTGGGGGGGAAGAGGAGTCATGAGAGGAAATTGAGAAAGATTGGTCAGAGAGGTAGGATGACAGCCACGAGAGGGCAGTGTTACATAGACCAAGGGAGTGAAGGATATTCAGCAGGAGAGGGTGATCCACAGTGTCAAAAGCAGCAGAGAGATCAAGGAGAATGAGAAGACAGTAGTGGCCCTTTGATTTGGCAGCAAGGAGGTTGTTGCTGACTTTCGTGAGGGCAGTTTCAGTGGAGTGGAGAGAATGGAAGCCAGACTGAAAAGGGTCAAGGAGGGAGTGGGAGGAAAGAAAAGTGGTAAGGCATTTGTAGACAATCTGCTCAAGGAGTTTGGAGGCAAAAGGGAGGAGAGAGATGGGTCGGTAGTTAGAAAGAAGGTTAGGATTAATGGTAGGTTTTTTAGGAATGGGGGAGACAAGGGCATGCTTGAATGCAGAAGGAACAGTGCCTGATGAGAAGGAGAGGTTAATGAGGTGGGCAAGGTGGGAGCAGGCAGAAGGAGAGAGGAAGCAGAGGAGGCAGGAGGGGATAGGATCAAGGAGGGAGGTGGAAGGGGGGAGGACCAGATGAGGTCCTTGACTTCCTCTCCAGATACAGGGGAGAAGGATGTTGTGGTTCTCGAAGTACCAGCATGCGAGGGAGGCTTGCTCCGACCTGCAGTTTTACAGACACTTCTATTTTTACAAACATTTAACACGGGTGTCGGGGATAGCCCTGGGCTATCAGCCTAGGCCTTGGGTGCCCTGGAGAATGGGATCCCTTTATTGGTGGGGTCCCAAACTCCCCAGGGATCCCCAGCCTGTACTGACTTGTGGTCAGGCATAATGTTTCGGCTGGGGAACCCGGTGATAGGGTTTCCCTGGCTGTGGAATTACCCCCCTGCTAGAAAGGGTCTGTTGCTGGTTATGGAAATTACAGAAAAACCGTATGCTTTTTTCCCCCTGTAATTGCAGAACTAGAACTGGCACAGAGCCTGGTGCTGAGTGTGCTAAGTACATGGGGACCCTACACAATTTTTCCCCTTTATTTACACAACCAGGACTGTCTATGCAAAGTCTGGGGCTTGTTGTGCTTTTTTGGGAGGGGAACCCACTTCATTTTTTTTACAAAATAACTCTTTTCAAGCTTTTTGCACTAAGAAACATGCATGTATCTCACTGATGATTGCATGCATCTGTGTCAAATAGAACTGCTCATGCTGAAAATGAAAGCATGAACCAGGACTATTCATTTAGGGATTTGAAGTTTGTTTTGGAGTGGGATTTGGTGTTTGATTTGTACATGAACATGCAAAATCGAACATCAAATCCTTTCTTAAAATTAAACAAGATCTAATCTGATTTGAAAATCAAATGCAGAATAGATATTTAGTAAATTTGAGATTTGCTAATGGATTTTGCTGTTTGATTTCAATGTGATTCAAGAGATTCATAAAAATGAATCCCAAATCAAATTGTAGTAAATTTACCCCTAAAACTCTTCAATCCATCACAATCTCACAATCTCAGATGCATAATTAATTTTTATATTCCTGGGCTAGATTTAAACTACATATTTAGCTATAATACGTGAAGGCTTAATAATTAGCTAGTATAGTTGATTAAATAATGTAATTTTTGCAATCCTAAACCCGAAATTAGGATTTAAATTCCAAATTCCGAACCATGGGAAGACTGGAACCGCGACTCGGATCTGTCCGAATTCACAAAATTTGGGTGGATTCAGATTTCTGGAGAACCAATCCGCACATCTCTAATTTGTAGGCCTTGCCCTTCTGCAAATGATCCACTCAACTACTTCTCCAGTACTTTCATTAGCTTAATAATTATTTTCTATTCAATTACTGTGGTGCGCAAAAATAGTTTTTTGCTGTATTTTCTTTTTTGTTTGTAAGAAAATGATTTATTACATGTTATTAATGATTAATATGGTCACTTGACAGTTGTTTTGCCAAGACCAAAACCATAACATTTGAGGGTGGTTTTGCCAAAACCAAAACACAGGGTCTGCACACATCTCTAATATGAGTCTGGAGTTCTTGACCTGTGCTATTACTCATTTCTCAGAGATGTTGGCGAATAACATAGGTTCTCCTTAGACTGCATGTCCCATGTTAGCCAGGGCAAATAGCTAGTAGCATATTTGGTCATTATTTAATACTGCGCATAACTAAGGTATAGTAATCACTGTAATAATGTTGTTCTCCACTCTTATACAACTCCTCTTAATAAAATTTCCCCTTCCAATATGAAACACCTGACTCTTACGCTATACAGTACTCCTTTAGTTCTCAGCTTTAAAATACAACATCTTTGCAATGAAAATGGGTGAACTATAAATCAGCTCCATTTAGGGAATAAGAGAATTTCTCCTGTTTCCAACAATGCAGGAAGGTTTTAGATTAAACAAAATGGACAATTCCTTTAAAACGAAGAGTCTACCTGGGCTTTTCTTGAATACAATTGGCCCAGAAAGCTGTGCTAAGTAATTTATTCTACCTACTATATTTTAAAAGTGAAGATAAGCTAGTATACAATTTAGAACCGTATTCCTTGTTGCAGTGTATATTGCCTGTAGATATCAAACATGACTGGTTCAACTACCTTGAACTTTTGATTGATCAAATCTTTAAAATATTAAAATTTGCAAGTATAGATATTATGTTGAGACATGCATACTATTGTGTTATCCCTGTGTCATTGCTGGATGAGATGCAAATAACGACTACAGTAAACTAACTAGAACATAACCCAAACACACTATAGTTCTGATGCAGAGTTGGACGCTGCGGGATCTGCTCATGTGTCTGTTGCCGAAGTTGTGACTAATAGCATTTCTCTGTTGTAGCAGCCTGCGCCTGAATGTGCTTTAGATGCCACCATCAGCACATCATTGCTTGCACCATCAACAGTTGTAACAGCTTTATGTCAGGTGCAGTTTCACCATCTGTCTATGGCCTCTGTGGCTGCAGCTGTGCATTTGGGAATACAGCCTCTTGTACTGACATGTCAGCAATAATCATATAACATGTCTGTGAGAGGGATCTTTTTTTTGCATTCTCTTCTAGCCACCTCCAAGTAACTGCCCAAGAACTCCCATCACTTTTCTGCCTGTTTCGGATACAGTTTGCCCTAATCGCAAAAGTATCTTTGTGCAATACATGCACCGTAGGGGTTTATGGAAATGTTTACACATGCACGGTTGCAAATTATTAATAAATTACGTAAACATCGACATTGCATGCAAATTGCGTTTGCCTCTGAATCAGGCCCTATAAGTGGACATTATAGTCCATAGAGTCATTACAGTTACTTTGCCTATTTTCATTTACAGTGTTCATTAATATTTATAGCAGTCCATTTTTATAACCTACATAATCTTTCCAGGCATTCACAATTTTATTGTACTTTCTGAATCCTGAAGGTCAGGCTCCTAATATAATACATTTGCTTACAATGTTGTCTATGAATGTTAGATACAGTAAATCATTTTAAAAGTCACTTTTATATTACATATAATCATAAAACTTAATGATAACTATGCCTAAATCTTGACAATAATGTATTATTACTTTATATAAAATATTCCTGCAAATATAGTAGTTATAGAATATTTGACAAAAAATAAATGATTTTAATTTTCTTCTTCATCAATTTAATTTAATTTAATGGTCATGAAAACAATGTTGAACTTTCTGTTGACCCACAAGTCTTCTCTAAATTTCTACTAACTGATCAAATTATATATTTTATTAGAAATGGCAATAAGTGACAAGTTTTAATGATTTACTGAAACTCTTAACTTTTAAGATTATTATAAAATGTAAATCACCTTTTTATTTGCTCTTGAAATACACCAATTTAGTGTAGAGCTAATGCAGACCTTCTATTCATCAAAAGAGTAAAAATTAGACTTTGAAGGTCATTACATGAAAATCTTTGTAATTAGACTTTATCTTCTAAAGTCATGCTATGTAACATCAATTAAAAAAGTGTTTTTTTACAATTTACATACAAATTTGGTCCTTGTGCTTGTTCTTTCATTTTACACGATATGTAAGGACTCAGAGGTGAGGAAACGTTAATTAAATGTGTTTCAAACTCTGAAATTTTTTTCAGAATATCAACTGCACAATTACAAAAATAATCAAAATAACTATTACACATTTCCTTCCATCCTGGAATAAAGGCACATAAGTAAACTATTCCACAACCTCATAGCTTCGAAGATCATTGGATAAGTAATGGTAACATCAGCCAAAGCATCAATGAACAATCCTTTCACTCAGTAGGCCAATGCCTTCACACCAGTAGATATTAGAACAGGTTGTTAACTTCCATTGCATTTCCAAATAAAATGACAAGGTTCCCTCTTTCCACAAGGCAGCTGTTAGCTAAACATTTAGGATAGTGGAAGAGTAGTGCTAAAATATTAAAATATAACTTTTATGGGTAGGCAGTTGAAATTCTGGCTGTAGGGATGCCGACAACAGTCAGATTCATGGTGCCAGCAACCCTTCCACAGGCATCCCAATGCTAAGTAGTGGGATTATGGGGAAAGTTAGGGTTAGAGGTTAGGGTTAGCTATTAGGGGTAGGGTTAGGGTTAGGCACTAGGTGGAAGGGTTAGGTTTAGGCACTAGGGGTTGGTTAGGTTTAGGGTGCAGGGTTAGGGGTAGAGTTAGGGATAAGGTTTTTGATACTTACCAACAGGTGTCAGTAGTCTAACCCTGTCGGGATGCCGGCATCAGGATACTGACTGAGTGCCAGCATTTTGTACCAAAACCCTTTATGTATAAAACAAATCCATATAAAACATGACAAACAACACATTTCTTAGTTTGACAGATTAAGCTGACCTGACTCTTTAAACATGCATTTCTTCTAGATGTATTACTAGTATCCTTCTTGTGATATGTGGTGAACTTGCACTATTGGAGCTAAATTCTGATCCTGGAGAGCAAGAAGTCTTCTATCCTTTTTCAGAGAATCAGTTGGACCCAGTCCAGGGTGGAATTCTACTGGGGATCAAGAATAATAGTTTAAATCTCCAGGTCATGCATTTTGCTATTAACATTCTTGACATGGGCAACTCTCTTTAATACAGATCTGGCCAGCTACATTGTTGTCCAAAGCGCAGTTTTGCCGCATTCTGAGATCTGAACTTGGCAGGAGGATTCAAGCCAAAACCAAACAGCTCATCTCTATATTAAACCAACAAAGAGGAAACTGGCCACTATCCATCTCAGTCAGTGTAAAAGCCCTGTATCATGAACTCAATGTTATGTGATGGATTCAGTTCAGTCAGTCTGGTTTGACAATAATCAATATGGATGCGCCATGTCTAACATTGTATGGTTGTCACAAACTGCACTATCTGCTGCAGCTACTGGGTCACTTATATGATTTCCCACTCCATAATCAAGCACTGTGACAGACTTCCTCCAGTTGTGGCTTCTTCTCATCTTCTGCAGTCTTTCTTGCTCCAACATGGAGCATTCCCCCCATTGCTGGCTACTGGGCACAGCCATGACAGTCTGAGTCAGGAGACTGTACATCCTCCAACTGGACCAATATGCAGTTACATGAGGCATGCAGCCAATCCCTGTCAAGTCAGGGGTATACTGTGTAAGCACTCTCTCTGCACACAGCACTTGCCAGTGCAATGTTGTCCACAGTCTAGCTGTGTTCTTCACTGTGAGCTACTGCAGGTTTTTATGATTGTCCAGAGACTCTAAGTGCAGTTTAACAACTTGCAGCACTACTATCTCTAGTGTCTGGTTCCACCCCTGTGATCCTACACTTTGGTTCCATCCTGGTGATTCTGTAATCCAGGTCTATCCCAGTGACCATGCAATCCAATAACTAATACCATCGGTTTCAGTCCGATAGCTGATGCCATCAGTTCCAGTCCAATACCTGATACCATCGGTTTCAGTCTGATTACAAGCTCCATTGGTTCAGTTCCAATTAGATAACCAACACCATCTGTTCCAGTCCAATAACCAGCACCATTGGTTCCAGTTTGATACCTGATTCCATCCATTCCGGTGTTCAAGCCAATCTGATAACCAGCACCATCGGTTCAAGTCTGATTACCAGCACCATTTGTTCCAGTACAATAACCAGCACCATTGATTCCAGTCCAATAACCAGCACCATCGGTTTAATTCTGATAACCAGCACCATCAGGCTCCAGTCCAATACCTGATTTCATCCATGCCACAGTTCAAGCCAATCTGGCCCCATTCCGGTGTTCAAGCTAATCCAGTTCCATTCTGGTGATCAAGCCAATCTGCTGCCCTTCCAGATATCCAGTATCCGGTCCCATTCCAATGATCCAGTATTCTAGTTGAGAGCTATTCCCAGAGGTTCTTGCACATGTGCAGATCACACCTCAAGTCAGCCAGCTTCACTCACTCTGACCTCAGTATAGTTCATAGCCCAACTCCAGATCCTCAAACAAATCCAAGCACAAGCATGACAATGCTGTCTGGAATTCTCTGATTTGCTAGGTAATCATATATTTGCACCAGGCATCTATGATAGAAAAACCAATGCTGTCCGGAATTCTCTTGATTTGCTAGGTATACTGGCTTTAATTAATATCTGTAAACTCCAGAGTAACTTAAAATTTAATTATATAGTCAGATCTTATCTCCTAGCTTCATGGGATGCTGCTTTGGCTCTGCTTGTTTGTATTTGAATTTTATGACTTGTATCTGGTGTGGGTGAGGGTATTGAGGGTGGGTGTAATCAGTGACTACACATGTTATGCTTAACTATATAATCAGTAGGTTACAAGGCTTTAGGCTTGTACAAGGCTGCTAGGTTTTATTTCAAAGTGGGTTTTTTTCTAAGTGGGACTACATGTACAGCATAACTTAAAGAGTTAGTCAGGAGTTAAATAGGAGTAGACAGGAGTACAACATTTTAAAAGAACTCTCTATAACTTGGAAAAAAAAACAAAGACTCTTCTGAGCTTCTTGAAACCCTGCTACTCAGAAACCAGCTTCCATTATAACCTGGACACACCTTTTGCCAACACCCTGCTTCAGCATTGCATGCAACTACCTGCTTACTGAACATTTAATACTTGTATGTTTGTGTTTCTTCTCTATATTGTTTAAATAATTCCAATGCCACTGTCAATTTATCTTTATACCACTGTAGTATCTACCATTGTTTCATACCTATACCTTTTATATATATATATATATATATATATATATATATTCATACTTTATACTAATTCTCAAGTCTTGCTACTTTAACAGCACTATACTCCTTTTTTGGTTATAATATACTATTGTAGTTGTGCCTTTACATCTTCAAGCACTGTTCTTCCTTTTCTCTGATTTTGACAATTTGACCTGTACTGCTCCCTCATCTCACACTCATTACTACTACTGACTCCCCCCCCAACTGCCTCATCTACACAATGTCTCTTTTCATCTACTCCTCCCTCACTCAGCTGCTACATTATTTTCTCCTCTACTACCAGTTTTCACCTCTTTTCTCCATCCATAGTCCCCTCTACATTCTCCCCCTCCTTCCCCTCCTCTGTCTCTCTTCATCACATATAAGTCTCTCCACTGCATCTTTCACAACTCCAGTATTATTCACTTCTCTTCCACCATGGTCCTGCTGCACCACCACTAAACCCTGCACCATCTCTTTTCTCCAAGTTACCTATCCATTCCCCCCCACACCACACTAAACCTCCACCCTACCCACCACCTGCTGTCACCCTTCCTCATTCAGAAGCCAGCCACATAACCCCACACTCCTTATCCCCCTTCTCTAGATCAAAATCACCTCCACACTACATCAACCCTGATAATCTCATTGTGAGTTCTTTGTGTGCTCATTTATTTCTGTACTTTGAAAGGTGCTGCAGAACCCTTGTGACACCATATAAATAAAGGATAATAATAATAATAATAATAATAATAATAATAATAATAATATTTATAATAATGGGTATTCATCAGGGACCCCTGCAAGGAGGTATGGTCTTTGCTGCTAATGCCACACATGTAACATTCCCCTGTGTGAGTACCAGATGTGACCATCACAAAAGAAACTGGCTGAGGTAGATGCAGCTGGAATGAAACATGAGGCACAAAGCACAGCAGGAGTAACAAGCACACCAGTCACAAGAAGTGTGAAATGTAAAGGAAGATTCCAGTCACTAGCCACAGGATGAGGATAAGCTGGATAGGCATTCTGGTGCTAAGACCTGCTTTATATAGCACATAAGAAGAACAATGGATGGTGGGGTTTTGGTGGCCAGTGGTCATTTGATCACAGTGATATCAGTCACTGCCACAAACCTGCTGCTATGACAGAGCAGAAGCTTAATGGGCGAAAAGATCCAGCAGTTCTTTATTATGGAGGTTCCACAGAGCATGCTGCATCTAGGAGCATGTAAGACATTAGGAACCAGTGCATGACATCATGAACCTAGTAACTTAACCTGGCCATTTACTAAATGATTATCTCTACAATCAGCTGTCACAACCAGCTGGCTGATTCTTCAGATACATCAATGTGAGAATCACCACCATTGATTTATGGTTACCTCAGCATGTGCAGTTCATCTAACATGGTACTACCCCCACCAACGATGTTCATGGGAGTCATTAGGTTCTCCCCTCAAATATCAATATTGCACACTCACTTATATATAGGTACGTAGCTTTGACCTCACAAGCTTGTGAATTCAACAAGGACACAGAAAATAGACTGGATTAAGAATGTTTAATCTGAAAAATATTTCCAAGGTTACTAGTTACAGGAAAAGGTAATACAAATATGGACAATACAAATGTATCACAAATAATTTCAGAAAATGAAAGGAATTAAAATTATATAATTATAAAATTATATAAACTCAGAGTCATTACACCTCTTAAGGTGCCCATACACTAGTACAACCAGCATAAGATCAGATTCATCATACAATTTCCCTTAAATTCACCGACCACATGATTTTGTGCTTTTTTCACACACGATTTGCATGAGATCTGTTGTATGAACATGCGTTACTATACGACGGATCATGATAGGGTTGATAGTGTGCTTCACCCAAAAACATGCGATCATGCAATAGATTGGCCCCAAATTTAAATAGAGGGTTGTGCTTCACTGGGGGGGTATAAAAAATCCCTGCCTCTTCAGCTGTGCACTCCTGTTTGCTCTGTGATTAGTGAGGCTTGGTTTCTACCCTGCTGAACGCTCCACATTGCTAGCTACTGTGCACTGCTTTGTATTGCCTGGCTTTACAAAGTGCTTCTTGCTTTATTTCTGGTGGTCTATTTTCTGCTTTTTTGTGGTGATGGATCCCTGCCATTATAGAGCACTGCTGTCCTATGCTGTGGTCAAGCTGAGTTAGGAGAGGGAGAGGGCCCAGCATAGGAGGAGGTCCTGCTGGACCAAGGATTGGCTGCTGGAGAGGGAGAGTCAATCCTATATGCCCATGCTGATGGAGATGAGGGAGAACAATGAACATGGAGAGCACACTTGTGAGAAGTAGTAATAAGGCAAACTTTACTCATAAATCAGCTCACGTACATCAAGAAGTTTAAAACAGTAAGCTTAGCTTCACAGGGATCATGAGGTTCCTGATACACAGTCAGGGTAGCTGCTAGAGATTAACTCCAAGGATCCACGCCGGCTCCAGAGGCAGCAGATGACGTCACTAAGTCAACGTCTTTAAACCACGACCAATGCATTTTGTCATATGAGACTTTGTCAGGGGGTGTGGTTCTCTCTCTGTCAGGTATGTATTTATTCCCATACTCATTAGCTGCTCATTAATCAATTAAGCTAGCAAACATTTAATTTATATCATAAAAACAATAAAATAAATTAACACATTGTTCAAAAATGCACATATCCATATAATACATCAAAGTGATGAATCTTAAAGATATTAACAACAAGATAGCTATTTAAAAATTATTTTACATTGTAAATGATCTTAATTGATCACATAAGGAGTTTAAGAATTCATCTTTAAGCATGCTCCAAGACATAACAAATAATTGAGACACCTATATAAAAATATAGAAAATATGCATCTATTAAGAGGCAAGTAAGTATCACAAGGAATTAATCATACTTTAAAAGTATTTGTGCATCATTTTAATGCTCTCTCAATCTAACGATCAACATAGAACTACCAGAAAAAATATATATAAATAAAAATATTTAAAAGTATACATAGAAAAAACTTCTTTCATAATCATAAGGACTCACAGCAATTATTTTTTTGGTTTAGAGTGTTTGTTGCAGTTCCATTAACACATATCATTTATCAAATATCTATAAATTAATCCACATCCATCATTATAGATGAATGTAATTTACATTATAATTCTGAATTCCAGCTTTAACATCAACAATTGCACTCAATAAAACTAAAGGTCTGACATATCAGCACAACAGCTGGGATAATATCCAACAGCAGCTGCCATGCAAAGCAAACCTCTGGAAATATTAACCATGCAAAACCGGAACGATGTCACAACTTTCATGCAATCCCATTGGTGTAAACTAAGGTATTCAAGGTATACTGTATATCCAGAATGTTTCCCGTTTTGACAATTGCTTAAGAATATCTCCTTTCTTCATATCAGGAACTATCTGTTCGATGACTTAAAATGTGAATTAATCCAGGCTTGAGTTACAGCACTGTGAAAAGTGTCTTGGGACACTATTATTCCTAATGTTATTCAAAATATTTATTGTGTGTTCCAACACCCTTAATTTCACCTGCCGTTTAGTCTTGCCAACATAGCGCTTACCGCAACCACATTCAAGCAGATAAATAACATGGGTACTCGAGCAACTCATTTTCTCTTTAATCTTACCTGATTTATCATTAGTCGAGTCCCAAATCTTCTTATTATCCTTATTAACATATTGACAAACTTTGCACTTATTACATGGGAAAAAAACCTTCTGTTTTGTTCAGCCAGTTCTCCTCCTTTATACTTCTAAGATTACTCGGGGCTAATTTATTCTTCAAATTACATGATTTTCTATACACCACAGTAGGTTTGGATGGAATGAGGTCTTTTAACAGGGGGTCCAAACTCAAGATACCCCAATGTTTATTAAGGATACCATCTATTTCTTTATTTCTTATATTGAAATTTGTAATAAACTGAACTATATTTTCTTTCTGTACTTCAACCTTCTCCTTATATAATAACATTTCTGACCTATCACGTCCTAATGCTCTTTGTTGACACTTCTTAATAAGATTGTTTGGGTATTTCTTATCCACAAACCGTGTACCATATATTTCTGACTGCTCCTCAAATTTTTAGGTTTCTGAGCAATTACGTCGAAATCTAACAAATTGCGAATAAGGGATGTTAGATACCCATTTTGTGACATCGTTCCGTTTTTGCATGGTTAATATTTCTGGAGGTTTGCCTTTGCATGGCAGCTGCTGTTGGATATTATCCCGGCTGTTGTGCTTATATGTCAGACCTTTTGTTTTATTAAGTGCAATTGTTGATGTTAAAGCTGGAATTCAGAATACTATTGTAAATGACATTCATCTATAATGATGGATGTGGATTAATTTATAGATATTTGATAAATGATATGTGTTAATGGAATTGCAACCACACCCTAACCAAAAAGATAATTGCTGTGAGTACTAATGATTACAAAAGAAGTTTTTTCTATGTATACTTTTATATATTTTTATTTATATATATTTTTTCTGGTAGTTCTATATTGATCGTTAGATTGAAAGAGCATTAAAATAATGTACAAATACTTTCACAGTGTGATTCATTCCTTGTGATACTTACTTGCATTTTAATATATGCATATTATCTATATTTTCATACAGGTGTCTCAATTATTTGTTATGGCTTGGAGCAGGTTTAAAGATGAATTCTTAAACTCCTTATGTGATCAATTAAGATCATTTATAATGTAAAATAATTTTTGAATAGCTATCTTGTTAATATCTTTGAGATTCATCACTTTGTATTATATGGATATATGTATTTTTGAACAATGTGTTTATTTATTGTATTGTTTTTATGATATAAATTAAATGCTTGCTAGCTTAATTGATTAATGAACAGCTAATGAGTATGGGAATAAAAACAAACCTGACAGAGAGAGAACCACACCCCTTGACAAAGTCTTCTATGACGAAACGCGTTGGTCATGGCTTAAAGATGTGAACTTAGTGACATCATCTGCTGTCTCTGGAGCCGGCGTGGGTCCTTGGAGTTAATCTCTAGCAGATACCCTGACTGTGTATCGGGAACCACATGATCCCTGTGAAGCTAAGCTTGCTGTTTTAAACTTCTTGATGTATGTGAGCTGATTTATAAGTAAAGTTTGCCTTTTTAATACTTCTCACAAAAGCGCTCTCCGTGTTCATTACATTTTCCAGATTTCCAGCCTGTAAGCAGCTGCACCACATCTATACGACATAGCTCTGGACATTTGACTGTGGACTTTCTGCGCATTACTGACAGTATTGTGTGTATATATATATATATATATATATATATATATACTATATATGGCTAAAATGTTAAAAGTATCACCAAGTTACCCAATTCCTGATAAGTATGGTGCGGCATGAGCTTTGGTGTTTGCGGCCCAGATTTCAGGGGCACAAACACATGCAGAAAGGGCAAACTCAGTGGGCCTGGCCCCACTGACATGCATGTGTTCCTAGCCACCTGAGAGTCTGGAACACAAACACCATGCTGCATTCAGCACCATACTTACCAGGGAGTATGAAACTTCATTAGTACCAAACAAGTGTGCAAAATTCTTTGGGAAACACATAACAATTATGATAAATCCTCATTGTCCTCACTTGCTTCACGTAATAGTGTGAAAAAATTGTGTGGTGAGGCGTAGAAGTAGTTTGGTTAATAGGCAGCAGATGGAGTAATATTTTGGTAGGAGGTGGTGGCTGGGAGAGCAGGATGGTAGGCAGAGGTGGGTTGGGGAATAGGTTGGTAGGAGGAGGTGGTTGGGTCAGTTTTTTGGCAGGAGGAGGAGGTTGGGGGAGCAGGATGGTATTTTCAGGTGGGTGGGTGAAGAGGCTGGTAGGAGGAGGTGGTTGGGAGAGTTGTTTGGCAGGAAGAGGTGGTTGGGGGAGCAGGATGGTAGGTGGAGGTTGGTGGTAAATGAGTTTGGTAGGAGGAGATGGGTGGGTGCAGAATTTGGAAGGTGAAGATGGGTGTGGTATCAGGAGGGTAGGGTGGGTATTTTGCCATTGGTAGACGGTATGTTTGAGATGAATTGTAGGTGGGTGTTGCCATGGTGAGTGTAGGGGGAGTTGGAACTACTGGCAGGGTAATAATGGTAGTGTCCGATGTCAGTAGATATTGCCTTGCTTTAAAAATGAGGTTGGACGTCAGTCTTTCAAATTGTATTCTTTGGTCCTGGATCATTCCTTGCACTGCTGCACTGACATAGGCCACAAAGTTTTATATTTCGCAACACTAACTTCTCCACTGTGTAGGTCTGGGTTGCTGGGGATATCTAAAGTCTGTAAATAAATAATTTTTTTTATAATTTCATATTTTAATTTTGTTTTCAAATTTCACACTTCCCTACAAGCATGGAAGAGTGGATAGCCATTGGGGATGAGTTTGAGAGCCGTTGGCAGTTCCCTAACTGCAGAGGAGCTATCAACGGCATTCATATTAGGATTAACCCACCTGCCAACACTGGGTCATACTACTACAATTATAAGGGGTACTTCAGTGTTGTTCTGATGGCTGTGGTGAATGCAAACTACGAGTTCCTGTTTGTAGATGTGGGGAAGAACGGTCGTTCTTCCAATGGTGGCTCCTTTCAGAAGACGGATTTCTATGAGAGGCTCACCACTAACACCTTTCATTTGCCATCCAGAGAGGCTATGAAACATGGGCTAAATTACGTTTTTGTGGCTGACAAGGCTTTGGCCCTTCATGAAGATGTAATGAAGCCATTCCCACAGAGGGCCTTAAATCATGAAAAGCGGGTGTTCAATTACCGCCTATCTCATGTAAGGCATATTGTTGAGAATGCTTTGGAATCTTGAGCAACCAATTCCGGATTTTGCATACCCCCATAAATTTAAAGGTGGGGAAGATTTACTAGGTGGTCATGGCTTGCTGTATCCTGCACAACTTCATATGCAAGAATGCCACCAAGCAAAGGTTATTGGCCACACCTGCAGTTGAATACCCTGAAAATTCAGAAGAGGTTGCTCCATTCCCCTCCATTGGTGGGACCTGCAGTTAGGGAAACTGGGACTTCTCTGGCCAAAAAGGTCAGAGAGGAATATATTGCCTGTTTTAATGGGGAGCAGTGCCATGGCTAGAGGATTTTATCTGAAAATGTTGGAACTAACCACTGATATATCTGTTGATTCCAGTAAATCCTCTTCCAGAAGGCTGCACTCCTCTGACTCAGCCATCACCTGTAGAGAAGGTCTCATGGGATCCTGCTGCACCCGGAACATCATCAGGTCATAATACCATAGCGTGGGTTTGAATATGTTGTCAGTCCCGGCTCCCAAATGATTTGAATCCTCCACCTTCTTGTGCTGTTTAATGAAGGTTTTATGCAGATTCTGTATCTTATTGCGCACCCATACTAGATTTGATGCATCATCATGATATGGCTTACTATACTCTGACAACTGGAGTAAGGCTGGGTTACGCTTGTCTGTTCGTGTACATTTTTCACTTGGTACGCCAAAGACAGTCATGGTGCCTGTATAGCTCGATAAATCCAGTTATGAATTGTGGTTCACGATCCAGAGACATTCCTATGGGGAAAAAAGGACATAATAAAGTAAAAAGGACATATTCATTTGGTGGTTTTGAATATGGCCACCCCCAACAGTGGGGGTGACCATTGAACTATGGGGCCCCCAAGTGGACTTATATTCTTTTCACCCCCAACAGTGGGGGTGGACATTGAACTATATAAATGGGGCCCCCAAGTGAAATTATATTCTGGTCACCCTCAACAGTGGGGGTGGCCATTGAACCATGTAAATTGGGTCCTCAAAATGGTGTATTAAACAGTTTTGGTGGAATTGTTGTTTTGTTATTAATAAAGTTTGAGTGTCATTTCTTTGAGATGCATATAATTGTCTATGGGGTGGGGATTAAATCCAATTCATTATCACAATGTGCTTTCCATGATTACATTGATAAAACATGGCCGGTGGAGGGTGTGGTGGTCGATGGGCATTGGTTCAAAAACATAGGTGGATGATGGGCACATAGGTGGGCAATGAGCATTGCTGGGCAAACAGGGGTGGTCATTGTTTTCAGGACTCAAAGCAACACCCACTATGCATATGCAAAACATTGGTGCCCAGTGGGCATTGTTGAGGCCACAATAGGTAGATGGTGGCTATTGCTGGGCACATAGGTGGCCAATGAGCATTACTGTGCAAACAGGGGTGGCTAATGTTGTGCAAAGAGAGATGTTCAGTGTGTGCAGGGCCTCAAAGCAACAACCGCTATGCATATGAAAAACATCGGTGGCCAGTGGCCTTTGTATATACTATACTTTACCCACACAATCATGTCTGCTGCTCCAATGCCACTCCTCTCTATTCAGGCACTGTCTGCAATGGGCATAAACAGGAACTTGTCACTCAAGTGATGGTGCTCAGATGCTCTGACACACGATGCATCGCATGCTGAAAAACAACATGATCAGCATAGGGTTATGACGGATGATATGTGCTGCACATCTGATCATACAATCCAATTAAAGGAGCTGCAGGAGCATGCATCGGATCGTATCATGGTTAAAAAATGCATGATTTCTACAGGATTGATCGTACGGCAATTCAAAAATCATGGAATCGACAAGAAATCACGTAGGTGTATGGCCAGCATTAGGCTCTGTTGTGAAGGAGACACAGGAGCATGGGGTCCAGGCCAGTCCTCACGACTCTCCTTAGGCACAAAGAACCCTTATCATTGAGGGAGAAGCACAGTTATACCCTCTCAGCTGCATCAGCCCCACCCTTGGGTTTTTAAACTATCTCTTTGCTGTACACTGGACATTAAGAAATCAGACACACCCTTCCACATAATTGTCTATAGGAGATAGGGGGCTTGAAACAGGGTGGATGGGGATTTAGAAACCAGTCAGCAGGTAACATAACATACATTCATGCCCTCAACCATCCTAAAGGATTGATACCCCATGGCCTGGCTTGTCCAGGTCTGACCATCTGAAAATGAAGGATTCATCTCTCCCCAAACATTATGGCCTGTAGAGATAAGAGATGGTTAACTGGAGGTCTGATTTCAGGAAGACAAAAATTGCTCCTATTCCCCCAAGCCTTGTAGGAATACAGGTCAAATACAGTACACAGCATAGATACCATTCTGACACACACATTTATATATACACATTCACATGAAATCATTTCTGGCATTTATTCTTGAGATTAAACACCACACCTACCCCTGAAGATGGGCACATGAGGGACTGAGACCCATCTCACAGCCTTACCTGTGCACCACTGACAACATCCTCACTTTGCTGGGAGAGTCCATTAGCATTGCTGTGCTCTGCACAATTTCTGTGCTGGATGGCAAAGGTGTACTGCTGCAGGGTAAAGCTCCATCTTAGAAGCTTATCATTAACCCCAGAGACTCTATTAAGCCAAACGAGTGGGTTGTGGTATGTTATGATGGTAAAGTCTCTTCCATACAAATATGGTTATAGTTTTTGGAGAGACCATCCAATCGACAAACACTCCTTTTCAATGATGACATAGGCCACTTCATGGGGAAGCAGTTTCTTACTTAGGAAAATAACAAGATGTTCTTCCCCCTGCTCATTGACTTGACTGAGCATTGCACCTAAACCAAAATTAGAAGCATCAGTCTGTAAAATGAACCTCCTTTTGAAATCTGAGGCCTGCAGCACAGGGGAAAGAGCTAAAGCAGACTTTAGGGCTAGGAAGGCCCTCTCACAGTCCTCGGTCCAATTGACCACCTGTATCAATTTCTTTTTTGTCAAATCTGTTAAGGACTTGGCTAGGGTGCTTTAGTGGGCTACAAATTTTTGGTAATATTCTGCGATTCCTAGAAAAAACATTACCTGTTTTTTAGTCTAAGGGATAGGCCATGCAGCAATAGCCTCCACCTTGTATGGTTCTGGACGGAGGGTTCCTCCCCATACACGGTGCCCTAGATATTGCACCTCTCCCATGCCAAGCTGGCACTTCTCGGGTTTGATTGTCAAACCTGTCCCAGTGATTCGGCCTAACACACTATTCAAATAGATCAGGTGTTCCTTCCAGGTGTGGCTGAATACTGCAATGTCATCCAAGTAGGCAACTGCATGTCCCTCCTGGCCTTCCAGTAGGTCATTAACTGTGAAGCCTTGGGTGACAGCAGGATCTGCCAGTACCCCCTACTGAGATCCATGATAGTGATGTAACATGCCGGGGCAAGCTGATCTAGCAGTTTATCTATCCTGGGCATGGGATTGATATCAATTTCAGTGGCTTCATTTAATCTCCTATAATCCACATAGAATCTTGTACCTCCACACTCTTTTGGGACCAGTACCAATAGAGCAGCCCATGAACTGTGAGACCTTTGAATCAACCTTAGCTAGAGCATCTCATCAATTTACCTTTTCATTGTTTCCAGGACTTTTGGGAAGTATGATATGCTGGCTGTCTGAGGGGTGTTTGATTACCTGTGTTTACATTATTATTATTATCCTTATTTATATGGCACCACAAAGGTTCCGCAGCGCCTTACACAGTACATAATTGAGCACACAAGAAAAACAGTCAATATTAATACAAAACAATGCAGAACAAGGACAAACTGTATAAACATAGCTGCATAACACAAGCAGCAGGGCCTCAGCAACCAAGTGCCAATTGGGGAGTTAGGAGTAAATTATATTATAAGTTGGGGGAGGAGAAGCACGTGAGGGATGAGGGCCCTGCTCATGAGAGCTTACATTCTAAAGTGGAGGGGCAGACAGACAGGGGTGACAGATGGGGTAGATAGTGAGGAACGAGCATGGAGCAGTGAGTTAGGATATGTGCTGCAGAATGTGTATGTTTAAGATGTTATGTCAAAATTAAGTCCTTCATTCATCTATCTCTATGACAGAAAATAGATTTTGTTTATGTGTTATTAACTTGAGAGATTTACAAAACAAAGTTGTAGCACTTTAATTTTTGTGTAATACATTTTAGCATCTAAAGACATCCTGCTAAATATGCAGCTATTTTGGGACTGCCCCACCATCCTAATAGTGAATACTTTAGTCCCAGTTGCTGGGTGCTATGCCATGCTCCTTTGAGTGGGTGCATCAACAAATGGGTGCAGCCATGCCCAACATGCTGTGGTCCCACAGGATGTTGCTGTACATGGCCCAGAATTTTTCTAGACAGCCCTGAAGATGACAGGCATAACCAGGAGGGAATGGGGCTTAGTGGAGGGGTAGCAAGGCCATGGAGGAAGGTAGGTGGTTGAGAGTGGAGGAACAGGAAAGGCGGAGGATAGAAGCAGAGGGTTGGAATGCAGACTGATGAGAGAAAAAAGGGGGAACAGCAATTGGAGGGGACAAGAGGGGGAGGATAGAGATGGATAAAGTAGAGGATTTTTTGGACACTGAATATGGGAGGTGTTTGAAGAAAGAGTATTCATGCTGTACACGAGGTAATAAGCAAGATGAAAACTGGAGTGGAGGTTGTGTGATGTAGAGGCAGTGTGGGTAAAGGTTGTTAATGCGTCCAAATGCGTATTTTAACAGCCTTGATGCACTAGATACTGTACACTAGAATTCATCTATGGTTAAGCTCTATTCATAGCTACATTATTATATATTTTCACTATAAAGAGAAACACTGACAATGTGTTTTTATATACTTTATTGAAAATTTCATTGAAACTAAGTTTCAAGCATACATAGGTTTGACTGCTTCCACATTAAACGGCAAATTCCTGTGATAGATCTAGGACAAGACACTTACTGTAAGGAAGGAAATAACAAGGAGTTGCAAAGTAGACACCCTCTTATACTACTAAAATACAAAAAAAAATCAAAATAAAGTGTGAAGAAAAAAGATATACCTGCATTCAATATTTCTGAAGTTAGAAAAAAATATTTTAAGGGTTGGCAGCCATGATTTCTTTTAACTTACATGAAGAAACCAAATAGTAATACTATAACAAAATAGTGATGATAATAATAGTACAGGTAATAATAATAATAATAATAATAATAATAATAATAATAATAATAATAATAATAATAATAACAACAACAGTGTTTATGATCACTGTAAGTGTATCAAATCTACTATAAAAAATAATTTGTATCACAATATTGAAAACTATATTTTGAAAAAAGTAATCAGGTTGAACTATCAAAGTAAAAGTAATTTTGTGTAAGTTTTACAGAATCTTGTAAAACTTAATTTACCAACAAAAAAAATCCCACAATATATACATACACATATATAGATTGAATACATGAATATATAAAATTGGTCATTTTAATGAGGAACAAATATCTCTTTTTATTAAAGATTAAACAAAAATATTAAATAATTACTGTTCTAATTGAAGATGGAAATGTTGCACTTCTGCATTAAAAAGGTAAATTTTGTGATGACTTGATTAGAAGCCCAGAAAACAGAGGACTCAACAAATAATAACTACCCCCAATCAGAATGGAAGTGCTGCTATAATGCATCCTTGGCTAGCTACACCCCCACACACGTGATAACATAATGTCATGAATATGGTGGAAGACTGCAGGGTGAAATTGCAAGCACTCTGCAATCCAAATACAGATTCAACTAGGCAAACACAGTGCCACCCTCTTAGCTTTATTTATATATATATATATATATATATATATATATATTTTTTTTTTTTTATTTTTTTTATTTTTTTTTGTTTTGTTTTGTTTTCCCCCAGACTTTTACCTTCTGCCTGGTAGACAGAAACTGATTGGAAGTCTTGATTGCCAGACTACCTGTGAGAGGATGATAAAGGGGGTGTCAGTCTCTGTAGTAAGTCTCTCACTGCCTGGGGAACAGGTCAGAGGCCTATTGAGAAATACTGTGATTACTGAATGTAAGTGCTGTGCTACACTCTGATAGAGGGAATTATTTTGTTTAATTAGAGCTGGACAGGCCAGGATTTAATGTTTTGTTTATTTTTGTGCTGCTAGTAAAACTAGCTGTGGTAGCTTGTACCAAGGCCCTGGAGTGGTGTTCTACTACTTGGCTGCTGCATGAAAAGTTCGACCATTTACTCCAGGAGATGGCACTCTTACGCTGATCTTGCCACACATGGTGAAGAATGTAAGTATTGCACTTAAATTACAGCCATAAAAATATATGTGGAAAATTAAAAGTGAAAGACACCTCTTATTGTTTTTTTTTAAAACTTATGTTGTGAACCTCTTGGTGTCATCAGCAGATGCTTAGGGATGCCAGAATCTACTTCTCACCTACACCAAGAGATAACATGGGGGGCATAGATAAGGCCTTGCCACAGACTAAATTGAGGCAGCAGGAAGCCATCATGGTGCAGCAATTGGCCATCGAGCAAGCCCACAGGCAACAACTCTTAATCAGGGCCATCTGATTTACAGTAAGTAGAGAGTCGAATTGATTCCCAGCACCAATCACTTTTGGGGTGATGTGTAGAACTCAGTACCATCTTTGGTCTACTGTACAGTAAGTTCAGAATTTGGACTTAAAAAAATGAATATTGGTTTTTGGATTACATGCAAACAGGTAAAGAAAAGAACCAAAATCCTTGAGGGTGGTTTTGGTTCTAAAATCCAAAACACAGGGGTCTGCGCACATCTCTAGATTTAAGGTCGACTGTCCAAAAGAGTTAAATATTTACATTCTGGAAAGTAGAATTTTTTATAAAAAGTTTACACAAGAGAAAATGTCCTGCCATTAATAGTGATTGTATTTACTACATGACAATGCTATATGTGTTGCTTACATTGAATAGTTCTTTCATCAACTAGTATGGAGAGGTATTAGGATTATGGTTAAAAGAACTAAATGATTTGTGTAAAACACTCAGAAATTGATTGATGAGTGAAATAATTTTCTTACACACTTCAATTTTCAGGTATATTCTTATTTATTAGGCAGAATACTTAATTTAAGGGCCTACATATACACATTTTTCTTTCAAAAGTAACTTCCATCTGAACAACAAAACAAAACAATTTTCTGAGGAAAATCTTTTCATTTACTGTCTGAAAAGTGGAGCTGTTTTATTGATTTTTTTTTAATCCTGTGTAAGTATCTTTTTAGTGTCCTATTTATACTGCTGTATTAATACACCATAGTGCAATGTTCATATTGCATTAATTAGCTACAAGAAAGTAATGTTCATGTGCATATTTGTTAATTACCACTGATTTGTCCTAAGAACTAACATCTCTTATTGCGCTATTTGCAATGACAAGGGATATTGTTTTAGTAAATTTATCAATCTGGCAGGAACAGCTGCTCCGTCAAACCTATTCTTGTGCCACTAATTGAAGCAGCAAACGGTTACAATGCTGGGTTCTGTTCCAGAAGTGTTCCTGCACAAATGCGACCATAGCAAAATTTATCTAGAAACAAAGGTAACCAATGTAGTAAAATAAAGTATTTTAAGTGGAAAGGTAAATCATTAGATTATTGGTATTGTTAACACTAGAAAGGACATGGAATGCATTATGCAAATACAAGGAATATATCGAAAAAGTTAAAAGGAAATAAGGTTAGCAAATTTTGAAGCTGAGAAATGGGTATTTAAAAATAGAAAGTATTTTCCCAAAGCATTTCCAGGCACATAAACAGCAAGAAATATAAAACTGATAATATTAGGCCCTGCAAGATAAAACTAGGAAAAATAATTGCTGGTTCTCAATAAGGCATAAAAAATGCCAAGAAATATCTTGTACAGCAAAAGCTCATACAGAGCATAAAAGCACAACCAGAACATTTTAGACAGGTCAGACTGACCCCTTCTGTAATTTTTTTAAGGAATTATGTGGGATTCTATGTTTAAGCATATTGTGCAAAAAAATATTTGATACTATAATGCCAGCATGGATAAAGAAAGTACTGGTTATGCATAACAAGTACAACTAGTTTTTATGAGGTCTGGTTTATTAGCAGTGTACCATAAGGATCTATCTGTGCCTCAGTACTTTTTATTATTTTTATTGTAGATTGTATGCTTAGAATACAATGGGCCCATATCCACCGATAACAGAGTAGCAGGGTTATTACAAGGAAAAGTATAATATTTATAGAAATATAAATAATTGTAGGCTTACACATCCAGACCATAGTATCAACTATGATACTTGCAAAAAGTAGGTTATTCTAAGTCCAACTCACGTTAAATCTAGTCAGACACTACACTAAGGTTTGATGCAGCAATTTTCAACTGCTGTGCCGTGGCACTCTACGGTTGTGAAGAGTGCCGTGATGGTCAGAGCCGCCGGTCACATTACAGTACTGTACTGCGGACCAGGCTGGTGCTGAGCTCCTCTGGGAGGCTCAGTGACACCCAGGCCAAAACCTGCCAAGACGCATCAGTGTGACATCTTAGGTCATTGACAGCCATCCAGCCCGCTCTCTCTATCTCATATCCAGCCGCCCGCTCGGCTGCCTACATACTCAAATGCTGACAACTTTGCACTCTGTGATTTTCAGTTGGTAAAATGTTACAGAATGTCAAAGAGATCCGGCACCAGGCTATCTATAATACATCTGTTATATAAGTGGGGGCAATCTTTCAGCTACCCATATGGATTTCAATGTATACTTAAACCATAGGTGCTTATTGTCATTAGGTGCTACCCATTGATTCAAAATTAGGAATAGTTGTATTAAGAACAAAAGAAAATGAATCAATTGCATGGAGGGTGCACTCAAAAACCCCTTTAAACACAAAAAATATATGAATTTTATTAGGTATACTTTAGAAATTACTTACATTTTATTTTATTTTATTATAATACTCTGGCTGGTAAGTATACAAAGAGGCTATATATTCCATCTTACAATTATCATTCAATGTATACTATGAAGTTCTAGTTATTGCTCAAAACTAATCTTTTATACACCATTTCACCGTATCCCCTAAAATCGGGCTTTCTAAATAAAATATCTCATTACACAAAAGTACAGAGTGACATACAAGAAAAAAAAATTATTTATGTGACAAGAATTAAAAATATATTAAAAACAAGGTTGCGTGCTGTCATCAATTATATATATATATATATATATATATCACCTCTCATACACGTGTGTATTTACCTTGCAGGTTATTATATTTAAACCAGTAATTTATTAATAGGTCTAATCAAAAAATTACAGTTTATTCCTGTTATGTATTAATTGGAAAACAATTAGTTGTCATTACATACTAGTTAGGTTGGCAAATATAAATGCTATTTAGCTAGATATATTTCTACATAATTATCCACATTAAGTGGGATCTGTTAGCTCTTGTAAACAGTCTTTATCACAAGTCATGCATACAAAAGTACAATGTTACTTATAATTGTAACCAATTTAAAGAGGAAACATTTGTTGCTATTTCCATTCAACACACATAATGCTGGCCATACACGCTACAATTATCGGGGCGATCCGCCTGATATCGGCGGATCGCCCCGATAATTGTAGCGTGTGGGGGGACGACTGAGGGTTAAATATTGCATGGTCGGACATGCTGGATTGTCCAGCATGCCCGTCCGATGCGATATTTCCAAGTAAACTGTTGGCCGCATCGGGCAGTGTATGCCCAGTCGTGGACGACAGACAGACATTTCCTGTGTTCCTTCCTATGGAAGGAACAGTGAAATGTCTCCTCCCCCGGGGGCGGAGCGCGGATGTCTGCTGAATACACTGTGAGAGAAATCTCACAGTGTATGCCGACGACATATGTGGCAGGCAGCTGGCCAGATAAAATGTCTGTCGGTCTGACAGACATTTTATCTGGCCGTGTATGCCCAGCATAAGATGTGTAGTACGATTGCCCTTGAAATTCTCTCTATGATGAGTAAAATGGTGTAAGATTGGACAATTGATCATACCATCCAATGCATTGGTTCCGATTTCAAATGGGAAACAATGCATCGTTTATTGCTAAACACCTCACAATACTTCTGGAATTTGAATAGATGAGGGCTTAGCTAGGGGGTATAAAAGGCAGCATACATTTTAGATCTGTGCACACTCTGCTCAGTGACTAGTGAGGCTTGATTTTATACTCTGCTGAATGCTGTACTTTGCTAGTGTGTATTGCTTTCTTTGAAGGCTTGCCTATTACCAAGTGTGTGTATTCTTCTTTCTGATGGATTCTTATTGCCATAAGCTTCTGATAGCCTATGGCTATCTGAGGCTGAAAGGTGTAGGGCCTGAGAAGAGGAGGAGGATGCGGTCTTGCTGGACTAAGGAGTGGCTGACGAGGAGGGCGAGCCGCACCCATATGCCTCTGCTGATGGAGATTAGGGAGAACAACCCAGATGATTATCGCAACTACCTGCGGATGGATGAAGCCACATTCCAGGAGTTGCTGAGTCTGGTGACGTCCCTAATATCCAGAGGCAGGACACCAACATGAAGTTGGCCATTCCGGCTGAGGAGAGGTTGGTGGCTACCCTGAGGTACCTGGCTACATGGAGGTCATTTGAAGACCTGAAGTTTGGGACCCTAATTTCCACCCTGGCATTGGGGCGCATCATCCAGAGACCTGTGAGGCCATTGTGAAAGTCCTGAAGTTCCAGTACTTCAAGGTGAATAAAAACACAACAATGTATTTTTCTGTAATTTTTTTAATTTTTTATTTGGAAACACATATGTAACAACTAACATGGCTGTATTTAACAGTGTGTAACCATTACTGTTTATTAGGTGTACAACAAAACCAACATGGTCTTTATATTAGCCAAACTAGTATATATCATGCTTTAAATACTGGCTGATACAGTGACTAGGAAATATTCCTTCACATAATTTTTTCCATTTGCAGGAAAACACATATAAATGTCACAGAAAATAACTTGGGCATTCCAGGTTTTGGATGCCCAATAGATAGCCAGCTGCAGGGTATAGGGTGTGTCAGATGACATTTTGAGAAGTGCAAGAAGCGCATGGCACAAGTGCAGATTGAGGCCCTTGCGCCATGCATTTGGTCACCCTCTCCAAACCGCATCGTCCACACCCTATATCCTGCAGCAGGTATTGGGCAACAACAAACTGCCTGAATGTTTAATTTAAGAATAATTTTGAAACTGAGGTGCCTCCTCAACCCCAGACAACATGGCATGATAAAGCACCTCCAAGAGGAGAATGTTTAAGGGTAGGATGCCTCAGGCATACTGTGGGGGTGTGGGTTGGGAAGGTGTTTGGGACATTCTTCCAGTGTCCTGGTAGGTTGGTGGTAGAAATAAAGCCTCTGCCATATACCCATGGCCCGTATTGGTTGTGGAGGTGAGTATCGGCTCCTTTATCACCCTGGAAGAATTCTCCAGTTGCTTCCTTTTCCCCTGCATGATGATGTCAAAGATCAGCCTTTCAGCGTGAAGTTGCTGATCCACATCCATGCCACGGAGAGTGTTGGCCACATGTGAACCAAGACTATCAAATGTATCTGGTGGTTTGGCTAAGGCCTGCTTTACCTGCTACAATAGGGGATCAGGTGCTAGCAGTGGTAGGTTACGACATAGCAGTCTATAGAAAGAAGGAGAGATATGGAAATGTTAATTTATTGTCTTTCGTTAAATTAATTTGTATTTTTATTTGTTTTTTAGTTTCCAACATCGATGGAGGACTGGAAGGCCATTCGCAATGAATTTGAAAGTGGATGGAATTTCCCAAATTTCGGAGGAGCCATTGACGGGAAAAATATACACATTATCCCGTCTCCCCACAGCGGCTGCTTTTATTTCAATTATAAGGGCTTTCACAGTATTGTGCTGATGGTGGTGGTAAATGCCAACTACCAATTTATTTTTGTTGATGTGGGGAGAAATGGCCGTGCTTCCGATGGTGGTTCCTTCAAGCAAACGGAATTTTATGACCGACTCACCACTAACCATCTAACATTGCCGACAACAGTGGATACGAAACACAGCCTGAACTATGTGTTTGTGGCAGATGAGGCATTTGCTCTTCATGAGCATTTAATTAAGTCGTATGGACAAAGGGGACTGACCATAGAAAAATGCAGTTTCAACTATCGCCTATCCAGGGTCCGGCTCATAGTTGAAAATGCTTTTGGAATTATGTGTAGTCGGTTCCGGATATTCCATATAGCTATAAACCCTTGTGTGGACAAAATTGATTCTGTAGTCATGGCCTGTTGTGTCCTACACAATTTTTTGCGGGTGAAAAAAAACAACCAACTAGAACCAATGGCTATGAACTTGGACGAACAGGAACAACCACATGAGGTTGCTCAAATGCCCTCTGTCACAACACCCACAGTGAGGGAGACACTACTAACTGCATGGGCAAAACAGATTAGGGAGGAATAACTGGCCTACTTTAATGGAGTGGGGGCAGTACCATGGCAGGAGGACAGCATACAATAAAAGACAATATTAAATACACTTACAAGATCCAGAGAGGACAGTGGTTCACTCCGTAGGTTCTCAGAAGACTCCTCCTCGGGGACTGCGTTTACTAAAAGACTTCTGGATTCACGCTGCGGCTCCACTTCATGGAGGAACTCCAGAAGTTGATAGTACCATAACGTACTAGAATAGATATCATCTGCCCCCACTCCAGATGCCTGGGAGTCAGTTTCCTTCTTTCTCTCCCTCACATAAACTGGGCCTGATTCAAACCCGCTCGCAAGCGCTATGCGGGTTGATGACCAGGCCGAAGGAATGCCTGCTGTTTGAGGGCGGTCCTACTGACATCACTCGTGATGTCAGTAGTTCAGCTTCCTACTCTATTAGAGTAGGAAGCTAACTGGGGCTTGTGGGAACGAGACCCTACCACAAGGGTCTCGTCGCAAGCCCGATGGTTGCGACCATCGCGACCATCACCTGGCCACACGCAAAAGCTGTGGGTGGTCACCCACAACTTTGCGAGCGGCCAGGAGGCCGGCTCCAAAAAAAAAAGAAACCGCCCTGATTCACAGTGAGCGCTCTGAAAGACCGTCCAGCTCTGAATCAGGGCCATTGTCCGCAAGTTCTGGATCCTCAGTTTGACGCATTTGGGGGTTGCCTCATTGTGATACCTGAGGCTGAAGGTCACCATTTCATCAATATCATCAGACTTTTTTTGCTTGTTCATATAATCCTTGGTCTTAATTTTACATAGGTACTCATAGGCCCTGTACAACTCCAAGAAGCCCGTGATGAACTGCCGTTCTCTAATGCTTGTCATGTCTGGTGAAATAAAAAACAAAAAATGCATACACACATAGCCTTTGACATTCAAAACTGTATAAAAATCTACTTTAACACAGTTTGTTTGAAAATGTTTGTGACGGTTTCAGCTTTACAGTTTATAAAGTTGAATAGTTCTAAAATTAAATATATATATTTTTTAAAATGCTTCTTAATATCTAAACAAGGGTGTGCCAGGATACAATTAAACATTGGTGGCACAGTGGTGTAAACAACAGTGTGCCAGGGTACAATAAAACTTTGATGGCACAGTGGTATAAGAAATAGTGTGGCAGGGGAATAAACACATTGGTGGCACAAATCATAAAAGTTATCTACAGTACAACTGCAAATTAAACCTGATACATTCTACACAAAGTATACCAATGTTATTTGATAAGCTATCATTTTGAGAGCAAGTGGAATGCTCTTTCTGGCACAGGGCACCAAAAAGTCTAGTTACGGCTCTGTGTCTATGTATAACTTTGTACAAGGTTCATGCAAAGTTATATGATGTGAATATTTACTAGTCAAATAAACTATCTATATTATAAATGGTTTTGTTTTTTAAGGGAAAGTAAATTCTGCTCTTGACAGTGTCTGGTTGGGCAGGTGATAAGAAAAAGGAACATGACTTGCACACAGCTCTTTGTTCCATGTGGCACAGCATCAACCTTACACTTCAATTCAGATGGTAAAGATTTCCCTTTTTTTACATTACTCTGTAGATGTCGGTTTCCTTCCCTGTTAAAATAAAACCTGTTCTGCTATCTTAAGGTTTTGCATATGCCCTTTTTCAGTAAAATTATTACTTTTTGATACATCATTTGAAAATATCTGTTACTAAAATTGCAAATTCAAGTATTGCTAGTACTGTAAATAATTGTTTTTATTTAATACATCCAAATACTCCCATTAATATTATTCTTGCATTATAAGCATTTTAAAGTATAAATGCAGCTTTATCATGACAATGTTGAAACCAAATGGCAACATGTATCCCAAACAAGTGCATTAAAGGGCCTATGTATCAAAGCTGGGAGAGAGATTGTGAGCGATAAAGTAACCAATCAGTTTCTAACTTACATTTTACAAGCTGTGTTTAAAAAATGACAGTTAATACTTTTTCTTTCACAATTTTATCTCTCATCAAGCTTTAGTACATAGACCCCTATGTGTGCTATGCAGTGTTAGAGTTGTACAGTCAAGAATGTGTTAAGAGCTGTGTTGTTTTTCATTTTATACTAATTATAGTGTTCATTCTAGCACCCTGTAACTGTCAAAACCAGTGCAGTTCCTCTTTCCTGCCCGGGGCATCACTCTCTGCTCCGTTTACTTACAGTACTGGATTTTCATGTGGAAACAGTCATATTTGCATGGTTTACAGTATGTGACAGCCCATTCACCATTGCTGTCCTGATGTGGCCGCTGTCCATTCATCACATTACAAAAGCTGAATGTTTTCAGAGCTTGATTACAGGAACTGATGCCATCCGCATATGTCATTAGCCTGCTGAGCACTGCTCCTTACTATTGGAGGGAGATATGAAGTGCGATGATGGATCCATTCAGATCTTTTCACCTCCTCTAAGCCTTGCCTTGTGGATGAGTGAATCGAGTAACACTGACCACTGCTGCTATTAGTTACTGGCAAAAATAGTAATATTAATACTCAGAAAAGCAGCTGTTCTGGCATAAGAGCAATAGTGAATTGCTCCGGTTCACTGGTTGGACACATAATTTACATTAGGCTATCAGGTTCTAATAAAGAATTAACTCCTTAGGGAGAAGTAGTAGGTCAATTGTTTTAGGTCAGGGGTAGCCAACCCTGGTCCTCGAGAACTATCAACAGTGCCTGTTTTCCAGGTCTCATCACAGAATTGCAAGTGAAATAATTAGCTCCACCTGTGGATCTTTTCAAATGTGTTAGTGAGTAATGAATACACCTGTGCACCAGATAGGTGGTCTGAAAAACGTGAACTGTTAGTAGCTCTCGAGGACCGAGGTTGGCTGCCACTGTTTTAGGTCATGCACCACATTATATAACAAAGATAAAAAAATTACTGGAGTGTCAGGTTTGGAAAAATACATGTGTGTCCCATGTGCAAAAATAAGACTGTTAGATTAGTTGGACAGGAGGATAGAGAATAAACAGGTAATTAGGCTTAGTGATTATCGTAGATCTCACATGAATCCTGCGGAATAAGATTACTCAATAAAGCACGTTTCTAAAATGTGTAACATAACATTTTTTTCCTCATTACAACACTAAGAGAATAATAATAAAATAATAAACATAAGTAAAACAAATTTGTGTTTTATTTATTCTTATTTTTTCTTGTATTTATGGTCTTGGTGACTTTCCTTAGTGATCAATGAGTTATATATGAGTATCTGTCTCTCCTCCACTGTCAGGATTAAATGATGCTCGATTGCATAACTTATTATTACTATTCATATATATTGCTATACGGTACATGTGTATGAACTTATTTTAACTTAAATAAGCAACAAAGGTTAAAAAAGCAATAAATATCTAGCTCAGTCGCCAACTGTTAGAAAGGTCCATATATAATAGTGCGAGAGTTTAGAAAATCTTAGGGGTAAATTTACTAAGAATCGAGTTTGGTCGAGATGACAATCTCGGGTGAGTTTCGGCATGCTTTTCATCTCGCAGATTTACTAAGGACAAACTCTAGTGGGTTTTGAAGTGAGTTTTATTTTGTCACGGTTTAAACTTGGGAGATGTAAATCTCGAATTAACTCACCATCGTCCAAATGTCGATATTTTTTTCATGTAAGAAATACAATCGCAAATTTACCAAAAATCGAGTTTTGATAGTCGCCCATGAAATACATTTTTTCGGGCAAGTTTTCACGATTCGTGCCTGGCAGCTGTGGGTTCCAGCGAAGGCAGTGTAAAATAGTGTGAAAATGCAAACTCGCTTTGAAACTCGCTCCTGTTTTACATAAGTTAGCATGTGTTTCCAATTCCAATAATTAGGCCACTCACATGGAGACTATAAAAGGGGCCAACTGTTTGTTTGTTTTTTGGAGTGAGGGAAGATGGCTGTGCTTGTGAATGCTGGTATGTTTGGTGTGTGGCTGGGATACCAGAGGCTCTACCACCAAGCTGGAAGTGAACTGGAGCAAGAAACTGAGCAGGCTGAAGAGGTTATGAAGGTACCGTGGAGGCTGCCACAATTTGTGGCTCGAGACACACCAAATATACATGTTCACTTTGCAACATACACATGTGTTCTGTATTTGTTCTACAACAGACATATAACATTAGATTGTGAAACACATTTGTAACTTACATTACAACATAGTTAGTTTGTATGCTAAATTCAGATTTGCAGAACTAAGCCTGAACAAGTTTAACAATATACTCTTTGTTTTGTTATTACAAGATATATATCCAAGGAATATGTTCCAAAATGTCTAAACACATTAATCATGTACTTCAAAACATTTTTTTTAGAGTTGTTCCTTAGTTTGATCAATGTTTGGAACTTTTACAACACAAACAACATTTCTGTGTTGAACACTTTGGTGTTACTAACATTTAAGACAATTTGTGAAAAGGCAAAATATGTTTTTTTTAGCCACCATGTGTTTGTTCACATTACAACATTATTTCATTGCAGACCTCACTTAGAGCGACCCCTGCCACCCTGACTTGTTTGGCTGCCACCTCGTGTTCGTGGTGTGCGTCAGGGTGGTGTAGCATTTTTGAATTGGTTCATGGGAAGTGCTGCTTGACGTGATGCTTGCAGTATTTTCAGGTAAGCGGCCTAAAATCTGTGTGCCTAAACTTTGCAATATTCCAGAGAAATCTCTAAACGCAGCAAATGATCAGTAAACCGATTAGCACTATCATTTTGCCGTAAGTGTGAGCCCACCAAACGCACAATGCTTTGTCTACTTTGCTCCATAGTGTTGGCCATCCATGTTAACTCTACCCTATGAGCCATCTGTTTTTTTGTGTGTTGGTGTAATATTTTATTAATTGTTTCACTTTGAGTGATGTGTCTGCATAGCAAATCTATTTGTTGCTGTTGGAATGCAATCATATCTTGCCAGTATGTTGATTCTGGCTGGGGAGGTGGAGGTGGAGGGGGTGGAGTTGGTAGTAAAATGGGTGGAGTGGATGGCACAGTGTTTGTTGTCGGCATAGTTGCATTGGAGGGATAAGTGGAAATGTATTCTGTTCTTCATTTTTGTCTAGGCCTTCAGCATCCGTAAATGTGTCTTGGGTAAGGCCAGGTTGTTCAGATGAATCTAGAAGAGACACTTGGGTAAGCATTGTGTTTTTGCATGTTTAAACAAAGTATACCATTTTCTTGTTTGTAAATATTTCAAAACATTCAAACATATATGTTTATCCCGATTTAAAAGTACTGTGTTCACTATATTGTCAACTACTAATTGGACTAACATGAACTGTTGGCCTGTGTTTTTTGGTTTGTGCTGTTTGGAATTTTTGAACAAAACTTAAATTGATCATGGTCCAGGATTGAATTTTTTTTCCTTTGATTAATGTGGAACTTAATTTTTGCCTATCAAAAATAATAAAACCAAAACAAAACCAGGGTTCTACTTGTAAAATTGCACAGCTTATACCCCTTTTTTTAGTGTCATTAACATTTTATTTCAGGAACAAGTATTTTATTCCCCTAAAAAGGACAAACCATCAAACAACAACAACTGTACTGTTGGAACATGACACCCAGTACTTCAACAACCACAAAACAACGCGTGATGTAGTGTGCGGGACATACAAGTCAATTGTACACAAACTACTATTCCAACAGGTAAAACATATCCACATCAGGCAGGTAAGCTGGACAGTAATTATATCTTTTCATTTAGAGTGATCTAATTAACAGTCACTGCATGCATTAATGAGATGGGTTGAAAACCAATGCAGATTACATTTAAACAACAACAGATTTTTTACATCAAAATGCTTCTAAATAGAGTTTTAGAGAATACCACATTAAAATAAAACTAACAGTAATATTTTTGCTTCAAGGGCCATATATATCTCAAAAGCTTAAAAAAAGGAGGATTTTGGTACTGTTCAACAAACCAAAAATTTAAAACAAAACAAGATATAACCACTTCTTTCAGACTACACCAAAGGAAAATGAACATAACAGCAACTGGACAAAGTCAAAACAAGGTAAGCTAACACACATTTCCTTTTCCAAAAAATATGTATATGTAGGTTTTAACAACACAAAGCATGAATGCAAATGCATATTTAGCTAATCAACACATATCTATCCAATTTCAGTTCAACAAAAATTCACCATCCAGATGAGGTGAAGAGGGTCCCTGAAAAAAAACAACCACATCCTGGTATCTTGGTGGTGGTGTTGCCTGTTGTAATGACTGTGGTGTCATGCGCATCTTTTTAGGGGGCAGATTGGAAGGACCTATAGAGCAACATTCACAGTGTCATTATGTAATTTACCTTACTATGTGTCTTCAAAAGACTAGTGTCCCTTAACTTACCAGCCTCCTCTGACTCCTGCTGCTGCTGCTCCTTTTGTTGAATTGCCCTTTGGTTTTGCTTCTTTGCTACTATATGAAAGATAAATATTTTAAAATACAAAAAGAAAAATGTGTGACATTTGTTATTGAGATCAATTAACATTGATAAATAATCTGTTTATACATAATTACTTACATTGTCATTTACTAAAAAGGATCATGGTTTCTAATGTGTGTTGCTGAGGCATGTACATCACCTTTACATGAAGATAGAATAACTTGTATGCACACTTTGAAAATTGACTATTCCTTATTTTTATTACAAAAAACATGTTGTATTGCAAAAAATACAGTACAAACTGGGTTGGTAGACTATAAATAAAATATTCACAGCCCTGAATATAAATAAAAGTTGATTGTAAAATAAAAAACAATTGTGTTTCAAATATTCTGAAAACAACACAGCAAGCATTGTGAAATGAGCTAAAACAATGCATGCGCTATTGCCAAGAGAATCCTAAAATAAACATAGGTTGCTGTGGGTTACCACACAAAATCATAAAAAAGAGGTCTTTAAAGAAAAAAAAAAAAGAAGTCTGCCCAGAACAAAGGGTACATACATTAACACACATGATCCATTACAGAAGCTTGAACAAGAACACAGGAAAGTGTATGTTGAAACCAACCCATTGTTGCTATTAGAACACACACCAAAACCGAATAAAAAACTCACATCTGCTTAGGGGCATCTGTGTCCCGCACATAAATCTTGCGCACCACTTCAGGAGGTATGAGCACTTTCGGGGGATCCTCATAATCTAAATACACTGCCTCATATGGTGATCCACCGCCAATACCACGGCCAGACTTCATCTCATCCGCCATCTTCTCTTTAACATGTCGCTTGATGTCAGAGAAACACTTCTTACAATGGCTCTCATCACGCTTAGTCAGCCCCACCGCATCAACTGCATTGACAACACCTACCCAAATAGAATTTTTACACCGTGCAGAGGTGTGGACAGCCAGTTGCCCAAATAGCAAGTACTGGTGCTTCATGACCTCACTCACAAGAGCAACATTCTGATCAAAGGTAAACTTGACATTTCTGCCTGTTTTAGTCTTTCCCCTTTGGCGTTGCTCAATCTCACTCTCCTCACTAGAAGTTACATGAGTCTGGGTCCCCGACACCTCCACACCCTCAATCTCTCCCTGTCTCTCCTGCTCCCCAGATATCCACCTCTCCACAATGAAACAAATTACAAATAAAAATAAAAGACAAACACAAAACAAAGCCACCACCACTACCAATGTACAACACGCACACCACAACACACACACACAGATATGAACACTGACAGGACCAAATTTAAACAACAACAGACCAAAAAATAGACACCCACCAAAAAATTCCAACACAACAAATAGGCACCAGACAAAATACACTCACCAATCAACGCATCGCATATACAGACACCCCAAAAACTCACTGCCAATCTCCTCATTGTCCCTCTCTTCACTAACTCCTGCCAAAAACCCACGAGGTACGTAAGTGACAGTGCAGATTTATATTCTGTCTGAACATTCCAAAACATGTGACCACTTCCACCAATCAAAACAACTATGAAAGGTGTGTTCTGGTGTTTTCAGGCGAGTAATTGGCCTCAATCCCCGGCAGCCGCCACTAATCAGAGCTCCATCCCCGCCAAAAAAAAGTTACGTCAAACAGAAGAGAGATATCTCACCCGAGTTTTCAACAATCTCACCCAAGAAATCTCGATTTGCTTCACCATCGAAAAACTCACTTTCAGCTAAACTCACTTCTTAGTAAATTCGCAAAATAACAGAAAAAAAACTCATCTGATTTTTGGTGATGCAAATCGAGTTTCGAAAAAACAAAACTTGACCAAACTCGATTCTTAGTAAATTTACCCCTTAGAATTTAGCAGTAAACTCTCACACTTTTTAAACAATGTAATAGAATCTGAGAACATGCAAACTTGCATGTGTTTAGATAAGAAAAACTCTCACAATTTAAACTCTCATCCAGATGTTTACCCATTTTGAAGATAAAACTCGACCAATTTGAGAGTTTACCGCTAAATTCTCACATTTTCTAAACTCTCACCCAATTACAATTGTCCCGAAATCTCCATAGAAACAAAAAGACATAGCCCAATATGTAGAGGCTTAAAGGTTAAAATACAACAGTGAACTTGTAAGGTTACTTACCAAAGTATTATTTGCTGTATGAAAACTTTCTAGGGTCTGCAAATAAGATGTTCATTTTGGTGCAATCATTCTATTTATTATACATAAAAACATAGCTTTGTAACTTCTCTGAGATATTTACTCTACAAATGTTAAGTGAATTCATATATTATGTAGTCCGAGGAGGCCTAAATTAAAATAGGTGGTCATGAATGGTCAAACATCCACAGCATACTGTATTTCTATCACTGATATGGAAACTGTGATACTGAGCCTCATACTACCATAATAGAATCAGAACTAGTACAAATAGCAAGGGATTTTATATAACCAAGAACTGTTTTTATTTTGAGGAGTTGATAGACAAATTAAAAAAGCCACAGCAATCAAATGGCCACAGTACTCTAAACATAAATGCCCACCCTCCTGATTTGGCTGGGAACCTCCCAAAAATTGGGTGCTGCGCCCAGCCCCCCAGAAAGGCAGGCAAGCCTCTCGGCAGCCACCTACCCTTCCTATCCCCCCTTGCTATTGTATGAGAATCCCCCACAGTGGGGGGCAGTGACACGATTCACGTCGAATCACGTAATTTTAGCCCTGCCCCTTTCTGCACAATGATGGAAATCTCGACATTGTGTAGCGGGGGCGGGGCCATAATTATGTAATTGCTTGGCCATGCCCCCAGTCTGCCCACAAATGTCGGCCACGCCCCCAGTTTTGCCGATCTGGCTACCCCCTCCCGAAAGGGGCAGCCACAATGTCGGCATTTATGACCCTAAATCTCTCTGCCTCTTGCTAACACTGAAGTGGACATAACACAAAAATATGATATGATTACACAATTGAACTTTTTTAATCAAGAGAGGCTTTTATATTTGGGGGAGGGGCCCCAATCAAGAGAGGCTTACATATAGGAATAAACAATTATTATTATTACCATTATTATTACCATTTATTTATATAGCGCACACATATTCCGCAGCGCTTTACAGCGAGAATATTTGTCCATTCACATTAGTCCCTGCCCCGTGGAGCTTACATTTTATATTCCCTACCACATGCTCACACACATATACACTAGGGGACATTTTGTTGGGAGCCAATTAACCTACCAGTATATTTTTGGAATGTGGGCGGAAAACGGAGTACCCGGAGGAAACCCACGCAAGCACAGGGAGAATATACAAACTCCACACAGTTAGGGCCATGGTGGGAATTGGACCCATGACCTTATTGCTGTGAGGCAGTAACGCTAACCAATACACCATCTGTGCTGCCCACAGTTAACATTTTCAGTAAGGAAAGCCTACATTTGTTTCTTTTGTGGGGGGCATCTGGAAGGGGAGGGGGTGCATAAATGTACAGTCCCAAATCCACAGCAGCTTTTTGCTATTAGATTAGTGATTAATGCCTCCCCTACAACATTAGATAAATCAATTAAATGCTTTCGGGATTATGATTTTACTACAAATATGAACAAATCTTTTTTCGTTGTTTAATGGTCTTTTGAAACTCAAACAATAATTCAGTACACATTAATTGTTCACACTCTGAAACGCTCTTTGTTTTCTCTTTCTCACCCTCTGTCAACATGTCTCTTTGTCACCCTCTCACACTATGCCTGTCTTTACCTACACAACTAACATTAATAAAGTCTGGTAGTTAATACTAACTAATAAAATATAATTTTTAATAATTTGACACTTTGCGACTTGAATACAAGTACACTAATACATATTGTTATCTTCTGACTTGTGTGGCATACCAGTTGTATTACACACCCTTATTTAGTTTGGCTTGCAGGAAAGATAAAAATGGCATTTATAATAAATGTATAAATGGGGTTTGAGGCAACACTGAATCCTATGCAAAACAGTATGGTGCAGGTTTCAAACATAATCCATAGAGACACCCAATCCAAATAGATAAAGTGAGTGCCGGCTCTTACTTTTCTACTTGAATTGGTTGAGTGTCTCCATAAATATATAAGAAATGTATTAAAATATAATATACTTAACTTTCAGTCATAGAAAAGACAGATATTAAATCATTATTATAAGTCACTTTTGCTAAGGAGAACAGTCTCTAGAGATTACAAAGAATGGTGCATAAAACTAAAACATATCCAATGAGAGGAAGTTTTGTAGACAAACATAGTGAAAGGCAAATTTGAATTTGTGCTGAGACATGGAGGTACAGATGTATACTCATACACATAGCCTTAATAAACCATGGGGCGTGAGACACCTTGCACGAGTGAGCCATCGGGCAGTGTAGTTACACACTTTAACAATGTTTAACTTTAAATATTACAATTATGCAAAGTACAAAAAAATTCATCAACTAGATCCTCAAAGAAGTGACCCATATCATTTTGTTTAAATAACCAGCAGTGAAATACCCTCAGCTATGGTGGCAGCAGACAATTACTTACTAGCTTTTATCAAATATTTACATTGGCATGCATGAGGAGTGACTTCATAAGTTGCCATTCAAAAATGGGCAACTAGAAGTGTCCCTCATTATCTTTAGTATCAACAACATTAGCAGTTACCCCAGTCGTCAAGCAACTGCAATGTACAGTATATGACAACAGGTCCCCAACTCTGAATAAGTCACATGAGTAAACTTTTAGTGTACATTCACTATGTCAGACCACCCATTCCCTCCCACATCCCTCGTTGCTAGTCCTAAGTGATCATAAAGGTGAGAGTCAACTTTAAATTAGAGATGAGCAGTTCGGAATCTGTGGAATCCAAACGGCTCCGAACACCAGGGATCCAAGTCCACCCAAGCCTTGGCTCGGGTGTTCCCACCTGACTCGGATCCCATTTCGAGGCCAAACGTTATCCTCCAAATGTCAAATTCTCGCAAGAGTTAATTTCTGTAGAAGGTGCTGTGACCGGGGCTAAGCACCATTTCACTGTTCACTCGCACGCTGCGCACTACACTGCAATGTATCTCTGCATATGTTAAAGTGGCTGTGTCCAGAGTGGCTGGCTGGTAAAGTGGCTGAGAAAGTAAAAAGGGGAATAAGCGCTTTATTTACTACACAATAATTAACCCCTCAAAGGGAAAGAAAATATTTTTATTTATAACTTATAAAGCTTATATTCTTGTCTGCAGCTGCTTTTATGGATAGGTGTTTGCTTGACCCTATAACCAACAACAACAAATACAAAATGATATGGACAGCGCTTAAAGACAAAAGTATTTTTAATATTGCATACCCATGTTAAAACTTCAATTTAACATCTTCCTATAAAATAATAAAAAAGCGAATTAATATTGAACACAATAAAATAGCCACTTGTATACCAGCCGGTATAACTAATTACAAGCAGTGTTGAAATATATTTAAAAATCAGACACTATTGCCCATAAGTGCATTTGATGGAGGACTGATTTGTGTTACTTTATGGCTTCTCGTTTTAAGATTATTAAATAGTCCCGAACCCCAGTAACCATCAGACATCAAATGCAAAGATTATAGTTTCTGGGTGTAGTTTATGAGTCAGGAAGAATGGAAAGCAAATTGTCTTATTAAAAAGCTGATGAGAGGCGGTATTGTTATGCAGAGAGGTTAATTGGCAATCTCTTATTTCGTTAATGCAGAGGGTTGTTAGTCATTGCCAGCAAACTGTAGTGTTAGTAGGATTTTTCAAAGCATGCATGCAAAATAAGGCAGTCATGTCACCTTTAGACAGTCAAGAGTTCATCCTCTCAATGCCTCCCATAGAAGCACTAAAATAATCCTCAGTTTCTTATTTAATTCCGTACTCACAGCTTTCTTGGGAGATATAGGAATAGTGTATACCAGCTGGTAAGCTAGCTCTCACGGTCATTTACGCGTTTCTCCACATTTATTTATTTTATTTATTAACAGTTTCTTATATAGCGCAGCATATTCCGTTGTGCTTTACAATTATAAACATTAATAGAACAAAACTGGGTAATAACAGACAGATATATAGGTAGGAAGGCCCTGCTCTCAAGCTTACAATCTATAGGGTAATAGGCATTGATACACAAGGATAGGTACATTACATTTTGGTCGAGCCAGAATGCACAGTTTCTTGGTTGGATGCATGATCCAGTCACACTGGAATGTCAACCAAATGTCATGAGGATGTGAGAGAAAGACGATGTGTGAGATTGTGTGTGGACTGTAAAAGGGGATGTAATTAGATATGGAAGCTATGAAAGTTATGTGGGAGGTTCTGGAATCTGATAAGATTGCCTGTAGAGGTGAGTTTTCAGGGAACACTTGAAGGATTGGAGACTAGAGGAAAGTCTTATTGTGCGAGGTATGGCATTCCATAGAGTGGGTGCAGCCTGAAGAAAGTCCTGTAACTGTGAATGGGAGCAAGTAATGCATGGGGATGAGAGACGAAGATCTTGTGCTGAGTTGAGAGGTCGGGTTGGGAGATATTTTGAGATGAGTGAAGAGATGTATGTTGGTGTGGTTTAGTTAATAGCCTTATGTGTAAGTGAAAGTATTTTGTATTGAATACAGTAGAAAACTGGCAACCAATGGAGGGACTGACAGAGTGGGGCAGCAGTCGATAAATTCGCAAGGAAGATAAGCCTCAAATCTGCATTCATAATGGATTGTAATGGTGATAGCCTGTTTCTGGGAAGACCAGTAAGGAGGCTATTGCAGTAGTCACTGCGGGAAATAATAAGTGCATGGATTAGAGTTTTTGCAGTGTCTTATGTTAGATTTGGTCGAATTTTGAATATGTTTTTTAGATGTATGTAACATGATTTTCAGACAGATTGAATGTGGGGAACAAAGGACAGTTCAGAGTCAAGGATGACACCAAGGCAGCGAGCTTGTGGGACAGGGTGGATGGTCGAGTTATCAACAGTGATAGAGAGATCAGGTTGATAACTGTTATTGGCCGGTGGAAATATAATTACTTCTGATTTAGAAATATTAAGTTTCAGGTGGCGAGATGACATCCAAGATGAAATGGCAGAAAGACATTCAGTGACACGGACCAATACAGATGGTAATAAATCTGGGGAAGATAGGTAGATTTGAGTATCATCTGCATACAGATGGTACTGAAATCCAAAAGAGTGTATTAGTATAAGAGAGGTGGTATAGATTGAGAATAGCAGGGACCTAAGACAGAGCCTTGTGGTGCTCCAACTTATAGAGGTAGCGAATAGGAGGCAGAGTCAGAAAAACGAACAGTAAAAGAGCGATCAGATAGGTAGGAAGAGAACCAAGAAAAAGCTGTGTCCTTAAGACCTAGGGATTAAAGTGTTTGTATGAGAAGAGAGTGGTCTAAAGTGTCAAAAGCAACAGAGAGATCTAGAAGAATTAGGAGTGAGTAATGGCCTCTAGCCTTGGCAATGACAAGATCATTTACTACCTTAGTCAGTGCTGTCTCTGTGGAGTGTTGGGAATGAAAGCCGGACTGAAGTGGGTCCAATAAGTTGTGTGAGTTAAGAAAGTGTGTGAGGTGGGTGTAGACAAGTTTCTCAAGTAGCTTGGAGGGGCATGGTAGCTGCGAGATAGGATGGTAATCTGAGAGAGTGTTAGAGTCAGAATTTAGTTTTTTTCAGAATGGGAGTAATCACTGCATGCTTGAACAGTGATGGAAAGTTGCCAGTAGAGAGAGAGAGATTACAGATTTTAGTTAGGGTTGGGATAAGCACAGGAGACAGAGCTTCACTGATTTGTGAGGGTAAAGGATCTAGATGAGAGGTAATAGAGTAGAAGGATGAGAAGAGTGTAGATACTTCATCTTTGTTTGTGAGATCAAATGAAGAGAATGTGCCGGAGGGTTCATGTAGGGAATTGAGCAGGACACTAGCTGAGGAAGAGCCTACCATTTCATTTTGGATCTTATCAATCTTGTCCCTAAAATAGGAAGCAAGATCTTGCACACAGATAGTAGCAGGTGGTTTGGCTGATGGAGAGGTAAGAAGCAGTTTAAATGTATTAAAAAGTTGCATGGGGTTAGAGGCTTGAGCAGAGATTATAGATTGGAAATATGTTTGTTTGGCAGTGTCCAGAGCAGTACGATAAGAGTTGTAGATAGTCTTATAAGTGAGGAAGTCACTTGGAGTATGAGTCTTTTGCCACTGACGTTCAACTTTACGTGAAAGTTTATGTAAGTTAGAATGCCACGGTTGATGTCTAAATCTATGTGGTGTGTGATGGGTAGCTGGAGCTACTTCATCGAGGGCTTTTTCTAGAATCTGGATAAGGTGTGATGCCGCATTTTCAGGAGAAGTGAATGTAGAAATTGAAGTGAAAGTTGTTGTAGAGAGATAGTTGTTAAAGATTAATAGCATTAATGTTCTGCGGGTTTTAGGTTTAGGTTTGGTTGATTTCAATGACGTTGATGTAATGGAGGAGAGTGTGCAGGTGATAAGGTTGTGATCTGAGAGAGGGAGAGGAGCATTAGTGAAATCAGAAACTGAGCATAGTCTGGTGAATACAAGATCAAGGCAGTGGCCCTCCTGATGAGTAGAGGAGTCAGTCCATTGGGAGAGGCCAAGAGAGGAGGTTAAAGAGTGTAGTTTGGAGGCATGAGGAGATTGTGGACTTCAAATGGGGATATTGAAATCACCCATAAAGATGGTGGAGATGTCTGAGGATAGAAAGTGAGGGAGCCAGGCAGAAAAGTTTTCCAGAAATTGTTGAGGTGGCCCAGGTGGGCAATAGATAACAGTAATTCGCAGAGAGAAAGGGGTGAAAGTCCTAATATAATGTACTTCAAATGATGTAAACATGAGTGAAGGCACCTGTGGGAGAACTGTGTATGCGAAAGATTGGGAGAGTAATATTCCTACCCCACCTCCTTTACAATTACCAGGCCTGGAGGTGTGTGAGAAGTGTAGGTCACTACACTATAAATTTTCAGCAGCTTCCTCAGAAGTGTGGATCATTTGTTTTCTCTCACCCTGTTTTTATCATGGGAATCAGTGCTATGCGTATGGGTTGTTCATCCATAGCCAAGCCTCGTTTTGAAAAATAGTCACATGTTACATCTATGGAACAGCTTTGCGTTCCATCTATTTCCCTTCTATTAATGAGCATGAGCAGATACTGTTCATGCGTTTCGGCAGTATACTACCGCGTTCCACAAGTCCAGAAGGAATTGGGCACTCAAGGAGGTATTGTGTATTGTAATTCATAATTGTTTATAAATATCTCAGACATCTAATTAATATATAATAATAATAATAATAATAATAATAATAATAATAATATATAGCAACTGTCTAAAGAGAGAGAGAGGTAATAATATATCCATGAACGGGAGGATGTTTGTCATATCCTGTAATAGGTATGTAAGTATATTTAATTTTAATCATTAGTCTGCCATCATATTCATAGCAAAAAGAGATTAACTTCAATCATATAATTATTCTAATCTCACGCATTGTTATAGAAATGTATACAAAACTACTTCACGAAAAAGTGGGTGTTGTTTTTAAATATACACACATCATATAACCTTACCTACATGTACTTTACGTGTACATATATGAAAGAACAGTCTATATTGTGTACCTAAAGATTGAATATTCCATACATATAGGACTACGAAAGAGGCAAAAATTCAATCTAAATCTCAGAAGGGGAGGTGGAAAGAATGATTGAAAGTAAATGGGAAATATACAGGAATCCCATGTACAAAACAATGTGTCAAGCATATGTCCCGAGTCCAAAGGGATCTCTGGTACCCTGAACATGTAACCAGCACACCATAAAGACATTAATATAGCATCTTATTTTACCTAATCAACCACATATAAAGCATATAATTTGACAACAAGGACCCCACACACCCGCAGTAAGATATATTAGTAATATTATTGGATCCTACTGCATGCGATTTATCAGTCACATACAACGATATTTTACTGGACATTATTGAGCTCCACTGTATCATTTAAACCTCCTGGTATCAGTATGCCCAATCGATATATCCAATAAGCTTCTCTTTTACAAAGAGTTCTGTGTCTGTCTCCCCATGGCATGTGGTTTTGATTTGTTCTATTGCCTCTACTGTTAGATCTTTTAAGTTTTGTTTTTGGCATTGGGAAACATGTTTTGAAAGTGGATGTGTTTTAGTCCCTTTCAGGATATTTCTCCTGTGTTCCATAAAACGTGTGTGTAGGGTCATTGTTTTCCTTCCGCAATACTGTCTACTGCACCATCATGTTAGGTACAGTATATCACAAAGGAGGAGGAACAATTCATAAACTGTTTTATTTTAAAACACTCCTTACTTATGCTTGAGGATAATACGCTGTTTTTTTCCTAATCTGTTTGCATGTACCACACAAAGATTTACCGCATTTGAAAAATCCCACAGGTCTATTAGGAAGCCATGAGTTTTCTCCTATAGTATGTATATTTTCTTTTCTAAAATGACTGAATGTTAACTTAGACTTCAGATTTTCTGATCTTCTAAAGATCACCTGTCCCATGGGGTTGATCTCTTGTTTGAGAAACTCATATAGTAATAATAATGGAGTGTTTCTCTTAATAAAATTCTTAATTTCTCTAGCGTGATTATTATATTGTGTAATAAAGGATATGAAGTGATCTCCTGCTTCTGTCTTTTTGCCCACTTTTCCATTCTTGTACTCACAAGTGACTGTGTGTACAAGGCATGCTGATGTACGCTGCACTGTACTCATGCCCATCTGCTCCAGTGTAAAAAAAAAGTGAAATAATATGTTTTAAAAAAGTATAAAAAAAGTAATAAAAAAATAATAAAAGTAAAAAAAAATGTTTGTATGCTGTATCCCACTGCGTACTATATACAAGCACTGTGACTCCTAGGGCCATAGCCCTCTGTGTATACAAGCACTGTGACTCCTTTGGCCTTAACCCTCTGTGTATACAAGCCTGTGACTCCTTGGACCATAACCCTTTGTGTATACTGTATACAAGCACCATGACTCCTTGGGCCATAACGCTCTGTATACAGTGTACAAGCACTGTGAGTCCTCCGGACCATATCCCTCTGTGTATAAAAGCATTGTGACTCCTTGGGCAATAGCCCTCTGTGTATACCAGCACTGTGACTCCTTAGGCCGGAAAACCTCTTTGTATACAAGCACTATGACTCCTTGGGCTGTACCCCTCTGTGTATAAAAGCACTTTGACTCCTTGGGCCATAGCCCACTGTCGAAGTCAAATAATTGAGTATGATCATTTGCAATTATTATCTGATGATCTAGTTGTCTGTTATCTGATAAAGGGTAAATCGGACACTACTTTGCGTCGACGCAATCCAATGCACACAATTGTGAACCCGCCACACACATACACTGATTCACATAATACAAACACATAGGGTCTCATTCAGTTACCACCCACAGCTTAGTGACCAACCAGGGTGATGGTCACGATGGTCAGGACCATCAAGACCATTGGGGCTTGTGACGAGACCCTAAGGTTGGCTCTCAGCACTCGCAAGCCCCAGGGAGCGTCCTGCTCTGATCGAGCAGGAAACTCCCCACTGACATCATTGCTGATGTCAGTGGGGCTGCCCCCAAATGGCAAGCGTTCCATTGGGAACACGTCTGTTTGGCCGGCCACCCCCCGGCCCGCCTTCCAAATGGGGCAAGCTGTCAATCAACATCGACAGCTCACCCCTTTGGTGCGAGACCCAGAGCGACAGAGCGGCTGGTGCTAGCCGGGTCTTGCACATGTGCACGTCGGAACTTGCTCTGATGTGCGCATGCCCAGTGGGCAAACATCGACCAGGTTGCGAGCGCTCAGCACTTGTGACCTGGTCTGAATGAGGCCCTTAGACTTATATGCTTACACATAGATGCTATTTTGTGTAACCACATGCGTATAAATAGACGCCCACATGCGTCCTCACATACATTTCCTTAATCATTGCAGAGATGCACATATGCAAAAGCATATGTATCTAATGGTTCCTAGTTACAATAAGTTAATAAAGGTCTTTTTAACAAAGTAATTATGATGTAATATGTACTTAAATAAGATCTAAGGTTTAGAACATAGTAGACATATCATGTTTAGTATTATATTAACTCACTTTTTATTTGCAGATATCCGGTTCTATCGGCAAGGAGATCGCATCATGCGTCCGCAAGTTTCGAACTATAGAGAATTATAGGTTAGCATGTTAACATTTTGTATGTAGTGTCTGTAGCCATTTTAACCAGTTCTTCGGCGGGAAACTACACAAAGCAACTGTTGGAGAACTAGGACATACCAATGATGACACCATATAAATTAACCAATGATCAGGATGACCAGGAGCAAGGACCAATGGAATCATGCCAGCTTGTCTCTATTGTTTTATCTGTGACCTGTAAGGTATATAGGCTACTGCTTTGGACACCATAAGGGAGTCATTTTCCCTTCTTAGATGACCACAGGCTTCAGGATTGATGACTGAGAACTGGAACCAGAACGCTGGTGTATGTATCAGCTGTACCTTGTATTTTACTTGCTTTTTGCGCTAATTGTTTAGATCACAGCATGTTATACTTTTAAATGCAAAATATAACTTTTTGTGCTTTGGAACCACAATTGGATTGGAAAGCAATTATTTAAATTTAGCGACTTGAAGCACTAAATAGCGATTAAGGGGTATCCATAGAGGGAGACTTGCAGTTGAATGGGTCTCGGTTCCTCAACAAAGGGTGGAAGGCGCCATAAGCAGATAAGAACGCAATGTGTTCAAAGCCTGTTACCATTCAGTGTTGTGAAACCGATGTCCGTTATTGTGTGATTTTAAGGAGCGCTGATTAGGGACCTGGGGACAAAAGAGAAAAGTTTCTTTCTTTTATTGTCACTTTTGGCACTAAAGTGCGACTCGCACAATAGTGTATAAGTCGCATAATAGCGTATACATGTTTCCTGTACTGCTGCCATGTTTTTAATCAATCATTTTGCTAGACAGTCTTGTTATATGCATAGCGTGATTACTTGGTAAAAGCCTCTAAATTGCACTGCTAGAGTGGGGTAAAAGCATTTCTGCGCAGAAAACGAAAGGTGGATATGAAAGTGAATGTGTGTTTGTGATGTGAAAAGGTTAATGTTGAAAAGAGACAGAGGAAACTCGGTAGGTGTGTGACGAGACAAACTGCTACTGGGCCAGTATACAAAGCAGGTATATTGTGGTACGAAAAACCAGTGGTAGTTTTTCGGTCCAACACCCAATAGTAATCGCAAAGCCCATTTATCAGTTACGTTCTCTGGGACAATGCGATCGGACAGCATAGTTGCGCAAACTGTGATTGTGACTTGGGCAGTTGTGGGCAGGAAATCACTGGCAAGGGTAAGTGTTATTGGAACACTTAAATTCTACCAGGTGAGAGTAGCTCAAAGTAGGAAGCGAGCGGATGAAGCTTAGGTTAGATTTGCCGCAAGCAGGATCGATCGCAATAGGCAATTGTTCTGCTCCTCGTTGTGTAAGCTAACTGAAATGCTTAGCAGGCCGGCTGTACATAACGGGAAGGAGTGCGTAAACGTAGCTCTTAGAAATCGTTCAACAGTCGAAATTCTCTAGTGATAAGTTGCTGAGCATTCTCCAGAATGGGGGCTAAGCAAACTCTAGAAATGGTCGATTATGTGCTGCTCATGGAAAGGCCAACAGGTTCGGCAAGGTACATAATGTATACAAAGTATGGTGCGTATGCTACTGTGTACTGTGATGCATGGGTCAAGATGACCAAAGGATCTGTAAAATTTTCCCTAAAATTATCAGTTTCGATTTGGAGGTACTAAATAATGTAAGAAATAGCATATGTTTAGCCAAATGACTGAAGAAACGAGTAAAATACAATGACTGTTTAAAGTTGTGGCAGCACGAGGGAAACACATGGTTTAGTGGTGTGCACCCAATGTAAAATACCATTGCGCACGCGATGCAAGGGAGCACGCGTGCGATGCAAAACAGTGTCATGTATGCGCCGCATGGGAGCGCGCATGCACCGCAAGGTAGCGCTACCAAAGGTAAAGGGGATCGTGCATGCGCACCTCCACCGCCCTATGGGGTTGAAGGTGAAGGTACAGCTGATACCAAACATGATAACAATTTAACAAGTAATTTATACCCTGTACTAAGTAACTATAAAGAAAATTTGTATGTAGAAGATTATGAACCCACAGTAATATCAGCCATTACACATGTTGCTAATCTGTTAGAAACAACACAGAAACAAGTAAAGGAAGTGACACCTCCAGTTGTAGCTGAAGAGGAATTTGGGAGGGTAGTGGAGTGCGTTGCAGTAAGAGCCTGAACCTCCAGAGTACCGAGACCATAAGTCCCATAGTTAATCCTGAACTTAGAAATGTGGCAGGTATACATCCGGTCCGTACAATAACTATTCCCCATGGGAAACTGGATAGAGAGGGTGTAGTTCCCAAGAGGGATGTAACAATGCATTGTACGAGGGCAGAGTTACATTCCATAATGTCAGACTTTCACGATCCTAGGAAAGAGTTAGCCAAGTGGCAGAAATTTGTTAAGGATTTAGGTAATGCTCATGAGCCAACTAATAAAGATTGGCGAGTGGTGTTAAGGGCATGTCTCCCTCCCAATACCAATGTGAAAAAGTTTATCATGGCTTGTGTATTAGATGAAGATGTATCCTTAACTGACGAGGATAATCAGGCTAACATTCAACGTATAGTCACACAATTGGCCGTATATTTTCCAGTGATAGTTAACTGGAGCAAGATCTTCACTATCTAAAAAAAATATAGTGTATCTGCAGCATACTATTTCACCAGGGCTCTGCAGACAATATCGCAGTACACTGAGAAAGAAAATATAAAGGATGATATACATCACAGGGAAGTAGCTGTAACGATACTCATGGATGGGCTCAAAGACACTCTAAAAACCAGGGTGCAAACCTCTCAGCCTAACTGGAGAGGAATTACTGTAGATTCTCTTAGAGAGTCAGCAATAAACCATGATAAGAACATACTTAGGAAGAAAGAGACACAAAGCGAAAGGTTAATGGATGTGAGCATTCAGGCTTTAGTGGGTTCATATACACAGCCACAAAACACATATTTTCCTGTACAATTACAAGATCTCAACACAAATCAACCCGCACAGCTACAAAATACATACCAAACATGAAGGAGTTATAATTGCAATAAATTAGGACACATAAGTAGGTTCTGTAAAGTGAAAAAGTGAGATCCACCTAGGAAAGGAGCACCAAATTACACACAGAGAGGACACCCACATAATTCAGGAAATGTCCAACAATCACCTGCTCACATAGTGGCAGTGAATGCTCTGCTAGAGAGTGATAGTCAGCGCTAGGGGTCAGGTCATACCTGCAGTCTACAGCCAGTCAGGTTAACTGAGAGTACTAGGGAAGGACCTACAATGACAGTTGATATATCTGGTACTAAACATACTTTTCTTGTAGACACAGGGGCGACCAGATCCATGTTAAATTCTCCATCTAATTTACAGATTACTAACAAGACAGTACCAGCAACGGGAGTAACGGGGAGAGTGCAGCATTATCCTTTAACCAAATCGGCAGAGGTTACTATCGGACCACTGCAAACCAAGCATTCATTTCTCCTGGCAGCGGCAGCTCCTACTAACCTGCTGGGAAGGAATTTGCTGTGTAAAATGGGATGTGTCATTTACTGTACCCCTGATGGTATATTCCTAGATATTCCAGATAAGGTTGTGCATGAGGTAAGCAATATATTAGACACTCCACAAAGGTTAATGCTTCACTCTACCATTTTAGAACAAAGCCCATCTCAGGTAAAAGAGATGTTATCTCAGATACCAGGTTCCCTTTGGACCAAAGATGGACAGGACACTGGATTGATGGCAAATGTATCTCCTGTAATGGTAAATTTAAAAAGTGGTAGGCAAGCTCCAAAAATCCATCAGTACCCATTAAAGCCAGAGGTAGAGTTAGAGGTTTATCCCATAATTGAGAAGTTGTTACAACAGGGGATTTTCATTTGTACAGCTAGCCCAGCCAATAGTTCAATTTTTCCAGTGAAGATAGCTGGAGGGCGGAGCTATAGATTAGTACAGGACTTTAGGGGTATAAACAAAGTAGTTGAGAACCAATTCCCCGTAGTGCGCAATCCAGCTGTTATCCTCATGCAGATCCCACCATCTGCAACTCACTTCACTGTCATTGACCTATGTTCTGCCTTCTTCTCTGTCCCTCTGCACCCTGACTGTCAATATCTCTTTGCATTCACCTACAGAGGGGTACAATATATATGGACATGATTTCCCCAGGGTTTCATATATAGCCCCAATATTTTCTCTCAGGCCTTACACAACTGTTTGCAATCTTTTCAACCAGGCAGTGGATCTGTTCTAATTCAATATGTAGACAATTTGTTGTTGTGTTCTGATTCATTGTCATGTTTAAATGATACTAAACTGTTGTTACTTCATCTCTCACAAACAGGGCACAAGGTTGCAAAGGACAAATTACAGCCATGCCAGACTAAGGTTAAATACTTGAGCCACTGTCTAACCCAGGGGCTATGACATTCGATGACTGACAGAATACAGGCCATACAGACCGGGACACTGCCACAAAACCAGCAGCCAATCCGTACTTTCTTGGGCCTGTGTGGATACTGCAGAACATGGATCCCAGGTTTTTCTGTTTTGGCATTACCATTGCAGGACTTAGGCCCTGATTCAGAGCCGGACGCTCTGACAGAGGGCTTGCTCTGAATCAGGGCCATCCCTCCTACTTTTTGGAGTGGCCTCCTGGCCATTTGCATAGCTGTGGGTGACCACCCACAGCTATAGCGAGCGGCCAAAATGATGGTCGTGATGGTCAAGACCATCTCGACCATCGGGCTTGCGACGAGACCCTTGCGGTAGGGTCTCGCTGCCGCAAGCCCTAGAGTGCTTTTGGCTCTATCAGAGCCAAAAGCACTCCCACTGACATCACTAGTGATGTCAGTGGGGCCGGCCCCAGATGGTATGCGTTCCCATAGGAATGCCTCTGTCTGGGCAGCCACACCCCCGGCATGCCCACCAAAGGGGGCATGTTGTCAATCACCATCAACCCTTTGGTGCGAGACCCATAATGACAGCTTGGCCGTCGTTATTCGGGTTTCGCGCATGCGCACGACGGAGCCACCTCTGTCGTGTGCATGTGCACTTGGGCAACATCGACCCACTTGCGAGCGCTCGCGAGCGGGTCTGAATCAGGCCCTTAGTCTCATCCTCAAAACCTGACCGTGTCACACACACTGAGGAAACAGAGCAGGCTTTCCTTAACCTTAAGGACAGTCTGATGAAAGCACCTGCATTGGGAATACCAGATTATGAAAAACCTTTTGATTTATATTGTACGGCTGATGGCTGCACAGTAGGTGTCCTCACACAAAAACATGGTGATGCTAGTAGACCTGTAGCATACTACAGTGCACAATTGGACACTGTGGCAAGATCACTCCCAAGGTGTTTAAGAAGTGTAGCAGCAACCGCTCTTCTGGTCAATAAGAGCGAGGATGTAGTATTAGGTCATGATATGATTGTTTATACACCACATGCTGTATCTGCTTTGCTGAATTCTGCCCAAACCAGACATGTTCCTTTAGCTAGGTTCACAAAATGGGAACTAGCTCTAATGGCACCTGCAAATATCACCATTAAGTGGTGCAATACATATGTGCCTCAAGATGCACAAAGGGTGGAGAGAGGTGAGTCACTGGTTGAAGGTGAGCTTTGCAGGTATACTGATACACATGATTGTATGGAGTATTTGAATCAGACCTTTACTGCAAGACCTGACATACGTGATACACCATTAGAAAATGTAGATTTGACATTTTACACGGATGGGAGTTGTCATAGAAAAACTGACACAGGAGAATTATGCACAGGTTATGCTGTTGTAGATGACGAGGATGTTGTAGAAAAATGTTGGGAAGACAATACCAACTGAGCCATATCATATCCCTCCGACAGACGGTCCTTTTCAGGTAATACTAATTGATTTCATCCAATTACCACCCTGCAGGAATCTCAAGTATGTATTAGTTTGTACCGATGTTTTTTCTAATTGGGTAGAGGCATATCCACCTGCCACTAATACTGCTGTTTTTACTGCTAAAAAGGTTGTTCAGGAATTTGTATGCAGATACGGTATCCCTAGAATTATAGAAAGTGATAGGGGTACTCATTTCACTGGTGATGTGTTCTAGAACATGTGTAAGCTTATGAGTATTAATAGTAGACTTCACACCTCCTACTGACCGCAAGCCAGTGCGAAGGTGGAGAGAGTGAACAGTACTATTAAGAACAAACTGAGTAAGATCATGGCTGAAACTGGATGAGGATGGCCAGAAGCCTTACCGCTAGTCCTCCATAGCATCAGGACCACTCCTAGATCTCCTCTTAATCTGTCCCCCTTTGAGACACTGTTTGGAAGACAACCTCATTTGATTATGTCCACAAAATGATTAGAAGAGCAATAATGAGGTTACTGTGAAATATCGTATAAAAATTAGTAAAAAACTGAAACAGCAGCAACAGAAATTGAAAATGCTATCACCTGATATGCCAGAAACAAACTGTCATGATGTTGAACCTGGAGAATTTGTTATTATCTGAAATTTCTTATGCTCAGGTTGTTTGACAGATCGGTGGGAAGGTCTGTATCAAGGGTTACTGACAAGTACAACATCATTGAAAGTAGCAGAGAGAGATACCTGGGTCCATTCCACTCACTGCAGAAAGGTCAACTATCTGGAGGAAATACAAGGCGGAGTCGAGACAGATAATGTGGACCTGCCGATTGCGAGCCTGTTCCGGGAAAATTAGAAACTGCAGTGGAACACCTGAGCTAGGGAAATTTGCAGGCAACTATTCCAGCAATAGATTGGCGAGCTGGGTTTGTATTTCTGCTTCCTTTCAGGGTCCTCATCATCCTTATTTGTTTCGGGATTTTCTGTTTCTGTGACGGAGAACAGATGACGGAGAGAGAGGTTGATGGTGGTATCGATGGAGTGGAGACAGGTGAAGGAGCGATAAAACAATCAGGGCGGTATATGGCAAAACTCAGTACAGTAATTGTTGAGAGATCTGTTATCCTAGACACTCGGCGTCAGTGTGAAGGGCTATTATCTGAGGAATATGGTATGTGTGCTACTTGTGGATCCCTAATTGATGAAAAGTGCATCCAACGGTGCCAGTCCAAGAATAGTCTGTATTTGGGCGAGCATCCTTTAGAGGATTACCATTCCTTAGTGGCATTTATTTAAATTTAGCGACTTGAAGCGCTAAATAGTGATTGAGGGGTATCCATAGATGGGGGCTCACAGTTGATATCACAATAGCAATTAAGGGGTATCCATACCATGGGTAAACAAGTACTGTGACTCTGCTGGCCCTACCCCTCTGGGTGGCTGGGAGGGCCCAAGGACAATTCCATTTTGCACTGCCTTTAATTTCTGCCACTGCTCTGTAATAATGTTTCATACTATAGATGTGCTTTAAACTGCGGTGTCTGTGCCACTGCTGTGTCGCTTTGTAACCAGTCAGCTCACTGCAGCCTTTGGGCAATAATGGTGAAAACAATATTGTGAGCTGTGAGGTGGTTTAAATTGACTGTAAATGACTGGAATTAATGTTATTGAGGTTAATAATACTCTAGGAACAAAATAAGCCCAAATGATGTGATTTTAGCTTTTTTTTGTCCATTTTTGTAAAATATCCAAATCAAAATCCAAAACCAGTCATGGCGGTTTGGTAAATCCAAAGCCTGATGACGAATCAGATCCAAATCCAAATCCAGCAAAAATGGTCCGGCGCACATCTCTACTCTAAATACTTGTATGTAACATACATCTGTTTTCTGACCATTAACCTCTTTGCTGCAGATGACTAGTGAAACTTTTCATCTGCTTTCAGAGAGGCTTGGCAATATAACAAAAAAAGTCACCCGCAATTACAGTACCAGACAATATGATTCTGGGGCCATAGAAAAATGGTATTGGATATAGCTGATAGAAAGGCACATTGTGCCCAATCACCCCCATACTGGTCTTCACACACATTAAGGCACCCTTTTTTGAAAGATAAAAGTCACCTTTTTGAAATTATATGCCCCTTGTCTGGTGATCGCCAGACAATGGGCTAAATTTACTAAGCAGCTCTATTCAAAATAACTGCTTTTTCAGCAACTTTGGACATTGTTTTTGGGTAAATACCTTCAATACAAAACATGGCCTGCTTGGTATTAAATATAACTGAAACTTTAAATACAATGGCCATAACATAAATGATTCTCCAAATTGGAGCGGGGGAGAATCTAAAGCCAAGAAATTGCTCGATCAACCATTAGGCTGAATAGACTGCAGCCTAGGAGGCCAGGACCTGGAGTGGTGCCACTGAGGTGACAGGAACTAAAAATAAATGCTATGAGGGGTGCTCTGAGTGGCAGCCTATGTCTTCCAGAACCCTTAATCAGGCCTTGAGCACAGACCTTAACCACCATGTACAGATAAAAAAGATAAAAAAGGGGTTCTCTTATTTAATGCAGCAGTTTACATTTGCTTTTCATTCACTCTTGAAATTTCAATAAAAGTCCACTTCTTTAGCCAATGTAGGTACATTTTACTTGACATGTTAAACATAGCAAAAAGACTAAAGGCATTTTTCTGCAAATGACTGATGAATAAAAGAAGGTGAAATTTGTGTGGGTGCTGTTAGTAATGGGGTTCCCTAACCAAGATGTTCGGGTATCTGTGCATACATGCACCATCTTGCCACTGTGTATGAGTGACATGGAGGAGGATGATCTCCTCCACTTAGCTCCAGAGACCTGTGACATTACCCCGCTGCATCCACTATTCCAGACCCCACACTGTTATCCTCAGAGAGGAGACTCACTGGCTGGTGAGCTCTCTGCACCCCTGCTCCACTACAGGCTCCATTTCATTGTGGAATATATACAGCAGTGAGCACGGCTGTCATTTACTTTCTACCAATAAACCACAAAGCCTGGTAAAGTTACCTGACTGGTCATTGCCTACACAATTATATGCTGATGTGTACAGTATTCTGCTTATCATCAAGGCTGCTCTAACAGGTGCTGCATAGCAAAAAAATAATGATATTGATGCATACTTGCCTACTTTTGATAAAGCATTTCAGGGAGATTGTTGAAGCAACACCTATGATTGCGTCGATAAAGTGGGCGTGTACTGCTACATCAGAGAGGTGTGTCAAAAATTACTTATATCCGAATGTAAACGAGTTCCACAGCAGTTACTAAAATCTTCTTGTTGATGAAAACACACTAATACTTTTCAGAAAATGCATAGGGATCATTGTGCCTTATAATCAATGCAGGGAAATTATACTAATGATCAAATTTGAATGTATATAGTGCTCTGTTTTTTTTTAATATAACAGTTACATAATGAGAGTAAGGTAAAATCAGGGAGATTGCTAGACTCTTCAGGGAGACAGGGAGATTGCTACTATTTCAAGGAGTCTCCCTGACAATGAGGGAGAGTTGGCAAGTATGTATTTATGTTTGAATGTGATAAGGGCAAGCATCAAAAATGGACTCAGGACAGGACTGTGGAAACCTTAGGCAGTGAAAGGGTTAATGAGCATGCACAGTCACAAAATTGTATTTTGCACTTTGCAAACTGTCATATTGTCAACTCTGAATAAGGCTTTGTGTGTATATATGAAAGGACTAAAATTATGCCAAGGTCTGGTACAATAGTTATTTCAACAGATAGACAAATAATGCTAATTTGTACAGGATCACATGATTGAAATGTTAATCTTGGGGTTATGCTTCTTCTTCTGTGTTTAATTTATATTGTAAAAACATTGCTAATGATCACAGTAGTATTAACATATATATTAATCTCTCTGACATATGATAGCTGTTACCACACTACAAGACAGTCTTTCAGCCTGAGCTCCCACACATTCATTCCATATCGGCATTCACAAGTGACATTTCACTGGCATAATCTTCAATTATTATTATTATTAGATGTAGTATTTTTATGCACAAGTCACATCGGAATAGAGACATTATCACCTTCACCACATCATGTCCTTAGTTTTAACCCCTTTTATTTTCCTAACAAATCTTTTGAGTCTTTCATCAATGTCACTCACAACTAGGAGAATGTTCTGCCTTTTCCCAAATGATAAATGCAGACAGTTTAATTTTTCATGTTATATGCAAATGATATGCAAATTTTATTCCATTATTATACTAGAAGTAAAGATTTATTTTGGGCCAGAATGGGTTCTATCTGTAAAATCAAAACAGTAAATATTTATGGGCTGAAATTAGTTTAATGAACATTGTCAACAAGTGTTTGAAAAACAGTATTAATCCACATTGAATTATACAATACATATATATTTAAATTTATCAAAGTCAGTAGCCACCATGTAACTGACCATAATACACTTAGGGGTCTATTTACTAAGCTGTGTTAGGAGATAAAGTGAACGGTGATAAGGTACCTGCCAATCAGCTCCTAACTGCCATGTCACAGGCTGTGTTTGAAAAAAAAACCCTAAGCCTGATTCAGAGGTGGAGGTTAATGCATTCGCAGCTGCGATTGTGTACGGTATGCAGCAGCTAAAATATGCAAATCGTTCCAAAGCTTACCTGAGCATAGGGACTCCAACTGCTGCCTTCTCATATGCATATGACGTCACTTACCAGCGTTAATATTGGTAAAATCGATGCACATGGAGCGGCATTCTTCCCCTTGCAGCAGGTCTGACCAGCCGCATACTTGGCATCTCTCCTGATAAGCAGAGAGCTCTTATGCTACGCAGGAGATCGCAAGAGCTAATTTATGCATGCCCATGTAATGGCATTTAAATGGTCAGACATGTCCGTGTTATTCTGACCACCCCCTGTTACCTCACCCAAACGCTGACTGTCTGTCACTCACTTTGTTAATGGATCCTCTGTGTGTGTGTAATCACAAAAAAATTGCAGCGCGTGTGCATTGTGGCTTACACGCATGTGCAATGGCAAATAATCGCTCAATCTGTGTAGAAATCAAATCACATTAGCGTCCATCTCTGAATCAGGCCCATAATGCAGACATAAACCATGACATATATTTAATTAATCAACTGTCCAAGTGCTCTACCGATATATATTTAATAAACCCATGTTAAATTAACTGATATCAGAAAAACAAAAATATTATACACATGGATTGACCCTGATTTGAAATTCCAAAATCTGAAATTATCCAAATTTAGAATATTTTTTTAGCATAGACAGAGATAGTTACACCTTTGCTTTCTGATGATTCAATGCACACAAATGTTGTATATAATATTGCAAAAAATGACCGTCAGGCGATGTGTATAAGGTGTATATGAAACATAAGTGAATTTTGTGTTTAGATTTGAGTCCCGTGCCCAGGAATTCTCATTATGTATATACAAATATTCCAAAGTCTGAAAAAATACAAAACTCAAACCACTTCTCATCCCAAACATTTCAGATAAGGGATATTCAACCTGTAATGAATTTTGTGACAATCCTAAAAACTGTAATTCCTCCAAACAGGCACATTTGCACTTTTTAGGTGGCTGTCTTGAACTCATTTTGCATCAACATGCCCTTACTGTACTTTGGCTGTGTCGACACCCCCCTCCCCCAATCCCTATCCTAGCCTACTTGTTGCAGGGCGTCCTAAGTGCAAAGTGTGGCCACGTCGCCAAAGCAAAATACACAAAAATTTGTGAGTAAAGGGGCGTATCCATTTAAAGACATGAAAGTCTGAACGTCCAGCGTTCAGACTTTCGTGTCGCTGAGGTGCAGGCACCACACTGAAAGACGTTCACTGAACGTCTTCAGTGCAGGAGCCCAACCTCCCTATCTATTAACATGCCGAACCTGATGACCGTCGTCAGGTTGACGGGCATGTTAGATTGATAGTCGGGGTCGGCAAAGACCCAGCGTGCATGCGCATCGCTGGTCCTTGCCGGCTATCCACTTGCAGACTTTCTGCACATTCTGACCAAAACCTCCTGGTTTTGGTCGCATCGTGCAGGAAGTAGGCAAATGGATAGGCCCCTTAAGCTTAAAAAAAGTATGTACTTAAAAACAGCAATGCCACACTGTGTTAACATGCCAAGAAACTGGAACGCTCAATTTATGTTTGATGTTACAAATAACCATAAAACAAGATACAGACTAGGACCCAAATGTAACAGCATGTGAGATGTGACAGCAGAGATATTTTGGCTACAGTATATAGTCACTAGAATTAAAACCAATCTGGATCTGCTTTATATCTAGTAGCTATATATTGTATTTAACATCTACACCGCCAAAGTCTCACCACTGCCTGCATCTCGCAGGCTATTATATTTGAACCTACAGTAGGCATTAAATAATTATTTAGACAAGCTTACAGTACTGTATATGGGCTAGCAGGCAATGGTTGAACAAGAAGATCACTATGTACAGAAAATCAAATACAGTACTACACATTACTGAAGCTATTCACATACATGTTGCCTAGCAACCAGTAAATCACAAATTGTGTTCAGACATTGTTGTTTTACTGGTTTTAGTATTCATGATGTATCACCCATAGGTCATATTAACCCTGAATATTGTTGTCAATGGATTCCTGTGTTAAAAAAAAATGCTCACTTGATCTGATATTATTGGTTATGGAGGAATCATCCAACGTATTTAAAAAATCAAATTAAGACTGCACAACTTCAGCATAAATATCTTCACACTACCCTCCCTCTCTTTGCATACTTCAAAATGTGCAGCTATATTAATCAGTAAATATCTTGTCTGTCACCTGCTGACCCATCTTGTCCTCTAGATGGTGCTATCCAACATAACATACAGGGTCCTCATACCATATCATTGATGCATGCACATTTTGGGATGATGTACAAAATTATATCAATAGAGACCTGGGTATCACTTTTACTATTCATATTGCCTGGGATATCTGGAACCTCAGTATTCCTTTCTCCTCCTCATTCTCACTCAATGGGCACTGGCATACTTTTAGCTTGTATAGATGTTGCTTCCAAGAAAACTACACTATCCCAATGGATTAATAGAGTATTTTTCAATATCTTTGATGTTACCACGTTTGGCATTTTTATATCAGATGGACTTGGTTGAATGTTCTCTTGATGTTTCAACTCGGGTGGAAGAATTTTTCACTATCTGGCTTCCATATCTAGTCACTTTATCGTCACATATAAGAGAGTTCACTAGGAAGGCGGTCAGGCTGACAACCTGATATAATTCTGAAACATTAGCTAAAGGGTCACCTCTGTTTTAAGCTTTTAGTGGCTACCAAAGTGATGGCTCGCCTCTCCTCTGCCTCTAATTCTGATACTAATTTTACACCTGTAATTCTTCCTATGGCTCATCACCAGTTACATGCATACTGTATATTTGAATTGTACATGTGACTATGAGCTGTATTCAATTTGAGCTGAGCAGCGATACTTTTTTGAGGCCCGGACTTTTCGTCTACTTTGCCTGTTTTGCAGGCGGGAAAGTATTGCGCGCATGCCCGCTTTACCCCGTATTAAATTTGAAAGTACACGAAAACGGGACCCGGCGAAACTTGAACAGGCGGAAAGTCCTGTCAGATTTGGGGAAATCAGCCTGACACCCGCCAAAAGATGCTCTGACATGGGGGTCCCTATGGTACCCCCTGATTTGGCTTGATGAAGGTATTTGGTGTATTTAAACATGCTCAGTAGCTGCTAAATAGCATTTTTCTATACGTGGTGCAGAATAGTATTCAGGAGTATTTTTCCAGAAAATAAGTTATTCCAGCAAATTTGGGGTACTTGAAAATGGGGGTCAGCATATTTAACAGTTGCTAAAGAGAAGTTGAATAAATCTTAAAAAATTTACCTGCCGCAATCGCCTGCAATCAAAAAAACACTTGGGGCATACTTGGGGACCCCCCAGAGTCAAGTTCGCAAAGTTTAGCTAACTTTGTACCCATACTTTCCCCCCCCCCCTCCCCTTTTTCAAAGTAATTTTTTGGGGTGTCCTTACGTGTTTTTTTTAAAAAAAATTGACACAGTTTAACTTTGGGGGACTGTCTGAAGGCTGCACGGGGGTTCCTGCAACGTTGCAGCCCAAAACCCCAATTCTGCACTTTTTTCCGCCTGCTATTCATAGGTGAAACTTTTTCGCCTAGTACATTGCATTGACTTTCCACGTAGGTGGAAAATCTTTCAAATTCAATATGGGGTAAAACCAAAACAGGTGAAAATGACGTCATCAGCGAAAAAGTATCGCGGATCCGGACTTTTCGCCTCAAATTGAATACGGGCCTCTGTGTGTTGTTACTTTCAGTAATGCTCTTTTTCTATGCTACCCATAACTATCTATAAAATTGGTTGGACTGATTATTTATTTGTCTATTTATTTGCCTTTCCTTTTATATATGTTGCTTGCATTGTACCATTACTCTATAGAATAATTGATTTACAATAAATACATAAAAAAAAGAAATTAAGACTGGATATATTGATTGTTTTGCAAACTTACCGATACCAGCCTCCATATCTCACAACATTTGGGAGTTAGACATGGGGACTTTGTGTGCACAGCAGCATAGGAGCGTAGCCACACACCATGCTCGTGTTGTGCATCACATTTGGGGCATGAATGTGCATCATGTCCCCTGTTACTCATCATGCTGGGGGTGTACCTATTGCTTCCCTGGGAAGCTGGGCTCTCCCCAACTTCTCTGTATACTGTTTAGATGCCAGGCACATGTAGATCAGCTGGTATAGGAGTGGCCTCCCAACCTTTACTCCCAGCAGCCCATGGATAGGATGTATGGGACAGTGCTTGAAAAGCAGTACTGTCCCACAAAAATTGGGACAGTATGGAGGTATCAGATTAGGATATAAAACTAACCAAAAAGTATGAAAAATATAGAACCATTTACTTAATTTAACAAAATACAAGTACTATAAAGTAAGAGGTATCAGTAAGCTGTGCCCCTGCCATAGCTACAGAGTAAGTCAAGCAGCAGAATCAAATGTAAATTCCTGGGCTTGCAGACAATAGTAACAGCTGACAAGAACACAGTAAGAAGGACACAAGAGGAGTAGAAGCTGGAGTAACAATGACAAGACGGCTGGCACCATTGGTGAGAACATATCACACACGAGACCCACAAATAAATAGAGGTGCTGTCGATGTCATTCTGAGTCCTGAAGTAATTGGCACAGGCAGAGGTATCTCCGATATGTGCTCTGGCCCTTTTCATGCACATGGGGAATACAGTTAGATGTGGCAAAACCTCAGAAAACTGGTATTTTTGGAGGCTATACAACAAAACGCCTTTCATATATCTCATCCACATGCTGTTCTCTGGCACAAAGTCTTTTTGCCTTATTTGCAAAATAAACATATTTTACCAATCTCTGTCAAAAAGAGTTAAAATAAAGATTATGTTTATTATAAAGGCATCAATTATTACTTTTTCCTTGCAAAATAATAAAAAATATATATTTCCTTTATACGGTTAGCTCAGTACTTCTGTTATTATGGAATAAATATATGTCATAAAGCATCATTTTGAAAGTTGAAATGCCGACACAGTACAAATGCTTTAACATTACAACCATGTAGGCATTATGCCTTCAGCATTCTTCAATCAAAATATTGACTGTTGACATAATGACTACTTCTCATTACTGCTCATTAATATGTTAACAACCAGGTGGAATAAATATACTTAAATATCTGAGCTTTCATTTTAATTTATAGCACTGAAGTAAAACATAACGTAAAGCTGGCCATACATTATACATCTAAAGATTATCATTCCAACCAACCAACCAACCAACCAACCAACTAGTTGGCTGGTTGGAAACATAGGGCCTGATTCAGACCCACTCGCAAGCGGTTGTCCGCTCGCAAGTGGGTCAATGTTGTGCACTGAGCATGCGCACGATGGCGGGAGCTCCATCGTGCGCATGTGCCAGACGCGATGAGCGAAGGACTTTCCTTCGCTCGTTGTGTCTGATCAAAGGGGGCGTGCTGTCGATGTTGATTGACAGCACACCCCCTTTGGTGGGCATGCCGGGGGCGTGCCTCCCTGACGGGGGCGTTCCCAAGGGAACGCCTACCGTCAGAAGCCGGCCCACTGACATCACTAGTGATGTCAGTGGGAGTGATTTTGGCTCTGATAGAGCCAAAATCACTCCTGGCCTTGCGGTTGAAAAACTCAACCGCAGGCTCCGGCTCGCAGTGGCGATGGTCGCGATGGTCAAGACCATCGCGGCCATCAAACTGCACGCTCGTATAGGCTGTGGGTGGTGACCCACAACTATACGAGTGTCCAGGAGGACGCTCCATAATTATGGAGGGTGGCCCTCATTCAGAGCGTGCACTCTGCTCAGAGCGTACGGCTCTGAATGAGGGCCATAATCTGGTAAAATGTAGCAGCAGAAAGTGAGAAGGAAAGAATCTCTATTGTGGGGGCACTCTTAAAAATGTAACTTTAAAAAAAATATATATTACCACTAGTAACTCAATTGTTCGTATACAGCAAAATGGTCACTTTGTATATGAGGATGGTTTTCTGGCTGTTTGGATATGCCATAATAATACTGCTGCTACAACAATTGCTTCAGACACCTTGGACCAAATGTAATATGGTGTCAGTTTTAGTAACAGTACAAACTCGCACCTTCTCACATTTTTTAAAGGTTCGCGTTTGTGCTGTGACTCGCATACTCAATAGCCTACAAACTTTTCAGCTCGAAGCTACTGCATTTGCAGTAGTAGAGTTTAGGTGAGTTTTTCCCTATGTAAACTGACACCTTTTAATGCGACTAGTATTAAAAGGTGCGAGTTATACAGAAGCCATCACAGATCAGTGAGATCCATGATAGCTTCTGTGTGTGTTTAAATAAAAATGATGTACACCCCCTCCCCAAAAGCATAACCAGCCCCGGGCTTTGTTAATCCTGTCCTGGTTCTAAAAATACAGGGGCCAAAATGCATAGTGGGCCCCTGTACAGGGCCAGATTAAGGTCTGTGGGGGCCCCTGGGCAACAAACGTGTGGGGGCCCCATCAATAAGTTATATATATATATATATATATATATACACCAGTCTATCTGCCTGATGTTCCAATGCCCCCTGTAGTTGTGCCCCTTCTGGAATGCCCCCTGTAGTTGTGCCCCCTTCTGGAATGCCCCCAGTTGTTGTTCCCCTTTCTTCAATGCCCCCAGTGTTTGTGCCTTTCCTCCAATGCCCCCAGTAGTCGTGCCCCTTCTCCAATGCCCCCTGTACTCGTGCCCCTTCTCCAATGCCCCCAGTAGTTGTGCCCCTCCTCCAATTCCCCCAGTATTTGTGCCCTCTGTTATCCCCCCAGTATTTGTGCCTCTTCTTAAATGCCCCCTGTAGATGTGCCCCATAAAGTAGTACCCCAGTAGCTCTCCCTCCCCGCCATACCCCTGTTAAATAAAAACTTACCTGTCTTCGCTCCATGCTGTCACAGCTCCCGAGTCCCGCCATCACTGCTACTGCTGCTTCCGCTGTCTGCTGAATCTGGCACGCAGGCTCCTCTCCTCTGCAGTGCGCGGGTGACGTCATGGCGTCATCCGCGCTCTGCATCACTTGGAACGCTGGCCTCTGAAGCGATCAGTATTCAGAGGCCAATGTTCCCACTTACTGTAAATTGATTGCGATCTACAGGCGGGAGCTCTGTGAGCTTCCAGTAGATTGTGATCAACCTTTTCGCCGGGCATGTGGCCAGGGGTCAGGGACAGTGTGTGGGGGCCCCAGGTCGACTGCCCCTGTCGCCCTGCTCTTAATCCAGCCCTGCCCCCGAGGTCTAAATCCGGCTCTTTAGACAGGATTAGGGGACAGAGAGAGAGAGCAGTGGAGGGAGTGAGGAAGAGAGAGAGATTGAGAGGGCCTAAAGGAGTGTGTGCACGGTGCATGCTCTCTCAGTAGCACAATTTACCTGTTGTAGACTTGAAGTATCACTACAAGCTTTTCTAAAAGGTGCGGACACTTCACGGAATTAGGCCCCATCCCCTACTCACCTGCGAATCTACAGGGAATGAAGCGGACGTGAACTACGCATAGGAGAGGTGAGTATGGATTTTTATTTCAGGTACCCCTATGGATTACTTTGGATACTAGGTGAGTATGTGTACAGTGTGAGTATGAGTGTGCAGGTATTAAAATTCTACTTTCACGGTGTGTGTTTATTTTTTTACATATTTCTTTAGTTGAGGAACTACAAGTGCCAGCGGGCCCGTAATGCCCCGCATGCTGGTATTTGTGGTTCTCCAAATACCTGCATGCAGGGGAGGTTTGCTGTTATGTGTGGTTCTACAACTAAAGACAATATTTAATCCTGCAATTTACATAAAACACTAACACTATCAACCCGCCACCCACCGCCCTACGGTGCCGGGGATAGCCTTGGGCTATCAGTCTAGGCCTGGGGTGCCCTGGAGAGGGGGACCCCTTTATTGGGGGTTCCCCAACTCCCCAGGGATTCCCGACCTGTGCTGACTAGCGGTCAGGGGTAATGCTGTGGCCGGGGAAACCGGTGAAAGGTTTTCCCTGGCTGTGGCATTATTCCCGCTCTAGAAAGAGTTCGGTGCTGGTTTTAGAATTTTCAGGGGACCCCTACTCATTTTGTCCCCTGATTTTCCAGAACCAAGACCAGCTCAACAAAGCCCTGTGCTGGTTTCTTAATATATAGGGCCCCCCTACACATTTTGGCCCCTGTATTTTTAGAACCAGGACAGGCTTTATAAAGCCCGAGACTGGTTATGCTTTTGGAGAGGGGGTGCACATATTTTTTTTTATAATTTAAAACCTTTTACATAAGTACACACAGAAACTTGCACGTATCTCATGGATATGTGCATGTTTTTGTGTTAATCTGACCTGCTCAGGATATACTCAGTAGCCTAAAGAAGGTTATTATTTGGGGACTTTTGGTTATATTTTTTTTGCGAGTCTAAAACAGACACCCTATTACATTAGGCAAGTTGATTGTTTTCTATGTGACAACATCTGGATGCGAGTTTGAGAATGGAGATTTTTAGATGACTCTTAAAAAATGTAAGTTCTATTGAACTGACACCCTATTACATTGGAGAGTTGTGAAAAATTGTGAGTTTAGCACAAAACTCGCAATTTACCAAAACTGACACCCTATTACATTTGGATCCTTGTGTAGAAACCTACCTCCACCTGTTTTCTAATATTTGGGAGAAAACAACAGTTGGCTGATAACTCCCAAATGCCAGGAAATGGACAAAATCAGTTTTTTCAACAAGTTGATTCAATCTGTATTTTTTCTTGGCCTCTAGGAGCAAATGGCCAATTGTTGTGCTGCTCCCATAGATTGCCAGAATTTTGCTCCAACCAGACAACTACTTGGCTGGCTGGAATTTTACAGACAACTACTTGGCTGGCTGGAACGATACAGACAACTACTTGGCTGGCTGGAATGATACAGACAACTACTTGGCTGGCTGGAATGATACAGACAACTACTTGGCTGGCTGGAATGATAATCTTTAGATGTGTGGCCATCTTAAGGTAAATATTAAATCTATTTAACTGTGCTACTATGTAAGCAGAGAAGTAAGTAACTATAGGTATATTTGTGTGATGACCAAACATTTCCATACGAAAGAAAACCTACAGATGTGTCCTCTTGCAGCTTTGCCGATTGTGCTGCAAACGTGAGCACGCATCGCACCATGCGATTAGCCATGGCTGCGTGCACCACGCTACCCCATGCCATGCGCTGCGTTCACAACAGGCAATCCTATGGAGAGTCACTGGTGTGAACGTAGCGCGTGTACCCGTTTGCGGGTGCATGACTCGCGCCATGCGTGGCGCGATTTGCCGCACGAGTAGCAAAGATGCAAGAGGACATATCTGTATGTGGACACATTAAAAACACTAAAGAAAATAATTACAAAACAAAAAGATATAGCACAGTCTGAGGGTTTAGAATGACTCTCTGCACTTGCATTGTTTTATCTCCATTTCTTACATCTACTGCAGGGACGACGGAAAGGGTCACATTATGCCTTTTCAGCATGCTCTATAAGTGGATAAACCCTCAGGAAGTAAGAGTCTGTTATCAAAGGCATGCTTCAATGATCTGCAGCTTACTATATTCACAGGGGAGGAAAGGTCAAAGCATTAGTCAACAATGCATTGCCCATTCTTCAGGTATACAGTCAAAGCACAGTTACATTTTGCTCTGAGTTGATATTTAAGTCTGGCTGTTCAGTAGCTACAGTAACTGCTAATTCTCTGTAGAGTTTAAACATCTGGAAGGAAAATGCAGCTTGGTAAGAATGTTTGACCATTTCTATAAACAAAATATCTGAAGTACAGTAATTATACCATTAAAATGCCAAAGTTTCCAGCTATGCAAGAGACTCAGGTAATTGCTAGCGCAACTTTTTCCTCTGGTGATTCTAACTGTGTAGACTTTGCAAATTTTGACAGATGAGATCAGGTGGTTAATTTTTGCCCCAGTGAAAAGTAAAAGCTGCCTTACAAGATTATTGCAAAATGTAATGAATGAGACCATGTTTTATCTGATCAAATAGGCACATCTCATGTGATTTCTCTGATACAATGGAGCGTCTAATGATATATCTTCACTGTGGCTGCCATGGAAACCTTCTAAGCGAGCACTTCAGAAATGGCACACTTACAAGTAAAAAGTATTTTAAAAGTCATTAAATACATTTATTCATAGTAATATTTTGAAGTTTTTATTGATGTGACTGAAACGTTTATGTGAGAGTTATTGCAATGTAACACAGCTATTTTTTTTCCTGAGAAAATATGAATTAATGACCAATCGTACAGTATCTGCCCATCCCTGTCCTCTCTTCCCCTTCTAGCCATGAGGAGATGGGTAGACTGTGGCCATTAGGGAGACTACAGGTATAACTTATAAAGCGGCTTCTGTGTATGTATATATTCACATACACACATACAAAAATATATAATATATATTTATAAAGATTTATCAGAGTGTATACCACTTCAATATGGCAACATACATAAAACTACATTATGAAATCTAGCAATGAATGTATATGACAGAATCTTCTTAAACATGACAAATGTTGGCCAGATGTCCTTTACTAGTTTTTTTTTATTGCACATTTACAAAGCTTCTAGAATATGATATTAATTACTTCTGCATATGATGAATGAAGAATCATTTTATCCACAAAAACAGATGGCACATAATTTGCTGGTAAAAAGTGTACAATGGTGCTGTTTGTAGATAATTTTCGAAAATGCTAGGTCAACACATCTGTGTCTGAACTGAAGAAATACATGAACACATACAGTCACTTGTTGTCTAGCAATCATTGTTATACATTGAAAGATGTGATGACAGTTCTGCATGTGGCTATGTGTGCATTTCTTTTCTGTGTGGAGTATTCAATTGTACTGGAGCAAAATTATACAACTTAAACAATTCTATATTCATGTCTTACACAGTCTATACCCTAACAAGGTCCCTGGACAGTTTCGTGAAGTGGTCCTTGAATGGATACCAGCCACAGTTTACATTATCCTCATAATGATAAAAAGAATAGGCTCAGGTTTGTACATTTGTATGCTTTATCAACATACAGGATATATACAATAATAATAATAATAATAATTATTATTATTATTATTATTATTATTATTATTATTATTATTGTTATGGGTGCAGGAGGCCTAATTGCAATATTAATATTTTTGCAGGTTAATGAAAGGAAACCAATTTGAAAAACAGTCTAAAAAATAATAAGGCATACAAATGTTTATGGCCACATAGTTACCCATACTGTACCTGTATAAATAGTTTCTACAAATGAGAAATTACACCTTGTTAATGAAAGTTTCCTTACTGGTCTTGAACAAGTAAATCAAATAATATTTCACGATGAGCTCTTTATTGTATGATGATATTAGGTGAAATAAATAAATACATATAATTAACCATCAGACTCATTGGGTACAAAACAGAGATGAGCAATTTGGTTTTGCATAAAACCAAACACACCCAAACTTGGGTCTTCCACCAAGTTTGCATCTCAAAAGAAGTCAAAATGTAATTTCCCCGGAAAACTCGGATCTCGCATGTTTTGGATTGCATATAAGAGTCCTGCTCTCGTGATCAGGTGTTATTTGACACAGTAGAGGGCAGGTGGGTAGGTGTCTTTGTCACTGTGTATGTTTGTCAGACACTAGCTAGCTGCAACTGCAGTCTTCATGCAAACAGGCTAACATCACAGTCACTGTGTGTGCATTTGATTGTCAGACACTAGGTAGCAATTGCAATCCAGTTCATACAGGCTTTTGTTTATTTTTGTTAGAAGTGATCCTGAAGTGAGCTGCACTTACTTACAATTGTTATTCACACACAAGGATATCTACCTATGGGATGTAGTTATGGTCCCAGCTGTCAGGATGCTGGCACTCAGAATGCTGGCGCCGGAATCCCAACACCAGTCAGAATCCCAGCGCCAGCATCCCGACTTCTGACAACTCGACGGTAATTATTGGTGTTAAGGGGAAGGTTAGGGGTTAGATATTAGGCAGAGGGCTAGAGCTAGGCTGCGCTGGAGTGGGTGGGTTAGAGTTAGGCTGCAGGGGGGGTTAGGTTTAAGCTGCAGAGAGGGAGGGTTAGGCTTAGGGATAGGAGTAGGGTTAGTACACTTACCTGGCTGTGTCGGGATTGTAACCCATTTGAGATGCCGGCATCGGGATTCTGAGCGACTGAATCTTGAGTGCCGGGATCCTGAGCGCTGGCATCCCATACCCAACCCCTACCTACACTGGAGTATATATTTCACTTGTGTATGAGGGCAAAGGCAGATTGATTTGTAGCTTAACTCTCTTGTGCTGTCTGAAAAAGGTTCTGTAGAAGAAAAATGTGTTTACATGAGATGCATGCTCTGTCTTTCTTACTTGTGACCCAAACATCAACAACTGGGAGCATTGTAATCTGACAGAGGGCCTGATTCAGAGCTGGACGCAATTAGCGCTCGCTCGTCCAGAAAATAGGGGTGGCTATTCAAATGAACCGTTCGCTCTTTGCGGTCTGTTCACGCCTCTAGGTCTGAATGAGCGAACAAAACTTGTGGTAGTTTTTTGGATAAAAATGCCCCCTGGCCGCTCGCATCCTACGTCATGTCCGCTATTTATTAGATTAATCGAGTACATCGACCAGCGTATGAACTGCTCGCTATTCTTGTGGTTGGTTTTTGCTACCACAATCTTGCGAGCAGTTCTGGCTATAAAATAACCCAGTGACGTGGTCAATGATGCTGCTGTTTTAATTATGCACACCCATAAAATGCCCGTTTTGACCTTTAAGCACGCCTGCGTTCGGATCTCCACTCCCCGTTTTCAAGCACCTTCCCCTGTTACCACCCACATACGCCTCATTCTGTCACTCAAATTATCAGGCATTCGCTATTTTGCGAGCACATGAATTTCGACCGCACTGACTGCTTCGCGCATGCGTATAACGATCCATACGCATGCGCAGTTGGGCAAACATCGCTCGGAGCGAACGAGCAGCCGCTTACGAGCGGCTCTGAATCAGACCCAGAGTCCCAGGATATTGGTGTCTACAATCAGATCATATGCTTTTTTCCTAGCTTCCCACCTCATTGGGTCTATTGTTAATGCAGGACACATGCTGTTTATATTTTTTGTATCATTGTCGTTTACATATCTTTTAGATCTTTTAAAGAAGCATGGATTTTTCTATTGATTCATTGTAATCCACATGACAGTAGTGATTTCTTCCAGGTTATTTCATGCTCCTGGATAACCAGAGAAAGTCCTAAGGAACACAGGAGAAGGGACGCAAAGATACCTTTACATGCACAAAAGAAGATACTTTCATGTTAAGTGTTGTATAAAAGGGAATATGTTTATGACTGTTGTCTACAAATTAAGATGATTATAAAGAAACCTTTACATGCATGAACCAAGACATTTTTATGTGAGAGCGGTTGTTTGAGGGTAGCTATTGGGACTTTCATGTGGCATTTCTTCTGGATCCATTTACTTTGAATTATTCACTATATTGTTTATATGTGGAAGATTGATATCCCATATGTTATAGAGACAAACATATATTTATTTAAGGAAGTGCCTTCCATAACCTGTCCTACTCTTTATACCATATGATCTTTATTCACTTCACCAGGACCATTTACTTTGAATTATTTACTATATAGTTTATATGTGGAAGATTGATATCCCATATGTTATAGAGACAAAAATATATTTATTTAAGGACGTGCCTTCCATAACCTGCCCTACTCTTTATACCATAGGATCTTTATTCACTTCACCAGGACCAAAGGGTTTACAACATCTTGCAATTGGATCAGTACATTTTGCCAACCATGCTTTATCCTAGTATGTCTTTCTTTGCAACTGATACAGATCTTAAGAGATGCAAAGAGCTCCTTGCGAGCAAGTTGTCAACTAAAGTGGCATATGCCATAATGTCTCCTGCATCATTCACTTGCAATTCACATTGCAAGGAAAAAACTGACCTTTTCCAAAGGACCCACTGGTGAAAATAATGGGCCAAATGTAATAGGGTGAGAGATTAGAAAATTTGAGAATTTAGCAGTAAACGCTCACATTGGTCGAGTTTTATCTTCAAAATGGGAAAACATCTGGATGATAGTTTAAATCATGAGTTTTTTCAGTCTAAAAACATGAAAATTTGCATGTTATCGGACTCTATTTCATTGGAAAAGTTTAAAAAGTGTGAGAGTTTACTACTAAACTCTCACATTTTCTAAACTATTACCCTATTACATTTGGCCCGATGTGTAAACTCAGCGCTCCAGAATGAAACATTATGATATCTGGTCTGAATCTGTAGTTTGTTTGATTCCAAAGTAGGGACCAAGGCATGATTATGGTTGGAGAATGTAAGGAGAAAACTAGAAGGTCCGAGCAGGTTTCTCTTCATGCAATGAGAACTTAAGTAGAAAGATAGTGGTAGGACTATGTTAGAAAACTGAAAGTACTTCAGGATGTAACATGGCTGAGTGGACAGCTCAGTGGAAGCACAGCTGAGCGGATGGTTCAGTGGTAGCACAGCTGAGCAGATGACTCAGTGGTAGAATACTCAGGAGTAGAATAGTAGAACCAGTTGCTTGAGCAGGGATGTAGTTGGCATCCCAGCATGTGGGATGCCGACAGTCTAAAGGGTTAGGCATCGTGGAGGGAGGGTTAGGTTTAGGGTGCAGGAGGGGGAGGTTAGGTTTTGGCACTAGGGGCGAGGTCAGGTTTAGGAACCATGGAGGGAGTGTTATGTTTAGGGTGCAGGAAGGGGAGGGGGAGATTAGGCTTAGGCACTAAGGGGAGGTAAGGTTCAGGCACCGGGGAGGGAGGGTTAGGGTAGTGGTTAGCATTAGTGCTACCGTATTTACCTATGGATGTCGGGATTCTGACTGTCAGGATGCCGCTGTTGGTATTCTGACCAGCAGCATTCCCAAAGGCCGGCAAACCATACCCTACCCACCTAAGCAGTGTGAACTGCAGGTGGTGAGCACTTGCTGAGAAGAACAAGGAATACATGATATTCGAGCATTATAAACTACAGGTGGCAATGGTGAGCACTTGCTAAGAAGAAATAGGAATGCTTGATATGTGAGCACTTGCTGAGCAATTGGAATGCTTGATACTTGAGCAGAGTGAACTTCAGGTGAACTAATGAGCACAATAACAAGAGCAGGCTGAAATCCGTAGTGAATAACTATATGCTCGAGCAGGACTGCGCTATAGTGGAATAGATAGGACAAATGCAATATAGTTTACCCAAGGGCTGTTGGTACACACAGAAAAGGATGCAGAATGCAGCAGTACATGCTGGTATTGAACTATAGCAGCAGTAGATTGAAGAAATGCTGTGGAGCCAAATTCTGGAATCTGTAGTCAGGAACAACAGGCAAGAGTCATCAGAAAATGTACCCGACCATAAGTAATGGCCATGGAGAGTATGGTATAGGGATCATTGGCTGTCAATTGGATACAGGAGTCATATGCTGGAGATCCAGACCAAGATTGGAGGAACCGTGATTAGCTGACTCTCAGCAAGATAGAAGCCCACATGACCCGACATTGCCAGCTCCAGATGAAGGAAAACAACCACCTAAGTGGTTCTTGAAGCTGAGAACATGTCCTTTGGCTACTGGTGAGTAATGTACTGCTATGAAGCAGCACCTCTTGATGCATAAATGGGTTTTGTTAGTCCAGTTTGTGACACTAGCTATGGTTTACTTAACCACTTAACTGATGATTTTTTTTTACAAAACCATTTAGAAATTGCCGGGTCTGCATGAGAGTATGGGGGCTCAGAGGAGATCCATTCTGCACATGTGTAGAATGGATTTCCTCTTCAAAAACACAGCGGGGCAGTGCAGTCGCACCATGTCAGCTGAAGCACAGTTGGCTGCATTCGCATCCCGTGCAACCACATCAGTTACAGTAGGTGGTTAAGCTGCCCACCATCCAGTGTGTACTCAGAAAAAGTGTTTAGCACAGCCAGGAACCTGAGTGATTGGCATAGGAGGAACCTTCCCGAACCACCAAGATGTTTCTTTTGTGGTGGCTCAAACAAGCCAAGCACTTCAGCCACAAAAGTGGCAGTACCTGTAGCTGAAGTGCTTGATTTATCAAACTGTGCAAGTCCTTTTTAATATACAACATTATCCCAAGGACAATCCCATTGTGCACTTTTTAATTATGGGCTTTACCAAGATTGTGTTTGTTTAAGAGGCAGTGCATATTACTTTACATTCTACTTACTGGGTGTTTTGGCCCCTAATCAAAATTATATTAACACAAAGCAGAATTCTTAACCTTCCACTAAATACTCCGCCTGCAGTTACTGTACTGGCCTCGGGCCTGTAATTTGCTGTAAGTCTACCCTCTTTGGTTCCATCATCCTTGTCAAATCACTAGCAGCTAATACTTAAAGGCCATGGGCTGATTATCAGTTTGGGGAGACCCCACTCAATTATTTTAAATTTTTAGTGATTGTTTCAATTTAAAAGTAAAACAAGGTCTTAGGGGTCTGTGCAGTGCTTTAAAATCATGGCAGATTGGTGGTGGGTTTGTGGCAGTTTTAAAGTGACTTTGAGGTGCAATAGTTTTAATACTGGCAGGTATTGAAGGTGGGTTCTTTCTAGAAGGTAAAACTGACCTTTAGGAAAGGCTGCATTTTGGGTATTGAACCTGCCATTAATATGCGGGGAGCCCTGTTAGTTTCATAACACCAGCAAATCAACCACTTAGTAAAGCTTGCTGCTAATCTCTGTTGTAGTATTAATGCACATAGCTGCCTTAAAATGGAATGAGTAATGTTATGATTTCAGAAGATTTGCAGTGCTTTTTCATTGATACAAAGTACAGGCACCTTTTTTTCTATAAACAGGAATTTCTTTTAGCATCATTGCTGGCATATTCTAATACTCCTGCCTGGAACCTGCATCACCAGACTACCTAATTCCAGCTATTTTGTACACCAGGGAGACACTTGCCTGGCCACAGTACCTTCAGCAGTTTAGGTAAGTGCTGGAACCTTTTATTTTTATTACTGGTATATTTTTCATAGAAATTGTACTGCCTTTACAAACAAATGGTTCTATGTATAATGACCTTTCACATGCTAGCTAATTGAAAAGATTTGGACCAGCCCCAAATCTACATGGTAGATACAGCCTCGAGCTAACTGTTCATTATTGCCCGTGAATGGCAACGAGAGAAAGATTAACTCAAGGAAGAGATCATCAGCTACTGATTTTAGTAATTGGATTAACATGGAGAGAATGTGAGATATTCAGTATGTACCCCATCTGAATAACTATATGTCAGCTGTGTGCCATGAAATAAAATTAAAAATAGGCTTAAAAATCAGCATTTTAATATTCTAGCATATTGACTGCACTTTCTGTGTATCATGTTGCTTGCAGAAACACTCTAGTGCGTAATAGAGAAGATTAAATTAGATTAGAGAAGATTAGACTAAATTAGCTATAGTTACAAGAAAACAGTTAATCCCTGGTTAATAGAAAATGAAGAAAAAGGAAACAATACAGTCCCGTTTTATCAGGAAGCCCATTCACAACAATTCCTTCTTTTTTTTCTTTCAATTTAGCTATAAATATAGTTCATTGCTAGTGCTTGCCAGTCAGACATTACCTCAATTTGAGAACGCACACTGAGATACAAGCAGTGACAGTGTCGAACTGGGGCATGGAGGGCAAACCAGGAAAATGCAATCATAGATGCCCACTAAGAGGTGCGGGCAGTTGCTGGAAGGGATGTGGCCATAGTTATAGTATATTATATGTAAAATTCATTGGTCTGTTTGTCTGTCAGGTTATGCATTCGGACACCCCTGCACTGATTGGGATGAAACCAAAGCAAGGTGGTCCAGTTGGATCCTGGCCAGGTTTTAGGGTGCTAACGGTCCCAGTCAGACCACCTGTTGGTGTACCCCGGGCAGAACTTTGACCCAGGGAGTTTGTTCTGAGCCTTCTATGGGATGGATTTGGATGAAAACTTCACAGAGTGGTAACATTGGATTCCAGAAGATATACTAGGTAGTTGAGGTCCCGGACGGACCTCCAAATGGTGTACACTGGGCAGAACTTTGACCTGGGGAGCCTGTTCTGGGCATTTCACTTGATGGATTTGGAGGAAGGCTTCACAGAGGGATGGCAATTAGTCTTTGATGCCTAACTTGAAGACTAAACCCAGGCAATGCTAAGTACATTAGCTAGTAGCATATAAATAAAAGAATGTATCTTTCAATTAAGGTCAGTTTTACAATTTTCACTAACCCCCATCATTCTAGCAGAACATAGCTACATCTTTATCACAGTATCCCCATGTGCTGCCCTTATAAAGGTTAGAGGGCCTCCAAAGTGTATCAGGTTTGCTAACACTATCCTAGTGGATGATCCTATAGTAAACCAGTCAAATACTGTATACTGTACAAGTATCCAAGGATGCACCAATCGGCATTACTGTATGCATGAATGCTGAAAGTGGACATCTCAGTCTTACACATTCGGCGACTCACATGTACAGCAGGAAAAGAGTGTGTAGTGGCATTTGCATAAAGTTGAAAAACCTACCATTGATCCTAACAATCTCTCTAACTACCGACCCATCGCTCGCCTCCAAACTCCTTGAGCATATTGTCTATAATCGCCTTACCATTTTTCTTTCCTCCCACTCCCTCCTTGACCCTATTTTAGTCTGGTTTCTGTTCTCTCCACTCCACTGAAACTGCTCTCATGAAAGTCAGCAATGACCCCCTTGCTGCCAAATCCAAAGGCCACTACTCTTGCTCATTCTCCTTGATCTCTCTGCTTCTTTCAACACTGTGGACCACCTCTCCTGCTGTAAATACTTCACTCCCTTGATCTACATGACACTACCCTCTCCTACATCTCTGACTGATTCTTCTGTTTCCTCTCATGACTTCTCTCCCCCTCTCTTCTGACTCATATATCCAATTGTCTCTCAGCTATCGCTTCATGGATGTCCCAGCGATTTCTTAAACTTAATATGTCTGTGACAGAGCTGATCATCTTCCCACCCTCCCACATACAGTAACTTCACTTCCCACTATTTCTTTATCAATTGGTGGCACAACTATCTCATCTAGCCCCAAAGTGCGCTGTCTTGGAGTTATCCAGGACTCATCCCTCTCTTTCAAACCACATATCCAGAACCTCTCACAGTCCTGTCATTTCCATCTCAAAAATATTTCCAAAATCAGACCCTATCTCACCGAGGATGTTACGAAAACCATCATACACTCACTGGTCATCTCCAGATTAGACTACTGTAACCTCCTCCTATCTGGCCTCCCCAAATCCCATTTCTCTCCTCTCCAGTCTGTCTTCAATGCTGCTGCTTGGCTCACCTTCCTCTCCAAATACTCTACATCTGCCTCCCATCTTCTACAAGCCCTCCACTGGCTCCCTGTCACGACCAGGGTTTCGCGGCATGGAGGTTGCATTCCTTGCCGGTGGGGGTGCTGTGGTGCGGACCTTCCAGTGAGGGAGCTGGCACATGGAAACTGGCATTGTGTGTGTGCAGGGGTCTGCCAGCGTTGGGCCATCCTGGCAAGGGTAAGTCTAGCAGTGTCTCAGCATCACAGGTACATGGGAGCGGCCATCTTGCCTCAGGTCATGTGACATAGTGGGCTTATCCTGATGTGTCAGGTGATCTCTCCAGCAACTCACGCTCTGCTGCTGGGTACTGAAGGGGGTTTGGAGCTCCCTGTAGTTGCCAGTGCACTGTGTATTTCAGCATCAGCTATGAGAGAGTTCCTGTGCTTCTAACATTAGTCTTGTGCTCTGGTGCTTGCCCTAACTCCTGGTTGGTCCCTAGCTCAATGCAAACCTGAACCATGCTACCCTGCCTTGCTTCCTGCTGTGGATCAAGTCCTGCTCCTTCTACCTAGCCACTCCTCCCTGAACCTGAAGTTCCCAAACCTACCCATTCCTTCCTGAACCTCTTGCTCCCAATTACCTACTCCAGCCTGCACCTGAGTTTTCAGCAACTATTACAGCATTTCCGGATTACTCTGCGCAGTCAACTCTTAGCATTTTTGGATTTCCCCTCAGCCATTATCACAATATTTCTGGATTACCCTGTTTAGCCATCACCTCAGCATTACCTGTTTTCCCTTTCAACAACTATTACAATATTTCTGAATAACCTTGTTCAGCCATCCTCTCAGCATTACCTGATTTCCCTTTCAGCTATTATCACAGTATTGTCGGATTCCTACCCTACCCTGTTATAACCACTGACTTTCTGGACTTTACATTCAGCTCCACAGTTACCTCAGTAATCAAGACTTTATTTTAGTTCTGTCACTGATCTGAACATTTATTCATTGCATCACTATTGTTCCTTCGGTCACAGATGTTAATCAGTATTATTCTTGTGCTTCTCTACTCGTATTTACATTAAACAACTCACCTTTCAGTTTAAATCTGTACTGCTCCTGTTTCCACCCTGGGTCCACAACAAACACTGGGCCTGATTCAGAGCCGCTCATAAGTGGCCGCTCGTTTGCTCCGAGCAATGTTCGCACATCTGCGCATGCATATGGGTCGTAATGCACATGTGCCAACCAGTCATTGCAGTCAGAAATCGAGCACTCGCAAAATAGCGAGTGCCTGCTAATTTGAGTGACAGGATGAGGCGTTTGTGGGTGGTAACAGGGAAAGGTGCTTGAAAACGGGGAGTGGTGATCCGAATGCAGGCGTGCCAAAAGGTCAATACGGGCATTTTAAGGGTGTGCATAATTAACAAAGCAGCGTCATCGACCACGTCACTTGGTTGTTTCTTAGCCTGAACTGTTTGCATAATTGCGGTAGGAAAATCCAACCACAAGCACTGCGAGCAGTTCAGATGCCTTTCGATGTACTCAATTAATCAAATAAATAGCGGAGATGACGTAGGATGCGAGCGGCCAGGGGGCATCTTTACAAAATAGCGAGCGCATGTTTCATTCGCTCGCTCAGACATAGAGGCGTCAACAGACCGCAAAGAGCGAGCACTCAATTTAAATAGCCGGCCCCTTTTTCTGAACGAGCGAGCGCAAATAGCGTCCGGCTCTGAATCAGGCCCACAGATCCTAACACTCCCCTTTCAGAACTCAATTTAAGGTTCTCATGGTCACGTACAAAGCCCTCACCCAATCTTCTCCCATTTTCATCTCTGATATCATCTCCCTTCACTCTCCAGTCCAACCTCTTCATTCAATTAATGCACGCCACCTTTCATGCCAACTGATAACTTCCTCCCACTTCAGCCTCCAAGATTTTGCCCAAACTGTTCCCAACCTTTGGAACTCTCTCCCTCTCCCCATCAGACTCTCCACCTCTCTACAATCATTCAAACAAGCTCTTAAGACCCACTACTTCATCAAAGCCTTCCAGCTCTCAACCTAACTCACTGCTACATGCTCCTTCCTCCCCGTCTACCCATCTGTCTAACACCTGTTTGTCTGCCCCTCCCTTTTAGAATGTAAGCTCTTACAAGCAGGGCTCTCTACCCTCTTGTGCTTCTCCCTACTTTAGTTTCATCGCGAGCGGGACTGTATCAGGCCCTCAATGTGTTGCTGACATCATTAATTAGCCACCGTACCTAAAATTAAAGGCATTTTAAATAAAAGAGCTGCAATCAATATTCTTCTATATACAGGGGCTGGCTGGCAACTTTTAGCCTGGGGTGCAAATGCATGCAGGCGGCCCTGGCAGAGGAGTAGCGTGTAGCCAGGGTTCTCAGAGCATGTGCGTCCTACGGCGTCTCCCCCCCTAAAGTGTGAGGAGGCAGGTCTATATGGGATTAATGTGAAGTAAAAATAAATATTTGGGGCAGCCCCCTGCAGTGGTGCCCATATGCAGTGCCCCAGGAGAGGACCCCCTTATGCAGGCCTAGAGTAGTGCCCCCAGTAGTGATCCTCCCCTATGCAGTGCCCCTTATACAGTGCCCCCAGTAGTGGTCCCCCTGTGCAGTGCCCCTTGTGCCCCCAGTAGTGGTCCCCCCCTGTGCAGTGCCCCTTGCGCCCCCAGTAGTAAGCCCCTTATATAGTGCCCCCAGTAGTGGTACCCCTTATGCAGTGCCCCCAGTAGTGGTACCTCCTATGCAGTGCCCCTTATATAGTGCCCCAAGTAGCAGTCCACCCCCCATGCAGTGCCCCCAATAGTGGTAACCCTTATGCAGTGCCTCTTAAATAGTGGTCCCAGTTGTAGTCTCCCCCTATGCAGTACCCATAGTATTGCCCTTTATATAGAGCCCCCAGCAGTGGTCCCCCGATGCAGTGCCCCCAGTGGTAGTACCCTCCCCTTGTAGTGCCCCTAGTAGTAGTCCCCCCTGGTAGTGCCCCTACTAGCAGTCCCCCCTTTGTAGCGTCCCCCGTAGTAGTAGTCCCCCTTGTAGTGCCCCCAGTAGTAGTCCCCCACCCTTGTAGTGCCCCCAATAGTGATCTCCCCCTTGTAGTTCCCCATCTTGTAGTTGCCCCAGTAGTAGTCTCCCCTCTTGTAGGGCCCCCAGTAGTGGTCTCTCCCATTGTAGTGGTCTCCACCCCCCAGTAGACACACATAAAAATAATAAAAAAAAAAAAATAAAGAAACACTTACCTGAATCCCTGCTCCCGCTGCCGCCATCCGTTCCTCCTAGGCCAGCCCGCTCTGCATTATGGGAAAGACGTCATGAGCTGGAAGATGGAGTGGATCCTGCAGTGGGCGTAGCAGCTGTCAGTGAGAGTCTGACAGAATCTCATTGGCTGCTACTTAAAACAAACACACAGCTGCCCCGGCGCCAGCGGCTGTGTGTTTGTCAGTCACTGTGTAGCGCTGACCAAACTCCGCCCGGTCACTGCTACACGTGCGGTGCAGGCAGCTGTGTCACAGAGACATAGACTGCCCGCAGCCCACATGGCGCTATGGCACCCTGACCCCCGGCCCAGCCCACCTCTGTCTATATATATATGTAAATGTTTCAGGACCTCATTAAAATGTTAGTTAATCTATATAAGCTTATATTAATGGAGTAAGCAGTAACAGACCTGGCTCCACGATGTCCTCTATGTCACGTGGTATATGTGTATGTATCCTTCCACCTGCACTGCAGGAGCCTGAGCCCGGGCTTCACCATCCTCCCCCATGCAGCCATCTGGGCTCCGGGCTCCAGGCTCCCCCTCACCCGCTGACAGCTGGTGATGTCATTTTTCACCTCTGTTTCCGAAAATAAAATCGCTGATGCAGATGGACCCTCTACCCACTGCCTGCCACACACAGCCACTGCCAGGTCAGTGAATACTTGGCACATAGCTGTTACACACTACAGTGAACAGCGCTAGGCCACAGGCTAGTGGATGAACCAGATGGCCCAGTCCGTGCCTGTATATATACCAGAGGCATCTTAAGAGAGGAGGGGGCCCGTGTGCATTCTCTATCCTGGGCCGTTTCCTCTCTCCCCAGCAACCGACCGCATCACCGCAGCAGTAAACTCTGGGCAGTAGTCTGTGCCCAGAGTCTACTGCACATGAGCAGGTCACCATGAAAATGGGGCAGCCACCATCTTCCCGGTGAGTTCCTACTGAACATGTGCAAAATGCAAGGAAAATGGTTGCGGCGGCCATTTTCCAGGTGTTTTGTCCAGCGCTACAGCTGACGCAGAACTTTGGAGGAGGGGTAAGTATTAAAACAAATAGGTGCAGGGTGTGTGGCGTGGGCCCCCTCGGGGGTCCTGCACCCATTGTAAATATCGCCTTTGATTTTATATATTACATATATATATATATATAGATATATATACAGATATATTATATATATATACAGTCAGGTGCATAAATATTGGGACATTGACAGAATTTTCATATTTTGGCCTCTATTCACCACCACAGTGGCTTTGAAATGAAACAAACAAGATGTGCTTTAACTGCAGACTTTCAGATTTAATTTGAGGGTAATTACATCCAAATCAGGTGAACGGTGTAAGAATTACAATGGTTTCTATATGTGCCTCCCACTTTTTAAGGGGCCAAAAGTAATGGGACAAACTAAACAATCCTAAATCTAACTTTCACTTTTTAATACTTTGTTGCAATACTTTGGAGCATGTATGAGGGTGGATTTTCACATTTTTTGAAACTTCACTTTAGAGACAAAAAAATATGCTAGCACCCATATTCAAGTACCCCAAATTTGACTTGACTACTTATTTTCACCAAAAAAATACTCCTTTATGCCATTATTCACCACTTATGCAAATACGATAATAAGAAGCAATTTAAACTACTTAAGTAGCCCAACCACTTTTATTAGGGCTATAAGTACACATCTACATTGATTGCCTAAGTTAGTACATCTTTTTTTGGGGTACAGACTGATTTCCCCACTATTGACAGTACTTTCCGCCTGTTCAGCATTCGCCGCCTTCCGTTTTCGTGTGGTTTGGAATTGCATAGGGCAAAAAACGGGGACACGCATGAAAAGTTTTCGCATCTGAAACTGGCGATGTAGGCGAAACCTTTCTGACTTTTCACGTCTAATTGAATACAGGCCATAGTTTTAAACTGAGACTAGAAAACATGCATTTTTGAAAAAATATTCACAACATGAAACTTTCAGCTATTAAGTTTTAATCTAGTGTACCTGACCTCATGATTAACAAAAGTTTTCTAAATGTATATAAAGAAATCTAAAATGAAAAATATATAACTATAAAACACAGGTAAGACATATTTAAACCATCTACTACATTAAAGAGTGGTTTAAGCTATAATTATGATGAGACAAAATAACGTTTGTTTTTACATCAATAGATAAAACTATAGGATTGAATTAATATAAAATGTAATGGTACATAGAAAAAAGCTTTTGAATGTTTAAGTAGTGGAGAATTACTTAATAGTACTAATAATTTTTCTGTTCTCTTTATTGCCAATTTGTCATTTATTTTCTGCGATCATATAGTGAAAAACAACATTAAGGCTGCACTGCCCAAGGAGGTATGGGCCTGATCCAATGGTCGCTATGGTTGCTCTTTTGGTCAGGCTGCTGGGGCTAAAGCCTCCCGCAGCCTGGCCGGTGCCTGGTCAAGCAAGAGGCCAAGAATCTGCATCCACCGACTCAGACCCTGGCCTCGTCCCTTTTGGAAAATGGAGGCGACACAACTCCGTATCTGAGAACGGCACCCAGGCACTCCCCTGCTTCATCCCCCAAATGCTGCAGCATGTTAGTCAAGCTGCTGCTTGGGGGTCTGCGAGATCGCACGATCTGTTCTGCACATGCGCAAAATAGGTCCTATGCAGATCCTTCAACATCGGAGATGTGCATTCATCCTTGGATGAACATACATCGCTGAATCAGGCCTTATGTCTTTAGATTAAAAAACAAATATACACTTGTTATGGCTTCACTTTATTAAGCCATTAATACTTTTAACAATTTAATGATTTAATAATACAATCAAATAGTTTGGGGTTTCTCAACCTTATTTAAAGATGTACAGTACCACCATGAGATAATAAATATTTACCAAGCACCCCTAAAATATATTTGTTTTTAATACTGTATGTACTTTTTTGAGTGCCCATTGACCCACATTTATATTGAGCAACTCCTTATGCATTAAAATGCTTTTGAAAAATATCCCTTCCTTTTAGCATTGTCTATTTTTAATATTTTACTAATACTCTGTTGGCTCAATTGAAGAATAAGCCCTAACCCCTTTAGCACTTAAATGAGTTATGACCTCTGTGTAGAATCTGGATAATAGAAGTAATTTTAGCTTACCGCTGTTTGTCAATGTATCGCTTATGCCATTTATAGATGGCATTAGCAGTACAGTCCACAGTGCAAGCAATGGGGACCCATCAAAAGCCTTTCCAGCTTCAGTTAAGCCTAACAGGTTTTGCTAAAGTCCTGCAGGGGTTGAAGGGCATTGTGCATATGCAGTAGGACGTCACCCATCTTCATTGGTTATTTGCCTGTCACTGGCAGAGTTACAGTAGGCTGCTGGAAACACATAGATGGTGCCAATGAGAATATGGACTTTGCTGGACCTCACTGAATGGGTAAGTTATGTTTTTAATAGACTGAAGTACCCCTTAAATCTATCTGAGGTAGCCCTTGATATATACATACTACAGGTGTGTTGTACGTTATGCGAATGCAACTTCAGATTGCCGCTGTAAACAGAATGCAAATTAATTGCAAACAATGCGACAATGCAACAATGAATTGCAAACAATGCGTCAATGTGACTAGACACACGTCCTAATTTATACATATCTATGCAATGGCACCACTCTACTCTTCTGTATGGATGCCCCATTATTTTCATCTGCAATTACCCCTTACACTACTCAGATTAGTGAGTAATGGTGCATATCCACTAGCAGATAGTGTAACGACAGTACGATTACAATATTGTAGTCGTACAGTCGTTCTACTTCCCCAGCAGTGCCTACACTGAACGATATGCTGTTCAGTGTAGGCACCCTCCCTCATCCCTGAACCTGGTCAATATGTTGTTATCGGCAGATTGAGAAGCATGTTCAGGAGATGATTGATGTCGGAAACGACCATCGGGAGCGTGCATTGCTGGTCGTTGCCGACATTTTCATGCCCGGTTTGTGCACGATTAATGAGCGATTGAACAATAACGATATAGTTATCGTTCAATTGCTCATTTAAATCAGCAAGTGGATACCCGCCTTAACTCTGGCTTCACACCCACGGAAAAAACCCTGGCATACCCTTGAGGTGATTCTCTTGCATGCATTTGCAATGTTGCTCCCTAGTTACAACACAAAAATGGCTGTTTTACTGCCACAGAGAAACAGCTGAGATGAATAAAGCTTTTAATCGTGTGTATATTTACAACAGCCTGTGACACATGCACAGTCGGCGAACATTCGCTAGATACGGCTGCCTACAAAGTACCTAGGAAGTGGAACTAATCTATTCAGTAAATACAGTTATGCCTACAATGCACATTGTTTTATAGTTTCTCTTTAAGCTGAAAGAATTTTAACATCCTCAATATCAAAGTGTACATCTAACATCTGGTGAACCTGAGTCTGTTATAAACAGAACATATATAAGATAATCCAGAGGCATTACCAAACATCAACAAACTATCAAGAGAAAATATAATTTCTTTATTCTTTAACATGTATTCTAATGAAAACCATTGCATAAGTGGTGCAATTATTCCCAGTTGTTGCAATTTGATTGATAAGTGTGTAAAATTGTGTAGTTATTCGAAGTAACAAGCCGCTAAAGTGTACATGCATATGTCTATGATAAACCATATGATGGATTTATTTTCAATTAGGTGTTAAGCTTAACTGCTGCACTGGAATATTGTTAGAAGCCTAAGCACCTAGTATGAGCAGCTCTGGGTAAAGGGTAATGCTTGAAGCATCTTGTGAATCTGCTCAGAATACAAAATGACAGCAAAGGAAGAGATGACTCATATTATGTGAATATAAAGTAACAGTCTCACTAAAAGTGCTTTTCATGGCTAAAAACAAAGAAAAATAATAAAACAGCAGAAACAAGTCTTATACTCTATATAGTATAGCGCAGTAACCTCTGCCATGCAAGCAGTAATGTATAAGTATAGCCAAATGTGTTATATTAGTTTTAATACTGGATGCTGTTCCAAAACAAGGACTATGATCATGGGTCACGTAAGCATCATAAATCATATTTGCAGGAGTTTTATCATTGAAATATGTTGTTGGTCTGGTTAATTAGATATTTTTTTCTATCTTTAATGACAAAAAAGTGATTATAAAATCCAAGGGTTCTTTTTAAGATACATATGGAGTTAAACAAAATAGCACTGGGATCAAATATAGTTACACTACTAACTGGGTTAATATAAATGCATCCATGTTTGCTAGCCTTCTTTTTGACCGGAAAGTCATGTATAGCATAGTGCTATGGCACATTGAGCATGACCATGTTACGTTGCCCCCTTCCACCCTGTAGTGTGCCTATGGACATGGCTTGATCAGCATTTGAGGAACATTATACACCCACATTTCCCTGTCTACACAACCTTACCACAACAACCCCCTGTTCACCAGCTTACTACAAACATGTCGCCCTCTCTGCTCAACAGTTTATCGTACAAATATCATACAATTATACCTGTGCTCACCTGCTTTTCTCAACCATGCCCCCAATATTTCTCAAATCTGCCCACGTACATTCCTCAAACCTGCCTCTATGTACACCAACTTTCTTATGCCAGTTACACACTAGACAATCTGTATCTGGATGATATGGTGACCGATGGGCCGACATATCATATCCGCGGTACACATCAGAACAATGTAATGTAGGACAGAACAATCCCTCGGTCCATCCTTCATTACCTTGCATGGCGCCGATTCAGACGGAAATTACATATCAGGCCGACATCGCTCCGGTGTGTACCCAGGGTCACTTTGTTCGAATCTGTCCTCCAACACAACAGATTAGTTTCACTAACTATTTAGGTCTGCAGCAGCCCACCCTCAGCACTCAAACAGGAACAGGAGCAGCACAGCCAGATAGCCGGCTGCGATAAGGTTAATCTGCAGTGTTCCTGCCCTGTAGCAGTCACATTGCACAACAGGAACAAACAGGAAACAGGAAGTCTCAGGCTTAGTTGCTGAAACAGAGACATTGCCGAGTAGAGCAGAGAGCTGTAGAAATTTTTTTTACCTTGCAGGCGCCCCTGCTGGCTTTAGTGCCCATGGCATGAGCTCCACCTGCTCCTCCCATGCTACGCCCCTGACACTGAGATCATTAACTCTCTACTGTTTCACACACTTGTTTTAAAACTGGAAACATCTTGACTGAGTTATTTATCTGGAGATAATGGAATTTTTGACATTAGTTAAAAAATTCAACCAAGGTATCAACTTGGAGATGAAAGTGTAAAGCTGAAACAGCAAATGATCTCACTTTGGAAAGGAGTTGGGTTGCAAACATGGTGTTAGCAGAGGCAAGGAGCCATGGCATCCGGAGAAAGCATAGGCTACTATGCCACCCACCCTCCTGGGGGGGTAAGGCTAGCATATAAGGGCAAGTTGAAGTGGAAAAAAAAGACCCTATTTTCCTTGTTAATGAAAGATTTAATTGTTCATTGTTTTAATCAGGTTATTTTTCACATTTACAGTTAATAAAAAATATATAAGTAACTCGTACATTTAATTTGGGCAACTTTGAGAAGTAACTCACTAATGTTGCTTATATTAAACTTGTTGCAAGTTAACATCTTGTTGGTAGCTAAGAATCATTCTACAAAGCTATTGAAAAGTATGGGCAGTATAGATACTACTTTTACTCCATAGTGGTGCTGATTAAATACAAAAAAAAATGACAGCCTCCTTTTAAAGTCACCTTTTTGAGTTTTTTTTTGTCTAGTCTGAGGTCCTGATTCATTACGGATCGCAAATGCGATTGCAATAGCGATTATCACTGTGATAGTATGCTAATCCCCTGCGATCACTATGCCATCACAGAACACCATAAGGACGCTTACATTAACTTACATCCATAAGTATTAGCAAGATTGCGAAACCATCGGTAACATCGAGTACCATTGCAGCCTCATACACACTTGCACAAGCTTCTACCTTACTCAGAATTTGCTAACCTTGTTGCACGCTATGAGTACTGAAGCTGTGTAAGGCATGGCAGTGGATAATTTATGCATGCCCATGCAAAAGTGTTCAAACGCAGTGGTATGCCTGCTTTTCGCTGACCACCCCCCGTTATCACTCACAAATGGCACAAACTGTCAATAATTCTGCAATGGGGCTGTGTGCGGGGGCAGTGTGATCTCTGAGGGGGACTGTGTGGGGGGACAGTGTGATCTCTGAGAGGGGCTGTGGGGAAAGTGTGATATTTGAGGGGGGCTGTGTGATCTTTGGGGGGGTCTGTGAAGACAGTGTGATCTCTGAGGGGGACTGTGTGTGAGTACAGTGGGCCTACTTCAGACCCGCTCGCAAGCGATGAGCGCTCCCAAGCGGGTCGATGTTGGGCCAGTGCGCATGCGCATGACGGAGGCGGCTCCGTCATGCGCATGGGTGAGACCCGGATAGCGGCGGGCAAGCCGTCGCTTTGGGTCTCGCTACAAAGAGGGTGTGCTGTCGATGGTGAGTGACAGCACGCCCCCTTTAGTGGGTGTGCCGGGGGCGTGGCAGCCCAGACGGAGGCGTTCCCATGGGAACGCCTACCGTCTGGGGCCGGCCCCACTGACATCACAAGTGATGTCAGTGGGAGAGCTCTCGGCTCTGATAGAGCCGAAAGCACTCCAGGGCTTGTGGCAGACGAGACCCTACCACAAGGGTCACATCGCAAACCAGATGGTCGCGATGGTCTTGACCATCGCGACCATCTTCTTGGCCACTCACTATAGCTGTGGGTGGTCACCCACAGCTATACGAGCGGCCAGGAGGCCGCTGTCAAAATGAAGAAGGACGGCCCTGATTCAGAGCGAGCGCTCCGTCAGAGCGTTCGGCTCTGAATCAGGGCCAGTGTCACCTGTGAGGTAGGGCCTGTGTGTGTGGGGGCAATGTGATCTCTGAGGGGGGCCTGTGTGTAGGGGCAGTGTGATCTGTGGGGGGCCTGTGTGTGGGGGCAGTGAGAACTCTGAAGAGGGGCTGTGTGTGAGGACAGTGTGATCTCTGAGGGAGGGCTGTGGGGACTTTGTTATCTCTGAGGGTCTACTGTGTGTGGTACAGTGTGATATCTGAGGGGAGACCTGTGTTTGGGTGCAGTGTTATTTCTGAGGGGGGCATTTATGAGGGGGCAGTGTGATCTGTGAGGGAGCCTGTGTGTTGGGGCAGTGTGATCTCCAAGGGAGGGGCTTGAGTGTGGGGGCAGTGTGATCTCTGAGGTGGGGGTCTGTGTGGGAACAGTGTGATCTCTGAGGGGGGCCAGTGTGTGGGTGCATTGTTGTCTGTAACGGGGGGTCTGTGTGTATGGGTAGTATGATCTGTGAGGGGGTTTCTATGTGTGGAGGCATTGTGATCTGTGAGGTGGGTGCAGCATGATCTGTGAGGGGGACAGCATGTGTGTGAAGCTATGGAGGTAGTGTGTGAGTGTAAGTATGTGTGTGTGAAGCTATGAGGGCAGTATGTGTGAGGCTATGAGGGCAGCGTGTGTTTGTGAGGCTGAGGCAACCTGTGTGTGAGGCTACGTGTCAGTGTGCATGTGTAAGTCTAAGGGGACAGTAAGTGTGTGGGGGAGCAGGGCTGCCAAAGGAAATTGTCATCCTGGGTTCCACTTGGTCTAAAACTGGCCCTGCTATTCGAAAACTACTGTGTAAGAAATTCAAAACTGTATAACCAGTGTTGGATTCAGGACCCTTTGCTGTCATTTGGGAAGTGACAGCTGGGGGATTGGTCCTTCTGGTCCTGCAGGCAGCAAGAGGAGTCCAGATTGCAGGACAGGAGCCAATCTGCAGCGCACTGGCAGTCCTTTATGGCTTTAACACAGATGGAATATGAGGAAGCCTCTGGAGTGTGCTCTGCTCATCCACCTGCAGCCCTACCTCCCCTCTGCTTCACAGGGATCCATCGAGCTGCCAGCTCTACAGTGTCCTGTCTGTGTTCCATGTATTGTGTCTGCTTGTCCTGTCTGTGTTCCATACTCTGTGTCTGCCTGTCCTGTCTGTGTTCCATGTATTCTGTCTACCTGTCCTGTCTGTGATCCATACCCTGTTTCTGCATGCCCTGTCTGTGTTCCACACTGTGTCTATACTAACTACATTCCCCTAGTCCCTGGTTAGTGCAGCTGGTACTTAGAGGTCCCTTTGAGGGGACAATAAAATGTACTCTGCATGTGTTGGCAGTTTTGCAGTGGGCCACTAACATTGCATTTCCCTGATGGGCCCTTCATGTCCCAGTACGACAATGGTATAAAGTGATATCATGCTCAGTCAGCCTCTAGCTGGAATTGTGTTGGCAACTGTAAGTCTAGAAGAGCCCACAGATTTTATTTTGTGCTCTGAGATCACTCTCCTCTTAGCATGGCTCACCATAGTTTCAACCTCTACTACATCCCATTTTTATTAACTAAACAAATGAAATAAATGTAGCACAGATTCAGGCTGTTGTTAAGTGTGTATCATGTGTAAATGGATGGAAATGGTTTAAATATCAGTCTCGTATGTTGAAGGCATCCACCTTAGTGTAGAGCAGTAGTGACCAGGGTCCACAAGGCAGTGTTCATGCAAGAAGAAATGCAGTGTTGAATCAAGAGAATAAAATTTAATAAGTAACACTGGATAATTTTGATGTAACTTATTTTTCCTCCAAACTTTATAGTGTTGATGGAGAGAAGCTTTTGCAGATTGTGGTACTGTACATCATAAACATCAGATCTCTCCAGAAGGCAGCTAAATGTGGAACATAGTAGCCTTTGCAGTATAGTTTTGATTTACATTTTCTGAGATTACTAGTTTGAAGTGTGGATTTGGTTTCTCACTTCCAGGCAGCAATGTAGTTATTTAAGCCTGCATGATTTCACAAAGCATAATACCTATAAAACTAAATTCAGACCACTTAGAAATCCATCTACTAAGCTGTCATCAGTAATATATATTTACTGGAAGATCAATACAGTATTTGACACAACCTTATTGTAAAGTTGTCTGTATGAGAGGCATGACAGGATACTGAGGTCCTGGATGAGACGTCTTTACTTGCAAAACTACATCATCTGGGATTATGAAGTAGGGACACCTGTGCGCATTACAAAGGTGCTTGTCTGAATATGGGCATGACCTCACATCATGCCCCCCATTTACGGCACCCTGGGGGAGTTTCCCGCACTCCCTGAGCTGCTGGGCTAACCTCAGGCTCACTCAGCACCATTTAGATGCCATGCAGAGCAGTAGTGAGTGTTTTTCAAACCTCCCCTTTCCACCCCATGGGTGGGTCAATACCCAAAAAACTGTATTTTCCCTCCAAAAGTGCAATGGTTGGGGGAATGACCACATAACCAACATTGCCAATGGGACACTTCCTGAACATAAAGTGCATGGTATGATATCACTTCTGTTAACCATGCATAGCATACATCTACACCCCCTTTAGTTCAAACAATGTAACAAACAGGTGTGTGTGCAAAACAGAGTAACAATGCTGCACATGGGGACAGTGTAGGCATGAAACAATGCAAAATAAATTTGCAAATGGGAGAACGTTAAGTGACAGAGTATTGGAACTTGGGATTTTGTCTGCAAAATCTACTATATCTGGTACTAAATAAACTTGAGGTGAGGTCTTCCTGGAAGGGCTCACTATTAGGCATTGCCATGAGAGTGACTTGGGCTTTGTCATGTGATCCCTCAACAAAGTCTTAGTCTGTGACAGTTGGTGCTTCTGCACTCCCAGTGAACCAGAAGATTCAGGCACCCCCACACTGGTGATGCCTGCTTTGGCCATACAAAGCTGCTTCCAAGACAGACTGTAGCTGTAAGGTCTATTAGCCAGTCTCTGCACAATTTCTACTTTGTCAATTCCCACTGGATCTGGATGCAAACTGTTTGCCCAGGATGCAAAACACTCAAATGGTGGATTGACTTGCCATTCTGTAACTGGATTGAAGTCAGAACCTTATACTTAGTGACATGTTCTGTACATTGCTTTAATAGGAGACATTGTCCAACAAAGGGAAGCACATCACCTGTGGTGCTCCATAAATTGAGGAGCACCATGAACACATCAGACCTGTCTCTGAAGCATTTTTTAATAAGTGTTTTGCAAAGTGTACAGCTCACTCAGCCAACCCATTAGATTGTGGGTAGTAAGAGCTACTTGTAGTGTGTAATGTACAACTCCACTGACTTGTAAAGATCTGGGGGTAAATTTACTAAAGTGATAGTTTTTAGAAATGGAGATGTTACCCACAGCAACCAATCAGATTCTAGCTATTATCTTCTGGAAGGTGCTAGCTATATGTTAAGTAAACTCTGACTGGTTGCTATGGGCAACATCTCCATTTCTAAAATACCGCACTTTAGTAAATATAGCCCCTGGAATTTGTTAATCCTGAATTGCATGGCATTTTTCTGTGAGAAGTTGTTGTGGTATGCCACGTGCAGTGAAATGTCTTTTCATCTTGATAATGACTGTGTACTTGGATATATAGTCCATCTTGAACTAGCCAGAGTATGAGTCAACTATTTGCTCTTTCGCCCTCAGAACAAAAATGTTAGTAGCCACTATATACCAGGTAAGATCAGGTACATCATACAGAGTCATGGGTTTTTTGGAGCACCATTATCAGCAGATATAGAGGATCAGACTAAGGCATCTTTACCCCTACATATGGCTGCTTTAACCCAGGATGTCCATGATAAATCACGTTGGCATAAAAGTTCTGTAAAGCAGGAGGAATGACAAACTGTTGATCACACAGGATGACTCTATCAGAGAGGGTGAGTTCATCATGCATGGCATGGAAAAATTTCAGGTCACAAGGTAATTCCCTGGTTGACAAAGGCCAGCCAGTGAGGTAATATGGGACAAACACTGGCAGAGGTCATTACTGATCATGGCATCATATGCTCCTCTAAGCGTCTGGAAGCAAAGATATTGAATTCCATAACATCCAGATAATCATTACTATCAATTACATTAGGGTGAGAGAGGTAAGCATGGGACAGGGCATTAGCAATATGGAGTTCCTAGTCAAGCTTGTACACAACATCCATGAGGTACTCCTGGAGCATGAGCACGAAACACTGAATTTGTGCAGAAGCAAAGTGCAAAGTTTTATGCAAGATTCTGATTAAAGGCTAATTAATAATTTTAACCCGGACAGCCTGGCCATAAATGATTTAGTAGAATTTCATGCAGGAAGCAATAGGTTCCTTGCCCTGCATGCAGACAGCACAAAAAACGTGCTGCAAGCAACCACAGATATGAGAACTGGAGATGAACATCAAAGTACTGGAGTACAGAGTTGTTAGAAAGCATGGACTTGATACATGAAGCAGTATTATTGTGGCACTCCATCCAAAAACATACAATGACATTATGCAGGAGCTGATAGAGAGGAGCAGTGACTTTACTTTAATGTAGCAGACATTTTGAGTGGTAGATAGTTATATCCTAGAAGAGCTTCAGGCTAAGCTTGTCTGTGGGTGGGCATCTGTTGGCCTGTCATGGTTTTGGATGGGTCTGTTTTCGCACCTTGGGAATTCAGGAGGTGGTCCACATACTGAACCTCTGAAATGCTGAAGTGACACTTGTCAGGTTTTGGCTTCATGTTGATTTCACAGCTTCTTTGCAGATCTTTATTGAGGTGCATATCGCATTCCTCCATCATGTTGACCTAAATCTGGATGATCCCTCTAAGAGATGCTCAATACTCTGCTGAAATACAATACTTCAAAGTGGATGGTGTAATATTACTTTTGCTACCCACACATAACATACATCTACATTAAAATACTGCAGTTAAATTAAAAATAAAGCAGCATTATTAGCCACATACCCACAGCCGAGGGGTGCGGGGAAGAGCCCCGGGCTACAGACTAAGCCTGGGGTGTTCGGGAGATGGGGGACCCTTTTACTGAAAGCAAAGATATTGAATTCCATAACATCCAGATAATCATTACTGTCAATTACATCAGGTTGAGGTAAGCATGGGACAGGGCATTAGCAATATGGAGTTCCTAGTCAAGCTTTTACACAACATCCATGAGGTACTGCTGGAGCATGAGCACGAAATACTGAATTTGTGCAGACGCAAATTGCAAAGTTTTATGCAGGATTGTGATTAAAGGCTAATTAATAATTTTAACCAGGACAGCCCGGCCATAAATGATTTAGTGGAATTTCATGCAGGAAGCAATAGGTTCCTTGCCCTGCATGCAGACACCCACCCACCTCCCCTGAGATCCCCGGCTTAGGCTGACCAGCTTGGGGTGATAATGCTTTGTCCGGGGAGACCCGGTGTTAGGGTCCCCTGGCTGTGGTATTACTCCCCAGCCGGTTTTGATCCGGTACTGGTTTTTAATATAGGTGAATCCCAACACAATTTTTCCCCCTATTTTTAAAACCAGGACTGGCCAGCAGCCAGGTGCCTAAAATATGGGGGACCCTACTCGTTTCCCCCCCCCATTTTTTTTTGAACCAGGACTGGCTGAGCAGTCTTGGGCTGGTTATACCTTGGGGGGTCCTATGTCATTTTGAAAAAAGAATTAACCATTTAAACACCATTTCCATGCTGAAACATATACAAATCACACTGTTCTGTGAATAATGGTAAATTCCCGTGTTATGCTGAAGTGAATGAAAAGTACTTCCAATTTCAGTCAATGGTGTATTAATTTCTATTAAAAAACAGCCAATTTTGCGGGATTAACACGGCCGAATTCACAAAAAAATATTTTGAGAATAGTAAATTCATTTGTTCGTAAAAAACAATATTTTCACCTGAGATTGCAATCTCAGACCAACAAGAATCTTAGAAAATTTACCCCTAAGTAGTTTGGACACAAAATGTTGCGTACTTAATGCTTAACCTGATTATTCTCTCTATCTCTCTCATTAGCATTGCTGCCTCACAGCGCTGAGGTCATGGGTTAGATTCCCACCATGGCTCTAACTGTGTGGAGTTAGTATATTCTCCCTGTGCTTGCATGGGTTTCCTATGAGTTCTCCAGTGTCCCCCCACATTCCGGAAATATACTGGTAGGCATATACAAAGCTAATGGGTGGTCTGAAGGTGCACCAGATCACCCATTAGACTCCGCTGCCCATTTGCCTGCTCCCTGGCCGTTCTGTGGCTGCCAGACAGGAGAGATCTTTCTGAGTAGCAGGGGCTAATGAAAAATGGCTGCCCCGTAGAAGATTGCTGAAATATGGCCACCGTCAACCAATGGGGAGCCAGGGTTTCATTTCCCAGGAACCCAAGGGGCTGCAGAGAGAAAAAAGGGGATGGGGCTTATCAGAGAAAAGAAGATGAATAGGTGAGTAAGGGGCTAAACTGTGACTGGCATAATAGGAATAAAGGGCATTACTGTGTCATAATGTGGATGTGGTCCTACTGTGTAACAAAGTGAATAAAGATAACTAATGTGTGGCATAAAGTGAATAATCGGAACTAATGTGTGGCATAAGGGGAAGTAATGTGTGGCATAATGTAAATAAAGGGGACTACTATGTGGCATAATGTGCAATAATGGTACTGTTGTGTAGCATAATGTGCAATACTACTGTGTGGTGTGGTACTACTACTGTGTGGTGCGGTATAATGTGAATAAGGGGCATTACTGTGTGGCATAATGTGTATAAGGGGCCCTACTATGTGACGTAATGTGAAGAAGGGGCATTTCATTGTGGCATTGTGGGCACTATTGTATGGAGTTATGTGGCTTATGTGAATAAGACAGAAGCGAAATCTATATATATATAGAAAAATCTATATATATATATACCCTCTGCGCTAATTATGAACTACAAATTTGTGAAGTGGCAGATGAACCACAACAACTGTTGATGGTATATAAATTGTTCAGGACTCGATCAATAAAAATTAATAAAACATTTAATCATACACATATAACCATTATAAATATATCACATAATACATATGATGAAATCCATTTTGAAATAGCCTACAAATTCATAGCAATTGCTTGATTTATACAATACACAGCACCTCAAGCAATGATTGTACTAATATTGCTCAATTTGTTATACAATTAATAAAATGTCCTGGTACAGTCCGTATTCCAGCATATAAAAAATATATATCTCAGGGAGGAATTATTCTGCTAGTCACACAGTTGATTAATCCTCCTCATAGATGGATAATGAGTTAACCACTGCAAATGTCCTGTATAATGTTAAATTATTGAACTGGCCAGTTCTAAAATAGCAGCTTAATTCTTGCTCACCCCGCTAGTGTGCTCAATGTCCACAGGGCTTCCTATTTGAGCTCCAGCTATCACGAGCCTTGAACTTGGCGTCGGCACCAACCTGCCTTTCATTGGAGAAGTGCCCTACAATGTAGCAGCAATCAAGCTATGAGGGCAACAGTGTAGCAGCAGCGTTAGTCACATGGATGGCACACCTGCATTCCCGGCGGTCAAGTCAGCAGCCGCTGAATATTCTGGACTGAATCAAAGTGACTGGGGATCCCTCTGATGCATTTTGCCCCTATATGCTACGCAGGCTTTCTCAAATGTGAATAAGGGGTACTACTGTGTGGCGTAATGTGACATGTGGCCAGGCCTATCTTTTGGAAGTGCTGCTATGGTGTGCGCATACACTACCTCTAAAAAAATTTATTTGAAACACTGAAGGTAACATAAGTTCTGGTGAGGGATTAGAACCGGGACCACCCATTACCACATGTCAAATTTTGCATATGCTGGTAGGTTAATTGGCTTTCAACAAATATTAACCCTAGTTTGTATGCAGGCAAGCATGTGCTGGGAATATTGATTAATCAATTATAAACTCCGCTGGGGCAGGGACTGATGTGAACGGACAAATACTATGTATAGCTCTGTGGTCTGTGTGTGCTGTATAAATAACTGGTAATATATATATATATATGTGTGTATATATATATATATATATAATGCACACATATTTACCTACTTTTTCTTGTCATTGTGTAATTTGTTTATTGTCCCCTTAATGTACAGCACATTATATATTAAAGATGAGAGACAGCGATAGAGAGACCATACCTTCTCTCAAATTATTAAAAATGGTATGTGTAACTGTTTTTTTTTCCTATTTTTGCAATTTTGCTCGCAGCCTGTAAAATTTCCTTGAACTGTCAATAAATTGATTGAGCAATTTGTATATAACTTTTTTGAGAGTCCAGTATGGGATCAACAGCTGGAGGGAATGTTGTTATTTGCATTGCCATATTGGAGGGTACTTCTGTTCCCTTGGTAAGTTAGCTGTCAATTTAAAAATAAATGAATATATGACCCAAAATATTTTATTAGCTTGTAGAGTGCAGGTCATTTTTGCTGGCTTATCAGTGTGCTGGGGGAAAGCCTTCATAGTTGTCTTTGTCTAGATTACTTGCGCCTGCTGTAAGCCACAAAATAATAAACCTGCATTTTGTATAAGCCCATAAACTCTCCAGAAATGATTATGAGGCCAACATTCATTCTCTCTCTCTCTCTCTCTCTCTCTGTCTCTTATAAGTTTTGAGCAAAAATGTCCTTCAAAATGTTGTTCTTCAACAAAAACTCTTGTGTATTTATCAATATATTGTATTAAAAGTGTCAACATTTAGAACAAATTGAACAAATATAACATGAGATTTGTCAAACAAGTCACCAATTCACCTATAATGGAACTAATTGCTCAATATTTTGACCTATTCTACAAATGGAACTTTGGAGTGATTAGCGTTTTAAATCTTGAAGTACACAGATAATGTTATTGATTAGTTTCTCTGTATCATGACGTAGGAAGCTTTGGTGTCTCCACTTCTGTGTGTATATGGCACAGAAACACTGCCCATTTTCCCTTATACCTCCTAACATGTTGACCAAAGCACTTATAGGTAATTATTGTTAATGGTGGTAGGAACCCTACTAGTTGCTGAAGAGGACTCTGAAGACACACTTATGACACAACTGACCTCAGTCTGACAAAAAGATAATATACGTACTCTATACCAACAGTATATATCTAGAAGTTAAATGCCTCTCAAATCTAAGAACTGTCACCTATTGATTTGTGTATGGAATGTCAAAACTGACACACTGAACAGTATTACATATCAGATATTATTTTAACAATTTTATTCTTTAGCATCACTCATTTCATACTTACTGAAGCAGAATATTTAAAATATTACAACTCTAAATTATAGCCCTGATCAGTGAACAAGTAATGAAGAAGATTGCAGTCTTCCAATGTCTGAGTCAAATCAATAATCTTCTGTAAAATGTAGACTATATGAAGTTGTTCACTGTCTAAAGCAGTAGAAATCAGAAATAGAGATGAGCAAACAACTTTGGACAGCTTCTGACAGTTACCGTAGGCTCCCACAGACTGAATCAGTTTGCAGAGCATATTGTGGTTTTACACATTTCAACAAGTTTTGGAAACATATATAAAAGACTGTGACTTCAGGTGGTTATTTTAATCAAAGGAAATGATGAGATAGTAATGAAGACAATACATCAATGCACCCAAGTGTTCACCATTAATTACTTCGTCTACAAAGAATTAATTTTCCACTTTGTTTCAGAATATATTTTCAAAAAGTAATGACGTAACAAAAATAATATAAATTTGATGTGTTGTAATTATAGTGAAGGACATTAAGCACATATTATAATGAAATGTTACTGAGATGCTGTATCCAAGGAAGTAAAACTGTTCAATATATGTGAATCACCTAACTGAGTACACAATCATCCCATACCTATGGGTAATTAATTCATATCTACCTTTATAGCAATATCACAACAGCATTTTAGAAGGTGGTATGAATACGCCTAAATCGCTAGAGAGAAATAATCGCTTTCCAAACTTTGATTGTGGTTCCAAAGCACAAAAAGTTCTTATTACAACAAAAAGTAAGTTACACGCTTTGATCTATCACAATTAGCGCAAAGACAATTAAATACAAAAGGTACAGCTTGATAAATATGCATGCGCACCGGTGCGCAGCTTATATACCCTACAGATCATGATAACAACAATGTAGACAGACAAACATAATTCCATTGGTTCTTGCTCTTGGTCTTTGTATTACGCTGTAGTTCATAGGACAGTTCATATGTTGCCACTAGGGGTATGTCCCAATTCTCCAACAATGTCTTGAGAAGTACATTGTCTTTCTTTAACTGGTTGAAGACACTACATACAGAGATTAGAATATCTGGAAATAAACAGGGTGTCAGTATAGTACCAAACATGCCATGTCTACCATGTTGTATACCTTAAATATCATATATGCACACTTTATATAATAATGATTGTCTAATAAAACCTTTTCTATATGTGCTTGCATAAGTAATAGTGAGATTTTTACAGAAATACGTAAGTATGCGTTGTGCATCTGAGCACAGCGCAAATGTTGCGGTGCGTGTATGTATTGTGCACAACGCAATTATGCCCTTTGTATTTGTGCATTTTATCTTACTTACGCTAATGTACGTTGTGCATCTTCATATTAAAATAGTTACAGGGTATGTTCGTGGGAACGTGCGTAAGCATAAGAGCGTCTATGTGTTCGCATTGTGGATAAACATGCGATTGTCTATGTGTATGCATGTGGGTACAAATGTGCATTAGTGTTTGTATCATGGATTAAAATTATATATATATATATATATATATTTATCCAGCAACTGGTATTTTTGATATTATATCCATGTGAATCTAATTACAAAAGGTCATATAAAATTAAGTTTCTCCTGCTCACAGGTGGGGCAAGCCTTGGCCATAGTCAAGAAGTCTGATAACTTTAACAAAGGCTTTCTTATGCTTATTTAGAATACAACTGTCAGTACTTCTTAACCACATCAGCATTGGACACAAGGCATACAATTGCTAATGTTCATAAAACTTCTGACAATTGTTTCTAAGTCTACATTCAGAACACTTCCTCTGAGCATATCAGATCATTATCTTTGTGTATTTTTAATTACTTGTCACAGACATACTCCTGCTTCTCACACACTTGACTAAACCTTGAATGACATTATATATATATATATATATATATATTAGGGATGTGCAGGCTCGGTTCTACTCGGTTCCGTTCGGTTCTTTTTACCGAATCTTATTGGCTATCCAAAACTGGTGACAGCTGAAACCCAATAAGATCCGGTAAAAAGAACCGAACGGAACCGAGTAGAACCGAGCCTGCACATCCCTAATATATATATATATATATACAAATTTGTTCACATTGGCTTGCTTCTGATGCAGAGTATCATCCAATTTACTCTTTGTCAACCCATAAATGACTAGATCGCAGATAATAATTATAAAGGATCATAACCAAGTATTTGACTTCGACAGTCCACCCTTTGATAGCAAACAATACACTATCACACGCTGATCTTAACCTATTGTAGTCATGCATAATAATGTATTATTCAAGGTTATAAATGGTGCGACACAAGTAGGTCACTGAACCATTAATAATGCATTTGAAGAGGGAAGAACAACCCTTATACACCATCTTCAGATCTATTGGGATCATTGGTGGGATGTGGGATCTCATCTAACCTATAAAGGAAGTTTGGGGGGGAGATTGAAACTACATTATCTAGGATGTTTAAAAATAACATTAATAATACATCTATGTATGACCACACAATTTTATATTTCATCATCTAATGGTACACTCTAATTCAGGGATGTAATACAGTTCTACCTTGACCTTGGTATCCATAATATAATTGCTTACCACCATCATAATCTCTGTTTCTCTGTTTGCTCTTGTACATTTTCCACACTTCAAGACATTAGGAACACACCTGACACATAAGCCAATTATTTGGATGACAATAAGTATGTCCAGTTCCTGGACACACTCTCCTAGACTGGAGAACCATTGCACAGGGTTCAACCAAGAGAACCAGTCTTCTACCTTTTCTTCTACTTCAGCCAGTAAAGAATTATGGTTCTTTCGAAATTCCCATTTCAGCTGCAGAATTTCATCCATCTTCCGATCTATCACCTCCTTGGGGTCACTAGTGTTATTGGTGATGTAGGTGCAACACTTGACACCAAATTCTGTGGCTAGAGTCATACAGTATCCACCAGTAACAGCTATTAAATAATTTAACACTAGCCTATGTTGCATGTTGCACAAGTTCTTTCTTATAAGCCTGTACAGTAACTCCTTACCTGTATACCTGAATGTGTCATCATACATCTTGGTGATATTATCTATTATTTAGCCAGATCTTGAATGTATCTACAATTTAAAGTACCCCAAGCAATCCTGGTGGGATCTAGTGCTACCAAAATTTGGAAACCAGTTGCATTGCTAATCAACTGTGTGGCTGTATGTATTTTAGTTATCATGTATCTTTTGTCATGGTGTTCATAATGCATATGGAGATATGGGGATGGTGTGTCTTTATGGATACCAAGCATTTCACCATGTGTAAGGTTCATAACCTCTGGGAGTACCCTTCTCAGGTAACATAAACCTTCAGAACTCGGAGAGAGCCACTTATACACTTTCCTTCCACATATAAAATACACATCGTCTGGGAGTACATAAGGAATAGAATGAATCATTATCATTGGGCACAATTCTCTGACAACTAATCCTACCCAAGATTTTCCCATTTGACTGATACACATTTTAGGTTGTACAATAACTGCACAGTACCCTTCTTGTACTCTGCAAACCATTACCTTTGTAGAACTAAGTGTATACTTATACCGGAAGTATCTTCCACTAGTAATGATACGTATAAGTTCACCATCTACTGGTGCATTATCAGCTCTGTGTGAAAAGGTCATTGTCTGATTGTTCCCGGACACCTCCCAATTTCCTGGTTTATTGGAATTGGTGATGTTTAAACAAAACAGGGAACTAACCACCTGGTACTGGTGGAGCTTACAATTTAGAGGCTTGGACATAATAAATTTCCTGTCCAGCATCTTCCCCTTATGTAATCCAAGGACCTCAGAGACATTTAATGGGAGTGGTACTAGTCCTACATTATGTTGTCCCTGAGGCACGTGAGAGCACACCCAACATTCAGTCTGATTTAAGACTTTGTCTATCAAGGCATGATAATCCTCTAAAGGATGCCCACCCCAATACTGGTTATACTTGGGCTGGCATCGTTGGAGACATCTCTCATTGATTAGGGGCCCACAAAACTCACAAATACAGTATTCCTCAGACAATAACCCCTCACACTGTCTCTGGTTTTCTGGGATTATTGATCTCTTAGCAATCACTGTACTGAGTTTGGTCAGAAACCGCCCTTGTGAATGTATTGCTCCTTCTCCTGACTCCTCTCCATTGATTTCACCATCAACCTCTCCCTCCATAATCTGACCTCCATTACAGAAACAGAACACCCCGAAACAAACAAGGATGATGAGAACTCTGGCATGAAACAGAAACGCAACCCCACCCCGCCACTCCATTGCTGGAATAGTGAACTGCAAATTTCCCTAGCTCAAGTATCTCACTGTAGTCTTTAACTCTCCTGGAACAAGCTCGCAATTGACAGGTCTAAGTTATCTGCCTTGACGCCGCCTTGTATCTCCACTGGTTGATTGACTTTTCTGCAGTGAGAGAGAATGGACCCAGGTATCTCTCTCTGCCACTTTCAAGGATGTTGTACTTGTCAGCAACACTTGATATGGACCTTCCCACTGATCTGCCAGACAACCTGAATGCAAGAAATTTCTGATCATAACAAATTCCCCAGGTTCAACATCATGACAGTTTGTTTCTGGTATATCAGGTGACAACAATTTCAAGTTCTGCTGCTGTTTCAATTATTTACTCATTGTTATAAGATACATTACAGTGACTTCATTGTTACTCTTCAAGTCTTCCTGTGGACTTACAATCAGATGAGGTTGTCTCCCAAACAGTATCTCAAAGGGTAACAAATGAAGAGGGGGTCTAGGAGTTGTCCTGATGCTATGAAGGACTAGCGGTAAGGCCTCTGGCCAACCTAATCCAGTTTCAGCCATGATCTTACTCAGTTTGTTCTTAATAGTACCGTTTACGCTCTCCACCTTGGCACTTGCTTACAGTCGATAGGGGGTGTGAAGTCTACTATTAATACCCATCAACTTACACATGTTCTGGAAGACATCACCAGTGAAATTAGTACCCCTATCACTTTCTATGATTCTAGGGATACTATACCTGCATAAAAATTCTTGAAAAATCTTTTTAGAAGTAAACACAGCAGTATTACTGGCAGCTGGATATGCCTCTACCCAATTAGAAAACACATCAGTACAAACTAATACATACTTGAGATTCCTGCAGGGTGGTAATGGGATGAAATCAATTTGTATTACCTGAAAAGGTTTGTCTGTCAGAGGGATGTGGGATGGTTCAGTTGGTATTATTTTTCCAACATTTTTCCTCAAGCAAGTCAAGCAGGACATTGCCCTCTTTTCAGCTTGGGAAGAGAAGCCCGATGCACACAAATATGCTCTGACCAACTTGTACATTCCTTGCTTTCCCAGGTGAGTCAGACCGTGTGCTGCTTCAGCCAAGCTTGGGTAGTATGCCTTGGGTGCCACCGGCTTACTTTGTCCATCTCTTCAGAGTCCAGAGGACTCTTGTCCACATCACTTTGATCTCCAGACTGCCTTTTCCTAAATTGAACACAAATTTTGCATCTCAAGTAATTTCTGCATATCAATTGTCTGAAAAACCATCATTTTATTAACTGGCATGTTAATTCTTAACCCTGCTGCCCATTTGGCAGCTTCATCTGCCCTGCTATTGCCCAGTGACACAGGGTCTTCTTCACATGTATGGGCTTTACATTTGATGACGGCTACTTCTTTTGGTAGCTGAATTGCTGTCAACAGTCCTTCAATGTGGTGTGAGTGTGCGACTGGTGTACCTGCTGCTGTCATAAAATTTATAAGATGCCATAGAGCCCTGAAATCATGTATTACCCCAAAGGCGTACCTGGAGTCAGTGTAGATGTTAGCTGACTTACCTTCCACCAGTTCACATGCTCTCTTTACTGCCACCAGTTCAGCCACTTGTGCTGAGTGAGGTGGACCAAGTGGTTCGAAATCTACAATATCATAATCATTTACAATGGCATAACCTGTGCATAATTCTCCTGTGTCAGTTTGTCTATGACAACTCCCATCCGTGTAAAACGTCAAATCTGCATTTATTAGTGGTATATCATGTATATCTGGTCATGTGTGTCACTATACCTGCAAAACTCATCTTCAATCAGCAACTCACCTCTCTCCACCCTTTGTGCATCTCTAGGCACATATATCAAGTATTTTGGTGGATTTAACGTATTACACCGTTTAATGGTAATATTTGCAGGTGCCATTAGATCTAGTTCCCATTTCGTGAACCTAGCTGAGGAAACATGTCGAGTTTGGGCAGAATTCATCAGTGCAGACACAGCATGTGGTATATAAACAATCATATCATGACCTCATATTATGTACTCACTTTTATCAACCAGAAGAGCAGTTGCTGCTACACTTCTTAAACATGTTGGGAGTGATCTTGCTACAGTGTCCAATTGGGCACTGTAATATGCTACAGGTCTGCTAGCATCACTATGCTTTTGTGTGAGGACACCTGCTGCACAGCCATCAGCTTCCGTACAATATAACTCAAAAGGTTTTTCATAATCTGATATTCCCAGGGCAGGTGCTCTTGCCAGACTATCCTTAAGGTTAAGGAAAGCCTGTGCTGTTTCCTCAGTGTGTATGACATGGTCAGGCTTTGAGGATGACACCAATTCCTGCAATGGTAATGCCAAAATAGAAAAACCTGGGATCCATGATCTGCAGTATCCACACATGCCCAAGAAGGTACAGATTTGCTGTTGGTTTTGTGGCAGTGTCACAGTCTGTATTGCCTGTATTCTGTCAGTTGTCAAATGTCATAGCCCCTGGGTTAGACAGTGTCCCAAGTATTTAACCTTAGTCTGGCATGGCTGTAACTTGTCCTTTGCAACCTTGTGCCCTATTTGTGAGAGATGAAGCAACAATAGTTTAGTATTATTCAAACATGACATAAACGAATCAGAGCACAACAATAAATCATCTACATATTGAATTAGAACAGATCCATTGGTGGGTTGAAAAGATTGCAAACAGTCATGTAGGGCCAGGAAGAAAATACTGGGGCTGTCTATGAAGCCCTGGGGAAATCGTGTCCAAGTGTATTGTACTCCTTTGTATGTAAATGCAAATAGGTACTGACAGTCAGGGTGAAGAGGGACAGAAAAGAATGCAGAACACAGGTCAATGACAGTGAAGTGGGTTGCATATGGTGGGATTTGCATAAGGATGATAGCAGGATTTGGCACTACAGTGAATTGACTCTCAACAACTTTGTTTACAACCCTAAGGGGCTGTACTAACCTATAGCCCCTCCCCCCAGCCTTCTTTACTGGAAAAATGGGACTATTTGCTGGGCTAGCTGTACAAATTAAAATCCCCTGTTGTAACAACCTCTCAATTATGGGATAAACCCGTAACTCTACCTCTGGTTTTAAAGGGTACTAAGGGATTTTTGGAGCTTGCCTACCATTTTTTTAAATTTACAATTATAGGAGATACATTTTCCATCAATTCAGTGTCCTGTCTATCCTTGGTCCAAAGTGAACCCAGTATTTGGGGTAACATTTCTTTAACTTGGGATGGGCTTTGTTCTTACATGGGAGAGTGAAGCATTAACCTTTGGGGAGTGTCCAATATATCCCTTACCTTGTGCGCAACCTTCTCTGGGATATCTAGGAATATACCACCAGAGTTATAGTAAATGACACATTCCATTTTACATAACAAATCCCTTCCCAGTAAGTTAGTAGGAGCTGCAGCTGCCAAGAGAAAAGAATACCTGGTATGCAGTGGCCCGATAGTAACCTCTGCAGATTTGGTTAAAGGATAATGCTGCACTTTACCCGTTACTCCCATTGCTGGTACTGTCTTGTTGGTCAAATGTAAATTTGATGGAGAATTTAGAACAGATCTGGTTGCCCCTGTGTCTACAAGAAAAGTGTGTTTAGTACCAGCTACATCTACTGTCACTGTTGGCTCTTCCCTAGTACTCTCTGTTGACCTGACTGGCTGTAGTCTACAGGTATGACCTAGCCCCTAGAGCTGACTATCATTCTCCAGTAAAGCATTCACAGCCACTATGTGAGCAGGCGACTGCTTAAAATCTCCTACATTCTGTTGGTATCCTTTTGGTGTGAATTTATGTATTTTCTTATTATTTGTCCCCCAATTCCTATCTTGACAGTGTCTACTTATGTGTCCTCTCTGGTTACATGTGTAACATCTTACATTGGAAAGTTGTCACTGTGTAGGTTGCTGTGCATGGATAGTTTGTGGTTGTGGGTGGTGTGGGGTTTGTGGCTGGGCTTGTTGATATGTGTGTGTTTTTGTCGTTGGTATGGGTGTTGTGGCTGTGTGTACAATCCTTCTAAAGTTTGAATGCTAACAGCCATTAGCTTCTCACTTTGCATTTCTCTCTTCCTGAGGATTTTTTTTTTGTGTTCTATAGCTGATTCCCTGAGGGCATATACAGTAATCCCCCACCAGTTAGGCTGAGAGGTTTGAACCCTGGTCTTTAGATTGTCTTTAAGACCATCCATGAGTACCATGACAGCTACTTCCCTATGATGGGTGTTATCTTTTATATCTTCTATACCTGTATATTGGGTGTTAATCAGCAGCGCTCACGTGAAATAATCTGCTGCAGACTCACTCTCTTTCTGTCTAATGGTAAAAATTTTACTCCAGTTCACTACAACTGGGAAATATATGGCCAGTTGGGTGACTATATGGGTGATGTTACTTTGATTATTCTCATCAGTTAAAGGGCCTTCTCCATCCAATACACAATCCGTGATAAACTTTTTCACGTCGGTTTTGGATGGAAGACATGCACGTAATATCACTCACCAATCTTTGTGGGTTGGCTCATGAGCATTACCTAAATCTTTTAGAAATTTGTGGCACTTAGCTTTATTCTTTTCTAGGGTCAGGAAACCCTGTCATTATTGAATGTAGCTCTGCTCTTGTCCATGGACAATGCATTCCCATTGGGAACTGTTATTGTCCACACAGGATGCATACCTTCCACTTTGCTATTTTTAAGGTTACTTACAGGAACTTTTACCTTGGTACTCTGGGGGTTCAATCTGTTACTAAAACACACTATATTACCTTCATCAGTTTCCACTGCTGATAAAGCTTGTGGAATAATTTCTGTTACTATATTTGGTGGGGTCACTACTGCAGATACAGTTGGTTCCCTTTCTAGGTTTAGAGCTGTCTCTAACAGATTTATTGCATATGCAATGGCTGACATTTCAACAGGTTCATCACCTACACACACATTTTCCTTATGGTTAATCAGGATAGGGTACAAATTACTTGTTACATTTTTATAATTTTTGGTATCGGCTGTACCGTTGCCTTCCACCACATAGGGTGGTGGGGGCGCGCATGCGCTAATGCCTGTACCTTGGGCACTGTTACCTTGCGGTGCGTGCACACTCCCTTGAGGTGCGCACCCGACGCTAACCAGCGCCTCGGGCGTGCCTCCCTGTGGTGCATGCGCAACGCTGTCTTGCATTGCGTGCACGCTCTTTTGCGTCATGCTCGCGACGCTACTTCGCGGCACGAGCACTCCACTTAACCACATTTTCCCCTCATGCTGCCACAATTTTAAACAGTCATTATACTTTACACGTTTCTTTAGAGATTTCACCATACAGATGCTATCTCTAACATTATTAAACACCTACACATCAAAACTGACAATTTTAGGAAAAGGTTTCACACATTCTTTGGTCATCTTAACTCATACATCACCATACTTTGTATACATTATATGCCTTGCCGAACCTGTAAGCCCTTGCAAAAGCAACACATTTCCCAGCATCAACCTGGCACCCATCTGGGAAAATGCTAAACACTTTTCACTAGTGAATGTGGACTGGTGAACGATTCCAATAGAGCTATGTTCATGCACTCCTATCCCGTTGAGCACAACCGCCCCACTAACCGTTCCCCTCTGGTGCACCTCATAAATGTACTACATGGGTTGTTATCCAATTAGAAATGAGGGAGGGGGAGTAGTATGGCCAGCTTCTATTGCAACCCTTGTCAGGAATCCTTGGCTATATTAACAACAACATTGTATTCTTTTATGGCCGTTTCCCTTCTTAGTTGCTGAAAAACAGATCTCCTCACCTCTATTTCCCTCTAGTGCCCTCAGGCCTCTGATATAGCTCTTGATTAATGAAAACATTCTTTCTATAGGGTTGTATAGTTTAATAAACTGCCATCCTGTCTGCCACTGCTGTGCCGCAATCTTTCATAGATGTGATATATTATTTTAAACTGCTGTGTGTTTGTGCTGCTGCTCTGTTGCTTGATTTAGCCAGCCAGCCATTGGCCAATATGATTTAAAACAACATTTTGAGCTGTGATATGGTCATAATTTACTGGAAATGACTGGAAACTAGTGTTATTGAGGTTAATAATACTTTAGGAACAAAAACAGTCTCAAATTACATGATTTTAGCTATTTTTATACATTTAAAAAAAAAAATCCAGATCCAAAACCAAAACACATGAGGGTGGGTTTTCAAAACCAAAACATTATGATGAATTAGAACCAAAATCAAAACATGGTGGTCCGCACATATCTCTAATCTGTATTAACTAACATAAATGCCCAATGGATTTATATGGTAGGGCATATTATTTAAGCTGTAATAGCAAAGCCAGCCCCAGGTCTCCTAGCACCCTGTTTGAAAATTTTTGGAGAGCCCCCCTAAATCCAACTATATCCATAAATAATACTTTTATAACCCAGAAAAAAAACCTAATTTTTAATTAAACAAATTTTCCACAAAAAAAACACACTTTGCCCCTCACAGGAAAAAAGAAAGCAGAGTTTGGTACAGTACATACAGGAGTCAGCCACACATGTCAGAACTTTTTAAACAGCTGAATATATAGTACCTAAAGGTGGTAATCAGCAAATCAGCCACATATTTTAAAATATACAAATATTGAATTATTTTACTCAATTGTTTTATGACATTTCTTAATAAATTCCTATTTTCTACATCTGATACTTTCCTTGATTTTTGCTTTTTATTCTCTTTCCTCTCATCCCTTCACTCACCCTCCCCTCTCTCATGAAGATAAATGCCTAGCACTCACTCATCAGCTCTAAAATGGACACAAGACACAGTTCCTCACATTTGCAGTGGTGCAACCATCCTCCTGGAAACACAGCTTACTGGCTGAGAGGAAATGAGGACTTGTGGCCAATTTCTACGGTAAATACCGTACAGTACAACAGTATCCAGGATGGCTGTGCTGCCACTGACCAATGAGAAAGGAGGGTCACTGAGAAGCAGGCAGAGGGTGGCCTAGACAGTTAGTTATTTACTTCTTGCTTGCTAGAGCCTACAAATGCATGAAGGAGTCAGGAAGGCTGGCTCCAGAGCTTTAAAATTGCAGCACCATACTTACTGTCCATTATCATCCTGATGGCACAATACTAGCAATGTTATTTTAGGGGAGGCATTCTCTCTCCACCTGCTTGCTCAACTGCTCTAGATGTGCAGCTGGAAGAGTCAGAGACAGGGCATTTCTAGAGAGGATGAGGCATATGTGTAGTTTCCGTCACGGGCCCCCCCCTCCTTTCCGTCCAGCGGCCAGCAGCGTACTGAGTGGTGTGCGGCCAGAGCCGCATTTATAGACTCTGGGCACTAGAGTGTGTCGAGAGTATAAAGTGAATGCGCAGGTCACCAGGAAAATGCCTGCGGTGGGCATTTTTCCTGTACTGCGCATGCGCAAACAAGGGGAAAATGGCCGCGGCGTCCATTTTCCAGCCATTTTTTACAGCGCAGACACCGGCGCCGACGTGGGACTCTGGAGAGGTAAGTACAATATGGGTGCAGGGTGTGTGGTGCAGGCCCCCCTGGACCCAGGGGCCCATGTTCCCCGCACACCCTGCAACCATTATAAATATGCCCATGATCAGAGAGGAGGTAGGCAGGAGCAGAGAGGTGACAGGCCTGATTGTGAGCTTGTCATTGGTCCTGGCAGTCGCACTGCACTCTCTATGGGGTGGTGTCTCTGTGCGGCCTCTCCACTTAAACAGCCCTTTAGCCAGCCCATCACAGCTAGGATATTCCATGAATTTACAACACAGTAATACGTTGGTAGTGTATATTAGGAATATTAAAGAAAGGTTCATACTGAAGAAAGGTTTGTGACTCTGCACAGCCTATATTTTAATTATTTCTTTACTATTTTGTTTTATTTATATTTGCACTTGTATTCAGTGGTTGTTAACATAAATAAAAGTTATAAATAAGAGTTATAAATAAAAGTTATGTTTTATATGTTTAAATAAACAAGATTTTTGCACACCCCATTAAAACACATTCTGGTTTTTTTCTGCATACTGACTTGCCTTGGAGTAGCACCCCTAGAGAGGTAGATAATAGAATGTGAGATTATCTATGAATCCTCATATTTGGGATATCTTGTTTGTTGGTTCCAAGTGAGTCTTCATTGCAGTGCAGAGACATTAGCGTCTTCAATGATCCCCTGGGGAGCTCCTTCTGTATAAATCAGTTAGACAACCAGATTGAAGAACACTCCTCTCATCTCTTGTTGTAATTACTTTTTAATAACAGTTATTTGGGGGCGGTGAGGATGGCAGTAAATTCTCCAGTTAATCAGTACTAGATTCTAATATACATACAGTCGCTCTACTCTATATACCTGCAGGGGGCAGCATTTATTAATAAAGAATAATACATTTGCTCTCTTGCTCTATCTATGTAAAAACATTGCACCAGCCATTGGAGGATCAGGATGTCTGTCTGAACATAGCCACAGCAATCAGTGTAACTGCACAAAAGTTGCAGCCACTGATCGTGACAAGAGCGGGACATGCCTGCATCTCACCAGCCACCACCCTGTTAACACCCAGAAACATCCACTGAAATGTAATCTCCAATTTCATTCTGCATCCACCAGCGTTTTCCATCAAGACGCATGTGCAGTGCAACTCAAACACATGCATTGAAAGCATTAGCCGCTTGTGTCCGACATCAACACTGCGTCCACCTCTGCATCAGGCCCATAGAGAGAGAGAGAAAGAGATACTGCCAGGCCGGGCGCTATAGCCAGTATATTTAAGTAATATATTCAAGACAATTATGCACCTATAAATATACAAGCAATATATCATTAAAAATGGTGACTTCTAAAGTCAGAATTAAATTTTTATAAACTTACTTTGCTTAGTAACCCATTTACTACAAAGCTGCTGAGGTGCTCCCCATTTAGGGACAGATGTACTAAGCTCTGGAAAGTGATAAACTATCAACCAATCAGCTCCTAACTGTCATTTCTCAAACACAGCCTCTAACATGACAGTTAGGAGCTGAGTGGTTGATAGTCTATCACTCTCCAATTGATTACTTTCCAGAGCTTAGTACATCTCCCCCCAACATCATTCTGATATGAGGAGCATCTCAGCAGCTCTGTAGTAAATGGGGTAATATGCACAGTAGGTCTGTGTGTTCTGCCGTCACTGACAGTCATGCACTCTCTTTGGTGAATTAGCAGGGTACAAATTACTTTTCTTGCCCACAATGAACTCAGGGCCTGATTGAGAGCTGCTCGTAAGCGGCCACGCGTTCGCTCTGAGCGATGTTCGCACAACTGTGCATGCGTATGGGTCGTAATGCGCATGCGCAAACAAGTCATTGCGGTCAGAAATCATGCGCTCGCAATACAGCGAGGGGATGCTAATTTGATTGACAGAATGTACCGTTTGTGGGTGGTAACAGGGGAAGGTGCTTGAAAACGGGGGAGTGGAGATCCGAACGCAGGCGTACCTAATGGTAAAAAGGGCGTTTAATGGGAGTGCATAATTAGTAAAGGAGCATCATCGATCACGCCACTCGGTTGTCTTTTAGCCTGAACTGCTCGCAGTGATTGCGGTAGGAAAAAGCTACCACAAGCACTGCGAGCAGTTCAGATGCCTTTCGATGTACCCGACTAATCTAATAAATACCAGAGATGACGTGTGATGCGAACGGCAAAGGGGCGTCTTTACAAAATAGCAAGCGCATTTTTCGTTCGCTTGCTCAGACATAGAGGCGTCAACAAACCGCAAAGAGCGAGCGCTCAATTTAAATAGCCGGCCCCTTTTTTGGAACGACCGTCCGCAAATAGCGTCCGGGTCTGAATCAGGCCCTCTGTTGCTAAAACGAGTCTCTATTGGAATATAATATAATTACTTATATCTTTATTCACTTTATTTTAACTTTTTAGTTTAATTTAAAAAACAACAGTGCAATGCCTTCAAATTACTGTATAACCAATACCCTGTATAGCCTTTCACGTATTGTTTCAAGCATTTCAAATATCTCATTTTTGTGTTAGACTATATGGAATAGAGCATCTTGTACAATTTACAGCATAAAAAATGTAGCCACCGCCCAGTTTTGCACACTGTATAAATCATACAACACCTCAATGACTGCTAATAGCCACATAATCTACAGTGCGGGACACATGATCCCCTATGTTATACATTCTAATTAAAATATATCTAGATTAACATTTCTATTGGGAGCATCACCAAGCTACTGATTGATTATACAAGATAACTACATCTAACATGATTGAATGTTTAAATAAAAATAAGTCAACGTACTCATGAAAAATTGACAAGTTAATAAGCATGTCTTTTTTTTATTGCTTTATATACTGTTCGGTGTCTTTGGTATTTTGCATATGCATTTGAACATCAATATTTACTTAGTTATTATTATGTTAGCAGAGATGTTTGCAAAAAATCACAGTCAGTGTACAATTAAAATGAACATTATATTTATATAGCTACTTAAAATTCAAATTTTGTCAGAAATTGTAATTAGCATTTTTAGGAACCGTTTCTGTAATTAGAATAGAAGGTACCCTGCTCACTGGATGCAGGTAGTGAGGTCACCCTGACCTAATAGGAGAAGAGCATAACAAGTCTACTGCGCTCAAGCCCTATTTGTGGCATGGGTGAGTGTAATCCTTAATGGTGTGCAGTCCACCACCACATGTCTTGCAGCCCAAGCAGCACCACAGGACCAGGTAGAACGCACAGCAGATAAACGGGACGCCACTTACTGCACACCATTAAGGTACTGTTTAAACTTTACCCTCCGGGTAGCAACCACCATTCGTCCATCTGGAGACTATATTTACCACGACACATACACAGAAACTTTAAGGCACACAGATGCCCAGCAGCTCTGTGAAGATTCAGTGACTTTCTGCTATACTACAGGAACGGTTTAAACATCAGACCAGAGGTCACCATTGTTCAGTTCTCTATCCACTGTGGAAACTTTTTAACAGCAAGTGTTCCTCACACCCTGTAATGTTGCTATAAAACAGGGTTGCAACATTGTATACACTGTTTGTCAGTGAACACACACACACATACAGTATATATATATATATATGAATCCAAAAAACGGAGGCACTCAGCGAGACTGAACTCAGCGTAGATAAAAATCCTTTAATCCTACGTTTCGGGATTCACTCCCGTCGTCAGGGACAAACAGCAATATTAAAAACCACATCGCACCCCCTTATATACCCTCAATACAACATACATTGGTTAAAAAATCAGAACACACCTGTAAAGCGGCGGGCCAGCCGGTCCCAATGAAGAGAAACACATCACACTGCGCATCGTGTGACGTCACTCACCCGCGTCTAACCCACGTGCAAGACTGTCAAGCGTTGCGTAGCAACCAACAACAAATCCATGCAAACGGGGAAGAACTGCGGAGAGCTATACATGCTTTATGATTTTACCAATAAATCATGCTCTGCTATAAACCAAGCACAACATGTTCAGGTGCTGTACGATTAAACAGCCAAAAACAGTAAAAAACATATTGAAGACAGTCCCCATAAATTCGTTGTTACATAATATGACAATATACAAAAGGAAGGTAATTATACTACATAAACACAATAACCCTATTGTAATTAATGAATTTAAATCTTCTACTTATGCAGTCAAATTTGTACAAGATATGTATCACCAAGGAATAACATGCCCAACCGACACATTTTGAAACCACAATTAAATGTATTACTCCCTGTTGCTATACAGCATATAGATCATTAATTCCCAAACAATTAAGATCATTATTTTAAATGCATTATGTTGGAAACAAATATACCCAATTAGTAGATACGCAAGCTCATAACTCAAAAGAACCTTATAGAAAACACCTCAAACCCAAGTTCTCATTGAGACCTTTAGGTGCGAGTGTCCCCAATCGAAAGATCCACTTAGACTCCCTCTGCAGCAATTTCCTGCCTCTGTCACCACCACAACGAGATATAGGCACATGATCAATCAGGATGGCTCTCAAACAAGCCACTCCATGTTTAGCCTGTGCGAAATGTCTGGCAACTGGCTGGTCACTAGAGCCTGAATCCAGTGCCTGTCTAATGGCACTCCTATGCAGTGCCATCCTCTCTTTAAACTTCCATTCCGTCTTGCCCACGTAGTTTAACCCACATGGGCAAGACAGAAGGTATATCACATAAGTTGTAGTACAGGTCAACGCATATAGAATCTTAAATTTCTTCCCGGTGTGAGGATGGGAGAATGTCTCCCCTACAGACAGGGATCTGCACGTAACACAACCAAGACACCGAAAACATCCCAGTTTATGGCTCAAAAAATGAACAGGGTTTTTTTTGTTTAAATCAGTAATGTCAATCTTGACTACCCTGTCTTTAATATTTCTACCTCTGGTCTGACATGGCATCAATCTAGAGCCATAAAGCATGGGCAAATCTCTATTGGAGCTGATGACAGGCCACCAACTTTTGGCCCTACTATTAAGTCTCTGACTGCTGGTGGTATACCTATTTACCCAAGGTAATATTTTGCTTTGATCTTTATCCAATGCTGTTTTTGGTGCTAAGGTCTTTTCACGGGGAATATTAAGAACCCGTCTTTTAATCTGTAGCAATTCACTTCTTTTATAACCCCTAGCCACAAACTTTTCTAACATCTCCTGCATAATGCTCTCAACCTGTGTGGGGTCTGACACTATCCTCCGGACTCTCAAAAATTGAGAGTACGGTAAACCCCTCCTTAAAGCTTTTGGATGAAAGCTATCAAACTGAAGCAAAGTGTTACGATCTGTACTTTTAGAAAATAAGGTGGTGGTAATTGCTCCATTTTGCAAAGATATATTTACATCTAGGTATTGGATATTTACACTACTGATATTATAGGTTAGTTTCACCACACTAGCCGAATCATTATGTGTGTCCAATAAGGCTCTCAATTCCCTTTCTGAACCTTGCCAGAAAATGAGTAAATCGTCTATGTACCGAAAGTACAAGATAATATTGCTCAAAAGTATGCCCTCATTGAACAAGAACCGCTGCTCCACACTATGCATGAAGGCATTGGCGTACGATGGGGCCACATTGGACCCCATCGCACAGCCCGCCCTCTGCACATAATTTTTCCCATCAAAAAAGAAATAATTTCTCTCCAAAGTGAGACCTAAAAGTTTCAGAAACAATTCAATCGGGGGACCCGAATAATCGACATTATCAGTGATAAGTGATCTGACAGCCTCCACACCTGCATCATGTGGAATACAGGTGTAGAGGCTAGTCACATCCGCACTACACAAAAGTGTCCCCTGTGGCATCAACCCCATGGCTCTCAAAGATACCAGTAATGCTGTAGTGTCTTTAAGGTACGAAGGAATTATTTGAACACACGGATTCAATATAGTGTCCAAATATACTGAAATTGGATGATAAAGAGAGCCTCGGGCCGATATAATGGGCCTGCCGGGGGGATCCTTCATTCGTTTGTGAATTTTGGGCAATGTATAGTACATTGGTACTCTAGGGTGACCCATGGTCAAAGCAGAGCATAGTTCCTTTGTGATGCTTCCCTGTTGTACCGCCTCCATTAGGATCCCATCCAACTCTCATTTGTATTCCATGGTCGGATCTTTATCCAAAAGAGTATAAACCAAGGTGTCTTGAAGCTGTCGTAGACACTCTTTTCTATAATCAGGCAAACTCTGTACCACAATAGCTCCGCCCTTGTCCGCAGAGCGGATGATAATGTCATTCCTCTGTGTGAGATTGCGTAGTGCCAATGCTTCACTTTTGGACAAATTATTTCGAATGTACTCATTAGGATGCTCTTGTACTCCCTCTTCCTCCAATAATCGTGTATACGTTTTAATCGCAGCATTCTGCGTTGTAGGGTCAAATTTGGAATGTGGCTGCAATTTTTTTAATTGTGATGGTATTAAAGATGGGGATTCATTGTTATGCTGAGATTTTCCAAAAAATTCTTTGAGTCTTAAAATACGGTTGAACCGATACATATCAAGTTTCCATTGGAACGGATTAAGCCGCTCAGTTGGTACAAATGAAAGTCCTTTCGATAACACTCTTTGTTCCATGTCCGAAAGGGGACAGGTAGATATGTTGATAACTGAGTGTGTTACTTGCGTGGTGGTCTTCTGCTGTTGGCATTGCCTTTGGTTTTGCCCCGCCCGCCGCGTTGGCCGATGACGGGACTGTAGGTATTGGAGCGGGTTTTTAGTCCTAAAGGGACAACTTTATCCATGGAGGTAGAAGGTAATGATTCAGTCTCGCTTGCTGAAGTGCTAGTGCCCTCCGTTGATTTGAATTGGTATCTATTGCGCCTGAAGCGCTGAATAGAAGGACGATCATTATATGTCTGAGTGCTACTAAGCCAGGGATATACCCTCCGTTGTTCATAATCGAGCTGAACCTTCTGTAGTTTGTTCTTTTTAAACAATATTAATTCTCGTTTATATTGCTCCTTTTGTGTGTTCAATTTCTCCCACCAATTGATCTTGGGATCCTGTAATAAAGCTGGTTTATGTATTTGCTCGAACGCTGTTAACTTATCTTTAACAATGTTCAGCTCTTTTGTGGACTCTTCTATAACCAATAAAAGGAGGTCCATCGAGCATTTGTTCAAAATGCCAATCCATTTCTGACAAAAAATTACGTTGTACCGCCCAATCGTGGGCATATTCTTTATTCTGAATCCACGTGGCAATTGTTTGCTTTTGTAGTAATCTGATAAACTAATGCCATGGTATAGAAAGTCACATTCCCTTTGTCGCATTTTTAACCATTGACTATACAGTGATTCACATGAAGGTGCTGGTGCATCATCATCCAGCCCCATTGTGTATAAAATGCCTTCAGCTTCCACATCAGAGTAACTGTGTTGCAACTGAGGGTTAATTTGTGCAAAATCTGTAGCACCTTCCGCATCCATGTCAGCACTTATCTAGGCAATAAATAATTGCTTGTATACTCCAACAGACAAGGAATAATACTTATAATCCTTAAGACAAACAGAGGATCACACTGTAAATATGTTGAATAAGATGAAAAGTCCCAAATGTTGGTATATAAACGTGGCTACTAAATGGTATATCCAATCAAACAGTATATACAGTGGGTGCCTTGGCAGAAGTACTCACACACCAAAAGCGCTGCACTTCATAACAAACGTCCAAACTGGCCCGGCACTCCAACCACCAACGTGTATTGCCCCGGTGCCCTCCAGGGCAAATAACCCAAAATGTATGAATCCAAAAAACGGAGGCACTCAGCGAGACTGAACTCGGCGTAGATAAAAATCCTTTAATCCTACGTTTCGGGATTCACTCCCGTCGTCAGGGTCAAACAGCAATATTAAAAACCATATCGCACCCCCTTATATACCCCCAATACAACATACATTGGTTAAAAAATCAGAACACACCTGTAAAGCGGCGGGCCAGCCGGTCCCAATGAAGAGAAACACATCACACTGCGCATCGTGTGACGTCACTCACCCGCGTCTAACCCACGTGCAAGACTGTCAAGCGTTGCGTAGCAACCAACAACAAATCCATGCAAACGGGGAAGAACTGCGGAGAGCTATACACGCTTTATGATTTTACCAATAAATCATGCTCTGCTATAAACCAAGCACAACATGTTCAGGTGCTGTACGATTAAACAGTCAAAAACAGTAAAAAAACATATTGAAGACAGTCCCCTGTTCATTTTTTGAGCCATAAACTGGGATGTTTTCGGTGTCTTGGTTGTGTTACGTGCAGGTCCCTGTCTGTAGGGGAGACATTCTCCCATCCTCACACCGGGAAGAAATTTAAGATTCTATATGCGTTGACCTGTACTACAACTTATGTGATATACCTTCTGTCTTGCCCATGTGGGTTAAACTACGTGGGCAAGACGGAAAGGAAGTTTAAAGAGAGGATGGCACTGCATAGGAGTGCCATTAGACAGGCACTGGATTCAGGCTCTAGTGACCAGCCGGTTGCCAGACATTTCGCACAGGCTAAACATGGAGTGGCTTGTTTGAGAGCCATCCTGATTGATCATGTGCCTATATCTCGTTGTGGTGGTGATAGAGGCAGGAAATTGCTGCAGAGGGAGTCTAAGTGGATCTTTCGATTGGGGACACTCGCACCTAGAGGTCTCAATGAGAACTTGGGTTTGAGGTGTTTTCTATAAGGTTCTTTTGAGTTATGAGCTTGCGTATCTACTAATTGGGTATATTTGTTTCCAACATAATGCATTTAAAATAATGATCTTAATTGTTTGGGAATTAATGATCTATATGCTGTATAGCAACAGGGAGTAATACATTTAATTGTGGTTTCAAAATGTGTCGGTTGGGCATGTTATTCCTTGGTGATACATATCTTGTACAAATTTGACTGCATAAGTAGAAGATTTAAATTCATTAATTACAATAGGGTTATTGTGTTTATGTAGTATAATTACCTTCCTTTTGTATATTGTCATATTATGTAACAACGAATTTATGGGGACTGTCTTCAATATGTTTTTTACTGTTTTTGACTGTTTAATCGTACAGCACCTGAACATGTTGTGCTTGGTTTATAGCAGAGCATGATTTATTGGTAAAATCATAAAGCATGTATAGCTCTCCGCAGTTCTTCCCCGTTTGCATGGATTTGTTGTTGGTTGCTACGCAACGCTTGACAGTCTTGCACGTGGGTTAGACGCGGGTGAGTGACGTCACACGATGCGCAGTGTGATGTGTTTCTCTTCATTGGGACCGGCTGGCCCGCCGCTTTACAGGTGTGTTCTGATTTTTTAACCAATGTATGTTGTATTGGGGGTATATAAGGGGGTGCAATGTGGTTTTTAATATTGCTGTTTGTCCCTGACGACGGGAGTGAATCCCGAAACGTAGGATTAAAGGATTTTTATCTACGCTGAGTTCAGTCTCACTGAGTGCCTCCGTTTGTTGGATTCATACATTTTGGGTTATTTGCCCTGGAGGGCACCGGAGCAATACACGTTGGTGGTTGTAGTGCCGGGCCAGTTTGGACGTATATATATATATATATATATATATGTTATATAACATTGCCCAATAAGGATGCTATTCAGCCATTCCAGTTCTCATCAGATTTTTTATTACACTCACTCATGCCACAGATAGGGGTTGAGCGCAGTAGACTTGTTATGCATTTCTGTAATTATGTATATTATTGCTTTACAATTGTGATTTTATTCACCCCTTCTGTACTGTGATTCTCAAGACAGCTTTAGTTTTTGTTTCTGAAAATCTAACATTTTACTTAAAAAAGTTTGTATCCCCTTTATACTTGTATTAACATGATGGGCCTCATTTAGAGTTAGAATTAAAATACATTTAAAAGTGCATTTCTGCAGTTGGTAAAGCAATGTTGTGCTGAACGGAGGGTAACATTTTAAATCTGTGGACATAGTTAAGAGAGTGCATATCCTTGCTTGACATCGTAGCTGAAAAAATGTAGTAGTGAAATACTGTAAAGCTGCATAATAGAGTATGTGTGTGCTTCCTTTAACTCCCAATACAGTACATCTTTTGTTGCTTGTTTATATTAATGGCTCCCCCCTGTGTTCTTCTATGTGGATCTGGATCTGAAGCTGGAGTTGCACCACAGACAGATTCTTACAATCATGTAATCAAGAGCATGGTTCCTCCCATATCCATATAAAAAAATAATATTGGGAGAAGCCTTTGTTAATATCTTTATTTATATAGCACCAATCAGTTACTGTCCCATGTGAGCTTACAGTCCACACACACAGATCGATTTTGTTAGAAGCCAATTCATTTAGCAGTATGTCTTTAAAGTTTAGAAGGAACCCAGAATAGCATAGGAAGAACATACAGATAAGACCCTAATCAGAATCAAACCCATGACCCCAGCAAAATTAGCAAACCAGCACAGTCGATCTCTACAAGCACAATCATGCCTTTTGGTAGATGATGTCTACTAAAATCACTTACAGTAACTGAAAACAGAGAAACACAACGTTAATCTCATTGTGAGAGTAGAAGTCAGGAATTCACATCAATTGGGCACTACTTCCAAATTGTGAGTGGTGCTGTATCCAATAGACTAGGGATGGGGAATAGTTGGTGTTACCATGTTTGTATTGCTGGGAGAGCATACAATCACTGTGCCCTAATCCAATCAAAGAAAGAGACACCAATCTGTAGTATAGAATATGTGTTCACATGCTAACTGGGATGAAAAATATACCAATTTTGTAGCTCACCAGTGTATAACAGGACCTGCTTAAAATTTATTTACCTTACTTTAATGAAGTATGCAGGAATCACTGCTCCCTCCAGTAGCCAGGCCTGTCCCTGCTCTCTAAGGACCTGGCCAGGAAGTGGGTGGATGGAAGTATATAATCCCGATGGTCATGCATTTCTGCACTGGAAAAAGATTAACAACAGCTGTTGTGGCTCAACAGGCAAAATACAGTTCTATAATGCAATATGTCACAAGGTGAATCCTCTGGGGAGCATTAGGGTATTTTCTTGAATGAATGCAAAACTAAGGATAGTGCCAACATAAGCTTAGCTTGGGGCAGTGTGTAGAGAGAGGGAAAGAGGAGCAAGAACCACCCACACAGGACCCAATATGAAATTTGGATGCAGCCCATGGTGACTCATGACATCACCCCAATCCTCTTAGGTGTGGTCTTTCAATTGTCTTAAGGGAAAATGTCTTATGGAATAGACATAACAAAGGAGGAGCATGCACCTCCTTGGCTTTCACCCAGCATCTTTCATTCTTCTAGACTGTATCCCTTCTAGTCGATTTGAAACTGTAAGGTACAGTACCTCTAGAAATCCATGAATCTAGGATTTGTTCCATTCCACATCTCTTGCTGGTGCTCATTGACAGAAGGAAAGGTTTTAGTAGATGAAAATTTGTTAAATGAACCTTTGAGTAGAGAAACGTGAAACACATTTGGTACTCTTAAGATGGAGTGAGATCCAGACAATAAGCCTCAGGGTTAATAACGTGTGATATTTTGAAAATCACCCATATATCACAGAGTGAACCTCATATCAGGTGCTGTGCATGGTGACTTGTAATATTTGTAATATTTGTAAGGTATAATACAGCTGTAGGGCATATAAACAGGTTTATGCTGTCAAACTTTACACATTATGAAGAGACAGTGGATAGATATAGTTTACATTTAAGTATGAGTTGTTTACAGCCTTACAAGTATATGGATTCACCCACAATGACATGACTAATACTGTTGCACCAATTTTGCAGATAATTTCTTGACACTCTCTCTGAGCTATTTAATTGATTGGATAAAATCTATGTTATATATCTAAACCTGCTTTGTAAAATCAGGGTTAGCCTGAACAGTGCTACAAACGCAATAATTAGATGACTGGGAAGACAAGTTATAAATAAGTTTGTTACATTTACTTTTTGGTATATATGCAGTTTCTTTATCACCTTTTTACAGCACATGTCTGTGCAAAGTTCATAGATAGGAAATAATTTCCTGTCAAATAATAAATATTCATGAGTTTTAATTAGGTTTTTTGTAAATTGGTTCCTGATTTCCTGCTTATACACTACAAACATCACACCAACATGTGTTTGTTGAACCTGTAATTTCAAAACCATGGGCATTAATATAGAGTTGACTGCTCCTGTAATGCTGTAACAGTCTCCACTCTTTGGGGAAGACTTTCCACTAGGTTACGGAACATGGCTGTAGGGATTTACAGGAACTGAATGGGTGCAATAAGGCAATATTCCAATTCATCCTAAAGGTATTTTATGGGGTTGAAGTTGGAAATGTCAGTAAAGTTCTTCTACATCAAACTCAGCAAACATTTTTGGTAGACCTCACTTTGTGCACAGGGGCATTGTCATGCTGAAATAGATAAGAGCCTTCCCCAAACTGTTGCCACGCAGTTGGAAATACACTGTTGTCTACAATGTAATTGTAACTGTATGCCCTAGCATTAAGATTTCACTTCATTTGGGGTATCGGCTGGTGCTATACCTAGTTCCGGCTGTTCTGTTGTTGTTCCTAGACATTCCTGTTTCCCACTAACAACATTTAATGTTGACAGGGGCAACTAAAGCAGGGCAGAAATGTGACAGACTGACTTGCTGGAAAGTGGCATTCTATAATAGTACCACGTTAAAAGTCACTGAGTTCTTAATTACAACCCATTCTACTGTTAATGTTTAACTATGGAGTTTTCATGGCTGTATGCTCGATTGTATGTACCTGTTAGCAATGTGTGTGATTGAAATGTACAAAAACACTAACTAGAATGTAAGCTCGGGGTTTGTAACGAGACCCTTACGGTAGGGTTTTGATACTGCAAGCCCCAGTGAGCTTGTGGCTCTTAATAGAGGTGGAAGCCCACCACTGACATCACTCGTGATGTCAGTGTGGCCACCTCCAAATGGCAGGCGTTCCATCGGGAATGCCTCCATTTGGCCAGCCACCCCCCCTGCCCACCTCCAAAACGAGGCAAGCTCTCGATCAACATCAACAGCCGTTCCATTTTGGTGCAAGACCCGGAGCAACGGGGTGCCCGTCACTACCCGGGTCTCGCGCATGTGCACTTCGGAGCCGGCTCCGGTGTGCGCATGTGCAGTGGCCAAACATCAACCCGCTCGCAAGCGCATAGAGCGAGTCTGAATCAGGCCCTATGTTTGTTACCAGTGCTTATTGTCTTTTGCCTCCTAGTCCCCTTCAGCAACTCTGACTCTGGGGTCTATTTACTAAGCTATGTTATGAGATAAAGTGAATGGTGCTAAGGTACCAGCTAATAAGCTCCTAACTGCCATTTTTCAAACACAGTCTGTGACATGGCAGTTAGGAGCTGATTGGCTGGTACCTTAGCACCGTTCACTTTATCTCCTAACAAAGCTTAGTAAATAGAACGCTCTGTTTGTTAGCCCTTCATTGTGTGCTGAACTGTATTCTGCTCCCTGTGACTTACAGTACCTTCATTTGGCTGTCAAACTACAGTGAATTTCCCAACCCTTACCCATTCTCTGTGTGCTACCTAGTTTGTCGGGTTCTGGCACTGTGTTATTTTAATAATATATAGAGATGTGCGCTAACCCCCATGTTTTCAATTTGGTTTTGGTTTTGGATCTGGAATTATCTTTGTGTTATGGTTTTGCAAAACCACCCTCAATTTTTTTGATCTTGGTTTTGGATCTGTATTTTAAAAATAAAATATAAAAAGTTTTAAAAACAGGTAAAATCGTGTATTTTTGCAATCAAAAACCCCAAATTCTAATTTAAAATCCGAATTCCGAACCACTGGAAGATCAGAACCATGACTCAGGTTTATCCAGATCTCCTCAGGAGATTAGAACTGCGACTCAGATCTGTCTGGAATCACGAAATTTGGGTGATTTGGATTTCTGAAGAACCAAACCACATCTCAAAAAATATGTCAATGGAAATTTCTATACCTCTGATATGTCAAGTTTCACTGTTACTTTGTATATTTCCTGTACAGTTCTGCATAAACTGCAGTATGTAGACCCTTAAAAATGAAAGATAATAATAAGTAGAGGCAGGGTCGTAACTAGGTATTTGAAAGGCCCTATAGCAAAAGTTTGTAAGGACCCCAATGTACCAGTCAATGGTGAAAACAATATATATATATACACATGTAACTTTGACAAGGAAGATGGGCCCACCTCGGCTCTGGGCCCCATAGCAGCTGCACCCCTTTCACCTATGGTAGTTATGCCCATGATTAGAGGCAGCCAAAAGGCAAATTCATTGATTTAAAAGAAATAGGTGCTAAACAAATTTAACAGCACAAAAAACAACATTATAGTTATTACACTGCTTTAAAGTCTATAGGTGAGCTTGAAGGAATGTTTGATGAAGTTGGTGTGAAGCATTGAAGATTAGAGTGTAAATTAGGAATTTAGGGCTGATTCAGATTTGGGAATAGAGTAAAGCAGGCCACACATCTAAAGATTATCTGTCCAACCAGCCAACTAGTAGATTGGTTGAAAAGAAAATCTGGTAAGGAATACAATCAGCAACTTGCTCCCAGACGCTGAAAAATAGACCAAAACTGTTGTATGAACAAATAGTTTAAATCAAACATTTAACAAACTTCCCTGACGACCATTTTCATCTGTTTTCTGGCATTTAGGAGTAAATTTCTGATCATCATTTACTCCCATTCCTTACCAGATTTTCATTCCAACCAATCAACAAGTTGGCTGGTTGGATGTAAGTTGTTCTAGTGTGTGGCCAGCTTAAGAAAGAGCAAGAAGCTGTGCATCTTGGTAAAACCATGTTGCACTGCAGGTGGGGCAGATGTAAAATGTGCAGAGAAATTTAGATTTGGGAGGGGTATGTCCAAACTGAAATCTAAATTGCAGGGTAAAGATAAAGCTGTCCAGCATTTGTAGGCTACATGCAAAAGCAGCAAGTATTTACCCTGCATGCAAAAAAAGTATGTATTTGTACCCCTTGCATTACAACATGGTTTGTCCAATGCACAGTTACTTGCTCTATCTTACTCTATTCCCAAATCTGAATTAGGTCCTTACTTCAATATCCCACTAATTGTCATGACTTCACAAAACATAATTGATGCCACTAAAGGTACATGGTCACACCATCTTGGGGGTGTGGTAGTGTCTCCTTGGCAACACAAGCCCCAAGACAGGCAAAAGCTGGGATTCTTTGTACCCGCATCCCTCCCCTTGGCACTCCTCTATAAACTACATAATGTCAACATATTTGTGGATAATGTCAATAGTGTCCAGATATATAGACCTACATCTAGATCATATTTGTTTTTTCATTGAAATGTTTCTGTTTATTAAATTTGACCCACTTACTGGATCTAACTACAATAAATATTTTTGAAGCTTAGAGAGTGTGTCACTTACAATTCACTTCAAAGCAGCATACACTGCACACTTTAAGTAGCTGTATGCCCTCAGATAGCAATTGGTATTATCTGAATCAGAATTTTCTAAACTGGTAATATGTAGTCTAGCAACACACACAAACAATCATGCTTTTAGTTCCATCTCAATGAATTTATATTCAAGCTGAAACACCGAATATAGTTAATTTTAAAAAAAAATCCTTGGTCTTTTTGACATTGAGGCTGTTTTGTAAAAATTGCTGGCATACACATCAGCATATCAATCAGCTTTGTTTTTACTAAACCAGAATATAATATGTTACAAACAGAATAATTATTACTGCTGTAGATGTGGTTGAGTTGATTTACTGTCCAAGTGCAAATGTTCAGTAAACCACAGAAAGCAACCAAACATTTGTCTTCATTAGTTTAACCTACAGTAGCCAGAACAAAGCTAATTACTGGTTGGTTGTTATGGGTTATTGCACTTCCTTGGAAAATCATGCCCCATTGGTAGCAATTTATTAATAAGAAATCTATCAAAACATTACCTGCCTGACAGTTTAAAAAAATGTTGAGTAGCTTACATTTTATTAGTTGTATATTATTGTTTAAAAGGTTTCTGCACCCAGCTTATTCTTGGTCTGTAATAAGACTAATTATTAGGGATGTGCAGGCTCGGATAGGTTCGAGTTTGCACGTGGAGTTCGGATTTTTCCCTCCAAAAAAACGGAACTCAGAACGAGGCAAAACGTCATCTTACATGGACGAACATCATCATTCCTGGACAAAAGACCAGGAATGATGATGTTCGTCCATGTAAGATGACGTTTTGCCTCGTTCTGAGTTCCGTTTTTTTTGGAGGGAAAAATCCGAACTCCACGTGCAAACTCGAACCTATCCGAGCCTGCACATCCCTACTAATTATATACGTTTTCTGGATGCCAAAAACATTGTGAAAAATAAAATTGTATGTAAGACGTGCTCCAAAAGTGTGCACAGAAAGATGCAACCCAAATCCTAGATTTAAACTTAAATGTATCTTAAATGTAAAATTCATTGGTCTGTCTGTCTGTTCGTTTGTTTGTTGTTTGTCTGGTTATGCATTCGGACACCCCTGCACCATTTGGGATGAAACCAATATGAGGTGGTCCAGTTGGATTATGGCCAGGTTTTAGGGGGTTTAGGGTCCTGGTCAGACCTCCCATTGGTGTACGCTGGACAGAACTTTTACCTGGGAACCTTAATCTGGGCCTTCCACTGAATGGATTTGTATCAAAACTTCACAGAGGGTGGCAATTTGTCCATGTTGCCTAACGGAGTGGTTCTGGTCCTGGTCGGACCTCACAACTCAGTGTGTCGGGTAGAACTAAGATCCGGGGAGCATGTTCTGGGCCTTCCACTGGATGGATTTGGACAACATCATATAATTTGGATGAAAACTTCACAGGGTGATAACATTGAATCCTAAATAACAAACTAGGGGGTTGAGGTCCTGGTTGGACCTCCCGTTGGTGTACACTGAGCAGAACTTTGACCCGGAGAGCCTGTTCTGAGCCTTCCACTGAATGGATTTGGACTAAAACTTCATGGAGTGGTAACATTGGATCCCAGAAGACATATTAGGGATTGAGAACCCAGTTGGACCCCCCGTCGGTATACGCTGGGCAGAACTTTGATACAAGGAGCCTGTTCTGGGCCTTCCACTAAATGGATTTGGATCAAAACTTCACATAGGGGTGGCAATTGCTCTGGGATGCTTAATGAAGTGGTTGGGGTCCCATTTGGTGGAGTGCGCCAGGCACAACTTTGACCCAGGGATCTGGATTTGGACAACATCACATAATAAAACTTAATAACTTGCAAATGTAAACCTGGGCAATGCCGGGTACTTCAGCTAGTACTATACATATACTAATTGCATTATATATACATTATATATATATATATATTAAGTAAACGTACCAGGTTTTAAGCGACTGACGTATAAAAGTGCAAGTCAGTGTGAGGTATGCAAATGTGCTACAGATGTGCTACATGAAACACATGTTAATAAAATATATAACAATGTAATAATTATGACAAATAATAAATGATACAGACATATATTTATATGCAGCTGCCTCTTGCATGAATGAACTGATACAGATAAGCATTATATGAACTTCCAAGAAACTATACCTTTTAAACAATTTTAAAACCTTTTAGAAGTACTTTCTATAGTTTTAATTGTTTATACATGTTGATGTTTTATCCAAGGCTACCTTTTATTTAATATTTATTAGCACTTTTTGCACTTCGTGAAACTTCACTTGTTGCACCCACTGTGCCTATTCGATTATACTGCTAGAGCATCCTGGTCACAGGACTAAGGGGTAAATTTACTAAAGTGAGAGTTTTTAGAAGTTTTAGAAGAGATGTTGCCCATAGCAACCAATCAGATTCTACGTTACACTTAACTAGCACCTTCTAGAAGATAATAGCTAGAATTTGATTGTTTGCTATGGGCAACATCTCTTCTAAAACTCACTTCTAAAAACTCTCACTTTAGTAAATTTACCCCTAAGACTTGGCTGATTTAGAATATATGTCTGTATCATTTATTTATCTGTCATAATTATTAAATTGTTATATATTTTATTAACATGTGTTTCATTTAGCACATCTGTAACACATTTGCACACCTCACACTGACTTGCACTTTTATATGTCAGTCGCTTAAAACCTGGTATATTTACTTAATTCACATTTAAGGGCACTCCCAAAAGTCCTATCACACTGGGTCCAGCTGACACCCTTTTACATTAAGGGAGAACATATATCTACACACTTCCTAAAAAAATCCTCTAATAAATATCTAAGTTGGCGCCGGCACCTCTCTTTGTGTATATATATATATATATATATATATATATATATATATATACTGTGTGTGTATATTTATATATATATATATATATATATATATATATCTATATATATATATATAAAAAATGTCTGAGTGTGTGTAAATATATTAAAGGTAACAGTACAGTTTTTTTTGTCTTTTTTGAACCATAAAATAGTTTTTTTCAAAAATGTCTCCAAAATTGTTGATTTTTCTTCGCATTATGTAAACAATATTATCATGATTTTGCATCTTTGTTATCAAAAATGATATTGAATCAGGTTTAAAAAGCTATTTTTTACAGTAGTTTGATTATTAAAAAAAAATTGAAAAAAAAACTTTGACAATTTTGCGACATTTTTGGAAAAATATTAGACAGTTAAGTGGTTAATAAGTAAATTTCATTAGTTGTTTGTTCAAATATTTTAGTTATGGAGCTGTAATAGAAGACTTCCAGTATGGCAGCTCTTTTGTACATTGCATAGCATTTTGTCTCACAGCACTGAGAGTTCAATTCCCAACCAGGACCAAATCCATGTGGAGTTTATGTTTTCTCATGTATGTGTTGGTTTCCTCTGAATGCTCCAGCTTCTTCCCACACACCAAAAATACTATGAGGGGAATTCAATCAGCCGCAATTAAGTATTAACTTGACATGCGTAAAATTTTCGCAACCCATCGTGTGATAATTTTGCTTACCACATATACGTGCACTTTCATTTTTCGCACAATTCAATAGCAAAAGTCACGTAGCTGCATTATCTCAAAAAATCTTGCTGCTTTTATGGGGAAATATGCCTCTGCCAGTGCCCCAAAAAAAGCCAAAGTTATATAGGATAACAGTATAGAAGTGTATTAGTGATCCTAACATAAGTTTTTGGGGGTTTTAATTGTGTTAAATGGCTGTTATATGCATTTTCTACTTAAATTGGGTGTGCATAAAAATTGCCTAAAAGTATATATTTGTGTCATTTAAAGACACGTTAAAAAAAACTCCAAAATGCGCCTCTAAAGGTGCGTATCCACTAGCAGATAGTGGAACGACAGTACTATTATGTAATTGTACAGTCGTTCCTCTTCCCCTGCAGTGCCTGCAGTGAACGATATGTTGTTCAGTGTAGGCACCCTCCCTCATCCCTGAACATGCCCAATCTGTTATTATCGGCAGATTGACCAGCATGTTCAGGCAATGATTGATGTTGAAAACGACTAGTGGGAGTGCGCAAAACTGGTCGTTTGACACTTTCATGCCCAATTCTTGCACGATTAATGAGCAATTGCACGATTATGATATTGCAATCGTGCAATCGCTCATTAATATCTGTTAGTGGATACACAGCTTAACACCCACCTACAATCTTAAAAACACCTTTCCCATTTAATTAGAACCTCCATATACTTGTCCCACATCAATTAACCCATTTTCCTACATATTGCACTTTATCACCCCAAAAATGACATGTCATTATTGACAAAATGAAGCTAATGAAAAAATTATTTTTGCCTAATTAGTCATTAACAATGGTGTCCCAATGGTTATGAACTAAGTCCCGACATTTTTAACCGATGACTGACAATACCGACACCATTTAACCGATGACTGACAATACTGACAGCAATGAATTCCCGTTTAATGAAAATACCGACTAATGTAATATACCAACTGACAATATACTGACTGATACAAATCAGCGAAAATCAATATAGTCAGAATACCGCCTTATGTAATAACAACATACTAATCCTGACAGCATAAACCCAATACCGCTGTCACTATCCAGGCTAAATCCAGGTGTCTAAATACAGACGTCTAAATCCCGACGCCTAACATGTCTCTCAGCCAATGAATGGCTCCCTCCAATGTAGTCAATGGAGAGCTGAAGGGTTATAAAAGTTTACCCTGCGGTTCCCGCCATTGACTGGAGCCGTACATTGGCTGAGAAACGGGGGATGACCTCTCTCAGCCAATGTACGCTTTGCAGCCGGTTTCCATGGTGAACTCCCACCGATAAGTTCTCATTCGGGGAAGTGCCGTTCTATTTAACGGTACTTCACTTCGGTTGTCCGCGTTTATCGGTTTGTTTTTTGCCAAGTCCATGGGATGCCTACTTCGGAATGAAGAGGACAGAACCTCGCATAGGAGATGGTTAGTATGTTTTTTTTTCACAGGTACCCCTATGGATACTTTACCGGAGAAGTGGACCGATAGCTACAGGGATAGGTGAGTATGTGTACATGTGTGTGTGTATGTGTGAGTGAATGTATGTTTAATAAACTTATACTCTCATGGTGTGTGTCCTGTATTTTTTTAACCATTTATTTACAGGTGAACTACATGTACCAGCGGCCCCTTAATGCCCCGCATTCTGGTACTTGTGGTTCACCAAGTACCAGCATGTGGGGAAGGCTTGCTGGGACCTGCAGTTCTACTTGTAAAGACAATGGTGTTCATTCTATTATTTACACCACATCATACAATCAACCCACCACCCACTGCCCAGGGGTGGTTGGGATAGCCCCAGGCTATCATCCTGGGCCTGGGGTGCCCTGGAGAGGGGGAGCCATTTATTGTGGGGGTCCCCAGTTCTCCAGGGATCCCCAGCCTGGGCTGACTAGTGGTCAGGGCTGATGCTGCGGCTGGGGGGCCCGGTGAAAGGGCTTTCCTGGCTGTGGCTGATGCCCCTGCTAGAAAGGGTCCGGTGCTGGTTCTGGGAATTACAGGGAGACCCTACGCAATTTTTTCCCTGTAATTCCAGAACCAGGACTGTTTCCCAGAACCCAGTGCTGGTTGCGCAGAATATGGGGGTCGTTTGTCCCCCGTATTCTGGCAACCAGAGCTGGTTCTGACTAGCCCGGTGCTGGTTGTGCTTAAGTATGGGGGACGCCTATGTCATTTGTCCCTGTATTTAAGCACACCCAGCACTGGGTCACTAAAGTCCAGGGCTGGTTGCTCTTTTGGGGGGGGGGGCACGTAATTTTTTAATTTTTGTAAACAGGTTTTCTTTTTTACAGCAGCAGCACAGACGGATCCCACTGACCCGTCCGTGCTCTATATCAATAACACAGATGCAAGAAGCACGGATCTCCTGGTCCATGCGTGCATCTGTGTTATTGAAATACACAGCAGCACAGACAGGTCTCACTGACCCGTCCGTGCTCTGTGTCAATCACACAGATGCATGTAGCATGGATCTCCCAGGTCCATGTACATGTTAGGTGTCTGGATTTAGACGTCTGTGTTTAGACGCCTGGATTTAGCCTGGATATTGACAGCGGTATCGGGTTTATGCTGTCGGGATTAAGTATGTCGGTATTACATACGGCGGTATTCTGACTATATTATTACACCAATTTTTTTATTGTCGGTATATTATATAGTCGGCTAATAGAACGTCTAGTTTTAAACAATAGATATGTAATTATCGGTATATTGTTCTTGTTGGTATTAAACCAAATCCGGTATTATATACTTTCGATATTTCAACAGTAACGGTATAATAATATGTAGGGATAACAAACATTTCGGCATTTTAATTTGTCGGTATCATATATTTCTACATTTCACATTAATCAGTATTTTAAACTGTTCGGTAAATCAAATGTCTGTATAAAATGTGACGGTATATTATAACCTTCAGTATTTTAAATGTCGGTGTTTAAAATTAATCGGTATTATGGTTATGGGCTAAAAATTGTCGGGATGCTCTTTGTCGGCAAATCATACCGAACCCAGACAAACATTCTTTGTACATCACTGTGTAAATTGCTGGAGCATTGGCAATAATTTATAATAATAGATTATATTATATAAGTGAATTACATTCTAAATATAGTTGTGTGCAAAAAAAACACACATTCTCCTCTTCCTAATGTTGTAAGTAGAAAAAAATGTTATAAAAATAAACTATATAAATGTATATTTTGCTATGCAGAAACTACCAAATAAGCAAGGAAGTATGAATACACCACTTAATTGCATAGCACGCAGTTGTAGCACAGATGGAGTATAATAAAACAAAGTAATTGTTTTTGGTGAAGTCAAATAAAAATATGCCCATTTCCTTGCACTTGTTAAGACTACAAAATGCATTAATGCTAAACTCAGAGTTTACACTAGAGTTAGCAAAGGTTTTTAGTTTTCCTATTTTATTTGTCGATGACTTTCCTGAGCTAAATATGTATTTATGACATCGTCCTCTCCCATAATCCATGTAATTTGATCTCCTACAGAGAAATAAAAAATAGGATTGTAAAGCGTGATAGACTTTTTTTTTTTTCATTTTATCTTCATCTTTTGACTTAAAACAGTTGTGCATTGTGAAAGAAGACAAGAGGATTAGAAAATACAATAGTATGCTTGTTAGCTATTATCAAGTGAGAGAGAACATTAATAGCTGCCATTGTAACAACTGAAGAATCTGAACACATTATAACTTCAAAAAAGGTTGAAAAGCCAGTTCATATATTCTTCTAATAACTATTGAATCATTTGAAAATGTACACTCTATATAAAGAACACTGTCAAAGATATTCTGACCCATTCAGTCGTTTCTTTTAGGTCTCTGTTAATTGCTCTTTATTAATAATATGCAGCAAATGTTGAGCATTCAGATTATAGTCATTTTATATGTTCTATATTGAAGCTGCAGCATTGTTAGCTAGAGAAATGGATTTTTTATTGCACCGCATATAATTTATACTAGAGGATTGCAAAACAATCTGCATACATCCTTATTTTAAACCAGACTTGGATAAAAGCATCTAAAATCGGAGTGATAGAACTAAAAGCCAAACCTAAGAATAACAGCAATCTTTTTTCATTTTTCACATTATTTCCACATTGCAGAGTTTAGAGGGAACATTGGTTACAAGCAGAGGTGCCAAGAAGTGAGAGTGTGAGTCGGGTATTAATTTTGCCAGTTGCACGATCCAGAGTGGGCCCTGAGCATTGGCAAACGCAGGATTTCTAGAGGGGGGTTTCCAAATGCTTGATTTTAGAGTGAGTGTGGCCAGTCCATGAAGAGGGCATAATTACCACTTATCCAGCTTTAATATGCAGCATATACAGGACCAGCGATCACAGTAAGCCATTAAATGCGGCAGTAGGGCCATCCTGCTTGAGCTGAATGTTTTTATTTTAGATGTGAGCACCATTCCAAGGCATGGGAGCAAGTCCGGGAGTCTGGTGGAGAAGCAGAAGAACCTAGCACTGCCCTGGACATATATGTAAATATTGGACTCTATAGCAGTGCATCCCTAACGTTGTATATTTTCCAAATCCCCTAATTGGTGCACAGGTGTATTTATTACTGGCTGATACATGTTAAAAGATCCATAGGTGGTGCTATTTATTTAATTTATGATACTGAGAAGAATATGCAGCGCTAGTAAAATTCCATTATATCACTATTCATGGTGTGGGCTGGGGAGGGGGGTTTCCAGGCAGACGGAAACCCCCCTGCATTTGCCTATGCTGAGCCAGCTGCTGAGGGTGAACGCGTATAACTTTTTTGGGGGGAAGAGATGTGGCCACACCCCCATGCACATTGGCTTTGTTGATATTTCAACAGCCCTGGTTATAATCATAAAATTCTACTCTTCTGAAATGTCCAGGGAGCTCTCCCATGCTCCTGAGACAGTAGACCAGCCTACCTAATCCACTTACTTCCTAGGGAAGTGGACAGTCCTGGGTGCTTGACGACACAATTTGTGGTGAATCCTGTATTTGGGGACCTGAATCCTACTGCCAATGCAAGTCACCATATCAGCCACGCCTGACACCTACCCTGCCCTCCAGTACCTCCTGGAGGGCCATTTTATAAGGCCTGCAACAACAATTATAAATAATGCTTTTGTTAAAACTGAAACATTTTCAAGTTTTTTTATTGAGCTGCTGTTTTACCCCTTCAAGAGGGATTCAGATGTACATTAAACCCTAAAGGTTTTCTTAGCCTGTGCTTTGCCCATTTTTCAATGTTTGCACTCATCACATTCCAACATCAATATCACTACTTGTTTTATGCAGTACCAACACAAATTGTACATTGTTTCTTTCCCAATGATATTGAAGTTTCAGATAATACTGTTAATTTGTGCTCCGTTCTACCAAATCAAATCCTTTTTAATACCATAAATACATAGTTTGTGGCTCTTGCTATGACATTCATTTTCTAAATTGTAAAAAGTAGGATTTTACATGTAGGTTTTTATAACGAAATCTGCACTTTAAAACGATAATACATTTTATTTATTTTTTTCTCCAATTTTCTACATCATGATTTAAGCACTTATAACGTGTAGGAATAATATGGTAGCCCAAAAAGGCCTACATTTTTAAATTAGAATACCTACAACATTAAATAAGGAGACCTCTTTTTTATATGACACAAGATGGGAGAGATATGGCCTTTAAATAGCCTCCAAAACCCCAATTTGTGGAAAATATAATGTTTTGTCTACCATTTTAGTCATTGGATGGGATGTACTAAAGGGAAAAATGTGGGAAAAAAAACAAAAATGCAGTTTTCAGAGGTTTTATAACATTTTCCATATGTACAAAGCACTGGAATGTGATGCATTCCGATGCTTCATCCAGGTGGGTAACGCCATCCTCAGGTGGTGTTACCCAATAGAAGCATATGTGCCGCTCTCCAGGATGCTCCCTCTGAAAGGGAACTCATCAGATCCCTTCCATTCTCCCCCCCCTATGGCCCTCGGGCTTCTGTGCATGAGCAGGAGGATGCTAGAGGGGCTTCTGGGTATTAAACCCGGAAGTCTCTCTATCCACCGGCATCACAAAGGACAGCTCTTATGGGGAAAGTTGTCCTTTGCAATATGTTAAGTACATACGGCTGTAATCAACCACGGTATGTCCCGATGAGAGGCGGGATGTACTGCATTGGAGATGCAATGCTTAGTACATCCTGCTCATTGTCTGGCATTCAATAACAATGAAAATAACTATGAAGGAGGCACTTTGTTTAAAAGAGGGGACTCAATGCTTAATGCCTGGTGTTTACACTGATTACCAGACAGTGAGGGCATTTATTAAAGCTTGGAGAAATATAAAGTTGAGAGAGAAAAAGTGCCAACCAATCAGCTCCTGTCATTTTTCAGTATCAAAACTTGGAAAGAGATAAAATAGATAGATATAAATTGCCATCCAATCCATCTAACTGCCACTTTCTAGTGTTACATTGATTGCTTACATGCATGGGCATATTAAGAGAGGAGGGTGCACATGTGCAGTCTCCATCCGGGGTACCCTTCTCTCTCTCTCTCCTGGCGGCCGGAAGTGCACTGAGCACAGCACCAGCATGTGCAGGTCACCGGGAAAATGGTGCAGTAGCCATTTTCCTACTGCGTATGCGCAAAGCACAAGGAAAATGGGCGCAGCACTAAATTTACAGATAATTTGTACAGCACTGATACCACCAACGTGGGACTCCGGAGAGGTAAGTATTAAAAATATGGATGCAGAGTGTGCAGTGTGGGCCCCCCTGGACCCAGGAACCCATGTGCCCCGCACACCCTGCACCCATTATAGATACGCCCCTTCTTACATGTGATCATCAGATAACATCACCCTATTGTACAGAAATTGTAGTAGAGCTGACCGATGCGGGTTAGGGCATTTAACATTACTGGTCTCACATATCAACACCTACATATTTGTGGACACTGTCATTTGATAGAGAGACATCTCTTATAACAAACAGTGAGCACCTTTAGTTGTTATTGCATGCTGATCACCAGACAATAAAACCTAGAACTACAGAGGTGTAATAAGAAGTACAGAGATGGGGGGTTCTATTGTCCATATCTTCCCCATGCAGGCATCAATAAACACAAGTGTCCCCTTATTGTTCATTTTTTCCTGAATACTAACAACGCTATGGGCCAAATGTAATAGGTAGTCTGTTTTGGTAAATGGCGAGTTTGGTGCTAAACTCGCAATTTGTCACAACTCTCCAATGTAATAGGGTGTCTGTTCACTAAAACTCGCATTTTTCAGAGTTACTAAAACTCTCCATTCTCAAACTCGCATCCAGATGTTTTCACATTGAAAACAATCAATTCGCCCAATGTAATAGAGTGTCTGTTTCAGACTCGCAAAAAAAAGATTACCAAAAGTCCCCAAATAATAGACCTGCTTCAGGCTAGCGAGTACATCCTGAGCAGGTCAGATTAACACAGAAACATGCACATATCCATGAGATATGTACATGTTTCTGTGTGTACTTCTGTAAAATGTGTTTAAATAAAAAAAAAATGACGTGCACCCCCTCCCCAAAAGCATAACCAGCCCCGGGCTTTATAAAGCCTGTTCTGCTTCAAAAAATACAGGGGCCAAAATGCGTAGGGGGCCCCTGTATATTAAGAACCAGCACAGGGCTTTGTTGAGCTGGTCCTGGTTCTGGAAAATCAGGGGACAAAACGAGTAGGGGTCCCCTGAAAATTCCTGAACCAGCACCGAACTCTTTCTAGCAGGGGGATAATGCCACAGCCAGGGAAAACCTTTCACCGGTTTCCCCGGCCAAAGCGTTATCCCTGACTGCTTGTCAGTCCAGGCCGGGGATCCCTGGGGAGTTGGGTACCCCCCAATAAAGGGGTACCCCTCTCCAGGGCACCCCAGGCCTAGACTGATAGCCCGGGGTTATCCCCGGCACCCTAGGGCGGTGGGTGCCGGGTTGAAAGTGTAAAGTGTAAAAATAAGTTTTCCATATTGTCTTTATTTGTAGAACCACAAGTACCAGCAAGCCTCCCCTGCATGCTGGTATTTGGAGAACCACAAATACCAGCATGCGGGGCATTACGGGCCCGCTGGCACTTGTAGTTCCACAACTAAAGAAATACGTACATAAACAAACTTACACCGTGAAAGTATAATTTTAATAAAACATACATGCACACTCACACTCACACAAACTCACCTAGTATCCAAAGTAATCCATAGGGGTGTACCTGAAAAAAAAAATCCATACTCACCTCTCCTATGCGTAGATCACGTCCTCTTCTCCAAGTAGGCAATCCAGGGGTTAAAATAAAAAAATGAAAAAAACCCGATCCATGCCGGACTGAGCAAAGGTATGTGTGTACACATACCTTTGCTCCGCGTAAAGGACCGGGGCACGCGTGTGCCCCGTCAGTGCAGGGGCCGCCAGCCAATCAGGGAGCATCTCCGTCGGAGCAGCTCCCTGATTAGCTGAATGCGGCCAGCCTCTGTCTCCCTTAGACGTCTATGGTGAGAAATCCCCATAGCCCGTCTATGGTGAGAGCCGCTACATAGTAACCGCAAGATTAATTGATGTTAATCTTGTGGTTTACATCAGTGATACAATGTCGCGACATTGTATCACTGATGTAAACCACAAGACTAACATCAATTAATCTTGCGGTTACTATGTAGCGGCTCTCACCATAGACGGGCTATGGGGATTTCTCACCATAGACGTCTAAGGGAGACAGAGGCTGGCCGCATTCAGCTAATCAGGGAGCTGCTCCGACGGAGATGCTCCCTGATTGGCTGGCGGCCCCTGCACTGACGGGGCACACGTGTGCCCCGGTCATTTACGCGGAGCAAAGGTATGTGTACACACATACCTTTGCTCAGTCCGGCATGGATCGTTTTTTTTTTCGGTTTTTTACTTTAACCCCTGGATTGCCTACTTGGAGAAGAAGACGTGATCTACGCATAGGAGAGGTGAGAATGGATTTTTTTTTTCAGGTACACCCCTATGGATTACTTCGGATACTAGGTGAGTATGTGTGAGTGTGAGTGTGCATGTATGTTTTATTAAAATTATACTTTCACGGTGTATGTTTGCTTATTTACGTATTTCTTTAGTTGTGGAACTACAAGTGCCAGCGGGCCCGTAATGCCCCGCATGCTGGTATTTGTGGTTCTCCAAATACCAGCATGCAGGGGAGGATTGCTGGTACTTGTGGTTCTACAAATAAAGACAATATGTAAAACTTATTTTTACACTTTACACTATGAACCCGGCACCCACCGCCCTAGGGTGCCGGGGATAACCCCGGGCTATCAGTCTAGGCCAGGGGTGCCCTGGAGAGGGGTACCCCTTTATTGGGGGGGTACCCAACTCCCCAGGGATCCCCGGCCTGGACTGACTAGCAGTCAAGGATAATGCTTTGGCCGGGGAAACCGGTGAAAGGTTTTCCCTGGCTGTGGCATTATCCCCCTGCTAGAAAGAGTTCGTTGCTGGTTCAGGAATTTTCAGGGGACCCCTACTCGTTTTGTCCCCTGATTTTCCAGAACCAGGACCAGCTCAACAAAGCCCTGTGCTGGTTCTTAATATACAGGGGCCCCCTACGCATTTTGGCCCCTGTATTTTTAGAACCAGAACAGGCTTTATAAAGCCCGGGGCTGGTTATGCTTTTGGGGAGGGGGTGTACGGTTTTGTTTTTTTTAACACACACAGAAGCCATCACGGATCTCACTGATCTGTGATGGCTTCTCTAAAACTCGCACCTTTTAATGCTACTCACATTAAAAGGTGTCAGTTTACATTGTCCTAAACTCGCCTGCACTCGCAAATGCAGTAGCCTCGAGCTGAAAAGTTCGCAGGCTATTGAATTTGCGAGTTTCAGTACAAACTCGCACTTTTTAAAAGTGCGAGAAAGTGCGAGTTTGTACTGTTACTAAAACTGACTACCTATTACATTTGGCCCAATAAATTAGACATTTATGCCCTGGTTTTATTTATCGCTATAAGTTTAACTATTATTAGTGTGCTGTAATTATTTGTCACTCTAAGTCAAATATCTATATACAAAAATGTTAATATATTATTGTTTTATTTTTTATTTGCATTACATTGTATAATTACATATTGCATTACTAAAACAAAACAATGGAGAATGCAATATAAAGCACTGATTGTTATTGCATAGTGATAAGTACACTGTATCAAGGAATATGAGTCTATGATGACAATAGTGAAAACAAAAAAATAAAGCTGTTCTCACTTTTGGACAAAGCCTTCTCTAACAATATGACCCTTACATACAGCAAATACACCGGGGACTTTCCTGTTACTTACATAGATATACTGAAGGTTCTGCAGAACTGAGCACCTTAGCTGACAGGAGAGCTTAATGGGCTCTATTGCCATTTTACCCTGCAGCAAAAATAAGCGTTTATGGCACCCACCTTCAGGCAAAAAAAAACAAATAACCTTATCTGCTGCATATATAGAGTATCTTTTTTTTTTAACTACAGTATATTTCTACAGCAGAGCTGTGTAGTCACATCTGAAGCTGTTTTTTACATAAAATAATGTAGCCATGTACTAATGGCACAACACAGGAGAATTCACAGAAATCTCCAGCAAAGTGTTAATTAGCACTTCGGATCGCAGTCCCCATTATTATCAATGGGGACTACGATCTGACCCCTATGTACTAAACTGCAAACAGTGAAGCCTTTCAGAGTTTGGCTCCGGTAGCCCCTGCAAACTCTGGCTGGCACCGGAAGATGACACTGTGCACTTGTGCAGTGTCAGCTTCCACATGAGAAGTCTTTCACAAATGTGAAAGACTTCTACAATTTGCTGGGGATATAACTCGCAGGGACCGCGGTTACTGCAACTGCTGTCCCTGTGAGTTCCCATTTGTAAATAGCGGGTATATATTAATTACAAATAAAATCTCCTGTGATATGGATACCTAATATTCACGGCAGTTCCGTGATTATTATTACATAGACCCCATAGTCTGGTCTACTGTATGTCAGCATGTCCTATTTTTGCATCTGTGTACCCATTTATTGGTACATGTAAGGGTTAACCTGTCAAACTGTCATCTGTGTGGTGGAATTCTACTCCTACAGTAGTTATGGAAGGAGCTGAAAGTTCATAGGAAATATTAGAACCTTCTATTAAGAAAATTGTGTTACCCCAGACCTGGGTGTACCATCTATCTATCTATCTATCTATCTATCTATCTATCTATCTATCTATCTATCTATCTAATATAAATTCCTATGTGTATAAATTCTTATAAATTCCTATGTATGTATATAGTGCTTGTTTGCTGTTATACATTGAATCTTTCATACCCCACAAGGGTAACCCAGATCCAACAAGGGGAAGAGAGGAGGAGTGAGCAATGGAGGGGTGAGCCAGCAGCAGGTCACATGACTGAGAACTTGCTGGAACCAGCGGCAGGTGGCTGAGGTGGACAGTTAAGGCAGTTACAGGAGGTCTCTCCCGAGGTAACGGACTGAGTAAGAGCCTGCGCTATTGAAGTGCCGCTGGTGGTGGCCACGTGAGATCACAATGTGTGGTAGAGATGGTGCTGGGTGCAGCAGCTGCGAAGCTTCCCGGCAGTGAGGACTGCTATCTCATGGAGCTTGCAACAAGCACTGGCAAGGGGGAGGATGATTTTCCCTCACTTAAAGCAGACTGTGGGCAGAACAATAGATATCTGAGGGGAGTGCAAGGGCGAAGGGAGGGGATTCCTCACTGACAGGAGAGCCGGAGCAAAGAGAGGTCTGTAATTATACATCAATCACAACCCTACAAAGTAGCAACTTCTCTGTGGGAAATATACAAAGTAAAGTAAAGTAAAGGAATACATTTAGTTACTACAGCAGCTCTAAGGAACTGATGTCTTATATCCTCAGCTGTTAAAGAATCTCATCCCTTCATTCAGCTATATATAGGCACTAAATCTTACACATGAATTGACAGCTCTGTATGAGATATAGCTCGTTTTATGTATTCTAAATATAAGCACTGGAGTAAAGTGCCCCGGGCAACAAACTGCAGAGAACATTTCATCAGCATTACTACTGTACCACATTAGTAAAACTGGAAATAAGAAGTAACTCTGTATGTGCACCATCTTTAAAGATGCAGTGGAACTTTAATACTGTAAACATATTTTACACATTTTGGTATTAACCGCACCATTATTTATATTTACTCCCATATTTCTAATGGTTATCATAGGTAAGCAAATAGTTTTATTTAGTGGTTACAGCATGGGCGTAACTAGGTAAATGAAGGCCCCATACCAAAAGTTTATAAGGGCCCCTGTGTACCACCGAATGGTGAAAAATTTCTATAACACATGTAACCTTGACAAGGAAGATGGGCCCCTCCTAAGCTTTGGGCCCCTTAGCAGCTGCACCCCTTGCTCCTATGGTAGTTATGCCCATGGGTTACAGTACTGTAATATTCTGCCAAATTGTTCTGCCTTAATAACATGAGATATTACTGTGTATGACTACTTATCTACTTCCAGTAGAGTATACAGTAATTGTGTTGCCTGATTCAGGTAAATTATATTGCTCCTGATTGAAGGAGGGTTTTGTCATCACGGTGTTCAAGTACAATAAACTTAATTTTTCGTAAGTGTGAAATATTTGTAAATGTTATTGGGTTGGATTTAAATGTATTATTGATGATTGTAGAAGTAGTAACTCAATATTGGCTATAGTTCTTTGCAACCAGAATAATCCTCTTTACCTCTCTGTCACACCAAGAGAAACACAAGAACCCACGTAAAGTGGTAAGTATCATCTAAGCAAGGTTTAAACATTACACCTCCACAGCACAAACTTAGCAGGGTATTATTAGCAACTCTGCCCACAATGGTCTAAGAATATTCTGTGCGGAGAGACAGCACATATTCAAAGACTTTCCCATTTTAGTGGGTGCTCGCAGGGACTTTAAAGCCCTTACAAACTACAAGATATTTATACTACCAGTGGCGATAATGTAGTCTTTTTTTTTCTGAGTCCTTTTGAAAAATCTAGACCCAATTCATAAAGGTGAGAAAAGTGTATATTTACATAAATAAAAATATATAACAATCAGTCACTTTGCTGAACCCGTTTAACCCATTGCACATAAAATAAACCTTTATGGGATTGTGAGTCTGAAACACAATGTAAGTGTTATTTCAGTTTTAAGTAGTAATCTGATTGCACTGCCTGACAGAATATAAAGATACCCTTATGTGCATGCGTGGGAGGATATTAATGTAAGTGATCATCCAACTGAACAAAGGAGCTCATTCAAACCTGCTCGCAAGATGCGGCCGCTCGTTGGCGAAAAGGGGCTGGATATTCAAATTCCTCAATCGCACTGCGTAGCGTAAGGACGCCCTCTATGTCTTAGCGAGCTACGGCACTGAGTGCTCACTAGTGTATAAAGATGCCCCTTTTCCCCTCGTAACACACGTCATGTCTTGGAATTTTTGATTAATCAGTAACATCGAAAGCCATCAGAGCTGCTCGCAGCCCTTGAGGTTGCCTTACCCCGCCGCAAGCACTGTGTTCAGTGCAGGCTGAAATACATGCAGGTGACGTCTACAATTACGCTACTTTGCTAATTATGCACGCCCATTAAACGGCGTTTTGTCAGCCTGACACGCATGCGTCCGCAACACCACTCCCCCGTTTACAAGGACCTTCCCCTGTTACCACTGACAAACGGCACTGTCACTCAAAGCAGCGACCTGATAGCAGCTTATGAGCTACCAAAATACAATCGCAAAGACTGGCTTGCGCACGCGCATTGCGAATTATACGCATGCGCAGATGGGCAAAAATCACTCAGAGCGAGCGAGCGCACCTTAGCGACCGAGTCTGAATCAGGTCCAAAGTCTCTTAAGGCTGGGGGTCTACTAAGTATTTACGAAACCATTATGTGCACACAATGGAGAATACTAATGTTAAGGTGCCCATCCACTTGCCGATTACACTGTACGATTGCACGATTACGACAACGTAATCGTGCAATCGCTCAGTAATCGGCCACAAATCGTGCATCCAAATGTCGGAAACGACCAGTGATGTGCGTTCCCGCTGGTCGTTTCCGACATCAATCATCGGCTGAACATGCAGGCCAATCTGCCGATAACGACAGATTGGCCATGTTCGGGGATGATTGATGTGCCTACACTGAACGATCAATCATACACCAGTCATATTTTCATCAGGACAGCAGTTTTATTTTTAAAACATACTGTACATTGTAGAATGATTTTTATGAAGCGCTAGTGTCACTGAAGTGTTTGTGTCCTCAGATACTCAATCACTCACTTTGGAGGACAGACGTGGATGGTAAATCTGCACCTGCCATAGGGACAGTGAAAGTTTCTATGGCACGACCAATGGTGGTGTCTAAAGACGCAGCAGGCATTAGTACAGCATGTACGGATGCTGAAAGTGGGCACCTCAGTTCATGCACATTCACACGCACAGATATAAACCAGGGAAGGGCTTTGTAGTGACATTTGCATAAAGTAGATGTTAAGAATATGCCAAAATACACAGCAGTATCTGCAGCCACTTCTGAATCAGGCCCTAAGTCTCTATTATTAAAGGCCACAGGCCTACAAAATGTTGAGCATATTCTCAGAGACACACAACAAATTGGAATGTGATAAATGATATGTTAATAAGTAATTGTCAAACAATCAATCAAAAAAGTAAAAAATCCAAATTTGAAGTCTTTATTATCAAAGTAAGAAATACATACACACATATATTTACTAAAGGTCAATTTTAATTAATTTAAAATTGATCAAAATTGATCAGCATCGATGTTGTGTTACTGACAGACAATTTAAGATTTGATTTTTAAGCATTAGTAAATATGTGATTTAGCTCAAGGTACAACATTGATGTTGATTGATTTTAAATCGATGAAAATGTATTAAAATTGCCCTTAAGTAAATATATACCATGAAGTTCAATAACAAATATATGTGAACTTCCCCATCCCTTGTGAGTACACATTTTACAGTTGTCCTATAGGTCACAGGAGAGATGTTAGAAACTCACTCAGAAAACCTTTGCCCTCTGCTTCTCAAGTCAGTATTGTGGACTCTCCCATACCAGACAACCTAATACAGCCTTGGCCAAGCACGTACTGCCCCTCCCACCCATGACAAAGTACAAATTAAATGTGGCTCTAACTTGCTAGTTCTGAAAAGGGTCTGGGACACTGTACTCTTGGCAAAACCTGTGAAAAGTGTTTCTAATCCCAGTTCAGGCAAGCTTGAATTTGAAAAGATTCCAGCTTCACCAATCACAGCCTACCCTCTCAGAATCGGTGCCTCTGGCCAGCCAATCATGGCTTGCCACTGGTCAGCCAAACCAGATCCACCATGACAAGTCAATTATAGCTCACTGCATCTTGGCCCCGCCCCCTCACTGCATTTTATATTATATACCACAAGCAGAAAGCATATAGATCGCTTGATCTGATCTTCACTCACCATTATGATATTTCTGATTACTCCAATTCCCCATTCCCCCTCTCTGACCATCACGTTCTCTTTTTTAACCTATCCCTCTCTCCTTCCCCTCCTCTACCTCCTAAAGCCACCATCACTAAGTGGAACATTGAGGCTATCGACGCAGTTTCCTTTTCTTCCTTGTTTGACTTACTTCTCTCCCCTATCTTCTCTCTCTCCTGCTCTGAACAAGCTGCTTCCCTATACAACACCTCCCTTACTTCTGCTCTTGACTCTGTTGCTCCAGCGATCACTACTCACCCTCGCAGATCCACACCTCAACCCTGGCATTCCAATTGCATCAGATACCTTCAAAAGTGTTCATGAACCGCTGAGCAGCAGTGGAGAAGATCACACTCTAAGGCAGATTTTCTCAATTTTACATTTATGCTGTCATCCTACAGTGCTGCCCTTTCCCTTACTAAATAGTCATCTTTCAAGAACCTCATCTCCTCCCAGTCCTCAAATCCCCAGTGTCTCCTCTCCACATTCAACTCCCTCCTATGCCCACCACATCCTAGTCTCCCCTCCTTGCTCTCTGCACTTGACTTTGCTACCTACTTCATGTCTAAAATTGATTACATACATCACAACATTATATCCCACCAGTCCCCCAGCTCTCAACTTCCTCCTTTCTCGGATCACCCCATCCCGTTAATTTTACAGACTCAGACATACTTCTCCCCTGTATCTAGAGAGGAAGTCATGGCCCTCATCCAGGCCGCCCCCTCTTGCACCTTGCTTCTTGACCCTATCCCCTCCCACCTCCTCTGCTACTTTTATCCCTCTGCCTGCTCCCATCTTGCCCACCTCTTTAATCTGTCCCTCTCATCAGGCGCTGTCTGCTCTGCATTAAAGCATGCCCTTGTCTCCCCCATTCTCTAAAAACCTGCCCTTCATCCTAATATCTTCTCTAACTACTGACCCATTTCTCTCCTCCCTTTTGCCTCTAAACTCCTTGAGTGCGTTGTTTACAACCACCTTACCACCTTTCTTTCCTCACACTCCCTTCTTGACCGTTTTCAGTCTGGCTTCCATTCTCTCTACTCCACTAAAACTGCCCTCACAAAAGTCAGCAACAACCTCCTTGCTGCCAAATCCAAGGACCATTACTCTCTGCTCATTCTCCTTGACCTCTCTTCTGCTTTTGACACTGTGGACTACCCTCTCCTGCTGCAAATCCTTCACTCCCTTAGTCTACGCGACACTGCTCTCTCCTGGCTGCCCTCCTACCTCTCTGACCGACCCCTCTTCCCACCACAGCCTTTTTCAGTAGGTGTTCCCCAAGGTTCTGTCCTTGGACCTCTCCTATTTCCCTCTATACATCCTCTCTAGGTGAACTCATCAGCTCTTTTGATCTCCATTATCATCTCTATGCTGATGACACTCAGATCTACCTTTCCTACCCTGATCTCTCCCCCTCTCTTCTGACTCGTATCTCCATCTGTCTCTCTGCTATCTCTTCCTGGATGTCTAAGTGATTTCTTAAACTTAATATGTCTAAGACAGAGCTGATTGTCTTCTCCCCCTCGACCATAATCTCACTTCCCACTAATTATTTATCTATTGATGGCACAACTATCTCATCTAGCCCCAAAGTGCACTGTCTTGGAGTTATCCTGGACTCATCCTTCTCCTTCAAACCACATATCCAGAACCTCTCACAGTCCTGCATTTTCATCTCAAAAATATTTCCAAGATCAGACCCTATTTCACCCAGGATGCTACTAAAAACCTCATACACTCACTGGTCATCTCAATATTGGACTACTGTAACCTTCTCCTATCAGGCCTCCCCATATCCCATCTCTCTCCTCTTCAGTCTGTCCTCAATGCTGCTGCTGAGCTTATCTTCCTCTCCAAATGCTCTACATCTGCCTCCCGTCTCCTACAAGTCCTCCGCTGGCTCCCCTTCCCTTTCAGAACCAAATTCAAGGTACTCACCCTATCTTACAAAGCCCTCTCCAAATCTTCTCCCATGTATATCTCTGATCTAACCTCCCTTCACTCTCCTGTCTGCCCTCTTTGCTCAACTAATGCATGCCACCTTTCATGCCAACTGATTACTTCCTCTCACTCTTGCCTCCAAGATTTTGCCCTTGCTGCTCCGTAACTTTGGAACTCCCTCCCTCTCCCCATCAGACTCTCCACCTCTCTACAATCATTCAAACAGGCTCTCAAGACCCACTACTTCATTAAAGCCTTCCAGCTCTCATCCTAACTTGCTGCTATATATGCTCCTTCCTCCCCGTCTACCCCATCTGCGTCTCACCTGTTTGTCTGCCCTTCCCCTTTAGAATGTTAGCTCTTATGAGCAGGGCCCCCTACCCTCTTGTGCTTCTCCCTACTTTACTTTCATCTTACTCCCCACTAGGGCACCTAACACTTGGTTGCTTAAGCTCTGCTGCTTATGTGGGTGGTATGGTCGCTAATGTTGCAATGCATATTATCCATGTCCTTGTCCTGCATTATATTGTATTGCACTGTAAGTCTTTGGTCACATAATTGTTTATGTACTTGTGGCGCCATATAAATAAATGATAATAATAATAGTTAAGAGTCACCAGCGGAGAGAGAATATATGAAAGCAAGTTAGACCTCATGATCAACAGGGAAGACAGCAAAGTCAGAGCCTTGAGGATATCAGTGGGATCAATCCAGTATATAGCATGAGGTAAGCTGATGACCATAGACCAGAGACGGCCTGTGGTGGTGGAAGGCAAAAGAGCTATACGAACCCCATTATAGAGAGGTTATCACACTCAACCAGAGTTAGATCCATATTGTTGTTTGTACACTAGGCTTGTTGCTAGTTCGGGTCTGGTGTTGTTAGCTAGTTACCAGGTTAGCTGACACACTGCTACAACATGTTTAGTATTAGAGAACTGTACAGGTGGGTTCTTTCTGTCTCTATCTGGGCACTGTGCGAAGACTATGAGTCAATGTGAGAAGGATAGAAGCAGTGAGTAAAAATCTTTTTCTCTCCAGTGCATTTCTTTCTCCTTCCATCCTGAGCATAAGTGAGCCTTGCATCCCTGTATAAGGTTACAGTTTACATTTAACATGCAAGCAACTATAGGTGAAACTGAGGATTGAGGCCAAAAGTGCCAGTGCTGACTGTCCGCTCCACCCAGTGAGGTGCATCCTTTGTTGTAGCTGTGTTGTGTACAAACCACTGTTGAAGAGGGGCTGTTTTTACCACTTTTCAAATTTGATTGCTTGTCACATGGCACCTAGGCTCTTATTTACTAGCTAGTGTGTTGCAGGTATAGGAGTGATTCCAACAAGTAATAAAATTATGTAAAAGATCAAAACAAATTATTGCTGCATTAAAAATTTGGGAAAGCTTGCCAGAGTGATGCCAGTGCCTGCAATTCTGCATTTATATAAGGGCCATATGGGGGGATTCAAATAGCCACGGTATATGCCCCACAGCTAATTGATTGTGCTGTGCGGGGATAAGCCTATTCAAGTAACTAGCCTTTTACATGTGTGGTAAACCAGAGGTTAACATGCTCCAACCCATTGATACCAGATAAAATGTAGAATCAGTGGGTTTTCCCGAATCTTTAAACCCAAGGGGTACCTTTTTTTGCAGACCTCAGGAAAAGTCGACCTCTGAGTAAACTTCACTAACACCCCTTTTACACCAATGTCCTGGGTCTGACCTGGGATTTGGAACATGTTTCCAACCCATATCAGACCCAGGACAGACCCCCTTTTACACCGTGGCGCTGACCCGAGCACACCGGAGCCATGTCAGCACTGACCCAGCTCTCTGGCGCAGGTGAAAAGCTCTTTTTACCCTCCCTCCCCCTCCGCGACCCTCTTACCTTACTCCATTGTGGTCCGTAGGTAGGAAGGGCGGGAGAGGTGTGGTGCACTGCTTCGTTCTGGTCAGCCCGGATAGCCAATCAGGCAGCATGCAGCATGACCTGGGTAACGCCATTTACACTGCAGGGTGAAACGGGAACAACCCATGCTCAACCCTGCAAACCAGCTAGGTCGGATCCTCAGGTCACTGGACCCGGGTTGACCCGTTTACACCAACAAAAATCCCGTGTTGATGCGTGTTCACGTGGATCAACCAGGGATTTTTTAGTTGGTGTAAAAGGGGTATAAGTGAATTGGCCAACGTAGGTAATTAGCCCCCCATATATTGCATCCCTAAAATCCCCAATTTTGCACAATGGGCTTTGTAGCTAAACCTTAGAAGCATGTGCCATTTTGTCAAACAAATTGAGCACTATCTGTCATAATGGACAAATTGAACATTTAAAAAATAATAAAATTTCCACTTCATGAATTATACCCATAGCCCTGTATATACTGTAAATGAATAAAACAGCAATACAATAAGTTATTTGCTTTCTTTGTTTCATTATTTACTTTAATATATTATGCAAGAAATATAGTGCACTTTGTAATATTTCTGTTTATCTCAATAACATATTTTGAAATAACTTTGAGAATTTAACATTCATGTGGTGAATTTAAAAAAAACCCATATAGCTTGAAATGCAATGTGTGACTGCAGAGGTATAGAAATAAAGTAATTATCTAAATACTGTAATCATCTGAGTACTGGTAACATGGCGTGCATATCCTGTGTGTTCTCTATCTCCAGATAAAGGAAACTACCATTTAAGTTCCATTGTCCCTCATGTTTGGCTGTTTACTTTTGATTTATGACAACACTTTTAGAATTTTCTCGGTTGATAAGTGATTTTTCTTATTTTTTACTTGATGGGTTGAAGAATATAAGCATATGACCATTTAGAGCTAACACTAAAAAGAAATAACTGTACGTAAGGACTGAAATTTATACCATCTACTTACCCTGTATTGACATTCCATTATTCCATAGAGTTTACTGTTTCTATTGTGATTTCAGTACTTCTTTTTGAGACCACCAGATGCCAATCCATTCGAATGATCATATTTAATGATACTGGCAAGTGTGCTTCTTTATTTCCTTGTTTACTGCCCCCAATTTGGCATATACTGGTGATGTGTATGTACGACCAGGTGCATCTTCTGTGATATCCATGAAATGCACAATTTAAATGCTATCTAGTTTTCTTTTACAATAGTAAATGGCATACATTTTTTAATTTCTCTCTGTATTCATCCTGGTTAATTATTGATAATGGTCGTGATATCCTCTTTCAATACAAATGAACTCTAGTTGTCCTGTATTCAGCTTGTCTTGTATGTGTTACCTGCTTTGACCACTTTTTGTCCCTGGCCCATCCTGATAGTCAGTTGTTAGCAGTGGTGGCTCCAGAGGGGGGCTTCAGCACAGTTCAAAATTCAAATAGGGGAGCCACACCAACTGTTATTTCAATCAAAGCCAAACATCGCCGGCTGGGACTCACTGTTAGTTGGTGTGACTCCCCTATTTGAATTTTGAACTGTGCTGCAGCCCTCCCTCTAGAGCCTCCACTGGTTGTTAGTGGTGTAAGCATGAGTGCTGTGTAATGTTGGTATTATGTGGTGAAGTCCAATCTCAATTGGGTGAGACACTGAGGATAACCAAGGTGCCCATTAGACCCCCTCATAACAAGTTAACCAAAATAAAATGTCAACTGAGAAAGGAATCCACATCTTCCTAGCCCTTGCAATGATTCTGCATTTTATTATTTTTCTAGAATTCAGTGTGACTTATTTCACTTGGGAGACAATTTTATGTTCCAGTGTTTACTCTTTAGCTCTAACTAGATACATGTTGCTCAATCATTAACTGTTTCGGATTTGCAGGGACAGAGCTTTATCGAACTTTTGTTAAATCCCTGTGATATTTTCTAAATTTGCAATGTGAATATAGGTGAAAATATCACACTATAACCACATTTGAAATACGGATTGTAGTAAATAGAGCCCAAAGTCCCTCAGAAGACAGTAAGACACATGGATTTTTCTAGGGGTGAGTGGGTTCAGATTTCTGAAATCCGAACCCCCCCAAGCCCCCCCGATCCGAGGCCGATCCGAGTCAGGCTCGACTTTTCCCGCCTGACTCGGATCTGAAATCGAGTCAAAACGTCATCATCCTGCCTTCCGGGTCTCGCGGGTTTTGGATTCTATATAAGGTACCCGCGTCAGCGCCATTTTCTCACTCGGCTGTGGACAGTGAAGAGGGAGGGTGGGAGTTAGGGCTGGGCTGTGTAGTGTAGTGTAGTGCAGTGTAGTGTTGTGCTGTGCTGCACTGTGCTGCTGTTGTCCATAGGGGCTGTGTCCACTCCTCCAAAGTCCATAGGGGCTGGCTGTGTTGTGCTGTGCTGCTGTTGTCCATAGGGGCTGTGTCCACTCCTCCAAAGTCCATAGGGGCTGGCTGTACTGTGTTGTGCAGTCAGTTGTTCATAGAGGCTGTGTCCACTCCAAAGTCCTGTGCAGTGTCCCAGTCCTAAAGGGGTGCTGTAGTGTTGTCCAGGGGGTGCTCTGTCCATCAGGGGTGCTCACCCCAAGTGCAAAAAAAATAAATATTTTTTCTGTGTTTGTGAATTGTGTGCGCAGTAGCTGCACGTGCATCAGCAAAGTAGTGCCAAGCGTGCGCCTGTGTCATAAGTAAAGGGCCGGCTGGCTGGACCATTAAAGGGTGCTGTAACCCCCAAAGTGCACTCCAAACCAAATAAAATAATATTTTCTGTGTTTGTGAATTGTGTGCACTGTGGCTGCACGTGCATCAACAAAGGAGCAGCACCAAGCGTGCGCCTGTATCCCATAAGTAAAGGGCCGGCTGGCTTGTCTGTTAAAGGGTGCTGTAACCCCCAGAGGGCACTCCAAACAAAATAAAAAAATATTTTCTGTGTTTGTGAATTGTGTGCACTGTGGCTGCACATGCATCAACAAAGGAGCAGTGCCAAGCATGCGCCTGTGTCCCATAGGTAAAGGGCCAGCTGGCTTGACCATTAAAGGGTGCTGTAACCCCCAAAGGGTGCTCCAAACAAAATAAAAAAATATTTTCTGTGTTTGTGAATTGTGTGCACTGTGGCTGCACGTGCATCAACAAAGGAGCAGCGCCAAGCGTGCGCCTGTATCCCATAAGTAAAGGGCCGGCTGGCTTGTCTGTTAAAGGGTGCTGTAACCCCCAGAGGGCACTCCAAACAAAATAAAAAAATATTTTCTGTGTTTGTGAATTGTGTGCACTGTGGCTGCACGTGCATCAACAAAGGAGCAGTGCCAAGCATGCGCCTGTGTCCCATAGGTAAAGGGCCGGCTGGCTTGACCATTAAAGGGTGCTGTAACCCCCAAAGGGCACTCCAAACAAAATAAAAAAATATTTTCTGTGTTTGTGAATTGTGTACACTGTGGCTGCACATGCATCAACAAAGGAGCAGCGCCAAGCGTGCACCTGTGTCCCATAAGTAAAGGGCCGGCTGGCACATTTCTTAAAGGGTGGTGTAACCCACAAAGTGCACTAGTCACCAACAAAAATAAAAAAAAAAATTCTGTATTTGTCTGCGCCTTAGTCGCACGTATATATCAATATAACATAAATGGAGGACCAAACTTTCTCCGATAAAAATAAAATAGGGAAAGAATAAGAACCACTTCCTCCTAGTGCTGTTGCTGCTGCTGGGATTTGTTCATCTTCCCAGAGAGGAAGTAGGAACACCACTACTTTTACTAAACAATTGACCCTCCAACAGTCCTTAGCGAGGAGGATGAAGTACGACAGCAGTCATCCTGAAGCAAAACGTATAACTGAGGCCTTGACTGCTATTTTGGTGTTAGACGTGCATCCAGTATCCGCCATTAGTGCAGTGGGATTTAGACAATTGATGGAGGTAGTGTGTCCTTGGTTCCAAATCCCATATAGATTCCACCTGCATCCTCAAAGCAGCAGCGACAAGCGTGCATCTGTCTGTTAAAGGGTGGTGTAACCCCCAAAGTGCGCTCCACAAACAATAAAAAAAAAATCTTTTTTTTTCTGTCTTTGTGAAATGTGTGGGCTGTAGCCGCACCTGCATCCTCAAAGCAGCAGCGACAAGTGTGCGTCTGTCTGTTAAAGGGTGGTGTAACCCTCAAAGTGCACTCCACAAAAAATTAAAAAATCTTTTTTTTTCTGTCTTTGTGAAATGTCTGGGCTGTAGTTGCACCTGCATCCTCAAAGCAGCAGCGACAAGCGTGCGTCTGTCTGTTAAAGGGTGGTGTAACCCTCAAAGTGCGCTCTAACCAAAATAAAATAATCTTCTTTTTTCTGTGTTTGTGTGTGAAATGTATGTGCTGTAGCCACACCTGCATCCTCAAAGCAGCAGCGACAAGTGTGCGTCTGTCTGTTAAAGGGTGGTGTAACCCCCAAAGTGTGCTCCACAAAAAATAAAAAATTCTTCTTTTTTTTCTGTCTTTGTGAATTGTGTGGGCTGTAGCCGCACCTGCATCCTCAAAGCAGCAGCGACAAGCGTGCGTCTGTCTGTTAAAGGATTACATCGGTGACAGCATCCAAGTAGGCATGTCAGCCAGTTCGTACATGTACTGGCAGGAAAAAGAGGCAATATGGAGGCCCCTGTACAAACTGGCTCTATTTTACCTGAGTTGCCCCCCCTCCAGTGTGTATTCCGAAAGAGTGTTTAGTGCAGCCGAGAACCTTGTCAGCGAAAGGCATAGGAGGTTGCTTCCACAAAATGTGGAGAAGATGATGTTCATAAAAATGAATTATCAACTCTTCCAGGGAGACCAGCCTCCATAACGTACAGAGCGACCTGTGGTGGTGGATTCCAGCGGGGACAAATTAATACTCTGTGAGGATGAGGATGTACACAACACTGAAGAGGGTGAGGAATCGGTGAATGAGGAGGATGAGGACGACATCTTGCCTCCGTAGAGCCAGTTTGTGCAGGGACAGATTAATTGCCAGCTTGTTTTGTGGGGGCCCAAATGAACCAATCATTTCAGCCACAGTTGTGTGGCAGACCCTGGCACTGAAATGATTGGTTTGTTAAAGTGTGCATGTCCTGTTTATACAACATAAGGGTGGGTGGGAGCGCCCAAGGACAATTCCATCATGCACCTCTTTTCTTTCTTTGCATTATGTACTGTTTGGGGCGTAGTTTTTCAAACTGCCATCCTGTCTGCCACTGCAGTGTCACTTCTAGATGGGCTACGTGTTTGTGCCGCCCACTCGTGTAGCTTAGCATAGTCATCCAGCTACCTTGGTGCAACCTTTTGGACATAAAAACACTATTGTGAGGTGTGAGGTGTTCAGAATAGACTGGAAATGAGTGGAAATTAAGGTTATTGAGGTTAATAATAGCATAGGAGCAGAAAAACCAACACATTCTGTGATTTTAGCTGTTTTTATGCTTTTTTCAAAAAATACAGATCCAAAACACAAAACCCAGAACCCAAAACACAGAAAGGTGGTTTTGGCAAAACCAATCCAGATCCAAAACACGAAGAAAGATCCAAATCCAAAACACAAAACACAAAAAGTGGCCGGTGCACAACCTTAGATTTTACTGTGATTTTTTTAAAGTCATAAACATACACAGTTAACTGCTGCTTCCGTTTGTAATTGATGATGTATATTGAGGTAGAAGCTGTACGTCTGCCAATGTGTAGGCTTTAATACTCAGTCTGGCAGCTACATCTATAATCTTCTTTGGGATTTGGATGTGGAGAGAATGAGAAAGGCAATTTGTTGTCCAAGCTTCTTTGCATTGTGCAGGGCTCACAGTTAGCCAAAATTTCACCCCTGATTACTCAAGATGAAGTATACGCAGAGATCTTCCCAAAAGTGACACTTCATGACAAATGCTGATGGGTCTTCCGGGAAATTTATCCAGGTTAGATTAATAAATTTATATGTCTTACAAAGAATGTCATTGTTGCTTTTGTATTTTTATAGACTCTTAAGATACCTGTTTTATGTCAGAAATTGCAATAATTTACAGTACATAACCATATGTAATACTATAATCCATATTTAATATTTGCCCTGGGAAAATAAACTATTCTATTTTCAAAAAAATATGTGAATACGGATTATTTTGTAAATCATTATTTTATGTGTAAAGTGGTTTTCTACTAACCTTGCCAAGGGAAATAATTGAGAGGATTATGCTGATCTTGTTTTACTTTTACAAAATTAAATGGTTCATTTATTAGCCATCTAAGATAATTATTGCAGAAGCTTTTGCCTTTGATATCCACGCCATATGTATAAATACAGTATTCTGAATACACTGATTACAGTATTTCTACACAGTCTCTAGTGGTGTAATGTATGTATTCTGTAAATATATAGTACTAGCTGATTTAGAATGGAAATGATGACTCCACAAGAAATAGTTTGCATTCCAAATTTGTTAAATGAGAATGAAAAAAAAGAAGTTCATGTGTTTACTTCTTATTATACTATAAAAAATATTTAACTTTTTACTTTAGGCATTTTTGTTATAGACGTTTGTTGCTGTTTTATGTGCAGTCGCAATGCTTTTATTTTATAAAATAATATCAAAAACAGATGATAATGATATGGTAATTGTTTAGGCAGATAATGTTCTTGCTGAGAAGTAAAAAACAAGATATGTTTTGGTCATTTTTAACAGATATATTAATAAAATATATGTATATATAATATACATATTTATAAAAATCTCTCTATAGAGAGAGAGAGAGAGAGAGAGAGAACATTTATTCTGCTTAGACCAAATAGATTATTTAACTTCAAATATATCTTTTTTTTTATTTTAGAAAAAGTAAAGTGACAAAGCTCTCAATTATCTTAACAACCAATTACTACTGTTCCCTAGGTTTCAGACTACAGAGGCTCAACGGGATTTAATTTAATCCCTGACTGTGAACAGATGGAGAGATTGGAGGTCTTTGTAAAACAGTTTTCTGCACTCTAGTAAACACCTCTCTCCTGCAGAGTGATCATCGTGTCATGTTTTTATTGTTGTTGTTTGTTTTTTGGTAGGGGGGGTCTCAGATGCAAAATACAGTTATTAAAACTTATCTAACAAATTTATCTCACTTTGTAGATTTTGAAATTGGGTTTGGATTACATGATTTTATATTGTTAATTATATCTGCACAATAATAGTTCTGATTAAAGTGCTCATACACTTGTGGATCAAAATAATAAGTAAAACCTGCAATTACCTTTCAAATTGCAAGTTTCATTAGTTTCACAAGTTTAACAAAATATTAAATTAAGTTAATCAAGACAGGATTCGCTGCTTTTTCATTGAACCATTTTAGAAACACTGAAGGGTATATTTACTAAAGAGCGGGTTTTTAGAAGTGGAGACGTTGCCCATAGCAACCAATTTCGAAGCGAACGCAAATTACATCATGGGCCACCTGTTCCATTCACTTCACTTGGGAAGTGGGCTGCCATGGCTAGGTGGCTCCAGCCTCTCGGAGACTTGCCCACCTTTCCGGGCAGCAATGAGCCCCACCCAATTTTTGGGATTCTCCCGGCCATTCTGTGTTTGTAGGCAAGTATGAATTTAACCAGTTATTTACTTTTAAGCATACCAAAGACAGCACAGATCATACTGATCTGTGTAATGCTTTAAATCTACCACAGTTTGTCAGCAGATTTGATCATAGAAAAGGGGTACAGACATGTCCTTATACATCTTTGCGGCAGTTGAGCTAAGAAGCTCCTCTCGGCCCACCAAGTCCTGTGAGACTCTGCTAGCGCCTTCAAGTATCTACGACGCACCAACAGACTGTGCAGTCTCTGAATATGTATATAAAGTGCTACAATCTAGTGGCCACAGCTTTTTTTAGTACAATGGGAATATTTACTAAAAGTGTTTCAGGGACTAAATCACACATTTAGTAAGAAATGATGTTTTACTTTTTTTAAGACAAATGTCTAACAATTAATCCCTAAGTAAATGTGTGATTTAAACTCTGAAATACAAAATCGACCTTCAGTAAATAATCAGGGGCATCTTAAGAGAGGAGGGGGCCCGTGTGCATTCTCCGTGCAGGGCCCCGTCCACTCTCCCCGGCGGCCGGCGGCCGGCAGCCGACTGATGCGGCTGGCCAGCAACCGCAGAAGCAGTAGACTCTGGGCACTAGAGTGTGCCTGGAATCTACTGTGCATGCGCATAACACCAGAAAAATGGCCGCGGCAGCCATTTTACGGTGTTCTGTGCAGCACTGACACCAGACGCGGGACCACGGACAGGTGTTTTAAATACGGGTGCACCCATTATAGATTAGCCCCAGTAAATAATATAAATATACCTCCAAGTTCCATTGTGGTTTATATGCAGACTCAGGTGCACAAAGATATACAAGTGTCTCATATCAAATTGATCAGCACATTCTGCTGGTGTGTCCTAGGGGCTCTATTTATTAACATTATTTTTACTAAAATAATGTGAAAAAGGGTGTTTTCACACCCTTTTCACATTATTTTAGTATCACCTACAGTTACTAAAGGGCAATTGGAGTAGAATTCGTAAAAACTACTCCAAACCCTAATTATCACTTATTTTTAGTAAGCAGATTGCATTTCCCATAATTGTAATGGGAAATGTGATCTGACCAAAGTTACTAAAAATAAAATGTGAAAAAATATCGGGGAAAGGCCTGAGATAATAACGCCACCTGGAGGTGGCGTTATCTAGGGTCTTCCCCAGTTACCGGACTCCTACTCCACTAAAACGGGCAACATAGAGCCCGAAGCAGGCCCCACTAATCAGCTGTGTGGTCTAAACAGACCACACGCTGATTCACTAAAAAAAAAGTAAAAAAAACAAACAAACAAAATTACCTTAGTCCAGGGAACGGAGTTTGGGGCTATGGTGATGTCCTCCCTCTGGTCAGCTGGTCTCCCATGCTGCACTGGGGTCCGGTCATCACCTGACAGGGTCCCAGTTCAGTATGGGAAGTCACCTGACCAGAGCGACAGAGGACATCACCGGAGGCCCGATAACTGCAGGTAAGTGTAATTAACGGAGAGAGGGTCTGCAATCATGGGGGGCGGGGCTTAGCGGCAGGGGCGGGGCTTGGCAACAGGGGGGGGTAGCAGCGGCGGCTGGTCGGCGCATGCACGGGGAACTTGTCATGGTATTTTTTGCGAAAATACCATGATAAGGCTCCGGAGGGGATTCGCAGGGACAGAGCTTTATCGCAAGCTCTGTCCCTGCAAGGGATTTGTAGTAAATCCCTGTGATATTGTCGGTAATATCACACTATGATCTGCATTACAAATGCGGATTGTCGTAAATAGAGCCCCTAGTCACATTGCAATGTGACATAGACGCATTGTCAGTGAAAAAAGACTCCCAGCGCTTGCAGAGTAGCAGAGGACCTGGCAAATCACACCTGGCAAGTCATGCTGTGTGGTGTATTGAGGATAGATAAATGAGCATACAAGGAAGCATAACAGCTGACAGTGCTCATTGCACCTCACCACCACCTTCCTGTTACCTAGGGCTAGATGCCAAAAGCTGGGCGAAGGGTTCCATCATCAATTGCATCTGCACCCTGCTCTCATTACACAGAATCAGAGGCATGGTTATAACCAGGGCAGTTGTGGCAACAGCAGGAGGTCAATCTCAGAAAGGAGGCGCTGGAGCCAGAGGGGAGGGAAGCGGCCCCCTCCTCTCATCACGTTGGACTACTTCCTCCTCTTTTTTTGTAATGGTCAGTGCCACACGGTGTACTGTAATGAGTTAGTCTGACTCATTATTAGTACCTAGCTGTTCACAAGCATTATTGCTGCAGGTTCAGGTGCAATGCACTGGCTGCACTGCAGTTAGTTCCACCCCTGGTTTATACCTCCTTGGCAGGAACAGGTCCACAGATGGGACTTTTGCAGCTCTGGTTGTCCTAATTATTTATCTGATCTTATAAAGATTTTCAGGGGCTTTTGGACATACAGTAAAACCAGGCAGTATCTGATTATCACTGATCATCACACCCATAACTTTATCTATGTAATGCGTGTCATTTAATAAGTTAAACATGGGTTATGAATCATAGGAGGATCCCTCTGGCACTGTACACAAATATATCTCCATAACATCAGTCTCTTGTGCTGGACCTTTCCCACATGTATCTTAAAACTGCAATTTTAATTTTACCCCATGAAAAAGTCATCAATTTCCACCAGAATGCTATAAATACTCTTATGCAACAGCTGCTCCTACATCAGGCTTGCCTACCCTCCCGATTTGGCCGGGAGCCTCCCGATTTTCAGGTGCCGCTCCCGGCCCCCCAGAAAGGCAGGCAAGCCTCCCGGAAGCCTGCGACCCTCCCAACCTCCCCCCTGAAAAAACGGAAACCCCCGCAGCGGGGGGCCCGGTGATGCGATTTGCGCAGAATTGTGTCATCGTGGCCCCGCCCCCTGCTTCACAATGCTGAAAATAACAGCATTGTGAAGGGGTGGAGTCACGATGACGCGATTGTACGTACCCGCCCCCGTCCCCACCCCCAGTGTGCCACCAAATGGCCGCCCCCACCACCGGCTCCGCCCCAATGGCCGGCCCCGCCCCCTGCTATTAGCCAACAATCAGCTCCCTCCCGGAAGGCTGGAGCTGATTGTTGGCAAGTATGTCCTACATTGTATTAGCAGGGGTCTGCCGGTCTGAAGTGTGCGCATACACGGGATCACGATCTTGCATATGCACACAAATCAAGAACCAGGCTTTTAGTGTCTGTATCGGCTGCAGCCCCTAGAGGTCAGATATGGCTGCATTATAGCAGGTGAGAGGCTTCCCATTGGAAGCACTCTCTCTGATAACTGTAGTCTGGACCAGGTGGAGAGAACATCTCCCCCTGATACTACCTTTCCACTGGTCCACTTTCAATGGGAAGTCACTGCCACTGTATAACGCAGCCTTATCTGCAGGGGGCTGCAGTCCTGCAGCACCTAGGTAAAATCCGCCACTGCATATGAGTTCTGCAAAACTCTGTGCATGTTAAAAATAATGGTGTGGTACCGGTTGCATCCTCCCAAATTAAATTTGCAATTTAGCTTTCATGAGAAACAGGGAAACAAAGTGGATTATCCAAAATCAAAGAGGATGTCAGGATTCACACTGGTGTCTAAAGTCTCACAGTTACAAGTTTTTATTTAAGGGCTATTCCTTCTTGTATAAAGTATGCAAAGAGTCTGATTCTGAATCACACACAACAGCATCTATTGGTGGTTGTCCGTCCGTGAGTATATACAAGTAGCCAACAACCTCCTTTCCTTGGGTACATCCATGCAGCCGAATGTGCAAGGTCTGAGAAACCCACTTTTAGTACCCATGCATGCTGTAATACTGATTGGAGCATCCCTATATGCCACCATCGATTGTACCCCTGAAACTTGCATCAGCCCTATGGCAGGTGCAGTTTCTCTGTCAAGTATGGCCTCCTATGTGGGCAGTCGAGCAGCTGCTTGCATTGACACACCTGTGACACTTCCAAAATACATCCACTGAATGGCCCATTTCTGCATTCACTACTAGCCTCCTCCCAGTCACCCCCAGGAATTCCCATCACATTTCCACCACTTTTATATTACAGTTTGAATCGAACACGACAGGACCTTTGTGCACATACTCTGTAATGCAAGCGCCGTGGGGAGTTCTGATATTTTCACACAAATAATTGCTCAACTATATGAGTATCTGGATGAACGCACATCTCCGATGGTTAGGGGTCTGCGCCTGCGCAGGACCAATGAATCCTGCGATTTCACTCGCAGACCCCCCAAACCGCAGCACAACTGATATTCTGCGGCATTTGGGGGGGAGCGGAGGCGTGCATGGTCGCCGTTCCCGGAAACAGAGGCATGTCGCCTCTATTTTCTGTGAGGGATAAGGCCAGGGTCTGAGTCGACGAACGCAGATTATTGGCCTCTTGCATGACCAGGCACTGGCTAGGCTGTCCGAAGCATCAGCTCCCGCAGCTTGACCAAAGGAGCAACCATCGCGACCATCGATTCACAAATAGAGCATAGGGGTCTCTGACACCTCCTTCTGCATTTGCATCTGAGATGGACGGATTTGCACAGTCGCTTGTGTGCAGCTCTGCAAATCCGTCCATCTCTGAATCAGGCCTTTGTGTGTGACTCAGAATCAGCCCCAAGTGTGTGTTCTATAGATGTTTTTAATTAAACATCTTCCTATGCCCATAATAGCTTTTTCTATTCCTCTGTTGTTGTGCTTAGACCAAGTTCTTTTTCCTAGCTTGATGTTGCCTCAGGGAGGATTGCAGAGTGATTTATTATCCTACTGATACATGATGTGGTTTTTTTTTTATTTGTAGGTACAAAGGTCTAAATATCACTAACGTGACAGCTAGTCTATGCTCCCAGAGTCATGTTGGTCATCACTGTAATCTTACTGACAATGGTCCTTGGAGCTCTCCCGTAGGAGATATGTGTTACTGGAAATTTGTGAATCTCTGCGACTGGATTTATTTTTCATACATCAGACACTAACAAGTTGTCAGGGAGTTCAGTGAGTGAAGTGACTTTTACACATGGACCCTAAGTTCAAGTGTTGAGGACTCATTATATTGACTGAAGAGTAAGCTAAAGATATAGTTTGATCTCCGCCATCTGACTGTGATAACTGCGAGGCAAAGAATGTAATTGAAGGGACAGAAGCATTATTAACTACTAGAGTGATACTCGAAGAACTCTATTATGTATGCTTACATTTATTCACAACAAAGACATTGTACATCCTGACTTTCAGGACAAACCTAATAAACAATTTGATAAAATAAATAAATGTACAAAAGAGTTAGGTAACCTACAGCTATATTTAAACTTCAAATTAAAATCTGCTCTGTAAATTGGTGGCTTCAACATCATATAGTACCTATGGCGTTTTATGCTTTAAGTGTATTGTACTGAATTCAGTGAATATATATGCATGTGAAATAGAAATCAATGATCCCTGTTGAGAAATGTAGATGCACTCAGTAGGGTCATATGTACTTATAGTGCACATACAGCAGTGCTTATCCTGCTCGGCTAATTATGGATGCAAAGCTAATTATGGATGCAAAGCAGGAATCAGGCATTTAAAAAAAACATGGCGAAGTGGAGGAGAGAAAACCCACCCCTCAGGCTATAGCAGTGATGATACATATTAACACAGGTGTCTCTAATCACAAGAGCCGAGAGACAGACTGTCACCCTCCTACTGCTTGAAGGAATTTTGACATCATTCAATAAAAAACACTTTCTTTACAGTAAGTGCTTATGCTGCACAACAGTTCCTGCTTCCCTCACACTCTGTGGGGGAGATTGAATTAGCCTTGGGGCTTACCCTGCAGCTAATTGATGGCGCTGCAAGGGGAAAAGCTATTCAATTAATTAGCATTTTCCCTGCATGGTGTACCAGAGGTTAACTCGTGGAAAATCACTGATTCCGTGTAATTGGCGGAGTCAACGGGTTTCACTGTGCGGTAAAATGCAGCTCCTGAGGCTGCAGGGAAAGATCATGCCCTTGGTATTAGAGGGTACCCATAGCTGATGGAATCGGGCAGTGCGATCAATTAGATATTTGAATAACCCCCTGTGCATGAGGGAAAGCAGATATTGGTTTCCGATGCTGAACATGGAGAAATGGTAAGTAATATTTTTGTTTTTAATAGCTGAAGTTAAAATCGCCAACATACAGTAGTTGCAAATGGCGGCGCACATAAGAACTGCTTCAATACAGAGAATACTATTACTGTTCCTAGTCCTCTGTGACAAAAACAATAATCCTAAGCACTACTGTACACTTTAAGGGAATTTGTATGCAGCTATGATGAGAGTGAAGCTGGATACACACGTACAGATTATCTGTCCAACCAGCCAACTAGTTGATTGGTTGGAATGAAAAGCTGGTAAGGTATGAAAGCAAATGACAATCAGCAATTTGCTCCCAAATGCCGGAAAATGGACAAAAACTGTTGTTTGAACAAATTGTTTAGATCAAACATTTAACAAACTTGTCTGACCGACCATATTCATCTGTTTACTGGCATTTAGGAGCAAATTGCTGGTCACCAGTTACTCCCATACGTTACCAGATTTTCATTCCAACCAATCAACTAGTTGGATGGTTGGACAGAAAATCTTTACGTGAGTATGCAGCCTAAGATGCAAAAGTCAGAAAAAAGTGTATAATGTATGGGAATTGTTACCCATGACAGAGCCTTTACTTTATGCCAGGCATCTTGTAACATATGGAGTAAAATGGATAGGTGTATGAGAACACATCTGTATGTATGCCATTTACCACTGATAATAATTGGCACATATTTCTTGTTCATACAACTGCCCCATAGTGCCTGATACAGAGCTGAAGGTAGGCCTGTTTGCAGGATGTATACACATTGCAGCTGAATCTCCATATGCGGCAGTAGGCCATGCTGCACCTGGGCAGTAACTGGCATTGTTCAGAGAGTGTACATTCACATAACTATGGGCGTGTGGTATGTTACTGCAGGTCATTTGTCATGTTGACATGCAATAGAATGTTGACATGCAGCATGTCAACAGTGGCCATGTCTACATCCAGCATGTCTACATGGATGACATGTCGACATGTCAACCTAGCATCCTTGGTGGCTCAGCGGTCACTTACCTGGGTCACTTACCTGGTGATTTAACCTTAACCTCCCTCCTGCCACCAAACCCTAATATCCCCATGCAGCCTGACCTTCCCTGCAGTGCCTAACCCTACCTGTCAGCATCCTGAGAATGTCAACATGGTCACTGTCAATGTCCCATTGGAGGTTGTGCAGAGTTGGACAAATGCATAAATGCGCAAGTATACAGACATATCATGTGCTATTAGGAGATAGGATGGTGCAAGTGCACATTGATGATGATGATGGCTATTACATTAAGGGTCGAAATCAATTAGCCATGAAAAGCCGAGCAGCGATGTTTTCGCTGCCTTCGCCTGTTCTGAGGTAAAACTTTTTCCCTGCGCACTTATCTCCATATGCAATTCCAAAAGATGTGAAAAGGCAAACAGGCGAAAGCGGCGGAAAGTTAAATTGTCGAAAAGTAACTACGATTTTTAGGAACTCAGTCTGTACCCCAGAAAAAGCTGCACCAACATTACAAATCAATATAGAAGTGTCCTAATAGCCCTAATAAAAGTGTTTTGTGTTCTTACAGTGTCAGAATTGGCTATTATATGCTTATATGCATAAGTGCTGAAAATTATAGAAAGCTATTTATTTTTGGATAAATACAGTAAGTACCGAGGTCAAATTTGGGGTACATGAAAATGGGTACTAGCATATTTTAATGTGTCTAAGGTGAAGATTGAAAAAATCTCAAATCTCACCTGCTGCAGCCTCATTCAATTCCAAAAAGACCTGTCCATTACATATTGCCCCCACAATTACCAGGACTCAGACATTTTTACCAATTTTCCAGCAATTTTTTTAATTATATATATATATATATATATTTTTTTTTTTTTTGACTGATTAGTCATTAGGGGGGGGGTGTTCAAAGGGTTCTGGACCAAATCTCCACATTTGCACCCCAAAATAGTGATTTTGCACTTCCAATTCGCCTGCCTATACATAGAAAAAACGTTTCTCCTGTTTTTTTTCGGCCTAGGCGAAAACTCCAGTGTACACATGCGCGAGACACGGCCAGCGATGGGCGCTCCGTTGCTACGGGTCTCGCACCAAAACGGGGCGGCTGTCGATTGTGATTGACAGCTCGCCCCGTTTTGGAGGCGGGCAGGGGGGGGTGGCTGGACAAACGGAGGCGTTCCCGAGGGAATGCCTTCCATTTGTGGGCGGCCCTACTAGTGATGTCAGTAGACATCTGGGGCTTGCGATGGACGAGACCTTACCACAAGGGTCTCGTCACAAGCCCGAAGGTCGCGATGTTCGCGACCATCACCTGGCCACTTGCAACAGCTGTGGCCATTCACAGCTTAGCGAGCTGCCAGGAGGCCGGAACAAGAAAAAAATGCCACCCTGATTCAGAGCAAGCGCTCTGAAAGAGCGTCTGGCTCTGAATCAGGGCCCCCGTGCCTTACAAAGTAAATAAACAAATAAGTGAACAATATAGTAGCTTCCATATCTAATTACATCCCCTCTCACCAGTGCTTAAAGTGGTCCTAGAGATGTGGTGGAACTCACCCACCCCCGCCCCTTGGCGCTTTCTCAATAAAGAAACAGCGCACCGTAGGCGTGCATTGCAATAAAGGGTATAGTCTCAAAAGAAACGGGTGTATTCTCAAAACAAAGGGGCATTGTCACACAATAGTATCCCCAATTCAAATTACACCACATAGTAGCACAATCTTATTCACATTGCAAAGCACATAGTGCCCCTGTTTCACATTATACCACATAGTAGTGTCCTTTATTTATGTTATGACACACAGTAGTGCCCCTTTTACACAATGCCCACATTAGTGCCCCTTATAAACAATACCCACAGTAGTAGCGCCCCTAATACACATAAATTCCACAGTAGTAGTTCACCTTACACATAATACTCACAGCAGTAGTGCAGGGCTCTATCACACAAAGTAGGGAGGGGGTGGGTGTGGGAGCAGGGTGAACACAGTCAGTGAGGAGGGTGGGGGCAGTGGAAGCAGGGTGTACACAAACAGTGGGGAGGGGGGGTAGTGGGAGCAGGGTGAACACACATGGTGGGGGGCAGTGGGAGCAGGATGAACACTCATAGTGGGGAGGAGGGCAGTGGGAGCAGGGTGTACACACACAGTGGGAAGGGCAGTGGGAGCAGGGTATACACACAGTGGGGAGGGGGGCAGTGGGAGAAGGGTGTACACAGTGGGAAGTGGGTGCAGTGGGAGCAGGGTGAACACACACAGTGGGGAGGGCGGGCAGTGGGAGCAGGGTCAACACACACAGTGGGGAGGGTGGGCAGTGGGAGCAGGGTGAACACACACAGTGGGGAAGGGGGCAGTGGGAGCAGGGTGAACACACAGTGGGGAGGGGGGGCAGTGGGAGCAGGGTGAACACACACTATGGGGAGGGGGGGCAGTGGGAGCAGGGTGAACACACACTATGGGGAGGGGGGCAGTGGGAGCACGGTGAACACACAGTGGGGAGGGGGGGCAGTGGGAGCAGGGTGAACACACACAGTGGGGAGGATGGCAGTGGGAGAACACAGAGGTATTTTATAACTTTATAATCCTAAACTTCTAGTGTAGCAGGCTAGCACCAGCTCCCATGCAAACAGTTTTGCATTCAGAATGAAGAATAGAAATCCTAAACAGTTAGCCTGCTCTGCTCAGTGTTTACCAGTGTCACCCTCACACACAGCAGTGCTCAGTGTTGCTGGACTCAGCATCTGCGTGGACTGGGGCCCTGATTCAGAGCCGTACACTCTGACAGAGCGCTCGCTCTGAATCAGGGCTGTCCCTCTGAATTTTTAGAGCGGCCTCCTGGCCACTAGTATAGCTGTGGGTGACCACCCACAGCTATAGCAAGCGGCCAGGAAGATGGTCGTGATGGTCAAGACCATCGTGACCATCGGGCTTGCGACGAGACCCTTGTGGTAGGGTCTCATTGCCGCAAGCCCTGGAGTGCTTTTGGCTCTATCAGAGCAGAAAGCACTCCCACTGACATCACTTGTGATGTCAGTGGGGCCGGCCCCAGACGGTAGGTGTTCCCATGATAATGCCTCCGTCTGGCCAGCCACGCCCCCAGCACGCCCACCAAAGGGGGCATGCTGTCACTCACCATCGACAGCGAGACCCATAGCGACGGCTTGCCCATCGCTATCCGGGTCTCGCACATGCGCACGACAGAGCCACCTCCGTCGTGTGCATGCGCTGGGGGGTAACATCGACCAGCTTGCGAGCGCTCTGCCCTGGGTCCTCTCATGGCGGCTCCTCCTAACACAAAGGGAGGGACAGGTGCGCGATGACGTAATTGCGCTGTCTCATTTCCGTCAGAGGAGACCTAGTCTGTCACCAGACTGGAGGAGGCAGGGAGGGCCCGGGTGGCAGGCCAAATGTCAATCATCATCACCATATGAAATGATGAGAGACAGGCTAGTCAAATACAATTGTAGCAGTAGCACGGCCCCCCACCACATTTATTGATATGGCCTGGGGTGGGCAGCACTGGTGAGTGGCACACAGCACCGCGGGAAATTACCGGGATAAGCACCACAAACAAACAATCAACAAAAAACACAACATAAGCTGCATACACACACACACACACAATGATTTAGTAAATGAACGATTTTAGTAAATGATTTTCGTTCATTTTTTCAAGGGAAAAATTAACGGAAATTGTTTACTAAAATCGGTCATTTACTAAATGTAATGAATGATTTTTTTGAAATACAAACGATTTTTGCATATTCCCTTACTGAAAATCATTGAGTTGGTCAGTCTGACTGAACTACAAACTAAAAACGTGAACGTGCATGAACGATAACCGTTCATTGTTTTAACTCAGAAGGTGAGCGATTTTTTCAACGATTGAACGATAAACGATATAGTTAACGATAATCGTTCAAAAAATCGTTGTGTGTATATGCACCTATACACATCAATCATTTACATGCTGGTGCTGTGCACAGTGCACAGCTTGAAAACTTCACCACCACCAGTACAGCGGATGCCGCCCACTCTGTGTACTACTTACTCACTGTCTCTCCAGTCCTCATCAGGTCAGCGCTGTGTCTGCAGCCAGTGTCAGTCCACTGACCAGTGGCCGCCGAGCAAGGAGGATGGGCCGGCCAGGCTAAGGGGGGCGGGCCAGCTAGGTAAAGGGGGCATGCCGGCTGGGCACGCTTAACCAATGAAAATGGGTCCCATTCATACTGAAAGCCATAGGCCTGCAGATAGCAGCTGCCAGTTTCTGAAGCTAGGAAAAGTGGGCGGACGGAAGCGGAACTGGTTCCCTCTCCCATTTGAAGTGACAGAACGCAGTTCCACCCCGTTCCAGCCCACTTTAACCCCTGCCTCTCACAGTCAACACATATTCTCTTTCTTTCACATCCTCCTGACCTTTGGCCAACATTCCTGTGTGACTAGATCATAAAGCCCACCAAGAACCTCTGCAATCTGGCTGGACCAAAATGCAATATACAGCATAACACCTATCCTTGTTTATCAATGCCTATTTCCCAAAAGATTATAAGCTTGAGAGCAGGGCCTTCCTACATCTATGTCTGTCTGTTATTACCAATTTTTGTTCTATTAATGATTCCAATTGTAAAGCGCAAGGGAATAGGTTGCGCTATATAAGAAACTGTTAATAAATAAATAAATAAGAAACCAGTGACTTACAGTACAATACAATGTGGCACAAGGACATGTTTTATACACATCTTCATTAGCGATCATAACACTCAAAAAAGCAACAGGGCGTAAGCAACCAAGTGTTAGGTGCCCTAGTGGGGAGTAAGGAGTAGATGAAAGTATAATAAGAATTAGGACAACAGGGTAGAGGGCTCTGCTCATGAGAGCTTACATTCTAATGGGGAGAGGCAGACAAACAGGTGTGACACAGATGGGGTAGACAGGGAGGAAGGAGCATGCAGCAGCGAGTTAGGATGAGAGTTGGAAGGCTTTGATGAAGTAGTGGGTCTTGAGACCCTGTTTGAAGATTTGTAGAGAGGTGCAGAGTCTGATGGGGAGAGGAGAGAGTTTCAGAGGTAGGGAGCAGTACGGGAAAAATCTTGGAGGTGGGAGTGGAAGTAATCAGTTGGCAGAAGAAGCGGCATGCATTTGTTGAGTGAAGAGGGTGGACAGGAGTGTCAAGGGAGATGAGGTCAGAGATGTAAATTAGAGAGGAATGGGTGAGGGCTTTGTAAGTGAGTCTAAGAACCTTGAATTGGGTTCTGAAGGGGAGCCAGTGGAGGGCGGGAGGCAGATGTATAATGTTTGGAGAGGAAGATATGCCAAGCAGCAGCATTGAGGACACATTGGAGTGGAGAGAGGTAGGAGTTAGGGAGGCCACCAAATTAGCTCTGACCCATCAAGACTTGTACTTCACAAGACCTCTGAAGTTGTCCTGTGATATCTTGCACAAGATGTTAGCAGGAGATTCTTTAAGTCCTGTAAGATGCGAGGTGAGTACTCCATGGCTCAGACCCCTAAAACTGCAAATCTTCTATACTTTTCAGTCAAGACACTACAATCAACTACTTAATTTAGTAAGATGACACTGTAGAGATTTACATTGTTTATAGCAACAGTTACTGTAAATTATATAACCATTTGTACTATATTGAGAAACATGTCTTTGTCTCAATTTGTATCCTTTTTAACCTGGATTAATACAAATATGTTTTTTTTCTTCAAGCACATTGTGATTGGTCTATTACTACCCATACACCAACACCAGAATAGAGGGCTGAGTGCTTTCTTGTGTATTTCTCTTTTAGGGCTCTATTTACTACAATCCGCATTTTGAATGCAGATTGTAGTGTGATATTACCGACTGAATTCACATTGCGAATTCAGGCAATATCACAGGGATTTACTAAAAATCCCTTGCAGGGACAGAGCTTGCGATAGAACTCTGTCCCTGCGAATCCCCTCCGCACACTTATCACGGTATTTTCGCAAAAAATACTGTGACAAGTGCCTGTGCATGCATAGACCATCCACCGTTAAGCCCCGCCCCCATTGCTAAGCCCCACCCCCATGATCACAACCCCCCTCACTTAATTTAACTTACCTGCATTGATCGCGGCTCCGTGATGTCCTCCATGGCTCTGGTCAGCTGACATCCCATCCTGCACTGGGACCCAGTCACCTGATGACTGGGCACAATGCAGGATGGGAGACCAGCTGACCGGAGGGAGGACATCACTGGAGCCCGGAACTCCGGTCACTGGACTCAGGTAAGTTATTTTTTTTTATACTATTTATTTTTTATTTATTGCAGTGTATCAGCATGTGGTCTGTTTAGACCACACAGCTGATCACTGGGGCCGGCTCTGGGCTCTGCTCTGCCCGTTAGAGCAGAGCAGGAGTCCGGTAACCGGGGGAGACCCGGGATAACGCCACCACCAGGTGGCGTTATTATCACAGGGCTTCCCTCTGTATTTTTTTCACTAATTATTTTTAGTAACCACCTAGCAGATCCCATTTCCCATTACAGTGAAGGGAAATGCGATCCGATTACTAAAAATAAGTGATAATTAGGGGTTGGAGTAGATTTTGCAAATTCTACTCCAATTGCCCTTTAGTAACTTTAGGTGAAACTGGAATAATGTGAAAAGGGCGTGAAAACACCCTCTTTCACTTTATTTTAGTAAAAATAATGCTAATAAATAGAGCCCTTAATCTTAATATCAGTTTGGATGTAAACATTCTATTTAAAAAAAAAAAAAAAATATATATATATATATATATATATTATATATATATATATATATACACACACACACACCACCATTCAAAAGTTTGGGGTCACTTAGAAATTTTCATATTTTTTAAAGAAAATCACTGTTTGTTTCAATGAAGATAACATTAAATTAATCAGAAATACACTCTGTACATTATTAATGTGGTAAATGACTATACTAGCTGCAAACATCTGGTTTTTAAAGTAATATCTACAAAGGTCTATAGAGGCCCATTTCCAGCAACCATCACTCCAGTGTTCTAATGGTACATTGTGTTTGATAAGCGCATTAGAAGACTAATGGATGATTACAAAACCCTTGAAAACCCTTGTGAAATTATGTTAGCACAGCTGAAAACAGGTTTGCTCATTAGAGAAGCTATAAAACTGGCCTTTCTTTGAGCTGGTTCAGTATCTGCAGCATCACATTTGTGGGTTCCATAATACTCTCCAAATGGCCAAAAAAAGAGAACTTTCATGTGAAACTCAACAATCTATTATTGTTCTTAGAAATGAAGGCTATTCCATGCGAGAAATTGCCAAGAAACTGAATATTTCCTACAAAGGTGTGTACTACTCCCTTCAAAGAACAGGCTCTAACCAGAGTTGAAAGAGAAGTGGGAGGCCCCAGTGCAGAAATGTGCAAGAGGACAAGTACATTAGAGTCTCTAGTTTGAGAAATAGACGCCTCACAAGTCCTCGACTGGCAGCTTCATTAAATGGTACCCGCAAAACGCCAGTTTCAACATATACAGTGAAGAGGCAACTCAAGGATGATTGCCTTCTAGGCAGAGTGGCCAAGAAAAAACCATATCTGAGACTGGCCAATAAAAGGAAAAGATTAATATGGACAAAAGAACACAGACATTGGACAGAGAAAGATTGGAAAAAAGTGTTATGGACAGACAAATCAAAGTTGAGTTGTTTGGATCACACAGAAGAACATTTGTGAGATGCAGAACAAGGGAAAAGATGCTGGAAGAGTACCTGATGCATGGTGGAGCTAATGTGATGGTCTGGGGCTGCTTTGCTGCTGGCAAAGTAGGAGATTTGTATAAGGTAAAAGGGATTTTGAATAAGGAAGGCTATCACTCTATTTTGCCATGCCATACCCTGTGGACAGCACTTTATTGGAGCCAATTTCCTCCTCCAACATGACAATGACCCAAAGCACACCTCCAACTTATGCAAGAACTATTTAGGGAAGAAGCAGGCAGCTGTTATTCTGTTTTAATGGAATGGCCAGTGCAGTCACCAGATCTCAACCCCATTGAGCTGTTCTGGGAGCAGTTTGACCATATGTAATGCAAGAAGCATCAAGCCAATCAAACTTGTGGGAGGTGCTTCTGGAAGAGTGGGGTGAAATTTCTTCAGATCACCTCAACAAATTAACAGCTAGAATGCCAAAGGTCTGCAATGCTGTAATTGCTGCAAAAGGAGAATTCTTTGACGAAAGCAAAGTTTGAAGGACAAAATTATTATTTCAAATAAAAATCATTATTTCTAACCTTGCGAATGTCTTGACTATATCTTCTATTCATTTTGCAACTCATTTGATAAATAAAAGTCAGTTTTCATGTAAAACACAAAATTGTCTGGGTGACCCCAAACTTTTGAACGGTAGTGTATATATGTAAACATGCCCTTTAGTTTGGAAATGTAACATTTACACTAAATGGTCAAATTAATTAATCTCCCCTGAATTAAATTATTAAAAGGGCTTAATGGCTTTTAACATCAACTGCTCAATTCAGCCGTGCATAATTCAATAGGGAAATTAGTGTAAAATATAGGAGCAGAGCAAAGGGCCCCAGGTAAAATTAGATATGACAGCATATATAAAAATCCACTTATATGTAAAACTTTCTGCTTGTTTTCTTGGACTGATTGGTATAAATTCCTGAAACATAAAGCACCAGTTGTCACAGTTGTTCGACACTTAACTGACAAATATTTTCCCAAATACCAGTCAGAAAGTTTTATTGATTTATTTAAGTGTAGAATGTAGTTTTAAAAAGATATTTAAATATTTTATTTAAAAACTATATAACTGGGGGGGGGGGTGCAATTCCTTCAGTGTCAATGGGCCAACATTGTAAAATCCCATTCCATGCAATAGTGGATATAGGGCCTGATTCAGAGCCGCTCGTAAGCGGCCGCTCGTTCGCTCCGAGTGATGTTCGCACATCTGCGCATGCATATGGGTCATAATGAGCATGCGCCAACCAGTCAGTGCGGTCGGAAATCGAGCACTCGCAAAATAGCGAGTGCCTGCTAATTTGAGAGACAGCATGAGGCGTTTGTGGGTTGTGACAGGGGAAGGTGCTTGAAAACGGGGAGTGGAGATCCGAACGCAGGCGTGCCAAATGGTCAAAACTGGCATTTTAAGGGTGTGCATAATTAACAAAGCAGCGTCATCGACCACGTCACTATGTTGTTTCTTAGCCTGAAGTGTTCGCATGATTGCGGTAGGAAAATCCTACCACAAGCACTGCGAGCAGTTCAGACGCCTTTCGATGTACTCGATTAATCAAATAAATAGCATTGATGACGCAGGATGCGAGCGGCCAGGGGGCGTCTTTACAAAATAGCGAGCGCATGTTTTGTTCGCTCGCACAGACATAGAGGCGTCAACAGACCGCAAAGAGCAAGCGCTCAATTTAAATAGCAAGACCCTTTTTCTGAATGAGCGAGTGCAAATAGCGTCTGGCTCTGAATCAGGCCCATAGTACCCATAGTGTCAAAAGATCTCCAACAGAATAACAACTTTTTGTGGGGCATAAACCACCCCCTACACCCCCCCCCCTACAGTGCCAAAAGATGTTTCTCCCATTACCCCTTTCCCCCCGTGGAAAAACTCCATCCCCTAACCATGTTGCTCATTTCTGCACATGTAGCGATCAGTATATTATTGCTTGGTGGGGAACTACATTCCCCCACCTCACACTTTTGATTTCATTGCTTGCACCTCTGAGTGCCATTCGCACGGCATTCAGGAGCACAATTCTGGCAGTGATGTTGGGAGTCACAAACATCTATATAACCACCAGAGGGCTGGATCAGGAGAATGAAAATCCATTTTGCATTATGGGGCCGATTCAGACTCGCTCACAAGCGGGTCGATGTTTCCCCCCTGCGCTTGCGCCTCCTCCGGTGTGCCCATACGCGAGCTCCAGCAAGCGACTGAAGTTCAGTCGCTAGCCGCTCCGGGGCTCGCTACAAGACAGGGCGACTGTCTATGTTGATTGACAGCTCGCCCTGTTTTGTAGGCAGGGTGGGGGGGGTGGCTGCACAAATGCAGGTGTTCCCTTAGGAGCACCTGGCATTTGCGGGCGGGCCTACTGACATCACTCGTGATGTCAGTAGTGGACTTCCTGCTCTATTAGAGCAGGAAGTCCACTCGGCCTTGTGAGAGCTGAGACCCTACCACAGGGTCTTCTCGCAAGCCCGATGGTCGTGATAATCACGACCATCTCCAGCCCGCTCGCACAAGCTGTGGGTGGGCACCCACAGCTTAGGCAGCGGGCAGGAGAAAGAATAAATAAAAAAATCCCGCCCTGATTCAGAGTGAGCGCTCGCAAACAGCGAGCGGCTCTGAATCAGGCCCTATGTTTCCACATGATTTAATCGCAGCTATGTAGGAAAGGGTTAATGGATAACACAATTATCTTCTTTGTAAATGCCTGACTCCTACATCATCGCATTGTAGAGCTCAAGCCATTCCTCTCTACAGCGGTTAACATTTTCTGCTATTCAGAAAGCAGAAAAAAAAGTTATGAAAAACCTTCAAAGCTTACCTTATGTAACGCAATCTGAAAGTGGCATTATGTGAGGAAAAACCTTCACTCAGCCGAAAATTGCAGGGACAGATCAGAGCCATAACTAGACTTTTTGGTGCCCTGTGCCAGAGAGAGCATTGGCACCCCCCCTCTTAATTTAAATAGGGACATAAAATAGTGCAACTGAAAAGGGACATGGCCTCATGGGGAAGGGCCAGGGAAGAGATAGGGAAGACCAGAAGATGCTGGGGATAAAAGAAGAGGAAACTATATGGGAGTTTGATAATAAACTGTAAAATTGACAGGCCCCAACAGTGCCCCCAGCCCTGTGCCATGGCACTGGTCGCACCACCCTAGTTATGGCCCTGGGACAGATGTATCATGTCCTATCAGTCCCTGTAGAGGTCTAAAACTTTCTCCTTAAGTGCCCAGCATCAACAGTATGTACTGCTCATATGAAAAGTTTCTCTATGGATAGAAAAATAATGTGTATACATATGAAACATGAATGTGTATACTCGTATATACTGTATAGGTAATGTGTGTGTATATATATATATATATATATATATATATATATATACATACATACACACACACAGTATAGAAGTATATATATTAGGGGTGAGCGGGTTCGGATTTCTGAAATCCGAACCCCCCCGAGCCCACCCGATCCGAGGCCGATCCGAGTCAGGCTCGACTTTTCCCGCCTGACTCGGATCTGAAATCGAGGCGAAACGTCATCATCCCGCCTTCCGGGTCTCGCGGGTTTTGGATCCTATATAAAAGGTACCCGCGTCGACGCCATTTTCTCACTCTGCTGTGGACAGTGAAGAGGGAGGGTGGGAGTTAGGGCTGGCTGGGCTGTGTAGTGTAGTGTAGTGTTGTAGTGTAGTGTTGTGCTGTGCTGTGCTGCTGTTGTCCATAGGGGCTGTGTCCACTACTTCAAAGTCCATAGGGGCTGGCTGGAGTGTGTTGTGCAGTCAGTTGTCCATAGGGACTATGTCCACTCCAAAGTCCTGTGCAGTGTCCCAGTCCTAAAGGGGTGCTGTAGTGTTGTCCAGGGGGTGCTCTGTCCATCAGTGGTGCTCCCCCCAAGTGCTAAAAAAAAATATTTTTTCTGTGTTTGTGAATTGTGTGCACTGTGGCTGCACGTGCATCAACAAAGGAGCAGTGCCAAGCGTGCACCTGTGTCCCATAAATAAAGAGCCAGCTGGATTGACCGCTAAAGGGTGCTGTAACCCCAAAAGGGCACTCCAAACAAAATAAAAAAATATATTTAAAGCGTGCGCCTGTGTCCCATAAGTAAAAGGCCGGCTGGCATGTCCGTTAAAGGGTGCTGTAACCCCCAAAGGGCACTCCAAACAAAATAAAAAAATATATTTTTCTGTGTTTCTGAATTGTGTGCACTGTGGCTGCACGTGCATCAACAAAGGAGCAGCGCCAAGCGTGCGCCTGTGTCCCATAAGAAAAAGGCCGGCTGGCTTGTCCATTAAAGGGTGCTGTAACCCCCAAAGGGCACTCCAAACAAAATAAAAAAATATATTTTTCTGTGTTTGTGAATTGTGTGCACTGTGGCTGCACGTGCATCAACAAAGGAGCAGCGCCAAGCGTGCGCCTGTGTCCCATAAGTAAAGGGCCGGCTGGCTCATTTCTTAAAGGGTGGTGAAACCCACAAAGTGCACTAGTCTCCAACAAAAATAAAAAATAATTTTCTGTGTTTGTGTGCGCCTTAGCCGCACGTATATATCAATATAACATAAATGGAGGACCAAACTTTCTCCGATAAAAATAAAATAGGGAAAGATCAAGAACCACTTCCTCCTAGTGCTGAAGCTGCTGCCACTAGTCATGACATAGACGATAACATGCCATCAACGTCGTCTGCCAAGGCCGATGCCCAATGTCATAGTAGAGGGCACATACAATCCCAAATGACAAAGTTCAGGAAAATGACCTTGAAAAAAACATTTAAATCATCTGAAGAGAAACGTAAACTTGCCAATATGCCATTTATGACACGGAGTGGCAAGGAACGGCTAAGGTCTTTCCCTATGTTCATGACTAGTGGTTCAGCTTCACATGACGATGGAAGCCCTCCTCCCACTAAAAAAAACAAATGAGTTAAGCTGGCAAAAGCACAGCGAAGAACTGTGCGTTCTAAGAAGATATCACAAATCCCCAAGGAGAATCCAAGTGTGGTGGTGGTTGCGATGCCTGACCTTGCCAGCACTGGACGTGAAGAGGTGGCTCTTTCCACCATTTGCATGCCCCCTGCAAGTGCTGAAAGAAGCACCCACAGTCCACTTGCTGATATGAAAATTGAAGATGTCACTGTTGAAGTACAACAGGATGAGGATACTGGTGTAGCTGGCGCTGAGGAGGAAGTTGGCGAAGAGGATTCCGAAGGTGATGTGGTTTGTTTAAATCAGGCTCCGGGGGAGACAGTTGTTGTCCGTGGGATGAAAAAGCCCATCACGGTCATGCCTGGGCAGAAGACCAAACATTGCACCTCTTTGGTCTGGCAATATTTCTATCCAAATCCGGACAACAACTGTCTTGCCATATGTACCATATGTAAAGGTGAAATAAGTAGGGGTAGGGACGTTAAACACCTAGGAACATCCTCCCTTATACGGCACCTGCAGCGCATTCATAAAAAGTTACTGTCAAGTTCAGAGTCCAGGGACACCTAAATCCCGTTGTCCTGTTGTATCCAAGCGCCTGCAAACCACACCGTCAACTCCCTCCTCATCAATTTCCTCCTTAGTCAGGATCGGAAGTAGTCCTGCAGGCCATGTCACTGGCATGACTGACTCTCCTATCCGGGATTCCTCTGGAGGATCCTGCATTGCTACGCCTCCTGCTGCCGCTGCTGCTGTTGCTGCTGCTGGGAGTCGTTCATCATCCCAGAGAGGAAATAGGAACACCACTACTTTTACTAAACAATTGACCCTCCAACAGTCCTTAGTGAGGAGGATGAAGTACGACACCAGTCATCCTGAAGCAAAACGTATAACTGAGGCCTCGACTGCTATGTTGGTGTTAGACGTGCGTCCGGTATCCGCCATTAGTGCAGTGGGATTTAGACAATTGATGGAGGTAGTGTGTCCCCGGTTCCAAATCCCATCTAGATTCCACTTCACTAGGCAGGCGATACCGAGACTGTACAGAAACGTCAACAAAAGTGTCCTCAGTGTCCTGAAAAATGCAGTTGTACCCAATGTCCACTTAACCACGGACATGTGGACAAGTGGAACAGGGCAGACTAATGACTATATATGATTGTGACAGCCCACTGGGTAGATGTATCACCTTACGCAGCAACAGCAGCAGCGTCACCAGTAGCAGCATCTCAGAAATGCCAGCTCATTCCAAGGCAGGCTACGCTGTGTATCACCGGTTTCAGTAAGAGGCACGCCACCGACAACCTCTTAAAGAAACTGAGGGAAATCATCGCCCAGTGGCTTACCCCACTTTGACTTTCCTGGGTATTTGTGATATCTGACAACGCCACCAATATTGTGCGGGCATTACATCTGGGCAAATTCCAGCATGTCCCATGTTTTGCTCAGACAATAAACTTGGTGGTGCAGAATTTTCTGAAAAGCGACAGGGGCGTGCAGGAGACGCTTTGGGTGGCCCGAAAAATTTCTGGCCAGTTTCGCCATTCAGCGACTGCGTGCCGAAGACTGGAGCGCCAGCAAACTCTCTTGAACCTGCCCCGCCATCACCTGAAGCAAGAGGTTGTGACGCGGTGGAACTCAACCCTCTATATGCTTCAGAGGATGGAGGAGCAGCAAAAGGCCATTCAAGCCTATACATCCACCTATGACATAGGCAAAGGAGGGGGTATGCACCTGACTCAAGCGCAGTGGAGAATGATTTCCGGGTTGTGCAAGGTTCTCCAGCCCTTCGAACTTGCCACACGTGAAGTCAGTTCAGACACTGCCAGCTTGAGTCAGGTCATTCCCCTCATCTGGCTTTTGCAGAAGCAGCTGGAGAAAGTGAAGGAGGAGCTAAGATGGAGCGATTCCGCTTGGCATGTGGGACTTGTGGATGAAGCCCTTCATTCGCTTGGCCAGGATTCCAGGGTGGTCAATCTGTTGAAATCAGACCACTACATTTTGGCCACCGTGCTCGATCCTAGGTTTAAAGCCTATGTGGTGTCTCTCTTTCCGGCCGACACAAGCCTGCAGAGGTGCAAAGACCTGCTGGTAAACACACTCTCAGCTGAAGTGGAACGTGACACGTCAACAGCTCCTTCTTAATTTTCTCCCGCAACTGGGGTTGCCAGGAAAAAACTTAGGTATCCTAAGCAACCCGCTGGCGGTGATGCAGGGCAGGCAGGACCAAGTTTGGACATCTGGTCCAGACTGAAGGACCTGGCAACAATTTCTGACATGTCTACTGTCACTACATATGATACTGTCACCATTGACAGAATGGTGGAGGATTACATCGGTGACAGCATCCAGGTAGGCATGTCAGACAGTCCATACCTGTACTGGCAGGAAAAAGAGGCAATTTGGAGGCCCCTGTACAAACTGGCTCTATTTTACCTGAGTTACCCCCCCCTCCAGTGTGTTCTCCGAAAGAGTGTTTAGTGCAGCCGGGAACCTTGTCAGCGAAAGGCGTAGGAGGTTGCTTCCACAAAATGTGGAGAAGATGATGTTCATAAAAATGAATTATCAACTCTTCCAGGGAGACCAGCCTTCAGAATGTACAGAGGGACCTGTGGTGGTGTATTCCAGTGGGGACGAGTTAATACTCTGTGAGGATGAGGATGTACACAACACTGAAGAGGGTGAGGAATCGGTGGATGAGGAGGATGAGGACGACATCTTGCCTCCGTAGAGCCAGTTTGTGCAGGGACAGATTAATTGCCAGCTTCTTTTGTGGGGGCCCAAATGAACCAATCATTTCAGCCACAGTTGTGTGGCAGACTCTGGCGCTGAAATGATTGCTTTGTTAAAGTGTGCATGTCCTGATTATACAACATAAGGGTGGGTGGGACGGCCCAAGGACAATTCCATCTTGCACCTCTTTTTTTTCTTTGCACTATGTACAGTTTGGGGCCTAGTTTTTCAAACCGTCATCCTGTCTGCCACTGCAGTATCACTCCTAGATGGGTCACGTGTTTGTGCCGCCCACTCGTGTCGCTTAGCATAGTCATCCAGCTACCTTGGTGCAACCTTTTGGACATAAAAACACTATTGTGAGGTGTGAGGTGTTCAGAATAGACTGGAAATTAGTGGAAATTAAGGTTATTTAGGTTAATAATAGCATAGGAGCAGAAAGACCAACACATTCTGTGATTTTAGCTGTTTTTATGCTTTTTTTAAAAAAAATACAGATCCAAAACACAAAACCCAGAACCCAAAACATGGAAGGGTGGTTTTGGCAAAACCAATCCAGATCCAAAACCAAAATACAAAACACGAAAAGTGGCCTGTGCACACCCCTAATATATATTGTGTATATAATATATATATTCATATTAGAGATGTGCTGTTCGGTTCTACAGAAATCCGAATCCACCCGAATTTCGTGAATCCAGGTAAATCCGAGTAGCGGTTCTAATCTCCCCTGAGGAGAACCGGGTAAATCCGGGTTGTGGTTCTGATCTTTTTGCGGTTCGGTATTTGAATTTTAAATCCGAATTTCGTGTTTTGGATTGCATAAATTACATGATTTTAGCTGTTTTAAAAACTTTTTATATATTTTTTATTTTAAAAATCCAGATGCAAACCCTTGAAGGAGATACAGATCCAAAACCAAAACATGAGGTTTAGCGCACATCCCTAATATATATATATATATATATATATATATATATATATATGTTTTGGGGATAATTAGCTCGGCAGATGGTGGATTAGTGCAGTGTTTAGGTGCTTAATGAGGGTTCACATACAGCTTTCAAGTAAAACAAACGAGATGGTGCTTTACTTCCAGCAGGGAAACCAGTTTGTGGTCCCCCCTTGCCTCCTGCAAGGTCCGGACACCGGCCTCCTGGCCCCCAATGGCCCGCTTAGCTTAACTGGGCTCTCTGGCTGCCACAATCCCACATAGATTGTTTCCCACAACAGCCTGACTGGTCTGCCTTCTCATTAGCCCACACCTGAGCTCTATTCACAAGGCAGCAATTAGGCACCTTCCCACAATGTCTTTCTAGTCTGTGTGGGCAGATCTCCCCTGCCCCACACAAAATCTGCTGCTCACCAGTACCACCTCTGGTGATACTGCCACAATATATATATACACATATATACACACACACATACACACACTGTATATACACACACACATACATTCATATTTTATATGTATACACATTCATTATTATATCATTCATTATTATATCCATAGATGGTGACTTTAATTATCTGGGCCATGTCTGTCAGAGTACTGGCCTGTGTGCTCTCCTCAGCAACGTCATGATGCAACACTGTTAAACAGCGCTATACAAGATATAGCCATTCTTCTTTTCGGACATCTGAAAACAAAGCAACCGGGGACGTTGCAGGGACAGCATGTTAACAAACCGCTGCTTCTGTAAAGATTTTTGCTTCATAGCAGCATAAAGTAAGTGAAAATGATAATGATTGTGATGATATTGGTCGAAAATATTCTCACCAATATCGCGATTACTGCTAAATAGACCCCCACATATGTAAAAGTGGAAAAATTGCATAAATTTGGGAAGAAAATACGGCTGAACTGTAGCTAGTGGGCATTATCGTGCTGTCATGAAGATGGGCCTATTATTATGTAAAGGCCTGGAGCTGTAGTCCCATTTACCCCATTGTTAATCTGGCACTGCAGTTATCTGTGCGCAATACTGTATGCATACAGTCTATAGCTTTCATTTCTCCAAAGCGGAGGCAGCTGTTCCGAAGAGCAGCTGTCCCAATGACTGTCTTCACCGCTACTTTAGTACTAAAGCAGTAGTGGAAGTTAGCACTGCCGAGTCTGACTTGACAGTGCTAGTGTGCCTGCGTGAACTTGGGTTCACACATAGCTCCGGCATCTGGCAGAAAGTTGTTTGTCTCCGGGAGAAAGCCCGTAAAGGAGGAGCATCTGACCATTTTAGGGGTGGGCGATTCATGTCATTAGGCCAAATCACAATATTTTAGCTCCACTCCATTCGGACCTGAGATTCCCAATACTATCTCTCTTATCCTGCCCACTTCACTAGGAAGTGGGTGGCATGTGGGAGATCCATCCACACTTCCGGGGGTGCTTGGACTACCCAAAAAAAGCAGGTGTCTCCTGCATCTTCCAGGAGAGTAGGTAAGTATGCTAAGATATAAAAAAAGACAGTAGGGTAAATTGAAAATAGTAACTTACAGTAGGTGCCGATTCAGAGTTGCACACGTCTGTTCGGCAGACGTATGCAACTCAGAGCAACTATGTGCGATTTAGAGCGTAACTAGTTTCATACGTATCGCCACTTGTGGTAAGTGGGTGTTAGCAGACAGCAAATAGTTGTGTGCATGTAAGGTAAGTGTTCTGATGGCCATTTCATATGTATCTCTTGCACCAGGTATAGGCAGGTGCAAAACCACTCTGATAGTTATGGCGGCAATCACAAGCGGATGGATAGGAGCGGTGCGACCGCATAGATATGGGCAACTCTGGATACATATTTATATCAGTACTCTGAATCAGTCCCTTAATGCATATTAGAGTAATCCTTAGAACTGAGTTTCCATTACCAGCCACTGAGTACAACCTTATTGGCACAATAGTAATTATTAATATAAAGTCCCATGGGGCTGATTCAGAGGTGGATGCAGTCTGGGTGGGTACTGTGTCTATGGCCACAACAGAGCAAAGAAAATATGCAAATGATGGTGTCTTGTGTAATGAAACGCACTTATCTGGCTTCTTTGATCAGCTGCATGTGTCTGAAGGCGCAGCATCGGACCACCATCATGACCATTGCCACGGCCATCGGGCACCTGAGGAACCCATAGGTTACTCAGAATGTCCAACGCATGTAAATCTGCATTGTAAGATGCAATCTCTGGCTTCGGCATGCCCACAAAACAGTGGGGACACGTCTCCATTTTCAGGAACGCTCCCCTTCTCTACCCACAATCACCTGCGTACAGGGCACTGCAACTGGGGCTGCTGATATATCGTGGCACATACGCACTGCGGCCCCAGTGCATGTGCAACTCTGAAACCATCGGTAATTTTCTACCTATTTGGGACTGCGTCCAGGGTTGAATCAGCCCTCATGTACAGTATTGCAGAAAGACATAAAGCATAAGCACTGTAGCCATTATGTATCTTTCCCCTTATCATTGATATTTCATGATTTTGGACATTTTGTTTAAAACATAATTGCAAAATGTAGCCATAGGCCATTCTGAGTTGTCACCATATAGGACTAAAGGGTAAATCCTATTAGGTGCGAATTGTGAGATGCGAGTTGCTATTTTCACTTCGAATTCGCATAGCGAATTCATTTTGCAATCCACTTAGCAACTCGCACTGAATCAGTCAAACGAAATTTGCAGCTTTCCATTCAAGAGATGGAAAGGAAAATCTTTATTTTAAGTTTAAAATGTTGGGACACTGTGCTGAACCCCTTGGCATCCCCTTAATGACCAATTAGGCAAATGGAAGTTTGCAATTAGCTTAATTAGTCCAATAATTACATGTCATTTCTGGGGTAAAAAAAAAATTCTTCAAATTACCCCAAAAAATCAACTTTTTCGTTAGTTTAGGCACCCCAATTTAATTTCTATAATTTTTTAGTTGAAAAATAATTGTTTTTATAATTTTTTAAAATTTTTCAAGGTGCCCTCAAAAGTACCCCAAAATCACCTGTTTTCCTACTTTTTTGCATTTTTTGTTTCATTTGTACAATATATGCTAAATACTGCAGTATACAATGCATACACATTACAGTATATGGATGTAGAGTGCAGAAAGTAAATACTCAAGTTGGTTTGAGCATGTGAAATGCTAGTTGAACAATACCCAAATACTGTCAGGGACATTCCATATATTTGGATTTTACCTTTGGAATTGTTAGGGATATGATTGATTAGTAGTGAACTTTGGACATATCATGTTTTGGATCTTTTGAACTACTGTAGCTTTCCCTTTACGTGACTTGAGCAAGGATTGTCTGAAATATGCCATGCCTTTAGGCATGTTACCTGGACAACTGTACAGTGCATCTTCCACTCTCATGAAAGTGCACCTAGACTTTGTTCTTGGATGTTTTATGGACATTACTGTTCCTTTGGCACTTGTGTTTTGAGATGTTCACCACTGTTACTAAGAGAGAAATAAAGTTTATGGTGGAATTTAAAGTAATTACATTTTAGTTTTTTACTTTTCTTTACTTCTCATTATTACAAAGTATTGCATCATATTCACTTTTGTTAAGTTACACTGCATTTGTTGCAATTATTAAGTAAATAATGACTCCGCTATACTTCAATTAAAAAAAATTATTCAATTGAATATTGCTTTTGTTTTAGGCTTATTTGGTGGCTTGGGTTTTTTTCTAAAACTTGCTGTATAAAGTATATTATTTGATAAAATATATTATTTGTTCATATTGCTCATTATAAGTGAGTAAAAATATCCACAATAAGTGCCGGCGTCGGGTATCACTTCGGGGCTAATAGGAAAGCTCCGCCGCGATCAATTAGCTACTTTAGTGCTGCTAATTGGATACCCCCCTAAGTGTATAGGAAGCAGGTCATCCAATAATTCATGTGCTGTTGCAGAAAATGCCTCTTTGTTCAAATACACAGAGAAAGATTGTCGAATGAACTGTACTGTGACAAGTCAATATAAAATTCATAATATGGAGGATTTACAAGAAGATTCTTGGGGGTCCATTCATCATGATAAGTATCCTATTTGCTGAGAGTTGCAGCAGTGGATGCATATTCACCTGAGCAAATCAACATTGCTCTGGTGCGGAGGCAGCTGATTCGAAAATCAGCTGTCTTTGCGATCCCCTTCACTGTTCCTTTTGGAGCAGTGAAACTTAGCACTACCAAGTTTGACTTGTCAGTGCTAGTTCACCTATGTTAACTGATCTTTACACAGGCTCACAAAGCCTCAGCATCTGGCAGAAGGAGCTGGACAGGGGAGGAGAGATCCGATAGGATCCCTCTTTGCAAATTGGTACTCCTTCCCAGGGATGTGGGAGAAAAAACCATCTGAAAGTACGAATGCTGGAGTCAAGCTCCGAAAATATTAGAATCTAAAATATTATATTTTCCAAGCTTGATGAATTTAGGATCCCGTATGGGGACTGCAGGACAAATTGGGGCTGAAAGGTAAGAAGGAGATATCAGTGTCCAAAAGTAGGTTTACAAAGTAGGTGAAAATGTTAATTTTCATCTGCTTTTGTAAAAATTTAGTAAATATGAATAGACCCCTAAAGGAAAGAAGACTATCATAACAAAGAGAGACTATAATTTAAGATACAGTGTACTTAGCCTGTTGTTATACTCCAGCAACCTTCCTCAATAGCTTGTGATGTATTTATCTAGGTAGAAGCTTCAGAATGCTGTCTGCAATCATGTCTATAAGACAAGGAAATATTTTTCATTTAGATCTCTCAAGAAGTTTTACTTCACATCAATGTTCTTGGTTCTCAGTTTGGACAGTATGCATCAATGCTGATTTTGCAGTCAAACCTCCAAAAATGACGTATTCAGAGGTTTAACCACTTACCGCATAAGCACCAACCTCCGGAATGTGATACATTCTGGGGCTTGGATGTGGTGGGCAATGCCATATTTAGATGGTGTTGCCCTATAAAAACCTGTGGGCTTCTATTCGCAATTCTCTATGAGAGGGATCCAATCGAATCCCTCCCAGTACCCCAGACGACGTGTGCGTCACTCGACACATGTACAGAAGGACTTCTGGGTCATAATCCTTGAAGTTCTTCTATCGCAAAGCATAACTATTACAGGGAGAGCTGTCCTTTGTGATTCTCTACAAGCTATCGATTCCTGCCTGTCTATACCTTCTAAAATCCTACCTATACCTTCTAATAATTGTTGCTATTTAGCGTTATGAGTCGCACAATAAATAAATGCTTTCAGACTTTGAGTGTGGTTCCAAAGCACAAAAAGTTATTATTCAATATAAAAACAGATGGTGACACGCTGTGATCTAAAGACAATTAGCGCAAATAAATCATACAGACCCATGGTACAGTTGTTACATACACACGCGCTCTGGACCCAGATACCGGCATCAGTATAGAAACCTCCATCAACAGCACAGCAAGAAGACTGGCTTCTGAGTTCAGAGAGCCCACATATATACTCTTTACAGTGATAGGCAATACAATAGAACAGTTTGGCATGATTCCATTGGTTCTTCTACCTGGTTCTTCTGTTACAGTATAGTTAATAGGTCAATTTCAATGGACACAAAGCAGCCTCCAACAGCCCTTTGTGTCCTTTTTCCAAATGATCTATGATGATAACATTACAGAGTACATTTTAATGTTTTAACTCTCTATAGTCCATAGTTTGCAGACGCATATTGCGATCTTCTCACCGATAACGGAAATCTGTTGAGACACAGTGGATCAGTACAACACCAAACACGGTCTGCGTACCATGTACTAAACCTTAGATATCAAATAACCTTTATTTCACAACAATAATAATTACTGAATAACCCTTGAATACTATACTTTAATGCTAGGGAACCTTTTATGTAAGTGTGCAGTGTGCAAGTATTGGGGAATTAAGAAAAGAAGCTAGTTAGCGCTGTGCGACTATGTGTTTGTGGAGTACACCATGGTACATGTTTTGCAGGGTTAATCATTTTATATGTTTTAGTGACTGTCTGTATTAATATGGTGAGGACTTTCAACTTCTTTCTATTGCATGGGAATTGCACGACGCTAAAGAATAGCATCGCCGTATGTACTTATAATGGGCGTGACTCACTAAAATGGCACTGGGTGGCCACTCGCAAAATGGCGTCTCATTGCCATTCGCAAAATGGTGTCGCGCAGATTTAATTTTAAACATATCTTGCCTCAGCCAATTATCCGGCTTCGACAAAGCATACAGTGTTAATAAACAATGTTAGCTTACAATGAGAGGCGGAATGCATTGCATTCAAAATGTTATGCGTCATGCATCCCTTACTTTAACCTATTCTGTCTATCTAGTGCAAAAAAAATCATTGGTTGTCTTCAAAGATTTGTGTAGGTTCTGCTTGTGATTGTCCAGGTCAACACAAAAAAAAACCTGTCTCAATCATACTGAAAACCCCTTTTGTCCTGCACATGCAGCTGCAATATATTCTGTTGCAAAACTCATTACACATGATTGCTTTCCTGCTAGTCTAACTGACGAACGCTCCACCAAGTAAAAATAAATATCCACTATTAGACTTTGTCACAAACCACCATTCTGTGATTCCTGCTTACTGGGTCAGATTGGTTCTAGGACTCTTTCCCTATCATAGCAGAGAGAGCTGCTACTTTCTCAGTCAGCAGCTGTTTCAGAATCTCACATGGTAGTATGGGGACCACAATCTTGGTTTTGCTACTTCTCCACAACTGACCAGTCCCTTTCCTGAACCTTTGGTCACCTGTGTGGTGACATCTTCAGGTAGGTTACTATGTACTTCTTCTGTGCCTGGACTTTATCTAACCTACCTGGTCAGCAGATCTACTGCTCCCAGTTCCTGGATCTCTTTGTGTTTCAGTGTAGCTATTATTCCTGTGCATTAACCTTTGCACCACTCCAGCAGACCTACAGTAGGTCCAGTGCACAGTCTCTCCCATTAATCCAGCAGCAGCATCTATACATTAACCCTTGCGTGCTCTATGGTGCTCTACTAGGCAAGTATACCTACTGCTACTCACTCACGTAAGGAGTTTCTTCTTCCTTCACCAATCCTATCCTGTGCTAGTCTAGTGAGCCTTTCTGTTAGGACCTGTGTTTGTTGTGGACACGGGGTGGAAACAGGAGCAGACACCAGAACTGATTTAAATGGAAAGGTGGGTTGTTTAATGTGACTGTTGGTAGACATGAACAATTATATACTTAAGTCCAGTAATGACAGAGTAATATGTGACTAAAGGAGACTGAGATGGATGGGAGTAAACAAATGTCCAGATCAGTGACAGATGAATCAGGTGAGTCCATTTAGGCTGTGGAAGTGAAGTAAATATGCAAGTATGCTGAACAGTAACTGAGAGGTAAATCCAGTAATGCTGTAATAATGGGGAAATCTGGTAATACGGTGACAATGGCTGAAGGGAAACCCAGAAATGCTGCGGTATTGGCTGAAGGGAAATCTAGAGATGCTGCAATAATGGGTGAAGGGAAATAAAGAAATGCTGTGGTATTGACTGAAGAGAAATCCAGAATGCTGTGGCATTGGCTGAAGGGAAATCCAGAGATGCTGTGATAATGACTGAAGAGAAATCCGGAAATGCTGAGAGATGACTGTGCAGGAATGGGTTAACTGAGGAGACAGGTTCAGACAGGAGTGGGTCTGGTGGAAGGTGCAGGGCTGATCTCTAGCAGAGAGCAAGGCAGAGTGGTGCAGCAATGCAGGAAACCAATGGCAACAAGGAGTTAGGGCAGGCACCAGAGCACAAGACTAAGGTCCAGGAGTGCAGGAACTCTCACATAGCAGACACTGTGAAACACGTTGCACTGGCAACTACAGGGAGCTCCAAACCCCCTTAAGTACCCAGCAGCAGAGCGTGAGTGACTGGAGAGATCACCTGATGCATCAGGATAGGCCCACTATGTCACATGTAATATGGTAGTGTGTCTAATGGTAGCACAACATAAATGTAATGATTGAAAAGATGTGAGAAATTAAAATTAAAAGTTTATTAGCTGGCTAATTAAACATGAATATGAGTACCATATTGCTTTAACCTAAATAACAGTAATGAAAACTGGGTCAAAATATATATACAAATCAATATTAGTGGATAAGGAGTATATGGACAAAACCAATTGATAAGAAAAATTGTATAGAAAATATTAATAAACGTTAATAACAATAGTGGTGGCAAACAACCTATCCTTATGGTTTTAGCACTAAAAACACAAATAAATAGAGTTGATGTTAAACGTAGGTGTTGTAGTATAAAAATTCAGTCCTATATAGCAGATATAAAATAGTCAATGCTTTGTAGCAATAGATGATTGTTGTATACGGCAATATTCTTCTAACTATTGGTGGGTGCATGCACCTCCTACCTTGTCTTGCTGTTCAGGGTGTTTCCTGGATGTCCATTAGCACAGTCGTGTGCCGTGGTGTGAGTATAGGGCTCCAAATGTGCCGGGTCCTTAAGCGCGTAGTGTCCGCTGCTGGAGATGGATGGGGGCAGCTGCTGCTTGGGTGCTCCAACGGTGAGTGTGCATGTAACTCCTGGGATCCGTCCGGCAGACCAGCAAGTGAAGGGGGCGTGACCAACGTGTTTCACCCGCTATGAAAAGTGTGGGCTTCGTCAGGGCTGTATGGGTCCAGTGATTGTAACATGTCCTTTATTTAAATACTTGATTGACTCCTCCTTGATTATTCATTGGAGTGCAGACTGGGTTTGTCTGAGGTGCTAGATTCCTTCACTATTTGTAATCCTCAGCTGTCAGTTCATGGCAAAATGCCATTCATGTTTTTTTTAGGAAACCATGTAGATAGACAGTAACATAAATATATGCATTCTGTATATCTCTAATATCCAAGTAGTTCTAATATCCAAGTAGCTTAGTCTGTGTATATAGATATAAAGACACACAGTGTGGCATGAAGAAGTAACGATAAAATGTCAACATGTATAGGGTTCGGTTCATATTTGGTGGAGTCAGATGGAGTGATGTGAATGAGATGAATATTAATCAATAGATTTGATAAAGTACGTGAAAAATGGAGTTTGTTTACAATGCATAAAAAAAACATAGTTTACAACGATTAGTGATACTGTATTTGATGTTATAAATATAATGTTGATTATTAGTATATTGTTACTGTTCATTGGGATGTTACTGATAATTGCAGATTATTTTCTGGAGGTTTATGGACCAAGAGAGTGGTCTGTGATTTATTCGTAGTTTACTAATCAATATGAGGTTATGGTTGTTTGCCGTTAGGTCCATGTTGCTTGGTGGATTTTGTTCCTTTTTTCCTGTGAGTCTATCTATGTTGATTGATAGATGTTGCTCCTTTTTCTGTGGTTATATTATTACACCTATGAGTGAGAGGAATTTCGAATAAGGTGATTTTTCACTACATAACCAGAGATTCATGAGTGGTCTCCCATCTCATTACTTGTCTGGCCCAACCCTGCTTAACTTCCAAGTTCGGAAGTATTTGGGCATAGCCAGTGTGGTATGTATGTAGGAATCGCATGAGGCTATATTCGTTCTCTCGGAACTCATTCTCTCAAAAATTCTGAAAACTCAAAATCAATATTGAGACCCTTGGGTGCAAGGGATTTGAGTTTGTAGATCCATCTTGTTTTTTCTTGCAACATGGACATAAGTAATTTCCACCTCTCCATGCTGCTTTCACTTTCTTTATTGCTGTGAAGGTTAGGAGACTGGGGTCTCCATTGTGTTTTTTACTGAAATGGTCGGGCACGCTGTGTGAATCTAACTTGTGTCTGATATTTCTTATATGTTCTCCTATACGTAGGCTCAATTTTCTGGCTGTTCTGCCTACGTACTGTAGACCGCATGGACAAGTAATTGTATATATAACCCCTTTGGTGTCGCATGTCATAGTGTCTTTGATTTTGAATGTAGTTCCAGCAGTTCTTGATGTTATTTCTGTTGTTGGACTGGTATTCTTATGTTTCGTTGTTCTGCATGCTATACACCTATTGCAGTGATAGGAGCCTGGGTTTTTTTCTCCTAACCAAATACCCTCCTTTTGTTTGTTCTTTACTTCTGGGGGTAAGATGGTTCTTCACTAGTTTTTGTCTAATGTTTTCTGCTTATTTATAAGTAAATTGTGGTTTTGTGGGGATAATCTGTTGCAAAATGTCATCTTTCATAAGTAGGTGCCTGTGGGTATGGATGATCCTATCTGTTTATACTATGTCACATGACCTGAGGCAAGATGGCCACTCCCATGTACCTGTGATGCTGAGACAGTGCTAGTCTTACCCTTGCCAGGATGGCCCAATGCTGGCAGACCTCTGCACACACCCAATGCCAGTCTCCACACTCCAGCTACCTCACTGGAAGGACTGCACCACAGTGCCCCCACCGCCAAGGACCACAACCTCCACACCGTGAAAATCTGGTCGTGACACTCTCCCTGTGAGCTCTATGCAGAGTCCATCCCATGTTTTGTAAGTTCTTAGTGAACACCAGGGGGCTCATTAGGCTCCTAGTCTTCAGACTAGCAGTGCAAAAACAAAAAGCAGGGTAGATTAGAAATCCCAGTGTCATGATAAACTTTCTATTAGTAGAGAGCCTAGCAAACTCCACTTGCACATATATCTAGACAGGTTGCAGTTATCAATTACTTAAATTTTTAGTTGGACAATCATAGTTCTATTTAGATAGTGTATAACTCTTTTCATAGCCAAGGTGCCAGGACTCAGATTTGCCGAGTCTTGATTATTGCCTGTGCCCTGTTCTATTTGGATACCAATTACTAGAATTATGCAGTCTCTGAATTGCTCTTAATAATCCCAGAGATTGTTGGATATCTGCTGCTGATTTCCGGACTTTATATAACCTCTTGCATCTTGTGTATATAAACTACCTTCATCACTCCAGTACTGGGGTAGCTACGCTAAAAAGTCTTCAGAGCAGGTAGGAGTCACAATTACTTTCATTTGATCTCTGCTTGTTACCATATTATTGTGACACTCTGCCTATGAGATTCAGTCTGATGATTAAAGAGAAGTTCTCTAGTACACACATGACACCAAAACAATATCAATATTTACTGTGAGCCTAATAATGTAAGTTGAAGTTCAAGGTAGCTGAGATGTATTAGCTTGTTATGCATACATTACTCAACAGTACTGCCTAATGCATGGTTTATCTTGTATTCTATGGGGATATAAGGATCCTCCACTTCAGATAATGCATCCACTCTAAGTAACGAACCTGGATTCCAGTAAAAAGAGAATAAAATGTCTGAACTGATATGATTGGGCATAGAATAATTACTGCCTCTGTTACTCTAAAGTTTATATGTTCTATAGATCTGAAAGAAAAACATCTAAATGTAATAATGAAGACTGCTGTAACAGTAATGTAAAGATTTAAATCAGCAATAACAAAAGCTTGATCTCATCCCTTCTGTCTGGAACATTTAGTCTCCCAGCACAAAGGAATAAATTACCTATTACTTTACTACATTGAGGACCTAATTCAGAGATGGATGCAATGCTAATGTTATGTAGTTGAGTAATTATTGGTAATCTGTGCATGCGTTTGAGTGCATACACGTGTAAAGTTACATTACCGTTGGCGGTCGCAGTGAGAATTTGGCCACAGTGTCGAATGACAGTCGACGACTTTTTGGGGATATAATGGGGGGGTTAAATCGCTGTAGTGTCGTGACTGACTGCGATCCTGTACGCAAATATGGCTCCGGCGTTTCAGTTTCACGCTGTCATTCTGCATGACCATTGGGTTTCTCAGAACTCCGATAATCGATTGATCTGCAACCGATGCTGCATCTGTGTATGCAGCCACTTGGATTTGCAAAGATGCCGGTGGGCATCTCTATAGAAATCCCACTGGATGCGACATTTGCATATTTTTACAAATCCGCTCCGTATACACAGAGTCAGCAGTGGCGGCGGCATTAGCGTGCATCTCTGAATCAGGGCCTCAATCCTGCAGGCTGCAGAACGTAGAAACTTAAGCTGGGTAACCACGTAAAGATTTTCTGTCCAACTATCAAACTAGTTGATTGGTTGGAATGAAATCCTGGTAAGGTATGAAAGCAAAAGACAATCAGCAATTTGCTCCCAAACGCCGGAAAATGGACAAAAACTGTTTGAACAAATTGTTTAAATCAAACATTTAACAAACTTGTCTGACGACCATTTTCATCTGTTTTCTGGCATTTAGGAGCAAATTGAAGATTGTCAGTTACTCCCATACGTTACCAGATTTTCATTCCAACCAATCAACTAGCTGGATGGTTGGACAGAAAATCTTTACATCTGTATGCGGCTTTAGGGATGGAGATAAATAGTTGTCCAGCATTTTAAAAAGTGGAACTGTTGCTGTTAAAAGTGATTTTTGGAGCTTATGAAAGGTAAACTAGGTATGACGGGTACTTTTTCTAGGTTGTGGCATATAGAATACTCAAAGGGGCCTATTAATTAAGCATTTTTTTGTTCTGAGATTATTACTAGACAAAGAAAATAATGCCAGAGTCACAATCTCTATATGAAATGTACAAGGCATACATACTGACATATATTACAAGCACTGACTGGACCAAAGATCATATAAATGGTGTTAAGGTCCTGGCAGTCTTTGAATTAAATACAATTTTGTGCAGATGTGAGAATAATGACTCCTTTGATCAGATCCGCTCAATCTGCCCTTGCAGTGCAGTGAATGCCCATATGTGTCAATGGATGGAATTCACAATCAAATATATATGCCATATACCATGGGCAGATTGTATTCTAGGCAATGAAGCTGCTCTAAGAGCCCTCCCCCTCTCTTCCCTAGCACACCTGTGCTATTTTACATAGATGAAGAGGCTTGTCATTATTTATGAGTCACTTCTAACGTCCTCCATCCATCTTCTCAGCCAGAGTCTCCTATCCGCTTACCCTGCCTGCATGTCTGTGTGAGTGACACTGGAGTAAGCGTACAGGATATAATGATATGGCAACACTTAGTGGCAGTGTGATGCTGGTGATCACACATGACACACATGATGTAATCAAACACTTGAGATGGCAGTGAGACTGAACTGTGCAGTTGAACGATGTCACACAGCCACCCACTAAAAAAACAATTCTAGGTAGCAAAAATGATTGGAAAAGGAAAAGCATCAGAGAACAGTCATATGTCAGCCTAATTCAAGGATGCAGGTTTGAATTATACATACATACATATATATATATATATATATATGATCTGGCGCACTGACAGTGCTGATGACTATGAAAACAAGTGTATGCATAGGGATTGTCCAGCCACAGATGAGCTAATATCTGCATTTAGTTTTATGCACACAATGTGGGTGTACTTACAGCCAATATGTGTTGAATTGTGCATCTGCACACTAGTGTGTGTGTGTGTGTGTACTGTAGTCCCAAAAAAATGTTTTCTATGTGCAGTCCTGAGACTCCGCTAATTGGAAGGATTTCACCATTAATTTAAGTTAACTGGTAAATTGGGAATAACCCCGTGGGCCTGTTCGACAAAAATCCACCAACAATCAGTACGATTTATGGGCCCGATTCAGAAAGCATCGCAAGTGCAAAAATGAACGCACCCTGTCAATTGTTGTGTTCTGCGTATGTGTAAGCATAGCAGTGTGCGTGCATGAAACAGGCACTGCAATCAGGGCTGCGATTGCAGTGACTACACAGATCCATCACATAATGATTTACAGGAAATAGCATTTGGGGGTGATGGTCAGCAAACGCAGGCATGCCAGTGCGTTGGGACGCCGTTACAGGATCATGAATAATTAAGCCCCTGCGGATGGTGGGTGCCTGATTGTAGTTAGACAGTAATTAAATAGACAATGTATAGATCGACCCCAGATGTTAGACAGTCAATAGATCGACAGATACAAAAGGTCAATAGGTACAAAAGGTCGACACACTAAAGGTCGACATGTAAGAAGATCGACGGTAACAAATGGTCGACGGGTACAAAAGGTCGACACGTTAAAGGTCAACATGTAAGGTCGACAGGTACAAATTGTCGACAGGGTCAAAAGGTCAAGAAAATGGTCGACACAAAAATGATTGACACATGATTTTTTTTTTTTTTTTAAGGGTTAGGTTTAGGGTTAGGCACTTAAGATGAGCCAGTGTCCAACATCATTCCCTACCATCCAAGTGGGCATGGAGGAGGAAGAAATCCATGTGGCGAGCGAAGCGAGCCACCGTGCCCGCAGCGTGGCGAGCGAAGCGAGCCCGCAAGGGGCCGAATGGTATTTCCGCAGAAAAAAAAAAGGTGTCGACCATTTTTGTGTCAACGTTTTGAACCTGTCGACCATTTGTACCTGTTGACTTTCTTCCATGTCGACCTTTACTGTGTCGACATTTTGTACCTGTCGACCATCTTCCATGTTGACCTTTAGTGTGTAGACCTTTTGTACCTGTTGATCTATTAACTGTCTTACATCTGGGATCGATCTACACATTGTCTATCTAATTTCTATCTATCTCTTATACCACGCTTGCGGATGGCATAGGCAGACTGAGCTCTAGATACCAACAGGAAGTTTAGCAGTTTGTGAGGTCTGACCTGCCTTAATTGTGCGTGAGGCTCCGATGGTACCGATGTTTTCGCAGACTTGCAAGGCATTACGGATGTGAGTAAAGGGAAGTGGGCGTCTATATGTTGTGCTGTGGTGGCATTGCGATCGCAGTCATTTGCATAATTTTGCAGCAGAACTGCTTACACACCTGCTGCCGTGAACCTTGATGAATAAGGCCCTATTTCTCTGTTGGTTCTCCTTGTCTTGAAATGGGAGCAGGAGAAGTTAAAGAAAAGATGGACTGTGAGGAAAACTTTTAACTTGGAAGGGAACCTGGTCCCCTTTTGTCTGCCTGTGCACTTCAGTATCAAACACATTTTATCTTAAGCACAGCATAATTAACTGACTTTGTGCCTGGAGAGAAAGAAATATATATCCCTTTCATTCCTATCGTCCTGCCTGGCAGGGACAATTTATTTGTGGTTTCATCCAATAGATTGAACCAAGTTCAATGTTTGCGTTACTGGATTGTACAAAGAAATACTTTTCTTGTCAAAGAACCTTGTAAATGGATTTTAGCAAAAAGAGGCTGACTACAACTTAGAATATAATAGAGATGAAGGTGAACATACACACAGTACACGTATCTGATTGAACACAGCAGATAAAAGACCAGTGTTGATTAACGATACATCATTTTGCTTCTTAGGCTATAGCACCTGCTAGTAATTGGCATGATGATTCTGCAGAGACATTTCAAGCATTTACTATTAGAGCAAAACTTACTAATTGCTGATGCCTAGAGCCCTATAACATGCATGCTGTGCAGATAGTTGCAGATAGAGGGCAGAAGAATCCTTATAAGTTCCAAGTCTGGTTACTTCTTACAAAACAGTTTAGAAAGAGAAAAAAAAAACTTAGCTGTATCAAGTTCTTTTGGAATTATATTACCCTGCAAATGATTATTAACATTACAGTACAGGAAGGACATTACTATTTGTATTTTATTGAGTTATTTGACAATTCAACAACATTGCTAATTTGAAAGTACAGAAAAAAAACACCTGCCTGTGTCCTGTAAGTATCAGAAACAGCTGAACACAATATTTAGAATCTAACAAGGAAAAATTGATTCACTCATATTATGTATTGTTATTTCCACTATGCAGACTTGATACTATATCAAGATAAAACGAAAATTACAAGTGGAAAAGTGACTGTAAGGGATAGAATGCATCATATTAGATCACACCAGTTTTCGACACCTATGTACTAAAGCTTGATGAGAGAGAAAAAGTATTAACCAATTAGCTCCTGTCATTTTTCAAACACAGCTTGTAAAATATAAGTTAGAAGCTGATTGGTTGGCGATTGATATCTCACAATTTAGTCTCTCATCAAGCTTTGATACATAGGCCCCTATATATAAATATCTATACAGATAGATATAAGTATAAACCTATATGGATATGTAAAGATATTTTTTTTTTCTTTTACTTTGAACAACTTTAGTCAATGACTAATTTAACTCCTATGTACAATGTATGGCTGTCATCAACAATATTTTCAAAGAGTGTGCATTATGAAGGTCAATGCAATTTATGAGGCTCCCCAGATGTGACTCAGTGATACACAGTGGCCAGCATCCTGCCTGGTCCTTTGATACATAAGCACATATAGTATAACGTGTTTTGTGCATTGTATCAGATGGCACCTAGTATCTTCCTGTAACTGTAGCAGCCTCTCACACACACAATCTCCCCGGCTCAGATGTGTCCCCGGCGGCCGCTCCACACTCCCCCAGTAATTGTCACGTTTAGAAAGATCAGATGGCAGAGGGTGGAGTTAATGATTGGACTGACGGAGTGACACCAGCGTGTTTACCTGCTGTGAGCACTGCGATAGCGGCCAGCGCATTCCTGAGCCATAGAGGAACTGCAGCCGCTGTGCGCGATGCCATCCAGGAAACGCAGCCGCACATCGCAGTTGTAACAGCAGCATCAGCCGGCGCTGGGCGCTCTCTGATGGAAGCTTTGTTTTAGCTCCATCCTACATGCTGCTGCTGCTGCTTCTATGAGACGACGCGATCAACATTTCCCTATCAGTGCTGATGCCTTTTATGTGATCGGATTGCAGAAACCTAATCCTCTTGTCTGCTAAGGGGGCAGAGTCCTAGGAAGGAGAAGAAGACTACCATTGAGTGAGAGCACTCTTGCGATTAATAATGAAGCCCTCGCCTGCAGGCTGTTGTGGGGATGAGGGTGGCTGCTGAGCCTGGGATCTCAGCCTGGCTGCTGGGAAGAGTTGTTAGCAGGGATATAACCCTTTGGATGAATTTGCAAGACTTGGTCAACGACACCTTCATGTGCACTAAGAGATTAGCCATTTAAGATATGCTAATGCTTTGGGTTACATTACTATCAAGGGAATATTTTCCACTATAACCTAATTTTCTAACGGGTAAGTGCAATATCATGCTACATTGTATATTATGCAATATGCTACTGCTAATTTTAAACAACAATACAGGTGTATTCTATTTCTCTCTACCCAGATGATGATCACAAAGGCTTCTGCGGGCATCACTATTTCTATAGGACATGCCCTACACTACAGTACGTGTTTGGGAAAGTTAGGGAAAAGTTTGCTGTTATCTGATGGATAGTGCGGCTGGCCAATGCACTTACTGTACAGCGGCATGGTATAGATTTATGTGTAATGAGTGAGTGCTCACAGTATGAATGCTGTTGTTTATTTTTAAATGAAAATATATTGTCCTAATCCTTATGGATTCTAACAGTATTATGGATTATAGCCATATAGATTTTTTAAACATTATTTCCACTTCTATGTGTAGCTTATCATATTTTTATTCTCCTTTTAGAGGCATATGTTGAAGCTTGACGTGAGATAAAATTGTGAAATATATATCACCAACCAATCAGCACCAAACTATCATTTCTTAAAAACAGGCTGCAAAATGTAAGTTAGAAGCTGATTGTTTGGTGATATATATCGTACATCAAGCTTTGATACATATGCCCCTAATTCGTTGTTTTGTGGAGAATGGTATCAATTAGTACTTTAGTGCACTCTTCTAAGCGACTTGATATTCTTTAGTGCAGTGTTTGTTAAAGAACATTGCAAAGAAAGTATATTGGCTACAGGGATTTGGCTTGTTGCAAGTTGAGAATCTGATTAATATTTTAGGGAATAAAGTTATAACAGTAACATTACACTAATATAACCGAATAGGCTTTGATCTTTCAGACATGTGTTTGCAATAGCGCAGCCACTCTTTATTTAATGAGTGCATTTTCCTTTCTATGCTTCTATAAGGACGTGTGGTGCACTTGCTGTGGCTGCTGTACATGAGATCTCATTATTATTATCAGTAGCTTTCTTATTCTGTACACCATTGAATACAATGTCTGGTTGTGGAGTGCTGCATTTAAAATCGGTTTCATAAATACTATTTAACCGCATTAATGAAGGACATCATCCTAATTGCAAGTCCAGCTAATTACTGGCATCTCCCTGTTGTGTTAACCAAGGTGTCAGAGGGAGGGTCTCCTGATCTGGATCAATGCTTCCATATGGAAATGCCACGAATTTGCCCCCACAACTGTTCCCTTTAATTACCTTATTCTGCTTAACATTCATGGAGTGGGTGCTTCTTGCCACATGTTGCAGCAGAGGTTTGGACTGCAGTGAAAGATCCTTACAAAAATCGTCTCCGTTTTGCTTGTACTAAAGGACCCGGCCGCTGTAACATCACTTCTGTAGTTAACTCCATGCATTTATTTTTTATGTTATTTAAAACCAAAGATTGCTCTTTTTATATAAATATGAAGATTGATCCTATAGTATAGTGATGGATCTACTACAGTATACAGTATATACACAGCAGGAATTTCATTAACTACAATCCTAAAACTGTTAAATGTATTTAAATAGATTTTAATATACTGTATACCTCTTGTAATTCTGCTAAATGAATCTATAATATTCTGTTCTGAAATCTATAAGCATCATGAAGTGGTAAAGTCCTAAATTATTTCAATAGAATCCTAAGTGTGTACACCAAGAATAGTAGAAATGAGACTTCTATAGTGTTGGAGTAATGTGACTCTAGCCTTAATGATTACTGTACCTCACTGCACCTTTTCTACCTTGTAAGATGTTGCTCAAATAAGTCAGCAACTACTGTATGCTGAGAGTCGGAACCTGTGATGTCTCAATATATCCATATAAGTACTTATAGCTTCTTTCATGGGCTCACTACAGTGCCATAACCCAATGTTCCACAACTCTAGTCCTCAAACACCTGAACAGTACATTTGCTCCAGACTTACAAGTGAAAATATTAGTACCATTCGTGAATCTCTTAATATGTCACTCAGTAATGAATACACCTGTACTTCAAATAGAATATGTGGAAAACATGCACTGTGCCTTCAGGACTGGATTTGGGAAACCCTACCCTAAACAACTACTGCAACTCTCTTAAAGTTACATTTGGGGGTCTATGTACTAAAAATATCAGTACTGCCACAATTATTATGTATCCAACTTGCAGGGGATATTTTAATTTTTAATGAAAATATCCCTGCTATGTACAAAGGGAACTCGCAGGGACAGCGTTTGAGGTAATCGCTGTCCCTGCTAGGTATATCCCTGGCATTTAGGAGAAGTTTATCACAAATGTGACAGACTTCTCCCGGGGGAAGCTGACACTGTGCATGCGCAAAACTTCCGGAGCTGGCCGGGGGCTACAGGGAGAGGTCGAAAGATCTCTCTCCTGTCCCTGGAGCCTACATAGGATTACAGTAGTTTACACCATCTGAAGATGGTGTAAACTACTGGGGCTAAACTACAAAAAGCTTTGCATTTTTGAGTTTAGTACAAAGGGGTAAGATCATAGTCCCCATTGTTGAGTACAGTGATCTGCAGCGCTAATTAGTACTTTGAAATCTCCTGCATTGTGCTTTTAGTATCTAGGGGTCTATTCATTATGTTAATTATCGAGGTCCGATAATTTTACATACTAACTCGATGCGAGCGCCGGAGCAATTCATCATTGCTCCAGCGTGGAGAGAGATGATCCGAAAATCGTCTGTCTCCCCGAAAGGCTTTCACAGCTCCTTTTAGTGAAACTTAGCACTGCCAAGTCGACTTGGCAGTGCTACTGCGCCTACGTAATCTTGAGTCCACGCAGGCATAAAAAACCCTGACGTCCAGCAGAAGGAGCTGGACAGGGGCAGAGGGATCCAAAGAGGATCTGTCTTCACAACCTGAGACCTTTCCATAAGGAAGAAGCAGGGTGAGCGGCAACAGCAAACTCCATCTGAAGATGGCAAATGCTCCTGCAGTCAAGCTCCAAATATATTGTATTTTTGGAGCTTGAAAAATTTCTGTCCCCATACTAGAGTATGGGGACAGCGGGCCACATCGAAAGTAGAAGATAAGCAGGAGAAATCTGTGATATCTTCTGCTTTATCCTTTTGATGAATGACTCGGCCACTTAATTTCTACAAAAACAGGTGAAAATGTTCATATTCAACTGCTTTTGTAGAAATTAGTATACCCCATAGGAACAATACATAACATTATGCAGAAACTGTAGTTTCTGCATAATTTTATGTAACTAACAGGCTGATACATAGGGGCATATGCATCAAGCTGATTTTTACATAAAATTTTACAGAAACTGCAGTTTCTGCATAATTTTATGTTTTGTGCCTATGTACTAATAGCACAATGCAGGAGATTTCACAGAAATCTCCGGCAAAGTGCTAATTAGCACTTCAAATCGCAGTCCCCATTATTGTCGGTGGGGACTAAGATCTGTCCCATATGCACTAAACTCCAAAAAATGAACCTTTCCGGAGTTTAGCCACGGTAGTTTACACCATCCTCAGCCTATGGGGGCTCCCGGTGCAGGAGAAAGATCTTTCAATCTCTCTCTCGCAGCCCCTGTCCGGCCTCGGAAGCTGACACTGTATGCATGCGCAGTGTCTGCTTCCACCGGGGATGTCTTTCACTTCAGACTATAGTCCCTATTTCACTATCAAATCACTATTCAGTCATCAATTATTTCATGCATACATTTCTGTTAAATCCATCAATGACATGACAACATAAAACCTCACACGTATGTCAAGGAGTGTTTAAGAACTGATTTAACAAGCAAATTATGTTAATGTTAAATCAGCTATGACTGCAATTTTCCATTTAAATTGCATGTACTTATCTCAGCAGTAATTTTATAGGAAACACAAATAAGGATTGTCACTACAATACTTCTTCCCAACTACTCTTTTGCTGATTCAGTAACAAGACTTAAGCTGGGTACACATGTAAAGATTTTCTGTCCAACCATCCAACTAGTTGATTGGTTGGAATGAAAATCTGGTAACGTATGGGAGTAAATGATGATCAGCAATTTGCTCCTAAATGCCAGAAAACAGGTGAAAATGGCGTCAGACAAGTTTGTTAAATGTTTGACCTAAACAATTTATTCAAACAACAGTTTTTGTCCCTTTTTTCGTACCTTACCAGATTTTCATTCCAACCAATCAACTAGTTGGATGGTTAGACAGAAAATCTTTACATGTGTACCCAGCTTTACATGGCTAAATAGACTTGTGGTTAACAGATTGCTGATGTTGTACCAGAACATAAATTTTTACAGTATATTTCCTGCCATATTTAAAAGGGCAATAATATTTTTTTAATAATTTACATAACAAATGTACAGTCTTGAATCTTCCCCCCCCACCATTCAGTAAAATATCGGTCTGTGGTATTGTTTTATTTATATATATATATATATATATATATATATATATATATATATATATATATATATATATATATACCTATCACTCCAGGGCACTTCTGTTACCTCCTGCAAGTGTAGCCCTGCTTAAACTCTTTCACTGTATATATTATGACTCTAAATCATATGGTGATTAAATTTCGTATGTGGGAATCTCCTCACTGTATGTCAATGGATAGTCCCGTCTTTGAATCTGTAGAAAGGGTGTTCTGTGCATGCACAGTGTCAGATTCTGGAGCCGGACGGAGGCTGCAGTAGAGGTATTGGTAGGTCTCTCTCCTGCAAGTAAAACCTCCATAGGCTTAAAGAGGTTTACACCATTTTAAGATTAGTATGCAGTCGGGAAGCCGGCGGACGTAATCCCGACAGCCGGCATCCTGACTGCTTTATCCCGGCGAGGGTTTAATGACAGGCATCTAAATCTAGATCGAATTGATGCCGGGCGCCTCTGCGGACAGCCACAGGGTGGGGGGGAGGGTTAGATTTAGGGCTCCCAGGGAGGACTTAGGGTTAGGCACCCCACCCCCCGGGATGTTAGGGTTAGGCTAGGGGAAGGGAGGGTTAGGGTTAGGAACTGGGGGAAAGGTTAGGGTTAGTTAATACTTATCTTGGGACGATCTGGATTTTCAGCCATGCCGGCCAGTCACTGTCGGGATTTGAACCGAACTTGCGTTCGGCGGTCATTCATACCGATTCTTTAAGATGGTGTAAACTAATGGGACCAAACTCTACAAAACTAAAGTTTTCAGAATTTAGTACATAGAGGTCAGATCGTAGTCTACATTGATAACAATGGGGACCACGACCAACAGCACTAAATAGCTTTCTGTAGGATATTCATAGAATCATGCAGAAGCTGCAGCTTCTACATATTTTTATGAAAAAACGCTTAATAAGTAGCCCCTAAGCATTCATTCCAAGTGGCATTTTTATCAAGCCCCCTTTTCAGTAAAATTATATAGAAGCTATAATTTCTGAATAATAGTATGTACCCCAGCTATGGAGTCACCTCCAACTTGATGGGAAGTAATTTACAAGAATCCCGCTGTGATTTGGATTGGAAAAAAAATTGCAGCATTTATGCGATTATTAATATATACAGTAGGTTCCTAAACCGCCACAAAATATGATAAAATATATATATATATAATATGTATGTATATATATGTATATGTATATATATGTATATATATGTGTATGTGTATATATATATATATATATATATATATATGTATATAATATATATATATATATAAATGTTTGTTTTAGTTTTGCCATGAAGTAAAGACAATGAATTATTCCTCCTGAACACTCTACCTTCATGCTGGTGATCCACCGTAACCTAGGAACATCCTCTGTGATTTTCTACTGTATGATTAAGAGTATGAACAGGTGACCTTGCAAAGCCCCTCCAACGGTTCTCTTTAATTATCACTGTGATCTTGTAATTTCACTGTTCTCTCACACCACCACCTGAGGTCAGGACAATAATGATATTTCTGCTCACTGTTTCTTCCACATTTCATGGTTGATAACCTGAATTAGAGGCTTGTCAGCTTTTTATATATATATATATATATATATATATCTGCAGTTCAGTCAATGTTCGGATTACTCAACTTATCTATGCTCAATGCAGTGGTAATCACAAATATAGCAGAACAGTTATTACGTATTAGATAACTACAAAAACATGACAGGTGTGCCGAGCTTGTGGCATCATATACAAAAATACTTGAGGCTATAATTGCTGCCAAAGGTGCATCAACAAAGTATTGAGCAAAGGTTGTGAATACTTATGTACATGTGATTTCTTAATTATTTATTTTTTATTAAATTTGCAACCATCTCAAAAAAACTTTTTACACATTGTCATTATGTGATATTGTGTGTAGAATTTTGAGGACAAAAATGAATTTATTCCATTTTGGAATAAGGCTGTAACATAACAACAAGCGGAAAAACTGAAGCGTAGTGAATACTTTCCAGATGCACTGTATGTGCCCCTGGTGGATTAGAGAACTCACTGGTCACTGTGCATGTCACATTAATTGCCGGTATAGATGTGGATAGATCTGACTCTATGGCCCTCATTCAGAGCCGGACGCTATGAGCAGAGCGCTCGCTCTGAATGAGGGCCGTCCTCCATAAAAATGGAGCGTCCTCCTGGACGCTTGTATAGCTGTGGGTCACCACCCACAGCACATACGAGCATGCAGGATGATGGTCGCAATGGTCTTGACCATCGCTACCATCGCGAGTGCGACCAGAAGCCTGTGGTCGGGGTTTTCGACCACAAGCCCTGGAGTGATTTTGGCTCTATCAGAGCCAAAATCACTCCCCCTGACATCACTAGTGATGTCAGTGGGCCGGCTTCTGATGGTAGGCGTTCCCTTGGGAATGCCTCCGTCTGGGAGGCACGCCCACCAAAGGGGGCGTGCTGTCAATCAACATCGGCAGCACGCCCCCTTTGATCAGACACAACGAGCGAAGGAAAGTCCTTCGCTTGTCGCGTCTGGCGCAGGCTCCCTCCGTCGTGCGCATGCGCAGTGCACACCATTGACCCACTTGCGAGTGGACAGCCGCTTGCGAGTGGGTCTGAATGAGGCCCTATGTCCACACTCTGGCTACTGATGGTGTGATCTACTGGTGATTTTCTGCACCATGGTTCATTAACTTTCCGGTGGAAATTGTGCATGGTAACTCCCAATTTATTGGCATGTTGCTTCCAATGAGCACATACCCTGCATGAAAAAATTGGCATCACCAAATATTCTTCCATAGTCCATTCCGTCATATTGTCATTAAGCTAGTCAATCTGATGTTCATAGTGGTTGTTTGTTTTATAATTATTGCAATTTGTAATGCACTAGGCAGTGGAACAAATATATATACACTATATAGACAAAAGTAATTGGAAACTGACAGCAAATAGATCAACAAGATCCACAATTAACCAATAGTGCCCACCGCCAGCGTGTATCTTAGGAGGTGCACTCCTCCAGCACTGCGGACTTCCAACGAGACTCCGACTCGTGTATCGTTGTGGTGAGAGAGTTATCATTGTGTGCGTATATCAGTTATACAGAAGCGTTAATGCATGTATCTAAATTGGACTCCTATTAGCAAATATATGCCATTCATTTTCAAAAGTGAGTGCTTCAGCTACAAATACTCAGTCACCTATTACTATTAGAGGCAGTATATTTTATATAATCAATTATTTTTAAGCTGCAAATGTGATTTATACTTGTTATTTTAAAGTGCAAGCATTATCCTATGTACTCATACATTTTTTTAAGATTTTAAAGTTTATCATTGTTATTCAGGTGGTGTCTTGAATTTTATTTATGCCATCTCAGGAACTTTGGAATATAAAATCTTGTTTTTTATTAGCGCATCATCGTTGTTGGTATATTAAGATTTTATTGATGTCAGTACTTTGTAGGCCCACCACATGTAGTAATTATTGTAGACACCTTTCTTGGTAAACTGTCCACAAGTTCCTGGACAATAGCAAGTGGTATGTTATGCCATTCCACCTTAAGTACAGTGACCAACTGAGACACTGAAGAAGGTCAAGTTGGCCTAGAACGCACCAATTTGTCCCAAAGGTTCTCACTGGGGTTAAGGTCTCGTCTCTGAGCTAGCCAGTCCTTCTGGGCACCCAAATTTTCTGTATACCAGTCCAGCATCGCCCTGGAAGCCTGACAGGTTACATTGTCGTCCTCTAAAGACATTTGTTATTTCCATAAAACTATCACGTGTTCTTGTCAAAACTGCAACATTAGTGGCCATTTGGAACTCTTGTGCAATGGTATGTATGGGACCATTTCACTTGAGCGGGAGTGTCCAATTACTTTTGTCTATATAGTGTGTGTATATATGTGTGTGTATATGTATGTGTATGTGTGTGTATATATATATATATATATATATATATATATATATATAATTCCATAGACAAAAAAACCTTACGGTTTCACATGTCCCATTAAGGCTGCTTAGACATGATCTGAAAATTGACAAAATTTATTGATTTTCTGTCACTCAAACTTCAAAAAGCAATGAAATATCAATCATTAAGGCTGAGACCTTAATGGGCGTGTTCCTTGAGCAATACAGATATATGGTATGCCATCACGCCCTGTGGTTAACTGCAGATTCAGCACTCTCACAGAATGGACGGGGCATGCGCTGGCTGTATTTAAGCCAGTCTAGGGGGTGGGGTGCTGACATCGCAAGCCATGATTGGCTCCCGGCGGCCATCTTTGAATTTCAAAAATGGCGCTAAAGTGCCATTTTTGAAAAGGGCACGCTCTGTTCTCACCTTTTGAAGTCAAGGGTGAGAACAGCTCATTGGCTGAGAGGTGGAAGGCTCGCCTCTCTCAGCCAATGAGCGCTCCGCACCGAGATTTCTGTACTGAAATCCCGGGCGGAGCTGTAAAGTTCATGGGTCTGGGTATCTCATGTTTTTATTTTGCCAAGACCCTGGATTGTGTGCAGAGGACCTGATCCACGCAAAGGTGGAGGTGAGTATGTAATTTTATTACAGGTACTCCCCATTGGATTACCTACTGGAGAAGAGGACAGAATGGCCTCAGGGATAGATAGGTGAGTATGTGAGACAGTGTGTGCATGTGTGAGTACATTTGTGTGAGCATGTATGTTTTAGTAAAATTGTACTACTTTTCTACGGTGTGTTGTGTGGTTTTTTTTTTTTTTTTTTTTTTTTAATATTGCTTTTGCTGTGGAACTAAAAGTACCAGTAATCCCGTAATGCCCCGCATGCTGATACTTGTGGTTCTCCAAGTACCAGCATGCGGTGGAGGCTTTATATTCATATGCATCACACTTGAAAGGTACACTGGTCCTGAAGACCAGGTCCGAGGAGACCTTAAAACGTCGACATACTTGCTGCATCATGTGATATTTGTTTTTAAGACACATTGCCTTTTTTCATCATTGGAGTGCTTTATTCTTTCTCCAGGGGGGCTTATCATGCTCCTTAAAGGAAATATATATATATATATATATATATATATATATATATATATATGTGTATTGTGTGTGTATATATTTATTTATATCTTTTTTTTCTCAGACAGGAAATGGAGACCTCTTGGTGAGATTAAATTTCCAGAATTGCTGGCAACTGCTAGCTTGTCTACTGTAGAGGTTTTGTATCTCACTCTGTTCATCACTTGTAGACTCTGCCAGGCCACCTGCTACGGTGACTGAGAGCTTTAACTTCTGGGAAAAAACATTTCCCAGATACAACAGTTCCCTATGAAAAACGCACAAGCCATGCAAATGGTATAATTGAATGCAGTAGATCCCATTCACAGATCCAGAGCATAGTGAAATGGTGAACAAGGGCTGCATTCAGCATAGATGTGCCAAATTCTGAGGGTTTTAATTAAGTTATATACAGTAGTTATGTTAGTTATGTCCCCGAAGCTACAGTTTGTGCATTTTTTAATTATTTAAATAAAATTCCATGCAAATAACTGTATGTATATATGTGTTCATATAATATAAATATAATATACTTTTTGGTGCCCTGTGCCACATAGAGCATTGGCGCCCCCCCCATTTTCTAAATAGAGATTTAGAGATAAGGGAAGCCAGGAGATGCTGGGGATAAAAGAAGAGGAAGCTAAAAGTGAGAATAATAATAAACAGGTAAATTGTCAAGCCCAAACAGCGCTGCCTGCCCTGCGGTGCCGCACCACCCTAGTTATGGCCGTGTGTATATATGAGTGTGTATATGTGTGTGTGTGTGTGTATATATATATATATATATATATTAATTATATTATATTATATTATTACAATAATAACATTTGTGGCAAAAATGCCAGTGAATGATAAAGGGTTATTATTGTGCAGCTAATAAAATTGGCTGTGGATATTTGTATGAAGGACCTGGACTGTACACGCTGTGGGCCCCCCCTGACAGTGTCTGATGTTTCACTGTTGTATGATGCATGTTCTGTATGTGTGTGCAGGCCTCATTGTATCTCTGCGTCTGATGGGTCAAATGCCGGGGGATGAGGGCAACCATGTCTTTTTCATCTGTGCTAGGCTCCACAATTTCTGTTGGCAGCCCAGCACTATAGTGTTTAGTGCTTACCAGCTACATAATAAATTGTGACTAAGCAATATATTTATACTTACACAGCAATATGGTTTACTTGTTGGACATTACACCTGTTCTGTGAGGATTAATATGGAAAATTCACAGAAAGGCACCAAGCATAGAGCATTAAATGAATAAAAGCTTAAACAAGAATCTATTGTATATGTGCATACTGTCAGGTTGTGGCCTAGGATCGGCCGTTACTCATCTCAGTGCCAGCTTCCCCTGACCTCTCGAGCGATCAGACACCAGGTGCAACGGTGAGTGACGCACTGAGGATTATACCTTGGGTCTGCTAGGACATGTGCTCGCTCTGTGATTTGGTTCCTACTGTTACCGTCATGGGTGCAGCCATGACAGTCTACATCACCTGATTGCCTATTCCCAATGGTAGCTTTGGTTGCTGTCAGCTGACACCATCCTCCAATGGACTGCTACCTTAGGGTATTAAGCTGGGCTCTAGACAACAGGAATTGCGTGTACAATGTCGTTACTTCCAGTGTATATTTGCTGTTGCAGTGTTCCAGGTTCCAAGCTCCTTTTTTCCAGTTCTGCGTCTGAAGCTACAGCGTGTGTACTTAGTACATCATCCAAATACAATCTCCTAGTGTCATCTTCTGTGCTAGTTCCGTGCCTGAAGCCACGCATGTGTACTTAGGGCCTGATTCAGAGCTGGACGCTCTTTAAGAGCGCTCACTCTGAATCAGGGCATTTTTTTTTTGTGTAAGCCAAGCTGTGGGTGACTACCCACAGCTTTTGTGAGCGGCCAGGTGATGGTCGTGACAATCGGGGCTTGCGACGAGACCCTTGTGGTAGGGTCTCATCCGTTGCAAGCCCCAGAGAGCTTCCTGCTCTAACAGTGGTGCCTCCCACAAATGGCAGGACTCCCTACAAAGGGGCGGCTGTCGATGTTGATTGACAGCTCGCCTCCGTTTGTGTAGCCACCGCCCCCTCCCTGGCTACAAAACGGGGCAAGCTGTCAATCAACATCGACAACCGCCCCTTTTGTAGTGAGTCCCGGAGCAAGAGAATTTCTCTCTCGCTCCGGGTCTTGAACATGCGCGGGGCACGCGTGCGCAGTACCCCACCATCGACCCGCTTGCGAGCGCTGTGCACTCGCGATTGGGTCTGAATCAGGCCCAGAGTACGTTATCCATGTACACCTGTATCCTGTGTCCGTTCTGCTTCTGAAGCCTCAGCATGTGTACTTAGTACGTGACCCAAGTACAAACTCCTAGTGCCATTCTCCTGTGTAAGCCCTGCATCTGGATCAATAGGGTGTGTACCCTTAACATCACCCAAATACAAAACGTCCAGTATCCTTTTCCTGTGCTTTCCCTGTGATAGTGTTCTTCCATTTCCCACTTGTGCCAGATACCTTACCAAAGGGTCACGACCTGCTTTCTGGGTGCAGCTTAAGGCCAAATGCCGCTTGGAGGAGTCACTGGTGAACACCTCCCAGTAAGTCAGATCTAGCCAACATCCACTACAAGTGGATGAGGAAGGCACTTATCCAGGCCCCTCGTCTCATATTCCAATTTCCACCTGGGTCCACATCTTCTAATACCCCTACAGGAGTCTACCATAGCCCAAATGTGACACATACCAGGCAGGGTCATACAGAGCCAGCCTGGGGGAGGGGTGTGTGGCCAAATTACAAGGTCACCCTCCCTTTAGAAAAAAAAAAGAAAAATAGAAAACTTATTTGCAGCTGTGCTGGGGATGCTTACACACACACACACACACACACACACACAGACTGCTGCAGACAGGCCTGCCAAGAGCTGCAGCGGGCCTGGATAATGGGGTGTGGCCTAATTGTGGGAGGTGTGGCCACGCCCCTTCAGGCAAAAAAAAACGATTTTCAGTGCTGCGAGGGGGGCGCTCTGAGCCCCCTCAGCCTGGCGCAAAGCCAGGGTAGCGTGATCAGTCTGATCGCTCCCCCCCCACAGGTTTAGGAGACACGCTGTGTGCTGGGCTGCTGTGATGAAGGAGGGGGCGGCGTCAGACCCGGGCCCCTCAGGAAGCCCGGGCCTGGGTAATTTGTACCCGCTAGCCCCCCCCTTCTCGGCGCCCCTGGCTGCAGAGCAACAAGCAGTCTCCCACTTCAGCCCAGCACACAGCAGCATATGCTGGGCTGCTGAAAGGTAAGAGGGAAGGGGGAGGCATCTTACTTGGGCCTTTGCTGGGCCCCTCCAACAAGCCCCGGCAGTTGGTACCCTCCCGTCCTCTCTGGACTCCTAATACCAGATGATATAAAAATAATACCTTTCTATAATAGCTCAGTGCTCTTGTATATCAGAGGTCAAAGGAGCATATAAAATAATTGTATAACTTCCCTGGCTATTCCACTGAATGTAATCCCACACAGGACTTGACCAGTCCTTCCAGCTGTTTTCATTTATTGTATCTCAGGAGAATTTTAATGAAATCGCACTATTGATATATTGCAAGCACACATTTTAATTCCTTTTACACACAACAATATAAAATGCCTATACATGAAATGAAACATCAATCAGTTTCCTCTGTGAAATTCTGGACAGCACACAAAATACGCTATGGCTCCCCACTGGGACATACCACTGTATCCCTTTTGGAAAAAGTCCTCTTTCTCCTTTTGGCTTGGGACTTTCCATTTGTGATGTGCTTCGAGGATTTCAGTTAAACTGACTGTTGATTTATTTCATATGAGTATTTTATTTTATGTGTAAGACTATATTAAATAATGCACTAACAAAATAGAAAAGTACACTCTTTTCCAGACTTACTGCCACTTTTAACTGACTGACTATACGACTACTCATATATTCTCGAATGTGTGTAAATAGGACTTCTGCATGTTATGTACAAATAGATTGTTAGCTTTTTGACTAGTTTTAAAAGGCCTTAGCTCAAGGTGCAAATATGGTAGGGGAGAGAGGGCATTCCAGTGTAGTGTAGTGAAGCAATCGGGTACCATTAATCTTAATTTGTGGAGATGGGATTATGAAATTTGACAATATTTTATCAAGAATAGAAGATTAAATACCAAAATGCTGAAAAACCTTCCCTTTTAAGTCCCATTTATTTCTATAGGAGTCTTGATACTAGTTACTGTTTGACCTCATTAAACAATAATCTGCCACATTTATTTCCCCACAAATAACTTTAATGGCTGCAAATTTACAATTCTTACAGTACATGTAACAGAAACAATGTATATTTTACATTTTGTTTTACCTTTACCTAGTGTTAGCTTTATTTTATTTAAACCGTGCCATAACTCATATTTGAAATTACTTTACATGCAGACTCTAATTAAATCATTGTGCATCTTGTATAGCATTTGGTCTCTTACAGTAAGGACAATGATAAATCTCCTGTATCATTTACCTATTAAAATGCTGCACGATTTTAAGACAGCTGATTAACCATCAACGGGCTCTTCCACAAAGAATCAATAAACTGTCATGTCTGTGATCTAGGGGTATCTTCCATAAGCTTAATCTCCAAGTAATATGGGGTTAGATCTGTCCACATCACAGTAGCAATATCTGTATTCTGAAGTAAATGGTTTAAATCTGTCTTTAAAAATGATTCATGTAGAAATACAATTATTGGGAAGAAATGGTAGAATTCCTAATAAGTGGAGGAGTTTGTGTACTTTTTATTTTGTCTTTAACTGTGCTTGAGATTGACTCTTCTCAGAAAATGAATATATGAGAGAATCTAAAGGAAGATTAAAATCTCCTCCCAAGGATCAATACACCCACTATAATTGTCTCTAACTGTTTCTCTGTTCCCTTTGGAAAAGGGATATGTTTGTCATTAGAGAAGTAGATGTCTGAACATAAAAGTCCCATTACAAAAATCTCTAAACAAAAAAAAAAAAAAAAAAGTTTTTTTTTCCTGATTCAAGGCACACTTTATTCTCCTGAAAAGGCACATTTGTATTGAATAATACATGTACTTTTTTTCTATCAATATAGTTACAGAAATTGGCAGTGGCGTATTCCCAATTTACAAATTGTGTGTACAAAAAGACATGGTGTTCCAGTATAAATGTTATGCTGATTACTTTTGGGATGTAAGGGCCCCATTTAACAATGAGACCTAACCCCTATAGCACTCGTTTAATGGGTTATGTCCTCTCTTCATTATTTACCAAACAGTGATAAACTAAGCCTACTGGTGTTTGTCACTGAATAGCTTACGCCATCTATAGATGGCAAGAGCGATATGGTCCCTATTGCCGGCAATAAGGAGCCAGAAATGAAAAGGGGGCTTGGCCACTGAAAAGGGGGAGTGTCTAAGACACGCACATTTTCGTCACTCTTGGGGGCATGCCCGGCACTTATGGACACGCCAGGCAGCCCCCAAGCACTGCTGACGGGTACAATAGATGTCGGGCGCATGCGCCCAACGTCTATTCACCGGCGGTGACCGGGTCACCGCACATTTCCCCACCCACAGGACACTGCGACCAGCGGGTGAAGACTGCACCTGCAGGCTGTCTTAGCGGAGTGCTGCGCGATGCAGAAAAGAAGAAAAAATATATTATTATTTGTTTGTTTACAATATAAACCAATTGAATATTGATCATGTCAGTGATGGCGGGCCAAAAGTTTATATTCCATTATATGTATTGTTATTCAAAAATATGTGGCAGATAGTTTAATATATTTTTTGTTGTATAAAAATAAAGGACATTAAAATGGGAATTTGGTATGATTCTATATTGTAGTTATAGGGTATGCTATCTCCACCTTGCATTAGAAACCTATTCGAAGTGAAATTACTTAGTTTTTTTTACTGCTATGTCATGGTTTGTTCATGCAATATTTTGCTGACATCTCCACCACTGACCTCTAGTAAGTCTTCATGGCTAAACACTATTACTCTACTAGAATTACTTATGGCTTGAAATGTACCATTGGAGGGATATTAAATAGCCCTTATTTATTGGTAACTGCCATAATACTGTACAACTGATTATACATTACCAGTGGGTTGACAATGCAGCTAAACATCAATTTGCTTGTTTCAATTTGCTATAACCTGATCCAAATGTTTAAAAATAGTTTTGTCTGTGTCTTAAGCAAATAAACTAAACTTGAAATTAAACATTTATTAATGAGACCCATTTACTATTAATACAGGTATATTATATTAAACATAACCTTTTCACTATATTACTTTAGTAGCATTATCAAACATTAGTTTAAGAGAAGGATTGAATACTCCAAAAGAATCTTAAATTAGGTGCAGGATGATATTGTATAATGGAGTTTCAGCACCATGGACAGCTTCAGTATCTCAGCATTTTGTGTCATTTCTTCAGCTTCTAATACTACTGTATGTAAAGACATATAATGCACCTCTTTATGCTGCCACATAAAACATTGGAGGGAGATGTATCAAACCTAAAAAGGACAAGTGGAGTAGTTGCCCATAGCAACCAGTCATCTTCTAAATACTGTATCCTCTCACCTCAGAAGGTGTGATACATCTACCCATGGTCTAAAGTTGATATTACAAAGAACGTGTGTTACAAATGTGTCCACATACAATCCTCAAGTCAGGGCTATTTGGTGCACAATGGACTTTATGACTTTGCCACTCTCTGCAACTTTTCCTTAGACTATGCATCATTATATGCTACTTTTATACCAATTCCTTTGCAATAGAAATGACTAATCCCAAATACAGTATTTAGCAAACCATTAGCTACTTAGTACATGATTAGTGATTTAAGATGCAAAATTCAGGAAAAGTATGTAATATGGGTAAAAAGGCAAAAGACTGAGGTTTTATACAAGTGACTTGTGCCACGCATCGTCATGCTTAATATTCTACTTATACCAATTTCTTTGCATCAAAAAGTACTAATTATAAGTGCAATGCTTAGTACACTGTTAGCTATTTAGTGCTCTATTAGAGAGTTAAGTCACAAAATTTGGAAAAAGTACACAAGCACAGGAACTGATGCCCATGGCAGGGCATCCGAGTTGCATCTCACATCATTTGGCACGCACAGTATAGGTGTAGGCCTATGAGGACAGATCTGTATTACATTTTAATAAATCAGCACTTGAGGTTGTTTGTATAATTACTGAACATTTTATTTCTGATGCGTTCCAATTCCTGTTTTACTGTCTTGTGTTTGCTGCCAACATCCAAGTTTTGATGTCTGTGTTTATCTAAAAAACATAGACTGGCTGTATTTGCAAATTGAAGCTTCCAACTGGGACTTGTTTTGTTGCTTAGGATAGGCAATATAGAAAAACAAATTGGAAAGAGGTACTCTTTTTACCAGAATTGTTGTCAGGTGCTCTTTAAACTTTGAATGTTCATGTGACTAAAGAAGATTTGAAAGAAAGCAATACCGGGACTGGTTATTTGTTGTGATCTAGTGCAGCTTTTTTCTAAAGTTTCTTAAGCAATCATACTGTAAACCCTGATTTGAATGTAGAGTGTTTATTTAACCAAAGCAGGAGTCCGTTGCATACAATTGCATCTATCATAACTTCTGCTGACAGGATGGCATTTACTACATTAATAAGATTAATACCACTATACCCAATGTAAATTAAGACCAACATTTACTAGAAGTTAATCTAATAATTCAATATATTAAAAATCTATGGCTATTGCTCTGAGAACAAATAGTCTATAGGAAGCTAAGTTCAAGTTTTGCCTCATGTCTGAATTAATAGGTGAATTGTTTTCATTAAATGATAACAAAGACCTAATACAACAGGTATGGTTTGTCTTCTGCACCCTACTTCATGTCACTCTAATTGTGAATTCTTCATCACAATAAAAGGCTATTTTTTTGCAGTCTCCACACATTTGGTTTGTGCCCCTCAGGCACAGTACGTTGTGAGGTAAGACTTAAAACAGACTAGCTAAAAATGACATGAACAAGTCTATTTCAAATGCAGCATTTCAGTTGTGACAGGTGTGTGCTGAGCTGTAAGTATTTGGTAACGTACTATGAGGCAGATGAAGAATGAGACTTAAGCCTAGTGTAAATTATGTCAAAATTATGTAAAAGAAAAATAAAAGGACTGAACATGACCAGAAAAGTGTGGCACATGCTGATTTATTGGAGTCTGGCACTTTCGCTTGTACCTGGGAAGGGGAGGAATAATGTAGCTTTAGTACAATAAGTGCATGTTTGTGCAGTTGCCTGAGAAAATTATTTCATTTGTAGGTGGCCAAGGGCAAAGTCCAATACATAATGATGTCAGTGGTTCTGATTGGCTAATTGAAAATGCACCACTGATGTTAAAAAATGTTTTTTCATAGCTCATTTATGTATTGTTTTTTATGTACATGTTTTAGCAACTTTTTTCACACACACAATCGATTATTTGTTCCTGCTGTATTAGGTTCAATATGCATTTTGCAAGCAAAATCAATGGTTAAAAACATGAGTAGTGTATGTGATGTATGCCTGGCACATATGCGAACATTGTAGAAAATGCCCAGGTGTCTAATAAAAACAAATACAATGAAAGCATCATTATTATTATTGGTATTATAAACCACTTTCAATAAAGTAGGTGCTTAAATAGGTGCACTTCAGTCAATGTATTTGTAATATGAAAGCCCATAAATGTAACTCTTTTAAAACAACTTGGATAAGCCCTTCATTCCCAAGTTATATAATGGTGACAGTTAATAAAGTTTCAAATGAGCAGTAAATACGAAGAAACCATTGTATGATAGAGAAGTGCATTGCAAATCTTCAATTTGACAGGCGGCTCACAACATTGCCTTGTACTGTCAATGTGTAGCCTTGTTCTTGCTAATAACACAAGGGAAAAGAACAGAACCAGCACACGTCTCTCCTGAAATACTTTGTCCTGTTTGGATGATCTGATTTACAACAGGTTGTTTTATGCCAAGCACTTTAAAGTAAGGGACAAAGCAGACAAGCCGGAACTAAAGACTAAACCTGCTCTAGTCAGGTTTCAAAAATGGAAAATATATATGTAACCTGATCAGAGACTAAAATTGATGGTAGGCAGTACCGTGAAATGATTTTCAATTTTGTAATCGACTGATTCGCAGGAAAACGCAACTGTATCATGAACCATGACATTGCACTTTGTGATGTAAAACTGTTTGTTTGAATGCATTGACTAAAAGTATGTGTAATTGATGAAAATAAACTTTGCTTTAACCATGGTAAGATTTTGTTATTTTTTTTTTAAGGTAAAACATTGCTATACTGTTTCAGTGTATTTCTAGCCCAATTGCCCTATTGTCTCTCCTTTTTATCTTTTTTAATGATGTAATTAGCATCTGGAGATTAATTTTCAAATTTGGAGATGTCTATATCAGTTGGTTACAGGATCCTGGAGTTCAGAACTCCCGAATGTCATAATGCCGACTCCGGTCAAAATCCCAATGTATGTTGGAGAGTAGAATACCCTAACCCCACCCCCCCTACTCTAAACCCACCCTTCCTACAGCCTAACCTTAACCGCCCCCTCTGGCAGCCTTACCCTAACACTCGCCATCGGCATTCTGACCATCTGGATTCCGGAGCCGGTATTCAGATGAACGCCGGGATTCTGATCACTGGCCACTGGGCTCCTGACTACATCCTATCTGTATCCATAGTAAGAAATTGGACATTTATCTTCTAGCTTCCACCAAAAGAAACTAAAGCTAATCATTGTATGGGTGCTAAAGGTAACCGTTGGTGTAAATAACAGCCTTATTTTGTCTATTTTGTCAACCCATTAATAACTGTGAAATAGGGTTTATTTTAGTTTTCACCATTTTGAAATTCCCATGAGTTCACCTTAATATGGCTGCATTGATAGTACACAATTACAAGAGTAAGCAAATTTACAATATTTTTCTTTATATTTAGTTTTCTAATAATCTTAAGACCCTTTCAGCACTATTTTCTGAGTGCAGTTTGTGAAGTTGTGTTGGTGTTGACTGCTTAACTTAAAAGTGAATATCTTATGATCTTATAGGTCTGCAAGTAGCAAGGGTTGCTGTCATTTTAAAAAAAGAGATGCCGATGGAGATAGAACGTGCGGGGGACATGGTGCATCATCACCATCCCAACCACTGTTAGTCAATTTGCAGCAGCAGGGAGCTGGGGCACAATGACATGACTCTCTGAGAATTGCATTATCAAGCCCCTGGACTATCAACTTTACCGGGGAAGTAATTTGAATCAAAGAGCAGACATACTCTCATCCAGGAGAATAGGCAAATATTGTGTCTATCATACCATATCTATGAATCAGTGGTGCAAGTAAGGTGATAAAGGCCAGTACGGCATACTATTAAAATGCTGTTAGCTGCGCTGCTGAGTCAGTCACGGCATTCAATGGTGAAATGGACCCTGGACTGTGAGTGACCATGGGCAGCCCAGCAGTTTTTGGGGACATGCCCCCAGACTGATGAGATGTGGGGGCATGTCATGCAAACACTTACGCATGATACATATCTATGCCCCTTTTGACACAAGACCACACCCATTTGTATGCACAGAGTACCAGGAGAAAATAAAGCCAACTTTCACCACCACTAGGGATCCAGACACCATGGACACAATGAATTTCTTGACAAACTAAAATGTTTGCTCAGCTGCATTATGACATTGTGTATTCTGCAGTCCTGGGCTACAACATCATGGAGGCTTCATGATGGAGCCAGGAGCTCCAATCAAAAGGTAATGCTAGTAATTTGCACATGTTCACTGGTGTCAGGCAACCACAGCTGCCCCGGAATTAACATTTGTGTACAACTGAGCCAGGAAGCGAGCCCTCCCCTTCGACTGGCACAGCTAGAAAGTGCCTTCTGGCCAACCTGTAGTTATGGCCCTGCATGTTTACTGTATTCAGGAAGTGACTCACATTCTGTCATGTAGAGTCTGCAACTATGGTTGAAAGTTGACTGCCCACAGGTCTATAGCTGCCTTTTTTTTTTTTTTTCAACATGCTCAGCAATGAGCTAAATTGAACAATACAGTTGTGCGCTTTGTACACCCAGGGATTACAAGTGATTAAACAGCAGCTGACATATAAGGGATACTGCCCAAGAAATTCCTTCAGAACACACAACTACAGGAAAGTATATATATCTGCGCTAATAACTACAAAAGAAATATACATATGCTTCGGAGCTGTCAATAATAATTTAATATGATGCAATGTAATAATCACATTGGAAAGAAGAACTGCAGTTCCTTAAAATGAATACAAACTAACAAATAATCATAGATACGTATCATTCAACCATAGACAAAAATGTGCACTTATGAGTCCAATGGACCCTTAGGACCCCACTAAAGACCTACTGTATATTGGCCGAAGCAGCAATAATATGTATTAAGTAATCCAATTTGTAGGAAAAGTTAGTAAGATGTATATGTAGGTACAGCAATGAGCTAATTCACTTATGATGGGTGGATATTGTTTGTCACTTTCAAGAATTATTAAATTATGCAGTCCTTTCATGCAACCCATTTCAAATCTGTAGTCTAAACTGCAGTGTTTCATTTGTTTCATTTTAAATCTGTAAAAATGATTTCCAGTATTTTCAACATGACAAATATGTATTACTTTCAAAAAGTCTGCAAAAAGTCAAAAGTCCCCATTTATTTATTTTTACCTTATGCTTCAAACAAATATTCAAATTGAACTTAGCAGTTAATATATGCAAGACCGAACATTGTTCTATGGATGTTTTGGTGAATGCTGGTAATACTGATAATGTTCACTTACTAGGAGAATTTCAAAGATCCTTTTGTAAAAACATCTATAAAAATCTACATATATATTTGCAAACCAAATTGGACCAATATTCAGTTTTAATCCCAAGTGGTGCCTGTTAGTAGCTTCTGAAGGTTCCATTTAGTAGAATATACAAACTGAAAAATACACTAACTGAAATAGAAAAAAAATATATAATTTTTTATCTCTGTGCATCTTTGACAATTAGCAGTTTTACATCAACTGGTTTCTGAAGATTAAATGACCCTGGCTAAGGACAAATTTACATAATTGGCACCTGTAGCACAACAATATGTAAGCACCACTTTTTGCATAACTGCTAGTCAGGAACCCAAGTGCACAGACCATTGTACATCTGATTATGGGTACATTCATCAAGGTGAATACCCTTTTCTTACCCGTTCTCCGTTAAGTTAATGTGCCATTTGAGTAATAGGTCTGGAATCTTTGTTGATATCTAGTTAAATGGTTAATCGCTACATACTGTGTTTTTAAATGTGTCTTTGTGCATGAATCATCTGCCTCATGGCTTTATAAAAGGATTGGCATGTGCACAAGACTGTCACTGTGTACTGGAGCTTCACAGTGCTGTACGGCTATACAGTACTTAGCCAAAGAGAGTTGAAACCTTATCGTATTTACTGCCGTTTGTCTTCTCTCACATGTATCATGTTATCTTCAAAAAATCTACTCTAGTTTGGAAACAACATGTGGACTAACCTACTTGCTTATATCCGCTACGCACCTATCAACTTGATCTGCCAATGATCATTACAAAATCCATTATGTGTAAATATGTTTTAGAGAAGGTAATGTATAAACTACTTACCATTTTCCCTTCATGCCATGGTAAATGCAGTGGTTGTGTCTGATACATAGTTGCCTATTTTCAGCCATTTTATTGCTACTCCATAGACCTGGTTTGGCCCCAAATGGTTTTTATTCCTCCACCATGGTGTCACAGCTTTTTCTTTAAACTGAGTTATGCCCGGAAGTTACTTTATTGTACAAGAATAATCACCTGTCCATTAATATTGTCACCAGATGCATTTACTGCGGAAGAAAAGGTGATCTTTGTTGTAGACTTTCTAGCACCACCTTAGAAACTAGGTAGTCTTGTAATTACATCATTTGTATACATTTATCCCTACAAGTACATTTAAAAAAATCTTTATGGGGGAAAAAAAGTTAATTTAATAACACCTTTGAACATGCTTATAATATGCAGATAATTTGACAACTTGCTTAGGTATTAGGTTTCTTTTTTTATCTTTTAGTACACAATTTATTACATAATTGATGTATAGCCTCAAATGTGTTCTGAAATTCTATTTCTTCTTGGCTGTATTGCATCTCTGAGGGCTAAATTCCATATTTTTCAGAAATGCTGAACACATTAAAAAGAGCTTTCTTTTGAATTGAATGTTGAACTAGGTCCTTAGACACCTAGAAAATGCTATTCTCTAAACATAAATTTTACAACATAACCATGCGTTGTCATATTGACCCAGAGTATATGTTTTGCAAAATATATATTTAACCTGAAAGACAGACTGTATGATGTCTTTAATCTTGGCTTTACATGAATAGAACATAGGATATTGAAATGTTCCTAAAAGATCAAAATTCAGCCTTTGGGGCTAATTCAAAGGTGGACAGAGAGCAACTTTGTCTATTGGTGGTTGTCCATCTGTGCCTTTATGAAGATGCCACTATAAAGCCCTTCTCTGGTGTACATCCTTGTGTCCAAGGACTGAGATGCCTACTGTAAGCATCCGTAGGTGCTGAAATACTGATTGGTGCATCTTTAGATGCACCATCAGTCACACCATTGAAACTTGCAGTAGCTGTATGGCAGGTACAGTTTCTCCATTCATCTATAGCAGTGGTCTCCAACCCATAGCTCACAAGCTAACAGTAGCTTGCGGCCATAATTTGGGTAGCTCACCTAGCTGCAGTACTGCTAAATCAACTAGGAGGAAGTGACCTCTGACAAAGCCGTGTTTGCAGCAACAGGGAAGTGCATCAGGTGATTGCCATAGCGCAACACAATACGTGAAAGACACCATCTGGATAGGAGTCGACTGCATTTGGGGGGAGTGACTCCTGACCAGCCCTGCCAAAAAATCTCACAGCAGCCCTGCCAATATCTTTTGCTTCTCTATTGCACTTATCTCCTTGGAGCCAGTAATTAAATGTGAAATGTGCAACATTATCACTGTATTAAATACATTGTTGTTTTCTATGAAACATTTGTTTAATTTTCATTAAATGATCTTAATTTTTCGGTTATTAGCCACATTTTTTCAAAAATGTTAGTAGCTCTTAAGGAGGTTTCATTTTTCTCGAATAGCTGACATCCCAATTAAGGTTGGCGATTACTGGTCTATAGCCTCCTATGTGAGTGGTTGAGTGTCAGTGTACACAGCCACTTTCACCAAAACACCCAAGACCCTCCCATAACACTTCAATAAGATCAATCATCTGTGCATGCGCTCAGACACTTCCACGTCACCGCCCAAGAATGCCCATCACTTTTCCAAGCCATGTCTGATACCGTGAGTCTCAATTGCAACAGCACCTTTGTGCATGCACTCTGTGTAATGCATGTGCCATAGGAGTATTTAGGAATTCATGCACGCAGCAAAATATCGCTCAACTATTGTACATGCACATCTGCATTTCCTGCAGCTCTTTGTCTCTTCTTTACAATACGTTAGGCTTCAGAAAGTCAATTCACAAATATTAAGGATCCCCTGTTTGTACTATGTAGGGACCTCCATTTCCGAGAGCAAAAGCAATCCCATAGGCTTCTTGGAGGCTGCTAGACTGTCGGATTTAACAAGCTCCAGAATGCAAAGCTTAGCCACTGTAGCCTATGAGCTACTGTATACTTCACAAAAATTACTGTGAGAGCGTCCCATAGGGACCCTCCCCGGCAGTGGCTGCCACACATGTGGTCAGCAGTAGCACAGCGGGGCCCTGATGTAGAAGTGATATGATCACATCAGTGATGACCTCCTTTCAAAGCCCCTTTCCTGCATATGAGTTTTAATACATCCCTGCAAATCTTAATTTCTTATTGCTGCAAATAACGACAATTAAGAAATTCTAATTATAGGCTCTAGGAACACTCTCTAACAGCAAGACTGTTAGTAAATGAATCTTCTTTTTCTTTCACTGTGCTTTCACTCCCACTCAATATTGACAGTCTCCAACAGGTACTCAGTACCTCAGTGAGGTTACTGGTTCCATGTGAATTCATAGGATGTCACATTATAGAAAATGAAGAGTCCACTGTGTGGTAATATTGCAGTCCAGTGCTCTTGTAATTATTTCTAATTTGAAAGCCATTTATCTCTATCTGCAAATGCATAGAGGGAAGGAAGCAGACAGTATGGGAGATGTACTAAGCCTGAAACCGCTTACACACTAGACTATATGTGTATGTGGCAATATCGTCATCGGCGAGCCTGGTGGGGGTGCCGGCATCGGCAAGTGTATACACACTTGCCGACCAGCGGCGGACGAGGAGCGGGGATATGCTGCATTCAGCAGCATGACATCGCTCACGATATTCCCAGATTGGGCTAAATGACCAGTGGGAGCACGCATCGTTGGCCAGTTTTTGCATACACACTGGTCAATATTGTGAATGATTAAGCGATAACGATAGCGTTCAAAATATTGGCAGAGAAAGTACTAATCAGCTCCTAACTGTCATTTTTCAAACACAGCCTGTAAAGTGACAGTTAAGTGCTGATTGCATGTTACTTTACCCCCTCTCCACTTTATCTCTCTCCAAGGCTTAGTACATCTCCACAAATGTGCCTAGCAGGCTGTGGTCGGGATGTACTAACACTATAAGCAAAACTTTACAGAGCTTGTGCTGATAGGCAGCTCCATCCATAGATTTGAAGGCAATGGACTCTTAGGTCTATAATTGTGGAACCATATACACTTATTATATTACATTATGTGCTCACACTTACTGTACATAGTGTTGCATTTGCTGATTATTTCTTTAGCTGTAAAAACAGCCTTGAAAACCAGCAGTGAAGTTTAATCTGATTTACCTTTTGTACTTCCGCTGAAAATGGAGCTCTGTGATATGATACGTAAACAAAGAAGAAATTTCAGATACTGTAATAAATTTTTATTTTAATAAAATATTTAAGTTTTTTATTAAAAAAAAAAAAACCCTCTCATTCATAGTGACTGTGGGCCAAATATAATAGCCTGCGAGTTGCAGCAAATTCTGAGATTTCAGAGTTTTAGCCGCAATATCTGAAGCAGCAATTATTGTAAAGGTAAAACCAGGTAACAATTTCTTTAGTAGCAAGAGGACATTCAAGGACAGTAAACAACTTACCCTTTTCTTTCAAAGCCACTACACTTCAAATCCTTCAATCTTTTTGTAGCTGAAAAAAAAGACAAAGGGATAAACACTTATCTGTGTCCTTAATCCCTGAAATTTTTTAGTTAACAAGTTTAAACTGTAGAAAACATTTTAAGAAAATATGGTTTTGCTGGAGGGGTCTATCAAAAATAATCACACTGTAATTTATTTCTGTAATTTTTTAATTTAATATTTAGAGAGATGGATACTTGCATGTAATACCATATTTTTTAATACGAATTTAATACGCCCTATTAATAACTGAAAACACCACAACTTAAGTATGAAAAGCATATACACACTATTTTGTTACCAACGATTTACTGAATGATTATCTGTCAGATTTTTTAAAGTGTAATGAACGATTTTTTTGAACTACAAACGATTTTTGCATATTAACGTAATGAAAATCGTTGAGTTGGCCAGTCTGACTGAACTATGAACGTGCATGAACGATAATCGTTCATTGTTTTCACTTAGAAAGTGAATGATTTTTTTTAACGATAAATGATATCGTTAACGATAATCGTTAAAAAAATTGTTGTGTGTATGCACCTTAAGCATCCAAGATACCTGCAATGAAACTAAAAAAATTGGCAATATTTTATGTATGGAAATTGATGTTACAAGACATGGGTGCTATGGAAGTGTTACAGCACTGATTCCTGGCTGCAGGGTGTTGTTTTAGGTGGAGCCATCCACAGAACCCTGCACTCTGTGTGGCAGCACCAGTCACACACCGCTAGCCCTGGCAGTTATCTAAGGGCAGCTACAATTACCCACAGGTTGTGTCATTCAGTCTCTTTTCCCGGGTAAAGTGCCCAGAGCAAGTGAATCAGAGACTTGCAAGCTGCCCCTAGGCAGCAGTTAATGCTGATTTCTGCTCACATCTCTGGAGGAAGCAAGCAGAAATTGTCTGTAACTGCTGCCTCAGGACTGCTCACAGGTTGTTCATGGGTCTCTAATTGAATTGTTCTGGGCACTTTACCAGGAAGAATAGACCTTACAACAAAACCAATATGTAATTGAATATGCTCCTATGTATTTACAATAATATGCTAATGCCATAAAGCATATCTCCCAAACATCCTCCTTTCGGCTGTACAGTCTCACAATTGGGAGTTTTGTCCCAATTTGCTTGGTTTGATATGTATTTTGCAACATGCTCCCCCAACACACTATGGCCATGCCCATGTCCTGCTTTTGTGACCTCCTAGGGAGAAAGATTCAATTAGCAGCAGGGTTTACCCCATGAATAATTACCCACATCATGCAGGGAAATGTTAATCAATTAAATAGCATTTTTACCCATGCTGTAAATCTGAAGTAAATGCATGCTATTCATAAACTACTTAATCAATGGGTTTTCCTTGTGCGTTAACCCCTTTTCCTCATAGCTCCTGAATCAGCAAGGAAAAATTTACCTCTATGGATTAACACAGGGGGTAAAATCTGCTGATTGAATCCCCCAGTACAGGTAATTAGCTGTGGCGTTTGGATCCCCTCCCTAATGTTTTGCTTAAAGGTTTTTTATATGATTAAAAGTGCACAGAAATACAGCATATTTCCACACGTATGCATCTTAAAATGAAAATACCTCTGCAATGGCCATATATATGCACCAACATTACAAGAGGTCATCATCATCTATATATTTGTACCCAGGGGCTAACTAGGTATTTGAAGGCCTATAGCAAAAGTTTGTAAATGCCCCTATGTACCACCCAATGGTGAAATTTTTTTATAAAGCATATGTAACTTTGACAAGGAAGATGGGACCCCCTCAGCTCTGCGCTCCAAAGCAGCTGCACCCCTTGTATCAATGGTAGTTATGGTTCAAAAGACACACCACCTAACCGGTACTATATATATGCTCTTTCTTACTACTCTGCATGGGCTACATTGGTGTGCATTCACTTACTGAGCACGGGCAGCACAAGTTCATGCATGATACACTTTGCAAACGGGGGTATTACTCATTTGACATCAGCCTCTGTTTGTGTAATTGTCTATCCACATCCTAAATGACAATTACAAAATAGTAGATTTTAATTTTTGAAGGATTCTAGAATCTATAGTAAGGTTATAGATGTGTTCACTACCAAATATATAGCGTGAGTTTTCTACAGATTATGCTATAAAAAATAATGTAGACTTTTTCAGTTCTGAGTGGAACATCCAAAGTACCACCTGGCCCCAAGAGTTCATTTACCTGGGATTTTGGCATTCAAGCCATCTAAAAGGTCTCCTGACGTCTGTACCCTTGCAGCTTTTCTCTGCCTGCCACACCCTCCTCAACGCTACCAGCCCATGCTTTTCGATTGGCTACAGTTGTTCCCAGGCAACATGCAGTAAGTAGGAATGAGCTTAGCAGTGCTGTGCATGAATCAAAATATTCTAAAAGTTAAATTGCACTTAAGCAACATATTGTGACAAATCTACCAGTATTCTACTTCATTTTCCCCTCAACCTTGAATTTTCTGTGGAAAGCATCTTTAGTAATGTATGTTGGTGAGGTCACTTTGTCTAGTTTGGAAGTATTTGTTATGGAGCTGTAGACAACAGCTACAGGAGTCTATCACAATTCATTGTCATCGTTATTATTTGCGTTTCAAAAAAGGAAATGGTCAACTTCTACAGTTGTCATGACAGGATAGGATCCAACATCGCGAACTATAATAATGTAAGCAGATAGTTATCTTGCTGTATAATCTACTGTACTTGTGGGTAACATGCAGCTTCATTTTGAATGTTTGCAGGTTGAAGTCGTTTACCCATTCTCTGGGATTTGGACTTTCAACCAGGGGCGGTTGTTACCTAGGGGCTGCAGCCCCCCCCTCAGTAAAGTCACCACTTCAGTGAGCCAGTTGCTGTCTGTGACTGCACTGGCTACTCTGTGACTGGAGGTGGCTTCCCATTGGAAGCACCATCTGCCAGTCCCGCCCAGGACAGGCAGCCCCAGGGTGATGTGTATCCTCCCCCTGGGACTGCCAGTCCGGGCTGCGATTAGCAGAGAGCGGCTTCCAGAGGAAGCTGCTGCTCTTCCTTTCATACAGCCCTGCACAGCTTCTCGGGGCTGCAGTCAATGCAGTCCCCAGGAGCTGGTGTTATGCATATGCACAGCACCAACACTGCTAATGCGCATGTGCCGGTCCCAGCACCTGACAGATCCATTGTGCAGGTGCTGGGACCCAGCTGGCCAGGCGGTAACCAGCAGCAGTGGCAGCTACCCTCAGGTAAGACGGTAGGAGCTGCTGCTGCTTTCAACTAATGGCCTCATACACTAGCAACGTATTGTCACAATTCTGCAATCCACAGATTAGAGTATCTGTGAAATCCAACCTGGTGAAATTTAATGTATAATTTCAACTATCCTCCAATGGAATCGGAGAACATCGATGGTCACCTGTCAGCATTTCCAACTGGTAGATCGCCATTTCTGGACCTATTGCAAAATAAGTCTGTAAATGTATGGACATCTTTAGTCATTTTGAATTAAGTTAGTGACAAATTGTAGCCTGTGTGGGCCAAAGACAGTTGATCTTTAACAAAATCTTATTGGGATTGAATACATGTCAATTGATAGAATCTGAGCATATGTGTTGTCAACACGCAAATGAGACCATGTCAATTGGCTTTAGTACCTAATATCTAGGCCTGCCCAATTTGGCTCTACATAGATGTGTATATGCTCCATATGTCTTATGTAGCTTTCATTTTATGTTAACCTATTCATACATTTTAGGCTGAAGTTAAGATTTGTATATTATTGGCACCTGATTACTACCAAAGTGGCACCTATAACTAAATCACCTACAAACTGTTTAATTCATCAATATTGTAATAATATCTTATAAAAGCCAATTAAGAGCATACAGAATTGGTTTAATAGAGGAGGGGGCTCATGTACAGTCTCCATGCAGGCTGGCCTCTCTCGCTGGTGTATGTGTCCAGCACTGTGCCATAGTCTACTGTGACTGTATTGTCACACGGCCCCATCGATCCAGTATCCCGGCTGAGCAGTAAGCTGGGAGGCAGTGCTGCTTGTCCAGGTTTCAGTCTGGATCATCCCATCAGGCCATCAACCATTCTGTCATTTGCCAGAGATGCCAGATGGCCAGTAAAGCCCTGGTGGAAAAAGAAAAGATGCCACTTTAAGGTCTATCCTCCTCTTCTTAAACTAATCATGAGCAAGGGACTGTTGTCTTTTATGTTTTTTTCTTGTAAAATGATTAAAATGCCCCTGCAAATGCTTTGTAAAGTGTATTATTTAATCTAAATGTCATGTCATTTTTGACAGTGAAGTGTCCACTAAATTATATACCTACTGTGACAGTTGGGATGGGATCCCTCTCCTGGGGTAGATGGACTCCCTCTTTACACACACAGCAGCCGTAGAAACAGGATACAAGTCTGGGGTTCTCATACAAACTGGTCAGCCCCAGTCTTTATTGTGCCAAATGAATATAAACAAAACATAAACATAAGTCCTAGCCCAGCTGGGCACTAGCTACACAGCAGATTTCCTCTCTATAATAATGGTAGGGCCTATTGCCCTCACCATCACAAAACATGTGCACAGTACTTACAAGGATTATCACCAAGTGTCTCTGAACAGGCTAGTCTGCATGCTCTCCCAGGTGTGAGACACTGAGCCACAAACAAACCATGCTTATATTAGCCATTCCCAGCTGCATGCCGTAATGAGCCTGTTACCAGGCTGAAAGGCCCAAAACCTGGAGTGGCCTGTGGATGGAGCCCTCCGTCTCCTCACATCCACACCCCCAGGACCCAAATCGGCTTTTCCAAAAGCCGATACTCTTCGTCTGCTTACAAAACAGACTTCTCCTGGGGTTTTTTAGAACACATAGGCCAAAAACCTAGGACAAATGTACTTGTAATTGACCACTTTACCAGTGCTTCTGGTACCCTACCTATACTATCAATCTCATTGAAATAATGTAATCCTGCACATTGAAGGATCATGGTTTTGCATATGGGTGCTTAACAAGTGATTTTGTAAATGTACTGGACCCAGCTCCCACCATCAAAACTAGCAAAATGTTGCTGTTCTGCCTCTTTCATATGCAAAATGTAAATGTGTTTAACAGTGGATTCACCAAAATACAAAGGCAAATGGCATTTACTGTACATTATAGGAGGTATTTGTTTTGCACCTGTGTAATGATCCTTACCATCTTTAATTTTAAAGTAAAAGCTGGAAAGCTGTTGCCAAACATTGAACTTCAACAATTTTGTTCTATTCTTTATTAAGTAGTTTCTTGCTGTGAGCTTTATGGCCCCAACAGTTACATTCTTGAACTTCATTTGGTAATTATTGTTCCACATGGAAACTAACTTTATTTGAAAATGAACCTCATTTTGCAATTAATATTTATGAAGAGCAGAGAAGACTCATAATTTTGTTTATAGAAAGTGTAACTTTGCATATAATCATTATAGTCTCTTTAAAGAAACTAGTTGCCGTGCTAAGATTACCTGAATTATACTACATCATTGCAAAAGAGGATGTAGTTATGTGACGGAATGCCGGCTATGGATTTATGACAGGCGTCAAAATACCGACTCCTTTCATAATCCCGGTACAGGAATGCAGAATGACTCCGGCCCGAATGAGTTAAGTATGGGCGCCCCACCCTCTTAGCAGTGCGGGGGGTGAGGGTTAGGTTTAGGGCACCTCAGGGGGACTTAGGGTTAGCCACCCCCCCGGGGAGTTTTATGGTAGGGGAAGCAGGGGTTAAAGTTAGGCACCCCCCTGGGAGGGTTAGGTTTAAGGTGCAGGGAGGGGGTGTTGGGTTTTGGCACTAACGGTAGGAGGTTAGGGTTAGGCACTAGGGGGAGGTTCGGGTTAGACACTAGGGGGGAGGTTAGGGTTAGCACCACTAAGGGAGGGATAGGGGGGGTAGGTTTAGCTGTACTTACCTCCGCTGTCGGGATTTCCTCTCTTCGTCCAGCAGCTGTCAGGATTTGAACTGGTGGCTATACAGCCATCGGCAATACAATCCCATTCCTTGCAAAAGAACATTCCTATTAGGTAATGTTAAATAGAATTTATATTTGCATTGCATGTTAATGAGAAAAAAATCCTCCCCTGCCATGTGGCTGTCACAAAATGTTCCTGTTTTAATGTATTTGCATAATCTGATTAAAAAATGAACTTAATATACTATAATAGTTTGTACTGTATTACTTTAAAAATAACCATTTTGTCATAGGCCATTTGAGCAAAAACTCCTATGGCCCCTCTATATTTTTATGAACCTACTTGATCTTCTAAAAGGTCACTTTGTGTCTTAGGGCTTATATTCTGTTTTAAGAAAAACTCATAAACCCTTTAATGGCTGATGATGACTTTTGACTTTTGACACCATATAACCTTTAATAATTTTACTCTTAACACTAAAATAATGAGACTGACATCAGATAATGGCAGTAAAAAGGTTATCTTTCATGATAACAAGAATAATTATTATGGTGGCAGAGAGAGGGTGGCCAGAACCAGAGTAAACTAAGGATAGTCAAATGTCATTGCAGCTTTCAAATGCATTGCAATTGCACACCAACACAACTATCATATGCATTGGGGAAAAGCAATTGCTCACTAACCTATGCAACATTCTCATCAAGTTTTAAGTGAGAAACAAGAGTTTGGCCAAAGGTGCCTATTGTCAAGGTTCCCACCTCTCCTTTATATCCATTTGCCTTGGAGCTAGTCAGCATACACTTTTAGTCACCAAACAATTCACACACCAGGGGTGGAACTACTGGCAGTGTAGCTGGCATCCATGGTAATGAAGGGGCCCACAGCCAGGAGGCCATGGACTCACTGTGAGGTTATGGACACTGACCTGCAGACGTCTTCATCAACGCGAGTTGCAGGCACAGCTGTCTGCAGTAGTATATTAAAAAGACTCATTCACACTACTAGTCTCAGTATGCTTCTGCTGATGGCTGTACCGGCAACTCGCTGGTATCAGCAGTGGAGGAAAAAAGTTGGGCCCTGCTGCTAGCTGGATTGGATCACCTCTCTCTGATGCACTAGGTATCCAAAAACCATTTACAGTATATGCCCAGATCCTTACCTTCTGGAGCCATCCACAGGAAGGATTTTTTATTTACATTCCTTGCTTTAAAAAAACAAAATAGTAGATGGGCTCTTTATCTCTGTCCTTTTGTCACTGTAGGAGCTATGCAGCCAATTTCAGTATGCATGGCCCCATCTTTTTACATGCCAGACCTCCTTCCTCTGTACCATCATGGCAGTAAAGGGAAGCTACAGACTGAAGCCGAAGAATGGTACCACCTTCTACATGTGCCAGTGCTGCATATCCTCTCCTTCCCTGTCCTTGCAGCCTCTTTCATTCCAGATGAGATAACAGCGAATGTACAACGTTGGTCCAATAAGTAAGGTAACAATACCTCTCATTACGTAAATTTATTCAACTATTACATATAGGTATAATCAATTGTATAGACTTGGTGCAGATAATTTTTTCACATACTCTCCATACTTATTTAAGCATTTGTTCCAACAGTACACCAAGGCATATATCCCAGCATAAAAGATATGTCAAGTGCCTGAGGCCAGGACATGACGGCTTGCTTCAGTTGCAAATCTCTTTCCACTCAGGTGCTTCTTTAATGGTCCAAAGAGATGGAAATGACTCCGTGCCAGGTCAGGGCTGTAGGGATGATGGTCTGGTACCACCCAATGGTAGTGCCGTAACAACTCATGCGTGCAGTTGGATCAGTGTGGCCTGGCATTATCATGCAGCAATACGACACCTGTTCGCAGCAACCCAGGTTGTTTTTGTCAAATTGCCCTCCAGAACAGCTAAATGTGTCACAATAGCTGACAGTCTCTCTTTTGGTGAGGAAATCACCCTAAAGCATGCACTTATGGTCCCAAAACACGGTCGCCATGACTTTCTTTGCTGATGGAGTTGTTTTAAATTTCGTTGAAGGTGGGGACGATGTGTGTTTCCATGTCATGGGTGCTTGCTTCATCTCTGGTGTCACATAATGCACCCAAGTTTTATTGCCTGTAACAATACGCTGCAGGAACTACACTCTCTCATCATGGTACATGAGAGACTATTCAGTCCCAGTGGTTTTGTGAACTTCTGTGAGTTGCTTTGGTACCCACCTTGAAAACTTTTTTTTTTTTCCTGTACTCCAGTTGCTAATAACCGATGTTGTGCACAGTACCCACTGAGATGTGCTGTTCATTAGCAATATCACTAACTTGAATGCGTCTGTCCTCCTGAATCAAACCTTCAATGCGGCACAAATTGTCATCTGTGGGGATGTGCTTGGCCGCCCAGATTGCTGCTCATATTAAATGTCTGTCCTGCCATTATCAAAGGAAGTGCCAAACCTGTTTCTGCAAACATAATATTATCACCGTACAGCTCGACAAGTTGATGATGAATTTAAGCTGCTGATGTGCCCTTTAGACACAGAAGTCTATCACACTATGCACCTTAATGTTTGACCATGTTTCCACCAGCCCCACCATCTTACAACTGATGCTGGGACAGTATGACTGAGATGATGCGCAGAGGGAAAGCTGTGGTCTACCTACTCTGGCCTGGTGAGAAATTAGAATGAAATAGAGAACATTACACATGTGAGAGGTCTTATTGAACCACCCTCATAGTAGGTTAATAAAGTTACATGCAGTGTTGTGCTGGGATACATTGTTCCACAAAAAAATAATCATGAATTTCCAGCTTTGAGAAGGAAAAAAGTTTTTGCATCTTTGCCCTAAAACAGCCCATTTTTTTAATTATGCATGCAGGCTGTTTCCAAACATTGTGCCCAGTGTTCAGAGATGTCCCAGGGTCTGGTGACACCAGGTGCACACTCTGGATACCAAACCGCATGCTGGAGGCATGTCCAGCTGAAAATGGGGTGAGGTCTGAATAAAGGGGAAATGGTTTCATTGGTGACACCAATAACATCACTCCAGGGGCAGCCCAGTATCACCAGAGATGCTGGGCTGCCCCCGGAGACTGGACTGTCGGCTCCTCTTATATGACAGGAGCCAGGTGCTGCAGGAGAAAGTCACACACTGCAGCACCCAGATCTTGTCACTGCAGAGGTGCCGGCTTTTTGGTGTCGCCCCCTTTGGGGTATTAACAACATTCTCATTGTAAATGCTGCAGTCAAGGGGTTTATTCTTCATGCGTGCCCCTCTCCCTCAGTTTCCCCATATATGCCTCTACCACCTCCTTATTTTGTGTGTGTTTCTGTCCTTTCCTTTATCATCATTTTGTGTCTTGAGAAATGTTTTAACATTTCTATAGCAAATAGTGTTTTAAAGTAAATTTGGATAACAATGCTGCTGTTCTAGGTTTTATATATACAGATTGCCTACTCAGGTGTTGATTACTAATTAATTGATATGGGTATATTAACTGCTCCAGCAGAGTAAATGGGATACATCCTGCAGAGGAAATCCTGATAATGGGAAGAAACGTGTAAGGGTCCTTCACACTGCGCGCCTTTTGTGACCCTCTCTGCCCTGTGATTTGTGTATTTATTGTGGTTTCCCTTTTGGAGGTTCTTTGCAACTAACACTGTGGGAATCAGTATGATTTACTGCCGGCTGCATGGTGGTCCTGTTGCTACTCTGGACGTGCAGCAGCTCTGCTTGTGGGAGGTAACACACCTGCTCATTAGCCTCCCTGAGTGCGCACAGGAGGAAGGCATTCAGTACAACCTTACTGGATTACCACCACTTGCTCCAAAACTGGTACTGGCTTACACTGGAGAGAGGTTGTCAGCATATGTCCATATTTATTTTATCTTACTCTTTGGTTACTGTCAATAGCAGCTGGAATATACAGTACACAAGTTATAAAATCTAGAGTGCTTGGTCCTGCTGAACAGGTGCTGCAGTTTCCAATCAGCTGCTATCCACAGGCTCCTGTACACAGCAATGTGAGGTTTTGGTGATTTTGTGTGCACTGTTACAATCATCACAACAGGTGTCCTCAACCCCTAAGGAAGATTAACTGGTGATAATATCACACTGTATGGTCTGTGTTTAGTATTCCAAAGACTATATGATCTCCACAATACCTCTCTCATCAATTTCTACCCACATTTACAGTACCTCTGCTGCTAAACTGCAATTATAGATACAAGCAGAGCATTTATTGCAAGGACTGAACTAGTGAGAAAATTACCTTGTTCTCCTATCTTTTGATCTAATCATAATATTCTCTTTTGATTAGCTGGCAGTAGGGTATTATATGTGCAATAATCATGTGTACAGATGTGTATTATGTTTAAAGCTGTAGGTATTCATATTGCTAACATTTGTCTAAATAAATGTTATTTATTTTAAACCTTAGCATTGTTTTTATCCAATAACTTTTATTGATTGATGAATGCAGCACTGTTTGTTTTTGTCTTTTTTGTGATTATTTATTTGCTGGCTACCATTTAAAAGCAGTTTGGTTCATCTTTTTGTTATATATAAAATAATTTCTAGACCTTTTTTGTCCAGCGACTTGGGATTGTTTGTATGTTGAATACAACATAGTCTTAAAAAATGATAAATACACACTCCTACTAATGTACCGTTATTTTAAGATATTTTAATTGTATAGCATATTGGCAGATACCTACAAGGTGGTAGATCACATAGTGGATGAGAGCAAGGAGTTTAGTCCGTACAGCACTGTGATACTCCAATAACACAGCGACAGACTTGTATGCATGCAGGCACTTTTAGAGGCATGTAAAAAAGTTTTGCACCTGGAATCTAATAAGTCCTACCTTTTAAAGTTTGGAGAATTATATTTACGCTGATTAAGTGATGTTATTTAGACAGATGAGTGATGCACAATAACACACAGTTAAGAGAGAGCTTATAGCAATTGACCATTTAACTACATATCAATATTACAATTGTGTATTATTTATAACCTCTTTAATATATTGGCTTTATTTTTCATTTTGTTATCTAACTTTAGCAGGGGGTAGTGTGGAAGCTGATACTGTACCATCTATTGAAAGCTTTGCAGTTGAAGTCAGGACAAAGAACTAAGTTAAATTGTTTTTTTGGAAAGTTGGCTTTGCATATACAGTATTAGCTTTGATATTATAAATAATATCACAGAGAGGGTCAATTTTATAGTTTTATCAGTAAAAATAGTACATTTAGAGAATTTACTTATAGATCTAACATTGTACAGTGAACAAGATTTTAAAACAAATGTGTATTTTATATTTAGTTTCACAACAGTGATTGGCTGTAACATTCAATTTACTTGTTCCAGACTTTGCAACCATTTCTGTAGTACTGTTCTATCTCTGGGGGAACACGCTGCTTATACAATCTGAACTCCTGCAGATGGCTCTGAGCTTTCAATAGGGACAAAGATCTGTTTGTTTAGTCAATAACTTCCATGCAACATTATTTCTTCTTTTATATAGAAGATCAATGAAGAGGTTTTATGTTTAATTCCGGTGGCCAAAGATTCTCCTTATATTTACCTAAGCTTACACAAATGCAAAACCTAATTTTAACATTTTAAGAGTATGTATAAATGGCTGTTTTGTTGTTTACAAATTAACCCAATAGACGCGTTGGTTGGCGGAGGAAAACACCTCAACATTTCTAGTTTATTAAATACAAATACCCATATACAGTGTATCAGATGTGATTATGTCAAAACAAAATATCTTACACAAACAACTGTGACTATTCTGCTATACCTGGAAAATTGTGCTGCCTGTTAGTTCAAGAAGCTGTTTGTAAGTGCTAAGTTCAAGAGGGAAGAGTTTAGGTAACATGCATTGGAGATCAGTTGTGGGTCCCATGTTTTTACTAGCTGGGTGAGTGAGGCTCTCTATTTGCATTTTATTATGGCTTGAGTTCTCCTCAGGTACCTAACCTCTGAAGCTTAATGCTGTGTCTTGTGCCAAGGACCCAGGGAAAGCTGCTTTCTGACTTTTTGTCCGTGCTTAAATTAAACCTAATAACTCAACTGCAGCTGTGCCAGGGCTTGAAATCAGTATGGCAAAGCTACCCTCATGGGTTTATTATTTCCATCTATATAAAATATCTGCAAGATTGAGCAAGTAATGATAGAGGTAATTCTTAACTGCTAGAGAGCCTTAAAATGGACAAAATTACTTGAATGTCTTAAAAGAAAATAAAAGATAAAATACAGAGCTGAAGAATCAAGTGGCAGGAGAGAATGCCATTTAAATTTGATATGTATAAATTATAAGCATTTTTATATGTTTTTCACTACATTGAAAGAGAACACATTTTGGCTGCGTAATTATAAAAGAAACCTATTTTGCCTGTGCAATTATACGAAATGAGAACAGTCTGAAATCTGCCTGATTTGTTTTCTGTTCTGCAGAAGTAGTGTAACATGCACAATAATAAACAAGGATATTTCTGCTGCAAACAGAATAAGATGTTTTGTTCTTTTCTCATCTGAGAAGAGCTATTTGACTCCATTGAGATAAAAATAAAACGGGACCAGATGTTTTTGTTCTAAACATTTTATGTAATAATTATACATGTTTATAATACTCTGTGTGTGTGTGTATATATATGTATATGTGTGTATATATATATATATATATATATATATATGTGTGTACATATGTATGTACATATGTATGCATTAGAGATGAGTGGGTTCGGATCTCCGAGATCCGAACCCACCCGAATTTAGCAGGCCTGAGTCGGACCCAAGCAGGCTCGGGGTTTCCTGCCTGACTCACATCTCAAAACCGAGGCAAAGCCATAGAGTTGGAAATCTCACGGTTCGCGAGCTTATGTCTCTATGATCAATGTAGTATATAGGGACCACGTGGCGGATGCCATTTCACTCCGGCTGTGGAGACTGAACAGGGAGGGTGGGTAGTGTAGGGCTGGGAGAAGTGCTGGTGCTCGTGCTCCTGCTCGTGTGCTGTGCTGTCTGCTGTGTCCTGGGCAGATGCACTGATCCATTCTGGGCTGGTGCTGTCTGCTGTGTCCATTTGGGCTGGTGCTGCGTCAATCTGGGCCCAAGTTCTGGACTTAAAAAAAAAATATATATATATTGTCAAAAAAACAAACAATAAAACTGTAATTTTGTGTAAACTTTTTCTGTGTGTGTGTGCGTGTGTTAGGCTTAACCGCAAAAGATCCAGCCAGCAAGGCAAGTTGCAACCTAGTGCTGCCCAACTCCAGTCGTCATCGATCGGTACTCTGGGCCCAAGCTCTGGACTTGGGGAAAAAAAAAAATATATTTTTTTGTGTAATAGTTGTCTGTGTGTGCACCACTGCACGTTTGTGAATTTTGTAACCACACCTTGGCTACACTATTGGTGCTTGTGACACTGCTTCAAGACCACAGAAAATATGGAGGGCTGTCATATGACAGGAGAACCAGTTCAAGAACCTCATGTTGTAGCTGTCACCAGCACTGCAAGGCTATCAAATTTCTCATCCTCTATGAAGGCCCATGCCCCAGGGCTTAAGTCACACCATCAAAATAGTAAAGCATGTTTTACTGAAGTTAAGAAAAAATTGAAAGGAAATTTGCTTTTAGATAAACAAAAAATTGTCAATATGCCATTCACTACACGAAATGGCAAGGAAAGGACAAGGACTTGGCGTAGTAGTAGTAGTAGTGTAAATGTGGGGAAGGGCAGTCAACATTTTGCAGACATAGTCATTGAGGATGCTTCTGTGGAATTGCGCATAGAGGAGGAGGATATTTTGGTAGTTGAAGGTGCGAAGGTTGATGAGGTTGTTAATGCCGAGTATGTCCTTTGTGTAAGTAAGGCAACAGCTGTTGCCCATGGACTGAAAAAGCCAAAGCCCATTGTCATACCGGGGCAAAAGACAAAATACTCCACTTCTCATGTGTGGAATTATTTCCTCCCCAGTCCGAACAACAGTTGTTAAACCATATGTAACCATTGCCTAGCAAGAGTGAGTAGAGGGAGGGACCTAAACCACCTAGGAACCTCCTTCTTGTTACGTCACTTAGAGCGCATTCATCAAATATCAAAGTGTATGTCGCCAAGTTCCAAAACTCAAAACATAACAAGTCCAGTGTCACCTACATGCTCCCTCTCTGTTGGATCCAAATGCCTTCGATCTCCAACACCAACATCATCAACATCCTCATTCGTCATCGGGAGTAGTCCTGCAGCATCCAATGTTGTTGGAAGCATGATGGACTCCTCTCCTATCTGTGATTCCTCAGAAGGATCCTTGATTACTATGCCTGTTGCTGCTGCTGTTGCTGTCAGTGGATCTTCATCCCAGAAGGGGACCAGGAGGAAGACTACTTGTAGTGTATCCTCCAAATAACAATTAACTGTATGACAGCAATCACACCATTGCACAGCGGATTACTGACGCCATATCGTATGCTGGTATTAGATGTGCATCCAGTATCCGCCATTACCGCAGTGGGGTTTCAACAGTTAATTGAGGTCATGTGTCCTTGCTACCAGATCCCTTCTAGATTCCACTTTGCTAGAACAGCAATTCCAAATCTGTACAAGTACATTAATAAGGTTTTTTTTAATGTCCTCAAAAATGCCCTTGTACCCACTGTCCGCTTGACCACTGATATGTGGACAAGTGGGACAGGGAAATCTAAAGATTACATGACTGTGACAGCCCACTGGGTAGGTGTATTGCCAGCTGCAGCAACATCTACCAAAAGACAGTTGATACAGAGGCAGGCTACTCTTTGTATAACTGGTTTCACTAAGAGGCATACCACTGAGAACCTCTTAGAAAAACTCAGGGAAATCATTGTTAAATGGCTTACCCGACTTGGACTCTCCTCAGGATTTGTGATTTCGGACAATGCCACCAATATTGTGAGAGCACTATATCTGGGCGAATTCCAACACGTCCCATGTTTTGCTCACACAATTAATTTGGGGGTGCAACATTTTTTAAAAAATGACAGGGGCATGCAGGAGATGCTCTCTGTGGCCTGCAAAATATCCAGACATTTTAGACATTTGGCAAAAGCTTGTCGAAGATTGTATGACCAGCAGGTACTGTTAAATTTGCCCTGCCATCAGCTGAAGCAAAAGGTAGTAACTCGGTGTAATTCTACCCTCTATATGCTTCAGCGGATGGAGGAAAAGCAAAAGGACATCCAGGGCTATACAATGGCCTATGACATAGGCTGTGGAGGGGGAATGCACCTTACTCAAGTGCAGTGGAGAATAATTTCTGTGTTGTGCAAGGTTCTCAAACTCTTTGAACTTGCCACACGCAAAGTTAGTTCAGACACTGCCAGCTTGAGTCAGGTCATTCCCCTCATCAGACTTTTGCAAAAACAGCTGGAGAAACTGAAGGAGGAGGTGAGATGGAGCAATTGCACAAAGTATGTCAGACTGGTGGATCAAGCCCTTGATTCACTTCACCAGGATCCAAAAGTCGTCAATCTATTGAAATCTGAAAAATATATTTTGGCAACCATTCTGGATCCTAGGTTTAAGTCCTACCTTGTGAGTTTTTTTTCCAACAGACCGAAATCTAAAACTGTGCAAAGAGAAGTTGGTAAAAAAAATTGTTGGCTGCAACCGCACATGACACTCCATCATCTCCTCCTTCAGTTTCTGCAGCTGCCAGGAAAAGACTAAATTTTCCATATAGAATGCATGCTGGTCATGCAGATCGTTCACCAAAAAATTACATCTGGTTGGGCCTGAGAGAACTGACTACTAGTGACATGTCTTCTACCGTGATACAGTCTCTATTCAAAGAATGGTGGAGGACTATTTCAGAGATGACACTAATAGGCATGTCAGACTGTCCCTTTCAGTACTGGCAGGAAAAAGAGGCAATTTGGAGGCCCATACACAAACTGGCTTTGCATTACTTAAGTTGCCCACCCTCCAGTGTGTACTCTGAATGAGTTTTCAGCGCAGCTGGCAACCTTGTCAGTGATCGGCGTAGGAGGTTACTTCCTCAAAATGTGGAAATGATGATGTTCATTAAAATGAATTGCAAATTCCTTGAGGAAGACCTCTACCAACAATTACATAAAAAAATTATAGAGACGCCTATGGTGGATTCCAGCAGGGACAGATTAATATTGTGTCAAGAAGAGTATATACACACTGATGGGGATGATTAGGACGAGGATGACAACTAGTAATGTAATGCCAGTTTGTGTATGGGATCATTTTCATTTCCATGTCCATATCACATTGGCAGCTTGTTTTATGGGGTTCCAAACAAAGCAATAATTTCAGCCACAATTGGCAGTCCTTGTCGCTGAAATGATTGGTTTGTTAAACTGTGAATGTCCTGTTTCATATACAACATAAGGGTGGGTTGGGGGGACTAAGGACTATTCCATTTTGCACCTTTCCATTATGTGCTGGTTGGGGCATTGCTGCCTGACATTTTAAAATAATGTTATGGTTGGTTTAGGAACCAATGATTTGTTTATAAATTGTATTATCAATTTTACAGCCTGGGGCTAAACCAATGAATTTCTTTTTATTAATTATTCAGCCAGGGGCTGCACCCAATGAATTGTTTTTTACTTTTTTTATTCAATTATTAATTATTCAGCCAGGGGATGCACCAATGTATTGTTATTTAATCAATTTATTATCAATTTTTCAGCCAGGGGCTGGGCCAACTATCAACTATCAATTCTTCAATCCTCAAGAGTATCCCAACCATCATCTTTGCACAGTCCTCTACTCTATTAATAATTATTAATTATATCAATCCTTTTGAGCCAGCAAGCTGGCTCAAAACCTTCTGGCCCTTTAACTAGATGAAAAAATCAATATTGTGATGTGGTCAAAATTGACTGAAAACTAGTGGAAAAAAATGTTATTGAGCTTATTAATACTGTAGGATCAAAAAACATTTTATGTGATTTTAGCTGTTTTTTTTATTTGCCAAAACCTCACTTCCATGTTTTGTTTTCTTGTTTTGGTTTACCCAAGGGACACAATTCCAATCCAATTTGTCAACCTGTTTATTTTTGGGTATCAATAGTTCATCCCGTGGTGTATTTAGCACTTTAATTTTTATAATATCCAATTCCTGACATTTATACTCCTGACATAAAAATTTCTCTACCATATCTTGTAAAGCTTGTTCTATTTTACTTTCATCAGATGTAATGCGTCTTACTCTCAATAACTGAGAATATGATCACCCTTTTCTCAAGGGATAAGGGTGAAAACTATCATTCCTCAACAGCGTATTTCTGACGGTGCTTTTTGTAAATACAAATGTAAAAAAAATTGCACCATCATATGAAATATGAACATCCCAGAAAATTCACATCAGAGGAACTAGTTTGATATGTCAACTTTACTACACTGTTAGAGGTATTCTGCATCTCTAACAAATCGACCAGTCTAGCTTCAGGACCCAACCAAAAAATAAGCAAATCATCTATAAATCTCAAGTTCAATGTTACTTCTGCTTTAAGATGGTTATGCTCATAAAATAGAGACTGTTCAATGGTATGCATAAAGGAGTTGCCATACGATGGGGCCACAGAGGCCACAAAAACCTACACATTTCCTGAGCATCAAAACAGGTTGTTACCGATGTTTAGGATATGTGACTTTTAGGTCTTTATTATCTGTCATCCACATATGGGGAAAATATACAATATTAATTTTGTACTGACTTGTTCAACCACACATGTGATTTACATGCTCACCTGTCCTTGTGGCTTGTCGTATGAGGGAAAGACCCAGCATCAATTCAAAGAGCGGATGGCTCTCCATCGTACCGCCATATGAAAGGCCACAGATAGCGGAGGGAGCGAGCAACCAGTAGCTCTCCATTGTGCTCAATTTAAACATGGGGTAGCATCAATAAGAGCTATCATTATCAACCATGTACCTCCTTTACCCAGAGGTGGGAATAGAAATAAGATCTTACTGAAAAAGGAGAATAAATTGATATTTACTCTGGATACCATTGCTCCCAGGGGTCTCAATGAGACCCTGGGTTTACAATGTTTTCTCTAATCCATAATGTTGGTTTGTATTTAATGGTATTCTCATTCATGTGATAATTACATTGCAGATTGTGTGTGTGTGTGTGTGTGTGTATGTATGTGTATGAAACATGTTAGAGAGCTCCATTCTCTTGCAACTTGAACTTTTTTCTCCTGAATTAAGATAAACTTTTTAAGATATTCTCTGCCAAATCATTTTTAATCTTCTGCTGTCTTGAATATACTGGTCTATTACCATTTTTTTGATACAATCTATTTTTTAGCAGCTGATGAATTATTGTTTTTGTGTTTCTATATTTTATGGACCTTTGTTTTATCACTAATAAATTGTGTACCCCTCATTTATTTATATATGTATGATCACAATTTTTTATGGCATTTGCACATTAATATTTTAGCACGTTATCTGAGTAAACAAGCAGGTCACTGTACCTGCTATATATATGTATTTGTCATAGTATATCACCCATACTTTAATTGGTACTGAGCTGACGCCTTTATTGGGAGGGAATTGTGGTTAATTTGGGGTGTACTTTATTCAATTGGGCTTATTGATTGGTGCTGTTCCTTATTACTATCTATATATATATATATATATATATATATATATAATAAAAATAATGAAATCCGGCACTCTCCAAAATGTGAATAAAATGCCCTGGTGCCACATCAAACCTAGAGGTTAATATAATGCAGAAGAGAATGGAGGGCACTCTGCAGGACTTGTGCAGCTTGACATAATCCAGACAAAGCCGGTGACACTGTCAATGTTTCAGCAAGTGAATGCTTTTATCAAGACATACAGAAAATAAAAAAAAGTGCAGTATATCTAAGGTTACTCACCCTTGTGTCAATCACCTCCACGATCTCCCCAGCCGTGGCTCCTGCAGATGACGTGGCCAAAGGACACACCAGCCCTGCTTCTGACACCAGTGAACTCTGCCTGCCTCTATCTCACTCACCGTTAGATGGGTGAAGACCCATCAGCAGCCTGACTGAACGGTGCGGCTGCATGGGCTGGGGAGTGAGGAGACCGTGTGCAGCACTGTTGCTCCACACTGTCTCAGACACTGACAGAGCGATGGCCGCAGCTGGCTGTACAAGTGCTGCAGCTGCCATGCAAACTTGACACTGGGGCCATTATTAAAACACTGCCTGTCATTATTGTCAGCGAGCTGTGCCCTCCAGTGGTCAGCTCCCCTAGGCAGCTGCCTACAGTTGCCTAATGGTGGTGCCGGCCCTGGAGAGAACACAGGACAGGGTTAGTGTCAGTGTAATACACTGTGTGTGTGTTTGGCAAATTATGTGTGAGTGAGAGACAGAGAAAGGCAAAGTATGTGTTAGTCAGAGGGAGCCTCAATCTCTTTGTTAGAGCCAGGCCTTGGGACTGTATGGGGTGCTGCCTAATCATAGAGCATACTTGCCAACATTCCTGGGCAGCTTTCCAGGAGCAGCAGGAGGGGACCTGCTGCTCTCCTCTTCAGGGGGCGGGACCAGACGATAGACTGCATTAGGCCCCGTCCCCTTTACAAAAAATCCCCGCGATTCGCGGGTTTGTAAAGAGAGGGCAAGGCTAAATGACACGATTTGCACCATTTTGCCCCGCCCCTTCCCTACGGACCCGAAAATTCCAGGTAAAATCTCCCCATCCTGCCCACTTCACTAGGAAGTGGACGAGATTTAGGAGATATGCCTACTCTTCCAGGGGTTCAGGGGGTTACCTGAAAAATCTGGATCCTCCCGCGATTCCCGGGAGAGTAGGCATGTATGTCATAGAGGTGTGTCCATCTACCTACAAAAAATATAGAAAAATATTATCTGCACTGCACAGCGGGCACCTTGTGCCCCTCAGTCAGGGTAAGATCCATAGGTGAGGATCAGTGTGATTGTTTCCCCCCCGCACAGTAGTTAGGCAGAGGAGACTGATTCTACTCAGCAGCAGCATCCTCTCTAGACCCATGGTGGCTAGGAGAGAGGCTGCTACTTATGACAGGTTAGAAGGAGGGAAGGCGTACCTGGGCCCACCAACAAGACTGGATTATTTAGTACCCGATCCCCCATCCCTGTAACATAGTATTTCTCATGCAGATACTGTACACCCGCATGCTGCATATCATTTTAATTAGTAAAAACTGCTTGTGCATCCTATTTGCTTTAATAACTGAGCTTGCTAGACTTCTCTCCCACAGAAAATGAAACATGTCCCATCATACATTGCTTCAGTGCCTACATTTTCTATATTCATCCAGAGACTTTATGCATCCATCAACCAAACTAAGGGATTGATCCAACTTAGCAAGATGTGCCACCAGGCATCGCAGCAATGTCCAGCTGCAAACATCAGCCATATACAGTAGTGCCAGCTTCACAAGTTGTCCCCTTGCACCTCTGTGGGTTTATGAGGGAAAACTTGCAATGCCACTGAGTGTAATGTGCCCAGGGATGTAACTAGGGGTGCTGCTACATAGCGGCATGTAGGAGGCATCATTGCTGCTCCTGTTATAGCACCTTACAGCTAGAATTGCTACTGCTGTCCTGTATTGAGCATCATTCGGATGCCCCAGGCTGCAGAATATACAGTCTTCTGGATCATACTAAGGATGCTCTGGGCAGTGCTGTTCTCACCGACACTGGCAATCCCACTTCTTCCACATGACACCATATGCTCAGGAGGCATGGCCAGTACAAGGCGCCAGTCAGCCCTGTTGCAATGCTGAATGTTCCATTCCAGAATGGCACATTGTGCCCTTCACATTGAATAGAATTCCTAATAAGGGGGAAATGTATTATGCTGACACCGCAGTGAAGCAGGATGTCTTCGTATTGAGATGTGTTTAAAAAAAAGAGAGCTACCAGATAGGTATTACAGTAACTAACCCCTCAGTGACCTCTGTCCTGACTGTATCACATCAATCTAATGCTGATGCTAGATGTTACTACTCCCAGCAGGCAAACTGCCCATGCATGAGCTCCAGGGACAGAACTTTGGGAGACAATGTGTTACGTTCTGGGTTATTTGTGGACCCGGGGTGGTAGCAGGAGCGATCACAGAAGCAGATTTGTAAATAAAACTAGGATTTTTAATAAGTGCTCGAGTGGACATATAATGTGGCAGTAAATAAAAGTCCAGGAAAATATAAATGTGCACAAAAGTTCTGTGGTGGGAGCAAAAGGGTTAATGTCCAGGTAGAAACAATTAAAGCAGTCCAGGTGTGCAGGTAGTGAAACTGAAAATAAACAAGCCAGGTTTGCAGATGGTGAAACTGAAAATAAACAAGCCAGGTTTGCAGATAGTGAACTGAAGTGCAGGATGTCAGCAGGCTCAGGCACTCAGGTATGGGCAAGGGTGATGGAGGTAGCGGGGTAGTCCAGTGGGAACTAGGAGCTGACAGGCAGACTGGCAGACAGCGGATTCACAGGAACAGGAAAGCACAGAGAACTCCCTCTCAGCTAGGCTGAGATACACGTTGCACTGGCAAAGAAGGAAGGCACTGACCCTTCCTAAATACCCCATGCCGGGCTGTTACTGGCTGGAGGGAACATGTGACTCACCAGGATTGGCCAGCCGCATCACATGGCCAGAAGGCAAGATGGCAGCGCCCATGCCAAACGGAATGGAGACGCCGCCAGGCCTCACCAGCGCAGAGTGACAACAGGCCCGCACAACAACGCACGCAGCCAAAGCCCCCCGCCAGACACCAGCTCCGCCACCAGACAGCCCGCACCACAATGACCTCACAGGTAACACTCGCCTAGCGCCATGCTGAAATACCCTGGCCGTGACAGTACCCCCCCCCCCTTTTGGGGTGGCCTCAGGACACTCACCAGGCTTCTCCGGATGGGCAGAATGGAATCTCCTGATGAGCGTGGACATCACGAGCATCGGTCCAGCAACGTTCCTCTGGACCGTAACCTTTCCAGTCCAGCAAATACTGTAGATGACCTCTGCGTAGACGAGAGTCCAAGATCTGGGCGACCTCAAACTCAACTCCTCTCTCCGTCTGGATTCGAGGAGAAGCAGGTAGAGCACTATGGAATTTATTCAGGACCAGGGGCTTCAATAAGGAAATATGGAAGGAATTAGGGATTTTTAGGTATGGGGGTAACTGTAGACGATAGGCCACTGGATTAATGACTTCTGTTATGGAGAAGGGACCGATGAAGCGTGGTGCAAATTTCATAGAAGGAACCCTCAGACGAAGATTCCGGGTGGATAACCAGACCTGGCTTCCAACTTGCATGCGTGGAACCACTCTACGCTTCTTATCGGCCTGGGTCTTATAGCGAGAGGATGCCTTCAACAAATCAGACCGTACTTGAGTCCAGATGGCAGCAAAATTCCGCACCGTGTCCTCCACGGCCGGAACATCGAAAACAGGCAGGCTTCGGAATTCGGGAAGACGAGGATGAAGGCCATATACAACCTGAAATGGCGTTTGGTTAGTTGACGAGTGGTAGGAAGCATTATGTGCAAACTCAGCCCACGGCAGCAAGGCAGCCCAATTGTCCTGGGAAGATGACATAAAAATTCTTAAGAAAGTCTCTAGATCTTGATTAACTCTCTCGGTGGAGCCGTTGCTTTGCGGATGGTAGGCCGTGGAAAAGTTTAACTTCACTTGAAGAACAGAACACAAAGCCCTCCAGAATTTTGCAGTAAACTGCACACCACGGTCAGAGACAATTTCAGCAGGAAGGCCGTGTAGACGAAATATGTGTTGGACAAACAACTGTGCCAGGTCAGGGGCAGAAGGTAACTTCTTCAACGGTATATAGTGGACCATCTTAGAAAATCGGTCTATTACAACCCAGATAGTGTTGAAACCTTGAGAGACTGGCAGGTCTGTGACGAAATCCATGGAGAGATGCGTCCATGGACGTGATGGAGTAGGTAATGGAAGCAATTCCCCAGCTGGAGCTTGTCGTGATGATTTATGCTGGGCACAGGAGGAGCAGGAAGAGATAAACTCCATTATGTCTGCCTTCATAGAAGGCCACCAATAGTGTCTTTTCAGGAACTCCAAGGTCTTCCGAGTGCCTGAGTGCCCTGCGAAGCGAGAGGAATGTGCCCAAGTGAGAAGCTGCTTCCTTAATTCCGGGGCCACAAATGATTTTCCCGTAGGAGGCTGAAGTTGTAATGCGGCGAAAACTCTTGATTCCAAGACAGGGGTATTGCTTTGATTTTCAGATTGATCATCACAGAGGAGAGATCTCGATAGGGCATCAGCCTTCTGATTAAGTGCTCCAGACCGAAAGGTCAGGGTGAACTGAAACCTGGCAAAGAATATTGCCCAGCGGGCCAAACGAGGACTCACACATTGGAGGTTTTTGAGAAATAGGAGATTTCTATGGTCCGTAAATACAGTAAATGGAAACTTGGCGCCTTCTAGCAAATATCTCCATTCTTTCAACGCCAACTTTACGGCTAGTAGTTCTTGCTCACCTATGGCGTAGTTCCTTTCGGCAGGAGAGAATTTTTTAGAAAAGAACCCACACGGATGGACTCGGTTGTCCTCATAACGTTGAGACAAGACTGCTCCCACAGCTTCGGATGATGCATCTACTTCCAACAAAAAAGGCCTGTCCAGATCTGGTTGTCGAAGGACTGGTGCTGAGATGAAGGCCTGTTTTAGAAGATGAAAGGCAGACTCTGCCTCAGGTGACCATTGGGCAGGATTAGCACCTTTGCGGGTCAAGGCTGTAATGGGAGCCAGCAGTGTAGAAAATCCCTTAATGAAGCGTCTATAATAATTGGCGAAGCCCAACAATCTCTGGATGGCCTTCAGTGTCTGAGGTCGGGTCCAATCCAGAATTGCTTGTACCTTCTTGGGGTCCATTTCTAAACTGGAGCCAGATATTATATAGCCGAGAAAAGGTACACTGGGCACTCCAAAGACGCACTTCTCCAGTTTGCAGTAAAGGTGGTTTTCTCTCAAACGGGTCAGTACCTCCTTAACATGTTCTTGATGTTTAGCCACAGAGGGTGAAAAAATCAGTATGTCATCCAGATAGACAACAACCGAGACATATAACAGATCCCGGAAAATCTCATTAACGAAACTTTGAAAGACAGCAGGGGCGTTACATAATCCAAAAGGCATTACTAAATACTCGAAATGTCCATCTCTGGTATTAAAAGCGGTCTTCCATTCATCGCCAGCTCGGATACGAATGAGGTTGTAAGCCCCTCTTAGATCTAATTTAGAAAAAATGACAGAGCCCTTGACCCTATCAAACAACTCAGTAATCAGGGGAAGAGGGTATCGATTTTTTACAGTAATGTCATTAAGGCCTCGATAATCGATACATGGTCTTAGACCACCGTCCTTCTTGCCAACAAAGAAAAACCCAGCTCCGGCAGGTGAAGTAGAGGGGCGGATGAACCCCTTTGCCAGGTTGTCCCGGATGTACTCGGTCATGGCTTGAGTCTCAGGCAAGGACAGCGGATAGGTACGACCACGAGGTGGCATCTTATCAGGTATCAATTCAATTGGACAGTCCCACTCCCTATGAGGGGGTAAGATATTTGCTTGTTGTTCAGAAAAAACATCGGCAAACATCTGATATTCCTTGGGAATGGCAGAAGAAACTAATGAAACTGTCTTTCTCACAGGTCGAATTTTTGGAAGACAGGATTTCTGACAGTCCATACCCCATGACAGAATCTGCATAGAACTCCAATCAATCCTGGGATTATGTTTACGTAACCAGGGTAGACCAAGAACAATTTCTTGAGAGGCCTCTGATATCACCAGGAATTTTAAGGACTCAGAATGAAGTGCCCCAATTCGGACCAATACAGGTTGAGTCTCTTTGGTGACTATCCCATTAGTCAGAGGGCGTCCGTCTATCGAGGTCAGAGAGATAGCATGGTTGAGAGTCAAACAAGGTATCTGAAATTTATCAATGAAACTAGACGTTATGAAATTTCCGGCTGCTCCTGAGTCGATTAGAGCAGTAGCAAAGACAGGTTTGGGTTTAAGATCCAAGGCTAGGGTAATCGTGAAATCTTTAATTTTTGGAGACGGGTTCATAACTCCTAACTTGATGTCTCCAGGGTCAGTTAGGATTTGGCATTTCCCGGTTTACGGGGACAGGAGATCAGCAGGTGACCAGACTCTCCGCAGTACAGACAGAGGTTCTTTTGCATTCTTCTCTGCCGTTCTTCTTTGGAGAGGTGTGTATGATTCACCTGCATAGGCTCCTCTTCAGTGGGAGAAGGAATGGGACGGGTAGAAATGGAGGGGGTAAATGACCTTTGCCGGTCAGTTCTGTTTTTTCCAGCCTGACGTTCCCTGAAGCGTAGGTCAACTTTGACACACAATGAAATCATGTCGTTCAGATTAGTAGGAAGCTCTCGAGTGACTAGATCATCCTTTAGTCGGTCTGACAACCCATGCCAGAAGGCCGAGGTGAGGGCTTCCTCATTCCATTTGAGCTCTGATGCTAAAATTTGAAATTGCACGGCATATTGACTGACAGGACGGACCCCTTGCCTCAGTGTCATGATGTTTGATGATGCTGATACAGTACGCCCAGGTTCATCGAAAATCCTCCTGAAGGATGACACAAAGCCTGCGTAATTATCCAGCAGTGGATCTGAGCGCTCCCAGAGTGGGGAAGCCCATTCCAAGGCCTGGCCGGATAACAGGGAGACTATATAAGCCACTTTAGTTCTTGCAGTTGGAAAGTTGTCAGGCTGCAGGGTAAAATGTATGTCACACTGATTTAGGAATCCTCGGCAGAGTTTAGGATTGCCGTCAAATTTATTTGGTAAAGGAAGACGTAAGCGGGGAGATGATCTGCCTCCCGTATTCCCAGACGCTGATGCGGATGTAGTTGCTGGTATTTCAGGGGTAGAAAAGGAAGTTTGCAAACTATCCTGTCGCTTGGACATCTCTTGCAGAAATTTAGCCATCTGATGCTGCATGTTTTCCAGATTTTCTAATCGACCAGAAATGCACCTGAACAAATCCACTCCTGACTCCTGATCCGTGGCCGGCTCCATGGGGCCAGTGCAAACTGTTACGTTCTGGGTTATTTGTGGACCCGGGGTGGTAGCAGGAGCGATCACAGAAGCAGATTTGTAAATAAAACTAGGATTTTTAATAAGTGCTCGAGTGGACATATAATGTGGCAGTAAATAAAAGTCCAGGAAAATATAAATGTGCACAAAAGTTCTGTGGTGGGAGCAAAAGGGTTAATGTCCAGGTAGAAACAATTAAAGCAGTCCAGGTGTGCAGGTAGTGAAACTGAAAATAAACAAGCCAGGTTTGCAGATGGTGAAACTGAAAATAAACAAGCCAGGTTTGCAGATAGTGAACTGAAGTGCAGGATGTCAGCAGGCTCAGGCACTCAGGTATGGGCAAGGGTGATGGAGGTAGCGGGGTAGTCCAGTGGGAACTAGGAGCTGACAGGCAGACTGGCAGACAGCGGATTCACAGGAACAGGAAAGCACAGAGAACTCCCTCTCAGCTAGGCTGAGATACACGTTGCACTGGCAAAGAAGGAAGGCACTGACCCTTCCTAAATACCCCATGCCGTGCTGTTACTGGCTGGAGGGAACATGTGACTCACCAGGATTGGCCAGCCGCATCACATGGCCAGAAGGCAAGATGGCAGCGCCCATGCCAAACGGAATGGAGACGCCGCCAGGCCTCACCAGCGCAGAGTGACAACAGGCCCGCACAACAACGCGCGCAGCCAAAGCCCCCCGCCAGACACCAGCTCCGCCACCAGACAGCCTGCGCCACAATGACCTCACAGGTAACACTCGCCTAGCGCCATGCTGAAATACCCTGGCCGTGACACAATGGAGGGCACCTACCACCAGATCCAGCACTGAAGGGGCACCTCCTCCATTGCCCTCAACATATTCACCCCACTTAGGGCTGTAACTATGTACCCGGAGTGTACCGTTACAGCTGCCAAATACATTGCACCTCTTCATGGCTCCTGAGAAGCCACCATACACTAATGGATCTGTATCAGACCATCAGCTGCCGCCTCTGTCTATCTATAGCCTATATCTTTACTCATTGGTGTTGCTGCTCCTCAGCAGCTTCTTTTGTCAGTGTGACACATCCGGCGCCCCCCTTACCCACAACTCTCTGTCTCACTCCTCCATGGCATGCCTATATTCTGTGTGCAACTGTGGGTGTATCTGCAAAATGCTACATTACAGTGTCAGTGGCTGTGACGGGAGGCACCAAAGTATAACTTGCCTCCGGGCATCTGGGATGAACTTGCGCCACTGATGAGCTCTCCATCTCGTCTAACTGTACATGCACGATAATATCAGAAAGTGGAGGCAGGACTGGTAAGTAACACATAGCACTATTCTCAGTTCCCCATGTGTTAGGGGACAAGTGACAAAGAACTCAGCATTTGTCACTTAGTAAGCGCCCCATAACGTTTTTTTGTTATTTACACTAGCCTTTTTTATATATTTTAGAGTAATGGTAATGACCTGGTGTTTTCTGCGAAAAAGGAGTTAATATTGCTTAATACATGTACCCCTAAGAGAGGGGACACTGCCTGAAGGCTGTGAGTTTCTTAGCTGATGTGCTAGGAGACATGGGCATAGTTATAGTGGGTGCAGGGGTGCCATTGTTATGTGGACCAGAGGCTTAGGTGGCCTTGGACCCAGGTTAAATACTTTAGTTGCATAACAATTTCTTGAATTTGCCTTGTAAGCAATTTGATCCGACCCAGTGCCCAGTCTAAATTGGGTGACATTCCATTTTCATAAAAGGTCTGTGTAGTGGATGTTACCATGTTATCATGTGGCATAATTTTGAACTAGGCACTGTAATGTGGCACAATGTGAACAGGAGACCCTATAGTGTGACATAAAATTAACTGGGGGCACTGAAATGTGGCATACTATGAACTTTGGACACAGTATATCATAATGTGAATTAGGGGTACAGTGTTACATACTGTTTACTGGCACCAAACAATGTGACATAATGTGAACTAGAGCACTACAAAGGTTCATAAAATATACTAGGGTGCTACTATGGGGCATAACAGTAATATTTTGTGAACCTAGTAGATATGGTTCAGAAAAAGAGCTAGGGCACTATTATGAGGCCTAAAATTGACAACTGTTGGGTAGAGATGTCAGTCTAACAACATTGTGACCTGGGCTCCTTCAAATGTTGCTATGGGGCCCACAAAGATCTTGCCACGCCCCTGCTAGGAGCTGTTTGGAACCATATGCACACAAGTGAACTGCAGTATATATAAAGAATTGCACAAACTTGATATGTCTTCATCATAATATGAAATGAGAATTTTACTAGATATGATCATTTAATTCCTTTTTTTTTCTTTAGATGGCTCCTGACTCATTGAAAAAAAATAAATTAAACCTTTGAGCATTTTCTCATAGAATAATATTGCAATGGCTTCAGGGTCTGTAGAACTAATTTTGTCTGTTTCAAATATTTTATTAAATGTAATTTATTATACCAATATTTTATCATTGTAGCTAACTTTTCAACTGGCATAAACTCATACCTATATATTTCACATACTGTCATTCTGTTATTGGGGTTTTAATAATTGGTGCTACGCTGTTAAATATGAATTGTTTTCATAATGTTTGAAGGTTAATGTAAAGTACAATGTAACATTTAATCTATATTTTTGCCTTTTTTTCTTTAAAAAAACATATATACTGTATGGGGTCTTATGCCCCCATACAGTACATATAAGACGTATGAATCATGAAATAAAAATGCCTCTTAGCAGGCATAGTTGTGCATAAGTGCTGGTCTAAAGTAGAGATGTGCGGTTCGGTTTTACTCGGATATGTTCGGATCTTAAATACGCCATCATATTGGCTATCCAGCTGTCACGTGTTTTGGATAGCAAATAAGAGAAAGCCGAACTAATCCGAAGTTACGATAATTTGGCGATAAGAACCAAGTAAAACCGAATCCGCACATCTCTAGTCTAAAGATGAATTTGCAGTGCCCCTACAGAATTTTGGCGTCGTACTGTATACCCCCATTCCATATCTCCGGTTCTAAGAGTTGATGATCCCAATCTGCAATTGTTCATAATTAGTAGATTAAATTACTGCTTGTATAACTTTCCATTACTATGCCTAACATAGTTTTGAATTATGTTCGGTATAAATTATATCTTGTTTAATATAAGAAACCATTTTTGTTTTTTGTCTGTACTTAGTAATCTTGTTTTGTATGTCTGCATTGTGGCTCCAATGCCATGTTGTCTTTTGACTGCCATGAGAAATATTATTGAAAAAATTATCTACCTAAAATTATTGTAATGAATCAAACATTGTCTCCAATAAGTAATATATTTATCACTATTTGAATAACTTACTTCCTGTTAAATCATTATGGGGAAAAATAATGTACATTAATAGCCTCATGTTCCCCATTAACCTTTTTTTTATTTTCACATAAGTTAAAAAAAACCTTCTAATTTTATTTCTTTTTTTTCAAGCTTCTGTTTCTGGTTTACTGTGGCTCTAGGATCATTGTTGGTTTAATAAGCTTGTTTTGTTTTGTGCTTGGTCAGAGGTCCCTGCCTATTGCGGAAATCTGTTTGACAGTTTTTCATTATAGCTTTATATTTTCACCACCATTTAAATATTGCACTGTTTTTGTTTTGCTTGTTTGTTCAAGTAACCCAGGGTCCAATTTGATTTTCTGATCTGTGTTACAGAAACAAATTTTTCTGCTGTACATTTTCAAAGCACATCTTTCACAGTTGAGGTGGCTATTTAGAGAAAGAAAATAATGTATGTGAAAGTGTATCTTTTTGATGTTCTAGAAAAAAACTGACATCTCTGCGATATGAAAATGCAGTTTACTAAATCTCTGTGAACCAGCAACAACCCTGAGGCATAAGAAGCAGCTTATTAATTATCTTGAAAATTTTACTGACATCATTGCATGGTGTATGATGACATTATGGAGGGCACAGAACTTGCCCTACAGTAAAGAAAATACGAATTGCAGTTAATGGGGAACTTTCAGTTATACCCCCTATCTTCCCCATCCTGGCACCTACAGTGCATCCGGAAAGTATTCATAGCACTTCACTTTTTCCACATTTTGTTATTTTACAGCCTTCTTCCAAAATGGAATAAATTCATTTTTGTCCTCAAAATTTTACACACAATACCCCATAATGACAACGTGTAAATAGATTGATTGAGATTTTTGCAACTTTAATAAAAGTTGATGCACTTTTGGCAGCAATTACAGCCTCAAGTCTATTTGAATATGATGCCACAAGCTTGGCACACCTATCTTTGGGCAGTTTCTCCCATTCCTCTTTGCAGCACCTCTCGAGCTCCATCAGGTTGGATGGGAAGCGTCAGTGCACAGCCATTTTCAGATCTCTCAAGAGATGTTCAATCGGATTCAAGTCTGGGCTCTAGCTGGGCCACTCAAGGACATTCACAGAGTTGTCCTGAAACCACTCCTTTGATATCTTGGCTGTGTGCTTAGGGTCGTTGTCCTGCTGAAAGATGAACTGTCACCCCAGTCTGAGGTCAAGAGCGCTCTTGAGCAGGTTTTCATCCAGGATGTCTCTGTACACTGCTGCATTCATCTTTCCCTCTATCCTGACTAGTCTCCCAGTTCCTGCCGCTGAAAAACATCCCCACAACATGTTGCTGCCACCACCATGCTTCAATGTAGGCATAGTATTGGCCTGGTGATCAGCGGTGCCTGGTTCGCTCCAAACATAACCCCTGGGATTCATGCCAAAAAGTTCAATCTTTGTCTCATCAGACCAGAGCATTTTGGCAAACTCCAGGAGGGCTGCCATGTGCTTTTTTACTAAGGAGTGGCTTCTGTCTGGCCACTCTACCATACAGGCCTGATTGGTAGATTGCTGCAGAGATGGCTGTCCTTCTGGAAGGTTCTCCTCTCTCCACAGAGGAATGCTGTAGCTCTGATAGTGACCATAGGGTTCTTGGTCACCTCGCTGACTAGGGCCCTTCTACCCTCGATCGCTCAATTTAGATGGCTGACCAACTCTAGGAAAAGTCCTAGTGGTTCCGAACTTCTTCCATTTACAGATGATGGAGGCCACTGTGCTCATTGGGACCTTCAAAGCAGCAGATATTTTTCTGTACCCTTCCCCAGATTTGTGCCTCGAGACCATCCTGTTTTGGAGGTCAACAGACAATTCCTTGGACTTCATGCTTGGTTTGTGCTCCAACATGCACTGTCAAGTGTGAGACCTTATATAGACAGGTGTATGCCTTTCAAAATCATATCCAATAAACTGAATTTACCACAGGTGGACTCCAATTAAACTGTAGGAACATCTCAAGGATGATCAGTGGAAACAGGATGCACCTGAGCTCAATTTTGAGCTTCATGGCAAAGGCTGTGAGTACTTATGTACATGTGATTTCTTAGTATATGGGTATTTAAAAGATGATGAAACCCGCGCTTCACTAAATTCAGCTAGTAGGTGTCAATAGGTAATCCCTATAAATACCCAAAGAACATATAGGCAAAAAAACAATAGTCACCCAAGCGCAATACAGATACATGGTATTCACAATAAAGTCCTAAATAGTTCCTGGATGGGGTCCGGGGTAAAAGTTAGTTTTTTTTTCGTTTTTTTTATTAAATTTGCAAAAATCTCAATACGTTGTCATTATGGGGTATTGTGTGTAGAATTTTGAGGACAAAAATGAAGGTATTCCATTTTGGTATAAGGCTGTAACATAACAAAATGTGGAAAAAGTGAAGTGCTGTGAATACTTTCCGGATGCACTGTAAAGAATTGAGACACTCCCTTTGAAAGATGATAATCCACTTTTTCAAATGGTGAAATTAGTGTCTTATAATCACCTGTAGTCACCAGATACTATAAGTCTAAGGGCTCTATTCATTATGTTAATTATCAGGACCCCGATAATTAACACACCAACTCTCAGTGAGTGCCGAAACAATTCATCACTGCTCTGGCATTGATACAGCTAATCCGAAAATCATCAGCCTTTCTGAAACTTTTCACTGCTTCTTTTGGAACAGTGAAACTAGTGTGCCTGCATGACCTAGAGTTCACGCAGGCCTCAAGAGCCCCAGCAAAAGGAGCTAGGCGGGGGTGGAGGATCCAAAAGGATCCCTCTTCGCAACACGGGACTTCTTCCCATAGAATGTTTGGAGAGGAAGATGAGCTGAGCAGCAGCATTGAGGACAGATTGGAGTGGAGCGAGGTGAGAGTCAGAGAGGTCAGATAGGAGGAGGTTACAGTAGTCCAATCTGGAATTGACTATCGAATGTGGGTCTTAGTAGCATCCCAGGAGAGAAAGGGTCTGATCCTGAGTTGGAAACAGCAGGACTGCAAAAGGTACTGAATGTGTGGTTTGAAGGAGAGGAATGAATCAAGGATAACTCCAAGACCATGCATTTGGGGGCTAGAAGAGATGGTTGTGCCATCAATAAATAATTAAATTGTGGGGAGTGAAGTTATGCGGGACGGTGGGAAGATGTTCACCTCAGTCTTAGACATGTTAAGTTTAAGAAAGCAGAGGAACAGTAGGTGATACAAGTGAGAAGAGACGTGAGAGGTAAGGGGAGGAAGGATAGATCTGAGTATCATCAGCCCAGAGATGATATTGGATGCCAAAAGAGCTCATGAGTTCACATAAAGAAAACGTATTAAGGGAGAATAGGAGAGTTCGAAGAACAGAATCTTGGGGGACACCTCCCATTAATGGATGTGTGGGGGTAGTGGTATCATGAGATGAGACAAAGAAGGAATGGATGGTGAGGTAGTAGGATAGCCAGGAGAGGGCAGTGTCATGTCAACCAAAGGAGTGAAGGCTTTTCATTAGGAGAGGGTAGGTTACAATGTCATAATCAGCAAAGAGGTCGAGGAGAGTGAGCATAGAGTAGTGGCCCTTAAACTTGAGAGCCAGGAGGTCATTTCTGACTTTTGTGAAGGCAGTTTCAGTGAAGTGTAGAGGATGAAAGCCAGACTGGAATGGGTCATGCAGGGAGTGGGAATAAAGAAAGGTAGTACAGCATTTGTGAACAACAAGCTCAACGAATTTGGAGGCAAAAGGTAGGGGAGATGTGGTTTGGTAGTTGGAAAGAGTTTTATGATCTAGGGTAGGTTTTTTTAAGGATGGGGAAACATGCATGCTGAAATGCAGAAGGGAAAATGCAGATGAGAGGGAGAGATTGTGGAGATGGGAACAGGCAGAAGGAGAGAGGTAGTTGAGGAGAAGGGGTGGGATATGGTGAAGAGTAGAGGTGGAAGGGGAGGAGGATCAGAAGAGGACAATGACTGCAGATACAGGGGAGAAAGATATAAGGGTTGTAAGATGGAGGATGGTCTGGGAAGGGAGAAGGTGGCATGCTGAGGGTCTGGTGGGATGCAATGTTCTGACATATGGAGTCAATTTTCAATGTAAAGTGGGTGGCAAAGTCAAGGGCAGAGATTGGGGGGGTAGCAAGGGGAGGGGGGGCAGAGGACAGATTTGAAAGTGGTGAAGAGACCGGGGGTTTAAGGAGATGAGGTTCTTAAAATACGACTGTTTAGAGAGGGAAATGGCAGCACTGTGGATGAGAGCATACATTCATAATGGAGGAAGTCTGACTTGCAGTGTGCTTATCTCCACTGTCGCTCACCGGTTCGTGAACACTTTTGTAAATATCTGGTGCATTTGGAATGCCAGGGTTAATGTGTATCTGCAAGGGTGAGTAATGATTGTCGGAGCAACAGAATCAAGAGCAGAAGTAAGGGAGGCATTGTATAGGGAAATGGCTTGATCAGGGCAGGAAAGAGAATAAGGGAGAAAGTGAGTTGAGCCAGAAGGATAAGGATACAGTGTAAATAACCTCAATGTTACACTTAGGGCTGTATTCAATTTGGCTTAGAAAAGCTGTTTTCGGCTGATAATTTTCACCGGTGACATTCCAAAGACTTTTCGCTGGTTCGGAAAGTCAATGCAATGGAATAGGCAAAAAAGATTCGCCTATGAACGCATGAGCGATAATGATTTCTATGATCGTCCATGTCAGGGACTCATACCCAGTATCCCTGACGTGGGGAGGTGCACCTCTGCTATGCTATAGACAGAGTGCCGTAATACAAATACCTTTATTACCAAACTGCCACCACTGATGGAAAGGATTTAAAGAGGCCACCGGTCCTCTATTGTCCCAATAATAGCACAGGCTCAGCAGCAAGATTCCCACGCAGTTAATCTTTTGCTTAACCTCTCCACAATTGCACAGACTCTGCATTCCAGATGACCACACAGTTCGCTGAGACCAACCCTCTGCTTCCCATACTTAACAATAGGTGTAGAGCCACCCTAGCAGACTAATAATCTCTTCAAAGACTAGGTTTCAGAGCATATATGAAATAAACTAATAAAGTACAATTTATTTACACAAAAATGAGTACAATGCTTAAAAAGATTGTTACAAAGAAAAGAATGGTTACAAAGTTACATACAGTACATGTGTAGCAATATTAAATAAAAATGAGTTGCTTACAAATTAACACTCAGCTAATTTGCCTGGAAGGGAGCAGTAGGAAATGCAGAGACTGCATTGTAAACTCCCATGTCAAATGGATCCCTCAGTTTGAACACAGGACTTCAATCCATTTTATCAGAAGAGCATCACACCTAGGGTTATGTCGTAGCCGTCCGCTCTGATTGGTGGATTAGATAATTGGAGGACAGGAACCTCCCAGCTAAGTTTAAACTTATAACAGAATAAGCCTAATAACTTCCCCTGTGGATGTATTACCTACAATATGGGGTGTTCATCGTACTGCTCCTTATTTAATCTGTTATAAAAGTGTAAATATGATGTGGTTGTATAGTGCATTCTTGACATATCTCATATCTTCAAAACTGTATTTCTCAGTGATCTGGGAATTGCACCCAACCTGGATATGGGGTCCCGTTATATGTATATAATTTTCCAAGCTTCCACCTATCACTGATACATCAATTTTGTCACATAAACCATCCAAATCTGACTGTTCTTTGATCTGCTACATCTCACCACACCTGAATGTCAGCCTGGTTATTATTTGTTTTACCCCTATGGTGCAGTGCTGACTGTCTATAGATGCAGACACAAAGACTGAGTAATACACATGCCCTGGTGACAATGTTACCATAATTAAGTGGACACACAGATGGGCTCTGAGCTAGACAAATCTGTGTAGTATTTCCTAATTTCATAAACAGGCTAGTGGAAACTTGGCCTGTATCTGTTAATTTTATTACCTGGGCAAGACTCTAACTAAAAGGTTTCCTGACTTGTAAACTTCAAAGAATAATTATCATGTGACAGTTACATTTAACAATTCTTAAAATTAGGCTGTTTCTCCGAAATGTGAAATTAGGTCCTTTCAGGAACATACAGAGCTAGGTTCCATTTGCATGTCATATGGTTAGCTTTCCATCTTTCCTGCCTTTCATTAACCTGTAACATGACTCAAAGGATACATGACCTAATAAGGACAGTCCGCACTGCTGCCCTCACATTTAGAAAACCCGTTATTCTATGGCTTTTAAATTGCCACTCTGTTATGATATGAAACTATAATTTGCACAATGTGCCATATCACTATATTCCTCACAGTCCGTACATGCAGGCCAACTTGCACGATATTGTCAACTTTGCTTGTTCATAGATGTGGCAGGATGACTTTACTGAAATATCTTTCAAGTCGTTGGTGGTACAGATTGTACTGTGTGTACGCAGCTTTAGTTTTGGAGAGTTGGTTAACTAAACTGTTGCTTCAAAGTACTGATGAGCGGGTCTGGTTCCCTGAGAACCGAACCCACCCAAACTTCGGGGTCTGTGGCGATCTGAGGTGCCCCTCGGATCTCTCCTGCTGCCCCTGATCCCTAATCGAGGCAAAACCTCTCGATCCACTGTGTTGGATCTCAAGGTCTTGCCTCGAGCGGCCATTTTTTAAAATGCCTTTGCACTGATTGGCTGACAGAGTTATCTGTCACGGCTCTCAGCCAATCAGCATTATGGTGCTCATTTGCATGTAGCATGGACCTGGGAGGTCCATGCTACTTGAATGACACAGAGCACAGATGGATCAGTGAGACCCCTCTGTGCTGCTGTGTATTTCAATGACACAGAAGCACGCATGGACCAGGAGATCCATGCTATTTGCATCTGTGTCATTGACACCGAGCACTGACGGGTCCGTGAGACCCGTCTGTGCTGCCATGGTAAAAAAAAAAAAAAAAACCTGTGTAAAAGGAAAAAATGGTGTGCCCTCCCCAAAAAAAGAGCAACCAGCCCTGGACATTAGTGACCCAGTGCTGGGTGTGCTTAAATACAGGGGACAAATGACATAGGGGTCCCCTATACTTAAGCATAACCAGCACCAGGTTAGTCAGAACCAGCCCTGGCTGCCAAAATATGGGGGACAAACAATGTAGGGGTCCCCCGTATTCTGCGCAACCAGCACCGGGCTCTGATTTGGTCCTGGTTCCGGAAGTACAGGGCAAAAAAATTAGTAGAGTTCCCCTGTATCTTCCAGAACCAGCACCAAACTTTTTCTAGTGGGTGGCTGATGCCACAGCCAGGGGAGCCCTTTCACCAGGCCCCCCAGCCGCAGCATCAGCCCTGACCACTAGTCAGCCCACGCCAGGGATCCCTGGAGAGCTGGGGATCCCCCTAATAAAGGGGTCCCCCTTTTCAGGGCAACCCAGGGCCAGGCTGATAGCCCAGGCTGATAGGCGGGTTGATAGTGTGGTGTGGTGTAAATAAAGAATAGTAAACATTTGTCTTTACAAGTAGAACTGCAGGTCCCAGCAAGCCTGCTCTGCATGCTGGTACTTTGAGAACCACAAGTACCAGCATGCAGGGCATTAAGAGCCCACTAGTACCTGTAGTTCACCTATAAAAATTGTTTAAAAAAAAAAACACAGGACACACATACCATGACAGTATAAGTTTATTAAACATACATGCACTCACACATACATACACACATACTCACCTATGTATCCCTGTAGCTATCGGTCCACTTCTCTGGTAAAGTATCCATAGGAGTACTATCAACCTGCCACCCACCGCCACCAGGGGAGGCAGGGATAGCCCCAGGTTATCAGCCTGGGCCTGGTGTGCCCTGGAGAGGGGGGCCCCTTTATTATGGGGTGTCCCCAGCTCTCCAGGGATCTAGCGGTCAGGGCTGATGCTGCTGCTGGGGGGCCCAGTGAAAGGGTTCCCCTGGCTGTGACATCAGCCCCCCACTAGTAAAAGTTTGGCACTGGTTCTGGAAGATACAGGGGAACCCTACTAATTTTTTTCCCTGTATTTCCAGAACCAGAACCCAGTGCTAGTTGCGCAGAATACGGAGGGACCCCTACATCATTTGTCCCCCGCATTTGGCAACCAGGGCTGGTTCTGACTAGCCTGGTGCTGGTTGTGCTAAAGTACGGGGGACCCCCTGCATTGTTTTTCCCCTGAATTTAAGCACACCCGGCACTGGGTTACTAGTGCCCGGGGCTGGTTGCTCTTTTTTTGGTGGGGGGCACGACATTTCTTTTTTTTTTATTTTACACAGGTTTTTTTTTTACCGCGGCAGCACAAACTAGTCTCACTGACCCATCAGTGCTCTGTGTCAATGACAGATGCCAGTAGCACGGATCTCCAGGTCCATGCGTGCATTTCTGTAATTGAATTACACAGCAGCACAGACAGGTCTCATTGATCCGTCCGAGGTCTGTGTCAATCACACAGATGCATGTAGCACGGATCTCCCGGGTCTGTGCTACATGCAAATGGGCACCATAATGCTGATTGGCTTCCTGTCTGCCACTGCAGTGCCACTCCTAGATGGGCCACGTGTTTGTGCCGCCCACTTGTGTCGCTTAGCATAGTCATCCAGCTACCTCGGTGAAACCTTTTGGCCTAAAAACAATATTGTGAGGTGTTCAGAAGAAACTGGAAATGAGTGGAAATGAATGTTATTGAGGTTATTAATAGTGTAGGAACCAAAAAAATCACATCTTATGTGATTTTAGCTATTTTTTTTATTTTTTAAGAATAAAACCAGATCCAAAACCAAAACCTGAAAACAAAACACGGAGGTGAGGTTTTGACAAAACCAATCCAGATCCAAAACCAGGGGAGATCCAAAAACAAAACCAAAACACCGAGGTCGGCACACATCTCAACTTCAAAGCTGTTCTACTGGTGCAGAAATGGCTGATAAATTGTTCTCCTGCTTTCCTTTTGGTTTAATGCCGGTGTAACGCCAAAATTATGTCACTTTGAAAATACACTTCAATACATCGGCCCCCAGTCTTTTTGTTCTTCAGCCTAAGGATTGTGACTTAAGTAGAGATACAAGGCATGTGTGCTGTATATTTGATTGCCCACATGCTACAAAGCCTTGCCATAAAGATGAGTTTTGTTCACCTGTTGATGACCAGGAGAGTGGAGGAGTCGGTTCAAGTATTATCAGCTGAGGATATATAATTTGTTACCATCTAGAATATAATTGTATGCATTTTGACAGACTTTCTAGCTGGGGTGCTTCTATTCAATTATTTAATTTTGTCTGCTCCATGTTTTTTTGGTGGCAGTAAAAGCACCCAGTTATATATGTTTCTTCTAATAATGCCATTGTAATGCCAAAATTATGCTTAAAATCTTTTGACACTTTGAAAATGCACTTCAATATACGCACCCCCAGCCTAAGGATTGAGGTTGGATTGAGATCAGCGCTAAAAGTGCAAAAATATCCTCAGCGGAGAGGTAAAGAAAGCCTCAGCAGCAAAGGGGTTAATTCTCAGGGAACTAGTGACCTCCCTGACTTATCTGGATATCGGTGACATCCCTGAGGCATGGGAATATGTTGTCAGGAAACTAATCTAGTAATAATGTTTCCATAGTATCACAATGATTTTTACAAATATTAGTGGCCTATTAATGTTAGACTCATTGTAATGGCTACCCTTAAAAATTGCAATTGTGTCAGCTAAGTTCAGAAACGTTCACATTTTTCTAATAACCGCCAATAATATTTTCAGCAATGATTAAACGCTCAGCTGCTCTGGCCTGCCACACACCTTATAGTGTAGCTGTCGGCATCATTAATCCTTTGTCCCCTTGTCCAGCATCATAGAATAATCTTCGTTAATTTTGTTATTAACATGATTTTGTGATTTACCTAGGGATAAAAATCTACTGAGAATAATTAATGGCTTGTTCAGCAGAGCAATTTAAACAACTGCTAACTCTCTGGGAACACTTTTTTTTTTCCTTGTTCAGAAGTGAATTCAGCATCTAGACGTACGTTTCTACTGGGCCAATTCATTTATACTATTAAAGCCATTTTTGGAGTATATATAACATAATTATAATAAAAATGCATTTTTATGCGAAATGTCACTTTTATTAAAGATTGAGTATTCAATTATACAACATTGATTGTCTGGTATTTCCTCCTGTGAAGTACTGCAAAACAACTTAGTGAGAATGCTGGTAACAGTAATGCTGCATACACAAGGTCAGATTTTGTTAAATATCTGAACGATAACTATTGTAAAAATAGTTAAATCGTTCATATCTTTGACATGTTGGGCATGTATCAACCAACAATGCGCGTTCCCGCATGTCGGAGAACGATATCTGACATCGACTGTGTTTGCAGTAAGATTTGGACAATTTCATTCTTTTTAATAATGTCAGAAATCGATCATCGTTCACAAAATCGTTCATCGTTGATCTAGCAGGTCTGACCGTGTGTATGCACCATAAGATGAGGATATATTTTTGATTAATTTAGAAAAATGTTAGGCATAAATGTTAGTACAACTAGATACACCATATCAATTGATATGACTGTCTGCTACATACCAGATTTGAACTCTGGGCCTGATTCAGAGCCGCTCGTAAGCGGCTGCTCGTTCGCTCCGAGCGATGTTCGCACATCTGCGCATGGGTCGTAATGCGCATGCACCAACCAGTCATTACGGTCGGAAATCGAGCGCTCGCAAAATAGCGAGTGCCTGCTAATTTGAGTGACAGGATGAGGTGTTTGTGGGTGGTAACAGGGGAAGGTGCTTGAAAACGGGGAGTGGTGATCCGGACGCAGGCGTGCCAAACGGTCAAAATGGGCATTTTAACAGTGTGCATAATTAACAAAGCAGCGTCATCGACCACGTCACTTGGTTGTTTCTTAGCCTGAACTGTTCGCATGATTGCGGTAGGAAAATCCTACCACAAGCACTGCGAGCAGTTCAGATGCCTTTCGATGTACTCGATTAATCTAATAAATAGCGGAGATGACGTAAGATGTGAGCGGCCAGGGGGCGTCTTTACAAAATAGCGAGCGCATGTTTCATTCGCCAGCTCAGACATAGAGGCGTCAACAGACCGCAAAGAGCGAGCGCTCAATTTAAATAGCTGGCCCCTTTTTCTGAACAAGCGAGCGCAAATAGCGTCCGGCTCTGAATCAGGCCCTCTGTCCATTTTGAACTTACATGCAGCGTGTGAACGGACACACGAATAGAATATAACCTGTGCTGCATTTGAAACTCACTGGTTCACAAATAACTATTTCTACTAGAACAGCAACATTATGGGGTCTAGTTACTAAGCAGTGTTAAGAGACAGAGTGAAAAGTGATAAGGTGCCAGCCAATCAGCTTCCAACTGTCATTTTTCAAACACAGCCTGAGAGATGGCAGTTAGGAGCTGATTGGCTGGCACCTTATCACTTTTCACTCTGTCTCCCAACACTACTTAGTAAATAGACCCCTAAATCAAATCAAACTGTGGTTTTAAATCTTGTGATTTTTTTTTGTGTCTGTGACCACTTCATGCTAAAACGAATTATTATTGTATTTTTTCTTCTATTTGAATATGAAGTATTATTTTTCCATCTGATGTTATCTTAGATATTAGGTCATAACTAAGCACAGTGTCAATTTTTCCCTGGTTGATGCTTTTAAACAGGTATTATTTGTCGACAATTTCTCAGCCTTTTTTTTAAATAAATACTTGCCAGTTAAGTGATTAATAAGACTGTCAGAGACTCTTCTCCGGTGGATCAATGCTGCTTACACCGATGGAATACCCACCGCCAGGACAGACCAATGTGTGTGTTTGTTTTTTCCTGTCAGGGGCCATAGTGTTTTTTTTTATTTTTACGAATTTAAGGATTGCAGTTAATTGCAATCTTATTTGAATCTTGTCCTATGGGGGGGTCGTATCTTGCACTTGCTCCAAGTGCCGTAGCTCCACGCTATGCCTCTGTCCAAGAAATAATAACATTTTCTGTGTTTTTTACCATTTTAAGTTCTCAATCCAAATACTAAACTTTTACACCCCAGTCACTAATGTAACCCTATACATTTGCCCAGTAATTTACCACCTACACAAATAATTTTATGCTCAGTTCTGACTGTACATAAACATCTGTTGACTGTCCCAATTTAATGTGACAATGTGTTTAAACCGGTCCTCAAATAAAAAGTATAAGCTCTGGGTTCGCAATACTATAAGAATGGGAAGCCCCCCCACCACCCTGTTAAGTCCTCCACCCATAAAGACTGCCTAGTAGTGGCAGTGACTTCCCGTTGGAATTGCTTCCTGCTAATCATAGCCAGACAGGCCATCCCAGGGGGAGGTGGATGTATGCAGAATTTGAGTATTCTCTTCTGAAACCAAGCATAGGGGCTGCTTAGCACTTCATAACTGCTCAGAACGACCCCTGTAGATGTGGCATGCCCAACATTGCATGAGAAAAACCCCAATATGAGTGTCTTTGTACAAATTGCACCACTGTGCGTCAGTGTGGGAGCACAATATGTAGTTAACTCTGGCCCTGATTCAGAGCCCGACGCTCTGACAGAGCGCTCGCTCTGAATCAGGGCGTTTTTTTGGTTTTTTTAATGGAGCGGCCTCCACAGCTAATGCGAGCGGCCAGGATGATGGTCGCGATGGTCAAGACCATCGCGACCATCAGGCTTGCGACAAGACCCTTGTGGTAGGGTCTCATGGCCGCAAACCCCAGAGAGCTTTCTGCTCAAACAGAGCCGAACAGAGCCGAAAGCTCTCCCACTGACATCACTTGTGATGTCAGTGGGGCCTCCCCCAAACGGTAGGCGTTCTCATGGGAGCCGGCTCCGTCGTGCGTATGCGCTCTGGGCCACCATCGACCCGGTTGCGAGCGCTCAGCGCTTGCGACCGGGTCTGAATCAGGCCCCCTGTGCACTACAGATTAAGTTTGTATAAACCTTTATATTTTGCAAACATCCACATAAGGCTCTGAAAGGCTCCCAATTCTGTAAGTCACTTTTCACTTGTTTTGTTCATACTATTTCTGTACTTTGTAAGGTGCTGCGGACCTCTTGTGGCACCTTATAAAGAATAATAATAACAGTGGCAACATATTAGAGTGAATAAGAAGCATCTTTTTTACAGGTTTATCAGGTCAACTACCTGTTTCTTCAGGAACGTGCTTTTACCAGCACATGGGAGAACTAGTTATGGTACCCAGCTATCCACATCACATTTATAGAATGATTGGAGGCTTTACAGGCTTGCTGTGACATTTGAGAGGTGAAACGGGGGCTAACACATGGACCATTCTCCAAAACGGGGGGTGTTGGCCTCGTTTTGGAGGTGTGCTGCTGAGCCCAGAGTCTGTGTTGACGAATGCAGACCTCCTCCTGGACCCAGCTGTCAAGCTCCGACACCCAGGCTGAGTAAGCTTCAGCTTATGCAGCCTGGCCAGAGCAGCAACCATTGCAAACGATTTTTGCAATGATCATTCTATGGATGCTAGAATCGGATTGCATACAGGAGGTGTCTATTTCCTAAAGACACCACCTGCTGCTTTTGCATTTTAGTTGGATGGTACCAGTAGCGCATGCAGGGGGGGTTTCTGAGTACCTAGAAACCCCCCCTGCCAGGCCAATCCATCCCCGCAGAGCACAAGTATTATTTGTCTTTTTGAAGTGAGCTTTGTCTCTGTCTCATCAGGCCGGTCTGTGAGCTCCGACTGGGCAGCTTCCGCGTAGCTATGGAGATGGCTAAGCACTACAGTACTGGGGAGCTGCTGTGGCTGCAGCTCCTCCCTGACAGCTCCCATGTGCCAGTGATGTCACTCACTGCTCTCCTCACCTGCTCAAGTCCGGACTTGCTGATTAGCATGTAATTAGGACGGCCACAAACATCGTCACAGTTACCTGCCTGCTTTTTTATACCATGGGTGTGGGGGGAGATGGTCTGTAGTCCGAGTGTGTGTAATGTGCAGTGCAAGGTGTCTGTGTGTAATCTGCTCTGAGTGTCTGGTTGTAATGTGTAAGTGTCTGTGTGTACTGTGCAGTGTGTGTGTACTGTGCAGTGTGTGTGTGTGTAATGTGCAGTGTGTGTAATGTGCAGTGTGTGTGTACTGTGCAGTGTGTGTGTGTGTGTAATGTGCAGTGTGTGTAATGTGCAGTGTGTCTGTGTGTGTAATGTACAGTGTGTGTATGTATGTGTATTGTGCAGTGTGTGTGTAATGTGCAGTATGTGTATGTGTGTAATGTGCAGTGTGTCTGTGTGTGTAATGTGCAGTGTGTGTAATCTGCAGTGTAAGTGTCTGTGTGTGTAATGTGCAGTGTGTGTATGTGTGTGTAATGTGCAGTGTAAGTGTCTGTGTAATCTGCTCTGAGTGTCTGTGTGTGGGAAGGGAGAAGGGGGGCAGTTCAAATTGGGAATACAACTATACTTACACAATATATTGTAAAAATGTAACTATCCAAGTGTGAGAGGCATGTGGGTGGTATGTACAATGTGTGTGTGTGTGTGTGTATATATATATATATATATATACATATATACATATGCAGAAACCCCCCCTTACACATCCTGCGTTTGCCCCTGGGTACAGTATGGCACAGTTGCTTCCCTGCGGCTGTGCAATACCGTCCATCTCTGAATCCGGCCCCTAGTTCAGAAAGGGAGTGTGCATAGCAAAAATCACTCCAGGGCTTGCGGTCTACCGCAGGGTCTCGTCGCAAACCCGATGGTCACGATGGTCTTGACCATCGCGACCATCTTTTTGGCCGCTCGCATATGCTGTGGGTGGTCATGCACAGCTATGCGAGCGGCCAAGAGGCCACTCCATTTTTAGGTAGGAGGGCACTGATTCAGAGCGAGCGCTCTGGTCAGAGTGTCCGGCTCTGAATCAGGCCCTCTGATCATGATGACTTGTCACAATCAAGGGTCATATGCTGCCCATGCAGATTATGAAGCATCTCGAGACATGTACAGCTCTGCATATGGGCAGAAATAAGGAATTTTATGTGCACTACATTTTTTTTTTAACAAAGTTGTTCCCATTTTGCTAACAGCTCCAGTCATAGACGTATTTACAATGAGTAATATATAAATTGGTACTGTGCTAATTATAAAACCAATAAATTGGCTGACATATATAGTGATCAAGACACAGTTTAACATGCACTAAAATTTAATCTGTAAATTCTTTTTCAATGCAATTCGTAAAATGTGCACATTTCATATCTAAAAATGTTTCAATATAATGCAATAATAGTATCCATTATAAAAAAAAAAGTAAAGATCACTAAATATCAGTTAACAACTGTCACTCACAATGTATTATAGCATTTTGACACAAAATCTGCATATTTAGCATCCGTAGTGTTTCAACTCCAATTGAAGTTGAAACCCTGTGGATGATAAATATACAGATCATCGATGTTGATCGATTGTAAATCGATCTAAATTTACTTTTAGTAAAATTACCCCTTATTGTTACTGAATTAATTTATATAGAAATTGCCCTTTCATGAAAGTCCAGAGAGTCTTCTTGAGTGAGGAGTATTGATTTGTCACCCCAATTTGCAGAGGCATTCTAAGTAAGGCTTTTATTACATAGAATGAGATTAAAGGCAAAGGGGCATTTTTATCAATCGGGGTTTAGACCCGATAATTGTAATTTCTTAACAGCGCTATTTGCGGCAATAAGAACTTCTATACCACCAGAATGTATAAATATATACTTGCAGGAACGGGCTGCGATGCATTAGGAGTGAGGTGATCACATCAGTGGCCATTGCTAGGGAAGGGTTCTGGAGGAACCCTCTCACAGTAAGTTTTGTGAATTGTATCCCATAGGCTATTACAGGATAACACCATCTGGAGATGGCATTAGCTGTCAGGGCCAAACTCCGGGACACTTCCCTTTTTTTTAACTTGGTAAATCTGACAGTTTTGCAGCCCCCTTAGAAACCTATGATGGAAATATCTACTGTGGTCTGTCCTTCATACATTCTGGGGATCCTTAATATTTGCATACATTTGGGGGATCCCCTGAAAATTTATGTTTTTGGGGGATATGCCACAAATATCCAATAAATAAGCCCCCACGTATGGTAAACAGGTAACAACATGTTTGACCAATAATAAATAAACACCTACAACTCTAAAAGTGATTGTTAGCCATATTAATATTTAATCACCTATAATCTTGCTAGAAGCATATTAGTCTCCTGAAAGACAACAGAAAGCACTTATAATAAATGTAATTATGGGCATAACTGTTGTCTGGTCAATTGTACTGATAATAGATCTGTGGTAACTGTCTCTTACAGATGCTATAACTGAGCTGTGTATTGAAATGTCCACCACTCTTTTTTCTTTTTAATGTTACCTCATAGTCCAGTTCTGAGCTCCCTGGTAAAATAGGACAGTCTGTAGACCCAGTATGATAGTCTAGTATCCTTATGAAATTGTTTGGATGGTTGAATTAATTATACATAAAACTAAAGAGTACTGTAGGTTAATTACCTATCCAGATAATGGAAAAGTCCCCAGATTTCTCTGCCTCTCCAAATTACTTGTTGTAATATGGGATTATTTGCTAAATTTATGATATTCTTGTATTAAAAATAACATACTTGATATTTTCTACAATACATTTACAGGATTTAAAAACCATTCCTTATTAAATTAATTTGAAACTGAATAATGTGTTAAGAATGTTTTAAAAATATGTGACTTAATTGCAGAAAGCTGCTGTATCATTTCCTCAATTGTGAATCTCTTGTATATCAATTCTCTCCTTAAGCTCTTTACTACTAGTTCCCATTAAATTTTTGAAAATGATTAGTTTCGTTCTTCCCAAGACAGAATCAATGCTGATTTGCAGTAACTGTATAATATAGACTTGTTGGCATATTCATTTCCAGGCTTATTCTAAATGACATTCCTGGGACTATTTCACTAACTTCATTCCTTTTTTGAATTAAAAATATAAAATGACTGAAGGTTATAAATGCATGTTCAGTCTGATCACATACTTCATCTTGCTTTCATTGTTTTATCTCAATAGAATTATATTCTATAATTATCATTTAATTATTGTTCACATTCAAAAAGCAACTTCACAGTTTGCAAAATCCCCTTTGCCGTGTATTTCACAGTGAGATGGCAACATAAGCCTGCCTTCACTGGAGCGTTTTATGAATAGATAAGGAATTTATATTTGTCTTTGTATTTAATTTTTTTTAAAATACAAGGCAAAGGAAGGGCACACCCTTTTCACATTATTTTAGGATCACATAAATGGAATAAAGGGTAATTGGAGTAGTTTTCATGAAAAACTACTCCAATCCATTTAATTCGCATATTTGTAATATACAGATCGCATTTACCATACTAGTAATAGGAAATGCGATCTGCCTGAGATTTACTAAAAATCACTTGTGTAAAAAATATCAGGAAAAGCCCTTTGATAATAATGCCACCTTAAGATGGCATTATCAGGGCATTCCCCTGGTTCTGCGACTTCTGCTGTGCTCTAACACGTCCTTCCCAATCACGCTACAAATGTGTGCATGCATCGTACCATGCGGTTGCCATGGTACACTATGTAGCGCACTTCGATCGCACCATGCAATCCTATGGAGTCGCGGGTGTGAAATGCGCGCATCTGCGCGCTGGAGCATGCCTCGCACCATGCATTATGCGATTTGCCACGTACACAGCAAAGTTGTAGCAAGACACATCTGTTAATAAACCACAGGCTGATCACCACCGGTGTCCGCTGCCCCACAGCTGCCGCTGTCTCCCTCACTGCACCCGCTGCCCCACTGCTGCTGCACCTACCACCACATCCAATATTTCAATAAATTAATTTTATATTCATATTTGTACTTTTAACATATATTTTATATACTCTTGTTTTTTGTGGGTGACCACCTCTATTTTTGACAGATGCTGTCATCAAGGACTTGATGCTGTTTATTTACTATATTGTTATTGTAGCATTATATAAGAAGGTATTTGCATGTTGTGTGTTTATTTTTCTTCTAATTCTATATTTTCTAGGAGTAATTGCTAATTGGTGTCACAAAGTAGGTCATAAAATCTGGTCAGGTATTGTAGTTTGTCTAAATGGTTTCAAACCCTATATGCGAAAGGTTCAGAGACAGATTCCTTGTTTTGTCTGTATTAAAGTTGATACTGTATTTAAGGGTTTCCCATATTCATTCAATCTTTTACATAAGGAGGGCAAGGCAATTTTGGGTTGCTGAAAGCCGCTCCATCATTAGCGCAGAGAGCAAGAACAAAAAAGGGTAACCCTAACTGGTGTCATTTATACTTGAAATTGGTGGTGACACAGTCACTTGCGATTACTTCTACCCATGGATTTTAATAATAAACCAACTCTCCCCTCAAAAAATATTAATTGAATCCCACCTCGTAAAGAGTTTGATGCATAAGATCTAATATACCCTATTAATGGCATCCAGGAACATCACCAGGCCAGAGGTCACCTATTTTCTTGCAGCATAAATCAGAAAGAGTTGGGTATGAGTGTTCAACAACACTGTTAGAATGGTTTAAATTGCATTATTAACAGGTTGGCATAACTATTTAACATTCCACTGTCCCCTTTTTGATTGTCGACATTGTGATTGTTAAACTAGGAACTGCATGCATTTTAAATCCACAGCTCTTCTGAAGCACATTGCTACTGTGGTGGGGAATTAATCTGCCTGGACCTAGGTCAGATTTAAATAGGCTAAAAATGTTATTGTCTTTAAGAATACATTATTTTTTTAAATTAAATACCATACCTCTTTTTCTAGAAAATTGCAAAAAATATTATGTTTAATGGTATCAGACTGCTTGTTTTTTTTAAAAATGTATGTATTTATGTTTATTTAGGCAAATGTTTTGCCTTAATAAAGTAATTGTGTTAACTTATTTTTACCATGCTTTTTACCATGTTGAAAGTAAAAATAATAACAATATATATGAACTATTATCAATTTACTATATCAGTATGGTGTTTAGGAGCCTTTTCATCACTAGTTCCTGTCTGTTTTAAATAATGGACCTACTCATTACTAGGTACTTCATGTGGCTGCCCCATATACAGCAAACGCTAAAAACTGAAAGTTTTCAAAGTTTGCTTGTGGTAGCTGGCACCATCTTAAAACCTTGCTAGTTTTCTGTGGCCTACTTTTTCCTAATGGACGGAGTTCTGGAGAGTAAAGAGGGATACAAATTAATATTTCCGCCTCCGTGTGCATGCATGAATTCAGTTCACACATGCACACTTAAATTGTAGTAAAAGTGTAGGTGATGGGGATTATGGAACAATTGCTTTTCAGAGCAGCTGTCCTTCATCTGGAACAATTACCCCAGTGCTTTAGCTGATTTTAGGGCAATTGGAGGCAAAAAATTCTAAAATAATTTTAACAAATACTTTCGCTTCATTTATGGGTGTAGAAAATTTGTTAAAAGTTAATTTTGGGGTCATTTGAGGCCACTTTTTTTTAACCCAATAATGACATATTATTGGACCAATTAAGCTGATTGAAAACTTCCAATTGCCTAATTAGTCATTATGGAGGTTTCCAAGGGATTCTGAAGCAAATCCCAATATTTGTACTTTAAAATAACGATCTTCCCTGACTTTGCATCTGTTCTGGGGCTGCGAGAAAAAAGCTGTGGTAATTCCTATAGAAATTATCAAGGCTGTATTTCTTTCAGGCAAATGAATAGGAGAAAAAAACCTGCGCTGTGGAAAAAATTTAAATATTGCTTGCAATTGAATATGCCTCTTTGTGTATTTAACCGTCAAAGTAAATGTCTGTTTGCCATTGCTTATTGTACCTTTTAATAGTTACTAAATAACCCCTATTTGCGCTAAGGTGATTCCGCACAATAGATAATCTCAATGGATATTTGATGCTATGACTGTTTATGTAGACGTTTGTACATGCTGTACATTTTTTTTTACTTCTTGTATTCTATAGACTGTGATCAAAGCCTTCATCCAATGAGTCTCTGATGAAAGTAAAGGGAAGTTGCAAATCAGTTGCACTCAGTACATCTATGTATCATTAAATGTTTGTCAGATGCCTTCCTTCAGCTTTCAGTTTGCCCTCCTTGTAACACAACTTGCTCGGGTAATTTGATTTAACAAGTCTACCTGGTGGTTCTACCAGAAGCCAGATTATTATTATTTCTGTCCCGTTACAAACAAATGTATATATCATGCTAAATGTACATTGCTTAAATACAGTATAACGCTTTACAATTACAACACATTCCCTGATAGGTGCATACAACTTTTATATAGCATCCAAATGATGTTTTCGTACCAAAATATACTTGCCCTCACAATGCCATTCTCTTTAGCCGCTATGTATCTTTGCTGCAGTTGTCACAAGGATTAATGATATTTGTTTAATGGAATTTCTGGTTGCTATAGATAACAACACATATCCCAAACATTTGAATATTTGGAGCAGATGGCTTAACGGTTGTTTTTCAATATTTCAAGAGATATTAATAAAAATATATTTAAATTACAGCTCATGTACGTCATCTACTATACACAGTTATCATTATTTTCTGTCATTGTACCAGTCTTACCTTTCCTGAAAAATCTAGATTTTTAAATATTTTTAAAATTCAAAGACCATGTTAAAAAGGACATTGATATTTATAATTTGGTTATCAGCTGCAAATCAAACACTGAAGACAGATCTGCAAGGACACTAAAGCGCTACAAAGTGCTGCATGTATGTTTTTCCCAGAATATAGTCCCAGTATCACTGCCACACTGTATCTTATATTGTAGTTTATGAGTACAAAATTCATGACATAGTGTAGACATTACATAATCGTCCTGCTGTATTGAAATAATGATTTTCTTCCTTTTATGTTTCATTGGGAAAACAATGAGAGAAACCACCAGTGGTGCATTTTACCTAGGGGCTTCCCATGGGCAGCCCTTACCAGCTTCTAGAGGCTGGAGGCAATGCAGTCCATAGAAGCCCGCTAGTTTGCTAATATGTGCGCATGCACACAAATACTGACCCCCCTGGCCAGACAGGTAGGGAGTAATAGCTGGAAACCTCTAATCTGGATGAATGCATATATGCCGTTTTATTTTAGAATTACTTGGCTGAAGGGCTCAGATTGTATTTAAAAATATCCACACACAGACTTATCTTGGCACTCTGAATTCACACAAATGTGTTCCCTAATTTGCCAAGACCCTGCCATTAAGCACTGTTGCTGATCAATCCTGGAACACTGTAAGGCCTCTTTCTGTGGTCAAAAAGAGACCTTTAGGGGGAGATCTATCAAACCTTCTAAAGAGGAAGACACATGGAGAAGTAGCCCATAGCAACCAGTCAGCTTAGAGCTATCATTTAAGAAGTACATTCTATAAAGTGATAGGTGGAGAAGTTTACCATAACAACCGGTTTCTAGCTGTTTTCTTTAGAAGGTTTGATAATGGGTTTTACTAGTGAAGTAAATTGTCAGCATGATTTGTGTATGTTATCTGATCGCTCTTTTATTGTTCATTTTGCTAGCTCTGCCTCCTCTTCGCTACCTCTATCAGTTGAAGTACCGCAAGGCTCTGTCTTAGGTCCTTTGTTATTCTCAATCTATACCACCTCTCTTGGCAAACTAATCCACTCTTTTGGATTTCAGTACCATTTGTATGCAGATGATACTCAAATCTACTTATCCTCCCCAGCTTTATCACCATTGGTATTGGTCAATGTCACTGAATGTCTTTCTGCCATTTCATCTTGGATGTCATCTCGCCACATGAAATTTAATATTTCTAAAACAGAATTAATTAAATTTCCACCGGCTAAGAACAGTTACCAACCTGATATCTTGATCGCGGTTGATACCTTGACAATCCATCCTACTACACAAGCTTGCTGCCTTGGTGTCATCCTTGACTCTGAACTGTCTTTTGTTTCCCACATTCAATCTGCCTCAAAATCATGTTACATACATCTAAAAAAACATATCCAAAATTCGACCATATCTCACACAAGACACTGCAAAAACTCTAATCCATGCACTCATTATTTCCCGCATTGACTATTGCAATAGTCTCCTTACTGGTCTTTCCAAAAACAGGCTATCGCCATTACAATCCATTATTAATGAGGCTGCAAGGCTTATCTTCCTTGCCAAACGTTCATCGTCTGCTGCCCCGCTCTGTCAGCCCTCCATTGGTTGCCAGTCTTCTACCGTATTCAATACAAAATACTTATACTTACACATAAAGCCATTAACTAAACCACACCAACATACATCTCTTCACTCATCTCAAAATTTCTACCAACCTTAACTCTCCGCTCAGCACAAGATCTGCGTCTCTCATCCCCATGAATTACTTGCTCCCATTCACGGTTACAGGACTTTCTTTGGGCACCACCCACTTTATGGAATGCCTTACCATGCACAAGAAGACTTACATCTAGTCTCCAATCCTTCAAGCGTTCCCTGAAAACCCACCTCTTTAGGCAAGCTTATCAGATTCCAGAACCGCCCACATAACCTTCATAGCTTCCATGTCTAATTACATCCACTTTCTCAGTCCACACACATACTGCCTTTCTTTCACACATTGCTGTGTGACTGGATCATGCAGCCCACCAAGAAACTCTGCAGTCTGGCTGGACCAAATTGCAATATACAGTATAGCACCTACCCTTGTGTATCAATGCCTATTTCCATATATATTGTAAGCTTGTGAGCAGGGCCTTCCTACCTATATATCTGTCTGTTATTAGTTTTGTTCTATTAATGTTCCAATTGTAAAGTGAAATGGAATATGCTGCGCTATATGAGAAACTGCTAATAAATAAATGTTAGTATATTCCAAATGGATGTACAGTAAATTTGTAAAGATAAAAAAATATAGAAGCTAGAAACTTTTAGTTTTTCATGCAATGCTGTTTTTTTTTTTTACTAAATACATAAGAAACAGCATAAAATATTTAACAAGTTAAGCATTTGTACAAAAGTCATTTTGTTGTCTGATGTTCTCCAATGAGCAATTTGTGGGAAAGAATTTGTTATCGCTGTGCTCCCGATGCAAGGAAATTAGTAGTAGTCCTTAAGTGTGAAAAATATATGCAAGAAGCATACAATCTGCATAAAATCTGTTTTCATGTACAAAAGGTATATTACTATAACATGGCTAAATTGCTAAAGTTTAATGAGCATTAACATACATTGATGCACAAATGAATTTTTCTAATTTTTTTTTTTAATTATTATTATTTTTATTATTTCAAATGTATAGCTAGTTTAGTTGAAACTAAGCATGCTGTTATATGGGTGTCTATAGTGTGTTATTGGAGTATGTGTTACATAATAAATCATTCTTTCATTATAATGGATGATTTAGATATAAACTCAAAACATTCCTTATTTTTATTATCAAATGTTTTTGGTATATGGGGAATTAGGGCACATTAGTTGTAAACATTTTTATATACACATTTTATATGAATATTTTGTGAAGCTTTATTTACTGTATAAATATTCGAGGTTTTTTTGAAAAGTAATGAGACTGATTTTTTTATTCAGAATCGGGATCTGAACATTTTTCTTTTTCAAAGTAGTGTCCTTCACATTCAATACATTTTTTGCAGCATTTCAACAACGATTCAAAGATGTGTAGTAGACTGTTACGTGCAGTAGACTGTTGTGTGACATCATTTTAGTTTTGCAACTGTGGCATTTTTCACTTCATCGGTTGAGAACTGCTTTCTGCGCAGTTGTTTTTTCAGAGTTGGTAATGCCCAGAAATCACAGGGTGCTAAGTCAGGGCTATATGGAGGGTTTTCCAGTGCTTTCCCATTAATTTCGGTCAGTGCTGCCAATGCAACAGCAGCAACATGTGGTTGGACATTGTCTTGGAGTAAATACCACTGTTTCTTCTGGAAATGTCGTCTTTTCTCCCTCATGGCTCCACACAAATGGGTTTTCAGGTATTTTGCATAATAGTCACCATTAATTGTTTGTCCATGGGGAACGCAGTGCTGTAGGATCATACTGTGTGCATCAAAGAACAGCAGAAGCATGACTTTACACGACAAATGAATCACATAATTATTTAGGCAGAGGCAAATTTGCATGTTTCCATACACTGGAATGTTGTTTGGATTCCGGATCATAATTCCGAAACCACAATTCGTCACACGTCACAATCGATGCCAGGAAATCGGGTATCCTCTTCGACATTCAAATGGTGTTCTTGCACATTTCAACTCATTGTCGCATCTGCTCTTCTGCTAGATTACTGGGTACCCATCTGGCACACACGCGATGCATTTTTAGTTCCTTTGTCACGATACGCTGAATCCATTAGAATGAGATGCCAAGTGAAGCCAAAAGTTTGTGTGAAGGTAACCTTCTGTCATTTTGCAATATCTCCACAACTTTGGTAATGTTGACATCTATAACCATGGTGGATGGTCTCCCAGAATGCGCTTCATCAGTCACTCACGTATTACCCCCTTTAAAGTGCATCCACCACCGAAATACTGCAGCACGGCTAATTGTTCCTCCACCGTATGCTTGACATAGCATTTCATGAATTTCATTTCTGCTTTTACAAATTTAAACACAAATTTCAATCTCACATCTCTGACATCTCACAGACTAGTCTCCCTCATTCACTTTGACAAAATGTACGAAGATCTTCCAATCGCTGTGACCAAGCAAAGAAGACTATGGCAGTCCAACTGCGGGTTCAGACACATCGCTGTATGAGCTTCACAATAACCAGCATAGCATTGCCACGTCTACCTATGGGACAGAAAAACAGAGGCAGTCTCATTACTTTTCAATCAGGCCTCATATAACATTTGTTATAAGCCTTGTACACATACTGCAGAGTTTTGGCACTCCAGTATAAACAGCACACAGAAGCAGGAATATTCCTGCCTTTGTATATCAGGAGTTCAATGTGGATTCCTCATTTGTTTATTGCACTTAATAATGCGTTCTAAACATGTTACACCAAGCTCTGCTGTATGTGTTTAGGAAGTAGATCACTTCCGACGGAGGGCATCCGGGACTTACACTGTGTGGTATTAGGAGTGCCATCCAGAAAAACTAGTTATTTTAGATATATATAATGTCATTTTTCTCCATTTCTAAAGTCCGTGGAGTGCCGCCTTTTGCTGTTTTTGACAGTCTTCGCTTTCCTACATTACTTTAAGGAAGGCACCCCGGCATTATTGCAATGGAATTGCGAGTACCCCACTTCTCTCTCTCTCTCTCTCTCTCTCTCTCTCTCTCTCTCTCTCTCTCTCTCTCTCTCTCTCTCTCTCTCTCTCTCTCTCTCTCTCTATATATATATATATATATATATATATATATATATATATATATATATATATATATATATATCTATATATATATATATCTATATATATATATATATATATATATATATTTTAGGGGTGAGCGGGTTCGGTTTTACCCGGATATTTTTATTGGCTATCGCCGAACATGTGTTTTGGATAGCGAATAAAATCGAGCCAAATTTGCGGTAAAGTGGCGATAAGAACCGAGTAAAACCGAACCCGCTCACCCCTAAATATATATATATATATATATATATATAAAGAGAAGCAGTGTCCGGGCACTCACCAAACTAAACATTTAAATACAGTGCATCCGGAAAGTATTCACAGCGCATCACTTTTTCCACATTTTGTTATGTTACAGCCTTATTCCAAAAATGGAATAAATTAATTTTTCTCCTCAAAATTCTACAAACAATAGCCCATAATGACGATGTGTAGAAAAAAGTTTTTTTGATAATTATTTAAAAAAAAAAAAAAAACTAAAGAAATCACATGTACATTAAGTATTCACAGCCTTTGCTCAATATTTGATGCACTTTTGGCAGCAGTTACAGCCTCAAGTCTTTTTAAATATAATAACACAAGCCTGGCACACCTATCTTTGGGCAATTTCACCCATTCTGCAGCACCTCTCAAGCTCCAAACAAACAAAAAATGGCAGCTGCTCAATCAATCTAGCAGCACTAATCAGGTGCATGACAGGGAGGGGTCATACTAAGTAGAAAAAGGATGGGGGTTTAACCCCCTATTGTTCCTCAGCACACTGAATAGTACCTGCAACAATATATGAAGACTATATGGTCATAGAAATCAGAGCTATTAGTTGCATGCATTTGCAAATACATGGGAAGCTGTTAGGCCACGTCACGGCTTCTCTGTCTCTAGCAGTCCCTAACACTAAGGGGTTCACATCCGGGGCGCAGTGCACCATGAAAAATGTTCAGCCCAGGACCCCCCCGGGGCATCACACGAAAAATGGAAAAAGAGTGACAGTGCAGTCTAAAGTATAGCTGTGTAAGACTAATTAATGAGTGTTGGAAAAAGGGGTTAAAATATATGTGAATTATTACATGAAAAAAATACAAACATAATAGGTGATGTAAAAAGCAACTATGTGTATTAAATGGTGATGCCATGAGGGGGCCCAGCCAGACCAGCCCCGGGGGTCTTACGCCCGAACGCTCACCCCAAATGTAAAATATACCAATTATAAGGCCTCATGATAAAGGCACATATAAATTTTGTCAAATGTAAGGCCTCCTGATAAAGGCACATACATAAATGCATCCACATTGACAGCCAGCTTACCTGGGAGTCACCCCTGGGAACTCCAATTGATTGAGCAGCTGCCATTTTTTGTTTGTTTGGTATGAGTGGCATGAAGGAGCCAGCATTAGTAGGGCATGCTGGTTCTAGTAGTGCTAGTTGGAGCTCCTCATGGCATCACCACTTAATACACATAGTCTTCATATATTGTTGCAGGTACTATTCAGTGTACTGAGGAACAATAGGGGGTTAAACCCCCCTCCTTTTTCTAACTCTCAAGCTCCATAAGGTTGGATGGGAAGCGTCAATGTACAGCCATTTTCAGATCTTTCCAAAGATGTTCAATTGGATTCAATTCTGGGCTCTGGCTGGGCCACTCAAGGACATTCACAGAGTTGTTCTGAAGCCACTCCTTTGATATCTTGGCTGTGTGCTTAGGGTCATTGTCCTGCTGAAAGATTAAACATCGCTCCAGTCTGAGGTCAAGAGCGCTTTGGGGCAAGTTTTCATCCAGTATGTTTCTGTATGTTGCTGCATTTATCTTTCCCTCTATCCTGACTAGTCTCCCAGTTCCTGCCACTGAAAAAAATCCCCACAGCATGATGCTGCTACCACCATGCTTCACTGTAGGGATGGTATTGGCTCATTGGGACCTTCAAAGCAGCAGATATTTTTCTGTACCCTTCCCCAGATTTGTGCCTTGAGACAATCCTGTCTCGGAGGTATACAGACAATTCCTTGGACTTCATGCTTGGTTTGTGCTCTGACATGCACTGTCAAGTGTGAGACCTTAAATAGACAGGTGCATGCCTTTCAAAATCATGTCCAATCAACTGAATTTACCACAGGTGGACTCCAATTAATCTGTAGGAACATCTCAAGGATGATCAGTGGAAACAGGATGAACCTGAGCTCAATTTTAAGCTTCATGGCAAAGGCCATGAATACTTATGTACATGTGATTTCTTAGTATATGGGTATTTAAAAGATGATGAAACCCGCGCTTCACTAAATTCAGCTAGTAGGTGTCAATAGGTAATCCCTATAAATACCCAAAGAACATATAGGCAAGAAAACAATAGTCACCCAAGAGCAATACAGATACATGGTATTCACAATAAAGTCCTAAATAGTTCCTGGATGGGGGTCCGGGGTAAAAGTTATTAGTCCAATATATTGGATAATCCAATTACAAAGAAGGCAAAGTTTTCCTCAAAGTCCAACAAGAGTTTAAATTGTAGAATGGTCTTCACACTCTCATAGGTTCCGTCAGTTCATATAAAAGAGAGAGGGAGAAGGACTATCTTAGTGTATTAACTTTTAATAAGATTCAATCATAAAAAACATATATATTTAAAATCCACCATAACTTAAGAGATTCAAGGCGTACCAGCGCCTTTTGATATGCAAAGTGAGTTTTAATCCAACGTTTTTAAATCAACATAATCACATTTAAATACTCCCCCTTTGCCCTCATCACACCCTGCAATCCTACTCACCTGGATCACTTCAGCTGGCGCCGCATACCCATGTATCCTCCCACATACATGGTGTCGCACTCTGGCGACATCATCAGCCACGCGACCGAGACTGAGCTGACTGTCGGGTTCCTTCCCACCATTGTCATAGCAACCTAAAACTATACAATACATGCAATGATTATATTCAATTTGTTGTTTAAGAGCTGCAATCCAATTCTTATTCTAAAAAAACATAACTACATACTACTTTACAGGATAAATCAGTTTAGATTTACTAAATTACCTGTTGATAATAATTTATGTCCTTATGGGACATTTATAAGTAGAATACTTCCTACTAATCCCTAAGGATACAGGCATACATAACAATTCAAATGTACACAACAATAATGATATTTCTACAGGGAGCAGTGTAGACCTAGTGTCTCATTCAACCCTTTGTGTGCCAAGGTATCTAGCTTAAATATCCATCTGGGCTCTGTTTGTAATAATAATTTGGCTCTGTTTCCCCCTCTGAGATTTAATGGTATGTGGTCAATAATTCTAACTTGCATGTCAACCACATTATGTTTGGCAAATAGATAATGTTTGGCCACTGGCTGATCACTGCTGCCAGTATTAATTGCCACCCGGATATCCGACCTGTGGAGGGCCATTTGTTCTTTGAATTGCCTCCCTGTCTTGTCCACATAATGCAAACCACATGGGAAAGACAGGAGGTATACTACATGGGTAGTACTACAAGTAACAGGAAACCTTATAGTAAATCTTACTCCCATATATGGGTGATGGAATGTATCATCAACTATCACTGATCTACAGGTGAGCCAACCCAAACAGTGATGGTATCCATTTTTTGGGGTTAAAAAATGCTTGGGCTTATTCTTTGCTTTTAATTTGCCTATGTCTAGTTTAACTAGATGATCATTGAGGTTACGTCCTCTACTATAGCATGGAAGTAAGTGCGTATTTAGTAAATTTGGGAGTGTAGGGACTGTGTTAACTATTGGCCATAATTGCTTGGCTATCTTGGTGGTCTCTTTACTCTTAATAGCATACCTGTTGACCCACGGTATCCAAGGCTTTGAATTCATATTTTGAATGGTGGGTTGTAAAAGTTGCTCATGTGGTAAGTCCAAAACTTTCTGTTTGGTTTTTACCAAGTCATCCCTATCATATCTTCTCTGAACAAATTTTTCTAGCATAGATTGTAATTGCTATTCTAGGGTTTCCTGGTTGCTAGTAATCCTTCTAACCCTAAAGAATTGAGAATAAGAGAGACCTAAGAGGTGAAGACTGGTCTGATGGAGGATGGTATTTCTGTCTGTTTCCTTTAAGTATATGGTGGTGTGCAAACTACCTCCCTTCTGCTCTACATTGACATCTAAGAAATGTACCAAATCCTTGGTTATACTATAGGTGAATTGTATTACATGCCCCGTGTTGTCATGGTTATCATACATTTTTTGTAGGTCCTCCTTGGTGCCTGACTACACTATCAAAAGGTCATTGATAAAACAATTATAAAGTAGAAGCTTTTGTGCTCTTTCTGGTACCATGAGAAATTGTTGTTCAACAAAATGTATGAAAGCGTTCGCGTACGATGGGGCCACATTGGATTGGACCCTATCACACATCCTGCCTTCTGCAAATAAACCTGTTATCATAGAGGAAATAATTCCTCTCTAAAGTTAATTGTAATAGATTAATAAACAATGATAAGGGGGGCCCCCTATACAATGCATTATCATAGAACAAGGTTTCCACTGCTCGCATACCTGCTTGATGTGGGATGCATGTGTACAGACTAGTAAAGTCCTCACTACACAGCAATGCTCCCTCAGGCAAAATAGCAGAAGGACGCACGTTTCGCCGGGAGGTGACCAAGCCTCCCGGCGAAACGTGCATCCTTCTGTTATTTTCACACAGCATGCTGATCTCTTACATACCGCACCAGCAGCTTTGACCCACAGACTGTCCCTGTGAGGTATCTTTCTATTGCTCCCGTGCGCTCTCTCATCTGAGTCCTAGTCTGTTGACTTCCCCTGCAATGCTGGTGAGTAACAAGGGAGAGACTCCGCTTTATTCTCAGACAGCAGAAGCACTGTCTGTTGTTTCCCTGGGATCAACGTTGCACTCACTCTCTCATCCCCTGTTTGATATAGATAGGGGAAAGCAGAGGTGACTCCACATTATCACATCCCAGGTCTTCTTTCAGCAAGTCTTCTTGCCACACATGTACTTATTCATGTTATCTATGGTAATGATCTATGTTGCTATCCAGCACATACATTATTGCTCCTTCAGCAGTCTCTTTACCACACTGATGATCTATGTTGATATCCAGTACATACAACATTGCTCCTTTCCATTAATTCATTAATGTTGTTTGGATAATAACAAATCATTTTTCTATCCAGCAAATGCTTTGATTAATTTGTGCATTGATACAAAGCTGCTTTTTGGTATATAACCTTGCTTTATTGTGTAATTCTGCTGAATCCATGTTGAGATCCAGCACATGCATTGATTAATCTGCCTGTTTAATCCACAACTGCCATCTGGACTATAATAATTATTTTTTGTATCCAACACATACATTGATCAATTTATTGATGAAACCATAGCTGCTTCAAGGTATATAACATTACTTACCTGGTATTTCTGCTGAATCAAATGTGAACTACTAATTTTGGATTAAATCCAATAATCAAGAACCAAACATTTTTTACTCACATGGGGACACAGATGCATTCAGTATGATTTACTGTTGGCCGCACGGCTGGGGGTTCAAATCCCAGCAACGCCAGCCCGACAGAAGACATCCCGGTGATCCTAAAGGTAAGTATAAACTAATCTAATTCTACCCCTTAACCCTAACCCTCCTTTAGGGTGCCTAATTCTAACCTCCCCCCTGTGCCTAACCCTAATCCCGCCTTCCCCGCTGCCTAAACCTAAATCCCCCATGGGGATGCCTAACCCCAACCTCCCCCGAGGGGTGCCTAACCCTAATCCTCCCTCCCGCTAACCCTAACCTCCTGGGGGGGGCTAACCCTAAATCCCCCCGGGAGCCCCTAACTTAACCCTCCTCCCCCACAGTTGTCCGCGGCCGGCATCCAGCATCACTTCAATTGGGATGCTGGTCTCCCGGCGTAGGTAAAATGACAGGCATCGAGATTTCAACGCATGTCATTTAACCCTTGCCGGGATTCAGTAGTTGGGAAGCTGGCTGTCGGCATTGCGTCAGCCAGCTTCCTGAATGTATACCAACACAGACCTCGCTACTGTAACCAAATATCAATGGCTATACAGTGGATATATTAGTCCAGCATATATCTCCACTTGCTAATTGATAAATGGAGACATAGACTTCAAAGCTGCCATTCAATGACCAATTGATAGAGATATTCCATTTCTGTTTGTGTGTATCAATAATGGACATTTATGAATGTTATCCTATTAGGTTATTCTTTTCATTTGTCAAGGTGTGGTTCTTTCATTTTTTGGCCGACTATTATTTATTAAATGTCAATCGTTAACAGAGATCTAATATATTGTTATTATCTTTCGCCCGACACATATGTTTTAGTGTAATCTAATATGCTTCTTTATAGATTGTGCCAGGGGTAATTATATTGTTTACAATTTTTTTTTACCCTAGATAGGAGCAGATTACTCATTAATACTTTTAATCCCATTGGACATACTTTTTTGTCCTTAATATATTCATGTATTATATAAAGTGCACATCCCCCCTTGGGTAGAATTTCTTTTAAAAAGTTGTATATTAAATGTTAAGTTTTATTTACATCAATAATTTCACTACTATATATTTCTAAGTTTATTATATTATATATGAGTGCCCCTACAAAGGCATATTTGTCTTTTTTTCTTTTCTGCTCCTTCCAGAAAGTACTCTTAAATGAGTTTAGCACAAATCCTAAGGGTGCACCACCAACCTAGAGTCATCCAGAATTTTTTGTTGTGATGAACCGTACTAGTGATTTCTCAGCTACTGAAACTCTACCACTAGTGCGGACTCCTACCTTGTCTCTACATAGCCAGTGAGAGCTGTGAGGGGGGAGTAGGGCCTCCTCCAGTTTCAACTGTACTTGATGGACGTGTATGTGTATAAATATGTGTATATATATATATATATATATATATACACACACACACACAACATTGATTGACTTGTCATATAATTTTTACAATGCCCCTGCGGCTTGATGTATGTGGGTAAAACCACCAGAACCTTCTGTGAGAGAATGGCACAACATCGGTCTAACATCAGACTAGCCTATAAGAAGGGGAACACTGATAAACCAGTGGCGTTACACTTTTTTTCTTATGAAACACCAGGTATCATCCTTAAAGTATATGATGATTGATCGGGTGCCACCACTGAAAAAGGCCGGTGACTGTGGATTTATTCTTTTGAGGAAGGAAGCCAGATGGAACTTTAGACTTGACATGGTATCACCAAAAGGACTCAATGAATAAAATCACTTAAACATCTTTTTGAATTAATGTTCAATAGAGTGGTGGGTCTTTTGTCAGTTGCATATTTAAGAGACTTTTTCAGACTTTTTAATTGTTTTTTATATAGGTTCTCTTTTTTGATGTTTTTTATTAGTTCGATTAATTAGTATATGTAATTACTTTCTTGGTTTATATTTAATATGTATTAATGTCGAGCTAGGGGGAGTCTTTGGGATGTTTATGCACACTATGGCCTGTATTCAATTTGGAGAAAAAAGCTGAGATCGGCGAAAAAGTTTAGCCGATTACGTCATTTCGCCAGGTGGAAAAGTATCACCGGACTCAATTTCAAATACTTTCCGCCCAGGTGGAAAGTCAAGGCTATTTAATAAGCAAAAAAGTTTTGCTTATGAATAGCAGGTGGAAAAAAGTGCAGAATTGGGGTTTTGGGGTGCAATGTTGCGGGAACCCCCGTGCAGCATTTAGACAGTCCCCCAAAAGGTAAACTATGTCAAAAAATTCTTAAAGACTTAAGAATACTCCAAAAAATTACTTTCATTTTGGGGGCAAAAAAAAAAGTTGGGGGACAAAGTTATAAACTAGTGAAATAAACTCCAGGGCGGTCCCGAAGTATGCACCAGGTGTTTGCGGCAGGTGGATTTTTTACGTAGAAAACAATATTCAAGTTTAAAACCTTCAAAAATAAGAGAGCGCTGTACAGCTAACAGAAATGACAATGAATCCATTTATTTAAATGTACACATACACAGAAGTTAAAAACAATTTTAGAGAAATATCATTCAACCTAATGTATTCTTAATGACCACACTATTGGTTATTCTCTAACCTAAATGAGTATCTGAATCCCATAAAACCAAATGACCAACAGAAAGAAGGTCACAATAAATTAATATCAACAACAAGAAACAGGTGTTGTGTGTGTATATGTATGTGTATATGTATGTGTATGCTCTTTTCATCCAGTTTAATTGAATATGCAATATTAGGTAAGTAATGTTAGTATCTCCTTATAAGCTGTATATGAAAAAATGCACATATAAAACAGTGTATAATCACTCACATCACCTGGATACTATATAGAGGGACTTCCCTTTCAATACAGCTGATATTTACTTCAAAGGAAAAAAATCATGTCACAGAGGTTTCCTTCAGTGTTTGCTTGGTATCAATCACGGATAGTTCAGCAATTTTCCAGGGTTTGGTATTTAACCAGGGTTTCCCAGATCATATATTAAAGCATAGTCCTGGTCATCTGGTATACAGAAAGGATCAGATATGCTATCGATCCCTCTTATTCATATCCTCTGGTAATAGAGTTTAACCAGAGGAGGAAATGGTTACTTCTCCTCTCAAACGCTGGATCGCTGTATCGCTTTTCAGCGGTTATGCCAAGCAAGGAAGGAAAGTGATCAGGTGCAGGGGTTACGCATTTCTCCACCTCCAATTGGTGTCAGCGGCTTCCTCAGACCTAAAACAGAGTTCCCCTGAGACTCCATTTATACCTCAATCATTGCCGCCATCATCTCCCATCCACGCGTGCGCCATCCACAGCATGCGTTCCAAGCCTCTCTTTCACTTGCTTATATTTATGCTTTTCAGTGGCAATTTTTAAATAGCTTCCAAGCCTTGATCTAATGCAGGTCATTCTGACAGTCATCATCTCATACCTCCTCCATTAGTGGCCGCATTTAGAATATATTGTTCCGGTAGCCATTTTGGGAGGGTTAAAAGGACATATTCCTCCGGCGGCCATTTTATTGTAGTTCTACACTATTTTGATTATTAGTACATCTTCTATAATTCTTTCATATAGTAATAGTTTTATCATGTTTTTTTTTTAGTTCATTATACTATACCCTAATACATTACTTGTTACTTATATCGCTAAACATTATACACAGATAATTTACATATATATATATATATATATATGTCACAAATAAAATATCAATAATTAATTAATTAGAAAAAAAGGGGGAAGTTGTCATTCCTATATTGCCACTGGTGGTATTTAGTCATCTTTAAAAATATAAACATACATATATGCATATACATACCCATGCACATATATACATACATATATGTGCACATACATATACACAGACAAAAAATCTAACAGAATTCAGGCTACCGCTACAGATCAATAGTTGTAGGATATTTTATAAAGAGGTATATCTGATTGTCTAAAATGAAGTATATGGGAAAAAGAAAAAGAGAACAGGACAAAAGAAATCAGTATCACAGAATACATATCTACGTATCCATAATCACTAGATTAATATATATATATATATATATATATATATTCCAAATAGGCCCGCACTCTTGTCTTCAATAATAAATTGCTGGGGTGACACACCCATATGGGATCACAATAATCCTCTTCATGCAAAAGTAGAAAAAAGGGGGGGTAGCACTGACCAATCTTCTTAAAAACATCTCTTTATTGCATTTCAGTAAAAATGTTAAAAAATTTCAAAATCCGATGTTTGATTTTGAAATGTAACATTTTTACTGAGATGCAATAAAGAGATGTTTTTAAGAAGACTGGTGAGTGCTACCCCCCCTTTTTTATATATATATATATATATATATATATATATGGAAATAGAGTAAGTAATAAAGAGAAAAAAACAGGGGGATCATTTAGTATTGAGTTCAATGCTATCATTTAAACCCAAAGGTACTAAAGTGTGTAATCTGAAGATCCAATATGCTTCCCTTTTACAAAATCTTGAAAAACGGGTATTATTCATAACCTTTTTTCTAATATTCCGTTGATGTTCTATATATCTGATATGCAGGGTCCTCATGGTTCAACCAATATACCACATTGTAGAATGTAAATAACAAATGTGGATCTACAGTTGATATATTAATCGATCTAAAATTTTTCAGAGGATACTTTAGATTCAAACTCTGTCGTCTTTCTATTAGTGTGTTTACAAGTATCACAATCATTCTTTCCACATGTGTGGAAACCTTTCAGAGCCTCCTTTCTCCTTTTTCTTGTTCTCTTTACACTTAAACAGGATAGGGGCTAACTTGAGTTTTAAATTGTCCGCTTTCCTAAACACGACCCTGTCATTCAATTCTGTCACATTATTTAGAACTTTATCTAGTTTCAACTGAGAAAAATTATTTTTAATAATTTTCTTAATCTTATAAGCTTCAGTATTGAATTTAGCAACAAAGACTGCAGACTTATCCTGGTTAACAGGTTCTTTAGCAGTTTTATTGGTAAGTAGAAATGCTCTGTTTACATCTCTAACTTCCTCAAAAGCTTGATCTAATATATTAGTAGGGTAGCCCTGTTCTAAAAATGATTGATATAGATTCTTTGCTTGTCTTGAGTAAGCCTCTATCATAGAACAATTCCTTTTGTGCCTCAGGAATTGTCCTTTCGGTATATTATCTTTTCACTGGTTTAAAGTGTCTACTTGTGTATTTGATAGATCTATTTTGATCAACCTTTTTAATATATGTCTCTGTGTATAGTATTCCGTACTTGACAGTGAGTGTGATATCCAGAAAATTAATCTCATTACAGTGAACAGTGTTAGTTAGTTTAATACTAAAAGAATTGTGATTCAAACGCTCCAGAAATAATTCAATACAATAACTCTGTTTCCCAAATAAAGAATAAATCCTCTATATATCTGCCATAGAGGACCAGACCTGCCCCCAGCCCATTACCCCACACATGCAGGTCCTCATACCTGCCCATGAAAAGGTTCGCATAGCTGGGTGGCGAATCTGGTCCCCATGGCAGTGCCTCATGTTTGTAAATAAAATTGTGAATTGAAAACAAAATAATTGTGCTGAAGAATAAAATGTATCACTTGTAATACAAAATTCCTCTGTCTCTGCAACTGATTCATCCCTTAGTAGGTAATACTCTGCTGCTCTTACACCCAACTCATGATCAATATTCGAGTATAATGATTCTACGTCACATGTTATAAATCGATAACTTGATTTCCACTTTGATTTTCTCTATTAATTTAAAAAAGTGTTGTATCCCTAATGTACGATTTAAGATTGACCACATACTTTTGCAGGAAACTATCAACAAAGAATGAGAGGTTATTAGTCATAGAACCCACTCCCAAAATAATAGGTCTCCCTGGCGGATAAATTAAAGATTTGTGTATTTTTGGTAAATGATAAAATGTGGGAATAACTGGGTGAAAACCAAATAAAAAGTGGAAAGTTTCCCTAGATATCACGCCCACTGCTAAGGCATTACCCAGAAGCTGTCTAAGTTTGATTTGAAATCTCTTAGTCAGATTCTCAGACAGTTTTTTATAAAATGTATCATCCAATTGGTTGTACGTCTCCTTTAAATAATCAGTAGTATTCAAAATTACGACTCCCCCTTATCTGCTTGTTTGATCATAATACTCTGATCATTAGACAGATTCTGGAGAGCTGCTCTTTCCCTTTTGTCCAAATTACTTTGTAGTGTATTTTTCTCAGCTTTGTTGCACATTTTTCTGAACTCTTCCATGGTGCTTTTATAGAAACTTTCAATGAAGGGTCCTCTATATTGTAATGGGTAGAAATCAGACTTAACTTTAAATCTGCCAATGTTCATTTCCTTCACGTCATAAATCAGTTCTATTGTATTTTCGTCTCTAGACTCCATGGCTAAAAATTTCAGAATAGACAGTGCCTCATCTTCTGTTTGTCTAGGATGATAGGGGTCCCTATCTCTCCTTTTTTTGTTTATAGATTTTAAGGCAAAGTATTGTTTCCTACTCAAAGTACGGACAAATTTATTAAGATCTATAAAAAGGTCAAAAAGATTTGGCTTACATGATGGAGCAAAATTTAAACCCCTCTAGAAGTCTACTCTCTTCCTCACTTAGGCTCATTGAGGATAAGTTAAAGACACCTTTCCCTTTTAATTGACTCAAACATTTTTTTTGAGGGTTTTCTTCCCTTTCCCCTTGATACTCTACTTCTCGATCTCTTAATCTTTTTACTGATCAGTTTGGTTTTGGCTGGTTCCGATTGGGACGGTTGTAATTTCTGTGATTGTCCCCTAAAAAAGGATTCTCATTTGGTGATCTCCTATGTGTATCTTCCGTATCATACCACTTATTCCCATTGTAATTTCTTTGTCTCTCATTTCTCCATTTTGGTGTGTATGAACTTATACTTGGTGACCCTAAACTCTGTAGGCTTTCATATTTATTACTAAGTGGGATGTCCTGTCTCTTTTCTCTAATGAATCTGGTCATTTTTTGGGGATTCAAATTTCTTTGGCCCTCATGTCTATAAGGATTATCCCTATTTCCAAAATTCCTCTGATTTTTGATCCCACTATTGGATCTATCCCTCCATCTGGGATTTGATCTAGTTCTATTTTTCATATTATAGGTATGTATTTCGCCTCTTTCGTAATCGGTCTTATCTCTATTTAGTGTTTCCTAGAGAAGTGTTTTTTCAAAATCTTCGACCTTTTGATTAACTTTCAAATCCCTTTCTTGGAAACCCTGTTCACTTGAAAAAACCTTTTAATAGATCATGTACTTTTTCTATTTCAAGTTGAATCTCTTTTACATTGGTTTCTCTAAATCTAATGTACAGTAATGTCATGAGATTTTTTGAACATATTCAATTAAGCTGGATGAAAAGAGCATACTAACAAAGTATACCTACTAACACCATCTATTTGAAAGAGACTCAATTAAACTTCTATATGATGTGCAATATATATATATATATATATATATATATATATATACAACACCTGTTTCTTGTTGATGTTATTAATTGATGGTGACCTTCTTTCTGTTGGTCATTTGGTTTTATGGGATTCAGATACACATTTAGGTAAGAGAATAACCAATAGTGTTTTCATTAAGAATACATTAGGTTGAAGGATATTTCTCTAAAATTGTTTTTAACTTCTAACTGTGTATGTGTACATTTTAATGGATTAATTGTCATTTCTGTTAGCTGAACAGCACTCTCTTATTTTTGAAGGTTTTAAACTTCAATATTGTTTTCTGTTTTGATTGAAGGTTGACAATTCCTTTTTTGAGTGCAGCAGTACAGATAATAATTTTTGTCACTGGTGAGACCAGTGCCCAATCTCTCTTCTTATGGTTTTTTTACGTAATTTTAAACGATACTTTAGCAACTTTAAAATATGATACCCCCCATTTTCATGTACACAAAATTTGCAGGGACTAGTTATTTTCTCCAGAAAATAAAACAAAATGCTATTCTTCACCACTTACGCAAATACGTAAAACAGTGCCTATTGAGACCATTTAAAAACGCCAAATACCTTCAGTAAGGCCAATTCAGGGGTATCCATAGTGATCTCCCATGTCAGTGAATCTTTTGGGGGGGGTGTCCAGCTGATTACCCCATTTTGGGAAGGACTTTCCGCCTTTTCAAATATTGTCAGGTGCCATTTTCGCATTCTTTCATATTGAATACGGGGAATCGGGGGACGTGCGCGAAAATTTTAAGCACCCAAAAGACGCGATATAGGCTGAAAGTCCACCAAGTAAAAAAGTATCATGGGTGCGAGTTCTAAGGAGGAAAACACCTTACTTCCGCTGCGTGGAACACATTCTCCGATGACTATTGCTAGTTTAAAATGCATGCTAATTGACCACATACTGGCTTTGAAGAGGGGAAGTAACCAAGAAACTGATCCCAAGGGGTCTTAATGAATCCAACCTGTTCAACATTTTTTCAAAATAACATACTGTATAGTATTTTTGAATTTATACTAATTGTCCTTTTTTGAGTGACCGGTCACATGATTTTTTCATTTTCATTTTTTTATTTTTTTACTTTTAATAAGTTTTTTGCTTATTTTATTGTGTTGGAATATATGTATTTGTTTATAATTTTTGTCTATTTGTTTGTTATTCACTGATTTGGGTGTCAATAGTGGTGCTGACATATTGACCACAGTTGATTTATTCCATTATGGATACTATTATTATATGCTGTATTCTATAGTCAGATTATCACAATTTTTGCTCCTATTTTCTTTTGAGGACATTTTTAATAAATTCCAGCAGTCGATACTCTTGCTGCCTTTTATTGTCCTGTTGCTATGGCAGTGCAATGGCAGTGCACCGGGGCACTTCCAGTTTGCGGCCGGCCTCCCAACTGCTTAATCCCGGTGAGGGTTAAATGACAGGCATCTAAATCTAGATGCCTGTCATTTTATCGACGCCGGGAGACCAGCGCCCGGCATCCCGATTGAAGGGACACCGAGCGTGGATAGCCGATTAAGGTTTAGGGTTTCCGGGGGGGACTTAGGGTTAGGTACCCCCCCGGGAGGTTAGGTTTAGGCGGCAGGGAAGGGGGTGATAGTTTTAGGCACTTAGAGGGGGATTAGGGTTAGGCACTGGGGGAAAGGTAGGGTTGGGCGAGTGTGTGTGTGTGTTTTAAATAAGAATTTTCAATTTCTGAGTTGTTTAAAAGTTCGGAGTGAAAAACATCTGTAAAGAGCAGTAACATTTAGGATAATAGATTCCTTACCTGTCTCTAGAAAATATGACAGTGCAAACTGTTCCATTATCTACTATTAATATATCTATTACAAGTCTGGTTCCTAGTCCTGTTCCTCTTTTATGTTGGCATAATCCATGCTTCTTATTTCACTTTAATTGTCCATTCTTACAGAAGGGAATTAGCTACAGAACCTAGGTATCTCCAATTTGTCTTCAGTAAAGTACGTTTTTCGGAATTTTTGTAATAATGGTATAATGTCATGTACAGTATGAAAAGTAGAAAATTAACTGAGATAATCTTGCTGATTCTGTCCAACTACAAGAATTTCATATTTAAGCACAATGTGAATTTAAGGAGGTGTGCATTGCTATTTCCAATAATAGCTTTTTTAGCTGAACATTTAATTAACTTAGTCATTGTTACTAATGTTAGGGAATGAAATTTTACATGAAAGGTGTTGTACTCTCTTTTGTTGTGCTAAGACATTTAAGCTGCTTTATATAAATTGTTGGCACTGCACTGCAGTTAAAGCTAGGATAGATTATTGCAGCAAATATCGATCCTTAGAAAAAAATGCAGTGTATGAAGAGCTGTTCAAATTAAAAGAAGTTGGGAAATGGGATGTCCAATAAATGGGATTTAGATTCCTTTGTCAAATACAGAACTGCTTATTGTATTTTTCAGTAAATGTTTGAGATTTTTAGCTTTCATTGTAAAGATAGGATGCAGTTTTTTTTTTTTAGAGATGTCCCGTTTTATTCTCTAGAAATCCGATCCACTCGAATTTCGTGAATCTGGTTAAATCCAAGTCGTAGTTCTAATCTCCTGAGGAGATCTGGGTAAATCCAGGTCGCGGTTCTGAATTCGGATTTTAAATCCGAATTTTGGGTTTGGATTGCATAAATTATATAATTTTAGCTGTTTTTAAAGCTTTTTATCTATTTCTGTATTAACAAAATCCACATCCAAAAGCACAACCAAAACACTTGAGGGTGGTTTGCAAAACCTTGAAGGAGGTACAGATTCAAAACCAAACAAAGGAGGTCGGTGCACATCCCTTATTTTTTTTGTATCTTCCATTATTTCTCACTGCCCAGCTGCAGCTAAAATATTATTTATCCCATATTAACATCCAAGTAATTCAGCTCAGAGAATGTTATCCTAAAATTATTTCCAAGAGTGTCAAACATAGTTTCCTATGGAACAATTTGCTCAGCTTTTTGTAAATGTAAATTAGAGATGTTTTCTGGTGAGAATAAATTATTTGGTATAAATGGGTTTGTATGTCTTGTTGAGCCAATGGGGTTTACAGGTGCTTGTTTCTATATTTATTATCTCTGAAATTCAGCATGCATGCCATCCCAAATTAGAAAGCAGGGACACCCAATTAGTCAATGACTATGTTTCTCCTCATCACAGCTTTTGTACAAGTGTATCTCATGGGCCTTATTTTCTGAACCTTCCTCTCATATTAGTCTACCCATTTGCACACTGTTCATCCTTTGTGCTATCTCTAGTGTTATAATCATTACAGGATTTCTATGATTTGCACATGCTGAGAAATATCTGCTCTAAGAATGTAAACACAACCCGTCCTGATGTGCAAATGATCTCACATGGCTTGTATGTTAATGTCTCCTTTGTTTTTTCTGTTTATTTGCAGAACTTGTGGCATCTTTTAAATAAACTTGGTGATCAAATCCCTTACATTTTGTTGTTGGAAATAATTCTATATCATACTTGCCGACATCCAGAAGTTTCTCTCTGGGAGTGGGAAGCCAGGTTAGCACAGCGGGGAATGGTTCGGGGTACATGATGCAGCACAGTGGGGAAGTTTGGGGGTTTGGTGCAGCATAGGAGGTGGTGTGGCGGCAATATTACAAAAATTGGACATCGGGGGGAGGGGGGGCAGCTATGATGACATGAATCAGTTCGAATCGCATCATCTGCCATCTTGACCACCCACTTTACTCAGTAAGTGGGCAACGGGGGGCAAGAGGTGGCCAGCACTTTGAGACTTGATTACTTTTCCAGGCAGACAGGAGTACCACCTGATTTTCTGGAGTCTCCCGGCCATTCAAGGACATTAGCCAAGTATGTTACATACAGATATGTCCTTGCTCATCTAGCCTCAATACACATGCAGCGCGATATGCCTGGCGTGATTGAGCCACCAGGTCCCGCACAACTCTGCTAGTGTTGGGCCTCTTTTTGCCAATAATGTGACTAGGGCGCACCAGGAGACTGTACTGATTAATGTGGTATGCATCACTTGTATGTCTGTGTGCAACTAAGGCCCATATTCAATTTGAGCCGAGCCGCGTTAACTCAATGCGGCCCGAACTTAACGCTGGCTTCGCCTGTTTTCCAGGCGTTAAAGTATCGCGCGCGTGCCCGTGTATCCCCGTATTCAATTTGAAAGTAGGCGAAAATGGGATCGGCAATAATTGGATCGGCGAAAACAAATGGGAATTTTTGGGAATTAATTGTAGAACCCCCCCTAAAGATGTCCAGACCTTGGGGATCACTATGGGTACCCCCGTTTTTGCCTGCAGAAGAAAGTCAGGGTTTTTAAATAGCCGCGGCTGGTGTTTTTTTTCCCGACATTGAAGAAGTGATGCAGAAGAGCACTTGGCTTTTTTTTCATTTTTAAAAGTGGTCCCATCAAATTTGGGGTACATGAAAATGGGTACTAGCATATTTTTAAGTCCCTAAAGGTGATTTTAAAAATTCTGCAAAAATACACCTGCCGCTACTCTGAGTAATAAAAAAAACACCTGCCACATACTTGGGGACCCCACCAGTATTAATTTCATTAGTTTGGCTTTTTGTTTGATTATTTTTTTTTTTTTTCACCCCCCAATTTTTTTTGGGGGTGTCCCAATTGTTTTTTTTTACATTTTTTTAGCAAACATTTCATTTTAAGGGGGCATTCCCAAAAGTGCAGGCTAATTTTTATAAACCTGCTCCCCTAAATCCCAAATCTAAACTTTTATTTCACTTGCTATAGTTAATTTAAAAATTATCCCTGTTTTTTAAAATTGACCCTTGACCCCATTTACAAATGGGAATTTTCTGGAAATATGCCTGGGACCACCCTAAAGATGTCCAGACATGGGGGATCACTATGGGTCTATGGGTACCCCTGTTTTGGCCTGCAAAAGAAAGTCGGGTTTTTAAATAGCTTTGCCAGGTCTTTTTCCCTGCCGCGGCTATTAGAAACCCCAACTTCCTTCAGTAGTTAAAAATGGGGGTGCCTATAGTGATCCCCCATGTCTACACATCTTTAGGGGGGTCCCTAGAATATTTCCCGAAAAGTCCCATTTTTTTTAACCTATAAAAAAAAAATAGCAAAAATTTACAAAAAAAATGACTTAAGGTCCCCCCACAAAAGCCAAATCAGCCCCAGGCTTGCCAGCCAGTGGTGGTTTCTAAAAATACGGGGAACAAAATGTGTAGGGTTCCACCATATTTTAGAAACCAACACCAGGCTGCATGGACTAGTGCTGGTTTTAAATATAGGGGGCAAAAAAGACTTGGGGCACCCCCTATATTTATACCAGCACCAGACCCAACCGACTGGGGTGTAATGTAATAGCCCGGAGACCCAAACACATGGGCTCCAGGTCCAAAGCATTACACCCCAAGTCGGTCAGCGCAAGCCGGTGATGTCGGGGCCCCTCAAAAAAGGGTCCCCCCTCTCCCGAGCACCACAGGCTTATGCTGAAGCCTGGGGCTCTTCCCCATACCCCTGGAACGGTGGGTATGGGGGTAATAGGGGGGCCAAATAATGTAACACTATTGTACTTTACAGTGGAACTACAAGTGCCAGCATGCCTGCCATTTTGCACTTGTGGAACTACAAGTGCCAGCAGACATGCGGCACCAGTTTTTTCACTGTAAAAATAAATAGTTAAAAAAAGACAAAACACACACACCGTGACAGTAGAACTGTATTACACATACCAACCCATTCACACATACTTACCAGATGAACCTGTCTCCTTCTCCACATAGAATATCCCAAAAATATGGCCCTGCAAATAAAAAATCATACTCGCCTATATCCTGGCGCTGGTCTCCGTAGTAATCCAAGTACTTGGGGAAAAAAAAAACGACTACACGATCCACGCAACAGCTATGAGTATGTGTGTTGCCACACATACTCATAGCTTCCGAATGCCAGCTGACGGCACATCCACGGAGCTGGCAGGCCCGAGAGCCAATCAGTGGCCGCGCTGACTTTGTAGCGGCCGCTGATTTGGCTCCGGCTACTGACTGTTCCCACGTGGTGTGACTCGCCCACATGCTTTGCGGGACTGTCTGAAGGCTGCACGGGGGTTCCCGAAATGTTGAACCCCAAAACCCCAATTCTGCACTTTTTAACGCCTGCCATTCATAGGCGATACTTTAATGTCTATTACATTGCATTGACTTAACGCCTAGGCGGAAAGTCTTTCAAATTGAATACGGAGGAAAACTCAAACAGGTGATAATGACATCATCGGTGGTAAATTACCACGATTCCGGACTTAACACCTCAAATTGAATACGGCCCTAAGTCTGTAAATGGAACTTGGCATGGAAGAGAGCTGCGGCCGCTGCATCGCAGCACTTTGCCTGCTATTTAAGAGACTCAGTCGCACAACAATATACAAGCATTGCATATTAAATTAATCAATAGTAGTACACTACCAACAATCATATGCTATTCATAGGTACAAACAAAGTCATAATAAAAATATTAGATACTGACATTTATCAATATAATATATAGAATGAATAGGCACATCAGTAAACAAACAGGAATTTTATACCTATCCCTTACACTAAATAACTCCTTATACTGAAAAACTATAGGTCAGCACTGTATATAACAACAAGCAATGTATACTAGACATATAAACAAATTACAGAATAATTTATAGATGGAGTTGGCTAAAACCGAATACATTTATTAGACCAATAATTTGCATTTCCAAAATAACTTATCAATTTAAAAAGTTGAAAAGCAGATTTAATCATACTGGAATGTCTCCTTCATAAATAACATACAAATGCACTAATGAATTCAAAAGAAAACAATCTTATGGTGCGAACACACGTAGCGATCAGCCAGCGATACGATATCGCTAGCTGATCGTTATGCACCCACCCTGGTGTGCTGGATGATTGGTATCGATCATCCAGCACACAACCTACTTACCAATGACTATAGCAACCCGCGATTAACGATCAATAGTAACTTGCTTGATATCGAGGAAGTTGGCTGGCATGCATGGCAAATGGGCTATATCGCTATCATCCATACGTGGCCGCGCATCGCTAGTCGATGGTAAGTTGGTAGGGACCATTTAAAAGAGCGGTTTGAACGATAATGGTAACGATGTGCAGAACATCAGTCGCATGTGCAGAACTTGAACTGCAACTCCTTGTTGTACCTGGCTGAGATGAGACTGAATTGTAACTGGAGGTGTGGCTTCATGGACAGTGCTGATGATGTCTATAAACCCTCTCCTGGTATATTTTACAAAGTATTGTCCATAGGCAGCACAACTCCATCTGCAGATGGCATAAGCTGAGGGGGCCTAGCTTGGTAAATCTCTTACCCATAGAAACCTATAGGGGTTGCGGCTGCTTTCGGAAATAGAGGGACTGCAGGAACTCTCCCTACCACAAGCTTTTATTATCAGAACTCTTTTGGACCAGTTGAGTATTCCTTTTCTGTGCGCAATTACACTTTTACTTGAGCATCAGGATGCACCTACAGGAAAATGCATTGTTTACTCTAGATGTAGCATCATTGGGCTTAGGAGCTGGTGCTGCTAACAGAGGGCATACAAACATACTTGCCTACTATCGGTGGGATATGCAAGAAGTGTGCTGTGGCCAAGTAGTCTGTGCGGGAATGTGGTGCACCCAAGTGGGAGGTGCTAGTGGCATGATAACCTCATCATGGCCCCGTCCCCAGCTATAATGTGCCCAGGGGGCTTTGTCACAATTACGTAATTCAGTGTAAATCAATTTATCAAGCCTCTCGAATAGGGGCATTTCTATAATGGGTGCAGGGTGTGCGGGGCACACGGATCGCTGGGTCCAGACGGGGCCCATACCAGTTTCAGCGCTGTGAAAATCGCCTGGAAAATGGCACTGCAGCCATTTTCCCAGTGACCTGCACATGCGCTGTAGACTCTGCCCAGAGTCTACTGGTGCGGCGCTGTGCAGCCTGGCACCAGAGAGAGAGAAGGGGGCCCCCGGGCAGAGACTGCACACAGGCCCTTTCATCTCTTGAAATGCCCAGAGCCGGCCCTAAACAGTTTGATGCCCTCGGCAAGATTTTGGGTGGTACACCCTACCACTGGTGCTTGTTCTGCCTCTGACACAGCACCCCTCTCCCAGCACAGGATCAACCAGCAGTATAGAGCACAGCAGCAGCCAGCAACATCTATCGCCCCTGACCCATTGCAGTCCTCATCCACAGAGCTGTAATTAGACTTTTTGGTGCCCTATGCCAACAAGAGCAATGGCGCACTCACCCACCTGTGTCTCCCCTGCAGATAGGCCCAGCCTGCTGGACTCCGCAAAGGTCCATGGGAGAAGGAGCTGCTGTGGCTGGGCATGTGCAGCAGCCCTCCTCCAGCGGCAGTAATGCGCACTACTCCCACTGTCTCTGCTCCCCGCTCTCACTGCTCCCCGATCAGAGCTGAGCTGAGAGCTCCTATCACAGTAGAACAGCAAGAGCAGAGGCACCGTCTGCCCATCCCGGTACCGCCATTGCCCGCTGTCAAGCTGAGTTGGCCCTAGGAATGGAATGCATGCCACTGGATATGCCACTAGATATTCCAAATGCCTAGTTTGCCTATGCATAGGGCCGGATCTGGAAACGCCCATCCTCCCAAACCACACGCTTCACTCAGGAAGTGGGTGCTGCCAAGTGGTCAGTAGAGGGAGTCTTGCCTACTTTTCCAGGCATCCGAGAGAGCCATCCGAGAACCGGGAGTCTAGTAGGCATTCCAGGAAATTAGGCAAGTATGCAGAGACGTATTCCAACTAATGTCTCATGAAAATAATAATAATTGCGACATCTTTAGTGCATTTTGACGTCCAAATATTACGTTTATGCAAATAATAATTGCAGACATACCCACGGACTAGATCATTGATATGTATAATAGAAGCATTTTTTAAATGTTTTTATCTTTTACTGATATAACTACAGAACAGTAAGTTAAAACAAAGGCCCTGATTCAGAGCTGGACGCTCTGACAGAGCTGAATCAGGGCCGTCCTTCTTGATTTTTAGAGTGGCCTCCTGGCCGCTCGTATAGTTGTGGGTGACCACCCACAGTTATAGCGAGCGGCCAGGAAGATGGGCGCGATGGTCAAGACGATCGCGACCATCGGGCTTGCGACGAGACCCTTGTGGTAGGGTCTCGTTGCTGCATGCCCTGGAGTGCTTTCGGCTCAAACAGAGCCGAGAGCACTCCCACTGACATCGCTTGTGATGTCAGTGGGGCCGGCCCCAGACAGTAGGCATTCCCTTGGGAACGCCTCCGTCTGGGCAGCCACGCCCCCGGCACGCCCACCAAAGGGGGCGTGCTGTCACTCAACATCGACAGCACTCCCCCTTTGGTACGAGACCCGAAACGACGGTTTGCCCGTCGCTATCTGGGTCTCGCGCATGCGCACGACGGAGCCGACTCCATCGTGTGCATGCGCACTGGGCCACCATCCACCCGCTTATGAGCACTCGGAGCGGGTCTGAATCAGGCCCAAATATTGATAATGAATATAGTACAGTACCTTCCTTGTACAATATTACTTCCTATTGCACATTTCAGATTTGTCAGATAAATGTAGTTTTCAATGATTTTGCCTTTTCTTTCTTGCTGGAAACTCCCTAGAATTTAGTTGTTCTTTTAACTTTATAAAATAAGATTGCAGAGAACAACAATTATACAGTAATGAGTATATTTGTATCAGAGAGGTCAGGGTTTCGGAGACTGTCTTTATGCATACTGAGACATACAGTATCAATCTGTTTTATTTAAAGACTTGGGTTTGCACGTACACTTATAATTATTCTTCCCTGTAGGAGTTCGTTTGTACAGTGCAGTCAATACAACGGTAAGGTACTCGTCTATTATTGCTAAGTATATTGACGGAGTCAAAGATTTCTGATCTTGCTGTTTAATCTCTCCTTAAGAAATAATGTTCACGAGACGTGGCAAATACCTTAGCTATATTTAGCATGCTTTATTCAGTTTTAAGCTTAGTGTTAACCTTCTTCAGAGAACATGAACTTTAATAACCTTTAATCCTATGAGTTAATGATATTTATTAGATGGAGAGATGCTTTGGAAGGGATTTAAATTTTTAATATGTGAACTTAGTAAATAATTTGGTTAAATAGGAATTTCGTTAGCCATCCTGTTAAATACAAACAGACTCGTTTTATGTTGATGGGCTTCTGCAGGCATTATTTCCCATCATTAATTTTATTTATAGGATTCCGATTTGTTGTGTCTTAATATTTAAATTTACCATTTACAAACTATTAGCAGTACAGGATTCTCACTTTAATGTATAAATGTGTTTTTCAGCATGTTGTGTGCACTGCAGGATAGGGTTTATTTGCAATGCTTTGCTTTTATAGTGTTGTATAATACAATCCTGCATTCCTGTACAGGAAGAAAAATGACTTTGTCTGCAGCTGTTGTATAGATTGGTAGTGTGTGCTCTCCAACAGAAGGGCTGAGTAAAAACCAATGCAGTAATTATTAGTACATGCTTGTGTAACTAGACCAGATCTGTTGTTGTCGATTTGTCACTATGCCCCTGTATATGTGGAAATGCTCATTATAGACCTTGGCATAGCAGGAGGTTTCAGGGTCACAGACTAGGAACTCCTGATATCTAGAGGGAGGCCTGGCCTTAAATGCATCAACTGAGAAAACAGCTGTCTCTTCACTAGTTACTGGTTTTATTGTTTTCTTTTTTTTTTCTACTAAATGCTTGACAAGACCTTACTAAGGGGAAGATGTACTAAGGCTTGGAGAGTAATAAAGTGGAGAGTGATAAATTACCAACCAATCAGCTCCTGTCACTTTAAAGGTTGTGTTTGAAAGATGACAGGAGCTGATTGGTTGATATTTTATCACTCTCTATGGCTTTGTGCATCTCCTCCTAAAATGAAAAAAATATATCTACTATAGTAAGTGTATTCACACAAAGCATATATGCCAGATAACCTATATTATATATTGTGCAACTCTTTTCCTAGAGCTTGCAGAGTCACAACTTTGATCACGTTGGCAAGTGGTGAAGTTACCAGCTGTAAGATTCTTTTCTCCAACATTACATTGGATGGGTTCAAGTTGCAAACACACCTATATAGAGACATCCCTGATGAAGTCTCATAAGGAAATGAAACATGTAGGGTCAGGGCCGGATTAAGGTCTGTGGGGGCCCCTGGGTAACAAACTTGTGGGGGCCCCTATATACCACCATTTCTCGTCACCCTAGGATTTTTTTTCCTTTCTATTCATCTTAATGCCCTTCTTGCAATGCCCACTGTAGAAGTGCCCCTTATGCAATGTCCCCAGTAATGGTACCTCCTATACAGTGCTGCTTATGCAGTGCCCCCTGTAGTAGTCCCCCCTATGCAGTGCCCCCTGTAGTAGTTCCCCTTATGCAGTGCCCCCAGTATTAGTCTTCCCTATGCAGTGCCCAATATATAATGCCCACAGTAGTGGTCCCCCTATGCAGTGCCCCCAGTAGTTGTCCCCCCTATGCATTGCCCTCAGTAGTAGTTCCCCCATATGCATTGCCCACAGTAGTAGTCCACCCCTATATAGTGCCCCCAGTAGTAGTCCCTCCATGCTCTGCCCCCTGTAGTAGTCCCCACTATACAGTGCCCCAGTAGTAATCCCCCTATGCAGTGTCCTTTATATAGTGCCCCCACTTGTATTCCCCCAAAAGCATTGCCCCCATTAGTAGTCCCCCCTATACATTGCCACCAGTAGTAGTCCCCCCTATGCTCTGACCCCAGTAGTAGTCCCCCCTATACAGTGCCCCCAGTAATAGTCCCTCCATGCTCTGCCCCCAGTAGTAGTCCCCTCTATACAGTGCCCCAGTAGTAGCCCCCCCTTATGCATTGCCCAAGTAGCAAACACTCCCCCTATACAGTGCCCCCATGAAGTGGCCTCCCTATACAGTGCCCCCATGAAGTGGCCCCCCTATACAGTGCCCCCATGAAGTGGCCCCCCTATACACTGCCCCCATGAAGTGGCCCCCCTATACACTGACCCTTGTAGCTGCCCCCATATATAGTGACGCCTGTTCCGCTCCCCCCCATGCAGTGACAGTGCCCCACACACACAAAAAAATACCAAAAAAAACTTACCTGAAACCCTGCTCCTGACGCGAGCCCAGCTCTTCTGTTGCACAGTTGGGAGAGACATCAGCGTCATGATGTCTCTCCCATCATCACCAGCTGTGGGAGAGAGCCGGCTCCCTCAGTTGACGAAGCAGCCAATGAGAGTCTGTCTGACTCTCATAGGCTGCTGTAACATACACACAGCCGCCGGCGGCAGCTGTGTGTATGTCACTGTGTAGTGTGGCTGCGCTCACTGCGCGGTCTACACTACACTAACGGAGGGGACACTAGCGGCAGGTGTAGACAGCGCACTACTGCTAGTGGGGACCCCTCCATGTGTGGGGGCCCAGGGACGACTGCTCCTGTCGCCCCCCCCTTAATCCGGCCCTGTGTAGGGTAAAGAGGCCCTAAAATCCACTATAAAGATACACAATCGAACTCTGAACTCTAGAATAAGGGCAGAAAAATCTTATAGGTTGAGAGTGGGTCATCTGCAACTAACTGAGATGTAATATGTATTGTGATAAGTGTTTTATCTAAGTAAATTAAAAAAAAGATATTTCAAATTGTAGTGTTGGGTTTACCACCCTATGATATTATCTACTGAATTTTGGGTATATCACAATTGGTATTCTTGTTTGTTGGGGCAGGTTTATAACTTCCATATACTAGATGTCCCTAGAACAATTTAATCCTGGTCAGTCACCAGAAAATCTTCAAATCAGCTAGGAAACAGAGAATACCAGTTATAGTTTGTTTTTTATGTGCCCTCTAGTGGTTTGTTTGTGAATGTTTTTGGTAGGCCGTCACTAACCGAGGTCTAACAAAGAGGAGCAGCTGACTTGAACATATAGGCGCAGTATAAAGGTGTATTTTGTGGAGATATACAGTATAGGTTTAATGGAGGCATTAGCATATTTTGCACAGCAGCTACGTCCAAAAGCATCCATCTCTAAATCAGACTCTCAGAGTGTTGAAGTGCATAAAACTCCTCTGTCTTTGTTTGCAACAGTCTCTACCAAATTCCAAACTAACACTGAAAGCAAAGATAACACAAGAAATATTGATTCCTAGGTTGGGTTGACATGACCTAGCAGCTGCAAACAAGCCTCATATCACCATACACGATGCCAAACATAGGCTGGAGTGTTCTAAAGCACACCACAATTAGAATCTGGAGTGACCAATCATTTTTTACCAATTGCATGTCAGACAGGTGAATATGGGTTTGGCATATACCAGGAGAATGCATCCCGCTAACTGTAAAGTTTGGGGGAGGAGGAATAATTGTCTGGGATGTTTTTAATACTTTGTCATGTGCCCCTTTAGTTCATGTGAAGGGAAATCTTAATTCTAGAGTATACAATTGCATTCTAAAATAGTGTGTGCTTGCAAGTCTCTTTCTTGTTTCAGCATGGCAACGCCCCCATGCACAAAGTGAATTCCATCACAATATAGTTTGTTGAGTTTGGTGTGGAAGAACTTGACAGAGCCCTGAATTCAACCCTGTCAAACACCTTTGGGAGAAATTGGAATGGTAGCTGGGAACCAGCCTCATCACCCAATATCAGTGCCCAATCTCATATCTATACATTATCACTGCTAATCACTGAAATAAGAAATTAATGATCACTTAGGTACAGGGGCTTTCAAAGGAGCCCATGCCTGTGGTGTTTTAGAAGTGAAGTGATCACTAATGCTTCTCATTCAACACTACCGTGCATGCATGTTCTATTGACCACACATGCGTGAGGGGACAGTGCCTTGGAGGAATCCTACTGATCCCTCTCCTGATTACTTTTGTGATATGTAGCCCATAGGCTACAGCAGCTAATGCCAACTGGACTTGGCATTAGCTACAGAGGCCAAACTCCTTTTTGCATCGCATTCTGGAACTTTGTAAATTTGACAAAAATTTGACAGCCCCCATAGAAACCTGGGGACCTCAGCAGATATCAGAAATATATGCGGCAGTATACCCTAGACATATTTAGGAGATATTGTCAATTTGTGGATATACAGTAAATAGACCTCTAATGCTCATGTGGATGAACGGATGCCAGTCCCTATAGCTATGTTTCAAAACCCAGCGGAAATCCTTCCTAGAAGAGTGAGGGTTGTTGTACAGGAAAGATGGGACCAATTCAATATTAATGGCCATCATTTTGGAATTAAATGTTCTACAAATACATATGGCTATGTAGTGTACATTGTTCCATTTGCTGTTTTAATACTATCCTAAATAATAATACTCTGATGTTCCTATAAAAGCTTCTAAAGTGTGTAATGTGCCATCCCTTAAAAACAAACTTATTACACAAATGTACATAGCTTAAGTGCCATATGCTTAAGCTCTTTTGTTTTATCAAGATACATAACATATACCTTTTCCATTATGTTACAAAAACAGCTGTGCTATCTGTGAGGTTTATATTGGCTGTGGGTGTTGGATATTTCCCTTTTCACGCTGAGTTCTGAATTGTAGTCACATGCTATTTATTTCATCTGGAGGATGGTCCTTATACCGGCATTTTATTGCTGTCCGCTTCCAGAAAACATCTGTTGTAAAAAAAAAAAAATATATATATATATATATATATATATATATATATATATATATATATATATATATATATAATTAACACATTGCTGGTTAAAGTGTTCACACACTAGAGAACCATTCTAATGCCTATGCTCTTATCTCTGTCTTATCTGCTATCTGGTTACTCCTGTTTGTGTCCCAGAGAACATGCACATTTACAATGGTTGTTATACATGAAGTTCTCATGAATATCTTTTTTTGATAGCTTAATAAGTTAAGAAGTTATGACCTATTCCTGTAATTATGCACTTACGTAGTTTAAAAGAACCATGGTTTTTATCTATGTAATTTTCAGATTATGCAGGCGCATGAAAGCTTTCAGGTAATGTTGTGAAAATTAATAGAGTAGGATCCTTTAAGTAACCACTTAGCTGACGTGGTCACATGATCCCACAAGGTTCTATTCTTTGCCTTCAACTTTTCTTACTGTACACACCTTTCTCTAGGGGAAGTAACCTGCTAATTCAGCCTGAAGTACTCTCTGCTGATGACCTGTCCTCCCCTCTCCTGTACTATCTTGTGTAACCAACTGTTTCTCTACTATCACTATATGGATGTTCCAATGCTGTCTAAGGGACTGATTTGTTATGGATCGCAACTTTGAATGCAATAGCGATTATGCACACAGTCTCACTGTGAAAATATGCAAATCGCTGCGATTGCTATGCCGTCACAGCACAACATAAGAACACCCACCTTACCTTACACACATCCGTAATACTTAGCAAAACGCTGGGTAGCATCGAGTACAATCGCATCCTCACGCACACTTGATATGCAGTTGGGATGCCGACGGTCTAAATGCCGACTGTCGGCATCCCGACTGTCTAATTCCGGCAAGTAACTGACAGGTGTCGACATCCCGATGACTGTCATTAGACCAGGAGGCCGACACGGCAGTAAATCATTCTGATCCAACACACTTGCACAAGCTCTGACCGTACTCAGGAATTGTTTACCTCATTGCACGCAGTGATTACTCAAGCTGTGTATGGCATCACAGTGTCTAATTTATGCATGCACCTGCAATGGCTTTCAAACGCATTTGCATTTCTCTGACCAACCCCCTTCACCACCTTCAAATTGTGCCTGTCAATCGCTATGTGATGGGTCTGCATATTCACTGCAGATTGCAGTTCTGATCGCAGTGGCTGGTTCAGACACGCGCACTGTGGTGCATGCGCAGAATGCAAAAATCGGCAGATTGCGTTCGTAATCGCAGTTGCGATCCTTGATTAATCAGGCCCTAAATACAGTATCAATGCGTCCAAATCAAAGTTATTATTTTCCCTCCTATCACAGTCAGCACTTCCCTTCAAGTCACATCAACAATAATTAATAACACAGTTTCTTCCATTTTCCAAGCCTGCTTATATAGAGTCTACCATAACTCCATCTCCTGCTTTATTATTCACCTTCAGTTTCTCCAACAGTCCTATGGTATTCACCTACATTTGCAAAATATATCCTTTTTTTTACCCAAGATACCAAGGCACTTAACCTCGCACTTATCTCCCGACTCTACTACTGCAACCTCCCCCTATTTGCCATTCCCATCGCCAACCTCTTCATGCTTCAATCCATCTTAAATGCAAGATCTTCTGCACATGTCACTCCACCACTTTGCCAATCATTACAGACTCTCCATGTACAGTACTCAAGAATCCATCTGAAATTACTCACCCTTCCATGCAAATTTCACAACAAGGCTGCACTTTCACACATCTTATATCTTATCTTAAAATGCTCTCCCTTTCAACCTTTTAGGTCTATCTTTGACCTGTAACTTGCCCACAATTTCAGAGCAGAAGAGTGAACTCAGGAAGCCACAGTGGCATTGCTGGGCCCCCAACTGAGATTTCCTATAAAGCCCTTTGATGCACTGTTCCACCCTGGATCAAAGTATACAAATAAACTAACCTAGAAGCTTGAAATAAACTGCTGTAGGAAAAATTTTATGATTCTTACCAAAATGGCTTTAGATTTAATTCTTGTAGTTATTGTCATTAAAACTGTTTTAAGTTAAGTGAAACTAGGAGGAGAGGCTGAATCTAAGGTGAAGTGATACTAGGAGGAGGGGCTGAATCTAACAGCAGCCTGAGAGTCTATACAAACAGTGTTCATACTCATTACAGCTTGCTCATTGAGAGAAGCTTGCAGACTAAAATGAAGCTTGAATACTTAAGTGAATTGTGAGTTTGAATCAGAAGCAGGTGAGTAAGAATACAGAAAAAGGTGAGTAGTTATAGACGAACAATAACACATATTTCCAATACCACTTACATCTGAGACAATGTTTAGCCTAGTGCAGTGCAGGGGATGTAATGCATTTGTTTTGCAGGAAGAATTCTGGAGACTCAGCTGCTGCCCAATCTGTAAGCAATTTTCTCTGCTGCAGGAGTAGATAGCAAAACTGCATGCTGAGATATATAGGATGTCTGTGTCCTTAAGGCCACCACTGCCTCAGAGAGCCAGCAGAAGACATACTGCTTGGACTACTGTGTGCTCCAAAAGGCAGAGATTTCCAGAGGGACACAGACACCTCCCACAAGCTTTGACACTGCAAAACTCATATGCTGCTCTTGCAGGGCTGGAAGGTACAGCTAATATAAGCAATACAGAACAGGAAGATAGGGGGTCTTCAACTGACTATAGAAGAAGGAATAGGAACAGGAAAATTACATCTTCAAAATGGACTACACTTCTCTTGGGATATTACATTATTAGAGGAGTACATCTGGGAAACACTGCTGAAGTAGAGAAACAAGAAAGGTGTTTACCTGTAGCCACAGCTCCAAGGGATAAAGAGCACATGCTGAGAATTGTAAAGGCAGAAAGAAAAGATGGAGAGGTGGATGTCATTGTCCACCTAGGGACAAATTACCTGGCCAATGCTGAAGTCATGGCAGTAAAATATGAATTCAGGAAGTTAGGGACTGCTCTAAAGCAGGCAGCAACCACTGTAACTTTTTCAGAAGTATTGCCAGTACACAGAGGGGGAGATAGAAATCATTGCATCAGAAACTTCAATGTTTGGTTAGAGAAGTGGTGTTGTGAGGAGGGATTTGGATTGACAGTCCATAGCCACGCCATCTGGCAAGATAGAAGCTTATGCAAATATGATGGCCTGCACCCATCTTCAAAAGGAACTAGAATACTGAGTGAACAGATTGAAAGTATCACCAAGAACTATTTAGACTAGAAGAGGGGGACAGTGAACCAAACAAGAAAAAATAAATCTGCTCCCCCAACCAAGAGGTATTTTTTTTGCTGACAAATGGAACAGAAAGCATATCCACAGCAACAGAAGATAATTCAGAACAAAACCAAATAAACATAGACAGAGAGATGAACATGCATAGGAACAGGAGAAATAAGCAAACAAATAAAACTATAAGAGCAATGTGTGCAAATGCTAGGAACTTAGGAAATAAAGGTGTCTATTTACTAAGCAGTGTTTGGAGACAGGGTGAAAAGAGATAAGAAAGTGATAGGGTGCCAGCCAATCAGGTCCCAACTGTCATTTTTCAAACACAGCCAGTGAGATGACAGTTGTGAGCTAATTGGTTGGCACCTTATCACTTTTCACTCTGTCTCCTAACACTGCTTAGTAAATAGACCCCAAAATCCCTGAACTAATTGCAATAATTACAAGAAATGATCTGGATATTGTGGCTATTACGGAGTCATGGAGCAATGAAAATCATGACTGGGACATACCAGGATATACTTTATTTAGGAAGGACAGAATGGTAAGAATAGGAGGAGGAGAAATAGCAATGTATGTCAAGGAAAGCATAAATACTACAATAATACATAGTATTGAAGAAAATACAGAGTCCCTTTGGGTGACTATAGAAACAGGGGAGAAAGTTAATCTTCATATTGGGGTGATCAACAGACCACCAGGTCAGGAAGAGGAACTGTACAATTAACTATTGCAGGGCATCACTAAAATGGCATTAAAAGGAGAGGTTATAATCATGGGAGATTTTAAGCTACCTGATATAAACTGGGAGGTGTCTGTGGCAAGTTCCACTAGAAGTAGGGACATCCTGAATTCATTGCAGGGAGCCTCCCTCCAGCAATTGGTGAGGTAGCCCACTCGGAAAGATGCAATATTAGACTTAATACTTGCAAATGGAGACAGAATATCTGATGTAAAAGTGGTGAAAACCTGGGATCCAGTGATCATCAAGCAGTATGGTTCAGAATAAAGGCAGATACTGACTCACCCCATACAAAAACAAAGGTGTTAGATTTTAGGAAGGCTGATTTTGCAGTGATGAGAAGATGTTTAAGTGAATCTTTGACAAAGTGGAGGAACTTGAAAGGAGTGCAGGAGAGGTGGGAAAATTTAAAAGTGCAATATTAAAGGCAACAGGTCTTTGTATCAAAAGGGTTAGGAAAACCACAAGGAAAAGGAAGCCAGTGTGGTTTGGGAAAAAGGTAGCAAGTATTGTAAAAGTAAAAAAGATGGCCTTTAGGAAATACAAGCAGATGCATTATAATGAGTTCAAAGAGGTGTATCTTTTAAAACAGAAGGAGGCTAAGAAAGTAGTCAGATGTGCAAAGGCAAAAGCTGAGGAGAAAATGGCATTCAGTGGGTAAAGGGGGCAAAACTTTTTTTTAAGTATATTTGTGAAAGGAGAAAAACAAAAGGCTGAATAAAAAGACTAAAGACAGAAAGAGGGAGTCTTGTTGAGGGAGACAATGTAATAGCTGATCAACTTAATCATTTTTGTTCAGTATTCACTACTGAAATAGAGTGCAAGGGGCCACAGTTAAGTTGCAGGTGTAATCAGAAAAATGAGATCAGAACAAGCACATTTTACAGAGCAGAAGATCCTAACAGAACTCTCAAAACTGAAATAATAGTTTCAATGGGGCCAGATGGGATACATCCAAGGATACTAAAAGAGCTTAAAGGGGTGCTGGTAACACCATTAACAGAATTATTCAACCAGTCACTAGCTACTGGAGTAATTCCATAGGATTGGAAAAGAGCAAACGTTGTCCCACTGCAAAACAGTGGAAGCAAGGAAGATGCAAGCAACTACCGATGAGTGAGCCTTACATCAGTAGTTGGGAAATTGATGGAAACACTCTTAAAAGCAAGAGTCGTAGATTATCTCAAATTCAGAAATTTGCAGGACCCCAAACAGCATGGATTTACTGGGGGGAGATCATGTCAAACAAATCTTATTGTTTTTTTATGATTGGGTGACTAAGGAAATAGAAAAAGGGGGGGCATAGATATAGCTTATCTAGACTTTAGTAAGGCTTTTGACACATGGCAGACTGTTAAATAAACTGGAAAGCATGGGATTGGATGCAAAGATAGTTGAATGGATAAGATCATGGCTGTAGGATAGGAAACAGAGAGTTGCAGTAAACAGAGTGCAGTCTCAAGAGGGAAACGTTACCAGTGGAGTACCTCGGGGATCTGTACTTGGATCAGTGCTTTTTAATATCTTTTTGTGACTTTACAAATAGTATTGAAGGGAAACTAGGCCTTTTTGCAGATGACACAAAGGTATACAACAGGGTAGACACACCAGGAGGGATAAAAAAAAATGATTGATGAAACAAGTAGACTAGAGGAATGGTCAAGAACGTGGCAACTACAGTTTAATTCCAAAAAATGCAAGATCATGCACTTGGGTCTCAAAAATCCAAAGGCTAAATATTGTATTAATGGCACTATACTGGAAACTACTGAAGAGGAAAGGGATCTATGAGTCACTATTTCAGGTGACTTAAAGGTAAGCAAACATTCTAACAAAGCAACGAGGAAGGCAAGTCAGATGCTTGGTTGCATAGGGAGAGGAATCAGTAGCAGAAAGAAGTGGTAATACCACTGTATAGGTCATTGGTACGTCCTCATCTCGAATACTGTGTTCTGTTCTGGAGGCCATATCTCCAGAAGGATATTAATACATTAGAGACTGTACAAAGAAGGGCAACTAAAATGGTAAAAGGTCTACACCACAAAACGTACCAGGAAAGACTAAAAGATCTTAATATGTATAGTTGGAGCAGAGAAGGGAAAGGGGGAACATGATAGAAACGTTCAAATATATAAAGGGTTTTAACAAGGTAAAGGAAGGAGACATTCTTCAAAGAAAGAAGTATTAGAACAAGAGGACATGTTCTGAATCTGGAGGGTGGTAGGTTCAGGGGAAATTTGAGGAAAAATTACTTCACAGAATGGGTAGTGGACAAGTGTAATAGCCTCCCATTAGAGGTGGTAGAGGCTAAGACAGTAGAGCAATTTAAACATGAATTAAACAGACATAAGGATATCCATCAGAAGAAGTAAGGATCAATGAGCGTTGAGGTAACAATATGTTTAAAAATGTGGCAGACTAGATGGACCAAGTGGTTTTTATCTGCCGTCAAATTATATGTTTCTATCACGACTATAAAGATGTAATCAGTTTCTCATGTAAAATATTGTAAATTATTACATTAAATATATACTGTATTTTTCTTATTTTATACAAAAAACAGTTACATTGCATTATCATCAACGCACAAAAGCTACTGCCATGCTGCGTAAGAGAAGGATGCTTTTGATTTTGTGATTTGCTAATTTGTCACTGACATGAAAAACTTATATAGTATTCTTTTATATGTAAACTGTATTTGTAGATTTGTAATTTCAACACGCTGAATATATATTTTCTGTTGCACTGAAACTGAAATCCATTACACTTGGAAATTGATTAGAAGAAAATATAAGCTTATATTTCTTTATAGTTTTTTTTATGTAGTGTGATAATTACTCAATCAATAAAAAATTAGCTATAATTACACTTCTTAGAAAGTGCTCCATTTTCTGTTGAAGTTCTGAAAGTCAAGCTGCTGGCACAGTTGGAGTATACTTGTGAAGATACGCGTACAAGACAAAATGGTGCCAAGGGTTCAGATTATGACTATTTTCACCTTTCACAAAATGAAAGCTAATGCTCAGTAGCTATGGGCAATACCACCATCTTGCCACTGTACAGCAATTTTTATAATTGTACAGTGGTAATAAAAAGTGCTTATTCCATTAGCATTTTTCTTACATCATTAAATCAAAATGGATATATTTAATAAATTTTACCAAGGATCCACAAAAAAATGCTAATGCTAATTTCTTTAAAAAAATAAAAATATAAAAAGCTGTTGTTTGTACATATATTACATGAGTAGTCACTTCCCCTTATTTAATACTTGGTAGAAGCATGTTTTGCTGTAATTACATTTATGATTCCATTTGGGGAAATCTGTACCAGGTTGCATATCTGAACCGCGCAATTGTCCATTTTTATCTTTACTGTCTAAATCCATCAAGTCCCATGGATTACTTGTGAACAGCATTTTTAAAATCATTCTACAGATTATCCATGAGTTTTACATCTAAGATTTGACTTGGCCATTCCTTCAGATTAATTTTCTTCTTTCTCTCTCTTTTTTTTTGGTATCTCAGCAATCCATGTGGGTCCTGCTTTGTGCTTTTGGTCATTGCCCTGCTCTCCCCAGTACTAGCTCTATTTTCTGTATCTTTCTCCATCCATTTTTCTTCTATTGATAAATTTTCCAATTCTGGAAGCTAAGCAGGATCACCATAGCAGCACAATCTAGCCACTGTGCTTAAAGGTAGGGATTGTTTTCCTCCAAAAATTTAGTGTTGATCTCATCACATAGAATCTTTCTCCTCTTGGTACTCTATGTTGCTTTTTGGCAATCCTTATGAAATACTTAGGGGTATATTTAGTAAGGGGCGATACACCCTAAATCTGGAGAAAACTTTTTATTTTACCAGATACACAATATGACTACTCTCTAATGATAAGCCTATTCTTTGCTATCCTGACCTATTCCATGGAATGGGTATGTAATGCCAGCTGTCAAGATGCCTCCTGTCAGAATACCGAAAGCGGTATTCCAATGGTTGGTATCCCGACCGGGGTCGGGTAAGTATACTTACCCTAACCCTCTCTTTTTGTAGCCTAACCCTAACACTCCCGATCCCGCACCCTAATCCTTTCTATTAGTGCCTAAACCTAACCCTCCTTCTTCATGCCTAAACCTAACCCTCTCCCCTTAGTGCCTAAACCTCCCCCAGTGGTGCCTAAACCCCCACCTCCCCCAAAAACCTAACCCTGACCCACCGCGGTGAACGCTAAGGGCGCCCCGGACTTGTCTCATTCGGGCTGGTGTCCTTTGGCGTTCTGGTGTCAGGATTAAGATAGGTATTGATATTTCGATGCCTATCTTAAGTCCCTTGTTGGGATTACCCTGCCTGTATTAAAACTGGCAGCATCACGGCCACTGATCAAGCATATGCTCAGTGCAGCCAGGTGTTATAGTGCATTGCTATAGATATCATATGCACCCTCCTCTCTGACCACTATTATTAATGGAATCTGGTCTACTTACAGTATGTAATGAAAATAATTACTTCAATACTACATGATACTTCAAATAATTTTATTAAAGCCTGGGCTCTGTGGACAAACTACTATGAGGCCGAACCACCTTTAACTACAATTTAACTTTACCACCTTTGGATCATAGCATGCTGGTCTGGACGATGCACACCGACTAGTCCCCTCCCTCATCTCCCCCCCTTCCCTACTTCCCCCATTGTTACCATTCTTTGTTTTCATCCCTTTCTATATTTAGTTACACTTTATATCATGTTTATACTTTATAGATGTGAATAATGCTTCTGTTGCAAGTTTATTATATTTCCTAGCAGATAACACATTGTCTAATATCATATAGCTTTATATTTATCTGTCTACCTCCTTTACTGGAACATATATATGTATTTTGCTAGTATTGATATCCTATCTTTAAAGCTTTTATTACTACTGTTTTCTGTACTTTGTATATGTATATTGTAAAAAAAATTAAAACACTCAAAAAACTGATTTAAAAAAAATTATGTGATGAGGGGGAATCCTCTACAAAATGCATATTAAATTAGATAGCCCCACTCAACTTTGAAAAGGAAATACTTCAAAAGAATAAAAATATACTTTCCTAACCCTCATCAGTAATTGTTACCAGCAGGGAGGTGGGGAGTAGCATTCCTCTCCAATTACACCTCAACTAGGGGTGTGCATCGGCCACTTTTCGTGTTTTGGATCTGGATCTTTCTTCATGTTTTGGATCTGGATTGGTTTTGCCAAAACCAGCATTCCGTGTTTTGGGTTCTGGGTTTTGGGTTTTGGATCTGTATTTTTTTTAAAAAAACAGCTAAAATCACATAATTTGTGGGTTTTTCTGCTGCTATGCTATTATTAATCTCAATAACCTTCATTTCCACTCATTTCCAGTCTATTCTGAACACCTCACACCTCACAATAGTGTTTTTATGTCCAAAAGGTTGCACTGAGGTAGCTGGATGACTATGCTAAGCGACACGAGTGGGCGGCACAAACACGTGGCACATCTATGAGTGACACTGCAGTGGCAGACAGGATGGCAGTTTGAAAAACTAGGCCCCAAACAGTACATAATGCAAAGAAAAAAAAGAGGTGCAAGATGGAATTGTCCTTGGGCCCTCCCACCCACCCTTATGTTGTATAAACAGGACATGCACACTTTAACAAACCAATCATTTCAGTGCCAGGGTCTGCCACACAACTGTGGCTGAAATGATTGGTTCGTTTTGGCCCCCACAAAACAAGCTGGCAATTAATCTGTCCCTGCACAAACTGGCTCTACGGAGGCAAGATGTCATCCTCATCCTCATAGAGTATTAATTCGTCTCTGCTGGAATCCACCACCACAGGTCCCTCTGTGTGTTCTGGAGGCTGGTCTCCCTGGAAGAGTTGATAATTCATTTTTATGAACATCATCTCCACATTTTGTGGAAGCAACCTCCTACACCTCTGGCTGACAAGGTCCCCGGCTGCACTAAACACCTTCGGAGTACACACTGGAGGGGGGACAACTCAGGTAAAATAAAGCCAGTTTGTAGAGGGGCCTCCAAATTGCCTCTTTTTTCTGCCAGTACAGGTACGGACTGTCTGACATGCCTACTTGGATGCTGTCACTGATGTAATCCTCCACCATTCTGTCAATGGTGACAGTATCATATGCAATGACAGTAGACATGTCAGAAATTGTTGCAAGATCCTTCAGTCCGGACCAGATGTCCAAACTTGGTCCTGCCTGCCCTGCATCATCGCCAGCGGATTGCTTAGGATACCTAAGTTTTTTCCTGGCAGCCACAGTTGCGGGAGAAAATGAAGAAGGAGCTGTTGACGTGTCACGTTCCGCTTCAGCTGACAGTGTGTTCACCAGCAGGTCTTTGCACCTCTGCAGGCTTGTGTCGGCTGGAAAGAGAGACACCACATAGGCTTTAAACCTAGGATCGAGCACAGTGGCCAAAATGTAGTTGTCTGATTTCAACAGATTGACCACCGTGGAATCCTGGCAAAGCGAATGAAGGGCTTCATCCACAAGTCCCACATGCCGAGCAGAATCGCTCCGTCTTAGCTCCTCCTTCACTTTCTCCAGCTGCTTCTGCAAAAGCCTGATGAGGGGAATGACCTGACTCAAGCTGGCAGTGTCTGAACTGACTTCACGTGTGGCAAGTTCGAAGGGCTGGAGAACCTTGCACAACACTGAAATCATTCTCCACTGTGCTTGAGTCAGGAGCATACCCCCTCCTTTACCTATGTCATAGGTGGATGTATAGGATTGAATGGCCTTTTGCTGCTCCTCCATCCTCTGAAGCATATAGAGGGTTGAGTTCCATCATGTCACAACCTCTTGCTTCAGGTGATGGCGGGGCAGGTTCAAGAGTGTTTGCTGGTGCTCCAGTCTTCAGCACATAGTCGCTGAATGGCGAAAGTGTCCTGAAATTTTTCAGGCCACCCAAAGCGTCTCCTGCATGCCCCTGTCGCTTTTCAGAAAATTCTGCACCACCAAATTTATTGTGTGAGCAAAACATGGGACATGCTGGAATTTGCCCAGATGTAATGCCCGCACAATATAGGTGGCGTTGTCAGATATCACGATTCCCCAGGAGGGTCTAAGTGGGGTAAGCCACTGGGCAATGATTTCCCTCATTTTCCCTAAGAGGTTGTCGGCAGTGTGACTCTTACTGAAACCGGTGATACACAGAGTAGCCTGCGTTGGAATGAGCTGGCATTTCTGAGATGCTGCTACTGGTGACGCTGCTGTTGTTGCTGCATAAGGTGATACATCTACCCAGTGGGCTGTCATATAGTCCTTATTCTGCCCTGTTCCACTTGTCCACATGTCCGAGGTTAAGTGGACATTGGGTACAACTGCATTTTTCAGGACACTGAGGACACTTTTTCTGACGTTTCTTTACAGTCTCGGTATCACCTGCCTAGTGAAGTGGAATCTAGATGGGATTTGGAACCAGGGACACACTACCTCCATCAATTGTCTAAGTCCCACTGCACTAATGGTGGATACCCGATGCATGTCTAACACGAACATAGCAGTCAAGGCCTCAGTTATACGTTTTGCTTCAGGATGACTGCTGTCGTATTTCATCCTCCTTGCTAAGGACTGTTGGAGGGTCAATTGTTTAGTAAAAGTAGTGGTGTTCCTACTTCCTCTCTGGGATGATGAACGAATCCCAGTAGCAACAGCAGCAGTGGCAGCAGTAGGCGTAGCAATGCAGGATCCTCCGGAGGAATCCAGGATAGTAGAGTCAGTCATGCCTGTGACATGGCCTGCAGGACTACTTCCGATCCTGACTAAGGAGAAAATTGACGAGGAGGGAGTTGACGGTGTGGTTTGCAGGCACTTGGATACAACAGGATGAAGGGATTTAGGTGTCCCTGGACTGCTTACAGCCAAAGTTTCTGAACTTGACAGTAACTTTTTATGAATGCGGTCCAGGTGACGTATAAGGGAGGATGGTCCTAGGTGGTTAACGTTAACGTCCCTACCCCTACTTATTTCACCTTTACATATGGTACATATGGCAAGACAGTTGTTGTCCGGATTTGGATAGAAATATTGCCAGACCAAAGAGGTGGAATGTTTGGTCTTCTGCCCAGGCATGACCGTGATGGGCTTTTTCATCCCACGGACAACAACTGTCTCCCCCGGAGCCTGATTTTAACAAACCACATCACCATCAGAATCCTCCTCGCCAACTTCCTCCTCAGCGCCAGCTACACCAGTATCCTCATCCTGTTGTACTTCAACAGTGACATCTTCAATTTGCATATCAGCAAGTGGACTGTGGGTGCTCCTTTCAGCACTTGCAGAGGGTGTGCAAATGGTGGAAAGAGCCATCTCTTCCCGTCCAGTGCTGGGAAGGTCAGGCATCGCAACCGCCACCACACTTGGACTCTCCTTGGGGATTTGTGATATCTTCTTAGAACGCACAGTTCTTCGCTGTGCTTTTGCCAGCTTAACTCGTTTGATTTTTTTTAGCGGGATGAGGGCTTCCATCGTCATGTGAAGCTGAACCACTAGTCATGAACATAGGGAAAGACCTTAGCCGTTCCTTGCCACTCCCTGTCGTAAATGGCATTTTGGCAAGTTTACGTTTCTCTTCAGATGAACTAAATGTTTTTTTTTAAGGTAATTTTCCTGAACTTTGTCATTTGGGATTGTATGTGCCCTCTACTATGAGGGCGCAGCTAAGGCACACACAAACACAGAAAATATTTTTTTATTTTTGTTGTAGACTAGTGCACTTTGTGGGTTATGCCACCCTTTCAGAAATGAGCCAGCCGGCTCTTTATTTATGGGACACAGGCGCATGCTTGGCGCTGCTCCTTTGTTGATGCATGTGCAGCTACAGTGCACACAATTCACAAAGACAGAAAAAGAAGAATTTTTTATTTTTTGTGGAGCGCACTTTGAGGGTTACACCATCCTTTAACAGACAGATGCACGCTTGGTGCTGCTGCTTTGAGGATGCACGTACAGTGCAGACAATTCACAAACACAGAAGAAATTGTTTTATTTTTGTTGTGGAGTGCTCTTTTGGGGTTACACCACCCTTTAATGGATGAGCCAACCAGCCCTTTACTTATGACACAGGTGCACGCTTGGCACTGCTCCTTTGTTGATGGACGTGCGGCTACAGCGCACACAATTCACAAACATAGAATATATTTTTTTATTTTTATTGAAGTGCACTTTGGGGGCTTACACAACCCTTTAAGAGATGAGCCAGCCGGCCCTTTACTTATGGGACACAGGCGCATGCTTGGTGCTGCTCCTTTGTTGATGCACATGTAGCCACAGTGCACACAATTCACAAACACAGAAAATTATTTTTGATTTTGTTTGGAGTGCACTTTGGGGGTTACACTACCCTTTAACAGACAAGCCAGCCAGCCCTTTACTTATGACACGTGCTCGCTTGACGCTACTTTGTTGATGCATGTGCGGCTACTGTGCACACAATTCACAAGCACAAAAAAATATATATATTTTTTTTTGGAGTGTACTTTGGGGGTTACAGCACCCTTTAAAGGACGAGCCAACCGGCCCTTTACTTATGGGACACAGGCGCACGCTTGGCGCTGCTCCTTTGTTGATGCACTTGCAGCCACAGTGCACACAAATTACAAACACAGAAAATAATTTATGATTTTGTTTGGAGTGCACTTTCGGGGTTACAGCACCCTTTAACAGTCAAGCCAGCTGGCCCTTTACTTATGACACAGGTGCATGCTTGGCGTTACTTTGTTGATGCACGTGTGGCTACTGCGCACACAATTCACAAACACAGAAATTTTTTTTTTTTTTGGAGTGCACTTTGGGGGAGCACCCCTGATGCACAGAACACCCCCTGGACAACACTACAGCACCCCTATAGGACTACAGCCTTTATGGGACACTGCACAACACAGCCCAGCCAGCCCCTATGGACAACAGCAGCACAACACAGCCCAGTCAGCCCCTATGGACTGAGTGGTCACAGCCCCATGGACAAAAGCAGCACAACACAGTCCAGCCAGCCCTAGCTCCCACCCTCCCTCTTCACTGTCCACAGCCGGAGGGAGAAATGGCGCTGACGCGGGGACCTTTTATAGAATCTAAAACCTGCGAGATCCAGAAGGCGGGATGATGACGTTTTGCCTCGATTTCCGATCCGAGTCAGGCGGGAAAAGTCGAGCCTGACATGGATACGACTCGGATCGGGGGGGTTTGGATTTCTGAAATCCGAACCTGCTCATCCCTAACCTAAACCTATAGAAAACCTTAAATTTAACAGAGATGGGGTGTACTAATGCCCAAATTTCTCCCATATGTTAAATAAAAACAGAAATCCCCTTATTTAATGCAGTGTGTAACATGGTATGCCTTGTTGGGCTACAGTAGTATTCCTTCACATTGCATTACAGTTGTTTAATTCAATACATCAAAAACTATCACAAAAAAAGCATTACAATTGTCAAGAGCACATTTTACTATGAAGACCTGTATGTGAAGAATCTGTCTTTTTACGGTTTTTAAATATTTGGAGTCCAGTCACACAGGATTAGATATTAAATACTTAAAATAGCATAAGCCCCCTGTATATACTATTAGGTCAATATTATATAGGGGGGTGCAACCACTAACACCTAAAATATAAGCAAACAATGAAAGAACAGGATTGGAAGTGTCAACTGTGGTGCTGTGCACTAATAGTTAAAATATAACTTTTATTAACAACATTTTAATAAGTATATGTAAATAAAATTTACTTTTAAATTTATTTAAAAATAAACATTTGTTTACATATTATTACAATTTATTTACATATACATATTAAAATGTTGTTAATAAAAGTTATATTTTAACTATTTGTGCACCAAAGTTGACACTTCCAATCCTGTCCTTTCATTGTTTGTTTTTTACAGTTTTAAAAAGGTGAATTAATGCTCTGGAAAATATACCCATATATGCCGTACATATATTTTTTGTCATTTGGGTTAGTTTTATTTTTTTTATTTCCTGAAAAACCAAGATCTTCAGAAAAAAACAAGGTATGTGGATGCTGCTGTGTTTGATAATAGCATATAGTACTTTCAGGGTAGAAGTGAAGTGGGCAGATATTGCTCATAGTGGTGGCATAATCGGCAATGGCATTGTGTTATGGTCAAATTTTGCTTCAATACAACTAAATAAATCCTAATGCAATCACAGGTCACATAATTGGTTGACCTTCACCTGTGTACAGTAAAAGCATTTTCAAAATAAGTATACCTTTTTCTTGGAGGTCTCATGGTTGGATAGTGCTTTTCCAAGAAAGTACTTTTATTGCAAAATTCAAAGAACATTCTCAGCAACATCGAGAAAAGGTTATTGAAGTGCACTAGACAGGGAAAATATAAAAAAATTTAAAAAATCAAGCCACATTTTTTTTAAGGGGGGGGGGCCTCTGGTGAAAATTGTAACTGGATTTGTTATAATGATAATTATATTATAGTTAATAAGTGATCATTGCTGAATTAGTTTTAGAGGAAATAGAAAGCTTTTTTTTTCATTTAATGTCATATCACCCACTTGCTTATAGTTCTTTAGAATTGACCCTGCAAGATTGAGTTTAGATTTTTATTACTATAGGACTCACAACCGTCCAGTATCACTTAAGATAATACACACAGCAGGATTCTTACCCCAAATATTACATTTCATTAAATTTCTTAGGGCAATCCCCTTTACCAAACTTTATCATTTTGTCAATGTAATTAATGCATAACTTGCTTTTGACTAGGGAATGTTGGTACCTCTTGTCATTGAGCTACTATGTTAAACACCCCAGATATAATAAACCACAGGGTAATGTACAATATATAGATATCTATATTGTGGAAAGATTAGGGAAAGGATGCAGTCTTCTGGTGTAAATGGTTGCACTTGTCAAAAATAAACAAAACCTAAAAGTAAATCCTGACCTGTCTGTCTCTAACTAAATAAATTGATTCCCTCTCTGAGTGGAGGAACCTAACCTCTTTATCACAGCACTTCTATTAAGTGTCTCTCAACAGGCCACTGACCTGTTCCCCAGGCAGTGAGAGATTGACTACAGAGACTGACACACCCTTTATCAACATCTCACAGGTGGTCTTGCAATCAAGGCTGCTAATTAGCTTCTGTCTCCCAGACATGGGACATTTAAACCTCCCCTTGTCATAATTTCCAGTGTTTTTGTCACAATATAACAATGCAGGGTAGTTGTGATATCTATGAAATAAACAGTGGAGGTGTACACCCTAGCATTAGGTCTCAGTGTTGCTTACTGAGATGGACTACTTATCTAGCTGGAGAAGAAAGGTGGACCAGTAAGTATACAGTGGGGAGTGGGCAGTATGGAATAGAGCAGGGGGTGGGCTGAAGTAACCCATCATGCTGGTTCCATTTTACTTGTACTAATAAATCTGCTGACTTTAACTTTATGAATATTGTAACTGTCTTTGCCGGGAATTTTGTGTAGTTACATGTAAAGATGCAGATAGTAGTTACACTTAAGTGTGCTGATAATGGGGCAATAGATTTGATGAATAGTTGCAATTGGTCTGACTGACACGTAATACTACTTTAGTTTATCTGGCCATGGAAAGGGCAAATGCATGTGATCAATTGTCCTAAGTTCACAGCAGCTGGTCAAGTGTTCCTTTTATCTAAATGAATGGTAAATAATATTGTAGAATGGGCAGCGTACCTGGATCTAAAGGTACCCTGTGTTGTCAGAATGGTCTTTGGTCTGTTGGATGCTCAGACAGTCTCAATCAACAATATTCAAACAGTTAATTGTGAATGCTGGTCATTTTGAGCCAAGACCAGCAGTAATGTGGTCATGATCAAACCAAAACAGCCCTGTTTTGGAATGTAGCCGCAGTATCTGATTTGGTAGAGCTGTTGCACAGTGCAGCTGCACCTGTGCTATAAAGTAACCTAACACTGTTTGCTCATCACTTTCTTATGGTTGATGATTATAACAAAGTAAGGAGTTTTCCTTAACAGTGCAGTTCATTGCTCCAGTATAAAATAATGTTTGGGTCATGGGCATACAATAGGCAACAGAACTGATGCTGGAAATGGACATGCTGTCTTAGCAGACAGGACACACTTGGGGAAATGTATTACTAACAAGAATTAAAATAAACTTTTGTAGGTTCTAAAGACTACTGTACATAGTGTAACCACACACTCTGCCTTTGGTACAGAGGCCCTGATTCAGAGTCCGACGCTCTGACCAGAGCGCTTGCTCTGAATCAGGGCTGTCTTAGTAAAATTTGGAGCGTCCTCCTGCTCGCATAGCTGTGGGTTACCACCCACAGCTTATGCGAGCGTCCATGATGATGGTCGCGATGGTCAAGACCATCGCGACCATCGGGCTTGTGATGGAGACCCTGCGGTAGGGTCTCACTGCTGCAAGCCCTGGAGTGATTTTGGGACTATCAGAGCCAAAATCACTCTCACTGACATCACTAGTGATGTCAGTGGGGCCGGCTTCAGACGGTAGGCGTTCCCATGGGAACGCCTCCGTCTGGCAGCCACGCCCCTGGCATGCCCACCAAAGGGGGCGTGCTGTCAATCAACATCGACAGCACGCCCCCTTTCGTGCGAGACCTGGAGCGACAGCTTGGCTGTCGTTGTACGGGTCTCGCGCATGCGCACGACGGAGCTCCCTCCGTCGTGCGTATGCACAGTGGGGGAACATCGACCCGCTTGCGAGCATCCTGCGCTCGCGAGCGGGTCTGAATGACCCCCAGAGTTGGAAAAATAGAGAATCCAGACCATTGCCTTGACTTATTACTGTATGATTGTGTACAGCTATTTAACTCTTTTAGACTGTAACTTGTAATTTAATTTATTAAAATGCATCTAAATAAAATGTTAATTAAAATAATTAGAAGCCATACAAATTTCCTGTAAATGCTAGGGCATATTTTATTTTCTGTAATTTTTTTTCTTTTAAAATATATGATGGGCTATGCTTGACAAGTCTGCTGAAATGATTTAAATAGATATTGGTTTAGTTAGCATCTGCAGACGACGAATTGGCAACTGTGTATGTATTTAGGATTCTTTCAATCACTCCAGTACTGTCATCTGTGATACAGACTTCTAGAGGACATCATCTAGAGGTCGTCTCCAGGCATCCTCTCATTTTCGGGTTAGGAAACTCTAATCAATCTTGAGTAACCTCCATTAACATGTCATAGTATCTTTATAGAAAATGTGGATGGGGTCATCTGCCTGAATGTCTTTCTCTTACTACATTCAGCACTATGATTATGTATAATATTATTGCTCTTGACTAAGATCTATTAGTTGTTTTAAACATAAAAAAGCTATTTCAAGTCTAGACAAATGCATTGGGTAGCTCCATCTTTAGAATATGTAATGTACTCAACCCTTTAAAGCTTTGGAAGGGAATAATGTTTAAATAATACATCCATTTTATTCTATTTTGATGATACTCTGATGCTGGAATGGCATAATTGTGGAATATCTAATTTTGCAGTCCTTTGTGTCTTGAAAATGCCTACCCATTGTTAGAAATATGTACTTTTTGATTGGGTATATTAAATATTGTATCATCCCCTTGACTTTACCTCAGACTAGATGGGCATCCCTAAAATACTAAGGCTGTGCACACTGATATATAACTGATAATAAATGTTCCCCTTTTGGTGGTTGCACTCACTTGATAACTATATGTAAGAGATTTCATAAAACTTTTCCTTAGTTGTGATGCCTCCAATCAGTGGCAGATTGACGGTATATGCTGTAATCTATACCAAATGCCCCATGAATTGTTCAATAAAAGTCCAAATTAAGAAATGTTAAATCTTTTTTCACTCAATTTTAAATATGAATATTCTCCAGTTTCAGTTTGCAACTCACACTAACTCAATTGGAGTTTAGAGACATATGTCCATCAGCTTTATTAGCTTTGCAGTGACCAGTATGTAATATCTAATTATCGTATTAAGCACCCCATGTGCTTCAGTCAATTAAGAGTATATATCTGTAAATTGTTTGTTGGCATGGATTTGTTTTTGTTGTGTATACTTCTCAGAGCCGTAACTTGGGCTCTGAGCATCCTGTGCCAGCCCTGCACCCTTTTGTGCGTGACGTCATGAATTCAGGCATTAGGGGGCGTGACCGCCGGCATTTGAAGCTGGAGCTGGCAGCTGTAACTATGGCAGGGTGCCTACCTGTAGTGTCCGTGGGATGTTACAGGCAGCACTGCTGCAGCCAGAAGCATATGCCGTGGGATGGCTCTGCGCTCTGTGCGGCCACACATCTCTAGTTACAGGCCTGATACATCTATCATTTGTGGCCTATTATATATTATTGTCTAATACCTAACCAGAGGTTTCTGTTGATTGTGCTTTCTTCATATGGTCTACCATCACATAGACCTAGGTATCTGTTCATTGGGACATAGGCCACCCTCGGTGTCATTGGAGAATACTCAAATCAAGAAGGAGTCAATCAAGATATTCCATGTATTAATTAGGACTTTTATGGGGCATTTGGTCTGAATTATACAGATTAGATGTATACCATAGTAATATTTTATTGCATTGAATAGACACTAAACCAGTGGCAAACACAGGATTTTGGAAGGGGGTTTGCAAATACTTGGTTACAATGGGATACAGGTAATTCTCATCTACCTCTGTCTACACCATCCCAATGCAAACCCCCCCCCTTTTGTGCACCAGCAGGACCCATACATACATATATTTACATAACTGACCTGTATGTTTATACCTGCAGATATTTATTTATTTGTTTGTATATATGTTTATTATATATATAATATAATGTGTGTGTGTAAAAGTCAATCACCAATGTGTTATTTTTGGTGTCCACGTATAAGCGCTAAACTTGTTGGTGAGATTATCTGCTGGGGGCACCATCCAAAATCTTGCCTAGGGCACAGCTTGGCTTTCACATGGTGAAATCTATACAGCAGTTATTAAAATATTGTTGAAAAGATTTGATGTGCTGCAACTATACACAACACACTTTTACGGAACATGAATGCAACAAGCTGACTCCACCATCTATCGTTTAAATTTGAAGTTAATATTTGCAGAATTTGACCATTTTTTGCTATCTGTAATGACCCCCTACAAACTAGTTTTATTAATTTTGACCTTTTCTTTTCCTTTTACCACTAAAACAGATGTTGGTTTAGTCATGGGTTGGTCTTTATTGTGCATCATTGTTGTGTTTTGATGGTTTATTAAAATCAATGCATACCTAAAAATCTTTTTTCCTGCATAAGTGGCAAAAATGTCTAATCTATGTGATGGCAAAAACTGGAAAGAGTAAAAGGTGCATGTCATACTGCAATGCCGGAAATACCCGTTAATGTGTCTGTTCCATCTCTTTATCTCGTAATAAGCCTGGTGTGTGCTTAGTATGGCACAATTCATGCAACGCCTTCCATTGGCTGGTGCAACAATTTGTAGTGCCACAGATGCCACCATCTTGCTCTTTTTAAATATATTCACTTTATTGAAAAACTGGGCAAAATTATGCAGATGTTTTAGGCATGTATTGCCAGAAGAGGATTCTCTGGTTCAGTTTGGCAGCACAGCGGTGCAATCATTAGCTTGCTACCTGACAGCCATGAGATCTTGGATTTGATTCCCAACACAGCCCTATCTGTGTAGAGTTTGTAGATTCTCATATGTTTGCATAGCATTCCTCTGGGTGTTCCGATTTGCCTCCCACATACCATAATCATATAAGTAGGTTAATTGGCTTCTGATAAAACTTTAACCGTAACGTGTGTACTGTATGTCCATGTGGTAGGGAATGTAGATTGGGTGTAAATGACAGAAATATTATTTTGTAAAGCGCTGCAGAATGTGTGCGTTATTTATAGAACTGTTAATAAATAATGACAAATATGATGTTACATCTCCTGTAAGTACATTAACTACAGTCAGGTCCATAAATATTGGGACATTGACAGAATTTTCAGATTGTGGCCTCTATTCACCACCACAATGGTTTTGAAATTAAACAAATAAGATGTGCTTTAACTGCAGATTTTCAGGTTTAATTTGAGGGTAATTACATCCAAATCGGGGGAACGGTGTAGGAATTACAACAGTTTCAATATGTGCCTCCCACTTTTTAAGGGGCCAAAAGTAATGGGACTATCAACTCAAAAGCTATTTCATGGACAGGTGTGGGCTATTCCCTCGTTATTTTATTATCAATTAAGCAGGTAAAAGGTCTGGAGTTGATTCTAGGTGTGACATTTGCATTTGGAATCAGTTGCTGTCAACTCTCAATATGAGATCCAGAGAGCTGTCACTATCAGTGAAGCAAGCCATCATTAGGCTGAAAAATCAAAACAAACCCATCAGAGAGATAGCAAAAACATTAGGTGTGGCCAAATCAACTGTTTGGAACATTCTTAAAAAGAAAGAATGCATCAGAGAGCTCAGCAAAACCAAAAGACCCAGAAGACCACGGAAAACAACTGTGGTGGATGATAAAATAATTATTTCCCTGGTGAAGAAAAACCCCTTCACAACAGTTGGCCAAATCAAGAACACTCTCCAGGAGGTAGATGTATATGTGTCAAAGTCAACAATCAAGAGAAGACTTCACAAGAGTGAATATAGAGGGTTCACCACATGATGCAAACCATTGGTGTGCCACAAAAACAGGAAGACCAGATTAGAGTTTGCCAAACAACATCTAAAAAAGCCATTACAGTTCTGGAACAACATCCTATGGACAGATGAGACAAAGATCAACTTGTACCAGAGTGATGGGAAGAGAAGAAAAGGAAAGGAACTGCTCATGATCCAAAACATACCACCTCATTAGTGAAGCATGGTGCTGGTAGTGTCATGGCGTGGACATGTTTGGCTGCCAATGGAACTGGTTGTATTTATTGATGATGTGACTGCTGACAAAAGCAGCAGAATGAATTCTGAAGTGTTTCGGGCAATATTATATGCTCATATTCAGTCAAATGCTTCAGAACTCATTGGACGGCGCTTCACAGTGCAGATGGACAATGACCCGAAGCATACTGCAAAAGCAACCAAAGCGTTTTTTAAGGCTAAAAAGTGGAATGTTATGCAATGGCCGAGTCAATCCCCTGATCTGAATCCGATTGAGCATGCATTTCACTTGATGAAAACAAAACTGAAGGGAAAATGTCCCCAGAACAAACAGGAACTGAAGACATTTGCAGCAGAGGCCTGGCAGAGCATCACCAGGGATGAAACCCAGCGGGGGTGATGTCTATGTGTTCCAGACTTCAGGCTGTAGTTGCCTGCATAGGATTTGCAGCAAAGTATTAAAAAGTGAAAGTTCGATTTAGGATAGTTTAGTTTGTCCCATTACTTTTGGCCCCTTAAAAAGTGGGAGGCACATATAGAAACAGTTCTAATTCCTACACCGTTCACCTGATTTGGATGTAATTACCCTGAAATTAAATCTGAAAGTCTGCAGTTAAAGCACATCTTGTTTGTTTCATTTCAAAGCCATTGTGGTGGTGAATAGAGGCCAAAATATGAAAATTCTGTCAATGTCCCAATATTTATGGACCTGACTTTATGTCTGCTTACACTAAGTTGCCTCATTTGCTTGTCACTTGTCCCAGTTTTGTAAGTGCTGATTTTATTTCTGTAAAACCAGCAGTCAAAGTAATCTTACTATTCTGCATAGATATGTGGATACATTTTTAAATTAAACAAAATAATTAAGAAACTCCAGTTCAAACTTTGCCCAATCTGTAATGTGTTTTGAAAAATTAAGTGCTGTATTTCCATGTAACAAAAATGAGAAAAAGTTTCATTATAATATTGTATGTTCCAGTGTTTTGTTTACATTGAATTATATCCTTCAAAATAAACAATAGGTTATCCAGATTGCAGATGCTTATTAAACTAGTAAATCTGCTTTTAAACACTGTATATATGACTCGCAATAGATTTGGCTTTTTACTTTTATGGGGAATGGTCCAACAACGAACACCGTTTACAAATCTGGAATGCTGGGAGACACAGGAATTCCATTGTTTTCGTGGCCCACATCTCCCGTCTAAAGTGACAGGAGATCGCGGGCCAGTATGCAATTGTTCCAGATTTTCTTGCTGATCGCGCCCAAAGTTGTCGGGTTTAGCCGCGTAAAGCAGCTAAACCCGACCAAAGTGCTGGGCACAATCGCGAAAAGTTATGTTTGGGCGCCCAAACGTATCACTTTTCGCACAATTCAGCTCTCACCTCCCTGGGGCTGCGAGCTGAAATGTAGCGCTGTCAGCTGATCGTGCCCGACAGGAGCAAGAATTGAATAGCTCCGTCGGGCGCGATGGGGGCAGGAATCAATTGAATTCCGCCCATAGTGTCTATATTAACTTAAATTTGTAACTCATGCTTTACAGTATGTCCTATCCCTTTGCTGACTGTAGCCACAGTTAAAATTTGCTGATCAGGATGATTTTTGTGACTTGCATTAGATGCCAGAGTTTGAGGGTTTGGCTTCCTGCATAGGCATGCACAGATACTGGGCAAGTTCTGTGTGACTGACTCACTCCCATTCCTCCAGGACATAGACTGATGACCACCCCTTCCCTCAGGACATAGACTTCAGTCCCACACCCCCATGACATAGACTACCTAACCAAACACTTCTCCTCCAGGACAAATATTAATCTCCTGAGAGGCATCTCCCACACCTCAGTCATCTCCCATGGGATCCAAGATCACCAATGTGAAACCAATTTGTCTGGCCATCTCGGATTCAAAAAGAGTCTGTTATTCCTGTGAGATGGCTGAGATGTGGGGGAAAATATGTTTAAGGTGGAGTTTGAGGATGCCTAAGTGGTGTGCACCCCTATGGCTTCCAGTCTCCAGTTAATAGATATTATCTGTACAGATTTGTGAATTTCTAATCTGGTCAGCATACTGCAATAGAACGGACACGCCTTGCTTAGATATAAATGATTAGGTTCCCAGCCAGCTCCTTCTAGTATTATGATGTGGGTGCCTGTTAGGCAGCTCCATTTCATACCTCCCAACTTTCTGATACCGGTGGAATACTTCTGAGTTTTGAACATCAAAAGCTCTGGAGTTTTGCCCAAAGCAGTTAAATATTGGCAAGTTTGGAGAGTGTTTGGGTGGATTAATGACAGGGTTATTTTGTACCGATGTCACATTTTGACGTGTTAGGTATGCCTTTGTGTAATACCAGTTAAAGCCGCAGTTGGGACTGGAGGGGTCAGACTGGACAGCATATTTTATCTTTATGCTTCACATGTTAAAAATTCGTGTTTGTGTTTTTTTTTCTCATGGGCAAAGAGGCATTTTACATGAATTCATTCACATAAGAGTGAAGCATACACTCTGAGGCATGTTTACCTCAAACTCTTCATCACATTGTTATAGATGACGGAGAAAATAAACCCATAAATAATGGCTTGCTGGATTGCAAACATCAATAAAATGCATAAGCATTGCAAAATAGTTATTATGTGTATACTACATTCATGAGGGATCTCTATTTTATTGAGTCAGGAGAACAGAGATTACTGACAAATTTTCCATTCATTTGTTTACTGGTATGAAACACTTCTGGGATATGCAAATGCTGTGACAGAGAGAACACTGATAACTTGGACAATTTATTTACCTAAGTGATTCAAAAGTAATCCATTATCTTAGATTGTGCAGTCTACACTATACAAAGATGCACTGGCTTCCACATGAGACTTCTATTTCATTATTTTTTGTGCTGCAGGTTCATGAAACAGTGGCTTCTTCGTTTTTTTGTGGAACTACAAAAAACAGAATGCTACTTGTATAGATCCTAAACAACGGGATAGTCGACATTTGCCTACCTATGTGGGGTCAGCAACCGAAGATTCTTGTATACTGCTTTAAGGACAATTAAAGTAATCTATAAGCCATTTTAAAATGTCATAAATGAAGAACTATTCACCACATTTTTGCATTTAGCATCAAGTGCATTTTGTGTTGTGTTCCTTCATCCCAAGTCAACCATACCCCAACCACAACACACAGCAGAATCAATTGATTGTTGTCAATCAAACTCTATTATGAACTAAAGCATGCCATGAAATGTGAATTTCTAAGTGAACTGAGGAGTAGCTTAGCAGAAGTGGAACTCCATGACTGTAGCAAAAGGAGTTTGTATGGGATGTAGTCAGGAAGCCGACGGTCTAAATCCCGACCGCCGGCTTCCCAACTTTCTAATCCCGGTGTGGTACTAATGGCAGGCGTCGAAATCCCAACGCCTGTCATTAGACCTAAACCGGGAGCCAGACACCTGGCTTACCAATCGAAGGTAAGCCAGGTGTGGACAGGGACAGCCGCGTGGTGGGGGATTTAGGGTTAGACACCCTCCTGGGAGGTTAAGTTTAGGCTAGGGGAAGGGGGGGGTTAGGGTTAGGCTCCCCCCGGAGGGAGGTTAGGGTTAGGCACCCCCCCCCCACGGGAGACTTCGGGTTAGGTTAGGTTCATCCCTGCCAGGCATCCACTGTCAGGATTTGAATAGGTGATTCCTACTACACCCGTTTGTATATGTAAGGTAACCTTTGCTTTGCTCAATACTAGTTAATACCACTTGCAGCATTCACATACAAAACATTTTCAAATGATGCATTTAAAATCCAAGATTAAGCAGTTTCTTATGTCTTTTTACAACCCTGAGTGTCGCCGCCATTCAGATTGCAAATCTACAAGTAATATATTTATGTATGTATTTGTAAACTATTGTACAAAGATGCATGCAGATCTTCTTGTTACATATTGCATGATACTTACAATAGAATTGCTCAAAAAATGCAAATTCACATTAGTGGGTGATGAGCAGTAAAAACCTGTGAAAGGTGTAAAAACCTACTGTGGAAAAAATGACTGCATTATTGAGGCTACTTGAATTCCTCCTATAATGGAATTTTGCTACCTCAACTTACCTTGAATAGAAAGAATTTTGTTATCAGCAGTAAAAATAGTGTACTGAAAATCTGGGTGTATCTGGCTTGCAAGCCACATTCAACCTTTTATAGCTTTGATTGGAAGCAGCCATAATAATAATAGGCAAAATTTTGAAACCGGAAAGAAAAAAGCCCACTCTCAGTTTTACCCATATTGTACATAGAATTAACTGCGTGGCAGTATTAATGCCATATATGTATACAAAACATAAATACTTTTGTTATTGACACTAACAATAGTGTATTGCAAATCTGGGTGTATCTAGCAAATAAAAGCATGGTTATTGTGTATATATTTTAATCAAAACATTTAAACTTGCAGCCCATCATCAAGGGAACCCAATCTCTGCAAATTTCTACTAGATCATAAATGCCTAACACACCATGAATTTGCAATTAAATGCTCTACTCTCTCATGTACAGAGGGTAACATCTAGACAAGAGCTGGCTTATAAGCCACACCAAACTACACCTTGTATAGCGTTGATTGGAAACCGCTATGATGGCACTAGGCAAAATTTTGAAACCAAAAAAAAATAGTACAGTGTACAGTTTGGAAAAACAGAGCACATTCATATTTCTTACCTTGAAAAAGGCTCATTTCAAAACTGAAACGTGCTGGTGAGAAAGGAACATCAGACTAGGCTACCAACACTTCATTATTACTAAACTAGCAACATCAGTGGAGGGGGTATCCTTTGTGTTATATATACTGCTCTTGTGTACGAAGTCTGTGGTATGGAGAACCTCCTAGTGATTTCTGTATTTAGTTCTTGTATAAGTAATACTAGCTTATGTGCCTGATTTCACCCAGGTAGACCTTAGATGTTAACTATTTTAATTTCCTTCATCCCGTTTTAACCTAACTTTTTTGCTTAGTTCATTTTATGCCTCTGGGGTAAAGGAGCATGATAGTATTAAGATTAAATAATTTTTTTTAGCAGTAGAGGCTCCAGAGGTGGGGCTCCAGTCCAGTCCAATATTCAAATAGAGGAGCCACACCAACTGCCACCCCAAATGCTGCTAAACATCACTGGCAGTTTTTGTGGCTCCTAAATATAGGACTGTGCTATAGCCACACCTCTGGAGCTGCCACTCAGCCCAGACAATGAGCTTACAGTCCCGCAGCACTTGGGCCATGTTACTTTTTCACCCAATGACCTCAGTCAAGAGAAAATATTTTACCCCTTTTCAACCGCTTAGGAGTCCAATTTAAAAAAAAAACCCTGATTAGTGAGTGCTTATGTCATGGAACAAAACTACTCCCTAAATTTCATGTTTCTAGAACTAGTGGTTTGGGCTGGCGTTGTTGAGTCAGTGAGTAAGGACTTTTGTTTTTGTATATTAAGAAGTCTATATTCACTTTTATTGTATTAGTGGCTTTGAAATAAGAATGTATTTTATGAGAAAATAATGCACTAGATGCATTTTTCTTTTTACATTTTTCTACATAATCATGTATGACATTGATAAAAGATATAGTGAAGAATCTTTGGTATATTTCTAAATGATTAATTGGAGCGACTTTCTGAATTTTCCATGAGGAACTTTGCTGTTTTGATTTAACAGTAAGCCTAAAACCAAAAGGAGGAACATTTCTGAATCTGAAGATGTATGTGTTTTGTTTCCTTAATAATACATCTATGGTGCAATATCTAATCTAAGCTTTAGTCAAAATTCTCTCTGAAAAAATATAGATCTTTTCTGTGCAAATTTGGAACAGATTCCTAGCAATGAAAGGGTTGAGGTGTTAAAGTTAACAGTATGGTCAGAGTTAAAATAACATCTATGTGAACTGTTTCTTACAGATGCATCTAGGCATTTATCTTAGCCAACAAAATAACAGTTTAAATCATCCCCCCAAAAAGCAAACCATTCTTATTAGCAGACATTGTTTTACAGAAAGCCAATAAACCTTTTTAATAATAGTAGAAGAATTGCTTCATTAATGTTTAATCATGTCATAATGAATCCCCCCCTTTTGTCTAACAAGGCAGGAAATATAACTGGAATTAATTTGCTCAGGCTCAATACTTCCACAGGTAAATTACTTAAGATTGTATGCTTTTTTAATCTCCTAACAAAATCTGTAAACAAATTGTCAATATTAATGAATTGTTAAATTTTTTTATTAAATTGATGATAATGCATTTACATTTTATTAAATTTTAAGGAGTTTTGCTATTTGGTGTAAGCTAAGAGCATGTAGGGGATCTATGTACTAATAATTGTGGAACTGCTGCGATTTTTATGTATTTATAGCGCAGGGGATATTTTAACTAGGAGAGTGCGACCTGTGCCATGGCACAGTGCACCACAGGGCAGGGGGCACTGTTTGGGCCTGTCAATTTTCCTGTTTATTATCATTCTTACTTGTAGCCAGGGGCTGGCTGGCAACTTTCAGCCTGGGGGGCAGACACAAGCAAGTGGCCCTGTTTTTCTACTAGCGAATGCAATTTAAAAATGGGCGTGACAACAATGGTTTCCGTAATGTGCGTGTGGTTTAAATAGCCAGTTAAGTATATGATGGTAAAATTGTTATGACAAAAAGCTATAAATAAATACCATCTATTGTGTGCATCTCCTGGGGACTGGGTTGAGCAGCTGCGCCCGGCCAATTGTTACGTCTTCCCCTAAAGCTCCGTCCCACAATGTATGTGTCTGACCCAGAGAAAGCGGGGCACAATTCATAAATCACAAAACGGGTAGGGTGCCTTTCATAGTTAACAAAACGGGCAGGGCGTAGTGCCCTGCTAAAAGTACCTCATGGGAACACTAATATGCACATATATACAGACACATTAAGTCCACTCACTTGCAGGGGAATTCAATTCAAAGCGATGTTGAATAGTCCTGGGAGGGAGCTCTCGAAGCTATTCAATTCAACGTGATCTTTGGTCGGGCAAAAGGATTTCTTCACGCACCTCCATGGGGATGCGAGGAAAAATTTGACAAAACTGCCGGCCGCACGGCCGTTTGCCAGCTTAGCACGGCACTAACAGCCACGCGGCCGGCACTTTAGTCGGAGAATGCCGGGTTCTCACGACTAAACAACCAGGTTAAGTTGTGAGAACCGTCTTTCTCCGACTTAACAGCGTGCTGAACTGAATAGCTCCAGGAGCTCAATCCCAGGGCTATACAGCATCGCGCTGAACTAAATTCTGACAATGAATATTATAAAGAACAAAAAAAACCTTGCATAGTTTATGCCACACTGATATAATTTGTATACAAGATTAGAGATAGATAGATAGATAGATATGAGATAGATTATTTATATAGCGCACACATATTCCGCAGCGCTTTACAGAGAATATCTTACCATTCACATCAGTCCCTGACCCAGTAGAGCTTACAATCTGCATTCCCTATCACATGCTCACACACATACACACACTAGGGTCATTTTTGTGGGGAGCCAATTAACCTACCAGTATATTTTTGGAGTGTGGGAGGAAACCGGAGTACCCGGAGGAAACCCACGCAAGCACAGAGAGAATATACAAACTCCACACAGTTAGGGCCGTAGTGGCAATCAAACCCATGACCTCAGTGCTGTGAGGCAGTAATGCTAACCATTACACAGTCTGTGCTGTGATAGATAGATAAATATGAGATAGATAGATACATAGACTGTATAAAACCTCCACCCTCCACTTACCTGGTTTCTAAAAGGGTAGAAAAGACAAGTAGCACAGGATCTCCTGTACACTGGATCACTCCTCACCTCTGCCCTCTCTGTCTCTCTCCTCCTTGGGTGCCATCAAACGTCTTATTCAGCTCCTCTTCACTGACAGACTACCCGGTAAGCCCCGCCCCCTTTTTCCACTTTTTAGCCTCCAGGGTTCCTGGGAAAGGAAACCTGGCTCCCCATTGGTCGACAGCGGCCATTTTCTTGTAGCTTGGTATGGGGGCAGCCATTTTTTATTAGCCTCTGCAACTAGTCAGCTCTCTATAGCAGTGTAGCTGGGCAGCCGGCCACCCGTCGGAGCTGAAAGAATTATCTGCGACTGCCTGACAGTACTCCTACAGCCAGGTGGCCATGGAATACTAACATTGTACCGGCCCGGGGGGCAGATGGCACCCTGCCCCCCGGCCCAGTCCACCACTGCTTGTAGCTTCCTCTTCTTTTATCCCCAGCATCTTCTGGCTGCTCCAGGAGTACCCCTATCTCTTACCTGGCCCATCTCTAGGAAGCCATGGCCCTTTTTTAGGTGCATTATCTTATGTCCCTATTTAAAAAATGGAGGTGGGGTTTGCACCAATGCTCTCTCTGGCACAGGACACCAAAAAAGTCTAGTTACTGCTCTGGTGTAAACTACCTGGGGCAAAGTCTGAAAAGCTTTGCTTTTTGGAGTTTCTAACATTTGATAATAATGGGGACTGAAAACTGCAGCGCTAATTAGCACTCTGCGTGAGATTTCTGTGTAATCTCTTGCATTGTGCCATTTAGCTACAATACATAAAATGTATTCAGAAACTGCAGTTTCTGCATCATTTTTTGTAACAAACAGCTTGATACATAGGACCCATAGTGTGAGAAAATTATTTAAAATATATATATTTTTTTTAAGATAAATACCTAAATGCTCCTGGAAAAAGCTGATAATAGATGACCTTTCATTGCCATGAATTTGCTACAAATTTGCTCATTAAAAGGTCATTTTTTTTCCATTGGTTTGGTCTGCATATATCTGTCAATATAAAGGTCTACATAATGTATATACAGTAGGGGTGATTACATTTTTTTTATCGGGCACAATTCAATTGTTGCTCTGCTGATGCACCTGTGCTACATTTGCTCGTCCAACAGCACCAAGTTTAGCTGCTTTGGGCGCCCAAACTCTCAACTACTCATTTCTGGAGGCTGCGAGTAGAAATGTGTCTATCCATGGCTGTGTGTGCCCAAACGGAACAACAATTGAATTGCACTGTCAGGCATCCATTAGTTAAGGCACCCAATAAAATATTTGAATTTGCACTTATAGAGGATACATAAATGTCTCAAAGATTTGAGTATCATCAGAACCAGATCTGGGAGTGCTCTCCCTCATTGGAAGCACACCCTGCTGTTTTTTACTTAGCAATTTGACTCGTGATGTTGCTGTTTCATTGACCCTATGTATATTTCTTAATACACACTATGTGTACAAATAGCAGTAAATAAATAATTAATAATGAGATATAATTTTAGTTAGCCATAGATATTACTAAACATTTAGTAAAATTCTCATTGAAACATATAAAATAAGCATATGAATATGCTAAGAGTAAAATACACCTAAAATATGTAACACCAATTTCCAGTATGTTGTTACGATCTGCAGCCTAAATAGTATATACATAAGTGCAGGGGTGGCCAACCAGTCGGAGGCAAAGAGCCAAAAAATATATGTCAAGCGAAAGAGCGGACAACATGCGCGCGCTGTAACAAGGCGACGCCCCATTTTTGTGTGCACGCCTTTGATATGACATATTCAGGAGCCTGACTTTGTGTCACGCTGGGGGAGAGCCCAGAACATTGAGAATAGACATTTTACATAATCTTCCCAATATACATTTTTCACTGTTGAAGTGAAAAGAAAAAGCCAGAGCAATATAGAAAACATTGAAATAGCCACGTTCACATAAAATGCACAGAAACAAGCCAGATGCACATAAAATACATATTGAAATCCAGAACCACATAAAATACATTGAGAATGCCAGTGCCCATTCTGCTCTGCCCCCTGCCGAGCCGGGAGCCGCTTTAGAAGCTCAAAAGAGCCTCATGCATAAGTATATTAGGTCCTTTAACACTGTATAAATTGTAAGAAAGTTCCAAATCCCCATTTGTAATCCCAATATTTACTGCTTAATAGCATAGCAAATGTCTTACTCTCACCAGATTATGTATAATCCCTGTTGAGAGAAATATCCAAATGTGCAGAGTCCTCCGGTTAATGGCTGTAAAGATGGTATGTAGAAGACGCTGCACTGCCACTGTGTACAATTGAGTGTATATACACAGGAGACATTATAAAATGTTGTGTAAAGGTTAGCAGGACCCAGGGACCTGCCTCTCCTGTACTGACACTGATACAAGTGCCACCTGTTTGCGCTCCTACAGTAGAAGTTACTGGTTGTCACCCAAGTTACTTTTGTCTGCACATCTTGATCCTCGCCAACTGCTGGAAATGTGATGACATTGGACTTCTATTTTCAGGAGTTCAAAACATGTCTGCTGATTTTCATATGCTACTGGTATTAAGATCTCAATTTGGAACATACCCCAGCAGGTTTTTTTATTGTTTGGGATTGTGGTACAATGTACATGTCACGGCCGGGGTTTCTCGGCATGGTAGTCACCGGGAATTACCTGTGAGGTCGTTGTGGCGGGAGGTCTCTGGCAGCGGTGCTGGTGTTTGGTGAGGGGCATTGGCTATGCTTGGTTCTGTGTGGGCACATTGTCACATTGTCATTGGGCCTGGTAAGGTCTGGTGTTGTTTCCGTTCCATTGGCATGGGCGCTGCTATCTTGCCTGCGGCCATGTGAATCTGGCTGTCCAATCCTAGTAGGTCATGTGCCCATTCCAGCCAGTCACAGCGTGGCACTGAGTATTTAGGAAGGTCCAGAGCCTTCCTTCCTTTGCCAGTGCAACGTGTTTCTCAGCTGCGGCTAAGAGAGAGTACCTATGCCTTACCTGCCTGCTTGTATATGCTCCTAGCCTGAACCTTGCCTGCTCGAACCTGCTGGACTTACCTTGCACCCTCCATATACCTTCTTACCAGCTTGAGTACCTGAAGCTGCTGTTTCCCTGCACCTTGCTTCATTTCAGATGGACTTCACTACCTCTGCCTGCATCAGTTACAGCTCACCAACCTGCATTCAGTTACAGCTCATCAAGCCTGCATTTAGTTACAGCTCATCATACCTGCATTCTGTTTCCAGCTCACCATACTTGTATACTGGACTGTTCCTGCCTGTCACTATCTGGACATTTTCTCATTAACCCCCACTACAATTATCAAGTGCACTTTAGTGCTATACCTGGACTTTTTCATTTGCCATTCCCATGTCTTCTAAACCACTTATTAAAATCTCCACTTTTTCATTTAAGTCTGCTTCTGTATCTGCTCCTATCACCACCCCGGGCCCACAACAAATTCAGAACTTCACAGTTTTCACTGGCCCCATGGATCCGGCCACAGAACAGGAGTCAGGAGTGGATTTATTTTGCTGTATTGCTGGTCGTTTAGAAAACCTGGAAGCTATGCAACATCAACTGGCCCAGTTCCTACAGGAGATGTCTAAACGCCAAGATAATCTGCAAACCTCGTTAAACACCCCTGGGGTATCATCAACTACACCTCATCCTGTGCCTGGTAATACAGGGACCAGGATGTCCCCTTGTCTACATCTACCCATGCCAAGCAAGATTGACACAATCCTAAACTCTGTCGTGGTTTTTTAAATCAGTGTGATATACACTTTACATTACAGCCTGATAACTTCCCCACTGGTAGACCTAAAGTGGCATACATCGTATCCTTGCTGACTGGCTCTGCTTTGGATTGGGCCTCCTCACTCTGGGAGCGTTCAGACTTGCTGCTGGATAACTATAAAGATTTTGTATCTTCATTCAGGAGGATTTTCGATGAACCTGGATCCACAGTGTCAGCATTGTCTAGCAACATGACCCTGAGACAAGGAACCCGTCCTGTCAGCCAATATGCCGTACAGTTTCAAATCTTGGCATCGGAGCTTAAGTGGTCGGAGCATCGGAGCTTTTTTGCATGGTCTGTCCTACCGATTAAAAGATGATTTGATTACCCGTAAGATTCCTACCAATTTAAATGATATGATCTCACTCTGCAACAAAATTGACCTACGCTTCAGGGAACTTCAGGCTGAAAAGCACAGAACTGACTGGCAAAGGTCATTTACATCTCCCTTGCCTACCCGTCCACCCCATCCTCCTATAGAAGAGGAGCCCATGCAGGTGAACCAAACCCAAAGAGGAACATCAGAGAAGGATGCTAAAAAACCTCTGTCTGTACTGCGGAGATTCAGGTCACCTGGTGGCCTCCTGCTTCCGCAAGTCGGGAAACGCCCGTTCCTAACTGACCTCGGGGACATCAAGTTAGGAGTTATTTGCCCGTCCCGAAACACTAAAGATTTCAAAATTTCCTTAGCTTTGGATCTCAAGCCCAACCCTGTCTTTGTCTCTACTCTATTAGACTCTGGAGCAGCCAGAAACTTCATGACTTCCAGCCTAGTTGATAAACTAGATTCTTTGTTCATCTCTCAAGCAAGCAATTTCCCTGACTTCTGTAGATGGACATCCTCTAGCTAAAGGAGTGGTCATCAAGGAGACTAAACCAGTATTAGTTTGTGATAGATGTTTCATTAAAGGATCTTCATCATTATTGGCTCCCATTACCGTGTTGACCCGAAAAGACGCTAACCCTGCCATATGGCCACCGGAGGCAGAGACTGCCTTACAACTTTTAAAACAGGCATTTATTTCAGCTCCTGTCATACGACAACCAGATTTGGATAGGCCATTTCTAGTGGAAGTGGATGCATCTTCAGAGGTCGTGGGTGCAGTTCTTTCCCAGCGTTATGACGATAATCGAGTTAATTCCTGTGGGTTCTTCTCCAAGAAGTTTTCTCCTGCTGAGAGAAATGATGCCATTGGTGAGCAAGAACTTTTAGCAGTAAAGTTAGCATTAAAAGAATGGAGATACCTGCTGGAAGGGGCCAAGTTTTCCTTCACTGTCTTCACGGACCATAGAAATCTTCTTTTCCTCAAGAATCTTCAGTGTGTGAGTCCTCGTTTGGCCCAATAGGCAATATTTTTTGCTTGGTTCCAGTTCACCCTGACCTTCCGGTCTGGAACCCTAAATCAAAAGGCAGATGCCCTGTCCAGATCTTTCCTCTGTGATGACAAATCAGAGAATCAACAAAATACCCCTGTTTTGGAGTCAAAAGTCTTCACCACCTTACAGTCTCCTACAGGGAAGTTCTTTGTGGTCCCGGAGTTAAGGAAGCAGCTCCTCACCTGGGCTCATTCCTCTCGCTTTGCAGGTCACTCAGGTACCCAGAAGACCATGGAATTTTTAGAGGCTATTGGTGGCCATCCATGAAAGCACATGTGTCGGAATTTATTTCTTCTTATTCTTCATGTGCCCAGCATAAATCCTCAAGTCAGGCATCGGCTGATGAGTTATTGCCACTACCTACTCCATCACGTCCATGGATGCATCACTCCATGGACTTTGTCATGGATCTGCCAAATTCCCAAGGGTTCTTGGTCGTAGTAGACCGATTCTCTAAAATGGTCCATTAAATACCACTAAAGAAATTGCCTTCTGCCCGTGACCTGGCTCACTTGTTTGTTCAACATATTTTCCATCTCCATGGTCTTCCAGCTGAGAGTCTCTGACCATGGTGTTCAGTTCACAGCAAAATTTTGGAGAGCTTTATGTTCTGTATTGCAAGTAAAGCTAATTTTTTCTACGGCTTATCACCCACAAAGCAATGGTTCCACTGAGAGGGTTAATCAAGACCTTGAGACCTTCCTGAGGATTTTTATGACATCTTCCCAGGACAATTGGTCTGCATTGCTGACATGGGCTGAATTTGCTCATAACGCCACCTACCACTCTTCTACAAACCAAACACCATTCCAAGTGGTCTACGGCCTTCATTCTTGGGTCCCTGAATTTCAAAGCCTGCCTGTCTTTGATGTCCCAGCTGTAGAAGACACTGTACGGAAATTTGCTTCAATCTGGTATCTAGTTCGTACTGACCTGGAGAAGGCGTCCTCCCATTACAAATTTCAAGCTGATAAGAAGCATAGGAAAATATCACGTATGTAAGTTGGCAACCAGGTCTGGTTGTCCACCCGGAACCTGCAACTTTGAGTGCCATCCATGAAATTTGCTCCACACTTCATCGGGCCCTTCTCCATCATAGAAGTCATTAACCCCGTGGCTTATCGCCTTCAACTACCCCCTTATCTGAAAATTCCCAATTCCTTTCATGTCTCCCTGTTGAAACCCCTAGTGCTAAACAAATTTCACAGAGTCCTGCCTGCTTCTCCCCATATCCAGACTGAAAGGGGCATAGAGTCTGAGGTCTCCCAGGTCTTGGATTCCTGTCTCCGCAGAGGACATTTGCAGTACCTACTGGACTGGAGGGGCATTGTTGTTGGACCGATGCCCGAGATGTCCATGCTCCTGCACTCATCAAGAGGTTCCATGCTGCCCATCCGGAGAAACCTGGTGAGTGTCCTGAGGCCACCCATAAGGGGAGGGGTACTGTCACGGCCGGGGTTTCTTGGCATGGTAGTTGCCTGGTATTACCTGTGAGGTTGTTGTGGCAGGGGGTCTCTGGCAGCGGTGCTGGTGTTTGGTAAGGGGCATTGGCTGCGCGTGGTTCTGTGCGGGCACATTGTCACTGGACCTGGTAAGGTCTGGTGGTGTTTCTGTTCCATTGGCATGGGCGCCACCATTTTGCCTGCAACCATGTGATTCCGGCTGTCCAATCCTGGTAGGTCATGTGCTCATTCCAGCCAGTCACAGCAAGGCACTGAGTATTTAGGAAGGTCCAGAGCATTCCTTCCTTTGCCAGTGCAAAGTATTTCTCATCTGCGGCTGAGAGAGAGTACCTGTGCCTTACCTGCCTGTTTTTATACACTCCTAGCCGGAAACTTGCCTGCTCCAACCTGCTGGACTTACCCTGCACCCTCCATATACCTTCTTACCTGCCTGAGTACCTGAAGCTGCTGTTTCCCTGCACTATTTTCTCATTAACCCCCACTACAGTTATCAAGTGCACTTTAGTGCTATACCTGGACTTTTTCATTTGCTATTCCCATGTCTTCTAAACCACTTATTAAAAACTCCACTTTTATATTTAAGTCTGCTTCTGTGTCTGCTCCTATCACCACCTGGGGTCCACAACAAATTCAGAACCTCACAGTACATCACTATAGTCTTTTAAAGTACTCTATCACCATTTTCTTATTGTGTAACCCTTCTGGCTATAACCTAATACCCTTTCGCAATCTAAACTCCCCTATTTTGCAATGTTTTTGTAATTGTTTTTACATTTATTTAAACTATCCAAAGGCAAATATTGCATTCATTTTCCAATATTGCATGATTTTAGTTAGCAAAATGTCTCCATTTTAAAAGCCAACAGTATCGAAGGTAACTAAAAATCACTACAGTTTTATGTTATTAAATCAATGCTTAAATTTGCCAGTTAAACTGAATAAGAATACAGCAGCATTTATTTGCCAACACAGGTCTGTGAGTTTTCTATGAAGTCCCATATATTTGGTGACATGTCAGAACCAGATTTAATATATGAGCGTTTATTTGACCTTAGTAGATTTCTGTATCCTGGAGACCCTAGTTTATTTGATTAAGACCTTGATGACTAAAGCACATTCCTCATTCATTGCACACAAGATTGAGATTGTTTTCTCCTCAAATGACGAGTCCATCATGATTTTCCAAGCCAAAGATGTCTGTGAACACCACCCAGAACCTATTGTTCTTGCTTTGTTTGTAACACTTTTTAACCCTTTAATTACTAATGGTGAGTGGGACTTGTTCTCAGCATGTATATCCACAGTGCGAAGTATAAGCCATACTCATCCTCAGCAGTGCAGGAGTTAAAATGGGGGAAAACACAACTAAAATACCTCCCCATTGCTAGAATCTGTTGCTGTGAGAAGAGGAGGAAGTGGCTTGATGACATCATAAAACATTTCCTAACTCAGCAAATGCATACAGGCAATTGCAAAGTGCAGGCAATGTTGGAGGGGAAAGCTCTCTTTTCAATATCCTGTCACCCAAAGACTGAGGAGATTCCCCTCTAAGAAGTTATTTTTTGGTGATCCTGTATGCTTACCAGAGGATAATCCCTACACTGCAGAAATCATTAAGAAGTCTAGGCACTGTATAAGAGAGGCTATCCCCACCCCAGCTTAATTAAACTCAGGAGTATCCGTATTTCAAACAGGGGAGTCCCGTCTTTCAAATTAAGTGGCCCTTTAGTGGTTTTTGTCTGGTTATTGATCACCAGCCACTAATTATAACCCAGACAAGTTGTAATATTTTTACTATAACTCAATCAAATCAGCAATATGTATGTCCACGTCTTTGTTTAGTATACGTCAAATGCTTTGATAATCCTATCACTACCACACCACATCAAACTATAGATTGACTAAATGAATTATCCTAGCTCTATTTTTAAATTCCATGAAATAGAAATTGATACAGTGCATTTTGGAATTCTGTAGAATGGTAAAGCAAAACCGTCACTGTAACTTTGCACCCCTGTGAATCTGCCTTTTCATTTCTAAGACTCAGCAACTTAATACGTTCTTCTGTACAGTTTCAAGTTGACATGTCTTGTGTATATCAAAATGTCATTATGTCAAATACTTTTAGATTCTTGGCTAACAGTCACCCCTGGCAGTGCCAAGGAATATAATAGTTTAGATGTAAAGATGGCAGCACTGCAATATCCTTCCTTCTTATGGCATGTACTTGTAAGATTCAGGATCAAAATATATAAATTCAGGATAATATGCCTTTTGAGAGATACTATCCCAAACCAAACTTAGAATAAGTAATGGATATAGAATGGATATACCTGAAGATTTTAAAAATTTGCTTACATGTGGTTGATAAGATCCAGATGACCCCTACATTATACGTTGTAGGATTTCTTTGCTTTAAAATGTTACACGATGTCACATTGAATAAAAATGTATGATATTCTGTATAATATTCTTTCCACATCAATTCACAGTAGTAAAATGTTCCCCATTTTTGTTGACTTTTTATAGATTGTTTTTGCCTATTTTCTTTGTTTTCTTTTAAATATTTTTTTTCACCACAAGATATAGGAGATGAGGAAACCAAAAGAAATTAGTTTCACTAGATGCAGAAGCTTTTGATATTTTTTTTCCCCTTTGGATGAATAAGATGAAAGTTGAATTTATTCTTACCATGACATTTTCACGAACAGTCAGAAGAAAAAAAGAAAATCTTACAGCAGAATCAAAAGAGGTTATCTTAGTGTCTAAATGGGTTTCTGTAAATTCAAGTCCTGAACAATATAGGTTGATGAAATAGTATATTTTTTATAATTAATTGTAGTGATAATTTATCCTTTTAAATGTCAGAATATTTTGCTATATTTTACAATGTATTTTATATTACATATAAGTTTGTCCTAGAGATGTGCGGTTTGGTTTTCCAGAAATCTGAATTCATCTGAATTTTGTGAATCCGGACAGATCCAAGTCGCGGTTCTGATCTCCTGAGGAGATTCGGATAAATCCAAGTTGTGGTTCTGATTTTAAATAAGAATTTTGGGTTTTTGATTTCATTAATGACATGATTTTAGTTGCTTTTAAAAACTTTTTGTCAATTTCATTTTAAAATAAAACAGATCCAAAACCAAAAGACTTGAGGGTTATTTTGCATCCCAAAATGAAATCAAAACACGAAGATAAATCCAGATCCAAAATCAAAATATGGGGGTCAGCGCACATCTATAGATTGTACAAACTCACATTTTGCAATTTCTATATGAGTAACAATTCAATGGGTAATGATTTTCTCATTTTCCATTTTTATATTATGGTGCTGACTCGGAGTCGCAGGCAAACTGGCTGTAGCTGTGGAAGTCTGATTTACTTCCTTATGCTAATACGTGATTCTGTTCATCTAATGCTGGAACTTGTGCATGCGCAAGCGGAAACCCATGCCACCCACTGATTTTACGCCAGCCGTCGAAACCTTCATCATTAGTATTGCCCCTTGCAGCAGCCACATCCTAGGTGCAAGAGATCTGTCTGAAACAGGCTTCCTTTCCCCGTACACACAATACAGAATCATACAGATCTTTTGATACATGCCTCCAACAGTCTCATAAAACTCCCATAACACTCCTTTTAGTCAGGGTGGTTACATGTAATCATATTATCACCAACCAGTTCACGACCCATAATGCCCTATTTCACAGGAAGAAACATTTAATTTTGACTGACAGAAGCAAACTCTGGTGGACTTTAGTAAAGATGTTTTTTCCTTATTCAAAACTATTGTAAAGGAATATATTTATCTAAAACTTTGTACAGAAAAGCTTTCAGTACATTCTGTGACAGTACCTGCTACACAGAGCAACTAATCAAACAATTTGAAGACCTACCATTGTTCATTTTTTCAATTACATATCATATGTGTGTGTTGTAAAAATTCCAGCCCTCATTTCTTACTGCAGTAGTCCTCTTGTCATCTGTAAGTAGAAGTACCTTCGTTTCTTATCAGGAATTAGTTTTTTTTAGGATAGAAAGGTAAGAGGGAGAAGAAAGAACATCCAGTGATCACACATCAGTGTAGCAACAGCTTCAGGCTGAGTGTTGCTTGGAAATAATACTGGAGGGACAGTAGGTGGCACGTCACCAACTATCAAAAATTTACCTAAGGGTGAGTTCCTTAGACTCAGAAGAAACTGCACAACTGACAAGACTTTTTTGCTGAAAAGTCAAGACCTTACTGAATGCCTCCTGTGCAGAGGCTATAGTAGGAAAATGATTAAGAGTGCCAAATACCAGGCATTTATAACCAACAGACAAACCTTGATCTTCTCAAACAATAAACCCTCAGAAATGAATAACCAGGTACGTTTTATTACAAATTATTGCAATGAGTGGCAAGAACTCCAGAAGATTGTCACTAAACATTGGCAAATTTTGCTTATGGATGGTGATTTGAGAAAATCTCTGGAGAATAAACCCACTTTTAGCTGGCGAAGATCTCAAAATCTTAGGGACAAATTGGTCAAGAGCCACTTTGTAGGAAATCCAAGAAGGCAGATGAAATTAAAAGGTACTTTCCCATGTGGCAAGTGTAAAGCCTGCAACTATATTACCAAAAAGGATAGCATCATTGACAGATATGGCCAGAATATCATGTTAACACAATTCATTAATTGTGACGCTATGGGGGTTATATACTGCCTGGAGTGCAGCTGTAACCTGAGATATATAGGCATGACAAGTCGCATCTTCAAACAGAGAATCTTACAGCATGTGGGGGAATATCAAAAATGCAAGGAGTGATCTTACAAAAATGAAGTAACTTACATCTGTTGCCAGACACTTTTTGAAATATCACAATGGAACAACACAAGATCTGAAAGCTTTTGGTTTAGAACATGTCAGATTGGGTGTCAGAGGTGGTAACTTCATGAAAATTTTACTTCAGAGGGAATGTAACTGGACCTTCAGACTTAACACTGTGAGCCCGAATGGGCTCAATGAAATGATTAATTACAGCATTTTTCTCTGACAAGTTTGATACGATGAATTCTCACTCATAAGTAGATATAGAAGCAGTGGAATGATGACAGGATTTCCAACCCTTTTTTAATTTCATATCCCATATAACGTCTTACCACATCACCCTTTTTTTGGTATCATTGTAGAAAGGCCTCTTATTATTATTATTATTATTATTATTATTTATTTCAGAAATTAGACTTTACTATTTACCATTTTATAATTTATTATTATTTATTTTATTATTCTATTATTTTATTTTAATATATATATATATATATATATATATAAATATTTTCTTCAGATGATTTATTCACTCTATTCACACATATTACATTTAAATTTCACTCATTCAATGATTTATTATCTGTATCCTCTGTTTACAGTTTACTGTTTTATTTTTATTGTCTCTTCTTATGTTTTTCATTATAAGATGATATATATTATCATTTTTTGGTCACCTATTTATTCATTTCACTACATATCACTAGTAATATTATTATTTATTATTGTTATTTATTTTCTACTTCTTAATTTTTAATTCATTTCATTTATTATTCACCATTTTATTTATTATTTCATTTTGATATTTATCTTTATTAACACCCTGGTCATTTATTAGTAATATATATTATTGTTATTTTTTCCTATTTTTTCCTGTATATAACTTTTCATAATTTTCCTTATTTAATTGTATGTGTACATCTATCTCATTCATTATTCTCTACATTCTTAGAATCTTTTTATAATGATTTTAACACGCTAACCTTTCCTTATTTTTCCTTATTTTTATTAATTCTATTATAATTCATATAAATCACTAATCATCTTTATTACTGGTCCTTTCACTCACACCAGTATTAGTAAGACTAGTTATTAATATATGTCTCAATTTGTCATTACCATTACCATTGCTGCAACTTATTTACAAGTCAGACTTCCCAGCCTGATCGTTACAAGCCTCATCTCAGTTAACTCCTCCCCTCTTATGACTCACTCTCTGTTGTTGATGTTGTGGGCCAATAGAGAGAGGGAACACTTGGACCTTTAACAAGGGCGTTATACTGGCGACACACAGCTGCCGCCCTTACATTGGCTGCCACACAGGTTAAAGTTCACCTGTGTATCTCAGCCCAGCGGCATCTGACTGAGGAAGCGATAGTGAAACGCACGTCTCAGTCCCGCGAATCTGGCTGTGTACAGGCAGGACTCGCCACAGGAGCACACTGACAGGTTCCGTTTGTGGCAGACTTTTTTTCCTACTTACACCGGCTCCCTGTTTGTGAGCACCCAGGTACTGTCTTTATATTCTTTTCTCCAGCGCTCTCAGCGGCTACACAGGATAGAGATGGGATAGTGACCCTGCAATACCTTTAAGGCAACAGAGTTCTACTCACTCTATGTAAGCCAGACTGCAGCTATACTTCCCTTCTTTTTTCTTATCACTGCATACGTGATCTGGGTTTCCCACCACTCACCACTACCTTCTGATATATGTTTGGCAGCAGCACAGACCATGACCTTATGCTGTGTTATTTCATCTATATATTGTATATTATTTCTATGAGTACTCTCATTGAGGTCCGGCCATCAGAGGCTCCTGCACTATTTATACCAGGACCCACTGTTGAATGTGGTCTAAAAGCAGATACTCATTACACTTCTTCCCTACACTGGGGGTGCTTAACAGTACTCTCACGCACCATTCAATGATACAGTATAATGGCACGCAGCAGCTGCTGTTTTGGAGAGTTGCATATTTTCTCTTTATTCTACTATCTATTAGTACCTGGGTTACCTCACTGGCAGTGTAGGTGTGATCTGCCTTTCACAACTACCTGTGATTGTCATATTTTAAGGGTCATTGATTCACATACCATTTTTTGATTACGTGACCTTGCACAAATAAGCATCAGCGTGTACTAGCAATTTCGTTGTGATACCTTACTCTTATTATATTGAATATATTATTAAATATATATAATAATTTTTTCCTGAGGAGCTTTTTTTGATGTCTATGTGCTTGCTGCAACTTTTGATCAGCCATTGTGCTAATATTTTATTTTATCATATGTCATTGGACTTGGAGATCTTTCTTTCTTTGTGGTGTTGGTCTCAACATTATATGAGATAGAGAATTGAGACCAAGTTATATTATTTCACTCAGCTTCACACATTTGTGTTATTTACTGTACTTCTATGTCTATTTCATGTTCTATGTTTGTTTGTTTGTTATTGTCGACATTTTACGGCTGTTCTTTCATATGTTAAAGCCATATCAACGGGCTCAGATGTGTTGTTGGCTTTTTTAATGTATACTCAATAAAAGTTATTTATTATTATATATTGTTCTTACCATATAACATTATACCTCAGTGCCCCTGAAAAAGAGAGTTTTCTCTTTTTTTCTTTAACTACGTCAATTTGTACTCTCAAGGGGAGCACCTCCACATTTGACATATGCCTTTGTGATACCCGTAAAAGGGTTTGATACTTACTATTGTGGATTGTCATATTTTCTCTTCTTAGTCTATAATCACTTATACATATACTTAAATCCTGTGCTAAAATTACCCCCATTCCCGTTCTCCTTGGTTTTTCATGTCTCTAAATTACCAATGTGTAATTTCTCTGTTGTGGAAATTCACACTATCTTGTATTTTTTTCTTAATCCTGGTTTATGTGAATAAGATGCACATTTTGAGCAACAAAGAAACTTGATGTGGCACATGAGACCCATTGTGCCGATATGGGCTATGGTGCAACTGAAGCTACAGTAAAAAAGGCACATCTGCTATTGGAGTTTCCGAGAAACCAAACATGTCCAAAAAAATTACAAAGCAATAATAGTTATTATAATAAAACACAATTATCACAAATTTACACTTCATTAAGGGACCTAAAAAATTTATAAATATATTTTTGGACCACAATTTTTTTACGGATTTAATATTGGAGGCAAGTTTATAACTAGTTATAAAAACAAAAAATTACAGCTTTAATTGTGTAGACACTATAATATTTAAGAAACTAAATTAAATATTGGGCCAATATGATTTTATCTGAACTGTTGCCATATTAATTAATGATGGAGGCAGATGTATGCTGACACTTAGTGCCACAAGTGTGCAATAAAATTGGTGCTTACATCATTAATTAAAAGTAATTCTCAAATTGTAAATTTATTGTAAATTACTTTTAATGCACCCGACAAACCAAATTTGTCTGAAAAAGCTGTAGATTAAAATGGTAGTTACCAAGCATGCACAAGTCTTTCTGAGGAACACTTACAGCACTCTTTACAGTGTATGCTGAAATATTATTAGATATCTAGATTTCATATTTCAGAGTATGTAGCACTTCCCCAGATATAGAATATTTGCAAATGAAAATCCCCACTTGGGAAAAACTCCCCCCTCATAGTGTCTGAAAGTATAAATTAAAATGATTATTCAGATACACTTTTATATTCTTTATAACATGCTCTATATATATATATATATATATATATATATATTGATGGCAGGGGTATCTTAAGAGAGGAGGGGGCCCGTGTTCACTCCCTGTGTGGGCCCCCTCCTCTCTTCCCAGTGGCCGGCAGCCGACTGACGTGGCTAGCCAGCCACCGGAGCCTTAGTAGACGCCGGGCACTAGAGTGTGCCCAGAGTCTACTGCGCATGCTCAGAATGCCGGAAAAATGGCCGTGGCAGCCATTTTCTGGTGTTCTGAGCAGCGCAGACACCCGACGTGGGACCACGGACAGGCAAGTCTAAAATAATATGGGTGCCGTGTGTGTGGTGCAGGGCCACCCATTATAGATACGCCACTGATTGATGGATATATATATCCATCTATATCCTTTCTGGTCTAGGAGGAAAAAAGGACAAAAATTAAATGAACACATTATGTAGATCTAAAGCTACATGCCCTTCCTAATATTAAATTCCACTAGGGAATCACGGCGGTAAACACCTTAGTTATGGAGGATATTATGATGTACATACTGAGGGCCTGATTCAGACCCAGTTGCAAGCGCTGAGCGCTTGCAACCGAGTCGATGGTGGCCCAGAGCACATGCGCACGATGGAGCCGGCTCCATCGTTCGCTTGCACGAGACCCGGATAGCAACGGGCAATCCGTCGCTCTGGGTCTCGTACCAAAGGGGGCGTGCTGTCGATGTTGAGTGACAGCACGCCCCCTTTGGTGGGCAGGCCAGGGGAGTGGCTGCCCAAACAGAGGCGTTCCCATGTGAACGCCTCCGTTTGGGGGAGGCCCCACTGACATCACGAGTGATGTCAGTGGGAGAGATTTCTGCTCTGTTAGGGCCAAAATCTCTCTGGGGCTTGCGGCAACGAGACCCTACCACAAGGGTCTCGTTGCAAGCCCGATGGTCGTGATGGTCTTGACTATGCGAGGTGCCAGGAGGCCATTCTAAAAAAAAAATAGCCCGGCCCTGATTCAGAGCGAGCTCTCTGTCAGAGCATCCGGCTCTGAATCAGAGCCTGAGTACATAGTATAAGGGTATTTTTCATAAAAAGTTTTACTAAATATGATGGAACAACCACATTTGGCAATAAAACCTTTCCATTGTGACAGCAGTCTGAAAAATTACTGTTAATCTTCTCTACCAAGAATTGCAGGGCAACACAATTCACACATTGCCCATCCATAGGACTCAAAGAGTAGTATTGTGGCAAACTTGTCATGTCCAATGCAAGCAGCATATCAGTTGATCTTGTTATACAATGTTTAAGATCTTTGAACTGTGCACTCTGGGTGACCTGTAAGAATTCCATCACGTCAACATCGTTGAGGCTGGCCTCTAGGCATGTTTGGTGAAAACATTGAGAGGTGAATTGAATAATGATATAGCACAGCAGTCTGCGATTGAGGTCCCCACAAGACGCGCTGATATACTTTGTGGCTGCAAATAACTGACAGTTTCCAGATCACCCAGCAGGTCACATGTTCCAGGTCACCCTACATGTGCATTGGGAGAGTTCACCAACTGTCACATTTTCCAGAGCACAATGGTGGATGAATTGTAAATGGCAGGTAGATGTTTTGCCTTATAACTCTGAATGAAACAACCAATTACAATGCCAATATTTTTCTGCAAAACTATGGACCAAGGGGCAGATTCAGCATTGCACACTAGTGCAATGCTGAATGCAGAGTCCTGATTATCGGGAATCTGCATGTGTGCAGGACCCATTCTGCGCATGTTCAGAATGTGTCCTTTGTGATTGTACACAGCCCCTACAATGCCTTGGCCTGATTTACAGGCAGATGCATTATTGTCACCCCTGTTTTCTGGGACCGGCATGGCCAGGATCTGAGCATCCAAAGACGCAGTTTTCTGGTGTTGAAAGCCACCCAGCGGCCAATGGTCATGATGGTTATCATCAGCCTGTGGCTTTGGCCGCAGTGCTGGGATCGCAAATGCAGCAGGGTGTGTCAGACACCCCTTGCTGCATTTGCTTATTTGCAGGGACAGAACTGAAAACCTGCTTGTCTGCATCCTTTGCTGAATCAGTCCCCAAGACCTTTAATTTGGTATATAATGTGTCCTGCTCAGACAACGGCATCATTGAAATATGTCACTCATAATAGTCGTCTTTCTGCTATTAAGATATAGATTATAACAAGCTTATTGGACTTGGCATATGTAGGATCACATTAGTCCCCCCACTTCCTGCCCCACTCCACCCCATCCTCCACTCTGTCCATCTCCACCCACTCACTTCTGACTTAAATCTAAGCTATACTGAGGGGATAGTAGATAGATAGATAGATAGTTTTTTAAGTTATCAGAAACTTAAGTTACCACTGTGTAGGTTTTCTCTTTGTTGTAATAGTGTACTCTTTTCCAGAATATTGTTTGTTAATTCTCCATGTTATATTGTGAAATGTTTCATTTACTGATCAGAATAAAGGTTATCTCAGTCTTTCCCTGCATGTTTGATGCTTGATCAGAGAATCATAATAATAATAATAATCAACAGGGATAACAAACAGAGTTGGTTTGCTACTTTTGGCCAGTTAAATATTAATAGTGACTAAATTCACAGTTGGGCATTTAAATACTAAAAATGTTTATTTTTTTTATTAATAGCTATATACAACTATGTCATGCCATGAGATTTCAGGTGTTACACCCCCATTCAGTAATATGCCTCTGCACAGTTTTATCCATAATATGTAGACTCTCACAAAGTTATAATAATGCTATACACATAAACTATATGGATAAAAGTATTTGGCCACACCTATTAATTATTGAATTGAGATGTTTCAATCAGAACTGTTGCCTCAGGTGTATAAAATTGAGCACCTAGCCATGCAGTCTCTATTTGCAAACATTTGTGATACAAAATGGGTCATTCTGAAGAGCTCAGTGACTTCAAGCGTGGTACTGTGATAGGATGCCACCTTTGCAATAAGAAACTGTGGAATATCCAGCATGGATGAAATTTCACAGTCAACCCTAAGTGATATTATTAGAAAGTGGAAGCATTTAGAAACAACAGCAACTCAAAGTGGAAGACCACGTAATATCACAGCGGGGTCAATGACTGCTAAGGCGCATGCTGCGTAAAAGTCGCCAATGCTCTGCTGATTCCATAGCTGAAGAGTTCCAAACTTCCACTGGCATTAATGTAAGCACAAAAACTGTGCGGCAGGAGCTTAATGGAATGGGTTTCCATGGCCGAGCAGCTGTATGCAAGCCTCACATCACCAAGTCCAATGCCAAGCGTCGGATGGAGTGGCGTAAAGCACACCAACACTGGATTGTGGAGCAGTGGAAACGTGTTCTGTGGAGTGACGTATCATGCTTCTCTGGCAGTCAGATGGGAGAGTCTGGCTTTGGTGGATTAGAACGTTACCTGCCTGACTCCATTGTGCCAACTACGAAGTTTGATTGAGGAGGGATAATTTACATTGTTTCTTTTCACATAATTCTGACTCCTCCAAAATGAATGGTATACTGTACATGGAACTAAAAGAAATGGTGGGAAGATTCTATGTCCTTCTGAACACATGGGTTGGGGGTATGTTATTAATTGCAATATCATTGTAGTCACTAGCAGTTTACAGAAATAATACTAAATCAATAAATGTAATATGTTGTTCTTGTCCATTTAGTAAATAGTTAACTACTTACACTATGCACAAATTAGCAGCACTGTGACTCAACTGTACTTGACATTTACAGTAAATCAATTTGACTACAAAAAGTGTCTATTTCAAGCTTGTAGCTGCAAGGTTATTTTATTTGTGTGAGGTTTTTATTTTTCTTGCTTTATTTCGGCATCAAGCATATGGAAACCTGCAGTTAGAAATCCTGCCATATCCTTTACCACTAAGTACATTTCTCATCAAAGCTAACACTGTAAGGTCAGTGTATTTTGTCACAACATCTTCAGAAACATGAGTGTAATTGTTCAATGTAATTTTTTTATTTTCATTCACCGTTGTTACTTGAACGGACCTTTTATAATGCGCTACAATTCACATAACAGAAGTAAATATTAGCACACAGGAATCACACTCCTAGGAGTTTGCATTCTGCAAACACACTCTAGCAATGAAGTGTAATAGCGGTGTATTGCCTTCACCAGCTAGATAAATGGGGATACATATAGAGATATTTATGTACTTACAATGAATGATCCACAGAAGTGCTTCACAAGACTTTCCTACCCAACAGTGACACTTGAGTTTTGTAAAGAATAAAATGCTTGTTTCTCTTCTAAAGTTTAAGGAAAGAAAATACCTGTGTTGCACAAGTGTCTATTATTTGAGATCGTTAAATTACAAATCTTTTTTTTTCTTAGATGCCTATTTATCAAGCTTTTTTTCATAAAATGATGTAGAAACTGCAGTTAATTCATGATTTTATGGTAGGATGTACTCTGACTAATAGCACAATGCAGGAGATTTCACAGAAATATCTGGCAGAGTGCTAATTAGCACTGCAAACCGCAGTCCCCATTGTTATCACGAGACTACAATCTGACCCCCTATGTGCCAAACCCCGAAAACCAAAGCTATTCGGAATTTGGGCCATTAGTTTATACCATCTTCAGATGGTGGTAACTTCTTTAAGCCTATAGAGGCTTACAAGCAGGAGAGAGATCTTCCAATCTCTCTCTCAGCCTTTGCCAGCAGCGGAGGTTGAAACTGTGCAGTGTCAGCTTTCCCCAGAGAGAAGTCATTCACAAAGGCTTCTGCAAAATACAGGGCATATAACTCGCAGTGACCGTGGTTACCGCAACCGTTGTCCCTGCAAATTTCCCTAAGTATATAGTGGTGAAATGGATCCTTAACAATCTCTGCAGTTCTGCGATTGTTAATACATAGTCCTCTTCAATATTTTATTCTGGTTACTATTTTTCTCTCTTGCTAAGCAGCATTTAGGAGGTAATTGACTAAGTGAATTTAAGCCCTGCCATGTACTAACATACCTACCAACACTGGATGATTCCAAAGAGGGGTGGGGAGTAGCACACTGGGGTAGTGGCCATGCTGCATGTTTTTGTTCAAGAAAAATCTATATATTTTTTTTAATTGCACGATGTGGAGACACCGTCCTCCGCAGTGTACGCCTCTGCAAACCCCCTTCAACAAACTGTGGCGGATGTCCTGATCATGATACTGTACAGCAAGTAGTGGGGATTACACACAGGACCCCACCCCCCTCAGCTAGGACCTAGATACCCATTCTGGGATTCTCCCATGGTATAAAATTAAAAGGTTGGCAAGAATTTTATAATCCCCTATCTCGTCTGATATTCCTACTAATAGAAAAAGTAATGAAATATCAACTTGATAAACGTATAGGATTTGATAACTAAATCCCCTACACATTATGCAGAAAAAGTAGCAGTGAATTTCCAGTCAATTAAAATATTAAATATCGCCAGGATAAATATCCTAGATTGCACTTGATAAACCTGTATCATTTTGTATTCAATATAAAATACTTACACTCACACATAAAGCTATTACCCAAACCACACCAACAAACATCTCTTCACTTATCGCAAACTATCTTCCAACCCGACATAGCCACTTTGCACAAGATCTGCATCTGTCATCTTTATTACTTCTTCCCATGCACGGTTACAGCTCTTTTTTGGGGGGCTGCACTCACTCTGTGGAATGCCCACCCATGCACAATAAGACTTTACGCTAGTCTCCAAACAGTCAAGCATTCTCTGAAAACTCACCTCTTCAGACAAGCTAATCAGATTACAGAATCACCTACATAACCTTTATAGCTAACATATCTAACTCCCTTCTTATTGTATATACATATAATATTTTCTCTTTCTTCAATTTCACATCATCCTAAATGGAATGGGATTGAAATACCGGCCAGTTCCATACCCAACTGCAGAAGCCCGACAGGAGGCGATCCCGACTGAGGCTGGAAAGTATCCTAACCCTCCCCTCTACGTCCCTAACCCTCCCTTTGTGGTGCCTAACCTCAAAACTCCAGGGGTGTTGCCTAACCCTGTCCCCCCGGGAGTGCCTAAACCTAACCCCCCATTCCGACACCCTGAAGCTGGGGGGATGCCTAACTCGAACTCCCCCTCTCCACAACCTAACCATAACCCTACCCGGGGGTGCCTAATCCTTAGTCCCCACCGGGGGTGCCTAAATGTTACTCCCCCCTCCTGCATCTAACTCCTAAGAAGCCCCAGACTTACCTTGTTAGGGACGGTGTCCTTCTGCATTCCGGTGTCGGGATTAAGTTATGTGTCGGTATTTTCAACGCCTATTTTAAATCCCGTGTCGGGCTTAAGACTTGCGGCATCCTGGCCGCCGGTCCAATAACTACATCCCCTCCTAACCTTAGGCCAAATTTGCAGTGTGACTGGCTCATACAGCTCACCAAGAACATCTGCAGTTAGGCTGGACCAATTTGCAATATGTAGCACCTATCCTTCTGTATCAACACCTATTTCCCCATAGACTAAAAGCTTACAAGCAGGGCCCTCTTACCTTTATGTCTGTCTCTTACAACCCAGTTTTGTTCTATTAATGTTTCAAATTGTAAAGCACAAAGGAAAAAGCTGCGTTATATAAGAAACTGTTAATAAATAAAGACATTTGGTAAATATGCTGGCATAGAGCATGGTTGCTAACTTTAAAATGTGCCAAACTACTTGTATTAATGGAGGTGAGAGTCAGCTGATAACTGTGAGGGATGGACAAATGCTTCTAGGCATTTGTGGGTCTGTGAAAAGGGGTTGGGGCCAAGATGACATGTTTCTCTAAGAATCTCGTTATTGCACTCCCACCATCGCGCCCATTACATTATTCTTTTTGTTTTGAGAGTCCATGGGGCAGTGGCATAAATAGGGTATTTGGAGCCCAGGGCAGTTTAAAAAACGGAGCCCCTCCCAGAAATAGGTGTGCACCACAAGCCACAAGTGGTGTGGCCACTGGAAAATGGGGGCATGGCAACATGACACACCACTGTTTCCTTTCCATTCCATATGCACCTTAATGCCCCAAGTAGTAGTTCCCTGTCCCCAGTAGCAGTGTCCCTTATGCAGTGTCCCCTGTAGTAGTGCACCTATACAGTGCTCCCAGTAGTGCCCCTTATACAGTGCCCCTAGTAATGCACCCTTATACAGTGCCCCTTATGCAGTGTCCCCAATAATGCCACTTATACAGTGCCCCCAGTAATGCCCTTTATACAGTGCTGCTAGTAGTGGTGCCCCTATGCAGTGCCCCCAGTAGTGGTCCCCTCTATGCCGTGCTCCCAGAAGTGCCCCTGTGCAGTGCCTCCCAGTAGTGGTCCCCCCTATGCAGTGCCCCTATGCAGTGCCCCACTAGTAGTCGCCCCCCTATGCAGTGCCATAGGCAAATACAGGGCGGGTTTCCGTCTGCCTGGGAACCCCCCTCCCCAGCCCATACCATTACCACAATAGAAGTGGTAATATAGTGCTGCATGTTCTTGGAATGGTACCCAAAGCTAAAATTAAAACATTCAGCTCAGACAGGATGGACCTACTGCTGCATCTAATGGCATACTGTGATCTCTGTTCCTGTATAAGCTGGAATTATGATGCACAGTACACTTTGTATGACATAATAAAGCTGGGTAAGTACTAATTATGCCCTCTTCTGGACTGCCCACACTCTAAAATCAAGCATTTGGAAAGCCCCCCCTAGAAATCCTGCGTTTGCCACTGCAGTGCCCCTTAGATAGTGCCCCCAGTAGTGGTTCCCCCAGTAGTTGTCCCCCCCTATGCAGTGCCTTCAGTAGTGGACCCACCAATGCAATGCCCTCATTAGTAGCCCCCCCAGCAGTGACAGACGAAGACAGACACGTTAAAAAAAAAAAAACTCACCTGAATCCCCGCTCCTGCTTCTGCGCCCACCGCCGTTATCTGCTCCTCAGTCCTTCTGGGCTGGCCCGCTCTGCATTATGGGAGAGACATCATGACGTATCTCCCATCACCCACTGCAGGAACCGGAAGATGGAGCTCATGAGTGAGCTCCAGCCCGGCTCTGGCAGTGGGCGCAGCAGTCAATGAGAGTCTATCTGACTCTCATTGGCTGACTGCCAAAACAAACACTGCCCCCAGGTAGTACAAGTGTACTAGCCAACGGCTGTGGTTGTTACTGTGTAGTGCGGACTGCACTCCGTGCGGTCCGCACTACACAGACCACCTGTGTCCTGGACCACGGGTGCCGGCATCCTTCACACCGCAAATCCGATGACGCCCAGGGCATGAGCCCCGCTTGACCCCTCTAGTTACACCACTGCTGTGGGGCTCTCCATACATTCCGGAGTACCTGGCTTTTCCTAGAGTATGGTATAAAGCAGAGGTTCTCAAACGCCGCCATTGCAGTCCAATTTTTAAGGCTATCCATACTTGAGTCCACATAGTTAAATAAAATTGATTGAGATACTAATTAAGTCACCTGTGCTGAAACATGGCTGTCCTTAATACATGACTGTAATGGTGGAATTTTGGAACCTCTGGTATAAAGTGTAAATATACCATGACCAGTAATCATTTTTAATAGAGTATATCAGGGGCTTAAAAATATTATTTTGACTATTTTTATGGTGAAAACTATACAGTGTTTGTGTATATTTGAGTCTTTTAAAAATAAAATCATCACACATTACTGCAATTGTATAAGCTAATCTTAATACCCAATCAAAATTGTTTACATATAGAATTAACATTTACATGAATAAAAACTGAAGCGGTTGTAATGCTAGATAGATAAATTGTGTTGCATACGATTATGAAGAACAATTTAGAGTCGCATTAAACCAATAAAATATCTGTGGGTTGGGTATGAAATACCCGCAGTCGGGATGCCTGCTCTCAAAATCCCGACAGCGGTATCCCAAAAGGGGTCGGGTAAGTATACTAACCCTCCCTCTTCTTACCCTAATCCTCCCTTCTTGCACCCTAACCCTTACTCTCCCCACCCTTCTCCCTAACCCCCCTCCCCGTTTGTGCCTAAACCTAACCCCCCCAAAGCCTAACCCCAACTCCCTCGTGGTGCCTAAACCTAACCATTCCCCCTGCTGTTAACAGCTAAGACGCCGTGGTGTACCTTCGTTCGGGATGGCGGTTGTCGAGAATCTGGCATCGAGATATAGACTGGGGTTGGATTTCGATGCCAATCTTTAAACCTGGGTCGGGCTTCCGATGGCCAGCATCCCATCCGCCACCATGCTAAGTACATTTGATGTCTGTACCTGACACTGGGAATGTATTTGTTTAATTCCATTGTCTTTGCAAACATTTAGAGCCTAGAAACATTTATCCCAAGCGAAACATGTATTCCTTGCAGTGTTTTTTATTAAAACAAGAAACTTCCTTTGCTTCTTGGTACAGCTGCAGTGCACACACAGTCACACAAGGACAATACAGTATGTGGTTGCAAAGGGAAAACAGTCTGTTACAATGCTTATTACTTTGAACTCAGCAGATGTCTTGTGTTTGCAGACTACTATCTTTCTGCCTAGCAGCATCTACATAATAAAATGGCTAATAATGCTTTAATGTAATACATAGTGTTACAAATTCAGTGTAATGTGTTCATGTTGAGCATAGGAATCTATAACTGTTACTATAAGCCAACTTTTCTTGTAGAGAGCGCATTATTAAAATAAACCAGTTGATTAATTTTATAACCGTATAATAAACCTACATTTACTTGGAATATACAGAGCATGGTAATTTTTGTAGTTGTAGTATTCAACAATAGTATTATTATTTAAAAAGTTCTGATTACAGATGATACATTTGCAAGGATTTGATGTACATAGGCAAGATGCTTGAATTGGTTTAAAACCTACTGTACATTGACCAAGGAATTGCGTGTAGGAAAATGTTCAGAACTGGGCAACAGCTTATTTGCCTTACTCTGCAGTTGAGCAGAGAGTTTCCCTAATTTCTCCAGAGGGATTTTTCCTTATGGGGAATTTATATTTCGAATGTGTGCGAACTTGAAATGTGCGGCGCGGGTTATCAGGGAACCGGCAACAACCGAATTTAGGGGTTCATAGTCGAACAGAGTTTGGAATCAATTTGGGGTACCGAGTCGAAATAAGTCCCGGTTCGGATCTTCCTGTGGTTCGGAACTCGAATTTAAAAATGGAACTCTTTTTTTTTTTTTTAAATACAGATCCAAAACAATCGAAATTGCAACTACATATGCAGATTGAGCGATTGTTAGCCATTGCGCATGTGTATAAGCCACACTGCGCATGCACGTTAATCGCATTGCGATTACGCTCGCAGACAGGAATCCATCGCAGAGAGAGTGACAGACCATGAGCGTTTTGGGGTGGTGATGAGGAGTGGTTGCAGAAACGCAGGCGTGCCTGTCTGTTTGAACCTCTTGATGGGCCTGCACATAAATTAGCCACTGTGATTGCATAAACAGCTTCAGAGCCTTCTGCGTGGTGCGACGTGACTTGAAATTTCTGCAATGGGTCAGAACTGCTGTAATTGTGCGTGACGAGTCGATGTTCTCCGATATTACCGATGTATACACAAGACTGTGAGTTATTACGGATGTGAGAAAGCGGTAGTGGCGTCTCTATGCTGGCTGAGCTGTGGCAGGCATTAGTATATTTTGCAGCTGCATTGCACACGATTACGCAGCTGTGATCCATGCTGAATCAGGCCCAATATCATCTCAAGATAAGGTAAGCATTCATCCCTGTAGAGGTCTATGGATAGGGAGTAATACTACAAACTATACAAGCACCAGAAAAAAGATGAGAAAAGCCCTTTCCCTGAAGCATAGGCAAACGCAGGGGGGGTTTTACGTCTGGCTGGAAAACCCCCTCCCCAGCACACACCATGACCACAATTGAAATAGTAAAATAATAGTGTTACTAGCGCTGCATGTTCTTCTCATTATCACAAATGAAATGATTAGCACCACCTGTGGATCTTTTAAAATGTGTCAGCTAGTAATAAATATACCTGTGCACCAACTAGGATGTGTGGAAAATATGCACTATTACAGGTGCACTGCCATAGACCATCAGTAGGGTAAATTATTAATACTGTATAATAATACACTATCCAGTACATAAGGAGACCAATATGTACATATATGTCCAGGGCAGTGCTAGGTTCTTCTGCTGCTCCCCCAGACTCCCAAACTTGCTCCAATGCTCTGGAATGATGCCCACATCTGACATAAAAACATTAAGCTCAGGCAGGATGGCCCTACTGCCACATCTAATGGCTTACTGAGATTGCTGGTCCTGTATATGCTGGAATTATGCAATACAGGATACTTTGTATGTAACATATTAAAGCTGGATAAGTGCTAATTCTGCCCTCTTCATGGACTGGCCACACTCGCTCTAAAATCAAGCATTTGGAAACCCCCCTCTAGAAATCCTGCGTTTGCCACTGTGAAGAATCATTTTTCTCAACTAAACAAAAAGTATTCTGGGTAGAATATCCTTTATGTTCTGTTCTACCCAGAATCCCACTATCATTTCTCGTTGCACCTGAAAATAAATAAATGCCAAATCACAGAGCACAATGAGTTGACACCAGTTCAGAAAAAAATACAGATTTGCAAAGAAAGGTGGATAAAAATTTATAGGATGAAACTCCCTTCTACAGATAGTCAGAGGCGTCACTAGGGTTGGTGTCACCCGGTGCTGTAATGCACGGTGACACCCCCCCTCCACAAAAAAAAATATATATATATACACGGACACACACACACACACACACACACACACACACACACACACACACACACACTCTATATATATCACTTATCTACAAACAAGCAGTGGCACTTGGTGTGATTCAAATAAGAAAAACAACTGTTTTGATTTACATCAAAAACATGACTTCTGACGTTTTGGGGCTAGGACGCCCCTTTGTTAAGGTGTAGAGGTGAAAGAAAAAAGATAAAATGAACAGCTTACCTTAATATAGATGTAGAAGCCCGCCATGAATGTGAAGAAACTGAAGCTAGTGGACGCGCTGGCTTGTCCTGCATGTCTCACTTGGATGACATCACTGAGCCGGCAGCTCAGCCAAGGACGCCATCCGGGTAACAGCGTGTATCCATAGGAAAGTGCACTGTGAATTTAGCCCAAATTACAAAGCAGTATAGTAAGAGAAGTTAGCAAAGAGAGGTTAAAGAAGAGAAGTAATCCCCCGCGCTCGCAAAGGCCGTATTATCCAAAATATAAGGACTGTACTGAGGTTATACAGGACGTGTCTCAGATGAAAACATGGCAAACGTCCTTGTAGGTTATAAAAGTGCAAACCTCTGCTAATAAGCATTGTAATCAGTTAACTTATGCTTATTAGCAGAGGTTTGCACTTTTATAGCATACATAATGTGGGCAGAGGCACAATGTGGAGAGGCAGCACACAGAGGAAAAAGGGACAGGGGCAATGATAGGTAGGGGGCAGAGGCACAGATGGGGAGAGGGGCAGAGTCACAGATATGGTAAGGGGGCATAGGCACAGACATGGGTAAGGAGCAAAAGCACATATACGGGGAAGGGGCAGAGTAAAGAGCAGAGCAACATATAGGATGGGGGCAGAGGCACATATATGGGGAGGGGGCAGAGGCAGGAATGGCAAAGAGGAGGACAGTGGGACAGACTTTACAGGTGACAAGGGCTGAGGTACCTTAGGCTAAGTGCAATGTGTGCACGACGGCACTGTCACTTTCTCTCACATAAGTTACTTCTTTGTGCAGTGCACTGCATGCACACTATGCCCAGCCAATGGGAGCAGGAGAAGAGAGCTGGGGTCGGGACAGCTGTACAGGGCAGCAGACAAAGTAAACTAGCGGGTTGCTGAGATGGGGGAACTGCAGGTGAGAGGGGGCCCGATTCTTAAAACTTCCCCATGGGGCAGGTGCCGATGATCCTTGATCCGGAGGGGGAGGGGTCGCGGCCAGCGTTAACGGGGGCGGAGCCTGTGTCTAGGAGGCGGAGCCTGCGACAAGGGGGCGGAGCCTTGTATGAACACTGGCAAGCTGCTGTAGCAGGAAAAGAAGATTCCTGTCTACTGCAGCACAGCGATTAGTGGCCTCTTGGGCTGCGGACCCACCCCATTGGTAATCCGGCGTGTGCCATGCGAGCAGGAGTCTGGCGAAGGGGTGCAGGCAGGAGTGTGTGGCTTTTGGTGTCACCCCCTTGGAGGGTGACACCCAGTGCGGCCCGCACCCCCCTTGTGACGCCACTGCAGATAGTGTTGCCGCTGGCACGGCAAAATGTGACACGCATAGCGCAAGACAATACAAGCACTACATACGTGACCATGCCTGCATAGGAGTGCATGGTGCAATCGCAGTGCGAGCTATAGCGTAGCATATGTAGGCGCGGGGAATTGCATGGTACAATGTGTGCGCACTTCTGGTTTCTAAATGAATTTTCTAACTTTTTTGATCTACTGAATGGTGCAATGTATAAACATTACACAAAGCTGTTCACATCTTGTGTAAAAAGTGCATATTATTGTCTGCACTTGTATGCTTTCATTGGTACATATGAGGTCCTGATCGACATAGGAGAACCGACAGAGATATTTATGACAGTCATCACATTGTTATTATTATTGTCCAAGGCGTCATTAGTGCTTGTGTTTAAAGAGTGCAGTTAAACATAAACATTGTTAGAGGAGTGCTGCGCTGCATCTGTTCCTGGCCTCAGAGCCTACTGGCACTAGGACCCAGCATGATTCACTTTGGAGGTCTGACCTCCAACCTGCACTACTGCACAAGCATGACTCCAGCTCGCTTCTCTGTCCAGTGGCGATCTGCATGTTAGGCATGCCGAGACTCCTCAGCATCACAGAGCCATACAAGACCCCCAAAGATTCCCTGTTACATTGTGCCATCTCTGTTTACATACAAAAGCATACCACTACCTAGCTGAAGGGTATATGTATCATTACCACCTGAAGCACTACAATGCCAAGCATGCCCAATCGCTATAGGCTGCATCTATCATCCAGTTGACCTGTTCCTGTTTAACCCTGTGCCTACTGCCATATGTGGACCTGATTCAGCAGTAATCGTAAGTGCACTGCTGATCGCAGATTCACGATTATCGGGTATGTGCGCGTGCATAAGGACCCATTCTGTGAGTCTGCCGAATGGGTCCTGCGTAAACGCATGTAAGCCCTTGAATGTCTCTACCTGTGCAAGTGTGCGTGAGGATGGTTTCGCAGTCTTGCTAAGTATTACGGATGTGTGTAAGGTAAAGTGGGCGTCTTTATGTAAGGCTGCGTATAGCATTGCGATTGCAATCATTAGCATATCTTCGCAGGGAGGACTGCATGCGTAATCACTATTGCAATCACAATAACGATCCTTACTGAAACAGGCCCTTAGCCCACTTGCTGTCTCCTGCTTGCTGCGCTCTGCTTCTCAAGTCTGTGCTATCTTTCACTGTTTTCAACTCTTTTTTGACTCTCCAGCCTTCTCCAATCAATCTCTCTCTCTCTTTCTCTCTCTCTCTCTCTCTCTCTCTCTCTTTCTCTCTCTTTCTCTCTCTCTTTCTCTCTTTCTCTCTCTTTCTCTCTCTTTCTCTCTTTCTTTCTCTCTCTTTCTCTCTCTCTCTTCTAACTGCCATTTCCAAACTGTCTCTGCTCGTGCCTCTACCTCTGACACTCCGTGAAGTCCTGAGTCCTGGCTACTTAAGCAGCCACATAGGCTGCTGGAAATTGTATTCTGTGGCCTATCTGTGTAGCTGCATTTGCTATAGTAATATGCCCAGTGTCTGATGCAATGCCCCACAGTGCAGGGTATTACAGTACCCTCCACGATTGTTTTCAAAGTTGGCAAGTATTATAATGGTGCATTATACATTTGTATATGTATTATGATAAGTATTTGAAATGTTATAACAGTTTACATAGAAATATAGAATTGCATTATCTTGTAACAATAATTACAACGTGCTTTAAATGGATGACATTAACATTGATACTGCTAAAGTCTTTCCGAGACTGAACAATGAGCGTATAACAGTGCCTGTTGACCTTGATTCATTAAATCTATACCTCTTGATATTTTATTTTTTTGTACTGTGAAGTAAATTTTAGAATAGTATATATTCCTTTGTAAAACAGCACAAGCATCTTTCTGAGCAATTGGCAAGGTTAGCTCAGGACTTTTATTGTAGTAGTTTTAAGAGGTTTCTCACCTTGAAAACATCCCCCCGTGATGAGTCATCTCTCGTAAAGGAGTTTTATTTAAATGATATCTCTGCCTCCTGTATAATTTAACTAAAATGAAGCCTGAAACTAGTTACAATTGAAGATGAAGCGTGTTTTCCCAAGACACAAAGTAATTGAATCCGTAAAAGAAAAAAATGTATTGTTTCAATCTCATTCGACTGCAATGTGGTATTGTTTCTGTTTAAATAAATTAAAAATGTCTATCACCGTAATGGAAAAATAAATATTCCAGATAAGCTCCTACAATACACCAAGTGTAATAAACATTTAAGCCTGTTTAAGTTCCTATCTATAATAGGTATAGTATATTGTAAAACAATTTGCTTAGGGTTACAGTAGGATAAAAGCTGAACAGATTGAATTAATTTAACTACTGTTATTTTTCTTTAAATTATTATAAATATTTCATGGAACTCTGCTTCCCATGGAACCATGTTATGTGGCAGGTACTGTAAATATGGGCACTGGTTGCCAGATCATCCCTTTAATCAGGGACACACATGAATTGCCCAGGTTCTGTGGCTGTTTAAAACCAGGTGAAATGGAGACTTGAAGTCATCCAGCCACCATCATGTGTGTCGCCTATTAAAGGGCTGAGGTGACAACCAATTCCACCTGGCTTATTCTGATCTATCTTTACCAATGGAATTTTTGAATTATTATATTTTTATTGAAGCGCAAAAAGACAAATACAGAAAGAAAAATCAGTAAAATACAGCACGTCAGCTACAGAAAAGGAATGTGTTCATGAATGACAAGAACAGTTATACATAATACCTGTCTGGGCAAAAGGATGTAGGCGTTGTAGTGTCACCGACTGACCAATGGAATTTTAAGGTGTTCCATATACTGTAGCTGAGGCAGCATAGCCTGATCTGCTCTGGGGGCAAGTCACTAGCACACACTGACCAGAGTACAGTATGAGAGTATGTATTCTGTCACAAGGCAGATGACATAGATAGATACATTAAAACTTAGAAAGACTACAGGTTAAGAATACATATCTATCAACCAGTTTCTTGTTATAATTTTATACAATGTACTTAAATGAAAGCAAGATGCTGATCGTTTGCCAGGGTCGTTACTAGGGGTGTTCAAACAGTGCCGCCACACAGAGTGCAGGGCTCTGTGGGCGGCCGCATCACAGTCCTTGCTTCTGGCTAGCAGGGTGCTCTGCAGCCAGTATCGCTGCCTTTAGATGCTGCAGACCGATATCCTGCAGTCTATGCAACTGCTCATAGTATCATCAGGCTGCACTTACCATGTTCACTTATTTGTCTGTGTACTTTGTAACGCCCTGCGAAACACCATATAAATAAAGGATAATAATAAATGATGTCAGGCGCTCAGGGGACAGGCCGGCACGGCACATTTGTGCCCTGTTACTGTACTTTGTTATTGAACTTCTTTGTGGGTACTCTTTAGAAGGTATGATGCATCTACAGTGCATCCGGAAAGTATTCAAAATGCTTCACTTTTTCCACATTTTATTATGTTACAGCCTTATTTCAAAATGGAATAAATTCATTTTTGTCCTCAAAATTTTACACACAATACCCATATAATGTGTAAAAAGTTGTTTTGAGATATTTGCAAATTTTATTACAAAAAAACCCACTAAGAAATCACATGTAGATAAGTAGTCATGGCCTTTGCCATGAAGCTCAAAATTGAGCTCAGGTGCATCCTGTTTCCACTTATCATCCTTGAGATGTTCCTGCAGCTTAATTGGAGTCCACCTGTGGTAAATTCAGTTGATTGGACATGATTTTGAAAGGCATACACCTGTCTATATAAGGTCCCACACTTGACAGTGCATGTCAGAGCACAAACCAAGCATGAAGTCCAAGGAATTGTCTGTAGACCTCCGAGACAGGATTGTCTCGAGGCACAAATCTGTTGAAGGGTACAGAAAAATATCTGCTGCTTTGAAGGTCCCAATGAGCACAGTGGCCTCCATCATCCATAAATGGAAGAAGTATGGAACCACCAGGACTCTTCCTAGAGTTGGCCGGCCGTCTAAACTGAGTGATCGGATGAGAAGGGCCCTAGTCAGGGAGGTGACCAAGCACCCGATGGTCACTCTGTCAGAGCTACAACATTCCTCTGTGGAGAGAAGATAATCTTCCAGAAGGACAACCATCTCTGCAGCAATCCACCAATCAGGCCTGTATGTTAGAGTGGCCAGACGGAAGCCACTGCTTAGTGAAAAGCACATGGCAGCCCGCCTGGAGTTTGCCAGAATGCACCTGAAGGACTCTTAGACCATGAGAGACAAAGATTGAACTCTTTGGCGTGAATGCCAGGCGTTATGTTTGGAGGAAACCAGGCACCGCTCATCACCAGGCCAATACCATCCCTACAGTGAAGCATGGTGGTGGAAGCATCATGCTGTTGGGATGCTTTTCAGCGGCAGGAACTGGGAGACTAGTCAGGATAGAGTGAAAGATGAATGCAGCAATGTACAGAGAAATCCTGATTGAAAACCTGCTCCAGAGCACTCTTGACCTCAGACTGGGGTGACAGTTTATCTTTCAGCAGGACAACGACCCTAAGCACACAGCCAAGATATCAAAGAAGTGGCTTCAGGACAACTCTGTGAATGTCCTTGAGTGGCCCAGCCAGAGCCCAGACTTGAATCCAATTGAACATCTCCGGAGAGATCTGAAAATGGCTGTGCACCGATGCTTCCCATCCAATCTGATGGAGCATGAGAGGTGCTGCAAAAAGGAATGGGTGAAACTGCCTAAAGATAGGTGTGACAAGCTTGTGGCATCATATTTAAAAAGACTTGAGGCTGTAATTGCTGTTAAAGGTGCATCAACAAAGTATTGAGCAAAGGTTGTGAATACTTATGTACATGTGATTTCTTAGTTTTTTGTTTTATTTATTAAATTTGCAAAAATCGCTAAAAAACTTTTTACACGTTGTCATTATGGGGTATTGTGTGTAGAATTTTGAGGACAAAAATTAATTTATTCCATTTTGAAATAAGGCTGTAACATAACAAAATGTGGAAAAAGTGAAGCGTTGTGAATACTTTTCGGATGTATAGTTACGAATGACATGTTCACTAATGGCAATTTATTTTATTCCCCAACACCCCACATTTTCTTTTGCCCTTAAGCTGGGCATCCACTATACAATTTTCTGTCAGATATCTGCCCAAACTGGCTGGTTGGAATGAAAACCTGGTAGTGTATGGGAGCAAATGACAATTGTCCATTTGCTCACAAACACTGGAAAATAGCCAAAAATGGTTGTTCAGACAAATTGGTTAGAACTAGGGATGAGCAGCTTTGGATCTCAGAGATCCGAACCCACCCCAACTTAGGGGATCCAAGGCAGAACCGAGTTTTCCTGCCTGACTCAGATCTGAAAACGAAGCAAAATGTCATCTTCCTGCTGTCAGATTCTTGAGGGTTATGGATTCTATAAAGGTCCCGCGATTGCCACCATTTTTCATTCTGGCTGTGTAGAGTGAAGAGGGAGGGAGCTGAGAGCTGTGCTGCTGTGCATAGGGATGGCTACAGTGTTGCTTAATGTCCATAGGGGCTGGCTGTTGTCCATATAGGGGCTGGCTGGCTGTTGTTGTGACTGAGGTTGTCCTGTCCATCCATAGGGGCTGGCTGCCTGTTGTCCATATATAGGGTCTGGCTGGCTGTAGTCCATAGGGGCTGGCTGGCTGTTGTCCATAGAGGCTGGCTGTTCTGCTGTATTGTCCAGGAGCTCTGTCCATAAGGGGTGCTCTTCACCCACCCCCAGTGTGAAAAAAAACAAAACAACTTTTTCTGTGCATGTTAGTCACACTTGCCCGCAACATAGGTGCCAAGGGTTCTCAGCCCTTAAGGCTGCTACATGCCCCAAAGGCCGCATCCTGCTTCATGGCCCAAAGGCCACCTGTCGTCACTCCTCACCAGCCCCCAAGGCTGTAATGGCCGCAACTTTCCAAGAGTTCCAGGCCCCAAGGCTGTTGCAGAACTAATCATAGCCCTGTATTCCACTACTACTCAGCCCGGAGGCTGCATCAACAACTAACTATCAATTTTCAATTCTTCAGCCAGGGGCTGCACCAATTATCAATTCTTCAGCCAGGGGCTGCACCACTTAATTATTATCAACTCTTCTGACTTCAGCTGGCTGCTGCACCAATTATCAATTCTTCAGCCAGGGTCTGCACCAATCATCAATTCTTCAGCCAGGGGCTGCACCAATTATCAATTCTTCAGCCAGGGGCTGCACCAATTATCAAGTCAACTCTTCTTATTTCAGCCAGGGGCTGTGCCAGCTATCACTTCTTCATTCCTCAAGGGGTACCCCAACCATCATCTTTGCACAGTCCCCAACTCTATTTATTACTCAGTTTTGAGCCAGCTAGCTGGATGCAACCTTTTGGCCCTTAACTAGATGAAAAAAAATCAATATTGTGAGCTATGAGGTGGTCAAAATTGACTGGAAACGAGTGAAAATAAATATTATTGAGGTTAATAATACTGTAGGAACAAAAAAGGCCCATTTTATGTTATTTTAGCTGTTTTTATGATTTTTTAAGAAAAAAACAAAACCAAAACCGAAAAACAAAACACAGAGGTGAGGTTTTGGCAAAACCAATCCAGATCCAAAACCAAAACACAGTGGTCAGTGCACATCTCTAGTTAATTAAAACACCAAATACCAAATTGAAAAAAAAAATTGTCCTTTTTTCAGTGTTTAAAACCATATTATCGATTGTCATTTGCGCCCATACATTGCCAGGTTTTCATACCAACCAGCCAGATTGGACAGATAACTGACAGAAAATTGTATAGTGGATGCCCAGCTTAGGACAAGTTAGCAGGTTAGATTCTTAGTTCTACAGCCCTGAACATTTCAGAGGCTCAACCTTAGAGGGAGTAAAGAAGCACTTGATCACTTGGGGGGGTTAAGGGCTTTGTCAGAACCCAAGGTTGATGGGGCCTTGGCTTCCATAGCTATGCAAAAAAAAAGTCTGAAGATCTTTGCTTCATGAAGGTTGCTAATGTTTCTGGTGATCGGGGACTCAGAGCAGAGCCATAACTAGGTAAGTCTGGGCACCCTTGGCAAAGTGAATGCCTTCCCACAGAAAACAAAATAATCACTAATTAAATGCCTCCAAGTGCATGGTTATTCACTGGGAGATGTGTATCAGAGGTTCAGAACTGAGCACCTGATTCAGAGATGTACGCAATGTCGATATTTATGTTGTTGAGTGATTATTGGCCGATCGTGCATGATTCATGGTACTGTGACATTGCAGGCCGTACCACGGCGTATCCATACTGTGATTCTGCAGGCCGTACCCTGGTATATTCATACAATTACTGTGATGCTGCAGGCCGTACCACGGTGTATCCATAAAAGCACTGTGACGATGCAGCCATACCCTGGTGCATAGCAGCCGCGAGCAGTCTCCCAGTGCAGCCCATCACACAGAAGCATGTGCTGCGCTGATGTGATGTAAAGTGGTGCCGGACTCGGGCCACGGCCAGGCCCCTCCAGCAAGCACGGGCCCAGGTAATTAGTACCCGCACCCCCCTCCCCCTCTCGGTGCCCCTGCCTAGAAGTGCCATGTTGGAAGCATAACTGCCACATGTTTGTGACACCCACTGCTGTCGCTTAGCTTGGTTAGCCATAGGGATGTGCGCTGACCCCTGTGATTTGGTTTTGTTTTTGGATCTGTATCTCCTTCAAGGTTTTGGATCTGGATTTGGTTTTGCAAACCACCCTCAAGTGTTTTTGTTGTTGGATCTGGATTTTTTTAAAATAAAAAGTAGATAAAAAGTTTTAAAAACCGCTAAAATCATGTAATTTATGCAATCCAAAAAATTTAATTAGTTTTAAAATCTGAATTCCGAACCGCAAAAAGATTAGAACAGTGACCCGGATCTCCTCTGGAGATGTCGAAGCTGGATTATTGGCTGAGACAAGATCAGTTTAAAATTGAATCGCAGTGACACCATCTTGCGACTGGCCGCAAGACGCCATCCTGGAAATGAGATCGCAAGATGCCATTTTGCGAATAGCCACCTAAGCGCCATTTTAGATAAATTCACACTTTAGTACATGTGGCGATATTACTATTAGCATCATGCGATTGCATCTGTGACCATCGCCATAAGTTACCGCGATTCATCAAAAACCCATTTCATGACTTTACGTAGTTTGGGTGCTCTGGATAAAGTGTGTATATTATTATAATTCCTCTAAAGGATATATTTCAGAAATGGCTGTACAGTATGTCAAAATTGGATTGAATTAGCAACAACAGAGCAAATGGCCACGTGACAACTAGCCTGTTTTGACAAGCTTCCTGGACATAATGTCTGCTCTCATTCTAGGTGGCCCTGCTCGAATACAGCAAGAGAGTCATTTGTAACACCTTACATTAGCAGGCTTCCTACAATAAAATACCTTCAAAGCCAAGAGTGTTATCTGAGGTTTGGGTCTTGTAGCTGTGCTAATTTGCATTTACACAAGAACCTGGGAGAACAAAGGACTGTACTTTTTAGCCTGGGAAGGGTGGGGGCAGCTGAGAGAGGGGGCGTGTGGAACTATAATGCTCAGCATTCCACACTGCTAGGTGTTCACTTAGTTTAAGTGAGATTTAAGTGCACCATTTCTCATACACACTTTAATACGCACAATTGCATAAGATCCTGTATGAAAACGCTGTTTATTAGCTTCATGCACACGCATCTGCCCCAAGTTAACTAGCATCTTTACATCACACCCCACATACTTACACATTACATATTCACATAAAAGGTTTAATAAGCTTTAAAGTATAAGGTTTAAGTTTGTTCATTTAGCATAAATGCTGTGAAATAAAGATTATTTGGTAAATAAGGTATTATACATGATAAGTAAGCCGTGATTGGTATTGTACTGATGCGTACTCTTTCAACAGTATTCCGGTACCATCGGTGTGGAGATCGCATCATGCATTCTCAACTTATGGACCTTAGAGACTTCAAACAACAAAATGTGCATAATATGAACAACTGTTAGGATGTTGCATGGGGCAGGAAACCAGAGACCCCCAGTTGTTAGAGGCTGGGTTGTGTCTATTTGAATCAACCTGTTAAATGCCTTGTAACATATGCCCTCTCCTTTAGGACCAATGGTATTAGCAACAAACTTCTCTATTGTGTTGTTTATTTCGGGGGGGTATAAATATGTGTGCTGACCCTGGGTTCCTAGTCTTTGTGCTGAATGCTGATTGACGAGGGGTTTCTTGCTGATGCCTAACATTTGGACCAGAGAGCGCTGCATATGTATAATTGTACTTGGGTCTGTATAATCTCTTTGCGCTAAAATTATATGAGGATCATAGCGTGTAACTGCTGTACTTTACTTGAATAATACTTTGTGCTTTGGAACCACATGTTCTAAGTCTGGTCTTTATTTACTAGATGACTGCGTACGCAAATTAGCGTCATCCTTAGAGGTTTATAGGAAGGATATTAGAAGGTATAGGCAGGGGTATATAGAGGTTCAAAGGCAGAATTCTTAGAGATTAGAACCGTGATCTGGATTTACCCGGATTCACCAAATTCGGGTGGATTTGGATTTCTGGAGAACTGAACCACACATTTCTAGTTGGCCAGCTAACTAGGTGCAACCTTTTAGCCTAAAATTAATGAAATTAATATTGTGAGCTGCTAGGTGGTCAAAACTGACTGGAAATTAATGTTATTGAGGTTATTACTGTAGGAACCAAAATAGGCCCAAATGAAATTGTGATTTCAGCTGTTTTTATGATTTTTTAGAAAAACCTACAGATCCAAAACACGCAAGGGTGTTTTTCTCACAACCAAATCCAGATCCAAAACATGAAGGAAATACAGATCAAAAACCAAAACACGGGGGTTGGCGCTCTTCTCTAGTTTTATTATTTAACCAGCTTACTGTTTAAGATAGCGTCATCTTTTGAATTGTGATACTCTAAGTGGCCAGTTACAGTGCTACATATATATTTAAAATTCCAACTTCTACTGTAGTATAAAATTAGCTTTACGTGACATCTCAGAATATATCAGACACATTTTGGAAAGCTGATATGTTAAAGATCTGTGACCTTTAAAACCACATTATCTAAAATTTAGCATAAAAATTATGTCTCATGGAGCTCATTGCTGTGAAATTTTAAGACTAATTTATTGCTTTGGAATGAATAGATGAGGCAGAATTCATTTTTTCATGTCCAACTGGCATAATAATAATAGATTAAGTAGATAAGATAAATATTAAAAGGTCATAATACTTTCTTCAAATGCAATGGGGCCACACAAAAAATATATTTTGTTAAAGGACCTTTATGTGTTCATAGCATTTAAAGAAAGTGGTATGACCTTTTAAAAATGTGCCTTATCGACTTAGTCAAGTCATCACACTCCTCTTCTGAAACACTCTGTGCTGCTGTAAGGGATGCTCTAATTGGCTACAGGTTATTATTTCCCACCTACTTCAAATCTACGTGCATAGATATGTTCTATTGTAATACTAACCCCACTAATACTGTTGGACTTCTGTTGCACAGATTCACTAACCTTTCAGAAATTGGTATATTATTTAGATTATCTCTAGTTTTATGGCTCGCAGCAATGGGCTCATAGCTTCGATTACTACTAGGGAGTTGACTTTTATGTTTTTCCACCCCTGTTAGCGTTTCCTCCAGGTACTTTGTTTTCCTCCCACAATTATACTGGTAGATTAATTGGCATTGGACAACAAAAATAACCTTAGTTTGATGTCTGTATTGTGGACATTGGGCCTGATTTATTACGAATCTCTATTGTGATCGTAGCTCTGTAATCGCACGCAGGTCTGCTGCTAAAATATGCTAATTTTGCAATGCCGTCGCGCTGCCATCGTAGTGACACCCACCGCCTCCCACTACCACTTTCTCACATCCATAATACCTTGCAGTCCTGAGTACACATCGAAAACATCGAGTACCATCGGCCCCTCACGCACAATTACAGCAGCCCTAACTTAACTTAGAAATTGCTACTTATGTCGTTGCAGTGGTTCATTTATGTACGCCCATGTAACAGTGTTCAAACGGATAGGAACGCCTGAATTTATCCAACCACTCTCCCGTCACCACCCCCAAACGCTGACTACATGTCGCTCACTCTGTGTTGGCTTACCGTGCTCTGCATAATCCCAACGCGATCGCAGTGTAGCCTCCGCACACTGCAATGCATGCGCAGTACGCAACAATTGACCAACTGCATACGCTGTTGCGATCCGTAATGAATCAGGACCATTACATGGAGTAAAGAATATAGATTTTAGGCTCCACTGGGGCAGAAACTTGATGTGAATGACTAATTATTCCCTGTAAAACGCTATGTATAGCTAGGGTTGCTTTAATATCCCTTTATGCAGGGACACAAATGAATTACACAGATTCTGCTGTTGGTTGACTTTAGTCTGCACTTCACCTGGTATTAATCAGCCACAGAACCTGAGTACTTCATCTGTATGTGTGTGTCTCAGCATAAAGGGTTAATATAGCAATCCTAGCTATGTAATGTGTGCACTGTATAAATAACTGTTAATTATAAATGCTAATAGTAAAGCACAATGCAGCTGTATTGCTTATAATAATAAACATGATGTATGGCTGGCTGTGCATACTGTATTTGCTGTGGTTATCCATGATATTTGACTAGAATGGTCAATCATTGCAAACTGTGCAGTCCTAAATGAATGAATTCTAATCAGATATGAACTGCTTAATTTTAGAGTGAGTGTGGCCAGTCCATGAAGAGGGTATAATTAGCACTTAACCAACTTTAATATGCGTCATACAAAGTGTATTGTGTGTCATAATTCCAGCATATAGAGGACCAGTGATCACAGTAAGCCATTAGATGCAGCATTAGGTCCATCCTGTCTGAGCTTAATGTTTTTATTTTAGATGTGCTCACCATTCCAGAGTATTAGAGCAAGTCCAGGAGTCTGGGGGAGCAGCAGAAGAACCTAGCACTGCCCTGGACATATATGTACATATCGGTCCCCTTATACACTGTATAGTAGTGTATTATTATTATACAGTATTAATAATTAATCCTATTGATGGTCTATAGCAGTGCACCCATAACAGTGAATGTTTTACAGATCACCTAGTTGGTGCACAGGTGTATTTATTATTGACTGACATATGTTAAAAGATCCTTAGGTGGTGCTGATTATTTTATTTGAGATACTGAGAAGAACATGCAGCACTAGTGAAATTCTATTATATTACTATTTCTATTGTGGTCATGGTGTGGGCTGGGGAGGGGAATTTTCAAACAACCCCCCCCCCTCCCACCACCACACTGCTTGCCTATGAACTGAGAAAGTGGAAAATCAGGATTCAGCAACACCCACTGCTCACTTGTGGTTTTGGCAGACCCAGTAGTGGTAAGAATGTTTAGCTATTATTCAATACATTCTCAATTTGCACCTGAATCATCCATCAGATCTGTGCAGTTTCTCCATCCACATGTGGACTAAAACAGTTAATGCTTAGATAAATATGATAAATGCATTGCCTGGACTAAAGCTAAACATTCCTTTCTTCAATTTGCCATCTTCTCCTTTTATAGCCTACTCATACTGACAAAACAATATTTTATTTTTGACTAGCTGGAGTACCTGGCGTTGTCTGGGATTTTAAGAATGTTTGTTTACACATCACCCTCCAACCAACCTCTCCTTAGGCAGGCCTCACGGAAAGTGTGACAAATTTCCCCATCAACAGTCCTAAGGTCTTCGAAGGAAGTAGGATCTATAATGGTGTAAAGCAAACTTCGGAGATAGAAGCATTAAAAATTTGTAGGATGTACAGTGTAAACACGGCCAAGAGTTTCTGTTGCTCTGATACCAGGATGACAATCTACAGTGACTCCCTTTTTTCTGAGCAGAAAAACTTTGGGAGAAGCATTCCATGTGTAATATTTTTGCAGCTCACAGTACAGCAGGGTCCTTGCAAAGTCATCAATTTGACACAGTTGGAAGAAAGAAGTAAATGTTGTTGCGTAATTTGGTATACAGCTGAGAATGCTGGCAAAGCCTGCTAAAGCTCTCTTCGATAATAAACATTAAGATCATGACAAAACAAAACGCTTGCTCCGAGGCCCTACCCATATGCCGTGAGGCCCCGCAATGAGCGTCCAGCAAAAATTGTGGTTTTAAATTAATAACAAATTAACAGCAATTAATTTCGATTAAAAAATTTTTTAGTTGCCTCCGCTGTGTTTTAATACGCTCGTATGTAAAATGTCATGATCTTCACTTGTAAACTGGATTTTTATAGATAGACAGAAGGACAAATTTTTGCTTTGATATAGTAGAAAGATAGAAAAAAAAATGGCAGATAAGCTAAATCCTTTTGTAATTCCGTACCTGACCTGTAGAGGGTGAATGCTATGCAAAAATTGTGGTTTCCATTAATTAAAAATTATCAGTAATTTCGATATCAAATTTTTTTAGTTGCCTCCGCGATGTTTTAATACGCTCGTATGTAAAATTTCACGATCGTGGCTTGTAAACTGTGGATTTGTATAGAAAGACAGAAGTACAAATTTTTGCTTTTATATAGTAGATTTACTATACAGTTCTCTATACAGCACTGTTTGAGAGATTGACAGATCTTTTACATTCTAGTGAAACTTGGCACTTTAGGATGCTAGGAAATATAACAGGGATAGGCAACCTCTCGCAGTCCAGCTACTACAAATTTCGGCATGCCCTGACAGTTTAGCATGCCTTAACAGCAAAACTGTTGCAAGGAATGGTGGGAGGTTAGACTGACAGCAGCTGGAGTGCCGCAGGTTGCTTACCCCTGAAATATAGCATGGTACCATATTATAGACAGACAGGAGTGCTACATGGCAATGTGAGCCTGCAGACCCATCAGTTTGTTTTTCTTATCATGCAGGGAGATTAATGTTCTACAAGCTTTGCAGATCATTTAATCAGCACTACATTGTTAGTAGGTAGTTAAGTCAAATTAAAATTGAGGGTCGCACAGAGTGGGGCAATTGTGATATAACAGCATCTTATATGTTGGTTCGGGGATGGTTTAAGAGAGATGGGGGGACTGTGTTCTGCCTCCGTGCGGGACCCCTACTTCTCTGGCAGTGCAGAAAACTCTAGCTTTGTGTCAGTCTATTGCACATGCGCAGGTCTCTGGGAAAATGGTGCATGCACAAGCGGAAATCGCATGGAAAATGGCCGCTGCACCATTTTTCCGGTGATTAGAGTCTGCAGTGCCAGTTGACACGGGACTCCGGGGAGGTAAGTATAATAATTATATGGGTGTAGGGTGTGCGGTGTGGGCCCCCCTGAACCCAGCGGCTCATTGCACTGCACACCCTCCACCCATTCTAGAAACACCAATGTGTTGGCTGTAGAAACTAAAGTTGCGGTACTCAATCAGCTTGTTTTATATTAGCCTTGCAATGAATTATACAAGACAGGAAGTCAGTACTGCATTAGTTGACTACTTCCCACATCATAAATTCCATTTATTTGATATAGTATGAGAAGAAATTAACCATTCTACATAGAGTACATAAATGTTACTAGCAAAGTACAGTAGTGCTTTCATGTAGGCTGCTTGGTTTTCTTTTAAGTTGCATCTGAGATTTCATGCTGACGTCTGTATGCTAGAAGACAGGTTTGATTCTTAGATTGATGTTCTCTACAGCTACCAAAACATTTTACAGTCTATTTTAGTACTTTTATATCGTTTTCTGAACTCCTGACACCTCTTAGTGTTAAATAGAAGGGGGGGTGGGGGAGAGAAATGCAACATTTACTGCAGATTTGTTATCAGAAAGCCTTCTGTGTAGATCTGGGATTGCTAGCGGGCAATAAGTAAAGTCACTCAGCCCACCACAGTGGATAAGAGCATTTACGCTGTTATTGATACAAGTGACTGATGATGAGCTGAATGGAGTCCTACACAACATGACTGCCGCTGAGTGAATGATAAATGAACATGTCATATGTTTACTTCATTTCTTTTATTCTCATCTCATTTCAGATTTGCCCCAAGTGAAGTTTGACAGAAAATGATACTGAAGCTCTGGAACTGGATAACTTTTGCAATAGTATTCTGGAGTCACTTCAAATGCAATCAAGCACAGAGTGATGAAGGTATGTCTCATTTTCTCCCTGCATTATATACAGAGCATTTTGATGTTCATAGCTTTATTTATAAGCAGACTGAGCACGTTTCTAGCAATGGAACAAAAAGTAGCATTACATTGAACATGTGGGAACTTGCACAGGGCACAAATCACAAAAAATTATTTATTTTAAGGAGTATCTACCCAGGATGTAAACTTAAAAGGTATTAACGACGTGTGTAGTGTACACAGCAATGAGACCGGTGACCCCCTTGCAGATGGGCCGACATATTGGGCAGCCAGTACACAGTGGACAATCCAGTGCCCAACTGCCCGATATGTCTGCCCCTGCCGCATCGCGCTGCATGTGGTCGTCAGTCAAATTGTCAGGTTAAGCTGCATGTAGGGTCGACCTGACGATGCGGCTGACACACTAGACTATTTTGGGAATTTGTTGTACCAATCCCTCGGAATCGGGTAAATCGCTCAAGAAATCGTCTAATCTGTACACAGCTTAAACCGGACTTTGATTACTGATGGAAATTCTGCAATATTCATTGGCATAATTTCTCATCTGTCATCAATTTGGTTTTATGAGTTCAACAGTATTTGAATGATATTTTCAGATGACGTTCAGGATATGATTTAAAAAAAAAGAAAAGGAAAAAATACTGTCAGACCCTGCTGATTAGTGCATTTATCATAATAACATAATATACAAATTTGCAAATATAATTTCACAGAGTGCAATATTTTTGACTATTAGTCATGGTCAAATCAAAATAACTGAGTTACTAAATATGTCACCTGTGCTCAAGCATGAATATACTTAAAACCTGGACCTAAAAAAACCCCACTTGCCTAAAAATGTATAATTGATATCACTAATACCCTAACTTGGGGCATTTATACCTTACAAATTTCCCTTTGTCTGTTACATACAAAGCTATCCATGGTGTGTTCTACCCCATTTATGTAGACAAAAATACATAAACATTTAAAATATCAGGAGTGTTTGTACAACAGTTGTGGGTCTAGGTATCAAGTTGTTTTTTAAATATAATTATGCAGAAACTGCAGTTTCTGCATAATTTTATGTATTGCGTCTATGTACTAATGGCACAATGCAGGAGATTTTACAGAAGTCTCCGGCAAAGTGCTATTTAACACATCAGATCGCAGTCCCCATTATTATCAATGGGGACTATGATCTGACCCCTATGTACAGCACTAAACTTCAAAAAGTTTAGTTTTTCAGAGTTTAGCCCCGGTAGCTTAAAACATCTTCAGATGGTGTAAACTACTGTAAGCCTATGGGGGCTCCAGATGCAGGAAAGAGATCTTCCTATCTCTCTCTCGCAGCCCCCGGCCAGCTCCGGATGCTGACACTGTGCGCATATGCAATGTCAGCTTCCCCGGAGAAGTCTATCACTTTTGTGAAAGCCTTGTACAATTTGCTGGAGCTATAACTTGCAGCGAGAGCAGTTACTGCAACTGCTGTCCCTATGAGTTCCCTTTTGTACATAACAGGGATATTTTTCATTAAAAATTATTAATCCTCAGTGATATGGAGGGGATGTAGTCAGGATACCGGCAGGCGTTATCCCGACACAAACATCCTGACATGGGACTAAAGATATGTGCCGAAATCCAGATGCCTATCATTAGCCCCACTACAAAATCCCGGCACCCGGCATACTGAACTAAGGTAAGCAGGGTGTCTTAGCGGGACCCCGGTGGGACTCAGGGATAGGCACCCCCCAAGAGGGTTAGGGTAGGAAAAGGGAGCATTAGGCACCACTAGGGGAGGTTAGGGTTAGGCACCCCCCTGGGAGGGTTAGGTTTAGGGTGCGGGGAGGGGAGGTTAGGTTTAGGCACTAACAGTGGAAGGTTAGGGTTAGGAACTCGGGGGGGGAGGAGAGGGTTAGGGTACTTACCTGCTGCAGGCAGGATTTTGATCCGTCGGGCTGCCGCTGTTGGTATTTGATCCGGTGGCTAAACAGCAGTCACTATTACATACCGATTCAATATGGATACATAATAATCAAGGCTGGTCCGTGATTATTAGTACATAGACCACTTAGAGTTCATACAATTGTGTTTTCTGAACACAAACAGATTTGTTAGTTGTTATTTTCTTGTTGGGGGGGCGGTTCAAAGAATATTATTTTTAGACGCTGCTGACTTTTGCACAGTATGAATGATCTATAAATTACATTCAGAGAAAAGTGCTTCTGGGCTGTATAAATTAAATATTTGCTAAAAATGGCAGAATCTAATGTACAGTGTACTGTTTAGATTAGTTTCCTGCTCCAGGGCAGGCAGTTATACATAGGTTAACCAGCCACACATCAGAGCCCATTTCAGACTCATTAGACCAGTTTCACAGGTGACTTGACAAAGCTCCCAAAACGATTGGCCTTATTTTGAACTGCAAGAGGGAGTATAGTCCTGGTGTCTAAAGCATAACAGTACTTGAATCTAAGAAACATTCTCAATATTAAAAACTTCTAGAAAACAAAAATCTAATTTAAGCAAAAACAGCATATTTTGATAACTCAGCAGATAAACTATCTGACAAAAACTGAAGAACTCAATTGGTTAAAAGGGAGAGTTTGAAAATGGAAAGGCAAAGTACAGTAGTCACAATAGACCTTCCTCTAATGAAACTACATTACAGCAACAAGGTGAAACAATGCACCGAGATATATGGAATAGGAAAGACTTCTACAATCTCATTAGCATGTCTTGTTTTACAATATGAATACTGCTCTTTGATCTGTACAGTGATTGTGACATGTTTCATTCTGCTTATACGAGAGATACAGTGTAGCTGGAACTTTATGCTGAAACAGTGTTGCCAGACAGAATTTGGATTGAGGATTATTACACTTTTTAATTAGCATAAATTTATATCATGCGATAGCTTGAAAGAATCTGGAAGAGATGGACCCAACATTAGATTAGTACAAATATTTAATCATTCACTGAAACAACTATTAATCTAGTAAAATGCATTCACATATAAACTGCAAACCCTAAAGTGTTTAATAAAAAATGGTGAATATGAGGCTTGCTGTATGTCCTTTACTTACTTTTTAGATGGATATACTCATTTATTACTGTGTGCCAAATCTCTAAAATGTTGTCTAATCTCCTAAAAATCTGCGCTTTAAAGCAAAACTGTGATTTGGTGATAATTTTGTGATTTATGAAACCATATGAACATGCACTCATCAGCTTAATATATTTGATCATTCAAAGACAATTAAATAAAATACATTCTGAAAAAAACAATATAATTACAATGTTCACTTTGACATAGAGTAAGTATACAAAATTGTTTTGTGAAACTGCAACTCAATACTGCTGGAAAAGACATTTCCTGAAGAAGGGATTTACAGCCTCACAAAACGTGTAGAAATTGGTAATTTTCAAGGAGACGTCTATTCTACAAACTATTGAATCCTGCGTACATTGTCTTTCATTGCTTGTTATATGTGAGTGCATTACCTTACAGATACTCTTTGATAAATACAGTATTCCTCTAAGTTTTACGGTTTACAGTATATCAGAACATGGTTAGTATTTGTGAATGTTTTTTGTTTGTTTTATGTTTTGCAGTACCTCCAGCAGTGATCTCTATTCTGAGTGCATTAGTATAGTATTAGCTCCAGTTTCTGTATATTTCTCAGTCCACAACCAGAACAGAAGACCAGAAGTAGAGATTGCTTAGAAAGTTTGCATCTTTTTACATTCTGTATTAAGGAGAGTCAGATTCTGTAAGAGGTGAACTGCAGATTCTAAGCCTGTTGTTATAATTGGAGACTAGATGTACGAGAGAAGCGGCCTAGTAACATATGTGCAAGCCAGCACTGCCGTGGTGTGGACACAGGAGATATTCAAAGTGCATGCCTTGTTTTTTTTTCTGTTCCACTGTAATTGAGCTAGTGTAGTGTTCCCAAATGCTGTCCTCAAGGCACCCTAACTATCTAGATTTTAAGGATAGCCATACTTAAGCACATGTGACTTAATTAGTACCTCATCAGTTTGATTATACCAGCATGAAATATCATTAAAACCAGGACCATTAGGGTTCCTTGAGGACCGAGTTTGGGAAACACTGAGCTAGTGTATGAAACAAACATATACCTTTCATTCATATACCCAATATCTTGAACATGTGATTGCAAATAGTTTGGAGCCTCTTAATACAGTAGTTGTTTTGAATTTTTGAAACTATTTTTTGTTTGCATTATTCAACTGTGTAGAAAATAAATATAACAAAACCAAATCAAAAGCTGCAAATGTAGTGTAGATCATATATATCAACACGGGCTTGCTCCATATTAAGTGTTGTCTGCCTGTAATAAGGATTAATGTGGCAGGACTTGTGGGAAGGAACAGTATTACAATATAGATTTTCTTGCACCCATTGGGGCTGTTATGAATTGGGAGAATAGTAAAAAAAAAAGCAAGCAGCTTTTTATCTGGAAATGCAATGCAAGGGGTGCAAATACATTTAGTTTTTTGCTTGCAGGGTTAATACTGGCTGCTTTTGCATGTAGCCCAGAAATGCTGGACAGCTTTATTTTGACACTGCATTCAGATTTGCACTAAGACACGCCCCTCTCACATCTAAATCTCTGCACATATGTTATCTGCCCCACCTGCAGTGCAGCATGGTTTTGCCAAGGTGTTCTTTTTTGCTTTGCTCCCAACCCAGAATCCGCCCCATTGTGTGAATCATTGGATTCTCATATGGATTTTATTAAACAATTTAGCATCTGTTCTCAAGGGTTCCATACAAAGGGGTTAGGCACTAACCGTAATGTTAGGGTTAGGGACTAGGAGGACGGTTAGGGTTAGGCACTTACCAGAAGGTTAGGGTTAGGCACTTACCAGAAGGTTAGGGTTAGGCACTTACTGGAGAGTTAGGGTTAGGCACTAGGAGGGACAGTTAGGGTTAGTAACTGACGCGATTAGGGTTAGGCACCAAGGGGAGGGTCAGGGTGAAGATTCTGGTTAATAAAAAAAAATGTGTCGACCATTTCTGTGCGTTTCTTTTGAACCTGTCAACCTTCTGTACTGTCTAACTTTTTTCATATCGACCTTTTGATGTCGACCAAATTAGTGTTGACCTTTTCATTATCTACCTTTTGTACCCGATCTCTTCTTATATATACACTGAAGTAATATAAATGTTAATTATATTTGTTTTTACTGTAGGTTTAGATTTATAGGCAATATATGTAATTTTCCAATTTATATGCCTTAACTCTGGAATAAATATAATCAAGTAAGATTTTTTTCTTGATATTAGTCTTTAGGAACAATGGAAGCTGTGGTGTTACTATTGCTCCCTCAAACACAAGTCGTTGGTCAGAACAGCATAAGAGATTGATGACTGTTGAGCTTCTTAACCTCATTCGTGACTGCAAATTTAGTCGGAGAGGCACCGATAAGGGAGAAATAACAATAAACAATTTTAATTAAGAGCAGGAGATAGATAGGGGCTTATAACTGACTGAAGGTGGGCATATGCAAGTGTTTCTTATTATAGTCCACTTTACATTTTAAGAGCTCTATAAAACTGCTCTTATTTGAATATGCAAATTTCCTTCTCTTGTTAAGAGATTTCAATGTGCTTGTTTCTTCCCCACCTTCCCATTCTATTTATAGGTTATTTACAACATCATTAATTAGAAGTGGACATTATATTCACTGTGAGCTTTCTCATTCCAACCTTCCTGTCAACTGAGGGATGAATCAACCTGTGCCTGGATCTTTTCATTTACTTTGAGCAGTAGATGGAATCTCTGTCATGCCCTACCTTCACAGGGATTGATTTTAAGGGCACACTGTTAATCAAATGCTGGCACCAAGTTATTGGTATGTGGAAGGAACGTTTACCTTTCTATAACTACCAAACAAGGTAATAATAAAAGTTTTGGTAGTTCAAATCGATAAAGCCTGACAGTGCACAACACAGTGACTTCATTCACTGTCAGAGAGAGAGAGAGAGACTTTGGCATTTACTAACAAAATAAAATATAATTCTATAGTCCTAATTCCATCTGGATGTGAAAATAGATTCACTACTAATAACAAGAATAAATAATAGCAAAATAATGTACCGTATGTTTTATTCGCAGCGCTTCTACTGATTTTAGCTTTGCAACAAATTGTTACAAGAGGGGTGGATTAAAAATGATCTACAGTATAATTAATATGTTTCAGAACTGAATAATATTGGTGCTATAATTTTTCTTTTTGAATAATGCACTATACCTAGTTGGAGCAGGTATCACCACGCCCCATAGCACTCTTCAGGCAGGGGTATGTCTATGCCGCACTTGTCTTCCAAGCCCCTCACTCTGTTCTCAAAAGAGCTGACTTTTGCACATGTCCTGCTTGTGACTTGTGTGCAAGTCTTTTGTGCAGTGCTAATAACTTTACATGAATTTCATGTTTTAATCAGTAAGGGGTATATTTACTAAAGTGAGAGTTTTTAGAAGTGGAGATGTTGCCCATAGCAACCAATCAGATTCTACTTAACTTTTAACGAACACCTTCTAGAAGATAATAGCTAGAATCTGATTGGTTGCTATGGGCAACATCTCCACTTCTAAAAACTCTCACTTTAGTAAATATACCCCTAAGACTGGACTAGAAAAGGCTTCTGTACACCTATAATTCCCCCTCCTCCTTTACTCTTGTCTCACTATTTCCCTGTGCATTGGTTCCTTCCTTGTAAAGCAAAAACATTACTCCAGGTGGGACAATCTGTTGCTTTCCATAAAATAGTGAAGGCTATTTTCACAAGCAGATGAATGAGGGCAGTGCAGATCTTTGCATATAGTCGAATATTTAGCATTTATTTTTGAGCAACTTTGAACCAACCGCAAAACGTGGATTTGGCCTGTGCAGCCTTTCATTGACTTTGTACAAAGAGCAACAATAGTGTGTAGGTGCTGTTTGCAAATGTATAATCAGGGGCGTATCTATAATGTGTGCAGTGAAGACGGGCCCCTGGGTCCAGGGGGGCATGCACCCATATTATCTAATACTTACCTTTCCGAGGTCCCACATCAGGTATCTGAACCCTGCACAAAACGTCGGAAAATGACCACCGCGGCCATTTTTCCAGCATTTTGCGCATGCGCAGTGATGAAATCGCTGAGAAAATGGCGGCTGTGCCATTTCCCGGGTGAAATGTGCATGCGCAGTAGACTATGGACACACTCTAGTGCGCAGAGTCTACTGATGCTGCAGTTGGCGTCAGTCTGCTGCCGGCCGCCGGGGAGAGAGGAGGGGGCCCCAGACAGGGATTGAATGTGGGTCCCTGCCTCTCTTAAAATGCCCCTATGTATAAACTACAGTACCACATTTCTGATACCAACTTGATAGCAACGAAGACAGTGTATTCAAAATCATTTTATTAACTTAAATAAAAAACAATTTATGAACCATTTGCCTGCCATGGCCACCTCCTTAATGACCATGCAAGGCTGTGCATTGCCTGACATGGTTGCAAACAATGTGACCAGTCAGAAATGCCCACTGGGTGGCTGCTGGGATGTAATCTTCCAGCAGCTGATATTGTCAGAGGGACCTCCCGACCTCTCTGCATCCCTGCACCCTCCCCCAGTATCTGCCATGCAGCCGATCACTGCTGATTGGTTAGCATGGCAGGACCCCCAATGTATCCTCGGCAGCTTTAGAGAGCAGTAGCCGGGTTAATGTAAATCCAGCAGCCCTCAACCACCCCATTGTATACCCCGGTATATCCTCGGTGGCTTTAGTGAGGAGCAGCTGCCGGGGAAATGTAAATCCAGCAGCCGTCAGGGGCATATTCATCACAATCCGCATCTCAGATGTTGACAGTATGTGATAAATTCACCCCAAATTGCTATGCAATATTTGAATACATCACAAGAATGTATCAAATATCCCATGCAGGGACAGCGCTTGCGAGATTCCCCCCTCTCCCCCGCTAAGCTAACACTTACCTGTACGGTGATCGGTGAGCTCCTCTGTGACTCTGTTCAGCTGATTTCTGGGCTCCTACTCAGTGACCCCCTGTCAACTGCTCTGTGCTGTAAACAAAGTTTATGGCACAGAGCAGCTGAATGGGGGACACAGAGCAGGAGCCTGGCATTCAACTGACTGGTTCATGGAGGAGATCACCGGTCCCTGGTTGCAGGTATTTATTTTTTTTTATTTTTTTTACAGTGATCAGCTGGTGTTTTTGTTTTTTAGAGACATAAGGCTGATCACAGGTGCCAGCTCTGCTCTTCCTGTCAAGTAGGTGAAATGTGAGGGAAGCCCTAATAATGTCATCTCCAGGTAGCATTATCACAGGGCTCCCCCCATTATTGATTTACAATTTTACATTAGTAAATTTGAGCAGATCATATTTCCCATTACAAGTATGAGAAATGTTATCTGCTTACTAAAATAAGTATTATCAATATTATTTTTAGTAAAAGTAATATTGATAAATATGTCCGTAAGTCCATTAACATATACTGAGAATTGTTTAGATACCAAAGTCCAGAGCCGTAACTAGACTTTTTGGTGCCCTTTGCCAGAAAGAGTATTGGCGCCCCCTCTCCCCTATTTTCCAAATAGGGACATAAGACGTGCATCTGAAAAAGGGCCATAGCCTCATGGGGAAGGACCAGGGAAGAGATAGGAGACACCAGGAGATGCTGGGGATAAAAGAAGAGGAAGCTACAAGTGAGAATGGTAATAAACAGAAAATTGACAGGCCCAAACAGCGCCCCATGCCCTTTGGTGCGCTATGCCAAAGCACAGGTCGCATTACCCTAGTTACGGCCCCGCCAAAGCCTACCTGAAAAACTTTGCTGACATGTACATCCCTTTAACATATTTAGATATTATTTTTTAGCAGTTATACAAGGGGAAGTGCCACCCAACAAGGGGAAGTGCCACCCAACAAGGGGAAGTGCCACAAGATGCCATCAAGGTACATTGCCTTCAGTCAAACTGCTGTAGTTTGGCGCATGCCCAATTACTTAATTAATTGCACAATGCCAATGTGAAGATATTGGGCCAAATGTAATAGGGTGAGAGTTTAGAAAATGTGAGAGTTTAGCAGCAACCTCTCACACTTTTTTAATTTGCCCAATGTAATAGAGTCCGACAACATGCACGCTTATATACTGTATTTTTCAGACTAGAATAACTCTCACGATTTAAAGTCTCATCCAGATGTTTTCCCATTTTGAATATAAACTCGACCAATGAGAGAGTTTACTGCTAAACGCTCACATTATCTAATCTCTTGCCCTATTACATTTTGCCCTTTACTGTATCTGCATTTGTTGGGATTCTTCTGCTATTTGAGCAACGTGTGACCATGACTCACAATGTGTAATGGGGAAAGTTTCTGAATGATACAAGAATACAACCAATCACTTACAAGTACTTATGTAACTTGTATTTTCCTTCTCTTAAGGCGCATATCTACTACATGACTAATGAGCGACAATGACATCGTAATCGTTCATTATATTGTGCAGTGGATATTGAGCCCACACTGAACGATATACCGTTCACTGTGGGCACCCTCCCTCATCCCTGAACCTGCACAACCTGGCGATATCGTCAAGTTGGACAGCAGGTTCAGGCGATGACAGATGCCGACAACGACCAGCAGGAGCGCCCATCGCTGGTCGTTGCCGGCATATTCACTGCACGATGAATGAACGATGGAACGATAACTACGTCGTTATTGTTCAATCATTCATTTATATCGTGTAGTGGATATGCGGCTTTACAGTATGTTTGCAATATGTGCGAAGTAGCCAAAGTGATGCACATGGGTGGTCTCAAAACATTTGGAATGCCCAAGAATGCCCCAATTTAAATAGCTGTAATAATTTTTCAGGCTTGTCTGCCATCAAATAGCTGGATCTCACCAGTCTGTGTGATCCTGATGCTTAGCTGCATTCTGCTAATTAGAATGATTACTGTTTCAGGGCCTAATTCAGTTTGGATGCAACTGCGATCGTGGCTGCGATTACGCACGCATTCTCACTGTGATGATATGCTAATCCATTGCAATTGCTATGCCGTCGCAGCACAACATAATAAAGGCACCCACCTTACCTTATACACACAAGACTACGAAACCATCGGTAACATAGAGTACAATCTGAGCCTCACGCATACTTGCACAAGGTCAGACCTTACTCAGAAATTGCTAATCTCAGCGCACGCAGCTGCATAGGGCATTGCAGTGGATAATTTATGCACGCCCCTTCAATGGTGTTCAAACGCTCTGGCATGCCTGTGTTTCGCTGACCCCCCCCCGTCCCCGTCACCTCCCACAAACGGTACTTCCTGTCAATCACTCTGCGATGGGTCTGCGTAGTCACTGTCGAAGTGGCTGGTTCGCGTGACTGGTTTGCACATGTGCACTGCGATGCTTGCGCAGAACGCAACAATCGGCCGATGGCATGCGTGATCGCAGTTGCTGTCCTTGCTGAATCAGGCACTCAGTCTGTTAACAACATACCGCAGAGTGATATAGAGGCAAGTTTCATTTATTATTCTGCAAGTACCAGCGAAAATGTGGAGGTTTATTATTATTGGTGCCATAGTAAAAAAAAATATATATATATATATATAATATGAATTACTGTATAAATTTAACAATGACAACTCCATATACCATTGATACTATAATGAAGTAGAATACTGCTTCTAACAATATAATAAAGAATTAAAACATTCCAAGAGAAGTTACACAAATTTCAAAGTGGCAAAACTGGATTTAACTTTTTTCGTGTTAATTCCACAAGAGACTTTCAAAGCAATTATGTAGAGAGTAGTGACACAGAGAAGGTAATTTATGAGCTGCCTCCTCTATGTACCCTGCAGCAGCCTCTGCAAACTAATTATATGCCTCAATATGCTAAAGCATTTTTAGGAGAGGTACTGTGCAAAAGGTTTAAATGACACATCAAAGTACAACATTTCACCATCAAACTTCTATTTCTCCAAAAATCTGCATTTCTTTTGGCAGGGGAACATGGTTTTGTGCTCATGTTCCCTTTTCTTTAAGTACAATTAGAAATTCCATTCAAATTGGTTTATCCCACGAAAGAACTTTTCTGTATAGCGACAATTTCCTGCTGGTTGCATTGAATTCACTTTTGCCATAATAACTTTATTATATCATTATTTTGGCTGTAATATCTTTGGCTAATATTTTATGTGACATGCCTATAAATTATTTAGCATTGGTGATACAATATGCTGTACATCATGATATCCTTGGATGTAAAATGGTGTATTTTCATCTGTCTGCACTTGGAAGTGAATTACAGCGTAAAGATGAGTTGAGCTCAGCAGGGATTTTCCAGGCCGTTAGTTTTAGATCTACTTCATGATTTTTTTTTTCCTGGACTCTTCATTTTAGGAAATACTGTACGGCAATCCCTACACTGCCTGACAAATCACTTGCTGAGAACACTTTCCAAGTTCTATGGACTAATAAGCCTTTGTTGTGTGGTCTTAAGGGTACTATCACACCACATTTGTGCTACCTTAGCAAAATAATATGTAATTTTCATATTTAAACTTCATCAAGTACAAAATAGACTTTCCATCAAAGTTTTGGAAGGTGGTAAAAGGTGAATGACGTTATTCTATAAATGCAGAAATAAAATACAGCAAAAAAAAATAATTCTTAATCCTGCCCACTGCTGAATCATTTGTAAATTTGAATGCAATATATGCCTAATTGTTACTGTTTACACAGATATTCTTTTTTGATTATTATAAGGCTAGGTCATCTTAAGGGTATGTAGTCAAAATGTCGACATTCACAATGTCATTGTCATAACACCGAAACTGTGAATGTCGACAGCCGCAATGTCGACAGTCCTTGTTAGGGATAGTTTAAGACTTAAATGCAGTAAATATGCTATGTCGACATGCTGGCTGTCAACATTCGGGCAATATTGTTGTTCTGTCAGTGTGGACGTTGTGAATTTTATGTAACACTGATTAATAGAATTGTGGTTATTTAGAAAACAAACTCAAATATAAAAATAGTGCAAACAAGTTTTGAAATAAAGTAAATGTTGGCAAGAAATATCTAACATGCACTAAATCAATGACAGACAACCTTATGTACTTCGATGATGTCATGTATGGCCCTAACATTACACGTGATCTCAATTTACTGTATGCAAAACAAACAGTACACTTAGGGCCTGATTCAGAGTTGTATACTAATTCTGCTGCATCTGTGTACACTATTGCTATGCAAAATTATGCAAATTTTGCAGTCCCAGATAATATATTGAGAAGCCCACTTTCGGTTTTGCAAATCCAAGCATCTGCGTAAAGTGTTACAGCATATGCAGTCCTGAGTGTCACAGCCTATGCTCCTGAAGAATGGGCAATGGACAGTGGCATAACGAGCGTGGCGGCATGTAACACTGGGTGCCATGATAGGCCCAGGAGAGGGGGGTCGCCACTGGCCAGGGCAATGTACAGTGTGGACATGTACTCCACACTGTAGCAATCTGCACTGGGATCAAGTATGTGAACCCAGTGCCCCGAAGTCCCATAGCCTGGTGAAATGTGTCTCCAGTGGGACACATCTGTGGCTGGTGCTGGGACAGTGTGTTTGTTCCCAGTGCTGGTCAAGGAGCAGCGGCGGGTGACATTTGGCAGCGGCCGCAGCTTGCAGACCGGCTGTCATTGACGAGTGTTGGCAGTTTGAATTTGGAGATGCCAATAGAAAAGTGGCCACAGCGGCCAATCGTGGCTCATCACATCATGGTTGGCCCCGTCCATGCCGTCTGATGTCAGACAGCACTTGGTGGAAAAGCCAGATCAGTGGTGACAGTCGAAGGAGAAGGACATTGTGTGAAAGCTCCAGTGGCTGCCGAAGAGTTCAGAAGACTTCAGCCTCAAGAGAGAAGAACTCCAGCGGCAGTGCTGGCCAGGACAGGCCTGTGGCAGAAGAATGCGGCTGAGGACCAGAGAGTGCTGCAGTGGTGGGAAAGCAAATGAGCTAACAAAGTGCTCTACTGCAACCTCTTCCACCAGACAGGTAGGCACTTTATGAGGCCTTCCCTTCATTAACACCTTTGTAGACCACCAGGTTGTTAGGCACTTAGGCCTGTGAAGATAATCAGGCCTTAGGCCTGTGGCACTGATAGGCGGTCATTAGGCCCATACTCCTGTAAGTGACCCTAGGCAATAGGCCCAGGTCACATAAATTGGGGGGCACCATCTTTCAATCTTTCCTGAGCACCAAAACCCCTAGTTACACACCTAGCAACAAAACTGAGATGCCGGATCCATATTTTTTGCTTACAGGATCATAGTTTCATGATGATAAATGGTCACAACATGCCGGCACTCTTTGCTGCCACTCCCCCAAATGCACCCTGACTGTCAATCACACTGTGAATAAATAGTTGCTGCGAGTGACTACGGTAAAGTACCTTGAAGCCTGCACAGTGCGACTTAGAGGCATGCACAGATTGGCGATTATCACTCAACTGCTAATACATTGGCATTGTGTATAACTCTGAATCAGGCCCTTAGCCAAATAAAATGATACCACGTGCACATAGAATAGACTCCACATTCCTTTAAAACAGCACAGCTGAATGGAGTATCATTGGACCCATAGCAAAATTTGTTCAAGGGTCCAGGCCTTGTTGTGGCCACATCCAATGTGATTGCATTCATTCTCAGACTACTCATCATGGCTACTCACCCAACACTCCTCCATATGACCTTAAAATTGCATGTACCCTAAAAAACACCTCATGTCTCCTACTTGCCCTAAGCACACCACATCCTCCATACATTCAGTTCACTGTAATGTTTTGTGAGAGTTGCGTTTATCTGAAAGTTGTCCTTGGTTGCCATGTCAGCTAGAGGGTTGTCACAAGTTGCCATAACAACCATTATCAGCAGAATATGTGCTGTTTGATACTGTACATAGTATGACAAGAAAGAATAAATGGCAGTAACTACATCCATAAAATAATGTTCCTTTTTCTGGAGTCTCTGTAGTATATTGATGAAAAAAATGCTTTGGTCTTATATCAATACAAAAAAAAACTTCTTTTTTTTTTTTTTTTACATTTTACCACTATTTTCCTACCAATTGACTTCATAGTAGTTCTTAATAACAGCATATTTATAGTACAACCTTAAACTATATAATTAGAATAATTCTGTGGAGTGGTATTGTTTATTGGGCAGGAATGCAGCTACTGGCACTAAAAAAGGAATAGTGGCCAGGCATGGAGGATTGGACTTCACGTCTATTAAAGACAGATTATAGATGAGAAATGGATCTGGCTTCAGTCAATGCTAAACAGATAGGCTGGTTGGAGCTGCACAATCACAGCCCATTGATCTGCTTGTGCAGCCTGTTGGGGTTTAAGGAAACAGTCATACCAGGGTGTGAGTTTGCTCATGGTGGCCCTGGATATGGTTCCCCGGGGTCCCAATGCAAACTTTGATTCAGGAAGATTATAGCGAATGCACATTGCACAGACCTCCTCAGCAATTCTGCACCTTACGTTCTCCCAGGCAGTGTGGTTTTCCAGTGGAGTCTTCTGTCTATCCATTACATTGATTTACATGACCTTGTGAAACAAGACTCTCTGATCAAGATGACCCACAAGTCGATCTGACCTCTTAAAAATGAATTGGCATGCCATACATGTACATTTCTGTGGTCTTGAGTCGCAGGTGTCTCAAGATAAGCCCAACTCTAAATACATCTATTTCTACTGTTCGTCGGCCATACAACTGTGCTTACATACTGTCAGGGTTCAGCCTAGGATCGGCCTCTCTCACCTCCTTGCCGGCTTCCCCTGAGTTCCTTGCGGTCAGACGTCTGGTGCAGTGATGGATGTGGGGCTGAGTATTCTGCCTTAGGTGCTTTTTGCGAGCTTCCATGGTCGGCTGTGTGTGCTGGGGATCGGAGTTCCCATCATGGGTGCCGCCATGACAGTTCCTCTCATGTGACAGTACTCCTAACCTATGGTAGCATGATTTCAGTCAGCTGATGCTGTGCCCCAGTAATCTGCTACCCCTGGGTATAAATCCGCCTACAGAACTCCAGAAAGTTGCTGTTCAACTTCTTCGCTGTTCCAGTGATACCAGCGTTGCTCTGTGCTAATCTTTCATAGAGTTACTTCAGCCTGTTCACAGTTCTCCAGTTTCCAGTATTCGCTTCCAAGCTATTCTTAGTCTGAGAGTAGTTCTCTCCCAGTATCCAGACTATTTTGTTTTCTATGACTGTGTGTTTTTGTATATTGCAGCTTCCTTGTGTCACTGAGGTGTCAGATTACCTGCTGGTATTAATTAGCTCACAGCTGGACCTCCCAGCACATATCTGTGTCAATCTGCCCTGTGTCTTGTCAGTGCAAATCTGCACTTGCATTTAGCACTCTCCTAGTGTATTCCTAACTTCTCTTTGTGTCTTGTCTCTGCCAATCATTTCCAGCATTCCCATATATTCCCTGAGTCCACTCTGCTCTTGTCTGTGCAATCTCCAGTATATGTCTGTGTTCTTTGCTCAGTGTCTTGTCTCTGGTAATCAGCTCCAATCATTTCTAGCATTCCCATATATTCCCTGAGTCCACTCTGCTCTTGCCTTTGCAATCCCCAGTATATGTCTGTGTTTTTCTGCATACTTAACTGTTTCCAGTCCATGCCTGTGTTATAGCATTCAGTTCCATTTCCGGAGTTCATTCATTCAATTCACCTCCAGTGCTATTGCATTCATTATAGTTATAGGTCTTCTGCCATTCCCAGGTACCTGTCCAGAGGGCCGCGACCTGCTCACTTGGTGCAGCTGAAAACCAAATCCCAATTGGAGGGGTCACTGGAGAAAACCACCAAGTGAGTTAGACAAGGAGACCTAGTCACTCCCCTAGTCACCTGAACCCCTCGGTCACAGAGGAATTCTTGCACTGGATCGTGACACATACACCATGCAATTACATAGAGATGCAGCACGACAGTGTCTGTGATAAATGTGAAATTGGCATTACTCTTTTCATACACATCGTTATCTTTATTTATTTATTTTATTTGTTTATATAGCACACACATATTCCGCAGCGCTTTACAGACAATATTTGGCCATTCACATCAGTCCCTGCCCCAGTGGAGCTTACAATCTATATCCCTATCAGATGCGCACACACATACACACTAGGGTTAATTTCTGTTGGGAGCCAATTAACCTACCAGTATATTTGTGGAGTGTGGGAGGAAACCCACGCAAGCATACAAACTCCGCACTGATAGGGCCATGGTGGGAATCGAACCCATGACCTCAGTACTGTGAGGCAGTAATGCTAACCATTACACCGTCTGTGCAGCCCTATCTTCTGTGCTGTTTATCTTCATAAACTATATAATTTTATACTGTTTTTAAACCTGGTAACATGATTCATAATGAGTATTCTCATTTTAACAAAACTCTACTCAATCTATAGCTTGTAGTGAGATGTGCACATTTGTGTCATTTAACAAAAACATAATTCAAATATATTTCCTAATAAGATTTTCACATTTAGGGACAATTGAATGTCACTATGTATATCTATACAAAAAAACAATAATTGTAATTTTATGTATTGTTTGGTATTCTTCTCTCTCCATCTATTATTCAGCTTTTACTCACCTGCTGTAATGCTAAGAAACAAGCATGTACATTACTGAAAAGAGACATTCATCACAACAATAGCTATTATAGTAATAAAAAGTATTCATTTTCCCTTCTAAACTTCATTTGTAGTTAACTATTTGCTATCTGAAAGGCAAAGAGTCCAAGGCAAAACATTATGGGCCTGACATAGAGATAAATGCATTTGTTTAAAAAAAATGCAGATATAAAATGTGTCAAAAAAAGAAAAACCGCAGTTGCACCAAGAATAAACTGTAGCTTATGCTCTTGGTTTACATTAGAAGCAAAACACCTGTGTTTTGACGATGTTATTAATAAATGTGAATCGCATTTTCTATATATCATGTAAGGAAATACAAACATCCGACACATCCATAAATAACCACTTTAAAAATTCTGTGGTAGTTTTCTTTCCCACTGTTCATCAAATGCAATTGACAAATAAGAAATCCAAAACTTAATGTACTGTAATATAGCAGCAACAGCAGTAAACAAAGTACTATCAACTGTAGGAGTCAAAGCATAAATATCCTATGAAAAAACGCTAGATACTGTGGTTGATGGCAACATCCTCATCACCATGTATATTTACACAAGACATTGTATTCCTCCTATGAAGCTTTTTCTTCAGGTACATCCAAGTCTCATTACTGTAGATTGCATCTCCAGGAAGTGGGCTACTTACATGTATGTACCATTGCTGTGCTTATCTTACCATGTAATAAACCTGCATAAACCTGAGGTGCTGATGTATGTTATTCAACAGGACATTCCAGAGTTAAAAGACTTTGCTGATCTGTTCAAATATTTTATGATTGGGAAACTCCCAGTCAGCTATCACATGCATGTAGATGAGGCTGTGCTGTGCTCCCCAAAGTGTGCTTCTTGTCATGAAGGACAAAGTAATAGCAGAGTTAAATCTCATGATAACTTTGGATGTTATTGCTCCAGTGGTACAAGCCACCACTTATGCAGCTCTCCTGGCAATTTATAAACAGACCACTTTATAATCTGTGATCTTTATGTTTAGATATGCAGCATTGAACACAGTCTAGTCTCCATTAGTCCATGCTACTTCTGATCGGATGCCACCAGGCTTGTGGAGGGGGAAAAGGCATAGTTGGAGTTGGCGGGGGCAAGGACAGGGTCAGAGATGGAGAGAGGGCTAGAGGAATACATGGAAAAGGGGGATCAGAGGCACACATAAGGGCAGGGGGTGAGAGGAGGACATGGGGAGGGGGGTGAGAGAAACACCTCGGGAGGGGGGTAAATGGCACACCTGGGGAGGGGGGTAAATGGCACACTTGAGAAGTGGGGTTAGGGACACACATGGTGAGGGAGGTTTAGAGGGACACTTAGGGGGAGATAGAGTAGATACACACATGGGCAGGGGATCAGATACACACTTAAGGTTGGAGGTCAAGGGAGCACTTGGGGAGTGATAAGGGCAGATGTACACATGGAAAGTTTTGTGTGGTGTCTGGCTGTATTACTGTGCTAGTAGGGAGAGAAGGAGAATAAAGGAGGACAGTTTGGAGCAGGGACACACAGGATAAGCTGACTTTGCCAGATAGAGGTGCTGTTTTAAATGAAGTCTTCTCCCATGAGAGGGGTTCTGCAGCCTCCACTGACATGTACTCTGCAAACTGCATCTTAGTCACAGGAGGGCTCATCAGCGCTTGCAGTCCTGATCACACACACCAATTGGGCTATAGCACCCAGCAGCACCCATGTAGCCACACCCACTTTTTGACCTAGTTGAAGTCACCAGGAGTGGGGTTGTGAAGCTTATGATTGACTAACTTAGCTGCTTCCTATCTGGTGTGCTGCTAGGTCGCTTCTATTACTCTATATCAATCCTGTCTGAGATGAGCTAGGTGCCAGGGGGGACAGGCCCTGGAGGCACTTGGCGCTCTAATAGTTATGCCCCTGATCCTTTCTATGCTGCATGCAGCAGTGGAAGTTGCATGTGGCAGCCATGTACTGATGCTCTGCTAGTTTATGTTGAGCAACATTGTTGGGTCATACTTCTTGACTCCCAGGCAAATCAGGAAAATAAATTCCTGATTGTGACAGTGGATCGAAGTCCTCAAATAGGAACACTCACACTTAAATTGGGGATGGTTGGTACTAGGTATGTCACAGATGACATCTACTATTCTTATATTTCACATTTGGAGGAGAATTATGCCACATATATGCTAATAGTGTAACTAAATTAAAATAGGTAGTGTAGTGTTTTGCAATTTTTGCACAATTTGTGCATATTTCTCTCTGGGTCAAAATTTCTCATAACTTAAAGCACAGGTTCTCCAAATCTGTCCTCAAGACTCCAAACAGTGCATGTTTTTCAGGTTTCCTCACAGAAATACAAGTGAAATTATTATCTCCACCTGTGGATCTTTTAAAATGTGTCAGTGAGTAATGAATTCACCTGTGCACCTGCAGGGTAACCTGGAATGACCTGTGTGGGATCCTGAGGACAGAGGGCCTGATTCAGAGCCGGACGCTATTTGCGCTTGCTCGTTCAGAAAAAGGGGCCGGATATTTAAATAGAGCGCTCGCTCTTTGCGGTCTGTTGACGCCTCTATGTCTGAGCGAGTGAACGAAACATGCGCTCGCTTTTTTTTAAAAAACGCCCCCTGGCCTCTCGCATCCTACGTCATCTCTGCTATTTATTAGATTAATCGAGTACATCGAAAGGCTTGTGGTAGGATTTTCCTACCGCAATCACGCGAGCAGTTCAGGCTAAAAGACAACCAAGTGACGTGGTCGATGACGCTGCTTTGTTAATTATGCACACCCTTAAAATGCCCGTATTGACCGTTTGGCACGCCTGCTTTCGGATTTTCAAGCACCTTCCCCTGTTACCACCCACAAACGCCTCATTCTGTCACTCAAATTAGCAGGCATTCGCTATTTTGCGAGCACACAATTTCCGACCGCAATGATTGGTTCGCGCATGCGTATTACAACCCATATGCATGCGCAGTTGTGCGAACATCGCTCGGAGCAAACAAGCGGCTGCTTACAAGCGGCTCTGAATGAGGCCCAGAGTTTGAGAACCACTGCCTTAAAGGATAAGTTCACCCTAACAAGTCATGTAGTAAATAGGAGTAGGTCCCACTCTTTGGAACAATGGCCCTCATTCAGAGCCGTACGCTCTGAGCAGAGCGCACGCTCTGAATGAGGGCTGGGCTCCATTTTCATGGAGCGTCCTCCTGGACGCTCGTATAGCTGTGGGTCACCACCCACAGGCTATACGAGCGTGCTTTTTGATGGCCGCGATGGTCGAGACCATCGCGACCATCGAAATTGCGAGCCGGAGCCTGCGGTTGAGGTTTTCAACCGCAAGCTCCGGAGTGATTTTGGCTCTATCAGAGCCAAAATCACTCCCACTGACATCACTAGTGATGTCAGTGGGCCGGCTTCTGACGGGAGGCGTTCCCGTGGGAACGCCCCCGTCAGGGAGGCACGCCCCCGGCACGCCCACCAAAGGGGGCGTGCTGTCAATCAACATTGACAGCACGCCCCCTTTGATCGGACACAACGAGCGAAGGACTTTCCTTCGCTCGTCGCGTCAGGCGCATGCGCACGACGGAGCTCCCTCCGTCGTGCGCATGCTCAGTGCATAACATCGACCCACTTGCGAGCGGACAGCCGCTCGCGAGTGGGTCTGAATCAGGCCCAATGTCCCCCGGCAACACCTAACACCTGTCATCATGGAGTGTCCACCCTGTGAGCTTGTAAATTGGAAAAGAGAAGTCTTTGCATGCATCTCCCATGCAGCTGAAAATAAACATATGTACCAAGTTCTGTTTTATAAAACTACTGAGTTCTATTTTAGAAACATAGATGACTCCATATGCTGGAAGCCCGAAGCTTGATAAGGACATGGCTCCCAACATTTGTCTCTACAGTACTTAGTACAGAATGTTACCCCATTTGTGGTCACTATATGACATCAAGCATAATGTGTACAGATGGTAATGCAGAGAGAATAATTAGTTTGTAAATTTCTGCCTTGTTTTCAGCATACTTATATTTGCCTTTTTCTACTGATTAGTAATATATTTTACAGTGCTCTCATGGTGATTGCAATTATAAGAAGGCTAGTTTCTGATCACATTTTTATTCACTTATAAGAGCACTTGTGTAAGGTAATGACAAATATACTTGAAAGTGGCGTTCTTGTAACCTTTTCATGTTTTCAGATCCTGACCTTTCTAACACATAAATTTCCCAATATATTATGCTCAACCCAAAAGCAATACCCTGTATGTTGCATTTGGACAAGTCATTGTAGTCTTAACCTTTTCCACCCATATTTATGCATTTTTAAATGTTTTGTTTCCTCAAACCCACACACATTTCAAAAGGCTCCTGTGGTAGAAGGCAGTAGTCTATGGTAATTTGCCATGGTGATATTATAATTCTTTTTGTATTGCAGGAATCATCTTTTTCCCCTTAGCTGTTCTAACTGTCCCTCTACTTGCCTTTTATACAGTATGGAATATATATTATATAATTGATACAGTATCATGAAGTTTCCCGGAGTTTAAGATTTAATCACCTTTAGTAATTAATACTTTTATCTCCTAAACAGTACATCATTTCCACTATCCCTATTCTTTATACTATATGGATTTGCATTCTTTAAACTATTAGCAATTGTCCCTGGACAAGTCAGCTATTCGACTTATGGTGCGTACACACTAGAAAATGTTTTGAGAGTCTGAACGATAACGATATAGTTTAGTCATTCACTATATCGTTCAGTTTTTATGCAAAAACGATTATGACCAACCATCAACGATGCGTGCTCTAGCAGGTCGTTGGTCTTTGTCGTTCATCGCCCGAACATGCAGGCCAACCTGACGATATTTTAGCCTGACCTGGTTTTTGCATTTTCGGGGATGAGGGAGGGAGCCCAGCACTGAACGATATCATGCATGATATAATTTAGTGTGTGTGCTTAATGTCGTTAACAACATTGAGCACACACCTGCCAGGGAAACGCTATACGATATCGCTCATGCAGCGAATAGTCTAGTGTGTTTGCACCATTAGTCTGACTGTAGTGTAACTGTTTAGAAATTGAACATGTTTATAGAAATGTAATGGTTTATAAATGTACAAAGCAAAACTGCTATAAAATACTTCTGTTAATTAACTATTTTTAGAACAAGGCATTTCATACTGGAATATACAATATATTAAATACATGGAGAGAGAAGGAAATGGCAACAGAATATATTTGAGATCAAAATATCTCTTTTGAGACTAATAGGTCTATTAAAAAAGGTCTAATAAATAACAAAGTTTGCCTACTACCACTTATTGCAGCCATGGAATATCGGTTATGACCATAATTTACCAAGAATATGTCACAAGGCATCTGAGTGATGCCTTACTTAGATGGTCCTAGCTGGCAGTGTTAAGAGTCCACCTACAGGTTTGCCAGTCGGTCCTGGAAACCTTTGCGCACATGTGATCTGACTTTGCCAGTTGGCACATGCACTGCGGACTTGTAACCTGGCTTGGGCTTTCGGCTCCATTTTTCATTTAAAATAAAGTAAAAAAAAAACAAAAGAAAAAATCTTACTAATGAAATGTAAAATAATGTTTATAAAATAGGAAACATATTAAACAGTCTGTTAAACATGTAGTAGAGAGGGAGAAGCCCTTACATTTGAAAAAATACTTGGCTTATCTTATCTAAAGGCCCCCATACACGGTAAGATTCAAAGTTGGTAAGATGAGTTGTACGATTGCCCTTGAAATTCTTCCCTTGAAATTTTTCATAAGATGTGGTCAAATGGTGTACGATTGATCGTTACGATCATAGGATAAGATTCAGAGAAGTGTGTCACATCATACACAATCGGTTGGGATCTCTCTGCAAAACCATCTGATCTGCGATCCAACTAGACGATGTTGGGGGGAACGCGCATCGGGGTCGCAAAACACACAAAATACACGTATTTTCACACGATTGGTCTGTCCAATCTGTCGTAACTGGCCATATCTTGTAAAAAATCATCCCGTGTATGGGCAGCTTTTAGTTTAGTAAATAGACCCATTAATATGGTTTCAGACAGGAAAATAATGAAAAGACACAGCAAAAATGGTACCTAACACTGTAAGAATCTAAAGTTAATTTTCATCAGAACTAATGACCATCACGGTTTATGCATAAATATCTCATGTAGAAAATTCATCAAGCACACATTGGAAATGCATCAACCAAATGACAGAAGAAAATTGCTTTCTGGTTAATGCAGGAGATGTTTTTTTTTTAATTAATGTCAAGTGCTTGCATAAAAATCAAGATAGTATCTCCATGTATACATGTTGCACTGCTAGCTACTTGAAATAAGTCATAAATTACATTATGCTCATTTCAAGGTTTTTTGGATTTAAAATATTACTTTATGAAATTTAAATAAGAATGAATTGGTTAGTATGTTTATATTTGGTGGTGGTTTTGTTTGGCAATATTGATTGTGATACAGTACATTGATAAGTACAGTAGATATAAAATGTCTAATTGAAATTGCCATATTTGTGTGATGTAAAACCTTATAGCTATATTAATCATAGTCAGACTTGTTTCTATCTTTAATGTGACCTTGCAGCCAATGAAATTCAACTGAAAAGCAAATAGCCATTTAAATGGAGTCATTTGTAAAATAGAAAACCTACAATACCCTTGTTTGCTAGGTATGCTCACCTTTCATATTGGGGCTGTAGCTGTGTTCATAGTCTAGCTCTTAACATCCTTTTGAATGTAATTGGTTATTAGCAGAGGCTTAGGAGCAATGGAAATGTCTGATTTCTCTCAGATATAGATCAGTTGTTCCTGTAGGAAACAGTATATTTGCAGTTGTCTTGGCTATAACTTATTGGGATAGCCATGGCCAACAAGGAACCTGTAAATCATCTAAAGCAGAGGTATTCAACATGCAGCCCTCAAGCTGTTGTGGTATTACATATCCCATCATGCCCTGCACAAGTTTTGCTACTAGAGCATGCTAAAACTGTGGCAGAGCATGCTGGAATGTGTAGTTCTAGAGCATCTCATTGTTGAAAGTTATCAATAAGGAGCTGGTTTTATAAGAATGTCAGAGGCATTGCATGAACTAAGGAACACTGGGCCTGATTCAGACCCGGTCGCAAGCACTGAGCGTCGATGGAGGCCCAGAGCGCATGCGCACGACATAGCCGGCTCCGTCGTGCGCATTTGTGAGACCTGGATAGCGACGGGCAATCCGTCTCTCCTGGTCTCGCACCAAAGGGGGCGTGCTGTCGATGTTGAGTGACAGCACACCCCCTTTGGTGGGCGGGCTGGGGGGTGGCTGCCCAGACGGAGGTGTTCCAATGAGAACGCCTACCGTTTGGGAGCGGCCCCACTGACATCACAAATGATTTGAGTGGGAGATCTTTCGGCTCTGTTTGAGCCGAAAGCTCTGTGGGGCTTGTGGCCACGAGACCCTACCACAAGGGTCTCGTCGCAAGCCCGATGGTCGCGATGGTCTTGACCATCGCGACCATCATCCTGGCCGCTCGCATTAGCTGTGGGTGGTAACCCACAGCAATGTGAGCGCCTGGGAGGCTGCTCCTTAAAAAAAAAAAAAAAAGACACCCTGATTCAGAGCGAGCGATCTTTCAGAGCGTCAGGCTCTGAATCAGGGCCATTGTGAATAATTTCATTAATAAGTGGAGAAACTATGCCATGACATGACTATGAGAAAACTGATAAGGGAAGTCACCAAGAGGCATATGGCAACATTAAAATAGCTTCAGGAATTTCAAGTAAAAAATGATAAGTCCCTGCGTGTGACAACAATCTCCTGTGATCTGCATGTATGAGCTCTAGGGCAGGGTTGCAAGACAGAAAAAAAAACATCCAGGACCGTCTAAATATTTTAATAAAATGCATTCAGTCACACCAAAGCATGCAGCAAAATGTCTTATGGTCTGAAGAGAAAAAGGTGAACTTATTGTTCCAAGAAGGGTGTGGTGTAGTAGTGAACCTCACTTGAGTCTCCTTTGTGGAGGATCGGTGCTCTTGTCAGTCATGGTCTCGTCATACTGTACCTTCCTAACATCCAACATATAGATGTGTCCACAAACATCTGTCCTCCGTGCAGTGTTTCATGCAACTTTTTCTCTTAAATGTGTCTTATTCACAAAACCATACAAATAGGATGTGCAAGCTGCTTATGCTGATTAAAATGATATGCTGCATGCCTATATTCTGTGTAAATATACAAACATCCTTGTGTGTTGGTTTTGCAAACCACCCTCACGTGTTTTGGTTCTGATTCTGTATTTAAATGTTTTATTTATTTTTAAAACCGCTAAAATGATGTAATTTTGACCTGTTAGCATGCGATCCAAAACCCGAGTTTGGTTTTTAAATCCGAGCTACGAACCACTGGAAGATCCAAACCGGGGCTCTGTTCGACTCTGCTCCCCAAAGTGGTTCAGAACTCGGAGTCTGTTTGACTCGGACCCCCTAAATTTGGTATGTGTGTGTATGTGTGTGTGTGTGTGTGTATATATATATATATATATATCTATCAATTCCAGAGGTGCACTCACCATTCTTCATAGGGAGAATGATTTTTATTCCATATCAATGTTAAATCAAACCAGCATCAAAACAGCATCGACGTTTCGGCCCTGTGCATGGACCTTTGTCAAGATACAGTCTCAGGCTGGGCTGTGTTGTGCTGCTGTTGTCCATAGGGGCTGGCTGGACTGTGTTGTGCAGTCAGTTGTCCATAGGGGCTGTGTCCACTCCAAAGTCTATAGCGGCTGGCTGGACTGTGTTGTGCAGTGTCCCATAAAGGCTGTAGTCCTAGAGGGGTGCTGTATTGTTGCTCAGTGGGTGATCTGTTCATCAGGGGTGCTTCCCCAAAGTGCACTCCAAAAAATTCATTTTTTTTTGTTTGGGAATTGTGTGCACAGTAGCCGCACGTGCATCAACAAAGCAGTGCCAAGCGTGTGCCTGTGTCATAAATCAAGGGCCGGCCGTTAAAGGGTGCTGTAACTCCCAAAGTGCCCTCCAAAAAAAATTTTTTTTTTTTTTTGTGAATTGTGGCCCTGATTCAGAGCCGGATGCTCTGACAGAGTGCTCGCTCTGAATCAGGGCTATCCTTCTTGATTTTTAGAGTGGCCTCCTGGTCACTCGTAAAGCTGTGGGTGACCCCCCACAGCTATAGCGAGCGTCCAGCAAGATGGTCATGATGGTCAAGACCATCCCAACCATCGGGCTTGCGACGAGACCCTTGTGGTAGGGTATCATTGCCGCAAGCCCTAGAGTGCTTTTGGCTCAAACAGAGCCGAAAGCACTCCCACTGACATAATTTGTGATGTCAGTGGGGCCGGCCACAGACGGTAGGCGTTCCCATGGGGACGCCTCCGTCTGGGCAGCCACACCCCTGGCACGCGCACCAAAGGGGGCGTGCTGTCACTCAACATCGACAGCACACCCCCTTTGGTACGAGACCCGGAGCGACTGTTTGCCTGTTGCTATCTGGGTCTCGCGCAAGCACACAACAGAGCCGCCTCAATCGTGCTCATGCACACTGGGCCAACATCAACCCACTTGCGAGCGCTCAGAGCTCGCGAGCGGGTCTGAATCAGGCCCTGTCTGCGCAGTAGCAGCATGTGCATCAACAAAGTAATGCCAGGCATGCGCCTGTGTCATAAGTAAAGGGCTGGCTTGACCGTTAAAGGGTGCTGTAACCCCCAAAGTGCACTCCAAACAAAATAAAAAATATTTTCTGTGTTTGTGAATTGTGTGCACTGTGGCTGCACGTGCATCAACAAAGGAGCAGCGCCAAGTGTGCACCTGTGTCCCATAAGTAAAGGGCCGGTTGGCTCGTCCTTTAAAGGGTGCTGTTACCCCCAAAGTGCACTCCCAAAAATATATTTTTTTCTGTGTTTGAAAATTGTGCGCACTATACGTGCATCCTCAAAGCAGCAGCGCCAAGCGTGCGTCTGTCTGTTAAAGGGTGGTGTAACCCCCAAAGTGCACTCCAGCAAAAATAAAACATTTTCTTCTGTGTTTGTGAATTGTGTGCACTGTACGTGCATCAACAAAGGAGCAGCACCAAGCATGCGCCTGTGTCCCATAAGTCTGTTAAAGGGTGGTGTAACACCCAAAGTGCACACCACAAAAAATAAACAATTCTTTTTTTCTGTGTTTGTGTGCGAAATGTATGCGCAGTAGCCGCACGTGCATCAACACAGCAGCAGCACCAAGCGTGCGCCTGTGTCATAAGTCAAGGGCCGGTTTGGACATCTGGTCCAGACTGAAGGATGTGACAACAATTTCTGACATGTCTACTGTCACTGCATATGATACTGTCACCACTGACAGAATGATGGAGGACTACATTGGTGACAGCATCCAAGTAGGGATGTCAGACAGTCCGTACCTTTATTGGCAGGAAAAAGAGGCAATTTGGAGGCCCCTGTACAAACTGGCTCTATTTTACCTAAGTTGCCCCTCCTCCAGTGTGTACTCCGAAAGAGTGTTTAGTGCAGCCGGGAACCTTGTCAGCGAAAGGTGTAGGAGGTTGCTTCCACAAAATGTTGAGAAGATGATGTTCATAAAAATGAAGTATCAACTCTTCCAGGGAGACCAGCCTCCAGAACGTACAGAGGGACCTGTGGTGGTGGATTCCAGCGGGGACGAATTAATACTCTGTGAGGATGAGGATGTACACAACACTGAAGAGGGTGAGGAATCGGTGGATGAGGAGGATGAGGACGACATCTTGCCTCCGTAGAGCCAGTTTGTGCAGGGACAGATTAATTGCCAGCTTGTTTTGTGGGGGCCCAAATGAACCAATCATTTCAGCCACAGTTGTGTGGCATACCCTGGCGCTGAAATGATTGGTTTGTTAAAGTGTGCATGTCTTGTCTATACAACATAAGGGTGGGTGGGAGGGCCCATGGACAATTCCATCTTGCACCTCTTATTTTTCTTTGCATTATGTACTTTTTGGGGCCTAGTTTTTAAAACTGCCATCCTGTCTGCCACTGCAGTGTCACTCCTAGATAGGCCACGTGTTTGTGCCGCCCACTCGTGTCGCTTAGCATAGTCATCCAGCTACCTCGGTGCAACCTTTTGGACATAAAAACACTATTGTGAGGTGTTCAGAATAGACTGGAACTGAGTGGAAATTAAGGTTATTGAGGTTAATAATAGCATAGGAGCAGAAAAACCCACAAATTCTGTTTTTATGCTTTTTTCAAGATCCAAAACACAAAACCCAGAACCCAAAACACGGAAGGGTGGTTTTGTCAAAAACAATCCAGATCCAAAACACGAAGAAAGATCCAAAACACAAAACACGAAAAGTGTCCGGTGCACACCGCTAATATATATTACATTAGTCCTGAAGACGAGGTCCGAGGAGGCTTTGAAACGACGACTTATACGGTGTATCATGTGATGTCTTAATACACTTTGCCGTTTTTCATCAAGTGGAGTGCCGCTTCATTCTTTCCCAAGGGGGCTTTACACGCTGCTCTAGGAAACACTTGTGGTGTGTGTATGTGTGTATATATATATATATATATATATATATATATATACATACAGAGTAAAACACAGCTGATCCGGCACTCCCAATAAATGGTATAGGTATACCTGCTCCGGTGCCCTCCTTACAGGGAACTATGTCCCAGATCCATATAGCGCACAGAGGCGGCACTCAGAGACCTTCAAACGAAATATGCAAAAAGAGAAGTTTAATCCATCAATGTTTCGGGACCTTCCGTCCCTTCCTCAGGATGCACAGTGCAGAATGAAAAAAATACATACAAACAGCAACATTAAATAGCTTACCAGTCTGGATGTGTGGTGCTCCTCCCGCTCATCACGCCGGGGACAAGACCGGAACAAGGGCAGCAATAACCGCCGGAAGCTCCGTGCGTGTCATGCACCCGAAGTCCAATGCGTGTCAAGCGCCCATGTGATCACCCCAGACGCGGCGGCTGAAGGAGATAGCACAAAGCCCAATGGTTGCCATAACAACCTGCTGAAATTACTCAAACGTGCGATAAGTGAAAAATACATGCAACAAAACATAAATAGCAGCGAACACTGTTACCTTATGAAAAAAATCAGACCAAAAGAGTCTTCTAATTGTGCAGGGAGTGACAATACGTGGGCTTGAAAAAGTAATAAAATGTATAAAATACAATAATGGCATGACACTGTGAAAAAATATCAATACATAACATAATACAAAAAAATATTTTTTAAGCATGAGTACAAAAATAAAAAATAAAAGTGAGGATGAAAAAATTACAAATGAAAAATGACAAAAAAATGTGATAAAGTGAAAAAAAGTAAATAAAAAGCAGTAATATCAATGAGTGATCAATCAAAAAATATGACAAGAGACGAAAATGCTGAAAAATATCTGAACTCAACTTGAAAAAACCAAAAAGTGTCGGAATAGATCAAAAAATTTTTTTGGACTAAAATGAAAAAACTGTTGCGGCAAAAAATGCATGTACCCTAAACACGGCTTATCCAAACAGAGTGAGCAGAAAAACTGCTATTAGCTTAATACATGAGCAAATAAGTGCCATGAAACCTTGCTAAACGTATTTAACGTGATATGTGGCAACGGGTGTCAAAAGTACTCATGCTTACAGTAACATGAAAAAAGCTAACCAGTATTAGATAAATTAACTGTCTCAAAGAATGTAAATAATCACTTCTTTAAACCTCAATCAAACAAACAAATCAGCCAAAAGGTCCCAAAAAAAGGGAACCATAAAAAAGACAACTATTGTTACTTAACGCCAAAATTTGCCAAATAAAGGCATTTTAATAACCCCTTAAAGAAAACAGTTTAGGCCCAAAGATTCGTTAAGCCCTCGTGGTGATAAAGTATCCAACCTATGTATCCATGACTATTCAAGTAGCAAAAGTTTTTTGGATCGATTACCGCCCCTTAATGAGGCTGGCACATGTTCAATAGCTTTGTAGCGAACTGTAGCGATACTATGTTTCATTAAGGCAAAATGCCTCACTACTGGCTGTTCGCTATGGCCGGAGATTAAGGCTGCTCTGATGGCTGCACGATGCTGCGCCATCCATTCTTTAAATTGGCGCTCTGTCTTGCCCGCGTAGTGTAAGCCACATGGGCAAGACAGAATATACACCACAAACCGGGAGTTGCAAGATAAAGACCAATTAATACTGAACTTTCTACCTGAATAGGGATGTAATATATAAGGGCCCACCTGCATGTAGCTGCAGGTGGTGCAACCAAGGCATTTGAAACAGCCCTTTTTTTTACTGAGAAAATTCATGACCGGTGTCTTGAATGTTGAAATATCAGACTTCATGACAATATCCTTAATGTTAGCACTACATGTATAACTGGACATCAAAGAAGTGTCATGGAGTAAGGATATATCCGGATCTGAAGCAACCATCGGCCACAATCATTTAACCCTAGGTGCAATTACTTTACTCTTTACATAGGATACCTTGGATTAATGGATTCAATGTGAGAGACCTTTCTTGATTTTTGGTTGTAACAATTCACTCCTGTTATGTGGGAGTGCCTTTTTCTTTGCTCTCATATATAACTTCAATGGGTAGCCCCGATCCAAAAACTTATTGGTCATGATGTCTAACTGTTTATGGGTCTCTGTCTCATCGCTAGTAATCCTGCACACTATTAAATACTGGGAGTATGGTAACCCGTGTACGGTATTGCGGGGGTGGAAACTATCGTAACGTAAAAGATTATTCCTGTCTGTGGGTTTTACATATAGTGAAGTGATTATCCGCGCATTTTCAATTTTAATGGTGATGTCAAGGAAATGAATCTCCTTGGAACTGTGATGGACTGTCAGTTTAACCGGACTAGACGACATGTTCTGGCTCTCAATAATGTGTAACAACACATTAACATCACCACGCCAAAAAATCAATAAATATCGATGTATCGATAATAAAGAAAAATGCACTCAGATATAGTCGTATCAGAAAAAAACAAGTTATTTTATCCCTCACCAATGAAGGCATTGGCAAAGGACGGGGCCGCAGCAGAGCCCATGGCGCATCATGCCCTTTGCCTATAGAATACTCCATCAAAGAGGTAAAAAAATTTTTGATCTATTCCGACACTTTTTGTTTTTTTCAAGTTGAGTTCAGATATTTTCACCATTTTCGTCACTTGTCATATTTTTTGATTGATCACTTATTGATATTACAGCTTTTTAATTAAGTTTTGTAATTTTTTCATCCTCACTTTTATTTTTATTTTTTGTACTCATGCTTAAAAAATATTTTTTTGTATTATGTTATGTATTGATATTTTTTCACAGTGTCATGCCATTATTGTATTTTATACATTTTATTACTTTTTCAAGCCCACGTATTGTCACTCCCTGCACAATAAGCAGACTCTATTGGTCTGATTTTTTACATAAGGTAACAGTGTTCACTGCTATTTGTTTTGTTGCATGTATTTTTCACTTATCACACATGTTTGAGTAATTTCAGCAGGTTGTTATGGCAACCACTGGGCTTTGTGCTATCTCCTTCAGCTGCTGCATCTGGGGTGATCACATGGGCGCTTGACACGCATTGGACTAATGGTGCATGACACACACGGAGCTTCCGGCAGTTATTGCAGCCCTTGTTCCGGTCTTGTCCCCGGCGTGATGAGTGGCAGGAGCACCATACGTCCAGACTGGTAAACTATTTAATGTTGTTGTTTGTATGTATTTTTTTCATTCTGTACATTCCAGACTGCTCCAAACATTGGGGATCTGTGTCCACCAGAGCCGTGGCTCCAGTGTTTCTGCCAGACTCTGATCCCACTTCGAGGTCAAACCTCAACTTCCCAGCATTGGATTATCACAGGACTTTTATTCTATATAAGGCACTGTGGCCAGGACTCTGCGCCATTTCATTGTGATGCACACTGCTGTTTGCTGTGCTGTACTCTGCTGTATTGGCTTAGGCTGTGCTTTGTCCATGAGTGGCTGTACTCTAAAGTGACTGTGTATAGGGGGCGCACTGCATGCTTCTGTGTGCCGTGCTATACACTCTACTGTATTGGCTTAGGCTGTGCTGAGACTCCAGACTCACAAGTGACTGTGCTGTATATAAAGTGACTGTGTATAGGTATGCTGCTTTATGCTGCACTGTACTCTAGTATAAATAGTACCATTTGATGCGCTTTCTTCACGTGCCATTATAAGCCCTGTGATCCACACAGATAACCTGAGCTGCAAGTTCAAGAGCAGAAAAATAAAATATACTGTAGTTCTGTTGTTTGTACTGTTTGGTGCGCTTTACACTAGTGCGCTTCATGTTCATCTATAAGCCCTGTGACTCCACGCAATTCTCTGTGAGTTGAAAAATGTATAAGGAGCAGTTTAGAAAAGAGTAACCAAGTACTGTCGCTGCAGCTACTCATGATGATGACTACTCTAGTCCTTCAATGTCATCTACAGAATCCGATGCTCAAGGGTATAGAGGGTCTAAGTCAGGGCATCTAAAACAAAAACCAATAATATACAGTGGAAAAGACAAAAAACACCTCTAATAAAGGGAAAGTCTGCTGCAGAAAAACATAAAATTGCCAACATGCCATTCACCAGATGCAGTGGCAAGAAAAACCTCAGTCCATGGCCTTTATTTTTGAGTGGTGGTTCTGCAACTGTCTATAAGGCATCTTCTGCCTCTCATGACGATGCAAGACCTTCTCACTCAGAGTCTATAATAGGTGCAAAAAAAATGAAAACCAGCATACCAGTGTTTCTCAATCTTGGTCCTCAAAGCACACTAACAGGCCAGGTTTTAGAGACATCCATGCTTGAGCACAGGTGGTTAAATCAAAATAACTGCAATATAATTAAGACACGTGCTCAAGTATGGCTATCCTTAAAACCTGGGCTATTAGTGTGCTTTGAGGACTGTATTTGGGAACCCCTACAGTAGACCAAACTGGTGCATTCAGAAACAGAAATGTCACAATTCACTGAGGAGAGTCTAAGTGTGTCCCGGAGTACTGTGTGTGAGCCTGACTTTTCTGATATTGTACTCACAGAGAAGCTGCCTTACACCATTTTTGCTCCCTCTGCAAATGTAGGGATGAGCAGAAAAAGTTTAGCTGATGACAGAGAAATTGAGGATGTTACTGAGGGGGATATTTGTGTAGCTGACACTGGTGCTAATGAGGATATTGAGGGTGAGGATATTGTTTGTGTAAGTCGAGTACCAGTGGTAGCAGCTCTTGGCCATGATAAGGAGGCCATTGTCATGCCTGGGCATATGAGCAACAAATCCACCTCTTATGTGTGGAAATATAATTACCCAATTCCTGACCTTTGTCATGCCATCTGTAGCCTATGTGGAACCACAGTTAGTAGAGGTAGGGACATTAAGCATCTACAGTTGGAACCGCCAGCCTGTTTCGTCATTTGCAACGAAGCTCATGACAAGTTTTGGATAACATCAGAAAAAAAATAACAAACAGTCCAGCATCAGCTAGCTCCCTTCTTTCAACTAGATCCCAGCACCTGCAGACTCTACTGCCAACACCTTCATCCTTCATATCCACAATAATGATTGGAGATAGTCCTGCATCCAATTTTTTAAGGTTAGGTGACCCCTCCCCTATCCAGGATTCTTCAGAAGAATCCTTGAGCTATATGCCTACTGCTCCTGCTGTGGGTGGGGGGGGTTCATCCCAGAAGTGGACCAAGAAGACTACTAGTAGTAGTGTCACAAAGCAATTGACTGTTAAACAATCCTATGAAATAGCAACCAAATATGACAGCTCTCGGTCAGTTGCACAGTGGATCGCAGGTGCCATGACGGCTATGCTAGTGTTAAATCTATGTCCAATATCTGCCATTAAAGCAGTGGCTGTTACACAGTTAATTGAAGTCCTGTGTCAGTCACTGCTATCAAATTCCATCTTTGTTTAATTTTACCCAAATAGTTATTCCTCGGCTGTACCAAGACATTAGAAAAAATCTGAATATTGGCCTCAAAATTGCCATTGTACCCACTGTCCACTTAACCACAGATATGTGGACAAGCAGTAGTGGGCAAACTAATGATGACATGACTGTGACAGCCCACTGGGTGGGTGAATCACATTCAGCAGCAGTATCTAACAAACAACTCCAGCTCAATCAGAGGCAGGCTATTCGGTGTACCGCCAGCTTCACTAAGAGGCATACTGCTGACTACTTCCTAGAAAAACTAAGGGATGTCTTAGCAACATGGCTTACCCACTTGAACTCTCCTCAGCAGTTGTGATTTCTGATAATGCCACAAATTCTGAAAGCATTACAGCTGGTGAATTCCAATACATCACCTGCTTTGCTCACACAATCAACTTGGTGGTTCAGGGGCATGCAGGAGATGCTGTCTGTGGTCCTAAATATTTTGGGACATTTTCGCCATTCAGCCACAGCATGCAGGAGATTGCAGCAGCTGCAAGAACAGTTGAATTTGCCCTGCCACCAACTGAAGCAAGAGGTGGTAACCAGGTGGAATTCCACTCTTTATATGCTTTAGCAGATGGATGAACAGCAAAAAGCCAGAACAGCAAAAAGCCATCCACAGCTATACAACAAACCATGACATTTGGGGAGGAGGGTGAGTGTTCCTTAATAGAGAATGCTTTCCATCTTGTGCAAGGTGCTCAAACCCCTTGAAATAGCCACCTGTGAAGTGAAACAAACTTTCCACAATTTCTGATGGCGACCTCATGGGCTGCCATGAGAAATTATGGGGCAGATAGCTCCATGTGTAAGGTATCTGACTGCCATGTGAGAGGTGATGGTTTTGAGTCTCTCGAATGACAGTATTTTGAAATGTGTGATGTAAATAAAAGAGGATGTGACTGAAGGTGCTTGGGGAGGTGGCCAGATGGAGTGGGAGTCACCCAGGAAGGAGATAGGAGCGGCAAGGAGATGCCGGGATACAAGAAGAGGAGCTACAAGTGAGAATTATTATAAACAGAAAATTTACAGGCCAAAACTGCGCCCCCTGCCATGCGGTACCCTGTGCCATAGCCATTGTCACACCACCCTAGTTATGGCCCTGGGTTCTCCACTAAAGGGAAACCTTAGGAGTTGATAATATATCAATTAATTACACTACGTAATCATTACTTTACAGTACAGTTTTTTACTACATGACATGACCAGTGCTCGAAGTGTACCAATAGGCAACAGTTTGACATACCGGCACTTCAAGCACTAAACTTTTTTTTTTTCTTAACAAGTTTTCATGACTGCAGTGTGCGATTATGAAAGTACAGGTAGCCTGTGCTTTGGACCTGGGCCCATGCTATTAGCAGTACAAATAATGAGTCTGTTGGACTCTTTATAGTATGCTGGCCTGTCAGTCACAGCCAGCCTTAACTAACAAGGTGGCCTCTAGGGGCCACGATCAATGGCACCTGGCACAGAGCTAGGATCCATTTGCTGCCTTTAGCGCTGTTCTGCCCCCTACAGCTATTCCCACTCATGTGACATAACCTGCTGCCACCGCATGGGGTTCAATACCTGCCGGGCGGGGACTGCCGGGCAGTGGAACCACAGGGGCTCAGCATCAGGGGCTCAGCCACTCCGGATCCGGAAGTGTGGCTGGTGAGAAAAGGAACTAATCCTGTGCGGAGAAAAAGGAGGTGCATCCCAACTGGGGCAGCACATAGATTTCAGCCAGGGTTCTGAGGAGGAGCAGGACGAATGAGCAGGACTGCAGGAGAGTGACTGGGAGCAGCCACAGCAGGAGGAGTTCTATAAACATATATTCCAGTCCTATCACTTATTGTGCATGTCACATAATGTTCTACCTCCCTTTTGGCCTTGTGTATATATACAGTCCTCCCTCACTGTCCCCCTGTGTGCGCTGTCCTCCTTCACTGTCTCCCTGTGTGTGGTGTCCACCCTCACTGTCCCTCTGTGTGCGCTGTCCTCCCACCCTGTCCCCCTATGTGCCCTGTCCTCCCATCCTGTCCCCCTGTGTGCCCTGTCCTCCCACCCTGTTGCCTTGTGTGTGCTGACCTCCCTCACTACACCTATGTGTACGCTGTCCTCTCTCTCTGCACCCATGTGTGATCTGTTCCCCCTCACTGTCCCCCTGTGTGTACACCATCACCCCTATGTCCCTCATCTCCACTGTGTACTACACTATCTCTGTGTATCTCACCACCTCAGTGTGCCTCACTGCCTCTGTGTACCCCTCCACCCTTGTGTGCCTCACTTGAAAAGTGCAGGGTTAAAGAAGGATAAAGTTTGAGTGGTGCAGGGGGTAAGTAAGGGAAGAAGGAAGAGGAGCAGGGGTGACATGAGACATTAATGAAAATACTGACATGACCCCATTTTGAGTGGCAACGCCCTCGTGACACATGGCCACACCCATTTTTTTTGTGCACAGGCTACCTCCATACCCCCACTTCAGAATTCCCACTTCGACCACTGGATATAACCATATGTAACTGCATTACATTTAGAAAATATAACCACACACAAATCATAATGATTACAGTTTGAATAGTTTTCAATCTTCATGCATTCAGTTTTATTGTTTATGATTTTTTTAAATCTGTTACTATATAATAATGTTGTGTACTATGCATTGGTGCCCACTTTAGATATTGGAAATATATTTACGGTTTATGGTCTTTTTTTTTTGTTTATATTTTGTCTTTTGTCTTAGTGACCTATTTATTAATGCCATGTCTGCTTGATTTAATTATTGCTGATTTAACAGATTTAACAAAAGCTGAATGCAGGCGATATCTCCAATAACTCCTTTCTGGGACTCTTCATCTTCCCTTATGGGCCTCTTACACATGCATACACATTAATTTCCATATATGCAGTATTAAGAAATGTGTACATTCATTTTTAGGTGCCTGATGTGGCAGCCCTATTCAGCAAACTCCGAAAATTGTACGTTTTCAGAGTGGCGTTTAGTTGAGGACACGGATGCCATCTTCAGATGGTGTTCGTTCCCGTGGTCCATTCCAGAGTGCGAAGAAGCACCTCCATCCTCTCATTGCACAAATGCGCACTCACTGCCTGGTAAACTTTCACCGCTAATATATGTGGCAACAGTGTAGTAGCTTTTCGGAGCAGCCGTCCCTCAACCAGAGCAATGCTGAATTGTTCATGTTCTTTACTATCCACTACTGCAACTAGTGGTGAGTTGGATACTTAATTATAGAGGGGCAATCAGCCCTTGATAATGAATAGGCCCCTTGAACAGCTCATTGGCACAGGACATCATATTTTACTAAGCTGCAATTGCATTACCCCGATAGATAACGCTATCTTTGAATGTCATTAGAAGCTGCAGCCCTATAGGTTATGGTTTCACTGGATAGCAATGTTCCGATGCCTCTCCAGCAGCAGTACTGTGGCCCAATACAAACATTTCCTTTGCCACTGGAATAGCCAAGAAGTGGGGGGGAAGCATTACAAGCAATATCTTTGTATGACTTTATTATAAATAGCCATATTAGTGAATGTGTTATTACAGGTTGAGTCTCCCATATCCAAATATTCCTAAATACGGATTTTTTTTGGCATGACTGAGATAATGAAACCTTTGATTTTTGATGGTTCAATGTACACAAACTTTGTCTAAGGCACAAATTATTAAAAATATTGTATAAAATTACCTTCAGGCTGTGTGTGTAAGGTGTATATGAAACATAAATTAATTTAATTTCTGTACACAAAGTTTGTTTGAGCCACAAAATTATTGACAATATTGTAAAAAAAATACCTGCAGGCTGTGTGTATAAGGTGTATATAACACATAAATGCATTCTGTGTGTATATTTGGGTCCTATTCCCAAGATATTTCATTATGGTATGCAATTATTCCAAAATACGGAATATCCCGTTATCCAAAATACCCCTGGTCCCAAGCATTTTGAATATGGGAGACTCAACCTGTACTGAAAAAATCGACGATAACAAATATTAAAGTGACAAAACTATGAACCTTAAAAAATGGATCCCTAACAGTGCCAACTAACAAACTGTACTGGTCATTAAAGATAAATCAGAATGTTTAGCTCTAGAGTTTGTTTTTGCTTTGTGTAGGACTTGCCTTCATAATAAAACTATAAGGTTTGAAAGATGAGCATTAAAATACTTATTGATACTGACTCATCTCCCATCATGTATGCTGTATTGATTGCACACAGTGCCATCATACTCTACGACATGGTGTAAATTTGATCCTGCGGATGCAAGTGGTGTTTTTAGAACTTTGGTGTGTCTTCAGCAAAATACAGTAGATTAACATGGAAGTTAAATAGCAAGCCAGCAACGTACAGTTGACTACAAATAAAATACTGGCGCACAGAAAGTGACAGAACGATAGTATCCTTTTATTAAGAGAACAAACTCACTCAAAATGTAATTTAGGCCTGTGGCTCCCATCTCTGTGGCAATCCATATGAAGTCTTGGATAAGTCTGTTAACTCTTCTTGGTGCAATAAAAGTCATTTACTTTATATTGTCTGTGTTTCACCTATAGAAGTGTTTGCTTGCCACACTGTGATATGCAATTTTCAGAAAGGCAACTAAACAGTCTTACAACATATGCTTAAAACCAGCAGGACATTCCAAAAAATAACTTGAGAAAAGTTTCCTATTGTGGTTTTTGCTTAAATCATAAAATAAGTTTCATTATAAACTCAGTGGGGGAAAAATCATTTAAGGATAGGAATAACAGCCACTAGATAGAAGTGAATCAGTGGGAACATTTCAGTGTCCAGGTGTAGACAATAAAAAGGTCGTATTGGTGTGCAGCACACAATGGGAATATTTGAAAGTAATTTCCGCATTAGATGCTTTTCTTTTATGAAGCAGTTAAGCATAATAAATATTCTATTATCCTCCTACAGGGCATAGAGTAACTATAAGAAGTTGTCATTAAAAATCCCACATTTTTTAAATAATTCATTTTTTATTTATTTTGTACTATTTTAAATAAAGATCAGAATATTATATATTTATGTGAAGCTGTTGTAAGAATACTCAATGGATTTTATTTAAATATAATAAACAAAATGAGTGACATACTCTTGCCAAACGTGTGTTATCTTGTTGGATCAGGGCATGGTTTGGGATATTGGCGGTATGTCCTAATTTGACATAACATCAAGTATTCCAGTATAGATACTGGTAGGCAAGGCAGTCGCCAATGGCTTTTTAATTATTAGTAGCTAATCATGCTTTTGCCTTACAGTAGCCAAATAAACTTTCTCCACCAACAGCAACAATCGTTATTCTATTATCTTGCGTGTCAATTTTAACCTTTTTTTTAAACTTTTGGAATACTGAATAAAATGCTTAATTTGTCAAGGTACCCCATCAGTTTTTATAAGGAGAGATTTCATCCCTAAAAAAAACAAAACATAGAAGTACTGTACCTAGTTCACACTATGCCGCAGTTTCCCTAGTTTATACCAAACTGCGCTAGTTCATATTGTGCATCACCCATGCCAGTGAGACCATCCCACTGATACTTGATTCCAAAAGGCTCTCTGCTCTCCTCTGAAATGTGTATAATAGACTAGTGCTGTAAGAAAAATAAGGGAAGTCCAAGGGAACTGTAAGTAAAATAAAGGCAGTCCAAGGGAAGTCTACTCCCACCACTCCACTTCTACCTCCTCTCTCTGCCAATCGCATCACTGGCTCCCCTTCCCCTACAAAATCATTTTCAAATGCCTAACTATCACATAAAAAAGCCCTCTTCAACTCCACAGCTCCATTCATCTCCAACCTAATTTCCTAAACACTTCCTCCTGCCTTCTCCAGTTAGCTAATGACTGCCACCTTACTTCCCCACTGGTTACCACCTGTCACTCCAGAATCCAAATTTATCCTGTACTGCCCCCCACCATTGTAACAATCTCCCTTGTTCCATCAGACTATCCCCCCAGTCTGCCTTGCTTCAAGTGGGCACAGAAAACCCACCGGTTTATAAAAGCATATCCGTTTACACTTAACCATATCAACACACAGTCTACTTCACCCTCTTGCATTCTCAAATTCTCTCACCCCTGCTCCTGCGCTTAGCTCCCCACACACTGCTCAATCCTTATGTCTTCATTCTGTCTCCCTCTTCCCTTTAGACTGTAAGCTCCATTAACAGGGCCCTCATCCCTCCTGTACTCATTACCGACTTCTCTTGCACACCAGCTACCCTCTAGATCTCCTCCTTGGGCAATCTGCCTCTGGACTCCACTCCCATGACATAGACCAATTTTGTGCACCCATCCCAATTGCTATAGGTTTCAGCTTATGCTGAATATGTGCTTTGCACCTCTTGCATCAGTGGCTGTATAGAGATTTGTAGTGCTAATTGTTACTTGTCCACTGTACTGTACTATTTGACCCTGTACTGTCTTATTGTTTTGTCCTCTGTATGTCCTTTAATTAAAGTTTAATAATAATAGTGATGACCTGGCTCTCAGATTTGGGCTTCTTGACTCTATGTGCGACTCCCTACTTCAGGTGGCAGTTGAGCCGCATTTAACCAATGCGGTCCTTGCTGGAGTTCATTCACCTAACTGGTGGTGATCTGGACCCTGATGTCCATCTGTCATGGCACATTTGTGGTAATTAGAGGTTATATTTCTTGCGGCAGCTTAGGAAGTTCAACTGGCACAGGGGTTGTTGGCTCTTTTTTTATTTGGCAATGATTGAGTTTGTACTTTGATTATAGTGTGGTTTGGTTCAGCTAGTGAGTGAGATAGGTCCAGACTTCAAAGGGTAGTCAGGACAGCAGAAAGAATAATTGGTGTATATTTACCCATGTTCAGGAGATATGCTAGAGTTAGGAAGCAGACAAGGAACATTGTAGGAGATCAATTGCATCCTGGTCATGAGCTGTTTCAATTTCTCCCGTCAGGTAGGCACTATAGATCAGGGACTGTAAAAACATATACACATTAATAAAAGTTTTTTTCTCAGGTGGTCCTCTTATTAAATAGCTGATTAGAGAAATTTTGAACTGGTATTGTACTACTGTTTTAATTAGGATGTCCTGTATTTAGAGGAGTGTTTTATGTTTTTTTTGTATTATTTATGTATTGTGGTTGTATAATGTGAAAGTATGTATGTATGTTGTGTTTTCTTTTATGTAAGTATTTAACTAGTAGTAAACCAGCGTTAAATTCCTTATATAAGGTGTATACTTGGCCAATAAAGTTGATTTCTGATTAGTTTTTGAATGGCCATATGTACCTTATGCCTCATGTTATTGTATGGTATTTATTTGTATCATGATCCCCTTACCCTTTTTTTGTGGATGAGTGAAACGCATAAGCTAAAAATTCTTTTTTAAGCTGCAATGAGGAATTCCACCCTGTTCACAGCATCAGGGTGCACAAAAAAACAATAGAATATTACTTTCCTCCCATCGGGTCTGACGATTGGTAGGGAATTTCAGTGGCTGTGAATGCAGGAAGTGATGTGACATCACTTTATTTTTTGTTACTTTGGGTAAAAAAGAAATTAAAAATATTGCTTTAAAATGGGAGTGGGATTTTAAATTTCTAGATCTACACCTTTATGGCACATAGAAATATGAGGTTTGAAAGCCTGTGCCCAATAAAAGTTATTAAGCCTGATTCAGAGTTGCATGCAGTACACACAGGAGGAGGCGTCTTATTTAAAGAGATGCCTCCTGCATGCTTCTGTGATCCGCTGCTGCAAACTTGGATGCAGAATCGATCCATCTGCAAAAACATTGGCCATCTGATTGACCATGACTTTACGCAGGATGGCCATTGTTTTTACTCTTATGGGGCCAGGAAAACTGCTTTGGAAGACGCAGACCCTGCCCTTGACACTCCTTGAAAATGGGGTTGACATGTTCCTGTTTTCAAGAACGCTGGCCACACCGCCCCTTTCTCGCCCTCAAACAGCCTCCCTCAATCATGCTGCAAATTAGGGTAGACTGTGACCGCTGTTGCAGTCAGTGATCGGCACATGTGCTGATCATTAAACATCTGAGTTGTGTTGTACATAAATCATTGGGTTTATGCAAAACTCTGAATCAGGCCCATTGCCTGGTGATGAGTGGAATCACCAGGCAATAACCTTTGTATTACAAAAAACTCCAGGGAGGAGGAACATCATCCCATCCTGCCATCTATAAATTTTAGTCCCCTTTTTCAAAATGTGTCCCCTTAATAAAAAATGGTCTAATAATCAGTACACAAAAAAAATCACATGTGGGGAAGGGGGGTTTGTAATGCCCAGATCTCGCCCATATAATGCAGTAAGTTTTCTACTGTAGTTTAAAAAGTGGTTTGTCTTATTGAACTGCCATATTACTCCTACATATATCGTTTTGCTAGAGTAGTACAATCCTATCCTATTGTAAAGTATATGGGCACCAGCACCTGACAAATTGCTAGCTTTCTTACTTACAAAGTTCTTGGCTTGTGGCACTTGGGCATTACCTCGCTGTCAGCTGGAAGCAGGTAAGCCTAGGATGGCATTGTGCTCTAAACCTAGAGTATTACATAGTAATGAGGGGCTCATGGAAGTCCAAGGCAAAGGGAACTCTTTATTTAGTGCATATAGCTCAAGTCAGTGAGGCATAGAGAGATTCTTATAAGGTGCAAAGTATCCTAGCACAAAGAGCCAGTAGATCTATATGTATTATACATATCTTCTATATAGTACATTATACAGTGTAACAGCCAGCACATGCTGCTGGAAGTAATTGGGGATTTGTGGAAATGCCGCTGTTAAATTGCAGGGCTGTGAAGTTTGGGAAGGGGGAGTAGGAAGATTTTAGAGTAACTTTATGAGTGGTTAAGTTTTCGGCTTATAATATCTGTAAAAGAAAATGTGGATATTAAGGGGTGTCTGATGTTGTCTACATTACATCGGTGAAGGTAAAGAAGTCTGGCAATCCAGTTATCTGTTTTTAGGATGTGTTTGAAGAACATGATAGAACATATGTATGCAGGTCTGCAAGGAATTATGAAAATGGGTAGAAGCTGCTATATTCATCCCTGGATGTCATTAAACAAATCAATTTTTCAGTGATTGTGGTCTGGGAATGGGAAAGAGATGGGGAATACTCATATCAATTCAATAGATGTATATTTTGTAGGGAATGGTATGCAGTGTGCAAATGCCAAACATCAGAAGTTTTCAGATGTATCTGCAGTTTGAAAGGTTAAAAATCAGACAAAACTAATTATTTAATGTTGAAATTTGAATAAATATTTATAAATGTTCTTACATTCTTGGTCTAGAATAATGCAATGGAAATAAACACCTATGTCATGAGTGGTTGCAAAATGAATTAAGCTCCAATGAGCATGACACATCTCAGCTAATCACAGATCTCTGTACACATTCTGAATGGCATATCTAAAGATACTTGTACATGTAAATTAGAGATGTGTGCGGACCCCTGTGTTTTGGTACTAATTAGGGGTGTGCGGGTTCAGATTTCTGAAATCCGAACCCCCCCGAGCCCCCCCGACCCGAGGCCGATCCGAGTCAGGCTCGACTTTTCCCGCCTGACTCGGATCTAAAATCGAGGCAAAACGTCATCATCCCACCTTCCGGGTCTCGCGGGTTTTGGATCCTATATATGGTACCCGCGTCGGCGCCATTTTCTCACTCGGCTGCGGACAGTGAAGAGGGAGGGTGGGAGTTAGGGCTGGCTGGGCTGTGTAGTGTAGTGCAGAGTAGTGTTGTGCTGTGCTGTGCTGTGCTGCGCTGTGCTGATGTTGTCCATATGGGCTGTGTCCACTACTTCAAAGTCCATAGGGGCTGGCTGTGTTGTGCTGTGCTGCTGTTGTCCATAGGGGCTGTGTCCACTACTTCAAAGTCCATAGGGGCTGGCTGGACTGTGTTGTGCAGTCAGTTGTCCTAGGGGCTGTGTCCACTCCAAAGTCCTGTGCAGTTTCCCAGTCCCTAAAGGGGTGCTGTAGTGTTGTCCAGGGGGTGCTCTGTCCATCAGGGGTGCTCCCCCCAAGTGCTAAAAAAAAATATTTTTTCTGTGTTAGTGAACTGTGTGCGCAGTAGCTGCACGTGCATCAACAAAGTAGTGCCAAGCGTGCGCCTGTGTCATAAGTAAAGGGCCGGCTGGCTTGACCGTTAAAGGGTGCTGTAACCCCCAAAGTACACTCCAAACCAAATAAAAAAATATTTTCTGTGTTTGTGAATTGTGTGCGCAGTAGCCGCACGTGCATCAACAAAGTAGTGCCAATCGTGTGCCTGTGTCATAAGTAAAGGGCCGGCTGGCTTGACCGTTAAAAGGTGCTGTAACCCCCAAAGTACACTCCAAACCAAATAAAAAAAATATTTTCTGTGTTTGTGAATTGTGTGCACTGTGGCCGCACGTGCATCAACAAAGTAGTGCCAAGCGTGCGCCTGTGTCCCATAAATAAAGGGCCGGCTGGATTGACTGCTAAAGGGTGCTGTAACCCCCAAAGGGCACTCCAAACAAAATAAAAAATATATTTCAGTGTTTGTGGATTGTGTGCACTGTGGCTGCACATACATCAACAAAGGAGCAGCGCCAAGCTTGCGCCTGTGTCCCATAAGTAAAGGGCCGGCTGGCTCATTTCTTAAAGGGTGGTGTAACCCACAAAGTGCACTAGTCTCCACCAAAAATAAAAAAATATTTTCTGTGTTTGTGTGCGCCTTAGCCGCACGTATATATCAATATAACATAAATGGAGGACCAAACTTTCTCCGATAAAAATAAAATAGGGAAAGATCAAGAACCACTTCCTCCTAGTGCTGAAGCTGCTGCCACTAGTCATGACATAGACGATAACATGCCATCAACGTCGTCTGCCAAGGCCGATGCCCAATGTCATAGTAGAGGGCACATACAATCCCAAATGACAAAGTTCAGGAAAATGACCTTGAAAAAAACATTTAAATCATCTGAAGAGAAACATAAACTTGCCAATATGCCATTTATGACACGGAGTGGCAAGGAACGGCTAAGGTCTTTCCCTATGTTCATGACTAGTGGTTCAGCTTCACATGACGATGGAAGCCCTCCTCCCACTAAAAAAATCAAAAGAGTTAAGCTGGCAAAAGCACAGCGAAGAACTGTGCTTTCTAAGAAGATATTACAAATCCCCAAGGAGAGTCCAAGTGTGGTGGTGGTTGCGATGCCTGACCTTCCCAGCACTGGACGGGAAGAGGTGGCTCTTTCCACCATTTGCACGCCCCCTGCAAGTGCTGAAAGGAGCACCCACAGTCCACTTGCTGATATGCAAATTGAAGGTGTCACTGTTGAAGTACAACAGGATGAGGATACTGGTGTAGCTGGCGCTGAGGAGGAAGTTGGCGAGGAGGATTCTGATGGTGATGTGGTTTGTTTAAATCAGGCTCCGGGGGAGACAGTTGTTCTCCGTGGGATGAAAAAGCCCATCATGGTCATACCTGGGCAGAAGACCAAACATTCCACTTCTTTAGTCTGGCAATATTTCTATCCAAATCCGGACAACAACTGTCTTGCCATATGTACCATATGTAAAGGTGAAATAAGTAGGGGTAGGGACGTTAACCACCTAGGAACATCCTCCCTTATACGGCACCTGCAGCGCATTCATAAAAAGTTACTGTCAAGTTCAGAAACTTTGGCTAAGACCGTATGCAGTCCAGGGACACCAAAATCCCGTTGTCCTGTTGTATCCAAGCACCTGCAAACCACACCGTCAACTCCCTCCTCGTCAATTTCCTCCTTAGTCAGGATTGGAAGTAGTCCTGCAGACCATGTCACTGGCATGACTGACTCTCCTATCCGGGATTGCTCCGGAGGATCCTGCATTGCTACGCCTCCTGCTGCTGCTGTTGCTGCTGCTGGGAGTCATTCATCATCCCAGAGAGGAAGAAGGAACACCACTACTTTTACTAAACAATTGACCCTCCAACAGTCCTTAGTGAGGAGGATGAAGTACGACAGCAGTCATCCTGAAGCAAAACGTATAACTGAGGCCTTGACTGCTATGTTGGTGTTAGACGTGCCTCCGGTATCCGCCATTAGTGCAGTGGGATTTAGACAATTGATGGAGGTAGTGTGTCCCCGGTTCCAAATCCCGTCTAGATTCCACTTCACTAGGCAGGCGATACCGAGACTGTACAGAAACGTCAGAAAAAGTGTCCTCAGTGTCCTGAAAAATGCCGTTGTACCCAATGTCCACTTAACCATGGACATGTGGACAAGTGGAACAGGGCAGACTAAGGACTATATGACTGTGACAGCCCACTGGGTAGATGTATCACCTTACGTAGCAACAGCAGCAGCATCACCAGTAGCAGCATCTCAGAAACGCCAGCTCGTTCCAAGGCAGGCTACATTGTGTATCACCGGTTTCAGTAAGAGGCACACCGCCGACAACCTCTTAGAGAAACTGAGGGAAATAATCACCCAGTGGCTTACCCCACTTAGACTCTCCTGGGGATTTGTGATATCTGACAATGCCACCAATATTGTGCGGGCATTACATCTGGGCAAATTCCAGCACATCCCATGTTTTGCTCACACAATAAACTTGGTGGTGCAGAATTTTCTGAAAAGCGACAGGGGCGTGCAGGAGACGCTTTGGGTGGCCCGAAAAATTTCTGGCCACTTTCGCCATTCAGTGACTGCGTGCCGAAGACTGGAGCGCCAGCAAACACTCTTGAACCTGCCCCACCATCACCTGAAGCAAGAGGTTGTGACGCGGTGGAACTCAACCCTCTATATGCTTCAGAGGATGGAGGAGCAGCAAAAGGCCATTCAAGCCTATACATCCACCTATGACATAGGCAAAGGAGGGGGTATGCATCTGACTCAAGCGCAGTGGAGAATGATTTCCGTCTTGTGCAAGGTTCTCCAGCCCTTCGAACTTGCCACACGTGAAGTCAGTTCAGACACTGCCAGCTTGAGTCAGGTCATTCCCCTCATCAGGCTTTTGCAGAAGCAGCTGGAGAAAGTGAAGGAGGAGCTAAGATGGAGCGATTCCGTTCGGCATGTGGGACTTGTGGATGAAGCCCTTTATTCGCTTTGCCAGTATTCCAGGGTGGTCAATCTGTTGAAATCAGACCACTACATTTTGGCCACCGTGCTCGATCCTAGGTTTAAAGCCTATGTGGTGTCTCTCTTTCCGGCCGACACAAGCCTGCAGAGGTGCAAAGACCTGCTGGTGAAAACACTGTCAGCTGAAGCAGAACGTGACACGTCAACAGCTCCTTCTTCATTTTCTCCAGCAACTGGGGCTGCCAGGAAAAAACTTAGGTATCCTAAGCAACCCGCTGGCGGTGATGCAGGGCAGGCAGGACCAAGTTTGGACATCTGGTCCGGACTGAAGGACCTGGCAACAATTTCTCATGTCTACTGTCACTGCATATGATACTGTCACCATTGACAGAATGATGGAGGATTACATCGGTGACAGCATCCAAGTAGGCATGTCAGACAGTCCATACCTGTACTGGCAGGAAAAAGAGGCAATTTGGAGGCCCCTGTACAAACTGGCTCTATTTTACCTGAGTTACCCCCCCTCCAGTGTGTTCTCCGAAAGAGTGTTTAGTGCAGCCGGGAACCTTGTCAGCGAAAGGCGTAGGAGGTTGCTTCCACAGAATGTGGAGAAGATGATGTTCATCAAAATGAATTATCAGCTCTTCCAGGGAGACCAGCCTCCAGAACGTACAGAGGGACCTGTGGTGGTGGATTCCAGTGGGGACGAGTTAATACTCTGTGAGGATGAGGATGTACACAACACTGAAGAGGGTGAGGAATCGGTGGATGAGGAGGATGAGGATGACATCTTGCCTCCGTAGAGCCAGTTTGTGCAGGGACAGATTAATTGCCAGCTTGTTTTGTGGGGGCCCAAACGAACCAATCATTTCAGCCACAGTTGTGTGGCAGACCCTGGCGCTGAAATGATTGGTTTGTTAAAGTGTGCATGTCCTGTTTATACAACATAAGGGTGGGTGGGAGGGCCCAAGGACAATTCCATCTTGCATCTCTTTTTTTTCTTTGCGATATGTACAGTTTGGGGCCTAGTTTTTCAAACTGCCATCCTGTCTGCCACTGCAGTATCACGCCTAGATGGGTCACGTGTTTGTGCCGCCCACTCGTGTCGCTTAGCATAGTCATCCAGCTACCTCGGTGCAACCTTTTGGACCTAAAAACACTATTGTGAGGTGTGAGGTGTTCACAATAGACTGGAAATGAGTGGAAATTAAGGTTATTGAGGTTAATAATAGCATAGGAGCAGAAAAACCTACAAATTCTGTGATTTTAGCTGTTTTTATGCTTTTTTTTCAAAAAAATACAGATCCAAAACACAAAACCCAGAACCCAAAACACGGAAGGGTGGTTTTGGCTAAACCAATCCAGATCCAAAACACTAAGAAAGATCCAGATCCAAAACCAAAACACAAAACACAAAAAGTGGCCGGTGCACACCCCTAGTACTAATTCATTATCATTCTTAGGTTTTGCCAAAACCACCCTCACGTGTTTTGGTTTTGGACCTGGATTTTTTTTTTTAATTTATAAAAACAGCTAAAACCATGTTATGTGGGTCTTTTTCTATTTCTACAGTATTATTAATCTTAATAACATTAAATTCCTGTCAATTTTGGCAACCTCACTGCTCACAATATTGTTCACTAATATTGGCCAAAGGATGGCTAAACTAAGCAACATAGCAGTGGCACAAACACTGCAGTTTAAAAGAATATAACACATCTATGAAACATTGCAGCACAGCAGTGGCAGACAGGATGGCAGTTTAATAAACTATACAACCCTGTAGAAAGATGTTTTCATTAATCAAGAACTAGATCAGAGGCCAATGGACAGTACAGGGAAATGGAGGTGGAATATGTATGAATATATAGCGGAAGAGAGATAAACAATTGATTGGTTAATTGATTTATTTAATTTGAGACATAAACTGAGAATTGTTTAGATACCAAAGAAAAACTTTGCTGACCATGTACATTCCTTTAGTATATTTATATATTATTTATCAACAGTTCTACAAGGGGAAGTCAACCCAAAAACTCTTGTGCCACAAGATGCCACTAAGATACATTGCCTTCTGTTGAAACTACTGTAGTTTGGCATGCCTAATGAATTAATTGCACAATGCCAATGTGAAGGTATTGGGCCAAATGTAATAGGGTGAGAGTTAAGAAAATGTTAGAGTTTAGCAGTAAATTATCACACTTTTTAACCTCTGCCATTGTAACAGAGTTCGAGAACATGCAAACTCGCATGTTTTTGACTAAAAAAACCTCTAATGATGTAAACTCTCATCCAGATGTTTTTCCCATTTTGAAGATAAAACTTGCCCAATGTAATAATGTGTTTTTTTTCAAGTCTTGAAAAAGTCTCTGTGATTCAGAGACGAAATGCATTGACATCATCAGCTGCAAAAATCATCTTGCTGTAGCCAGATACATGTTTGCCTGTCTACCCAGAGAACTTAGAAGCAAGCTGACCGCTGCATCCAGACAGTGCAGCTCCATATATACAGAGTGGCAACACTTCTTTTAACCGCATCCGCAACATTAAAAGTAAGATTGCCACTCCAAATGCTAACATTAACATTGGTGCCGGTGATTTTACACATCTACGGGAACACCCAGAAACTTACTCTGAGGTCCTGCTATTGTTTCTTCCAAAGTGCGGCTGAACGGAACAAACCATCTGTGCTGGGACACCAGCACGAGTAACAAGATTTGTCTACCCTACAGGTATCGATTTAAAGGAGGCTACATTTATTCTCGTTACGTGGATCCATGAAGTGTACTTCTTTATAAGCATACTGGACATCATATACTAAGAACTAAACATATTCAGCTCTACTTATTACAAACAGCAATACCGTATCTTAGATTCAAACTGATTTCTATTTAGTTGCTCTTTCCATTTAGCAACATTGAATTTAATTATTTATGTTTTGCATGTTATAATTATGTATCCTTGTGTCGAAATACTTTGCTTGATTATCTTTATGTGCTAATTGTTTTGTGTCCATTTTATAAGTAAAATTATTTATACATTCAATCAGCTGTGCATAGACACCTTTTTACATATTCACGTACCGAATTACCGTGATTATAGCGCAGTGTATATTTTGTTTTTAGGTTTTTCTTATTTTCAAGTTTGAACTAAACTTCCAAACACTTGCTGCTTATTATCATGGGTGTTTCTTAATTTTAGTTTATGAGCAACGGGAGTTTGGTAGACTGCTACCATTCGTATTGCTTAGTGTTGGGACTAACTGTATATTTGGAGTTGCCCCTGACAACAGGACTTTACCTCTAACACTGAAGGTTAATATTTAAACTTGTTTTGGATGGATTTGATATAAATATCAGCATAATTACTGGACCACAGCAAGTTGCTGTGCTCAGAAAAGAGCCCAAATGGATGTAATGAGAAAAGGTTCATGAACATGTTAAAAAAAAATCTGAAGGGCTTTATGTTGATCTATGCTGGTGATGCTATGCAGAGAGGAGGAGGTACATAAGGTCCTGGACTGGGGATTTTAAAATCTGGTTAAGTTTGAATGCTATTAACTATTTGTGAATTGAGAATTGAAAACGGGCTGAGCAGCAGCGGATGCCTCTGGTAACAAGACTCTAAATTTTGACATTACGGTTTAATATTTTAATCTGCCTGGATGGATCCAATATAATTATTAGCACAGCTTCTGAACCTTAATGAACTGTTATGCCTAGTAAAGAGCTTGATTAGATGGCTGGATAAACGGATACTGGATCTTTGAATAAGCTTGAAGAATCTTATGCTGTTCTCTATTGATACTGGGATTTTTTTTTGTGGGTTTTTATTTTTTTTAGGGAAATATATAAGATCCAGGTCTGGGGATTTGAGATCCTGCTGGCTGAATCGTAGAAGGGAAGGGATTAGAAAAGGAAAGGGACAAAAAGAGGATTGTGTAATTTTTAGCATATTAGATAATTTTAACAATATAACACTAGTGCATAGATAAATATATATATATATATTATGGTAGTCTTTTGCCAAAGTGCGCAACTTACAATTTTTTGGGGGGTAATTTATTATTAGGGGGGTGTCCATAGGGTTCTGAAAGAAATCCCCACATTTTTAGGCAAAAATAGGGATTTTGCTTTTTTTTTCGCCTGGTCTGGGATGGAGGAAACTTATCTCCAGTCTTTTTTCTGGAATTGCATTTTCGCCTGTTTTTTGGTGAAAATATTGCCGCTTTCGCCAGTGGCGGAAAAACGGACATTTTCGCCGCTAATTGAATATGGCCCTATGTTTCAAATAAAGGTTATTAGTAAAAAAAATAAAAAAGAACATGCACAGTTTAACTAACCAAGCAGTCCAGCAACTGGGACTGACAGTTTTTGGCTTGGTTTTTTTGGGACCCACAACACAAGCTACCAATGGGCTTAAAGGTGCATATCCACTACACAACTAATGAACGACTGAACGATAACGACATCACCAGTACTTTCAATATATTTTCATAATTTAAAGATTCTGCTACACTGGATATTTGCATAAATGTCCATGCTTTCTATTGGTTATATGCGCAGTTGCATGGATTAATGTAAATTGAGCAATCAGTAAGTGGGGGATCAGAGGGGCAGCGAGTTATGAGGAGATCTGATGGGCTTTTATGAAGCGGTGAGTCTTAAGTGCTCTTTTGATTGTGTTAACACTAGAAGAGAGTCTGTTGGGGGAGGCAGTGAATCCCAGAAAATGTGATGCAGTGAAGGAAATATATCTGATGCAGCGGTAAGAGGAGGTGACCCGCATTGAGGCGAGGGTGGGATTTAGTGTGAAGAGAAAAGAAGCTGGAGGTGTAGGGGACAGTAACATGATTAAGGTTTTATATGTGAGGGTGACGAGCTTGAATTGTACTCTGTGGTGGATGGGGTATGTATATTATGTTCACATTGTTTCCTTTAAAACGTTCAATAAAATAATGTTATTCTACTAGATTTGCAGCCCCATATTTGTCATGACTCATTCAATGGAAATATTGGATTGAGAGTGACCTTTTGTAAATATCCGTTTACTGAAAATTCTGCCTTGCAAAACAACCACACTGTTAATGCTGGACATACACGCTACAATTATCGGGGCGATCTGCCTGATATCGGCAGATCGCCCCGATAATTGTAGCGTGTAGGGGGGCGACCGAGGGTTAAATATTGCTCGGTCGGGCATGCCGGATAGTCCAGCATGACCATCCGATGCGATATTTCCCGTTAAACTGTCGGCCGCATCGGAACAGGGAAATGTCTCCTCCCCTGGGGGCGGAGCGCAGATGTCTGCCAAATACACTGTGAGAGAAATCTCACAGTGTATGCCGGCGACATCTGCGGCTGGCAGCCGGCCAGATAAAATGTCTGTCGGTCTGACAGACAATTTATCTGGCCGTGTATGCCCAGCATAACTAATGTTGTTTACAGATGAGGAGTCTATTTATTATATCAGTTTTCATAAATAGACCCCTTAACTTTCAACTTACTTTAATTTATTGGCTTTTAATGTTTCCGCGACACAACTAAAAAATAACTTTATGGATACAATTCTATCGAATGCATAATACACAGCAGAGTTGCTGTAAGCCTTGGCAAGAATATAATGTGACTCTCCATGTTGGTAGCATCGTGTAGCTAAAATATCCATTGAATAGAAATTCTAGCTCAGTAACATAGGATATCTTCAATTTCTGCCGTCTCAGTTGGATATTTTTGTCACCGTATATTTCACAGCAATTTAGTAACAATTTGCATGTTAACACAAATTGTTAACATTGCAAATTAACTGTAAAATATTCATGCAGCAGAAGCTACTGTGAGATCCTTAGCAATTAATTCTTCTTTACTGAAGTTTTTATCATATATACACATTGTAAAATGTATAAAGTGACTAAAGATGGAAAAATGATAGCATTCATTTGCTAAATAAAGTGTTCTAGTAATGTAGCAGCCAAACCAAAATATTAATAATTGACATATAAGTTCCTGAATATAAATAAATGTAAAATAATGTGGACCTGGTCCAATTATCACCACAATGATAATCAATAACCTTGTTTTTTCCATCGTAAAGGCCACTTTGACAGTTGACTAACTAGATTCTATTAAGTACATCCTCTTGGATCTCTGTATTATTCAGTCTTCCTCTGTGTATCATTTGTTATTCTATGTGAATTAAATGAAGCAATCACATAAAGTCTCATTCCTTTACTTGATTCAATGTCGGGTTTATTTTGAGATAAGTTGCAAAATAATTTTACCCTTGTGTAACATGTGTTTGTTTTTCATTTTTGTTAAAGGAGATTTCAGTTCAGCCATATAAATGTAAAATAGTTTAGTCTGTTAAGTGTACCTGCATTGTGTCTTTTAGTTTGATTTCCAATATACAGTATGCTGGGTCTCCACCTTTCAAAAAGAAGGGACAGTAGCTAGTCATTGCCCCATCACTGGTGTTTTAAACTGAATCTTCTGGTATATTTTTAGCCTTATGTCTCATGTGATCTGATGCAAGTCAAACAGCTGATTCAGTAGGCATTTGAATTGCTGTGATGTCACTAATCTCTGCCTATGAAGTATGAATAAGGTTATATTTCTGCAAAGTTAGCCTGATAAGCATTCAGTCACTGTGTTTGTTTAGTCATAAAAAGCACCAAACATGGCAATAAAGAAAAGTGAAAGACAGCACTGTGGTCATAGCTATAGTTTGAACCAACCAGTTATTGTATATTACTTTTGCATAACTATATAGAAGTAATAGATAAAAAAAAATGAATTATCCAGTATTAAGTCACTTAATAGGGTGCTGAATTGCCACATGCAGCCTGTGCAGCATGTAAACGCCTCTTCATGGAGTCTACAAAAATCTGGAATTGCAATATAAAATAGTGGTTGCTCATTTCAGCTTATAGGTTTTTAACAGGTTCTTGTAATGGGAAGGACTTACTCTGGACTGCAGATAAAAAAAAAAAGTTTCCCTCCAGCACATTGCAAAAATATAGAAATCCAAAGGTCTTTTTTGCATATACTGTATTTGCAAATACATGATTTAGCAAATTACTAAAAGGGAAGCCGCACCATTCTTCCTCAAGAAAGTCGCCCTACTGAGATCCAGTTGATGGTGATGTCAGGGCTGTAATTAGGGGTATGTGAACAGTGCCATCATCCAGGGCATAGGGCCCTGGGGGTGGCACCTTTACTGCCTCATGGCCCTGCATTTGGATGCTTCGGGAATGCACCCTGTAACTTGCATAGCCACATGGATCATCCTGACAACGCTCCATGCAGTGCTGTAATTCACAGAGCTGGTGGCTCTGGGCCTCAGCATGACATCAATGTGTCACGATTGTAAGGGCGGGACTGGCACAGGGAACAGATCCACTGTGCTCCAGCATTAGGTGATGTATAGTCTTAGGGGACATTCCAAAATATCCCAAAAATGCTTAGTTGGGTTCTGTATAGGTTACTAATAATAACATCTGTATACTTATCATCAATACATTGGATGTAGTCAGGGACATGACTGTATAATTATGGCATGGTCATAACCCCTGGAGTTGTGAAAGCACAGTTTAAATGCCACACTAAGGGGGTGATTAAATTGGGCACAAGGTTTAGTGAGGTAAAAAACCTTGCACCCAATTTTGGGTTACCGTTGGTATGCGCGCTCCCGATACCCGCGGTATCTAATAAAAAAAAAGTGGTTGCAGGATTTTCAGAGCTGAAACTCTGTGGCATGTAGAAAAATAATAATTTTCACATCTCCGGTGGTCTCCGTGACTCACGGTGGCCTGCCCGCTATCTTTTCACTTGGGGGCTGCTGGGAGACGCAAAGGCTGCTGGGAGATGTAGGGGGGTATACACTCAAATGGGGGGCAGTCGCACACATCGGGGTCACTCACACACTCATGCACACACACACTCATACATCCTTACAAACACTAACACACACTGACATACTCACCCTGCTGCAGTAGACTCTGCTCCTGATGCTGGAGGAAGAAGACACCTCTTCGTAAGGTGAGTAATTAAGGACTAATTAAGCTAATTGGAGACTTCCAATTGTTTAATTAGTCCTCAGGGGGGGTGCTGCCAGGGGCCCCAAGGAAGCGACGCTGATTTTTCCTAAAATTAACAATTTTATGAAAAATCAGACTTGCTCTGTAGGTGCAAGAAAAAAAAAACTCACTGATTTCTATATAAATCACTGTGTCCCATTTTCCATCTCCTAATTGAATAGCAAAACCCTGGGGATGTGGGAAAAATTCAGCGTAGAGGGTTTTTTAAAATATGCCACCCGCAATTGTATTCTCCCCTAAGTGGAGGCACCGTCCCTGTTGTGTGCAGCAGGACAATATCTCTCTCAACCATCCCACAGATTTGGACAAACATCAGTCGGACTTTTGTGAAGAAACTATGCCTCCATATTATATGAAAATATAAAAATGATTCAAACAAGAAAATTGGGCCATCCTTAGCTTTAGTTTTGTGGTGGTGGATGTGGTTGCGCATTGGTTCTGTCCCCATCACTTCAAATTGGCATCCACCATTGAGTTGCCTATCACATTGAGCAGAAGAGAATGAAAGAAAATCAAAAAGAGGGGACAGAAGGTGTGGTTGTAGTTAACAATTGCTTGCTGGGAGACGATAGGAGAAAAAAGAAGGGGAAAATATGGGATAGAGGGACAATGGGAACATATGCAAAGAAGAAGGCAGAGAGATCAATCCACTTACAGATTGGAGTCGGAGATACGTACTAATAAAAAGAGGGTGACAGAAGTTGAACTTGGGGGGGAATGGAGTCAGGAGAGGGTAGGAGATGAGTAGGGGACTTTGCTGACTTTAAATTTATGCAGTGATTACCTGGACAATGTGAATGAGGAGAAAAATAGAGAGGAATTGGAGTAGGGAGTGGGGCCTCAGAGCAGTGAAACCTCAGTAATGAAAGTATGTTGCCTCTTTAAGGCTAGAGGCAATGCCTTCAAAGATGAAGGCCCAAATCATTTGTTTTGCAGCTGGACCACCTATAGCACCCCTGAGAGTGTGCTGTGGTGCCCCATGGTGCTGAGGCTCACAGTTTCAGAATAACTGTTAGGAGGTGCATTATATAAAATTGCCTAATCACAGTGAGCTTTGCCCTCTGAATTCAGTGCTAACATCGCTTGACATTGGTTTGAAAAAATTAGCAAGTTTAACTGTCACTGAATCTTCTATGAAATGTATCCCAGCAATCACCACTCTTTCCGATTCCCCTTTTGCAACAATGATAGCGTTAATTACAGGCAAGAAGACCAGTCCAGCAATTTTAGCATAATCCCTGAGCATGCTCAGATGTTCTTTGCTTAATAAAAACATGCGCTATATACTTGCGCGGAAACCTTTACTTTTAATAAGCTTGGTGAGCCTCCTTTCCTCAGATATTTGATTTTTTTATTTTTTTTATTTTAACAGTGCCTGCAGAATTTCACAGGCTATCGGTATCGGCAAGCCCCACTATAAAACTATATAACAGAGTTACGGACACTGGTGGCACCATATAAATAAAAGATGATATGGGATATATTTATCATTAATTTTTTTGAACTAAAATGTTGTGAACACGGATGTTTTCACACTCTACATGTTATTTAGGCATCACTTCAACTTATCACAGGGCTTTTGATGGAGATTTTGCAATCTCCTCCATACTCTGAAATTTAAATGCCTTTAGAATGTTTATCACGTTTCCCATACCTCTAATGGGAACTGAAATCAGTCCAGATTTACCGTAGTTCAATTGTTATTTTTTGTAGGCAGCTGAAATGACAGGTTGAGGTGAAGGATCTTTGTAGATCCCTCTCCAATTCTCTTCCTCACCGATATCACAAGCCATGATAAATGGTGGGACCAGAGAGAGAAAGAAAAATATATTAAAAAATGTGACCTTTTTGGATGGAACAATGCTGTCTTGAGCCTCGCCGACATGCAGATGCTGGGGCTCTGGTTGTGCTATGCTGCCTTACTGACTTACAATGCATTCCCCTGAGAGAAGATGTATCAAACCTTGGAGAGAGATAAAGTGGAAAGACACATAGTATCAACCAATCAGCTTCTAAGCTGTGTTTAAAAAAATGATAGAAGCTGATTGGTACTTTATCTCTCTCCACTTTATCTCTCCCTAAAGTTTGATACACCCCTCCCCTGTGAAGATTGATTGCCAGCTTTCAGAATTGCGATAGTCTGATACAGGTTGAGTCTCCCATATCCAAAATGCTTGGGACCAGGGAAATTTTGGATTTCGGAATATTCCTTATTTTGGACTATTTGCATACCATAATGAGATATCTTGAGAATGGGATCTAAATCTAAACACAGAATGCATTTGTGTTTTACACACCTTATACACACAGCCTGCAAGTCATTTTATACATTATTTTTAATCATTTTGTGCATAAAAAAAAGTTTGTGTACATATATGAAATTCATTTAAGTTTCATATACACCTTATACACAGAGCCTGAAGGTTATTTTATACTGTATTTTAATAATTTTGTGCTTTAAACAAAGTTTGTGTGCATTGAACCATCAGAAAGCAGAGGTCTCACTTTCTCAGTCATGCTAAAAATACACCATATTTCGGAATGTTCCGATTTCAGAATATTTGGATATGGGAGACTCAACCTGTACTGCTACTGTAGTAACTGGAGCAGAAGGCTTTTTTGCTGGGACAGAGATTTCTCGCAAGCTCTGTCCTGACACATCCTCCATGATATATGTATGCAGTATTCTTCAATATCACAATGTGAGGAGTTAAATTCAACTCAATTTACAATAGCATTTAAAATACATATAGGTGCCTATGGGCAGGGCCGCAACTGGGGGGGGCTGAAGGTGCACGTGCACCAGGTGCGCGTCTGTACCCAGCGCCAGTGTCCTCCAGCCCGGCGCCGCAGGGAGGCTCCAAGCCAGACGCCCCCTGAGATGTTATTACCAGAGGGTGCCTTGCTCCTTTCCTGCAGCGCCGCAGTAGCCAGTGGCTGGAGTTCTCTACTGAACTCCAGCTTCTGGCTCTCCCCAGAGCCCTGGCACTATGGGAGAGACGTCATGACTTCTCTCTCATAGTTCCGAGGAACAGCCGGGTGGACCGGACGGTGGCAGACGCAGGAGCAGGGTTTAAGGTAAGTATTGTTTTTTTTTTCTTTTTGTGTGTGTGTGTGTAAAAAGCGGCACTACAGGGGCATTACTATAAGGGCACTGTAGGGGTATTACTATAAGGGCACTACAGGGGCATTACCATATGGGCACTACAGGGGCATTACTATGGGGGCATTATATGGGCACTACAGGGGCATTACTATGGGGGTGCTACTACAGGGGCATTACTATATGGGCAATACTACAGGGGCATTACCTCAGGGGGCATTACTAAAGGTGCACTGCTGAAGGGGACATTACTATGGGGGAATTACCAGGGGGGGCGCCAAATTACTGCCTTGCCATGGGATACACAAATCCTAGTTTCAGCCCTGCTATGGGGGAAATGTATCAAACCTCTGAGGGAAGTAAAGTGGAAAAGCTGAATATAGCAACCAATCCGCTTCATTTCATAGACTCTGCTAGATAAATGACAGAAGGTGATTGGTTGCTACATACAAATTATTCACTTTTTCTCAATGTTTTGATACATTTTCCCCCCTTAATTGTGTATGCAGAGATGTACATGTCTATCATATGTATGTTGCTATGTTCACTGTATAATAGATATACAATATTAAAATAACAGTACAGTAGGTAGCATATTTCCCATATATTTAGCATCACAGGACATATTGTCAGCATCATTACTGTCATACAAGGCAAAATCTAACTGATATTCACACTTGTAAATAATCTCCCAACTTCTACCTTTTGCTGATCCTTCTCTATGTAATTATTAGCAGCAGCAGTATTCTAGCTGTTGCCACCTCATGTACATAGCCTCATATTTTGACAGTAGCCAAAATCTAATGGCATGTAAGCATATGTGAGGTGGAATAAATTCACACAGCAGGCTTTCGGTTGTGTGGGCGACTCTGCATCCTGTCTTTTGTCACATCACTTGTCAATTACAGTGGCAGTGCTTTTTTTGCCAGGGTATAGGAGAAGAGCTGGTAGGAAATACTTTTATATCTCTGTAACTAATCTCTCTGTGCAGGTGAGCTTAAAACCTTAAAGGGACCTATTTATTAAACAATTATGTCCTTAAACATGCGGAAAAAGCAGTTTCCATATATTCTAAGGGCCAATTTAAGTATTCCCTAAATGTATAATATAGCCCTCACATTAGCTAAATACCTAACACACCCAAACTTTGGGGTCCCAAGTTGAATAGAGTCCTTGCTTGGACAATTTTCAGATTTCCGAGTAGAACAGAGTCCCAACTCAGGTTTTCTCACCAAGTTTGGAAATGGGATCTAAAACAGGATCTCAAGTATTTTAGATTGCATTCAAGTCCCTGATTCATGCTTTCTGGTTCTGTGAGATGGTGAAAATTGACCGGAAATGACTCTTGTTGATGATTATAATATCATAGGAACAGAAATAGGTCCAAGTTATATGATTTTAACAGTTTTCTATACATTTTTAAAGAAAACCATAACCGAACCAAAAAACTTGAGGGTTGTATTGCCAACACCAAAACACAGCAACGATTTTAATTCAAAATCAAAACATGGGGGTTTGTTGATCTTGCATATGTGGGCCAATGCCAATTTGAGATTAGAAAGCCCTGCCAGAGAGGAGACCCTGTATTCCCAGCCATGCTTCCACAGTAGACACCTGAAGGCAGAAGTAAAAACATTCTATATGCGATCACTTTATTTCATACTGATCACCAAGATGGGCACTTATCGGAGCCCTTGTCCTACAGATTTAAATTAATTCATTTAAGCGAGAAAATAATCCTTATTACTGCGATATGGGCTGTCCGCACATTACAAAAAATTTGCCACTAAGATCTAAAATGACAATGCAGCGCTTTGCAAAACTTCCATGTCTTCAGTCACTGGATTAAAGGATTAAGGGCCTGATTCAGAGCCGTTCGCTATTTGCGGTTGTTCGTTCAAAAACAAGGGGTGGCTATTCAAATGATCCGTTCGCAAATTGCAGTCTGTTCACACCTCTAAGTCTGAACAAGCGTGCAAAACATACATATTTGTTAAAAACGCCCACTGGCCGCTCGCACCATACGTCATGTCCGCTATTTATTAGATTAATCGAGTACATCGACCAGCGTACGAACTGCTCGCTATTCTTGTGGTTGGTTTTTTTCAACCGCTATTTTGCGAGCAGTTTTGAGTTTAAAAAAACCAAGTGACGTGGTCAATGACGCTGCTGCATTAATTATGCACTCCCTTAAAACGCCCATTTTGACCTTTAAGCACGCCTGCGTTCGAATTCCACTCCCCCGTTTACAAGCACCTTCCCTTGTTACCACCCACATACGCCTCATTCTGTCACTCAAAATAGCAGGCACTCGCTATATAGCGTACAAACGATTTTCGGCCGCACTGACTGGTTCGCGCATGCGTACTAAAAACCGTACGCATGCGCAGATGTGCGAACATCGCTCGGAACGAGCGTACGGCCGCCTGCGAGCGGCTCTGAATGAGGGCCTAATTCTCTTTATTACAAAACAGGCCTGGTTTAATGGCCAAAACCACTAGTCAGGGCAGCTTTGACTTTACACTGCATAGTAAATTTAGCCCTTAATGATGCATGCAGCTTGGTGATGATATCCCAGTTGAGAGGTAGCAGTGGTGCATGCAGGAGGGGTTTCTGAGTACCCAGAAACTTCCCCATCCCCTGATGGACCAAGTTTTTTTTTCCTCAGAAGGAAACAGCTGTGTGGAGTCAAGGGTACACGATTGGATTGATGTGAGAATGTAAAACTGCATCATGTTAGCCAATGCCCCACCATGATAGACCAATGAATATTCGATTATGGCCATGAGGGGGCCTAATGCTGTAAAATGTCTATCCCCATCAGCAACCTGCTGGCTGCATCACTAAGTGTGCATGCTATTGCTCTGGTGTGTTGTGTGTGTGTGCTGTGTGTGTGCCTGAAACTAGCCTCCACCGTGCCTAAACATAACCTCCCCCTCCCCGCACATATACTGTATATGTGTGTGTTTGTGTGTAGATATGTGTGTGCGTGTGTGTGTCTGTGTGTTTATGTATATATACATATATATATATATATATATATAAAATAAAAACAGAAAACCCAGCACTCACCATGTTTAAACACTCACAATGATGTATAAATAAGTAAATAAATAATGGGGATTTAGTTTCATGGATTGATCAATGCATTTAAGCCCGCAGCCCACATCACGGGACCCCACTTTCTGCAGGTCCTACACTATCCGTCACACTGATGGAAACCTGTTAGCTGCTATCACATAGTTTAGACTGAAAAAATGTTACCTGGTTTAAAGCTCACCTGCCAGCTAATGGCTTTTAAAGGTAAGGCAGTCACCTGACATAGCTTCTATCACACTACCAAAAAGACAGCTGACACAGGTTAATATAAACGAGTTTGCACATGGGGTGCATGAGAAAGCTATGATCACAAAAGGTTAATAAAAATTAACCGCATAAACAAAGTCAGAAATCCACTGCACTCGCCACTCCTAGATTTGGGGTGCTATGTCAGGTGACTGCCTTACCTTTAAAAGCCATTAGCTGGCAGGTGAGCTTTAAACCAGGTAACATTTTTTCAGTCTAAACTATGTGATAGCAGCTAACAGGTTTCCATCAGTGTGACGGATAGTGTAGGACCTGCAGAAAGTGGGGTCCCGTGATGTCGGCTGCTGGCTTAAATGCATTGATCAATCCATGAACTAAATCCCCATTATTTATTTACTTATTTATACATCATTGTGAGTGTTTAAACATGGTGAGTGCTGGGTTTTCTGTTTTTATTTATTTAAGCAATGTGGTCACAGGCCACTTGCACCCCAGTCCTGGGAATGGCGAGTGCAGGTCTGCACTCCAAATCTAGGAGTGGCGAGTGCAGTGGATTTCTGACATATATATATATATATATATATATATATATGTGTGTGTGTGTGTATATATATATATATATATATATATATGTATATTGTAGTTTACTAAAACAATAATGGAAGTCGATGGTCAGTAGGTGCCATAGGCATCTTGCACCTTGAATTACCCTGCTGCTCAGGCTTTGAGCCTCTACCCCCCCATCCTTTCTTCTTTGCTTAGCATAAAGGACGAAAGACAGAGTAATAGCATTAGATTTCTTACAGATTTTATACCTATTAGCGCCAGGCTTGCCTACCCTCCCGATTTGGCCGGGAGCCTCCCGATTTTCGGGTGCCGCTCCCGGCCCCCCGGAAAGGCAGGCAGGCCTCCCGGAAGTCTCTGACCCTTCCTACCTCCCCCATGAAACAACTAGAAACCCCCGCAGCGGGGGGGCCGTTGACGCGATTCGCGCTGAATCGCATCATCATGGCCCTGCCCCCTGCTTCACAACAACGAAAATAACGGCATTGTGAAGAGGGGCGGAGCCACGATGACGCGAATGTGCTGTGGCGCACCCTGCTCCACCCCCAATGAGAAACAACCTAAGCGGCCCGCCCCCGGCTCCGCCCCCAATGGCCGGCCCCGCCCCCCGCTGCTAGCCAACAATCAGCTCCCTCTCGGAAGGCTGGAGCTGATTGTCGGCAAGTATGATTAGCGCATGTTAAAATGGGTGTGTACTGCTACATCTGAGAGGCGTGTCATAAAATGGCCTTACATCCAAATGTAATCTAGCCTAACAGCAGTTATAAAGATCTATTTGTTGATGAAAACACACTAATACTTTTCAAAAAATGCATGTAGCCGTTGGGATCATTGTGCCTTAACCAATGCAGGGATATGATGCTAATGACCCCATTTGAATGTATATATCTTTGTATTTTTAATATAACAGCTTCATAATGGGGGCAAGGTGCAATCAAGGAGATTGGTAGACTCTTCAGGGAGTCAGGGAGATTGCTACTATTTCAGGGAGTCTCTCTGACAATGCGGGAGAGTTTGCAAGAATGGATTATAGGAATCCGATGTTTACCCAGTTCAGCGATTATGGGTCGACTGCATATGCGTCACGGTCACACTACGCCTGCACCAAGGTACATTTGCTCTGCCACTCGCTGTGAGGAATACTTCGCAAATTGATTGACAGTCAGGAACTATTTTGGGGAGGTAACGGGAAATAGCAGCAAAAAATGCAGACATGTCCCATCTGTTTTCAAGGTGTGTCATAGCGTGCGTCTGTGATCATGTGCGCAAATAAAATGGTTCCGATGTCTTCTTTCTGGTTGCCATTTTGCGTGACCATTGGGCTGCTCAGATGTCCTATTACACTGCACAACAATGAAAATGTTTCCGATGTGAAAATAGTTACTTCTAATTGATGTCATATTCATCCTTTGCATGCTGAAATTTCAAACTCTCAGTTAGCTCTGAGTTCCGAGATACAGTATAGCCCATTTATGATGATGTAGGGGTATTCCTAGTAAAGTGGGCAGATTGCTGGTAAGATTCTCTCCAATCTGCGTTCCGCGTAGAGGGGGCGGGGCCTAATGACCCAATTAAATGAATCAGTTATTTGTCCCCTCCTCTATTCAAATATATGCGATTCACGGTATTACCCACACAAGATAACTGTGGTGCACTGAGTGACAAGCATAGTGAGCGATTCCACCAAGACATTTCAGCAATGGAACAAAGATATCAGTGTAGGTGAATCACTACTGTTGGACAGTGACAAGAGATGCCCCAGAAGAGGAGTACAAGCGACAAGCAAAGAGAAAGCACCCCCATGAATAGGCCACTATAATAGATAGTACTTTCCTATGCAGTATGTTTGTTTTGTTATTTGTGATTGATTGAATTAAAACAACTGTTTATTTTCTATCAAGAAAATATCAGATTATTTTAAAATAGCTTTTCACTATGACTATATTACTAATGTACATACAGTATAGTGCAAGTAGTGTATCTCAAAAAATAGAGCTAGTAAAAACATTCTGAAATCATTTGTTTTTCTTGACCTCAAATTAGTATTGTATGACTATTTTTAGAAGGGAAACAAATTAAAAGTATTATCGTATGATCTGCGATGGCGGCTGCATATTTGTATGCAATTGCTTGAATCTGCGAATCCGCAAATGTGCGTCTCAATACATTTTCAGCCGGCTACAGCATTAGCATATTTCCTCAAAGCAGCTGCATGTGGGATTGCCGATGCGAATGCATTAGTGTTCACTTCTGAATCAGGCTCATTGTCAAGCCATATATAGCAACAACATAAGGCCAAACTATGCCTGTCTACGTATGTAGCTGTGTTATATATGACCTATATTTCAGTCTCATGTAAAAATGACAGCTCTGTGTACATCATTGCACAAAGTAGCTGAAGACCTTGAAGCAGATTATGCAGCACAAGTAACATGCAAACGGAACAGTCAAGTGCAGCACACTTTGTATTCCAGATAGGGTGAAAACATCAACTCTGCAAAACAAATCTACATTCCATTGCTGAATTAATTTTCTCACATTTTTGTATGAGGTAGGAGGACGCAGACTATCTGATCAGGGCTGTAATGTCTGTGAGCTACTGAAAGCTTGTGCAGCTCGTTCTGTAAAATCTAATATTATTCATACCATTTTCTGGCCTTGCCAATCTCAAGTGGTTGAGCGTACCATCTGAATGATAATCTCTGGCTGCATAAATTAAAAAAATATATAGTATAACTAACTGAGAGTAGGAATAGTGTGGGCTTTTAGCTCTTTAGATTCTGGAGAGGAACCTGTTTGTAAATTCCAGTCACTGATCAAATACATGTAACTTTTTTCAAATTAAGTCAACACTTTTATATTTAGCCCTAACTTTAGAGCATACTTACCTACTCTCCCGGTTGTTTTCGGAGGCTCCCGAATTTTCAGGCAGCCCCTCGCACTCCCGGAGTATCCGGATTTCCCGCATCCCGCCCTCTTCCAAGTGAAGTGGGCAGAATGGGGAGATAATTGCCAGGCTCGCCGCATAAATACCGGGATTCGCCACTCCGTATGGAGTAGCAGGGCTAAATGAACAAATAAACAAAACCATGTCATTTAGCCACACCCCCTCCTTGTGGTCACACGATTCGTGCCAGTTTGCCATGATGGGGGCTGGGCCTAATGACATAGTAGCCCGGCCCCACCCCCTGAAGTGTGCAGCTGTTTCTCCTCTTCAGGCTTCTCCTGGAGATGAGATATTCAAAGTTGGTAAGAATGTTTTAGAGTATCCCGTACTCCCGAATCCACACAGACATCTCCGCACCATTGAAACAGTGACTTGTGTACAGATGTTTTGTCAAACACCTATCCTTTTTGTGCCATATGGTGCAACTAAAGCTGGGTACACACTTGAAAGATATATCTGCAGATAGACTTATCTGCAGCTATATCTGCAGATAATAGTTGTTCATACACACTGAACAACCATCACTGCCATCTTGCTGGGGGTCCCGCGGGTTGCATTGCGCCCCCTTTACCCAGTGGCCTGTACAGCAAGTGGTTGTCTAACTGCCCGTACACACACCATGATGTGCGGATATATCTGCCATCGGCTATGCGGCACAGCCGACGCAATATGTCTGTGAACAAAGTCATTCACAGACATATCATCTGTACACTGGCCGACGCACACACAATATATTGTCAATTCAATTTAACGAACGATATGTCGGCCCAGCATTCGATGCTCCTCCATGGGTAGCAATTCCTGGACTTTTATACTTTTTTTTTCTGAATTTAGCATCTTATTGGCATTTTTGCTGCATCCTACCTCACTTATGGTGTCCTAGGCACTTATTAGTATTTTTGTCGCAAAGGAATAAGTGTAAAGTCACAGGTGCAGCTCACTGGTATCGGTTTTCAGTATTTTTGCCTTTGTATCCAGTGTCATAGGTTACTCATGCATTGTACTTTTGTCACATTAATGCAGGGGCGGGGACCCTTTTTTTGCCGAAGGCCATTTTCATATATATATATAACATTATTTGTGGGCCTGGTGCAGACCACGCCCCCTCTGTGTGATGTCACATGGGGCGGGGCCACAATCATTGGTAATTACAGCAATGCCCGGACAATCCTGATGATGCTTTGGGGAGCTGTATGGGCAGTGGTGTGACTGTCTGCAGTGTCCTAAGGACACTCCAGGTGGCACTGCTGCTTAGATTCTAGATGCAGGGTGCCATTCTAGGCACCCTGCTACAAAGATGAGGCTAGCAGAAAAAAGCTCAGAGGGCCAGACCAAATGATTCCGCTAGGCTTATACGGATCCCGGACCTGAGGTTTCCCATCCCTGCATTAATGGTTTGAATAAGATGCATATTTTGTACAAATGTGTATGGCGGCATGCATGGCGCAGTTTAGTCACAAAGTCTCTGATGCACCGTAAAGGGCTGTTTAGTGCAATTTGACAAAAGTTGTATGTAGACAAATCTGTAGTTTTACTTCGCATAAATATCTTTGGTAAAAGTTGTTGCATTGAGTGTGATTTTTAAACTGACCATGTATCATAATAATCAAGTGTGCGCATAGCTGATGTATGAATTTAGCTTAAATTACTTATTTATCAAACTTGTAATAAAGGTCTAATTCAATGTTATAATGTGCTACATTATTGTCAGATTATTTAATAATGTACAAAATCTGAATTTCTCTTCTATTTAATATGTGAAAGTTTTTGGTCCATGGCAGTAATCATAGTGACAGAAAAATTCCTGGGGGTCTCCCGCCAGTAAATTGTATACAGAGAATAGAGAGGTGCTCAGGGGGATATACATGAATAATTCACCTGGCACTGAGCTCCCTCTGAAACTGTCCTATTTTATATTTGTATTACAGATTGATGGATTTAGCAGTAATGAAGCTTGGAATAATTCATAATCAAATAAGAAAGGAATCTGATCTATTTTGCAAAGGAAAATGTCTACAAAAACTGTTGCTTTCTCAGGACTTATACAGAATTGGTTTCTTATATTAGAGTGTGCGTCTCATGCAGTATAACAGCATGTCATTGCAATGTACTGGTATTATTATCACATTTACCATCAAACTGTGCTATGAATGCCCATCCTGCCTTGCATCATAAATGCTTTTGACTATACTTAGCAACCATCCTGGAATGCCCAGGAGACTCCTGAAATAATGGAAAACATCCCATTACCTTGGGAGGGTAGCCAATTATCCTGGAAAGCACATCGACTCAGGGAAACTGAGGACTCTGCATGCCAGAGTCCACTGACAGACATGATGATGTCACACCAGGGGTGGCGTATTAGAGGAGGGGGCCCATGTGCAACCTCCATCTCGCCCACTCCTTCCCAGCAGCACAGTAGACTTTGGCTTTGAGCTTCTTTTTTGTTAAAGTTTTGTGGTGTCTGTATCATCTGTATTCCAGTGTAATGTAGTGAAGAATTGTATTGTAGTTAATTTTTGTTTGGGTGGAGGGCTAGTGGAGAGTTGTGGGAGACATATGGGGAGGTCTAAGTGGTTCTGGACATGCCCCCTGAATGTCTCTAGATACTGTATTTAGGCCCCAAAATGGAGATAGACACACACCTTGGGCGTAGCGGGCAGCATTTTCTCTTCACTAACTTCATCTCACTGAAATAATTGTATAACAGTAGGCAAATATGCCTTAAGCTGCATAGCAACGGTATGATCTGCACAACCTACGATATCGCTGAACGATTTCCGTTGCACTTTTCTGTAGTGCAGGAAAAACTATATTGGGTGTACACACTGAAAGATATCTATGATAGATGTCTTTCAGTGAAGTCATCCTGCCACGTCCAAAGATATTGTTATCGGCCATGTGGGAACATGCATAGTTGGTCGCTCACTGCATAAAAATTAACGATATGAACGATTTATCATTGAATTATGTAGTTATCGTTCATAGATATTGTACCGTGTACGCACTTTTTAGACTTTATTTAAATATTGTTTTTTCATTAAGTTCCCAAGACACTTTTTCATGTGATCATTTACAGACGTACTGAAAGGGTTGATGCGTTGCAGAAAATCTGTGGATTTCAGCTGAAAACTACAATATTTACTATTGATCATTTTAACCTTCTAAACTGAACCCACCATCTGTTTTCATACAGGTGATCCCTCCACAAAGCCACCACAAAGATGCATACATTTTATAGTGCTGCACAGATCTGTTGGCAACAAAAATCAAAATGAATGAACACACTCTGCTTGGTCAGTCTGTGAGAAAAGTCAGTAAGGCTCTATGCCTGTCATTGACATGACTGGCTCCTATCAGCACAAATTGAGCATTGTGTAGTATTTCTTCATTTATTTACTTTCGGGGGGTGCTGAGAGACTATATGTATACAATGTTTTCTTCGGGTCTCTAGCTCTGCGTACTTGATATCCTCTATGTCCCCTATGTTCCCCAAATCGGGCCCTGATTTGATGTTTTATTATTGGTCACAGAGTTCTTATATATTATATATATTATATTATTCTTATGATAGAATAATTTGACTTAAACGCATGCTACTCTAGGTGGTCTAATATGTTAAACATTTTTTTTTATCAAGTTGACAGAATTTATTAAAAGCAGACTTGTTTCTTGCTGTTCTGACTGCTTTCTTGAGTCTTCATCATTTAAATCTTTCAAGTGGTCTATCAAACCCCGACCAGCATCCTATCTGCAACATTTCCATGTCCACTTATCTTCCCTCAAATGTATTATTGTATCAGAATTGGCCTATCTCTGTAGACTGTAAGTGATCACACGTAATGCCTTCTCTCCCCTTTGACTGACATTTATTCCTACTTTGGTAACCTCATCTGTACTTGTTCTCATTTTATGTTTGAGAGATTTGTAATTTGTATGATTTGTAACCCTGACTAGGCAGTTTTGTGACAACATATCAACTGTCTGTGTCAATGAGCCTGATTTAGAGGTGCATGTCAATCTGATCGTGGATGCAGTCCCATACGCTACGGTTGTTTGAAAAAATGCAAATATCACTGCAACTGAGATTTGTATTGACACGCCCACTAGCCATGTCTCAAGTCCGCCAATTGTATACAAAGATTCACCATTGGTCGCACATCAGTCACACCACCGGCCTTCTGAGAAAGCCTATGGTCACTCAGAATGTCTATGGACTGCGGTTGGGTTGGTGGGCTCCTTAGCGCAAAGTGAATTCATTCTGCTGCCTTTGGTCACTATTAGGGTTTCCATTTACCCAAAAGAAAGCAGAAGACAAAGACACATATATATATATATATATATATATATATATATATAGATATATAGATATATATAGATATATATATATATATATATATATATATATAGCGATCTGGGCACTGAACAGACAATTTTCTACAGATGGGAATATATAAAAATCTGAGATTTATTTACTTCTTTAAAACAATATCAAAAAATGGAGATAACAAGTATAACAACAATAAAGAGCAATAATTGGCTTTAAATTAAGCAAATATCATGTGAATAAAATACAGTTAGTATCAACAATATGTTGTTTAGCTCTGAATTGAGCCAGGTGTAACAATATAAAAGCAATAATGAGCTTCAGATTAAGCAAATATTCTGTGAATATAGCACAGTTAGTACCAACAATACGAGTTGTTAGGCATACCAGTCTCTGGAGGTGAGTGTCCTTAGGTATTGATGCAGCAGGGCTTATCCGGAATTTACCCTTGCTGGACACTAACATGCATAAACAGAATCCTGGGATTGTAGTAGGGCTGCACACAGGACACCGACGCATTTCGAGCAGTAAAGCTCCTCCTCAAGGTTTTCTGTGTGCAGTCTGGTCTGAGCCCCTTTAAATACTGAATTGCTGGTGTGTCTGTTGGAAGTAAGACACTTGTGACCGAAATCAAAACTGCATCTATCTCTGAATCAAGTTATGGGTTTCTTGCTATAAATAATAAATTGAATATATGTTCTTGTATATTTTAATAATTGTTTTATTTATACCATAGCAGAAAGAAATGTTTATTTTTTTTAAAAACAATTCCTACAGGTGTTTGAATTCCACCTTCATTATATTAATTAGGTATATTGTGGAATAATTATATGGCAAAGTCTGTTTGTTCTTTTATCCCTTTGATTGTTCCTTAGAGAAAGGGAGGGCAGTACCTTTAGACAGCAACTTTAATTAAGAAACTATTGAACGTGTATTGTTATTTTGTACCAAGAGACTATTAGTGCCTTATGAATCACATGGTGTTCTTTTTTTTTTATAGCAATGCATAATCTCTTACTTTTAGTAATAGTAATTAATGTATATAACCTATTTTATAGTTTAACTGGCTCACGATCATCCATAGTTTATTATCACTGGGCTTGGTGTACTGATATATCTATGTTGAATAAAATTTATAGTACATTGGCTAGTAAGCAGTCATTAACAGTCCACAGGTCTGAACATCAAAGTCAACACCTACAGTATGGAATATTTTACTTGTATTGCCCTAAAAGTTGTCTACATATTGTTGCGTTATTATAAACATTGCTGGGTAATTAGTCTGATATTGCTGTGAGTGGGCTTCAAAATCATCTGAATGCTTAATAAAAATGTAAGTGGTTATTTTTAAGACATTCTGCTAAGTGCGGTCAAAAGATGACCGCTCCAATCTTATGTCACAGTGACAGTCAATGAATTAACACATCACTGGGTGATGTAAATGTGATCCAGTCATTTGGAACTCATTGTCATTGTTGGGTAGTCTGACATAGTGTTGACGTTACGCTTTGAGTGAGTAGAATTAAAATGTTATTTTAATGTAGTAACATGCTGGTAATTCATGTGACAGTGGTTTTGCTCAAGTATGGCATTACTGATTCTTTTACAGGAGGAATGGAGTTTCTGAAGTCACATCACAATAGCACTCACAAACACGTTTTAAGGGTTTGTCAGAAACTTCACTATTAACAACTTACCCATAAAAAATAAAATTGCTGATATGTTCGATTGAACATACCTCCCAACCATACTGATGTTCATGTGACTGTCTAAATTTCAGGGGGCTGTCCCATTATCCTGCAGTAAGTTGGGTGGTATTTACATAAAAACATCCTATAAATTGTGCATTTACATGAAATAACAGCAACTGGGGGCATGGCTATGGCCACTATGATGTGGCCACAGCCCCAGAATGCCATAGCCAGACCCTTGTCCCAAAATCTCATTTGCCAATATTGGGATGTTTGAATACATATTAAAGACTCTGGAATGCAGTTCCTGTTTGGAAAACTAGAAATTCTGATTATGATACTGTATTTCTTTGTATATGAAGGTTTCAAAATCTGTGCTGAAACAAGTAGTACAATAATACAGCTTTACTCCCTATGTGCAGGAATGTCTGGGAAAGTCATCAAAGCAAATTATCGATGATGATCATATATGCAGAAGAAACTAAGAGGGTTTATGTAGTTGACCTGGATTGTTACAGTACTAAAAATAGCTATGATGGTCCCCTTCAGAGGTTCTGCACAAACAAAACAATACTACTTTACTGTAAGTAATTCTGCTCCTACTGTGAGGACCAATATGTACTGTAGCACAAGAATAAAATAATGGATGCGTTTACACCGTAGCAAGCCTTGTAGAACAAAATCCTTGAAATAGTACAGTTAATATTTATTCTAGAATTTGTAAAATTCAAATGTTTTATAACTTGGAAAACATTAAACAGAATAGTTTTGAAGTGATTCTTGTAGATCGAGATGTGTGTCATATTTTTTATTTTACTACAGACTAGATCTTTATAAAGGCAGAAGTTCCAATAAGTGGATTAAATCAATCACTGGTGACATTTACAGTTTTAACGCAAAGGATTAAATTCATCTTGAGGCTAGGACTATATCAGTCTCATCTAAATCTGAGTATTGAGAAGCTGGGAGCAATGATACACAAAAGCTAGCAGAATTATTATTTAGGGAATTTTTCACCTTTTAGTAGACCTTAAAGAAAAGCTGTCCTAGTGACTGATATAATGCACTTTGCTGACCTTCCATATTAAAGCCCTCCTGAAAAACATCTGATATCAGCTTAATCTTACAAGCTAGCGTCTTCCCCTTTGGCAGTGGTAGCTCCCCCTGCTCTCCTTCCTTTTTTTTAACATCAATAATGTTTATTGAATATTTTTTCAAGTACACAAAAAGCATTTGTCAGTATTACAAATAAACATCCAGAGTTACAGTAAAACATAAATACATAATGTGGGTAATATATTTCCAACAAATATAGACAAAGGGTCATGATAGTACATAGATATAAGTCTAACAAGAAAAAAAATTCAATCCTAATCAGATATCTTGCTGTGTCAAGGCTGGTGAATCTGGGGAAGGGGGGCTAGATACAGGGGTCTGTTGAAGAGCGCTAGCTTTGGCACAATCAGTAATGTAAAGATGCCATGACAACCATTTCATCAGAGGAGAGGAAAATGAAGTAGAGTAATGAACAGAATAAGTCTACATTTCAAAATTATACTGAATTGCTTAAAATACTCAAGGTAGAGTAGGAGTTTTCTGAGACTTCCACAATTGGGCCATTGTGGCTCTAGCTCCATGTAAAATTTGGCCTGTCAAATAGCTTTCATTTTTGGGAATAGAATGGGGACACCAGTTGAGCAATGCAAGAACCGAATTCGGATTAACAGTCATCTTAAGAACTATAGATAATAAGTCAAAAACCTCACGCAAAAAAACACAAATGACTGGGCATTCCCAAAATACGTGATAACGAGTATCCTCCTGCAAACATTGTCTCCAGCAGAATTTTGAGCAGGAGGACCACATTTTTGCAAGTTAATTGGAGTAAGATAGAGTCGATGGAGTAATTTAAAGTGCATCTCATTTATGGTTAGTGCACATAGATATATTAAATAAGTTATTGTAAATACTTTCCCACTGTAGGGGGGTAAGAATACACTGCAAATCAGATTCCCAATGAAATTGGGCTGTAGACTTGTCAATATATGCAGGCTGAAAAAAAAAACATATACAGAAAGAAATATCCCCTCTAGAAGCTTGTGAAGATAGTTTACTCAAGAGCAATGGAGCAGGTAGGGACAAATCTCTAAGTAATTTATGCATGTCACAAAGTCAGTGGGCTATTTATGCATAGTGGGCTGTAGTGGTAACTCTAAAAGTTGATTAAAGTTGGGAGAAAAGTAGTAAAGTATCACCTAGGAGAAGGTAATTGAGAGTACATACCCTTTGGGAGAGCCATACCGAAGAGACAGATGGGGAATTAAATAAGTCAATGCTTTTAGGGAGTGGATGGTCCCATTTGAGGAGTCAAAGTATGTCTGCTAGAGGAAACCAGGAACCAGTTGTGAAGTTGTGCCAAAATGCAGGCTGATTGATAAAGAGAGAGGTCAGGAAGTTTAAGCCCACTAAAAAAAATAAAAAGAACCATTTTATGGGCTGCTAATCATTAATGGTATCATATGTTTGGAAAAACAAACCTCAATTTTTAAACATCATTAAATAGCAGGAGGGGAAAAGATGAGGTCTATTTCTAAGCAGATAGATTAATTTAGGAAGTAATGTCATTTTAAAGGCAGCAATATGGCCTAGCCATGAAATCTCATATGAACCCCAGGTGCGAACTAGAGCAGGCAAATGTGCAAACATTGTGGAGATAGATTAACTTCAAAAACATCTTTAATATGAGTTGGAATCTGCACACCAAGGTAAGTAAGAGACGTAGTATTCCAAGTATAGTGAAAATTCCGTTTGAGAAAGGATAGTGAACATAGGGAAATATTAATTGGGAGATCCTTAGATTTAGAGGTATTTAGTTTAGAAAAAGAGGTCACACTAAAGTCATCCAAAATTATATGTAAAACAGGTAGAGAAGTTAAGGGTTTGGTAGCAAATAGCAGGACATAATCAGCAAAGATACAGAGTTGTGAGGATCATTCTTAGTGGAGTAGCCAGGGAATTCTGTAGAATTCCTAATTTTTTGAGCTAAGGGTTCCATAGCAAAAATAAAAATGAGAGGGGAAAGTTGACAACCGTGCCTAGTGCCATTAAAGATGGGGAATGTGATGGAAAGAAAGCTGTTGCTAAAAACCAGTCCAGAGGGGGGTTGGTATAAAGTCATTATTGAATCAAGAATGGCCCACCTAAAACCAAAGAGAGACAATGTATGCTTCATATAATCCCAGCCAGTCAAAGGTTTTCTCAGCATCTAAAGAAAGCAACACAAATTGTTCATGGGACTGAGACAGCAATTGGATTATATTAAATACTCTGCGGGTATTATCAGAGGCTTGTCGATACAAAACAAAGCCAACCTGATCGGGATGTATAAGGTATGGGAGAAGGGGAGATAGTCGGTTTGCTATGAGCCGGGCAAATATTTTGACATCTGTATTTAATAACACTATTGGTCTATAATTCCTACAGTCTGATAAATATTTAGCCGCTTTAGGAATAGTAACTATTTGGGCTTCCAAGAGTTCATCAGGGAGACAGGCTAGTTTATTAGCTTCATTGAAAAGGTTTACTATTATATATTTTAGGACATTGGAAAAAGAAGTATAACATTTTTTAATAAAGCTGTTAGGACCACAAAGGCGCCTGGACTATCTCAGGAGACTGAAGTAAATGTTTGATAACCTCCACTGCAGGGATGAATTGAGAGGAGGGGGCCCATGTGCAGTCTTCATCCAGGGCCCCCTCCTCTCTCTCTGGTGGCCGGCAGCACACTCACTGAGTGCAGCACCGACACCACAGCAGTAGACTCTGGGCACTAGTCCATGCATGTGCAGGTCACCAGGAAAATGGTGCAGCAGCCATTTTCCTGGTGATTTCTTTACTGAACATGCGCAAGACGCTGGGAAAATGGCCGCGTGGCTATTTTCCAGGTGATTTTTTTTTTCCAGCTGACCTCGCCAACGTGGGACTTCGAAGAGGTGAGTATTAAAAATATGGGTGCAGGGTGTGCAGTGTGGGTCCTGGACAGAGACTCCCTGTATACCCTCCACCCATTATAAATACACCCCCTGCTCCACTGGAAAGTTGGGGAACCAGCTGGGGAGAGGTTCCAAACCCATAGCAATGGGGCATGGTCTGATCATGTAATGGGTACAATTTTTATAGTATGTGTGAGCTGAAGGGTCTACTTATCAACCACAAAAAGGTCTATATGTGAGTATGTGTTATGAACAGTAGAATGAAATAAGAGAAGAAAGTATAGTCTCGCACCTCAGGGTTTTTGGTCCTCCATATATCATATATATCAAACTCAGCAAGTGGCATTTTAAAAGCTGTTGACAGAGCTAGGGGTAAAGACCTAATCTATCAAGAAGAGGGTTAGGTGCAATATTAAAATCTCCACATATAATAAAGGAACCTTTCCTAACTGTTTGGATCTCAGGGGTTGATTCAGACCTGCCCGCAGCCAGCCGATGTTTGCAATCTGCGTATGCATATGCAGTGCAGTGCATGTGTGTGAATTAGTCCATATGATCGCGAAGCGTTTGCTTGCTGCGCTTAGAAAGCTCGCTAGATTGAGTGACAGGACAAGGTGTTTGTAGTTGTTGATGGGATGGTCGATGAAAATGGGGGAGTGGTGGTGCGAACGCAGGTGTGCCTGAGCATCTTAACACCATTTCAGAGGCATGCATAATTAAGATGCAGCGTCATAGTACATGTCACATGGTAGTTTTACACACTGAAGCACTTGCAGTGCTTGCGGTAGGGTATGGTCAGCCACAAGTGCTGCGATCACTTCCGATGGTACTCGATGTTACCGATGGTTGCATACACTTCCTGGACATGATGTAGGAATGTGGGTGTCTTAAGATAGGATGGTGGGCGTCTGCATACACACAGCGATCACATGCTAAGACATAGTGGGCGTGCTAATTCCTTGCTGTGCAATTGGATTTGCATACTTTTACTGAATCGAGCCCTCAGTACAGACCTCCCATAAAAAAGAGATCTGACAGGAATTTGGGGTATATAAGAAAAGCAAAGTAACCTTGGGTATCATATAGAGTTCCCACTAATGAGATACCTCCCATTTTTGTCAGAAATTTTGTGGGAAAGGGTGAAAGGGAAGCCAGCTAAATAAAATGGCCAAAATAAATATACACAGCAGTGCTGGGTCCTCGTCTATTATTTCTATATACACTGACATGTACATTTAAGAGAATATATAAGAGACCGTGAAAAAAAGAGATGGTATATGTGTGTATAAAAAACAAAAATTTAATAGAAAACAAACTATTGTTTGTTTTCTATTAAATTTATGTTTTTTATAAACACATATACCATCTCTTTTTTTCACGGTTCAATCAATTAATAAGTTATGACCACGAAAAGAAATATAAGAAAAAACATATATATATATATATATACAAAAATTAGATACATCAATACCAATCAATCATACCCAATGAATACACATTGTATCATACATAAAAAAACATAATAAATGACCTTTGTGGAGACAAGTTAGCTTCTCAGCGTGTGCAGCAGGTGAGTAGAACCATGGCTGTACGGAACAATCTGCTGTACGTTGTCTAACTAACACTATCACCTTGCTGTTGTACTCATATTGTGGAGGGTTCTGCGTACCTACCTCCCCATTTCCAACAACAGGAGGTCAGAGACATTTTTTACCAATGCAAGACTTTTTTTGGTGACAATATCTATAGAGAAGTGCCAACTCCTCTAATCACTGAATGATAACAAAAAGAACATTTAATATAATATCAAGAAGTATTAGATCATGCTGCTAACTTGTCTCCACTAAGGTCTTTCTTATTATGTTTTTTATTTATGATACAATGTGTATCCATTGGGTATGATTAATTGGTTTTGATGTATCTAATTTTTGTATATTTTTTCTTATATTTCTTTTCGTGGTCATAATTTATTAATTGATTTATTGTTTATTTTGTTTATTACATTTATATGTTTTTTTATACCCACATATACTATCTCTTTTTTTCATGGTCTCTTATATATTTTCTTAAATGTACATGTCAGTGTATATAGAAATAATAGACTAGGACCCAGCACTGCTGTGTATATTTATTTTAGTCTTCTTGTTATTAAGGTGGTAGCAGCCACCTGACAACAGCTGCTGGTCTTTGTTCTTTTATGTGCTCTGCGCTTGGGATAATCTTTTTAAGTGAAATCAAATGGCCCTGTAGCCGTATAGCAAACGGGATATCTAGAATACTTTAGAATGGAAGGATTACGGACCGAGAAATGTGATTCTTGCAAAGCCACCACATCCGCCTTATGGGCATGAAAGGTCCGTAGATCTAGACTTCGTTTGTTAGGGGAGTTTAACCCTTTAACATTCAGTGAAAAAAGATTAACCATATTTAATACTTAGAGGACAAGGCAAGCAAGAAATTCACCTCTACACTTCTTTCTAGTGGTTGAAAGTTTTATTTTACTTTTTTAAACCGAATCAAAAACTGTAAACTAGATAACATTTATGTAACACAAGCAATCGGGTGGATTAATTTCTGAAACAGTTTTTCAGTAAAACATGCTAGAATATAGTCTGAGGAGGAAATGTATCAGACCTTCTAAAGAGGACAAGCAGCGATGTCGCCCATAACCCATCAGATTGCAGCTATGATTTTATAGAATGTACTAGAAAAATGAAAGCTAAAATCTGACGGGTTGCCCTCTATAGTTATCGTCTGTAGAAGGTCTGATAAATCTACCTCTTAGTCACATTTAACTTTACTGTGATTTCAGTAATCATAGTTAAAATTCTTGAGTAAATTCAGCATATTGTCAATCTGTGCATAACATTTTATATACAGCAGAAGGCTTCAAGTTAGTCACTCAGATCTATCAAACTTTTGTACTATATTACTCTACTCCTTCACATTTCCATTCAAGGCTGTAATGTCATTCGGAGGCAAAGAGAAATGTAACTGTATTTCACAAGTAGACTATCAGGATTTCTCATAAATGCAGTAGCAGGTAAGCATCTTTATTTCTCTCTCTTTGGTACAATCTGCTGTATGGTGTATGAGCAATTCACAAGTTTGTAGAAATTTGTGAGGCAAGATTTAGAACTTGCCATACAAATATACTGAGGATCTAGTCTAACATTAGGTAATAGGTATCATTTTATAATTTGGATTGGTGTGCAGTTGTTGACATTGATGGATGAGTAGTTGGTCAAAGTTGGAGTAATTGGTTAAAATTTATAAATTGAAAAGTTTGGAGCACTGGATATCTCTTTCTAAAATAATCATTTTAGACAAACTAGTCATCTAACATTAATTTTAGATGGTTCTCCTCAGCATAAACAATAGGCACTAAATGGGGCAAAAGAAGAAATGTATATTGAATTGAGGCATTGCGGACTCCAGTTTCCATCAAAAAAAGAAAAATGTTATTGATTTTTTGTTACAATTGTACAGTAACATTCATAGAGATATATACTTAAAATTGTGATACATGAAGGCAATCTATAACAGCTAATAACAGCATTAAGATTTTCATTCTAAAATATTTTAGCTTGTTTATTTTCTCTTTAATACTTATAAAACTTAATCCGTTGTTTTAAATATTTCACTATTTTCTTCTGTGTTTATGTGGCTTAAGTATAATTATAATAATTAACGGAACATACATGTTGATCTTATGATTGATATTTAACTTCGGTGCATTGAGTGTATCAATTCAAAATACTTTAATTACCCTGCCTTGTTTTGTAAAAAACCCCAAAAAGGAGCCATGGGCATTATGGCTCTGTATTTTTTAGTTATTCTATATATTTTCAGTGTGCGCAATATGGCTTGGGGTAGTTTCAAATGTATAATTTGAGTTCATGTTTTGTATAACTCATACGTCTTTCCTCAGTTGTCTGCTGTATGTAGTTACTCATCCTGGTTTATATAAAAACCTTATAATGTCTAGACATTATTGGTGGCAAGTGCTAAAAACAAGCCACTTGTCTACCCATAAGTCCGACAGATACAGCAACCACAACCCTATTTCAAGATGAATAAAACACCTGACCCTTACTTTGATCTAAACACCAGTATTGTTCAAGTGATTATTCCAGGATTCTAAAAGGCCTGTCTGCTGTCCATATAAATATTAAAAATTTACTACATGAACTGGATGAATTAGGGTATTTGGTTCTTTTTTGCATAAAGAAGCATTTCCAGTTTGGTATGATAATATAAGTAGCATTGCTATTCCAGTGTGCAGTCACGATTTCTCGGTTCATAATGTCATAAGGTCAACATGGTTAAAATGTCAACACCATTAATATCTCTATCTGCAAAATGTCGACATTTCAATGTATACATTATGACCATGTCAACAGTCACATGTCGACCTAATGAACGTCGAAATTATGACTGTCAACACAAAATACCATACCTATTTTTAAACAGGTGTTAACACTGGGTGTCGGGTGTTAACACAGAATCCTTGTAAAGTACAAGGATTCGTGTGTTAACTAGCTGTTATCACCAGCAAACTGCAGGAATAACATAGATGTATTTTCGTGTGTCAGGAGACCCAAAAAGAAATCCCTGATAAGCGGGGCTAATTGAATTGGGGCTAGTGTTCAATTAGCACCCATTAAGTTAATAGGGATAATTTAATTCCCCCATTAGTCAATCACATCAGCTGCTGCTCTGGTGAAGATTACATTTTCTATCACACGGACACACACTACAGTTTGTTAGAAGCCAATTAACCTACCAGTATGTATTTGTATTGTGGGTAGAAACAAGAGAACTTGGAGGAAAATCTACACAAGCATGGGGAGAACATACACACCGATAGGGACCTCATTGGAATCAAACCCATGACCATAGTATCCCATTATACATATACCACTTAACAGTTAACTTGTGGAAGATGTGGAAGCTTTGCAGCTCAATTAAATATTTCAAGCACATGTGGTAAACGTGCATGGATAAAAATGTCCAATACTAAGTTGAAAAAATTAAAGAAAACACTTTCTGAAAAGTTTATTAAGGTCAATAATTATTTATTTCAGGCCTCTTGTTCTCAGGATCCCACCAGTACTAATAAGCAAGTCACAGGGTTTCCTGACAACACTCCCACCTGTCAGAATCCTAGGGGTAAATTTATTGAGGTGAGAGTTGTTAGAAGTGTAGATGTTGCCCATAGCAACCAATCACCAATGTGTGGTGTCATTTGCACTTGGGGTACAATTGTGTGGTTTGCCCCTTCCCAATGAGTCCACATCTGTTTTTGTTTCTCCTAGCTCCACTTATAGCTGGGGGCACCAATGCTCTTTATGTACTCAGGTAACCAACATGTATAATTATGGCTCTGATTTTGTATGCTCAGATGTGTCGCCCTCTGTTTTCAGCACCCCTGCCCTAAAAAACTCCTACAGTAAACACAATCTAATCCTCGAAAACTGCTAAGCTAGGGCTTGGTCAATTGGGAAAATGCCTTCCCTTTTCTTTGTGTGACCTCCACCAATGAAATTCCAGCTTTACCTAATAGAACCAACCAAATACCAAATGTCTGACTATGACACATGTGTGAATCCCCAGAGGGATGAGCTCTGTTGTGTGCATTTTAATACAGAGAATGATGTACACTAGTATGGTGTTCTGATATTAAGTATATTTGTAAGTATAGACTAAGAAGTGGGAGAAGTCAGTAATAGTAAAGGGAGGAGTCTATGCCAGGAGCCAGGTGCAAACGCGAGGTGGCCTGTGTGTTGTAAATGCCAGGGCCTATTTTTAGTCCCAGTCCGGCCCTGCATAATATTAACTAAAATGTTGATGCCCTGTTTCAACACACTTGTAATCAAAATGTAACCACAGATTTCCATTTAATCCAGTGTATGAATAGGAGGTGAGTGCAAGCCTCTAGATGAAATCGAATAATAAAAATGGGACTGACTATGCCTTAGTGGCTCAGAAACTTCTAAATCTATTCTGCATCTAATCAAATTCAAAAGTAAGGAAACTTATTAGTCATCCCAATCTTTGAGAGTGGTGACAGAAACGTTGTTTCAATTAATGGACCAATCTCTTTCCTGCCTATAATATCCAATGTCATGAACTTTTGTATTCATTGTCAAGGTAGGAGTTTTTATAAAGTAACAAATTTAATCCCTTGGAATGTTTCATTCTGACTTTTGAACAATCCTTTCCATTGAAACAACTGTATCAAAAAAAAGCAATTAAAGTCAGTGGGGATTGAATATTGACTCTTGACTAGTGCATTATTTCTAGACTGTCCAGAAGCTTTTACACAATGGAACACATTATACTAGAAATATTTGGTGGTCAGGGATTGGAACACGTGTGTTAGAGTGGTTTATCAGGAACATCCAAATATGCGTTAATATCCAGCTATAAATGTAGCCATCTAGGTGTACTTGTGTGGTCCCTCAAAGCTCTGGTCTGGGGTTATTATTGCTTATCATATTAATAAATGAACCAACGACAGTCTATAAATCAGTGTTATCCATATAAATGAGTGAAAACAGTCTTGTCTGTCTAAAGTTCATACTTATTTGACCTTAAAATGTATTGAAATGAAATGACATTGGTTAACTGAAATGAAATTCGTTTGAACATTGATAAAACAGTAACTTGCAACTAATGTTTTGATTAATTCTAAAAACCAACATTTATGCAGATATAAATACTTTTATAGATGGCTTCACTGATTTTCATAATAGAGCCTGACATTCAGAATGGTCATATCTACAAATTGATCCATAAATACTTGAAATGACCTTCATCGAGCATTTCAATTGGAAATGAGAAGTCTCTTATTTGGCACCAGATGACGTAAATATTAAGATCTCTTAGAGGACAAGCTGTACTAAGGGTAAAATGTGATCAAAACTCAGAAAACTGCTGTTTTCGGAGGTTTGACACATTCCCCATATGTGTCAAGCTCCGCAAAACTTTCTAGAGCTTGTACCCGACAACAATATCTATAGATGGTATTGCCAATATAAGCCTATGAACTTCTTTATGCAGAATTCCCTTGGGAGGGATCCGATGCATGATACATCCCACCCAGAGCCTCTACAATCTAACTCCATTACTTGATAGCCTAATGATAGGCAACTGTCATGTTGCTCCTGTTGCCATTTGTGGAAGATAATAGTGATGTGCGGTCAGGTGAGGCAGAGCCTTTCCTGTCATACACTATACTCCAGAGTTTTGACTATAAAAATTATAAGACCATTTAAAGAAAATACTATAAATATCTTATTTGTATTATTCTAATCATTTTTATAGTCAAAACTTTGGAGTAAAAAGTGTATGGCAGGTGAGGCCCTGCCTCCCCTGTCTACCTTTTCCGCACATCCCTGATCAAATCACAGCAAATTTCCAGCACTATATACCGCTGCACCTTTGTATAATGCCCACTTGAACCCTCTGGTTCAAATATGTATCTGTAAATCTGGTTCTGATACTAGCCAGTGCCTCCCCAGCCATTTACTTCACCTCATGTCACTGGAAGATAAAGAAACTCCTATTTGCTAATAACTGATGCAGGCTAGGCCTCTCCACTGCCACACTCTCTCTTCTCTACATCAGCACCCTAAGGGCTCCTAGGTGGCCTAGAGAGTTGTTAGTGCTGACATGGAGCAGGAAGACAGACAACAGATAAACATTGATGGGCAACATAAGTAATGGCATTTTGGACACTTGCCAGGTTCAGTCTTAGACAAACAATAGAGGAAGAGGGAACTTATTTTTGCATATAATCAATTTATTAAATAAATATCAGGCCAACAGTGTGACTGGCCCAAAATATGTAATAACTCTTATATCTAGACTTGGTTTCTATATAGAGCAGGCTTGGTCAACCTGTGGCTGTTGTGAAACTACAAGTCCCAGCATGCTTTACCAGTTGTTTGGTGGGAGGGTATGCTGGTACTTGTAGTTTAACAATAGCTGGAGAGTCACAGGTTATCCAGGTCTGATATTGAAAAAAACAAGTGAAAATTGGAATTTAACTATAATACTGTATTGGGATTTGCAACTGAAATTCTGAATTACAGGATTATTTTACCTTCAAATGTATTTTGGAGTGTGTTCATTTAATGAGACAGTAATTCACAATGCTTTACATTACAAAGGGAAATGAGGATTCATTCTGAAACAAATGATGAGTACAGTATTATATTTGTAAAAGGTTATTAGGATAGTAAAGGATGATTTTATATCTAATGTTTTCAGGACTACTCAAGGAAACCAAGACTAAAAAGCAAACATTATGCCAAAACTGAACATATTACAGACTGTTTTGAAAGATCTCTAATGTCCTTAAAAATATCCCTAATTTAGTCATAGCATAAATAAGTAATCATTGTGATTATCCTATTGTCATCTGTAACTTTGAATGAGATGTCAAGTATCTCCCAAAACAAATATTACAAAGTGCTGATCGATATTGCATTGATTTTGAAAGGCAGCAATTTAGTCCTAATTGGATATACATACACAGGTCTGTGATTTTATAAAGGAGACACTGACTTATTGAAACCTCAAAAGACTATTTTCATTCTTGTATAACTTAAGGTGCCCATACATCTGACCGGTATTTCCGCGATCCTGCGACACGATCGGAAATGCCGATCTGCCGGGTGGAAATGCTGGCCGGACAACATTGATGGTTAGCGATCTGTTGCAGGATCGCTGAAATATTACATGTTAAATGTCCCCGATTTGACGATCACGTTCATTTTTTGAGCGTGATCGTCTAATCGGGAAAATCCAACATGTTGGATTTCTGCGATGCCGGGTTGCAGCATCACGGGATCACGGCAATCCATCGCTGATGGATGAGCCCCATTACTTTCTCTTTTTTAGCATCAAAAATAAATATGCAAAGTTTAAACAATTTTACTTTCCACTTCTTTTACTTTCTATTGACACTGTGAGTTATAATTAGAGATGTGCGCTGACCCCCATGTTTTATTTCTGGTTTTGGATCTGGGTTCATATGCGTGTATTTGTTTTGCAAAACCACCCTCAAGTGTTTTGATCTTGATTTAAAACAAATGCTAACAAGCTTTTAAAAACTGCTAAAATCATATAAATATTGCCATCCAAATCCTGAAATTTGGATTTAAAATCCGAATTCTGAACCACTGGAAGATCAGAACCACCACTCAGATCTGTCCAGATTCACAAAATTCATGTTGATTTGGATTTCTGGAAAACCAAACCGCACATCTCTAGTTATATTGCAACAACATTATTTCAGTAGCACTTGGGTGTCTCCTTTTTTGGGTAGTAGTCCCCATATATAGCTGCATATTGATCCTTGCACCCAGGGCAGCCATAAGTCATAGAAGAAAAAATACAAAGTCATGGTCAATAACAATGCAAAACCCTATAATGTTAATGCACTACTCTATACAATATACTTATGGTTTGACAACAAGACTATCTCAAGATAGAAAGTGTATTTCCATATATAATACTGCGTATGTATGTGAGCTATATTTATATTTTGTGAAAGTAGCTAACAGTAAAATACTGAAGATGGCCATGTAAAAAACAGTTTTCCCGTCTAATGCCTCTGCATTTAAACATATTATTTATTCGACTTTGGTACCAAGAAATTCTTGGCTAAGGTATAAAATGTTATTCCCATCACAAATGTTGCAGTGAAAAAATGGTGGTGCCTGAGTTTTAACTTTGGCACGGACTCCTGGTAATTGGTTAAAGCTTAAACTCTGAAAAATGACCCTTTACATGTTCTTTTTCCTGGAGAGATGCTGAATTTCACTATAAAACAAAGTGCTAGGCTTTGTGATAAATTCCCCAACTTTTGTTGTTTAGCTATTATACTTTGCTTCCTCCTTCTACAATATAAAGGTTTGAAAGGTTTAAGCAATTCTTGTATATTGATAAAGAACTTAAATGTTATTCCCAGAAAGGTCACTCACAACTTATTTCCTACTCAAGGTCTTTTTTCCACAGTACTGATATGATTTGCTATAGCTACTGCAATTTTCAGGGGATGTAGTCTAGAAGCCGGCGGTCTAAATACCGGCTTCCAGACTTTCTAATCCTGGCATGGTACTAATGACAGGCGTTGAAAACTCGACTCCTGTCATTAACCATACACCAGAAGACCGACACCCGGCATACCGAATGAAGGTAAGCCGGGCGCGGACAGCCGCGGCGGGGAGAGGTTGGGATTAGGGTTAAGCACCCCCGGGGGGAGGTTAAGGTTAGGCACCCCCCCTGGGGAATTAGGTTTAGGCTGCGGAGAAGGGGGGGTTAGGTTTAGGCACTTGGGGAGTAGGTTAGAGTTAGGCACCCTTAAGGTAGGGTTAGGGGGCAGAATTAGGTTAGCGATACTTACCTTAGGGACGATCGGGATTTTCACCCTTGTCAGGCTGCCGCTGTCGGCATTTAATACCTACTACACCCCATTTTCAGAAATGAATAAAACATATAGTAAGAAAATGGGACTAAAAGGAAATAAAGATTTCAAATAATTCAGAACCACTTCCATAAAATTCAAGTTTGAATATACAGTACTGTCTGGGGCGTCTTAAGAGAGGAGGGGGCAGGTGTGCACACCCTGTGCTGGGCCCACTCCTCTCTCCCCGGTGGCTGGCAGCCGACTGACGCGGCTGTCCAGCTACCGTAGCCTTAGTAGACTCCGGGCAATAGAGTGTGCCCGGAGTCTACTGCGCATGACCAGAATGCCGGAAAAGACAGCGGCGGCCATTTTCCCGGTATTCTGCGCATGCGCAGTAGACTCCGGGCACACACTAGTGTCCGGAGTCTACTGCGCATGCGCAGATAACTGGCACAATGGCCGCGGCGGCCATTTTCCGGTGTTCTGCGCAGCACTGACACCTGACGCGGGACCACGGACAGGTAAGTTTAAAAAAAAAAATGGGTGCAGAGTGTGCAGTGAAGGGCCCCCCTGGACCCGGAGGCCCGTGTGCCCCGCACCCACTGCACCCATTATAGATACGCCACTGAGTACTGTAGACAGATTGCATTATATATATTTTTTCGTTGTTATTGCATTTTTTGTTTTCATAGATTATGTGTAAAAAATAGCCTTCACATTGCCACATATGCTGAAAACCAGAGCCGTAAGTAGACTTATTGGTGCCTTGTGCTAGAGAGAGCATTGGCGCCCCCCCTACAACATTTTTTAAATAGGGACATAAGAGAGTGCACCTGAAAAAGGGCCATGGCCTCATGGGGAAGGACCAGGAAAGAGATAGAGGAGGCCAGGAGATGCTGGGCATAAAAGAAGAGGAGGCTACAAGCGAGAATGATAATAAACAGGAAAATTGACAGGCCACAACAGTGCCTCCTGCCCTGCGGTGCCCCGTGCCATGGCACTGGTGGCACCACCCTAGTTACGGCCCTGCTGAAGACAATATCATAAGTTACTAATGGCTTTAATTGCCATGTAGGTATTAATCAGACATGGATGAGTTATTGTTATGTTTTGTAAAGGAGTAGGTAAGAACATCTTAGACTTTTTCAGGGACATTATCAGTGTCAATACTAAGAATATACTTTAAGAATGGATGCATATAAAAACAAATTCGCTGAAATAACAGATTAAAGGGTCTATTCATGATGATAATTATCTTTCAAACTCGCCGCAGACACCGGAGCAATTCACACAATTAGCCATAACATTGTAAACATATATATTATATATAATTATACTGTATACTTGATAAAGAAATCAAGGTAAAAATATATATATTTTTTAACATATTGGAAAATTGTCTATTAAAGGTGCCACCACGTTTGAGTTTTGTAGAGTGGGGTTAATCACTTTGGTAATACAGGTTGAAATGTAGTTGTTATGCAAGCATGTAGCCACAATAACAATTTAGAGCTGCCATGGCACTTTAAAGGATTTTAGTGCAACCTCATGGATTTTTGGATTCTGTGATCCACACAAATAATGTGAACATCCAACATGAGTTGTGTGTATGTTTTATTATGTTGTAAAGTAACTTAAGTTACTAGCCAACATAAAGTGAATATTTTAGTGTGTGCTACTATTGAATAAATCACTTGTTGAAAGGGGCATTATACTTAAAATTTGTGTGGTCTATAAAATAATTTTATCTAAATAAATGTTTCTTTTAAAACACCACTGGTGCAAAACTAAAACTGATTTTTTTTAATCTCAGAACAAGATATACAGGCGCAGCTGATAGAGTAAACACATTCAATTGTGAAATGCGTTCCAATGGACTGATGCCATGCTGAGATATTCTATGTGCTTTTGTGCACATACTGTATTAGAGGGACAATTGGAAATGAGGACTACTTTAGCGCTGCCCCTGGAACCAGTTCAGGACCAGTCATATACTAAAATTAATGGTAGAGGTGGCAATGAATGGCAACTGCTGATTCCACCCCATGCTGATTACATGGGTGGCATATCACATGTGTACTGATATTTTTTCTTTTATTTGAACCATGCTCCACACTGCCCTTAGGCTAGGGGTCATTCTAATATGCTAAATAACCATATCCCTGTCTTGCCACTGTACCAAAGGGAAACAGGACCACAGTACAACATTGGAGGCTGTTTTTTTTTTTTTTTAACTATTTGCATTAGGACAGCAAGTTGTTATTTTTGGACTGCAAAGTAAATAAGGTCTAAAACAATTAAACCATACAATAATTATTATATGAAACTAAGGTAAAACTATGGTTAGCTGTACACCTTGAGGACATGTTTACAACTCCCCACTTTCTTCTACCTTTTTCATATAAATAAATGTGTGAAAAGTGCATTTAAAATACTTCACATAAGATTCAGTGGTCTAGTTCCAACCAATGCCTCCTAAATTCCTAACATGTTTATAAAAATTAGAGCATGGCAAAAACTATTCCTCTTATAAAGTTACATTTACATTTTATCAGTAGAAGCATAATGCTTGAAATGTGCCAATAATACTGTATTTTGACCCATTTTCACAGCACATATTTGAATGAACACTGAGACCTTTACTAAAGGCTGATTTTGATTGATTTTAAATTGATATAAATCAATGATGAAAACCCACATTTCTACTAAGTTAGGGCAATTTAGAAAGATGTGGAGCTCCCTTTGTAAGATCATGGAGGTTTAAAAGACAAAAGTTAGTCTTAAAACTGTGGGTCGCTAAAGTAACCTCCAGAATTTGCTCCAAAATGTCTGTACACTTTATACGCCTATATACTGTAGTGCCAGCAGATTCAGTTTCTCTTTACAATAGGGAACTAGAGATGAGTGGTCTAGTTTTAGCTCAGATCTAACAACAAGGGTATATCACTAAGCGCTACCACATAAGTAAGAGAAACAAAATATTAGATAGGTGTCACATATACCAATACACAAGAATGCAATAAAACAAAGTTCACCCGAAAGGGTATATAAACTCTTCTATCTTCAGACCGATTTCCAGAAACAAGGATATCTTTCCAAGGTTCCAATAATAGTCAATTCAACCTACTGGACACTTCCTAAACTCTCAATGTTCCGCATCCATATAATGACATAGAAGAGAGAAGAAAAGGGATCCAAAAATTGTGCAATACTATAAAGTTTTAATTCCGCACAATATATTCGTTGCATGTGTATGCAGCTTTAAGTTAATGAACGATTTTGGTAAACTATTTTCTCCCTTGAAAAAATGAACTAAAATCGTTTACTAAAGTTGTTCATTTACTATGTTCATTTAAATGTAATGAACGATTTTTTAGAACTACAAACGTTTTTTGCATATTCCCTTACTGCAACTCATTGAGTTGACAAGTCTGACTGAACTACAAACTACAAACGTGAACGCGCATGAACGAAAATCGTTCATTGTTTGACTCAGAAAGTGAACGATTTTTACAAACGATTATCGTTAAACGATATCGTTTAACGATAATCATTCAAAAACTCGTGTGTGTATACACCTTTAGATTTCACACAGGTGGACTTCATTTCACTAATTATGTGACTTCTGAAGAAAATTGGTTGCACCAGAACTTTTGGGGGGCTTCATAGCAAAGGGGGTGATTATATATGCACATGCCAATTTTCAGAATTTTATTTGTAAAGATTTTTTTTATATATATTTTTCTCATTTCACTTCACCAAATTAGACTATTTTGTGCAGATCCATCACATAAAATTCAGATAAAAATAAATAAATTACAGGTTGTAATATAATAAAAAAGGTAAAAAGCCAAGGGTGGGTGAATACCTTTTCAAGGCACTAAATCTATGTAGGGTTTCTCTAGGGACTCCATTCTATCACTACATAGCAGCAACCGAGTGAAGCACAGGTCCTTAATAAATTTCTGTTTAGCTCAGATCTACCCACCATGTAAGAATCTCAGAATGAGGAAAAATGTCCTGTTTCACAGACGTCTCGGCGCAGATGTCCATGAAAGATAACATTTTGCCTCACTCTGAGATCCAAACTTGGCACGAAGATCTGAGCCAAAACCAAACCGCTCATCTCTACTAGGATCAAAACCACAATGAAACAAGTCTGTTCAATAATAACAGAGAGACAATGAGGTATGAGGGCCCTGCTCACAATCTTACAATCTATAGAGATATTATTATATGGTGTTAATCCGATTAATCTACTAGTAATATCAACAAACACTCGGGTCTGAGTTCCAGACAGCAAACTAAAAACCAAAATATGTAATTTGCAGCCTTTGTAAGTACGGTATGCCATAAATCATTCATTTTCAACATTTAAAACTTGCCCACTCATTGAAATTAGCTTAATAATCTTTTTCCCACTTTGTTTATATCTGTTAACAAAGAAAGAATAAATAAAAAATAAAAAAAACAGCTATTATTAGTTGCTCTCTGAATATATAACAGTTTCTAAGAATATTTCCTTCACAAATACCCTATTTTGATGCAAAGTCTTTCTCACCCTCTTCATTATTTTATAGAATCAAAAACATGACTCACACATCCTCCTTTTTGATACAACCGTGCTACTGCAGGATAGAAATTGGACAAAAAATTGCTATTTTGAACATGAAATTTAAATATAATGTGTTGCTTAGGAATGGAAACATTAACATATACATTGTATTTCTGATGTTACAAAATGCTCAGTGTAGGAGCAACTTGTATTTTATCTATAATTTCACTTTAAGGTCATGTCGCCCAGTCATTTATCTGAAATAAGTATTTTAGCTTTAGGACATGCATTTATAATCATGCACTCTGAGTAACTGAGCAATCTTCCAGCATGTATAATGTGTGGAATAAAAACTGGAGATTTCTGTACAGACACCCTAATGTTGTCCTATGCAGTTACCATTACTACAATTTCTGTCTCAAGGAACACAACTTACCTGAAAGTGGTTTGTTACATGCTCTACATATATTCTGTATTCACATTGCAGGTCATGGTTCATATACAATGTGTGTGTGTGTGTGTGTGTGTGTATATGTATGTATGTATGTATGTATATATATATATATATATATATATATATATATATATATACACACACACACACATATCTATATATACATGGGGCATTGATCCACTGCACTCACTACTACTACTATATCTAGGGTACAAATGGTGGTTCCCCAGGCACATAATATCTGATAATGCATGGTCTTTAAAAGACAGTGTGCAGATAAGCCTCAAACTACAATGCAAATATTATGTTTAATATTAATTATTAGGTTACCGCAATTGCTATATTTAATATTTTAAGGTGCATATTTATCAAGCCTGATTTTCAGAACATTATGCAGATACTACAGTTTCTGCATAATTATATGTATCCCCACTATATACTAACAGCCTGATGCAAGAGATCTCACAGAAAGCTCCTGCAAAAGGATAATTAACACTGTACAATTATATTTAAAGTTTTAGTACATAGAGGGGATAGTTTTGTTAAGATGAAACAATACATTGTGATATGGACTGATAATAATCATGGCACTGCAGTGATTATTAGTACATAGGTGTCAGAGTTCAGCCGGGGATCGGCCGTCCCTTACCGACCCGCTGGCTTCCTCCAACTTACCGGGCAGTCGGGTGGCTGGGGCGGCGACGTGGGAGGAGCTGAGCATTCACCCTGTAGCTGTGGAGTCTAGGCGACCCGGTGAGCGGGGTTCGCAGTTTCCATCATGGGCGCCGCCATGACACTTTCCCTATGTCAGTACTTCCTTCCCTGAGTGGCCCAGCTGGTCAGCTGACGCTGTGGGCCTATCAGCAGGCTTCCAGGGGTATATATCCGGCTCCTATGCTCCAGGTAGTTGCCTGTACAATCATTTTCGCCGCTAGTGTAACTAGAGGAGTCTCGTTCCAGGTTCCCGTGCATCCAGTGTGTTTCTTCCAGAGCTTCTAAGCTATCTCACCATAGTGCCTTTACTATCAACAGCTTGTGTGCAAGTTTAACCTCCATCTCTCCACAGTGCCTTTACTATCAACAGCCTGTGTGAAAGCTAACCTCCATCTCTCCACAGTGCCTTTACTAATCAACAGCCTGTGCGAAAGCTAACCTCCATCTCTCCACAGCGCCTTTACTAATCAACAGCCTGTGTGAAAGCTAACCTCCATCTCTCCACAGTGCCTTTACTAATCAACAGCCTGTGTGCAAGTTTAACCTCCATCTCTCCACAGTGCCTTTACTAAGCAACAGCCTGTGTGCAAGTTAACCCTCCATCTCACCTCAGTGCTTTTACCATCACAGCCTGTGTGCAAGTTAACCCTTCATCTCATTGCAAAGCTTTTACCATCACAGTCTGTTTGCAAGTTAACCTTTCATCTCATCGCAGTGCTTTCACTATCACAGCCTGTGTGCAGGTTAACCCTTCATCTCATTGCACCCTAGTGCATGATCTCCGGCCGGCAATCCGGTATATACTTCATGGGATATCCAGCTGTTATCTCAGCCTACCAATAAATCTCCACACCTCTCTAGCCAGCACCTCAAGTGCCTTTCTCCAGCCAGGAGTTCTATCCCAGGCATTACCCTTGGTCAACTGGTGTTTTGATTCTCTTTTCCCTGCAGGCCTTGGTCACCAAGTCAAAGGACCGCGACCTACTTACAGGGAGCCGCACAAGCCCATATCCCACTTGGAGGGGTCTCTGGCGAACACCTCCTTGTGAGTTAGACTCCGCACCATTGACTAGGTCTAGCCAACGACCAAGACTTGTGGATGCGGAGATCATACATCCAGGCCCCTCGCCTTTGCCTCCTCCCACAGCCTCAGACCTCGGCTTTCAAAAACCCGCTGCCCAGTGTGACAGTTTGTTCAGGCCAAATGGAAGCCGCAGGTGCCCAAGGTACTGGGACTCTTCAAGAGTTAACAAGCCGTATGGATAACCAAGAGGCAGCACAGCGACATGTGGCTCAGTACCTGCAAGAATTGTCCAGACAGTTAATGACTATACAAAATACACTGGCATCTATATCCACGGCCTCGCCACCTGTCGTTCCTGCTGGTTCTCCGGGGTTACCTCAAGGGGCTATGCCACAGAAGTCTCATCTCCACTTGGCCACCCCTGAAAGGTTTGACGGTACTCCCCAACATTGTCATGGTTTCATAAACCAATGTGAAATCCAATTTGAGTGCCTCCCCCAGAATTTCCCTACCTCCCTGTCTAAGGTCGCCTATGTAATCTCATTACTGACTGGGACTACATTGGACTGGGTTTCCCCTCTTTGGGAACGGGCTGATCCATTCGTTTCTAGATATGAAGACTTTGAGACAGCCTTCAAACGGATTTTTGATGAGCCCGGCAGATCAGTTTCTGCTTCCTCCGACTTACTCCATGTCCGCCAAGGTTCTTGCTCTGTGGGAGAGTATGTGGTGCAGTTTCAGACCCTTGCATCGGAACTTAGATGGAACGATGAAGCACTCAAAGCAGCCTTCCTCCATGGGTTGTCTGAAAGGATGAAAGATGAATTAGCATCCAGGGATTTACCTACATCTTTTTCTGAGACTATTTCCCTCTGCATAAAGATTGATTTACGCCATAGGGAGTGGTGGGGTAATAGAGGTCATGGGGATCACCCTCGAGATCATCCGGCCTCAGGAAGTCAATCCTATTCCCCCACCTCCAGGGGTGAGGGACCTATGCAAATCAACAGAACCTGGCTTACTATGGCCGAACGCAATCGGCGCTTTCAAAATAAAATGTGTCTTTATTGCGCTGCCCCTGAGCACATCTAAAAGAATTGTCCCCTGCTGGCGGGAAATGCGAGACCCTAGTTGATGTCGGGAGCATTCAATTAGGGGTCATTTTTAAGCACTCCCAATTAACTGACAGTTTATTGCCTTTATCTCTTTCCCACCAGTTCAGGACAAGGGATGTTAAAGCCCTTATAGATTCCGGTGCTGCGGGAAATTTTATTTCCAAATCTTTAATCAAGTCCCTTGGTATTTCGGTGGTACCTTTACCTGACAAATTACTGCTCTCCAGTGTAGATGGTAAAACCGTGCTAGGTGAATCCATATCCTTGAAATCCCAGCCCGTGACCCTCAGGGTTGGTTGCCTGCACCAAGAGACCATTGAATTCCTCATACTTCCTAACTCTGCTAACGAGCTGGTTCTGGGTTTACCGTGGTTAAGGAAGCATAGTCTTACTTTTGATTGGTCCAATATGCAAATTGTATCATGGGGAACAAACTGTTTCCATCGGTGCCTAACCTAAGTGCTTCCTGTATGTACCCACTCTGTGAACCCCAGTACAGGTGCAAAGTTCCCCCCGACCGACAAGCCAAAAGATCCTTCTGTCTCCAGTCTACCACAAGCATATCAAGATTTTGCCGATGTCTTCTGCGAGCAGGCTGCTGATCAACTCCCTCCTCATCGGTTGTGGGATTGTGGAATAGAACTTCTTCCGGGGAAGATTCCCCCTCGGGGCTGGACCTATCCTTTGTCAGTTCCAGAAACAGCCGCCATGGCAACTTACATTAAGGAAAATCTAGCCAAAGGGTTCATACGGCCTACCTCCTCCCCTGCAGGGGCAGGGTACTTTTTTGTGAGCAAGAAGGATGGAGGCCTCCAGCCCTGTATAGACTACCATGGCCTCAACCAAATTACTGTAAAAAATCGGTATCCATTACCTTTAATTCATGAGCTTTTCGACAAGGTTCGTGGAGCTAAATTGTTCTCTAAACTAGATCTTCGTGGGGCATACAATTTGATACGAATCAAAGCTGGGGATGAGTGGAAGACCACCTTCAATACCAGAGATGGTCATTTCAAATATCTGGTAATGTCTTTTGCACTCTGTAATGCGCCGGCTATATTCCAAGGCTATGTAAATGAAATCTTTTGGGACATTCTCTACAGCTTTGTCATCGTCTATTTAGATGATATTCTAATCTTTTCTAAGGATCTCCAAACTCATCGCCAACATGTTCGAGAAGTTCTAGTTCGCATTCGAAAACACCACCTTTATGGAAAGTTATCCAAGTGTCTCTTTGAACAAACCACAGTTCCTTTCCTAGGACATATAATTTCTGGGGAAACCATTCAGATGGATCCAGAGAAACTGAAAGCGATCTCTGAATGGCCATTACCAAAATCTTTAGAAGCTACCCAACGTTTTTTGGGGATTTCAAACTATTATAGGCGGTTCATACCGAATTTTTCCACTATGGTGTCTCCCATTACTAGTCTCACATGAAAGGGCGCTAACCCAGCCCAGTGGCCGGACTCAGCCATACAGGCCTTCCAGAGATTGAAAGAGGTATTCTCTACTGCCCCTATCCTTTGCCAACCCCAACTGGATAAACCATTTTTTGTGGAAGTGGATGCCTCTTCGGTGGGTGTAGGGGCGGTATTATCCCAAATTTCCAGTGACAGGAAGAAACATCCATGTAGATACTTCTCTCTAAAATTTTCCTCTGCAGAGAAAAACTATGCGTTTGTAGATCAAGAACTCCTAGCTGTGCGTCTGGCATTAATGGAGTGGCGTCATCTTTTGGAGGGGGCACAGTTTCCAGTTACCATTATTACTGACCATAAAAACTTAATTTACCTTCAGATGGCTCATCGCTTAAATGCCAGGCAGGCCCGCTGGTCCTTGTTTTTCTCAAGGTTTAACATTAGGCTTCGATTTTGCCCCTGTAATTTGAACAAAAAAGTGGATGCTCTCTCCCGGTCTTTTCTACTCGACACACAGGAAGAAGATCATCTGAGATCTCGCCCAATCCTGGATCCTATGGTCTTCGCATCAACTCAAATATTGACTCCGCCTCTGGGGAAAAATTTTGTGACTCCCGAATTACGGAAAAAGTTGTTAATCTGGGCTCATAGTTCTCTATTTGCTGGGCATTCTGGTATTTTCAAAACATACAAGTTTCTTCAGCGTTCTTATTGGTGGCCCTCGATGAGAAAAGATGTTCAAGAATTTATTTTGTCATGTGTAAAATGCTCACAGCATAAAGTTTCTCGCAAAAAAAGTGCAGGTCTTCTACGCCCGTTACCCGTTCCTACTATTCCTTGGACCCATATATCCATGGATTTTATCTCTGAGCTTCCACACTCCAAATGACATAACACCATATGGGTAGTGGTGGATCGTTTTTCAAAAATGGCGCATTTTATACCATTAGTAGGTCTGCCATCTGCTCCCCATTTGGCAAAAATTTTTGTTAAAGAGATTTTTAGATTACATGGTCTTCCAAGAGAGATTGTTTCCGACCAATGTGTCCAATTCATAGCCAAGTTTTGGAGAGCCTTATGCAGCGCTTGTGGAACCAAATTAAAATTTTCATCAGCTTACCACCCACAAACTAACGGGCAAACCGAGAGGGTTAATCAGGAACTGGAGACCTTTATAAGACTTTTTGTGTCCTCTTCACAGGATGATTGGGTGGACTTAATACCTTGGGCCGAGTTTTCACATAACTTCAAGTACCACACTTCCTTCAATTCCACACCTATTTATACTGTTTTTGGTAAACATCCCCGGATTCCAGATTTCCAACATTTACCTTCGGTGGAGGTCACTGCAGTTACTGATGTTGTAGAATCTTTTTCAACCATTTGGAAGAAGATCCATGCCTCGTTGAAACAATCATCCAAGAATTATAAAAGATTCGCTGACAGACGACGAGTCGCAGTTCCTCTGCTGAGAGTTGGAGATAAAGTCTGGGTATCTACTAGGAACATCCGACTGAAAGTTCCCAGTATGAAGCTGGCCCCATGCTTCATTGGTCCATACCGCATTCACAAAGTGATCAACAATGTTGCGTATAAATTGGAACTCTCACCTCAATTGAAGATATCTAATACCTTTCATATTTCTCTATTGCGACCTTTGGTGTTAAATCGGTTCCAAACTACCTCTCCTAAATTACCTCAAGTACAAACTTCTCAAGGTACAGAATTCGAAGCTGGGAAGATTCTGGATTCTCGGTTTAGATCCAACATTCTCCAATACCTCATTGATTGGAAGGGTTATGGTCCTGAGGAGAGGGCCTGGATCTGAGCCACAGATGTTCATGCACCTCAATTAATTAGATACTTCCACATCAAATTTCCTGGCAAGCCTGGTGGGTATCCGGTGTCCACCCTGAAAGGCTTCCTCTGACTTCCCGGGTAGTCAGGAAGCTGGCGCGGCGATGTGGAAGGAGCTGGGCATTCACCCTGTAGCTGTGGTGTCAGGTGACCTGGTGAGCGGGGATCGCAGTTTCCGTCATGGGTGCCGCCATGACACTTTCCCTATGTCAGTACTTCCTTCCCTGAGTGGCCCGGTTGGTCAGCTGAGGCTGTGGACCTGTCAGCAGGCTTCCAGGGGTATATATCTGGCTCCTGTGCTCCAGGTAGTTGCCTGAACAATCATTGTTGCTGCTAGTGTAACTAGAGGAGTCTCGTTCCAGGTTTCCGTGCTTCCAGTGTGTTTCTTCCAGAGCTTCGAAGCTATCTCACCACAGTGCCTTTTCTATCAACCGCCTGTGTGCAAGTTTAACCTCCATCTCTCCACAGTGCCTTTACTATCAACAGCCTGTGTGAAAGCTATCCTCCATCTCTCCACAGTGCCTTTACTAATCAACAGCCTGTGTGAAAGCTAACCTCCATCTCTCCACAGTGCCTTTACTAATCAACAGCCTGTGTGCAAGTTTAACCTCCATCTCTCCACAGTGCCTTTACTAAGCAACAACCTGTGTGCAAGTTAACCCTCCATCTCACCACAGTGCTTTACCATCACAGCCTGTGTTCAAGTTAACCCTTCATCTCATCACAGTGCTTTTACCATCACAGCCTGTGTGCAAGTTAACCCTTCATCTCACCACAGTGCTTTTACCATCACAGCCTGTTTGAAAGTTAACCCTTCATCTCACCTCAGTGCTTTTACCATCACAGCCTGTGTGCAAGTTAACCCTTCATCTCATCGCAGAGCTTTTACCATCACAGCCTGTTTGCAAGTTAACCCTTCATCTCATCGCAGTACTTTCACCATCACAGCCTGTGTGCAGGTTAACCCTTCGTCTCATTGCACCCTAGTGCATGATCTCCGGCTGGCAATCCGGTACATACTTCATGGGATATCCAGCTGTAGCCTACCAATAAATCTCCACACCTCTCTAGCCTGCACCTCAAGTGCCTTTCTCCAGCCAGGAGTTCTATCCTACTCCCCACGTGCCTATTCCAGGCATTACCATTGGGCCACGGGTGTTTTGAGTCTCTTTTCCCTGCAGGCCTTGGTCACCAAGTCAAAGGACCGCGACCTGCTTACAGGGAGCCGCACAAGCCCATATCCCGCTTGGAGGGGTCACTGGCAAACACCTCCTTGTGAGTTAGACTCTGCACCATTGACTAGGTCTAGCCAACGACCAAGACTTGTGGATGCGGACATCATATGTCCAGGCCCCTCGCCTTTGCCTCCTCCCACAGCCTCAGACCTCGGCTTTCAAAAACCCGCCGCCCAGCGTGACAATAGGTTCCTAAGTGTTACAGTAGGACTGACCAGATGGTTCCCCAGGAAAAGGAGTAATAGGTTAAGAATCCTCCTGCTTACTGCAACAAAGGTCTTACACACAGCTGCACTACCTAGGTGTGACTGATTTGGTCTGTGTGAAGGTTTAAAGGATTGTGGGATCCAGTGTGCAGTGCTTCCGATGCTGACTAGCAGCCGGGCAATAGAGAAGTGCTGGTGGGGTATAGCTAGTGTCAGGAAACCATCTTATATGTACAAATGTGATGTGATAATATTTGTGAAGAGTAAAAAGCTATCCGACTGTGAAAACCAGTGTTAAGAGTTGTTCCTTTGTAAGCAGATTTCTACAATTTATATTGTTAAGAAACTAGGAGTGGCCATTTATCATTTAATATTAGTAATTAAAAAAAAATAGATTGTGCATTGGGAAATAAGAGGGGTAGATAGGATGAAATAGGAAAAAAATTTGCTGAAATGTAAAAAAATAAAACATTTTATTAAAGCAAGCAAATAAAAAAACTTTTGTGAAGCACATTGTGTGAAAGTCAATATCACTACTTATGGTCAAATGTGAACTGTTTTTTTCTGATATGTAGTATGTTAAAAAATGAAAACTGTAGACCCCAGTAAATCCCCCCGAAATGGGTTTTTCACTTTGCACAGCTCAATAACAACAAAAGAGCACATTTTTCTTGTTGTTAAAATCCAAGTGGTTAAATGGAAAGTGTGATGGGCAGTATCAGATCTCTGATAGCAACAAAACTAGTAACATAGTAATTCTAACTGGAGCATGGTGTGTACAGGTTGAGTCTCCCATATCCAAATATTTCAAAATACAGAATATTCCGAAATACGGATTTTTTTGGCATGACTGTGATAATGAAACCTTTTCATTTTTGATGGTTCAATGTACACAAACTCTAAGGTACAAATATTGTATAAAATTACCTTCAGGCTGTGTGTATAAGGTTTATATGAATGAAACATAAATTAATTTCATTTCTGTACACAAACTTTGTTTGAGCCACAAAATTATTGAATATATTGTATAAAATTACCTGCAGGCTGTGAATATATGGTGTATATAACACATAAATGCATTCTGTGTGTATATTTGGGTCCTATTCCCAAGATATTTCATTATGGTATGCAATTATTCCAAAATACGGAATATTCCATTATCCAAAATACCCCTGGTCCCAAGCATTTTGGATATACTGTACCTGTAGTAGCAAGTCAAAACAAACATTAGTAATCACCTAGTACTAAATGCTACCCGTGACCCTGCTACTATACAATCTTGTGATATTGCTTAGCCAGCTTAGTATAATAGGATAGGAAATGTGCCAGCTTAGTATAATGATAGGAAATGTGCACTGGCTGGACAATCAATAATCAGATCAGGCTTCCTGACACAATTGAAGAAAGAGATAGTAATGAGGTCCAATTTCCCAATGTTTCAGTGACTGGAGAACCAGCATCAAACCATCAAGCCAATAGATAGGGAGAGGGGAGAATGTTGCATTACTGCAGTACAGTGTAGAATCACTTTGGTACTTTGGTTCTATGCAATCTATTCAAAGCATTTGAAGTTGTTACATATAAAGTGAATTTAGACACTACCATCCTGAATAAAGTCATACACCTAATTAAACTTTTGAAAAATTAGCTAAAGAACCTTAAGGGGTGTGCATTAAAAGATCTACACTATTTAGATAGACAGTCAAAATATCAACACCAACTGGTAGACAGGCAATAGGTCGACAGGTACAAAAGGTCGACACACAATTTCAACATGGATGAAGATCAACAGGTACAAAAGGGCAACACAAAGTTGGTCAACGCATGTTTTTTTTTAACCCTAACCGTCCCTTCTAGTGCCTAATTCTACGGTAAGTACCTAGCCATAACAAAAAAAAATGTCAACCATTTTTGTGGCTGTCATTCCAATGTTGATTTTTTGACTATGCAACCTTTTGTATCTGTTGATTTTCACCCATGTCGATAAATTGAACATGTTGAACTTTTGTACTTGTCGACCTACTGCCTGTCTACTAGTTGGTGTCTACCTAGACACTGTCAAACTTTTCATTGTCTATATATTGACTGGATCCCAAGCTTAAGATAGGATATGAAAGTAAGCGATTATGCTATGTTGGCCTTCTAGATAAAGTTCTGTATTTGCTTCCTAAAATTTGATCACTACTGTTTGGCAATGATGCTTGATCTTTTTGGTACTATCATGACATCTGGTCATGCTTAAAAGAAATGGCCAAATATACAATTTTGACAGCTCTACCATGTCTCAATATTATACACTTTGTATCATTAGAAAGATGGATGATAACTTTAATGCAAATGTATACATTTGGAGCTCCTCATTTGAACTACATATGATGTACTAAAGCTGCCCATCCTCCAGTGTGTACTCTGAAAGATTTTTAAAACAGCTGGGAACATTATAAACTTTCCTCATAGGGGGCTATTTAAAACAAAATGGAATAGTTGATGTTCATCAAAGTGAACTAGAAATTGCATGAAGAATACCATTGACACCAATTAAAAACAGAATATCTAAGGCTGGATTCCAATAAGCAACAGTAAAAAATGTTTTATTTTTTGGGGTCTCTCAAACAAAACAAACACTTCAGCCACAAAAATGACATAGCCTGTCGCTGAAGTGCTTGGTTTGTTTAACTGTATGGTGCGTGTCCTTTAATATACAACATCAGGATGGGTGGAAGGGCCAAAGAACAATTCCATCTTGCACTTTTTTACAATATGGGCTTTTCCCACCTTGGTATTGTATAGGTTTTCTAAAATAACCATTGATTACTGCCATTCTACATATCACACATGCTGTATGATATTGAGAATGAATTCTGTTCTTTTTGTCAAACAATTTCACTACTTGATGCCCACCATTGTGTATATTTTGCTAGACCTTTTCACCTCAACATATCACAGTGGTATAGTTTTTAGCATTGCTGCCTCACAGTACTAAGGTCATTTCTGGACTGTGACTCTATCCAAGTTTGTATGTTCATCCATTATTTTTGTGGGTTTGTTTCTGGTGCTCCAGTTACCTCATAAAATCCCAAAATATTCTGGTTTATTAGCTACAGGGGATAAAAATAACCCTAGTGTGTATGCATGTCCATTTGGTGAGGAATATAGACTGTAAACTCCACTGGTTAAGGTACTGGTTCCCAAACTTTTTTGAATCACGGCGCCCTAGAGTATCAGCATTGTTTTCAGGGCACCCCTAAGCCAAAAGTTTGTTATTGAGAAATTCAGAAATAAATGTAGTAAAGTGAAGTAAATTGTGCTCACCTGTCATCCTTAGGCTCAGTTATTTGGTGGTGGATAGGTTTGCACTTCTGTTTGTCCACATATTTACATTACAGTGACCATAAATAATTTGATTCGGTGCTGAACCATCAACTGGAGGAACCCCTGCAAGTGTCCTGAGGCACCCCAGGGTGCCACAGCGCACAGTTTGGGAACCACTGGGTTAAGGGACTGAGGTGAATGACTAAATTGTCTCTGTAAAACAGTATGTAATATGCGTGCGCTATATAAGTAGCTGTGTAAAATAAATATATATATATATATATCAGCCCGTACTCTGCCTGTATTTTTATAAGTGCTGTGTACATTATTATTTGCCAATGCAGTGCCACTATATTTCATAATTGTTGTGTTTTTTTTTTTTTTTTTTTTAACTGCCATGTGTTTGTGACTCGGCTGTCACTAATTTTAGCATTTTTTGGCTAATATTTGTGAAAATATTAACAGTTGTGAAGTTTTTATTAGAAAATTGACTGTAAATGAATGTTATTTATATGAATACCAATGTCAGAACAAAAAAAGCTCAAAATTACACGATTTTACCTATTTGTGACCATTTAGTATTAAGTTAAAAAATCAAAACACAAAGATGGTTTTAGAGCCAAAACACTGGGGGTCGATCATTTTAGGTTATATTTATAAAGGGAATATGTACATACCCTATGAAGCATTCCTTTTAGTAGCTTTCAGCATCACAAAAGTACTGCTTGCTAACAGAGTAGGTATGTCCCTATCATGTACTGGATTCACGGTTTTACATTTTCCTCCAATATTGTCATTTATATAGAATGGATTTGGCAGTTATAAGCACTATCCATAAATGCAGAAAAAGAAATAAAATCAAGAGACATGCAAGTCCCTTTCTCCTACTCTGTGACAAGCTTCAACTATATCAGTATAGCTCAGTGGTTCTCAAACTTTCTCAGTTCAAGGCACCCATAGCGTCTCCATAAGATTTTTCAAAGCACCCCAAGCCAAAATATTTACCAAGCAGTCCCATTTTTTACGTAGCTGGGTCAAAATAGCATAATAAGTATTTAAAAAAGAGAGAGACAAATGAAAAAAAAAAATGCTATTCTTACCCATTGCCCTCTCCATGTCTCTCCATTTGCCCTATCCATGTCTCTCCATTTGCCCTCTCTATGTCTCCCCATTTGCCCTCTCCATGTCTCTCCATTTGCCCTCTGCATGTCTCCCCATTTGCCCTATCCATGTCTCTCAATTTGCCCTCTCCATGTCTCCCCATTTGCCCTATCCATGTCTCCCCATTTGCCCTATTCATGTCTCTCGATTTGCCCTCTCCATGTCTCTCCATTTGCCCTCTCCATGTCTCTCCATTTGCCCTCTCCATATCTCTCCATTTGCCCTCACCATGTCTCTACATTTTTCCCCTCCATGTCTCTACATTTGTCCCCTCCATGTCTCTCCATTTGTCCCCTCCATGTCTCCCCCTTGGCAGGATGCGGCCTGGGATCTGCTGCTTCTCGCCTCTATGCCAGCGTCCTTGGGCTTAGGTGTTCAGTTGCTGGGAGTGGAGGTAAGTGGTGGCTGAGTATTCTCCCCAGGGTCTGCTAGGGCTTCCATGCGTGCATCCTGGTTCCTGTGGTGGCGGGCATGGGTGCAGCATGTTGGTCCATATCACCTGAATAGTCTCTCCCAATGGTAGTCCTGCGGTCACTCAGCTGATCCTCTGATCCAATGACCAGCTACCTAAGGGTATTTAGCCTGACTCCTGGAACAGGAAGCTGCTATTCTACTTCACTTTCCCTGTTACTAAGATGCCAGTATTTGTTCCAGGCTCTAGGATACATTTCAGCGTATTGCTAGTCTGCATCTCGCTCTTTAATACCATTGGAGTCAACTCGCGTCTCCATCTCCTGTGCCTTCCTGAGCATATCCACGTCTGGATTCCTAGTGACTTATTTTGTTTTATTTCAAGTCTTGCCTCAGTTTATCCTCCTGTGTTTATGCAGCTCTGTCTCATTTACCTGGTTTCCTGAGTGTCATCCTGTACTATTCCCCAGCACTAGTTTTAGTAGCTTTCCCTGTGTCAGTGTTCCCTGTAGTTTTTATATTCTGTGATTAGGTGTCGAGTACATCAAGTTACTAATCTGTGTTATATGTGCAGCTCTCTCACTGAATTCCAGTGTGTAGAACAGATCTCAATGCTATCCCTGTGTTACATGTTTCAGCTGCTAAACTAAATACCACTGACTCAAGTTCCTTCTTGGTACTTCAGCTCACAGGCTGAGTTCCTGTGTTACTTGTCTCAGCTGTTAAGCTGATTACCAAAGGCCAAGTCTAACTTCTCCTTCTAAGTTCCCTGCAGTTATTATCTTCCATGATTATTTCCAATGTAACAAGTTAATTCACCAGTGTCTGTGTCCCTTGCACAACTACTTGTATCCTTAACCTTTTTCCAGGGTAACAAGTTCATTCACAAGCATCTGCATTCCCTGCACAGCTACTGTATCCTGAAACTATCTACAGTGTAACAAATTAATTTTCTAGTCTCCTCGTCTCTCCATGGTACCTGGCCAGAGGACCGTGACCTGCTCCCTTGGTGTGGCAAAACCCATATCCTAATTGGAGGGGTCACTGCTAAAGACCACCAAGTGGGTTAGACTCTGCGCCTCTGGCTAGGTCTAGCCAACACTTGGGACTGACCTTTATTGAGAACACTAGCACTGTCACTCCCCTCGCTGCTTTCTAGCCATCCTAATCCCCCAGCTCTCTGTCCTCCTCAGAGGAATTCCAAGCTGTGGAACGTGACTCCCCTTACTTACCTTTAGTTGCGATAGTCAGTGCCATTCTACAGCATTGCTCCTCAGATCAGATCAGACACTTCCTGTCTGATCTCCCACAACGCACTCTGTTGTAGGACCCCATTCATTAACAGGCAACCTCAGGATTAACTGCCTGTTGCTTTACAGTAACTGTCCCCCCCCTCCCCACACTCAATAGCACCCTCCCTCCCACCTGTGCAAAATAAATATTAAAACAGAAAAATACACTGGCTGATCTCTTTAGGGAGCCACAGCACACATTTTGGGAACCACTGGTGTAGCTGATTAGGCAATTTGACTATGCCTCAAAGGTTATGTGTGGAACATCAAGACAATTGCTAAGCACTCAAAAAATATATATCAATTTAATATCAATAAGCTGAATTTCTAAGAGCAACTAACACTGGAAGTTGCATAGGAGTAAACTATATGTAGAGCCAGCAAATTAGTGAGTGCTTGCATAGGAAATACATGGTCATAGTGGGTGGTATTGCCTACATACCCACAACATACCTTTAAAGCTATATCTAACTGTATAACCAGAATGTTATTAAAAATAACTATCAGGTGTGTCCCTAGCTAGATAGAAAGTAGAAAGGTACCGACATAAAGCTTTAGATTAGTACTACCATGATAATTTAAGTATTTGCGTCTGATCCAGTTATTTCAGTGACTTTGATCTATGGGCTCAATTCAGACCCGCTTGCTAGATGTGTTCGCACGCTAGATGCGTATGCAAATTTCGGCAAGTCAAGCGATAGCACGGCAAGGCATTAGCACGCCCACTATGTCTTAGCGTGCAATCGCATTGTCTATGCAGACGCCCACCAGCCTGCCTTAAGATGCCCACTTGCGCAAGTCATCTCCAGGAAGTGTATGCAACCATCGGTACATCGAGTACCATCGGAAGCGAACGCAGTGCATGTGACTGACCATACCCTACCGCAAGCACTGCGAGTCCTTTAGTGTAAAATACAACCAGGTGATGTGTACTATGATGCTGCCTCTTAATTATGCACACCTCTGAAACAGCGCTAAGACACTCAGGCACGCCTGTGTTCGCACCTCCAACGGCTTCTCCTGTCACTCAATCAGCTGGACAGGCTATGCGCAGCGAGCATACGCTTCCTGATCACTCGCAATGGTTCGCGCACGTGCATTGCGATGCGTACGCAAGTGCAGTTTGCAAAAAATCAGTTGGCTGCATATGAACGCAGCCTAGCGAGCGGGTATGAATTAGGGCCTATATCCATCCTTTAGGAGAATGGCTGCCAGGATCTTTTTATTCACCTATGCTGCTTGTAAACGACATGGGGAGGGTATACTGTTTAATCTTTTTTAGAACAGGGCTGGCCAAAACTCCCATTTTTTTCTTGCTTGTCTATGGATTGACTACACACTGATCCTGTTAATTGTTCCTGCCAACCAACCAAAAAGCTGAGCGACAGGATCATCATTCAGTTTGGCCACACACAGATGCCCAGATTGGATGAGATCTGATTACTTATGACTACACTCCTGGCTTATTGTGGCAATTATTGTGTTTGGGAAAAAGTATTTAGAATAATGATCCTATCAATGATCATTTCCTGGCATCCTGAGCATTCTGGGGCTACACTAACTGCAATATCAGGGCAATTGCTCGATATTTGAAGCAGTTTCACAGTGCATGGCAAACTTTCCTATCCATCCATCAAAAACTCATTTGAAATTGCCAATGAAAACTATTTCTAATCTAATATGGTATACTGTACATCATAAGGCTCAACTCACTGGCACAAAGAATGATTCTTGTAATGAAAAAAAAAACATTTGTTTATTTATGGATGGCGGTAGAATTCAAAAATAAGTGTTTAAAAAACATTTCTGTCATACACGATGATATTTTTAATGAGCTTCAGTGCATAAACAATTAGGACATAATTGAATGAATCTAATCAGCAGGAAGCAGGAGTTTGCCTTCGGGATCTGCTAAAGTCAATTGCAACTCTTATCTGTAATTTTATCCATTAAACTAATAGTAGCAATGGCTCTGATGACACGCCATAGTAATTGTGTCACTCTAGAGACTACTTTTAGAAGGAAAAAAGATAACTTGATCTGTTAAGAAACATTGCTTCTCATTTGATAACAATTCAATTGCAATACAAATAATGATGCATCTGTCAATCATTAATGCAACCAGCACAGTGGTTTTACATTTCTGATCTGGGATGTATTTATTTGTTTGTATTATTATCTAAAGCAATATATGTATAAAAGTCCTAGGGCTTAATCCAATTATTTACTTGTTTCATGAAAGGCGCATACATTGCAGAAATGAGCCCACACGAGAAATGCAAGATCTAATTAAAAATGCCAATTCATGGTAGTCATGTCAAGTTTTTGCAACTTTTCTGCAAAATGCAATCTGGAAGAAGTTCATGAAAATGTGACGAGACCACCGCGAACCCCAAAAGAGAGCTAACTCAGACAGCAGGACCATATAGAAGGCTGTTAGTGGACATAAAGATATTACTGGAGGTTTTTAAAAGGTATAAAATGGCAGATTTTTACACTTTTATTAATGGTTGAAAACTGCTAGTGAGCGTGTTTTCCAGCAACTTAAAGTCTTTACAACATTTTGGGGTACAGGAAAATGCTTGTACAGTGATTTTTGATGCGTCTTTACTCTTTATACAAGTTTGTAAAAAGTTTAAATAAATGCTTTTAACTCCCATCTACAAGTTAAAAACCCCTTCTCCTTTCAATACACCTTCATATACCAGACCTACATAATTTCCATTTACCTTTCCCACATCATCTACTCATGCACATACTTGTCCCACATCATTTACACATCCACATACTTGTCCTACATCACTTACATCTCCACATACTTGTCCCACATCATTTACACCTCCACATACTTGTCCTACAACACTTACATCTCCACATACTTGTCCCACATCATTTACACCTCCACATCCCTGCCTCACATCACTTACACCTCCCCATACCTGTCCCACATCATTACACCTCCAAATACCTGTCCCACATTATTTACACCTCCCTGTACCTGTCCCACATCATATACACCTCCACGTACCTGTCCCACATCATTTACACTTCCACATACCTGTCTCACATCATTTACACCTCCCCGTATCTGTCCCACATCATTTACACCTCCGCGTACCTATCCCACATCATTTACACCTCCACGTACCTGTCCCACATCATTTACACCTCCCCGTACCTGTCCCACATCATTTACACTTCCAAATACTTGTCCCACATCATTTACACCTCCACATACCTGTCTTTCATCATTTACACCTCCACATACCTGTCACACATAATCTACACCTCCATATACCTGCCCCATGTAATTTACACCTCCACATACATGTCCCACATCACTTACACATCCACATACATGTCCCACATCATTTACACCTCCACATACCTGTCTCGCATCATTTAAGCTATTATTGAGCTTTTTAGAGAAATTCACATGAAAACTGACTTGTCTTTATTGGGCAAATTATGCTATTTGAACCCCTCCAAGTGCATGCTTATTTATTGGGAGGGGTGTACCAGAGGTTCTGCACTGTGGACCTCATTCAAAGTTGGTCATTGCGGCCGCTCGGTCATAGGGGAAAGGGGCCGGATTTGCAAATGAAGCAATCATAAGTTGCGTCGCTGAGATGGGTTCGTTAGCTGAACGACCAAGGGTAAGAAGCAGTCATTAGACTAAATACACGCCCCCTTCTCGATCGCAACACATGTCATCTCCAGGGATATAAGGATTAATCGAGACCCATCGGAGCTGATCGCAGAGCTAAAGGCTGACCATACCATCTCTTAAGCACTACGATCTAGTCAGTGTAATAATCACCCATGTCATGTGTGCAAAGACAGTACTTTGTTAATTATACACTCACATTAAACTTCCCTCACATTGTCAGGCACGCCTGCGTTCGGATTTCCACACCCCCATTCACAAGCACCTTCCCCTGTTAACACCCACAAATGGCTCATTCTGTCACTCAAACTAACGACCTGGCTGTGTTCAAGGAGAGCGCAATTTCTGATCGTAACAGCTAGTTTGCGCACGTGCATTGCGAATTTTACGCATGTGCAGTTTAGCGAACATCGGTTGCGTATGACCGAGCAGCCACAATGACCGATTCAGAATGAGGTCCTGTGTCCCGACATTTTTATCTTAAAATAAAGATTTTCCCTACCTTTTCACCTGCTCAGAGTGTGCGCACACAAAAATGTGAATTTATTCTGTAAAGCAATTCGAGTTTGGAATTGGATTGCAAATGGAATTCGTAGTGCAAGTTTGCTGTGAGAACGGATCGCAGGACCCAACTCACACCTAATTGGATTGACCCACTATTAGTTACTGGAAGATAAATTTCCATAGCTTTTTTTTAGGTTAAGTATCTGAGAGCCATGGCACACAGGCATAATAACAGGTATTTAGTAAATATGCAGGTTATAAAGCATCCACTTTTGTTATGACAGTAAAACATTTCTACATTGAGATTTATGTTTATCTAACCGTGTAAAAGGTTTTGTTTTTTTGTTTTTTTAAGACAAGTCCTTGTAAAATTAGCAATTACTGGGCATTCAAGATTTAAAAAATAATATATAATGCACATCACCTTAAATATGTGTATCAAGCTATTCCCACGTATATTCATATAACACAAAGAATAAATCTGCTTCTTTCATGCATGTTTAAAAGGTTTATCAAAGCATTTAAAGATCTACCAGTGAAAAGATTGTCCTAAAAATATCATTCACCATTGAGCCCAGTATTCTTTTTACGTCTGCAGTGTATTGAGTTTTGAACATTGTTGTGATCTGCTTATCCACAGTTGAATTGAATGATGCATAAAAATAGAGCAGTTGGGCAAACATAAGACAAACATGTAATTTAAACAAGTGATGTTGGCTATATATTTTTCACATCCAGTCACGTATATACAGTAGATGTGAAATGCTGAAATGATCTAGCAATCACTATTCAAGTGTTAAAGTATATCTTGACAACACAGATGATGTTTTTAGCTGATATTCTGCATGAGTGCAGTATCATAAGAATCAAAGCAAATTACTACATTAAATCTTGATCAGATTACCAGCTCTATTGATGATGCAGACAACTCTTCCCGTTTAATAAATTCCTACCCCCATTAGTGTGTTGCTGGAGGGCTCACTTACAGTAACTATAAATAAGAGTAGCTCCAGATCATTGCAGTCATCCATGCAATCTGTGGATGGGTATAGCTATAGTGGGTCCAGGGGGTGCCATTGCTATGGGGCCCAGAGGCTTAGGGGACCCTGGACCCAGCTCACATAGAAGTCTACAAAGTTCTCGAAATTGCCTGCTAAGAAATTGGGTCTGAGCCATTGCCTGGGGCATGAAGAGGAGGACTTGTCACCATAGGTGTTGTCAATTTTTTATGATTGAATTAGGTCAAGAACATATATTTTTTACTTTTCCAACACGATTTTATTTAAAATAAATATTTTTTTTAAACACATAACATTAAGATCAAATTTTACTATAGAGGTCATTGATTAATCAGACTATCAATGTTTGCAACATTGTGACCATTGCGTCTTTGATTTTCCCAGCAGTTGCTCAGCATACTAGGGGTCTGGTTTATTTACATTCCCTTGGCGGCTTCTCCTCTCTGCTGGCCGATCATGACAGTCACTGTAGGAGGCTGCAGTGATGCAGAGGGGTTGGAAGGTCCCTCTGCTTGTGGCAGTAACAGGAAGTTTATCTTCTGGCAGCCACCCAATGTGTAAAGTGATAGATTGCATCGTTTGTGCCCATGTCAAGTAACGCACAGCCTGGTGTTACAAACTATGTGACCATGTCAGGCAAGTGGTTAATAAGCATCCCCTCAGGTAGGAGCTGGTTGGTCCCCATCCCCTATGTGGCATAATGTGAGCTGGAGGGACATGTGGCATAATGAGAACAGGCAGCAATACAATGTGGCTTATTGTGAACTGGAGGAATACAATATAGTATAATATGAACTGGTGGCACTGTGTGGTTTAATGTGAATAATCCCAACTGTATATCTCCTCAACATTGTAGCTACAAAGATGGACACCTTTGTTTGAAATTAGGTTCCCTCATAAATGCTATAACTTGGTGGTCAGTGTGATCACCAGGCAATATCCCCTACACCAGTGTTTCACAAACTCATTCCTTAGGGATCACTAACAGTGCATGTTTTCCAGGTCTCCTCAAAGAATCACAAATGAAATAATTAGCTCCATCTGTGGATTGTTTAAAATGTTTCAGCCAGTAATGAATATACCGGTGCACCAACTAGGAAAAATGGAAACCATACACTTAGAAGGGAATTCAATTAGATGAGAGTTTGCAAAAGGTGAAACACTCACACACTTCGCCTTTATGCGTGCACCCGAGATACGCACAATTCAATTTGAAATGCAAATTGCACTGCTCGCAGTGAGGTTGTGCGAATTTAGTCCAAAAAGCGAACAGGGAAAATAGCATGAAAATGTGGGGAGACCATCCTGGACCCTAATAAAGTGACAACTGCATTAGCAGAATCGTGTAGGAAACTGTTAGTTGCCATAAGGAAAGTCCTGGAGGCTTTTAAATGGTGTCAAAAGGCTGATTTGTGAAAATAAATGTAAAAAGGTGTAGAATTGTGTTTCATTGCAAATCAATTAAAAGGAAAATGCAAAAAAAAAGCAATATTAAAAAAAAAAAAAAAAAAATACTTTCATTAAACTTGGGGTGCATTATTTAACTAAAAAAGCTTATTTTGTGGTAATTTGAGTCCATTTTAATTTCACACCTAAAATTCTATGTAATTTTTGGCCCAATTAAGCTAATTGAAAATTTCCAAATGCCAAAATGGTCATTAGAGGGGTATCCAAGGGGTCCTGACATTTTTACCTTAAAATAAAGATTTTGCCCTCCTTTTCACCTGCTCAGGGGGTGCGAACAAAAATAGGCGAATTTACTTTGAAAAAGAAATGCGAGTTCAGAATTGAATAGAAAATGTAGTTTGCAAGGCGAATTTGCAGTGATTTCACCTTGTGGGACCAAATTCTCACCTAATTGAATTCCCCCCTAGTGCTGTCCTACACAACAGAAAAATCATGTACGGAGAGTATAGTGTACATCTCTAAAGCAGGGTGATATTATCAGGTGATCACCAACAATAGATGCAAAGAGGCTGTATAATTTCAAAGAAGGGATTGCTCCTCTTCAAAAATGAGTACCCTCAAATGTTTGCAGTGTTAACGTGCTTACACACTGGGCAATAGAACTGAGCGATTGCACAATTACGACAGTCGTAGTCGTGCAATCGCTCAGTAATCATGCACAAATCATGCTCTTTTACGTCAGAAACGACCAGCGATGCACGCTCCCACTGGTCGTTTCCAACATTGTCCATTGCCTGACGATAACGACAGATTGGCATGTTGACAATAACGACAGATTGGCATGTTCAGGAATGATGGACTGTTCCTGCACTGAACGACTGATCGTTCAGTGCAGACACTTCAAGTGATCAGGAATGACGTTACGATTACGATGTCGTAATCATATAGTCTTTCCTGATCGCCCAGTGTGTACGCACCTTTACTATGGGGGTGACAGAACATATAGTATACTCTCCGTACCAGGAATTTTTGTCCACCAACGGAGACCCTGGCCTTGCCGCTCCAGGAAAATGGGAGCAACATGCCCCCGTTTCTTAGAATGGTGACCAGGCAAGACCTCGCTCCGCCCCCCAAACGCTGCAGCATGTCAATCATGCTGCTGCTTAAGGGGGTCTGCGTCCAAGATCACTGAACCCATTCTGCATATGCAGAGAATCGGTCCTGCAAAGGCGCAGATTCCTTAAAATCAGAGATGTAAGTTAATCATCAGATTAGTGTACATCTCTAAAGCAGGGTGATATTATCAGGTGATCACCAACAATAGATGCAAAGAGGCTGTATAATTTCAAAGAAGGGATTGCTCCTCTTCAAAAATGAGTACCCTCAAATGTTTGCAGTGTTAACGTGCTTACACACTGGGCAATAGAACTGAGCGATTGCACAATTACGACAGTCGTAGTCGTGCAATCGCTCAGTAATCATGCACAAATCATGCTCTTTTACGTCAGAAACGACCAGCGATGCGCGCTCCCGCTGGTCGTTTCCAACATTGGCCCTCATTCAGAGCCGCTCGTTAGCGGCAGTACGCTCGTTCCGAGCGATGTTTGCACATCTGCGCATGCGTACGGTTTTTAGTACGCATGCGCGAACCAGTCAGTGCGGCCGAAAATCGTTGGTACGCAATATAGCGAGGGCCTGCTATTTTGAGTGACAGAATGAGGCGTATGTGGGTGGTAACAGGGGAAGGAGCTTGAAAATGGGGAGTGGAGATCCGAACGCAGGCGTGCTTAAAGGTCAAAACGGGCGTTTTATGGGTGTGTATATTTAAAACAGCAGCGTCATTGACCACGTCACTGGGTTATTTTATAGCCAGAACTGCTCGCAAATTTGTGGTAGCAAACACCAACCACAAGAATAGCGAGCAGTTCATACGCTGGTCGATGTACTCGATTAATCTAATAAATAGCGGACATGACGTATGGTGCGAGCGGCCAGGGGGCGTTTTTAACAAATAAACGAGCGTATGTTTTGCTCGCTCGTTCAGACTTAGAGGTGTGAACAGACTGCAATGTGCGTACGGATCATTTGAATAGCCACCCCTTGTTTTTAAACGAACGACCACAAATAGCGAACGGCTCTGAATCAGGCCCATTGTCCATTGCCTGACGATAACGACAGATTGGCATGTTGACAATAACGACAGATTGGCATGTTAAGGAATGATGGACTGTTCCTGCACTGAACGACTGATCGTTCAGTGCAGACACTTCAAGTGATCAGGAATGACGTTACGATTACGATGTCGTAATCATATAGTCTTTCCTGATCGCCCAGTGTGTACGCACCTTTACTATGGGGGTGACAGAACATATAGTAATCTGATGATTAACGTACATCTCTGATTTTAAGGGATCTGCGCCTTTGCAGGACCGATTCTCTGCATATGCAGAATGGGTTCAGTGATCTTGGACGCAGACCCCCTTAAGCAGCAGCATGATTGACATGCTGCAGCGTTTGGGGGGTGGAGCGAGGTCTTGCCTGGTCACCATTCTAAGAAACGGGGGCATGTTGCTCCCATTTTCCTGGAGCGGCAAGGCCAGGGTCTCCGTTGGTGGACAAAAATTCCTGGTCTCTTAAGTGAACAGCACCCTGTCCGGCTATAGGAGGCTTCAGCTCCTGCAGCCCAAACAAAGGAGCAACCATCACGACCATTGATTGCAATGGTGATCCCAGCCTGTGATGCCTGTCACAGTGCTGGGATCGCAAATGCAGCATGGAGGTGTCTGACACCTCCGCCTGCATTTGCATCTGAGATGGATGGAAAAGCACAGTCACTTATGTGCGGCCATGCAAATCTGCCCATCTCTGAATCTGGCAGAGCTGGATTAAGGCTTTTGGGGGGCCCACAGCATTTATGACAGGGGGCCTCATAGGGTCCATGTGTTTAATGCAAACAATATGTTTTGAATGCTGCTCTACAAACTTTCATCCAGATCTATAATGCTGAGCTAGATAGGTCGTGTGGACCTTATTTTTTATGTACACCGTGAGAGCTGTCAAACACTCTCTGATCTCTCTCTCTCTCTCTCTTTCTCTCTCTCTCTCTCTCTCTCTCTCTCTCTCTCTCTCTATATATATATATATATATATATAATGTGTGTAATTTTTTTTTTGCACATTCCTGGTACCTTCAATTTATTACATTTTAATTGATAGAAAAAGTGTACTACTGTCTCTCTTACTTTATCCACTCTGTTACGATGATGCCTTTTGTTAGCAGACAAGAGAAGAACTACACTGCCTGCACAGCACATTCATTTGTTCTCTCTCCCGCTCACATCCTCCATGTGTGAGCTGTGCCTGTAGTGCCCCCTCTTTCTCCGCAGTCTGTGTGCCAGCCGGCCAGTCACTGAAAGCCTCTACAGCCACAGGCTGCAAATGGCCACGGGCACCTGAGCAGTGCTCTGCGGCACCATCTGTATGATAGCTGTTAGTGCAGTGGCTACTGGTGTAGCAATGCAAATCAGATCGGTAATAAAGTTCCGATATGTGGCGGGGGGTCCGCTCACAGTGGTAGGCCTGGGGGTACTTTCCCCTTGAGTCCCCCCTCACCCCCTTAATTCAGCCCTGGAATTAGGCCATTAGTGCTCTATCTCCAACCTAGTGGCCTAAACACACATGGGAGCACCCTTGATTGAATGATGTGATGTGCCTCCTTAGCGGTAATTTTCTTCATCAGACCATGGCAAAAAAATGAAACAAACAATTAATTTTTTCAGATTGTGACATCCAAAGGGAATGGGATTGAAATGACGGTGGCTATTTAGCTGCCGGTTCATATCCCGACAGCATCAGCCCGACAGGAGGAAATCCAGACAGTGACAGGTATGTCACCTAACCCTCCCTTCTTCCCCCCCCCCAACCCTCCCTTAGGGGAGCCTAAACCTAAACTCCCGGGGTGGGGCCTAACCCTAAGTACCCCCGGGGGGGCCTAAACCTAGCCCACTCCCTCCACCGCATCCTAACCCTCCCGTGGGTGCCTAACCCTAACCTCCCAGCAGAGCCTAACCCCCCCTTCCCCTAGCCTAACCCTATCCCTCCACAGGGGGGTGTCTAATTCCCCCCGGGGTTGCCTAAACCTATCTTTCCCCCGCCTAAGTGCTAGGGATGGCCGGACTCACATCGATCGGTCTGGCGTTCTTCGGCTCTCCTGCGTCGTGATGAAGATGGGCATCAGTATTTCGATGCCTATCTTCTGTCCCTTGCTGGTCCTCTCGTGTCAGGATATAGACCGGTCTATTAACTACATCCCGATCCAAAGCCTGCCCCATATGGTATCAAATTAAAAAGTGGTCCCCTCATTAGTTCAGTAAGATGTCTAGTTTAAAAAAGTTGTAGGCATTGCTGGGCTGCTATATTATTTCTACACATTTAAAGGATCTAAAGCAAGGTGGCAAAGATTAGCAAAAATAAAATTGCATTATCTTTTTCAAGAGAAGGTTTTATTATGGAAACCTCTGCATAGAATCCTGATCTTTGCAATTTTGTAAAGATGGAATAAATACGAAACAAGCACAACAAAGCTTTTAATTGTGTTTATTTAAAACATATTTGATTTTACAGTAGTTCAATTTTTTGAAACATCCATTAAAAACAACTCTATATGGCCATTTTGGTAAAATCTCACTTGTGTTAAAAACACCAAAATGATTAATGGTATTTTTTTGAAAATGCAATGTGTTCTGATAAAAAACATCATTACATTTATGTAGATACTGTTGCCCTCATTCAGAGGCGGTCGCAAGAAGCGATCGCTCTCTCTGAATTAGGGCGGACGCTTTCTTTTTTTTTTAGTGCGGCCTCCAGGTCGCAAGCTAAGCTGTGGGTTGCGACCAGGGTGATGGTTGCGATGGTCAAGACCATCGCGACCATCGGGGCTTGCGACGAGACCCTAAGGTTGGGTCTCGTCAACCGCAAGTCCAAGGGAGCTTCCGCCGATGATATCAGTGCGGCTGCCCACAAATGGCAGGCATTCCGAAAGGAACGCCTCCGTTTGTTCAGCTACCCCCCCCCGGCCCACCTACCAAACAGGGCGAGCTCTCGATCACCATCGACAGCCGCCCCTTTGGTAGCGAGCTCCGGAGCGAGAGAGATTCTCTCTCACTCCGGGGCTTGCGCACACGTAGTGCGGCTGCTGTGCGTGCGCAGGGCTAACCATCGACCCGGTTGCGAGCGCATCGGCGCTTGCGACCGGGTCTGAATGAGACCCAGTGTGTGTGGGAAAAGTATCTCTCATTTAAGGTCCGTTTGACTTTGTTTAGCGGCCCTTTTTATTCAGTCAGTGAAGCCCAGGAAAAAGATTTTTTATTTTGTCCTACATCATTTATCATATTACCTGTTGCCATGCAATCGCGTCATTGCGGCCCCGCCCTGCCTCCCACCGTACAATGCCGATATTACCGGTAATGTAAAGCAGGGGGGCAGTGCTATGATGACTCGATTCAGCGCAAATCGTGTCACCCCCCCTGTACCGCCCACTTTTACTTGCTTAGTGGGCGTGGGGGGTAGCGGCCATTCCATGAGACTTGCCTTCTCTTGCGGGGGGGGTATGGGAGTGGCACCTGATTTTCAGGAGGTTCCCAGCCATCCTGGGAGAGTAGGCAAGTATGACTTGGATGCATCCCCAGATACACTACATTGCAGGTAGTAAAGGCATGGTGTAAAGGTAAGTGTTAATGATAATGTTACCAGCAGTACTGTCTAGCTGCATATAATTATCTGTTTGCATTTTGACCTCACCAGCCGATAGTTCTTAATTAATGTTGCAGTAATATTTTATGAAGTTGCAGCTGTATATTCAGATTTTTTATTTGTAATTTCCATTTGGACTACAGCAGGAAAGACGATTCCCATTGGATTTAGGGCCTGATTAACACAAACCTGATATTTTCGCAAAGAGCTGATATTTCTTCTATTACACTTGTGTCGGAGTCGCACTGCATACGTTCTGAGATAGTCTTGCGATGTTGGTCACAGAGAGAATATATTCATTAAGTGATAGTCAGGGACTATTTGTGGGCCGTACCAGGGGGTACTAATTCAAACACAGATGTGTCGCAACCATTTTGGGAGTTGTCACTGCCTATGACTGCGATCCCATTCGCAGTTGTTTCGTCTCGATGTGAGTCCAATGGTTGTGTCATATTTTCGCACAGTTGTGTGCAAAGATACTGTGGCAAAGGATTTACATTCATCTCTGAATCACACCCTTATAAAGCAGTAAATGGCAGATTTGAGAATTTTAAATATGATTGTGCCTTTCACATATATTAGTAACACTCTGAAAATACTATTCTGTTTTGTGTATATGACGTTTCATTATATTACATGAGTGGTTCTCACATATATTACAAAGACTGCCAAGCTACATCTCCTGTGTTATGGTGGTTACAAATAGGTCATTTTACAGTCATTTTACAGTATGTCTGATAGAGAAGCACTGCTGTATTTGAGTTGAGCGTATCTACAGATAGGTGCAACTCAACATACACACAAGTCCACAATTTCTGGAACAGAATATTTACACATGGGGCACAATATCCATCCAACTCTAAATAAGATCCTTTGTTAGTTTCCTTGTTATTAATGCTTGATGCAGGAATTGGTGTCAGTTCTTATTCTATATGTTGTGCAAGATAAAATTTATTGAAATTGACTTGTAGAAATACAAAAGAATTACAGTCTCCTCAGATTCAATGGTCATGTTTAGGGTAATCACATTTTTAAACGGTTGATGGATGTTTTTATTAAATGGTGCTTATTTCCTAAATCTTTGTATTCAACGGATTGTGTTAGAAAAAAGTTACATAGTACGTCATTAATAGAGGATGTAATTGACTTGTCTACAGAAGCTTACAATTCCCTGGGTGAGCTGTGCAATATACTGTTAAAGGCTAGACATATCCCTGTTACTACTTATTTTTTTTTACTGTATCTTTTGTCTTTTTAAAGATTGTCCTGTTTCCTACTGAAACGATCCTTGATTAACAATAAAGGTATAACTGGGATTTAATTTTGATTACTATATATAGATCACTTCTTTAACATGAAGTTTATTCTAACTGTAGAAGTCAACTGTGGTTTTTTGTCTGCAAGAAACACAATTAAACAAATCAAAAATTGCTACTGGCATTTCTTGCACAAGATAAGCTCTGCAAGCAAACAAAGTAAAAGCATTGTAAAAGCTAGCAACATGAATATTATCATACGTGCTAAAATGCTCAGATCGCCAAGCGACAGTGGAGAAAATCCCGCTCCAATGTAGACTTCTCAAGTTTATGCTGTCAACCTACATTTCTTCTTTTTACCTCTCTAAACAGTCTTATTTCAAGACCATTTTCTCCTCCCAGTCCTCCAACCCCTATTGTCTCTTCACTACTTTCAACTCACTTCTCTGCCCCCCCCACTCCTTGCACCCTTTCCTCACTCTCTGCCCTTGACTTTGCCACCCTCTTCACATCTAAAATTTAATCCATACACCAGACATCATATCCCACCAGACCAGCGGCATAACTAGGGCGGAGTGAGCAGGGCCCAGTAGAGGGGGCACTGCCAGCCAAGGCAGCATACCCATACTGCCCACCATTGCACCACCACCCACCACAGAGTCAGACCTGCCATTGCCCTACCAGACATGCTGAGCACCAAGGTCCTGCACCCCCAACTTTTCTCCCGGGAGCATGACATCACGTGTCCTGATGGGAAGAAGAGCCCCAGCACCTGTCTGTCCTCCCCATTTTCCGACTCAACCAGACAGAGGTGAAGGCAGCTGGCAGTTAACAGGGGAGAAGGGAACACAGAGAGAAATACAGAATGAATGGAGGAGGGAGCACAGAGACACACAATGACTGGAGACAGAGATATGTAGGGAGGGTGAGAGACTGAGATATGTAGGGAGGGTGAGAGACAGAGATATGTAGGCAGAACATGGGGTGCCTGAAAGAGATGCAGGGGGAGATGGTTTTGCTGAGAGATGATGGTGTGGCTGAGAGACATCACAGGGAAGAGATGATGGTGTGGCTAAGAGATGATGTGGGGAGGAGATGATTTCTTGGCTGAGAGACTATGCATGGAGGAGATGATGGTGTAGCTGAGAGAGGCAGGGGGGAAATGAAGAAGCACAGGGATGAGATGATGGTATTGATGAGAGATGCAGGGGGCAGGAACTGACAGAGGGGGCACAAGTCTGGTTGATCTGCTGTTTGTATGATGATGACCTTGGTAATATTCCTAAACAAACAGGCATCTTCCTGACCATGTAATATCCTACATGAATAGTGAGTACTGACTGAAGATGTTGTCTGCCCAGGGTGGATACATTTCTTCAGAGGTTCCCCATTGTGAGAAACCACCATATATATAAGGTGCATATGAAATGGAAAGAAATATTACCAGAGTGATGAAAAACAGGTTGGGTGTCATTTTCCAGTGACCACACCCCTTGTGGTATGTGGCCACACCCTTTTTTGGTGCACACAGTTGTGTAGAGGGGAGGGGGGTGCTATTATTCATCTTTCCCTGGGCACCAAAGACCCTAGTTATGCCTCTGCACCAGACTCTCTCCATCCCATCCCTTTCTTCTCAAGATTGCCTATCCCCATTCTCTAAAGTCAGCCAAATACAAGGGCCACTACTCTCTGTCTATAGTAGCAGAGAGATCAAGGAGAATGAGCAATGTGGACCACCCTCTCCTACTGCCGATCCTTCACTCTCTTGGTTAGCATGCTACTGGCCTTTCCCGGCTGTCCTATTACCTCTCAATTTTCTTTCAATGTCTCCTCTCATAGCTCTACTTCTCCCCCCACTTCTTCTAACAGTAGGTGTCCCCCAATGTTCTGTTCTTGGCCCTCTCCTATCCTCCCTTTATACATCCTGTTTAGATGAGCTCATCAGCTCTTTTGGTCTCCAATATTATCTTTATGCTAATGACACTCAAACCTACCTCTCCTCCCTGATCTTCACCCCTCTTTCCTCACTTGTATATCCTACTCTTCCTCTTGGATGTTCCAGCACTAACTTAAACTTAACATGTCTAAGACTGAGCTAAAAATCTTCCCATGCTCCCGAGTTACCTCACCTCCTACAATTTCACTATATATTGATAGCACCACCATCTCTTATAACCCACAACTACTCTGTATTGAAGTTATTCTTGACTCCACCCTCAAATCACAGATTCCGTACCATTTTCAGCCTACCATTTCCATGTCAGAAATGTCTCCAGGATTTGACCCTTTCTCACCATGGACGCAACTAAGGGGTCTATGTACTAAGCCTTGAAGAGAGATAAAGTGGATAGAGATACAGTACAAAAGGCTTAGTACATAGAAACCTCATCCACTCAATGGTCATCTTCAGACAGGACTACTGTAATCTTCTCTTAACTGTCCTCCATGACTCCGTCCTCTCTCCAATCCAATATGTCTTCAATGCTGCTGCCTGGCTCATCTTCCATTCCAAACATACTACATCTATCTCCCCTTTCCTACAAGCCCTACACTGGCTTCCCTTCAGAACCCAATTTAAACTCCTCACACTCACTTGTAAAGCCCTCAGCCAATACTCTCATATCTACATATCTGACCTTAGCGTGCCTACTCTCACTTACACCATCATTTCCTCCTCCCTGCCTACAAAGGCACCTATTCCTTGGGTATTATGACTCCTGATGCATTAATGTTTATAAACCATGTCCATGTCCTGCAGTGTTCTGTATTGAAAGTGACTTTCTTGTTTTGTTCATACTGTTTCTCTCTATGTACTTTGTAAGGTGCTGCCGAACCCTTGAGGTGCCATATAAAACTATAATAATACTACAGATGTGTCCTCTTTCACTGTGGCATCAGTCACAGCAAACATCCGTTCTCTGCACATTAGATCCTGGACAACTCGACTGCACCAAGCATCTTTTTCGCTTAAACTGTCTGCAGCTTTTCCTCACACCAAGTTCTGTTATGCTTCAACTGCAACTTTGGATGTATGTACAACCAATTCCTGTGTGGCCACGTCACAGCCTAGTGTCTCTAGCACTCAGCGAATGCTTTTTGCTGCATCTGCAAAGCAAGTAAGACACAAAATTTAAAGAAAGCTATGTTACGCTATGCCTCTCAGACACCCAGTGTATGAGGACACCTCTGAATATTCTTTTTTTAAACATTTAAATTGGACAAATAAAAGGGAAATGGTATATAACTTTGTGTTCACATTTAATATAGTTAATTTTTTAGTTATTTTCTTTAACCCAGGAAACTAATAATAAAATGTACATTCACAGTTAAATAATAACATAATCTATATATATTTGGTAATAAGGTGAGCAAATTCTTATTTAAACAAAAACATAATTAAAATATAATTTGTAATAAGATGCACACATTTATCTATATTTCTAGATCATTATGTATTTCATTACAAAAAAAATGCATAATTTTAATTATATGAATTGTTTGTTTTTCTTTCCCCATATATTATTTGGATTTCCCTCATATGCTTTGAAGATTGGAAGCAAGCTAGTAATGTTTTTTCCCTTTAGAGACTTCATTTTTACTTAGTTTAAATATTATTTAAAAAAAAAAAAAAAACATAATGGACCTGGTGTAGAGTTTGATGCATTTTTTCGGTACAATCACAAATACGTCCAAAAATAATAGTTGACATTTTGTCTGTATTCTGAGTATTTTTACTCCAGGAATAAACAGTAGCTTATGTGCTTGGTTTGCATCAGATGTACCAAACCAACAGAGATGTACTGTAGCTTCACTGTGTTGGTAGTTGTTACAAGTCTCAGTCACGATTTGTCTCATTCGAGCAGATTACCCAGTCAGGACGGGGTTACTCGAGTTTCTTCTGTTGCTAGGCGATCAGTACGCCTCAGGAAATTATGTACCATCCTCAGTGCAGCATGATTAGTCCATCCTCCTATTTGTACACACTGGACTGATGCCGCCTCGCCCACTATAGCATTCCTGTGGGTTCATTTGGCTCAGCTGCACGAGCAGTATCCTGTCGACTCTGCTGGAAGGATCTCTGTCTCCTCGGTTCTATCTCCCAGCTGCTCCCTAGCCACACCATCAACTCCAGTACTGTGCTCCGGCTTCCTTATCTCACCTGTGGCTTCCTAGCTGCAGTGGCAGTGATGGCCCTCGCAGCCGAATTGGCATTCTCTGCAGGTCAGTGGACGCTAACTTGAACACAAACTTGCACAACTTGTACACAAACTGGTACTCTAACTTATGTATTGTCCATCAGGACTTTGGATGCCAATTTGTAACAACCTGTACACAAACTTGTACTCAAAATTATGTAAATTCCATCAATCTCTTCAGCTTCGGCTCCAAGCCGCACCATCGGCTCTCAAAGCCAAATCAATTGTCAAACTCTTCAGCATGGGCCTCAAGTCACCTCTTCTACTCTTATAACCATACTCCATTCCTACTGTTACTCTCACCTTTGAATCCTTTTGCTCCTTCATGTGAATTGCTACTACCTCAAGCTATAAGTATCGGTGAACATATCCCAGTTCTAAGGGAACAATGGGAGGTTGTTATTGGCAAAAAATCTCGCTAGTTTTAGTTTTAGTTGGTTCTAGTTTTTTCACATGGATGAAGCATTGGATATCATAACAGTGGTAAATTGTGTTGCATTACCAAATACATTGTAATGAAGTGTCATATACATAATATAGAATTTGCATTTGCCAACATAAAATACAATTTACTATAGACCCAAAATAAAAGTACAAATTAAAACAGGAAATATATCAAAGCTTGGAGAGAGAGAAAGTGAGGAGCGATAAAGTATTAACCAATCAACTTCTAGCTGTCATTTTTCAAACACAACCTGTAAAATGACAGGAGCTGATTGGTACTTTATCTCCCTCTCCAAGCTTTGATAAATGTCCCCCTAAATGTAATGACATCTTTTACTTTACAAATCCAATGGGAATTTCCTTTAATTTTGAAATGCAAATTTTGGCCCTCATACAGACCCACTCGCGAGCGGCTGTCCGCTCGCAAGTGGGTCGATGGTCTGCACTGCGCATGCGCGAGGCACGACGAACGAAGGACTTTCCTTCGCTCGGAGTGTCTCATCAAAGGGGGCGTGCTGTCGATGGTGACTGACAGCACGCCCCCTTTGGTGGGCGTGCCGGGGGCGTGCCTGCCAGACGGAGGCGTTCCCAAGGGAACGCCTACCGTCTGAAGCCGGCCCCACTGACATCACTAGTGATGTCAGTGGGAGTGATTTTGGCTGATAGAGCCAAAATCACTCCTGGCCTTGCGGTTGAAAAACTCAACCGCAGGCTTTTGCTTGCAGTTTCGATGGTCGCGATGGTCAAGACCATCGCGACCATCATCCTGCACGCTCGTATATGCTGTGGGTGGTGACCCACAGCTGTACGAGCGTCCAGGAGGACGCTCCATATTAATGGAGGTGGGCCCTGATTCAGAGCGAGCGCTCTGGTCAGAGCGTCCGGCTCTGAATCAGGGCCATAATTTTGAGTAATGCAAACAGATAGCTGCAACTTTAATATAGCAGCCATACTGATGATTTATATACTATCAGTGTAAGGGTGTTAGCCAATCAGAACTGGCTGCCCATCATCATCATCAGTACATAATTTGCACCAGGAATCATGGACTACAAGAGAAACGCATCTCCATTTAAGTCTACCACTGACCAGTCATTAGTGATATCACTGTACAACAAATAAACTTTTAATTTGTTTCCTTTCTAAAAAATAGTCATACATTACTAATTTGAGGTCAAGAAAAACTAAAATGATTTCAGAATGTTTTTACTAGCTCTATTTTTTGAGCTACACTACTTGCACTATACTGTATGTACATTAGTAATATAGTCATAGTGAAAATCTATTTTAAAATAATCTGATATTTTATTGATTGAAAATAAATAACGGTTGTTTTAATTCAATCAATCACAAATAACGAAACAAACATACAGCATATGAAAGTACTATCTATTATAGTGGCCTATTCATGGGGGTGCTTTCTCAGTAGTGATTCACCTACCCTGATATCTTTGTTCCATTGCTAAAATGTGTTGGTAGAATCATTCACTATGCTTGTCACTCAGTGCACCACAGTTATCTTGTGTGGGTAATCCCGTGAAATGCATATATTTGAATAGGGGAAGGGACAAATAACTGATTCATTTAATTGGGTCATTAGGCCCCACCCCATCTGCGCGGAACGCAGATTTCTGGTAAGATTCTCTGCCCACTTCACTAGGAATACCCCAACATCATCATAAATGGGCTATATCTCGGAACTCAGAGCTAACTGAGAGTTTGAAATGTCATATTCATTCTTTGCATGCTGAAATCAATTAGAAGTAACTATGTTCACATCGGAAACATTTCTATGTTGTGCAGTGTATTTAGAGATATGCATCAAATATTCTAAAGAGTGGATAAGTGTACAATTGGAGATGTTTCCTATAACAACCAATCTGCTTCTGCCTATCGTTTTATAGATTGTACTTGATAATTGCTAGATAGAGGCTGCTGGTCATGTCCACGTCCAACTACCATAGGTAAAGCAGGGACGGACAGACCTGATTACAGCTACACATGCCTCCACCTATCTCTTCCCTTACTTCAGTGTGTGCCGTAGGCAAGGCGGGTGGGTGGGGTTTTCTAGTCTCGTCCTGCAGGGAGCCCAGCACCCTACACACCAGCGTACTCAGATTAATGGTCGGGCCGGCGTTGGGTGCAAGGGGTGTCCATCTGCTATGGGGCCCAGAGCTGAAGAGGGACTATCTTACTTGTCAAAGTTACATTTGTTATAAACATTTTCCACCATTGCGTGGTACATAGAAGCCCTTACAAACTTTTTGTATGGGGCCTTTCAATACCTAGTTACGCCCATGTCCATATCAATATTTCATATAAAGTGCCATCTGTAATTGATCTATAGGGCAGACAGAGCATTGGTTCAAGAACATCTATTATTTAGAGAATACACATTTTAAATTTATAATACATATGCTTCATGATGATGTGGATTTTTTTCAGGATGGCCATAGTTAAGTAAAATAAAATAAAACAAAAAATTAAACCTAGTTCTGCCTGTTCCATAACATCAATTTATTGGTGAAGTATCACTGTTCCATATTTCTAAAGCCCATAAAAAATAAAATCAACCTTTAGTTGTTCAATTCTTCAGCAGAATAAGTGAGTGCAACAGTATTACATTGTGATATTTCTAAAAATTAATTATATTTGATGTTCTAACACTACTTGGCTATTTTCACAGCTACTTTTACTAGTGGGCGTGAATCCCAATTCAGTCTGCTACAAAACTAATCATTTTCTTTCAAGCTTCAGAACTTTCAGTGGCAGAGTTGTTAGATACACAGTTTAATAGATTTAGCTGCTAGATTTTATCCCATTATTAATTATAAGAGCATACGGTATTAAAGGAGTACAAAAAAAATAAGCTAAAGTTGTTCTCCAGGCAGCCAAATAAACTGATATTGATTTCAGATGGTTAAATCATCCTATCATTCTACAATAAGAGTATGAGTTGTACTATGTAACCCAGAGCTATTAGTAACATTCAGAAATATTAATTTTAGGAACATGTTATATCAAAGTAAATGGGAAAGAATGTATCACTCTGCATCAAAGTTTCTAGTGTTCTGGGGGGCACAAATTACCCACCAGTGCGCAGCTGTGACAAAAATATAAATCGTAGAGATAAGTATTCTGAAAACAGATATATAACAAGGATATATGTTATAAAAACAAGATTCACCAGGTGGAAAGCTGGTGGGGATCCCTTCCTTAGGACCCTATCCAGAGGCGCAGTGGATGGGGCAGAGCAGTTTTGTGATTGGGGCCCCCCATAGCAGTGTGTCTCCTCACTGATGCTAGTGAGGAGAGTCGTATGAAAGGAGGGGCAGGGCTGATGAGTCTGACAGGGGTACACAGAGTTGATGATCCCCATGCAGCAAACTGTTTCCTAGTCACAGGCTGAACAGTCCCATCACTTGTCTCTTCCAATACTCACGCCACCAAAATTGGGTGCAGGGAGAAGGCGCTATGGACCCCATAGCAACTGCATCCCATGCACCCACAGTAGCTACATCCCCTGACCCTGTCTCTTACCTCATCAGTTTTCGTAGCCCTGAATTAGTTCAGAACCAGCATGCAGTTGCCAGGGGTGTGACAGTTGGCACACTTATTCACCTGTAAACGCACCTAGCTACATAGAAAGTCATAGGGCATGTCCTTACGAACAGCAGACATTCCTCTCTTCCTTCACCTCCAGTGCTGTGCTTGTCCCATCTTCCCGCTATCCTGGAGCTTGTTCTGTGACATCATGTGTGCTGTGGGCGAGGGTTGAAAGCCAGGATTTCTCTGTACTCTTCTATGATGTTGGCAATTCCATTTACTCCCTGTTCTTCCACCTCAATGCAATGATGCATATTTGCGAACTGTCCTGGCAGGACAGTCCAGGTTCACGGATCATAAAGGAGACAGTGTTTAACATGACAGTCTATGTCAAAATGTTGGGAGGTATAGTGTTTTGAGTAGATTTCACATAATTTCAAGTTTATTACCACTTAAGAAGTGAAGGTACCTGAAAGACCCATCACCATGATGTATAGGTTTCTCAGCCTACATATTAGGACAGTGGGTAAAGGATAGTAATATATGATTAGCAGTTAGGTCTCTTTCTGTGCATTTTATGGCTGGCAATGGAGGATAAATATATGCAACATATGGCTGGCACTGGGGGTGTTTCTGTGCAACATGTGTCTGGTAATGACAATGTGTTTTTCTGATATATTTGGGGAGTATCTCTGTACAATATATACCTGGAAAGTGGTCTATGAGCAATACATGCTTGCTGGGTATTATAGTGGTGACTGCTGGATAGAGAAAGCTGGTTATTGTTATGTGCATGTCACACCTAATATTTTGCATGATCACAACCACTTAAAAGTTGCACTCTGCATGTCCCTTGTGTTCCGCACAAGCCAATATATTTCTTTGCCCGAAACACTCACAGGTTTAGAAAATGAACATTAATTGTACAGAAATACTACTTGGAGGAGATTCTCTTAAGGGACAAGCTCCTTCCTGAGTGCAGTTCTGTGAATATTACTCGTGTTGCATAAACTTGTATCTTCTGGTTAGTAAAGACAGTGCGAAAATAAATCTCCTTTAATGATGTTTTCAATATTACTGCATGTCCCTAATTCAAGTAAATCAAATCTGCCACAGTCTTGTTGACTAGAGCACAGGTTCTCAAACTTGGTCCTCAGGACCCCAAACAGTGCATGTTTTCCAGGTCTCCTCACAGAATCATTTAAATAATTAGCTCCACCTGTGGATTTTTTAAAATGTGTCAGTGAGTAATGAATACACCTGTGCACTTGCTGGGTGACCTTGGAAATGTGTCAGTGAGTAATGAGGTCACCTGTGCACCTGCTGGGTGACCTGCAAAACGTGACCTGTGTGGGGTCCTGAGGACCGAGTTTGAGAACCACTGGACTAGAGTATTGGTCACAGAAGCCAGCTTTCTCAGTGCTTAAGATTACCAATTGCTGGCACTGCCAGTAACCATGTCTGTGTAAATGTGGGTTTGCTCAGCCATATTGGGAGAGGGGGGAGTAAAGTGTATACATCTATTTTAAAAGATGGGCCACATTGTAAAAAAAAATGTTATTTTTAGGCTAAAAATAATTTTTATGTATAGGTGTCCATTACGTTACCACTTTGACAGGTTGTATATCATTAGTTAAAAAACAAAAACATTTTTATTGCATCAGAAACAATAAAAATATTTACAGAGTTATCTGCACACCTGTGCCATATACACTGCAGTAAGTCCCATGGTGACTTACATATCCCTACAATACATTATATCTCTGTATTGTATCTCTGTTTTGTATTGATTGCTGTGTGACTTTTTTGCTTATGAACTTATATTTTTAATACATTTTATGTGTTGCTGAGTGCAATCATTGTCATTCATGGGTTACCATAACTTTTCCATACCTGACAACCCTGCACAGCAGCTGTGCTGTATGTAAGTGCGATATTCAGCTGGCAAGAGGAGCAGGGACCAAGACCCCTCCTAGTGCCCTCTGGAGGTTATTGTACAGTTATTGTGCTTATGTCACTTGACAAAACATATTCCTCAACATGTGTTAGCATTACATTAAAATGTTATATCTAATTACTTGTAAATGTCCTATTGTCACCTCGTGTCTATCAATGATCTGCAATGTGGGTAACGACCCTTCATGCAAATAGACAATTTAAAGAACTTTTTAACTCTCATATAACTTATTACAAGCAAATATATGAAGCCCAGGCATACATATTTCTACTACATTTTTGTTTTCAATCTTATGCATTTATTTCCATTCTGCGGCACCAATGGACCGTGATCGTCTATGAATGCACCGCACACCCTGCATTCATTATAGATAAGCCCATACCTTACTCCCTCAGAATGCAGAGCCTCTGTCAGGTGCCCCCAAATGTTTCTTATATAGCATATGGGAGGGAATGGGTGTGATTTGTCCTGCTCTCTTAAGTCAACACATAACTGATATTAAAGAGCTGGTAAGAAGCTGATGACTGGTACCACAATGGTTACATTGGAAACTCAGACTTGGTATCATTAAGGGGTCTATTCATCATCACTTAATTTAAAATTTTCACCTACTTTTGTATAAATTAGAGATCGGGGGCATTTATTATAAATGTAACACAGGAGATATCGCTGATATCTCCTGCTTACCATTTAGCCCCAATCTGGTCCGCTTTCCTCATACACTAGTATGGGGACCTAAATTTATCAAGCTCTGAAAATACAATATTTTCGGAGCTTAACTGCAGGAACATTCTCCATCTTCAGATGGTGTTTGTTCCCACACCCTGCCCCTACATAATGGGGGATCCACTTGGATCCCTCCACCACTGCCAGAATCCTTCCATCAGACGTTGGGGATTTGTGCACCTGCAAGAACCCCAGTTCTTGCAGGCGCTCTAGCACTGCTGAGTTAGACTGGGCAGTGATAATTTTCATGGGGACAGACATTCATGGGAACAGCTGATTTTTGGTACCAGAGCGATGATGAATTGCTGTACCGCTTGCGGTGATATAAAAAGTTAATTATTGTGGCTGCCCAGCCCCTGATAACTAACATTAATGAATAGTCTCCTATGCCCTAACCAACTGCCTAGGTTCACCTAGTGTAAGCAGCCTCCCTGGATATGATGCAAAATTTGTTGCATCATGTCCTGAATTAAATTTTTCTATGACAGAAACAGTATTTTCATCATCTTTGCTTTCATTTTGACGCTTAAATGCTGAAAGGAAATCAGTCATCTGAAATTCCAGAAAATCTGTTTTTAATGAGTACTTTTAAATTTTTCATAATGAAATGAAATTATTACTATTAGTATTACTATTATTAAAATTGTCACCATGCGAACTATATCAGAAGAGGGTGGTCAGGTGTAGGGCAGGCTGTTGTGACATCTGTACTAGATGGTGTTGAGTAAATAAGGGACAGACTAGAGTTGGGGGCCAAACCTTTTATTGAGTAGATACAGTGCTGCTCCAGATTGGTAGGTGGGTGGGGGGTATTGAGAGATGTGGTGTAACATTGGTAAAGTGTGGCTGGCATGGCTAGCTTGGAGGGGGGTAGGTAGGTTGACCCTTTCAGGGGGCTCCTTGCCATGCATTTCTTGACCAGCATGTCTGCCCTGCTGCACCTTTGGTCAACAGTCTTACGAGCAGTCTGTGTGTTGGTAATGCCAGCATAGTCCGTGAAAGTTCTGGTAAGAGTGGCGTCCTGCACGGTTGTGGATGCAGGAACTTACTTACCAATTGGGATCTGACCAGTGGCGGTTTAAGAGAGGAGAGGGCCCATGTGCCGACTTTGTGTGGACCCCCTCCTCGCTGGCAGCACAGTAGACTCTGGCTTGGTGCCAGAGTCTACTTCGCATGCAAAGGTCTCTGGGAAAATGGTGCCGGTTTCTTATTCCTGGGAACATCTCTACTGAGTATGTGCAAATCGCCACAGCACCATCTTCCCTGTGATTTTTGCTGTGCTTCAGCGTTGGGTCGCTGGCAGGTGCAGGACTCTGGATAGGTAAGTATAACTATATATACAGGGTGTGAGGTGTGTTCACCCCTGGACCCAGGGGCCCGGGTGTATCGCACACCTTGCACTCATTATAGATTCGCCATCGTATCTGATCCAGAAATAATGCAATTAGATAACTAAAAAATGTAAGTTTAAAGAATCATAGAAAGTACTCCTACAGGGGCATCTTTAGAGAGTAGGGGGCCTGTGTGCATACCCCATCACAGGCCCCCTCTCTCACTCCGACAGCTGGCAGCCGTAGAATCAATAAACTCTGGGCACTACAATGTGCCCGGAGTCTATTGCTCATGCACAGATCACTGGGGAAATGGCTGGGCACCATTTTCCCGACTATATCCTCACAGTGCATGCGCAAAAATGCCGTAAAAATGTCCACGGCGCTCATTTTCAAGCATTTGAGCAGCGCTGGGAGACCCGACGCGGGACCTCGGAGAGTTAAGTTTTATATAATATGGGTGCAGGGTGTGCGGTGAGGGGCCCCCCCTGGACTCGGGGGCCCGTGTGCACCGCAAACCCTCACCCATTATAGATATGCCCCTGTACTCCTATTTGATAATTTGTTTTAATGTCATTGTAAATATGGAAAGACCACAGGTGCCTACTTTCTATAATGAATGTGGGTAGTTACATTACCCTCTCATAACTTGAACATGCCTTGCATTATTTAGTGTTCTGCTCTCAGGCACCCACAGAGCTGGCACATATGAATAGTAAGAGGGCGTTTGCAGGAATAGTACCAGAAAACACTCAAGGTTAATGTACTGTTTTGTGGTGTTGTACAGATTTGTGAAGGATGGCTTTAGTAAGTGGACATAAAGTACAAAAGAAAAATTGACATGGAGTATGCTGAAAGGTGCATTTACAGCTATATGCACTTTATATGAATGGACCACTTATGTTTTTTGTCCTATTGTGTAGAAAGCATTAGCAAGCACAAATGTGCCACACTTGGGTTATTCATCATATAATGCTTATTTTAAATGTTTTCATGCATATTTTAATTAATATGCTATTTTGCTGAAAGTAAGACCTATTTGTATGTGTTAATAAATGTTTCTTTTTGATTTGCTTTTTAATGTCTATCATATATTTTCTAATATCGGGAAGAGTAGTTTATTTTCATTGACTTAGTGAAGACTGAAGCAGTCTCTGTATATAATTGTATCCAATGTAAAGAACGCGACAGAGCTTTTTCCCATCTGAGTGCAAGGAGGATTAACACATATGTCTGATGTAAATAGTACATGTCTAATGACTTCCCATTGGAAGCACTCTCTCTCTACGAATCGCTGCCTGGACCTGCATTCTTAGGGGGAGAACGCTGTCTGTCTGTGATTAGGCGATAGCACTTCTAATAGGAAGCCAGTGCCAGTGAACACTCACTGGGGGTGACGGATTTTACTGGGGGGGCTGCAGCTCTAGGTAAAATTCACCACTGTTCAATACAATTTTTGAAACGTGGATGCTAACATTATAATATGATCAAATGTTGATAACAGAAATAATTGATTCTCATTCTTCAAAAAGAATGGATTAAAGCTGACTGATGTGCATGTACTGTACTTTTGCAATTAGTTTAAAATCCTACAACTGCATTGGTCACACTGTACACTGCAAATGGCGTTATACTGTACTGTAAGAGGACAATATTGTACAAGTCCAGGGAGTAGGTGTTGTCACACAAAAAAATTTGAATGCTCTTGTTTGGGAAACTTGACAATTTAAACTAAACCAAAAAAACTCGCAAAGAACATTATTTTAATTCTAATATAATCTACAGTGCTGTACAGAGTAACCAGTTACAGTAACTATATGATCATGATGCACCTATTAACCGAACAGATGAGATTCAGTGACACAAAATTATTAGATACACTATCAACATTTATTTGGTGTACAATTATTTTTCATGTGTCAGCATGGCTGGAAAGGAGTGTCAGTAATAACACCATACATGTACAAATGTGGATTATGGGCAAAGTACCCATCTGTAAGTATATTTATTGTTTATTTTTGTATTCAAAAACCCCAGAGAGGGGGAAGAGTAAAGGTTGTCTATGGTATGGCGCACAGAAATATATATGAAAAATAATAATCAATTTTTATTGGATATACGTTAAAATGCCCCAACTTGGGACATAGCCAGCAAAATAGGGGTTAAAAGTAGAAAAAAATATAATAATATGAAAATGTGAAAATAACTGAAATTGGTGAAAAATAAAAATTAAAGAAAAACCCTTGCAGTGTGACTGTATTATTATTCCTAGATCATTATATGAGTGAAACTCTGAGTCAAAATGTCACATGTACAGACAAGTGTTAATTTCAAGTAGTCTTAATTGGGCATTGAGTAAATGAGAAAATCCTTACGTATTTGCCCTTATGTACGGGCAAATTAAAGAGTCTCAGTTATTATGGTATGGAAGGTTTTATTACTCACATACTATCTCAATACAAAGTCTTGTCCGATTAATACATATTATTTCACATATGTGCTTATTGTCACAGACGATGTAATGGTTAGCGTTACTGCCTCACAGCACTGAGGTCATGGGGTCAATTCCCACCCTGGCCCTACCTGTGTGGAGTTTGTATATTCTCCCTGTGCTTGCGTTGGTTTCCTCCGGGTACTCCGGTTTCCACCCACACTCCAAACATATACAAATTAACCCTAGTGTGTATGTGTGTGCGCATATGATAGGGAATATAGAGTGTAAGCTCCACTGGGGCAGGGACTGATGTGAATGGCCAAATATTCACTGTAAAGCGCTGCGGAATATGTGTGCGCTATATAAATAACTGATAATAAATAAATAAAAATAAATAAATAAATTTACTGTGGATCTCTCCACTTTTGATATAGCTATATATTGTGTCTATTAATTAACAATAGATCCCATAAAAGCAATATTAACTGGGGTAAGTGAAGACTTGATGAGATTAAATCACAATATTCTTGCAGAGTAGTGACATTATATTAACCACCATGTGGATGAAATCCCACTGTAAACTGAGCTCATCACAAACATAGGTATACCACTGAGGTCTCTATATAATGTGAGGACCCTTCAGATCTATTGCCAATATATGTTGAGATAGCGTAAAGGTCATACTGTGATTGTACCAGGTGAATAAATTGCTGCTGTTGTAGATATGCTACAAATGTTTCATCACATGGATACAGTCTTGCCAGGTGTGGGTTTCAGTTGACTGACGGAGTTTCTACATAGCCGTGTGGCTCATATTAGAATAGAGTAACATGGTGTAAACTTATTATATCATCATACATTTGTATTATAACTTCTTTAGTTCACAACACATGTAGTACACACAGCGGGCGTGCCAACGCGCGTTTCGCTGTAAGTCAGCTTTGTCAAGGCAAGCCGATTGCTGTTACTACTTCACACTATATTCCTAATCAAAAAACAATCAAAATCTGTTGGCCGGTCATGTGATTCTCCCGGTCAATCAAAGGCCGTCTATACTTTGAGTCTAAAGATATTATAATTATATTTATATTTTTATATATACTCCCACATATATATATATATTCTTTTCTTTCACAGGTATATGATATTCACTATTCTTCATTTTTATTCCCTCTTTTCATTCCCTTTTTTCTTTTTGATTACTTTTTATTAAAATATATTTATTTTCATGTAAGTTTTATTATTTCTATATGTCACTATATCTAGGGTTTGTACCGTATCTTGTCTCTAACTCTCACTAATACTATATGACGGGATTACTATCCTTTTAATTATGATGCTTTTTATGTACTAACAACTGACAGATAACCAATGGCGCATTAATCCCTCTGAATATATGTCATATTGATGTGAACTATGAATGGTCATAGGATAGCTAACAATATATTATTCATATGGATGTGATATCATTATTATTTTTGAATTTACAGCAAGCATTGGGAGTAGTCGTAGTATCATCTAAATAATGAAATAATAAAATACCATACATACTTGACCAATACATTAATTATAAGAGGATTGGTATTTTTAGATCTGCTATAAATTAATATTAACATCTGGAGAAACACACTTATACTTACCAGTTAGAACTACAAGTTAATTAAGATGTCTCCCTTCATATATTCATATTACCTATCTGTGGCTATAATATTTAATAAAAACATGTACTATAAACACGATATATCTATAATCCTATTGGTAGAAAAATACACACCCACCATGAGGAGTGATTGAAACAAACTATCTAACTGGATGAGAGATAGGATTGTCAGCAACAATACTAGACGGCCTTTGATTGACCGGGAGAATCACATGACCGGCCAACAGATTTTGATTGTTTTTTGATTAGGAATATAGTGTGAAGTAGTAACAGCAACCGGCTTGCCTTGACAAAGCTGACTTACAGTGAAACGCGCGTTGGCACGCCCGCTGTGTGTACTACATGTGTTGTGAACTAAAGAAGTTATAATACAAATGTATGATGATATAATAAGTTTACACCATGTTACTCTATTCTAATATGAGCCACACGGCTATGTAGAAACTCCGTCAGTCAACTGAAACCCACACCTGGCAAGATTGTATCCATGTGATGAAACTTTTGTAGCATATCTACAACAGCAGCAATTTATTCACCTGGTACAATCACAGTATGACCTTTACGCTATCTCAACATATATTGGCAATAGATCTGAAGGGTCCTCACATTATATAGAGACCTCAGTGGTATACCTATGTTTGTGATGAGCTCAGTTTACAGTGGGATTTCATCCACATGGTGGTTAATATAATGTCACTACTCTGTAAGAATATTGTGATTTAATCTCATAAAGTCTTCACTTACCCCAGTTAATATTGCTTTTATGGGATCTATTGTTAATTAATAGACACAATATATAGCTATATCAAAAGTGGAGAGATTCACAGTAAATAATCATATAGTGACAATAAGCACATATGTGAAATAATATGTATTAATCGGACAAGACTTTGTATTGAGATAGTATGTGAGTAATAAAACCTTCCATACCGTAATAACTGAGACTCTTTAATTTGCCCGTACATAAGGGCAAATACATAAGGATTTTCTCATTTACTCAATGCCCAATTAAGACTATTTGAAATTAACACTTGTCTGTACATGTGACATTTTGACTCCGAGTTTCACTCATATAATGATCTAGGAATAATAATACAGTCACACTGCAAGGGTTTTTCTTTAATTTTTATTTTTCACCAATTTCAGTTATTTTCACATTTTCATATTATTATTATTTTTTCTACTTTTAACCCCTATTTCGCTGGCTATGTCCCATGTTGGGGCATTTTAACGTATATCCAATAAAGATTGATTTTAATTTTTCATATATATTTCTGTGCGCCATACCATAGACAACCTTTTCTCTTCCCCCTCTCTGGGGTTATTGAATATATACTTGTATTTGTCTCTTGGCAGCACCCCTCATCTGTCAAACTATTGAAGGGTTTTCTATAATATTATTGTGTGCAGACTACTTTGTCACATTTTGTTTATAGTAACCCTCGACCCTTCATAGTTTTTAAATCTGTTGAAGTTTTGTCCTTCAGTTTCAATGACTTGACATTGTTGTACATACAATAGGTAGCTTTGCTCTTACCCATTTAACTTATTAATGTTGTCCTTGTTTCCAGTGTTCAGTGTTTACTGATTAGAATATAAGGTATCACCAAGCATCCAATCAGTGGTGTAACATGAACCTGACACAACCATACTCCTACCAATAAGCATTAAAATATCAATAGATAAAACAATCCGGCAGCCCTATTGTATAAACTGTGTGCAAAATTTTGCCTATATTGCCTTGTGTTAAAGGCCTTCAAAAAGCAAAAAACAGCATAGGCACCTTTTTTTAAGCAAAATTTGTAGACCAATAGCAATACAGTTAGTTATATAATTTCAATGTTGTATATATAGTTCTAAATATAGTTGTATACAGTATATAGTGACTTTACTTCTTTTGTATGTTGGCTGGACTCCTCTTCAATGTGCCGCCTTCTGCTCTGGTGCAAGGGTCCTCTGAGGATTATGTTTTGCTCTTTGTACATGTCATTCTTCTGTCCAGGATTTAGAGCATGCTATGGTTTCACAGAATGACTATTAGCCTAGACGATAAAGGTTAGAGTTGGAAGGGGAACATCATATGGGCAGCATTAAGGATTGCTGGGATAAGATACTTGTAAAGAACACTGCAATTTATAATGACAAGGGGGCTTGCAGACCACAAGAGGCACAGAGCCCAGTGGGTGATTACTGAGACCACTGTTCCTTCACCCCATCACCAAGTGGCTCTAGCTGCTCTGCAAGGCTCATGTAAAGATGTGGCATGCCTGAACGCTGACTTTCAGTTTAATAAAATTCACACGAGTGTTCCTATAATTTGAGTTTTAGTTATTGCATTTGATACAGTAGCTAACTATGAGCATTAATCTAACCTTAAAAGTTATATTTTGGGTAAGATTTGTGCTTTTTATTTTGTTCTTGGAGAGTGGTTGCCTTTATATGGTTTTGCCCCATTTCTGGTAATTTCTCTAAATCAACTTTTGGAAGTTTCAAGCTTTAAATAAATCTGCTTCTGAGTTTGTGCCAAGTGCCAGAAGCAAATATGCCAGAGCAGCTTAGAAGAGATTGCAAGCTTTCCACATACCCTTTGTAGTTCAGTTTCCGTCCTCCGGCAAACTATGTCTGGAATCATCAGGAGCTTTGTGAATTTGCTTGTAAATGGGCTAAGGATGTCTACAATAGAAAAGGAACAACAAGACAAAAACCTAACATTTTATTTCTCTCTAGGCACAATGCCTCCTTTTCTTTTCTGTTGCTATGCTTAACATCACTTGATGATATTTAAGATATGCTGGTTATCATGGTATTTTGTCTCTGCTAAACTTGAGATAAGTACAGTATGTCATGTTCTTTATATCTGAGCAAGATGACTTGAAGCAAAAAGAAAAATTGGGCAAAAAGAAAATAAGAGTTTAATCCTTGGTTTCATTTCTAATTTATCTCTTTCATGTTTTAAACAGTAGCCTGAATCACATTTCTAGGCCTCTAAGTATGTTGCTGTTATATTTACCTATACAAGCCTCCCAAAAAAGGTTGAGTTTTCACTACCATGAGAGTTGGTTGTACCCAGACATGCTGGATAATCTCATTAAGTGCCGTATAATATAGACACATTATTTTGTTAAAGTTCATCCCACACACAGTTGTCAGTGTAGGTGGAAGGCACATTTGAGTAATGTTAAATTAAATATTTTCCTGTCTTTTACATCCCACCTAGTAAATATAACTTGGGCGGGATATCCTCACTTATTTTTATGTATCAAACACACACACACACACACATATATAGATATATTTATTTAATATATATATATATAGTGTGTGTGTATAGTGTTCTGACACCAGCCGGACTACTTTTATTGCCTACCTCGATTGATATAGAATCCTTTTTTGGATTTTTCAATGTCTTACTGTGAGTTATAAGCTTTTGATCAAATTGATTTAGTAAGGATTACTGTCCTTGAATGAATATGCTTTTTGTCTATTCATCTAATTTTTAGTGTCTGGTATTTTGAGATTTGTGTGACGCTGCAGACATTTGTTTACTGTCTGTTGCCATGACGCCCTATGCAATGCGCTCCGTACCCGATGGGAAGTGATGCTACTTCCGGGTAACGCCTCTTAGCGGTGGAACGCACGCGCTTTGTGAGCAGCGTTAGCACCACGAGGATGGCATTTAAGAGCTCGGCTGGTGTCAGGTAAGTATGATCTGTATAACGGGGACCTGTACCTGGTATCCGTTATATTTGAGGCATGACTGCTTGAGAATGGTCTGTGTGGTGGACCGAAACATCGCTTTGTATGTAAGCCCTCTCTCTTGAATATTAAATACTGCAAATTACTGGTGAGTGCCATCCTTTACAACATATATATATATATATATATATATATATATATAATATACACACTCATACAGTAGATCCAAGTATGCGTGTGTGTTTTGTTTAATGGCATCTCAAAGAGATTACACTTTCTTTGCTTGAATTAGATAAAGCCATGCTTAGAATACACAAGTACATTGCAATTATTTAGTGTACAAATCCAGATATCTCTTGATAGCAGAAGTATGTTAATTCAATAATCATGAATACTAATGAACCTGTCAGATTGACCGAATCAACTGTGATGTAAGATCACAGGATATGTTCACCAACATGAAAATCTGGTCAAGCTGGACTCAATTAGTGATCTCTTGTGATTGAGATATATATATATATATATATATATATATATATCAGATAATATATAGGGTTGACAATGAGTGCCTTCCATGCTTAAAAGATCATCTTAATTGTAAGTAAAATAAATAAAAAAGTATACATATGTGTGGTCACTGTACACCATGGGTGTCACTACCACCCTGCGCTGGATTGCCTTGCTGCTTCCACCCTCTTCGTGTTTTTGCCAGGTATGGGTTCCTTCACTCCTTATCGGGTGTACATCACTTCTGCCCGTCCTCACCAAGTGTTGTTAACGCATCATCACTTTAAGTGGTCCAGGCTTTGCGCATGATGCGTTAACAACACTTGGTGAGGACGGGCAGGTAAGGAGTGGGGGAACTGGGCTCTGCAAAAACACAAAGAGGGCAGAAGCAGCGAATCCCCAGGCAATCCAGCACAGAGCGGAAGCGACACCCGTGGTGTACAGTGAGGGCAGAAGTGTGGGCACGCCTCCAAATAATGCCATGTAGGGGGACGTGGCCTATGGTAATGAGGCCACGCCCACAATTTTGGTCACGCACGGCTCAGCATATCGGGCCGGCACAAGGTGCTCAGACTCCTGGAGCCGGCCCTGTTGCAGGCCAATCTGACGATAACATAAAGAATTGCCTGTTCAGAGATGTGGCAGGATGACTTCACTGAAATATATCGTTAAATATATCTTTTAGTGTGTACACCCAATATTATTTGTCCTGCACTACAGAAAATTTAAGGGAAATCTTTCACAAATATCATTCATACAGCACATCGTCTGGTGTGCATGAGTCTTAACACTAGTGATGGTCTGGGGCCAAGGATCAGTCTGGCATTGTTAGTGCATTTTTCATGGGGGTGTGTTGCAAATCAGTAGGCATGGCTTCATGGCACACCCTGACTCTCTGCATGCTAGCTGAGCATAGTGATGGGAGGCGGTGCTGAGCGGTCAGGCTTTCAGGCAGTTGGACAGGCCCATCAGGTGCTGATTGACACATATTGGATGGACAAGCTAGGTCATAACAAGGCATTATCTTTGAGGAGTTTGTAAGTTTTATATGTGTTCTGTGGATTTTCTCCAGATACTCTGGTTTCCACCACTACTCCAAAAACTTATTGATAGGTTACTTAGTTTCTAATAAAAATGTGTATGTGTGTCCATGTGGAAGGGAATATTTGGCTTGATTCAGAGTTCTATGCTGTTCCAAAGTTTACAAAGTTGAGCAATTATCAGTAAATTGTGCTTGCGTCTAAAGCTGGGTACACACCTATACAATCGTCGGGCCGTTCTTTCAATATCAAGAGAACGGCCATTAGATAGAGGGGATTTGATGTGTAGCAGTCTTGTGCCAGTGGGTGGGTGTCCCTCACCTCCGGCACATACGGGCCATAGTGGTAAAAGTGCAGCAGTCTCAAACAAGTAATAGGCCTCACCTGTGTCCTGATTCCATCATCTTCTTTCCTCTGGTCTCCTAAGTCAGTCCGAACTGTTTTAAGGTGAGTGTGTAACACCACTCACCAGTGTGGTCCCAGCAGTGTACTTCCCTCTGGGTGCCCGCATCTCCTAAGTACCGTGTACATGAGGTCGCGGTTGGGATGGAGTTGGTTCTGGAGGGGCTCTGCATGTAGGTAGGTCTGTGTTTTAAAGTGATGAGTGAGAAGGATAAATGAACAATGCGTGTTGGCCTTATCTGCCTTCCTCAGGGAGTGGATGAATAGCAGCCATCTTAGGTCATGGGTATATATGGTCTGAGTTAGTAACATGCTGGGTACAAATTCATAGCTGTGATTTTATTAGTGTACATCTCTGAATCAGGTCTATAGAGTGTAAGCTCCACTGGGACAGGTACTAATGTAAATGACTAAATATTCTTTCATGACGTAATGTGTGTGCACTACATAAATAACTGTTAAAAATAGTAACTTCACTTGCTGTTCAGTAGCTAAAACTAATGTGCCTCACTTCACTGGTGCTTTCATACTGCACCTTGTTTCATACAGTACATATGCCATATGTAGTTTTCTTTGGAGAGTTACAATTATTATGTGGGGGATAACATACCTCCTCATTGTCCAGAGAGGTGGGACAGTTGCGATATTAGGGATCTCCTAACTTCCCCATTGGGCCAACGTTGTGAGTTGGAAAATGTCCTCCATTCACCACTGCTCTCCGTGGCACATCATTGGTACGCGCAGCTATGAATTGGTCTTTTGTGGGTGCAGAACAGCCTAGTGTTTTAGAAATGCTCGTACATGGCCCTACCCCTCAAATTTGTGTCCAATTTAGGACAGGTTGATGAGTACTACATGAGATCTATTCGGATAGCCCAATAAACAGAGTAACCATTGGAATAAAGATAACTTTATGGGAACACACTTAATAAGTATACTCACCCAGTATTTCGTATGTGGGGGTTAAAGTGCAATACCAAATATCTAAGAAGTGTATGGCTGTAAAAGAAACCTTTTGATGAACATAGGGTTCCATATCTGGGTGAGTTTAAGGGCTCCTACACGGCTTTGTGAGAAAGATTGATGATTTTATGTGATTGACGGAATCTCTTCTTGATTTTCTGGTGAATATAGGATAAAACCACTGACTTTATTACTAACGGCGCTTGTGGACCATTCTCTCACTATATTGTGTATTTGTTCAAGAAGTGGCGCTCTTGTGAGTTGATACTGAGCAGCAGTTAAGGGGTGCGAGTTACTTCAGAATATTTTCAATTTTATGTATTGGACTCGTGTCATATTGTTCATCAGTCGAACAAATGATATATAGGCAAGTGTCTACACAACTTAACAGTGTAAACCTATAGACAGTATCCTGAGGACTCGCTACCTGTTGATTTATGAAGGCATTAGAGAAAACAATGAGCTGATGAGTTATAAAATGGACATGATACTGATCACATTATGTAATCTCTTTTTTATTAATATACAGAACCTGTGAATTTAGCATATTAAAATATATCAACAATATAACTTATTTGAAAGCAACCAAAAAGTCAATATCCCTCTGTTATTTGAAATATTAATACCATTATTTAAGGTTTCAAGGTGGTTGTTCCGTGTAAAGAATATGTATGTTTTTGTTTGTGTGGCGAAATATAGTAATCTCTTTACATTTTCTGTTCCAGTAACAAACTTTGGGCCTGATTCAGACCCACTCGCGAGCGGCTGTCCGCTCGCAAGTGGGTCGATGTTATGGACTGAGCATGCGCACGACAGAGGGAGCTCCGTTGTGCGCATGCGCCAGACGCGACGAGCGAAGGAAAGTCCTTCGCTCGTTGTGTCCGATCAAAGGGGGCGTGCTGTCAATGTTGATTGACAGCACGCCCCCTTTGGTGGGCGTGCCGGGGGCGTGCCTCCCTGACGGGGGCGTTCCCACGGGAACGCCTCCCGTCAGAAGCCGGCCCACTGACATCACTAGTGATGTCAGTGGGAGTGATTTTGGCTCTGATAGAGCCAAAATCACTCCGGAGCTTGAGGTTGAAAACCTCAACCGCAGGCTCCGGCTCGCAAATTCGATGGTCGCGATGGTCTCGACCATCGCGACCATCACAATGCACGCTCGTATAGCCTGTGGGTGGTGACCCACAGCTATACGAGCGTCCAGGAGGACGCTCCATGAAAATGGAGCCCGGCCCTCATTCAGAGCGTGCGCTCTGCTCAGAGCGTACGGCTCTGAATGAGGGCCTTTATTTTTTCTTCTTAATTTGGCAATTATTTTTCATTTTTAACACAAAGGTCTTTCAAAAAGCTAATGGTGACAACTTGCTTGTAATGACAAACACACACACTAAACATTAATATAGTAAATGCCTAGAGATACATAGAGTTAAAATACATTGACGTGGCCTAGTCTTTCAAATGTGAAAATGTCCAAAACCGCACACACTGAAGTGAATCCATCATTATACCATTTTATCTTGGATGCCTACAATGCTAAGAAACAGAATGAATGCTGCCAAACAGTAGCTAATATAGTGCATTGGTAAATCTAGGCCAGCAAATAAAGAAAACAAAGGGATTTGGCCAGCAGCCAAACCACTGTACGTCTAAAACTGCATAAGTATATTGTGGTGTTCTAACAGGACCTTAGCTTAATCATATCTAATGAGCTTGTGGTTGCGATTTCACATTGAACATTGTAATCGGTCATTGAAAAACAACATGATAGTTTAATACTAATATATAATATGTTTATAATGCTAAAACCCAACTCTGTAAGCCATAACAAGAGAAAGTGGTCTGAGTGTGTGGGAGCAGGGAGATTCATGGGCGGGTGGGGGGGGGGTTAATATTCTTTCTGTTAGAGTGAATTTTTAAATCTGTTTGAAAATCCTTTATACTGTACAGGGCAATTGATATTTCCTTCCACATTCTTTTAATAACTAATTTGACTTGGTTCTTTTTGGAAAAAGATAATCATTAGCTTATATTATGATCATTTTGTAGGGAGTCCAAAAAAGGACACAAAATAGGGGTATTATGAATAAGAAATAAATGAGTCCATCCACTTACTACTAAATGTATAATTTATAAAAACCATCACCTTGCAGATTCAGACAATATAAATACCTTTTAAAATAAACTTTAGTATTTTTTTTGTTTGTTGTTTCAATAATTATAAATGAAAGCATATTTTATTCCTCTAATTGTATTTACATGGCTAGGAGTTGCCATGTTGAGTGCTCAGATGAGCTGTAAAGATGTCTATTGTAAATAATAATAATTAATCTTTTTTTTTTTCATTGAAGGGGCATCATTGCTGTTTTCAACATTACATAACAAGGAAATTGGATAACATTATGGTGAATTTTGGGACCTATTAAGGATTCTAAAATATATTAAATTATATTTGACAAAATAACTCCTGTCTCTTTCCAAAGCCCCTCTCTCCAAAGTCCCTCTCTCATTAAGTTGTATACCAGGACCTCTCTCAGTGGGGCTCATATATAGTTGGAGGCATTTGCACATATTTTACATACCCAAAATGACATCTGTATAAATGTTTGAAGCACACAAGGATACAAGCAAATCTCCATGCAGCAAGATACAACATTCAGCAGCTTCATGTTGCTGAATAGCATTTAAGTTGTAAAAAAAAAAATCTATCCCCCAAAATTAGTGGTTTCAGCAAACACGGTCATAACTTACAGTAGGCTGGCAGCTGCAATTGTGGGGGTACCAACAGCATGGTGTCCTCTCTCAAAAAGATCTACAAGCGCTACTGTATGTTATGACATGCTGGGTTGACATGAGCATGCTGGCACAGTTCCAATATACCCAAGCAATTTAGTGTTGCCAGGACTTACTGGGAGCAATAGTGCCCTGACAAAATATTCTGAAATCTATTTTTACCCAGACACCCACTGGGCAAGAGTATTGAAAAACACCCTAGTTCTTCTTCACTGGATTGTTATTTTTCTGTAATGGAGCATACACACGGTCAGATTTGTCAGATCTGTCAGATGAACGATTTGAACGATTTTTACCAAAGATTTGAACGTTTTGAACAATTTGAACGATTTTTACCAAAGATTTGAACAATTTGAACGATTTTTGACTGCATTAAAATTAATGGAATCGTCCAAGTCTGACTGCAAACACATCAGATGTCAGATATCGTTATCTGACCATCGGGAACGCACATCGTTCAAATCGTTCATCTGGCAGATCTGACAGATCTGTCAGATATGTCAGATTTTCCGACAGATATGAACGACTGATCGATTTTTAAATCGTTATCGTTCAGATCTGAAGGAAATATGTGACCGTGTATATGCACCATTAGTGTTGTTAGACATTCTTTTATTACACATTTATTTTGTTACATTTATTTAAGTACTACCTTTTTGTTACTTCAAAGATCTATTATAGACCTTTGCTCATTGGGGTAAAGTACTTCCAACAGTGATACACATTTTTCATGTGTATACGCAGTTGGAAAAACAAATGACCGTATTTTTCCTTTAAAAACATGCCTTCCTACCTTCTCAGAATGAGCCCAGTGACTGTAGGAGGATATGCATAGGGATCAAGATTCCATACTTTTAAAAATTACACTTAAAACAACAAACGGCAAAAAGACTGTGATGTTCTTCATCTTGAAGACGTGTAATTAAACTTATTGGATCTAGGTTTTTTTTATTATCCATCAATGATGTTCTTGCCAGCAAGTGAAACATTTCTCCTCTTTATGTCAAGCTCTTCAGCAACTATTTATTTACTTAAATAAGTGACATGGGAGGAATATGAATTACACGTTTCTACAGCTAGTTTTCCATTAGTGGAAATATCAGAATTCATGAAGTACTGCATTAGGCCTTCAAAAGAGAGCGATAAAGAAACAGACTTCCAGAAACTCGTTAAACCATTGCATTACTGTAGTCACATGAAGTAGGCTGGACTGAGAGGTTGAATTAAGGTAACTTTATTGATAAACATGTCCTCAGCCTAAAACATAAGTAAAATAAAAGCTCTCTCTCTCCAGGGTTTTGTATTGTGTTAGCCTTAGGGCAAGATCATGAAGTTGCATATGACACTTCTCATAAGGACCAGGGAGGCTTCTGTCTCCTGATGTACTATCTTTCACCTATCTTTACTTTGCAGACATTTTAGATTTTTTTTTACAAAATACTGTTTTTAATTGTATTATTCAGATTGAAAAGCCATAATTTCAAATGCCGAGTTACAGAGAACATATCTGTTTAAGATCAGTTTCAATTAAATTGTATCAATCGGGGTCACAGATTAAAAAAATATTGTTTTATGCAACTGAAATGAAAGACCATAAAATGAGCTCTGAACCCACTGAGCCTCTATTGAATGTTTCAGAAAACATTGATTTCACTTTCTTTATTGCATTTCATATTATAGATTGTCTTTTAGTATATGGTAGATTGTTGTATATTTACAGCGTATGCAGTTACCATAGGTTGGCTTATGAGGTACACGCCTGCACATCCCTGAAGAAGCCCCTTAGGCAACCTGAAACTCTACTTCAAGTGTCTTTTCCCGACATCTCAGCTGGCTCTCAGGGAAGTGGCTGCCTCTTTTTGAATCCAAGATTACAATGTGAAACCGCTCTATCTGGATAGAGCAGTTTCACATTGGCTGTCCTGGAATCAAAATAAGACATCATCTTTCCTGGGAGCTGGCTGAGATGCGGGAAGGTGACAGACCTTCCCAGATAAGTAGTTTTAGTTTAGCTTAAGTACATCCAAACCCCCCAGGGTTTGGAATGTACTTAAATAAAAACCTCAAAGACAAGTTTAGCATTGTTGCTGTCAACTTTTATTTGTACCCCATACACAAGCAGGTGGCAGCTCATAATAACATATTTTATGATGGTTGCAAATTACATCCAATGCTTCTAAAGTGTTTTTATAATGCATTTTACAAGTAGAATTTCATGAGGTACAGGGCCAGATTAACAATTGGTTGGATAGGACTACAGCCCCAGACCTCCCCATACAAATAGGCCCATCACCATGACAGCATGGTGATGACCCAGCTGGCCACATGGTTGGCCATAAATCTTAAGTATTAATATTGTATATCTATTTTATTAACAAAATTATGCAATTTTTTTACTTTTACACATTTAGGGAGACATTGGGGATGTACACGCCCACATGGCACTGGTCACACCCACACAACACTCCACTTCCTTACAATAAATCTTTGATAATTTTTTAGCCCCAAACCCATGTGGGCCCTGATGTGGTATTACAATAGTGAATTGGGGAGCAAAGTCAAATCAAACCTTTGGAATAAAAACAAGACACCGTCCTTACTTACTTAATTGAAGTGACTTTTATGTTTGTTTACTATTTTCAGATTACACTATAGATTCAGGCCCTAAGGGGTCTATTTACTAAGCTGTGTTAGGAGAGAAAGTGAACGGTGATAAAGTACCAGCCAATCAGCTCCTATCTGCCATTTTTCAAACAGCCTGTGACATGGCAGTTAGGAGCTGATTGGCTGGTGCCTTATCACAGTTCATGTTATCGCCTAACACAGCTTAGTAAATAGACCCCTAATTGTCTCATATAGTTTATGGAAAGCCAAATATATTTTAGATTAATATGCTATGATTTAAAACATGTACTATTATTATGTCATTACACATATAAGACTGTATTTTGAAACCATGAAAAGCCTTTGTTAGGCCTTTTTTTCATTTTGCCTTATACATCTAATGGGATACCGTCCTCAGTAAGTCTGCGCCTTTGCGTGATTGAGCATTTTTATAATGTATAGGCGCTATATAAAATTGTACCACTGTTAAAACTGTTAACTCACAATGGCGTTAAGTTTTTATTGTGAATAAAATGATCATGCCATCCAAGAAAATATTTAATTTGGTGGGGTGGGGATGGGTATTTTTTTGGAGGGGAATTGTAGATATAACTTTTATATTATATCAACCATATTTTTTAATACATACTTTGTTTTGACTTGAATATTTTTGCCTAGCTGAGTATTGCTAAATAAAGTCAAATAAATAAAGTGTTAAAAATGAAAATAAATTCTATTACACACTTTTCCCTGCAGTGATAATATTCATGATAAAAATAGACTTAGGTTTTAAACAGGACATATGCAAATACTGTATGTTGTATAGAGGAACAGTTCAATGCTGCAAATAAAACAGCATTTGTGTTCTCTTAAATGCACCATATAAAAAGCCTTATACATACAGCCTGCAATCTTGCCTAAAACTTAACTTTTTTAAAAAGAAAATTATTACCTACACCCACACCCCGATTTATTTTGTTTAACAGTTCTCTTCAAAATGACTTGATAGATTATATCTATGTGAAAATTGCGGGATGTAGTTATGAGACTAACTGCCACAATCTCGCCAGTCTCAATCTCGATGCTGGTACCTCGTCAAGGGATTTAAGATATGTGTCAAAATACCGACGCCTATCTTAATCCCGTTGCCAGAATCCAGGAGGATGACAGCCTGAATCAAGGTAAGCCTGAGAACCCTTAGTGTCAGCCACGGGGGGTGAGTATTAAGTTTAGGAAGCATAGCCGGGTTACTTTTAGGTTTTGGGGGGGAGGTTAGGGTTAGGCACCTTTAGGGGGAAGGGTTACAGTCAGGCACCACTGGGGGGGGGCTAGGCACTAAGGTGGGAAGGCTAGGTTTAGGTATGAAGGGGGGAAAACTTAGGTTTATGCACTAACGGGGAAGGTTAGGGTTCGGGGTAGAGAGGGTTAGGATTAGGCTACAAGAATGGAGGGTTATGGGGAGAAGAGGGTAAGTATACTTACCCAACCCCTGTCGGGATACCAACCATCGAGATGCCGCTGTAAGTATTTTGACAGTAGTCATCCCGACAGCCGGCATTACATACCAATTCCAAAAATGACTAAGCAGCAGAAATAACTGATCTAATTTTTGTATTAATGCTTTTTGTCGCATCTGGATAATGAATATTAGAATAAAATGTACAATACCTGTATATGTTTTATTTTAATCTAAAATTAACAGGAAGTATGTGCCTAGTGGACGAGTCTCAAGCACTGCCAGCTTTCTAAGCATCAAGTTGAGTCATTGAGATTTAAATCAATGAGCAGATCTCTAGGGAGAAACAAGTTCTATTTGCACTTAGAAATATGTGTTACAAGTTGTTTCCTGCCTATCTTAATTTTAATGATTGAGTCATAGCATAGAATAGCAACATCACTTTTTGCTAATAAACAGAATACAATATATATGGCATGCCGGTAGAAAATCTCTATTTTAAGAGGTTGCAATTTTGTGTTTTTGGAACTTTTTTTAACAAATATATTAACAATAATGATAGCATTTTCAAAAATTTATTTTTGTTGAAGAAAGTATACATATTAGACTCAACTAAATATACAGTAACTAAATAGTAACATGAAATATTTAGCAATTATTAAAAAAGAACTGTACCTCTAATTCTGTAGTTTGGATGGTGAAAAAGTAGGTAAAAAAAAATGTAAAACGTACTGCCATTCTCCTTTCCTCAAATAATATACAGTGTCCAATTAAATTATTAGTGCCCCATGCTGCATTACTCCCTGTTTTCTGATTGTCCTTCATCTCTAAATGTTTGGATTTGGGTGGAGCTCTTCTTTAAACGTGTAAAACATGCCAATAAAGATACAGAATATGATTACGTTTACAGATGTGTCCTCACTTATTGATTGTTTATACGCCATACGGTATGAGATGCCCAACACAACTTAGTCACTCTGTGAGGAGTAGCATGCAGTAAATTTCTGTAAATTCTGCATCTTATTCTCATCACAGACAAACAGAAAAGCCACTCATAGGGGTCTATTTACTAAGCAGTGTTAGGAGACAGAGTGAAAAGTGAGAAGTCTGTGATAAGGTGCCAGCCAATCAGCTCCCAACTGTCATTTTTCAAACACAGCCTGTGAGATGACAGTTAGGAGCGGATTGGCTGGCACTTTATCACTTTCTTATCACTTTTCACTCTGTCTCCTAACACTGCTTAGTAAATAGACCCCATAGTGTACTATAGATACTAACTTGGTGTGAGAAAAACCTGCCCTTTTTACACATTAAGGGGTCTATTTACTAAGCAGTGTTAGGAGACAGAGTGAAAAGTAATAAGGTGCCAGCCAATCAGCTCCTAACTGCCATCTCACAGGCTGTGTTTGAAAAATGACAGTTGGGAGCTGATTGGCTGGCACCTTATCACTTTTCACTCTGTCTCCTTACACTGCTTAGTAAATAGACCCCTAAGACTCTGTCACACACAGATTAACCAGTGTCGTCCACCCTATTAATTAGTGTTCTCTATTTTTGTAACTTGTAATAGTTTTAATTGCACTAATAAGATGCACAGTTTGAGGAAAAAAGTGCTCTCGGGAAGTCAGAGTGGCACAAGACCTGGCACTCTGAGAGTGGCTACTTGGCGCAACTGAAACAACAATAAGAAAAAAACACATCTGTATTTTGCAGCAAATCTGCCATTTACTTCTCACTAAAGTCAATTTCAGTTCCTGCTACTGTGATGAAACTCTAAACACAAACCCCCCAATTAGAGGGTTTAATATGAGTATATCTTTATTGACCATGGACCTGATTCAAAGTTGACCCTGCTGCGTATGTGTACACAGCTGCGGTGAGAAAATATGCAAATATCACAGCCACCAGGAGAGGTACGAAGATGCCCACCTGCGACTTTGAGAATCTAACCACCTGTGTAAAATGTTGCATCATGTGCATACAAAGATGCAACATCGGTTGCAGATCATTTGACTGTTGCAGTACTGAGTCTATTGTCCTGCAGAATAATCCTAGGAATTGATGTGCTGGAACCATATTTATTGTGTACGGGTTTGCTGTTGCAGGATGTGGCATGTCCCTGAAACTGTCACAACACGCCGTTTATACTTTCCAGAGCCGTAACTATACTTTTTGGTGCCCTGTGCCAGAGAGGACCATAGGGACATAAGATAGTGCACCTGAAAAAGGGCCATGGCCTCATGGGGAAGGGCCAGGGAAAAGATAGGGGAGGCCAGGAGATGCTGGGGATAAAAGAAGAGGAAGCTACAAGTCAGAATGATAATAAACAGGAAAATTGATAGGCCGAAACAGCGCCCCCTGCCCTGAGGTGCCCTGTGCTACGGCACTGGTCGCACTACCTTAGTTACTGCCCTGATCCTTGCCGACACTCCCCCAAATGCTCCCTGACTGTCAGTCACACTGCAAATACATAGTTGCTGTGAGCAGTGCGATTCAAATGCATGTGCAGATTGCAGACAATCTTTCAACTGCGAATACATTGGCATAGCATACAACTCTGAATCAGCCACTGTGTTTCTACGCATTTCAGTTCTTGATTGACCTACTACATGTATTTATTTTGTTTTAATTAACTCTATACTGCTGTAAATGTATGAACAGTATAATTATCCAGGCATATGACACATCAGTTTGTACAACCATGATACAACATTTTTTTTTTTAGAAATTAAGTTATTATTTGAAGAAAATTCTTTGGCTGTTGTTATGATGGTTAAATTTTTACACTGGTTCTATATTTACTGTACAATGTTATTTTTTGAAAACTGGCTGTACCCCAAAATCATGTACTGATCTAACCAATGTCTTCAACTCGGTCAAACTTTCTGTAACTTTTGATGTTTAGTTAATAAACACTAAGTATTTAATAAAACCTATAGAACTGTAGTTATTTACCTAAAGCAGGTCCTATTTCCCATAAAACTGTATATATCACAGGCACTACGTTGCTCCCTGATTTTAAGCAGTAGAATAGCTAAGCTGGTATATACAAGTGATATACTGAAGTCTAGTACCCTGAAACAAATGGTAACTGAACAGATTAGCCAAGTGTGGTTCAAAATAGTCACATGTGACAAACAGAATAGTAGTGATCACGAAACATTTTGAGGACAGAAGGCAGACAAAGATACTGTAATCAATAAACATGTTGTGGTCAGTGCAGGAAACAGATAAGAATAATAAGGGTCACAAACAGTGGTCAGGGCAGGTGTCAGATAAGGATGCTTAAAAATCCAACAGACAACCAAACAGATACAAAGCATCTCCTGAGCAAGGTAATGCTATAATATAGAGGTTCCCAAACACTTTCCCCAAGGCTTCCCAACAGTTCAGGTTTTAGAGATACAGCATCCATGGTTGAGCACAGGTGACTTAATTAGTACTTTAGTCAATTTGATTTAACCACCTGTGCTCAACCATGGATATCTCTAAATCCTGAACTGTTAGGGTGCCTTGAGGACCGCATTTGGAAACCTCTGCTATAGCAAGTAATGAGTGTGGTGCTGACGGTCTTATAAAGCCACATGGACCCATTACCATTAACTCATTTAAACCAACCCTCACATTGCTGATCAGTGATGCTAAGCTCAAATGTCAGGAAACTGTGTTCTCAAGGCAACCAGTGTAAACAAGGAAGATGTACTGCGATGTAGTGGAGTGCCTCAATGTGCCACTGTTTAAATCCCAACATTGAGAATCCTGACACCTGGACATGACATGACTGACTGGGAGCATATATTGCATCCAAAACAGTTGCTGCTGGAGTAGTAGTAAAGACATACTCATAGCTCTTCACATTCTATATTGTATTATGTTTAACAGTGACATATGTAGTGTCTTAAACTTGCATAGAAAAGGTATTCAGTTAGCCAATACAGCATATCAGTTGTACTCTACTTTTCCTGCCTGCACCAATGCCCAATAGGGCACAACTCTTCAGTGTTCTATTTTTATAGAAATGCTATTTGTACTTACAATGGACATTACACATTGTCTAAGTTGTTTTATGAACAGGTGCAGGAAAGAGAAAAGAATATACAGTATCTATGCAATATTAACATAAATTGTTAAAATTTCAAGGCCTTAATGATGGCTTCATTTGCAGTTATATTCACATTTACTAAACAACTATTCACTATAGCTTCATTAGAGCAATGTAAAACTATGGTTAGACTGTATAGAGATAAAAATATGTACTATAATTATTTAAAGTGGAGTGATAGACAAGGATTGAGCAAATAGCATAAATCTGGCATTGCTAAAAAAAAGAATGTTCTTTAAATGGCTTTGGTGGTGTACAGACTATGGGCCTGATTCAGCAAGGATCGCAACTGCAATTACGCACGCAATCGGCCGCGAACCAGCCACTGCAATCGGGACTGTGATCGCAGTGACTATGCAGACCCATTGCAGAGTGATTGACAGGAAGTAACATTTGGGTTCGATGCCAGACGCAGCTTGTTTACTTACTACGTGTGACGAGGTTAGTAATTCCTGAGTATGGTCAGAGCTTGTGCAAGTGTGCGTGAGGCTGCGATGGTACTCAATGCTGATGGTTTTGCAGTCTTGCTAAGTATTATGGATGTGTTTAAGGTAAGGTGGGTGTGCTTATGTCATGCTGCGACGGCATAGCGATCACAGTGGATTAGCCTATATTTGCAGTGGGACTGCGTGCATAATCGCTATTGCATTCGCAGTTCCAATTTGTACTGAATCAGGCCCTATGGCTGCAGTGCTTATCTAGCTAGTGAAACGGTACAGACACATCTTATCCTTCTCTTACAAAACATTAATTATCAGTGTTTTAATGACAGACTGACTAGAGGGTGTACTCGAAAATGTTCAGATCAGTGAAGAAACATCACTGTGTCTTGTATACAGATCTGGCTAGAGGGCATGTGCTGTTCCCACCTCCATATGCAATTTCACTGTCACTATTAGCTTAAAAATGGCCTTTGATTACAATATAAAAAATCAGTATGCCCCCTTATGTCCTAACTAAGGATGAGTGGAGTCTGTGCGCCTGCTGCTGTGTCCTGGAACTTTCTACCTAAAGGCCCAGGTATTCTGTGCCTATACGTAGGACCCTATTCAAGCCTATCATACCAACAAATCTTTCCTAAAATGCATTTAACTGGTATCCCTATACTTAAGAGCAGTAGATAATTAAAGCTTGTGATTCTGAATACAAAGCCACCTTGCCATTATGGTACAATATGTTTATAGCCAATAAATAAAACAAATGTAAATTTTAAACTCAAGAAATTGGTAATTTATCTAAGTAACCATGTGATAGTGTACGAAGCTGATTCTATATTTATGTACAGTGCATTGGTTCAGACAGTCTAATACAATGTACCCTTCCCTACAGCATATCAACTTGGTGGTATGGGTTTTGTTATTATATATTACTTTCTTGTTAAGAAATTTCTTTGGCATTGGCATATGCTTATTGTATGCTTGGTATTGGAAAAAATGTAGGAGATACAGTATATTGTGCATGTACTAATGTATCTAGTGCAGAAGCCATCAGAGGGGGTGCCTCAAAGAGACCTTCCCCCTGCTGGGTTATGGACTCCACCCCCCCTCCCACCTCTGGGACATACTCACCACTCAGGTCGCCAAAGTGAGTAGTCTGTGTCATGGAGGGGGGAAAGTAGTCCATGACCATGGGGGGAAGGGGGTCCCATTGTGGCACTTCCTTTGCTGGCTTCTCTGCATGCCTATGAGTGCTGACTAACTTTCATACAACAACTGAAAGTAAATTCTTTAGGAAATTATCAAAATGTCAAAGTAATATACTGACAAAGGGGCTGATCCGGAGTCGGATAGATCTCTGTGCATACTGTATGTCCAACTATTCTCAGTGGAACTGATCTCTGCCTCAACTGTATTTCCTGGAAATGGGCTGCAACTGGGCGCAACAGATCTGACTTGTGAGAGTGTCATGGGTCTTTAGCTAAAGCTCTGTGCACTTCGGAGTCCTAGTTATGCATGGCGAGGGAAAGCCTGTTTCTGATGGATCTCTTGCACCTAGTATGGGGCTGGTGCAAGTGCTGGCATGGGTTGGGTATGAAATCCCAGCTGTCGGGATGCCGCTGGTCAAAATACCGACAGCAGCATCCCGACAGCCAGAATCCCAACACCCATGGTATTTTCCCAACCTCTACCCTAACCCCTAACCCTAACCCTCCCTCCCTCCCCGGTGCCTAACCCTAACCTTCCCCCCTAGTGCCTAAACCTAACCTCCCCCTCCCTGCACCCTAATCCTCACACTCCCTCCCCACTTGCCTAACCCTAACCTTGCTACCTAACCCTAATCTCCCCCTACCACCATGATACTTACCTTCGGGATGCCAACGGTCAGGATACTGGTGCCGGTATTCTGACCTGTTGGGATTTCGGCACTGGTATTTAGACCGCCGGCACTAATGATGACTGTTGCAGCGATTGGCATAAAATCAGTGGGGAGCAGCAAGGCTCCCTTCTTCCAGATGAACGGAACCATGCAATAGATGTGCAGAATCTTGCATTAGCGTAATGGTAGTAAATCTGGCTTCTGCAGCTGACCGCAAATACAGCCGCTCTGCGTCCATCTCAGAATCACACCCAAAGTGAACAAATGGTTAAAAAAAAAAACTTTAAATGTAGTCTTCTTTGGATGACCTTTTGAGATATCGCAACAAGCAACAGGTTGAAATTGTAGAACAGTGTATCAACTTACAACAGTCAGGCTAGCAAAGTGTTGAGATGACCATGCACAGTGTTTAATAAATACATTTAGGCATTATCCAAGCAACGGTTGGACAAACATGTTACAGTTCAGCTACTTTCATCATAAAATATTTATGTTCTGACATCCATAAGGTGTGGGAGTTTGTAACGTGATAGAGGTGTTTGAATGCTAAGGAACAAACTGCTCATGCTGTCAGTAAAGTATATTAGTTTTTTATAATCTCTTATGTCATGTGTCACTTTTCAGATACATCTGTCTAAAGTGACCTCCCCAGTAGAAGACAAATGTTATATTGCTGTCTGATATGATCATGATCCAAATCCATAAGCTTTTTTCTGTTGAATTATTATTTGCAGCATTGGGAATACAGGCTTATCGACTATGTTCAACTTTTCTGTTATGCACAAAATAAAAAATAAAAAACACTGTTGCTTAACAGATGCTGCCACCTATGTGAGAAATACTGTCACAGTCATGCCACTGTTTTGAGGTGATCATATTTTTAATGCCTCACATTGGCAAATTGTTCATAATATTATTAAGTTATTTCTCCACAATGCATTAATAATTGCCAACCTTATACTGTAAGATTTATTATTGACAAGAGATGGACAACTGCTTAAAAGCTTGCTAAAATGCAGATGCATGATTAATCCCTATGAGGGTATAGTTATCCATGCAAGCTGAAAATTTCATACTCAGCTGGCTGGCAGATCGACAGCGACCGAAGGTAGCGATGGTGAGTCCAGCCTGCAACCTTGGTCGCAGTGCGTGGTCGCAAATTTGCATATTAGCAAGGATTGAATTGCAAAGCTGCTTGCATGCAGCTTTGCAATTCCGTCCTAATCTGAATCACCCCATAGATTTGCTAATAAACTATCTTCACTTCATAATCATCTTATCAGCAATTTAGTGTTGTTTCCGTTTGTTAGGTGTATCTGTGTAATACATTGTATGTGTAGTTGTGTCTTCTGTTAATAGAATGCAAAGCTCAGGCAAGTTTGACCTCTTACTGCTTATTGAGGATCAAGACTGTCTGTGTAGCTTAGTCTAAAAACCATGTTTTATGTTCTCAAAATGAGTTAAACAGAGCTATAGAGAGTTTATATTACATTAAAAAAATCCATTGTCCAGTTGTGACATCCAATTAGCTTTCATGTGCTCATCCACAGGAAACCGCACCGTACTTAAACTGTGTCGAGTGGGAACACAAGTTGTTTTATTTCATCTACCTCTTACCTATGTGAGAGAATAGCCAACAGAGAAGAATGACACAGGAATAAAAGTGCCAAGCAAAGAAAAGCAAGAAACAAAAGTCTCTCTTACAGATATGCTTTAGTTTTTTTTACTCTGTGTTCCTCACAATTTCCACCTCAGGTTACAAATAAAGGAGAACTCTGCCTTTAGCAAACAAATGTAAATCTGAATGGCTTTGGTGTGACTACACCTCCCTCCTGCCAGTTCTCAGATGTAGATTTGTGTTGTACAGTAGCTTTTAATGGCTATACCTTTGTTTCAGTGATGGGGTTGGCAGCATGCCACTGGAATTGTCTCTGCTGTCTGACTCACAGTGACAATTTCCAATATCTACCCAGCCAGCTATTTTAGAGCCAGGTAACCAATACAAGATGTAACCATTGCTGGAAGCCATGTGAAACGAGAAAGAAAGAATTCTGATTTTCTACAAATACACATTACTTCTGTAAACCTACTATCCATGGGAAACTGGACACAAATTACTGTACACATGCTGACATTTATTCTTTAAAACTTGTTCACATTCATGCTGCCTGCCCAGAAAAAGCTACACAGACATACAGCATGCATCTGAAATATGTACAGTAGTAGCATGTGATGTATTTCATCTGAGTCCAAATTCACATGGCTTTTTAGGTATCACTGCCCTTGTTTGGGGACCTCAACAACTTCCTTGCACTATGGCCCAGTACTACTATATGCCAGGTAATGAGACCTGGGTGTGTACGGCAACCTCCACTCTGTTATGGTTTCATTGATTTTAGCTGATTGGATGCTTTCTTGGACACCCTTCTTTTCTTCTGATTCAATTAATGAAGCTGTGACTAATCATGTTTCCTTGTCTTTATTTTAGAGTTAAGGTTAAGGGGTCTATTCATCATCCCTTAATTTCTACAAAAGTGGGTGAAAATTAACATTTTCCCCTACTTTTGTAAAGATTAAGGATCAGGGCTATTCATTAAGCAGGTAACACAGGAGATATCAGAGAGATCTCCTGGTTACAATTCTCCCCCAATTAATTTCCACAGTGCTCATACTTTAGTATGGGGACTTAGAAATTATGTAATTCATCAAGTTCCAAAAAGCATTTTTTTCTGAAATTGTGAGTGAATCTGTACACCACTCTGAGATGGCGTAAAGCATCTGTGTAAACAGCCGCTTGTGTAACAGAGGGATCTTTTCAGATCTCTCCAGCTGTGTTTACTTACCTGTGGCATCTCTGGCTGTCACTGGCACCATCCTGTGCTCTTCTCAATGGGTGCCGTGGGAGCTTGTGCTTCAGGGGTGCCAGGGGAAGCTTGCATGGTGGCCACTGTGGGCAGTGGGGGGCAGACACCAGCGGCCATGAGGGGAATGTTAAAAAGACCAGCAGCAGCAGTGGCGGGGGGCCGAGAAGACTGTGACGGGGGACACCACTGGCCATGGGAGTGAAGGGTGACTGGGACAGACACCAGTGGTCAAGCGGGGGGAAGGGGGCCGGGACAGACACTGGAGGGGGGGAGGGGGAGAGAGACACACAGCAGTGAGGAAATTCTTATGGATACCTTGGCGGTAAGGGGGAAATAATCACTTTTCCGAAAAGCTCACTCTGCAAAAAGAGCAGCTTTTTGGAAGTGATACTTCTATTAATGAGGCATGAGGAATACCTACAAAAGATTTTTTAAACTCGCAGCGAGTTTATACCATAATTATCGCTTGTGCTAATTATGAAAAGGCCCCTACTGAACTTCTTAAGAGAGTTTTTGCCCTTAAATTAAGCCAATTAACTACGAGCTTATTTATACTGTATACGAATGCTGTTTAGCTTGTGTGCCCAAAATAAAATGATCCTTTAAACAGTCTATAGACCTTTGTGTAACCCCTGTTCATATTGGTTATGCTGGCCATACACGGTAAGATTTTCTGTCCAACCATCCAACTAGTTGGTTGGTTGGAATGAAAATCTGGTAAGGTATGAAAGCAAATGACAATCAGCAATTTGCTCCCAAATGCAGGAAAATGGACAAAAACTGTTGTTTGAACAAATTGTTTAGATCAAACATTTAACAAACTTGTCTGAACAACCATTTTCATCTATTTGTGGGATTTTGGAGCAAATTGCTGATCATCATTTACTCCCATACGTTACCAGATTTTCATTCCAACCAACCAACTAGTTGGATAGTTGGACAGAAAATCTTACTGTGTATGGCCAGCATTAGACCACCAAAACCTTGCAAAGGTGATCCCCTCTTCCTGTTTTATATACAAACAGCCTGTATGGGACTGTGGTCAGGAAGTGGGAGGATGGTAAAACAAATTTCTGGATAATTAGGTATCGCTAAGCAGGAGCCTAGATTAACAATAGCTGCTGTGTCATAGCTGTCATGAAGTACGGGTCTATAGTACAAAAAGTCCTGGGTTCAAGTCCTGTGCAGTGCTTTAAAACAGCCTCCTCTCCTAGCCCTGAGTGTCTTCAGTCTGTTAGGAATTGAGGTCTCGGAAGGGGCACATCCCCTGTAGGCATATGAGACGTGCGATGTCAAAACATAAAAAATGACAGTGCTTGGATAACCACAGTATTTAAAATTGATAACAAAAAATAAGCTATACAATATATAACAGTTAATTTACGTCAATCAATTTCAGATTTTATAACCTAATCCATAAAATATACAAAATATAAATATCTGCAAATTTAATTTTAACAATTAGTAATGGGAGTGTGCCTCAATCAACAACATACAATGTGAAATAACTATTTCTATCAGAGCTCCTTAGAGTGACTGTCTATTGTTACTATTGGGATGTCTTTTCCCTAATTGTCAGTCTTATCTACTACTTGATTATTGAGCTGATAGTGAGGAGGACACAATGTTAAAAAGGTCATAAGCAGATAATTACACCTGTGCATAGCAACAATCTAAAGATAGAGTTACTATTGGCTTTCAAAGTGTCTGGCTTAGATTCTGTAGGTGAGCTATTGAATTCAATCTTTTCTGTGAAGTACCTTTGACCTCTAATTGCATGTTGTGGGTTGCCAAGCTCTCACATGATTAGCTGATGTTTTTGTATGTGCAGTATTTACATGTGTTTTGTTTTAAGGATAATCTGACTAAAATATGAAATTGTTTTAATGAAGGAGATTTATTGTCCGTAAAGAATCACTAGTATATAAATCTTATTTTTAGTAGTTTTAAATATTGTCTAAATCCAAATCCTGAACATTGCTTTCCTTTTATTACAGAGGCCCCTGTATACTGCCAACCCTGCACCCATTATAATGTACATATGCGCCTGGGGGGGTGATGTTGCAGGTTGCGATGTACCATTATGGATCGGTACATCATGGCCTGTTGGCTAATTGAATCGCCCTCTTGGAGGTTTGACAGCTTCCTCAGATGGTTTCACAAGTGAAATATGGAAGATATCTTTCCGAGCAATATAGTACTGAAAATTTGGTTTCACAATTCGTTTCAGTATCACTGGATCATCTATGTACTAAGCCTTGGAGAGCGATAAAGTGGACAGAGATAAAGTACCAATCAATCAGCTCCTAACTGCCACTTTACAGGCTGTGTTTGAAAAATTACAGTTAGGATCTAATAGGCTGGTAATATATCTCCATCCATTGTATCTCTCGCCAAGGCTAAAAGCCCCCATACATCAGCTATTGATTGCAGCAATCGTGCAATCAATTGTGTATAAAAATCTTTCCCTTTTTCAATCGATTGCAGAATTGCCACAATCGATTGAAGAAGGGCAAGATTATTATACACAATCGATTGCAAATTGCACGATTGCTGCAATCAATTGCTGATGTATGGGGGGCCTTTAGTACATAGACACTGTGCCTTAAGTGGATTCCTTCTTGATCTTTAGTGAATGTGTGGCATGAGGTGGGCCAAATTAGTGGGGGCTGTACAATAGGTGTCAGCTGAGCATGCAGTGCTGTATCATGATTATATGTACATGATGCCACACCCACTCGCAATGTTTTTGCTAGTGCAGGCTAGTGTAGAGGTCACCTCCACACTTCCAAGAATCAATGTAACTTAGGTGATTGGGGAAATGGCTCCTAGAAGTAATTCATTCAAGGATAGCAAGACTTGGGGGGAGTTTTATTTTATTGTGTTTCTTATAGCAACCAATCAAAATCTAGCTCTCCTCTATCTATTATGTTCGATAAAATCCTAGCTAGAATCTGATTGTTTGCTATGGAAATACATCCACCTCTTTAGAAGGTTTGATATATTGATATATTTTGGAGGTGTTGCCCTTGTGTCAAGAAGAGATAAGCTGTTTGGTTTTACTGAAAACTGAACACACACGAACTTCAGGGTTCTAAGTCCTGGCTCAGATCACTTTGAATTTCTGAGTAGAACGGAGTCTCAACAAGTTCAGATCTCTGATCTAAAAACTGGATCTTCCTTATTTTGGATTGCATATAAGTCCCTCTCTTGTGATTTCAGGTGCTGTGAGGTAGACAGAATTGACAATAAATGACTGGAAGTGAATGTTGTTGATGTTAATAAGTTTGTTGAAACCAAAACACAGGGTCTGCGCACATCTCTAGTGTGAAGTGGCCAGCCATGCCACCATGACAGTGGGTAGGGGAGACTGTACCTTTTAGATGTGTGTGTGTGTGTGTGTGTATATATATATATATATATATATATATATATAGCTTGTGATATCTTCTGTTGAATGTATGTGAGCATTAAATATAGCTGTATACATTTAATCACTCCTGACAATTTGTTGTGACCAGGCCATAAAAGTTTACTGCATAATATAGTTGCCACTAAGAAAACAGGCTTGTGAAGGATGTGTTTAGAGCAGTGGTTCTCAAACTCGATCCTCAGGACCCCATTCAGTTCACAAGAAAAGGGTATTCTGTGGTTCAGCGCAAACCCCGCCCTTTACAAGCACCTGCGCAATATCATTAAGCTGATGTGAGCGACCACTATATTTTTTATTTTGTTATCCCCATACAGTACATGCTTTCCAGGTCACCCAGCAGGTGCACAGGTGTGTTCATTACTCTCTGACACATTTTAAAAGATCCACAGGTGGAGCTAATTGCGATTGTGTGAGCAGGACCTGGGAAACATGCACCTGAGTACCGAGTTTGAAAACCTGTGGTTTAATGTATTGATTAACATAAAAAGGAGAAATTTAATTTCAACTTAAATTGATAGCTTTAGAGACACATCATCTTAAAAACTACATCTCTGCCGATCGCGCTACAAACGTGCGAACACATCGCTCCATGAGATTACCCACAGCAGCATACGCTACGCTATGGCATGCACTGCGATCGCACCATTTATTCATATGGCAGTGCGGGTGTGATTTGCTGTGAATGCAGTGTACGTATCTGCTCGAGGGCACACGCCTCACGCCATGCATGGCGTGATTTGTTGTGTATGTAGCAAGGAAGTAGCAAAACACATCTGTTTACAGTATTTACTCAACATTTTGCAAACATAATATTTGACTCTCCACAATAGTTGGATTACATTTACATAAGACGTTTAGGTTGATAAAGCAGCTTTTAGCAAATGCGTGAACTTAATGTGAATAATTCAAATTCCATTTAGCTGCCACTTGGCCATGTAAGGTACATGATAATTTTAGTTTAATTACCATGTAATCTACAAAGAATAAATAATGTGAAGTTACTTCAGTATATAATTAGGTGTCAATTATATCCATGGATGGCAATAGTAATTGCTGGACTATTTGTACTTTGCATATTAAAAATAAGAACTAGGCTTGTTCTTGGTTGGAAAAATCTGATTTATTTCAGTAAGTTCTGATACCATGCAGATGTAGAAAACACATGAACAATTTTATTTTTTTGTAATTTAAATCTGCTAATTTGTTTACATGAATTAATTTATGTGCCTGCTGCTCAATTAGCATTATAATAATTGTAATACTTATACCTGTTGTTTGTCATATGTATCAAATGATTTCAATATTATACTCTCTTCATACACTGCTTTTTGAGTTCGCCTCAACACATGCCTTAGGGGGGGGGGATGTATCAAAGCATCTAAAACTGATAAGTGGAGCAGTTTCCCATAGTAACCAATCAGATTCTTCTTATTTTATAGAATGTACTAGATAAATGTTAACTTGAAGCTGATTGGTAGCTATTGGCAAGGTTTTAACAAGGGCAGTGCAGCAGGTGCCATCACCCAGGGTGCAATGTCCTGGGGGAGGTACGGATGATACTAATACTGATGTGCGTAATAATAATAATTTTATTTATGTAGCGCTTTTCTCCCATAGGACCCAAAGTTGCTCAATACACTGTTATGACAGCTGGATGCCGGAACTCAGTGCCCAGCTAAATTTATGGTTACACCATGTGCACAGCTGTTAGCAAGTAGGAGGAGTGAGGGGTGGGTTTTCTTGACTGCCCTGCAAAGGGATCATAATGCCCTGTCCCACTCCAAGTCTCTGCATGCAGCATGTAAAGAGCGGATGGAGCCTGCTCAGCCTGTGAGGAGAATTGTGGGTAGCCTGTGGGAAATGTAGCAGCTTGGGAAGTGAAGAAATGAAACCAAAGAAACTGGAAGAGCATAAGTAAGAAAGAGGTAAAAAAAGAAACCATTCTGTGTCATTCTGTTCTTAGGGGGAACTGAGTGGTACATTATGTACTGGGGGCACTGAGTGCATATTATGTGCTGGGGAACACAGAAAGGCACATGTACTGGGGAGCACGGAGTGGTATATCATGTACTGGGCCACACTGAGTGACATGTATTTAGGGGGCACAGAGTATGTACTGGGTCACTGAGTGGCATATTATGTACTGGGGCACAATGAGTGACATATGTACTGAGGAGCACTGAGTGGCTCATGCACTTCGGGCACTGAGTGGTACATTATGTCCTGGGATACTGAGTGGCATATTATGTACTTATGGGGCACTGGGTATGTACTGGGGGGCACTGAGACGCATATTATGCATTTGGGGCTTTTTGTGTTATATTGTGTACTGGAGAGGCACTTGGTGGCATATTGTGTACAGGGGGAACATTGTGCAGCACATTGTGAACTGATGGGGCACTGAAGATTGGAGGGCAGTCTACTGAAAAATATATATAATTAGTGTGAGTGCTTTATAAACAAATAGCTGGTATTGATGATGTAATGTCACCAGCCCAAACAATGACAAAAAGGCTCAGCACTGATAGGGTTAAGTTTTCATTTTACACATTTTCAAAAATCTTTAAAAAATATTGTGAGTTTTTTGTAGGTGACAATAATCCATAAGTATGACTATATATTTTTGTCCCCATGAGATCTTAATTTCCCCCAGTGGTTATTGATGATTTTATTTGGGAAAATATCACAAAGAAATATTGTTTCATTTGTTTGTTTAAGTGGACCATTCTAATTACATATGTGATACAGAATCACCAGAGCAATAAAGCATTTCTCCAGTGCGGAGACAGCTGATCCGAAAATGTCCCCCCGTTTAGCACTGCCGAAAATGTCCCCACAACTCAGCACTGCTGAGTCTTACTTGGCAGCGCTAGTTTGAATGCTTGAACTTGGGTTCCGGGAATCGCTGCCATCCAGTATTGGGCTGGGGACCACCTAGTAACATGTAGCAATACAATGCATCATTGGAGGGATGGTCAATTTAAAAATCTTCATACTGTACACTTTATTCATTTACAGTAAAATATGCAACTTGGTGTTGAGTTCAGCCACTAAAAAACCTGGGGTGCCCCCTTTTTCTTTATTTAAGGAAAAACTATTTTACCTATTCCGGATGGATTGCTTGAAGGCTTCTTTGGCTAAGGAGTCCAGAGTAGCTAGATTTTTTGAGTTTTGGGAGAGTTACATATCTATACTTCCTACACAGACACAACAATTGCTTACTCAATGTTTCTCAAATACCTTGTGGTACTCATCAACGCTTGTAGACAACAATCCCCCTATTTCTTAATGAGATATATTATTGTTTCGCACAGCATCTCCTTTACTGTTCATTTATTATTATTGTATTTTGGGGTCTTGATGTAGGCTCCTTATCTTATGTCTGCTTACATGCATGAGTATTACCGTGTTTGTTCTATACATTAATTTGGCTTGATTAATCTTTGTCATTTATCTTCATTATTTACCTCATTTGCTGTCAAATTGCTTGATGTACATTTTTGATTTGCTTCAGAAGCAATAAAAAAAAACTTTGGAAAAAAAAGAAGAGAAATGTCCTATTAATCCTACATGTAACTGACAAGTATCCATGGCCATAGCTATAATGGGTGCAGGGTGTGCGGGGCACATGGGCCCCTCGGTCCAGACGGGCCCCACACCACACACCCTGCACCCATAATATACTTACCTCTCCAGAGTCCCACGTCGGCTCGGGGGTCCGTTGCTGTAAAAAACAACTGGAAAATGACCGCGGCGGTCAATTTCTCATCATTTGCGCATGTGCAATACAGGGAAAATAGCAGCTGCTGCCATTTTCACAGTGACCTGCGCTGCGCTATAGACCCTGGGCACACTCTAGTGCCCAGGTTCTATAACTCCGGTGCTGGCCGTGCACAACTCAGTGTGCTGCCACCTTCCAAAAGGAGAGGAGGGGGCCCATGACGGAGACTGCACACAGGCCCCCTCATCACTAGAAACGCCCCTGCAAGTATCCATGCCAGACGCTGCACACTGTTTCTCATTTTTGGAGTAGACAATGTAGGTGGTGCAGATGTATCATCCATGGGTGGGGCACAATATGCCACCCCAATTATAGTTAATTTCTTCCTCTGTATATGGCTACATAAGCCAGTGGGCTAGTCCAACACTCAATAAGGTTTCTTGCTATTTAATCCTAGATTTTTATTCTTGCTGTTACTCGAAGTATACTGCCGTGAAAGCAATTGCCTATATAAGAAAGACATTAGCGGTAGAACTACCGCTGCTGTACTCCAACACTTTTGCCTTCACATTTTGTTCTCTATTACTTTTCTGGAAACTGCTACTGGAAATCAGGCTTTCAAGTTGAGTTGGTGAGGATGTCTCTTCTTACCATTTTAGTAAATAAACCCCTTGGTGAACACAGATAAAAACTAATCATATAATAGCCACAATATAAGAAAAAAAGAATGAATCACTATCACAAGAACAAATTTGTTAGCATAATAATATAAACACAAGCTCAAATCTAAGCACAAGTAAATGTTGGAAAATAAAAATGGTACTATAAAAAAAACACCTACCTATACAATGTGCAGTCAATAATAATTTACTCCAATCATTACAGTCAAAAGCATAAAATCACACTTTAAAGGCAACACATGTTCCTCAAATATGGAAAAATTATTTGAAGTACAGTATTCTGCACAACAATTTTTTTCTCAGCTGCATTAGGAGCCTTGTATAGGGAGACTGGAGACCTACTGTATATTACTCTTCAGCTTTGATACTCTTTTGTCTCCCCCATTACATAACAGATAGTTCTATAAAAGTCTGCAGGATTTATTACACAGCTTACTGCCTCCTACTTAAGCTTCTACAGAAGATTTATGACTTGAATGTAGGGACCCCCTGCAACTGCAGTACAAGCATTGAAAGGAGAGGATATACACTGGAAAAGTCTTTATTCCTATTTTGCACACCTTGCCCACAATGTCACAGAAAGTATCACTTGCTGGTGGCAGCCACAGCTGTAGTTATTGATTTTCCGTGCAAACTCCTAAACATCAGACCAAGATAAATGATTAATTCCTGTGAATAGGGTACTCCGCAGACGAACCTTCATGCATTTTGTAACTATACAATGTTTCAGTATACTTCTTGTTGCTTCTGACTGTTCTCAAATCCTCTCATCAGGCTGCTGCTCCCAGCTCCTCTTGTCCAGATGCTCCTGACTTCTCCAACCCACTCCGACTTCTGCATCTATGCAGAAAAGGTGCAAGAAACGGTGCCCGCCAAGCACTGTAGTAATTTTCTGTCTGTCTTGGTCCTGCCACCACACAATAGGGGGTGGGGCTATAAAGCAGTGGGGCCCTCAGGGATTTCCCCGACTCCCAACCCATTCCGACTCTGGCATCATCTGAAGATGGTAATGGTTTCTGCTGTCAAGCTCTGAAAGTTTAGTATTTTTGGAGCTTGATGAATTTAGGGGACAGCGGCCACATCGGGACTGAAAGGTAAGCAGGAAATATCTGTGATATCTCCTGCATTGCAATGAATGGCCCCGATACTTACTGTAGTTTTTACAAAAGTAGGGGAAATGTTAATTTTCACCAACTTTTATAGAAATTAAGGGATAATGAATAAACCCCAAGGTTACAATCGCAATGTCGCTGGGAAACAGATGTCTGTCTGTTCTCCATCAAAGTTAGATTTGTGTCCATTTAATTTCCTTGCTACCATAACACTAATACATCAATAATAATTAGCTCTACTGGAAAATAATTATTTTTTAATGTATTAGCTCAGAGACTAGAAGGTCATATTTGTTTTATTTTACTTTTATTATGAATTTATTCATATACTATATTGCAGTAATAAGGTGTTTTTTCTGTTCTTTGCAGTTTGTTTAATTTTTCTTTCAGAAAGTGGCGCATAACCTACATCAAGTGCAAATCTAAAAATGTTGCATCATTAGCATATACAGATGTCATAATGGCAGAACCTAGCCTTTAGAATTGTATAGTAGCCCATGCCTAGACTGGTGCATGTACTTTGAGAAAAGTACCCCGAAAGTAGTCCATCCAATCATATACTGTCCATATGCTATAAAGGCTGGAAAGTGTGTGTGAATTTTTTTTTTTTTTTAGTTTTATCATTTATTTTCCTTCATTTTGCTTTTGCTTTTTTTTTTTTTTTTTTTCAGTACATTTGGAGCAATAACCATATAACATCCATTATGCTCTGAATTATGATTATTTGGCATTGCCAACCAAACAGATTAAGGGAATCTTTTCAAACCACTTAATTTGCATTGTCTGGCAGTCAGATAATTTGAGTATTGGGGTCTATCCATTAGCAGATGTTTTTCTGAACGATGAAAGACAAAAGATATCTATTGAAAATTCCTGTGGCTGTGCTGAAAGATATCTGTCATGTACATGACAGATTTTTGCAAAAGACGAACGATATTGCATAACATCATTCAGGGAGTGGATTTTTTTCTCTCCAGTGCTTTGTAACTGCTGTTAATATCGTTCGTCGTTTACCGCATATAAACTGCCAGATATTTGTCATAACTGGCAGCGATATGCGATAATTGACCAACATGTTGGAGAGACGAAAGATACAATTTATCGACCGCGGGAGTGCGCATCTGTCATTTTTCAGTGCCTATCCATTAGCAGATAAATTGAATGACTGAACGATATATCGTTTAATTTATCTGTTAATCGATAGGCCCCTTAAGAGACAATATATATTTGAGAGAATGTATATCTGACACTTTGCATTGTGCAGTGTATGGATTGTTATATATAGGAGGGACATTTGAAAGAGTAGAAGGGAATGTCTTGTTGCACTGATTTGGATTTATTTTAAATAAAGATTAATTGAGGAAAGAGTGGTCAATTTGGCTTTTCCGATGACTTATGCCAACATATATCCAATGGAGTTTGGGACCTGCAAAATATTAAAGGAAGCCATTGGCTCCTATCAGTATACATTACATTATGGACCTGATTCAGACCTGCTTGCTAGAATGCAATCTCTCGTAACTGACTGATATTTGCATTCTGCGCATGCGTATGCATCACATTGCACGTGTGCAAACCACTGCGACAGATCAGGAAGTGCTCGCTCACCCAGCATAGACAGCCCAGTTGAATGAGTGACAGAAGAGGCCATTTGTGGTTGGTAACATGGGCAGGCCACTAGAAACGGGGGAGTGGAAGTACAAACTCAGACGTGCCTGTGTGTTTCAACACCAGTTCATAGGCGTGCATAATTAACAGGCAGCGTCATAGTACAAGTCACCTGGTTGTATTTCACACTGAAGTGATTGCAGTGCTTGCGGCCAGGTATAGTCAACCTCAAGCGCTGCGAGCACATCCGACAGTGCTTGATGTACCAATATTTTTATGCACTTCCTGGAGATGACGTGCGCAAGTGGGCATCTTATGAATGGCTGGTGGGCGTCTGCATACACAATGCAATCACTCGCCAAGACATAGTGGGCGTGCTAATGCCTTGCCGTGCGATCGCCTGCCTTGCTGGGCGTGCACTGGGTTTGCATATGCTGGGAGCAAGTGGCTCTGAATCAAGCCCTATGTCTTAACAGTACATTAAAATGTTTTTTGCGGATGGAGCTTATTAAGGGGGGGCATGCCCAACATTAGAGTCAATGGTGTTTATCTAGTTGAAAAGTGGTTTCAAAATGGCATCAGGGAGTTTCAAAATGTAGGAATCAAATGTCTAAAAATGACCAGGAAAGAGTGAAGCTACAAAGTACTGTAGTATTAAATGTCCTCTTTAGACCTAACATGCTCCAATGTAAGCTATGACCTAGGCATTATAGCAGTTCGTTCTGCAGTAGGTAGAATTTCACCGAATTGGATAGGTGACAGTGGCAGAGAACTAGAGATTGTCCAGAGGCTACAGTCACGCCTGAAACCATAGTTGAGGGACCAGTTTATCCCTTATCTGAGAATCCAGCAGACTCTTACCTGAATCCTTTGCTATGCTCTAAAATATCAGTGGATGCATCAGCCATGCATGCTCATAGGAGGCCCCACTCTGCTCTTTTCAAAGCGGGGAACCATGGAGGATAGAGTGGCATTCACTGATGTGCAGCATTGTGAGGAGGAACAGGAGAAGTACAGGAAGGGTGAGGCCTCATAAATGAGACTTCTCCAGACCAGAGCACAGACACATAAGTGATACTTATATATTGCAGGTGAAAAATATGCATGCACAATGCACAAAGGATATGATCAGCAACTTCTTCTTATTGGATGATTGCATCTGAATTCCTCCCCAAAATATATATATATATATATATATATATATATGTATATATATGATATATAAAATACAATTTTAGTTTTGCTACTGTATTACATGAAATTTTGGTCGTCATTCTTATATCTTAATTTACATTTTTATTCAGTCCTTTTGAGCATTCACATTTGGTTGTTGAGGATGAAGACAACAGATGACCATATCTGAATTAGAGGGAATGAATAATGGTTCTAAAATGGAATACAGTTTGAAGTACCCTTAAAGTTAAAATGTAAAAGGTGAGAGTTTGAGTCAGATATCTGAACTGATATCTTCTTGATAAGCACAACTTTGGTGTATATTTTGCAATACCTGAGTGCAGATATATTTACTTAACACTATAGTGCAGTGGTTCCCAAACTGGGTGCTATGGAGCACTTGCTGGGGTGTCAGAAGTTGGTAGTCCAGGACCAAATCATATTATTTATGATCAATATCCAAGGCAAAACCAGTTTTGGTGGCTGCCAATCGTAAAATATGTGGACAAACAGATTACAACCCTGAACCTATGGATGACATTTGAGCACAGTTTATTTTAATAGTTTTTTTCTGAATTTTTCAATAAGAAGCTTTTAGCTTAGGGGTGCCATGAAAAAATTACTGATACTCTAGGGTGCCCTGATTCAAAAACATTTGGGAACCACTAGGTATATTGTGATCAACAGTGTCAAAAGCTTTGGAAGAATAAAAAAAACATTGAATAATGATTCAATCACTTGTCCATGTTTCATTCCACACTGAATTTTATTGAAGATTTTTAAAGGATTGTTATTGTGGAAAGGACATAAATCAGATTGATACAGTCTAAGAAATGTGTTATTTTGTAAAAGCTGCTAATTTGGAAATTAACATATTTCCATTACTTTGGATAATATAAGTAGTAAATCCATAAATGCATATTTTAGCTCCTGGGGCAGTTTGCTCCAGCACCTACCCCCTTTAGTACTTACCTTAGTGCTCCTATCTTCTCTTCTTTACTTGGGTACTTCACTGGATACTCTCCATGACACCAAATGTGTAGGGAGCTTGGTGCTTATTCAAGGTTCCAGGACCAGGCTCTGCCGAGTTGACAATGTATGACTGAATCAAATACTATAGAAGGCAGCTCTCACTGTTCGGATAAATAAGCACCTTTGTCCCAACTCCCTGGAATTTAATGGATTTTTTTTGGGGGGGTGGTGGTGGTGGGGGATGAGGGTATGGAAGAGTCTAGCACATCAGGAGAACTAGTAATGCCATGAGATGTAGCACACACCCATGTGATCTATGTGCAACCTCGATGACACTTGATCACTATGGGCAATTATAGGTCTGTAATTTCAAATAATGATTCTTTTATCACATACAGATGTGCCTTATTGCATCTTTCCCGCTAGCACGCATCATGCCATGTGATTATCTGTGGCTGTGTGCAATCGCACCATGCAATCTTATGGAGTTTTGGGTGTGAACGCAGCATGCGTACCCGTTGGGTGTGTGACTCGCACCATGTGTGGTACGATATTGCCACAAAAGCGGCAAAGATGCAAGAGGACATATGTGTACTTTGTAAAATGAAAGGGCTTTGCAATTACTGTTTCACACAATCAGATTTTCAAATCTGAAAGCTATTTAAAGAGCAACAAGCAACATTTAAGGGTAGTTGTGGGTTTCACGCTATTGAGTAGTACCTCTAGCAGCAGAGCACCGGAAAGGTATCCCCACCTTCCTTTATAAATTGAAAATAGTATGATGTGGTGTCTGCGCTCTGAGGTGCTATTGTGTCAGAAATTGTTATTAAACTTTAAGGTGTTTATGAGGTATATCTGTTTTGATCTGTGAGGGAATTGTGGATGTTGGTGATGTCTATGCTCGATTTAAGAGCTCCTCAAATTCAAGTCTTTATTGGGAATGTCCTGGTGTAATCCACCTCATGAAAGCTGTGGGATGGTAGTTCTTAAAAACAGCGATCCTGGTGGTATTTACTGGTGGGCAAAAACTTTGGGCAGTATGTTCATCTGTATATAAATCAAAGTTAATGTAGTTGTTGTTTCAAAGTTCTTGAATAATAGTTGGCATATATATGGTAGGTGTATCCTCCCCTCTCCAATTGGTCTCTGTCCCAGGAAAGAGCCACTCCACCTCAGGGATTCACAAAAACACAAATCGCAGTATCAGTTGCTGGTGGGCACTATGGTGCAGAGGTATGTAAAATATAGGACTTACTTAGGTCCCGACGTACTCTTGCTGGTCCACCGGATGTGCCTCCTTATGCGTAGTGTTAGAGTGATGGGTGTAAAGGGCAAGACAATACTATCCAATGTGCCTGGACAGAACACTAGGTATATGGAGTGGGGGTAAAAATCTATTTATTGTTCTGCACCTAGCCCGGATGGGCAACAATCGGTGTCAGAGAATGAAATAACATAACACTTAAAAAGCTTAAAACATATGAACCATGGTCTAGGGATGAAATTCAAAAGTCACATCTGTCAGTAATGACCCAATGCGTTTCATCCCATGTGGGGACTTTTTCAAGGGTAAGTGAACTGTTAATCCCAATAGCAGGGTTTAAATACCTTGTACAATGAGTCCATCTGTTAATTGCTCCGTTACTTCCGGGTTTCAGGTGTAATCGCGCCCTCTGCATCATCCGCTAGAGCACGATCTCCTCCTGATCAGTACAGTGTGTGTTGTGTTATGCGCATGCTCTGTGAACAGTGCGCAGACACAAAATAACATAGCAAGGTGTTCCTGAGTATAGCTATAGCACTTAAGTGGTCCTGATCTTCACTGTTAGTATAAGTGGAGATAATGTCTCCTATATGCGGGCGGCCATTTTTGGTGGGTTTTTTTGTCATTGTTTCCAGTTCAAACTCATGTAATGCTTACTGTGTTTTAGTAAGTCACAATATGCTTATTTATGTTAGTTTGTAAGCGAATAAACCTAATTAACGTAGTGTTGGATTTAATATGATGTTGTCAATTAGGTTATTTTCTACAGTTGTTCTATAAGTAGAGTTATAGTGGATATAACTATGCATGATTAATGCAATAATGTAACCCTCTGTTGATAGGTTAATTAGTCGCTTCATTGTTACAGCACTCGTAGTTTAATATAGATTACAGTATGATCTGTTTCTGAGCTAGTGGCCAATAATTTATTTAATTTATTTTATTTAATACCCGTCTTTGAGTGATCCCAATATACTGTTCCCTCATATTGTGTGGATGTGGATTGATGTTGATATGCAGATGTTAAATCTAAATCCCTCATCTCAGAGCTGATAGATGTTTACATTGGCTCAGATGTGTAGAAATCTTACAGGGATGTTAACCTAACATCATGAGTCTAGATTGAGGCCTTGTGGTTGCAATGTCTTCATTTCAAAGATCCAACAACTTTCTCTGTCATCAATCTTGTTGGAATGGTCCCCCCCTCTCCAGTTAGGTTCTACTAGTTCTAAACCTACGAACTTAAGGCCGTCTGCTTTACTGTTATGGGTACTCCTAAAATTATCTGACATGCTATGTCCAATAAAGGATTTCCTTATGTTGTTAATGTGCTAGTTTATTCTCACTTTAAGTGCCCTAGTTGTCCTTCCTACATATTGTAGTTTACATGAGCATGTTAGGACATAAATGATATTATGGCTATCACAGGTGATCAGATTCTTAATATCGTAGTTCTTTCCAGTGTTCAAAGAGATTAGTTGTTGTGTTGGTGTTGTGCTTCTGTAGCTTAATTGCCGACAGGCTCTGCAACGTCCACAATGGTAGAACCCAACCTTCACTTTCTCATTGTCTAAGGTGGATTGTTTAGGATGATACTTGTTTTTTATGTGGTTCACCACTAATTTTCTCCCCAAGTCTGGAGCTTTTCTAAAAACTAAATCTGGTCATGTGGGTAAGAGTGTATTTAGTTTCTCATCCATGTGCAGTAGCAGCCAATGTTTTTGCAGGATTCTTTTAAATTGGTTAGCGGATTTTGTATAATTCGTGATGAAGAATACTTTCTCAGTATCCATCTTAGATGTTTTATCCTAGTATTCTAGAAGTGGGGCTCGTGGGTTTTCAAGTGTTTTAGTGAAAGCTTGTTCCACCTTATCCATATCATAATTCTTTCTTTGGAAGAGTTGTATTAGATCTTTACCTTGTTCTTTAAAATCCTCTATATTAGAGCAGTTCCTCCTAACCCGTATGAACTGGCTGAGGGGTACACTATTCAGCCAATTGGGATGGTGGTTACTATCGGCCCTAATATAGCTATTCACATCTTCTTTTTTGTGGTGTGTTTTCATGTGTCTCTCATTGTCATGGATAAAGATGTCAAGATCTAAGAATTGTACCCGCTCTTTGCTATATTGTGTGGTGAACACTAAATTGCAGTTGTTGGTATTAATGTGTTCCAAAAAGGTCTGTAAAGATGTTTCACTACCTTGCCATATAAAGAGCACGTCATCTATATAGCGTCTCCATAGGACCAAGTTTGCCCCAAGCTCGTTGGAGGACCTGATGTTACTATCCTCCCAATGACTCATGAAGAGATTCGCGTAGCTCGGGGCAAACTTGGTCCCCATCGCTGTCCCACATTGCTGTAAATAGAATTCATCCTGAAACCACATGTAGTTATGTTTGAGGATGAACTCCATTCCCCGGAGTACTGCGATTTGTGTTTTTGTGAATCCCTGAGGTGGAGTGGCTGTTTCCTGGGACAGAGACCAATTGGAGAGGGGAGGATACACCTACCATATATATGCCAACTATTATTCAAGAACTTTGAAACAACAACTACATTAACTTTGATTTATATACAGATGAACATACTGCCCAAAGTTTTTGCCCACCAGTAAATACCACCAGGATTGCTGTTTTTAAGAACTACCATCCCACAGCTTTCATGAGGTGGATTACACCAGGACATTCCCAATAAAGACTTGAATTTGAGGAGCTCTTAAATCGAGCATAGACATCACCAACATCCACAATTCCCTCACAGATCAAAACAGATATACCTCTTAAACACCTTAAAGCAACATTTAGGTGGAGATGTACTAAGCCAAGGAGAGACAGAAAATGGTGAGAAATAAAGTACAAGTCAATCAGCTCCTAACTGTAACTATGAAGGCTGTTTGAAAAATGACAGTTAGGAGCTAATTGGTTGGTATTTTATTTATTTCCACTTTATCTCCTAAGCTTGGTATATCTACACCTTAATGCCCTCAGCAAAACAGCTAAAGTAAAAAAAAAAATAGAAGTACTATTATTACACCTGTCACATGATAAAATAGCTATTGAAAAAAATCTTTGATACGTTGCAGGACTTTTCTAACCATGTTTGCATTTTTTGTTTATGTTTTCTCAAAGCTCAATTTTTTTTACCTCTGAGTGAAAATCTCCTATGTGCCTTTCCCTTATAGGTGTAAAAACCCAGCAAATAAGTTAGAATTAAATATTTATGATGCAGGTTTTTATGTCCCCATGTTGCATGCATCTGATCAGATCCTGTTTATGAAATGAAAATATATTTATTTATGTTATCCACACTGCTCTTTTAAACTATATGGAAGTCAGCTCATTTTCTCACATTATTCAGGAAAAGTGACACCTAATGTATTTGTAATGTGTTTCTGCGGAATAGTTTTGGTGAGTGAGAAAAAGCAAGTTACAGTATGTTGAAACTTTCAATATTTGATTTGTAATGTTGGGTTCATAAATAATGTAAAGCATACATCAACAGATTTATAGGTTTAAATATACTCCAGATATGTTCTTATAATACAATGAAAGTACAGAATATTTGAGCCTGCTATAATTTTAATTCACCTTTTTTTATGCTTAGTTGACACTGCAGAATTAATCAAAAATTATATCACTGACAAATTGGAATTATCTCTTCCAGTTGTGATTTTGTTTATTTTTATTAGCTGACACACACATGGCTGTTTTTATTGGTTATATTTGCCTCTGTGGAAGAAACATACTGTTCAGTATGTTTGCCAGCTGAATTTAGTTTTTTTTAAAGAAGGAGTCAATGTTATATGTTTTAAAAAAAAAAGCCCAATATTTCATAACAAGAAAAAAATCCTAAAAGAAAACGCTCCTAAAGAAGTAAAAATGAGATATAGAACAAAGTTAAGGTTATTATTATCTTTTATTTTAATGGTACCATAAAAGTTCTGCAGAGCTGTACATACTGTAGGTGTAAAACATATAACAAAGTACAAATGGCGCGGACAAGAACCTAACTGTGAAGCATAAGGCTGACGTTAAGCCTGAGACCAACATATACATATACAGTTTATTACAGTATATACATATACTGTAATAAATAGTAGCTCTCCAGAACTTAAATATATAACTTTTTCAAAAAGTGTGTGTTTAAGATTAAACTGGTCTTGCAAAGCATTTAAGGACTGATTCTGATTTGCATTCACCGCCGATGCTGAACACAGTGGAGTGATATTTTACTACTGCATCTGCGTGTAAGTCGCACCGCAAATGCATCCTGAATATTTGCACACAGTGTCACAGTACAGATTCAGATGCACAGTCTCTGAAACATCATGCCTACCCTCCTGGAACCATCGGGAGGCTTCCAAAAATTGGGTGGTGCTCCCGTTCCCCGGAAAAGTGAACAAGACTCCTGGCCGGTCACCACCCATCTGCACCCCCCCTACACCACCCCACTGGCATCCCCTTTCTCCCTGTAGCCACCCACTTATACAAGTAGACATCCAGGGGGGACCGATGACTAAATTTTTGCTAAATCATGTCATCATGGCCCTATCACCCGCTGCACAATGCTTGTAATCTCTGCATTGTGTAGCGGCCCTGCTCTGCCCCAAAATGTGTGATTTGCCCCTTGCCATTCCCCCCACCCCCGCTGTGCCGACCTTGCTACTTCCTCCCGGAAATGTATTTGTAATATATTGGGAGTTCTGGGTACTGATTGGGAGGTGGATATTCAGACACACAGAGATGCTGCATCTTTGGGAGTGTTATGGACTGGTCGCTGAAAAGTGGTTGCATACACAGACATGATATCGCTCATATTTGAGCCCATACTCAGATGGAGAATCTGCACCTAGCACATGGCTGGTACAAGTTTCAATGGTGGCTTCCAAAGATGCTCTAAGCGTAATTTCAGCATCTAAAGAGGCTCAAAGTTGTGTCTCCATCCTTGCACATTGACTGTACACAAGAAAAGGGCATTGTAGTGGCATTAGCAGATGCTACAGCACCAAACTATGCACACACGGACACAGCTGTGTCCGACTAAGAATCAACCTCCTAGTGTTTTTGAAAATGATGCTGCATTTTGTTAATATAATAAATGACTCACGTTCTATACTTTCATTTTATAGTAATATTAAATATATATTATATAATTTATACAGTTTATTTTATTACTCTATGATATTCTAACTTGATATTAATAAGTAAAGCTTGTAAAGCACAATGGAATCATTTTGCGTGTGTGTGTTACCTATTTCTAGCCCAATGTAGCAATCTAATTTGTTTCTGTTCTTTACATTATTTTACATGACTTTAGTTAAATCCTATTTTTAAACTTACTTTCTAAGCTTTGTTGAACTTTATACATACTTTTAATTCTGGTCTGATCAATCTATGAATATCTGAATACACAGTTATGCTAATGAGGTTTTTATTTTTATATTATTTTCCATCATGCATAGCCCCACTTCAGGTAAAAAATATAAATAGGTAGGCCTATTATAGAAGCTTATGGGTAGTCATATGGATATCACTATTCATAATTTTAAATCCTACTCTTACTCAGCACTTTGGGACATTGATGTGTTCTAGACCATAGTAACCAATGACATACGTGCTTTCAGCACTCTAAAGCGGCCAGATCAATGGAAGTTGATATCCAAATGGCTGCTGTGGGTTACAGTGTTTTTTAATAAATAAGAGTCTTATTTATTTTCAAGGTGTGTCCTCTTTTGGACAATGGGCAGCAATTTTTGACAAGCTTTGACAGAGAGCATGCTGGGATTTGCACTTCTAATACAGCTAGGGAGCCACACTAACTTATCTTAAGATAGTATGAAGATTTCATTCTGACTGAATGAACAACATGTTAGGATTTAACCACTTTACGCCTTGTATTCCCCTCTTTAACAACTCTGCTAATCCCTATACTCTATGCTGTTTGCATGTGAAGTCTATAAAAGAATGATTGTCTTCTCATTTCTTTTCTTTCATAATTCTTCTCTGCTACCTTTGATGAATATACTTTTGACTGCAGACTGGCAATATGAGGGTAAGATGTCGAAAAGCTGAAAGTCCTAAACATTGCTTGTCTGTTGTTCATATTCATTGTTACTTATAACATTATTCAAATTCTGCTCACTCGCTTCAATTAGATCTTTTTGATCACAATTAAATTCCAATTATATTTGTTTTTGCTGCAAAGCTTTAATTACAATGCTTTCCTTTTAGTCATCTCTTTATGTTCTTTTTTTGTGCTAAATTACCATAATATCCTGCTAGTCCTGTAGGACCTCAACTTCACAACTATGCCTGTCTCAGACTTCAGAGAGAGGTTTAATACATGTTTTCAAAAGTTCTATTTACATATGAAGGAACAAACACTTTTTTGAAACTAGAGAAAGACGTAGTGTTGCTGTGAGTGAATCAATAGCTTTTGGTGTTACATGTGACCAGTTTTATGTTGTGATGTGTCAGTTGCTTGTTGTTTGCATTTTTTGGTGCGCAGGTGTGCTAAAATATCAAGGCCTCTCTATATTCAGTGCGGCACTGTGGCAGTACAAGCAGACTTTGTTGAAACCATTCTGTGCAGCCATTCAAATGACATTGCTGTGTTCAGTTCCGTCTGGATCTCAACAATACCATCTTTATTTAAAAAGCCATGCCAGCAACATTCCTTAAGTACTTAACATAATGAGACAGTCATTAAGCTAATTGATTTTGTTCTCTCTCTCTTTTTTTTCCCCACTGCGTGTAGATTGTGAACTTGCCAGGTCCGGTCCACCAGCTACTATAGTTGCTATAGATGAAGAAAGTAGAAACGGTAAGCACATTCGGAAATCCCTTTTGTTTTTATATAGCTTTTAATTGGTATCAGAGTGTAAATGTGTCCCATTAAAGTGCAAATGTCTCCAACATCTAAAATTCAGGTCAATACCGATACCATAAGCCTCCTTATAGCATTTACATATGTGTTCAAAATCCAAATTACGATACAATGGAAAAAAAGGAGAATTGGCCTTTCATTGCCATATAAAGGTTCAAGCAATACATTATGTTGCTGATAATTATCTTTATTTAAAACAATAAATAAGCAAACATGAATATTATTAAGCAAATGATTTTAGTTGCTCTATTTTTGTGGTAATGTAGGTGTCAAAATGTTAGTTAAGTAACCATAGATCTGCCCTGGGTAATTTATAGCCAATCTATGTTGATTCCCTCCATCTTTTTTGGAAAATTGTGCTGCGTGTCAGAATCACAGAAGACTCCAGGGGCTGGAGTGAATCTGCATTGCATTTCAGCAGCAAAGACAGTACATTCTGTAGCTGTAAAGAGCCTGGAGGAACCCTAAATGCATACAGGAAATATCAGAGATACAGGCAACACATGATTTTACACAGCACATCAATCGTCCTACCTGCCTTGATTCTATTTAAGAATGCATTTTTAGGAGATTATTTCAGATAAGTAATAGATGTACTGGGGCAGATAAAAAAATTCTAATGTATTTTCAAAATAGAACAATAGTAAGTTATAGAAAATTTAGTGCTAAACATGTTACAGATTATTAAAATATTATTAAAAGTTGTTGCCTACATAAATGACACAGTCCTCTAAGCACCTTTCATTTTCTGTAAGATACAGCTTTATTTTCATCAGAATAGGAGGTTTCATGATTAACTCATACTGCAGAGGTAAGAGTTTCTCTACGGCTCCATTATATCCTATCCACATTTTGTTCTAACTAATTTGCATGTATATTGATCAACTTTATTAGCTGTATTGGCCTATAAAGTAATTTACATTTTAGATATCTGTCTTGAATTATGTAAAAATTATGGATGAGCGGGTTCGGAATTCGGATCCAATTTGGGAACCGGGATCAGGCTCGGGTTTTCTCGCCTGACCTGAAATCGAGGCAAAATGTCATCAGCCCACTGTCGGATCTCGAGGGTTTGGAATTCTATAAAAGGTCCCTGCGTCGGTGCCATTTTTCACTCCGGCTGTGGACAGTGAAGAGGGAGGGTGGGAGTTGTGCTGCTGTTGTCCATAGGGTATGTGTTCACTCCAAAGTCCATAGGGGCTGGCCGGGCTGTGTTGTGCTGCTGTTGTCCATAGGGGCTGGCTGGGCTGTGTTGTGCTGCTGTTGTCCATAGGGGCTGTGTCCACTCCAAAGTCCATAGGGGCTGGCTGGGCTGTGTTGTGCAGTGTCCCATAAAAGCTGTAGTCCTAAAGGGGTACTGTAGTGTTGTCCAGGGGGTACTCTGTCCATCGGGGGTGCTTCGCCCAAGTGCAAAAAAATTATTTTTTTCTGTTTGTGTGCGCCAAGCTTGCGTCTGTCTCATAAGTCAAGGGCTGGCTGGCTCATCTGTTGAAGGGTGGTGTGACCCCAAAGTGCTCCAAAAAAAAAAAAAATTCTGTGTTTGTGACTTGTGTGCGCATTAGCCACACGTGCGTCAACAAAGTAGCAGTGCCAAGCGTGCCCCTGTGTCAAAAATCAAGGGCCAGCTGGCTTGTCTGTTGAAGTCATGGTGTAATCCCCAAAGTGGCGGAAAAAAAATAAAAAAATCTTTTTTTGTGTTTGTGTGCGCCTTAGCCGCATGTGCATCAATATCACATAAATGGAGGCCAAAAATTTGTCTGATAAAAATAAAATAGGGAAAGATCAAGAACCATTTCCTGCTAGTGCTGAAGCTGCTGCCACTAGTCATGACATAGACGATGAAATGCCATCAACGTCTGCCAAGGCTGATGCCCAATGTCATAGTAGAGGGCATACAAAATCCCAAATGGCAAAGTTCAGGAAAATGACCTTAAAAAATACATTTTTATCATCTGAGGAGAAATGTAAACTTGCCAATATGCCATTTATGACATGGAGTGGCAAGGAACGGCTAAGGTCCACCCCTATGTTCATGACTAGTGGTTCAGTTTCACATGACGATGGAAGCCCTCCTCCCACTACAAAAATCAAACACGTTAAGCTGGCAAAAGCACAGCAAAGAACTGTGCTTTCTAATTCGAAGAAGATATCACAAATTCCCATGGAGAGTCCAAGTGTGGCGACGGTTGCGTTGCCTGCCCTTCCCAACACTGGACGGGAAGGGGTTGCTGCTTCCACCATTTGCACACCCTCTGTAAGTTCTGGAAGGAGCACCCACAGTCCACTTGCTGATATTCAAATTGAAGATGTCACTGTTGAAGTACAACAGGATGAGGATATTGGTGTAACTGGTGCTGAGGAGGAAGTTGACGAGGAGGATTCTGACGGTGAGGTGGTTTGTTTAAATCAGGCACCAGGGGAGACAGTTGTTATCCGAGGATGAAAAAGGTCATCACGGTCATGCCTGGGCAGAAGACCAAATATTCCACCTCTTTGGTCTGGAAATATTTCTATCCAAATCCAGACAACAACTGTCTTGCCATATGTACCATATGTAAAGGTGGAATAAGTAGGGGTAGGGATGTTAACCACCTAGGAACATCCTCCCTTATATGTCTCCTGCAGCGCATTCATAAAAAGTTACTGTCAAGTTCAGAAACTGTGGCTAAGACTGTAAGCAGTCCAGGGACACTTAAATCCCTTTTTCCTGTTGTATCCAAGCACCTGCAAACCACACTGTCAACTCCCTCCTCATCAATTTCCTCCTCAGTCAGGATCGGAAGTAGTCCTGCAGGCCATGTCACTGGCATGACTGACTCTCCTATCCGGGATTCCTAGGGAGGATCCTGAATTGCTACGCCTACTGCTGCCACTGCTACTGTTGCTGCTGGGAGTTGTTCATCATCCCAGAGAGGAAGTAGGTACACCACTACTACTTTTACTAAGCAATTGACCCTCCAACACTCCTTAGTGAGGAGGATGAAGTACGACAGCAGTCATCCTGAAGCAAAGCGGATAACTGAGGCCTTGACAGCTATGTTGGTGTTAGATGTGCATCCGGTATCCGCCATTAGTGCAGTGGGATTTAGACAATTGATGGAGGTAGTGTGTCCCCAGTACCAAATCCCATCTAGATTCCACTTCACTAGGCAGGCGATACTGAGAATGTACAGAGACGTCAGAAAAAGTGTCCTAAAAAATGTAGTTGTACCCAATGTCCACTTAGCCATGGACATGGGGACAAGTGGAACAGGGCAGACTAAGGACTATAAGACTGTGACAGCCCACTGGGTAGATGTATGGCCTTATGCAGCAACAACAGCAGTGTCACCAGTAGCATCATCTCAGAAATGCTAGCTCATTCCAAGGCAGGCTACGCTGTGTATCACCGGTTCCAGTAAGAGGCACACCGCCAACAACCTCTTAGAGAAACTGAGGGAAATCATCGCCCAATGGCTTACCTCACATAGACTGTCCTGGGGATTTTGATATCTGACAACACCACCAATATTGTGCGGGCATTACATCTGGGCAAATTCCAGCACGTCCCATGTTTTGCTGACACAATAAATTTGGTGGTGCATAATTTTCTGAAAAATGACAGGAGCATGCAGGTGATGCTTTGGGTATCCAGAAAAATTTCTGGCCACTTTCGCCATTCAGCGACTGCGTGCCGTATACTGGAGCACCAGTAAACACTCTTGAACCTGCCCCACCATCACCTGAAGCAAGAGGTTGTGATGCAGTGGAACTCAATTCTCTATATGCTTTAGAGGATGGAGGAGTAGCAAAAGGACATTCAAGCCTATACATCCACCTATGACCTAGGCAAAGGAGGGGGTATGCACCTGACACAAACGCAGTGGAGAATGATTTCCGTGTTGTACAAGGTTCTCCAGGCCTTCGAACTTGTCACATGTGAAGTCAGTTCAGACACTGCCAGCTTGAGTCAGGTCATTCCCCTCATCAGACTTTTGCAGAAGCAGCTGGAGAAAGCGAAGGAGGAGCTAAAATGTAGCAATTCCACTCGGCATGTGGAACTTGTAGATGAAGCCCTTCATTCGCTTTGCCAGGATTCGAGGGTGGTCAATCTGTTTAAATCAGACCACTATATTTTGGTCACCGTGCTCGATCCTAGGTTTAAAGCCTACGTGGTGTCTCTCTTTCCAGCCGACACAAGCCTGGAGAGGTGCAAAGACCTGCTGGAGAAAACACTGTCAGCTGAAGCGGAATGTGACATGTCAACAGCTCCTTCTTCATTTTCTCCCACAACTGGGGCTGCCAGGAAACAACTTAGGTATGCTAAGCAACCCGCTGGCGGTGATGCAGGGCAGACAGGAGCAAGTCTGGACATCTGGTCCAGACTGAAGGACCTGGCAACAATTTCTGACATGTCTACTGTCACTGAATATGATACTGTCACCATTGACAGAATGGTGGAGGATTACATCTGTGACAACATCTAAGTTGGCATGTCAAACAGTCCGTACCTGTACTGGCTGGAAAAAGAGGCAATTTTGAGGCCCCTGTACAAACTAGCTCTATGTTAGTTGCCCCCCCTCCAGTGTTTAGTGCAACCGGGAAACTTGTCAGCATAAGGCGTAGGAGGTTGCTTCCACAAAATGTGGAGAAGATGATGTTCATCAAAATGAATTATCAATTCTTCTAGGGAGACCAGCCTCCAGAAAGTACAGAGTGAACTGTGGTGGTGGATTCCAGGGGGACAAATTAATACTCTGTGAGGATGAAGATGTACACAACACTGAAGAGGGTGAGGAATCAGTGGATGAAAACGACATCTTGCCTCGTAAAGCCAGTTTGTGCAGGGACAGATTAATTGCCAGCTTGTTTTGTGGGGGCCCAAATGAACCAATCATTTCAGCCACAGTTGTGTGGCAGATCCTGGCGCTGAAATGATTGGTTTGTTAAAGTGTGCATGTTCTGTTTATACAAGATAAGGGTGGGTGGGAGGGCCCAAGGACAATTCCATCTTGCACCTCTTTTTTTTCTTTGCATTATGTACTGTTTGGGGCCTAGTTTTTTAAACTGCCATCCTGTCTGCCACTGCAGTGTCACTCCTAGATGGGCCACATGTTTGTGTCGCCCACTTGTGTCGCTTAGCATAGTGATCCAGCTACCTCGGTGCAACCTTTTGGCCTAAAAACAATATTGTGAGGTGTTCAGAATAGACTGGAAATGAGTGGAAATTAATGTTTTTGAGGTTGGTTAATAATAGCATAGGAACAGAAAAACCCACAAATTCTGTGATTTTAGCTGTTTTTATGCTTTTTTCCAAAAAATACAGATCCGAAACACGGAAGGTTGGTTTTGGCAAAACCAATCCAGATCCAAAACACAAAGAAAGATATAGATCCAAAACCAAAACACAAAACACGGAAAGTGGCCGGTGCACACTTCTAGTAAAAATATAATTTTAAACATGCTTCCTATGAAGCATGCTTATTGTGCTATATAATTAATTACTAATTTAAGAAGTTCAGTTATTAGAGTTTAACTGGCATTGAATTATAGAACATTTTGCTAAGGAATTCTTGTAGAATTGGTCCTGTTTGGAATTCAGGTGTAAATTGACTGTAGCCTGGATTTGTTAGTTGTACTTTAGTTATCATTTAATGTATTATTGGTATGTATTTTGTTTGCATAACTTTTCTTACATTTAATTAGCCCATGGCTAGAGTAACTAAACTGTCAAGTATATATTGCTATCTGGTTTCCATTTTTTTTTTTTTTTTTATAATGATTTTTTTTTGTTTTAAAGTTTTCTAATTGGCAATGCTGGTTATGGTTCTGATAAGTTGCAGCTTTCCATTTCATTTTTTTGCATTTTGGCACATTACTTGTTGTGAATTACATTTATGTAGTACAGTTTTTTTTAGGTCAGCTTGCAGTATTTATGTTTTGAAAACTTTTTGCTGGAGGATTCTGTATTTAAGTAAAATTTGGGCATTAAAAATAAAAAATGTATTTGCTACATTTTAGAAAAGTACTGCAACCACAAGGGATATGCACATGAGGGAATGGATTAGACACTAGATAGAAATACTGTGTAAAAAATGCTTAATAATTTATTAACTACACAACAATAATACCAATACCAGCATGTACACTTGCACATACTTTTACAACCCAGAAAATCAATGTTTAATCTCTTTGCAAACAAAATAAATTAACCAATGTGCTTTAGATTATTTTGGTACATTTTTTGGTCTAGTTTTCAATCAATAAAAACAGTTTATACATGCTTAAGCAAGTAATGTAACACATTATCCTTAATATTTATTTGACTGTACTAGTAGATTTGGTTATTTGCTTACTTATCCTTTTATTTGTCACACCTTAATTTTAACTGTTTTATATAATGTCTACAATATAATTTATATATATATAATATATATATATATATATATAATCTATATTAGGAAGCTGCCGAATATGGGAGACAACTTTGCAGGTCCTATAGAACAGTTTCCCTCTCAGGATATACCATCTGATTTTTAGGTTTACAAGCATTTGTTTTCAAAACACAATGCAAAAGCAATAACTGCATGAGTCAGATTGTGACCTTTGATTTCATAATTCATAAATCACATATATAGCATTTTATATACCCTAGATCTACATTGGGTTTCAGCCCCATTATTTAAAAGGTATGGAGCCCACTCGACTCAACACAATTAGAGGACTAGAGATGTGCGCTGAACCCTGTGCTGTGGTTTTGATGTGGATTATCTTTGTGTTTTGATTTTGCAAAACCACCCTCAAAACCACTCTTTTGGATATGGATTTAAAAAAAAATAAGTTTTAAAAATAGCTGAAATCATGTAACTTTTGCAATTCAAATACCCGAAATCCAGATTTAAAGTTTGAATTTGGAATTGCTTGAAGATCATAACCATGACTCCTCAGGAGATTAGAACCATGATTCTGATCTGTCTGGACTCACAAAATTCAGGTGGATTCAGATTTCTGGAAAACCAAACTGCACATCTCAAATCAGGACTGGCTAGGGACCTCATCAGCATCAGGTCATACCTGGCCAAAGAAGGGGGGGTCCTTGGATGAGATATGAACATCAAGTAATTGGCTTACATAATACACCATGATGCTTGGCTCTTCAGTCATATACACCTTGCTGCTGCTAAGCTACATTGCAGTATTTCTATGTATTTCAATTGGATGATGGTAAGGTTTTTCCTGGCACTTGTAGCCAACATTTAATGGCTAATAGTTGCACTATAACATAGATTTTTCTTTACATTTTTTCCTTTTTATTGTACATTTTTTTTTTAATTATTTAACATTTTTTACTTTTATTCTGTCTTTGTGTTGTTAAATATGACATTTTAATACCAACAAGGTATGTCATTTTCTAATCTATAGGCCATGTTATTTTCTTCAATGAAAATATACTGTAAGACAATTCAATTGATTGTTGATGAAATAGTAAGCAGATATTTAAAATATTTTATAATCATTAATCAATGCAATGGTGCTTTAGTAGATACAATTTGTGATAGTCATCAAAATTCAAGGTTAATAATGCTCTATGTGACATTTAAGAAAGTTCTAACTTTATTAAGTGCAAATTGATATACAAATGGTTAGGGGACATAAAAAAACAGTGAATACTAGATTAGCTAAATAGGTATTTATAAAGTAGAGATAGGGATGTTAGGTAAGAATCCTATGAAGATTACACTTTCATTTTTTTGCAATCTATGAATAATTAAAGTTATGACAATGCGCAGCCCACTAAGCTATCAGTGCACCTAACATGGTTGTATTCGCTATTATGAATTACTGTTTATTAAAATGTACTTATTTAACACTAGCTTATTCCATTGGGCTAGACAATTGGGAACAAAAAGTAATATTTTAGAACAGTAATAAAAACTATAAAAAACAATAACAGATAAGGGTAAGAGGGCCTTGCCCGCAAGCTTACTTTACAGTCTATAGTGAAATAGGCATTAATAATCAAGGATAAGTGTTACATATTGTATATTTGTCCAGACAGGTTGCAGAATTTCTTGGGTATGCTATATGATCCAGTCACACAGCAGTTTTGGCCTGGGGTCAGTGTGATGTGTGAGTGTAGAGAACATATATAAAGTTATGTGTGGACTATGTAGATGGGAAGCAATCAAATAGGATATATTGTATATTATATGTTGCCAAAGAAATTCTGCAATTCTATAAAGTGGGGAAATAGCACATAAAACATAGAGGTCCAAAAATCTAAATAAAAAGACAAGCAATAGCAAAATGTAGAACGATCAAGGCGCATAATTGCAATAGATTAAGAAAATTAAGTATTATACCTAAAACGCAATAGGGAAGATCAAGAAAATATATAAAGTGTAGTTCAGTACATGTAAGAGGCATAACACAAATTTGTAAAGGTGAAATAAGACAACAGCAGAAAGCCGAACCCTGCATGTTAGAACTTAAAATCTACACCCAAAATGCTACAAAAAGCATATTTTAACATGGTTTATGAGCTTGTTTTATTTCAATGACACATGAATTTCCTAATGTTTTGTTTCAATGCAATGGGAGTCCTACTTTTTAGAGAGAGAGAAAACATTGTAACTTAGATTAAAGAGGAGATTTATCAAGACTTGGGGCTCTATTTACTACAATCCGCATTTGTAATGTAAGTTGTAGTGTGATATTACTGAGTGAATTTGCATTGCGAATTCAGGCAATATCTCAGGGATCTATTACAAATCCCTTGCAGGGACAGAGCTTGCGAGAAAGCTCTGTCCCTGCGAATCCCATCCGCAGACTAGTCATGGTATTTTTGCCAAAAAATACCGTGACTAGTGCCCCGCGCATGCGCCGACCGGCCTCCACTGCTATCACCCCCGGTGCTAAGCCCTGCCCCAGTCGTTAAGCACTGCCCCCGCGATCGCGGATCCCCCTGCTCCCCCCCACCCGTGACCCCCCCCTCTCCCTTAATTACACTTACATGCATGATCCGGGCTCCGGTAATGTCTTCCATGTCCTCCGGTCAGGTGATATCCCATACTGCACTGGGACCCAATCACCTGATGACTGGGCCGCAGTGCAGCATGGGAGACCAGCTGACCGGAGGGGAGACATCACTGGAGCCCCGACCACCGGTCCCTGGAGTCAGGTAGGTCATTTTTTTTTTACTTATTTTTTTACTTTTTTTTAAACTGTATCAGCTTGCGGTTTGTTTAGACCACACAGCTGATTACTGGGGCCGGCTCCGGGCTCTGCTCTCCCCGTTAGAGCAGGGCAGGAGTCCGGTAACTGGGGGAGACCCTGGATAACGGCATTATTATCACAGGGCTTTCTCCAGTATTTTTTTTACAATTTATTTTTAGTAACTTTGGTCGGATCACATATCCCATTACAATTATGGGAAATGCGATCTGATTACTAAAAATAAGTGATCCTTAGGGGTTGGAGTAGAATTTTACGAATTCTACTCCAATTGCCCTGTAGTAACTTTAGGTGAAACTAAAATAATGTGAAAAGGGTGTGAAAACACCCTTTTTCACTTTATTTTATTAAAAATAATGTTAATAAATAGAGCCCTGTGAGAGAGAGAAAGTATTAACCAATCAGCATATGTCATGAGTTGGCAATAACAGGACTTAAGGGTATCATGTAAGTTAATTGATTTAAACTATTAGTATATACTAATTATTTGACATTATTTAGTATAGAAACAAATCTGTAGTGGGTGATATTTGCTTTCATTGTAAAACAATAAAAGCATGGAAAGATTTCAGATTATTTCTGGATCCTTTGCTTGAAGTGGCACCAAAGTGGTGACCTATGTATAATTGAAAAGTCACTCCTAGAAAAGTGTCACATTGTCATAAATATATCATATTCTGCAATAGGTAAAATTGTGTTACTACTATATATCATATGGTCTAGAGATGCTGTAACACTGATTATTTTTTAGATTTAGATGGTTTCTTTGGCATTGAGTGAAATTGCATTTTCAAGGTTATGTATACAAACATAAAGGTGTACAGGCATTACAAATATTTGGAAGGATATCAGAACAGGAAGAAAATACAGCAAAATATGAATTCCTCACTAGTAGAACAACAATTTAAATGATGCAACAGAATGCAGAATGGTATATAAATATACACACACACCAATTAGCCATTACATTACATTTAACTGCCTGTGACTGGATCATGCAGCCCACCAAGCAACTCTCCATTCTGGCTGGACCAAAATTGCAATATATAGCACCTATCCTTGCGTATCAATCCCTATAGATTGTAAGCTTACGAGCAGGGCCTTCCTACCTATATATCTGTGTGTTACTACCCAGTTTTGTTCTATTTATGTTTCCAATTGTAAAGCGCAACAGAATATGCTGCGCTATATAAGAAACTGTTAATAAATAATAATAATGTAGGACCCCCTCGTGCACCAAATCAGCTCTGACTCATCAAGACATGGACTCTACAAAACCTTTGAGGTTGCACTGTAGTATATGGCACCAAGTCATTAGCAGCAGATCCTTTAAGTTCTGTGAGTTGTGAAGTGGAGACATCATGGTTTGGACTTGTTTTTTCAGCACATTCCACAGATGATCGATTAGATTGAGACCTGGGGAGTTTGGAAGCCAAGTAAGCACCTTGAAATTTTTGTCCTGTTCCTCAAATTATTCATTCAATGTTGCAGTGTGACAGGGTGAATTATCCTGCTGAAAGAGGCCACAGCCATCAGGGAATAGTTTCCATTAAGGGGTTTACTTTCTTTTCAACAATATTTAGGTACTGTAGATGGTACAGTACATGTCAACGTAACATTCACATAATGCCAGAGCCCAAAGTTTCCCAGCATTGCCCAGAGCATTATACTGCCTTCACAGTATAATGCTCTGGGCAATGCTGCCTTGTTCCCTTAGTGCATCCTTGTACCCTGACTTTCCCAGGTAAATAGTCCATCCACATGAAGTAAATGAAAATGTGATCTATGAAACCAGGCCACCTCCTTCCATTGTTACATGGTCCAGTTCTGTCGCTCATATGCCCATTGTAGGCACTTTTGGCAGTAGACAGAGGTCATCATGAGCACTCTGACTGGCCCTCAGCTACACAGCAAGCTGCGATGCACTGTGTGTTTTTACACCTTTCTATTATAGCCAGTATTAATTTTTTCAGCAATTTTGTGCTACAGCAGCTCTTCCCTGGGATCAGACTAGATGGACTAGTCTTTGCCCCTAATGCACATTAATAAGCATTGGGCATCCATGACCCTGTAGTCCATTTGCTAGTTGTCCTTCCTTGCACCACTACAAGTGCCTATATGTTAGCGGTTTGGATCTGAGAAAAAACTAAATTTAGGGTACCTAGCAGAGCCAAATCATGCCACGGGTCCTACCGACAAATTTGGTTCTCAAAATGAGGCAAAACTTGATTTTCCTGGAAATCTCAGATATTGTATGTTTTGGATTGCTTATAAGTCCCTCCTTCATGAATTAAGGTACTATTTTATACATGAGAGAACATGGAGGGGGTTATGAGCTGTAGCTGTGCTGCAATAGTCGCTGTTAGAGAGAATTGTAGGTGAATTGAAAAAGAATGGAAAAAAAGGCATTTTTTAACCTGTGTGTTTGTGATAGTTGGACACTAGCAAGCACTGTGCATTTCAGCCTCCCCCTGTGCATGTTTGTTGAAGTGAACTGCACTTAGAATTGTTTTTCACAAGGGTATCCCTATCTACACTGCACTATTTTAGTATGAGGGCAAATGCAGTACTGTGGTTAGATTTCAAGCTTAGCTGGCCAAACATCTAGTTTGTTCATTTTTTTTAAACTGTACATGTCAACGAGCGCTAAAGAGAAAGACACTACAGCTAGCAATTTTAGAGTCTGAGCTGCACATATCTTGTGGATTACTGGCAGAAACATTACTGTGATTGCACTTTTTGCTGACCAAAAATTCTGTGCTATGTCTTAAAAAAAATCTTAAATCTTTTAATTCAATTTAGATGTTTTAAGAGAAGATTGTGTTTGCTTGATAAGGTAGCATATATTATTCTCAAGACTTTAAAACTTCATGGTAAAGGTAGGAGACCATAATTTCATAATGTTTTCAAAATTCACAGGTCTGTGCAGAAAATGCTGGCTCAGCCTGCAAAACTTCTGGGGATTTTTCGCATTCAGCAACTGCATGTAGAACAGTGTAGCAGCTGCAAGAAAAGTTAAATTTGCTAGGCCACCAACTAAAGCAAGAGGTAGTGACCAGATAGAATGCCACCCTTTATATATGTCAGTGACTGGAAGAACAGCAACAAGCCATCATGACTTAGACTTTGAAACCTTTGAAGTGAGTTCAGACACTGCCAGTCTGAGTCAGGTCATACCATTAATCCAACTACTGCTATGTTAGCATTAGATCTGCATCCAATATCCGCCACCAATACATCTAGTTTTTGCCGATTAGTTGAGATGATGTCCACACTACCAAATTCCATCTCAATTCTATATTAACAGAACAGCAATGTCTCAACTGTACGGGGACATTAAACAAAAATGTATTCTTTGCCTAGAAAATACCTTTGTAATGACTATACCCTTAACTACAGATTGTGAACAAGCAGAACTGGTCAAACTAAAGATTACATGAATGTAAGGTACCATCTTACTGCTGCACATTGGGAAATATGCTAGAGTTTTATTAAAGCTACTGAAAACATTTGAAATTGAAACCTTTGAAGAGAGTTCAGACACTGCCAGTCTGAGTCAGGTCATACCATTAATCAAACTACTGTAAAAGCAGGTAGAGAACTTGGAGGAGATGAAACTAAGCAATTCCACCAAGTATGGTGGATGTGAAGATTGTTTTGATCCACACATGGATTTTATTCATGACAACATCACATCCCAAATTAGCCATACCCGTCCCAGGGTCTTCTGTAAATAGCTCTGACCTAAATGGCTCTGATAATTTCTGGCACCTGTATGCAATAATATATTATACTATAAATATATTTACTGTATTAAAATGCACCAGTGCCCTATTCAACCCATACTAATCATAAATTCATGCTAGTCCAAATGCTCACCAACAATGTGGCATGTAGGAATTGCCAACAATGTGAATAACCTTATTCTGTGACATAGGAAGCAATATGGTAATCATCCTGGCCCTAGCAAGAAGGTTTTGGGTCAATTGTATAGGGTTACAGTTTAGAAAATGTGAGTGTTTAGCAGTAAACTCTCACATTGGTCGAGTTTTATCTTCAAAATGGAAAAACATCTGGCTGAGAGTTTAATTCATGAGTTTCTTTAGTCTAAAAATATGCGAGTTTGCATGTACTTGGGCTTTATTACAGTGGCCGAGTTTAAAAACTGTGAGCGTTTACTGCTAAACATTTTCTAACTCTTGCCCTATTACATTTGGTGTTAACTGAATGTTATAAAGAAAGAGACAGTTATGTGCTAAATCAGATTGTGTTTAAGGCAACCTGCTTTGGGTTGTAGATATATAAAAGGAGGAATGCAATTGACCAGTTCCTTGTGAAACGTGAGTTGTACATATATGCTGGGATACAATTTCCTGATTTGTGTACTAGTCTTAGAGTTATACGGGGAGTATTACAACCTGCTGTATTGTGTCCTCTTACTGTAAAAAGAAAGCATGTGAGCCCTGAGAGTGTGTATCTTCTGACCACCTGAGGAGATTGTACTTCTGTGACATCTGTATTCTGTGATTGTCCCAAGCACCTTTATCAAGGGACTGTCTTTTTGACAACATTGAGCAATAAACATCTGCATCTGCTTGTATCCTGTGACTCTGAAAGTAGTTCCAAATGAAGTTTGTTCTCTGCCTGTTCTGGATTGAGCCCTATATCTCTAAACTGAAACTCTCTGCCAGATTCCCAGGAGGTATTGCAGCAGTGTGTCCACACATACCCATAAGTAGGCAGTTACAGGAGTCTGTGTAGAAAGATCAGTTCTAGGTACTGGTGTAGGAGCCTGGTGGTGGCAGTGAGTTACCCGCCCACTACAGTGGGAAGAGTCAGTACAAGGACTGATGGTGAAAGGGAATCCCTAGGAGTGGTGTAGTAAGACCACTCAGGCAAGTCAGGGAGGAGTAACCACCATCGATTCTATAAGGTGTCAAAAATCTGTGATTGTCTAGCAGTGAGGTCATCTGGTCACAATATAGTATTTTGGGTTTTCTCATTCCCACCAGAGTGAACTACAAACAGACCTGTTTTTAGAATGAGGATTCATGTTGAAGGAAGGTGGCATTTGAGGCCGGGAGGCAGATCAATTTATGAGTACTATATTCTGACTGCCAGAGTTGATCAGAAGGAACTGGAAAATTATGGTTAATCGCAAATACATAGTATTTTCTTCAAGGGATAACTTATAAATCATATTAAAACTGATGCCTTTGAACCTTTTTGTTGCTAGTGTATGGAGGCTGACACAACTGTCTAACTTCAGTGGCAAGCTGCTCACCTCCACCTCAGGAGTTTCGCATTCCTGCAAATGTAATTATTACAAGATACTCAATTTGGTAAAATATTATATGTTAGCACAACTATGTTTAGTCTTGATTCATAAACAGTTGTCTTAGGGTCTGATTCAGATTTGGTAATAGAGTAAAGGTGTATACACACGGGACGATATCTTTGAACAATATGAACAGTAACGATATCGTTCAATGATATATTGTTTATATCGTTGCGTGTGTATGCAATGAATAACCAACGATGCGCGCTCCCTCTGGATGATAACGATATCTTTGGTCGTCCATACATGCAGGCCAACTTGCATGATATCATCTAGAAATTCCTGTTCAGAGATGTGGCAGGAAGATTTAACTGAAAGATATATTTCATAGATATCTTTTAGTGTGTACACCCAATATCGTTTGTCCTGCATTACTGAAAGCTCCAGGGAAATCTTTCACCAATATCGTTCATACATGATATCTTCCCGAGTGTATGCACGTTTCGAAAGAGCAAGTAAAACCATGCTGCACAGCAGGGGACAGTTGTAAAATAAGCAGAAAGATATAGATGTGGGAGATGTGTCTTCAAACTGAGATTTAAATTGCAGTGTAAAAATAAAACTGTGCAGCATTTGTGGGCTACATGCAAAAGCAACCAGTATTTACTCCACATGCAAAATAAATTTATTTATTTGCACCCCTTGCATTGCAACATGGTTTGTTCAGGTACACACTTTACCTTACTATATTCCTAAAACGGAATCAGGTCCTTAGATTTTTAAAGGAACTCACATGTTGGTATTATAAATTAATGCAGAATTCATTTCAAGCCAGCCATGGCTAATTTGCATTTACAGTTAATTCACCAGTGAACACAAGAGAAAGGTGGGATCTCTATAATTAGGGATTTAGATGTGTAAAGTGCCATGTTGCAATGGAGCATACAGTATATGCATTCCCAGGGAGTCAATTTTCAAAATGAGGCGTGATCCTACCTATCGGGCATCTCCCTACTACAGAAATTGGTCTTTGTAAGTGCGCTTATTTCTGTTTTATAATCATTATTATAGAAAATCTTGTGCATTTTATGATCTTTGTCATTTGTTGCCTTTGTTTTTGTACTTCAGAATTGGTGATTTTGTTTGTGTATTAAATCACAATCAAATCACAAGCCAAGTTTTTTATTTCATGTTCTCACAAACTCAAGAGTTGACTTTTAACTTGACATTTTTAAGGTGATTTAGCCTACAACAGTAAATTTTTGTGTTTTTATTATCTCTGATTTTAACAAGTTGTGGAAGTACATGACGTACTCTTGCTGCAGTCATGTCAAACAGCCCCTCTCGGCGCACCAGGTCCCGTGCAAATCTAGTTGCATCCATCTTTTTTTTACATCTTTTTCACCTGAATGCGATGTGAATAAGATGCATTAGGAGACTGCACTGATTCATTTGATATGCAACACATGTATATATGTGTGCGACTGAGTCTGAATCTGTATGCAAAGCGCTACAATGCACTGACCGCAGCTTTTTTCCATGCTAAGTTCCATTGTGCTTCATTTAGACTCTGTTGCACACAGATATACAAGTGTCATATATCAAATTAATTAGTACAGTCTCCTGGAAACACGCTTGGCACGAGCAGCGTTGCACGGGACCTGGCTGCACACCCATGCCAGGCGTCTTGTGCCACTTATTGTGTTTAGGTGTACGAGCACGCATCTGTATATCGTGAAGTATAAAGGAGAACACCAAAAAACTCCCTAAGCATGAGCCCTTAAATCAATTAAGCAAAAAATCATCATGGAAGAGTTTAAGTAATGATGGTAGTACCCTATTTAAATTTAAGTCTGAAATTGTAATATTACATTAAATAATAAAAGTTTAACTTTAGTTTGTGTGTTTTAGTAGAAGTTTTGTATGTATTGTGAGAGATGCAGTGAAAAAAATATATACTTTATAAGTTGTGACAGTTTATTCAAACAACAAAAAAACAGTGCGTCAGTTCCATTGTTTGATTGTTGTCAGGCAATACAGCCATTAGATGTTTCCTAAACATTGGCCATTGTTGAACATTTAATAACAGGAACATCCATGGTATATTTAGTTTACTGTAAGTATGGAGTGACTGCTGTTTTCTTTTATAAATGTTATAAAATGGAATTATAAAATGAAAAATGAATACGAGGAAAATGAAAGGTTGAACAAATATAATAGACAATAATAAAGAGCACTGCATATGTAATCAAAACATAATGTATTTTAATTGGAACTTTTATAATGAAAGCTTACATATCAATAAATAGACTGAAAACACTTCAACAATGCTAATGCAATAGGTATTATAATACCGTCTATGTTATAGCTGAAGTTTACACTTCATAACTTCTTGATAAAATAGTTGAACCTTTTTCTCCGGCATATCAGAATTATAAGGAGCATCTGTTACTGTAGAATCAAGGATCCTCTAATGTAATTCTTTCACATGCTGTTTAACCTTGGTCAAGTCAAACTTGTTCATTGTGGCAGTGTCATTGATAATGTGATTGAGAGAGAATGAATTTTTCATTCTACGGGAGAAGCTGCAAGAAGTTTCTATTTAAACCCTGATTTAGCATTGAAATTATAATGTGAATACATAAGCATATCCAAACATGAGCCACAACCAGAAAATAAAACTTTGTAGCTTACCAGTGTTACTCAGGTCAAATTAGTTTAACCTGTAATTTTAATATATAAACCAAACATATAAATAAATGTATTTAATTAAGACAATTGAAATAAAAATATTATTAATAAACTGGAATATCAATGTTACAAAGTACTAGATTCGTTGGACATAAGCAAGTGGCCAGTTTATAGTAGCAGGCCAATTTAACAGGTTGGGTGTGCTTGAACTACATCAATATAACAGGTACCTCATGTCACTGCTTTGTGTCAATAGGAGGCCCTACAGTACTTTTTGCTGACACTTCCTGTTTGCCTTTATACCCCTACTCACATCATGACTACCCCATTACATTTTGACCTTTCATTATTTAAACACTCCCTCAGTATCCTGATTGCTGCCCTGTATAAGATTGCCATATTCCTCTTCTGAAATATTTAGGGGCAAATTTACTAAGAATAGTGTCTGGTTGAGAATGAATGCACTGTGCATCACTAGAACACATGTCCATTTTTCTCAATCAAACACACAGATTTACTTAGAATCGAATTTCATGGAGCCATGTTTTTCAATGGTCTATGCTATCGTGTTTGATCATGTGCGAGTGCAGTCATATTGGGCTGAAATGAATAGGCCTACCGGTGAGCAGTGTGTTCTGCAGAAGAACTGCACAGATCAGTGTGATTTGTTCAATACTTCTGTGTTGTAGGTAAAAGAATGGAGCCCCCCGCCCAAAAAAAAAAAAAAGAAAAGCATAACCAGCTTTTAGACTAAGGAGCCAGAGAAAAAGCAGCATGTGGATTCCCCGATTATCCTATAACCAGCACCGGGCTGAACCATCCAGGGTGGTATTGCCATAGCATGGGATCCCCCTGCCAAAGCATAAACCAACCCCAAACTGGTCAGCCCAGAGCTGACAAAACTCAGTTAGTGGGGACCCCAAAAATAAAATGAGGTTTCCCCTTGCAAGGATCAACCAGCCCTTGGCTGAAAGCCTAGGGCTCTTCCCCGCATCCCTGAAGGCAGTGGATGTGGGGGTAACTTTGTAAAAGTAAGAAATAATATTGTTCTTTACAGTGGGACTACAGGTTCTAGCAAGCCTGCCCTGCGGAACTTGTTGAACCGCAAGTGGCAGCAGGCCACTGACACCTGTGCCCCCACTGTGAAGAAAATATATAAAAAAAAATGATTTAACCCTTTATTACACATTCGCTCACTGGTGATTTGTTTGGCTACATGTTGTTCTACTCTGCCCACTACAAAACTAAAGACATCTGGATGAGCATGCAGTGATTGAATACGATACGATGCTCTAATCCTGGTCAAGCACACCTTAAAATTGATAATTTAATAGAAACTATAGAAACTCTTCAGAATTTGGTGACAACAGAATTGCCATTTTCCCAATGGACAGAGAATGTCAGATGAACAGTAATATTTTATAGCAGTTCACAGCATGCTACCAGTACTATTCTAAGAAAAACCACACAGTGACATTTTCACTTATTAAAACAAACTTTGTGGTTTCAATAAATGGAACTGCTACAATTTTACTGGATGAAATATTTAGATCTCCTTGCCTTGTAATAGGGAACAATCCTCCCAAGTTTAAGTAAGTATGAAGTGTTTAGTCACATCAGTGTGGATGCTTCTGCTTACACTAGAGAAATGAAGATAACTGAAATGCCCTTAAGGCGCACACACAATCCTCCTTGGTATTCAGTATGGTTAATACAAGTAAAATGTATTAAAATACACACATATTTTAAATACAGTAATACTAAAACTACAAAAGATAAACCAGAGGACACTTCTTCCCAGCAGAACTTTTATGTTATGCGGTGACCACTAGCTGGACGCTACCAGCAGGGTAAATTATGTCTGTTGCCACACCTAGTGTTCATTTTAGCACCCTGCACTTGTCACAACCCCTGCAGTTCCTCTTTCCTGCCTGGGGTTGTGTGCTCTGCTCTGGTGCTTCTAGCACACTCAGCTGATGCAACAAACTGCTGAGATACGTACCAGAGTGTGCTAGAAGCACTAGAGCAGAAAATGACACCCCAGGCAGGAAAATGGAACTGCACGGGTTGCGACAGGTGCAGGATGCTTGAATGAACACTACACACCTACCCGGGGTGTGCGAATAGTTGCGGTAACAGACATGCTTACCCCTACTGGGAGGAAGTGTCAGCCGGTGCCTGTCATTGCAGCACACAATTACTGATCTCTCTCCCGGATCCTGAGGACTTCACTCTCTATACAGAGTGTATGGAGGGTCCAATTCCGACAGAGTATAACATCAAAAGGTAGGTGGTGGTGTATAACACCCCCCTATGCCAAGACTTTACAAAAGTTTAAATTTACATCTTCATCACAAACTCTGACCCCCACAAGAAGCAGCTTTAAAGAGACAGGGACCTCCTGTAATATTTTTAAAACCTCTCTTATCTGCATCCAATAAGCTAAATAATAAGCTGACTATATGAACTATGCTTACATGCTGATCTATTGAGATTTATACTAAAAGCGGTTTTATTTTTTGGTAATTTTAGTATTATTGTATTCTATTAACCGTACTGAATACCAATAAGAAGGATAGAGTCTGCACCTAATGGGCATTTCAGCTTTCTCTATATATAAGTGATGGTATAAGAAAGGTTACCACCACCCTTGGCAGCACCTCTAAAATCCAGAACACTTTCTGAGCAAGGAGCATGCTACACCTCTGTTTTTATATCATACTAGAGAAATGTTTCCTTAAACAGACAAAATCACAGTTACAGTATATCTAAATTACAGTTATGGTAATAAGCTCTGCATTGCATTGGGTTTATTAGTTTCACATGCATTAGCACCCCCTTCTGACATAAAACTGCATGTTCTCTATGTTTAGGGAATATATTTCTGCATCAGCATTTTTATAAGTCATCAGGTTAATTAATTTATAGCTATTAATGTCAATTTACAGCGAGACATTCCCTATGCTGCAACAAATAAAAGGTTACACAGAGCAAGGATAAACATAAGGATCAGCTAATATGATTTTAAACTTGACTTCTTAAGTTGACTTAAAGTGACACATTTAAACACACTTGACTGTAGTTCTTCCTACCAAATGACCAATCCAAATAGAATTCATGATAATCAGTTAATGCCAATAGATTGCCTTGCTCATTACTTTATAACCCTAGCTAAATAAAATAATTTATTATTAGAAGTAGGGGTGTGCACCGGTAACTTTTCGTGTTTTGGTTTTGAATCTGGATCTTTCTTCGTGTTTTGGATCTGGATTGGTTTTGCCAAAACCACCCTTCCGTGTTTTGGGTTCTGGGTTTTGTGTTTTGGATCTGTATTTTTTTTAAAAAAAAGCATAAAAACAGCTAAAATCACAGAATTTGTAGGTTTTTCTGCTCCTATGCTATTATTAACCTCAATAACCTTAATTTCCACTCATTTCCAGTCTATTCTGAACACCTCACACCTCACAATAGTGTTTTTAGGTCCAAAAGGTTGCACCGAGGTAGCTGGATGACTATGCTAAGCGACACGAGTGGGCGACACAAACACGTGACCCATCTAGGCGTGATACTGCAGTGGCAGACAGGATGGCAGTTTGAAAAACTAGGCCCCAAATAGTACATAATTCAAAGAAAAAAAAGAGGTGCAAGATGGAATTGTCCTTGGACCCTCCCACCCACCCTTATGTTGTATAAACAGGACATGCACACTTTAACAAACCAATCATTTCAGCGCCAGGGTCTGCCACACAACTGTGGCTGAAATGATTGGTTCATTTGGGCCCCCACAAAACAAGCTGGCAATTAATCTGTCCCTGCACAAACTGGCTCTACGGAGGCAAGATGTCATCCTCATCCTCCTCATCCACCGATTCCTCACCCTCTTCAGTGTTGTGTACATCCTCATCCTCACAGAGTATTAACTCGTCCCCACTGGAATCCACCACCACAGGTCCCTCTGTACGTTCTGGAGGCTGGTCTCCCTGGAAGAGCTGATAATTCATTTTGATGAACATCATCTTCTCCACATTCTGTGGAAGCAACCTCCTACGCCTTTCGCTGACAAGGTTCCCGGCTGCACTAAACACTCTTTCGGAGAACACACTGGAGGGGGGGTAACTCAGGTAAAATAGAGCCAGTTTGTACAGGGGCCTCCAAATTGCCTCTTTTTCCTGCCAGTACAGGTACGGACTGTCTGACATGCCTACTTGGATGCTGTCACTGATGTAATCCTTTAACAGACAGACGCACGCTTGTTGCTGCTGCTTTAAGGATGCAGGTGCGGCTACAGCCCACACATTTCACAAAGACAGAAAAAAAAAGAAGAATATTTTTATTGTTTGTGGAGCGCACTTTGAGGGTTACACCACCCTTTAACAGACAGATGCACGCTTGTCACTGCTGCTTTGAGGATGCAAGTGCGGCTACAGCCCACACAATTCACAAAGACAGAAAAAAAAAGAAGAATATTTTTATTGTTTGTGGAGCGCACTTTGAGGGTTACACCACCCTTTAACAGACAGACGCACGCTTGTCGCTGCTGCTTTGAGGATGCAGGTGGAATCTAGATGGGATTTGGAACCGGGGACACACTACCTCCATCAATTGTCTAAATCCCACTGCACTAATGGCGGATACCGGACGCACGTCTAACACCAACATAGCAGTCAAGGCCTCAGTTATACATTTTGCTTCAGGATGACTGCTGTCGTACTTCATCCTCATCGCTAGGGACTGTTGGAGGGTCAATTGTTTAGTAAAAGTAGTTGTGTTCCTACTTCCTCTCTGGGATGATGAACAACTCCCAGCAGCAGCAACAGCACTAGGAGGAAGTGGTTCTTGATCTTTCCCTATTTTATTTTTATCGGAGAAAGTTTGGTCCTCCATTTATGTTATATTGGTATATTGATTGAGAGTAGTGCACTTTATGGGTTACACCACCCTTTAAGAAATGAGCCAGCTGGCTCTTTACTTATGGGATACAGGCGCACGCTTGGCGCTGCTCCTTTGTTGATGCACGTGCGGCTATTGCGCACACAATTCACAAACACAGAAAATATTTTTTTATTTGGTTTGGAGTGTACTTTGGGGGTTACAGCACCCTTTAACGGTCAAGCCAGCCTGCCCTTTACCTATGACACAGGCGCACGCTTGGCACTACTTTGTTGATGCACGTGCGGCTACTGCGCACACAATTCACAAACACAGAAAAAATATTTTGTTATTTGGTTTGGACTGGAGTGTACTTTGGGGGTTACAGCACCCTTTAACGGTCAAGCCAGCCGGCCCTTTACTTATGACACAGGCGCACGCTTGGCACTACTTTGTTGATGCACATGCGGCTACTGCGCACTCAATTCACAAACACAGAAAATATTTTTTTATTTGGTGTGGACTGGAGTGTACTTTGGGGGTTACAGCACCCTTTAACATTCAAGCCAGCCGGCCCTTTACTTATGACACAGGCGCACGCTTGGCACTACTTTGTTGATGCACGTGTGGCTACTGTGCACACAATTCACAAACACAGAAAAAATATTTTTTTTTTTTGCACTTAGGGGGAGCACCCTTGATGGACAGAGCACCCCCTGGACAACACTATAGCACCCCTTTAGGACTGGGACACTGCACAGGACTTTGGAGTGGACACAGCCCCTATGGAGAACTGACTGCACAACACAGTCCAGCCAGCCCCTATGGACTTTGAAGTAGTGGACACAGCCGAGCCCGCTCACCCCTAATTAGAAGTGAAAATACTACGGGAAGTTGGTTATCTGTAGTGAGTGGAAGAGAAAATAGAACTATATAATACAGATGATGCCCTATATCCAAAAAACACCAATTCAGCTATGGAGACTCTTCTGAATACAATTATGAGGCTCTTTGATATAACCAGTACTGTTATTAAATTTGAATAAGTCAGCTCCGTTTCCCTATGAATGGAATTGGCCTATGGGTAGCCTTCAATTCACAACTCCAAGTTTATCCAGCAGCTTAAATGTCCAGGGGTAATTATATATTACAATGTTTCAAAATATCCCCAGTAGAAAATAATCCATAATAATATGTTGCTTATCTACTCTGGCACTGGTTGGGGGTTCGCTGTTGGAGTTTGCATATTTAAGTGGTATACCCAATATATTTGTCTTGCTATATGTATTTTTTTCAACTATAAATTCCCTGAGTCACATTTTAATCAGAGCATATACTAGCTTCCTCTTCTAGGGGCTCTCTCCTCCCGGCCAAACAAGGGATTATCTTATGTATTCAGGTTTACCGGTAGACTTTGCAATGCTTTTTTTATTAATAAGCCACTCAACTGCTTGTGTCAGGGGTTGATTACACCTTGACACTGATAACCCCTCAGCAATGTTGCTGGCTGCTGCTGTGGCGTGCCTTTGAAACTCTAGTTAATCTGGTATGCAATAATATAGCCATGGGATAGAGACATTTCTATGGTACATTGGTGTGAATGTGAGGAGGGATTTTGTAATCTAATGCAGACATATAAGACATATCATTGAGCTAGCTAAGCTATTTAGGTCCAAAAAAGACTAGATCTCATGTAAAGCATTGTTATTTAGATTCCTTCTGTTTGTGTCATTCTCTGGATATATATTTTAAATGATCCAAAGTAAGTTTTTCATCATGATTTGGAGTCATGGTCAAATTTCCACACAGTGTAATGCAGTGGTTCTCAAACTCAGTCCTCAGGACCCCACACAGGTCACGTTTTGCAGGTCACCCAGCAGGTGCACAGGTGTGTTCATTACTCACTGATACATTTTAAAAGATCCACAGGTGGGACTAATTATTTCGCTTGTGATTCTATGAGGAGACATGGAAAACATGCACTGTTTGGTGTCCTGAGGACAGAGTTTGAGAACCTGTGGTGTATATGAGTAGGACAGTTATGAGCAATGTTTCGGATAGGGTGTGAATGGGAAGGATTATAGATTGTGTAAAAGTATTAATGCAAAATTCTCTATTTGTCTATTTTGTGTTATACTTACAAAAAAATCTTAACTACTTAAGAGGTTATTATTTAAGAATTTTTAAGTTGTGTCAGTATATTTTAGTTTGCTTTGTGAATACAGCTACAGTCTAATGAACTGCATATTAACATGTTTATCACCATCACAGAAGAAAACAAGCAATCTTTTATTGAAATCTGCAAAATGTAGATGAGTAGCAGAACACTGTATTTCAAGGGGAATAATGAAAAGAAAATGGGGAACAGATCAGCACTTAAAATAATGAACACAAAATGAAAGCAAAGATAATAGGCATTAGTTCAACATAAAGAAATTTTAAAGAAAATAAAAGTTCAAACCTTAAATATAGATATTGACATAATGGAAATATTCCATTATCGTTGACAAAGATACTTTGCGGGTTGTAATGCATTGGAGGTTTTGCAATGTGTCCTGTTTTTATTGGGGAGGTCTCCATCCATGAGTAATTTGATATATAGGCTCTTGGTTAATCCCAGGTTTCCAGGACTTCTTCAAATCTACATGCTGTTTATATTTAATTGTGCATTCGAGCAAAAAGCATAATGACAATTATGAGCTGTGGAAATTTAAAGGAGAGATGTCATCCAGAGATGACTTGTGGGAGGTTATGACTACAGATATATTAAAAGTTAATAACCAGTAATGGGATAAGAAAAACAGTCAGGCAAAAATAAGATTATTAGATTAAGCTAACCAGCAAAATCATATAAAATGAGACTACTGCAAATGTCACATGGAATGCATTACAGAAACTGCATGAAATATCCAGCTTAAACTATACCAAATGAGACTTGACAAAGGAAAGCACTTGCAAGAGCATTTAAATACATTTCTGTGTCAGGACAAAAAGTCTAACCACATGGTAATGCAGTATATCTGACCCACACAGTGCACTGATTAATGCCATAGAAACAATCCCTGAAGTGGAATTAACACTAGAACACCAGTGTAGAAAGGAGCTCATAACAGCATAGAAGAGACACCAGAATGGTCTTTAAATCTGCAGATATTAAGTCACACAATAAGAAATTGAGAGCATGTTGTAAATGCAAGAAGCAAGAGACACCTGAAGAAAGATTGCTCAATATGGTAAGTAGGGCAGCAGGGAATAATTTCAATTGGGTCCAAGCAGGTGGATAAAGCCACACTCACTGATGCATGCACAAATCAGTGGGCTGGATATTTTACAGAAACAAAATGAAATCTGTCCCATTGTTGGTGCATAGTTTCAGGAGCAAGAAATCACATAATGAGTAATCTAAATCTCTTCACAAAGCTTGTTCTGCATTACAAAGGCAGCCACTATATTTCATATGGAAGCCGTATCACCACTGGTGGAATTAGGCACATTCCACTCATGTGCTCCATGCATAAGAGTCTAGCAGTACCAGTAAAAGAATATGTTCCTAGTATAAAAGGCAAATTATTTTCTATAATGCACATCGCAACTAAAGGACTCACCATCAATTTTCAAGTTGACAAGTGTATTATCCTGAGTGGGAAATAAAGATTATAGCCAGAGCCAAAGCAGATGTACACATTTATTGTCTCAACAGTGCAAATAAACAGGTGTGACTTGGCACATACAGACCTGATAATTACATTCATAAGTGGCACAGAGTTCTGAAAAGCATATAGGATCTGCAAAAGTGGGTCTGACAGAGGATCTCATACTGTTGGTACTTTGTGTAATTATAAGCAGCAATTGGTACATAAAAGCTAAAACCACAAGAGCACTAATTCCAAAAATAAGCAGGAGCAGAGCCTCAAGGTTACTTAATCTCTTGCACAGTAATGTGTGTGGCCTTTGAAATTACCTACATAAGAAGACAACAGTTATATGGTGACTTTTACAGGTGACAGTTGAATGAAGAATTAAAACGAGATCTGACTTTCCAGGTTGTGGGTCCTGTTGTACTTGCTTTGTTTCAGAGTAGCTCCAGATTAGTTGCTGCTTCAGCAAACATTAGGTAAATCATCTGCTGGTACACAATGCATACACAATGCATACCAATATTTTTTTAGAAGCTGAATGTAGATACTATATAAAGGGAAAAGAAGATTAAGTCTCTGTGGTCAGTAACCATGTTAACATGTATTGGAGTTAGGGGCTAGGAAATATTCCCTTGCATTAAGGTGTGAAGTTATGTTAGATAGAAAGAACATAAAATCCTCTACTTTGTAGTTCAGTTTAATGTTATGTCTGTGGGCTGCATTAGAGATAGGGTCAAACCTAGCTAAAAGAAAGCATATTTACACTAGAGATGAGCGCACACAATCTGCAGCGCTGTACAGATAATAATTGGCATCAGTCCCTACCCCAGTGGCTCTTGCAATCTATGTTCCCTACCACATGCTCACACACATACACACTAGGGTCAATTTTTGTTGGGAGCCAATTAACCTACCAGTATATTTTGGAGTGTGGGAGGAAACCTGAGTACCCGGATTAAACCCATGTAAGCACAGGGAGGCTATACGATCTTCACACAGGTAGGGCCGTGTGGGAATTGAACCCACAACGTCAGTGCTGTGAGGTAGTTATGCTAACCATAACACCGTCTGCGCTATGCACATATCTTTGTTTTAGTTCCACCCCCTCCCCACAGAACTGCATTTTGCCACTATGGGGGTGGGGCCTAGTAACATGAAAGCCCAGCCCCGCCTCCAGAGTGGTCAGATACATCTCCTCTCCGGACTTCTCCCATAGAGGAGAAATGTAATGTCTTCAAGTATGAATTGCCCTGAAAAAAAATCTTTTTAACTGCAATAAGCGGCTATAAGGAATGATAGCTTTTGGGACCTCACTGCCACCATTGATAAATACTGTAGGTGCTATATATTTATTGGTTGGCTTATAGTTTTACATATATTTTCTACAAATATGCAACTGTTGAAGACTTGTATGACTGTAAGTGGTAAAAAAGAGCTGACATTGCCCATAGCAATCAATCAGGAATTTTCTTTCATTTGCATTAAATAGACAGAATTTAATTGACTGCTACAGAAACACAACTTTTTCCCTTTGGATCTGTTAGCATAAATCTTCACTTATGTTCTATTTTTTGCATAGTTGGAGAACAGCCTTGAATTCCACAGTCAGAACCCATTTGTGTCTGCAAAGGAAAGTGTTCAAACATGTCAAATGCAGAAATATATTTTCACATTGCTATTTACACACAACACATAAAAAAGATTATGTAAACTGTGATTGAAATGTGTCTGCATTCTACAACCATAAGCACCACCAGGCAAGTGTACACACACTGTATTGCAAACTCATTAACATGTCATGTCTGATAACTGGAGTCTAGAAAATTGATGTCTGATTCACAATCTGACAACTTCTGTTACATGAAATATGTAGCAGTTTATTCAGGAACTGTTGAAACTTAAAGTAATGTAAATGTTGCTTAGAATTCGGACCATTGCATCAAATTTAGCTTAATCTGGGTTTAAGGGAAATGTTCAATTATTAAACAAGATACATTGCTTTACCTAATTGCCAGATAATTCTGCCATCGGGAGAGTTTGTGCAGTAACAAATATATCAGTGCAAAATAATTAAATCTACACTGTATCCAAAAAGTTATATTAGTGTTGTCATCATTTGACACTAGGAGCATGGGCTGTCTGCAGTGGCATAACCTTAAATTGCCCCAGCACTATGAAATGCTAATATTTTTTTATTTTATTTAAAGTATCATTATGACAACAAGAGGCCCACAGCGCCACTGCATATTCCAAGGGTGAAATTTTTATGATCATAGTTGCAAGCAGCGCCTGAAAAACCAATAGGCTGGTCAGGCTGCAGTTGGAGACTCCTTTCTCCAACCGAGTCCCCTTCTCCTGTTATTTTTGCTGACCGCTGATGGAACACTACACACCTGGATGGGAAGATTGGTTTACGGAAAAGTCTCTCAGATTCGGTCTCTGCAGCACCGATGCATGGATGAAGTTAAGTGTGTTTCACAGTAAGTTAAGTGTACATGTTAATGCTTTGTCATATTACTCACCAGTGGCGGAATTCCCGGAGTCAGTGGAGTCATTGGCCTCTGGATACCAGCTGTCAGGGGGGCACCAAGGAGCAGGCCCAGCGCGCAGATAAATTAATCTATAACCACTGTCTGTGCACTACTGATCGCTGCAGCAGCATAGGCAGCGATTTATAGATGGATCTATCTTTGGGGTCCGAGGAGCTGCTGTCTCTTATCTTCAGGCACCAGAGGTGGCGAGTCACAATAAGCAAAAAAAACTTTATTGCACCAACCGCCAGCGGTGCCTTCAGGTTTGTGAAGTGGCGTGCAAGATGTCATGCTAGCACCATACCTCTGAAAGCCATAGGAGCTATGGCGCAAGGAAAAGCAAGCAAAGCCAGAAGACCCAAGAGAAGGTCTGCGAGCTGGAGTGATCTGGGGGCAGCATCTGGAAATATAGAAAGGGGCTAACTGGAGAAACACTGGGGGGGGGCTGATGAAACAGAAGGAGGCTGTCTGGGGAGACCCTGGGGGGGCAGGAGATAGGGATATCCTTAAGACCTGGACTGTAATGGTGGAGTTTGGGAAAAACTGCACCAGTACATGTGTGTCAGAGGCAATAGCCAGCATTATGTGGTCAGTCAAATTGGAGAACAGAAGGAGAAGGATGATTATTATTCTATGGTAGCTGGAGAAATTATGTCTGATTCCATGCTGCAGCCCCTGAATGATTGTATGGTGTTGCTCCTGCAGAGGATCAGCTGATAGAATTAGTTATGTTATGGCAGTACGGATGGTGTAATGGTTAGCATTACTGCCTCACAGCACTGAGGTCTTGGGTTCAATTCCCACCATAGCCCTAACTGTGTGGAATTAGTATATTCTCCGTGTGGGTTTCCTCCGGGTACTCCAATGTCCTCACACAATCCAAAAATATATTTATAGGTTAATTGGCTACAAAAAATGATCATTAGTATGGTTGTGTGTTAGCATGTGGTAGGGAATATAGATTGTAAGCTCCTCCAAATACTCTCTGTAAATTGCTGCAGAATATGTGTGCACCATATAGATAGGTAATAATAATAATGTGATTACATCCAATGCCTTCCATTCATTTGGGAAACCACAATGTCTGACCATCCAATTGGCTAATCAGACTACAGCCTAGAAAGTGCAAATGTTTGTGGGAGGGATAGTGCATTGCTAAAAGGAGTTTAAAATTACAAAATAAGAAAAGTTTTAATGATGATATGCAACTACAACCGCTTTTACTATATATATATATATATATATATATATATATATATATATATAAAAAAAAAATATATATATATATATATATATTGATATTTGGACTTTGAAACTCCCTTGGGTGCCTATTTTTTCATTTTTGCCCTTCTCCCTCATGTCAAAAGCTGACTATGCCAACCACAATATACTGGATGGAGTTTGTCTGCCCTCGCTGTGTTTTCGTAGTTATACTCAAGGTACCATGGTTTCCTCCCAAACTCTGAATACAGACTGGTAGACTGCTGACTAAAATGTACCCTAGTACGTGTGCTTATGTGTTAGGGAATTTAGACTATATGCTCCATTGGGTTGTGCACTGATGTGAATGACATTCTATGTACAGCTGTGCTTTATTGTTGTGCTACTAAAATGACAACGACGACAATATATAGTATATTTTTGTGTATTATATAAACCTAGCCAATGAGTTGGATGAATGTTGGGCTAGTGTATGGCCAGCTTTAGTGCTGTAATCTGGAACTGAAACTGAGCAATATGAGAATATTACTGCAACTTGACCAAAACTTTACCATTCGGATTTTATAGCATAAATATGATGATCTGATTAGAATTCTTTGCACGCTGTTATCACTGCTGAGGACAACAACTTGCTTCATACTATACAGTATGTTTTAGCGGTTTGTGTAGATCCAGCAATCTCACCCTATACAATCCTATGATTTCATAAGTTTTCACTTCTCAATTAAATCAAAGAAAGTAAAAGAGAAAGTAATTTATATTATACAGAAGATTTCTTTTCAGTCCAATCAAGCACATCACATGGAGAGTTAAAGATTGCTCTTAATGTGTTTCTCCGGTTATCTGAACATCACAATGTAGCTTTATTTTAGTAGTTGAACAGTGTGAGGTATACATACTCATTACATTTTTGGAGGCACAGTGAGTATTAAATAGCACATCCAGTTGAAGATCAGTGGGAAGCAACAGTATAAATAAAAATCGCTGCTTGTCTACTACTAATAGGCTTAAGGAAGCGCCTTTTCTTTTTATTGAGCCATATACTAATCTTCAGAGTAATCTTGTCATTTAATTGGTATATCGATCCTTGGGACCCGCAGTCACACTTCTCTTTATTTTCAGTTAAAAGAACATTGATGCACTTATTTATAGTGTTATATTGTTTGCTTTAAATGTATTTTTTTTTACATTCAATACATTTTTAATATGACAGTGACAGAAAATGGATATAAAAATTGTAGTTTCTTAATGTCCCCCTTCTCATTCCATTACACAAGAAGAGATAAACTAAAATATTTTAATGATTTCACATTTAAATAGACAATATAGATGTGTCCTCAAACCCTTATCCTTTTTGCTTCATATGGCATGAGATGCCCGGCGTGACTTTGATGCCATGCCACCAGTAGCAATTCTCATGTATGTCTACTTTTTCCAAAATGTTTAATGTTAGTCGCCTGCAAATTAACTTACAGTGTTCTAGGTACCAGTGGTGAAGGTAGAGGTTGTGCAGGGGGATCGATCACTCCATACCCCTCTGCTTGAAACATCAGAACCTACAGTATCTGATCCTGGCTGGTGCAGTTAATGTCTCACTGTGTCTATTTTTGTTGTTGTTGTTGTCTATAATTGCGGTGGCTCTGATGACCAGCTGCTGGCAGTGCGATTGTCTGGGGGGGCGAGAGTTGTTTGCAGAGTGCACATGTTCCTGACCAATCCAGGGCCTGTTCATGTTCAGACAGTGTCTCTGATTGACTGCACTTCTGTAGTGTCTGGTTGGCTGTGCAGTCTCCCAGAAGTCAGCACCTGCTTGCCTGTGAGCCTGAGGCTGATGAAAGGAGGTAACTTATCACCCATATAAATCATATATGTGGCTTAATGGAGGCACAACAGTGTGACATAATGTGACATACTGGACAATACAGTGTGGTATAATGGGACCAACTGGGGCAGTACAGTGTGGCATAATATGACCTACTGGAGGTACTACAATATTCCATAATATGACCTACTGCAGGAACTACAGTTTGGCATAATGTGACCTACTGGGGGCACTACATTGTGTCATAATGTGACCTACTGGGGGCACTATAGTGTGGCATAATGTAAATTACTGGGGGCACTATAGTGTGGCATAATGTAAATTTCTGGGGTCACTATAGCATAATATAATGTAAATTACTCTGGGCACTGCAGTGTAGCTTAATGTGAATTATTGAGGACACTAAATTGTCTCATATTGTGACCTACTGGTTGAACTAGAGTGTAGTAGTGCCCAGCATTTTGGTGGTCAGGCTGCTAATGTTTATAGCATTGACCTAGTGCAGTGTTGGCTAACCTTGACACTCCAGCTGTTGTGGAACTATATATCCCAGCATGCCCTGCCACAGTTTTAGCATGCCCTAATAGCAAAACTGTAGCAGTGCATGCTGGGTTATGTAGTTCCATAACAGCTGGAGTGTCAAGGTTAGCCAACACTGACCTAGTGCCTATATGTCCCAAAACAAACCTCTGCCGTATCCTCATAATGCCTTCAGAGATGATCATCAGGGAGATGTATCAAGCAGTGTAAAGAGTAGATAAGTTGAGAAGTTGCCCGTAGTGACCAATCAGCTTCTTACCTATCAAATGCTCTTGATAAATGCTACCTTGTAGCTGATTAGTTGTAATAGGCAACTTCTCCACTTGTCTACTTTTCCACATATTAAACTGCTTGATACTTCTCCCTATATATCACTAAGCAGCCCACTACCCTGTTAACATCCTTGGAAATTGTATGGTAGAGCAGAATAGAGGTTCAAGACCAGCATTTCATTTTTAGTTTTTAATGTTTTCATTTATTATCTCGTTTTAGTGTTGTATATTACGGGAGATTTTAGATATATATGTCAAAATATTTTTGGTTTGTCTTTCAATTTAATGAAAACAAAAAATATCTGTATCTAGACCAAATCTCGTTTTAGTCTATTTTTTTGGTGGGTTAAAAATATCTACTACAGTATTTGAAGCTTTAACAATCAACATTGAATAGGTTCTCTATATAATAACATATGAATCATCATACCACATTTTATTTTCTGGATGTCTTAGGACATTGCAATAGTTTAATACAGTGGTTCCTAAACTTTTTTAAATTTCTTATTGAGAAATTCTGCAAATACTAAATTAAGTAAATTGGACTTATGTCATCCTTAGGTTCAGTTATGTGGTGGTGACTAGGGTTGCGATTCTGTTTGCTCACACATTTTATTATTGGCAGCCACCAACTCTGCTTTTACTTATATTATGGACCCTGTATAATGTAATTTGGTACAGGACCACCAACCCGCGGCACCCAGTTTGGGAACCACTGGTTCTAACAAATCAAAGAAAAAGAAATACCAACAGCAGAGAGATAGCACTTTACAGTGGCAAAACTTCCGACATTGTGTCTGGAGGCATGGCCTTCAAGCGCCACCCCCTACAACCCCACCATGCTCCCCAGCTTAGAGGTGAAGTATAGGAGTGGGCAGCTACATTTACGTGGTGCAGTCTGTGTAAATTAAATGGCTGAGAACTGCCTGTAGCACATAGTCATTTAGGCTGCATTTATTCAGTCTGCACCATTTAAAGATACTGCTGTGCCTCCTTCCTCCCACCACATGGGCCCCTTGACCACCTGGTGCCCAGAGGCCAGCGCTTCTATAGTTACTCCACTGGCACTTTATCATAAACAGATATGGATGCCCGCAAAAAATTATAGTATACTGTACTAACAAAGACCTTTAGTGCTGTAATACCAGAAAAATGTTTTGGACCACCTGGATTCGTGACTGGGGCCACAACAGTGATCGCTTTCAGTGGTAAAGCAGTTTAAAAACTTGTTCAAAGGTTTATTGCATTTAAAGGCAAAAAAATGCATTTAAAAGTAACGGCTACCATTTTGTGGGTTTCCAGTTTATTTTAGTTAAACTATCTGAATCAGTGTGCAAACCTTAGACAGAATTCAGCTAATGTTAGCTAATTAGCAGTGGCATAAGTTCATCCCAGACGCCCGGAGGCAAGTTATAATTTGGTTCTATCTATCTATCTATCTATCTATCTATCTATCTATCTATCTATCTATCTATCTATCTATCTATCTATCTATCTATCTATCTATCTATCATATCTATCTCTCTCTCATATCTATCTCTATCATATCTATCTCTATCATATCTATCTCTCTCATATCTATCTATCTATCTCATGTCTATCTATCTATCTATCTATCTATCTATCTATCTATCTATCTATCATTCTATCTATCTATCCACACGCACAAAAACACTAATATAGAATATATGAATTTGTTTCTATTAGGCTTATTTACTAAAGTAAATTTGCAGGATATACCCCAAAAACCCTTTTTCGAGAGATATCTTCAAATTTTTAGAATGTATCAGCATTCTGGAGACTGGCCCTGGTAGCTAACACTATCTCATAGTGGAGTTAGCTGCTGTTGCCTATGGGCTTCAGATCGCAAAAATTACCAGGAGAGGGATCCGTACAGGGGCATATTTATAATAGGTGCGGCGCGCACACCGCAAACCAGGTACCCTATTAAATATAGTAAAAATGGTGAATGGTGATCGTATTTGATTCATTTTTTATTGTACTACACATTTTTGCTATCAGTCCTTGTTTTCACATATTTATGAAATCGTCTATATATCTATGAAGAACAATGATACCAATTTATGAGGACATAAATTCCCCAGCGACCAACCTCCTTTTTTTCCTATAAGTATATCTTTCTTTTTTTTATATTACTTGACTAGATATTAGCACCTTCCTCACCAATCACCCTTTTTAAAATAGTCACTTTGGATCTTTTGGGATAGGTCCCTAGGTGCTGGTTAAGAGGCAGCTTTTATCCATTTTTTGCCCTATTAAATATACTTCCCTCTCCTACGGCCCCGCGCTCACTGCAGAAATCACTGGGAAAATGGCCACCGTGGACATTTCCCTGGTGATTCGCGCATGTGCAGTATAGAGATCCTGGGAATTTGGCGTGGGCGCCATGTTCCCAGAGATCTGCGCAGTAGACTTTGGCACAATGCCAGAGCCTACTGCACTGCTGTGCAGGAGGGGGCTTTATTGGAGCCTGCACATGGGTTCCCTCCTCTCTTAATGCGCCTCTGGCACTCTCCACTCAGACAAAACATGGACAGTAGTACTGAAGGTGAAGTGAAGAGTTTTTATTATGGTTGTGTATAGATCCCCTTCAGTTAATGTGCCTGGTACACATGCATAGGCATACAGCTTTTCCATCATATACCAGAGACACAAGATAAGGAATAACATTGCAACATTATCTATTATAAAGATGGGGACTGCGCTAAGGAATGGAATGTATGTTTTTATGAAGAGTGACCTCAGCTACAGCCCTGGGGTTAATTAGGAGTATATACAACTATGCATTAATCACAGATAAGATAGTGACCTGTATAGTGCAATTAGCATGAGGCTCAGAGTCCTCCTGATGGAGTGGAAGCCACCTGATGCGGGGTGGGGAGCCCTGATGGAGAGGAAGACCAACTGATGTGTGTGGGGAACCCTTCTGATACCCCAGATAGAGGGGAAAACCACCTGATGTGAGGCTTTGAGGACTGAGTTTGAGTCAAGATACTGTAAGACTGCTACTCTGGTGGCACTACAAATCACAAAATGCCCAGTCTACTGCCGACTGCTTCACATGCCAGGAAGTTGTTCCACCAGAAATCTGCCCCCAGACTCAGTTGCTGGTGCCCCAGGCCTCCTCCTCCCATGCCCTCTTACCTGCAGCTCTGTCTGGTGCATCCTTGATGACAGCCAGCTCCTGGAAGATCTGCAGCTGCATTTATACTCGGGCCCACCGCACAGGTCTGCAACTAGAGCTGCCAGGGAGGAGTGGGATGGGGAGTTGTGGGTGAAGGGTGGCGCCAGAGTGTCACACTGGCATGAGAAGCTGCTGAGGAGCAGTGACATCAATGAGTGGAGACAGGCTATAGATTGGCGGAAGCGATATCTGACATGGAACCCTCCACTAGTGTACGGTTACGGTAGCTTCTCCAGTGCCGGGAAGAGGTGCCATGTATTGGGCGGCCGTGATGGTACACTCTGGGTACATATTTACAGGCCTAAGTGGGGTGAATATATTGTGGGCAATGGAGAAGGTGCCCCTTCTGGGCTGGTGCCCGACAGCAGGTGCCTCCATTGTCTCCCATGGTTCTGCTAATTAGTTACTATTCAAATATCATTACATAGATATAGCAGATATATTGTGATGTAAGTGACGGTGCATAAAAGTTGTTTTTAAATTGAAAAATTCTAGGTTATAAAAATAAGTGTAATATTATATGTCCACATTACAACATCAGTGACTTGGTAATTCTAAAAAAAGATTATGCATTTTATGTATTCAAAGCTGCAAACAACTGCTGCTAGTGTGGCTCTGCAGACTCACTCTGAAAGCTAAAAATACTGATGTGTATAATTGTTGGCAAATACGCTATTGAAGAACATCAGAAAGTATTATCAAACAGTAACGTTACTTAAGTATAAACAGCATCAGAAGCATGCTGCATTTCAAAATGGAAAGAGTCTGGATAAACACCCTCGCTAAATACAGTACCTTTTTTTATCCTAACTTTATCAGCAGCTGGACACTGATGACAAATGTATGTACAATAAATACAGTTGAGAACAGTGGTTGCAACATCAAAATGACATGTCTGACCACCCCACTCAACAACAGCTTCTCTTATCAATCTTGGATCTAATGTCCTCAACTTGAGATTGGCTTTGTCAAAACATGTGCCAACATATGTTCAGTCTTAAGGTGGGTACACACCTGATGGATATATCTGCAGATGATGGTTGTTCATACGGCAATCATCTGCTTGTGCCCGCGGGGCCCGGCGACCGGTGGGCAGGTCGGGGGTGTTTCCCGCCCCCATCCTTGCGGCTGCCGCTGTGTGTGTATGGGCGGTCTGCCGACAGCCCTTACGCACCTGTTGATGGACAGCTATGTCTGCAGAAATATCTGTCTATTGGCTGTGCAGCACAGCCAATGCAATATGTCTGTGAATGACGACGTGCAGCAGATATATTGGCAAATCAATTGATCACCCAATGTATCAGTGTGTACCCAGCATTACAGTATGTAAGCATAATCACATCTTGCTCCACTGGATCACAAAGGTAATGATGCTTCACATTAACATTTTTAGTTGTAGCATTTATCTTTTCACTGTATGTAAGATTTATACATCCTTGATTGTCCTCGCATAATACCAAACAATACAGTCTGCTGAGCTACTGACTCTCCAAAATCCTGTAGTGGCTGACATAACCAAACAACTTCTTGACTGGCAGAGGCTGCTGGAATGTATTTGGCTTCTGTTGATGATAAAGCAGCTGACATTTGTTTTTACTGGACCATGAGATTGGACTGTTCCCATGTTTGAACAAGTAGACACTTGTTGACTTGCGATTATAGTAATCACTTTCCAAATCTGTATCTACATACTCTTGCAATTCAAGTTTACTTTCTGCTGAAAATGCAGAGCGTTTCCAGCACCAACAATTACCTCTACTTTTATTATTTGTTTGATCAGTGTTCCATAGTTAGCTTTAATAAAAGTGATTAAGAACTCCCTTAATACGTGGTTAGGGATGTGCTACCAATCTGACCCTGAAATTCAAGATAATACAAAACAAAGTAGAAAAAAAGAAGAGAGCTTTCTTTTCTAGGGTACGCTAGGGATCAAGTTATCAGTTAAAAATCTAATTTTATTGTATTTAAATGTTGTACATGTTTTAGTTAACATTTATAATAAAAAAAAAATTTAATTAATATAGGTCATTTTCTGACCAGACTTAAAACATTTGGAAAATGTTTTTAATCTTATAGTCTTCTTAATATTTTGTGAATTATATTCTCGCAACTAATTTTTCACAGAGCCAGTTTGCTTCTGATAAATGTCCTTGTGCTTAAACTTTTTCTGATGAATAAGTTATATTTACTTATTTTTTATTTCATACATTTATTATTTAAAATCCATTGGACCATAGAGTGATTTTTGTAATTTGCAAAAAAAAATTTCTTGACCCTTTCAGACTTTGTCCTGTACAATTCTGTTGTATCACTGTAGCGGTTAAGTTCCAGATGACCAATGGGAAACTGAGATGTTGCAAACAAGTACGTTTTTATTCCAGGCTTGACAAGGAAGAGCTAGTGAAATGGCAGAGAGAGATCTGCTGAAGGTGCACACTCTCCCTCACATTCTCCCTAACAAACTTACCAGGTTTTTATACCTTAGCTGGTCTTAATTGAGGTAAGGAGAGACCCACTCTGTCACATACCTACCCCCTTAAAGGGCGAACTTAAATTGCCCGCATCGGAAGCCCGACTCTCCAGCCCAGTTTAGCACAAAAAATATCTGCATTCATATGTAGACGTCCTGGTCTGTGCCAGACTTCAAAAGAAAACGACTGGTGAGCTAGGTGCCACCTTGTCACTCTTGCATTAGAATCTTTCATGGACTGCAACCATTTTAATAATGCATGATCAGTAATCACGGTAAACCTGGCTCTACAAAGATAATATCTCACTGACTCAAGGGCCCATTTTATAGCAAGGCATTATTTTTCTATTACAGAATACATAATCTCTTGTGGGAACAACTTTCTACTAAGACACAGAATAGGGTGTTATATGTCATCCCACTTCTAACACCACAGTGTAGCGGGTAAGTTCCAGATGACCAATGGGAGACTTATGGTGTATACACACGGTCAGATATGTCAAATGAATGATTGAACAATTTGTAAATGATTTGCAAATGATTGAACGATTTTTGACTGTATTAAAACAAATGGAAATCTTCCAAAACGGACTGCAAACACATCACATGTCAGATATCCTTATCTGACAAATGGGAACGCGCATCCTTCATTGTTACACACATGTCAGATTTTCCTTCAGATATGATTGATTGAATGATTTTTAAAATCGTTATCATTCAGATCTGAAGAAAAATCTGACCATGTATATGCACCATAAGATGTTGCAAACAAGTAATCTTTTATTCCAGGCTTGATAAGGCAGAGCCAGTGTAATGGCTTTTTATATAAGGCAAACACAGTTCAGGAACAATAATTCAGTTTACATGAGACAGCATTTCAAACTAACAGAGTATTCAAAGTGCAGTGCAGTTAGGGTGCAGATTGTCCAGCATAGAAAGAGATGCTGAAGGTGCAAACTCTCCCTCACATTCCCCCTGACTAACTCATCTTACCAGGTTTTTATCCCTTAGCTGGTCTTAATTGAGGTAAGGGTGTGGTCCCTCCCTGGCCTTTCCTCAAAATGTGGGAGAGACCCACTCTGTCACAATCACCAATGATAAAAACAGTTTAGATGTCTTAGTATCTCACTTGCACATTTCTTAAGGCAGCTATGATGATCAAGGTTCTGAAAGTACTCTGTGTAGCATGATAGCAACTGGTACAAAAGTGACATCATTATCTTTGCCATATTTATGCCAATAGCCCATTGCCACTAATCTTGCTTCATATCTGTAAACTTTACCTTCAAAGTCACATTAGGTCTTAAAAACCCATTTACAAGATGTTTCCTCACTGTGGTTTATGTCACAACCAAACTGCTCCTATTGGCCGCACCAAGCTTCTTTTTTGATCAAAATGTGCATCTTAGTCACACACATAATACATCTGGTAGCAACAAACTACCTTCTAGATTACACTGATCAATTTGATGTGCGACATTTGTAAATCTGTATGTGAATAAGCCTGAATCTGTATATGGAGTGCTATGATGCAGCTGCTGATTTTTTCACTCAAGTTCTGTTCTTCTTCATCTGTGACTTTTTGTATGTATTTAAGGTGCTGTTAAAGTTGCAGCCCAGAATGTGTAGTACATGTGGAGTTTCTCTGCATCTGCAATGAGAATTAGGGGTGTATTTACAAAAGTGGGAGTTTTTAGAAGTGGAAATGTTGCCCAAAGCAACCAATCAGATTCTCCTTAAATTTAACTAACACCTTATAGACGATAATAGCTAGAATATGATTGGTTGCACCTCCACTTCTAAAAACTCTCACTTTCGAAAATCTACCCCTTAGGACGCAAAATATATAGAAAATTATGGTACGCTGCATCTCTTGGAGAGGCTTAGTAGCATTGGGCATCTCGTGCCGAATGGCATATTGAATCTAGGGGGTAAATTTACTAATATTTGAGAGGGCCCCGATTTTCAAAGTGATTTGTCTCGCTGGTATTTGCCAAAATTTGGGTGATTTAATCCCTTTTTTCTTACCAAATTTACCAACAGGCGATTTGATGTTAAACGAGTTTGCCGACGGTGAAGCAGAACGAGATATCTCTCCCGAGTAACTCATTTTGCAGGAGATTACGCACCTGAGATTGCAGTGTTTTCTCTCAGCAAATATCTCCCGAGCTGGCAGCCAGCACATATCAGTGTGAATATGTGCTTGCTGCTTGTGTGTTAAGACTTGTAAAAAATAGATAAATGCTTTTTTTTTTAAAAATGACTTGAGATCCCCCCAAAACACTAACCAGCATTGGGCTTGCCAGCCTGTCCTGGTTCTTAATTTACAGGGAAAAAAATGTGTAGAGTTCCACTGTAAATTACGAACCAGCAACAGGCAGCAGGGACAGAGCTGGTTTTAAATATACAGAGAAAAAAGTTGACGAGAGGGTCCCGTATATTTAAAACCAGCCCTGGACCCTTTCTATCAGGAGACTGATGCCACAGCCAGGGGTGCCCTTTCACGGGCCCCCCAGCCACAGCATCAGCCTAGACCATTAGTCAGCCCAGGCCAGGGATCCCTGGGGAGTTGGAGACCCTCCCAATAAAGGGGTCACCCTCTCCAGGGTACCCCTGGCCTAGAATGATAGCCCGGGGCTATCCCCGCCACCCCTGGGTGGTGGGTGGTGGTTTGATAGTGTTAGATGTAGTGTAAAAATTCGAATTTTCACCATTGTCTTTGCAGTGGAACTACAGGTCCCAGAAAGCCTCACCGCATGCTGGTACTTGGAGAAACACAAGTACCAGCATGCAGGGCATTAAGGATCCACTGGTACCTGTAGTTCACCTGTAAATTAATGGTTAATAAAACACACAACACCGTGAAAATAAAGCTTTATTGCATCCATAAACACACTTACACATACTCACCTGTTTCCAGATGTTCATGTCCCCTTGTCAACGTAAAGTATCCCAACTAATTACCTGTAAAAAAAGATCCAATACCTACAGTATACACAAATATATAGGCTGTGAATATATATTAAATATATGATATACAAGGCTGTGAATATTATAACATATTAATTTATTAAACATAAATGATTGAGCTGCAGTTCAACTTTAAAAACATATACATTCATCACACATTAAATAGCGCTGAAATATGGCTTCTAAATTATAAATCCTGTGGCAAACAGTGACATAATATAATTAAAATCTTGTTCAGTCATTAAGGTTCAGACAATATGTCTCCAATGTTTTTCAATCAAATGTTGGAGACAAGAGTAGATAATTAGTCCCCTCTGTATGTTTTGGGTAGTATTCACGTGTCCACATACACCTTTCCTAAAATGGAGCCGTGTGGCCAAATTTGCCATGCCATTGAATCTGTGTATTATCCATGCCTTGTGTTTTTTCTTAAAATGTGCTACTTTAATCTGATACTTTATATGAATACTTTTGCAGTAAAAAAAAAATTTGGTATCTATCTAATTGCTACTCGTTGTGGTGCATCTTACCCGTGATGGCATCTTTTGCCAAATGAAGAAAAAAAGGAAAGATGTATGAGGACACATCTGTATGTGTGTAGCAAAGACCTCAAATATAAACAGTCTTTAGATATATAGTCATACATAGGCATGCTAATCAATGGTAGTTGTACTGACGCATTTAGTTGTAGCTAATTGATTGATTAGGTGCAGGATAAATAGGCTGGTCTCTTTGAGGAGGGTTACTTCATTGCCTTTTGAAAAAAAACCTGTAAGAGGGGAGAAACACGTCAAATGTACACACGGACTGCCTTCAACTTTATCATGTGTTTCCTACTCTTGGAATACCATTTGTGTGACTGTCAGTGGTATCCCTTGTTTATCACCACTAGTGTAGGAGCCTGTGTCAGCCGGAGGTGCTAAACACCAGAGCTTACAGAGCACACAGAGCTTATTCTACAGTTACTTACAGTATATCTCCCACCCGCAGCCTTGTATTGCCATGGCTCATCCTAACGGTGTCTGGACTGCATCTTAATCATTCCTGTGCCTTGGTCGGGAGCCGCTGGAGTGGCGCGACCGCAGGGTCAATATTACACACACTCCCAGAGTTTGTTCTGGAACCTGTGGAGCTGCTCGACCTTAGGAAGACGCCGGAGCATTGATTTTAACCAGGACAAGGCAGATGCAGGAGTGTGGATCTGGTCAGGAGACCCTTGGACCTTCTACAACTAGTACCAACTCTTTGAGCACACACGGCTCTCATATCGGGGAAGCTGATTTTCTTTATTGGGATCTTTTATGGTGACTATATATCTAAAGACTGTTTATTTTTGAGGTCTTTGCTACACAAATATGTGAATACTGCCCAAAACATACAGAGGGGATTAATTATCTACACTGGTCTCCAACATTTGATTGAGATACATTGGAGACATATTGTGTCTGAACCTTAATGACTGAACAAGATTTTAGTTATATTATGTCACTGTTTGCCACAGGATTATAATTTAGAAGACATGTTCCAGCGCTATTAAATGTGTGATGAATGTATATGGTGTTAAAGATGAACTGCAGTTCAATCATTTATATGTTTAATAAATTAATATGTTATAATATTGACAGCCTTGGATTTGTGTATAGGTAATGGCACAGACACCTTTTTTGTATTTGTGTTTCTTTCGAGGGTGTTTTGCAGGAATCCCTTAGGTGTCAGCAGCAGGTCTCTATAACTAGACAATATTTGAGTGAACAGCGCACCATTTTATCTTTTTCCTTAATAACTACATCATGCATAGTTACTTTATTTTAATTTTCCTTTTTCGCTGGTGGTGTATTTTGAACATCTTCCGCAAGCTGTTCTCCTTGTGAAATGATTGGTGCACTGAGTTTTCATCAATAACAACACTTTTGCTTATTGTTACCCGTAACTTACCTGGTTGGTTTCTTTTTGCAGAATTATGTAACCTTTTTGCAAATCACTGTAGTCCAAGTCCTCCTTCCTTTGCATGAGCATCCCACCTTGAGCAATTTATCCTTTGTAATGTGCGCAAATTCTTTACTTACAAATATTTTTATATGTTGTAGGTCAGGTTTCTTTCCATTCTACAGTTCGTATGGAGTTTTTTCAAATGTTTTTCCCCATAAATGACTTTCAAGATAGCCGGCTGTTGTGATTGCTTCTCCCAAGTAAATTGCTGGCATAGCTACATCAAAGAGCATGCTCCGCCAACTATCATAGAGTGTCTGGTTCACCCTTTCAGCGACACTATTTTGCTCTGAATTGTATGATAGTGTAGTTTGAAACATTATTCCATATCTTTTCAGAATGGCTTGTGTCATGTCACTTGTATATTCTGTCCCATTCTCTGCACTTAGGAGCTCATTCAGACCCGCTTGCAAGATGCGATCGCTCGCTGGCAAAAAGTGGCCGGATATTTAAATGAAGTGCTTGCACTGCGTTGTGTAAGGATGCCCACTGTGTTTTAGCGAGCTATGGCAAAGTACACTCGCAAATGTCTGAAGATGCCCCCTTGCCTCTCGCAACACACGTCATCTCCGGAAATTGAAGGATTAATCAAGACCATCGTGAGCCATTCTTAGCTGCTCGCAGCCCTTGGGGTAGCCTTAGCCTGCTGCAAGCACAGCGATCACTGCTGGCTGAAATACATGCAGGTGACGTGTACAATGACGCTACTTTGCAAATTATGCACACCTTTAAAACGCCATTTTGGCGGCCAGACACGCCTGCGTTCGCACATCCACTCCCCCGTTTACAAGCACTTTCCCCTGTTACCACCCACAAATGGCACTATCTGTCACCCAAAGCAGTGACCTGATAGTGGCTTACGAGCTACCAAAATCAGATCGCAACGAATGGCTTGGGCACACGCACTGCAAATTATACGCATGCGCAGATGGGAGAAAATCGCTCAGAGTGAGTGGGTCTGAATCAGGTCCTTAGTGTTTTGGAGAATATCCAAATTTATTTTTTACTTGAGCAAGATAGTTTTCAAGTTTTCCATACCGTGCAACAGGTGAAATGTTGTGAATTTTAAGTGATCAACAATGAATGTAAAAAATAAAAAATGTTATCCTGGGGTTATGATTTTTTTTGCTCCACATACATCTGTGTGAATTGGGTCTATACACTTCTTGGGGAGAATTTCTGAAGCAGTGGCTTCTGTAAGCCACTGCTTCCTGGCGTGTTGCTGCTCCATATTTAAAAAGGCACCCACAGTCAATGTAAAGCCGGCATACCTAACACTGACTCTGAGTGCTTTTTAAATACTCATTTGCAACCCGCAGGGAAGCAGTGGCTTACAGAAGCCGCTGCTTCGTAATTCTCCCCCTTAACTCTGCTGCTACTGGTTTTTGAAAAAAAAAGATGTTCTTGTCATTTTCCCTATTTAAACAGCTTACACATTTCATTACATGGGTATTTTGGATCAATATTTATACCACTTGCTTGGATTACTTTGCTCTAGACGATGGTGCCATGAATGAATTTAGTAAATATGCTCCTGCTTAGTAGTATTAACAGCTTCACTATAATTTAACTGGTACAGCTGATTTTATATTTTTCCTTCTGCAAGTATGTGTATACCATTTGCAATAATGCATTTATAACATGTCCTTGCTTGGTAGGCTTTTTTACAGAGAACAGATTGGTGTCAACACATATAATACATTCTTCATAAGTATCTTTCTGGTAGCTTTTTAAGAGACTGAACAGTAAATATAACCTGCTCCTATGCTTTCTGAGGCCATATATTTACCATTAGCTGTGGCTATTCTTTCGTCTAACTGAGAAAATACTTTTTTATAATTTCTCATATGACTTGCAGCCCCTGAGTCAATGCACCAAACATTTATCACTGTGCATGTGTTTGTATTGAAAGCACATTCAGCATTAGAAGTATTTTCCAGCTCCTCTATATTACTGTTTGCATTTTGCTTTGCACCTTGTTTATTTAGCTGACTTATGCTGCCTTTACAGACTGTGCAATCAGGGTTCTTGAACACAAAACATTAATGTGCTTCTGGTCTTTGACTAGTGCTTTTAATAATATAGTCCTGAACTCTCAATGCTGTATCATGTTTAATTGCACGTTCTATCTTATGATTGAATTAATCCATAAATTTCCCTTTAACATTCTCTAATATCAGTTTATCATCTGGTCTGGCATCAAGTGCTGTTACAAGTCTTTCATAACCGTCTGGGAGAAGACTGAGTAGCAGTCTTTTTCACTTTTCTTCTCCTGTGCAGCACGGACTTTCTGCAATTTCTAAAGTACATCTTACATAATCTTGCAGATGCTGGCCTTTAAGCAGTTTAGGGCCTGATTCAGAGCCACTCGTAAGCGGCAGCTCATTCGCTCCAAGCGATGTTTGCCCAACTGCGCATGCGTACGGATTGTTATACGCGAACCAGTCAGTGCGGCCAAAATTCATGTGCTCGCAAAATAGCGAATGCCTGATAATTTGAGTGACAGAAAGAGGCGTATGTGGGTGGTAACGGGAAGGTGCTTGAAAACGGGGAGTGGAGATCCGATCGCAGGCATGCTTAAAGGTCAAAACGGGCGTTTTATGGGTGTGCATAATTAAAACAGCAGCATCATTGACCACGTCACTGTGTTTTTTATAACCAGAACTGCTCGCAAAATTGTGGTAGCAAAAACCAACCACAAGAATAGCGAGCAGCTCATACCCTGGTCAATGTACTCGATTAATCTAATAAATAGCGGACATGACGTAGGATGCGAAGCGGCCAGGGGGCGTAGTTTCCCATAAAACAACCCCAAGTTTTGTTTGCTTGTTCAGACCTAGAGGCGTGAACAGACCGCAAACAGCGAACGGTTCATTTGAATATCCACCCCTATTTTCTGGACGAGCGAGCGCTAATTGCGTCCGGCTCTGAATCAGGCCCTAAGTCTGATGCAACTTTTCTGTTAAATACATCTTATGGCTTGAATTATCTTGCTCAAGAACTCTGCAGCACATCCCAAATTTCTCCTGCCACAGTTACATATATGCACAATCTGATCATCATCTATACTGAGAGATATTTTATTATGGGCTTCCTGGTCTTTCCCAGACCATTCCTCTGTGGCTGGGTCAGGCTTAGCCTCTTGTATACATTTCCACATAGTTTCTCTTATGTGCAGAATTTTTTCTTTGAATTTCCATGTCTGACAGTTCTGGTTAGTCAGACTCATCACTGTGAATTTGATTGAAGCTGTGGTAGCTGCAGGAATTTCCTCTAGGCTCTGTCTTTTCTTTCACTGAGGTTCTGACTTTAATAACTTTTCTATCTGTATCCATAATCTGTTAGCAGATGTGCTATATAGGAGCAGCAGACAGTTATACAAACAGGAACTCTCTATGTATGTGTAAATAGGACCAAATGGGTTGAGTATGAAATACAGATTCCAGAAGCCCGAAATAACAGAATCCCGACTGGGCATGTAAGCATACTAAACCCAAACCCTAACCCTCCATTAGGGGTGCCTAACCCTAAAACTCCTGGGATGGTGCCTAAACCTAAGTCTCCCCGAGGATGCCTAAATCTAACCCCTCCTTCCTCCACTCTAAACCTATCCCTCCTTGGGGGTGCCTAACCCTAACCTCCCTACGGTGGTGCCTATTTCTAACTCCCAATTCCTGTAGCCTAACCATAACCCTCCTTGGGGTGTGCCTAACCCTAAGTCCCCCCGGGGGTGCCTAAAACTAGCCCTCCCCTTGTGGCTAATGCTAACCCTGTCCACGCTTACCTTAGTTCGGGAAGCCATCTGTCGGGATTCCATCATTGGGCTAAAGATAGGCATCGGTATTTAAACGCCTATCCTTAGTACTAAGTTGGGATTTTGATGCCAGGATTCCATCAGATGGCTTCCTGTGCATCGGTATTCTAACTGCATCCTGATCAAACACATGCTAATTTTAACATGGAGGAAAGAAAAGAAGGAGCACCTATTTTTTATAGAGTCTGGACAAACATGCACCCTAGTTACCTTTTTTTACCTAACTTTATCCTCAGCTAAACCAGGGATGGGAAACCTCAGGCCCGGGGGCCATATAAGGCCCTCGGAATCATTTGGTCTGGCCCTCTGAGCTTTTCTCTGCTAGCCTCATCCGGCTAGCAGGGTGCCTAGAAAGGCACCCTGCAACCAGAATCTATGCAGCAGTATGAACCATAGCATAACATAGCATAGCAAAAATCTATGCAGCAGTGCAGCCAGGAGCATCCTTAAGATGCTTCAGGCGGTCACACCACTGCCCTTACAGCTCCCCGGAGCATCATCAGGATGCTCCGGGCATTGCTGTAATCACCGGCGATTGTGGCCCCGCCCTGTGTGATGTCACATGGAGGAAGCGTGGCCTACACCGTGCCCGCCAAAAATGTTATATATATCAAAATGGCCCTCGGCAGAAAAAAGGTTTCCCACCCCTGAGCTAAACACTGATGACATCTGCATGTACTGTACAATTAACACAGTTGACAATAGTGGGTGCAATATCAAAATTACTCAATTAATAATTATTTTTGCATCAAAACTTGATTAAAGTAGGTTTCATTGAAATTGGCAGATACTCTGAGCCTGAGAACCAGTGAACCAGTAAAAATAAGAAATGTTTATCCTTGTGTGAGCGAGTCATTGCCCAGTGTGAGTACTCCATGTTGTGCCAGATTATCTGTGCATATTCTTAGTGCCATGTAGGAAAATATGCTATTAAATATACATGTGCAATAAGACAAATACAATTATTTAGCAAGTTGGCAGAAACACAATGTTATTTTTTTTAGTGTAGTGTATTTCTCTATGGATAATTTTACATGGAGTCATATAATGCTTTTGCCTAAAGCATTGCTGATGCAGACCAGTATCATCTTGTGGGTTTTCATTTCTGTGTAGTTTATTAATTCAGTTACAGTACAGCAAATGGAATGTATTGCATTATATTGTGTCAAATAAGAGAAGGTCTGTGTCAAAATTATGCAATTGAACTCTGCACAGGTAATCCACCATCAAACAGCATTTAAACTGTAATTTGTAAATGTTCTCCCAACACTTTCCTTATATACCTTAATTACATCTCTACATACTTGCCAACTCTCCTATATTGTCAGGGAGACTCCGTGAAATAGCAGCAATCTCCCTGACTCCCTGAAGAGTCTAGCAATCTCCCTGATTGCACCTTACCCCCATTATGAAATTGTTATATAAAAAAACAGATATATACATTCAAATGGGATCATTAGTATAATTTCCCTGCATTGGTTATACGGCACAATGATCCATATGGCTACATGCATTTTCTGAATAGTATTGGTTTGTTTTTGTCAACAAGTAGATCTTACTGACTGCTTTTGGGCTTGTTTACATTTGGATGTAAGTCAGGTTTATGGCACACCCCGCAGATGTAGCAGTACACGTCCACGAGCCAGTTGCTCTTATTGTTTTAGCATTTCTCTCTTCATAGATAGTAAACTCTAACAAGCAGGGCAATCTTGAGCCTCTATCTCATATCTGCCCATCAAAAATGTGTGCACTTGTCCTCTTTTTATGTGTGAATGTATTTTGTATGATTTGTAACTATGTTTTGTGGTGCTTTACAAATAAATGATGATGATGTGAACAACCATGTAGGTTTGATATTCAGTCCTTACTTGAAAACCATAAAGTCAAGCCAGAGAGAGTCTCATTATGTGGGCATAGTCTGCAAGCAACGGTAAAGGTTTGATTGGTCTGCGCTCTACAGTATTGGCAGTTGGGGTGTGGTGTTGGGGTGTGGGACGTAACTAGTGTGTGTAAGGGGTGCTGCGCTTTTCTTCTGGCAGGAGTACCGGGTCCTGCGTGGTAACTTGATAGAGAGGTAGGGGTTGGAAAGTACGCTCTCCCTGTGAGTGTGGTGATGGTGTGGGTGTCTGGGAATATTGTGTAGCAGCTAGCGTGCTGGGTGTGGTTGAGTGGCGGTGGGGTGTGGAATGTGGAATAAATGAGAGGCAAACACAGATGAGGAAGCCAAATGTTGTATTGGAGTAGTCACAATGCTTCTCCTATGTGGTCCAGGCAGAGGAAGGTGCGGTGGTGGGGGAGGGAGACTGGGGAGGTGGGTCGACCCTTTCAGGGGGCTCCTTGCCGTGCGGTTCAATAGACAGGCACGTTACCCCTGCTGGACCTTTGGTCAACAGTCTTGTGGAGTCTCAGGTGGTGGGAGGGTGGAGAATGGGGGAGGCGGCAGCAGGTGTGTGGGGGTGTAAGTACCCTTGCGGAATCCCGCGGGTTGGTCAGAGTCTCGAGGTCTGATACCTACCGGTAGAATTTGGCCTGAGGTGGATGCGGCCGTGGAGGTTAATGTTACTGCAGATCTTTGCTGTATAGATGGACTGCTGCGGTTGCAGAGTTAGGTTGCTGCTGTTCAGGGGAGGAAATCACCTTGTCTGTGGAGGTCAGCGACCGGGTGGTGTTGGTGGGTGGCTAATGCGGTTGTAGATTCTGCTGCTTCTGCTGGGCCACTAAAGTGGGGTTTGGGTGCTGCTGTGGGAGCTGGAGGTGGGTGAGGAGAGTGGCTGAGTGATGACCACCCCTGTGGTGGGGGGTGGTCTGCCCAGGTCGGGATGGATGAGGTAGCCCTACAAACAACTTCATTAAATCAGACCAGTTATTCTGTCACCTATGATCTGTTCCGATCTGTGTAAAATCTGCATGCTTTGTTACTCGTCCTTTACTGAGCTTATTTTCTATCTTATTCTGATAATACCCCACTTTTTCTAACCAGCTGCTGCCTATGACCTTCTAGACTTTTTATGTTCTGATTACAACCGTGCTTATTCCTCTTTCTTTTATATTTGATATGCATTTTACTAACACTTGGATGGTATACAATCGGGAAACCGGCTGCCTTAATACCGGCAGCCAGCTTCCCGACTGTCATATCCCGGCAAGGGATGAAATGCCGGGCGTCTAGATGTAGATGCCTGAAATTTCCCTGATGCCGGGAGACAGGCTCCCGGCATCCCAATCGAAGAGGTGCCGGGCGCTGCGAGTGGACAACCATGGGGGGAGGGTTAGGTTTACGGCACCCGGGGGAGACTTAGGGTTAGGCAAACCCCCGGGAGGGTTAGGGTTAGGCTAGGGGGAGTGAGGGTTAGGGTTAGGCATCCCCGGGGGGGACTTAGGGTTAGGCACCCCCCGGGGGACTTAGGTTTAGGCAGTGGGGAAGGGGGGGTTAGGGTTAGGCACTTAGAGGGGGGATTAGGGTTAGGCACTTGGGGGGGAGGTTAGGGTTAGGCACCCCTAAGGAGGGTTAGGGTTAGGTTAGTTAGTACTTACCTATCCACAATCGGGATTTCCAGCGCTGTTGGGCTTCCGCTGCCGGGAACTCTGCTGTGGTCGGCCAGGCACTGCCGGGAATCGAACCACCAGCCATGCAGCCGGCGGTATTTCATACCGATTCCCACTTGGTTCTCACTGTAGGCTTCCTCAATGTACAGTATCCTGAACACTGGAAGGCAGACAGAATGCTACAGCAATTCTAGAAAACACTGGTGCTAATGACAGTGGATATGGAGGCACTAGGATAAATGACAAGTAAAATATGTCATTAAAGCAGTTGGTATGATAGTGTCCACATACAAGTTGTGTTACACATAACGTATGAATGCTGTGTGACTTGGTAGCACCGAGAGTCTTTTCGTGCCACTTTACCCTTTCAAATGCATCTGTGACTCTGTAATGTAGAGTTTGACATGCAGATACATCCACAGTCGCACACAGAATATAGACATATTGCATATCATTTAAATCAGCAGTAGCTGCTTATGCATCCCATTTGCATTGCTATGCAAATTAGACGCATTTGAAGGGAAGAAGTCACATGAAAAGACACTTGGTGCTATCAAGTCACACCATGGCATGGCACGACTAGAAGGGCTGTTTAATGCACAAGGAGGCATTATGTATGAGGACACATCCATACCTAAAAAAATACTAAAGCATGATCAGTGAGTACCTGACTTAAGGTTATGAGTAAAACTTGATTGTGGTGATGTAGTTGTAAGTTTTTTAATTATTGCTCATCTCAGTAATAAAAAAATAAAAAAAAAGTCAGCTATCAATTACCCAGACAGCTGAGCAATACTGGTCTGGTTTGGTTAGGGTTACCTTACAGCTTCACCAGATCAACCTTTATTCCTTAAACAATGCTTTATTTAAAGGCTAAAACCTTTTTATTTTATGATTTGAAACTGTTCTCAACCACACATGCAACAATAGAACAGGTACAGGTATTAGGCATGATGCTTGTTCAATAAGTTTACCCATGCAAATGCATGTGACAAACTTCACAGATGGAAGGATGGTGAATTTTACCCTTGGCAGGTAAAATTGCTGGAGATAGCTCTCTTAACCATTATTGTAAGGGACAAAATGAAAATAAGCCCAATTGCTGGTGATTGTATTAGGACATTTAGCGATTTGGTAAAACTGCCCTTGTGCACGGGTAATCCTGTTTGCTTCATAGAAACAGTAGCTGTGATAGGTGGAGACTATGGTAGAGTAGCATAGTCTTAATTGTTTCACAAACTAGCTTTTTGGACCAGGCTTTACACCAGCCTGTCCTGGGTGCTTTACAGGACCTAGGGTAGTCTGCTTTTAAATACCACAGAAAGTGCAACATGTTTTAAAGGTATTTTTTTCTTACAAATATAGTTACAGTAGCAGATAATTATGCTCATATTTTAGCAGATGAATGCTCCTCTATGTTGCTTTTACTAGATATTTATACATTTTGTATAACTCCAAAATAAGGCAACATTTTGGTAACAGATGGGATTGATTCAAATGAAACTCAACTATAAATTACCTTTTTTATAATTGTGATCAATTATTTTAATAGAAAATGTTGTCACATTTTGCCTACCTATTAATGAGATATAACTAGAAAGGAAATGGTGCAGTATGAAAAGATTAAAAAGTATTGGAAAGACTATTTAAACATGTATTGATTGAAATAATAGGAAATTACTATGCAAGATAAAGTTCAAGTCTACGTTTGAAATAAAATATTAGAGGAGAGTTGATGCCATCATTTAGTTAATTTTTATCATTGATGTAACTGCATTTGGCTTCATAAAGTGAACAGATTGTATTTTATCAATAATTGAATGGATTAGAATGATGCACTGACAAAATTATGGATATTTTAAAATGATTCCTTTATATTAAAATTAAATAGCTGATGGATCATATTTTAAGACTCTGTAGCAGATTACATAACTTTTTTTTCAACCTGCTTTAAGTCCATGAAGGAAATATAATTGGTTCAGATTTGCCAAATGAAAACCAGCCTTGTTTTACATAAAAAAAAAAATTCTGCTTTAAATCAGTGGCAATATCAATGAAAAATCATCACCTTTGCAGAATCAGAGTCTATTACGTTTGCCCCCATGAGGCGGTTTTAGAAATGGATGCCCTTCACACACTTGATTAGGCTACGTTTTGATTATTTCTTTGTGGAACTAATATTATGATACAATTGACCAACACCATGACAGGCAACAAACTAAGATGAACAAATTAATAAGAGGTGGTATCTGAAATTGAGAGATGGCTGGGTTCTTCAGACCTTAGAAAATGCACCTTGCTAGTAAGTATTCTACCATCTGCGTATATATCATCTGCTTTGTTGCACAATTAAATTTCTCTTAATCTTTATACTAATTAATGGGCTTATTCCAAATTTTACTAAACACATTTTTCTTGTAGCTTCATGCTAGTTTATTGAGCCATATCTTGGGATTTAATGCAAAACTGCTGTCTTGATGTAACTTCAGTAGTTGCTAAAATATAAAATACTATGCCTAATCATAAAAAGACAGCTGAAAAAAACAGAAGCAAATCAGAAATAAAAATAAATGCATTAAACAAATGTCGATTAGGACTGACATCACCTTTTAAATAAGAAATATTACTTGTAAAGTTGTGTATATTATTTAAGAATCATTTTTGTGTTCTTAATTTTTTTTAAATCCACCTTTAATTATACAGAAGTTATGATTTCCCTTTGTTTATCTAAATCAGTATTAACATTACCTGTTAGCGCTATATTAATATAAAATTGCTGAATTAACAATATATCAATTTATTACCAATAATATATTACATTTCAAAAAAATAATGTAGTCATTATTTTATTACCTATGCATTCCTTACAAGCTTTTTTACTATCACACAACATTATTATTTGTGTTATGATAAATATAAATGTATTTATTATTGCTTATGTATTAATCAGAATATTCAAATAAAAATGTACCAAAAAACCCTGCTGTAATTTATGGCTTTAAACCTTTTGATGGTCTGTTAATTCCTTAATGAATCATTCTCCTAAAGTGAAGTTTTTGGATGCTAGGCTTTTCATCACTAGAGCAAGCGAGGGAAAAGCACATTTGACATGTTTTGTTTAACACAAGGAGCTCTCAAACAACTCCCCACAAGCTATTTTATTGATTTTTCATGCTTTAGCCCTGTAAGAACATCCTGAGATATAAGTGTCTCACATGGCCATCCTCTTGTATCTGATTTTTGTCTGATCTCTGCTGTCTGATTAAACCCTACAGTACATTTTTTTTATAGAAACAATGATGAACCTCTCTTGTGATGATGACTCTTTAAAGTTCAAATCAGGAAGATGGAACAGTAAAGTATCCAAAAAGCTGCTGATGGTCAAAATTAGGATTTATTCAAAAGATGCTTGTGTCCTGATTAGAACTTTACTGTCTTTATACCATTCAGATAATCAAGGTCAATTGTGGCAATATTATACAGTATAGTTTCAAGTGCAGCTAACTATACAGAAGTTAAGAACACTTATTTTAAAACTCCATGTTAGAAATATAAATTCTTAACTATTCAAGTTTACAAATGGCCTATATATAGACATGAGAGAACATCCTGCTCTTTTGCTTAACAAATTGATTAAAGCCATTGGCTCATTACTATTTTTTGCTTTTTTCATTTGATGTGTCAAAAATTGCAGTACAAGTTGACCACTGAAATATGTGTGGTCATTAAAAATATAAGAGAACACAATCCAGTCAATCATATTTGCTTTAACAAGGTGGAACTGTGAGTAATTTGATGACCTCCATTAGGGTGTGAGTGGAGGGGAGCTTAGAGTGATAAGATGAACAATGAGATCTGTTTTCTTGACATAGTACCTAAATAACTGATTAGTGTAATTTTCCATTTTGTTTATGGTCAAACAACACACAGCTCAGCAGCTTGATACCTGGGTTGTTTGACTGGATTACACAATGAATGGTCATCTTGTTTTCAGCTAAACACTAAATAACTTCAGAAGATAATACATTGATGAGTGATGAAAAATCTATCATTTGGTGTCTTTATACATACAATAGTATATTATATTTTATATAGAGTTGTACGCTGACCCCCATGTTTTAGTTTTGGATCTGGACTTATTTTTGTGTTTTGGTTTTACAATACCATCCTCAAGTGTATTGGTTTTGGATCTGGATTAAAAAAAATAATAATAATGATAAAAAGTTTTTAAAAACAGCTAAAATCATGTAATTTTTGTAATCCAAAACCTGAAATTTGGATTTAATATCAGATTTCAAAACCACTGAAAGATCGGAACCACGACTCGGATTTATCTGGATCTCCTCAGGAGATTACAACTGCGAATCGGATCTGTCCAGATTCACGAAATTTGGGTGAATTCGGGTTTCTGGCGAGCTACATCACATATCTCAAGTTTTATGTTATGTGCACTTTTTCAAATTTGACTTTATCCATGCAATCCAGTATTCAGATTACAAATGTTGCTCATTTCTAGCATTGTTCTGAGTAAATCAGGGCTCCCATATTGTTTAAAAGAAAAGAACGGAACACCAGTGTTACAAGAAGCTTGTGAACGCCATTGCTAAAATCTACATTTATAAAAGCCAACTTTCCAGCTAAAGATTGTGGTACACTTATGGAAGCTGGAACATATGGAAGTCATTAACAAAGTTTTGTCAAACTCAACCACAGCTGACCATACTTATCTTTACATTTTGCAACTATTTGCAACATTGCAGATGCAGAAAGAAGCCACTTGCAATGTACTAGAGACGCTGGGCTGTGACTAAAGGCAGGCTGGGGGGCGAGGTGGCTTCTGCCCCCTGGAACTGTATAGTTTTAGTTACTTTGAGCTGCACCATACTCTGTACAAGCCAGGTGGCTTGGCAGCAGACAGAAGATGCTCCCCGGACACTTTGATTGTGTTATAAGCATAAACAGAACAGCCAGGCAGTATTCTCTCTTTTGCCTGTTTCCCACCTGCCTGTCCATACCACTCCACCTTCAAGTCCATGCATCGTGCACTGTAACCTCTCTGTTAGAGCATATGACATGCATACCCTAATCAACAGCTAGAATGCTGATTGGTGAATAATTGTGACCATTCACAAATCAGAGTGTTGGGAGCTCTCCACACACTGGTGGATTTCTTTAGCTTTCCACCAACATGAAACTGCAGCTTCAGGAGATGTGAGTGACTGGGTTGCTTCCAGTCCTCCACTGATCTGATATCTAATTTGAGTGATACCAGATTTGGATATGGTTTAAAGCAAGTGGCCACACAGTTATATTATTTACATTATGGGATTACAGTCCAGGTTTTAAGGATATCCATGGTTGAGCACAGGTAACTTCTCGGACGTGAGCCCCTTAATGTTAGGGACACCAGTATAGAGGAGCCTTGACGATTGGCCTGGCGCTTATTCATATATTTGCAAATGTGTGTTACTAATACCTCTAAATCTCTATTATCATGTAGGATTTAAGTATTGTTTTTGCTGCAGTGTGCTGGGGGGCAAATCTCTTTTTTTCTGTGTTCAGTGTAAACCCCGCCCTTTACAAGCGTCTGTGTTATGCAATTAAGCTGATTTGAGCAACTACCATTTTTTTTGCAAGTTTGGAGAGGCATGAAGGCAGTCAGCATTAGGAGGAGGTGCTGATGCTTATAGTGCCATGTGGAGGTTTTTTGGGGTACCTCCAAGGTAAGTTAGCTCTCAGCTTATATATGTACTGTTATCATGCAGTACATCAATTGTAATTATATGACCCAGAGTGGGTGCTACCATTATGTAGCAATAATTATTCTGTGGTGAGCGTTTGGGAGTGGGGACCCCGGGGGGGTTCTGACTGGGCCTTACTCATGGCATTACCACTTAATTCACATAGAATACTTTTATCACTTCTCTATTTGTTTGTACATTATTTATGTAATTTTAATTCTTTATCATTTCATTAACACTTATTGATTTATCTTTACACATCTTTTCTTTATACTTCACTATCACCTTTCTCCCTTTTTCGTGTGATGTCCTGGGGATGGCCCTTGGCTGGAATTTTTTTGGAGGTGCCTTGCTTCTCGTACGTGAGCCCCTTAATGTTAGGGATGCCAGTATAGAGGAGCCTTGACGATTGGCCTGGCGCTTATTCATATATTTGCAAATGTGTATAACTAATACCTCTAAATCTCTATTATCATGTAGGATTTAAATATTGTTTTTGCTGCAGTGTGCTGGGGGCAAATGTTCATCTCCGTTCAACTATTTGTTAGTCAGGTTTATTATAGTTAGTGGTTGTATTAAACGGGATGGGTACAGGATGCCAGCAGTCAGGATCCCAGCTATCAAAATCTCGAAGCTGGCATCCCGACAGCGTTAGGATACCGACACCTGTTGGTAGGTATCCTAGCACTACCTGCTTAACTGCTACAGAAATGGGTGCTGCACTAGTCAGTAGCACCCTGACAGCCAGTCGGCATGAATTTCTATTCACATTGAAACAAGTTATTGTTCTTAGTTTTTTGGCCATATTCTAAAATGCTATTAAATGTACATACGTATTTTAATATTGTAAAATTCAAGCATTCATTTTCTACTGCTCTTTCTTTTTTTATCATTTTTCATGCTGTTTCCCAGCCTGAAAAAAAAAATGTTCACATCCTAACATCATAATCTGTAAAACAAACTTCATTCAAAAAGAAGAGCAAAAACCTTGACAACAAAACTAAACTATGAATGGTGATATCTTTTGCAGACATTTAAATAAAAAGATCAGTACTGTAAGCTTTATCAAGAACTTTTAATAAGTACTTTGCAGCAACAAAAATGCATAAATAACCGTAATTCTACAAGGCTAACAAGATTTTGGTAAAAACAGATAAAAAGGAGAAAAATAATCTTCTCTGATCTGGTGTGATCTAAGATGTCATTCATTCAGTGATCGAAACAATCCTTTAGCTAATAATAGAAGTGAACGAATCGTAGTGCAGATCAAAAGCAATCAGCGCGGTTTGTTAGCAGCAAAAACTTAAAAGTCTGTGCTGAGCAAAAACAATGTGTGAAAAATACAAATATTGACTAGTGTATTTTAAAAATTGAACATTGTAAACAGGACGTTACATGAATAAAAAGATCAAGTCACACCCTGCAATATTTTCTGTGCTTTTTTGTCATTATAAATGCATATCATGGGGCTCATGTGAGTTCCCTATGGAATCAGTATGAATGACCACTGGCAGCAGTGGAAATCCCGACAGGGGATTTATATAAGTATAACTAACCCTATCCCCCCCCTAACCATAACCCTCCCTTATGGGTGCCTAACCCTAACCTCCCCCCAGTGCCTAAACCTAACCCCCCCCCTTCCCCTCAGCCTAAACCTAAGTCTCCCAGGGGGGGTGCCTAACCCTAACTCCCCCTTCCCCTTGCCTAACCCTAACCCTCCTGGGGGGTGCCTAACCCTAAGTCCCCCCTGGGGGCCCCTAACCTAACCCTCACCCCCACGGCTGTCGGCGCCCACCCCCCAGCTTACCTTCGATCAGTATGCCAGGCATCGGGCTCCCGTCGTAGGTCTAATGGTAGGCATCTGGATTTTGACGCCTGTCATTAGTACCCTGCCAGGATTTGACAGTCGGGAAGCCGGCGGTCAGCATTTCGACCGTCAACTTCCTGACTGCATCCCTTCCCTATATGCTTAATATAAATATGCAAATGTGTATTGTCCAGGGACACAAAATGTAAGCAGATTTGGTACATGAACCATCTCACTCTTGGGGTGGAGAAATTGGAGGATGGGCGTGCAATGGAGTACAGCAAGGGGTGTGTTCCCGTAATTGCAAATGGAGGCAGATCTGCATTGAGAAACAGATATGTCTGCTAGTAGCCATAGCACTTGCAGATTCCTGAGGACTGATGCAAATACACACTGATCATAATGATGGTGGCCAGCACTATCCAGACACTTGTGATTGTGGATTCATCTGATTGGTGCTTTATTTGTTGACCCTGCATATTTTGTATGAGTTCATGGGTGTATATTAGAATTTTTTTTTTTTTTTTTTATTAATTAACAAGAATAATATTTATCTAATTCAAACATAATCGCGAAGACATTGTTAGCTATCAAAACATATTAGAAAAACTATTTCTTGAGCTTATGACTTGGTTGGTCTAAGAGTATCTGTATGTAAGTACATCTGACGTGATCTTGACACATACGCTACTTGAGCAGAGCTTGATGTATTCCAAGGTGTCTCTGACTAGGCATATGGGAGAACATATGTTTTTTTTTTATTTTGCATTTGATTAGAGTACGGTTGGGCAATAAGCTGCAATAAGAAGCTGTGTGGCTACAAATCACCACCCCTGGAATAGAGCCTTTACATTAAACTCATATGCAGCCAACTTTGCATGAGTCATTATAATTTGAGAATGGACCACAGTTTGTTCTGTTAGTCAGATCAGTTCATCAGGTCAGATCAGTTCACAGCCTGTCTGTCAATCTGCAGCCAAAGGGTAGATTAATCAAACCTCCTACAGAGAAAAAGTATAGGTGCTGCTCATAGCATCCGGATTTTTGCTATTTTTATCTAGTATATTCTCTAATATTATAGCTATAATCTGATTACTTGACTTCTCTAGAGAACCTCCATGCCCCCACAGTGTCCCTTTATGCCCCACACTTACTTTATTTTATATCTGCCTGAAGGTTTGATACGTCTCCCCCACAGTGTGTTTCATTTTTCAATTGGTGCTTTCTAGCAGAAGTTCTTTTACATCTAACAATTCTTCTACTTATTGTTGTAGTAATAGTTGTAGTACCCAGAATATTAAAATAAATGTTTATATATTTTTTTGTGGAGATCATTTTCACAATAGACATATCAGCTGCATCAAGTAAACAAATGAGTTGATGGGGGAACAAGTATGATGGGGAGAAGACAGAAAGTGGAACAGTGATCTGGGACAGGCTTTGGACATTCCCCAGCCACAGGACCAGCAACAGGAGAGGTCTAGGGGTACAACTGTACCTTGCCCCAAGGTCCTAGGCGGCCCCGGAGTGTAACCATTGTCTGCGCTGCTGCTGCAGTGATGGGCAGGGTGCTGACCACAGACAGACACCCAAGCAGAGGAGCCATGACGGGCAGATCTAAAAGAAGGTAAATATGGGGCATAAAGGGACACACTGGGGGCATGGAGGTTCCCTACTGAAAGCTCATATAGGTAAGGCAGACTGGCCCGGGGATGGGGGACCCCTAAAAATATGACTGTACTGGGCCCCATGATTTCTGTTGCTGGCCCTGCCCAGCCAACAAGCAGTGCAGATAATGTTCCTGTTAGTGTGTGTACAGTAGATGTTATTAGTAGAGAGCGGTTTGGTTTTACTCTGTTTTTTTCGCCAAATTAGCGCAAGTTCAGATTTTTCCTATTGGCTATCCAAAACACACGAGAGCCAGATATCCAATAGGGGGCCATTTTTGAGATCCAAACATAACTTAGAAAAACTGAACCGCTCATCTCTAGTTATTAGTGGTTTAAAATGAGGCACAGCTCATACAGTAATTTACACTATTTGATGCCTGTAGATATGTCAATACCGTTACCTAAGAGACTAGTGTGGAACTTCATAGAGTGGAATAAATACCTTGGAGGCCTGGTGGCAGCAAGTTATAGTTTAGGGTATATGGCGTGGTCACACAGGATCTGTAGCTGCTTCATGTTTCTATTCTCATGGTAGCCCTGAAATAAGTAAACTATTTGTTTTCACATTAGTGCTTCTAATGAGATTTCTTACATTGTAGTGAAGATTTTAGGGAATTTTGTTACATTTACTTTTGTACAGTTTAGATAATCTAAGAATAACAAATTAGGTTCATATTTATTATAAGAAAAATCTTTCGAGAACTCCTGTCTGATTACTGTAGTTTTGGCTAATGGACGCACACATTTAGATGACTTCCCTCCCATTCCCATACACAAATGTTCCGTCAGATGCAAATATGGCAGCTCTCATATTTACTGTAGCAGATTAAAATACTAACTACAAATGGAGTCTTATTAAGAAAATGTTGCTAGACCCTTTGCAGCACATAAAAGCTCTATAGTAAATATACACTGTAGTAATTGTATCTTACTGTAGTAATTGTATCTTATGGCGAAGATTGAAGAGTTTTATATGCTTTCAGTATTCTTCACTTTCTGTACTTCAATTTGTCCTAGCAATGGCTGCATGATTATTACATTCAGTACCTTAAGAATCACTTGCCAACATTATATTGCAATTTCCAGAGACACTTACTATCTGCAACATTATAGTGATTACAATGGAAAACACCACTACAGGTGTTGGTAATATCATTTTGCTACCTATAAAGTATTCTTCAAAAATGTTTCTGTATAAAACTTACAGAATCAGAAATGGTATGGAAAATTATATCCAAAATATAGGACCAGACAAGTTACAATCCATAGTGGTTTTGAAAATGGACTGGTAAATAACAAAAAAAAAACAACAACAATTATATTAACCTGGGACTGTTGTTATTCCACAGTGTTCAGAAGCGATTCAGACATAAAACAAGAGCATAGCTGAAATGAACACATCAATCCAAAGAAATCTACCATGACTATAATTAATTCTTCCTGGTTGAATGAAAATAAAATTGGCGCTTTTAATCTCACAGCTATATCGCTGAAATCTTTCCACATTCCACAACCTCCAGGCTATTATATTTGCACCATAATGCTTTTTGAAGAAAAGATCAACACAAATAAATTCCACACTGTAATTTCTCACCATATGTACAGTATACAGTAGATCATCATGTCTGCTCACAGTCAGCACAGACTGATCACAAAGAACTGATATAATTCAGTAAATACCTTAGAACCATACTTGCCCAGAATGTCTAGGATCCCTCTTGGTAAGGAAAAGTGACATCTGGATCACTGCAGCATTATATATAATTATAATACAATTTATGTTTTATACAGATTGATCTAATTCTGTTTTTTTTAAATATATTTCTAAATACTTTCCTTTATTTTGTTGTTAAAAAAACGTCTGGTGGTACTGGACATGCCCCTGGGCTGCACAAGATACAGAGCCATTGGGCAGAGCAGGGCAGGCTCCCTTTGCCTACTGTGGGCATACAACCTTCCTGAAAGTATTTCCTACATTACCAGGTTTTTTTTCCAACCAGCCAGACTGGACAGAAAATTGTATAGTGGATGCCCAGCTTAATTCTTCCTGGTTGAATGAGAGACAACCATCACTATGTGCCTTGAGTCTCTCAGTAGTGAATCTCAAACTTGTTTACTTTTAGGATTGTGGAAAGATTTCAGCGATATACAGGGGCGCCGAGAGGGGGGGGGGAGCGGATACTGATTACCCGGGCACGGGCATAGCAGGGGGCCTGGGCACGACAGTATCCGGTTTTTAAGTTCAAACTTTTTTTAAATTTATTTAAACACTATGATAATCCTCCGCGAGCTGTAGGCGGCAGATGAAGGTAAGGGGGGGAGGGGCGCAACACAGCGGGGTGTTGGGGTCTCTACCACTCACTCACAGTGTAACTCACTTGCAGGAGCAGCGCCGCTGCGGACCTAATGATGGTCTCGCGAGATGATGACGTAATCATCTCGCAAGGTTCTCTCTACACGGCAACACTGCAGCAGGCTCCAGACTCCGGGGCGGCAGGTGGGGACTGGGAGGGACTGTACAGTAGTAGAATAAGGTAGTGTGACACAGTGACTGAGGGAAGAGCCGAGCCTGTCTGTGTGAGTAACAAGACCTACTGCCTGCTGCAGCTTCACAGCTGTACATTTATAAATTCTATACAATTATTGTTAAATTAAATATAGTGCATCTGTCACCATTACTGTATCATATATATATATATATATATATGTAATATAAAATGCAAGGTCCAGCACTACCTGCTTTAATAAAACTTTGGAAATAGATGAATACAGTGGGATGGCAGCGCTCTGGATTAAATTAGTAATGCTGTTCCTGACAAGGGCCGTGTTCAATTTGAGGCGAAAAGTCCGGATCCGTGATACTTTTTCGCCAATGACGTCATTTTTGCCTGTTTTGCTTTTACTCCGTATTCAATTTAAAAGTCAATGCAATGTACTAGGCGGTAAAGTTTCGCCTATGAATACCAGGCGGAAAAAAGTGCAGAATCGGTGTTTTGTGGTGCAACATTGCGAGAACTGCCGTGCAGCCTTCAGACAGACCCCCAAAGGTAAACTATGTCAAAAAAAAAAAAAACACTTAAGGACACCCCAAAAAATTACTTTGAAAAAGGGGTGAAAAAAAAAAAAGTTGGGTTACATTAAAAATTAGCGAACTTGTCTCTGGGGGGGTCCCCAAGTATGCCCCAGGTGTTTTTTTCATTGCAGGTCCTTGCAGCAGGTGGATTTTTCACAATTTTTTAAACTACAATTTAGCAACTTTTAAATATGCTGGCCCCCATTTTCAAGTACCCCAAATTTGCTGGGATAAGTTATTTTCTGCAAAAAAACTCCTGAATACTATTCTACACCACGTATAGAAAAACGCTATTTAGCAGCTATTGAGCCAGTTTAAAAACACCAAATACCTTCAGCAAGCCAAATCGGAGGATACCATACTGAACCCCCATGTCAGAGCATCATTTGGGGGGTGTCAGGCTGATTTCCCCAAATCTGACAGTACTTTCCGCTAGTTACAGTATCGCCGGGTGCCGTTTTCACGTACTTTCAAATTGAATACGGGGTAAAGCGGGCATGCGCGCGATACTTTTCCGCTTACAAAACAGACGAAGTAGGTGAAAAGTCGGCTCAAATTGAATACAGCTCAAAGGTGCTCCCTTGCTGTCAATCAGATACTTACATCCGCTCCCTTCCTGATTACCTCTCACTTCGTGAAGGCTAAATTTAGCGAGATAAACAGGTGGCACTCGTGACGGCTTCAATCAAATAAATAGACAGACCTACTGGGCAATGTCAACGTTTCATCCTGACGAAAGAACATCAACTAAAGTTCTGAAATGACAACCCAGCGGGTCTGTCTATTTATTTGATTGAAGCCATCACGAAAATCTACCAACATGCTGTGGCCACACCCCCTACAGGGGGGGCCCTGAAAATAGCAGTACCGGGGCCCAGGATTTCTCTTGGCAGCCCTGGCGATATATAACTGTGAGATTTAATGTGACAATTTTATTTTAGGTCAAAACAATGTTGGTCTTGCCAATGCTTGTTGCTTCAATTACCCTCTTTAAAATTTGGGTACATGCACCTAATGTACCAGGATGGGGAAAACCTTGTGTGTGCAGATGGCCTCTCCATTCTGACAGCTCTAGTGGTATTTCTGTGTTGCAGGTTAATGTCTGGTGATTACCAGACAATAACAAAAGGGCCACATCATTTGAAAGAGGGATCTCTATTCTTTCCGATAAGGGTATCTTTTTGTTTATTGAAGCCAAGATGGGAGAGATATTGACCCATCTCCTAGATTTCACAATGATTTCAGCAGTGTATGAGTTTTCTTTGGGAAGGACACATGACCACCAGAGAATAGCAAATCATGGGTCACACTTTATTTGAAAGATGAAATCCCCCTCTTTCAAAAACAATTACCAGAGCTTGTTGGTACCAGAATGGAGAGATAGCACACTATTAATCCCCTCCCCTATTTCCTGACTATAATGTTTTGCCTGGAAAGGACATCTTCAAGGCCATACTGTACATGATGATATTATCAAGCCTCTCCCCTTCTTTGTCCAAATTACAACAATTATAATGGGAGGACTTTTAGGAAAGTCCCAGCGACCATTTGAACCCCTACAGTGCTTAGGACAAGTCCAGTTCATCATTAGTAGCAAAGGGATTAATGGATAGAATGTTGAACTTTTTTTTTTTACTTTAGTTTAAATTTCTATGTCGGTTATAATTTACTAAACATAATTGAAAAACAACAATTGTAGAGTGAGATGTACATTTTTCAAGTTAATTTTCTATAAAATGTAAACAGTGTGATTTGCATTCAACCATTATCTCATGTTTAGTGTATTCATTGATCATTTTCTGTTTTGACTCTTATTTCTTGCATAAAAAATCAGTGAGATCACACAAATCTCTATGTGGAAATACATAGAATTATGTAAAGGTTCAAAATCTGCTAAAATGCATGAGCGAAAATTTAGCTAGCAGGAAATAGTAAGCCTAACAGATCTAAAACAACAGCTGTTACTGCCTTTGGCTCTGTTACTTACTATTCTCTAAAACTTTGCATATAAAAGTGAGATTCTGTAAAATATGTCCATATATCATGATTACTATGTTAGACAGTATTTTAGCATTGTTAAATTTAAAGTATATATTAACAATTGGTAAATTACTTTCTAAACATTTGCAATTCCACATTTACTGTATATATTGTAACTCTAACTTCTATTTTCAGTGATTTCAGGATTTAAAATTAATTCACATACTGTAGGAAGTAATTTCCTAGAGATTATAATAAAAATACGATCTCCTAATACTGTATGACCACACAGATTGTCTATCAATCAACAGTTAGCATCCAAAGTAATTGTTTTTGACTTAGAACGATGTAAAATCCAGTTGGCCAATGATACAAAGCCGACTAAACAGTAAACTGTGCGGCCAGTTTTTTCTTAATTATTATTATTATTTTCATCTCATTTTAATTGTAATCTAGTTGGCTGCAAATCTGAATGAATTGAATGGTTTAATTTAATCACAGGATGAAACATCCTACATAATCCACCTTTGATATCAACTCACTCCTTACACCACAGGATTGAGTGCCACAGGATTAAACAGCTGGTGTTGGACTGCCTGGTAATGCTTAAGGAAAAATGTAAGAACAAGTTCTCATACACCAATAAGTTTTGCACAGAATTCCAACTGAAGATTTGATTTTTTGTTTTTTACCTCATCAGTTGAATGTATTACAAGTAGATAGCAGTGAGATAAGCATTTGACTTGGGAGTGGTACTGTATGTTGACCTTCAGAGCTTGGAATATACAAATTAGACAGAAAAAATAAAAAGTCAAACTCTAGACTAGCAGCATCTATCAATTTTGAAATAGTACTGTATATTCTATATATTGTTTCTCTTCTTCAAGTTTTAAAAGTTCTCTGTTTTATCTTTGAGGAGCTTTACTTCCACATCAGGGGCAAACGCAGGATTTTTATGGGGGGTTTCCATACACATACATTAGGGGTGTGCACCGGCCACTTTTCGTGTTTTGGTTTTGGATCTGGATCTTTCTTTGTGTTTTGGATCTGGATTGGTTTTGCCAAAACCACCCTTCCATGTTTTGTGTTTTGGATCTGTATTTTTTTTTTAAAAAAGCATAAAAACAGCTAAAATCACAGAATTTGTGGGTTTTTCTGCTCCTATGCTATTATTAACCTCAAGAACCTTAATTTCCACTAATTTCCAGTCTATTCTGAACACCTCACACCTCACAATAGTGTTTTTATGTCCAAAACGTTGCACCGAGGTAGCTGGATGACTATGCTAAGCGATACGAGTTGGCGGCACAAACACGTGGATCATCTAGGAGTGGCCCTGCAGTGGCAGACAGGATGGCAGTTTGAAAAACTAGGCTCCAAACTGTACATAATGCAAAGAAAAAAAGAGGTGCAAGATGGAATTGTCCTTGGGCCCTCCCACTCACCCTTATGTTTTATAAACAGGACATGCACACTTTAACAAACCAATCATTTCAGCGCCAGGTTCTGCCACACGACTGTGGCTGAAATGATTGGTTCGTTTGGCCCCCCACAAAACAAGCTGGCAATTAATCTGTCCCTGCACAAACTGGCTCTACGGAGGCAAGATGTCGTCCTCATCCTCCTCATCCACCGATTCCTCACCCTCTTCAGTGTTGTGTACATCCTCATCCTCACAGAGTATTAACTCATCCCCGCTGGAATCCACCACCACAGGTCTCTCTGTACGTTCTGGAGGCTGGTCTCCCTGGAAGCGTTGATAATTCATTTTTATGAACATCATCTTCTCCACATTTTGTGGAAGCAACCTCCTAAGCCTTTCGCTGACAAGGTTCCCGGCTGCACTAAACACTATTTCGGAGTACACACTGGAGGGGGGGCAACTCAGGTAAAATAGAGCCAGTTTGTACAGGGGCCTCCAAATTGCCTCTTTTTCCTGCCAGTACAGGTACGGACTGTCTCACATGCCTACTTGGATGCTGTCACCGATGTAATCCTCCACCATTCTGTCAATGGTGACAGTATCATATGCAGTGACAGTAGACATGTCAGAAATTGTTGCCAGGTCCTTCAATCCAGACCAGATGTCCAAACTTGGTCCTGCCTGCCCTGCATCACCGCCAGTGGGTTGCTTAAGATACCGAAGTTTTTTCCTGGCAGCCCCAGTTGCGGGAGAAAATGAAGAAGGAGCTGTTGACGTGTCACGTTCCGCTTCAGCTGACAGTGTTTTCACCAGCAGGTCTTTGCACCTCTGCAGGCTTGTGTCGGCCGGAAAGAGAGACACCACATAGGCTTTAAACCTAGGATCGAGCACGGTGGCCAAAATGTAGTGGTCTGATTTCAACAGATTGACCACCCTGGAATCCTGGCAAAGCAAATGAAGAGCTTCATCCACAAGTCCCACATGCCGAGCAGAATCGCTCCATCTTAGCTCCTCCTTCACTTTCTCCAGCTGCTTTTGCAAAAGCCTGATGAGTAGAATGACCTGACTCAAGCTGGCAGTGTCTGAACTGACTTCACGTGTGGCAAATTCGAAGGGCTGGAGAACCTTGCACAACACAGAAATCATTCTCCACTGCACTCGAGTCAGGTGCATACCCCCTCCTTTGCCTATGTCATATGTGGATGTATAGGCTTGAATGGCCTTTTGCTGCTCCTCCATCCTCTGAACCATATAGAGGGTAGAGTTCCACCGCGTCACAATCTCTTGCTTCAGGTGATGGCGGGGCAGGTTCAAGAGTGTTTGCCAGCGCTTCAGTCTTCGGCACGCAGTCGCTGAATGGCAAAAGTGGCCAGAAATTTTTCAGGCCACCCAAAGTGTCTCCTGCATGCCCCTGTCGCTTTTCAGAAAATTCTGCACCACCAAGTTTATTGTGTGAGCAAAACATGGGACGTGCTGGAATTTGCCCAGATGTAATGCCCGCACAATATTGGTGGCGTTGTCAGATATCACAAATCCCCAGGAGAGTCTAAGTGGGGTAAGCCACTAGGTGATTATTTCCCTCAGTTTCTCTAAGAGGTTGTCGGCGGCGTGCCTCTTACTGAAACCGGTGATACACAGCCTTGGAACGAGCTGGCGTTTCTGAGATGCTGCTACTGGTAACGCTGCTGCTGTTGCTGCGTAAGGTGATACATCTACCCAGTGTGCTGTCACAGTCATATAGTCCTTAGTCTGCCCTGTTCCACTTGTCCACATGTCCGTGGTTAAGTGGACATTGGGTACAATGGCATTTTTCAGGACAGTGAGGACACTTTTTCTGACCTTTCTGTACAGTCTCGGTATCGCCTGCCTAGTGAAGTGGAATCTAGATGGGATTTGGAACCAGGGACACACTACCTCCATCAATTGTCTAAATCCCACTGCACTAATGGCGGATACCGGATGCACGTCTAACACCAACATAGCAGTCAAGGCCTCAGTTATACATTTTTCTTCTGGATGACTGCTGTCGTACTTCATCCTCCTCGCTAAGGACTGTTGGAGGGTCAATTGTTTAGTAAAAGTAGTGGTGTTCCTACTTCCTCTCTGGGATGATGAGCAGCAGCAACAGCAGCAGCGGCAGCAGGAGGCGTAGCAATGCAGGATCCTCCGGAGGAATCCCGGATAGGAGAGTCAGTCATGCCAGTGACATGGCCTGCAGGACTACTTCCGATCCTGACTAAGGAGGAAATTGACGAGGAGAGAGTTGACGGTGTGGTTTGCAGGAGCTTGGATACAACAGGACAACGGTATTTAGGTGTCCCTTGGACTGCTTTCGGTCTTAGCCACAGTTTCTGAACTTGACAGTAACTTTTTATGAATGCGCTGCAGGAGACGTATAAGGGAGGATGTTCCTAGGTGGTTAACATCCCTACCCCTACTTATTCCACCTTTACATATGGTACATATGGCAAGACATTTGTTGTCCGGATTTGGATAGAAATATTTCCAGACCAAAGAGGTGGAATATTTGGTCTTCTGCCCAGGCATGACCGTGATGGCCTTTTTCATCCCACGGATAACAACTGTCTCCCCTGGTGCCTGATTTAAACAAACCACATCACCATCAGAATCCTCCTCGCCAACTTCCTCCTCAGCGCCAGCTACACCAGTATCCTCATCCTGTTGTACTTCAACAGTGACATCTTCAATTTGCATATCAGCAAGTGGACTGTGGGTGCTCCTTTCAGCACTTGCAGGGGGCGTGCAAATGGTGGAAAGAGCCACCTCTTCCCATGCAGTGCTGGGAAGGTCAGGCATCGCAACCACCACCACACTTGGACTCTCCTTGGGGATTTGTGATATCTTCTTAGAACACACAGTTCTTCACTGAGGTTATGCCAGCTTAACTTGTTTGATTTTTTTTAGTGGGAGGAGGGCTTCCATAGACATGTGAAGCTGAACCACTAGTCATGAACATAGGGAAAGACCTTAGCCATTCCTTGCCACTCCGTGTCGTAAATAACATATTGGCAAGTTTACATTTCTCTTCAGATGATTTAAATGTTTTTTTCAAGGTCATTTTCCTGAACTTTATCATTTGGGATTGCATGTGCCCTCTACTATGACATTGGGCATTGGTCTCGGCAGACGACGTTGATGGCATGTTATCGTCTATGTCATGACTAGTGGCAGCAGCTTCAGCACTAGGAGGAAGTGGTTCTTGATCTTTCCCTATTTTATTTTTATCGGAGAAAGTTTGGTCCTCCATTTATGTTATATTGATATATACGTGCGGCTAAGGCGCACACAAACACAGAAAATATTTTTTTATTTTTGTTGGAGACTAGTGCACTTTGTGGGTTACACCACCCTTTAAGAAATGAGCCAGCCGGCCCTTTACTTATGGGACACAGGCGCACGCTTGGCACTGCTCCTTTGTTGATGCACCTGCAGCTACAGCACACACAATTCACAAACACAGAAAATATTTTTTTATTTTGTTTGGAGTGCCCTTTCGGGGATACAGCACCCTTTAATGGACATGCCAGTCGGCCTTTTACTTATGGGACACAGGCGCATGCTTGGCACAGCTCCTTTGTTGATGCACGTGCAGCCACAGTACACACAATTCACAAACACAAAAAAATATATATTTTTATTTTGTTTGGAGTGCCCTTTGGGGGTTACAGCACCCTTTAATTGACAAGCCAGCCGGCCTTTTACTTATGGGACACAGGCGCATGCTTGGCGCTGCTCCTTTGTTGATGCACGTGCAGCCACAGTGCACACAATTCACAAACACAGAAAAAAAAAATATATTTTTTTCACTTGGGGGGGAGCACCCCTGATGGACAGAGCACCCCCTGGACAACACTACAGCACCCCTTTAGGACTGGGTCACTGCAGAGGACTTTGGAGTGGACACAGCCCCTATGGACAACTGACTGCAAAACACAGTCCAGCCAGCCCCTATGGACAACAGCAGCACAGCGCAGCACAACACAGCACAACACTACACTAGACTACACAGCCCAGCCAGCCCTAACTCCCACCCTCCCTCTTCAAAGTCCACAGCCGAGTGGGAAAATGGCGCCGACGCAGGTACCTTATATAGAATCCAAAACCCGCGAGAAACGGAAGGCGGGATGATGACGTTTTGCCTCGATTTCAGATCCGAGTCAGGCGGGAAAAGTCGAGCCTGACTCGGATCGGCTTCGGATCGGGGGGACTCGGGGGGGGTTCGGATTTCAGAAATCCGAACCCGCTCACCCCTAACATACATATATACATACACATGCATATAGACATACACACATATACACAAACACACAGGCACACACACACACTTATACACACGGAATCGGTATGATGAATGGCCGGCGGTTCAATTCCCAATGGCGGCAGCCCGACATGGATGAAGATCCCAATTGTCCTTTAAGATAAGTATCGCTAATCTATTTTCCCCCTAACCCTAATCCTCCCTTAGGGGTGCCTAACCCTAACCTCCCCCCACCAGTTCATAACCCTACTCCCCCCTCTAAGTGCCTAAACCTAACCCCGCCTTCCCCACTGCCTAATCCTAAGTCTCCCCGGGGGTGCCTAACCCTAACCCCCCTTCCCCTAGCCTAACCCTCCCAGGGGACTGCCTAACCCTAAGTCCCCCCCCCAGGAGAACCTAAGCTAACTCTCCCCCCCATGGCTGTCCGCGTCTGGCTTACCTTCGATCGGGAAGCTGGGTGCCAGGCTCCCGTCGTAGCTAAAATGACAGGCGTCGAGATTTCAAAGCCTGTCATTTAACCCTTGCCGGGATTAGACAGTTGGGAAGCCGGCGGTCGGGATTCCAACCGTTGGCTTCACAACTGTTTCCCGTACACACACATACATAGGTCACACATATCTGTCATGCACACACATATATACACACACCTATGTCACATATACACAAACAAATTTACCTTGCAGCAGATCTGACTGGGACAGGACATAGCTGGCTGTCAGCATGTTCTTACACCCTGTCCCCTGGCAGCAAATTGCCATGATTCATGGGTCATTCGGAAGGGGAGGGGCCAAATCACTAGATTCTAATGAAATCGCACCACATTGGCTCAGCCTCCTCCATATTGACCCGCGAAATGTGGCAATTTGCTGTGAGGGGGCGGGGCTTAAGAACATGGTTCCTGCACTTCAGTCTGTCAGGGGGGGTTCTGCATATGAAGAAAACATTTGTAACTCTAATTTTGCAACTTTTGACATTTTCTACCATACGTTCTTGTTACCAGGCAGGTTTGAGGAGTGACTTTCAAGTAACATACAGTACTTTTTCTCTTGTAGTTTGGTAGCAAATAATGAATGGTTGAAGCATTAATATACATCCCCATTTGTAGCTAGGACGGCAACTTCTGGATGTGTCTCCAAGAGCAATGTTTAGATTGTTTCATAAAGTACTGTGTAACCTCAGGAGTGGATTCTCTTTTTTTTCTCTTTGTTGCGGAGTGTTGCATGGTGGAATAAGGAGGTTAACGACAATCACTATTGAAGTACTATGTAAGTCTCTTGATACAGAACTGAAACTCTGAGTGGAGTTTCCATAGTTTCACTTTCACGTGCATAAAATGTTGAGGTTATAATAATAACAACCTTGTTGGCATAGTGTTCAACTAGCATTAAACAGAAGGGAATGCAGCTCTAAAGGGATTTTAAAACAGGAACATCGATCCTGTATGGGATCACCAGGGCCATGGTCACAACCATTTGGGGCAACACCAGAAGAATGCTTAACAGAATGTCAGTGTGGACAGGCCTGAATAACAATGGGGCTGATGGAGTGCCAGACCACTGCATAAAAATAGGCCCATTATAATGGCAGCATGATTATGGCAAACACAGTAGAATTAAATTGTATTTCTAGTTTTCTCAGAAAATTATGCAATGTTTCTATTTTCAGTTGGGCTGAATGTGTAGGGGGAGCACACACGTGGCTTTGGCCACACCCACACAACACTGGTCACAGCTCCTCCTGTTCTCATTAAAGGCCCTTAAACATTTCAGCCCCAGGTCAATCCGGCCCTGATTGTGGATGGCCTTTATTATAATCACACAGGGAAATTATGCCTTTTAAATTCCTCTTTAAACTTAATTTTTCCTTTCAGCTCTTGTTGAAGAGAACTCTTTTCAGTGAAAGGACAATATAATGATTGGCAGTGTATCCTTAGCCTAATGAAGCACACAACGTTGCTGTGCTTAGGGCAGATGTACAAAAGTTCATTCTTGTCAGCCTGCTAAGAAATTACACACCAGAAAGTATTTCAAACTCTGTCATGACTAGTGTGACATATACTGTATGTTTGTATAATAAAATGTATTATCATATGATATTTACTTTCATTAGCATGCTATTCAGCTTGTAGTCACTTTTTATTTACATAAGTGAAGAATATGACAAACCATTTTTTAAAATTAATATTTGGCATACTGTAGATGTTAAAATAGTTACTGTTAACAATCACAGTGTGTCAATCTTTATGTGTCCTTAGGAAGTATTACAGGAGCTGGATAATTTACTGAACTAATAGAAATTGCATCTAAAAATTTTCCAAAACTATGGGGTCCATTCATCATGTTAATTATTGGGGGCTGGGCAGACTCTGATAATTGAGTATCCAACTCGCTGCAAGTAGCAGGGGTGGATACAAATTCACCGAAGCATTTCAACATTGCTTCGGTGCAGAGACAGCTGACCCAAGATTCAGCTGTCACACCGATCCCTTTCACTGCTACTTTCATAGCAGTGAAACTTAGCACTGCCTAGTCTAACTTGTCAGTGCTAGTGTGCTAGTAGGACTCGGACGGGAGTGGAGGGATCCAAAAGTATCCCTCTTTGTAACCCGGGATACCTTTCCATAGGGAAGGAGCGATGGTGCAGGCGCAAACGTCATCTAAAGATAGAGAATGCTCCTGCAGTCAAGCTCGGAAAATATAATATTTTCCGAGCTTGATTAATTTAGGTCCCCATACTAGTGTAAGGGGAGAGCAGGCCTGATTGGGGCTGAAAGGTAAGCAGTAGATATCAATGATACATCCTGCAGTACCTTTATAATGAATAGCCCTGATCCTTAATTTCTACAAAAGTAGGCAAAAATGTTATGAATGGACCCCTTAATGAGTAAAAAAAAATTGTGGTACTGTCCTGTGCTACAGCATGGTGCAGTTTCAAAACTTATTTTTCTGTTTAAATTGTTTTCTTCTTTATTGTGTCATTAATTTCACATCATGCCAACTACTATACATCTGTGTGTGCTCAGGTCATACTCTCTCACCCAGAGAAAAGCTTACTGTATAGTAAGGACCAACCTTCAGATTCTCTGTAAGTGTATGGAATAGATAAAGGCCATTATGTAACTCTGTATAGTAAGTGCAAGCAGTTAATGTGCCCTTAAGTTAGTTTCTATAGATTCATTTATTATATTTCATGTACAATGGTGCTGTTACTTGTAGATTTTAAATACAATAGAACGTGAATGACACAGTAAATGGTGCTTTATGAGCTAGCTGAATCCTTGAACACATTTTACAAGTAAACCCATGTACTGATCTGCAATGAATACAAATAGGCTAGATTGTTATTGATAAATGGAACAGCTGTCCTCCTTAAGACTCTGTTATTGTGAATAACTCAGTAACCATGTATTTTAAATCTACATTTTCTCTATACATAGATCACTCCCTCTTTGAAAACCCAAGATGGGTACTGGGAGCCTGAGTTATTCAATTGGAAAAATCTGAAAAGAAAAAAACAATTATTACAGTTACGTAGGGATTTAAAAAAAAAAAAAAAACATATTTGAAGGTCTGTATAGTACACACTTCATTAATAAGAAAATATTGAATCTCTCACTCTTCTTAAATAAGCTCTTACTGATAGTGCACTGCTTATTTTTGGAATAGGTTACTTTATACTATAAAATAATTGTAATTTAATCTTAATTTAAAAAGCTCTTGTTTAGGTCATTGTGGAAAATAGAAATGATAAAGAATAAAATAGAAAATTACCCATTATTGATGTATATTCTACAGCAGCGCTATTCAACCAGTGTACTATGGCACACTGGTGTGCCATGAGTAGTGCACAAGCGTGCCGCAACACAACCAGTTCTGGACACAAGCTGGACCCACCCGCTGGGACATACATATACTGGCTGTGTCATGCCCTGAGTATATACACTGTTTGCATCGGGTGATGCGGCACGTCTGCGCAAATGGAACACACAGATGGAAAGTAAGGCTCCACACAAGTGAGGAGCACTAGCGCAAGCTGCAGGAGCCTGCCAAAGTGGATTAAAGTGAGTGTGCCAACTTTTGGGATTATGTGGGGCCAATGTTGGAAGGTTGAAAATCACTACTATACAGTATATCCAATTTCTGGAACAAAATAGAAATGAATGTTCTTTTTTATAATGTACTCATTTATCGCAACAATTTTTAAAAAACACTTACATAAAGCTCATGATGAACATTCTAAAGCATGCACTTATTTAAGGTGTATCATTTTGTCATGTTCACTTTGCAATGCTTTTAAAAGCCTGTTATACCTTTAGCACAGCAAATAGTTTACAATTGCCAACAATGACTGCAAAAATCAGTAGGCATCAATAAAATACCCCTCTGTACACTGGTTTAAACCATTGTGTGAAATCAATAGTCTTGCAGGGAAATGTTGCTTTTCCCTTAGCTGTACTATAATAAATTTTGTGTGACAGTATTGTGAATACAAATGTGACTCTTTTGAGTAAATTGTTTTGTTAGCAAGAGTCATTGTTATGCTTCTATTTGTGTGCTGCAGTCTGAGTGTATTGCTCATGCTGAAAAAGTATCTCTACAATGACATATTTATATAGTAAATATATCGTTTCAGATGTCAACTCATTTTTATTGTATTCCTTTTTTATTATTCAGTGTGTGTATATATATATATATATATATATATATATATATACACACGAATCAAAAACTTTATTGATATTTTAAATTTAGATTCAGTGAAAGATAAAATGTGGCTTTATGTAATGTAATTAGTGGATAATTTTACTAAGTCAAAGTAATCTACACAACGAACAATGTTTGACTCCATACAGCAGTCCGCTAACACTAATGATTAGACGTTGCTTCCACTTTCTGACTTTCTGTATTTATATGGTTGTACTTGCACTCTGAAAATATTGCTAAATATATGCTCTATTCTCTAGTTTCTTTTTGAGATATTTTTCACCCAGTCCTCATGTGGATGCTATTGTAATCTTATGCATAGAAATAAAGAGGTATTATAACTTGAACAGCCCGCCCCTGATGAAAGCCCTGAAAGAAACCGCATACTGGGCTTCATTCAGAGATTTCTCAAAGCCGATTTTTACGCAGATCGAGTGTCTACTTGCCATTGCACATGTGCGAAAGCTGCACTGCACAGAGATTGCATTGCGATTACATTCGTAAAGAGGAACCACTTGCAAACTGAGTGACAGGCAGTCAGCATTTGAAAAATGCAGGCGTGACGGACATAGTAAATGTAATTTCATGGATGTGCATAAGTTAGCTATTGTGATCACCTTCTCACCATGAGAGCTTTCAGCGTGTTAGGAGAGCTGCAGTGTTTGCTGCAGTTCAGACTTGACATACAAGCTGCGTGATTGCCCAATATGTGCCGTTGTTACCGATGTTTACGCTGTTGCATGTCCTGGAACGGATATGAGAAGGTAGCAGTGGGCGACCCTATAGTCGGCTATGCTTTGGAAGGCATTGTCATATTTTAGCAACTGCGATACATGAGAGATTGTAGTGGCAATTGCATTAGCGTACATCTCAGGAACAGGCCCCCTCTGTATTTAGTGAACATTTGAGCGAGGAATGAACACACCTATACATTTAGATTATCTGTGTGGAAAATGTATTTAAAGTGCATCTGTCACATTAGCATATGCTAATTCAGTACTACTGTATATGATACCTACAGTATATATCATGCTAGCTATTTCTTCCAAATGGATGTTTTAATTATTAATATTTTATCTGTCTCTCAAAGGCCATAGACTTGTGATTATAGGGACATAAAACTAATGTAACTGCATTCTTATACATACAGACCTGCTTTCAGTGTAGCCATGGATAATTACTATAACCACTGGGGCAGTTAGAAGAAATCTATTGGCACCGGGAGGGGGTGTACTATTACAGTTGGGACCTATGGACTGAATGTTTTTCTAAATATGTTTTAAGGTGCATACACACGTAAAGATTTTTCGAACGATTTAACTGTAACGACGTCGTTATCGTTCAACCACTGAAAAAATCGCTCAGTTTCTGAGTTATAACGCGTTCACATTTGTAGTTCATTTATGACTGACCAACTGAATGATTTTCATTAAGAGAAGGAACATTTTTCATTCATCGTTGAAAAAATCGTTAAAAAAATGGTTCATTACACTTCCAAAAATCGTTCACTTTTTCAAAGGAAAAACTGAACGAAAATCGTTAACGAAAATCTTGCACCTTTAGTCTAATTAAAATAAAAAACATCGTCCATTTTTAAGATGACTTTTGGAAATAAAGTCATGAGTTAAGTGGTTAGTTATGCACAGACTTTTTGCTATAATTTTATTTTTCTTGTTTCCTGATCAAATTCTGAAATAAAAACATGTCATAAAACATTGTTTTCTGTGTAAAAAAAAAACCTATATACTGTATATCGTACAATTTAGTCTAGAAATTCTTTCCAGGAAGGCTAGAAAAAAAACTGTGCTCTACAGAACAATCTACATAGTCCATGCGGCTAATTGTGTCTACAAACAGGCATCGTCTTATAGATAGCAGTGTAATAGTTTTAATCCCTGATAAGTGGTTTATGGTGTCCCAGTGGCACCTATAATGAACCCTTATTGGTGGTAGCCTAAGATAGAGTGTGCAGGTTGTGTGCCTACTTTTGTTTATGTTGCATACAATACACTATAATTTATGAATTAATGATCGGTCTTCTACATAAAGTGGCACTAGCAATATCCCAACTGCATACTGTATATACAGTAGAAGTATCTATACCCTGATTGCATCTTACAGTGCACAATGCACACTCGGACGGAGTGAGACACGGGAGTTCCTCATACAGACAAATTGTTTTATTATAATAACAATTGGCAACCTCATATTATTATAATACAGGAATAATTTATTATCTGTGAATATCACTATTAGAAGAGCTAACATAAGATTGTCTAATGGTTCTAATCTAAAATCATGGAGCAGCAGATGAATTCTACATATGAGCTGTTCTGTCGCAATAAAAGGACACCTTAAATGAACCTTTATTGGTGGTAGCCTAAGATAGTGTGCAAGTTGTGATTGCATTATATATCCAAACACAGTGTAAGACCTATCCTGGGTACACATTTGTCAATATATTTAGTTCAATCAACAAACGATATATCGCGAGTGCATCGGCTGGTGTGTACATCCGATAATTCTGTGAATAATGTAGTTCACAGACATATCAGGTTGACCCTGCAGCATGCAAAATGGCAATATGCATCTACATGTGTGTACGGGCTATCCGCCTACCACCCGTACACTTGCTGCAGGGACCTTCGACACTGACATCACAACTAGGCAGGCAAATTTAAAAGACTGCCCAGATACATCGAGCAGCCAATTAGTAAGTGTGTACATCTTACCAATCGGTCGCTTGGACACCAGGTCAATCCATCATTTTGGTGTGTATCCAGCATAAGTGCAGTAAAATCCCTCGTAGTCACAAAAAAAATATAGTTGCCGTAAGTGTGTACGTGACAAGCTAGGAAATGAAATGTGAATACTCTACAAAACATGATATTATCACACATCATCAGATACCTACAGGATACACAGTATAGGGCTTTTTACTTTAATTACCATAAATTGTCAGCTATGAAATAACCATCTTTTTAGACGTGGGTGTCTTTAATGTTAGACGCAGTTCCTTTCATGCTATAAAGCTGTTTTTATTTTAAGTTAGCAAAATATTTTCCTAACTGCGTAGTCTGTTTTCTGAACTTGAAAGCTGATCAATCTGCTAAATACTCTGCAAATATAGACTAGGTGCAGTGAGGACACCGAGTCAAATAAATTCTTAAACAATGTTTGTTTTTTTAACTTAATTACTTTGATTTTAGATGTTTGCTTAGTGTAATGAACTCACTGAATAATCCGTGATGGTTTATTCTCAAATCACTTCCTTGAAAGCTCTTACACTTTTTGTTTATTGATTAAGTAAGTGGCAATTGTGCAAATTCTATAGCTTTACATAAAGTATTGGTAGTAGTTTTACCATTCTTTATCCATATTTATTATGAATGTCGCTTGACCTTTACTTGTTTATGATTCAATCTTGTACAGAGAATATTTTACTCATTCACCTCAGTCCTTGCCCCAGTGGAGTTCACACTTTCTATTCCCTACACACAAATGCTAGGGTTGATTTTGTCAGGCCAACGAACCTACCAGCAGAGGTGTAACTAATGGTAGTAGGTTCAGGGGTGTCATTATTTTGTGTCCCAAAGGCTTAGGTGGCCTGCTAGTGCCTCCCGTGAACCCAGTTTACAATAACGCAAAGCTGGAATAAAGTGGGCACAGGGTACATGTGCTCCAGGCCCCCCTTTCTCATGTGACCCCTCCAGACCAGGACCACCACTGTGTGGTGGTCTTCCCTCTGTGAGATCAGTCTGCCCTCCACTGCAGTAACTCCTCCACTCACCACTTGTCCCAGTCCTGTGTGTATCTGGAAGAGTGGAATCTGAAGTCAGTTTCCCCTGTCTGAATCAAGACATCAGGATTCCATGCTGTGGACATAAACTTAGATCAAATGAACATAGGTGACAAAATTCCCCACTGCTCCACAACTCTGCTCTTTGAATAATTGGTTAGTTGTAAAATAATTAGGAGCCTGCCATTGTTAACATGGAATGCTATGGCATATTATGAACTAGATACATTGTGGCATCCAGTTCATACTATGTGAACTGGGGTAATAGAATGTAGCATATGAACTGAGGGCACTGTGTGACCTAATATGAGCTGGGGTGCTGTGGCATAATATGAACTGAAGGCACTGTAACATAATATGAACTGTGGGGACTGTGGCATAATATGAACTGAGGGCACTGTGGCATAATATGAATGGGACGTTCTGTGGAATAACATCAATGGGGCACTGTGTGGCATAATATGAACTGTGGCATAATATGAACTGGAACACTATGGCATAATATGAACTTGTGACACTGGCATTATATGAAATGGGGCATTGTAGCATAACTTGGACTAGGGCACTTTGGCATAATATAAACTGGTGTACAATATGAACTGGGGCACTGTGTAGCATAATAATAAGGGGGACACTAGAGTGACATTATATAAATAACAACTAATTATCTTCATATAATTGCTTAATATAGATAATATTCTTCTTTAGGACTCATGGATATAGAGAGATGAAAAATTATACAACAAATTATATATAAACATAGATTACATTTCTACACAGTCGGGATAGGGGTCCCTCTCCTGGGGTAGATGGACTCCCTCTTTACAAACACAGCAGCTATAGAAACAGGATACAAGTCTGGGGTTATCGTACAAACTGGTCGGCGCCAGTCTTTATTGTGCCAAATGAATATAAACAAAACATAAACATAAGTCCTATCCCGGCTGGGCACTAGCTACACAGCAGATTCCCTCTCTATAATGATGGTAGGGCCTATTGCCCTCACCATCAACAAAACACATGCACAGTACTTACAAGGACAGTAACCAAGTGTCTCTGAACAGGCTAGTCTTCCTGCTCTCCCAGGTGTGAGACACTCAGCCACAAACAAACCCAGCTTATATTAGCCATTTCCAGCTGCAAGCCCTAATGAGCCTGATACCAGGCTGAAAAGACCAAAACCAGGAGTGGCCTATGGATGGAGCCTTCCCTCTCCTCACATTCACACCCCCAGGACCCAAACCGGCTTTTCTCTAAAGCCGACATTTCTAATCTGTTTTTCCCATACAGACTTCTCCTGGGGGTTTCAGAACACATATGACAGAAATCTGGGACATATATAGCAGCCATTCCACACTTCTCCAGTGCTTCTATCACTATATATATATATATATATATATATATATATGGTACATTCATAAAATACACAATGTACACACTTTACATATATTTGCACTTCACTTATTCACACCTACACATTAGTTCATCACATTCATCACAATTTCACCTTATTCTCCTTATCTATTTTAATATTTATTTGCTCACATAAGCCACTGCTGCCTACTTTTTGTTTGACTTCTGCTGCATACAATACACTTTACTTTATGAATGAAAGACCAGTTTTATACATACAGTGCCAATAGCGATGTCCCAACTACATATATCTGTTTAAATAAATGACTGCTTGCTGCATAGACGACACACAGCGAGACACAGGAGATCTTAAAACAGACACATTTTTATTTTATTATAATAAAAACTGGCAAGTCAAGCACCTCACATTATTATAATAAAGGAATAATTTATCATCTGTGAATATAACTATTAGAATCGCTATTATACAATTATCTAATGGTTCTAATCTAAAATCATGGAACAGCAGATGACTTCACATATGAGTTGTACTGTCACAATAAAAGAACAATGGGAGATGAATATAATTATTAGCAGGGTGATAGGTGTATTTCAATGAAAGATCTGTTCTAGACATCTGCTTAAAATTTTTTGAAACAGTAACATGAGTCACATTGTATCTAGGATGGCTACAGGATAAAAATCTGTGTATTATACTGTACATGGAAAGCTACATCCTTGTATGAAAAATCCATTAAATATGAATACAATGTGATCATAACAATAACAAATAGAGGTACTGCTTCTCCTAATAAATATTAACTAATATTTCACATATAAATACCAATGCATATACGTGACAATTAAAAACATAAAAAATAACAATGTTAATAACTAAATAGATGTTGGTATGGGATAAAAGAGATTAAATAACCCTTTACCATCCTAGGACCTGCAGTAATTTAGTAACAGGTGCCCTGATACATACTGTAGCTCTACTGTATTTTAATCACATTGTTTCCTTCACCTCTATTTTTATGTTTTATATTCGCTGACCACATTTTATAAATATCTAATAAAAGTTATGTTTTAAGATTCAGTGTGCAGCTTAAATACTTTGTCTAAGTTGAAACTGGGGAACTCAGATGAACTCATTAAAATATGGGAAGAACATACAAACTTCACCCAGATACGATGCTGGCGGTTCTTGATCTCATGACCCCAGTGCTGTGGGCAGTAATGCTAATCACTGTTCATATTTAAATATGTAATTATTGGCCTTATATTAGCAGCTATACCTAGCTATCTGCTATATCACAAAGCCATTGAACTTATTTTTGGCCTGATTGTTCAATTGTTTATCTCCATTCACCCATCAGAGACAAATTTTAATTTTAAAGTCTAACTTAAAGGGAAATTAGCTTTAAATATCTTGTCCAGTTTTGGCCCGTATTATTATTTTAAATTAAGTAGGATGTGTTTCTACTAAATTTATGGTATTCCTCTGAACTCCAATAGAAATAAAAATATGCAGGGACCATTCGTGAAAATTAAATAAAAATATAGAAAGCCACACGCAACCTGAAAGATGCTGGCTATATAGCCCTTCTGATTTGTAATTCCATCTCTTTATAAAAACTCAAATGCATACAAAAGAGAAAAGGTCCCGTTCACATAGTCTCATTGAGATGCACTGTACATGCAGTGCAAGATACTGCACTAATAACATGCATAGAAGGCTGCAAGTGCAGTAGGTAACTAACTAATTAATTAATCCTAATGTTACCAAGAAATGACTTTTGCTCAAATGCTAATATGCAGTATATGCAGTATTGGGGCTGACTGAGAAAACTAGGGTCTAATTTAGAGGTGGACACAGTGTCTGTGCCATATGCAATGTTTTAAGTCTGCCCATGCATCCAAGTCACACTGCACATGGGTCCCAATGGTTACCGCCAAAAGACGCAGAATGAAGGTGAACGCAGTGAGAAGCAATTTAAGTGGATATTTATGAGCAGTAACAGGGGTGGTTAGACACACGCGGGTGTGTAACGGTCAGCGACTGAGTCTTTTGCTTCACTTGCACTGACACAGACGGCCATGTTGAGACGGAGATTCTGCGACTCCATAGGGCTGGTGCAATATCCAACGGCATGACAGATTGTGTCTCAATACGCACTGCGGTGGATTAGCACCACAACTGGTGGGCGTCAAAAGTCCATAGGCTCCAGAATTGGCATAAAGATGCAGTTACGTTGCAGTAAAAGACACAGTCCTGGCTGCAATAGCGTACTCCTCTGAATCGGGGCCAAAGTGTGTAACAGACATGAAAGACAATGACTAATTGTTGGTAAATAATTGCCATAAGAGAGCTGCCTTTCCCCTGCCTCACTCCAACCAGTGCCATCTGCACCCCAACCCCTTAATTCCGCCAATCCGTGATCATCATCAGCATGTAAATGCTGCAGTTAGCTAATTACTCATGGATTGGCTGTGTCTGCCAGGATCATTCTTCTCCGTGAAGCAAACTATCAGGCTGGCTGGATGGCACCCTCCACCACTGTGGGTACCCAGTGCCAGGTTAAGGTTTGGTGGGGCACCAGGACAACTAATTTTATTGGGGCCCCTAACACACTGCTGCATTGCCAATACCATAAAATAGCTTCTATAGGAGTAAAATGTAACAAAGGGAGTCCTAGATAGTGGGTGACAAAGACATACATATGGGGGGAGGAGTGCAAAAAACCGCAGGCACATAAAGGGTGAGTCAAACATAAGGGGGAATAGAGCTAGGTGTGGGCAGGGGAGAAACATGGAAGTTAGTGGTGAATTCTGCTTTCTGGGGACACTTGCTGTTAAGTCCAGTCCATATCTAAATCTCTCTGCACATTTTATATCTGCCCCACCTGCAGTGCAACATGGTCTTACTCTATTCCCAAATCTGAATCAGGCCCTCTATGCTAAAAAACAAAGTGAGTCCCCAGTTTACTATATAAAAAGAAGGTATTTTGGGCAGTATAGCCTCCTTGGTGATGTTGTCATGTGTGTAGGACCCGGGGCGACTATCCAGCCAGAATCCAGCACTGTCAGCATCCACCATAATCCCCTGCTCCTAAGGGGTGTGCAGACACAATATGGGCCTAATTCGGAGTTATATGCAGTGTCAATGTCACTAGAAGTTGGCCAACATTTTAATTCTGTGCAAATGTTTCAGTCGCACAGCTCATGTGCCCCAATTGTTAGCGCTGAGGCGCAGCATAGAATCAGAAGCAGGGAATCAGTGGGCATTTCAGGAGGTGTCTAAACAGATGAAGTCGTGTCACTGTTAACAGCTGCATACAAAGATGTACAACTACTTACAATGGAGGCCATACATGGACATAGAAACTGCACCTGTCATCAGGCTGGCACACGTTCCGATGGTGCACCAATGGTGTGTCTAAAGATGCTCCGAGATAGAATTGCACTTCCGCAAGATACTACAAGTGGACGTTTCAGTTTTAAGTAAATCAGCTGTGGGATTAACACGGCTGCATCTGTGTGTAACTCAAACTGAATCAGACTTCAAGTGTGGACGCCAATGCTAGCGTGTATTCAGGTGGTGCAGGACATTGTGGCCGATAGTGTGCAATAAGTTACTTTACCCATCTAATCGGCTGCCATCAACAACCGTGTTGGATTCTGTCCAGTTTTAAATGTTTGAAACATTGGGCCTGATTCTGCATTGCATGTATGCACAATGCTGAATGCAGATTCCTGATTATCATGTGCAGAACGGGTCCTGCATGATTGCATGCAGGCCCCCGTATGCCTCTGCCTGATTGACAGTTTTCCGGGAGTGGCAAGGCCAGGATCTGTCATCGCAGGCTGGCCAGACTGAGCAATCTGATGCTAACTCAGCTGGCCCGGCGCTGTCCACCATCGTGACCAATGGTCGCCTTGGTTTTCCTAGCATGCAACCTCGGTCACAGTGCTGGGATCGCAAATGCATCGGCGGTGTCAGACACTTCTTGATGCATTTGAATATTTGCAAGGATGGAATTGCAAAGCTGCCTGCGTGCAGCTTTGCAGTACTGTCCACTACTGAATCAGCCTCATGGAGTACTAAATAAATAAATCCAAACTTGTCCGTAATTATATTTAATGCATTTGAAGGCGTTTAATAGAAAAAGACATTTATAAGTAAATCTTACTGTTTGTTCTTTTAAAATGCATTGTTCACTAATAAATAACACGTTCAAGTCACATAGGTTAATAACATTCATTTTAGCAACAATTTAGTATATGTGAGCAATTTAGATCTTACTAATTATTTCTTATGTTTCATTCATAAAAATAATGGAGTTATACCAACATCCGAATGTAATATAAACCTTTCATTTTTCTCCAGCTACTTAATGAACTGCAAACATGTGGTTGTATTGTTTTCATATTTGTTGCAAAAAGTAATTGTAATGTAATGGAAAATATTATGCCCTGAGGAGTTACAGGGGCATGTTAGCCCTACTTAGCAAAAGCAATAATAAAGTATTTCAAATGAAATCCTGATTTAGTGGTGTGGATGTTGAATGGAAACCCTTATAACAAGGTATAAAGAGCATGTGTTTATTTTTTAAACATAGATGGAATAATACTGGACTGGTCTGAGTCCGATTTCATTCAATAAAATAAAAATACAAAAAAGGAAAGTGGCCAAATATACTGTTATAGTGGGCATGGGGTTTGGTGCCTTTACAAATGTGTAATTAATTTTAATGCAGTTTTATTTTCAGAAAATACTGTTCCAGGTGGTACCGTAAGTGAGGTTGATATTATAAATATATATACAATCAGGGTCAGTAGTAGGAGAATTCACCCACCCCACCCCCCTCAATAAAAATGCAGTACCCCCTGCAGAAGGCATCCCTTCCCACTTTGTTACCTTAGTAAGCAGGTGGTGGGGGCAACATATCCTTATCTCAGTCACGGGAGATGGGCACTGGGCAATGACATCACAGCCTTGTGCTACACTTCCAGCCCATCATGAACATGGAGGTGCTTTACTGGTAAGAAGCTGTCAGTGTCAGTAGTAGTGTGTGGATGTGTTGCGGGGACAGTGGAAGCGCTAAATGTCACAAAATATGTAACATTAAATTGAAGATTTATCAAACCTTCTAAAGAGGACAAGTAGGGAACTAATCAGATACTATCTATCATTTTATAGACTGTATTAGATAAATGTTTCCCAAACTCATTCCTCAGGGAGCACTAACAGTGCATGGTTTCTATTTTCCTAGTTGGCGCAGAAGTATATTCATTAATGGCTGACACATTTTCCACAGGTCGAGTTAATTATTTCACAGGCGATTCTGTGAGGAGACCTTAGGAGACTGTTATTGCTCCCTGAGGAATGAGTTTAGGAATCACTGTACTAGATAAATGATACCTAGAATCTGATTTTAATCTTTAGAAGGTTTGATAATTCACCCCCTTTGTGATTAACTCAGTGTTTAAGGTGCCCCTAACCTTTGTCCCCCGATGTGATCTCCTGTACTTTATACATCATAAGTTCATATGTAGGTAGTGCGGAATACATATGTGTGATCTTAAACAATGTAAGAATAACAACACATATAAGTGAAGGTGTCTGTACTCTGGGCCTGATTCAGAGCCGCTCGTAAGCGGCCGCTCGTTCGCTCCGAGCGATGTTTGCCCAACTGCGCATGCGTACGGATCGTTATACGCATGCGCGAACCAGTCAGTGCGGTCGAAATTCATTTGCTCGCAAAATAGCGAATGCCTGATAATTTGAGTGACAGAAAGAGGTGTATGTGGGTGGTAACGGGGGATGGTGCTTGAAAATGGGGAGTGGAGATCCGAACGCAGGCGTGCTTAAAGGTCAAAATGGGCGTTTTATGGGTGTGCATAATTAAAACAGGAGCGTCATTGACCACGTCCCTGGGTTATTTTATAGTCAGAACTGCTCGCAAAATTGTGGTAGGAAAAACCAACCCCAAGAATAGCGAGCAGTTCATTCCCTGGTCGATGTACTCGATTAATCTAATAAATAGCGGACATGACGTAGGATGCGAGCGGCCAGGGGGTGTATTTTTTTTAAAAACGACCGCAATTTTGGTTCGCTCATTCAGACCTAGAGGCGTGAACAGACCGCAAAGAGCGAACGGTTGATTTGAATAGCCACCCCTATTTTCTGGACGAGCGAGCGCTAATTGCGTCCGGCTCTGAATCAGGCCCTCTGTTTGTTATTGCTGAGAGACGAGATCTGTTATATGTGGGCACATATAAAGATTTGATGGACAATTAAGTGGGCAGATGATTATTATATACATGTTCAGGTTGGAAGCATTGTGCTCCTGAGCTACCTTCTATCCAGTACCAGGTAAGCTGACTCGGCAGTCACTAGGTCCTGATGGAGCTCAGCCAGACAGGTCCAGCCTCTGACATGAGCTACTGCGCATGCATGGCGTCTCTGCATATCTTTCCTTCCTGGCACTCCATGAGAAAAGAAGGACCTAGAAGACTTACAGCTGCGGAACCATGCAGAGCCCCATACTGGACACTACCACCACCGCTATAGTGGAGGGCAATAGTGCTACCATCTACTAGTATAGTTACCGCAATCATGCCTGGCACACTACAATGCATGTCAACACCCTAAGCTCCAGGCTTCTCTGTTATATAAATGTGTGTGTATGTATGTATATGTATGTATATGTGTATGTGTATATATAGTGTCCAGAAAGATGTGCACTCACCAGTTTTGAAGTAAATAATGTCTTCTTTTAATGCAATAAGATCAAACACAGTCAGCCATCGACGTTTCGATCCTCTCACGGATCTTTGTCTTGACGAAGATCCGTGTGAGGATCGAAACGTTGATGGCTGACTGTGTTTGATCTTATTGCATTAAAAAAATACATTATTTACTTAAAAACTGGTGAGTGCACTTCTTTCTGGAAACTATATTAATCCCTAGGCAATAGGGCATTGATGTGGCACCCCAGCTATCTATGAATATGATGTAGTGAGTGTGGACACCAGTGACTGTTTATATGTATGTATATATATATATATATATATATATATATATATATATATATATTGTGATAACTCGGGACAATTAACTTTGTAGAGCGGTCAGTGGTGCAGTGAGTAGATGCATAAAAAGTTCCACACCGAGCTTTGTAGGTTAAAATTTTAATAAATGGTGTTTTACTGTCAGCATTTCAGGGACAAAATAATAAGCAACTTGGAATCCATGCGGGGCACTACCTCACTGCTTCAACCCTGACTATAATGGGGCAGCTAGTCTGCAAATGTAACACAGTCTCAGTATGGTTGTATTAACAGCAGTGTGGGCCCTGGGCAAAGCAATGCACTGCGGCCCCTACCCACCCATTTACGATAAAAAATGTAAATGGACAATCAAATTAAACCCTTCTGCATGCCCATCAGACCTCCCACACATGCAGAGAGACTAGTCTGAAGCCGACGGATTAAGTGAAACTGGGACTCAGGATTCATCACCGGGGGGGAGGTCAGATCAGAAAACAGTGCTTATAAAAATATCACAAATTTACCAACTGGCCGCAGCTGCAGGGGGGCAGGTTGGTGGGCCCCTACAAGCTTTAGGCCATTGGACTGATTCCAGTTGCAGACTCACTGGTGTGCCTCAGTCCTCCCTGGACTGAATCCACTGTGCAGCCTCTAGGTGTGGTCACATATCCTATTTCTACTCTGTGTAGGCGGGTTCCCCCAGCCCCACACAGAATACATGGCTCACTATCGCCACCTACTGTAGCATGATATTGACACTAATATATCTGTATACCACTGTTACACCAGTGACATCCGTGTGTCTAACGCTACTTGTTGTTCGACCTGATTCAATGAATCTAGGAGCTAGTTAAGCTGTACTACATATGGACTAACCACTAGGAGCACCAACAACTGTGTTACATATTCAATACCACATACCACATGTACCTTGGCCAAGTTTATTGTATCTTGGCAAACCAATCTGCCTGGCGGACTACTTTAAGCAGCATGTCCGCTCGCACTTCACCCTCTTACAGGTCATAGGTTCAGTACCCAGATCTCCAGCACTGTGTTAAGTCTATATTCTGCCAATAGGTTATCGGGCCAGAGTGTTGTCACTGATTACTCTACTAAATACATATGAGGTCATCATCCAACTATGTTTCTTCTAGTTACCAATCATGTTAGAAGGGATCTGTAATATTGGGGGCACTTACAAACTTCAGTTTATGGGAATTAGGGTCTGATTCAGAGCCGTTCGCTATTTGTGGTCGTTCGTTTAAAAACAAGGGGTGGCTATTCAAATGATCCGTACGCACATTGCAGTCTGTTCACACCTCTAAGTCTGAACGAGCGAGCAAAACATACGCTCGTTTATTTGTTAAAAACGCCCCCTGGCCGCTCGCATCATACGTCATGTCCGCTATTTATTAGATTAATCGAGTACATCGACCAGCGTATGAACTGCTCGCTATTCTTGTGGTTGGTGTTTGCTACCACAAATTTGCGAGCAGTTCTGGCTATAAAATAACCCAGTGACGTGGTCAATGACGATGCTGTTTTAAATATACACACCCATAAAACGCCCGTTTTGACCTTTAAGCACGCCTGCGTTCGGATCTCCACTCCCCATTTTCAAGCACCTTCCCCTGTTACCACCCACATACGCCTCATTCTGTCACTCAAAATAGCAGGCCCTCGCTATATTGCGTACCAACGATTTTCGGCCGCACTGACTGGTTCGCGCATGCGTACTAAAAACCGTACGCATGCGCAGATGTGCAAACATCGCTCGGAACGAGCGTACTGCCGCTAACGAGCGGCTCTGAATGAGGGCCTTAGGTCTGAAATGGTAGTTGAGATGCAGGAGCTAGGAATGCTGTTTAAATATGTTTTCCTAGAATTACAGAAACCTTTTATGAAGTAAAACTAGTCTATTCTGGACACAACCTCCCTTTGTGCTAAATTGCCATGAATTATTTACTACAAAAGACCTTATATGGGAGCCGATCTTTCTCAACAATTCCCCTGCGATTCATTTTGATCATTCACAATATTGTGCCAATTTTCCTATGTCTTATTAGAGTAAGTAGAACTGTTCTGTGTCTTCTGCAGTTCTTGCAATTTTTTCTTATGTTGCTCTGGGACAAAATGTTTACACTATTATAATATAGGTTGTAATATTTATACAGTATAGTCCTTTATATACTTTTGCATTCATCTTAGCTCAAGTCAGTATTTTTGCATTTAAGACTTTATTTTGTGCCACTATCTTTGAGCGTCGGGCATGATGGCTAAACGAGTCTTCAAGCCCTGTACATGCATGAATTTTGGACTGTGCTGCAGCTCCACCTCTGGAGCCACCACTTGTAACAGTCATGTACAAGTACAGTAGTGTGATTCATAAGTAGATGCAAATGCAACAGCTGTGCACAATTTTGGTAATATTGCAGGAGACGTCTAGTGTAAAAAGACGCCTACTGCCAGGATCTCAGATCCAAGGGCTGTGTCTGAAGATGCAACATTGGATCTTTATCATGACCATCGGTCATAGCATCTGCCATCTGAGTGAGCCTAATGCTACTCAGACAGGCCGCTTCATCTCCGCTGCTGAGACCAGTAACTCTGCTTCAAAGATGCAGTCACTGTCCACGGCACTCCCACAAAATGGAGGCAACATGCCTCAGTTTTGGGAAACGGTCCCCGGCTCCACCCTGGAATGCTTGCTGTTTGTCAATCAGTCTGCAGCATCCAGGGCACTTCGAGCGAGGTCGCAGGTCGAGATCTGTACATGCACAGTGACTTTTGTGAATGCGCAAACCTCAAACCATCGGAGATGTATGTGAACATCGGAGTTCCGTACGTCTCTTTATAAGGCCCTACATAACCAATGGCTTGGCTTCATGGAAGGAAGGTGTCTACAGTCTCTCATCCCTGTAGCCCAACTGTTTTAACTAAGGCACAGTTACTGTAACTTGTAAACACTGTTAACTGTAACAAGAACATAAGTGCCATGTTTTAAAGTACAAGAATGATCACATTGTGAACTACACACATACATTAAAATAAATTGGTAAAGTGCTTGATCTCATTGATTTTAGTGTCTCATTCTGCAATCATTGGTGCCACTTGGTGTGGAAAATTGGACTTTTGGACATTTTTGCCATGTGGAAATTGCAGTAAAGTAGGACTGTCATCTTTTATTGAAATGGAAACATAATATGCATAATTTTGTCATATTTTTGTTTCTCATATCTTTATAGTTCCACTTATGTTTACATTTTATACATGCAAGATCTAAGCCATTGTATAAATATTGTATATTCTATGTATAAATATTGATGAGTATTAATCAGTGTGAACTTCTCATGTACTGTCAGAAACAGGATCACATCAAAGTGTCGGAAATGTTACAGCATAATCTCAAGGCTTTCAATAATCAGATCTTATGCAGTATACTAAGGAACATTTGTATTTGAGTGTCTGATTTCAGATTCCACAAAGAGGCATTCATTACTCTACCATATGTGTACAAATATACATATATGGGGTTGGGTACGGGATCCCGGTGGTCGAGATGTCAGCAATCAGAATACAGACACCTGAAAGTAAGTACCCTAACTCCTAAATTTTCCCTAACCCTCCCCTCCCTAGTGCCTAGCCCTAACCCTCCCCTCCCTAGTGCCTAGCCCTAACCCTCCCCTCCCTAGTGCCTAACCCCTAACCTTAGTGCTGGCATCCTAACCGCCGGGATGGTAACTACAGATTAAAAAAAAAATATATATATATATATATATATATGTGTGTAATAGAAGGCAAAAGGATGAAGAGTAAATCCAACAATAAACTTTAAACTCAGAATGTATAAATCAAGCCATTGGTGCCACAAATCCTAGAAGACCCATCTCATACACCAGATACATTAAGGAACTGTAGGAAAGTGTATACCTACTGCCACAGGGAAAGGTGGAAAGAGGGAGGGCAATAAAAAAAACTTGGGAATATTTGGCAATTTCTGCATGTCTCCCCTGTGTCTTGGTTTTACTTCATCATTGTGTTTTAGTTTTGGCAAAACCACCCTCAAGTGTTTTGGTTCATATATGGTTTTAGATTCCTTAAAACTTGATAAAATATAGTTAAAATTTATAAATCAGCTAAAATCATGTAATTTGGACTTGTAAACATGCATTCCAAAACCCAAGTTCGGTTTTTAAATTCGAATTCTGAACTGACTACGGAACCAAAATGGGACACTCTTCGACTGGAACCCCAAAGTGATTTCGAACTTGGATTCTTTGACTCTGAACCCTTAAGTTTGGATTTGTTCATATTTCAGGAAAACTGAACCACACTTCTCTATCCTTGGTTTTTTTTGGGAGGACAACCTTCCAAATTATACAAGTTTTCTAATCAATAACCATTCAGTTCTTTCAAGTATTTTCATAATACTGGACTGAATACTATATTTTATAATAATTATTATATTTTATTTATAAGGCTCCTCAAGTGTTCTATAGTGCAGCGCAAGAAGATAAAACTGACAACAAGATACATAAGTACAGACAGTATTATGGTATATAAATTCACAAAGATACATAATTACAGTGTACAGTTAGCATAATTTTATGTAGAGAAGAAAAAGGCAAGAGGACCCTGCTCATATGAGCTTACAATCTATAAGTGTATATGAGTGGACATAATGGGAGAAGAGGACAGAGATTGCAGAGTTAGGTGGAGGTGGCAGTAAGCTATTCCATATATAGGGTCCATTTTCTATTATGTTTCGTAACTCCCACTTCGAAGTCTGGGGAGCAACTTTTCTATCCAGAATCAGGATGCCCACAGTTGCTGTATCAATTCTTTAGGTACAGTATGGTGACTATTGCTGTAAATATAGGCTGTAGACCCAGGTTCCAGTCATGAGAATTGGCTAGCAAAAGTGCTTATTTAACCTTATTAAGTTGCAATTTAATGATATTAATGAAAACCATTACTTTACACCAGAATCCGCAAGTTGTGGATTAATTTAGCTCTAGAAGTTCCACCTCGAGGGAAAGACTCATTTATGCTTTATATTATTATTAGTAGCATGATACTTTTGTGTGTGGATGTATATTACATATTTAAATATTAAAGACTAAGAGCCGTATTCAATTTGATTCACACCCGCGATACTTTTTCGACACCCGGACTTTTCGCCTACTTCACCTGTTTTGCATGTGGAAAAGTATCCCCGTATTCAATTTGAAAGTACGCGAGAACGGGACTCGGCGAAACTGAAACAAGCGGAAAGTCCTGTCAGATTTGGGGAAATCAGCCTGACACCCCCCAAAAGATGCTCTGACATGAGGGTTAGCTATGGTTACCCCCGATTTGGCTTGCTGAAGGTATTTGGTGTTTTTAAACGGTCTCAATAGCTGCTAAATAGCGTTTTTGTACAAGTGGTGAAAAATAGTATTCAGGAGGTTTTTTTGCAGAAAATAACTTATCCCAGCAAATTTGGGGTACTTGAAAATGGAGGCCAGCATATTTTAAAGTTGCTAAAGTTAAGTTTAAAAAATCGTGAAAAATCCACCTGCAGCAAGCACCTGCATTGAAAAAAACACATGGGGCATACTTGGGGACCCCCCTAGAGTCTAGTTCGGTAGTTTTTAACTTTGTCCCCCAACATTTTTTTCTTCGCCCCAAATTGAAAGTGATTTTTTGGGGTGTTCTTAAGTGTTTTTTTTTTATTTTTATTTTGACGCAGTTTACCTTTGGGGGACTGTCTGAAGGCTGCACTGGGGTTCCCGCAACATTGCACCCCAAAACCCCAAATCTGCACTTTTTTCTGCCTGCTATTCATAGGTGAAACTTTTTCGCCTATTACAATGCATTGACTTTCCGCCTAGGCGGAAAGTCTTTCAAATTGAATACGGTGATACTTTTCCACCTGGCAAAATAACATCATCGGCGAAACTTTTTCGCCGATTCCAGCTTTTCGCTCCAAATTGAGTACGGGCCTAAGGCACTGTAGGTGCTAATGGAGGCTATTCTTTTTGTGTTGCAAAAAAGTAAATGTTTATATTTTACTTGCTTATTACCACCAAGAAATCTTTGGTCATTCTTGCTTTGCCGTTAATCCACTTTTCCAAAATGGTAAAATTCTAGATATGAGTTTTCATAATAATATCTGCACTTCAATATTACAATGCATATTTTTTATGAAAAGCTTAAAAAAATTACAAATAATATGATAACCCTACAAGACATACCATTTTGGAAACTATACAATGTATTTCATCAAACTAAAGCATCATTGAATTTATGGGGTAGATCTGGGCATTAGAACCCCCATTGCTGGACTTTTTAATGTTTTACTTACTGCGTAGTTTTATTGTCTGGTGATTAATAGAAATTTTTTATCAAAGGGCAGAATACTTAAAACAGGAGACTCACCTCTTTTAGTTATTTAGGTGCCAGGATGGGGAAGATTTGGGCATGTTATGTGCACTAACCCATCCACTTGCTCCTCTAGTATTTATCTGCAGGGTTATATTTTCTGGTGATCACAGGTGAACAATTTCTTATCTTATTTTTGTAAATAAAAGACTTAGTAAGACTGCCCCTAAATAGAGCAATATGGGGTAGATCCTCCTAATCTCTTGACTTCATAATGATTATCATATTATCTGGTGATAACATTGATCACCATTCAAAAACTACTAAGAAGACACTCTGCAGTATATTTACTAAAGTGTGGATTTTTACAAGTGGAGATGTTGCCCATAGCAACCAATCAGATTTTACGTAACATTTCTCTAGCACCTTCTAGAAGATAATAACCAGAATCTGGTTGCTATGGGCAACATCTCTACTTCTATAAACCTGCACTTGAGTAAATATACCCCGATGGGTATGATTCAGATATGGACACAATGCAAATATTTATGCAGATTGTGCGATTTTTAGCCATTGAGCATGTGTGTGAGCCACATTGTGCATGCACAGTTATTGAACTGTGATTACACTCCAACAGAGGATTCATTTGCAAAGTGAATGACAGGTAGTCAGCATTTGGTAATGGGGGGTGCTTAGAAAAACTCAGGCATGTCTGATTGTTTCAACACTGTATTCTGGGCCTGCATCAGTTAGCCCCTGCATCCTTGCTGGCAGCAAGAGAGCCCTCTGTGTCTGCGGCATGTCAGACTTACTCAGAAGGCTGAAGGCTGCCTGATCTGCATTTCTATGTTTGTGGGAATGTGTGGGGGCAGCAGATGTGAGTTGCTTTCAGTGGGTGTTTCTAAACACTGGATGGCAAGTTACTCATTAACATATTTTCACAATTGCAAACCGTGAGAGATGGCAGCTGCGATGGCATTTGCGTCCATCTCTGAACCAGGTCCTAAGTCATGAGGTTGATGGTTTTGGACTCTTTAGGCTGGAATAAATGAGATTATGGTGCAGGTTTCTCAGATTGCTGCTGGTGAGGGACAGGCCAGGACTAGACAACAAGGCTTCAGATCACGTGGAGTTACTGAGATTGGCATGGTACAGGCAAGAATTAGACCAAGGGACTTTGATATATGTAGTGTTAATCAGTCTGGTAAGGCACAGAGTAGGAATAGACAGCAGGATTGCAGTACACATAGGGTCAATTAGACTGGTGAGGCACAGGCAAAGATCAGACATTAGGTCTTCTTAATCAGACTGTCGAGTTACAGGCAGGGATTAGACAGAAAGACTAAAGTACACAGAGGGTTAATTCAAGGTACAAGGCTTAACTGGAACAAGGAACTTGGAAGAATACCTGGCATGTCCAAACAGCATGCACCCTTCTCAAATAAACTAGCACAGGAAGCCGGGTCCACTCCCCTTAAATAGGAAATTGGGGTCTGATGTCATTAGCCTGAAGTTATAAATATGACCAGCAGAGAGCGTGCATGCACCGTTTCATCCTAGGTCATTTCCCCACTGCCTGTCAGTAATGGTGGCTGCCAGCAGCATGATACACCATTGACCCTGCTGCTTCAACCAGACAGACCACCAGGACAGGAGGCAGCTACTTGGAAACCTCATGTGTGGCCTGGATCTGACTTCAGCACTGTGGTGCTCTAAGTGTGGCAAATGCCTCTTGTGACAACCTATCCTCTTATAAATGAAGGAGCCCCTGAGCCTCTAGGTTTCAGGATGGGGTAGATAAGGAAATTTAATTGCTCCACCCAAAATGATGATGTAAATCAAGCTCCGCCCACAGCCTTCCTGGCTTCCAGGGTGTGTATTGTAATACCGATGTGTTCCACTTGTCCTTAGCACTGAAGGGTTTAAGGCAGCTACTTTTTATTTTATATGCCACTAACATGTTTGTTAACAATCTAAATCTAAACACATGCAAAAAAACCTAAAAATATGCCCATCAGACACACACACACACACACACACATGCAGTACAAAGAGGAAGAAGACAAATCACATGCAGAAAGCACTACACTGACTTCTCTTCCTTTGATTGGCTGTGTTGGGGTCACTTGACACAAAAGCCAGCTAATCTCATTCAATCTTATTCATTGCTGAGAATTAGTCTAATTGGGGGCAATTTATTGGAGCAGGTTCAGCATAACAACTGACTCTAGCATGGATGAAAACCGTTATATTGAACAATAACCTTTTTTATTTTTTTTCATCATGATTTGTTTTATTTATTCACTATCTTAATGTTATAAATCTTTTACGTTTAGAATATTTTTGAAAACTAGTAAAATAGTTGGAGAACGGGATAAAAAGACAAACCATCTGGCAATAAGGAACAATGTTAAAACCCGTGAAAATGGGAACATTTGTTACTCTGCTTATTAGACTGTTTCAGTGACCATCAACTCAAGTGCCACCTGTACTACATACCTCCCTTGCAAGTAGTTTGTTTGTGCTTCAAATCACTTGTGCTTCAGTGTTTAGTGATTCTCTCTCCATCCCTCCAGCAACAAATAGCTAGTAAAAGAAATGGTATTTATTTATTTATTAACAGTTATTTATATTATGCCATCATATTCTGTTGTACTTTACAATTTGGAACAAAACTAAAAAAAAAATCAAGATTAGATAATTACAAACAAATAAAGAGAGGTATGAGGGACCAGGTAAATTGGAATTTGATACATGAAAATAATTTCTACATACTGCAAATGGTCCAGCCAGAATGCTAATGTTATTGGTGGGCATGATCCAATCACAAAACAATGTTGGATTGGGGTCAACTGGATGTGTTAATGTAGAATTGGACCATAAGTAAAGTTGTGAGTGGACTGTAGAAAAGGGAGATAAATGGATAGAATAGTCTATGTGGTTATGTGACTACTGTAATTATGGGATTAGATATGTTTGCGTGAAGAAGGTAGTTTTTAGTGAATACTTGAAGGCTTGGAATAAAGTCTTGTTGTGCAAGGGAGGGCATTCTACAGAGTGGGTGCAGCCATAGGCATGTTCAGGATCTAAATAAGTGGTGTGTGTGGTATATACCATCACCCCCTTCTCCTGATCTCCACTTTGCCTCCTCATCCTGGTCAGGGTTCCCCTGCAGTGCTCCTGGGCTATTTTCCCTTCAGGGCCTTCTGAAGTCTCCTAGAAAAAAATGTTGTTATATTTTCTTCATTGGGCACTGCTGTTGCAAGACCCTCTTTTCTTCACTTGCGGCTGCAAGATGGTGAAAGGACAGATATACAGATAGTAATTTAGGGACAGAAGCACAGTAGGTGTAATGGACAAAGGCACAGATTTGAAGGCTACAGAGGCACAAATGGAGAGGGAGGAATAGACACAGGTTGTAAAAGAGACAATGGCACAAGTAGGGGGTGGGGGCATGTGTCCACACAATACAGTAAACATCTTAGCATACAATACAATATCTGCCAAAATATAAACAATATCTCACTGCCATTATGACAAATAATACAGATAGCATCTTAGAAACCTATAAACAGTACATAAAGAAAACATCCTAGTAATCAAAATCCAATATAGATAGCATCCCAGTGACTTCCATACAATAGAAAGTGACCTAGTGAGTGCTGTACAATACAGAGAGCATTGTAGTATATTCCATATAACATAGATAGTATCCTAGTAACCACCAACAATACATAGAGCATTCTAATAATCTATATACACTACACAGTGCTTCTTAGTGATATCTATACATTAGTATCCTAGTGACCACTGTACAATACAGCATTCCCAACAGTATGTATCCTAGGGGCCAATAAAGAGCATCCTAGTGACCAATAACCAATACATTACTCTAGGAACATTTTATACAATACAGAGAACATCATATTGAGCATTTTATGGAGCATCCTTTTATAATGATGCCTACAAAGGGCATTCTAGTATTCACCATACAGCACTGACCATCATACAGTACAAAGAACATTCCAGGGACTTATATACAATTCAAGTAGCTTCCTAGTGACTGCCACACAATAGAGAGAACAGTGAGCATCTCTAGCTACAACTATACATTACAGAAAACAGCCTAGTGACTGCCATGTAATATTTAGAGAATACAAGTGGCCTATTAGCAATTTAAAGCATCCTAATAATTGAAATACAGTACAGAGAGTATACTTGTGTCTGTTGTAAACCTTAGGCAGCATACCCACTATTTCCATGCCAGTCAAAAAGCTTCCTAATGACCACCATATAAAACACAGAGCATGCAAGGGAAGGACCCACACAATATGCACCTGAGAGTGGTTTATATAAAACAGCTACTTACCTGCTTGAGGTACCTGTACCAGCTTCCTTTTCTCTCTGCTTCAACCACTTCCTTCCACTGCAATGAACAGTCTGCTCCATGCCAGGTGCTCACCGAGGCCCAGTAATAAAATTGTATGTGCTGGAAAATGAAAGCTGAGGATAGAGGTGCTCTTCTCCTCATTCTGTTTCTTCTTTCTTCCTCCTCCTTAAACCACCTCATCCCTATGCTTCCTCCTCCTCTTCTCCATCCTTCTCTTTCTGCTTCCTCTTCTTCATCCTCTTGTTCCTTCTCCTGCATCCTTCTTCATCCTCCTTCTTCCTCTTTTCTTCTTCCTCTTCATACTTCTTGGTTACTTTCTAATCCTAACTTCCTCCTACTTTACACTGTTCCTTCCTACTCCACCGTCCTTCTCCTCCTTCCTCATTCCCTATACTGAATTAAACATTAAACACCAGTCATGTAATGCTGCACAGCTTTGTTCTGATCCATGATTGGAGGAGCTCCGTAAATTTAGTCATGGAGTGGAGGCCAGATATAAAGCTGGGCATGCACTATACAATTTTTTGTCAGATATCTGTCCAATCTGGCTGGTTGGAATGAAAACCAGGTAATGTATGGGAGCAAATGACAATTGTTAATTTGCTCACAAACACTGGAAAATAGCCAAAAATGGTTGTTCAGACAAATTGGTTAAAACACACAAATTTAACCGATTTGAACAATTTTTTTTGTGCTTTTTCCCATATGATCGGCTGTCATTTTCTCCCATACACTACCAGGTTTTCATTCCAACCAGCCACATTGGACAGATATCTGTCAGAAAAGTGTATAGTGGATGCCCAGCTTTAGATGGGTAGTCCATGGGGAGGTGCCAGCCAGCACAGACCAGATTGGGTTTGACGTAGCCTATTAGTGACTGGCCTGATCAGCCCATGCTGCCACAAGATACAAAAATATATAAATAAAACACATGTAAATGTTTTTTTTTCATAAAAAAACTCAATCAACTAAATAAGTTATTATTAACTATTTAACAATGCCAGATTCACTTTGATAAAAAAAATAAGCAAATGTAGATTTATGTCCGTAGTCTTTCGGTAACAACTGTTGATGTTACCAAATTATGCTAGGCACATAAAAAGTCATTACACATGCAAAAGACTTATTATGAAAAATAAATATCCAACACATTATGGATAAAGTGCCAACAAATTAACTAGAGGTTTGCTTCTTAAATCTATTGAGCTTAACAAAATCATTGTACTTGGCTGTCAGCTTTATGGACTGAAGGGGCCAAAACACCACCTGCTAGGAAACTATTTACGCTGCAACAAGAATTTTTTTAGATCCTTTTTTTAAAAAAAGGCCTGTGAAAAATGAAATGTTTGTTGATTGAAAACAAGATCCTTCTGTTCTGCTTCCAACATGCAAATGTAGAGTTGGAAGTATCTCGCCTTTGGCTGGTGATGAATGATGACAAACTGTTAACAATGTAGGTTATTTTCTTCATTCTAGGAACTACTTCATTATGAATCCAGAATAAATGCTGTTTACTATTAGCTAATAACATAATTGCTGCAGTGCTGTCGTCAAGATTTGTTTGGATTTAAATACAATAGAAATGGATGGCTAGGTTCCCAGAGATCAAAGTACAGTTAGTTGAAAAATAAGCTATGTTGTTTATTATTGCCTTTTGTACCAGTTTCATGCAGATAACTGTATTATGAATTAAATAGAAACATTCATTTGGAACTGATGACATTGTGTACAGTTATGACAATGGTATGTAGTGTATCTTTGATGGAAACGTATCCTCCTTAATCCAGTGATGGAGATATTAACTAGAAGGGAAAGACCAACTTATTAGGGACAAGCAAAAGTGGGCCAGCAGTATGTTGTTATATCATCTTAAGATATCTGCCAAAATGTTTAACTACTGCCCGACTTGCTTTCACCATAGCCAGCGCCATAAAATTTGCACTGTGCTAGCCCACCCCCTGAGTGCCCAACGTCCCTTTGTCACGTGCATGACATAATTGCATCGTGCAGAGGGTGCAGGGCCGGCAGCATTGGGGGAGGATCCTCTAATTGGCTGCACAGACTGCAGGGTGCCCATCTGGAGCATCTAAAGTAGGGGAAGGCAATAATTGTCACTCCAGCTGTTGATAAACTACACATCCCAGCATGCCCTGTCACAGTTTTAGGATGCCGTGATAGCGAAACTGTGGCATGCCATGTTGGTACGTATAGTCTCACAGCAGCTGGAGGGCCTCTTATTGCCCACCCCTGCTTTAGACACTCCAGACGGGCACCCTGCAGTCTGTGCAGACAATCAGAGTATCCCTCCCAAGGACATACTGAGCACACCCCTAGTTACGGCCCTGACCATGCCCACAGTACAGTAAGAATGTCCTCAGTACAGCTCAGCCAATCCCAGATCTCTAAAACACAATCCTCCCCCCAAATTGGACATACACAAAAACCCTTACTACACTCTTGGATATCCCTTTTATATTCCTGTTGCTCTCCTTCTGGTTTCCTAATTTCTGTTAAGGAATTATCAATAAAGGTAATGTGATTGTCTCCTAATTCAATACGTTTGTCTCTGTGACTGGTTTTTAATGTGCTAATGTGTATTTTACTGTATTATAAATGGTATGTTATGTTAGTCTACAGTATGTCCAAAAGCCTGCTGATCTTTATACGTTTGTAAATGAAGTGGATGGGGGTAGAACAGCACTTAGAGAGGGTGGGGTGCAGGTACTAATTACCTTGGCCCGGGCTTGCTCATGGGGGCCCTGGTCTGGAACTGCCCCCCCCTCTTACCTCACAACACATGCTGCTGTGTGCTGGACGTCAGTGGGAGACTGCTGAGTAGCAGCCGCAGCAGACTCCGTGCCCCCCTGGCTTTGCACCGGGCTGTGGGGCACACGGCGCAGTGCTGCAAAAAAACTTTTTTACTACTAAGGGGGCATGGCCACCACCACGATTAGGCCATGTCCCATTCCCCAGGCCCAGCTTGGCTCTCAACACCCCTGTCTGTAGCCACAGTGCACAGCAGCGCAGAGTGTTTCATTGGATGAGTGATATTTTCAATGGGCATACCAGTTTAGTGGAAAATGCAGAATCTCCAAATATGACAAATGAAGTTAGGGTCTGTCATGTTAATCAATTTAAATGTCACTGGTGTGGAAATTTGCTCCAACAATGGAATAAAATATTATATGGAAAAATAATACTTTACAGTTCAAGGGATATATGTCATAGGTTCTGATTTGCATGAACCAACATGATACTGGCAGCGGCGTAGCTAGGGTTTTTGGAGCCATGGGCAAGATGAAAAATGCCCCCCCCACTTTGTGAATGCACTGTAGGCATGTGCCCAAAAAAAGTGGGCATCGCCACATGTAACAAAGGGGCGTGGCCACTGAAAAAAAATGGGGCAAATCAACATGATATGCCACTGTTTTCCATCATTCCTGTCAATTCCCTATACCCCCTGTAGTAGTGCCCCTTATACAGTGCCCCCAGTAGTACCCATTATGCAGTTCCCCTTATGCAGCATCCCCAGTAGTGCCCCTTATGCAGTGCCTCCAGTAGTGCCCCTTACATTTAAAACACACAAACGCACACACCAAACACAATACTTACCTGAATCCTCGCTCCTGCGCCCACCACTGTCCGCTTCTCCCGCTCGGCACTATGGGAAAGACGTCATGACCTCTCTTCCTTCACACACTGTGGGAACCGGAAGGCAGAACTCATGAGTGAGCTCCGGCCCATCTCTGGCCATGAGTGCAGCAGCCAATAAGGGTCTGTCGGACTCTTATTGGCTGCTAAAACAAACACACCACCACCGGGTAGTATACTCACTGTCAGAGAATGTACTATCCGGCAGCGTGTTTGTTTTACTGTATAGTTCGGACCGCACTCACTGATTCAGCATTGCACGCAAGTGCAATGCTGAATGGAGATTCCCAATTTTTGGGAGTCTGCACATGCAAAGCACCCATTCTATGAGTGTGCAGAATGGGTTTTGTGTAATCGCATTCAGCTCTTCTGTGCCTCTGCCTGATTGAAAAGCACAAGCATTTAAGGGGTGGTGTGGAGGCGGCTGCCATTCTTGGAAACTGGTGTGTGTCCGCCCTGTTTCCTGGGAGTGGCAAGGCTAGGGATTGCGTCGACCAATGCAGTTTCCTGACCTCGCAAGCCACCCAGCCTGAGTAAGCTGAGACTTACTTAACTGGCCGGTGGCCAAGAGCCTTTCACCATCGCGAACATTGACCACCGATGGTCACGATAGTGGTCCTTGCCTGCGATCTCGGTTGCAGTGCTGGGATCTCAATTGCAGCATGGGTGTCATACGCCTCCTGCTGCATTGGCATAATTGAAATGACAGAATTGCAAAGCTGCCTGCATTCAACATTAATCAGCCCATCAGTGCAGTCCACACTACACACTGAAACTACTGATCTGTACAACAGCCGGCAGCGACCAACACATAAATGTGCCGCAGGTCCGACAGAGCCCAGGGCACATGCCCCGCCCAACCCCCCCTAGTTATGACACTGGATACCGGCATTCTAGCCACTAAATTTAAAACTGCGATTTGTTGTAAGGCAAAACCAGCTTGGTTTTGCCTTAAAGCAAATAGCCACTTTAATTTAAGCAACTAAATCACCAAAATCACACTGGTTCTAGCAATTTGCAACCTATTATATAGATCCCCAAAAGTTGTATTTATTGGTGATTTCCTAAAGTGGTGTTGAATGCATACTCCATACTCATAGAATTTCATGTAAAACAATACAAATCAGCAAGGGTCTCAGGGCACTGTGAAGGACAGCAGGACAACAAGAGATATTTTAACTGTGGTTTTAAATTTATTATAAACAAGAATAAGAGCAAAATTATTAGTAACAACATCAAAAAATAGTGCAAATTATTATAATGGAACAATAATGATGTCGCAATGGATTAGACAACTTAAAAATCTGCACATTATGTCCACACCACACTTTAAAAAAAATTACTTTAAGTTACTAAGTAAATTACTAAATTATTAACACATGAATGGGTAATAAGATTAACAGTATCAAATTGGGTTTACAACTCAAACTTGTGTATTGCTAACGCCAATATTCTAACATAGAGTACACAGGCACCTGGCATTCAGCCATACAGTATTCTAAAACAAATTATTGAATAAATTCAAGACTGTGTAGTGGTTAATGTTCATCCTGGTGATGAAAAGCATTAATCATTGTAACACATTTCATCTTTTTATCTCATGGTATTGCAGAGAAGAATCAATAACAAGAAAGCAGATCAAAATGGTGAAAAATAAAAAAAATATATCAATATGGATCTCACAGGTGTATAGGAGCTGTGATAGATACAAATTAATAAAAAGTTTTTAATGCAGTTGTTACAAAAAGAAAAAAAATGTATCTTAAGTAAAAAGTAGTGAAAGCAGGAATTATTTGTTGGGACACAATCTTGATAAATATCCAGATGTTTGTGCAATAATGGTCCAATCAGTACAAACCTGTCAATATGTAAAAGAAATAGATAAGTGTTCTACATATCACTAGCAAGGTTATTAAAATTCAGCTCCTACTAAGGCACTTTAGTTGAATACAATGATATCACAGGGTCATTACAAGCCAACTATTTGGTATGTATTGACTCCTAGCAAATTGATAAGCTACATTCTGTTGAGTATTGGATCAAAAGACGAGAGATGCTTCCGCTCTGTGTGAATGAAATAGTCTGACTATTTATAAAGAGGAGAGTAAAAGAATTGCTCTTGAAAATAGGAAATGTAAGGTTCTGGATGCTTTATATATAGCCTATTAAAATGTCAACAGTTATAGAAATGTTTGGGGAGGCTCTTAGGGGGGGAAAGACAATAGGTTCATGTTTTGGCCATGTTGAGTTTGAGACATCCAGGAGGAGATGGCAGGGAGGCAACTGGACATCCAAGAGAGGAGGCATGGGGATTGATCAGGAGAGGAGAGGTAGAGTTGAGTGTCTTTGGCATAGAGGTGATACTGGAGGCCAAATGAACTGATGAGTTTACTCAGGGAGGAGATATACAAAGAAAAGAGCAGTGGGCCAAGGACAGAGCCCTGTGGGACACCCATGGAAAGCATGAGAAGGAAGGAGATAGAATCAGAGACAGAGATCGAGAAACAGTGCTTGGCGAGGTAGGGGGTGGACCAGGAGAGAACTTTGTCAGAGAGGCCAATGATCTGGAGGGTGTGCAACAAGAGAGGGTGACCCATGGTGTCAAAGGTCACAGAGAAGTCCAGGAGGATGAGCAGGGAGAAGTGGCCATTGAATATAGAGAGAAGATTGTTGGTGACTTTGGCCATGGCAGTTTCAAAGGAGTGGAGGAGGTGAAAGCCATATTGGACAGCATCAAGAAGCATCAGAGCAGAGAGCGACACCCCAGGCAGGAAAGAGAAACTTCATGGATTGTGACAGGTGCAGTGTGCTAGAATAAACACAAAGTGGAGTTGTTGTACATAGCAACCAATCAAATTCTACTTATTTATCTAGCACCTTCTAGAAGATAATAGCTAGAATTTGATTGGTTGTTATGGGCAACAACTCCACTTCTATAAACATACACTTTAGTAAATCTACCCGTAAATTCCATGCGTAGGGCTAATGGAGTCTTGTGAATGCAGAGGCATGTTTCATTAATTTCAGTGCACTCTTAAGTCGGAGAATGTTGGTTCCTAGGACTTAATGTGGGTGTTTAATCGTGAGAACCGGCATTCTCTCACTAAAGTGCCTGCCGTGCGGCTGTTAGCACCACGGTAAGACGGAAAACAGCCGCACGGCTGGCACTTTTGTGAAATTTCTCCTCGCATCCCAGGAGGGTGCGAGAACAAATCCTTTAGCCCAACCAAACATTGCGTTGAATTGAATAGCTTTGTGAGCTCCCTCCTGAGCTATTCAACATCGCATTGAATTGAATCGCGGCCATTGCTTGAGAAGATCGCATTGCATTGTACTAGCTGATAATTCATATTTTATGATATGCTTTAGCTCAATTGTTTCAACAGACATGTCCCACATACATACAACAGAGTATCATATTCCCCTTCTAAGTTTTGATTGTAAACTCTTTTACCATGTTTACTGGCATGAACTGTAGGTGCACACTAATGTTATTTTACAGTACTTCGGTAGAAGTAAACTGCTAGAAGATAATATTTGCATAAAATAATATTAATTAGGCCACCAGAAACTACAAATGACTTAATTAAAATAAAGACATCAAAACAGTGTCCCAAAGTCCCTATAAAATATTCTGCTTGCAGACCAAATTTTCTGAAAATAGTGATGACATTTTATAATTCACCATGAGAGGTTCTCCATACTTATATAAAAATATACTTTGTCTTAAAACAAATAATTATCCTGAAATCCTTCTTGTAAAAACAAATATCAACCTTTTATTATAAAAAGTCCACTGTGCAATAAATAACAGTAACAACAATAAAACGCCGGTCTGTTTTCATGATGTGATAGGATGATGGAAGATGTTGACAGGTAGGAAAATAAGGCGGAACATAGAAAAAGAGTTCTAAGCAGAAAAATAACAGTTTGTGGAGTATAAAGTATATAGATATAAGGGGGAAGAAAAAGTACTTTCACTGTTTGGGGCACTCAGACCTACTTAATAATAAAATTTAACCTTTATTGAAATAGTACTGTACAGTATGTAGCTAAAACATGACCTTAAAACTGATAATTTTAGCATAAACAGACAAAATCACACAACACTTAAATATATACAAAAAGGTAATGCCAAAAAGTATGCAATTGACTTGAATGTGTATTATAATTGATTACTCATAACAGCTTGCTAAAGGCAAAATAACAATTAAATAAAATCCATATAGGGAAAATTCCCCATACATTATCTCATCATAAACACGATTTTTTATAATTGGTGAAATATCAAATGTATAATTATCACTATCATTTTCAGATATTTCTCTATACAAGACTGTCACCTTAAATATAACTGAAACTAATATGCACATATGATATTTTATAATTCACCATGAGAGGTTCTCCATACTTATATAAAAATATACTTGGTCTTAAAACAAACAATTTTCCTGGAATCTATCTTTAAAAAAACAAATATCAACCTTTTATTGGAAAAAGTCCACTGTGCACTAAATAACAGTAACGGACACATCAATACACCTGTAATTTCTGATTAATGTATATTTTATCATATATGTATTTACAATAAAATGTTGGTCTGTTTTCATGATGTGACAGGATGGTGGGAGAATGTGACAGGTAGGGAAATAAGGAGGAGCATAGAACAAGAGTTCTAAGAAGAAAAATAAAAGTTTGTGGAGTATAAAGTATGTCAGCTATAGAGGAGTGCAAGGAGAGAACAGGAGTATAGCTGGAGAGTAAATCAGATGCATTGCTATATTTAGAGTTTATGCTGCTAGGCAAGAAAAAAAAATGATAACTTCACATTGCTTAGTGTTATCATTACATCATACGTGACTCATCAAATTCAACTTGATAAACAACCAGAAGCCAGAAACTGAGAATAAGCCTTAATGGGTCTCCTTATTAATATGCGTGTGGTGATAACAATAAAACAGACACAGATGCAGCTTACTTAGAAAAGTTTCCCGGGGCAACAGAGTGAAATTCCTATCTCCAGCAATACTGGCCAGCATACATACGAGGCCTCTTACAGTTTTGACAGCCGGTCTAGGTACCTTAGTACAGTACATGCGTCACCTGGTTTTGCCAGTTCACACATGTCCAGTGAAATTGGGCTTCCTGTAAAGTGAAAAAAAAAATGGTTTAAAAAATAAATAAAAATTATTTAACAGGCTTCCTATAAAATAGTTTAATAAACAGTATTGTCTTAATAAATGTTGAGTTTTGAAATCCTAATGGGAATATGTATCAAGTCTTGGAGAGAGATAAAGTGGATAAAGATAATGTTCTAAACTATCAGCTCCTAACTGTCCTTTTTCAAGCACAGCCTGTAAAGTGACAGGAGCTGATTGGTTGGTACATTATCTGTCACCACTTTTTCTCACTCCAAGGGCATATGTATCAAAGCTTGATGTGAGATAAAATTGTGAAATATATATCACTAACCAATCAGCTCCAAGCTATCATTTCTTAAACACAGCCTGCAAAATGTAAGTTAGAAGATGATTGGTTGGTGATATATATCTCACAATTTTATCTCACATCAAGCTTTGATACATATGCCCCCAAGTTTTGAAACATCTACCCTCTGATCCATATAGTGGCAAACTTTGTTCCCTGCACCAGAAAGGCAAGGTACTCCCAACCCATTTCTCTTACCATCTCATAGCGCAGACGAGAGTGGAGACTGGAGGTGAAGTGCAGTTGGCGCAGGAGATGTATAGCTGCACAATAGTGAGTGCAGCATTTGTTAATGGTCACATATTGTCTCTCTAATGCTACAGTCACAATGCAAACCAGGCTACAACCCCTCGTATTCTGTGATAGCCTTCCCTCCCCAATCTCTTGGAGCTCTTGCTGGCCCACCACCTACACCTGCTACCCAGGGACAAATGATTCTCTTGTACATCACTGGATCCAACCATAACAAGGTGACTGAACTTGATCATTCTAGAGTTGTGTTATAATTTAAATAAGTCAGAACATTTTAAAGGGGGATTGTCCCTAAATTAGTGTTGATTAATATGAATCAACCATGTTGCCTGCTGGGCAGCAAACTACAGTGAGAAAACCGTCCTTTAAAAATAGTGCAAATTCGTTCCAGAGAAGGGAGATTTTGGATCCTGTGGTGGCCCGCCTCCCAAACACACAACATCATGACATCATGCCATGGGGTTTGGCACTAGGATGTACAGCTTTGTCCTTAGGAAATTCTGGGCAGATCTACAAGTTGTAGGCTGTGTGCCCAGAGCATTCAGAGGAAGCTGCAGGCAACTGTATCAGCACTAAAGGCTACATGGTCCAGGAACCATTCAAGCCAATTGCATGTGCCATGGACCAGCGATGGTGCCACCCACAGGGCTCTGCGAAATGGGCAATCACACTAATCGCACACCCGTGGTTATGGCCCTGGTGAAATAGTATAACTTTAATTTGGAGCCATAAAACTGATATTGATTGGTTGTTTATTTACAATACTGTAATTAGAGAAAAGATAAAGTAATTAATGCACAGGGTACATAGAGCTAGAAAACTGGGACTAAAAATTTATTGTGTCATGTAATTTGCACAAATGTCCATAAAAAAAAAGTGCCACATAGTTCTGTACTCCTATTGTATGTAAACCAGCTAAGTCAAATAGTGAACCGTGCACTTTCACCACATATCCCTTCATCTGATTTACTACTATCTCCATTAGTTACATGCCATTTCTGTGATAATTACAGTTTAACCTGCAAAGTTTGTATGCCCATAGTTCTTTGCAGCTTACACAATGGATAATGGTACTCTAATTATGACTTACTCCTCCAAGAGGAAGCACCTCTCAGCACTCATAATGTGACAGTTGAATCCAGGGGCACAGTGAGGGTGGGACAGTTACAGTTTACCCAGGCGGCCTGGCATGGGCCCAGTGAGCTGTGTCGGAGAAGATGTGTAGTATTTTATATTCATTTTTTCATGGCGACATGACCACTCCTGGATTTGGCCACACCCCCGTGTATCACCAGGGATACACAGAATGTCTCAATGGCTAAGGTAGGATCCTTTGCTGCAATTGGGAGGTACATATTCCTTAGCTAGGTAAAAACTGGAGAAAACTCCAAAGAGTCTATACAGCCTTTTTAACTGAAAAAAGCCAAATGCATTTGTGAGTGTCATCTGCTTTGCATTCAAATTATATATTTTACAGTATGTCATTATATCAGTTTATTATTTATTTGTAACATATTTACACAGCAAGTACTGTTGACCTTTACAATTGGAAGTAAACAGTAATAAAATAAGACTGAATAATAGACAGAGGATAGAGGGCACTGCTCTCAAGCTTACAATATATAGGAAAATAGGATTGTTATAAAGTACATTAAGATAATTGCTATATATTCATACTTACCTACTCTCCCGGAAGGTGCAGAAGACTCCCGATTTTCAGGTAGTCCCTCGCACCCCGGGAAGAGGGTCTGAATTTCCTGCATCCCTCCTACTTCCTAGCGAAGTGGGTAGGATGGAGAGAGAATACGGAAATCGCCGTTTCATAGGGAGGGGCTAAAATGGCACAAATTGCAACGTTTTAGCTCGCCCCCTCCCCACAGAGCCACTATTCGCAGCATTTTGCTATAATGGGTGGCAGGGCCTAATGATGTAAAAGTCCTGGCCCTGCCTCCAAAGTGGTCAGCTGCATATTGGTCCAGCCCAATTGCACTGCTGACTGTGTTTTCTAGTTACACATCAATGTTGGCCTGATGGTCAGAGGGCTGGATGAGTATAGAAAGAACACATTGAACTGTGTATAAGAGTTGTAATCTGGAAGAACATTTTAGTGGGTGGTTCAGGAGTTTGATAAACTTGTTTGGTGAGATAAAATTATTATGAGCGTGCTAGAGGAAAAGGAGGACATTCCACAGCTAGATGGCAGACACAGATATTGTGCGAAGTGAAGGTATTAAGTAGTGAGATATTTTGAGACAAGCTAAGAGACGAATGTTGGTATGGTCTTAGGCCCTCATTCAGAGCCGCTCGCAATTTGCGGTCGTTCGTTCTAAAACAAGGGGTGGCTATTCAAATGAACCGTTAGCTAATTGCGGTCAGTTCACGCCTCTAAGTCTGAACGAGCGAGCAAAACTTGCGGTTGTAATTTTTAAAAATACGCCCCCTTGCCACTTGCACCATACGTCATGTCCGCTATTTATTAGATTAATCGAGTACATCGAACAGCGTATGAACTGCTAGCTATTCTTGTGGCTGGTTTTTTCAACTGCTATTTTGCGAGCAGTTCTGAGTAAAAAAAAAAAACAAGTGACGTGGTCAATGACGCTGCTGTATTAATTATGCACTCCCTTAAAACGCCCGTTTTGACCTTTAAGCATGCCTGCGTTCGAATTCCACACCCCTGTTTTCAAGCACCTTCCCCTGTTACCACCCACATATGCCTCCTTCTGTCACTCAAAATAGCAGGCATTCGCTATATAGCGAACAAACGATTTTCGGCCACACTGACTGGTTCGCGCATGCGTATTAAAATCCGTATGCATGCGCAGATGTGCGAACATCGGTCAGAACGAACGAGCGGCCGCTTATGAGCGGCTCTGAATCAGGGCCCTAGTCTGCTTTTATACCTAAATTCCGGGTCTGACCGGAGGTTGGAACAGGGTTCCTAACCGGATCAGACCCGGAAGTTAGCCGGCGCCGACCCAGGACATTCCCAAGTCGGTACCGTTCACTCCGGAACTGGGTCTGCAGTGACCCAGCTTTTCCGGCGTTGAAGTGGACGCTTGTAGCTGACGTCATCTCCAAGCGCCACTGAAGCCGGCCAATCGTCAGGCATGCAGCACGATCCAGGTCATTGTGACCTAGATAGCGCCGTTTATACTGCAGGGTCACTCTACCCGGGAATCCAACCCTGTCCCCTTTTACAGCAAGGAGCTACGCGGGTTAACCCTGCAATAACCCGGGTTTTAGCTCTGGTGTAAAAGGGGTATTATTGATGTCCTTGTGTGTTAGTAAAAGTATTTTATAATGAATTTGGTAAATACAGGCAGCCAATCCAGGGACTAGCAGAGCAGCATAATGGATTATAGTGGTGAAACTCTGGTTAAGGGAAGACCAGTCACAGGGCTATTGCAATAGCAAATGCTGGAGATAAATAGTGCATAAGTTTTTGCAGTGTCCTATGAGATAACTGTGCATATATTGGAAATATTTTTAAATGTATATAACAGGATTTTGGTACAGAATGAATGGACACTTCTGAGTCAAGGATGTCACCTAGACAGTGAGCACAAGTGATATGGTTTATTGATGTGTAGTCAATAGAAAAGAGATGTCAGGTGGGTATCTCCTGTGAGATGTTATGAGGAAACGTATGTATTAAATCACTCAAACTGACAACTGAAGCTGGTTCAATAAGGTTTCTTTATTAACACACAGATCCTAAGTGCTTGCACAGCAAGACCCAACTCGTCAACTGACAAAGAAACCTAAACCACCCAGACTTTAGAGCAGTGATTCAGATGGAAATTTGGGTTGGCAACTGCCTCTGGGCACTCCATAATTTAGAACACTTATTTGCAAACTAGTAACAAAAACGTACTTCATTAAACAAGAAATTCCATATTTAATCGACAGTATGTACTAATATTATTCTACTATTACAAAACAATTGAACTATACAACATGTCTTCTATGATTACTTTACAGATGAAATTGATGTTATTAGCTTGGCTTCTAGCAGAATTCTTAGTAATCAAAACCTGCAAACTTTATAAGTAATGAAGAGTGCATGTTTTGTTTAATGTTGAAACGTTTCTCAGCTATCCCTGATGAAACAGCTGAAAGGAAGATTATGACAGCAAGTGATATTGAAGTACAGTGACCAGGTGTGGAAAAATAGTTATTTATCATCAACATAAAGGTGATATTTGACAATAGTCTAGGAGATGAATGTAAGGGAGCTAGATACAGAGACAATAATGTAGCACTGAGAAAGATAATAGAAGTTGCTCTTTCATGTGACAATTGCTTGATGTGAGTGAAGCAGAAGATTTTGGTCTACTGTAGCTATATCTGTAAAAAGATCAAGGAGGAGAAAATGAAGTAAACATCATGGGACTTAGCAACATGTACAGCAGATCGTTAATAACGTTCGTAATGGTAGGTTCAGTAAAAGGCCAGATTGGAAGGGAATCAAATCTTACATGCCTGAAATGCTTACAAAAAGACAAATACAAAGAAACTAAGCAATATGTACACCTGGCACCATGTAGCAACAATTATGTTTCAAGATGAATAAAAATGAATATATAAATATTTTCACTCCTAGTTAAATGGTCACGAATCCAAATTTGTGCCATTGATCTTTGTTTGCATTTTACTTTTTGAAGTATGTGAACACAAGATGTGAATCCGCCCATATCCTTTAACTTTCATCTTCCTTAAACTGTTCTATTGACTTTTCTTAGTAACTAGAGGATGCTTCATTAGCCAAAGCAGTTTCCAGCCAAAAGAATTCCGGGGTGAGGGGCTACTTTACATGCAAACAGGCCTTTTTTTTATTGTGATTTGAAAAAGTATATAGCCATGGAATGCACAAATGCAATTAAAACATTTTCTTTATATCAGCAAAATTTATAACCAGATTATTTGATCCTGAATAATTATTTTATTACTAATTGTGCTCATGTCACACATATTTAATGGTAAAATTAGTTTTGAACCTCAACGTCCCTTTTGTTGATTATACTGAAATATAATAAAACAATGAAAGTAGTCAACATTTCTTAAGAGCATATTGTTGTTGAATTACATTGTAAAGGGAAATGATTTATTTGTAACTTAGTGGACGGTGGTTAAAATTGCATGTAACATAAAAGTGGATAGGTAATTAAGTTACTAGTCTATTGAGCAGTAAACCGTTTTAGTGTAAAAATCTATTGACTATAAAACATCTATAAAGATTGATTTTCTCCTGTGCGATAGAACAGATTGACAGTTTGAGTTATGGAAAATAAAATAACGACTATACATCTCCCCCTGTAATCTAGCAATTATACAGGAACTACTGTACATTTTATAGTGTGGCATTGAACATTTGTGTTAGTTGTGTAATATAAAATGACCTATATTATCTGTATATTGAAATCCTATATAAAAAATATTCTTTTATTGCTGTTTATTGTATATGTTAGATTGGAACACAACTACATAATTCTGCCATAGCACTATTCTTCCTATAGAAATATAAATGTAGGAACACTGACCTGAGGGTTTTTTGTTATAATATAGATAGTGAATATAGTTAAGTACATTCTGACAAGGAGAAGACAAAATATCTGGGAAATTAAATACAAATGTGTTATAGTATTAAAGAAATGTCCATTGGTTGTTTAATCAGCTTGTCAATCAAACATGGTGTTATGTCCCTGCCTAGCAGTTCACATATTATGGCGTCTATGTATTAACTTCCACCATCCCCACTGACCACCACTGTCTTCTAGCTATTAATAAACAGTTTAGCACCCTGGGTGAGAGAGAGCACAAGTGCCCACCGGCATATGTCCACCCCCATATCGTGATATTAGTGATCACTTGCACCACTTGATGAGCCATGGGTAAAGCTACTGTGGCTGTGTGGTTAGCCTTTTACTAGTGCTATTAAGAAATCCTCCCCCCTCCCCCCAGGCCTCATCCAATACACATATTGTGATATTTATCCCTGTGTACAGCCATATTGCAAACAGAGTATTTTTCTAGGGAAGCTGCTTAGGGACATGTGGGGGGGACAGATGGCATATAAAGTAATTTGTAGGAGTCTGATGGCACATAAGCAGCAAGAAGAGGGGTTCTGATGGCAAATAGGGGGCATATGCATAGGTCATTTCTGGTAGTAATTACTAATTATGGACTTGGCTCAGTTAGTGAGACCACAGCTCCATTCCCTCATTTACTAATTTTTTTCTAATTGACGCGGTGCCAATTCCTCTTCTCCACCTCATTCTATAAATCTATTTTTTATCTCCTGTACCAACCCTCATATTTGACCAATTTTCTCTCACACCCTGATCCTATCCCACAGTGTATGTGTGTGTATATATGTGTATATATATATATATATATATATAGAGAGAGAGAGAGAGCCCTTGTGCCCTCCGTTGATGATGAATAGTCAGAAAAAAGGGAAAGTACGGCGGCAGTGAGGGTCTTGAGTAAATGCAAAAATTTGAACCCAATGCTTCAGGGCTATGTCACCCTTTTGTCAAGGTAATAATTACCTTGATAAAAGGGCGACCTAGCCCTGAAACGTTGGATTAAAATGTTTGCATTTACTCAAGACCCTCACTGCCGCCGTACTATATATCTATATATATATATATATATATATATACATATATCTATATATATATATATATATATATATGTATATATAAATATAATGTGTGTGTACATATTTTAAGTGTTCATGTAAAAGCATATTACAGCTTCCTAACTCTAAATCATTCATTTTGTAGATCAATGCCTTCTACATTATATTTTTGAGGTCCTCAAACAAGATGTGAACGGTACACAGTCTATTGTGCCAGGCAGAGCCACCATCAGGGGGGACAGCCAGTACTCCTGTACCGGGCTAGACAGCTGAGGGGGCCCGGCTGCAGGCTGACTTACTTACTAATTGATCACTCTCACACAGGACAGCTGAATGTGCTGGCCGGAGAGTTGTATGAATGAGTCATCAGTCACACACAGCTAAGCTGTCTGTAATGAGTCATTCATAATTACCTCTCCAGATAGCGCTGCATGATCAGCGCACACCTACCTGGCACCAATGTAGGGATTCTGATACTGTGAATCAGGAGTAGCTGCAGCAGGACCAGCGTATAATAAATTTAGGAGCACTGGGCCCCTCTCACAGACAGATCCCCCTCTCAGGATCCCATCACATAAGCTTCTTCACCTCTGCTTCCATAGTTTCTCCACCCTCAGCTCTCCTCCTCCCTGCTCTCATTTGCCCTTCTGCTCCACGGGAGGTTTCTGTCCTCACTGAGCTCGCCTTAGGACACCTACGTTACGGTTTGACAGGTGTAGCCCCAGTCAAACTCCCAACCTGCCACTGTTTTCAGCAAAACCGAACAGCACATCTCTGTTAAGAACTACAATAGAATCGTGTACAGTATATGGATATAATAAACTACATGTATCTATATACATACAATCAGGTTTTGAGCTTTAGAATTGCTTCCATATTGTAAGCAAAAGCACTATATTGTACTATACTGTACATTGAAAAATATCTAGAGAGTTGGTCTCACTTTCATCCCTAGGAGAATTAAAATGCTTCTATAACAATCTTTTGAGCATACACACAATTGTTTCTGTATATTGATTGCTTCAAAAAAGTCTCAGACTCTTGACAATATCTTTGTGGAAGCCTAGGTAACAATATCTAATGTAATCTAATAGATGTCATAAATACAAAAGCGTATGTTCTATTTCTACAGAACAGGAAAACAATTATACTGTAATGTGTAAAACTAGCATTTAGCTCCATTCCTGTACAGCATGATATCATTAAATTACAATTGCTAAGACCATAAAGTACTTTTTATTTTCAATAGTTTTTTTTATTTTTAAGTGGAAAACATTGTTTTGTTGTTATTTTTATAAAGTTGTTTGAAGCCAAAATGACTGGGATCTGGTTTGTATGGTTATTGCTACTCAACCAATCGGCTAACACGATCTGCTAAAGTAAGACTGGAAATTGCAGGACTTTTCATTCCAACGAGGGTGGTTGTTAATGTAACTAGGCAGGAGGTAAAGAATGCATTGCATGATTGGCTCCTATCCAATGACATGCAACCCTCTTTGAATCAAAGCATTTCATTGTCTGACTTTAAATCTTTGCAGTACATCAGAGCTGGTTTTGTTAAATAAAAAAAATTTTCATTAGAGGGGTGGCATTGACCCTTTATTGAGTTTGATTTCAAACTTTTGACTTAAAACTCAGTCAGTGATCTTGAATTTTTAATACACAGAATGGCAGTTGTTCAATCAATTTATTGGGCCATCACAAGTGCATGTAAGGGAGGGGGTCTAATCTAGACAAGAAAAAACAAAACAAGTTCCCCCAGCACTCTGCAATGGACCAGCATATGAGATTTACATCCTACATGATAATAGCGAGTTGGGTACGGGATCTCGGCGGTCGGGATGCCGCCAGTCAGAAAACCGACAGCAGCACCCCCGACAGTGAGAATCCTGACTCTCTTAAGGTAAGTACCCTAACCCTCCCCATCTCCCTTCCCTAACCCCCCCTCCCCAGTGTCTAAACCTAACCTCCCCATAGTGCCTAACCCCTAACCCTAAAACTAACGCTCCCCTAACCCCAGATGCTGGCAGTCAGGATTCTGGAGCTGGGATCTCGATGCTGTAGGGATTTCGGCGCCAGTATTTCGACCATCGGCATCCTGCACGCCGGGATGCTGACTACTTCCCGATAATAGCAATGCAGAAATATCCATTACATTTGCAAACATATATGGAAAGCCTTCAGCCACGGCAAGACGTCTCTGATCTGAAGGTTCCTATGCTACATAATAGCACCTACTGTGAGTCATGCATTTATGTGTTTCTAAACTGAGAGCTAACTCGCCTGGATGCACCCCAGGATCCTCCAATATGGCACTACAAGGATCGGAATACCCTCCAACCACTGATCCCCATACCTGCCTCTCAGAACAGTAATACACAGAATGAAAGTTGCTCAGTCAATTTATTGGTCCATCACAGGTGCATGCACGGGAGGGACTAATAAACAAGGAAAAACAAAACAATTTCCCTCAGAAACACTGAAATGGACCATCCAATGAGATTTACATCCTATATGAAATGTACACTAATGCTTGCAGTGTCATATTGGAGGTTTATGTTTCTTTATACAGTACAATACTTTGGTTAATTCATATTGCTCGTATATATGTTATTTATTTTCACATGTTATTTTTATTAATTTGTGAGGACACATCCCACAGCGCTATTATGAGAAATCACCACTAGTAAAAAATGACTAATTACCTACTGAGTGTTAAGTGTCACATGCAGATTCCTGTTACAGCTGCAGTGGTCAGGGGCACTGTATCATTTCTAATTATTTATTATTTTCTCTTTAAAGCAACATTCCCAAATATGCAATGTTCTATTTCCCACAGCTGCCACCAAACGCCCTGGCACTTTGTTGCTGTAGAGTTGTCAGCTTGACCAACACATACCACAAGCACAGAGCTTACAAGTGGTGTTAGACTAGGAAATGAAGGGCCCATGGGGGGAATGCATTGGTAAGGGCCCATGCATAAATAGTGTGGCCAGTCACCACCTGCTCAATGTGCACTCTAGAGTCTGTGACAGTTGCGCTTTGAGGGTCATAGTTTTGCTACTTTTGCACACTGTGAACTAAAATGTACCCAAAGTTAGTCTGACATATATGCCAACCTTCATGTAAAATGTTATCAAAATTGGAGATGGTCAGGTTTGGGGACCTCTGATTCACTTGACATGGAATGACCCCAGCTGACGTATAAGTGTCACATATCAAATTAATCAGTGCAGTCTTTTTTTGTCACATCTAATTGTTTAATTTGTTCAGCCAAAAAGCACATTAGAGCAAAAAAATGCTAGGGGCGGCCCGAGTCTTAGGGTACCTGGCACGCCAGGATGGGCTGTCTGGCACGACTGCAGCAATAATGTATGAGGACACATCTGTAATATATGTATAATACTAAACCCCATGATGGGGATCCTGTCTATAAATACAACATTAATGCACTATACTGTACCTACTGTAGGGGACCCCAGTATGCACCAGCCAGTGTCTAAAAATCAATGATAACTGCATTAGGTCTAGTAAAGGACAAATACATGGCATTGTAAAAAAAAAAAAAATGTTCAATGGCTTGTTGGTAACTTATTTTTTTTACAACTACATTCATAGTTTGCAGTATGCTATATTTTAAATGTATTATTAAAAAAAACATTACCTCTGTTAACCCCTGTGGACCGGTCCAACCCTGCTTACAGCTTTTTAGTCTTCTTGTTGACACACAGCTATTTCAGAATTGTGTACAATAATATTTTTCCGGTGATATTATGTAGAAATAGAGGAGCTGGCGAAAGCAGTTTCAGGTAAATTATTACTAATGGGATGGACCAGGCCAGTGAATATATTTAAATTAACCGAGAATGCTACTTTTAAGTTAAACATATTTGGACTGTATGTACAAGGCCGAGGCTAGAGTGTTCAGCGCCCCCATGCAAACTATAAATTTGCAGAGTGGTCTCACAATAAAGGCAAGTGAGCACTCAGTGGTACCTCCAATTCAAATTACATCACACAAAAGTACAATCACATTCACATTACACAACACGTAGTGCCCCTGATTCACATTACACCACATAGTAGTGTCCCTTATTCATGTTACGACCAGGGCCGACCTGAGCATAATATTTTTGGTAAGCGAAGATACATTTTGGCGCCCCCTGGCTGAATTTGCAAACTCTGTATGTGCTACACCCGACAAAGGAAAGGGGTGTGGTCTCATGGGAAAATCCATAATCACGAGCGCCAATCATGCTGGGTACATGCCCAGTGCTCTTGGAGCTGCTGGGCATGCTCCCAGTCCCATTCTCCAGTGAATAGATGCCGCATGCAATGCACATGTCATCTATTCACCATTTATCACCCCATCTCAAACACTTTGTTGCCAAAATAGGGATGGTTTTGAGGCATGCTAAAAAGAAAGGGGCGTGGTCACACAACAGTGTTCCCAATTCAAACTACATCACACAGTAGCAAGATCTTATTCACATTACACCGCACATAGTGTCCGACTCACATTACACCACATAGTAGTATCTCTTATTTATGTTCTGACACACAGTAGTGCCCCTTTTACACAATGCCAACATTAGTGCCCCTTATACACAATGCCCACAGTAGTAGTACCCCTTATACACAATGCCCACAGTAGCAGTGTACCTAATACAATGCCCACAGCAGTAGTGGCACTTATACATAATGCCCACAGCAGTGCTATCCCTTCTGCAATGCTGTCAGTAGTGGTGCCCCTTCTGCAATGCCCCCATTAGTAGTGGCCCCCCTAGTAGTGCCCCCCGTAGTAGTGCCCCCAAAAGTAATGCTCCCTGTATTTGTGCCTCCAGTAGTAATGTCCCCTGTAAAATTGCCCCCTGTAGTATTGCCCCCTGTAATAGTGCCCCAGCAGCCCCTGTAGTAGTGCCCCCAGTAGCCCCTGTAATAGTGCGCCCAGCAGCCCCTGTAGTAGTATCCCCTGTAATAGTGCCTCCAGCAGCCCCTGTAATAGTGCCCCCAGTAGCCCCTGTAATAGTTCCCCCAGCAGCCCCTGTAGAAGTGCCCCCAGCAGCCTCTGTAATAGTGCCTGCAGCAGCCCCTGTAATAGTGCCTGCAGCAGCCCCTGTAATAGTGCCCCCAGTAGCCCCTGTAGAAGTGCCCCCAGTAGCCCCTGAAGTAGTGTCCCCGGCAATATAACAGAGCAACAAAAAAAAAAAAAGTTTACTTACCTTAAGCCCCGAACCTGTGTCCGCTGCTGTCCACTGCTCCTCGTTACTATGGGAGAGACGCATGACGTCTCTCACATAGTACCCGTGGGGGAAGCCTAGCCGGAGCTGGTAAAATCTCAGCTTGCGCCCGGGAAATGGAGACTCCCTGCGGTGGTTGCAGGAAGGAGGGTGGCACGGGGGGGAGGAGGAGGAGGAGGAGAGTGTGGCACAGGGGAATGATGGGATGAGAAGGAGTCAGTGTGGTGGCGGGAGGAGGGTTCCTATAAGTTTGGCCGCACTGGGGATTGAGCGACCTCTGCTGGCTGGAGCCCTACGCATGTGTGTAGTCGGCGTAACGGGTGGGCCGGCCCTGGCTACGACACACAATAGTGCCCCCTAAACAGAATGCCTACTGTACTATCCATTATACACATAATGCCCACAGTAGTAGTGCCCCTTATACACAATGCCCACAGTAGTAGTGCCCCTTACACACAATGCCCACAGTAGTAGTGCCCCTTACACACAATGCCCACAGTAGTAGTGCTAGTTATACATGGCAGGCCACAGAAATCTTGGGGCCCGGTACACTTATAACTCTGGGGCCCCCAATCTTCTCCCGCACATTACAATTCTTCTGAAAAATATCCCATAATATCCTATATATACAAATCCATTGCAAACTTAAATAAATGACTTGATTAACTTACCACACCACACAGTTGGTGCAATTTTAGGTAGTTGCTGTGCTGTCAGTCAGTGTCAGTCCCTTGGGACTGGCTCATGAATGGGAATGCCAGCCAGGGAGGCTCAGGCGTCTGTAGAAAGACTGCAGTGGTGGTGCTGCAGGCCTGTTGATGGACGGTGCAGTTCTGTCAGCCTGTCACTGTGCCTGGCGAGCAGTGGCGGCCGGTGGCTACTTCCTGAAACCTGCTCACCCAGGCTGCTCCTCTGAGTCCTTTTGTTTTCCCTGGCTGCGGTGGTTGTGAAGGGCCGCTGCAGCGTCATGTGTAATGATGACGTTGCGAGTTGCAGTACCAGTAAAGACAGTACAGTGAGTAACAGAGGTGACCGGGGGGTGGCTGCTGAACTTGCGCTGGATGGGTGGCCAGACCCTTATTTGGTCCCGCTGACCTGCTTTGTGCCCCTGAACCTTGAGGCCCCTCAGGGCCCAGGATGGGTGTACCCATTGTTTTCCCCTGTCACGAGGCCTGCCCTTACACAATATACCCACAGTAGTAGTACCCCTTACACAGAGTGCCCACAGTAGTTGTGCCCCTTATGCAATGCCCACAGTAGTAGTGCCCCTTATGCAAAGCCCACAGTAGTAGTGCCAGTTACACATAATGACACACAACTCTTCTGCACTCGCCGTCGTCCTACGGCTCATTACATTTGGCACTATGGAAGAAATTTCATGACGCCTCTCCCTACACACACTGCTGGAGCCGGAAGGCGGAGTGAGCTCCAGCCTCACACTGCAGGGAAAGAGCTGCAAGGCATTCGCTGGTAACAAAATCTCAGTGGGTGCCCAGCAAATGGATAAGGCGGCAGTGCCTCTCCAGCCCGGCACCACTTTCCTGTGCAGCGCCAGCTTACCGTATCCTACTGGCCCTGTGTATGTATATAATAATGAGCATAAATCTTCCACTTCAGCTTTATATTTTCATTTGCCATTTAAATAAATACAGAATAACAGAAGAACATGAGTTTTTCCTACTGGTATACTTAAGCATTTTGAATAGCTGCAGCATTATGCTGCTATTTGATGCAATCAGTGGGTAAGTTAGCATAGTGGAGAATGTCTCCAAGGAATTGCAAATGATTTGAAATAACAATAAACATAAAACTTTTTTTGCAGTTGTAGATGAACATTTCTTACAAGTTGGAAAATGTAATCCTTAGCTAAATTAATTCATTCGTCCCTAATTAACTTGACATGTTTAAGCCGCATTGAATTTCTTACACAAGTATTATAGTTCAGGGCTCCTATCCAATCAGTTTGTCTAAATCAACTGGTTAAACAATAGTTTCCTAAACAACTTTAAATATATATATACTGGTTGAGTCTCCAATATCCAAATATTCCGAAATACAGAATTTTTTTTAGCATGACTTAGATAGTGAAACCTTTACTATTTGATGGTTCAGTGTACACAACCTTTGTTGAAGGCACAAAATTATTAAAAATATTGTAAAAAATTATCTTCAGGCTTTGTGGGATGTAGTCAGGATGCCGGCGGTTGAAATGCCGACCGCCGAAATCCCGACAGTGAGAGCCCGGCATAGGACTAAAGATAGGCATCTAAATACCGATGTCTATCATTAGCCCCATGTCAAAATCCTGATGCCCGGCATACCAAACGTAGGTTAGCCAGGCATTGGGAACTCTTAGCCGCAGGGGAAGAGGGTTTGGTTTAGGGACCCCTGGGGGGACTTAGGGTTAGGCACCCCCCTGGGGAGGGTTAGGCTAGGGAAAGGGTGGGTTAGGGTTAGACACCATTGGGGTGAGGTTAGGATTAGGCACCCCCCTGGGAGGGTTAGGTTTAGGGTTTGGGGAGGGAGGGTTTGGTTTAGACACCCCTGGGGAGAGGTTAGGGTTAGGCATCACTAAGGGAGGGTTAGGGTTAAGGGGGGAGAGGGGAGGATTAGGGAACTTACTTACCCTAGTCAGGATCTTCATCTGCCGGTCTTCCATCAATGGGATTTCATCCACTGGGTTTAGGTATTTGTGGTATTACATACCAATTGTATAAGGTGTTTGAGACATAAAAGAATTTCATGTACTGTATGTACACAAATTTTGTTTGAGCCACAAAGTTAATGAAAATATTGTATAAAATTATCTGCAGACTGTGTGTATAAGGTGTATATAAAACACAAATGCGTGCTGTGTTTAGATTTGGGTCCCATTCCCAAGATATCTCATTATGGTATGCAAATTTTCCAAAATACAGAATATTTTCTGATATCCAAAATACCCCTGGTCCCAGGCATTTTAGATATGGGAGACTCAACCTGCATGTGTATGTGTGTGTCTGTGTGTGTGTATATATACACACACACACATATATATATATATATATATACAGATGTGTCCTCTTGCTTCCTTGCCACTCTCGCTGCAAACATGTGCACGCATTGTGCTATGCGATTTGCCATGGCGGCGTGCACCATGGTACGCCATCCCACATGCTGCGTTCGCACAATGCAATCCTATTGCATGATTTTCCGCAGATGCAAAGATGCAGCTGGACATATCTGTGTGTGTATGTATGTATGTATGTATGTATATATATATATATATTTATTTATTTTAACTATTAACAGTTTCTTATATAGCGCAGCATATTGCGTTGCGCTTTACAATTGGAAACATTTATAGAACAAAACAGGATACTAACAGACAGACATAGAGGTAAGAGGGCCCTGCTTGCAAGCTTACAATTTATAGGGAAATAGGCATTGACACACAAGGATAGATGCTATATATTGCAATTTGGTCCAGCCAGAATGCAGAGTTTCTTAGTTGGCTGCATGATCCAGTTACACAGGAATGTCAGAGAAATGTCAGGAGTATTTGAAAGGAAGACAATGTGTGAGGTTATGTGTGGACTGTGAGAGGGGATGTAATAAGACAAGGAAACTATGAAGGTTATGTGGTCGGTTCTAAAATCTGATAAGCTTGTCTGAAGAGGTGAGTTTTCAGGGAACACTTGAAGGATTGAAGACTTGAGGTAAGTCTTATTGTGTGTGGTAAGGCATTCCATAGAGTAGGTGCAGCCCAAAGAAAGTCCTTTAACCGTGAATGGGAGCAAGTAATGCATGGGCTTGAGAGATGCAGATCTTCTGCTGAGCGGAGAGGTCGGGTTGGGAGATATTTTGAGATGAGTGAAGTGATGTATGTTGGTGTGGTTTGGTTAATTGCCTTATGTGTAAGTAACAGTATTTTGTATTGAGTACGGTAGAAAACCGGCAACCAATGGAGGAACTGACGGAGCGGGGCAGCAGACGATGAACGTTTGGCAAGGAAGAGAAGCCTCGCAGTTGCATTCATAATGGATTGTAATGGCGATAGCCTGTTTCTGGGAAGACCAGTAAGGAGACTATTGCAATAGTCAATGCGGGAAATAATGAGTGCATGGATTAGAGTTTTTGCAGTGTTTTGTGTGAGATATGGTCAAATTTTTTATATGTTTTTTAGATGTATGTAACATGATTTTGAGAAAGATTGAATGTGGGAACAAAGGACAGTTCAGAGTTAAGGATGACACCAAGGCAGCGAGCTTGTGGGGCGGGGTGGATTGTTGAATTATCAACAGTGATAAAGAGATCAGGTTGGTAACTGTTATTGACTGGTGGAAATATAATTCATTCTATTTTAGAAATATTACGTTTCAGGTGGCAATATGACATCCAAGATGAAATGACAGAAATACATTGTGACACGGACCAATACAGATGGTGATAAATCTGGAGAGGATAGGTAGATTTGAGTATCATTCGCATACAGATGGTACTGAAATCCAAAAGAGCAGATTAGTTTGCCAAGAGAGGTGCTATAGATTGAGAATAGCAAAGGACCTAAGACAGAGCCTTTTGGTACTCCAACTGATAAAGGTAGCAAAGAGGAAGCAGAGGCCCTGATTCAGAGCTGGACGCTCTGATAGAGCACTCACTCTGAATCAGGGCCGTCCTTCTCTTTTTTTTAGAGCGGCTTCCTGGTCGCTCGCATAGCTGTTGGTGACCACCCACAGCTATAGCGAGCGGCCAGGAAGATGGTCGCGATGGTCGTGACCATCGGGCTTGCAACGAGACCCTTGTGGTAGGGTCTCGTTGCCGCAAGCCCTGGAGTGCTTTTGGCTCTATGTGAGCTGAAAGCACTCACACTGACATCACTTGTGATGTCAGTGGGGCCGGCCCCCAGATGGTAGGCATTCCCATGGGAACGCCTCTGTCTGGCCAGCCATGCCCCCGGCACATCCACCAAAGGAGGCATGCTGTCACTCACCATCGACAGCACGCGTCCTTTGAAGCGAGATCCATAGCGATGGCTTGCCCGTCGCTATCCGGGTCTCGCGCATGCGCATGACGGAGCCGGGTCCGTCATGTGCACTGGGCCAACATCGACCCACTTGCGAGCACTCAGCGCTCGCGAGCGGGTCTGAATCAGGCCCAGAATCGAAAAAAAAACAGAAAAAGAGTGATCAGATAGGTAGTAAGAGAACCAAGAATGAGCTATGTCCTTAAGACCTAGGGATTGTAATGTTTGTATGAGAAGAGAGTGGTCAACAGTGTCAAAAGCAGCAGAGAAATCTAGAAGCATTAGGAGTGAGTAATGGCGTTTAGCCTTGGCAGTGACCAGGTCATTTACTACCTTAGTCAGTGCTTTCTCTGTGGAGTGCTGGGAACGAAAGCCAGACTGAAGTGGGTCCAATAAGTTGTGGGTGTTCAGAAAGTGTGTGAGGCAAGTGTAGACAAGTCTCTCCAGTAGCTTAGACGGGCATGGGAGCTGGGAGATAGGACGGTAATTTGAGAGAGTGTTAGGGTCAGAATTTTGTTTTTTCAGAACGGGAGTAATCACTGCATGCTTGAACAGTGATGGAAAGTTGCCAGTAGAGAGGGAGAGATTGCAGATTTTAGTTAGGGTTAGGATGAGCACAGGAGACAGCTTTACTGATTTGTGAGGGTAGAGGAGAGGTAATAGAGTAGGAGGATGAGAAGAGTGTAGATACTTCATCTTCGTTTGTGAGATCAAATGAAGAGAATGTGCCAGAGGGTTCAGGTATGGAATTGAGCAGGTCACTAGCTGAGGAAGAACATACCATTTGATTTCGGATATTATCAATTTTGTCCTTTAAAATAGGAAGCAAGATCATGTGCACAGATAGTAGCAGGTGGCTTTGGTGCTGGAGGGGTAAGAAGCAGTTTAAATGTATTAAAAAGTTGCTTGGGATTAGAGGCTTGAGCAGAGATAAGAGATTGGAAATATGTTTGCTTGGCAGTGTCCAGAGCAGTACAATAAGAGTTGTAGATAGTCCTATATGTGAGGAAGTCACATGGAGTACGAGACTTTCACCACTGACATTCAACTTAACATGAGAATTTTTGTAGATGCCTTGTTAAGTTAGATTGCCATGGTTGACGTCTAAGTCTAAGTGGTGTGTGATGGGTAGCTGGAGCTACTTCATCGAGGGCTTTTTCTAGAATCTGATTTAGGTGTGATACAGCAGTCTCAGGAGAAGTGAATATAGAAATTGGTGAGAGTCGTTGTTATAGAGAGGTAGATAGTTGTTGAAAGTTAATAGCACTAATATTTCTGTGGGTATTAGGAAGTCTGGTTGATTTCACTGACATTGAGGTTGATGTAATGGAGGAGAGTGTGCAGGTGATAATGTTGTGATCTGAGAGAGGGAAAGGAGCATTAGTGAAATTAGAAACTGAGCATAGTCTGGTAAATACAAGATCAAGGCAGTGGCCCTCCTTATGAATAGAGGACTCAGTCCATTGGGAGAGGCTAAGAGAGGAGGTTAGAGAGAGTAGTTTGGTGGCATGAGGAGATTGAGGACTTTCAGTTGGGATATTGGAGTCACCCATAATGATGCCGGAGATGTCTGAAGATAGGAAGTGAGGGAGCCAGTCTGAAAAATGTTCCAGAAATTGTTGAGGTTGCCCAGGCGGGCAATAGATAGCAAGTCGCAGAGAGAAAGGGGTGAAAGTCCTGATAGAATGTCCTTCAAATGATGTAAATGTGAGTGAAGGTACCTGTGGGAGAACTGTTAATGTGAAAACTTGGGAGAGTAATATTCCTAACCCACCTCCTTTACAATTACCAGGCCTGGAGGTGTGTGAAAAGTGTAGGTTACCATGTGAAAGTGCAGCGGGGGAGACAGTGTCTGATTGTGTGAGCCATGTTTCTATGAATTGCCAGAAGGTTGAGGTTAGTTGAAATAAAGAGGTCATGGATGGATGTTAGTTTGTTGCAAACAGAGCAATATTGTGGATGTCATCAACATTTCAGTATATTACTGCTTTCATCATTATGTAAATCAATACAGAGTTTCTTACCTTATATGTGTTCACCCATGTGTCAAAGACTGCTGGAGCCAGAAGCGGAACCCAGCACCTGTCTGGCGGCACAGGTCATATGACATCATCACGTCCATGCGTCAGTCGCCGGGAGTGATCCTATATCTGCTATTCCGCAGTCAAGAATTTGCATGTATGTTTTGATCGTAGCATTGCTTGAAAGCGGTTTAACGGATCAACGTGGTTGGATCTTTAATAATTTCTGTGGAATTACATTGTCTGCTGAGTCACCAACACTTTTGTTCTTATGATAGAACTCCTTCAGTTTTAATTTCACGTTGAAGTTGGTACTTTTCCACATGCCATTTCAGGTCATTAATTGGTGTAGAGGGTATAAAGGACTGTCCCTTAGACAGCAGGTTAATTTCACTCTCTGTTAAATCATGGGATGAGAGATTAAAGATTATCTTTTCCCTTCTGGTGTTTTTTTTTTGCCACAGACTCTGCCTCTTCCACTGCCCTCCTCTTCTTTTGAACCTTCTAAAGGAGGCAAACCTTTTTTGCATGTTGACACCCCAAAAGGGCCAGCTGCTCTATTTTTCTTTAAAGTGGATCCAGTGTCTGACTCACTGGCAGTGCTGGCTTCATCTTGTGATGATTCAGTATAAATGACTGATTTGGGGTATCTCTGGCAATAAAAAAAATTGTCTCCTATTTTCACCCTTATTAGACCCACCAGAGAGCCATGAGTAGACCTGATGATGTTCATAGTCCTGTTCAACTTTGAATAATTTTCTCTTTTTTCAATTTTAGAAGATCCCTCTTGTAAGTTTGAACCTGATTATTTAATTTGCTTACCCAATCAGTGTCCTTATCAGCACTCAAAATGGAAAGATGTTTAGATTCAAAATTAGCAATTTTATTTTTAATGATTGCTAATCAAATGAACATTTGTTAAGGATAGCGATCCAGCACTTACAAAATGCTGGATCGTATCTGCCAATTGTAGGACGATTGTTTATGCGGAATCCTCTCTGTATTTTCTTTGTTTTGAAATAATCACTCAAAGAAATTCTATGTAAATGAAAGTCTATCTCTCTTTTCTTTAAACGGAAGACGTCCCAATTAGAGATGTGCGCCTACCCCCGTGTTTTGGATCTGGATCTCCCCTGGTTTTGGATCTGAATCTGGTTTTGGATTTTTTTGCTCCGTGTTTTGTTTTCGGGTTTTGGTTTTGGATCTGGATTTTTTGCAAAAAATCATAAAAACAGCTAAAACCACATAATTTGGGCCTGTTTTTGTTCCTACAGTATTAACCTTAATAACAATGATTTTCAGGCATTTCTAGGCATGTTTAACCACCTCACAGCTCACAATATTGATTTCACTATTTTTCACCAATATAGGCCAAAGGCTGCAGCGAGCTGGCTGGCTAAAATAAGCAACAGAGCAGCGGCACAAACGCACAGCAGTTTAAAAAAATATCAGACATCTATGAAACATTGCCACACAGCAGTGGCAGACAGGATGGCAGTTTAATAAACTATAATAATGTCAGTCGGCAATGCCCCAAATTGTGCCAAATGTAAAGGAAATAGGTGCAAGATGAATGTGGATGGAATTCCCACCCACTCTTATGTGGGATATTAAAATGGACATGCATAGTTTAACACCCCAGGCACTTTAGCCACTAGGACTGACACTTTCGTGGCTGAACTCCTTGGTTTGTTTGGGCCCCACAAAACATTTTGGAAGGACTACCTTCAATTATTAAGGAGGAGGTTGATGATGAGGGTGTTGGTAGTGGAGATTGCATGTTATAGTCCAAACTGCTGGTAGCTGATACTGGACTGCTTGTTATTAATTTACAAATTATAATTTTGTTAAACAAATTGTATGAACTTGCTGCAAATGACGTAACAGGGAGGAGGTGCCTAGATGGTTAATGTCACTTCCTCTGCTAACTTTGGCTTTACAAATGGAACAGATGCCTTCACAACTGTTGTCAGAATTTATATTAAAATAATTCCACACCCAAGACGTAGCTTTTCTGGCTTTCTTTTTATCATTAGCAAGAACTGCCACTGGTGGCTGATTTACGCAAACCACATCCTTATCATCAACATCCACATTAGCGTCAGATAGGACACAAATTTCCCCCTCATCCTTCTTTTGCACTTCCACCACACTATCAGCCTCATTTTTTATTATTTCACCATCCAATACTAGCACAGCCGTCATGGCATCAGTGATCCGCTATGAAACTGGGTGACAGCTGTTATACTTACTTCCTCTATCAAAGGACGGTTTAATAGTCAATTGGTTTTTTTTAAATTACTTCCGATCACGATTGAGGATGTAGATGATGATGCAGGTGTTGGTGTTGGAGATCGAAGGTGCTTGGATCTCACAGAGAGGGAGCAGGTAGGTGACACTGACTTATGTTTTGAGTTTTGGAACTTGGCGATGTACACGTTGATATTTGAATGCGCTCCAAGTGACATAACAAGGAGGAGGTTCCTAGGTGGTTTAGGTCCCTCCCTTTACTCACTCTTGCATGGCGATGGGCACATATGGTTTGACAACTGTTGTCCGGATCAGGATGGAAATAATTCCACATTTGAGAAGTAGATTTTTTTGTCTTTTGTCCCGGCATGACAACAATGGGCTTTGGCTTTTTCAAACCATGGGCAACAGCTGTTGCCTTACTTACACAAAGGACATCCTCAGCATCAACATCCTCATCACCAACACCAACATCTTCATCATCAACATCCTCATCATCAACACCAACATCTTCATCATCAACATCCTCATCATCAACACCAACATCTTCATCATCAACATCCTCATCATCCTTAGTGCCTACATCCACCAAAATATCCTCCTCCTCCATGTGCAATTCCACAGAAGCATCCTCAATGACTACATGTGCAAGATGTTGACTGCCCTTTCCCACATTTACAGAGGGCACACAAATGTTGGAACTTGGAGGATCCTCCAGTACACTAGTATTTAGATCGGGCTCACACATGGCAACCGCGGACACACTTGCACTCTCCTCGCGGATTTGTAATTTCGATTTCTCAGGGCACACAGTTGGTTTTTCCGGAGCTGTCTTAACAACTTTCACATTTTTAATTGGACCACCACCTCTACTACTACAAGCAGAAGGGATCAGAATCAGCAGTCTTCTTCATAAAGTAAGAAGGCCAAGGCCTTATCCTTTCCTTGCCACTTCATGTAGTGAATGGCATATTGCCAATTTATTGTTAATCTAAAGTCAAATATCCTTTAAAAATTTTTTCTTCATTTCAGTAAAACCTGTTTTACCATATCGATGGCGTGACTTAAGCCATGGGCCTTACCAGAGGTCGAGGAAGTTGACGGCCTTGCACTGCTGGCAGGAGCTACAACATGTGGTTCTTGTCCTTGCTCTCCTGTCATGTGACAGCCCTCCATATTTTTTCTGCAGTCTAGAAGCAGTGTCACAATCACCAATAGTGTAGCCAAGGTGCGGTTACAAAATTCACACAGGTACAGTCGTGCGCAAACACAAAAATATTAGAAAAAACGACGAATGATGATTTATATTTTTTTGTCAGCTCCAGAAGAACTTTTGATCACGACTGGAGTCGGGCAGCACAAGGTTGCAACTTGTGTTGTTGGCTGGCTCTTGTGCGCTACTGCGGTTAAGCCTAACACCCATGCACACACTGAAGAAAAAAATACATAAGACAGTGACACTTATATTGGGTCTTTTTTTGACTGAACACGACTGTAGTCGCTTGATCTTGTGCACTACTGTGGTAACACCCACACACACACAGAAGAAAAAAATATATAAGACAGTGACATTTGTATTGTTTTTTTTTTATTGAACACGACTGTAGTCGCTGGATCTTGTGCGTTAATGTGGTTAAGCCTAACACCCACACACACACACAGAAGAAAAAAATATATAAGACAGTGACACTTGTATTGTTTTTTTTTTGATTGAACACGACTGTAGTCGCTTGATCTTGTGCGCTACTGTGGTAACACCCATGCACACACAGAAGAAAAAAATATACAAGACAGTTACACATTTATTATTATTTTTTTTAAGAACGACTAGAGTCCGGCAGCACAAGGTTGCAAGTGCAACGTGCGTTGCTGGCTGGCTCTTGTGCGCTACTGTGGTTAAGCCTAACACGCATGCACACACAGAAAATTATAAAAAGACACTTTTTTTTTATTTTGACTTTTTTTTTCTTGGAGTCCAGAACTTGGGCCCAGAGATGGACACAGCACAAGACCAGGTGGATCACCAGACAGCACAGTGACGGTGACAGCACCATGACCAGAGACCAGAATGGATCATCAGTCACCAGCCCAGGACACAGCAGATAGCACCAGTACCTCTCCCAGCCTTACACTACCCACCCTCCCTGTTCACTTTACACAGCCGGAGTGGAAATGGCGTCTGTCGCGTGGTCCCTTATATACTACATTGATCATAGAGACGAAAGCTCACGAACCACAAGATTTCCGTCTCTATGGTTTTGCCTCGGTTTTGAGAACCAAGTAAGGCGGGAACCTCCGAACCTGCTTGGATTCGACTCGGGTATGCTAAATTTGTGTGGCCTCGGTTCTCTGAGAACCGAACCCGCTCATCTCTAGTTCCAATATATAACATCTGCAGATGTAGATTCCGTTTGATCCTAAAGACCCTCTTTAAATAAATTAGCATTTGCATCAGATTCCGAATAGCTATATGTATCACCTATCGGAAATAGCAGAGGGTTAAATGCAGGGCCATCTCTTCCATTGGGCTTTTTGGGCAGTTGCCCAAGGGCCCAAAGCTTGTAGGGGCCCACCAACCCGTCCCCCTACAGCCCGGCCAGTTGGTACATTTGTGATATTTTTATAAGCCGGACGCCAGTGCACTGTATTCTGATCTAACCACCCCCACCTCCTACTGACGAGTACTCACCTCAGTCCCAGTTTCACTTCATCCGCCGGCTTCAGACCAATCAGACAGAGTCTCTCTGAATGTGTGGGAGGTCTGATGGGCATGCAGGACGGTTTAATTTTATTGACCATTTACATTTTTTTTCCTTGAATGGGTGGCTAGGGGCCCCAGTGCATTAATTTGCCCAGGGCCCACACTGCTGTTAAGACAACCCTGGTTAAATGGTAATTCTGAATCCAAAACATTCTGATCAATCATCAAATTTTTTTTTTTTTTTAAAAGGCTATAATCCAATTGTGACATTCAGTGGTGCTAATCCATATATGTCAGTGTAATAAAACACAGCATAGTCCTGCAGGTAAGTGTGGACAAATGCAGATTCCAGGGTGCCTTAATAGGAACTTAAGCACTGTCCCAACATATGTATTTTCAAAGACCCGGCACTCCTGTAAGGATATTCCAAATTGTGCCTATGCCCTCACAGATATACACTATATCAAGGGTCATATGACATCATCACGTCCAGGCGTCAGTCACCGGAAGTGATCCCGTGCAGTTTACCCATCACCATAGTAATATACTGAAACATTGATGACTTTCGCAATTTGGATTATCCTTACAGGAGTGTCGGGTCTTTGAATATATATATATATATATATATATATATATATAGTGCTTTGTTTAGACCGGCACTCCGGAAAACATAACATTAAATACCTGGGTGCCCTCCCCGGGAAGTAAATCACCTCCAAATCCAAACTCCAAAACAGCGGGCGGCACTCCTCGGCTTTCTCATTCAAACATCACCACATTTGGTATTTATTGTTCTGACTGACTGAATCATCAATGCCTAGCCGAAAGCCCCAAACCCCTGCACCTAGAAACATGAAAATCAAAATGTTTGTTTATATCTTGTACTACAAGGGAGGGAATGTGTTACTACAGAGGTAAAGGAGGGGAATAAGTAACTACAGGTGTGGGTGATGGTAATGTGTTGCTACAGGTGTGAGGAAGGAATTGTATTTATAAACATGTAACAGGTGAGGGAGGGGAATGACAAATGTGTTACAACCAGTGATGTGCGGTCAGGCGAGACAGAGCATCTCCTGTCATACTTGGGTATAATCCAGAGTGTTGACTATAAAATTATAAGAAAAATTGAAAGAAAATATTATAAATATCTTCTTTGTATTATTCTAATAATTTTTATAGTCAAAACTGGAGTAAAAAGTGTATGGCAGGTGAGGCACTGCCTCCCCTATCTACCTTTTCCAAACATCCCTCATCAAAACACACCAAATGTCCAGCACTATATACTGCTGCACCTTTATATAATGCCCACAGGAACCCTCGGGTTCATATATGTATCTGTAAATCTGGCTCTGATACTAGCCAGTGCCTCTCCAGCCATTTACCTCACCACACGTCACTGGTTACAATATGCGTGAGGGAGGAAAATGTGTTACTACAAAGGTGAAGCAGTGGAATGTGTTAGTAGTACACTAGTGAGAGAGGGGATGCATTACTATAGAGGTGAAGGATTAATGTGTTACTGGAGTGGTTAGGTGGAAATGGAAACAGTAAATATCTAATGTCTACCCCGTAAATATCTAATGTCTACCCCCATGTGAAACCGGGTACATCAGCTAGCATATATTATTATTATCCTTTATTTATATGGTGCCACAAGGGTTCCGCAGCATCTCACAAAGTACATTAACAAATGAGCAAACTCGTAAAACAGCAACTTACAGTACAAGACAATACAGAATAAGAACATGGTTCATAAACATTGCTGCAGCGATCATAACACTCAAAAAAGCCGCAGGGCGTCAGCTACCAAGTGTTAAGTGCCCTTGTGGAGAGTTTTGAGTAGATGAACGTATGAGTGAGGGAAGGAAAAGCACATAAGGGAAGAGGGCCCTGCTTGTGAGAGCTTACATTCTATAGGGGGAGGAGACAACCAGGGGTGACACAGATAGGGTAGACAGTGAGGAAGAAGCATGTAAGCAACAGGTTAGGATGAGAGCTGGAAGGCTTTGAAGTAGTGAGTCTTGAGAGCCCGTTTGAAGATTTGTAGAGAGGTGAAGAGTCTGATAGGGAGGAGAGAGTTTCAGAGGTAGGGAGCAGCACAGGCGAGATCATGGAGGCAGGAGTGGAAGGAAGTGATCGATAGGCAAGAGAGGTGGGATGCATTTGTAGGAAAGGGAGGGAGATTAGTGTGATGTAGATGAAGGTGTGGTGAAGTGATAGGGAGAGGAGAGTGGGTGCTCAGCTTAGTGGTTGGGCAGTAGGACCATTGTGGGGGAGAAAAGAATGAGAGAGGAGAAGGAGGGAAGCAGAAGGGAGGCATACAGACAGAGGAGGAAGAAGTGGAGAAGACTAGGGGGGAAGGATAGAGGTGGGAACAGAGGCAGAATAAAGGATTAGGTAGGCACTGAGTAAAGTGAGAATTTGAAGAAATCATGGTCACGGTTTGGATGAGGTAAGAATAGTGTATGTGTGAGAACGACAGTGTTGAAGGTTTTTCAAAAATGCTGGTGAAAGAACACTGTTGGTGAATGCGTATGCTTGATGAACAAAGTAGTGGTTTTTTTTTTGTTTAATTGAGGGGAATATATGTGATTTAAAGTGTTTTGAAAATGAGTAATAAAAAAAAAGAAGTTCAAAGTTGTGAGGCTAGGCAAAAGCAATGGTGAATCAGACTGTATATATGCAAGGTTTAGAGGTTACTTTGCATTGGTACAAATAAGAATTTAGTTTTTTTGTGAAAAAAGAGGCTGCACAAATAGTAGCAAGTGAGATAATGTCTTTGCAATCATTAAACAAGGAGTTCAGTGTTGCATGTCCTGGTTATGTAGGCAGCAGGTGTTTGTTGTGAAGAGGTAGTGAACTCACATTTGATGCTCTATAGCTATCCATATGCATTATTGATAGCAGTTTAGTTGTGTTTGATGAAATGTTCTCCTGTTTTCCTTTGGTTTAACGCCGGTGTAACACTGACATTTTCCCTAAAATCAATTTTGCACTTGTGATTCTGCATGTAGGAGTCTGCTAACTTCAGCCAAGGCTAAACAGCCTAGTGAATTATATTTAAATAGTGATGTAGCCAAGTGTGCATCCTAAATAATGACATCCCCCCACCAGCCAGCCAATACAGACCCAGCGATAAAATGGCTTAAACAAACATGTAGCACATACCAAACATTTAGAACTTAAGATCAATCATGCCTACACACAATCTTAATACTGGAGATAGTACTTCTGCCAATTTATAAACAATAAAATATTTTAAGACTGCAGCAGACTTGAGATAATAATTGCTGATTACCAAAATATATGATTCAAATAAAGTAGCACATCATATAAAAGAAGTTTGCTTGTTTGTTGGCGAATATCTACCACAACTGTCAAGGTAAAGTGGCCAAATCTTACATAGTTGTTTATTATCAAAAAATAAGCTTTTAGACGATAATGCGACAGAATGACAAATGTTATATATAAATGTCATTGGTCTGTTTGTTTTTCTGTCCGGTTATGTATTTGGAAACCCCTGCACTGATAGACATGAAACCATCGCGAGGTGGTCCAGTTGGATCCTGGCCAGGTTTTAGGGGGGGGGGTTACGGTCCTGGTCGGACATCCCGTTGGTATACGTTGGACAGAACTTTGACCCAGGGAGACTTCCACTGGATGGATTTAGACAAAAACTTCAGAGTGGTAACATTTTATCCCAGAAGACATACTAGTGGATTGAGGTCCCAGTCGGATCTCCCATTGGTGTACGCTAGATAGAAATTTGACCTGGGGAGTCTTGCACAGGAAGGATTTGGACAACATCACATAATAAAACTTAATAACTTGAAGATTTAAACCAGGAAGATATCATAAAATAACTTTAATGACCTAACAATATATTATGTAAAAGAACCACATCAATGAAACACTACCATGCATTTGTTTTTAATTTTAGTTTTTTACAAATAGATTAATCAGTTATACATATAAAATATAAATAATAATGAATATAAAGAACAAAAGCAGCAAAACATGATATAAGAATACAGAATTTGTAAAAGATAGGATTTATGCTATATATATATATATATATATATATATATATATATATATAGATATAATATATGTGATGACTATGGCGCCAACCAACAACAGTAAAAAAATATAAAACTGAATAATTCAGACTGTGGTGACCAATTATAGTGAAACGAATATATATAACAGGACGCGCTACCTGAAGGTGTCAGCTGAATACAAGTGAGGAGGATTGGGGCAGATCCCAAACAATAAATGTGGAAATAACGAATGATACAGCGACAGGCGTCACTTAAAAAGTGCACAGTGCAATAAATATATAAAGAAATTTAATCAAAAAATTCATAAGGACATACTAACATAAATACATATGATAAAAACGCACAAAATTACAAGATGAATGGGGAAGGATTACATAATAGCTTGAAAAAGCATATCAACAAATCTCAACACCACAGTGTTGGAATAAAGTGCAAATGCATAATGATATATATTGCACAAGCCCAATAATATATACTAAAAAACAGATGAACTGAGAATATAGTTTTAAAAACAGCAATGAGTTCAAAGGTGCTTATCTTAATAGATTAAAGGCAAGAGTGCAGCTTTTCCCAACGCGTTTCATCCAATGGGACTTTTTCAAGGGAGAGAAAAAGTCCCATTGGATGAAACGCATTGGGGAAGCTGCACTCTTGCCTTTAATCCATTAAGATAAGCACCTTTGAACTCATTGCTGTTTTTAAAACTATATTCTCAGTTCATCTGTTTTTTCTGGTATGCTTTTTCTACGGATTGGTAATCTTGGGGAGCTCCAAACTCTAATTATGTAGGTTCATGAAGAAGGGATCCACTTTCATTTTCTACAATGAGACCTTCATCCAGAGTACACCGAATAACAATCAATCAGTGTCTATCTACCTAGTTAACATTCGGTTTTATCTAAAACAAATTTAAAATGAATAAAAATCTTACATCACGCATATCGTGGCCATTGTGGGTTAGATGTTGTTAATATGTGAACTGTGTGAGGTCCTGAGGCCTGAGTTTGAGAACCACTGGTATAGAGAATAAATGTTAAGCCCAAAGCATGGATTAATATTAGTTAATTAGTACATATATTGAATGACTGAAGTGCATTCTTGTCTGCAGATACAATGACTACATAGCCATGCAGTCAAAGCACTTGACTTTAGAGTACAGTGGTGTAGAAACTGGCCTGCTCATATGCTACAGAAAAACAGGTATAAGAATGCAATAGCTGCTGTCAAAATTCAATTAGCTTTTTTAAAAACTTTAAACAAAATGTAAAACAAAATTTAATTTCCTGTGATTTTATACACAAAGACGCCGGGGAGTCAGTAAGGAGGTGGCACAGAGATACGCTTGGATGCTTCTTCACATCCTTGGAACTCCTTCCCATGGGAAGGAGCGGGGCTACGAGAACAAGTGCCATCTGAAGATGGTGCTTGTTCTCACAGGCAAACTCCAAAAACTCTGTTTTCTGAATATCAGGTGGTCCTATCGGACCCCCGATGATGAATAGCTGTTAACTGCTTTGTATCCACTGATGCTGCTCACAGTGAGTTCCTGTAGATACCTAATTTTCGGGGCCGCCCGGCCCCCTATAATTAGCATAATGAATGGACCCTTTTGCACTAGGTACACAACATTGATGTTGATCAATGTTAATGTGATCAAAATCGCTAAAACTCGACCGTTAGTAAATTTACCCATAAGTATTTCATGCTTAAGCAGCGGTAACTTATTTGAGCCTCAGTGAGTTTGGTTAAATCACCTGTGCTCAAGCATGGATATCATTAAAACTTGGACGGCTAGAATGTCTTGTGGACTTTGTATTTGGTTTGCTTATATATTTTATGTCATCCAGTGGAGAGCATTGGATGACATAGAACTTTGTCAAAAGAAAAAAGGTCTTTATCCCAGAAATGTTAGTTCCATATACTTATTTGTGTGACTATGGAATGTAATAAATATTATTTGGCACATAAGTTCAGGTTTAAACTCTTTTTTCATAAATCCTTTATTAATGTGAACGTGAAATAGCACCTCCTTTAGAGCACACAACAAATTTCTGAGGTCAGACTGAGATCGTGGACCAAAATCAAAAACAAACTTCTTATAGACTTCTTCCATTTTCCCATTGTGCTTGTATCATTTTATAGCCTTGGTGGTTGGTTTGCTGGGCCTATTCCCAGGTCTGTTTTCAATTAGAAGAGATTTCTATAAAACCACATTTTCACATTGTCAGTATACTATAAGAAGAAGCACCAGAAACAAGTGTGGCAATATTAAGAAAACTCTGTTGTCACGTTTGGTGTCTGAGAGTTACCTGAATCAGGTGATAAACTGGATTCAGCAGAGAGTGGCATGACAGGAATCACAGATAAGGTAGATAGCTCAATTGCAAGACTTATGTGGCAGTGAGAACTGCCTTTGATGATAATTGACAGTAACTTGGGACCAGTAGAAAACTCTGAGGAACCGGACTGGGACCAGCAGGAAGACTTGCTGCTGGTCTCAGTCCGGTTGACTGGGACTTGAACTGGTGAACTGAATAACTTGGGCTTTGACTCTGGACTAGAGTGATGTAGATTGAACAAAAGAAGAACTTGGGCTTTGACTCCGGACTGGAGTGACGTGGATTGAATTGAAGAACTTGGGATTGGACTCCGGACTGGAGTGATGTGGATTGAACTGAAGAACTTGGGCTTTGACTCTGGACTGGAGTGACGGAAATTGAACAGAATCCGCATTGGGACTGGAACGGGCAGAATCCGGGCTGGAACTGGGGCGGGATCAGAACTTGACTCTGGACTGGAATAATGTGACAATGGCTGAAGGGAAATCAGGTAATGCTGAGACGAGGGCTAAACAGGGTAATACGGAAATGCTGTGACAAAGGCTGGAAGTCAGAAGCAGGCTGGATTGAGTAATTGGGAATTTAAGGTTCAGGAAGGAATAGGCAGGTTTGGGAATTTAAGGTTCAGGGAGGACTGGGTAGGTAGAGAGAGCAGGAGTTGATCCACAGCAAGAAGCAAGGCAGGGTAACACATTGCAGGTTTGCAGGGAGCCAGGGACCAACCAGGAGTAGGGCAGGCAGCGGAGCACAAGACTAAGGTCAGGGGCGCAGGAACTCACTTATAGCTGATGCTGAAACACACAAGTTGCACTGGCCTGGGAACTAGCTGGATTTCTGGATACTCCAGATATTGCTGTAAGCAGGACTTCTGGATTTGCCAGGTATTGCTGTAAGCAGGACTTCTGGATTTGCCAGGTATTGCTGTAAGCAGGACTTCTGGATTTGCCAGGTATTGCTGTAAGCAGGATTTCTGGATTTGCCAGGTATTGCTGTAAGCAGGATTTCCAGATGAACTGGTCTAGGAACCAGTAGGAGCTGGAGCCTGGGATACCCTTGTACTCTGAAGTAGCACGAACTAACACCACTGGAAGTAACGAGATGTTCAGGCCCCGAATGCTATCAGAGGAGGGTGTTTATACTGTGGGTCTCGCAGGAATTGGTGGATATGGACAGGTGGCACTCTGAGTGGTGGAGGCACAACATGCAGAGGGAGCAATCATCTCTGCAGTACTGAGAGTAGGAACTACACCTGCGATTCCAATCAAGGCGAGCAGTGTTCACAAACAAAGGAGGGTCCAGGAGAAAGGAAATGCACACAGAGATGTGTTGCAGCCAGCAAGATCAGAGCAGATCTCCCAGGCAGATTACACACACACGGCCTGATTCAGAGCCGGACGCTCTGACAAGAGCGCTCGCTCTGAATCAGGGCCCTCCTACCTAAAATTGGAGCGGCCTCCTGGCCGCTCCACAGCTTATGCGAGCGGCCAAAAAGATGGTCGCGATGGCACATGCGCACTAGGGCACCATCGACCCGCTTGCGAGCGCTCAGCATCAGGCCCACAGATCCATGAGACAGTTGGCAGGGGTATGTCTACAGGCAAAATGGTGCAAACTAGACAGGGTCGTGACATCTGGTATCCAGAAATAAAACAAAAACATACTAATATAATATATAGTCTGATCTTAAACCTCAGAAAATCAAACAATCTGAAAACATACATTCCTGCTAATACTTTTCTTGAAAAGGTATTTGCTTATATACTGTAAGTTTTACAGTGCTACCTACCAGTTACACAAAGTCAAGCGATATATAGTGAGCTGACTTGTTTGATTTTGATAGTCCTAAAAGATGGGTGTATTGATTTTTCAACATTATACTCTACTGGGTAAGCATTCAAGATTGATGTGTGCTGTGTATCCACTTTAAAGGACACATTTACAGACTTAAAAGCTAATGTACTAGAAGACCTTATATGATTAATGCATTTATCCATAAAAGAGCATTAACAAATCTGTTTTTGTTTTTATTTAAGGATCACTAACATTCTGAAATATGGGTTTAAGGTGTCCATACATTTATTGTGAAACCTTAACAGCCATCTTACTTCTAAGTTAACCTCAAAATAAAGACACAGACAACCATAGCTTTGGTTCAAAACTTCAAATCAAATGTATCAATTGCGATCACTTATTTTATTTCAATAAAAAGGTGGCGAACAAGACGCTACTATGACCCAGCTGTAGCCAAATACTGCTTAACAAAAAATGGAGGTGACTATAGACCCTCCCCTTTCAATATGCGTAACCTGCGCTTGAGTGATTCACCACCTTTTACAATGGCACAGTCCGGACACCTCCACAAAGAAAAGCGCCCAATTGTCCAACCCACATAGGTAGAACACACTAGCTGTCCTTCAAAGGGGCAAGTGCCCCACAACGATCACTTACGCCACATGTGGCCACTGTAAAGCAGAGCCTTCCCGCCCACACAACTCAAAAGATTATTAATAGACACACATAACATAAACAAACACACATATGTATATATATATATATATATATATATATATATAGGGAAGGGATGCTGGGTCTTCCAAATGGCAAAGAGGCTGTGCCCCTTTCAAATCCAACCTTAAATAGTCTCCTAATTATGCACGCCCCCTTAGGCCCACCACAGGGAAGGCTATCTGGCAACAGATGACATGATCCCGACCAATCACAAAAATGTACGACTCTTTTATATAGCGTTGTGCTTATGCAGCCATCAGATAGTCTAATGTGGGCCATACACAGTGCAATGGCACCGTGTGAGGCGACGGGGGATCCAACATATTGGGTGGTCCCCGCACACTGTGTGATCAGGTGGACGACCGCCCGATATGCCGGCTCCCTCCTCCCTCACCCGCATAGCGCTGCATGGGATCGCACATCACATCCCCTGATCGACTGATCCTGCAGTATTTTCAGGGGGTGCGATGTACGACCCCACGGGTGCACGCTCAGTCTGACATAAGACACATACACGGTGCGATATAGCAGCCAAATCGCACCAATCAGTCGTATTGGCTGCTTTATCGCACTGTGTATGGGCCGCTTTAGGTGTGATATGACAACAGTGTGTAAACATTCCACAAACTAAAATACCACTAAAATTATACTCTGGGCCAAATGTAATAGGGTGAGAGTTTAGAAAATGTGAGAGTTTAGCAGTAAACTCTCACATTGGTTGAGTTTTATCTTCAAAATGGGAAAACATCTGAATGAGATTTTAAATCGTTAGTTTTTTAAGTCTGAAAAAACATGCAAGTTTGTTTTTGGACTCTATTACATTGGCAAAGTTTAAAAAGTGTCAGGAACTCTCACTTTTCTAAACTCTCACCCTATTACATTTGGCCTTCTGTCTCCATCCATCTGAAACCTTAATAAAGGGAATAATTTATCTACAGTACATGAGTCTGAGTTCAGTTTGTATTCAGGTTCTGGGCAGCTATTCTTTCTAACTCAACTGATCTAACTGTCAACCACAATCCATCTCTCTGACAAATGTATCTAGTCTGTCTGGATCTTGTTTGCCCAATACCCAGATCCATGAAGCCATTGTATAAATTATTCTCCTTTTAATTGCATTTTAATTGCTAGCACAATACTTTTCTCATTTGTTTATTCTAGAGTTTCCATGATTGATATCCATATTCCGCACCTGTAAGTAATGTGGACAGTCCTCTACTCTTTTAAGTTCAATACAGTAGCTTTACAGAAAAGCTTTGGCAGACACAAAGCTGACCAATGCTTTTCATCTGAGACAAACATTTTGTTTTTCCTCCAAACATTTTAAATTGAGATTACCGTTAGTAGAAATGTCCGTATTGCCCCTTTCCACCGCCTTCTGAAATTGTCACAAAAATATTATTATATTTCAAATGTAGTGTTTATATAATATAATGTCTTAAAGAGACTTAGCTCTTTGTTCGTTCTTTCTTTTTTTCTTTCTTTCTTTTTTCTTGTTAGTTCTTTCACTTTCTTTCTTTCTCTCTCTCTCTCTTTCTTTCTCTCTTTCTTTTTATTTTTCTTTCTTTCTCTCTTTCTTTCTCTAATCGTCAAGTTGATGTACAAGCAGAGCGTGATGGATGCACAAGGACCTTGTGTAATCTTTCTATGATAGATATTGTATTTAAACAGCAAAGTGAAGCAACACTTTGGCATAATTCTGCTGTTCTAAGACATAGTGTAGTTGAGATAGTGACTATACAGAACATTTAAAAGGTTTCTTGGCTAAAACCTCTATGCATTTTTTTTCCAAGTAATACTTTGTGTGTATTTGTTCCTCAACATGATCTCTCTAATGGTTTCTAAAGTTGACAGAGAACAATAGTATTAATCCTTGTCAATGATCATTGAACTGTTCACGCGGTGTATGATCACATAAATCATTTCCTCATGAATGTGTGCCTTGTCTAATATGCTTGCCTTCTTAACTGCTCTATTGCTAGAACGGTACAACTGCACCTCTAGAGTGCTGGGACAATAGAACCCTACCATGCAAGCTATTAAGACTGTGAGGGCAATCTATAGTTTTTGTCTTTCAAAGATCGAATGCTTGTTTTGCAATTTAAAGTGGGTCAGTAATTCCTGCATGAGTCTATACCAGTTTCTAGAAAACCTAAAAAAGTATTATTCTAATTGACTCCAGAGAACAATTCATGTTCTGTTTCTTCTCTCTATAGCTACAGGGAATATATTTTCTCTCTAACCTACTAATCTAGTCTGTTTCCTCCATTTCGTTGTCGTTTAGAAAGAGGCTGGCAACAAAGGAGAGGAAAGTCATGGATTAAGTTGCCTGTTGCCTTGTAATGTATAATTCAGTTGTCACCTTGTTACTAAACTCTGGTGGGGAATTTGCAAACTGTGATGCCTGGTAAAAAGAGAATATTAATGGCACACAGGCTTCCTCAGTCTTCTATGACCAGCATAACTAGTGCCAATTTAGAGTTGCTATAGATAGTAAACTGACAATGAAGATGTTTACTAATTTGTGATATTCTGAAGACCCTGTTTAAAATAGAGAGGATGTACTTTAAAGAAGACAGAAAGTGTTTGTTTTTTAAGAACAGGGTTGTCTATCATTTTAGCCCAGCTTCTGTCAGCCAGTATTAGCAATGATCAACAAAGCATGGTTAAGGACATTGATGGGGTAAACCATTCATCTTGCTGTAAAGGAAAATTGCATAGGAGTGTGCAAGTGTGGTCATGGCAGGTGTTCGTATTGCAAGCTGCATTAACTGCATGCTTTAGTAAGGGGTTTGCTTCATTAAAATCGTGTCAGGACACAGTGATGTGACCATTAATCTTGTGCAAATTGTTACCATCATTTTTTCTCGCTAGAAAGAGGAACAATAATTAACTAAATATAAACACACTTGAATGCACCATACAACTATATGCCCATTACTAGGATGTTGTTTTGGCGTATATTTACAAATTGTAAATAAATACTTCTGCAACATCTTTAAAGTCTGCTAAACTTTTTGAACAGATGTACTATCTTAAATATATATTTTTGGCATGTACAGTACTTAATATTTTATACACCCTTGCTATTTTTGTTGTTTCAGAAATATATTTGCATAATAAGTGTGTATAATTTATACACTAGGTTATGTAATATTTATACTTGGTTGAGCTAGAACTCTGCATAATGTTTAGAATAACAGGGCTGTATACAGTATAGGATTAATCCTGCAGGGAAAAGTCTGTTCCTTGCTAGAATGTGTTCTATACAGCAATCATTTGCACATTAGACTATAAGACTTTCAGGCGATTTAAAGGATTAACATATTGAGATAGTTAACGTGCATCCAAAACTTAAGTGTATGGCTCTTTATTTATAACCATTTTGCTTGTACAGCAATTTACATTTTTCTGCACCACAGATGATGTTATATCATATATAAGCCACAGGGTCATCCCTTGAGGATAAAGGAAATGAGAATTCAAAATTTGAAGGAAGAGTTGTCCTCCTTAAGGAAGGTTTCAAAGAAGTAATTTAATACGGCACTGGGACATAATATACTCTGATGTTAATATCTTAACATACTAAGCACAATTTTTTTTAGAAATATTAATCTGATAAACAACACTCCAAGGTTAATATAAGAATACATTTATATTTAAGTCTATTCAAACATGTACATAAATATTATTGTTACAACAAAAGTAAATTAATTGCAATTCAATGGGTTTTTATGTTACTTATTTTTTAAGGCATTTCAGGAAAATAAGTATTTAAAAAAAAAAAAATTAAACACAGTTGTTTGTTACAATAAGTTGCAAGACTTGTTTGCAGGGTACACCTGTCACCTGCGTACAGTCATGTCCGAAACAAAACTCAGAAGAATGCAGCCTGTCTGTTTACAAAGAAATAATTAGATTGTGAGCCTTCACATGTGCAAAGTAAGAGTTGTACATGGTGCCGATTTGTATGCACTTGAGAGATTAATTGCTACTGCACATGCACAAAAATTAGATTCAGGGGTCTATTTACTAAGCCTTGGATGGAGATAAAGTGAATGGAGTTAAAGTACAAGCCAATCAGCTCCTAACGCAGGCTGTTTAAAAAATGAGTTAGGAGGTGGTTGGTTGGTACTTTATCTCCGTTCACTTTATCTCCATCCAAAGCTTAGTAAATGAACCTCTACGTCCTTACTGTGCACCGGTGAACCAATCTCTGTGACGGCATTAGCAACTTGTACAGGATAGATATGGGCTGAGAAGACCACTGCGATTTCTAGGCGTTCCTGAGTGGAGTCGGGGTGGTGATCAAAAGTAAACGCAAAAAGAGGCTGGATCGTGGGCATATTGAGGGAGTATCATGGGTGGGTTAATGCTTTTGCCTGCATTCACCATCACAAAAACACAGCCCCAAAGTCCATTTTTTGCGCACATCTGCACGACCCAGGACTTACTAGGGCAGTCGATGTGTGACCAATGTTGAGCCAATGGTGGCATGGCTTCAGCCTGAGACGGAACTCTGCTGTATTCAGGAAAGAAGAAGTGGACGTCTCATACTTTGCACAGTCCATCTCACGCTGGTGAACACTTCTGCTTCTGCTTACATTTACATATTTTTGCACATACACTAAATTGTTATATTGTCTGATTATGTTTTTTGCAGTAAAATGACATTTTAGTCTGATGGACCCATAGTTACATTTAATATACTGCATACTGTAAGTTGGTACTGTATGTTTGCTGACTAAGCATACGTCACTAATATAGTATTACATTTAGTATAATGGGAACATAGGTTTTAGCTGCAATAATAGGGCAGCCAGTGACAATGCTTACTCAGAGCTGCTTAGTTATTTCCCTCTGTGTGATGATATCAATGCACAGGACTGCTGCTAGAATTCTCAACTAGATATTCTCTCATATGAGGAAGCACAGTAGCATAGTGGTTAGCATTGGCATGTCACAGCACTGTGTTCTTTAGGTTCCTGTCCAGGGCCGTATTTGTGTTGAGTTTGTATTTTGTTTGAATGCTCTTAACTGACAAAATGAACCCTTGTACAGATAATTAAATATATGTCTGTGCTTGTATGTTAGAGAATTTAGGGTCTGATTCAGAGTATTACACTAATGCTGCCACAGCTGCATTTTTGCAGCTGTAGATATGTGAAGATATGCAAATGCAACAGCTGCTGGCACTTGTACTGAGACACCCACCTGAGCCATTGCAGCTGTACGTACACATACACAGCATCGGGTGCAGATCATGCAAACATCGACTTCCTGAGTGAGTCTGTGGTCACTCAAAATGTAGCTGAGACGTCAGAGCCATGTTTCCTGCATATGAGGTCAGGATGTGACAAGCCCCCAAATTGGTCAGGACACACCTGAATTGCCTCCCCCAAATGTTCCCTGACTGTCAATCAAACTGTGAATAAAGACTCACAGTGAGTAACTACGGTAATGTACTTTGACGCATGCACAGTGGCAAAAAATCCCTCCATTTGAAAAACAATTGCATCGCGTACTACTCTGAATATGGTTATTAGACTGTAAGCTATAACAGGAACTTATATGCATGGCAGATATTCTCTGTATAGTGCTGCATAAATTGGTGACACATATATATATATATATTAGGGGTGAGCGGGTTCGGATTTCTGAAATCCGAACCCCCCCGAGCCCCCTCGATCCGAAGCCGATCTGAGTCAGGCTCGACTTTTCCCGCCTGACTCGGATCTGAAATCGAGGCAAAATGTCATCAGCCCGCCTTCCGGGTCTCGCGGGTTTTGGATCCTATATATGGTACCCGCGTCGGCGCCATTTTCTCACTCGGCTGTGGACAGTGAAGAGGGAGGGTGGGAGTTAGGGCTGGCTGGGCTGTGTAGTGTAGTGTAGGGTAGTGCAGAGTAGTGTTGTGCTGTGCTGTGCTGCGCTGTGCTGCTGTTGTCCATAGGGGCTGTGTCCACTACTTCAAAGTCCATAGGGGCTGGCTGTCTTGTGCTGTGCTGCTGTTGTTAATAGGGGCTGTGTCCACTACTTCAAAGTCCATAGGGGCTGGCTGGACTGTGTTGTGCAGTCAGTTGTCCATAGGGGCTGTGTCCACTCCAAAGTCCTGTGCAGTGTCCCAGTCCTAAAGGGGTGCTGTAGTGTTGTCCAGGGGGTGCTCTGTCCGTCAGGGGTGCTCCCCCCAAGTGCTAAAAAAATATATATTTTTTCTGTGTTTGTGAATTGTGTGCGCAGTAGCCGCACGTGCATCAACAAAGTAGTGCCAAGCGTGCGCCTGTGTCATAAGTAAAGGGCCGGCTGGCTTGACCGTTAAAGGGTGCTGTAACCCCCAAAGTACACTCCTAACCAAATAAAAAAATATTTTCTGTGTTTGTGAATTGTGTGCGCAGTAGCCGCACGTGCATCAACAAAGTAGTGCCAAGCGTGCGCCTGTGTCATAAGTAAAGGGCCGGCTGGCTTGACCGTTAAAGGGTGCTGTAACCCCCAAAGTACACACCTAACCAAATAAAAAAATATTTTCTGTGTTTGTGAATTGTGTGCGCAGTAGCCGCACGTGCATCAACAAAGTAGTGCCAAGCATGCGCCTGTGTCATAAGTAAAGGGCCGGCTGGTTTGACCGTTAAAGGGTGCTGTAACCCCCAAAGTACACTCCAAACCAAACCAAATAAAAATATATTTTCTGTGTTTGTGAATTGTGTACACTGTGGCTGCACGTGCATCAACAAAGGAGCAGCGCCAAGTGTGCGCCTGTGTCCCATAAGTAAAGAGCCGGCTGGCTCATTTCTTAAAGGGTGGTGTAACCCACAAAGTGCACTACTCTCCAACAAAAATAAAAAAATATTTTCTGTGTTTGTGTGCGCCTTAGCTGCACGTATATATATATCAATATAACATAAATGGAGGACCAAACTTTCTGTGATAAAAATAAAATAGGGAAAGATCAAGAACCACTTCCTCCTAGTGCTGTTGCTGCTGCTGGGAGTTGTTCATCATCCCAGAGAGGAAGTAGGAACACCACTACTTTTACCAAACAATTGACCCTCCAACAGTCCCTAGCGATGAGGATGAAGTACGACAGCAGTCATCCTGAAGCAAAACGTATAACTGAGGCCTTGACTGCTATGTTGGTGTTAGACGTGCGTCCGGTATCCGCCATTAGTGCAGTGGAATTTAGACAATTGATGGAGGTAGTGTGTCCCCGGTTCCAAATCCCATCTAGATTCCACCTGCATCCTCAAAGCAGCAGCGACAAGGGTGCGTCTGTCTGTTAAAGGGTGGTGTAACCCTGAAAGTGCGCTCCACAAACAATAACAAAAATTCTTCTTTTTTTTTCTGTCTTTGTGAAATGTGTGGGCTGTAGCCGCACCTACATCCTTAAAGCAGCAGCGACAAGCGTGCGTCTGTCTGTTAAAGGATTACATCGGCGACAGCATCCAAGTAGGCATGTCAGACAGTCCGTACCTGTACTGGCAGGAAAAAGAAGCAATTTGGAGGTCCCTGTACAAACTGGCTCTATTTTACCTGAGTTGCCCCCCCCTCCAGTGTGTACTCCGAAAGAGTGTTTAGGGCAGCCGGGAACCTTGTCAGCAAAAGGCGTAGGAGATTGCTTCCACAAAATGTGGAGAAGATGATGTTCATAAAATTAATTATCAACTCTTCCCGGGAGACCAGCCTCCAGAACGTACAGAGGGACCTGTGGTTGTGGATTCCAGCGGGGACGAATTAATACTCTGTGAGGATGAGGATGTACACAACACTGAAGAGGGTGAAGAATCCGTGGATGAGGAGGATGAGGACGACATCTTGCCTCTGTAGAGCCAGTTTGTGCAGGGACAGATTAATTGCCAGCTTGTTTTGTGGGGGCCCAAACGAACCAATCATTTCAGCCACAGTCGTGTGGCAGACCCTGGCGCTGAAATGTTTGGTTTGTTAAAGTGTGCATGTCCTATTTATACAACATAAGGGTGTGTGGGAGGGCCCAAGGACAATTCCATCTTGCACCTCTTTTTTTTCTTTGAATTATGTACTGTTTGGGGCCTAGTTTTTCAAACTGTCATCCTGTCTGCCACTGCAATGTCACTCCTAGATGGACCACGTGTTTATGCCGCCCACTCGTATCTCTTAGCATAGTCATCCAGCTACCTCGGTGCAACCTTTTGGATATAAAAACACTATTGTGAGGTGTGAGGTGTTCAGAATAGGCTGGAAATTAGTGGAAATTAAGGTTATTGAGGTTAATAATAGCATAGGAGCAGAAAAACACACAAATTCTGTGATTTTAGCTGTTTTTATGCTTTTTTAAAAAAAAAAAACAGATCCAAAACACAAAACCCAGTACCCAAAACACGGAAGGGTGCACACCCCATATATATATATATATATATATATATATATATATATATATATATATTTATATATATATATATATATATATATATATTTTTATATATATATATATATATATATATATTAAAAAAAAAAAACAGACGAAAGGCGGCACTCCAAGTCTTGCACAGTACGTAAATCCTTGTCTTTTTAATAAATCAATGTTACTACCCCGTCACCAGGTCAGACATATGTGTACACAGACCTCTCTGTAGGTGAAGCCTCCCTGGATGTAGTTCATGCTCTCTGTATCTATGTGGAGCGTACAAACTCTGGGCCTGATTCAGAGCCGCTCGTAAGCGGCCGCTCATAAGCGGCCGCTCGTTCGCTCCGAGCGATGTTCGCACTTCTGCGCATGCATATGGGTCATAATGCGCATGAGCCAACCAGTCATTGCGGTCGGAAATCGAGCGCTCGCAAAATAGCAAGTGCCTGCTAATTTGAGTGACAGGATGAGGCGTTTGTGGGTGGTAACAGGGGAAAGTGCTTGAAAACGGGGAGTGGTGATCCGAACGCAGGCATGCCAAAAGGTCAAAACGGGTGTTTTAAGGGTGTGCATAATTAACGAAGCAGCGTCATCGACCACGTCACTTGGTTGTTTCTTATCCTGAACTGTTCGCATGATTGCGGTAGGAAAATCCTACCACAAGCACTGCGATTAGTTCAGATGCCTTTCGATGTACTCGATTAATCAAATAAATAGTGGAGATGACATAGGATGCGAGCGGCCAGGGGGCGTCTTTACAAAATAGCGAGCGCATGTTTCGTTCGCTCACTCAGACATAGTCAACAGACCGCAAAGAGCGAGCGCTCAATTTAAATAGCCGGCCCCTTTTTCTGAACGAGCGAGCGCAAATAGTGCCCGGCTCTGAATCAGGCCCTCTGTTAGAAAATTAGATGCTCTTTTTGTATTATATCATTTTCACAAATGAGGATGGCCAGCTAACAAGCAGACCCTGGCTCGATGGTTACATATGACTATCTCTCATGTGTACACACAGGCTGATCTCCCTGTCCCAAACACGGTGACAGCAAATTCTACTCTGTCTGTAGGGCCATCATGAGCATTTAGTCGTGGTGCCTCTGCTGAACAATTGTGCAAGGCAGCCACATGGTCTTCTGTCCAGGGGCAAATGCAGGATTTGTACGGGGGGGTTTCTGCATATGTATGTATGTTAGGGGTGTGCACCGGCCACTTTTCGTGTTTTGTGTTTTGGTTTTGGATCTGGATCTTTCTTCGTGTTTTGGATCTGGATTGGTTTTGCCAAAACCACCCTTCCGTGTTTTGGGTTCTGGGTTTTGTGTTTTGGATCTGTATTTTTTTTTAAAAAAGCATAAAAACAGCTAAAATCACAGAATTTGTAGGTTTTTCTGCTCCTATGCTATTATTAACCTCAATAACCTTAATTTCCACTCATTTCCAGTCTATTCTGAACACCTCACACCTCACAATAGTGTTTTTATGTCCAAAACGTTGCACCGAGGTAGCTGGATGACTATGCTAAGCGACACGAGTGGGCGGCACAAACACGTGACCCATCTAGGCGTGAAACTGCAGTGGTAGACAGGATGGCAGTTTGAAAAACTAGGCCCCAAACTGTACATAATGCAAAGAAAAAAAAGAGGTGCAAGATGGAATTGTCCTTGGGCCCTCCCACCCACCCTTATGTTGTATAAACAGGACATGCACACTTTAACAAACCAATCATTTCAGCGCCAGGGTCTGCCACACAACTGTGGCTGAAATGATTGGTTCGTTTGGGCCCCCACAAAACAAGCTGGCAATTAATGTGTCCCTGCACAAACTGGCTCTATGGAGGCAAGATGTCATCCTCATCCTCCTCATCCACCGATTCCTCACCCTCTTCAGTGTGTACATCCTCATCCTCACAAAGTATTAACTCGTCCCCACTTGAATCCACCACCACAGGTCCCTCTGTACCTTCTGGAGGCTGGTCTCCCTGGAAGAGCTGATAATTCATTTTGATGAACATCATCTTCTCCACATTCTGTGGAAGCAACCTCCTACGCCTTTCGCTGACAAGGTTCCCGGCTGCACTAAACACTCTTTCGGAGTACACACTGGAGGGGGGGCAACTCAGGTAAAATAGAGCCAGTTTGTACAGGGGCCTCCAAATTGCCTACTTGGATGCTGTCACCGATGTAATCCTCCACCATTCTGTCAATGGTGACAGTATCATATGCAGTGACAGTAGACATGTCAGAAATTGTTGCCAGGTCCTTCAGTCCGGACCAGATGTCCAAACTTGGTCCTGCCTGCCCTGCATCACCGCCAGCGGGTTGCTTAGGATACCTAAGTTTTTTCCTGGCAGCCCCAGTTGCAGGAGAAAATGAAGAAGGAGCCGTTGACGTGTCACGTTCCGCTTCAGCTGACAGTGTGTTCACCAGCAGGTCTTTGCACCTCTGCAGGCTTGTGTCGGCCGGAAAGAGAGACACCACATAGGCTTTAAACCTAGGATCGAGCACGGTGGCCAAAACGTAGTGGTCTGATTTCAACAGATTGACCACAATGGAATCCTGGCAAAGCGAATGAAGGGCTTCATCCACAAGTCCCACATGCCGAGCGGAATCGCTCCGTCTTAGCTCCTCCTTCACTTTCTCCAGCTGCTTCTGCAAAAGCCTGATGAGGGGAATGACCTGACTCAAGCTGGCAGTGTCTGAACTGACTTCACGTGTGGCAAGTTCGAAGGGCTGGAGAACCTTGCACAACACGGAAATCATTCTCCACTGCGCTTGAGTCAGGTGCATACCCCCTCCTTTGCCTATGTCATAGGTGGATGTATAGGCTTGTATGGCCTTTTGCTGCTCCTCCATCCTCTGAAGCATATAGAGGGTTGAGTTCCACCGCGTCACAACCTCTTGCTTCAGGTGATGGTGGGGCAGGTTCAAGAGTGTTTGCTGGCGCTCCAGTCTTCGGCACGCAGTCGCTGAATGGCGAAAGTGGCCAGAAATTTTTCGGGCCACCCAAAGCGTCTCCTGCACGCCCCTGTCGCTTTTCAGAAAATTCTGCACCACCAAGTTTATTGTGTGAGCAAAACATGGGACGTGCTGGAATTTGCCCAGATGTAATGCCCGCACAATATTGGTGGCGTTGTCAGATATCACAAATCCCCAGGAGAGTCTAAGTGGGGTAAGCCACTGGGCGATGATTTCCCTCAGTTTCTCTAAGAGGTTGTCGGCGGTGTGCCTCTTACTGAAACCGGTGATACACAGCGTAGCCTGCCTTGTAACGAGCTGGCGTTTCTGAGATGCTGCTACTGGTGACGCTGCTGCTGTTGCTGCGTAAGGTGATACATCTACCCAGTGGGCTGTCACAGTCATATAGTCCTTAGTCTGCCCTGTTCCACTTGTCCACATGTCCGTGGTTAAGTGGACATTGTGTACAACGGCATTTTTCAGGACACTGAGGACACTTTTTCTGACGTTTCTGTACAGTCTCGGTATCGCTTGCCTAGTGAAGTGGAATCTAGACGGGATTTGGAACCGGGGACACACTACCTCCATCAATTGTCTAAATCCCACTGCACTAATGGCGGATACCGGATGCACGTCTAACACCAACATAGCAGTCAAGGCCTCAGTTATACGTTTTGCTTCAGGATGACTGCTGTCGTACTTCATCCTCCTCGCTAAGGACTGTTGGAGGGTCAATTGTTTAGTAAAAGTAGTGGTGTTCCTACTTCCTCTCTGGGATGATGAACGACTCCCAGCAGCAGCAACAGCAGCAGCGGCAGCAGTAGGCGTAGCAATGCAGGATCCTCCAGAGGAATCCCAGATAGGAGAGTCAGTCATGCCAGTGACATGGCCTGCAGGACTACTTCCGATCCTGACTAAGGAGGAAATTGACGAGGAGGGAGTTGACGGTGTGGTTTGCAGGCGCTTGGATACAACAGGACAACGGGATTTAGGTGTCCCTGGACTGCTTACGGTCTTAGCCAAAGTTTCTGAACTTGACAGTAACTTTTTATGAACGCGCTGCAGGTGCCGTATAAGGGAGGATGTTCCTAGGTGGTTGACGTCCCTACCCCTACTTATTTCACCTTTACATATGGTACATATGGCAAGACAGTTGTTGTCCGGATTTGGATAGAAATATTGCCAGACCAAAGAGGTGGAATGTTTGGTCTTCTGCCCAGGCATGACCGTGATGGGCATTTTCATCCCACGGACAACAACTGTCTCCCCCGGAGCCTGATTTAAACAAACCACATCACCATCAGAATCCTCCTCGCCAACTTCCTCCTCAGCGCCAGCTACACCAGTATCCTCATCCTGTTGTACTTCAACAGTGACATCTTCAATTTGCATATCAGCAAGTGGACTGTGGGTGCTCCTTTCAGCACTTGCAGGGGGCGTGCAAATGGTGGAAAGAGCCACCTCTTCCCGTCCAGTGCTGGGAAGGTCAGGCATCGCAACCACCACCACACTTGGACTCTCCTTGGGGATTTGTGATATCTTCTTAGAAAGCACAGTTCTTCGCTGTGCTTTTGCCAGCTTAACTCTTTTGATTTTTTTAGTGGGAGGAGGGCTTCCATCGTCATGTGAAGCTGAACCACTAGTCATGAACATACTAGGGATCGACCTTAGCCGTTCCTTGCCACTCCGTGTCGTAAATGGCATATTGGCAAGTTTACGTTTCTCTTCAGCTGATTTAAATGTCTTTTTCAAGGTCATTTTCCTGAACTTTGCCATTTGGGATTGTATGTGCCCTCTACTATGACATTGGGCATCGGCCTTGGCAGACGACGTTGATGGCATGTTATCGTCTATGTCATGACTAGTGGCAGCAGCTTCAGCACTAGGAGGAAGTGGTTCTTGATCTTTCTCTATTTTATTTTTATCGGAGAAAGTTTGGTCCTCCATTTATGTTATATCGATTTGATATATACGTGCGGCTAAACACAGAAAATAATTTTTTTTTGGGTTTGGACTGGAGTGTACTTTGTGGGTTACAGCACCCTTTAACGGTCAAGCCAGCCGGCCCTTTACTTATGACACAGGCGCACGCTTGGCACTACTTTGTTGATGCACGTGCGGCTACTGCGCACACAATTCACAAACACAGAAAATAATTTTTTTTTGGTTTGGACTGGAGTGTACTTTCGGGGGTTACAGCACCCTTTAACGGTCAAGCCAGCCGGCCCTTTACTTATGACACAGGCGCACGCTTGGCACTACTTTGTTGATGCACGTGCGGCTACTGCGCACACAATTCACAAACACAGAAAATAATTTTTTTTTTGGTTTGGACTGGAGTGTACTTTCGGGGGTTACAGCACCCTTAACGGTCAAGCCAGCCGGCCCTTTACTTATGACACAGGCGCACGCTTGGCACTACTTTGTTGATGCACGTGCGGCTACTGCGCACACAATTCACAAACACAGAAAATAATTTTTTTTTTGGTTTGGACTGGAGTGTACTTTCGGGGGTTACAGCACCCTTAACGGTCAAGCCAGCCGGCCCTTTACTTATGACACAGGCGCACGCTTGGCACTACTTTGTTGATGCACGTGCGGCTACTGCGCACACAATTCACAAACACAGAAAATAATTTTTTTTTGGTTTGGACTGGAGTGTACTTTCGGGGGTTACAGCACCCTTTAACGGTCAAGCCAGCCGGCCCTTTACTTATGACACAGGCGCACGCTTGGCACTACTTTGTTGATGCACGTGCGGCTACTGCGCACACAATTCACAAACACAGAAAATAATTTTTTTTTTGGTTTGGACTGGAGTGTACTTTCGGGGGTTACAGCACCCTTAACGGTCAAGCCAGCCGGCCCTTTACTTATGACACAGGCGCACGCTTGGCACTACTTTGTTGATGCACGTGCGGCTACTGCGCACACAATTCCCAAACACAGAAAATAATTTTTTTTTGGTTTGGACTGGAGTGTACTTTCGGGGGTTACAGCACCCTTTAACGGTCAAGCCAGCCGGCCCTTTACTTATGACACAGGCGCACGCTTGGCACTACTTTGTTGATGCACGTGCGGCTACTGCGCACACAATTCATAAACACAGAAAATAATTTTTTTTTTGGTTTGGACTGGAGTGTACTTTGGGGGTTACAGCACCCTTTAACGGTCAAGCCAGCCGGCCCTTTACTTATGACACAGGCGCACGCTTGGCACTACTTTGTTGATGCACGTGCGGCTACTGCGCACACAATTCACAAACACAGAAAATAATTTTTTTTTTGGTTTGGACTGGAGTGTACTTTCGGGGGTTACAGCACCCTTAACGGTCAAGCCAGCCGGCCCTTTACTTATGACACAGGTGCACGCTTGGCACTACTTTGTTGATGCACGTGCGGCTACTGCGCACACAATTCACAAACACAGAAAATAATTTTTTTTTTGGTTTGGACTGGAGTGTACTTTCGGGGGTTACAGCATCCTTAACGGTCAAGCCAGCCGGCCCTTTACTTATGACACAGGCGCACGCTTGGCACTACTTTGTTGATGCACGTGCGGCTACTGCGCACACAATTCACAAACACAGAAAATAATTTTTTTTTGGTTTGGACTGGAGTGTACTTTCGGGGGTTACAGCACCCTTAACGGTCAAGCCAGCTGGCCCTTTACTTATGACACAGGCGCACGCTTGGCACTACTTTGTTGATGCACGTGCGGCTACTGCGCACACAATTCACAAACACAGAAAATAATTTTTTTTTTGGTTTGGACTGGAGTGTACTTTCGGGGGTTACAGCACCCTTAACGGTCAAGCCAGCCGGCCCTTTACTTATGACACAGGTGCACGCTTGGCACTACTTTGTTGATGCACGTGCGGCTACTGCGCACACAATTCACAAACACAGAAAATAATTTTTTTTTTGGTTTGGACTGGAGTGTACTTTCGGGGGTTACAGCACCCTTAACGGTCAAGCCAGTCGGCCCTTTACTTTTGACACAGGCGCACGCTTGGCACTACTTTGTTGATGCACGTGCGGCTACTGCGCACACAATTCACAAACACAGAAAATAATTTTTTTTTGGTTTGGACTGCAGTGTACTTTCGGGGGTTACAGCACCCTTTAACGGTCAAGCCAGCCGGCCCTTTACTTATGACACAGGCGCACGCTTGGCACTACTTTGTTGATGCACGTGCGGCTACTGCGCACACAATTCACAAACACAGAAAATAATTTTTTTTTTGGTTTGGACTGGAGTGTACTTTCGGGGGTTACAGCACCCTTAACGGTCAAGCTAGCCGGCCCTTTACTTATGACACAGGTGCACGCTTGGCACTACTTTGTTGATGCACGTGCGGCTACTGCGCACACAATTCACAAACACAGAAAATAATTTTTTTTTTGGTTTGGACTGGAGTGTACTTTCGGGGGTTACAGCACCCTTAACGGTCAAGCCAGTCGGCCCTTTACTTATGACACAGGCGCACGCTTGGCACTACTTTGTTGATGCACGTGCGGCTACTGCGCACACAATTCACAAACACAGAAAATAATTTTTTTTTTGGTTTGGACTGGAGTGTACTTTCGGGGGTTACAGCACCCTTAACGGTCAAGCCAGCCGGCCCTTTACTTATGACACAGGCGCACGCTTGGCACTACTTTGTTGATGCATGTGCGGCTACTGCGCACACAATTCACAAACACAGAAAATAATTTTTTTTTGGTTTGGACTGGAGTGTACTTTCGGGGGTTACAGCACTCTTTAACGGTCAAGCCAGCCGGCCCTTTACTTATGACACAGGCGCACGCTTGGCACTACTTTGTTGATGCACGTGCGGCTACTGCGCACACAATTCACAAACACAGAAAATAATTTTTTTTTTGGTTTGGACTGGAGTGTACTTTCGGGGGTTACAGCACCCTTAACGGTCAAGCCAGCCGGCCCTTTACTTATGACACAGGCACACGCTTGGCACTACTTTGTTGATGCACGTGCGGCTACTGCGCACACAATTCACAAACACAGAAAATAATTTTTTTTTTGGTTTGGACTGGAGTGTACTTTGGGGGTTACAGCACCCTTTAACGGTCAAGCCAGCCGGCCCTTTACTTATGACACAGGCGCACGCTTGGCACTACTTTGTTGATGCACGTGCGGCTACTGCGCACACAATTCACAAACACAGAAAATAATTTTTTTTTTGGTTTGGACTGGAGTGTACTTTCGGGGGTTACAGCACCCTTAACGGTCAAGCCAGCCGGCCCTTTACTTATGACACAGGCGCTCGCTTGGCACTACTTTGTTGATGCACGTGCGGCTACTGCGCACACAATTCACAAACACAGAAAATAATTTTTTTTTGGTTTGGACTGGAGTGTACTTTCGGGGGTTACAGCACCCTTTAACGGTCAAGCCAGCCGGCCCTTTACTTATGACACAGGCGCACGCTTGGCACTACTTTGTTGATGCACGTGCGGCTACTGCGCACACAATTCACAAACACAGAAAATAATTTTTTTTTTGGTTTGGACTGGAGTGTACTTTCGGGGGTTACAGCACCCTTAACGGTCAAGCCAGCCGGCCCTTTACTTATGACACAGGCGCACGCTTGGCACTACTTTGTTGATGCACGTGCGGCTACTGCGCACACAATTCACAAACACAGAAAATATTTTTTTTTTTGTTTGGACTGGAGTGTACTTTCGGGGGTTACAGCACCCTTTAACGGTCAAGCCAGCCGGCCCTTTACTTATGACACAGGCGCACGCTTGGCACTACTTTGTTGATGCACGTGCGGCTACTGCGCACACAATTCACAAACACAGAAAATAATTTTTTTTTTGGTTTGGACTGGAGTGTACTTTGGGGGTTACAGCACCCTTTAACGGTCAAGCCAGCCGGCCCTTTACTTATGACACAGGCGCACGCTTGGCACTACTTTGTTGATGCACGTGCGGCTACTGCGCACACAATTCACAAACACAGAAAATAATTTTTTTTTTGGTTTGGACTGGAGTGTACTTTCGGGGGTTACAGCACCCTTAATGGTCAAGCCAGCCGGCCCTTTACTTATGATACAGGCGCACGCTTGGCACTACTTTGTTGATGCACGTGCGGCTACTGCGCACACAATTCACAAACACAGAAAATAATTTTTTTTTTGGTTTGGACTGGAGTGTACTTTCGGGGGTTACAGCACCCTTAACGGTCAAGCCAGCCGGCCCTTTACTTATGACACAGGCGCACGCTTGGCACTACTTTGTTGATGCACGTGCGGCTACTGCGCACACAATTCACAAACACAGAAAATAATTTTTTTTTGGTTTGGACTGGAGTGTACTTTCGGGGGTTACAGCACCCTTAACGGTCAAGCCAGCCAGCCCTTTACTTATGACACAGGCGCACGCTTGGCACTACTTTGTTGATGCACGTGCGGCTACTGCGCACACAATTCACAAACACAGAAAATAATTTTTTTTTTGGTTTGGACTGGAGTGTACTTTCGGGGGTTACAGCACCCTTAACGGTCAAGCCAGCCGGCCCTTTACTTATGACACAGGCGCACGCTTGGCACTACTTTGTTGATGCACGTGCGGCTACTGCGCACACAATTCACAAACACAGAAAATATATTATTTTTTTAGCACTTGGGGGAGCACCCCTGATGGACAGAGCACCCCCTGGACAACACTACAGCACTCCTTTAGGACTGGGACACTGCACAGGACTTTGGAGTGGACACAGCCCCTATGGAGAACTGACTGCACAACACAGTCCAGCCAGCCCCTATGGACTTTGAAGTAGTGGACACAGCCCCTATTAACAACAGCAGCACAGCACAACACAGCCAGCCCCTATGGACTTTGAAGTAGTGGACAACAGCAGCACTACACTACACTACACTACACTACACAGCCCTAACTCCCACCCTCCCTCTTCACTGTCCACAGCCGAGTGAGAAAATGGCGCCGACGCGGGTACCTTATATAGGATCCAAAACCCGCGAGACTCGGAAGGCGGGATGATGACGTTTTGCCTCGATTTCAGATCCGAGTCAGGCGGGAAAAGTCGAGCCTGACTCGGATCGGACTCGGATCGGGGGGGGCTCGGGGGGGTTCGGATTTCAGAAATCCGAACCCGCTCACCCCTAATATATATATATACTGTACATACCACCCACATGCCTCTCACACAGGGACCGTTACATTTATACAATGTATTGTGTTAAGGTACCCACACACATAGCGACATTTTACACGATTTGGCCGATTTTGACGAATCGTGATGATGAATCGGGTAAAAAAAGGTACAAATCGTGAGTTTATACTCCCGAGCACGATGCCGATGCGCGTCCCCACTCTTCGTACATCGCATCTTCTGATCTGCAGTGAGTGACATCACTGGCACATGGGAGCTGTCAGGGAGGAGCTGCAGCCACAGCAGCTCCCCAGTACTGTAGTGCTTAGCCATCTCCATAGCTACGCGGAAGCTGCCCAGTCGGAGCTCACAGACCGGCCTGATGAGACAGAGACAAAGCTCTCTGTCTCACTTTAAAAAGACAAATAATACTTATGCTCTGCGGGGATTGATTGGCCTGGCAGGGGGGGTTTCTAGGTACTCAGAAACCCGCCCAGCGTTCGCTACTGCTGTCCACACTTTTCTTAGGTTCTACGCCTTTGATACTTTTGCCTCTCAGGATGCTTTCTTTGGGTGATGAGTTTTCCTTTATGCTCAGAAGCATCCCTCACCCTTAGGGGAACTGCTTTAGGACATCCCCATGGTATCCCTGTGGATCCCTATAGACCCTGAAGAAGGAAATTAGAGTTATGGTAGACTTACCATTGATAACACTTTTTCTTTGAGGTCCATAGGGTCCACAGAGCACCCACCCTGATGCACCTGGCTGCATTGGGATATTTTTTCTTTCAGTCTCGGTATTCCCTCATCTTGTGTGAGAATGCTTCTGGTGTATGATTGTTCTTCCTTCTCCTCTTTCCTTCGCCTGCCTTGAGGCTTGTAAACAATACATAAGGGCTGGGGGTGGGGTATATATGGAGGAGGACCCGAGGCGTCTTGGGAGGTGAAAGCTTTAACTGTTTGCTGCTTGGATCTCTCCAAACACATTACCCCATGGTATCCATGTGGACCCTATGAACCTCAAAGAAAGAGTTATCAAAGGTAAGTCTACCATAACTTTTATTTTCCAATGCAAGTATCATATGTGGGCTCCATTCACTGAAATGTAATTAACAGAATGAAGCCTGCATTGGTGGCTTACTCAGGTTAGGCAGTCATTACATTGAACTACCTGCAGTTAATGTTGTCCAGCCTAGTCAGAGTGCTATATAATTGTACTTGGCTTGCCGAGTGTTTGGAATGGCACCCTGCAATCAGTATCACTGTTGCAGAGCTGTCCAGATCGTTAGACACTCAAAGCACACACACTGCAGCTTGTATAGTCACCCAGAGCAACCTGAGGATGCTCCAAGTGGTAGTATACTTTCCAGTGCTGGTGCCCCTCCTTAGCATGACACATATTCAGGGGGTGGAGCCAACACAGGACACAGTGCCACCCTGAACTGCAGTTATGTGTTATATAGAGACCTAGATCTGGTTTGTTTTACTCAGATAAATGGATGATTGAAGGTTTTTAGTTGTCCATATGACATTTTTGTGTTTTCCTTTTAATTGGCATTTTGGAATTATATGACCGTTGCATTTTATTTTTCTTAAAATCATGACAAACCATTACATGATCTGGTGGCCTAACTATCTCTTTGGACACCATGCACTTCCAGATGGATCTACAGTACAGCCAATTAAATGTAGGCAAGCTGGCAATAAATATATGAAATGTACATGCTGTTGCCCCTACCATAAGAGCACAAAGACAGAAATAAGGTCTATAATAATGAAAAAATCTTACAATTCTACCAATGTTGAAGCCAAGAAGCAAACTTTCCACTTTTCCAGTGGGAATGTACAGATTCAAGTGGAAAAAAAATATTCTCATTTATTCAGAACATACAGTACTGTAGGAATGGTAAACATTTTATCAAGAACATTATTCATTGTCTTTAGGGAAATCTAGTGTGTTGAAGACAAAACAGTTTTCAAAATAATATTTAGATTAATACATTATGTTAAATTGATAGGTTAGTGGGAAATTTAATAAAATGCCCTGAGCAATTACCCCTAAATGCTTCTGTTGTTTTTACAATAATATGTTGACACTGTGGATTCAGAAATAAAAAGACAACTTCAATGGCCTAAATTACAGTGGGGGAGATGTATCAATCCTTGGAGAGAGATAAAGTAACAACCAGCCAGCTGCTTCCATTTTTCAGTTAGAAGTTGGCAGTTAGAAGATGATTGTTTGGTGCTTTATCTCTCTACTTTATCTCTCTATAAGGTTTGATAATATCTCCCCTACTGTGTAAAGTCTACTTAGGGAGGAATACAATTAGCCTTGGGAAACCCATTGGCTCGCGACCGACTCTGAATGAGGTCCTCTGTGTCTGAATGGTTCTAGTCAGTTATAGGCCCTCATTCAGAGCCGTACGCTCTGAGCAGAGCGCACGCTCTGAATGAGGGCCGGGCTCCATTTTCATGGAGCGTCCTCCTGGACGCTCGTATAGCTGTGGGTCACCACCCACAGGCTATACGAGCGTGCATTGTGATGGTCGCGATGGTCTAGACCATCGCGACCATCGAATTTGCGAGCCGGAGCCTGCGGTTGAGGTTTTCAACCGCAAGCTCCGGAGTGATTTTGGCTCTATCAGAGCCAAAATCACTCCCACTGACATCACTAGTGATGTCAGTGGGCCGGCTTCTGACGGGAGGCGTTCCCTTAGGAACGCCCCCGGCAGGGAGGCACGCCCCCGGCACGCCCACCAAAGGGGGCGTGCTGTCAATCAACATTGACAGCACGCCCCCTTTGATCGGACACAACGAGCGAAGGACTTTCCTTCGCTCGTCGCGTCTGGCGCATGCGCACGACGGAGCTCCCTCCGTCGTGCGCATGCTCAGTCCATAACATCGACCCACTTGCGAGCGGACAGCCGCTCGCGAGTGGGTCTGAATCAGGCCCATAATCCAGTTCCAAGTCTGGTAAACAAGTCTCCAATTCCATCTCGCACTCCAGTCTGGTTTTACCACTGAGACTTGTTCATACCTGCCTCCATTGGTTTCAGTTGATTCCTCCAATCATCAGTGTCTGTCGAAATCTCCAATCATCGTTCCCAGTCGATATCTGCAATCATCGGTTCCATCCGATATCTCCAATCATTGGTCTCAAGCCGATCCAGTACTTCAATTCATCATCATCGGTCTCAAATCGATCCAGTTCTTCAATTCATTAACATCGGTCTCAAACCGACTAAGTTCTTCAATTCATCAACATCAGTTCCAATCTGACTGTCTCCAAACATCAGGTCCAAACCGATCCTGCTTCATCAATTCCATATCATTGATTCTACAGCATCGGTTCCAATCCAACCCTGCTTTTTTCAATTCCATATAATCGATTCTGCTACATCGGTTCCTATTTGATTCTACCACTACAGTTCCAATTCAATTTCCAGTCTAATACAGTTGTTCCCTACTGTCCTTGTCTTCGGGCTCATCACCTTCAGCAGTTCCCTCAATGCATAATGAAGTCCTGGCGCAAACCACCCAGATTGAATCATGCCTCCCTAGGCTCCACTTCAGCCTCCCACACCTGTTCCAAAAAAATCCAACCCTCGAGCGTGACATGCACCAGCCCTATCCTTAGTGCTAGAGATCCATCTGTAGTGGAAAGCAGTGTGACAACCATCTATAGTGGAAAGCAGGCTATGGTATAGCCTAGCGGTATAGTACTGCATGAATGAAACTTGCAGCATTTAAATTGGGTGACCTAGTTTTATTTAATAAGGGCAGATTATTTTATCTCAGCAATACAGTATCTTAAGTCTTGTATAGCACCTATAGACAGAATGATAGCATTTCTTCCCTGTGAATAAGCTATATTACAAAACAGAAATGCTATGTGTACATGTAATATGTAGCACAGGGGTGTCAAAAATATGGCCAGTGGGCCAGTTTTAGTGTTTCTTAGGATAAGAGTTACACAGCAAAGAACCCTAACCTAATTGCTGCAAGGACAACTGTGAGAAAATACTTTGGTGGCCATCCATTCAATGTCATTCTCTATATATTCCCTCCAAGAAAAAAGTTTGGATGCCCCTGATGTAGCACATTTACATAGCCAGTGTTTTGTTGTTGTAAATGAGCAACTTGTATTGATAATAGTTATCACATGGTTTGGGTGGCAGACATTGGTGTATCTATAATAGATGCAGGGTGTGCTTTCCAAACAGGCCCCTGGGTCCAGGGGGGCCACACCGCACACTGCACACCCTGCACCCATATAATAATTATACTTGCCTCTCCGGAGTCCCGCATTATCTAGTGCTGCAGACTGAAATCACCTGGAAAATTATGCTTGTTATGAATTATATAAATTGACCAAGTATCAGAGGCGTATCTATAATGGGTGCAGGCTGTGCGGTGCACACGGGCCCTGGGTCCAGGGGAGGCCCGCACCACACACCCTGCACCCATATTATTTCAAACTTACCTCTCCGAGGTCCTGCGCTGGGTATCAGCGCTGTACAAAAAGCTGGAAAAATGGCAGCCGTGCCCATTTTTCGGGTGTTTTGCGCATGCGCAGTAGACTCCGGGCACACTCTAGTGCCCAGAGTCTACTAATGCTCCGGTGGCTGGCCAGCCGCATCAGTCGGCTGCCGGCCACCGAGAAGAGAGGTGGGGGCCCCAGACGGGGAAGGCACACGGGCCCCCTCCTCTCTAAAGACACCTCTGCCAAGTATTAATTATTTTGTTTTGTTGGAGAACAAAAGGTTACAATAAAAAAAGAAGCATATTTACCTGCTATAAACCATTCACTGGTTGGATCATGATTGCTTTATGTTCATATGTTGCACTCCATTCTCTCTTTCCCGTTTGGCCTGTAAACAACCAGAAATAATTGCCAGCGCTGACTAGACTGTATAAGAACCGTTGGTACTGCCTGATTAAGCAGAGTTCATCTTTGAAATGCATTGTGGTGACACCACAGTGAAATTAAAAATTGTATTATTTGCTTTTATGCTTTATATTTGTTTATCTTTGTGTTTATTTGCTTAGAGTTTGCAATATTTATCTGCCACTGTGATACTTTTTTATGCTTTATATTTTATTGTTTATTATCATGAGATTGTACTCTTCAGGAGAATAATATTTTTGTATCCATTATTTGGGGATTTGTTCCCACGTTTCTTTATTGATTTAATTGGATGTAATTTATTTTTTTTGCATCTAATTATTGAGTAATAGGAATCTTTCCATCCTTTCATTCTTTACTGGCATTCAGTAAAAAGCTGCGTAACATACCATAGATTTTTTGTCCAACCATCCAACTAGTTGATTGGCTGGAATGAAAATCTGGTAATGTATGGGAGTAAATGATGATCAGCAATTTGCTCCTAAATGCCAGAAAACTGATGAAAATGGTCGTCAGACAAGTTTGTTAAATGTTTGATCCAAACAATTTGTTGAAACAACAGTTTTTGTCAATTTTCCAGCATTTGTGAGCAAATTCCTGATTGTCATTTGCTTTCATACCCTACCAGATTTTCATTCTAAACAATGAACTAGTTGGATGATTGGACAGAAAACCTTTAGTTGTCTACCCAGCCTTACACCAAGGTTTCACTACATTTCTAAGCAGGGGGTGTATCTAGGGATCCGGGCGCCCCTGGCAGTGTTATGGACTGGCACCCCCCCATAATTTCTGAATAATTACACTATACGTTAAATAAGTACTTAAAATGTTTCCACATCTACCCCCCTTCTGTCTCCCCAGCCAGCCCACATGTTTCATCAGCCAGCACCTCCATCTGTCTCCCCAGCCATCCCCCTATACAGTGCCACCAGTAATAGTCCCCCCTATGCATTGCCCCCAGTAGTAATCCCCCTTTTGCTGCATTTCCCCCAGTAGTAGTTCCCCCTATACAGTGCCCCAGTAGTAAATCCCCCCCTACGCTGCATTGCCCCCAGTAGTAGTCCCCCCTATACAGTCCCCCCAGTTGTGGCCACCCTCCCCATAAAGTGCCCCCCAGTAGCGGCCCCTCTATGCAGTGCCCCCAGTATGGTCGCCCCTTCTCCCATCACCCGCTGCGGGAGGAGCCTGAAGGCAGAGCTCATAGCGCCCCTGGTGAGTGCCTTCCTGGCAAATATGTAGATACGCACCTGTTTCTAAGTCAGTGCTCGCAAAATATTTATTTTATGTCTATTTATCTTTTTATCCGCAGTCTGAGATACTCTTTCTAGGCACCAACCTTAACCCTCTTAATTTGCACTGTAAACAATCAGAGCAACTGTTGATGCCCATCCCTTATGATGTTCACATTTATCTAAATGTCAAGTTCACATTGGAGGGGAATTAATTCAAACCATCCAAAAAGCAGGGAGATTTGAGTGCAGGGTAGGTATATTAGAGACCAATCAAGGGCAATGCTGGTTCCAGTGAATGGATCATAAAAAAAAAACTGAAAGCTTATTTAATGCTTGCTCATTTTACTGTATCTAAAAGAAAATTACTATTTTTTTGCATGGCATCACCCTTTATTTGCTAATGATTTGAGAACAGACAATGGCATGGTGGACTAAGATGTGTTGTTTATTTGCATCATACTATATCCTGGCCAAAGTATTGTCTTTATCCCTCAGCAAGCTGAGTAATCCATCCTTGAATTTGATTATATTTATACTGTAGATCCATTCATTTGTGAAGAACACTAATTAGGACCTACACCACTTCATGTTATTCTATGAGGTTGTATTGATTTAATTGTTTTCTCTACTGAAAAATGGTTTCAGGGCCACTTGTTCTATTAAAAGTAAATGTTGATGCAGTGATTGGTATACTTGTGTGCAAAATGAAGTGCACTTGTGTTTTGTGGGCAAAGCATTAGAACATACTCTAATTCATCTGTCTGAAGGAGACCATAAAACGATGAACTTCATATATTATAAAATGGTTAAAACTAGAAAACTAAAACTTGATCATTTGATAGATATCTTGATGTCAAATATGAAAAACGGCATACTGTACTATAACGTGTTTTTGTTTTATAGGCACAATAATTGTGGACAATATGCAAATTAAAGGGACAGCTGGAGGCCTCTTTCCTACAATACAACTTTCCTTGATAGAAAATGTGGACTATTGGGTGATTTTGGATCCAGTGACTCAAAAGTTATATCTCAACAGCACTGGAAGAGTTCTAGATAGAGATGTAAGTCTATTTATCAATACTGTACATTAACATGTAAAGCTAATTTTCACATGCTCCTAATTACCAATGTATGTTTAACCCAATTTTGTTTGAATAATCATATTGCTAAGCTGTAAGACAGAGGGCCTGATTCAGAGCCATTCGTAAGCGCCCGCTCGTTCGCTGTGAGCGATGTTCGCACAACTGCGCATGCGTATGGGTCATCATGCGCAAAACAGACATTGCGGTAGGAAATCGTGCGCTCTCAAAACAGCGAGGGGCTGCTAATTTGATTGACAGAATGTATCGTTTGTATGTGGTAACAGAGGAAGGTGCTTGAAAACGGGGGAATGGAGATCCGAACGCAGGCGTGCCTAACGGTCAAAAGGGCGTTTAATGGGAGTGCATGATTAGTAAAGGAGCATCATCGACCACGTCACTTGGTTGTCTTTTAGCCTGAACTGCTCGCAGTGATAGCGGTAGGAAAAAGCTACCCCAAGCACTGCATGCAGTTCAGATGCCTTTCAATGTACCCGATTAATCTAATAAATACCGGAGATGATGTGTGATGCGAACGGCAAAGGGGCGTCTTTACAAAATAGCAAGCACATTTTTCATTCGCTCGCTCAGACATAGAAGCGTCAACAAACCGCAAAGAGCAAGCGCTCAATTTAACTAGCCGGCCCCTTTTTTGGAACGACCGTCCTCAAATAGCGTCCGGGTCTGAATCAGGCCCAGAGTACACTGGTTGTTTCACTTAACTCAAATGAAAAATCGACCATGGGTCATACCTAACCTAGGGCCTGATTCAGACCCATTCACTAGATGTGGCCACTCGCTCCCTGCATATGCAAATTCAGCTAAGTGATGTCAAGGCAGGTGATCGCACGGCAAGGCATAAGTACGCCCACTATGTCTTGGCGAGCGATCACTTTGTGTATACAGATGCCCATTAGCGTATGATGAGATGCCCACTAGCGCATGTCATCTCTGGGAAGTGTATTAAAACATTGGTACATCGAGGACCATCGGAAGCAATAGCAGCGCTTGTAGTTGCCTCTACCCTAACACAAGCACTGCGAGGATTTCAGTGTAAAAAAAAAAGGCTGGTGACTTGTACTATGACGCTGCCTATTAATTAAGCATGCCTCTGAAACAGTGTTGAGACACTCAGGCACGCCTGCGTTCGCACCTTCACTCCCCTGTTTTCACTGGACTGCCCCTGTTACCACCCACAAATGGCTTTCCTGTCACTCATTACACTGGGCTGTCTTTGCAAGGCGAGCGAGTGGGTCCCGATCACTATGAGTAGTTTCGCACTACGATGCATACGCATGCGCAAGTTAGCGAACATCGGCAGCAGCGAGCAGACGCTTGCTAGCGACCGGGTCTGAATCAGGCCCCTAGTGTCAAGCTCAACATATTTTTTTGATCAGACACCAGGGGGTATATTTACTAAAGTGTGGGTTGTTGCCCATAGCAACCAATCATGCATAACCAATCAATGTACTTATTTACTGTATCTAGCACCTTCTAGAAGATAATAGCTAGAATCTGATTGGTTGCTATGGGCAACAACTCCACTTCTAAAAACCCACACTTTAGTAAATATATACCCAGAACACTCATAATTTCATAGTTTGTATTTTGGCACTGCTTTTATGTTAAAACATCATAAGAACACAAAAAATGCCGTTCAGTCGATATATTTTAATATAATCCTCAAAATGTATGCTAACTTTGTTTCATAATAAACAACATCTCTTAAAGGTGATAGGAATATGAAAAACTCTTCACCCAAAGTTTACCTTGCATTTACTTAAGGTCATATTTGAACCCCAAATTTAAATTGGGGAGAATTAAACCCACTACAAAGCTGAAACCTGAAATAATGCCTTTAAAATTCCAGTTATAGTTGATCACTGGTTAAAGTCATTTACTTGGGCTATAAAAGAACATATTTTATTTTAAATCGTATATATAAGTCAACATTTGTGTTGTAGGTTTAGTCTTCTTGGGTGATATGTGAGTTATATTCGTTACATTAAGCCAATTATTCCACATACAGGAAGGTTGCTTGTAGTCCCTTTAAGTGTATCACCTATCGAACAGAATAGCTTTTTGACTTTCAGAAATGTTTCTTGGGTAATGTTTAGATAAAATTTGAACTTCCAGTATAAGTTAAATTGGCATTTCTTGGTTTTTTTTGTAAATGTCACTGAATAATAACACCATTGTGTAGCCTTGAAGGTTCTCGGGGAGCAAAGGACAAATCATCCTAGAAATGTATTTTGCTCAATACACAAATCTTACAGTATGTTTCTTAGCTTTGTGTTAACCAATACTTAGTCCAGTGAGACTGGAGTTTGTGAATGAGATGGTTCGTGTAGTGCTCTGTTACAGCATATAACCTATGTTACTGGGCAATTGGCTTTCATTTCATTGTATCAGATACCTAAAATGGGCACAATTACTATGAACAGGAGGTATTTTGTAATCATGTGCTAGTATAATGGACAAGAACAAAGTAAGTACATTTGCTATTCAGCAGACAAATAATATGTAAGCTAAGCATTTTAAACATGGTACAGTATTTTAATTGTATTTACAGCAGCGTATCTAGCTAGCTAGAAAAACTAATATGATTTGTAGTTATACAAATCATATAACTTTCAGGCGCTCACAATCAATAATGATAGCTGACAATATGAAATAAATGCAGAATAATATATAATAGCTGCTCCTAATAGAAAATATATCTGTGATTCCCACCTAATGAAAAATTATATAAATATATCTAGCTAGCTGCATACCAATATACTAGCACAGGCAATAATCATGCTTTGAGCAAATTGCCGTTTAAATGTGTTGTGTAAATAAATGATAAAAAAAAAATTTCATTTGTTTGCATTTATAGAAATTGTTACATTCCATTATTTCTCAGCTTTGTTATTAATTTCTTTATAAATCAGTTAAAGTTGTGATCTTTTGCATTCTGTATTTTTTCAGTTTGTTCCCAATTAAAAAGCTCTATAGAAGCTAGAATGTCAGTTATGAACCGGTAAACATGCAGAGTCACAGAGCAAATTTTTTGTGCCGGTTTTCCAGCTTTGAGTATTATACTCAGGGGCATACCTTGAGTCCTTATTTTGAAGGACACCTGCATAGAAGCTTTTATGTGACACAGAAATGTACATCCAAGATAAAGTAAATACAACACTTTCTGATAAATATAACCTTTTGGGTCATCCTCTTAATTCATTGTTTTTTTTCTAAAGTTTGCTTCTTGACATTCAGATGTTGATTAGCACAAGGGGAAGATGGTAGTAATGCGTTGTCACTGTGTCAGCATTAGAAATTTGAAGATGATGCTTTACTATAATTTTTAACGTTTTAAAGCTAACGCTGTTATGATGCTTTACATCACATTACTACCATGTTGGGTTCAACATACCATTGTCCCCTCTGTGCTTGTTGACATTCTGAATGTGCCTGAATAGCACTAAAAGGATTCCAGTACCTAACCACCACCACTGGCATGTTCGTTGTTACCCACAGCACAGTCAGTAGGGTACATTTGCGCAAATGTATTACATCTGTAGTGTCATAAACAGCAATGTTTCCATGTAAAATGAGAGATGATATCCATCAGAGGCCCCTGCTGAAAAAAGCAACAAGTGGTCAAACTGGTCACAGAGCATCAAAATGTATGTAAAAGCTACATTTCCACTGACAGAAAATGACAGACCAAGCAAATGTATGCAACCTGCAAGACTACACTAAACAACTACCTGATCAATAGGGAATCATAAGCATGATCTAGCAAGGCATTAGACTTAGATAACTGCATCTGGAAAAAATCCTGAGTTAGTAACACTTGGCAGATTTGAGTGCCAGAATGGGAAGCTAATGAAAGTCAGTACCACATCCCAGATGGTTGGTCTTGCAATGGAGCCACTTAAGCAGTAGTGATTCACTATGCACCAGCATATCTTGAAAAAAAAGTGTAAAGTCTGCTGTTTTCAGAGCAGCTGTATATTCACTGACTTGTAGAGCTCCATGAAATGCCAAGCAAAAGATGCATTTTGAATGGTGAAGCACACTCTGTAGCCATGGCATCCATAAAATAAGGCAACAAGCCCTGGTCAATAAGACAATGGTTATCAAGTAGGAATGACATGGCACTGGCTCAATACTTCAAAGCCTACATAACCTTTAGTATAGTCTGGGTGGTCATAGAACCTGCAAAAGTAGGAAGTTCCAGCCAGAGATCAAACAGTTGATTGCCTTAAATGGCCCCACAAGTACAGTACAAGACCCAAACAAATGAGTACATCATTTGAAGACCAGACTTATCTACAGATGTGGTAGATGAGGTGTATGTCTCCCATTCATCAAATGTATATTGGTATGATCTGAGCATACTGGGTACAATTGTAAGCAAAACCAATCCCTTATTGATGGCCTTATAACCTGCCAAACATAAAAAGGACATGCCTTACCAACCTCAGCCATTTGAGGCCAATGTGCCCAAAAAGGGAAAATAAGGGAAGAACAGTGGAAAGACTTGAGAGGGCTAGCAACTAAGAAATCACCCAAGTAATGTGCCAAGGCGCTGTTAACAGATTGGCAGCTGACCTGACACACATCCTAGAGTTCGCTTTATTGGCCAATGCACCAGGAGTGTAAAAAATATGTTTTATTATCTGAAACTCACCCTCCACATTATTGATAACAACATTGACTGGAGAGATCACAACCCTTCTGAATCTAAGTCATGACCCTTTCCAAAATGAAAAGTGGCGACTAATATGCTGACTTTAAATTACAAGGTGTGTCAGCAGGCACATCCCTCACAATTGATAAGTGAAAATCTATACAGAAACCCAACATCATCCATTCTGCAGCCGGACTATCTGGATGGCCGCCAGTGAGACATGGCACCCAGAAGCATGGTTTATGGGGCTCTACTTAGTGCCACCAACCCCCAAAATTGGGAGAGGGGGTTCAGAGCAAATGGGAGCACTACTTTGCTGCATGTAGCTCCCAACACAGAAGGCAAATGTGCCAAAAATGGCACTTGTTGCCATTCGAACACTAATCATTTTGTAAGTGTAGCAATACCCTTTAATTGTTGCAGTGGGGAGCACCCAAGTGGCAACTGGAATCCATCAAGATGTCATTGCCTTTCTAGTACCCCTTCTCGGTTACATGATGTCCAACCACAATCACTAAGGCTCTAGACTGCTTGTTCCTGAATTCATCATTGTAAGTGTGACATATATTTTTCCAGGACCCCTTAAACATGCTGTGAATGAGGTGTAAGTATTTATGTAACAATATATATACAATATAGGCATACTTGTCTGGCCATGTCTCCATATAGCAGGTCTTAAATACAAACGTACCTTCCAGTCAGATGTTATTTTGAATGGTACACATCCATACCAACACCACTTGCTGGTGCAAGCTCTATTTTGGCCTCAGAAGTGAGTGCAAATAGTTTGACCCTAGAAGATTGTCCCAAGTGCAACTAATGTACTTGCCATAGCAATGGGATCCTGCCAATGGGAAAAAATAGCCACATTCAGACCCCACCATGGCTTGTATCCAATTATGACACCAGTCCTACAGACAGAACCCCCAAGATCGTGGTAGAGGTGGTTCGAGGAGGCAACATGCTGGAAAAGGTGTGCAAGCTGGCCCAGTACCATGGGATTTGATTGATTGAGTCTCAGCCACAAGAAATACCTTTGGCACTGAAGCCCCTACCATCTGGTGTGAGGAGAGCCTTGTTGCAAAGCATCCATTATGAATCACTAATGTCAAAGCAGCTCCTGCATCATACCTGAAATAAGGCCTACTGTACAAAGGGGCAGAGCTTTGATCACCTCACTATACAACTGATGACGTGGAGGAGGTTGCTTAGGAGAGTTACTGTACATCTGCTGCACTAGATCAACTGTCATGGCAGGGGATGAGCATCCAATGCTGTCTGAAGCCCATAGGAGCCCATTCCTTCCTGAATAAGGCAATGTTACATTACCTGCAGCTTGCTATGAACACTGCTGCTGGCCCACCACAGGGGGTACATCAACACTAGCATGGACTTTATACATTGCAGTGCTTGGGCATGCTTTATGGTGCGCCTATGGACACCCACATCTCTCATGCATCCTGGAGTAACAATGGCCTATTCTGGGCAAACAGTCACAGTGCCTGGGATTCCCCAATTTAAAATACCATTTACTATTGCATAAATTGCTCTGGGAAAAATAATTCTCAGACTCAGCCCCCAGACAAGAAAGACTTCCGTGTCTCAAAAGTAACAACATGTTCAACTGCGTCTGAGCCTCAGTCAACAGCATGAGATCTATTGTCTGACAAAAATGAATGAGGAAGGACATAGACTTGCCAGGTGGCAGGTCACACGCTGCCATAAGCCAATGGACTTTTCCCATCCAGGAGGTGCAGACACAGGTATAACAGGTGCAGTAGTTTCACAAGGCCCCCTCTCCAGGCTGCCAGAAAGATAAGCAGGGAGGAGGGGGTAAAACACACCGAGGGCACTGCATAATAATGAGGACATTAAAAAATAATTAAGAAATAATGAGAGATAATAAGAAGGGTATAATTAAAAAAGAAAACAAAAAGAGACAACAATAAAGCAGCAAGAGTGATTTCCTGTGCCATATAAAAACAAAAACCCAAATGAACTGCGCTAATGCTCAGAGTAATTGATTATTAGGGATATGTTTGATAGAATAAAGGAAGCCATTTTATTGTTATTCAAACAAACATTTATTGATCATATAACTTTGTTTCACACTTATAAATATTAAATATATATCTAATACCCAATGTAGTCCTGTTGCTATAGATACTAAAAGTACAATGTATCTCAGTTTAAAACAATCCTCCAATACTCTGTGTATAGATAGTTTGGCACTTATATGCTCACTGGCTGGTTCTGGTAGTTGTTATATGCACAATGTATCTCTATTTAAAACAGTTCTCAGATACTTTGTATATAAATAGAGTCTGATAAGAAGACCTTTAGAATATGGTCTCCTCCAACAGAGTTCATATGCCAAATCCCTCAGTGCTTATCGTGCTTTTCTCCTTCTGCACTGCTGATTAGAGACCTGCAGTATCTCTCTCCTCTCCACCTCCAATCGCCGTGAGTGGGGGATGCGGCATGTTATACTGGCTGGACTCACTGCTATTCGCTCCAGCTAAATGTCCGCACGCCGGGTAGATTTTGGAGATGCACAGAGTGGTTGGAAGTAATAGAGAGCTTCCGTATAAAGTCCACAGTACAGTGTATAGCAAAAGGATCATGAGCAATTAACCCTTATTGACGTGTTTTGCTCCTATCCAGCAGCTTTTTCAAGCGTGGTCTTCTTTTAAAGCCACACATTCAGTGTTTAATTGATTATTTAATGTCTCACAGTTGTTATGGCCCTTTCCTACAGCTAAGGGAAACCTTTAAAATATATTGTAAAGAACATTTAATACATTAATATAGATACATACTGTATATGACCTTTAATGCACTAGTTGCATAAATATACAATAGCAATGTAAATTCTAAAATCCACATATACAATTATAAACAAAAATAAAAATACATTAAAAATATAATATAAAACAATAATGTAATGTAATTATCCCAAATTTTATTTTGTTTTTATTTATTTTTGCTGTTTCAATATGCATATATATACAATGTAATCATATCTATCAATTCTATATTAATTCCACATGTGTTTATTCTTATTGACCACATATATATTATCTTATTCTTTTATTCAATATTTATTTATTACATTTTTATTATTTAATTATTTTATTAATTTTATTATATTTTCTTTAATTTTGTTGTGTTGGTTACAATATTGTTGTGCAGAGAGGATCACAATATAGGGTGATAATTTTCCATTGTCCAATATATTCTATATATTCCCATAGTTTCATTAATATCATACACAGATATCATATCATATACTTATAGCATTTACATAGTCTTTATTATTTATAGGAATAAGGAACTAGTCTTTATCTAGTTCCATTTCAGCTTTTAAAACTCTAAATATATCCAAACAACCTTCTGAAGCTTATTACATTCCAAAATAATAAAACATCATTATAAATCCACTTCTTAATTGTTCAATAGTTCACCATCTATCTTTCCTGTATATGTATATGAACCAAAAAATATACATATATATTTTAATAGATATACATTTTTATATTGATCTACCCAGAGAGAGGAGGAGAGAAGGTAATAAAAAAGGAAGGATAAAAAAAGAAGGGAATAAGGGAACATTACTGTATACAATACTTGATTGATTGATTGGGAATTAGGGGGAAGGCGAAAAAAGGGACCATGAGAACAGATAAAATTTGAGTGTAATCATTATATTGGTATGTTAACTTACTCATGTATGGCGGCTATTTTCGGTTTAAGCAGCAACGGATATCAACTTACTACACCTACTAGTAAGTCGCTACACATAAAGATGTCCCTTATGTATTAGGCATAGGACTCCAATTGTTTTGAGGCTTGTTCTAACTATCTTACTACCTCTATAACACAAATTGACAGATATTAATGCCCAATATTATCCCTAATTAGTCTAATCTATACGTGTATAATCTAGTGCTGTATTTAAACCTTTCGGATGTAACGTATCTAGTTTCAAAATCCATGATGACTCCCCTTTACAAGATCTTTGGAACCTTTCTCCTCCTCTCTTTGTTCCTTCAAATTGTTCCACTATTGTTAGAATTAATCTTTTAGGGTCCCCACCATGGACTAAAGAAAAATGTCTCGAAACACTGTGACTGTGCAGCTTCTTCAAGATATTTGTTCTATGCGCTCTGAACCTCACTTTCATCAATCTAGTGGTTCTTCCCACATAGTGTAATGTACATGCACACTCCAATATATAGACGCAGTAAGTGGAGTCACAGTTCAAGAACTGTTTTATAGGGAATGTGAGGCCAGTAGAGCATGAAGTAACCTTCAACTGTCTATTTTGAATATATTTACATGTTTTAAATATAAGACTGTTTTATTACATTTGAAACACCCTGGTGGTCGCGATATCAGCCACATGTTTGGATTTTCATCTCTGTTCTTTTTACAGTGTTTCAATTAACTTGGAGCTAATATATTCTTAATATTATGATTTTTCTTAAAGATAATATTGGTGATATCCTGTTCCAGAAAGATTGTTAGGAAAAAAAGAGGCAGTATTCTTTGTATTGTATATAGACTCTTTTCAACCCCTCTCATAAACATGCCACCATATGAAAAACACTAATGTAAATAACATACAATCCAACAAGCTTAATAAACACCACAGTAACTGAACCAACCTCTAGAACAAGGTCATACACCCAGTGTCCAAGCCTCATGGTTTAAACTGCAACACTCTCAATAAATTATTCCACTCTCTTTAGTGTAGCTAAATTGTATGTTCTTTCTGTTATTTAGTAAACTGGTAAAACATACATAAGCCACCATGTTTAGTCTTGAAATGTACACCAAGGCAACTAAAAATGTCTGGTAACTACTGTAGTAAAGCTTCTAATTTTATACCCAAAATAGATAGAAATTCACATACTGTAGTTGGTTTATGTTAATCATATGTCAAAGCTAAATAAAGACCTAACACTAAAATGTTAATGTCATTCATAATCCCATCTCAAGTGTTTCACATTATTACACATCACCTGTAAAGCTTTGCCAAAATGTTGTCTTTCCATCTGCTTGCTATGACTAAATGTTAATTACCATGTATAAACTGTTTTCCAATGTGCAAAACTTAGCCGCATGTAGTTATGATGTTTCAATTTGCAAGTATTGCAGAATTTACATAAAATATAACCCAAGCAGACAATTATACCAACACCAGCAACAGACTATAAATGTTTACTACAAAATGCTTAGAATAGGAGCTACCACAGCAGTGCAATGTGCCCTCATAGGAATATGCAATTGTATTTGTGTAGTACTTAATACAAGATTGGTGTTTTCAGACTTAGGGGTAAATTTACTAAGAATCGTGTTTGGACGAGATTGCTTTCTCATGCGAGTTTAGCCTGTTTTCCCTACTCATAAATATACTAAGGGCAAACACATGTGAACCTGCAAGAAACAAACAACAAAACTCACACAAATTTACAAAACATGACCAAATACACAGTCAGCCAAACTCAAAAGTACTCTCCATAGGAAACAATACAACATGCAAATTTACCAAGAATTGATTTGTGAAACTTGCACGGGAAATTACCAAACTTTCACCAAAATAGACTTTCAAATAGAGTACCTCCTGAGGGGAGTGTTTGGATATGTTTGCATGTGTTCACAGGTGTTTCAAGTTGCAATTGCTGAGACCACAATTATGATGCCTACAAAAGAGGCTAAATCAGCTGATATAGATTAGTCATAGATTTGTGTGAATCAAAAATGGCAGACTTTACTACCAGTGCTATTCACTGCATGTGGCTGGGATTTCAGAGGCTCTACCACCAGGCTGGAAGGACTCATGAGCAAGAAACTGAGCAGGCTCATGAGGTAATGCATGTACCACAAAGGCTGCACAGGCCACAGTATGTTAGGAGGAGTTTGAACCTGAACGCATTGGCTGATGGCGAGGTCATTCAGATGTTCCAGCTGAACCATAACAACATAGTCCATCTGTATGACCAAGTCAAACTGGACCTAGACCCTGAGACAGCACGTTCCCACTCTGTCTAGCCTGCATAAGCTTCTGGCTGTGTTGCACTATCTGGCTACTGGTAATATTCAGTCTGTGACTGGTAGAGTTCTCGGAATATCACAGTCAATATTCTCATGGTACCTACTAACTCAGGTTTATATTTATATATATATATATATATATATATACACACAGTCAGGTGCATAAATATTGGGACATTGACAGAATTTTCATATTTTGCCCTTTGTTCACCACCACAATGGCTTTGATATGAAACAAACAAGATGTGCTTTGACTGCAGACTTTCAGATTTAATTTGAGGGTAATTATATCCAAATCAGGTGAACAGTGTAGGAATGACAATGGTTTCTATATGTGCCTCCCACTTTTTAAGGTTCCAAAATTAATGGGACAAGCTAAACATTCCTAAATCTAACTTTCAATTTTTAATATTTTGTTGCAAATCCTTTGCAGGCAATTACAGCATGAAGTCTGGAATGCATAGTCATCTCCAGACGCTGGGTTTCATCCCTGGTGATGCTCTGCCAGGCCTCTACTGCAAATGTCTTCAGTTCCTGCTTGTTCTTGGGGCATTTTCATTTCAATTTTGTCTTTATCAAGTGAAATGCATGCTCAATCGGATTCAGGTCAGGGAATTGACTTGGCCATTGCATAACATTCCACTTTTAAGCCTTAAAAAACTCTTTGGTTGCTTTTGCAGTATGCTTCGGGTCATTGTCCATCTGCACTGTGAAGCATCGTCCAATGAGTTCTGAAGCATTTGACTGAATATGAGCATATAATATTGCCCGAAACACTTCAGAATTCATTGTTGTTTTTGTCAGCAGTCACATCATCAATAAATACAAGGGAACCAGTTCCATTGGCAGTTATACATGCCCACGCCATGACACTACCACCACCATGCTTCACTGATGACGTGGTATGTTTTTGGATGAGCAGTTCCTTTGCTTCTCCATATTCTTCTCTTCCCATCACTCTGGTACAAGTTGATCTTTGTCTCATCTGTCCATAGGATGTTGTTCCACGACTGTAATGGCTTTTTTAGATTTTGTTTGGCAAACTCTAATCTAGTCTTCTTGTTTTTGTGGCTCACCAATGGTTTACATCTTGTGGTGAACCCTCTATATTCACTCTTGTGAAGTCTTCTCTTGTTTGTTGACTTTGACACATATACACCTACCTCCTGGAGAGTGTTCTTGATTTGGCCAACTGTTGTGAAGGGGTTTTTCTTCACCAGGGAAATAATTCTTCTGTCATCCACCACAGTTGTTTTCCGTGGTCTTCTGGGTCATTTGGTGTTGCTGAGCTCTCCGGTGCGTTCTTTCTTTTCAAGAATGTTCCAAACAGTTGATTTGGCCACACCTAATGTTTTTGCTATCTCTCTGATGGGTTTGTTTTGATTTTTCAGCCTAATGATGGCTTGCTTCACTGATAGTGACAGCTCTTTAGATCTCATATTGAAAGTCGACAGCAACTGATTCCAAATGCAAATGTCACACCTAGAATCAACTCCAGACCTTTTAGCTGCTTAATTGATAATGAAATAATGAGGCAATAGCCCACACCTGTCCATGAAATAGCTTTTGAGTTGATATGTCCCATTACTTTTGGCCCCTTAAAAAGTGGGAGGCACATATAGAAACCGTTGTAATTCCTACACCGTTCACCTGATTTGGATGTAATTACCCTCAAATTAAATCGGAAAGTCTACAATTAAAGCACATCTTGTTTGTTTCATTTCAAAGCCATTGTGGTGGTGAATAGAGGCCAAAATATGAAAATTCTGTCAATGTCACAAAAATTTATGCACCTGACTGTATATATAGTTATATGTATATAAATGTGTGTGTGTGTGTGAATATGTGACTCATGTTACATTTCATGTTAATTTTAACAGAAGTTTAAATGCACCACACACAAAAACAGTTTTATTACTGTTTGTTCCCAATTAAAAAGTGCAACGGAATATGCTGACGCTATGTAAGTAACTAATAATAATAATAATAATAATAATCAAAATAATAATGGTAATAATATATACATACATACAAGATTTAGAAGGGCACTCTTTTCCTGACCTAACTTTATACTCACTCTACTTATTGTAGACTGTAGGTAGCTTTTATGGAGAACTCATATACACTTTTATAGAATGCAATGTCAACATTTTTATAGTAGGTAATATTGGAATCCTGCCCTTGCCCCTTAGTTTTGAATGCACAGTAATTTTCTTTAAGAACATTTTGCAATATATTTTAAATGATACTTGAATATAACTGTTTTTCTATTAGCATACTGTTGGAAAAAATTCAATTTTTCCTTGACATGCAGCTTTTGATTTGAAGAGTTGGCCCTGAGCTTGGCATATGTATTCCCAAATCTGTCACTAATTTTCTTTGTAGAATGTCCGCTGACAGATTTACGATAAGACTATGTGACAACACTAAAACTATTTAATACACAATTATTTGATTTATGAGACTTTCACACACATTAGGATTTCCTACTACATAAAGTTTCTTTAAAAAGAGAGACAAAATAAAATCTTTATTGTACATTATAAATTGGCATATTCTTTACAGCCAACATATCAATATAAATCTCAAAAAATACATTGCCAAGATCAGTAATTGTAAATGAGATATTCTTAAATATGTATCTTTCATTTTACAAGTTATCCAATTGTACTGTAACTACAGTAGTGTCTGTTTCTCTTTCTGGGGCATATTTATTCAAATAAGTTGGTGGGATGACCTCCGTAAAACATAAATTTTTGGGTGACTTATACATATTTCAAGTATCCCCCTGGATGTATCATTTTCAATCTCACAAAGGTTTCTATAGTTAGTGCTATTTGTGAGGTTTACCAAGTATTATGGAGCTTATTTGCTAATGGCATCTTTAGGTGGAATTAGGCATTGTAGCCTGTGGGCTACTTTATGCACAATTTACTGGTTGGTTCTTTTCTTAAACATTATAAAAGCACCAAATATTGATATTTGGGTTAATTTATTAACATTGAATTTAGCTGCAACTGAACCAGGGTAATGAGTGCTGGTTCAACCTAAGTAAACATGTCCTATTATCTTAGATTGAATTTTCAACATGATCATTGGTCATATAAAAATATGTCAGTCTATTGGACAAGTTAGTTCACGAACATAATACATTTCACAGGCAAAGTGTCCTGTCTCTATTTTTGATTCTGATTCTATCATCAGGATGAGAGTGGAGGGTTAATCAAAGTTTATTTCCACAGGGAGTCGATAATTGAACAAGGATTGAACAGGATGTTTCTAACTGAACAGGAGCTGGCTATGAAAATGCTATGGTTTCTGTGTCCAAAAGCAAGTCCAGTTAATTTTGGGAATGAGATCTTTTTATGAACTGCAAGTTGCAGAGACTGTTTTCCTGCTTTTTCTAAACCTCCCTAAAGCTGATCAGGCAGCATCCTTTCATTTTAGTGGGATGATTTTTCTCTATTGGGGCCTTATCCAAAATTACAGTAGGTGTAATAGCTCGTATCCACCACATGATTAAACAGAGCAATTGAATGATAAAGACATTATCATTCAATCGATGGTTAATCGGGCGCAAATCGGGCAGTCATTTTTGACATCTATCATCGCCCGAACATGCTGGTCAACCTGACGGTGTCGTCAGAATGACCATGTTTGGGGCTGATTAATGTGCATACACTTAACGACTAATTGTTCAGTGTAGGCACAGCACAAACTGTGAAACAATTGCACGATTACAATGTCATAATCGTGCAGTCGTATAACAATCACCTAGTGGATGTGTGGCATAAGAGCAATATAAGGAGAAGTTTGATCCTGGAATAAACCATATTTTAATGCAAGAGGCGTATATACTTCCTGTTGTCAGAGTTTAGAAATTACTTTGTCTTAACATTAATAAACTAGAAAAACAAGACAAAAAAGTAAATAAAAGTGTTAGCTCAATTTAATAAATCTATGTTGGCAGAAGCTCTATTTAATAAATGTATGGTAGCAATAGAAGAAAGAATGGTCAGCTATTCAGCATCCACTCAACTTAAGCAAATCAACACAACTTGCAAGGACCAACTACTGTATCCCTCTATCGACGGCAAGTGTGAGATAACAAAACTTGCATGGGCTAACTAAAGGGACCTATTCATTACAGGACTTTTAGAATGATGCGACCAAAACCAGGAGGTTTTGGTTGCATTGTTCACAAAGTCGTCTAATGGAAAGCCGGCAAGGACCAGCGATGCGCATGCACGCTGGGTCCTTGCTGACCCCGACTATATATGGAACATGCCCGTCAACCTGACGACGCTCATCAGGTTTGGTATGTTCACAGATAGGAGGTCGGACTTCTGCACTGAATGACGTTCAGTGAACGCCGTTCAGTGCGGTCACCGCACCTCAGCGACCTGAAGGTCTGAACGCTAGTCGTTCGGTCTTTCAGGTAGCCTAGTGGATAGGTCCCTTAACTCTTTAACAACTGAGTATCTTTTTGAGATAACAAAACTTTCAAGGGAATACAATCCCTTTCAAAGCAAGTGGGAGGAATTTGACACCCATGCAGTACACAATTGGGCCTGCTCAGGTGCCGCTGATCCCGGTAAAATAAAATCAACCTACCCAGTGTATTAAAGGGAATTGCAGACACTAGCAGGCTGGACTGCCGCTTTCTCCTGTCATTAATAAAGCCAATAAACAAGACACAATTGTGAAGGGAAGGTGGGGAAGTCAGCAGAAAGAGGCAGAACTAGTTCTAAGAAACCGATAAACCCCTCCCATCATAAACACTTACTAAACGCCCATTGGACCACACCAATAATTACAACCTAACATGAGTAACCAAGCCAGTAACCTATATTTATCAATCACGTCTGACCTTGTCTTTTAATTTAAAAGCCATCCAGTCTATTTATTCTCAGTTATTCTAAGCATGTAATTTTTTTACATGCAGGGAAATTATTAGCTGCTTTTGCATGTAAAAAGCAAAGACTGGGAAGCTTTGCCATTTGCTAATATGAACAATTAAGCTATGACACGCCCTTTACCATCTCTGCACATTTTAAATTTGGCCCACTTGCAGTGCAACATGGTTTTTCCCCTTTTTTGCTATTACACCTATTTTTTCTCCTTACACCTAACTCTGAATAAGGGGCCTGATTCAGAGCCGTTCGCTATTTGTGGTCACTCGTTTAAAAACAAGGGGTGGCTATTCAAATGATCCGTACGCACATTGCAGTCTGTTCACACCTCTAAGTCTGAACGAGCGAGCAAAACATACGCTCGTTTATTTGTTAAAAACGCCCCCTGGCCGCTCGCATCCTACGTCATGTCCGCTATTTATTAGATTAATCGAGTACATCGACCAGCGTATGAACTGCTCGCTATTCTTGTGGTTGGTGTTTGCTACCACAAATTTGCGAGCAGTTCTGGCTATAAAATAACCCAGTGACGTGGTCAATGATGCTGCTGTTTTAAATATGCACACCCATAAAACGCCCGTTTTGACCTTTAAGCACGCCTGCGTTCGGATCTCCACTCCCCATTTTCAAGCACCTTCCCCTGTTACCACCCACATACGCCTCATTCTGTCACTCAAAATAGCAGGCCCTCGCTATATTGCGTACCAACGATTTTCGGCCGCACTGACTGGTTCGCGCATGCGTACTAAAAACCGTACGCATGCGCAGATGTGCAAACATCGCTCGGAACGAGCGTACTGCCGCTAACGAGCGGCTCTGAATGAGGGCCAAGGTCCTTAACCACTAAACTGGCAAATTTTATTTCCAAAACCCACTCCGAAATTCTCATTTTTTTTTATGGTTGAATTGGGTCAAGAACATCTATTTAAATGTTATCCAACATGATTTTATTAAAAAAAAAAAAGTTTTGATTTTTAACACATAACATTAACAGCAATGTTTAGTAAATCGATCATTGATATATTGGACCATCGATGTTCAGAACATCACAACTTTGATTTCTCCATTGGCTGCTCCTCTGAGTAGCCACCAGGTACACAATGGGGGACTGAGGGGTAGTATATTTACTATGGGGGTTCCTGCCGTGCTGACCAATCAGTGACCAGCAACAAGACAGACATTGGGGGAAAGTGCAGAGATGCAGTGAAGCCAGAGGTCCCTCTGCTAATGGCGGCTGCTGGAAGATAATCTTCCAGCTGCCACCATTAGCAGAGGGACCTCTGGCTTCACTGCGCAGATGTGCAATAATTGCCTCGAGTGAGCGCAGCTTAGCAGCCGTCATCTCCAGGAAGTGTATGAATAATCGGTAACATTGAGAGCCATCGGAGCAGCTCGCAGCCCTTGAGGTAGCCCCTACCCCACCGCAAGCACTGCGATCATTTCAGGCTAAAAAACAACCAAGTGATGTGTTCAATGACGCTACTTTGCTAATTATTCACACCCATTAAACTCCGTTTTGATGCTCAGACACGCCTGCGTTCGCACATCCACTCCCCCATTGATAAGCACCTTCCCCTGTCACCACCCACAAACGGCGCTATCTGTCACTCAAAGTAGCGTCCAGTCTGTGTACTACGAGGGCACGATTCCCAGCCACAGTGATTGGTTTGCGCATGCGTACTTTGAAGCATGCGCAGATGTGCGATAATTGCCTCGAGTGAGCGCAGCTTAGCGACCGGGTCTGAATCAGGCCCTTTGTCCATTAACGCACAGCCTGTTGTGGTCGCAAATGATGTGACCATGCCAGGCAAGTGGTTAATTAGCAGTATTCCAGCAAAGAAAATGAAATGTATTTAATTAAGAATGAAATGACAGCAGACAGTACTTTAAAATGATGTTTTCTATTTTTTGACATGTACATTCCTATGACCACAATGGATGTAGACATTACGTCAACAGAAATACTGTCAAATCTCAAAATCTCGCATTATGTATCTGGTATAGAGTCAACACTGTTTTAAAGATTTACAATATTTTAACTATGTTAGCGTTATAACTTTAAACATGATGCTTTATGCTCAAGTTATAGCTTTATATAACATTACCAACATTTCTGCATTGTCACGTCAACATAATGCTGTCAACAATTTGACTGTCAATGACATTACTGTCGACAAAATGTACAGTATTCTGTCATATAAAATATCACACAAAACAGCAATCAAATGATTATAAAGTAGAACCAGTAAATGTTACTGGTGATCAAATATTTTTCACATCTGTTGATTCCTCTCCATTGCACGTCATTTCACTAATTGGCTTAAAAAGTCGAATTAATGCTGTCATTCTAGGTTGCTCCTATCTCCAGACTTTTCTGCAGCCACTGATTTAATTCCCAATTTTCTGGTGCCTAAAATGAATAAATGCCTATAGTATTATCATGTTAAATGATAATTTTGGATTTCATGACATAATAAGCAGGTTACATGTTGATCAAGACAACTATTAAGGAAAGAGAACATTTCTTTGGAGTATGAATAGGATTCAAGTACATGTTAAAATTTTATTTGAAATATGTATTTCCTTACTATGACTTTATAGCTTGATTTTATTTTACATTTTTATTTTATGTACACTTTTTCCTGAATGTATCACAGCCTTTTTGTAGTAACACTTTGCATTAATAGGCAATTCCATGTCAAATGGACCAGGGGTCCTCATCTCACCATCTCCAGTTTTGTTGGTGTATTACATCAAAGTTGGAAAATATGTTAGACTAACATTGGGAAGATTTTAGTTCACAAAATGCAATAGTAGCAAAACTATGGCCTTTAAAGTGGAAGTGGGGGCAACTGTCACTGACTCCACAGTGCACAATCAGCAGGTAGGGATAATCTTCATAGGTACATTTGCCATGGAATGACCCTAATAATAAACAGTAATACCCCTTTCACACCAGAGCAGAAACCTGGGTTTTTGCTGGGTCTACCTGGGTCACAGCTCGGTGTAAAAGGGTCCCTGAAAAATAACTCGGGTCAAGTGACCCAGCAATCCAACCCAGGTAGCTACCAGGGTTGGACCCAGGATGGACCTGGGTAATTGTGCAGTGTAAATGGCACAACCCGGGTTATCCAGCCTAGATCATGCCTAAAATGAGCTGATTGGTGGTTGTGTAGCAGTCACCTCCCACTTTTTATGACCTCACAAGTTTAGCAGGGCAGACCCAGGTTCAGTGTGAATGGGGCTGACCTGAGAATAACCCAGATCGATGGTGTTGTGTAAACGGTGTTCGACCTTTTCTACATACTGGGTTGGAACCATGTCTGAAAACCCAGGTCGGAAAAAAGGTATAAGTTGATGTGTTGATAACATGGGTTAATGTTTTCATCTAAGCAATGTGTCTGTTTCAGTGGATCAGTACAGTAGATAAAGCACACAATACAATGTAATACAATTAATTCAAGCAAAAGAAACTTTGCTCATCTAAACATCATCACAGCTTAAATGTTTATTTTGTGATACTTTCATATGAACATTGAATCTATGGTAATATTGCATGTGGTTCTTTACATTGTTTAGTGTCAGACTGTACTTAAATTGACTTTGGTTACTTTACTTGTAATTCTGCTTCGTCCATTCAGCTGATAAAAAATGTTTAGTGGAAAAACAATAGTTACCAGAGCTTCTACTGCTTGATGTGCGAATTGTGTGGTATTTAACCTTTCAGTTTTCAAATGTAGCTTTTCAAATACACATCAGAATTCTATCAGTCACCAAATGCTAGGTTATGGACTAATTATGAACGCTTCAATGCACTATTCCCTTATACTTTTATTGTTATAGTACAGTATGTACAGTGATTATGGCAGAATTGTTTTATATATACAGAAAATTTGCTAAATAACACACAATTAAGTAGTGCTACTGGTGTATTAATCAGAGATAGGGCTTCTCCCTGTCTACAGTATGAAGATAACCCCACTCTCCCAGCTGCTCCAACAATGTTTTATTCATGAATTTCAGCAATAACTGTTTTTCCATAAGTAACAGAAAGTCTGTGCTAGTGCCGTATATCAATAAATGGGGGCCACTATTTCTGTTTATATAAAGTGCAAATGTTCTCTATAGCAAAATGTATAAATGCAATGCCCTTGTTTTTCAATATTGGGCGGTCGCTCAGTACAATTCTTTTCTCCAATGACCAACTACCTGTACTACTTTGCTACTACAGTGACTGTTTGCTGTGGCAGCATCCCAGGCTCTTCGCTGTGCTTGTTCCTAGTGATTGACTCCTGTATTCTCTCTCAGAGCAAATCTGCATCTGGATTTCCAGTGATTTTCTCTAGTGATTTCTACAGCCTGTGTACTGATTCCCTGTGACATTCTCTAGTGTCCTCCTCTATCAGTGAACTGACCTTCAGAGAAGAGACTCCAGTTTATTCTACAAAACTGCATACTGATCCTCGGTACTGCCCACAGTGCATATCAGCACCTGGATCCCCTGTACTGCCCACAGTGCACACCTGCGTCCATATCCACTGTACTGCTCACAGTGCACAACTGCATCTGGATTCTCTGTATTATTATACAGTGCATACCTGTGTCTGGATTCTCTGTACTGTTCAGTGCACACCTGCTTCCAAATCCTCTGTACTTCCCATAGTGCATGCCTCCGTCTGGATCCTCTGTATTGCTCATGGTGCACACCTGCATTCAGAACCTCTGTACTGCTCACAGCACATACCTGTGTCTGGGTCCTCTTTACTGCCCACAGTGCACACCTGCGTCCAGATCCTCCTCACTAACCATGGTGCATACCTGCATCCGAGTCCTCCATATTACCCACAGTGCAAGTCTCCAGTACTATTTACAGTGCCAGCCAGTGAATGCATCTCCTCCTCTTAATCACCAAATCACATTTTCAGAATCCATTCTTCAGTGTTCTTCTCCAAAGAAGCTTTCTAGTCTCACTTTCTAGATTCTTCTTTGTGTTGTTCTCCTCCTTGCTAACCCAGGTACCTGGCCTGAGGGCAGCGATCTGCTCACTTTGTGCGGCAAAACCCAAATCCCAATTGGAGGGGTCATTAGTGAAGACCACCAGGTGGGTTAGACTCCGCGCCTCAGGTCAGGTCTCGCCAACACCTGGGTTTGGCCTATGAGGAAGACAAATATACAGCCACCCCATTTGCTGCTTCCTGCTCACCCTAACTCCCCGGCTCTTAGTCCTCAGTTTCAGAACTTGACACCTTATTATTAATAATTAAATATAAAGCCAAGAGAATAATTATTACATGCAAAAAATATGTTATAATCATAAATGTGGCATTCTGGGGAATATAAGTGGTTTAAATTCTGTGCATGAATTGCTGGGATGCTCCTTGTTAGCAGCAAAGTGTTCCTTTGTCCTTAAAAGCTATCTTCAAATGTTGCCAACTATGCTAATGGGCAATCCGGAAACTGAAATGAGTGATAAGAATTTGTGTATACAATACATTGCTGTAAAATAAAGGTAAAATATTGCAAATTAAATTGTGATTTCATATTTAATTTATCAACAGTTGACAAGTGCTTTTCATACTTTAACAAATTATTGAACTGCGCTTGTAAGGAATGTATACATAATAAAACACTTGTTGCAATATGGTAGCACCTGTCTGAATAATGTACCAAGGACAAGGCTTCTCTTAAAACAATTTTTTCACAATTTATTTCATTGGGCACGATTCTATTCAGTGCGATGTAAATAGCATCGGGAGATAGCTCCTGGAGCTATTCAATTCATTGCGATGTTAGGTCGGGGAAGGCTCATTCTCGCGCCTTAAACAGAGTGTTTAGGCATGATAACGGGCATTCCCCGACCTAACTTCCCGGCACGAGGCTGTTTTCCAGGCGCGAAGGGCAGAAAACAGCCTCGCGCCGGGACTTTTGTCGGATTTCTTCTCTCATCCCTCTCATTAGTCGGACTTGGCAGCGTGATGTATTGAATAGCTCCGGGAGCTCACTCCCGGCGCTATTTACATCGCGCTGAATAGAATCGTGCCCATTGACCTACTATACATCAGTGTGCTGGTACAGGACCATGGTATTATTCTGGAGCTACAGCCATAGAGGATTAACAGCCATATATTACAATCTGTGGCAACTAAGACTGAACTATCTGCAGAAGGGTAAGGACACTTTGATACGGGCTGTGCAAGCACCTACATTGCACAAATCTCCAGTGGAGAGATATACATCCACTAAGAACTAAACAAATGACTGTGGATTTTGGACATTCTCTCATATATTCCAGCGTGAAACATAAATACTAAACATTAGTTTTTGATCAGCATAACAACTGGGTGCTACAGAGCCAGCTTGTGTGTATTACATGTGTTTAGTGTTGTGAGTTAAGTTAAAGAGTATATGTAGTGAATGTAATATATAGTGAAAAAAATATTTTTAAGAGAAGGCCCTGTCCTTGGTACATTATTCAGATAGGTGCTACCATATTGCAACAAGTGTTTTATTATGTATACATTGCTTACAAACACACAGTTCAATAATTTGTTAGAGTGTGCTTTTGTGGACCAGATGGTACTGGTAGATGAACTAGCTGCATAAATGGGGAATTCTTTACTATTCACTCAATATCCTACTCCTCTTTAAGTAAAGCGCAAGAATACTGGATGCTAAGCCATTAGTATCCAGAAACTATACAATTTTTCTTTTCATATTTTATTATATTTTTCTGTTAAAATTACAACCTTTTTTTTCTATCTACAGCCACCAATGTCCATACAGACCTTCGGTGTCAAAATACAATGCACAAATTTAAAAGTTGGCAGTGTCATTACCCATGTAGTGCGAGTAGTGGTGAGAGACCGAAATGATAATTCACCCTATTTTCTACAGCGGAGTTACTCTACAACAGTCAATGAGGTGAGCTATTTATTTGTATTATAAGCAAGTATTACATGCTGCATAATTCATCATGACCATTAAACATCCAGACATTCATTTACAAATGTGGATAACCTAGCTGGACATACAGTATCTAGGTATTTGGTGTACAACCTGAAAGAATTAATTAAAAAAACTAATGATCGCGCACATATGCTACTGGCCCATCTGATTCATTTTTCTATTCAACCTGGTTAACTTAAAAGCTAAGGTAAGGTCATTTTAAGAGTAAAATAAACAAATTTGTCATCAGAATTGCAGAATACATTAATACTAATAGTGACTGTAACCTTTCAGCATTTATAAACCTGAGTATGCTGTAACCCGGCTGTATCCTAATTAGTCTATAATGCACGTATGAGCTCTCCACATGTGTCACAACTGAAGTTTTCTAAATTGCTCATAGGTAACATTAAACAATTTTCCCATTGAGTACTAAACAAGTTCTTGAATGCAGCATACCACTTTTTTTATACTCTTAGCAAAGTTGTAAAATAATTTGAATATTTCATAATTCCAATACCAGGTCTGTATATGAAGAAAAAACATTGTAATTACTTCTTAATCAAAATGAAAGTTAAAAATATGTTTAAATAAAAATCAAAACTGGTGGGGAATATTCCTATTTTTTTTATAGAAATAAAAACAATATTAAAACACAGGTAATATAAACATCAGTGGGTATGAGGCCTGAAGGAAGCCAACTGTAAGTCTATTGTATGTGCAAAATTTTTGTGATCATGATCACTATATTTAATTTACAGTACCGCTAAGCTCATACAAATCTAAGTACAGTATATATTTGTGACTGTTTTTAGTAACTTTAATATAGACCAACTTCCGTTTTTATCTTTAAATGCCCTTTAAATTAATTATTGGATTGAGTGTATGTTTACCGGCCCGCAAACAGATAACATTGCACCATAGTACAGTATGTAAATATTGCTAGGTATAGCAGGTATAATTAACTTTCTGGGATTAAATGAAACTACAGTATATCCAAATAAATAAAGATATTGATGGGCTATGTTATACTTCATGCATTAAATGAAAGAAACATTGAGTAGATAAATGTAAGTAAAAATAATCCAAACAGTTGTTCTATAGTATTTTTTTTATAATTCAATGAAACTTTTGAAGCAGAAAAAAATTTTCCTATTCCAGATAGAGATATTCATATATGGGGGGTAGATTTATTAAAGCTTTTAAAACTCAAAAGTGGAGCTGTTGTCCATAGCAACTAAATAGATTCAGTTATCACTTGTCTGCTATATTCTAGAAAATTACAGCTGGAATTTGATTGGTATCATCCTATGCAATACGCTTTACTTAGATTTATATATGTTATTTTTGCCTCAGTAGTACGTATTCCTGAGTAATTTCAGATGCAACCCAGAAAGTATACTTGATTATAAAATCCTGCAGAAAAATCCCTGAATGGCTAAAAGATAAAGTTTGATTATCTTAAATGCATTGTGGATTATTTGAAGAGTTTTCAGGGCTTCAACTAAAATTGCCTCCAATGCTATAAATGATAGCCGCTCCTTATTCCAGCATTATACATGCGGTATATCCAATACGGAACAAGGAACCAGTACTTGAAAAAATCTAAAATTAGTTATTTAAGAGACTCTAGGCTCTATTACAAAGCAGACTTTTTTGTTTATTCATCATCATCTCTTGCGTTTCTACATGATTGGATCTCAATGCTAGTTATATTTATAAATATGAATTAACATTCAGCTGTACAGTATTTGCTGACAATATTCTAGCTCCTTTATACATTTAAGGCAAAAACCAAAACATACCATGTGCAGCTTTCATCAGGGTCAATGGGGTTTACTCCCAAAGTAGAGGCTAATTCGGTTGTTTGATCTGAATACTTAAGTCCACATTACAAAAACACATATGCCAGCTTTCACGCTATTATAGAGATTGAATTCTTAGCAAATTTTATTCAATACACGGACAGTGCATTATTCTTGGCATATGGAGGCAGGAACATTGAGTCCATTATCTTTATCTTATTAAGGTTAAATATAACCATTTATAGAAGATATTTTAGTAACTACCCCATACCTACCTGGAGCGCTTTTACAATTTATTTCAAGCTACAGATGATCAGCAGTGGGGTCAGGAAATAAGGCCATTTTCTTATCCTTATTTTTGTACTTTGGAATTGTGAGTGATAATGGTCCTTTGAAAATGAAGGTCAAACCTGGATTCATCTCCTATGATGTTTAAATTAATGTTGGATTGTCTCTGTCCATTGTGAGTTCAGTCCTGTGTAAACGGTTCTCTTATTATATAAATTGGTATTTTATTTTCATTTGTCAAAATGTTATCTATTAAACATTTAACAAAAAATGTCTATTTGTAAATAGAAATAAAACAGAAGACAACATTGTTCGTACTGTATGAGTAAATAAACAAGTAACAAGTAAATAAATATGTATCATGTACAAAATAATGAAACTGTTGGTTTTACGAACTAAAAATGGACAGATGAAGTTAATGAGGACGAGATAAATAATTGTATTTACCTATAGTATAGGTTATAAGTCAGCTTTCAGCATTGATCCTATATACATATATGCTATTTTCTTTATTTAAAATATTAGTATTACAAATTTTACAATGTAGCCATACAACAAAATAATAACATTGCCACCTCTTCTGATGATGAGATTCATAAATTTGCAGGTTATCCTACTGGTAAAGCAACGCTATATAATGGTAAAACATCCTCTCACATGCAGGGCTGGCAACAGAAATCACAGGGCCTGGTACACACATTTTTTTAGCCCCCCCCCAATCACTGAGTCCCTGGCTGGCACAGGCTAGTCGTCTGAGAGTCTGCCTTACCTATATATGTTTTCGCTGCAATGGGGAACCTTTGAAGAAATTGCTCCTCCCTTGGACTGCAGTCGGTATTCAGTTTTCACGAGGGAGATCGGAGGACGCCTGTTTGCCAAGGAATATAACCAATGTGACTGTCATATAGCAGAGGTTTGACCAGAGAGAGGGTGACTGGGAGAGACAGAGGGTGAAGCATTGGATGACAGGGACAGGGTGACAGGGAGAATCATTGGATAATAGGGAGAGGGTAATAGTGAGAAACAGAGGATGACAGGGAGAAGCAGTAGTTTACAGCGTAAGGATGAAAGGGATAGGGTGGTAGGGAGAGGAAGAAGACAATGGGAAGAGGGTGACAAGAAAGGGGACACGTAATGGTATTTATGTTAATAAATAGATGACTGCGTAGAAATATCTGCAAACAAAAAGTAATGATTTTTGCTAAATAGCTAAAGAGATTAGAAAAAAAGAATCAAATCAAGGAGAGAGTGAGTGAGTGTGAGTACTTAACTTTTCCTGACCGTAGCAGGAGCTCAACAGCCACATCACTAATTTCTGCACTGGGGCTGGTCACTACAGTGTGACATCAGGCCCCAGGCAGCTGCTGTCTGTGAGAGGAGAAGAAGGTAAGAGGAGGTGAGTGTCGGAGACGGGTGAGGATTCGAGGAAAACATGGGAGGAGACGAGAGGGGAGGAGGGTCGGATCACCTCCTCCTTCTTTGCTGCAGAAGTGTATTCTATGAGTCAGTCTGACTCATTACAATCAGTATTGTCTGTTGGCTCCTCCGGTGCCCCTAAAATCTCGGGGCCTGGTACGGCAGTTCCCATAGTCCCCCCCTGTAGCCGAGCCTGCTCACATGTGACCGAGATGCCCAGTACATTTAACACTTAAATTAATGTAGCTTATCCTTGAGAGTGTTTGTTTTATTGTATCATCTGTTACCTAAAAGATTTTTTGCAGATTGAAGAACAAACCAAGAGCATGACCTCAGTTGAACAGTTGTTTTTATTTTCTGTTCAGTACTATTAATTTTGGGGTATATGTGGATTTATAGAAATCTCTTATTGTGAAAAACAGATTATATGTATCTAATGGGCCCATAAACTCCTCTGCAGCCCCACCTAAAACTACAGAAAACCGCACCATGTTTTTGTTCCGTTTTAATTTTTAAAAAAATAAAAAATCTTGGATTTCATCAAAGAAAAGCAAATTTGATGAAAGATGGAAAAAGATGCAACTTTGAGCAGATTTTTTGTTTCTTTCTAGAACGTCACTGATTCAGACAAAGGAGTTCCAAAGTTTATAGAACTCATTTGTTTGAAGTTGAACCAGAGAATCTTAGTAAGGATTAAGTTCCTGTTTGTTGTACAGTACATTGGACATTGTGAGAACTAATTGTATAAGGCAATTACTGCCAGTTTGTCAATTCTGCATAATTTCAAGATTATTTGGATCATGAATTGAAATGAAAACAAGACATCATTGCTAGAATAATTTCCTATATTGTGCTGACATTGTCAGGAAGACTTATCACTATCAAAAAAAAAATCTCAATCCTTTTACCTTGAATGGGTGAGTTGTATATATTCCATTCATTTATATACACTATGCACTATTTCTTCTTTGTCTATCTTGGTACACCTGTGCTAAAGAATAGGGGAGGGGGGATTCGTTTTGTACAAGTATAGCATTGGGTCACTGCATGTGGAATGTCACATGATGTAAATGTAGGCTGCTACAGGTAAATAGCAAAGATTAAGATTAAATTTATTCTGTTTCATGACATGCAAAGCTTTCACATATCTCCCAAGTTCTGGGGCTTCAGGTGGGGCATGTTGGGGCATTAAACAGAAAATGAGAGCCGGGGATGACTGGGCATATTATATAGAGAATGATAAGGTGGGCATAAAGCCAGAGGGAGAGACGTACTAAGCTCTGGAAAGTGATAAATTGAAGAGTGATAAACTACCAGCCAATCAGCTCCTAAATGTCATGTTGCAGGCTGTGTTTGAAAAATGACAGTTAGGAGCTGACTGGTTGGTAGTTTACCACTCTCCAATGTATCACTTTTCAGAGCTTTGTACATCTGCCCAAGTATGAGCTGTTTAATACCACTTTTAAATGACCACAACCTAGTGATGTACAGATCACATAGAATAAAATATTTGTGCAAAGGCAAGGTCTAATTAATAAAGAAATGTACGATCATTTTGGACATTGGAATGTCCTTTATGAAATATATTTGCTTTTATAAATGTTGAATAGCTTAGGGATGAAAGCACTTACTTTGTGTACAGGACGTCTGTCATTGAAAAAGGCAAACACAGCTGCGCTGTTTGGAAAGATGCTTGTATCAAGGTTTGTTGTGGAACTTTACCAACCAGACTCAGATATCTTGTGCATTGTCTGTCTCTTCCTTTCCAGCTGAACTGCACATATTCGTGGTCTCTTCAGAAAATTATAATTTCTCTCTGAAGTATCGAGGGAGAAGTCTTACTGTAATGACATTGAATGCCTTTGATACTAATGATTTTCTAAAATAATTATACAAGATTATTTAAGAGGAATATGTGAACGAACCAGAGTTAATTAGTTCCTTTATTGTAATGATTTATTAAGATATTTTTTCTTTGTTACACTTCCAAATAATGTATTATCAGTGAAATGCATCTTTCAGAATAGTTCTAGTCATCTATTAAAAGATAGGTAGAGGCAAATGTTCCAACTTGGAATGTTAACTACATCTTCTTAGTACATTCTCTGGTGATTTTTATTTCCTTAAATTCAACATTAATCCTTGAATTAACCACATTTTTTTTTCACCTGTGTATTACATTGATTTATTGCTACAGTATGTACTTTCTCTTCTGCAAATTTTTTTAAAAAATATAGATTTTCTGACTTCCTTATGTGTATTTTTTACCATGTCCTTTATATCATCCTGGCAGAGTAACTTTGGCTATGACACACAACTAAACTGGGAGATAAATAGTTATATTACATTTTGTGACATTTCTAACACCAAAGAATTTTATGGACAAGGCTACAAACAAACAGGATGTAGTTCTAATCCCGGCTGTCGGGATGTCAGCGCTCAGAATGCTGGTGCTGGCATCCTGGCCCCCAGCATCCCGTCGGTAAGTAGTGGGGTTAGGGGAAGGGTTAGGGTTAGGCGCTTGGTTGGGAGGAATAACGTTAGGCACTAGCGGAGTGGGTTAGGTTTAGGTATTATGGGGGTGGATTAGGTTTAGGTAACAGGGAGGGAGGGTTAGGGGTAGGGTTAGGATACTTACCGACAGGTGTCTGTTTCTTAATGGGATGCAGTCAAGATACCGGTAGGCGCTATCCCGCCTGATGATATCCCGACACTGACAGCCCATCATGGGACTAAAGATAGGCATCAAAATCCTGACACCTATCATTAGCCCCACTACAAAATCCTGACACCCGGGCATACCGAATGAAGGTTAGCTGGGTGTCTTAACATCTAGCCGTGGTGGGGAGGGTTATGATTAGGAGGGTTATGACTAACTTAGGGTTAGTCACCCCCCTGGGAGGGTTAGGGTAGGGAAAGGGGGGGTTAGGTTTAGGGACTATTAGGGGGGATTAGGTTTAGGGTGCAGGGAGGGGGGGATTAGGTTTCAGCACTAATGGCAGGAGGTTAGGGTTAGGCACTAGGGGGGAGGTAAGGGTTAGGCACTAACAGGGGGAGGTTAGGGTTAGGCACTAGGGGGGAGGTAAGGGATAGGCACCACTAAGGGAGGGTTAGGGTTAGGGGGGAGATGGTTGGGTTATGATACTTACCAGCCCCAGTCAGGAATTAGGTCTGTCAGTGTTCCGCTGCTGGTATTTGATTCTGCGGCTATTCAGCCGCCGGCATTAAATAACAATTCCATCCTAACACTGTTGGATTGCCGGCTTCGGGATTCTGACCGCCGGGATCCCGAGCTCCAGCATCCCGTACTCAACCCGAAACAAAGACCTGCTGCACTATTTCCTGGCCAGACATGGACATATGATTCAGTTAATAGCTTATGATAATTTATGAAAATTCAATTAAAGACAAATTCCTCAAATCTCAACCCTCAAGAAAAGCCTCCTCATAAGCACACCCTGAAGATTGGAACCCCTATTATGCCATCATCGGTAGTCTTTCTAAGTGTCAGTAATTGTCTCGAAGATTACTTGAGAAAGTATAGAAATCTGCAATGATTGCATATGCTAATAATAACAATAAGCAGTGCTGTAACTAGTGGGATGCAAATGGTAGATCCGCCAAAGACACAAGGTGGAGAGAACAGCACTGTCACTGCCTTGTTGTTTGCTGTATTCAGCTAGTGGGGTACCTGGAAGGGCACCCTCCAGCCTGGAAAACCACCTGGCACCCAGCTTTCCTAATCCTAATTCCCTCTTCTGTGATATCATGACATCACATGTGTTAGTGGTGGCGGGCTGTATGGAGATGGCACAGGGTACGGAAGTGACCTGCTATGGCATTGGCAACAAGTAGTTGGAATTTTAGTAGTATATATTTCCCCATAGTTTCTACACATTAATCTAGTCTGACAAAACTCAGTTTTCTATGAACATTCTTGAAAAATGATTTGCCTATGTCCTGACTCCACAAGGACTACGCATAAGAAGTTGATTTGCTACTTGATGTTTTTCATAGGGTTTTTTTTTACTTAACAATTACTGAACATCAGAGCTTTATGTTGTGACAGCTTATATAATTCCCTCCAATGCTGGGTACTGGGCACAGCCATGACAGTCTAAGTCATGTGACTGTCCATCCTCCAACAGGAGACCAGTATGCAGTCACATGATGCCTGCAGACAATCCTTGACAAGCCAGGGGTTATATAAGGACTCTCCCTGCACACTGCACTTGCCAGAGCAATGTTGCCCATAGCTGTGTGCTTCCCAATGAGCTCCTGCAAATTCATATTAATCTCTAGAGACTTTAAGTGCAGTTAACCATCTTGCTGCACTGCTGGCTCCAGTGTACAGTTCCATCCCGGTGCTATCCAGTGCGGTTCCAACCCGGTACTACCTAGTCTGGTCCCATCCCGGTGCTATCAAGTCCTATCCACTCCAGGGTATTCAGTAGACAGTTACCAGCACAGGGAATCCCAAGCAGAGGACCGTGATCTGCATGTCGGGCGCAGGTAAGACCAAACTCCCTTGCAGTGGGTCTTTGGGGAAAACCACCAGCATGTTAGACTTCGCACCTCTGTTAAAGTCTCAGCCAATTTCCTAAATACTGGTCAGCCAGTCTGATACCATTGGTTCCAGTCTGATACCTGATACCACCAGTCCCATTACTGTGTTCAAGCCAATCCAGTCCTATTCCGGTGTTCACGCCAATCTGGTTCCATTTCAGTGTTCAAACATCCGGTCTTATTCTGGTGGTCCAGTATTTCAGTCCAGAGCTATTCCCAGATATTCCTGCATATCACATCTCAAGTCAGCCAATTTCAGTCACTCTGACCCCAGTCCAGTTCATAGCTCAAGTCAGGATCCATAAACAAATCCAAGCACAAGCGTGACAAAAATTAAGCCCGATAGGAAAAATATAATTTGGATTCAGCATTAAAAAGTACACTTAAAGCGTCCATCAGAACCCAAATTGTTGTTGACCACTGTGTCATCTTTGCCACATGAGGTTGAGACAATACAATTGTAGTAGAGGTTAAATTACAGTAAATATATTCTTACCACTTTATGTATGAGTTGAGTAGGCATTTTTCATGGAAACTTATCTGTTTTACTATTTATTCAAGTTTACAATTAATATATTCAGATTTGCATTAGTGGTTTGTGAATCTCCATTTAACAGTAATTGATCATGGCCTGTAACATTGAAGTCAGTTAATTGCCAAGTAATTGCAGCTGCTTCATGCACTAACCCCAACGTAACCTATAACCTAATGTAACCATATGTTCAATCTTCTGCAAGTTCATTTATTGTAGCACATTTCTCTTTGTTTTGCAAGCAACTGGATCATCAAACTGTTGTTTAACAGGGATGTATCCACTTACAGTATTCATAAAGTGTATGGTTTACTAATGTTACTGGATTTTTGTGTATAACCAGTAAGTATGTGATGTTTGTTCTGCTACTCTGTAATTGTGATAATATACAGTTTGTTTTTTTAAATCTGCAAACATGTACATCATCAGGAAAGTAACTTGTTCATAATAACACTTATTGTACAGACAGCAGAAATACAGCATATTTTACTACATATGAATTGTTTTGTTTTAAATATTTTTTTTTTCCTTAAATAATTGTTCGGAAAATATTTAATCAACATCCTATTATTTATCTTAAATTATGTAAGAAATATAACTTGTGTATATATTGCATTAATTACATTCCTGTAAGAACAAGGTGTCTGTTTAACGTGGAAAATATAAACATTCTGAAAATATGCCTTATTGTTGAAGACGTTTATATTTACACAAGATTTTTTTTTTAATCCACCTAAGAACTTTTAATAGATCTAACATTTTGTAGCTGAACAGTGAAGGCTCTTAATAAATACAGGTCTTCATTTAGCGCACATGCTATTGCAAACTTCCCTTAACTTATTGACTTATTTTATCTGGGCCCTTTCCTAGCTTCATTCACTTCTTTTAGTCATAAAATATGTCTATAATACGCTTTTTATTGATTGTCATCACAAAACCAATTTACAGTAGATAACAAGCCTCTGCCAGTTTGTCATTATGTTGCGTTAACATTTCAAGGCTGTAACAAGGAAATTACTTTCTGTAAAAAAAATACATATATATATATATATATATATATATATTTATATTTATATCTATATATATATATATATAGCAGGCCAGTTTAGCTTTACGCCGCAGGGGAAGGTTTAGCCTCCACCGGGGGTTAGGCTGTGGGTGGGGGGAGGTTAGGGTTAGGCTGCAGACAGGGAGGGTAGGTTTAGGCTCCACGGGGGTTTAGGGTTAGGCACTAGGGGGGAGGGTTAGGTTTAGGCACTAACGGGGATGGTTAGGGTTAGTAGGTGAATGGGAGAGGGTTAGCATATTACAGACAGTGGCGTAACTTCAGCCCCCGCAGACCACGCGGTGGCTTGGGGGTGCGAGGGCCTATGGGGCACTGTGGCTGCAGATTCCATCTGCAGAAAAAGGCCCTCCTAAAATGGCCGCCGCCTCAGAGGAGACAGATGCTAGATGTCCTACTGGACCTCTAGCATCTGTTAGTCACCCTGGCAGGGCAGTAGTGCGGACAAGTACATAAGTGCCGTCCACATTACACTATTAGCATAACAAACACACAGCCGCCGATGCTGGCTGCTGTGTGTTCGTTTTAGCAGCCGATGAGAGTCAGAAAGACTCTAATCGGCTGCTGCGCCCACAGCCGGAGCTGGGTATCTTTTGGCTCCTGTAGTGGCTGATGAGAGAGCTCTCCCATCATGCAGAGTGAGCCGGCCCGGGAGGACGCCAGATGGAGGAGCTGATGCCAGAGCGGGGATCAAGGTAAGTGGAGGGTGGAGGTCTTTTTTTTTTTGTGTGTCTGTCTGGCCGGGGGGGGGGGTTACTACTACTGGGGGGCATTGCTGGGGGGTTAACTACTGGTACTGCTGGGGGAGAGACTATTACTGGGGGGCATTGCTGGGGGGGTTACTACTACTGGTACTGCTGGAGGGACTACTACTGGGGGGCTTTGCTGGGGGGGTTACTGGTACTGCTGGGAGGACTACTGGGAGCATTGCTGGGGGGCTTACTACTACTGGTACTGCTGGGGGGGACTTCTGGGTGCATTGCTGGGGGGGTTACTACTACTGGAACTGCTGGGGGGGACTACTGGGGGCATTGCTGGGGGGGTTACTACTACTGGTACTGCTGGGGGGGACTACTGGGGGGCATTGCTGGGGGGATTAATACTACTGGTACTGTTGGGGGGGATTACTACTGGGGGGGCACTGCTGGGTGGGACTACTACTGGGTGCACTGCTGGGTGGGACTGCTACTAGGGGTACTGCTGGGGGGACTACTACTGGGTGCACTTCTGGGGGGGGACTGCTCCTGGGGGCATTGCGGGGGGGGTTGCTCCTGGGGGCATTGCTGGGGGGGAGGGGACTACTACTGGGGGCATTGCTGGGGGGGCTACTACTGGGTGTACTGCACTGGTGGGACTACTACTGGGAGCACTGCAATGGTGGGACTACTAGTGGGGGAATTATATAAGGGGCACTGCATAGGGGGACCACTACCTGGGGCACTGTATAAGGGGCACTGCATAGGGGGGCCACTACTGGGGGCACTGTATAAGACCCCTGACAATGAGAAGGTAATTTAAAAGTAATTAGAAGCCTTACTGTGGGGTATAAAAAGGTGTCAGGGGGCAAATATGTAAGTGGCACTTTGGTAATAGGCATTACAGTATGCAGCACAATGTGTAATGGGCATAATGGTGTGTAAAATAATGTGTGAGGGGCATTACGATGTGTGGTATAATGTGTAAGGGGCATTACTACAAGGAGGAAAAATACTGCAAACTGTCTAGGGGGGTGGAGCACATTTTTAACTTTTGCACTGGGAGCCAAATTGCATATTAATGCATATAGTTATGCCACTGCTTACGGAGCCCCTGTTGGGATTGTAATCATCGGGATTTCGCTGTCGGTGTTTTGATTGCCGGCATCCTGACTGCCTGCCTCTCATACCCAGATGATATACACACACACACATATATACACATATTGAGCACCTAAAAGTGCTCAGTGTAGTGCAACATCAAAAAACTAGGAATAATTGCCCTAACTGGAGAGAGAGTGCATATGTGCAGTAATAAATAAATGAGTTATAACCCTCATAAAAAACTTAATTTGTTTTTAAAAGCAATTTGTAAGCAGCAAGTGAAAGTGTCCTAGTGCATATAGTATTCCACATAGAAACCTATAAAGTGTTGTGATAACTTTGGGGTATCTAGCTCGGTAGATTGGTGTCAGTGGTGCAGTGATTAGGTGCAGAATTAGAGTCCACACATGGCATTACAGTAGAATAAATGAAAATGGTGCTTTTACTTCCAGCATGCAAACCAGGAAACAGAAATATAAAATAATAAACAGCCTAGCCCCTATTTAGGGCATCTAACTCACTTCTTGAACCCTCTCTATAGAAGCAGCTAACCTGCATGAAAGTCACAGTCTCTGTGATTGGTGGATCTTCCTGCAACATGCAGGACTGGACACTGGCCTCCTGGCCTGGTATAGCTTTCTTAGCTTGTTGGTTGCCGCCTCTCACAAACAGTCAGTCTTGGTGGCCTTCCCTATATCCTAGTTATAGGAGAGTCGTTTTGAATAACATTATGAAAAATTATTTTTTTTCATACATGCTCTAAGGGCTCAATTCAGACCCACTCAGTATATGCGTATGCTCGCTAGATGCGTATGCAAATTTGGCAAAGTGAAAGCAAGGCAGGCGATCGCATGGCAAGGCATAAGCATGCCCACTATGTCTTGGCGTGCAATCGGTCTGTGTATGCAGACACCCACCCAGCCTGTCTTAAGGAACACTGCACCTGCAGCTCCACTGCTTTATTGCCACACAGCCTGCAGCTCCACTGCTTTATTGTCACACAGCCTGAGAGTTTGGGGTCCCCCCTGCAGGTACAGACCCAGGTCTCCTGGTCCCCCAATGGCTTGTGCAGCTTCACTGGGCTCTCTGGCTGCCACAGTCCCACATAGACTGTCTCCAACAGTAGCCTGACTGGTCTGCCTTCTCATCAGCCCACACCTGAGCTCTCTCCACAAGGCAGCCCTTACACATCTTCCCAGAATCCCTTTCTTCTCTGTGTGGGCAGATCTCTCCTGCCCCACACAGAATCTGCTGCTCACCAGTGCCATCTCTGGTGATACTGCCACAGTGTCTTTAGTGCATAAAGTATTTCATAGTGCATAAAAAATTACTTTAGTGTAAAACATTACATAAAAAAACACAGACTACTGGATAATATATATAAAACACAATTTATTTAACTTAAACAGAGGATGTCTGTGCAAAGATGGTTTATACAGGCTAAAAGTACATGGACAGCACATTTAAAGGACATGTAAATTGATAGAATTATACATAAAAAAAAATAATAAAAAATGGAAAGTCAGATTGAGTTTAAAAAGCAAATAATTGATAATTAGCTTATCCTGCCTTCATCTTACCTTCCTAACTTGAACTTGAGATCCCTTAAGCTGCATACACACATAGAGATTTTCTGTCCAATCATCCAACTTGTTGATTGGTTGGAATGAAAATCTGGTAAGGTATGAAAGCAAATGACAGTCAGCAATTTGCTCCCAAACACCGGAAAATGGACACAAACTGTTGTTTGAACAAATTGTTTAGATCAAACATTTAACAAACTTGTCTGACTGACTATTTTCATCTGTTTTCTGGCATTTAGGAGCAAATTGCTGATCATCAGTTACTCCCATACCACTGCCATTACACATCATCATCAGTTACTCCCATACGTTACCAGATTTTCATTCCAACTAGCCAACTAGTTGGATGGTTGGAAAGAACATCTTTACGTGTGTATGCAGCATTAGTCCCAACCGGGTTTCATCTGGTATCTCGACCTCTTCAAGGGGATATACTTCTTGTGTGGTGTGGTGTCCCTGTATTTATACCTAATTACCTGATGTACTCCATGATCTGACAGGAACCGCATGACGTCACTTACAGGTGACGCGATTTTTTAATTTAGCAGAAAGTCACAATAGTGCCTCCTAACAGGACTAAGTATTATATTATACCCTTCCCTTGAGGGCGATTTACACTGCAAATCATCTCTCATGGTAAACAGGAGATAGATTCGTAGGATGGCAGTGGCATCACTTCCGCCCATAAAGGGTGGTCACGTCATCTCCATTTGCCCACAGTCCATTTAGGCGAGCCGGATGTCACTTCCGTGCTGTATGGGATGAGTGTGGTGTGCGTGTGCACTCATTTTACATTCGTGGTGGCCATTTTGATAATCCATATTAAAGGTGGCCATTTTGTTGTATCCAAATTATATTATGTATATATATCCGCCTCACCTTCGGACATAGATAAAGACATATCCATACTTGTTGTTTATGTTCATGATTCAAAGATGTCCCATCCTCTGACAATATATTTAATAAAGGTAGCAATTTTATACTGCAGGTAGCCATTTTATTGGAAATTCTGTTTGTTTTTAGTCCATTTATCTGACTGTGGCCATCTTGAATAGTTCCTTTATGTTAAATGATACAAGTTAGCAGTTGCATGTATAAATGTAAAAATTAGAAGGGTTTTCTCAGAACCAAACTTAGGGCCTGATTCAGATCCACTCGCCAGGAAGCGTTCGCTTGCAGGCTGCCTTTGTTTGCATTGTGCGCATGCATACACATCGCAGTGCGCGTGCGCGAACCAGTCTGAGCGATTGGGAAATGTACGCTCGCTGCTTATAGACTGCCCAACCGAGTGAGTGACAGGAGAAGCCATTTGCGGGTGGTGACAGAGGTTGGTCTATGAAGACGCGGGAGTGGAGGTGCCAACACAGGCGTGCCTGAGCATCTCAATGCCGTTTCAGAGGCATGCATAATTAAGAGGCAGCATCATAGTACACATCACCTGGCTGAATTTGACACTGAAGTGCTCGCAGTGCTTGCGGTAGGGTATGATCAGCCACAAGTGCTGCATTCGCTTCCGATGGTAAACTGATGGTACCGATGGTTGCACACACATCCTGGAGATGACGTTTATAAGTGGGCATCTTAAGACAGGCTGGTGGGCGTCTGCATACACAGAGCGATCGCACGTCAAGACATAGTGAGCATGCTTATGCCTTGCTGTGCGATCGCCTGCCTTGCTGTCACTTTGCCGAATTTGCATACGCATCTAGCGAGTGTACGCATATACTGAGTGGGTCTGAATCGAGCCCTTAGAGCATGTATGAAAAAAATATATAGATTTTTCGTAGAGTTATTCAAAACAACTCTTCTCATCTATATTAGCTAAACTAAATCAGGTTGTATATTAGAATTGGATTGGAGCATCACCAGTTAATAAAGTAATCTCAAGGAAATACAATTTCATAACAATTTAAAATATATGCATTTGACCGAAGCATGACTTAGAGCCCAATACTTTTTTATTGAGTTTATTATGTTTACATCTGACAACTACCCGGTATTCATGGGCGGTCCCCAATCCCAGTACAAACCAGACCCAATTATGCTTAGCTTCCAAGTTCAGACGAGATTGGAAAGTTACATATTGGTATGGCTGGAGATAGATTGTAAGGTTCTCATCCTCTTGAAGGGCTCTGACATTTCACATTCTTCAGGATTAATATCATGTTAAGGAAAATTGTTAGCCTATATAAAGATTATGTAAAAGAAGTTCTGATCATAAAAATGGGGCTATCTCATAGTTCTCAAGAAAACCCATTGGTGATAGAGTATGTTATTCAAATATCCAAAACATCTCCCTTTGTGATAGTTTCTTGCTTATGTCCCCTTCCCTTTCCCCCAGGATGACATGTTCAATAGCCCTGAATTAGACATCTTCCGGGTTGGATCCATGGTGAGAAGTACAGTAAAATGTCTTGAAAACCATGTTGTTTCCGACGTTCCAAATGTGCTCTTGTACTCTAAGTTTGAGTTATATAAATATATATATATATATATTATCCTTTATTTAAATGGCGCCACAAGTGTTCCGCAGCGCCTTACATAGTATATAGAACTAATAAGTGAACAAGAAACAAGTAACTTACAGTACATTACAGTGCAGGACAAGGACACGATTTATATGCATTGCTGCAATAGCGATTAAAGCACTCACAATAAGCAGCAGCGAGTTGGCAGTCACGTGTTGGGTTTCCTTACGGGGAGTAAAGAGTCGAAGAAAAATGTAAAGAGAAGCACATGAGGGAAGAGGTCCCTGCTCATGAGAGCTTACATTCTAAAGGGGAGGGGTAGACAGACCGGCGTGACACAGAAGGGGAAGATAGGGAGGAAAGAGCATGAAGTGGGTTAGCATGAGAGCTGGAAGGCCTTGATGAAGTAGTGGGTCTTGAGAACCCATTTGAAGATTTGTAGAGAGGTGGAGAGTCTGATAGGGAGAGCATTCCAAAGGTAGGGAGCAGTACTGGAAAAATATTGGATGTGGGAGTGGGAGGAAGTAATCAGTTGGCAATAGAGGCAGCATGCATTTGTTGAGCGAAGTGGATGGGCGGGAGTGTGAAGGGAGAGAAGGTCAGAAATGTATGTGGGAGAGGATTTGGTGAGGGAATTGTAGGCGAGTGTAAGAACCTTGAATTGGCATCTGAAGGGGAAGGGGAGCCAGTGTAGGGCTTGAAGGGTAGGAGATGCAGATATAGAACATCTGGAGAGGAAGATGAGCTGAGCAGCAGCATTGGGAACTGATTGTAGAGAGAGGTGAGAGACTGGGAGGCCAGCTAGAAGAAGGTTACAGTAGTCCAATCTGGAGATAACCAGTGAGTGGATGAGGGTTTTAGTGGCATCCTGGGTGAGGAAGGGTCTAATCCTGGAGATATTTTTTAGGTGGAAACGGCAGGACTGCGAGAGGTGCTGAATGTGTGGTTTAAATGAGAGGGAAGAGTCTAATAATACTCCAAGACAGCGCACTTTGGGACTAGAGGTGATAGTTGTGCCATCAATAGATAATGAAATTGTGGGAAGTGAGGCAGTGGAAGATGGTGGTAAGATGACCAGTTCAGTCTTAGACATGTTAAGTTTAAGAAACGCTGGGATATCCATGAAGAGACAGCAGAGAGACCGTTGGAGATACGGGTAAGGAGCAAGGGGGAGATAGTGTGTGTGTGTATATATATATATATATATATATGTATTAAGTCTAAACTACCATAACTCTTTTCCTCGTTTATTTAATTAACTTCTAATTATATATTGTATCTGTTTCTTTATATACAAGAAATAATCACACACTCTTAGGGGTATATTTACTAATGTGCGGATTTTAGAAGTGGAGATGTTGGCCATAGCAACCAATCAGATTCTACTTAACATTTATCTAAAAAAACTTTAATGTTTCCAAAACTATTTATGCCTCAGTCAGTAATAAAATATGTGGATTGTTCTGCATACTTAAGGAGAGATTTATTAATTTGTAAACAGAAGATGAAGTACACTACTGGTCAAAAGTTTTAGAACGCTAAATTTTTCCAGTTGTTATTGAAATTTAAGCAATTCAGGTCCAGTGAATGATCTTAAATCATACAAAAGTAAACTGCTAGAGCTTAAAACTACATTTCAACATGCTAAAAATAGTTTTTTTTTAGGGAACAAGTAGTGGTTTGAGAACCAGTGGACCGTGTGCCAGTGGACTACTAAAGACAGTGAGAAGGTCTTATGGACTGATGATTTACATTTTTTATATATTTTTATGTACACCATTGAGTTGACAAAAGGAGGGTTCCATGGTGTGTGGGGTTAGTTTACTAAGTGTGTTAAGGCACAACATTTTAAAGAACAGTGTTTTTAATAGCAAAACTGTTGCAAGCTTCCACTTAGTAAATAAACACCTGCGACACCAAAAAGAAAGAATGATGGTCTGGGGCTCTTTTACTGGGTCCCAAGTCAGCAACTTGCACTCTGAACCAAAAGGGTTATCACAGCATTTTGCAGCACCATGCTAAACCGTCTGGTACCCTTCCTGCAATTAATTGGTCAAGCATTCATTTTACAGCGAGAAAATGACCCAAAACAAATCTTAAGATTATGTCAGAAACACCTATGAGGAAAATAACAAGATGGTAGACTTCAAAACATGGAATGGCCAGCACGTTCTCCAGACCTAAACCTTATTGAGATGGTTTGGGATGAACTGGTCAGATGGGTGAAAGCAAAGCCACCTGCTAGTGCAGTGTTGGCTAACCTTGACACTCCAGCTGTTATGAAACTACATAACCCAGCATGCACTGCTACAGTTTTGCTATTAGGGCATGCTAAAACTGTGGCAGGGCATGCTGGGATATATAGTTCCACAACAGCTGGAGTGTCAAGGTTAGCCAACACTGTGCTAGTGCAACACACTTGTGGGAACTTCTGCAACAGTGTTGAGAAGAACTTCCTCCAATGTAGAAAGAATGCCACAAGTGTGTTCAGTTGTTATATCTACAAAAGTTGGCTACTTTGGTTAATCAATAAATGTAGATTACATTGTGTTACATTGATTCTAGGATTTCTTTTTTATCTCTAATTGTTTATGTATTTTATGCTTTCGTTTCATAGTACAATGAGACCTAAAACTGTATAATGTTTAATAAAATAAATTGGGAAAAATAGAGGTTCTCTAAAACTTTTGACTTGTAGTGCATGTCCCTTCAGTCATAAGAGTGGGTGTAATAAAAATACTTGTGACTCTATATCACCCATACTTGCTTGTGCGCAATTCCAGATACACACTGCAGTCAAGCATACATTCAGCTTTGCTTGAAGCATGATATGTACTTTTACAGGCATTGGTTGTAGCGAAGTTAGTTTATGCACTTGCAATTCAATTAGGCTATATGGCCTACTTGTACTTGTTAGGACCTATTAATGGCTCTTAGAAACATTCTAGTGAGTAATACTGATTTAGGGCTAAAGCTTGACTACTTTCCTTTGTCTGCAGCTAATTACAGTATTTGAGTTAAGCACCAAAAAATTAAATTTTATTTTTTTTCACAAATGCTTAATTTCAGCTCTACATCAATCACTGAAGCAGCATCCCCAACACACATTAAACTACTTCTGCCATGTACAGGGATATTACAATGGCTGTTTCACACATCTAGGTGTAAGTCCCTGTTACTGGGTCCATCTGTGTTACCTTACTGTCATCTGTGTCCCCCCTGTCTGTCTGCGGCATCACTGAGACTTGTAATCACTCACCTGTAACATGCAATTCCTTCCATTCTGTATCATGGGTGCATCCATCTTGGACAGTATTACATTGTCCGCTCTGACAAACCAGTCTCCAGCAACTCTGGTCGCATGATTAATCCAGCCTATCAGTTCTAAGGGCACCCTATTTAAACCAGGAACTGCTGACCGTTCATTGCTAGAACAACTTCTTTCCCTAGAGATCAGCACCCTGGCTACTAGTTCCATTTGCATCCAGCATCTGTTCCAGTATTCAGTCTCCAGTATTGCAATCAGCATTCTGCTCCTGCTTCAAAAGCATTATGTTTCAGTGTATTCCAACACACATGCTTTCAGAATTGTTTATCAGCATTCTGTTACGTGCTATCCAAAAAAACTGCTCCAAAATTGCTTCACAGCATATTTCATTGCAGCTGAGTTCTATTGTGCACAGCACACTGTTCCAACATTATCTGCAGCTTATTTCTATTGTGCACAGCCAGGGGTTTTTTAAGAGAGGAGGGGCCTCCTCCTCTTTGTCAGTGGAGTAGATTCTGCCAGAATCTACTACGCAGGTCTCCGCGAAAATGGTGCCCATGCCTTTTTCCCGGCGACATCTTTTCTGTGCATCCGCGAGTCACCGGGAAAATGGCTGCCGCTTTCCCTAAGATTTATTGCTGCTCTGCAGCGCTGGTTCGGTGCTGCAGAGCAGGACACTGGAATCTGCGAAACGTAAGTATGACTAAATATGGGTGCAGGATGTGTGGTGTGGGCCCAGTGGACCCAAGCACCTGTGTGCACTGCACACCCTGCACCCATTATAAATATGGCCCTATGCACAGCACACAGTTCCAACTTCACCAGCAGCCTGCTTTTATTTGTGCACAACACTCAGTGCTAACACCTCCAGCAGCCTGGCTCCGCTGTGCTACAGCAGCTAAGTCCAGTAATCCTACAGTCTGACTCAGTGTTGCTACAGTTATTCAACTGCAGTGAGGTCCAGATTTTTCCTAATGCTATTTCAGGTTATTGTGATACCTGCATCAGTCCTGTATTCAGCTGCCTCTGTACTATACCTATAGCACTGGTCTGAGTAGAAGCATTTTCAGGTTCTAGGTTTATTTACTCTCCTGCATTTGTAGCTAGCCCTAAGGGTCCAGATCCAAATCAACAAAACCCCTATGACATTAACAGGCTGGACACATGGTAGGGATCAGAAACAGTGGCACACATTTTTATATTCTGCATCCAAGCAGAAAGGCTAAAATATACCATACAGGGGTGTTTCTATAATGGGTGCAGGGTGTGTGGGGTGCATGGGCCCCTGGGTCCAGGGGGGGCCACACCACACACCCTGCACCCATATTTTTAATACCACTCCGCCGCCAGAGTCTCACGTCAGCGCCTGTATCAGCGCTATCAAAATTACCTGGTAAATGGTTACAGCCATTTTCACAGTGACCTGTGCATGAGCTGTAGACTCTGGGCACACTCTAGTACCCAGAGTCTACCGGTGCGGTGCTGCGCTCAGTGCGCAGCCGGCCACCGGAGAGAGAGGAGGGTGCCCCATACTGTACACTTGGAATGTTACCCCTTTTTTTGTTTGGTATTTATTGGAAAAATAAAAATTTTCTCTAAGTGCTTCAATTAAGCAGTTTAATTTTGTATAGTGATTTATCAAAGCTATAATGCCAGCTTTTTTTTGTTCAACAGTCTGTGAATCTCTCTGCTTATCTTGGTACTTGAATGTGTTGTTTTGTTATTATTGCATCAGTAAAGGAATAAGCCTTTCAGCTGCCAATATTGAGGTCAGTGCAATTGATTTTAACTGCAAACTGTAGACTTAAAAGTTTTGATCAAAATCTGAAAACCTCATGCTTACATTTAGCTGGCTATATACAGATTGACAAATGGTCTGACAATAACTATCATGTTTTCTATTGGTGCATTGTTTGCAGTTATTCAGTGTATTATAAAATATGCTGTAGCATGCCTTACATAAGGAGCGTCATAATATTTAACAATCCACTACAGTATGTGGTTTTACTTGGTATGCAGTCGGGAAGCCGTTGGACATAATCCCGACAGCCGGCTTCCCGTCTGCTAAATCTAGACGCCTGTCATTTTACTGATACCGGGAGACCGGCGCCCGGCATCCCGATCGAAGTGATGCCAAGCGCTGCTGCGGACAGCCGCGGGGGGGAGGGTTAGGTTTAGGGCTTCCGGGGGGGACTTAGGGTTAGGCACCCCCCATGGAAGTTAGGGTTAGGATAGGGGAAGGGAGGGTTAGAGTAGGCACCCCCCAAGGGACTTAGGTTTAGGTGGCGGGGAAGGGGGGGTTAGGTTTAGGCACTTAGAGGGGGAATTAGGGTTAGGTACTGGGGGGAAGGTTAGGGCTAGGCACCCCTAAGGAAAGTTAGGGGGGGAGGATAGGTTAGTTAATACTTACCTTGGGACGATCGGGATTTTCAGCCATGTTGGCCAGCCGCTGTCGGGATTTGTGTCCGGCGGTAATTCATACCGATTTTTTTTATCTTGAAAAGTCCCAATAAACTGTTATGTGTTACTCTCCCCATCAGACTCTGCATCTCTCTACAATCATTCAAACAAGACCCACTACTTCATTAATGCCTTCCAGCTCTCATCCTAACTTGCTGCTACATCTTCCTCCTTCCCCGCCTACCCCATCTGTGTAACTCCTGTTTGTCTGCCCCTCCCTTAAAGACTGTAAGCTCTTTTGAGCAGAGCCGTCTACCCTCTTGTGCTTCTCCCTATTGTAATTTTATTTATCTATTACTCCCCACTAGGGCAACTAACACCTGGCTGCTTATGTGGGTGTAATGGTTGCTAATATAGCAGTGTTTATTATACATGTCCGTGTCCTCCTTTGTATTGTATTGTAAGCCACTGGTTACTTATTTGTTTATGTACTTTGTAAGGCGCTGCAGAACACTTGTGGCACCATATAAATAAATGATAATGATAATAATAATAATAATGTGCATATATATTCTTTATGTAAATCATGCACACTGTTTTGTGTTAATTGTATATTACGGTTATTAATTAGCCAATGTTTCTTCTAGGTGCAAAACTGCTCATAGTGTGAGCAATAGCCCTGGTGCTCTGTAGCCAGCATGCTGAATAAACACCGCTATCACCAGTAGATAATTTTAAACATGTATGGGATCTATCGCCTAAAATATGCAGGACTTTGTTTTTGATTAAGGATTTTTTTTGTCTATATCGTAATCATCCCAGTCTTGCCATTCTGCATATGACATTATCACCAAATAGCAGCACTAATTTGCAGTTTCCTTTCTGATTTTCACAATTTTCTGGTAAATGGATTTCCAAATAATGGATCCAATATCTCTGTCTGTATTCATAATGATTAAGTAGCACTCATGTGATTCTTCCTGCTACATTTTAACAACATGCAAAATTGTACCAGATTCCACCACTTTACTAGAATTCCTAACATGAGATAACACAAAGAATACTGGGGAATGGGGACAAATCATGGCTTGCATAAATAGATGATTGTTTATAAACAAATCTATGTGTATCACCTGGCAGTCTGTATCTGAGGTACTCAGAGCCACCAAGAGGGTACCAAGGCCCTACTAAGTGTGTACTCTTGGTTTTTGCAGTCCCTACCTAAAATCCAACTTTAATGAGAGCACCATCATTCACCACCTATTCACCATCTTCCCAGGTGGGAATACATTGATAACCAACAAATCATCCAGCTTTCCAGTTTATTTTAAACAACAAACACAGTTTATTTTTAAATATTTTGTTTATTTTGAACAATATACAGAGGTACATTTTATTTTTTTTATTAACTAAGAGGGTGGTTCAATAAATAAGGAAACAAGAAATCTCTTTCATTCTAATTTCCCATCAATTCAGAGCAGGTAGACCGCTGCTTCCCCTCACGGCCATTAGAACTCGCCTTATATTAGTCATACTGTCCCAACATCAGTTATAAGATGGCGGGGCTGGCGGAAACATGGTCAAACATTAAGATGGTAGCGTGATCAGATTTCTCCACCTAAAGGGCACATAAGCAGCTGAAATTTATTGTAAACTTGTCAAGGTGTAGAATGATTCGAGTTAGTGATATTGCTGATGAACTGAACATCTCAGTGTTGAATGTGTACAACATCATTCATGAGCAATTGGGGTACAGGACAAAGTGTTCATGCTGAATACCAAAATAACTCATAGAAGTTCACAAACCCAATAGGATGGGAATGCATCTCATTCACTTGATGCTGTACCACGAGGAGGGAGTTCCTCAGGCATATTTTTTACAGGCACTGAAATGTGGGTGCATCATATGACACTGAAGATGAAGCAAGCATCCATGATATGGAAGCACATATCGTCCCCACTTTCAAAAACTTAAAAACAACTCCATCAGCAAAGACGGTCATGGTGACCATAATTTGGGGCAACTAGGGCATGCTTCTTGTTGATTTTTCTCACCAAAGGAGATACTGTGAATTTTGTCCGCTATTGTAACACATTAAGCCAGTTATGGAGGGCAATACATCAAAAGTGAGCTGGGTTGCTGCGAACAGGCATCGTATTGTTGCATGATAACCTCAGGCCACACTTAGCCAACCGCACGTGAGAGTTATTAAGGCACTACCATTGGGTATACTGAGCCATCCTCCCTACATAACTGACCTGGCACAGAGTGATTTCTATCTCTTTGGACCATTGAAGAAGCCCCTGGGTGAAAAGCAATTGCAATCAACGGTGATGTTCAGCAAGCTGTTTTGACTTCAGAAGCTTGACACTGATTTCTTCTATGACAGAATAGATGCCTTGGTGTACCATTGGAACAAATGCCAAGACAAGTATGGGGGCTGTGGAAAAATAATCTATAAAATATATGTACAAGGTGAATAAATTAGCGCTATGAGAGATCTTGTTACCTTATTTATTACACCACCAACATATTACAGACACTGTCCAAGGAACCCCAAAAATATACATGTAGTGTAATTCAACAATATGATTGTACAGGTTGAGTCTCCGATATCCAAAATGCTCGGGACCAGGGGGATTTTGGATATTAGAATGTCCGTATTTTGGAATATTTGCATATCATTATGTAATATCTTGGGGAAGTGACCCAAATCTAAACACAGAATGCATTTATGTTTCATTTACATCTTATACACACAGCCTGCAGGTCGTTATACAACATTTTAAAAAATTTGGTGGCTCAAACAAAATTTGTGTACATACATGAAATTAATTTGTTTCATATACACCTTATACACAAAGCATGAAGGTAGTTTTATAAAATATTTTTAATAATGTTGTGCTTAAACAAAGTTTGTGTACTTTTAATCATCAAAAAGCAAAGGTTTTACTATCTCGGTCATGCTAAAAATATTCCGTATTTTGGAATATTTGGATATAGGAGACTCAACCTGTAATAGAATAAACTGTCAATAATATATTAACATTTCTTTATATAGTGCCAGCATACTCTGTAGCTCTTGAAAATTGGAGACAAACAGTAATAAAATAAGACTGGGTATTAACAGGTCATTCTAATCATATGTGTGGCTCCCTGGGAGTTGGTTCAGAGTTACTGATCTAAATGAAAGTGAAGAAAAAAATCAATTGCCTATTAACAATTACTTGTGCCTTCAAAGTTATAATGCCATTTAAATAGAGATTCATTGGTCTTGCCAGTGATCTGGGGTTTCCACCTCCCAACTGACTGAGTAGAGTAGTTTCTGGTCTTTAAATAAGTTATTCATTATATTTTCTTCATCCCCATGAGAAATGTTAGATGTTGTCATGTTATATAGTAAGTGGCACTGAGCTCATATTACTAATGGTAATAATTGATCAAACTATAAACCAGATACAGTGGAAGTTGTGAGCTTAAAATACAAAAATGAAATCACATTCCTGTCACAAGTAGATCAGGTCTAGGACTGGGCAGAATGTTTGGGCCCTCCATTGATTTTTCTTGCACCTTTCCCAAGACTGGTCTTGAAGATCCATGATCAAAGCTCCACTACACTCAGCATGCATTAACTTCTGCAAATAAATGTAAACTATCCTACCAGACGTTGCAAAGCACATACTCCTCCATTCTATTGGAATTACCATCCTGATGAGCAGAACAACTACCTGGCTCCTTAGCAGGTACATAATAGTGGCATGATAGCTATATTATATAACTCAGTAGAATGCCTATACTAGATACAATAGGAAATTGTTTTTCTCTTCAGCTTATGACATTGAATGTAGCATAACAATACCTCCCAAACACTCCATTAGAAAGATTAATTGTATCTTGACCTTCAGTACATCATTCATGAAAATGGAACTTACTATCACTTTATACTGCACTTAAGATATTATAACTTTGATCACTGAATTCTTTTATTTATATATTTTCCTTTTTCTTTCTTTAATTCAATACATAACTGAACCCATGCAATAACTTTACTGCCGAATGTCAGTTTTTCCTTTATTTAAAAAGTAGCGCAGGATTTATCAACATGTTTACTGTAGATAAGCTCTGTGTTCCCAAAGAACAAATTTATCAACTGTCATTCCAAGTACCCAAACTCATTAACTTGATATTTGGCAAAATCTGACAGAGCAGAAAATGTAGAGGTGGTCTAGAGTGTGTCTTATTTTTTTCCTATAGATTTGCTTACTACGCAAATATAAGAAAAGTGTTTAATTTTATTGACTAAAAAAAAAACTACTCCTATTAACCCATTGAGCAGTTTATATTAACAGCAACTACAGATCTCCCCTATTAACTTAGGCCGACTAGGCTAGATGCAGTTTTGGTGTAGGTGCTCCTGCTTTGCAAGCATGAAAACAAATGCATATATTTGCCTGTATGCATCTCTGCTTCTGGGCCACTTCCTGTCCTTATGCATAGTTTGATAATGGTCATCATCTAAGCAAACTTGCAGCCTACATTCTGTATACTTGGTGCAAACGATGCATCCGTCTAACTACACATAACCTGCCGTGTTAGCACATACTCACAAAATTATGCCAATATGAGAATGCCCCTCAGTAAAGGCCAGTTATGTCTACTCGGAGTCAGTATGATTGACCGCCGGCTGCGGTTCAAATCCTGACAGCGGCATCCCGGCAGCAGTGAAAATCCCGATCGTCATAATGTAAGTATTTCCTACCCTTTTCTATCCCATAACCCTCCCTTAGGAGTGCCTAACCCTAAGCTCCCCCTCTAAGTGCCTAAACCTAATCCCCATTCCCCGCCACCTAAACCTAAGTCCCCCTGTGGGGTGCCTAACCCTAACCTCTCCCCAGGGGTGACTATCCCTAACCCTCCCTTCCCCTAGCTTAACCCTTAACTCCCAGGGGGTGCCTAGCCCTAAGTTCCCCCAGGAACCCTAAACCTATCCCCCCCCCCGCAGCTGTCCACGCCCGGCTTACCCTTGATCGGTATGCCGGGTGTCGGGCTCCCGGCGTAGGTAAAATGACAGGCATTGGGATTTCGATGCCCATCATTTAACCCCTTGACGGGATTAGACAGTCCGGAAGCCGACGGTTGGGATTCCATCTGTCGGCTGCCTGACTGCTTCCCATCTACACATAAATGGAAAAGAGACTGAAATGCATATAGCTCTGCATATCCTGTGCCTGCATATGCTTGGCAAAACACGCAAAATCTGAGATTGCTGGAAAAAAGATGTTTTGCCCCACTTTGAGAACCGATTTTGGCAAGCGGAAACAAGGCGGGGCTCGGTTCTCTTAGGAAATCCCAAATTCGCTACTGACAGATTTTTCCGAATCTAAAATGATCATCTCTAGTGTATACAAACACAGCAAATAAAACCATAGATATGTTATTCTCTGCATTTTCTAAATTGTAAATGATGTTAAAAACATTTTAGACAGCTCCTTTTATATAGTATTAGATAAATTACATATTACAAAATGGGAAAGTACTTATGCACATTACATGGACTGTAATCTGGAGTGTAAATATGCTATATCATTTTGCAGTTAACGAGCTGTCTCATTTGAATTTGCATTCCAGCGAGAATACTGCTCTTTTGACTTCATTTAGTGATTCTACAGATAAATATATAAGTAATTGCACATAAAATTGTCAAACTTAGGCATGTTTTATTTGTATACCAGGCTAAAGGCCAGAACTAACTTATGGCAGTAAGCATTTCTTTATCTGTGCACGTCATCTTACACTCTCATGTGTCATGTGTCTTTTTCTAGTTACACAAATTATAAACACAGCAAAGCACTAAAATCACAGAAATTGTGTGTTTAATCTGATCCCCAAAATGACACAGCTATGCCCCCTTAGGGGTGGCACACTGCCTCTACAGAGCTACAGTATTCATAATGGGGATTGGCCATGCCCCTATGCTTGGTCATGGTCTTGCTAGAGATGGGCCCAGACAGATCTCTTGTTGGCCCTCAACAATGCAATAGATTTTTATATAATAGACCTAAATGGGATGCTTGAAAAGAAATGTTGTTCTGAACATCTTAAATATCCACATATTTTGTACATAGTGGCTACAGAACTTCACTGGGACAAGGCAGCAGAATGAAGAATACCAATTTTGTTTCTCCTATGTTTAATTAATTTTTATGCTAACCACTCTTAGGGGTATATTTACTCGAGTTTGGTCGAGATTGAAATTTAAATTTAAAAGCAAACCTGGGTGAGATTTCTCTCTTTTCACTGATAAAAATATGGGGGTAAAAACAAGTAGGGTTCCCCCATATTTTAGGAACCAGCACTGGGCTGCTGACCAGCCCTGGTTTTAAAAATAAAAGAAAAAAATTGTGTAGGAATCCCCCTATTTTTAAAACCAGCACCGGAATCAAATCCGGCTGGCGTGTAATGCCACAGCCAAGGGACCCTTTCAGCGGGTTTCCCCAGCCATAGCATGATCACCCCAAGCCAGTCAGTCCAAGCCAGGGATCTCAGGGGAGGTGGAGACCCCCCAATAATGGGGCTCCCCCTCTCCTGAGCACCCCAGGCTTAGTCTGAAGCCCGGGGCTCTTCCCTGCATCCCTGGAGCTTTGGGTGCGGGGGTAATAGTGGTGTCAAAATAGAAACTGTTGTTTTTTTACCATGGAACTACAGGTGCCAGCATGCCTGCCCTTTGGCACTTATGGAACTACAAGTGCCAGCAGGTGGACGTCACCCTTAGCCCGGTTGTAAAAAAATTGTTAAAAAACCACAAAACACACACACCGTAGAAACAAAGTAACATTTTATTTTACACCTACCTAACTCACTCACATATACTTACCTGCTGCCCGATGATCAGTCTGACTGACCAGACCACATGGGAAATGTCACGAGCTGGAGTCAATCAGCGGACGCTAACTGTAGAGCGGCCACTGATTGGCTCCAGCTCCTGACATTTTGTGGTGTCAATTTGTTTTTTTGCAAAGACCTGAGGATGCTACGGAGACCAGCACAAGGACACCCACCTCCCCTGAGATCCCTGGCTTGGGCTGACTGGCTTGGGGTGATAATGCTTTGACTGGGGAGACCCTGGCTGTGGCACTACACCCTGGCTGGAGTTGATTTCAGCGCGGGTTTTAAATATAGGGGGAACGCTATGCATTTTTTCCCCCCTATTTTTAAAACCAAGGCTGGTCAGCAGCTCAGTACTGGTTCCTAAAATACAGAGGAACCCTACACATACCCGGAATTTTTGAGAACCAGGACAGGCTCAGGAGACCGGGGCTGGTTATGTTTTTTTGGGGAGACCCTACATCATTTTTTTTAAATATTAACTTTTTTTTACAAGTATAACACACAAGCAGCCTTCACATATCTCACTGCTATTTGCAGGCTGCTTGTTCTGGAGAGAAGACACTTGCAACTCACAAGAGTAATCTATCTAAACTTGCTCGATCTGCTTCACCATCGGCCAACTCGATCTCAGCTAAACACACTTCTTAGTAAATTTGAGAGTTTCAGAATCCTCAAATCACCTGAGTTTCTACGATGCAAATTGAGTTTAAAAAAAACAAAGCAAACTCAATCAGACATGATTCTTAGTAGATTTAACCCTTAGTGAGAGAGAAACATAAAAATATAGAATTTAACGGCAGATAAGAACCACTTTGACCCATCTAGTCTGCCCTTTTTGTAAGCATTGTTTTATTATCTAAGAATACCAACCTGGGAAGGTATTTGGGAACTAGCAATACGTTCTACAGTAATCACAAGATACATCAGTAGTAGACCACTATAGTATGATCCTGTATATTGCTGTCAGTCATGGTGGGGTTGCACCTTCCCTTACATTTGACATACTGTATATAGTTTTACAGGATTTATACTCCGACACCTTTTTTTGTTTGTGTTTTCTAAGAGTACCCCAGGGATTTTGTGGCAACCACAAATGTAGTGGTTAGAACCGACTGAGGTAAAAGTTTAACCAAGCCTTCAATGCCGCATATAAGTTATTGGTGGGCTGAATTTGCATACCGCTGATCTGGAGAGAGATTTGGGTACTTTCTTTTTTCAGACAAAGCCAGATTTATTAGCTAATATTGTTTGTATTTAGGACATTACTGACTTGCAAAGCTGGGCATATTTTGGGTGATTCTCTTGTTAGTAAAGGAATACTTTAGCTTTCTATATTGAATACTGTATTCATAATTGGATGTCATTCAAGATTCTGGTGGGTCCTAGTAATAGAATAAGTGTGTCTTATTGCACAAATAACATCAGTGTTTTTGTGTGCCTTTATTGACACAGGCACAAGTCTTCTAGCAATATTTGCTTCTTCATAGTCCTGCAAAATTAGCTCTATGGGTTTCTTGTGGCTTCTTTAAGTCCCAATTGTGATTTGGTTATTCCAAAATATTATTCTTCCATTGCCCTGTAGGCTTGCTAGCATTTTGGAAGTTGTCTGTCCTGCTGCATGACCTTAATACATTTCATCATATACTGATGGACAAATGGCTTTATAGTCTCCTGTCAAATTATCTGAATCAAAACCACAAAGCATCCCCAAAGTATGATAATTACACATTAATTCTTCACAAATAATATGCCATCGTCGAAGCCAAAAACATTTACTTTGACTCATCTAGAATAATTCTTGTACAGTTTTTTTAGAATACTTAAGAGAAATGTCATTAGTCTTCTAAGAAATGTCTTACATTTTTGCATATCATTTCTTTACCAAATGTGATGTTAGAGCAAAGGAAATACTAAATTTAGCCAAGGCAAAAGAGAAATATGCATAGAAGTAATTTAGAGGTTTGCTGTGATTTCCAATGATTTCAAATTGTATTTGTGGCAGGACAATCATTCTTGGAAGATTCACTATCTGTAACTTTGGATCAATAGGGCTTTATTGATGGAGCTTTAGATAGCGCTTTAGAAATGGTTTCCTTACTTTTCCAGACTAATAGATATTAATAGTTTGTCTACGGGGAAGAACTGTGATAATGCAAATCAAAGTCAGAGATGGTTCCATTAAAGGGCTGGTCCAAATTAGGTCTGAATGTTTACTGAATTAACCTTTTATTTACATTGGTTATTACACAAGGCCTTTTTTCCACACTGGCACTTTACATGTTAGAGCTCATGACATGCCAAATAACACTAACAAAATAACTCTTAGCAGTTTTGTACACTTACAAATTGCAAGATACACACTTATGGCCTAATTTCGAGTTGTATGCAATTGCTGCTGCATCTGTGTTCGCATCTGCTATGCAAAAATAGGCAAATGTCACAGACGCTGGGAGATGTTGTGCGGCTTTGCAAACCCAAGCATCTGCATACAAAGACGCAGCATTGGTGGCAGATCATTTGATTATAGCAGTTCTGAGCGAGCCCAAGGTCCTGCAGAATGCCCGCGGGTACTGGGGCACTGGAGCCATATTTTGTTGGTACGGGTTCACATAGAGACATGCCCCCGAAATTATTGCGACACGCCTTGCAATCACACTGTGAGTTAATTATAGCTGCCAGTAACTGCAGTAATGTACCTTGACGCATGCGCAGTGTGACTTGGACGTATGAGCATATAGACGATTCTCACTCAACTGTGAAAGCATCGGCGTAGTGTGTAACTCTGAATCAGGCCCATAGTTCAGATAACATTAAATACTGGTTTGGTTTTTTTTGCAACTTTTTTACTTGTCTACTTTTCTTATTGTTTATTTTAGTAGTGTGCCTGCTGATGTTACCAGCCTTGAAAGTGCACATTTGACAGTGATAAACTAATATATCTTCCTACCAATCTACTTTTCCTGATGGGATTCTTTTAATTGGGCAATTTATTATCCTTAATAAGCTAATTCTGTTCTACTAAATTACATATTAAAATTAACTTAACTCAGGTGCCCAAAATTATATAATGCAACTATGCATCACTCACTTCAAGCAACTGTTGACTGAAAAATGATATAATCACCTTGCAGGACATTAATTTTCTAAAATATGTAAATCAATTCAGATATTTAACATATTATTGTGTGTATATATATATATATATTAAAATTAATAAGCATATCACAAGCTTCTAGATACAGTGTTCACCGCTATTCGCCAGTTGAACACCTCTGGATCAATACAACAGGTGCCCTGTGTCCACATAGAATCGCAAGTTCTAAAATCGCCAAGTGGCATCAAAACATCATATATCATCAGCAACGCCCAATGCTTTTCATCACACCATTGGGCTTCATCAGGGGGTGTGTTCCAGCTCTGTCAGAGGCCTCCCACCATTTACATAAGGGATCATATTTGGCTCAAGTCATATTTTATTAAATTACATCCAATAACTCAGATGTCATTGTATTGGCACCTATCATTACACATACAACAATAAAATGTAATATTAAAAAATGGCAAAGGTTCGCAATTAGTTGTGATCTGTCACTTGACCATCGCCATTTTTATGGTTATTCTAGAGCGACCTTAATATAAAGTCCTAATAGCTGCAACCTGAATTGACAGAAATCTGTCCACAAAATAGGTCAGTCATTAAGACTTACTATCATTATCTACAGTATATACTTAAGAGATGTCTAAACATATGTTTAATTGAAAATAAAAATAAAGACACCATCTTTATCACTCAGTGACATAATTATAATACATCTAATAGTGATTTTGTTGGTTATCAGCATAACAATGTAACCCCTATTTGGGGTTAATCCAGCAAATAGGTGATATGACTATATTAACTGTGTTTTTTACATTGAAATATAAGTATTATTATACAACTATTATCTATGCTTAGTAGTTAATATATATATATATATATATATATATATATTATTGTATTACAATTATGTATTAATATGTTTACTTATACATAATTGTTGGTGTGGGCCAGAATCGGCCATAAGGTTCTAGATGCCTGAAACAGATTAGAGTTAGTTCTGCTGACTGTGCACACAGACTCTGATACAGGCTTGCCAACTTTCTGTCTGCCCCTTCCAGGAGGGAGCAGGCAGATCGGCGTGACAGGGGAGCGTGGCCAGCTCAAGGACGCTTGGCCGGCCAGGCTGTGAGTATTTGTGGGCAGGGCGGGGGCAGAGCCACGCATTCGCGTCATTTTGGCCCCGTCCCTGCTACACAATGCCGGTATTACGGCCATTGTGAAGCAGGGGGCAGGGCCAAAATGACGCGATTCAGCGTGAATCGCATCACTGCCCCCCCCACTGCAGGGGGATTCAGATGTAATTGCAGGGGGGATAGGAGGGGTGAGCGGCAGCTGGGAGGATTGCCTGCCTTTCTGAGAGGTCGGGAGCGACACCCGATTTTCAGGAGGCTCCTGACAAAATCGGGAGCGTAGGCAAGTATGCTCTGGTATGCCGGTTAGAGAGAGTGCTGCTGACTGTGCACACTGGGCCTGATTCAGACCCGCTCGCAAGCACTATGCGCTCGCAAGCGGGTCGATGGTGGCCCAGTGCGCACGCGCGAGCCCCGGAGCGAGCGCACAAAGCACTCGTTCCGGGACTCACTAAAAAAAGGGGCGGCTGTCGATGTTGATCGACAGCTTGCCCCATTTTGTAGGCGTGGCGGGGGGGTGGCTTCACAAATGGAGTCGTTCCCATGCGAACACCTGCCATTTGTGGGCGGCCCTACTGCCATCACTAGTGATGTCTGTAGGTGTACTTCCTCCTCTAATAGCTGTGGGTGGCAACAAAAAAAAAGTACATGCCCTGATTCAAAGCGAGCGCTCGCTTTTTGCGAGCGGCTCTGAATCAGGCCCACTGACTCTGATACACCAGTTAGAGCTAGTGCTGCTGACTGTGCACACACATACACTGATACACCGGTTAGAGGTAGTGCTGCTGACTGTGCACGCATAGACACTGATACACCGGTTAGAGCTATTGCTGCTGACGGTGCACACATAGACACTGATACACCGGTTAGAGCTACTGCTGCTGACTGTGCAAGCATAGACACTGATACATCGGTTAGAGGTAGTGCTGCTGACTGTGCACGCATAGACACTGATACACCGGTTAGAGGTAGTGCTGCTGACTGTGCACGCATAGACACTGATACACCGGTTAGAGCTAGTGCGGCTGACTGTGCACGCATAGACACTGATACATCGGTTAGAGCTTGTGCTGCTGACTGTGCATGCATAGACACTGATACACTGGTTAGAGCTAGTGCTGCTGACTGTGCACACATACACTGATACACCGGATAGAGCTAGTGCTGCTGACTGTGCATGCATAGACACTGATACACCGGTTAGAGGTAGTGCTGCTGACTGTGCACGCATAGACACTGATACACCGGTTAGAGCTATTGCTGCTGACTGTGCACGCATAGACACTGATACATCGGTTAGAGCTAGTACTGCTGACTGTGCACACATAGACACTGATACACTGGTTAGAGGTAGTGCTGCTGACTGTGCACGCATAGACACTGATACACTGGTTAGAGGTAGTGCTGCTGACTGTGCACACATAGACACTGATACACCGGTTAGAGGTAGTGCTGCTGACTGTGCACGCATAGACACTGATACACCGGTTAGAGCTAGTGCGGCTGACTGTGCACGCATAGACACTGATACACCAGTTAGAGCTAGTGCTGCTGACTGTGCACGCATAGACACTGATACACCGGTTAGAGCTAGTACTGCTGACTGTGCACACATAGACACTGATACACCGGTTAGAGCTAGTGCTGCTGACTGTGCACGCATAGACACTGATACACCGGTTAGAGCTAGTGCTGCTGACTGTGCACACATAGACACTGATACACCGGTTAGAGCTAGTGCTGCTGACTGTGCACGCATAGACACTGATACACCGGTTAGAACTAGTGCTGCTGACTGTGCACACATAGACACTGATACACTGGTTAGAGCTAGTGCTGCTGACTGTGCACACATAGACACTGAGGAAAGTGACAGTTGGAGAGAGGGGTCAGTTAGAGCTGAGGTAATGACAGAAAGAGGCAGCCTGAGTCAGGTACCTGATGTAGAGATAAGGAGCTAATGCACTCTAGGGCGTAGGGGTCCGGTGGCCAACCGCAGATGAGAAGTGATGAGTTTAAACAGCGAGACAGAGAGTGTTTACCTTAGGTTTGAGGGGGGCAGTCAGAGCTGTCAGTAACTGCTGGTGCTGACTAGAAAATGTCGGTAGAGGTCTGTAATCTCTCCACAGTGACAGCCTTATATACTGTTCTTACTATGCCCACTAACTTATAAATGAAAAAAAAATCTTCTAACATATCATATTATGGGCATAATTGTGAATGCAGAAACTTCCCCTCCAGCCCTCCTCTGTGATTATTGAAATAAGACCGCAGTATCTGTTTATATTTAATACTAGACTGCATACTACTATAATATCAGGAGCTCTGTGACAGAGCGCAGCCACACAACCATTTGACATGAAGTCAGTTAGCTTCTGTCAGAGCCGGACAGCTGTAAGTCGTCTTTATCCTCATTGAGGCATTCACTAAGTTTTACAGCCTAATGCTGGGTACATTAAATAGCAAGACCACCGGCGCTAAATACTCAATGGTAAGAACCTTCACTTAAGGGGTTAATATTAGGTTTGCAGCATTGACTATATACAAATTCTGTGTAAATTTGCATTATCCACAGCAATATATATATATATATATATATATATATATATATACAGTATTCTGCACCTAATCACAGCAACACTGACACCAATCTACCGAGCTAATTACCCTAAGTTATCACTATATATATATATATATATATATATATAAAATATGCAAAATAGTCTGTGCATCCATTAATTAATAACCCTCCCGATAGATAGTTATCGGAGCAATAAATTCAGAAAAGAAACAACTAACACAGTCGTAAATATATTAAAACAAAATATGTCAACAGTGCTGTCTCATATAGTATTGTGAATATAAGAAAATAAATAGATAAAAGGGATGAAAAAGCAGATGTGTCAAATCATAAGTAAATTTAATAAACCCTTTTAAAATCCTACTATTAGTGAAATGTAGCACATAACATTCACAATGTAACAAGCAGTTAACACACTGTAACAGACTACATAATAACAAGATTGTTGCAGATCTCTTTGATTCTTAAAAGTAGTATAAATCACTCAATCAATTCCTTTCAGATATTCCAGGAACAACTTATTTGAAAATATTCCAAGAGTTTCCGGCTGTATATGATCAATCCAACCACACTAGTGGTAATACGTATATTGTGCCTGGTATATGTTAAACCTCCTTTTTAGAGTATATAATAGAAGGTGGCAGTCACAAACTAACAATCATATACTGGGAATAAGTTGTTACTTACGGGCCCTCCTACGATCCGAAATGAGTGTGTCCACTGATAGTAATACTCATGGACCCTAATGAAGGCAGGCAGAAGACAGTCTGTATATTAGTGCTTCATCGCCGGGTATATCAGATGACTGTCGGCTTATAGATCATTGTCCTATGCTCTTATAGATATCTGGTTTTATTTATTTGCATGTGTGGATTGCATGGGTTGTTGTTGACATTTGGTGAAAATGTCATTACAGTAGCACCGTTACAAATATATTTACTGAGAAAAATTTTGATGTGTTCAATACTTATTTTACTTATATAATATGTTCAAAAACAACTTGTATGAAGCTTAAAAAAAGTTAGAAATAGAGTATACATTATAGCAGGGATGGGGAACCTCAGGCTGTATAAGGCCCCCGGAATCATTTGGTCTCAGTTTTTTTCTGCTAGTCTCATCTGGCTAGCAGGGTGCCTAGAATGGCACCCTGCAGCCAGAATCTATGCAGCAGTGCCACCTGGAGTGTCCTTAGGATGCTTCAGACGGTAACACCGCTGCCCTTACAGCTCCCAGAGCATCCTCAGGATGCTCCAGGCATTGCTGTAATCACAGGCGATTGTGGCCCGTCCCTGTGTCACATCACACGGAGGGGGCGTGACCTGCACCGGGCCCACAAATAATGGTATATATATTAAAATGGCCCTCGGCAGAAAAAAGGTTCCCCACTCCTGCATTATAGTAACTTATTTAACTGTAACATTTTTCTGCAGTAAACTGTCAGAAGCAGCTGTGTTCGTTCCAATGAGTGGCAGTGTCTTGAAGTTTTTACAAAATTCAAAACTTGCCACTCCTCAGTAAGAGGACATGTTCACTGTAATTATCTAAGTGTGGAAGATAATGGTGTTATCTAGCTCATGACAAATGGACTATCATTTTTAGCACTTCCTTTCCACTTAAACTAAAAGGATAGCTACTACCTGAAGTAACATTCAATTTTTAACAGATTGATTTAAAAACCTGACCCAAGGAAGGTGTCTTCAATTACAATTGAGGAAGCATGCCTCCAAGGATGGATTGGGCAAACATCTAAGGTCATTTGTATTTGTATTCTTGTTCTGAAAGCATAATAATTTTTTTGAGGAGTTGATAAGAGTTACTTTATGCGCTGTGTGCAGTACTTTCTGCAGCGGTCTCCGGCTACAGAATGGAAAAGCTTCACTTTTAACACAAATAATTCGGTTTCATAAAATTTTTTTGTAATGGCTTTAGAGAGTAATACTTTAACAATTACTAAGTTTTTTGTTCATTTAATTATTTATTGTAACTATTGGTCAATGAATGCCCTTGAACCCACAAAATCCTAATCTTGTCCCCTGCCTTCCTTTTTTTTTTTTTTTTTATACAATGAAATTTTAAATTTTTACAGGTGTGTTAAAAGAAGACATCCATTTTTCTATAATTATTATACATTTTGGGGCTTTTTAATTGAGAGAGAATTTTTTTTTTTTATAAAAAAAAACATGAAATGTAAAAGTGCCAGCAGGTATATGACCTAAGTATTATTTGGCCTGTGTTACAAATCGGCACTCATTGCTATCTTACCTGGTCTGGCAGCACAGTGTGTTAGCCTGCTTCCCTGCCTGGCAGATGGCGTCCTTCTCCTCTTGACAGCCACAGGTGGGTCCCAAATGACTGCTTCTAGCCGCAGTTTCTTGCATAGGGATGCGCACGGGGCTCTCTTCCTCTCTTAGGTGCATGTGATAGTGACATAACATTGGTAACAAATTCAACTTATATTGAGGTAACCAACTGGCTTCAGTAAAACTGTAAGGGGTCTATATATTAAAAATAATTTGGTGTTTTCAGGGTATACCTGCAAATATTAAATATACCCTGAATGTACCATGGAGGGGCCATAACAGATATCTCCATATCTGCCATGGTCCCTCAGTTTCCAACAGCAGCTACAACCCCCATAGATGCGAAGCGGACAGATTTACCAAGATCTGAAGATGGCATTAGCCCATTGTAGATGATGGGCTACATTTTGTAAATAATAATAGGAGAGGGTTCCTCTGGACCTGAATATGTGTGATCAGTAGACTGAGCATGTTCAGGAGTCTTGAAAGAGGAGTGAACAGAATGCTGATGCGGAAACTTCACTCTGAAAACATCATAGAGATGGGCTCCTTTCGGAGCTCCTGTCTCTGCATGTGAATGTTAATACATTCAGGCAGTATACAATTTCTTATTGCAGTGCAAAGAAGCAATAATTGATAAATATGCCCCTAAATGTCCTAATGAATGGTCTCAGTCGCTGCCAAGGAGAATGGAATCCCCCAATATGAGTGCAAAAGGACATTGTTACTTGCTACTTTTAGTCTCTAGATTTCAAAACCAGAGCATATCTTTCTCTTAAGCCAAATTCAATCTGCAGCCTATTTAAGGCTTTATTTGGGCACAACACAGTGCCAGAGTATTAAATCACCTTATCTTGTTCAGCCTGTGTCATTGTTCTGAACCTTTGCCGGTGCAAATGAAGGATAAGGGGGTTGTACTTAATTCTCACAATCAATACCGGCTGTCCTCCTTGCACCATTATTTTCTATTCTTTAACAGGTCTATTTGCAATGTTATGGTCTCTGTTTGGGTCTTTCTTAGAGTACAGGGAGACATAACCCCCTTTGCTTAATCCTCCTGTGGTCACCTGACAAAGCACCTTGTCCCATCAGAAGTCCTCGACTCTGATGGTTATAACTAAGACTTCCTATTGCTGCTTAGTGATACTTGGCTTCTTGGCAATACTGACTGTATGAGTACTGTCACTGCTTTGCCAGCCATTCCTGAAAGCCTCTGTGAATGTGTGACAGCTTTCCCAGTTCATACATGCTCAGTGGAATAGACTGAGTATTCACATTCACTTTCACTAAAACATTTAATAATAGAAAAGTAACATATAGAAGAAACCTATTTTTTATTTTAGTATATTTTAAATATGCTTTTTTTAAATTAACACATTTTTTCCTCAAACAGTCCTCATGCTTTGCATGGGAAAGGCTTCATCAAAAGAACACAACAATAATTATTGCCAGCTGGGGGCTTTTGTACATTCAGAAGAGCCTTATCTTTGGAGAAAATGGTTGTTTTCATCAGAGAAAATTTATTTTTTTATGGTTTCCCTTTAGTACCTATAAGAATGTAGCAATTAATACAATGAAATATCAGTTTTTGGCCATTTGCTTTTACAAATACATAGACATAATATTTAAAGTAGTTTCTACACATTTTTACTCGAAGTTTAAATTTTTACAACAATTTTAAGCCTATTATAGTTTTCTTTTCCACAAGCTATTCTCGTTTGTGTATATAACCCAAGGTATCTTTATCAGTTCCATAAAGATTCTGCAACATACTCAATATTTTGTAAAATGAGTGTAAAATTTGCTAGCGGCTGTTCTCAATCATGAGCTGCGAGCTGATCCTGTTTGGATTTTCCAGTTGGTCTTAATATTTTCATCTGGGTAATAGAATGAAAAAAAAGCTTTGGGGGATATGGAATATTGCTGTTCTCTTTATATATTGATTTTAACAGGTGAAACTAGAGGGACATTAATCCATGTTTCATCCCTGTTGATGTTACCTCCTTAAAAGTCATAGTGCAACTGTATCCTATACCCATATAGCCGTGTTTAAAATTCATAATTTTGTGTGGATGATGAATCTTTTTATTTGGTTCTATGGTTTTTATTCTCTTCTTACCAAAGAAGGACGTAATTCCAAAATTATGGGTAAATAAAAATGGCATATTAATTACAATTATTTTTGCAATACTGTTGCAATGAAAGTTAAACATTCTTTCTCTCCTTTTTGGTATAATTTCCTACTATATACTAAATAACAATATGGTGTATTTGTAGTAATTTGCACATCCATTATTGTAATTCAGAGATAATTCCAGTACTTATTTATAAACTATATTAAATGGATTTTGTTCCTATTTTGTTCCAAGAATTCTATAAGTTATATTATACGTTCAATTATGTCCCATTCTTATACAGTGTGGGATGTAATTCTGTGTTTGACAAAAGACTTTATAAAGTTTGTATAAAGAAATCTGATTACTCTATTAAACATTTTACAGAGCTTAATAAGAATTTAATTTGAATCTAGCCTACTCTTTTATGCTATATTTGCCTTTGTCTTTTTGCATAAATCATTGTCAACCAATGTTTTGTAAAACTATAAGAAGTATTACTTTATCAGTAGATTGTCTCATGATGCTTTTTCACATTGTCATATGGCGGTCTTTAACACTACTGACTTAACAAGATCACCGAGCAATTTGACAAAGCAAATATTGCACTGATCTGGTGATTCAAGAACGGGGCAGTGACTGCACACACATGACAGTTTAGTACATCATCCAGTATAATTTTCTATCATTCACAGTCAAATTTGAGTAAGTAATATCTGCTTTTGACTTTATGTAGTGGCCATATTGAATTTCAAGCATAGTGTAGTGATTGGTCCATTTGATCAAGTTGACCAAATTTGGCACCGTTGTGCTACTTGTAGCCTGCAAACAATACTAGTAATGTATTAGCTTACGCTTAGTACACCAAAATAGATTTCCTTTTACAGATATAACCCACATAAAGTTACATACAGTATATTCAATTGAAAACACATAAAATATAATATATGCTATATAGAAGCACATGCTTGTACAATATAATCTTAACCGAGATTAAATATCTTAATTGCCAACAAAAAATCATTGGCAAAGGTTACTCTATCCATTTTTAATACCACTAAATCACACTAAGGAAGATTATATATTATTTTGTGTACAGACATTTTAATGATGCATTATTTTCTTACACAAGTTAGCTGTCATTTTAAGTCTAAGAAATAAACTGTAATAGCAATTGCTTAGCTCTATAACAGTTGGCCACATTAAAAATAAGTTAAAAGAAATACAAAATAAAACACATTAAAATCCTTAAGCTCAAGAGCAAAGTTCAGTACAGATCCTACAATATTTTTCTACTAATGTCTTCATGATGCATGTTTCGTTTTATAAATGCCTACATATTTTATTTCAATAAATCCAGCAATTACTATTTCCACTTTGCAGTGAAAATCCAATAATATTTTGTTAAATCAACATCGACTTTTCAGAAGGATATCGGGTTGAGAGTTTTATTTTTCCTTTGCAGCTTTACATGCTCAGTGCATTGAGAGTTCAGATTTCATAGCTTGTCTTCAACCACAATAGACTATCCTGCAACTTCCTACTGTTCATCCAAATAGCTTTTGCTGGTTTATGCTCCCATCCACTGCCCAGAGTTGAATGACTAAATTCAAGGTTTAATATGTGTTGTCATCTGCTTGCTTCTTGCATGTATTTTCTGAACTTTAGTTACCGGCTAATTGAGGCTAGAATATTTTTACAACCTATAATTCTAAGTTATAAGTAAATATGTTTTTAATTTAAAAAAAAATGTATAGAAACTTTTAGACTGAATAAAACACAACACAGTGAAAAAAAGTAAAAGGAAAATGTTTCTCATTGCCTAATATGGTTTATAGTCCTTTTACGGCACTGTAGATTATTGTAAATGGACACTTTTTTTTTTTTTTGGTAAACAGTTGTAACACTATAATACTGCATGTTTATTATTCTTGACATCAAGGACATTGCATTACAGTGCATTAACAACTGGTCCCAGGGGAGAACCTGTGGGGCAGCCACCTTAATGGCACTGGCCGGCCCCAAACATCACCACAATCTGGATCACATGCAAGAAGATCTAAGCCACCTGACACTACTTGATTGTGGATGGACCCCCAAAGGCCAAATAGGCCATAGGTGGGGGACCTAGGTCCCTTAACAGGTGGTCCAGCCCTGCAGAATAGATATTTTTATTGAGAGACTGCAACAGTTATGACAATGTACTTTGAAACATGAGTGATGTCACTAATTCCTAGAGAACTGATAGGCTAATTATTGGATCATCCCACATAACGTCACCCTCCACTGTCTGTATAGGACACTTTATTTCTGTCTGATCTGCCGCTTGGCAAACACCAGTAATATATAAGCTACAAGCAGCTGGACTGGAGCATGAAGGGCCCACCGGGGTAATGCAGTGGTAGAGGGCCATGCTTTGGGGTGTGGTCAGTTACCACAGGGGTTGAGGCCAGCCTCCAGACAGACTAAAGACATTAGAAAGCATGTAACTTACCCTTTAATGGAGTAACAATGTATAATTCAAGTGCACGGCCTGAAACCTGACATTAGAGCAAGTGGTGGGACCCTCAGGCAGTTTGGCCCACCAGGGATTTCCCCTGTACCCCTGTGGGCCAGTCCAACCCTGGCTACAAGTGAAGCTTACAAATTTACATAACGTTGATTAAAAAAATAAGGATTCAAACAGACAGGTAAGAAGGGAAGCTGCTGCGTGGCATGTAAAGAAGGAAGCATAGCGCTGGTTAAATATGAGACCTATAGTATAATTGAAATTTGAAATTGAAGTGTTTCTGGTTTTAGAATTTTCTGACAAGTATTTTAGCTGTAAAGGCAAGCAGACATGGTATTTATTATTACATTTAAATTACACTGCACTTAATGGAATTGATCTAGAAATGTCTATATGAGTTTGATAGTCACCATTTCCAGTTGCTCATTATATTTCAAGTTGCAATTTGAAATCTATTTCTTTTTCAGTTAACCCCAGTTGGTACCACAATCTTCACGGAATTTGCAGACAATGGTGCTAGAGACATAGACGATGGTCCTAATGGCCAGATTGAATATTTTATCCGGTACAACCCCAATGATACTGTAAGTATACATAACTTGTATCTGTCATTTTTCCTTTTTTTCATTATATCTGTTACACAGAACGGTGCTGATGATAAGTGGGTACTACGCCAGTTGCCATAGTGGTTCTTGTAGAATTTAGCAGAGCATATGCCCAGGACGATATTAATGGTATATGCTACCATTTCAACTTGTGTGATTCTGCCACTTAAGTATGCCTGCACCTGAATAGGCAGAAAGGTTTGGGACAGGGGCATTGTTATAGGTCATGTACAGGAAGGGCATGTTTGCATTATTGTAAACAAATGCAGACCCGGAACTAGACACGTTTATGGCTGAAATAGCCATATTATTTGCAGGAGATAAGATGCATGTGCAGATACGGGATGATGATGAGGATGACGGTCGCCACCACCAGAAAAACATTTGATTAGAACTTTTGCCACTCATGCAGAAACAATGTTTTTGTGTTTACATTTACACTCATTTTTTCCCCTGCATACACCAGGTGGGGAGTTGTGTTTCTGCTGTTTTAGATAAGCTTTTGTAGTTTAAATGACGCTTTATATTGTGTACATATTTTGCACAAAAAAGAAAAAGTTAAAATATGGGCACAAGTGGGAATTTACTGACATTGACATTTGCCTGGCACAAAGCAGGCAAGTGTGCAGTTTTTGCTGAATCAGAATACATCTTGTACTCTACATGGGGGCAAAGGAAATATGCTATTTTTGTATGCGACTCTTTCTGTTTTAAATTATGCTCTTTTTTGGCCAACTCTACATTATCCCCAGTATGTATTTTCCCAGACATTAATCAACACAAGGACTGATTCAGCAGTGGATGGAATTGCAAAGCCTCACACAAGGGGCTTTATAATTCCGTTCTGCTAAAATGTAAATGCTGCAGGAGGCATCTGAAGTGTAGAGATGCCTCCTGTCAGCATCTGTCATCAAAGCGCAGTGACCGAGGTTGCATCCTGGTATCACCATCGTGATCAATAAGTTGTGCAGCAGCAGCCAGCTGAGTAAGCCTCAACTTACGCAGGCTGGCCGGCTTGCGAGGCGAGGAAGTCAGCGTCCAAGTATGTTGACCCTAGCCTCATCCCTCACCGGAAAACGGGGGGCAACACGCCCCCATTTCCGGTTTCTAGCTGTAGTCGGGGGGGGGGGGGGGGGCAGGCAGCAGCCGGGAGGCTTGCCTGCCTTTCCAGGGGGTCGGGAGCGGCACCTGATATTCTGGAGGCTCCCGACCAATTTGGGAGGGTAGGCCAGCCTGTATTCCCGATAATCAGGAATCTGTGTGAAAACGCAGACCGGGGTCCTCTGCTGAATCAGCCCCACAGTCTGATAAAATAATTAAAAAAATATCACTGGCCATTTTCTCACTGTTTCGAAACCTAAATCGATCAGTTTAGAATGTGGTACAGTAGTCAAGCTGTGTATTTCAGTGTAGTAAAATATGTAAATGCCATGACATTAAATAATTGCTTTTAGAAAAAAAATATGTATTTAGTCACTTTGCAAAATACAATTGTTAAATGGTGTTAAACTTTTGCAATCAAAAAAAGCATTCATTAACTGCATAAAACCTTTCAATCTTATTGTTCATTGAATTGTCTATTTAACTTTTTTATTTCAAATGAATGAATATTTTTTTTTTAAATAGTCTTAATTTTCAGGCATATCATCTATCTCAGTTACATTTATTCTTTATTGTATTGTCTGGTTAAAGGCCAAGAGGACTGAGATTCTTGTGTTCTCAACAGATAGCTTAGTTTCCCTGCTTCACAGATAACAATTATAATCACTTAGTCAGTCTTCCAATATTCCTGACCTGCAAGTACAGGTCAATCTATCCTTCAATTTTCTTTCTCATTCATAGTGCGAGTATTTAAACTGCATCACATTGTGCAGCACAATGAGGAAACTTTAGTGAAAGTGCTGTACAAAAGGATAGAATTAACAACATGGTTTTATATTGGTGCGACTTCAAGGGCTGGTGCTGCCTGCTGGAAGGCTTTCTCCTAGTACAGAATATGACAGGTAGTAATCAAAGCTCAGTGTTGCAGAGTGCCAGCTAACAAAACAGTTTTCGTGTATAAATTTCATAAAACATAGCATCTGAATAGGGAAATAGAATCATGCTTAATGCCTAGACACAATTTAGTATACTTTTCTTTTATTAGTTTTTAATGTTCTTACCTTTGTTTAAGGTTGATAGTTTTACTGAAAAAAGAATGAGGCATATATTGACCAATATTTAGGGCAGTGGCGTAAATAGGCTCTTTGGCGCCCAGGGCAAGATGAAAAATTGCACCTCCCACCAACTGTGTGCGCGAGTCAAAAAATGGGCATGGTCTCATGCCACAAGGGGCGTGACCACTGAAAAATGTGGGCGTGGCAACATGACACGGCACCTTTTCTCATAACTCTGTGTACATTAATGCCCTCAATAGTAGTACCCCTTATACAATGCCCCCAGTAGTAGAGCCCCTTATGCAATGCTCCCAGTAGTAGTGCCCCTTATGCAATGCTCCCAGTAGTAGTGCCCCTTATACAATGCCCCCAGTAGTAGAGCCCCTTATGCAATGCTCCTAGTAGTAGTGCCCCTTATGCAGTTCCCCCAGTAGTAGTGCCCCTTATGCAATGCTCCCAGTAGTAGTGCCCCTTATGCAATGCTATACAAAAAAGATAAAAAAAATTATCCACAAGACTCTATAAGGGAGCACTCTTATAGCTATAAGAGTGCTCCCTAATAGAGTCTTGTGGATAATTTTTTTTATCTTTTTTTTTGTATAGTTGTTGCCAACTACCACATACTCCATTGCCTACTCATTATTTTCTTATACTGAAGAATATTTGTGGATATAGCCCCTCTTTTCATAGAAATCCTATATTTCTATTTTGTCTTAGCATTTTTATGTAGTGGTCATACCTGTGTGGTTGCATATATATTGTACACCTCCCTTTTTCATCCCCCTCTTTTATTCCTTATGCAATACTCCCTGTAGTAGTGCCCATTATGCAGTGCCTCCAGTAGTGCCCCTTATACAGTGCCCCTTACACATAGAAGACACAGACACACACAACACTATACTTGCCTGAATCCCTGCTCCTGTGCCCGCTGCCATCCTGCTGCTCCTCCCGCTTGGCGTCTCTCCCTTCACCCACTCTGGGAGCCAGAAGGTAGGGCTCAGGAGTGAACTCCAGCCTCTGGTTGCCACTGCAGGGAAAGATCTGCCGGGTGCCCACTAGTAACAAAATCTCAGCAGGTGTCCGGCAAATGGAGTAGGCAGCACCTGCCCTGGGTGTAGCAGCCAATAAGAATCTGCCTGACTATTATTGGCTTCTGCTGGCTGCTCCCGGATGTCCACCATGAGCAACCGGTCGCAAGTCACCGGTCGACATGTCGATCGCAATCAACATTTTGTACACTACTCTGGACCACACTGACCTGGACAGTGGCTGACTGGAAACCCCACCACACACACACCTGGTCCGACACAGTGCCCAGGGCATGTGCCCTGCTCGACTTCTCCCTGGTTAAACTACTGTATTTGGGAATTGGCGCTGGTAATTATAATCTTTATTTGCATCATATTTCTGTAAAACGGCCTGATTTAGAGTTGTATACTATGCAGATGTTCTCGCAAATGGCCAATGTTTCTCTTCTGCGCATGCATGGATATCCTCGGAAACACTTACTGCACATGTGTAAACTGCATTTATGATTGTGCACACAGCTGTGTAGTAATTCACAAAGGTAGGAGAATACCATGCGGTTCTGGGTGGAGATTGTGAGATAACCAAACTTCAATGCGAAAAGAGGCTGCATTGTGGGTGTGTAAAGGAAGTGTCATGGGTGTGCTAGTGCAAATGGCTGAGTTTTCTCTCACAGTAACACAGACATAGTGACCATATTCTGGTCTTATTTGAGCAGTCGATTTTTGTCCGATGTTTGGGTGGTAGAAGAGTGCCTGGACCAGCCAACGGATCTTCACAGATAAGTAAAGTGGGAATTACATATGCGCCCAGTTACATTGTGGCTGATCATGCCACAAACATGCGCACACATCGTGCCATGCGATTCCCCGTGACTGCATAAGCCACGCTACGCTATGGCATGCAATGCGATCGCACCATGTATTTCTATGGAGGCGCGGTCATGTACGCAGTGCGCATATCCGCTCGCGTGCACACATCTCATGCTATGCATGGCACGATTTGTCATGCCGTTGACAACAATATAGCTGGGCAAAACTGTACACATATTACACAGTCCATCTCATGCCCCTATATGCGGGAAATGCTTATACTGGCATTTACATATTTTCACACTTTGTCTGAGTATGGGATCGCAGCTGCAGCAGCATTAGGCCCAAAGGGTGCTTCAGTGCTACGTTTTTAATGCTGCGGCCGATGGGTGCCCTTTTGAGATGTACACTGGCTATGTCACTAATCTGTCGATGTGTGTACCATTGACCACACCTTTGGACATTACACCTGCCCTATGTCAGATGCAGACTGTCCGACTAAACATGGCCACTGCTGACACTGACACACCTGCGTTTGGTAGTCCCCTTCTCAATTACCACCCAGAAATGCCCATCAAAGGTGCATGAATGTGCTTGCAATTTCGATCTACAGTAACCATAAGAACAAATGCATATAGCGACTGGGACAAATTTGCAGAGGGAAACCATCAGCCATTTGCACCCAATGCCTGCCCTGTGTCCACCTCTGAATCACTAACTGATGTGTAAAATGAAAAGTGATTGCTAATGCAGTCACTTTACTTATAATAATATTCAGACCTTCAGACCATGGAATATATATAATATATATATATATATATATATATATATATATATATATATATATATATACATACATACATACATGCAGTACAGTGCAAAAGTTTTAGGCAGAATTGGAAAAATTGCTGCACAGTAAATCCCTTCCATTTTCCTGTGCCCTCTGGAATGCCATATCCATCTGTAGCAAACTGATCCCCATCCATAACCATTTATTAGCAACCTCTTTTGAGGTTCTCTCTAGCTAACTGTGGAACTCTGTTCACCTTCAGGTAGTGGTCATCTATCGTCCCCTGGACTCAGCACATGACTCCATAACTTTCTCTACTCTGACATTGCTTTCCTCAGTTTGGGAAAGTAAAACATCCCTATTGATGAATCCATTAATTTTACTGCCTCCAAACGCCTATCCCTCTTTTCCTCTATTGGTCTTAACCAATGGACTCCTCCTCCTCACACTCCAGTTATCACTCCCTAAAGCTCATCTATTTCCACCAATATGAAATCACAAACTTCACCAACTCTCCCTTTCTTCTCTCTGACCTTCATCTCTTTTCAGTTAGCCTTTCCTTTCTCACCTGCCTTGACAAGGCTCTATTCCTGTGCAACTCCATCCATATATTTGCCCTGGACCCCACCACTGTCATTTGTCATTTGTTGCCTCCATTGGTCCATGCCCAAATCTTGGCACTCAAAATTCACCTACAACCTTCAAAAATGCTCTTGCACTGTCTAGCGAAACTGGAGGAAATCACACTCTCTTGCTAACTTCATCCCTTTAAAATTCATCCTAATCTCCTATGCATCTGCCCTATACAGTATCTCTCTAAATCGTATTTCAAGTCTCTTCACATCTTCTCTCAGTCCTTTAATATCCACCACCTCTTTGCAACCTTCAACACACTCCTCTGCAGCCCTCCCTTCCTCTTCTTGTGCCCTTGACTCTGCCACCTATTTCACATCCAAAATAGATGCTATTCTCAATAACATCTCCCCTTATCAGCCTTTTCTTGTCCCATCTTTTCTTGAATCCATTTGCCTGTCCACTCTGTCCTCCTTCTTCCCTGCTACTGGGGATGAAGCCCATTCCTTCTCTCATTTTCTTTCGCCTCCACCTGCTCCCTTGATCCTATTTCCTAGTATCTTCTACATTCCCTCTTTCCAGACACCAGCTCCCACCTTGCGCTCACATCTTCAATCTGTCACTGTCATCTGGTAATTTCACCTCCTCCTTTTAAACATACACTTGTCACACAAATCTTCAAAAACCTCTCTTGACTCTGACTCTCTCTCCAACTACCACCCTATCTCTTTCCTTCTGTTTACATCTGAAATCCTTGAGAGGTTTCTCTATTGCCACCTCACCACTAGCTCCTTAATTCACGCCAGTTTGGTTTTTGCTCCCTCAACTCCACAAAATCAGCCCTCAGTAAGGTCACTAATGATGTGCTTATTGCATAATCCAAGGGTCAGTTCTCTCTATTTATCCTCTTTGACCTATCTGCAGCCTCTCCACATTCAGACACCCGAGTCCCTTGATCTCTGCAACTCTATCCTCTCCTGGTTGTCCTCCTACCTTATTAACTACTCTTTCTCAGTCTCCTTCTCTAATACCACCCCCCCCTTTTCTCCTACCAGTGTGTTCCCAACAGTCTGTTCTTGGAACCCTTCTCTTTTCTCTTTACACATCCAACCTTGGTGATAGCATCAGCTCATTTTGGCCTCCAGTATCACCTTTATGCAGATGGCAACCAAATTAACCTCTACCCAGACCTCTCTCCTACCAAAGTCTCTTGAGTCTTTCTGCCATCTAATACTTGGTATTCCAGAGATTTCTCAAACTCCATAAGTCTAAAACTGAATTCATTGTGTGTCCTCTCTATCCTGGACTCCCTCACCTCCCCACTCTCATAATTTGTTGACAGTTGTACACTCACCTCTGTCCGTCAAGTCTGCTGCCTGGGCATCATCCTCAGCTCCAGCCTTTCATTCACATACCACACTGTGTATTTTCTACTCCTGCAGCTTCCACCTTTACAACAGACCTTTCCTTATCATGGACACCACCAAAACCCTCATTTATGCACTTAATATTTCCCATCTAGATTACTGCAATCTCGTTTTTCTGGCTTTCGTCTCACGTATCCCTCACCACTTCAATTTATCATGAACACCAATCTCATTTATTTCGGTATTGGTCACTTCCCTTTGCAAATTGCTTCATTGACTCTCCATCCACCACAGAATTCAGTTCACACTACTCACCCTCTGATCTGGGAAGGGTTAAAACTATTCCAAAGCGGGGGGGTGAGGGGTGACCAAGGGGGGGAGAGTGACCAAGAGCAGTCTGCCAAAGGGCATAAAAATGTGTTGAGTAACCACACATGCTGAGGTAACCAGTAGAATCACGGGCGACGATTCTAATAGTGGCTTATCTGGAGGGTCGACCGCAGGACCGTGACCATTTGCATTAGTTTACAATTAGAGTGCCACTATCAACCTGCATATGTGTATCTGACTGCATGTATATATATATATATATATATATATATATAATGTGTGTGTGTATGTGTGTATATATAGGAAATCCAAAGGAGGGAGTCTGGCACTAAACGCCAAGAAAACCTCTTACCCCGTTGCCTTCCAGGACTGTACACAATCAGCACACCAGATGCAAAACAAGAGAGACTGCTGACTCAGGGAATTAAATAACAGACAACAACCAAAAAGATCCAGTAAATTCCTTGAGTGCCACCGTCTCTCTTGTTTTGTATATGTATATATATATATATATATATATATATAGATACTGTACATGCATGTATACATATAATATATATATATATATATATATATATATGTACGTGTGTGTGTAAATTTACATACAAATGTAACTGTTAGTCTGGCACTAACTCCATAGTTTGCCATAATACATAAAAAATATAATGTCCATAGTATTTAAATGCAATAGCTAAATTATGCATAACGTAAATATTAATTGTCTAGCATATGTTTAGCTTTCATTTGAATATGCCATCTCTACTCATGTACAACATCTTTAACTGTTCCCAGGCATCCAATCAGACCTTTGACATCCCCCTTACGCTGTCTGGAGCAGTGGTATTACGTCGCAGGTTGAATTATGAAGAAAAGAAACGTTATTATGTAATAGTTCAAGCTAACGTAAGTTTTATGTTTCCTATTGACTAGTACATACAATGTGCTCTACAATATTTAAGGGGATTGATATTCTGCTGGGAAATATTGCTTTGTGTTATCTCTATGCCATTATCATTCACTATCTCCACCATAATTTTGGCTCTTAACACGCTATGGCATGCAATTACAATGTAACAATCTGAAAGCATGTTAAGGTGGAATAGAAATTTTCACTGATGCTGGCTCTAGCCTGTATAATAAGGATTGCATGATGTGCACTGAATATTGGTTGTCAACTGTATTATGTATATAGATATATCAAATGGAGCCAATTTGATGTGGAACATATTTCATGTTTTTCCATTAAAATCACTATTTATAATATGATGCTTAGTTAAAATAAATAGATACACCGTACAGCCAAATAAAACATCTTTAAGAAGATGGATAGGATATAAAAGAAGAATATTTATTGGACAATTTTGTCCGATTATTTATTTACCCGACAAAGAAGGACATTTATGACAATCGCCAACAGCAACAAAGCGAACAATTGTCTTAAAGTGAACATGTGAACAAGCAATACATAAACGTGAACATGCAGTACATGACATGTTGGCCATTGAAGATATATTGTAGAGAAAATATTGATAGCTATAAATAAATCCAACTATTCTTTGCCACACAGACATCTGAATCATACATATACAGTATCTGCAATGTTCTTTTTGGAATTTTTTAGAGATCTTTTATCGAGTCCTTTAACATTGCACACTTTTCTGTTTTACTTATTAGCCATGGCCATATCTCTACTCCTTCAGCATTTGGATGACTGTAAAGAGCATCTGCTCATTACACAACTGCACAGTGGTGAATGGTCAAGAATGTATTGCTGATATAAGTGGCTGTATTATGTTCTTAAATAGGATATTATCATGGCCGGATTATTGCATGCAGGGTCCCCGGGGCAACTAAGTTCTGGGGGCCCCTACCAATAAAATTCCATGGCCCCCCGCAGACACTACTATGCCCCTTACCTAGGAAGAGAGAGGGAAAAAAGGGGGAGAGAGAGACCCTGAGCACACACACTACCTGCGTGTTTCATCATCTTGTCACGGCATCAGCCCCTTCTGGTACACCCACAACTCTCATCATTATCAGCACAGGGGGGAGGGCTTAGATCATCAGTCATAGCCCGGCCACCCACTGTAGAGGCAGAGAAAAGCTGTCTCTGTCTTAAATCAAAAGTGAGTGACTGACTGTGATGCTGCCAGGAGCCAGCCAGGGAGGGTCAGAGTTCAAGACCATCTTTACTGAGTGGGGGCCCCAGGATGATCGCCCCATCCACCCTGCCTATAATCCGGCCCTGGATATTATTCTTGCTTAGTAAATCCTTTGATAAAATATTGTAGATTAACCATTTGGAAGTAACCTGTAAAGGGGGAGAAAGGTAGCCTCTAAACCAGGGGTGGGCAATAAGCGGCCCTCCAGCTGTTGTTGAACTACAAGTCCCAGCATGTTTTGCAACAGTTTTAGCATGGCCAAATAGCAAAACCGTGGCAGGGCATGCTGGGATGTGTAGTTCTGCAACATTTTTTTTTTGGGGGGGGGCACTTATTGTCCACTCCTAATCTAAACCAGTAGTTCCTAAACTCATGCTTCAATACACCCTAGCACTCCAGGTTTTAAGGATATCAGTACTTAAGCACACGTGACTTAATTAGTACGTAAAAGAGAAAGAGGTAAGATGGCCCTGTCCACAAGCTTACAAAGTATAATGTATAGATTTGAAAGATAATGGAAGAAAGTGGCACAGATACATTAAGGGCTAGTATACATTAACAACCATTGCTCACTAACGCATAGGACATTTGTCCTTGCTACAAAGAGCTTTGATATATATGGGCAGCATAGTATACTATTTAGTTTGATTAGTGCTCATAGAACTCTATTATACATTATTGCACATTAGCAATTGTGAATGTTGGGGGAAATGTCCAAATTGATGTGATGATCGTTTGTCAGACAGCCTGTCTACAAGTCCATTCACTTTATTATATTGGAGTAGAGTGTCAGATAGCATTTACTAAGCTTTGTTGATGAATGTTGAATGACAAAATGTAATACTCGCGTGCACAAAGTTTGCTTTAATACCAATCTGGAGTGGATTTCTCAATGCATTAATATTAAATGAGAGCAACTGTGATGCTCGGGCTATAGAAATGTAAGAAACAGAAACATCTCCTGGAAATGAAATCCAATAAAATCAGTATTATGATAGATGTTTTTTTTCATAAAAAACTTTTTAGCTAATAACATAAAAACTAATATCCATGGGTCTAGGGCAACCCTGTGCTGCACACCCTGCTCCCAGAACAACATCTTCCACTATGTCAAGCAGTGCTCCAACCCTACCCCCCACTACCAATATACATTTTTCCAAAGATATCTTCAGAAAAATGGTGCCGTACACAGTGCCAGAGCCGTTGCTATCTCCTTCACATGCATAATTTTTCTAAAATTGCTGGAAATATGGTGCTGTAGCAACAGGTAAAGTAGGGTGGAACTCGATACACATAGGCCCAACCATTTGTCAAACTGTCTCTGTGTGGAGCAATATATTCAACCTAAGAATAGCTGCATTGAATGTCATTGATCTTATTAGTGCAAAATATGCAACAGTTGCTTCTTTGGTGTTGAACTTCTGCTGCCCCTCATCTGACTATTATAACCAGTGCATATAGCCCGAATTCCATTAGCCATGTTAATGCAGGTTAACATGGCAAACTGTGGGGTTTTATTATATTAAATTTAAAGCTGTGTTAACTTAACTCATTTTCCAATAGGAATAAACACAGATTTTTGTTTTCAGCCACTGAGCAGGTGAAAAGCAGAGGAAATAGTGACGTTGTTTGGAGGTAATAATCTGCAAAAAGCAGAGTAATAGGTTAAATGACGTGGGAAAGGTATATGAGGGTGCTGTATTGATAAGAAAGGTATTTATAAGCAGGGAATTACATGTGCTGTTTTATAATTTTTTTCAGAGTGGCTTAAAATGACATAAAAATCACCTTACAGACATTTTTATGTACCCAAAATTCATCTAGAGACTAATTTGCTAAACAAATCATGTTTCAACTGTTAGCGGAAAATACTTGGCTTATGGCCACTAATAGCCTTCTATATTAAAATCCTATATTATTTTTGTAGTACAGGGTGATTTCCCCACACTTACTGCAGTTTACACCAAACAGAATTACCATGCGACACCCGGGAGAAGAAATGAACAATTAAAGAGTGTGACTTGTGTTTGTGCGTAAGCACAAATAATGATATGGTTAAGCACATTATACAGTATAAAATTGTAAATTTTCTGATTACCGCAGATAATTGAATTTGGGCCTATAGCTGGTAGAAAGATATATTAGGAATGATTGCATATGTATCACCTGTAATTCACAGTGCAGATTAAATCACAAACATTTTGGTGTTACAATGCCATTTTATAACCTTGCATGAATATTTTCTAAGAACAATACTTACATACATTTGTGATATTATTACAGTATTCATCTTCCATGAGCTTTTTCATGTAATAATTATGGAGCCGAGTGTCACAATGGTCCATATATATTAAAATCTAGCAAAACCCTTTTGCTATAAAAGTTGTAAATAATCATAAGTAATTAAACTTTGAACTACTGTATTAAAAATATTTTAATCAACAACAGGATAATTGAGGAAATGTTATATTGTTAAATTCTCCACTACATTTTCAGCTAGATCTGCAATATCTTCAAAATGTTCTTCTAAAGTAGAGATTCTAAATTGTAAATCACTTAATCCGTTGCAGTTTTTTCTTGGAATGAACTTGAAAAATGAACATTAGATACCTATTACAAGGATTTGTTCAGAGACTGTCCTTGCTGCTGCATTTAGAGACAAATTATGTTTTATCTTTAAAATACTTCTGGTAGAATCAATCTACTCCAATACAAATGGAGAAAAACAAAAGTGTAAATTAGCTCAGTGCTTGTCTCAGGTACAATCTGTATCATGATATACTTATATTACTATATCATATGCATGTCCAAATATAAATATAATTTATAAATATAATTTATCCTGGTCCCTCTAGAATGCCAGATCAGTCTGTAATAAACTGGTTCCGACCCATAACCTTTTCATCTCCAACAACTTACATCTCCTTGCCATTACTGAAACCTGGATTTCACCCTCTGACACCACTTCTGCTGCAGCTCTCACCTCTGGGGACCTCACCTTCTCTCACACCACTGGCCTGGGCTCGCCATGGTGGTGGTGTTGGGTTCTTCTATCCCCTGGTTACACCTACCAACTTATACCCCCTGAACCTTCCCTTACATTCTCTACATTTGAGGTTCATGCTATATGCCTCTTCCAACCAGTACACCTAAGAGTAGCTATCATTTACCGTCCCCCTGGCCCTCCCTCCAAATTCCTTAACAACTTTGCTTCCTGGCTCCCTCACTTTCTCTCCTCAGACCTTCCTTCCAGTAGCCTGGGTGACTTCAATATTCCAAATGATATCCCCACTGAATCCTCTGCTTCCAAACTCCTTACCCTCACATCCTCATGTGGTCTCTCCCAATGGACCTCCTCACCCTTCAATGTGAGTGGGCATTCGCTTGATCTGGTCTTCACCCACCGTTGTGATATTTCTGATTATCCCAATTCCCCTTTCCCCTCTCTGATCATCACTTTCTCTCTTTTAACTTATCCCTCTCTCCTTCCGCTCCTCTACCTCCTAAGGCCACTATCACTAGGCGTAACATTGAGGCTATCGACACAGTTTCTTTTTCTTCCCTTCTTGATTCGCTTCTCTCCCCATTGCTCTCTCTCTCCTGCCCTGAAAAAGGTGCTTCCCTATACAATGCCTCCCTTACTTCTGCTCTTGACTCTGTTGCTCCGTCAATCACTACTCACCCTCGCAGATCCACATCTCAGCCCTGGCATTCCAAATGCACCAGATATCTGCAAAAGTGCGACAGTGGAGAAGGTCATGCTCTAAGGCAGATTTTCTCCATTTAAAATTTATGCTCTCATCATACAGTGCTGCCCTTTCCCTCTCTAAACAGGCCTATTTGAAGCACCTCATCTCCTCCCAGTCCTCAAATCCCCAGCGTCTCTTCACCACCCTGAACTCCCTCCTCTGCCCAACCCCTCCTTGTCTTCCCTCCTTGCTCTCTGCCCTTGACTTTGCTACCTACTTTACATCTAAAATTGACTCCATATGTCAGGATATCATTTGCCACCAGTCCCCCAGCACTACACCTCCTCCTTTCCCAGATCATCCCTCCACTTCAATTTTACCTACACTGACATCCTTCTCCCCTGTATCAGGAGTGGAAGTCATGACCCTTATCCAGTCTTCCCCCCTTTCCACCTCCCCCCTTGACCCTATCCCTTCACATCTCCGCTACCTCTCTCCTTGTGCCTGTTCCCATCTTGCCCACCTCCTCAATCTCTCCCTCTCTTCTGTTCCTTCTTCATTCAAACATGCCCTGGTCTCCCCCATTCTCATAAAACCTTCCCTTAATCCTAACACTCTCACCAACTACCAAGCCATCTCTCTCCTCCCTTATGCATCCAAGCTCCTTGAGCGTATTGTTTACAACCATCTTACCACCTTTCTTTCCTCCCACTCCCTCCTTGACCCCTTTCAGTCTGGCATCCGTTCTCTCCACTCCACTGATACTGCCCTCACTAAAGTCAGCTGCTGCTTTTGACACTGTGGACCACCCTCTCCTGCTGTAAATCCTTCACTCCCTTGGTCTATGTGACACCGCTCTCTCCTGGCTGTCCTCCTACCTCTCTGACTGATCCTTCTCTGTCTCATCTCATGGCTTATCTTATCCCCCACATCCTCTCACAGTAGGTGTTCCCCTTAGTTCTGTTCTTGGACCAGTCTTTTCTCCCTCTATATGTCCTCTCTAGATGAACTCATCAGCTCTTTTGACCTCCATTATCATCTCTATGCTGATGATACTCAGATCTACCTTTCCTCCACTGAAATCTCTCCCTCTCTCCTTACTCGTATCTCCAACTGTCTCTCTGCTATTTCTTGCTGGATGTCCCAGCAATTTCTTAAACTTAATATGTCTAAGACTGAGAAGATCATCTTCCCACCCTCCCACATAACCTCACTTCCCACTATTTCTTTATCAATTGATGGCACAACTATCTCATCTAGCCTCAAAGTGCACTGTCTTGGAGTTACCCTGGACTCATCCATCTCTTTCAAACCACATATCCAGAACCTCTCACAGTCCTGTCATTTCCATCTCAAAAATATTTCCAGGATCAGACCCTTTATCAGCCAGGATGCTACTAACACCCTAATACACTCACTGGTCATCTCCAGACTGGATTACTGTAACCTCCTCCTATCTGGCCTCCCCATCTCCCATCTCTCTCCTCTCCAGTCTGTCTTCAATGCTGCCGCTCGACTCATCTTTCTCTCCAAACGCCCTACATCTGCCTCCCCTCTCTTACAAGCCCTCCACTGGCTCCCCTTCCCCTTCAGAACCCAATTCAAGTTCTCACACTCGCTTACAAAACCCTCACAAACTCCTCTCCCATTTACATCTCTGACCTCATCTCCCTTCACTCTCCTGTCCACCCTCTTCATTCAACAAATGCGCGCCGCCTCTCCTGCCAATTGATTACTTCCTCCCACTCCTGCCTCCAAGACTTTGCCCGTGCTACTCCCCACCTTTGGAACTCTCTCCCGCTCCCCATCAGACTCTCCACCTCTCTACAATCCTTCAAATGGGCTCTCAAGACTCACTACTTCATCAATGCTTTCCAGCTCTCATCCTAACTTGCTGCTACATGCTCCCTCCTCCCTGTCTTCCCCATCTGTATCATGCCTGTATGTCTGCACCTCCTCTTGAGAATGTAGGCTCTTGCGTGCAGGGCCCTCTACCCTCTTGTGCTTCTTCTTACTTTGTTTACATCTACTTCTTACCCACCACTAGGACATCTAACACTTGGTTGCTTATGCTCTGTTGCTTATTTGGGTGTTATGACCACCAATGTATCAATGTTTATTATCCATGTCTTTGTCCTGTATTGTATTGTATTGTATTGTATTGTACTGTAGGTCACTTTTTTGGTTATGTACTTTGTAAGGCGCTGTGGAACACTTGTGGTACCATATAAATAAACGATGATGATGGTAATAATAATAATAATAATAATAATAATAATAATAATATAAGTCATTTACTATCCTAAGGAGCAGAATCAATTAGTGGCGAGCGTCTGTCAGAATTTTGTGTGCTACTATAATGAGGGTTATTTGAGCAGGATTACCTCATTCAATTTTGCTCACACCCCACAGAGGTGTCGGCAAAAACCAGCAAGATTTTTTTCCTCCTGTAATAACAACATACAGTATGTGCACAGCATGAGGTTCTGACACAAACTCACGCTTAATTGAATCTGCCCCTATATCTGCAAAGTCTATTTTATATATTGTACTATAATTTGTCAGTTGCATTATTTATTATTTTCAAATTACTATTGTGAAATTAAATTATTGTTATTTTAATGAATATTGCAAAATATTACAATACAATGACAGTATAATGTACTTCTTTCTAAGTTGTATTTTTAAAATTTTATAATGTTCATTCTAGCACCCTACACCTGTCACAGCCCGTGCAATTCCTCTTTCCTAAAAAACACAATGCTGACTAAGGCGCTCTCAGTGAAATCTACGTATAATCAGTCGCATCTGCCACAAAGAAGATTGTGTATATCTCTCTTAACAATGTAAAAACAACAAGAAGTGGCTGCGCGTTTAAATCATACTCCAAAGTGAATAAATTAAAGTATAAATAAATTTTACTAGTTAAAAAACTTAAATCATCACAAAATAGGGTATAGAAATGATACATGAACATATAACTTAAATACAAATATCTATAATAAAGATATTATAAATAGCATGATATGTATAAAGAAAAGTAAAACACAAAATAGCCAAAAGATAATTCATGTACAACTAGTCACTTTCCCTTATACCCCTTTTACACCAAACAAATAACCTGGGTTATTGCCAGGTCGATCCGGGTTGAGGCCCTGTGTGAACAGCTCCCAAAAAAAAAACCCGGGTCGATTTACCGGACAACCTTACTCTGGTTGAGAGCAGTGTTGAAAACGGGTTGTTCCCGGGTCATGAGGCAGTGTAAACGGGTGCTACCCTGCTTATTTGACCCGGCTAGCTCTGAAAGATGCTGATTGAAGCTTCTGGGGCACCGGCAGATGATGTAATTTGTCAGTGCCCTGCAGAGAGAGACACACATGAAGCCATCGCTTGCCTGCCTAACCTCCTGCACCACAGCAGCCTGACCAGCAGCCACAAACGCAGGCTGATACACAGCCTGCCACAGCCAGAACAGCAACCTGTAGCAATGCTGTAAGCAGTCCCCACCCCTCTTTTTTGTTGCCTTTTGTGACCATCTTTGTCAGACCTTAAAACAGACCATTTTTAATGACTTCTATAGAGAAAAGCAGGGATTACCCGGGTTCAGTGTAAACGGGGTAAATCCGGGAATAACCCGGGTCGAGTTGCAGTGTAAACGGGGTCTGAAGCCGAGTTCGACCCGGGATTGACCAGTGTTCAAATTCCAGGGTCAGACCTGGGATTTTGGTGTAAAAGGGGTATTATGGTAAACTGGGAAAGAGGGCAACAAATGTTGCAACAGTAGTTGTAATCCACATGAAAAAAGTGCAGACTGCACTATGTATTTAAGTTCCATACTCTCAGTAACCAATAAGTTGTTTAAATGATTTAATTTAATTTGTATTTAATTCATATGTTTATATTCATGCATCATTTCTATACCAAATTTTGCAATGATTTATATGTTTTTTAATTAGAAAATGTATTTATACTTTAATTAATTCACTTTGGAGTATGATTTGAACGAGCAGCCAGTTCCCCTTTCCTGCCTGGGGTGTTGCTCTCTGCTCTAGTGCTTCTAGCACACTCAGCTGATGCAACAAACTGCTGAGATAAACACAAGCGCATTCTAGAAGCACCAGAGCAGAGAGCGACACCCCAGGCAGGAAAGAGATACTGCACCAGTTGTGACAGGTACAGGGTTCTAGAATGAACACTATATATATATACATATATATATATATATATATAGAACATGAAATCGCGGCACTCAGGGTACTTGAAAAAGGCAAATTTAATGCATTAAATTTGCCTTTTTCAAGTACCCTGAGTGCCGCGATTTCATGCTCAATACCTACCTCCTCTTCGCGGGCACCGGGCCAAGTTACCTGATACCAGGGAGAGCCGGACCTATAGTGTTTATATATAAATATATATATATATATATAATTATATATATATATATATATATATATATATATACACGGCTTGGGTGTAGGCACTGTAGACTTAGTAACTTTTCATGAGCCCAAACGCATCCTAGAATGAACACTAATTTTAGCTTATCATATATGTTATTACATTGCTGCAACATACTGCTATAAGAAAATTAAACCACTTCCTTCTTGCTATGGGCTTTAATTATAGTAGGAATGATTGCCTATAAACACTGTTTACAATGAGTTTCTTAATGGAAAATGTAGTACACATTTGCTCTCTACTTGCTTTTTTTATTGTTAAAAGCCATGCACTGAATATAACAATAATCCTTGTGAAAATTAATTGTGAAATGCATTACCTGGAATTATTTAAAAAAATAGAGAAATTTTAAAAATAGAGAAAAAACAACTATAGCTGAATAAAAAAAGGATTTTAAAACAGTTTAAATAAGTTTGTGTTATACATCAGAATCTCCTACTAATGTCTGACCTTCAGACTGGTAAGGACAAGAGATGTGCAATAATCACCTAATTTGGGACACTGCTTACACGTCAACTTCTGTGACTGAGAACTATTGGATCAATCCTACTCACATACATATTCATTTATGGGGAACTCAAAATGGATTATATGTTTTAAACAATTGTGTGAACATTTAATGAGTATAGTTGTACACTAGAATATGAATTTAAAAATTATATAAATTTTTTGTTAGCTTTTTCTTTCTTATCTAGAATCTTAGTGAGATCCAGCCTATATTTATCTTAACATTTTAAGTTATCTTGTTTTAATTATATTTTTATAAATTCTATTTGCTATTTATTAAGAACAAAGGAATTTTTTTCTTTATTTGGATATTTTGTGCAGGGCCGCCATCAGTGGGGTACAGGCAGAGGCGTCACTAGGGTTGGTGTCACCTGGTGTGGTAGCTCATGGTGTCACCCACCCCCCTCTCACTTTCCACAGATGTTATATTACTGTGACCGTGGTATCCAGGGGTGACACAGATGGGCTAGATACAAGGGTCACAGTAATCTAACATCTATGGAAGGTGAGATATCGAGTGGTTTCCAGAATCTAAAACTTGAGGACTCCCTTGGTTGTTCATGCTGATACATAAGTGGTGTATTCCACTTAATAAAGGTAAACCCCTATTCACACAGAGGGTGACCACATCTGGTGAAGGTTACCGATATGTAATAATATTGCACTAGGAGGCGCTCCTTATCCACCTTTTGTTTTGTAATATATATATATATATATATATATATATTTATATATATATACAAAAGACGGTGCACTCCACAAAAATTTATGTATTCAAATATGCACGTTGGACACCAACGTTTCGGGACCACCAAGTGTTACCTTGACAAAGGGACATTGTGGTCCCGAAATGTTGGTGTCTAACATGCTTATTTGAATACATCAATTTTTGTGGAAGCCTCTGAGTGCCGCCGTCTTTGTAGCTGCTTGTGGACTGTATTTACGTGGAGGGCACCAGAGCTGCTGAACGCTGCTTAGAGTGAGTGCCGATCCAAACAGGATACACAATGCCCACAGTAGTGCCCTTTATACAATTATGACTGTAGTAGTGCCCCTTATGCAATGCCCACTGTAATAGTGCCCCTTATACACAATGCCCACAGTAGTGCTCCTTATACAATGACTGTAGTAGTTCCCCTTATACAATGATGACTGTAGTAGTGCCCCTTATGCAATGCCCCCAGTAGTAGTGCCCATTATGCAGTTCCCCTTGTAGTAGTGCCCTTTTATGCAATACCCCCTCTAGTTGTGCCCAATATGCAATGCCCCTGAATTAGAGCCCATTATGCTGTAGCCCCAGTAGTGCCCCTTACAGTACCCCCAGTAGCACCCATTATACTGTACCACCAGTAGCTCCCCTTATGCAGTGCACCCAGTAAAGTCCCTTATGCAGTGCCCCCAGTAATGCCCCTTATGCAGTGGCCCCAAAAATGCCCCTTATGCAGTGGCCCAAAAAATGCCCCTTATTCAGTGGCCCCAGTAATGCCCCTTATTCAGTGGTCCCAGCAATGCCCCTTATTCAGTGACCCAAGTAATGCCCCTTATTCAGTGGTCCCAGTAATGCCCCTTATTCTGTGGCCCCAGTAATGCCCCTTATTCAGTGGCCCCAGTAATACCTCTTATTCAGTGGCCCCAGTAATGCCCCTTATGCTGTGCCCCCTTCCCTGTGCACTGTCCACTACTTACCCTCTCTTCTTGACCTGGCCTGCACTCGAGGCCTGTCACTTGCTAAATAAATGGTCCTCTCTCTGGCAGCGCTCACAGTCGTAGTCCCTCCGGCTCCTTCTTCTTCTCCCGCAGACTCGCAGAAGCACAAGCGGAGCCAGCGTGCAGCGCGCGATGACGTCATCGCGGCCGGCGTCCAGCACCACACACAAGCACAGAGATTCTCTGTGCCTGTGTGTGTCTCTGGATGCCGGCGCGATGACAGAATTAGCTGAGCGCTGAAGGCGGCGGCGTGAAGGACCAGCGGCATCCAGCTCATGGAGTCGGCGGGGACCAAGTGCGGTGGAGATGTATCTGAGAAGGGTGCGGCCCGCGGGTGTGAGTGCTGCTCTTCTTGGTGTCACCCCTTTGAAGGGTGACACTCGGTGCGGGCCGCACCCCCCGCACCTACCTAATGACGCCACTGGGTACAGGTGTATGCCTGTAAGTGGCCTTGGCTGACTTGGAGGGCTCAGTTGTGCAGATGATCCTAAGCAATGGCAGATTTTGACTAGAGGTTGTGAGGCTGCAGCCGCCCAGTAAAATCCACCATCTCTGTGTAGTCAGTGCAGTCCGTGACTGCACTGGCTACACTGTGTGACTGGCAGTGGCTTCCTATTGGAAGCACTACCTGCCAGTCACATACACCACAAGCAGCTCGAGGGGGAGGTGTCTCCTCCCCCTGGGACTGCCAGTGTGGGATGCTACTAGCAGAAAGTGGCTTCCAGGAGGAAGCTGATACTCTGCCTTTTCTCCAGCCCTAACCGACTCCTAGGGGCTGCAGACGATGCAGCCCTTTGGATGCCGGTGGCATGCGCATGTGAGGCTCCCCACCGCTGGTGGTCATGCGCCGTTCCCGGCGCCTGACAGATCAATTGCGCAGGTGCCAGGACCCCCAAGAGGAACGTCGACTTGTGAGTGATTACACCCTCCCTGCTCCCTCACATTTTCAGCAGCGGCAGCCCCTCTCATCTAAGAGAAAAGGAGCCGCCGCTGATCCCGAGTGCCCTATTTTTGATTCTATGAATCAGAAACCATTTGTTGCCAGCCTACTGGGTTCATTTGTGCTTGCAGGGCGGACTGAGGAGAAATCACAAGCCCCTTTCTGGTGTTTCTATCTTGCCCTGAGTCCACATTGTAGCAGCTTGTGAACAGCCTCCAGCTCTCCCCTCCTTTATTTTCTCCTCCTGCTTCCATTTTGCAGGCCTGCCCTGTCATCACAGTGCACTTCACATCTGGAGCAGTATCTGCCTGCGGTGCACAGGATCACAAAGGGGTACCGCATGTGTGCCCTAATTCACTTTTGAATTGACACTGACCGCATTATTATATGTGCCTCTGCTCCTACCCCTTCACGTTTACCATCTGTGCCAGTACCCCTTCTACATCTGTGCCTCTTCCCATTTTCTATATGGACATCTGCCCCCTTTTCATATGTGCCTCTGCCCCCTCCACAAATGTGCTTCTGCTTCCTACTCCTTTACCATCATGGCATCTGTGCCTTTTCCCCTTCATTCTTCTGTGACATTTAACCATTTGTGTCAATATCCCCCTCTCCACGTGTGCCTATGTCACCCCATGTGTGCTTCAGTCCTTTCACCATATGTGCCTCTATCAACATCTCCAAGGCTGTTTGGCTGCTGTTCAGAAGTGACAAGTGCATGAATGACACAACTGTATTCAATGCCAAAATACTGACACTTCATACAGTATGTCAGGTAAGCACAATTATCCAGGGCTGCTTCACTGGCAATAAACACTTTGGTGCTGCAGATGGGAAGGGGCATGGATTAACTGTGTCAGTGACTCACCCCTGCCTGCATGAAGGGAGAGCTGTGATATCTCACAGGCAGAGAAGTATATTTCTGTATGCATTACTATAGTGAGGTCACTTGTTGCTGGCTGCCCCAAGGTTGCTAGCAGCACTATTGGGGCACAGGTGTAAAAATCTAAACTGCTGCATTTACCTATTTTCTAACAAAGATTGTCTCAGCAGACAGTCCCAACAGCTGTGCAAACTCTTTCTACGGGTGCTCAGCCTTATCCTGCTGTAATTGCTTCTGATTCATTGGCGGTAGCCAATGTCCTGGTCACTTTAGCCGATGGTTTGGCTCTTTTGCTGGAGGTACAGTTCTCTGCCACTGTGTTTGTACCTAAAGGTTCTTAAACCCAAACACAGCTGCAGGTAGTGCTTTATTTGCTTACTGGCCTTACAACCTCCTTCATTACTTCTTATGAATGACGTGACAGATGAAAACCTGACTTTAAATTGTGAGGTGTACCCAACACCCTAATTCTGTATCTCTTGTTATTCCATATGAATTTAGAAATAGGTTTATTTAGTTGAGATAAGTCCAACCATGTATGTAGAATAGGAGTCATTTGCAGGCCATATAAAAGTTTAGGAAAGCTAGCCATTTTAATTTAATTGCAGCATCCAAGAATGTTAAGAGGTAAGTTTTGCCAAAGATTAAGCTCCGATTGAATCTGTTGAATAACCACGCCAGTATTATAAGTATAAAAATGGAACGGATGAGATGGTAGCACTATTTCCAGATAAGTAATATGGGTATGTGCCCACTGGAAGGGGAAGGGAGTATCCCAGCCCGACCTCGCCTGATAGAAAATCACTAAGGCTTCTGACAAAATTAATTGAAAACCCAGTGAAGGAAGAAAACCAATGAATGGTGGTTGTAATAATGGTATTGAATGTTTAGGATTGGACGTGAAAAGAAGTAGATCAGCAAAAGCTATGACATGAAGTTCCCTATCCCCTATTTTTATACCATGATAACCACGCAAGTGTATTAAGTATTTGAGAAGAGGTTCTAACTTTGAATTGAAGAGGAGTGGAGGAAGGAGACACCCCTGCCTGGTTCCCCTCTCAAGACTAAAGACAGTGGAGGTAATGTTATTAACCACAACTTGCGGGGTAGGTGTAGCATAAGGAGTGGTGTCAAAGTTACAGAAAACTGTACCAAAACACTGGAAACACAAGATGGGACCATGCAATTTTATCAAACGCAATTCTGCATCTAACAGAATAAGCATATTATCCATAGCTTTATTAGATGAGTGTGAGTTATTACAGCAATAGCTGCGAGGATCCCTTGGACAGACTGTTTATTTCTGACAAAGCCTAGTTGGGCAGGCAAGACCAGGCGGGTCAAGAATGATTGAAGACAACTAACCATAGTCTGGTCAGAATTTTGAAATCCTGGTTAAGAAACGAGATGGGGCGATAGGAACCTAACAAAGAAGGACCTTTACCAGGCTTTGCTAACACAATGATTTTGGCTTCATTGAACCGAATCAGATTTTCACTAGTGGTGAGGATATAGTTATAAAGTTTGGTCAGAGTTGGGACTAGTTCAGCACTGCATTGTTTTTTATAGAACCAGCTCCAAAGCCATCTGGGCCAAGGCTTTTACCATTAGGCAAAGACTTAATTGTTTTAAGGATCTCCTCATCCATAGTGGGATCATCGAAAAGTTCCCTTTCCTCTGGGGAAAGTCTGGGGAGGCGAGCGTCCTCCAAAAATTTGTATTTACATCAGTGGGCCCTACTGTATAAAGGGATTTATAAAAGTGCATACATTCTTCACAAATGTTAGTAGGGTCTGAAATAATAGTACCAGAGTTAGACAAAGATTCAACCCATGTCTTGGTCCTGGGTCAATTAATAGTTAAAATTTGTTTGAGTCTGTCGATAAGAAATGCCATAAATTTGGTTTGCATGTAGGTAGGCTGTTTTATGGACAGGGAAATCATGTAATTTCTAAGTACCTTAAGCTGTGGTAAGGGTTGAGCTTAATTTGTGAAGTCGAGAGGCAAACTGTGCTTAGAGTGGATATAAGACATACTATGCCCCCTAAGAACCACTTTAGAAGCCCCCCAAAATAATGGTGCATCATCTATTTGAGCTAAGTTGTCATTGACATAGTTATGCCATGTATGTTAAGAATGACAAAGATATGCAGGAAAACGCCAACTTTTAGAAAAGTGTTGGGGCAAGGCCAATTTATGGGTCAAAGGTGTGAAAGCATGTTCGGATATAATTATAACCTTAGAAAAAAGATGTCTAGATATTAAAAATAATCAATATGTGTGTTATGAGACACTGGGTGGGAGTAAAAAGAGTAAACCCATTGTAGAGGGTGATGTAAATGCCAAGGGTCTAAAAGAGCAAGAGAGGAGCAAAAGGAAGAGTAAAAACAACAGTGTGAAAGCGGTCCCTGAGTACTTACCCCTGATCTGTCCCTGGATGGATCCCCGACTGTGCTGAAATCCCCACCTATGATAAGATTCCGACCATCCCAATCCAGAATTTTCTGTAGAAGTGCTGCAAAAAAAGACTGGTTACGGGTATTCAGAGTGTACAAGTTAAGTAGAGTATAATCAATATTGTCAATCGTAATATCAAGTAGGATGAACCACTCTTCGGAATGTAAACATTTTGTTCGTATATGATATTGTAAATTCTTATGAAAACGTATAGCAGTGCCCCTAGTTCTGTTAAAATATGGGGCAGATATACAGTCTCCAATCCAAGGAACACGTAGAGTATTTCTAGGATTGTATGTCTTGTGTTTCCTGAAGAAATGTAATATGGGGACAGACACGACCAAGATGTGATATAACTTTCTTACGTTTTCTAGGGCTTTTGAGCCCCTCAAAACTCCAGCACACAATATTAAAAGAAAGAAGTTGGCCATCTCCCTCATCGGATGTTTGGAAAGGAGGATGGGTATCTATACTATCCTATTCCCATGGAGGGTAACAATAAAAACCAGATATTAATATAAATGAAGAGCCTCGCCTCATCCCAAAGAGCGAGGGGAGGAGAACTTGTGATTGATCGAGGATCAAAACCAAGGCAGGCACAAGTAATAATAAAGAAAAACAAGAAAGTAAACAACAGCAGAATTAAACATGAAAAAGAGAAATAACATGCTACATGCATATGAAATATACTCAACAATGTAGCAACTTTATATTATAGGAGATATGCAAGAAACATTAAAGCAGCAATAGTCAAGTGTCCAGGCATAAGAAATGGGCCTTCACGGCAGCAGGGTCATCAACAAAGATCGGTTTGCCATCCACAATGACCCCGAGATGAGCTGGATACAGCAGGGAAAACCTGACCTTGGTTTCAAATAACTCCTTGCATATAGAAGTGAACTCTCTGCGTTTAGTGGCAAAATGGGTAGAAAAGTCCTGAAATATGAGAAGATGATCCTCATTGTAGATCAGGCTAGCCATCCTCCGATAATGATCAAGAAGTTTAGTCTTGTCTGCATAACTCAGGATTTTCATAATCACAGGGCGAGGGTGGCTTTTTTCGTTCTTGCGGTCAGACCCTATTTTGTGTGCCCTCTTGATAGCCAATGATACCCTCTTCAGATCCATAGCCAACTGCTCCAGAATCCAGTTGCAAAGGAGATCCAGCAACTCGTGACTCTTCACCGACTCAGGAATGCCCTCCACCCACCACCCATAAGTTATTTCTTCTGCTGCGATTTTCCAAGTCATCTAATTTATCAGCAAGTATTTCTTTACGTTGAGTCTCAATAACCCGTTGAGCTGCATGCAGGTCGTCCTCCAATGTGGAAACCATCTGCTCCACTTCTTCAAAGCAATGTGAATGTTGGTTCAGTTGGGTTAAAGTGGAATCGATGGACTCTTTAATACCTGCCAACTTTTCATCTAAAAGGGGACCCAAAACAGTGGCAATATGAGTCGACTTCATTTTCGACAACCAAGAGTTTACAGCAGTTTTGCATTTGCATTGACAAATAGAGTAAAAGGTAGACCCTCCGAATCAGAGGAATTACCATAGGGAGTTACTTCCTGAAGAGCTACAGCAGAGCTGGTGGGGGTCATAGTCACAGTCACTAGAAATGTTCTCATACTGTATATAGTGTTGGAGGCAGAAATAAACCAAAAAAAAGGGGGGGGAGGTAATGCCATGTTGACAGGAGGGTGAGGAGAAGACCACATGAAGCAAATGAGAAATAATGAACTACATAATAGAATTCAATTTGAAGGTGCAATGAGATATGAAATAAATGAGTTCCATAGGGAGAAGAGGAGTCTGTAGAGGCAGGTAAAATGACGATAATGGAGCAATCCATCTATCCAGCAATTGAAGTAGGGGGTCACAATATGTCTACATAGCACCCTCTCACTATATCAAAAGCGTCCCAATGTTAATGGAGTAATGAGACAAAAGTAACCTCTATACTTCTTGGCAAGGAGGAAATCTTGAAGTATAGGCTGTGCTGAAGGTGGGGGGGCGGGTAAAATGGTAAAATAAAATGTAAAACTTAGATACATTACTTGTCAATAAAATTTGCCAAACTTTAAAATGTCATCACTGTGTTTGTGTCTTTATTCTTAGCTGTTAAGTAATGTTCTTTGTGTTTTAAAGGTTTTCATTTGAAGTGCAACATGAAAAAATACCGTTAGTGAGTTTATAATTTTTTGGCTTTTCAGTCTTTCAATTGTCACCTGCAGAAATGTACGTTTTATCTTTATTTACCTGTGTGGTTCTGTGATGCATAATATGATGAAATCATTATATGGTAGCCACTACTGTCACTTACCCAAATACCATATAGCTGAAAATCTGAGCTCCCAGCTATCTGATTCTAAATTGCATTGCTTGAACAATTGTCTAGTGGCATTAGACAGAAATGTATTTAATCTTGTTTTATACACATTGGTATTTATTCAAATAGTGGCCATAGACACTGGTGCACACTGGGGAAGGGTCTGAATACTTCCCTGCAGCGATGGATGCCTTCACCAATTATTATTTTTTTTTTCATGAGACAGAGAGGTGCCTCAGTCTCATTGGGCTGCCCCCAGACATCCAAGCAGGCTGTGATCAGAGCTACAGCGCATGGGATCCTTGTGTAGGCGGATCCCTACACTTGCTACCCCAACCTAGCTTAACTCCATCACACATCCCACCACCCAAGCTCCCCTGTGGTGAGCAATTTGGGACAAGACATTTTTATGGTGAATTCCCATTTCACTCTTCTAATCTGTGCCTTCCACCAACTTCAAAACCACTATGCGGACACCTCTGTCATCTGATGGTGTCATCCTCCAAGATTAAGTACATTATGTATTTATTGTTTGGTACTTTATATAGTTGTTTGAATCCTCCTGCAGTTGTGTGACCAAGTTTTCAAATTTCACACCAATTTTCTCCATTTATCATACTGTAGATAACACTTTTTTTGCTTCCTCCATTTCACAACTTAAGATACAGCTTTATAATCTGAAACTGTAACCCTCTTGGAGGACTGCACCTCTAAAGACATAACAGGGAGCTAAAGGTCACTGAAATGCATTTTAATTTCTCTAACATACTGTAGTCTTTTGGGGACTTTTGTATCCTTGACTACTTCTTGTAAATGGATCAATCGTATCAATGTGGCCAGAATCAAATTCCAGAATGTAGTCCAACATATTTTCCTCCCTGCACCACAAGTGTTCACTGTGAGGGAAGTAGCCAAGATGTCAGGAGGAGGTAACGAACACTTTGGTGGTTCTGAAAGATAAAAATAGGGAACACTGTCCTGGCCGGCGGCATCCCCCTTTTCGGGACCGTCACGTTGCCCAGGGCACATGCTTCACTTTTGTTACACCACTGGCTGTGTCCTCAGGGCAGCCCTCACTCCATTTGTGAAATCAACTTTGTGGTCCTTTACATGACCAAAACAATCATCCACATGCAGATAATTTTCTTCTTTTAAGGAAAGATGAGAACTTAGATGGCAGATGCAAGATCCCTAATATATATCACCCTCCTTCCTCATGAACTCTAGTCCTGATACAGAAACACACAGATCAATCACTGTACACCTTCCTCTTGCAGGTGCTGTTTGAGGACTGTGTATCTTGGTACTTTTACTGTAAGTCATTGGCAATGTCCTTATACAGTGACTGCAGGACATTGATATGTCACTGTGCAATTCCTCTTGCAATCACGGAGGACATTGGTGATTGGCTGTACTGGGCTAGAGTGAAATAGAATGGCGAGTGAATTAGTAATATGTGGGTGGCACTGCATGTGTGACAATTGGCATAAGGGTAGGATACAGTACTTTGCCTGTACATTCACATGAGTACTGTGACAAGATACAGTATATGTGAAGAATTTATGCTATTACATGTGACATTACTAATAAACAAAGTTTCATTAATTTTCTTCTAAGCTTTTTTAAGCTTGGCCAGAAAAAAAAAAATCAAAAATTTATATTACTAGTTTTGAGCGTTGTATAGGAAGACAATGGAATGGCTTAAAGTATAGTAAACCTTAGCTCATGTTTCCCGGATACTTGACAAACCCTATAATGACAAAAAAACCTTTTTAATGGAAAATAGGTTTCTGCCTGAGAAAGGGATATTGCATTTCTTCCTTCATCCTCCAGAATGTTATTTTCCATACTGCGGGGAGCTGAACACACTGCAATCATATGAAAGCCATAAAGTTTTTACATTCCATTCTTTAAGAGTCTTCTTGAGAATTTATTGCTGTCATCCACCAGTTATCATCTCACTTAAAATAGCAAATATGATCCTTTCTTTTCAATCCCTTCCTTTTCAATTTCTTGAGAATTATTGTGAGTGACTTTTCAAGGCTTCTTAATGCCTAAAAGATTTCAGTCAAAGAAGGACTGTGTCCACCCACCATTGTTCACTGATTGCTCTCATCATGGGAATCAATAACACTATGGCTAGATCACGTTGGTCTTCATTCTCCACTTCAGGCAAAATGTGGAAGCCTCATATTTTATTTTAAATTATCTCAGATTGTGTCATATACACTTGTAGCCTGTTTTGTACTCCATCGCTTTTAGAATAGTAATTTCCTTTTCATAGCATGTTTTTGTTGTTATTGCTTAGATTGATGATTATCTGTAAAAAAAAAAAGACTTATTTATAATTCTTTGAAGACACAGTCAATGATGATAAAGCCGTGGAACTGTCATAAAAACACCTTTGTTCTCAACATAGCACTCTACTGGAGAGATTGAGAAATATTCAGGGTGGCTCCTTATTTGAAAACAGGGCCGGGTTAAGGGGAGGGCGACAGGGGCGGTCGTACCGGGACCCCCACACACAGAGGGGCCCCCACCACTGGAGCATGCAGAGGGTACCTAGAAACCCCCCAACGGACCAATCCTCCTAATCGTTGCTGAAATGGGGGCAGAGCCAACACGACAAGCCCCACCACCATATGACCCGTGAATCGCAGCATTACGGCGCAAGGGGGCGTGGTCTAATGAAGTGATCAGCAGCTGCATAGAATCTAAGTGTGTATATGTACTGTTTTATTATTTATATATGTGTTTTCTGTATATATGTGTTATTGTATATACAGTATGTGTTAGTGTGTGTGTGTATATATGTGTGTTATTGTATAAAGTATGTTATTGTGTGTATGTGTTAGTGTGTATGTGTGTTAATGTGTATATATGTGCTAGTGGGTGTACTGTATATTGTGTATGTATATGTGTTAGTTTGTGTGCATACTGTATATGTGTGTGTTAGTGTGTATGTTATATAAAATATATATGTTTGCTACATATATATTATATGTGTGTGTGCCTGTTTAACGTGTGGTGGGGGAGGGGGGTAGGCTCTATGTGGCTTGGTGGGGGCCCCCACAACTTAGTTGCCCCAGGGCCCCCACACGCCTTATCCGGCCCTGTTTGAAAATATTGATTCTGTAGAACTTATAAAGTAGGTTAAAGTGCTAGAACCTCACAAAGATAATTTTCTAATGAAGTTTTAAAATAGTTTTGTTTTTTGTGTTTTTCTGTTTCTTACAGTCATATCAAAAGATGTTTAAATGGAAGGGGTAGTTTAAACACTCAGTGCTACTTTATGTAAGTGTTTAATAAAATACCATGGTGGCATTGCCACTATTCTGCACAAACAGCTGCAAAATTCCCTATTGCTAAACAACAATTTAAAGCAAAAAACATCTAACTGGAATTGCAGTGTGGTTGCATAGGCAAATGCAGGGGAGGGGGGGTTCCAGTTGCCTGGAAACCCCCTTTTCCAGACTGACCAATGCCTCAAATCATGACTACAATAGCAGTTGCATATATTACAATTTTACCAGAGCTGCAGCCACAACATGAGGAATAAGGGGTGCCTTATTGGCACATCTCATTGCTTGCTGTGATCATTGGCCCTAATCATGGACTGGCCGCACTCACTTTAAAATTAGAATTTGGAAACTCCCCTCTAGAAATTCTGTGTTTGCCCCTGGGTTGTAATATACCACCAAACAATATTGCATTGCTGTTGTATTGTCAAATCCGAAGTGGGAAGTGGACCCGGACTGGGTGCAGGTAAGTCCTTCTGAGCAGTTTCCTGGTATTGGAATGAGGCTGGACGCAGGAGGTACTTGTTCATGACTGTCTCTGCCTTTGCTGGATGATGTGGAGGATGGAGATCACAGGGAAAAGGGAACTAAACCCCACCGGGTATGCAGAGTGCTGCTCCAGAGATGCTGAGGTATGGGAACCTGGTACCGATGCTGACTTGGAATGCTGGTGCAGGAGGCTCTATAACGTAGTGTAGGTAGTGGCAGATTACCGGAACTGAGAAGAGCAGAGCACAGGCAGTGACACCATGAACTGGAGCTGGCAGCAAATTAATTTACCAACTGCAACTGGGACACTGGAGGTAAACAAGACAAGGAGCACAGAGAACTAGTACACAGTCTAGCTGTGTTAGATGTTGCACTGGCAACCTGAGAACTCCCAGAAAGCCTTTAAGTACCCACGGCTGGAGCTAGATTGGCTGTCAGAGCCCATGTGAATCATTCAGACTGTATAGGCTCCTTCCTGACATGTGACCAAATCAAAGATGGTGATGCCCAGCACACGGTGTTTGCACAGACTCCCAACCACAGCAGATTCAACATGCCAGAGACCCAGCGCTGCCTCTCAGGGACCTGCCCACGCCACCGTGCTACCCACCAGCACCCTGCACCCCTGCCATACAGTCTCTGCCAGAGCACCTGTACAGGTAAGTCCCAGACCCCCCGTGGTCCTCCAGAGTGGGCCATGACATGTATATTACCACAAAACAATATTGCATTGCTGTTGTATAGTACCACAAAACAATGCAATGCATTTACAAAACTGCAACAACCATGAAGCATAACTGCCAAATTGCAGCCCAAATGGAAATGTGGCATATTTTAGATATGAGTGTAAGTTGCTGTTGGAGTTGGTCTAGCAAACCATCCTAAATAGACTAGACTTTGTACCCAGTGTCCCAGGTATGCCAAATGCTATATAAAGTAATCACTATTATATAGAGCAAGTTAATATATAAAGGTATATGTAAGTCATATTACAGTATATTCTAGTAAGTCTAGACTAACATGAATTGTGGGTAAATAATCTACATTGGGCTCTCTAAGGGCCTGATTCAGAGCCGGACGCTATTTGCGCTCGCTCGTTCAGAAAAAGGGGCCGGATATTTAAATAGAGCGCTCGCTCTTTGCGGTCTGTTGACGCCTCTATGTCTGAACGAGCGAACAAAACATGCGCTCGCATCCTACGTCATCTCCGCTATTTATTAGTTTAATCGAGTACATCGAAAGGCGTATGAACTGCTCGCAGTGCTTGTGGTAGCATTTTCCTACCGCAATCATGCGAGCAGTTCAGGCTAAAAAACAACCAAGTGACGTGGTCGATGACGCTGCTTTCTTAATTATGCACACCTTTAAAATGCCCGTTTTGACGGTTTGGCACGCCTGCGTTCGGATCTTCACTCCCCGTTTTCAAGCACCTTCCCGTTACCACCCACAAACGCCTCATTCTGTCACTCAAATTAGCAGGCATTCGCTATTTTGCGAGCACACAATTTCCGACCGCAATGACTGGTTCGCGCATGCGTATTACAACCCATACGCATGCGCAGTTGTGCGAACATCGCTCGGAGCGAACGAGCGGCCACTTACGAGCGGCTCTGAATCAGGCCCTCAGTTTTATTACACTAACCCTTCTGTGCAAATTTAAATTAAAATTGCTACTCTGTTCCTGATATTTGTGAAAAGTATCATCGTGCTTCTGTTGCGGCTGCAATAACTGGATTCCCATTATCATTAACTGATCAAGTCTGTAAAATAAAATAAGATAAAACAATAATAATGTAAATTAAATGTTAAACTGTTTAAATGTAAACATTTAGGACTAAAATGTTTACATATGTTCCTAGACCTGTCAACTGTCCATATTTTGCATATAAAGCTGCTTCTCTGCTCTATATCATAATGGAAGCATTTATCAATTGGCCCATAAAGTATGTAGCCTTTGTAAATACTTTATATGTCAGGCTTAAGCTAGGCACACACTTGTATAAACATACTTGAGATCCGATTGTTCTTAAACGGTCGGTAGTATGTACCCACTTACAGGTTTGTATGGCATTGTACTATCAGATCTAATGAATATTAGGAGGTCTATTAGACCAGATCTTGTTTACAGGGTTGTAAGTACGTGGTGTGCGATATGGGCTTAGGGCCCTGAAGAAGGCACCATCGCTGCCACATGGCCCTTGCTACTAGCTATCACTGCTGCAGTGCCACCTGGAGTGCCCTTTAGTGAGCATTATGCACTCAGGCCGTGGGGCTGGCAAAGGGCGACCGGACGGACGTCCAGCTTGTTACAGTGCTAGGTGCATACACACTCTTAAGATACAGTAGCTCATGAACTGGTCGGGAATCTGAATATCTGTCAGACGATTGTATACGTGTGTCCCTAGCTTTAATGTGAATTCCTCCGTGTTGTCACTGGTTCCTAGTAAATGTATATCTATTCTGGTCCAGCCAAATAATGTATGTAGTAAACAGGTTAATTTTAAATTTATAATTAGCAATATTACTATATATATTTTGGGTCAGATTCAGAGATGGACGGAACTGCAGAGCTGCACACTAGCGGCTGTGCAATTCCATCCATCTACAATGCAAATTCGTCAGGAGGCGTCTGTAGGAAAAGACTGTACTGTATACCTCCTTGCTGCATCTATGATCCCAGGTCGCAGCGTGAGATCACCATTACAACCATTGCAACCATTTCTGTATCTGACAAAGGTTTTGTAAGTAATCTGTTACATTGATGGTTTATGCCTTGACTTGTGAAGAATATTATAGGTAGATATTTTAGCATTTAAAAATGAAATTCAACAAAAGAGACATTTTGAAGATAAGAGAAGTAAGCCAAAATAATCTGTGCGGCTATGAGACATGAGAGGCTACATCCAATTTAATAGCTACAGAAAAGAAAAAAAAAATCATGGAGGGGTTATTTGAAAAGTAAACTGTATTTTGTGTATAATAATTGTCTGTGCTATATTTATGACTGGTCTCTTTGGGCCTATTCAACATCGGAGGCCGTATGGACCGGGAATCCAAGAACAAGCGCAGTCTGAAGTCCATTTGGGACCGCTGCATTTCCGCATGGTTACCCAGGCCATTTATCGATGATGAATAGGCCCCTTTATCTCCCATCCTTACAGTTTAGTGCATTGTTTACTTTTTTACATATTCCTAGTTTTAGATGAGGTATGCTTTCTGCATGGCCACCTAATTGCACTCACTTGTAAATAGAAAAAAGGTAAGGTTGTAGTTATGCTATTCTATATGGTGGTTATATAATAAAAATGAAACATAACCATTGAGAAATTGGCTCTCATTGCCTAATTTGTACTAAATTGCAAATTTTTCCATTTTCTGACTTTTTTTTTTTAACATCTTTATTTGAAGCATCAGTTCAGAAATACTTACTGTATGATAGAACGATTAACAATACATGTGTATCAGGGCAAATAATAACAAGGATACTACAAATAGTAATAAAGGCAGGCATATGCATGAGATCCTGAGAAAACAAGGATATAGCATCGTACCTAAAAAGTAACCAGGTATTAAACCACATTGTGGAATGAAAACAATTACTTATTTGAGTCTTAATATGAGGGTACAATATGTATATACTGCATGCATTGTAGGTGGAGATGCAGCCTTATAGGTGGAAAAACAAGTATCCACGTCTGTAACACACTTTTGCGTGCTGCTGATAATACAGCTAACAATAATCTTTTAGGATCCCTTCGTATTCCAAATCTTTCAGGCAGAAGTCAGAATATAACCCATTCCGGAGTGAGGGGCTGATTAAATGATTTATAGTACATTTCCAAACATCACCCCAGAATTTCTTAATATAAGGGCATTGCCAGAGGCAGTGAAATGTCAGCCATAGGGGCAGCACATTTAAGTTACCTGTGGCTATCTGTTATTCCAATATGGAAACATCTTGTTGGAGATAGATGTTCTGACGTTTTTCTTACTTTTGCAACAAGTGTTTCTAACTGTTTGTAGAACATTAAAAATATATATATCTGATCATTTCCATATAGCTTTTTGTAAGCTTGTCTTTGTATAGCTAGTGAGTGCAGTTATGTGTTACTATAACTGTGAAATACCTATTGTCAACTGAGTCTTTTGTTTTGTGTTATTTTATGTGAGCTATTGTCTTCTTTTCCATAGAAGAAAGGTCCTTTTATCTGTGGTCTATGACTGCGCTGGTCATGGCATTGTCTGTTTGATGTATTATTAAATATGTTTCTGAAAGCATCCATATACAGCACTCTCTTTTGTGGTGGTACCTTATATTCCATCTCATGTACAGTACCATTATGTATGAGCTACAGTAATGCAATCTGTGTTCCCGTTTTTTTTTTTTTTAAAACATATGTCTGCATTACATACAAATTCAATCTGTGGGGAATTTTAAGATTGAAAAACACAAGCGCACATATTTACCTCAGTGAGCTTTCACTTTTATATCTTTAAGGGGGCCTATTTACCATTAATTAGGTATCCAAATTGCTGTGAGTAGGCACACTAAAGTACTGGAGCACTTCATTATTGCTCGATTGCAGGGACAGCTGCTCCGAAAATCAGCTGTCAGGGCCGGTGCGAGGTTTCCAATTGCCCTAGGCAAAGCTACAGAGCACCACCCCTGCTCCCCCCAATATATAAGTTGTATTCAATTGGTTTAAAAGGCACACGTCTCCAGCTTGTACTGTACCTTTAAGGAACAGCAGAAATGTAGAACCATTGAAGAACCAGGAGACGAATATGTGTTATATTTGTGTTTAGTTTATATATATATATATATATATATATATATATATATATATATATATAGTCAGGTGCATAAATATTGGGACATTGACAGAATTTTCATATTTTGGCCTCTATTCACCACCACAATGGCTTTGAAATGAAACAAACAAGATGTGCTTTAACTGCAGACTTTCAGATTTAATTTGAGGGTAATTACATCCAAATCAGGTGAACGGTGTAGGCATTACAACGGTTTCTATATGTGCCTCCCTCTTTTTAAGGGGCCAAAAGTAATGGGACTATCAACTCAAAAGCTATTTCATGGACAGGTGTGGGCTATTCCCTCGTTATTTCATTATCAGTTAAGCAAGTAAAAGGTCTGGAGTTGATTCTAGGTGTGACACTTGCATTTGGAATCAGTTGCTGTCGACTCTCAATATGAGAGCCAAAGAGCTGTCACTATCAGTGAAGCAAGCCATCATTAGGCTGAAAAATCAAAACAAACCCATCAGAGAGATAGCAAAAACATTAGGTGTGGCCAAATCAACTGTTTGGAACATTCTTAAAAAGAAAGAAGGCATTGGAGAGCTCCGCAACACCAGAAGACCCGGAAGACCATGGAAAACAACTGTGGTGGATGACAGTAGAATTATTTCCCTGGTGAAGAAAAACCCCTTCACAACAGTTGGCCAAATCAAGAACACTCTCCAGGAGGTAGGTGTATATGTGTCAAAGTCAACAATCAAGAGAAGACATCACAAGAGTGAATATAGAGGGTTCACCACAAGATGTAAACCATTGGTGAGCCTCAAAAACAGGAAGACCAGATTAGAGTTTGCCAAACAAAATCTAAAAAAGCCATTACAGTCATGGAACAACATCCCTTGGTCAGATGAGACAAAGATCAACTTGTACCAGAGTGATGGGAAGAGAAGAGTATGGAGAAGCAAAGGAACTGCTCATGATCCAAAACATACCACCTCATCAGTGAAGCATGGTGGTGGTAGTGTCATGGCGTGGGCATGTATGGCTGCCAATGGAACTGGTTCCCTTGTATTTATTGATGATGTGACTGCTGACAAAAGCAGCAGAATGAATTCTGAAGTGTTTCGGGCAATATTATATGCTCATATTCAGTCAAATGCTTCAGAACTCATTGGATGGTGCTTCACAGTGCAGATGGACAATGACCCGAAGCATACTGAAAAAGCAACCAAATAGTTTTTTAAGACTAAAAAGTGGAATGCTATGCCATGGCCAAGTCAATCCCCTGACCTGAATCCGATTAAGCATGCATTTCACTTGATGAAGACAAAACTGAAGGGAAAATGCCCCAACAACAAGCAGGAACTGAAGACATTTGCAGTAGAGGCCTGACAGAGCATCACCAGGGATGAAACCCAGCGTCTGGTGATGTCTATGCATTCCAGACTTCAGGCTGTAATTGCCTGCAAAGGATTTGCAACAAAGTATTAAAAAGTGAAAGTTCGATTTAGGATTGTTTAGTTTGTCCCATTACTTTTGGCCCCTTAAAAAGAGGGAGGCACATATAGAAACCGTTGTAATTCCTACACCGTTCACCTGATTTGGATGTAATTACCCTCAAATTAAATCTGAAAGTCTGCAGTTAAAGCACATCTTGTTTGTTTCATTTCAAAGCCATTGTGGTGGTGAAAAGAGGCCAAAATATGAAAATTCTGTCAATGTCCCAATATTTATGCACCTGACTGTGTACACATATATATATATATATATATATATATATACACACAATCCAAAGGCAGGCGGCACTCCAATCAATAAAGGCTCCACACACGGATATGAATCAACTTTTCGAGGGTACTTTATTCCCTCGTCCCTTTCATTAGTACCATTCTGATTTATATATATATATATATATATATATATATATATATATATATAAATCAGAATGGTAGTAATGAAATTTAAATACATTATATACGCCTTTCGTCTGTTAGAATAAGACTTCTGCAAGGGGAGAAGAAGTCTTGTTCTAACAGAAGAAACACGTTGGGACCCAAATATATTGGACCCTCACACTATGGACAGATAAGCTTTTAGAAACATTTTTTCTTGTACGTTGTTTACCTGCATTTATTTGCGGACATTTTTTGTGAATAAAACTGTGTTTTTATGGTTAAAGTTATTGGAGTATTAATATAAATATAGGGACTCATTGTAGTTCCATGAACTCCTAGATCACACAGTCATTATTGTTTGGTGCAGTGTAAAAACGATACATACGATGTTTTGCCTATCTTCTGTTTTTTATGTACTGTATGAATTATGGCTGGTCAGATGACTGAAGATTTTTTATTAAAGATAAGTGGCATTCCAACTGAAGTAATATATTTTCACAATTTATTTAATTATTCACTATTAGGCGATTGGGATTTTTTCACATATATCATTCAAGAAAGCACAGTTTATCAGTTTAATATAATGGCAGACAAGTAATAATGGTGCAGTAAAAGTCTGCAAAAAACTGATGATGGTACAATGGGGTCTTATCTCAAGGCTCCTCTGGCTAGAAAATGTCACACGGAGAGGCTTACTAGCAGCTGCCTGTAAATAAATAAACAAATAAAAGTAGCTTACTTCTGTGCAGCTATCTCAAATCATCCTGAAAGCAACTTAGTAATGCCGTCCTGGAGGAGATAGCTAGCTGCTGTGATACTGCACTATCCTTGTAATCAGCAGCACAGATCAGCGCAGGAGTCTGTCAGGAGACAGCCTCCAACTTTCAGGCTTCCTATTCCCCAACTTCAGCAGTGGTGTGGGCGGCTGGGTGCGATGTGCAGTGCTGGGAGCTTCTGCTCCCTTGTCCCCGCTTTCGATGATCATAGCAGGGGCGCCAAGAAATAAAGAATGACTCATTTTGTTGTTAGGGTGATTCAGAGTGCCGCCCTACCGGTGCCTGCGCCTTTTGGCAGCTGCCTAATGGTAGCACCGGCCCTGCCCACGGTCAGTAACACTGGTATAGAAGTAGTAGTGGTACTTACCCTTCCTGTGCTGTCTGACTGCGCATGTGTGACCTGAGGTCACACATGCACACAGTAAAAGGTGGCACTGTGCGGAGGCACCAGAGTGATCTGCTTGGTCCCTCTTCGCAACCACAGATCTCCTTCCCATAGGCAGGGCTGTAGAGAGCCGCAGCGGGCCCAGGTACAGGGGGGTGTGGCCTAATCACAGGAGGCGTGGCCACGCTCCCTCGGAAAAAAAAGTTTTGCAGCGCCAAGAAGTGAGGCGCTGTAAGCCCCTCAGCCCAGCGCAAAGCCAGGGGGGCGCGATCAGTGTGATCGCTTCCCCCCGCCGCAGGCAAAGGAGGTTGCTGTGGCTGCTGCTCAGCAGCCACGAGCAGTCTCCCTCTGCAGCTCAGCACACAGCGTGTGCTGGGCTGCTGCGAGAGAGAGGAGGGAGCGGCGCCATACCCGGGTCCCTGCCGGGCCCCTCAAGAAGCCCGGGCCTGGGTAATCTGTACCTGCTCCCCCCCCTCTTGGTGCCCCTACCCATAGGAAGGAGCATGTTGCTGGGAATGAACGCAATCATAAGATGGCATTGATTCTCAGAAGCAGACTCTGAAAACTGAAATTTTTTGTAGTTTGCTAAATATTAGGCGGTCCTATCAGGTCCCTAATAACAATGAACAGGCTCATTACGTAAGACATGCGGAAACTAGCATTTCTGCATATGTAACTGGCCCTTTACGGATAATGAATAAACCCCTAAAACACTTAGTAATATACATGGTGACCTCAATTATCAATGTAATAGGCATTTTAGTCTGATGCGGAGTTTCTAGCAGAATGGGCATTAATGATTTCCATATATACTGTACATTCAGAGCCATTCACATCATTGGAGAGAAAGAAGGGCAGGGGATATCATTTTCAGAGAGTAACAGTTGTTACGTATGCATAACACATATTGGGGTTTATGTTCTCAAATGAGCATGTCACAATTCTCATGTTCGCAAAATCTACTGCTGTTTTGGGTGCTTTCAAACTGTTCTTTTTCCTTCACTTTTCTTGTCTTAAAATTGACTGCATCAGTCTAGGGATCAGATGAGATGAAAGGGTGACACACACAGACCTTTGTAACATACCAGTAACTTAAGAGTTTTCATTCCCTCTCCCCCCTACTAAAGGTCTTTTTATCCCAAGTACTGTAGCTCATTGTATGTAGCCCCTTGTCTGACAACAGTGACTCTCCTGACATGGGGTCTGTCATCTAAGCTCTCGATACTGTGTTGCAAGTGAGAGAAAGAGAGTCATCTACAGCTTGCTTACCCCCTCTAGTTTATAATACAAAGACACTTTGTATCCTTTTATGGTAGACATTTAAAATAGCCATGATGAAGAGTGATTTAAACACTGCACATTTGTGTTAAGCCTGCTTTCATTTATTTTATTATTTTTTACTTACCTGTGTTTTGTATTGATAGAATGCAATGGGGAGTGGGATCACAGAGTATTACAGTGATAGATGAGGACAAAGGGTTGCACAGAAAATGTGGCCTAGGAAGGCAACAAATACAGTCTTTACATTGGCACTGCCACCTTAACAGAATCAGGGCCAGATTAAGGTTTGTGGGGGCACTAAGTGCAACTAACTTGTGATGGCCCCACCAATAATATTGACAAAATGATATACTGTGCCCTCTCCTTGTCTCCATGCTTTGTATCATGCTCATATTACAATACACTCCCTCTCCCGCTCTTCCATCTCCATATTGCGGTCCTTTGCCCCAGTGGTTAACTTACCTTTGGCCATCCTCTGTTTCCAGAAAACTCCCCAAGGATCCTAAATAGAGATGTCAAATCATTGATGGTTGATGGACATCAGTGGTTGAAGGTTTTGCTATTGATGGCAGAGGCACTGCGGTTCTTCACCATCAATGGTATAGAGCAAGGCAATGATTTTTTTTCCAGACACAGGGGCAAGCTTCATACCCAAGCTCCTCGACATACCATATAGCCCTGTCTTCCTTCCCTGATTGACCTGCTGTGCTCCACCTCTCATTTAGTCAGAGCCGCTGCCTGGTACTGTGTGTGAAAGAGTAGTGATGACCATCACTGATTTCCACTTGATTTCCTGCCATCATTGTAAACTACTGTACTAATGGTTTCCTGCCATCATTGTAAACTTCCAATAGAACCATTCAATAGCCATCCCTATTCCTCCTGTCTTCACTGACAGGCAACAATACAATGTTATTACATCATGTATACAATGCTTCCAAGAGCCAAACCTGGGAAAAGGTAGTGCCAGCAAGTCGTTACTGGGGTCAGGATGGTTGTGTCCTGTGTGGGCCCCTCATGTATGGAGGCCTCTGGATGACTCTCCCAGTCACCTTGCCTACAATCCAGAGCTGAACAGAATTCGTATTCAGTAAAATGTGGGGATTTTTAATCTCAGCTGGGATTTACTGTACACAGAACATAACTGTCAATGCTTGGCACAGGGGACAGAGGAGTCATTTATTCAATCCAATAACTGCCTTAATTATCAAGTAATGGAATTGATTAAGTTCCACAACAACAGAAGAGCCATTGGTTGCCTACATTTTCATTTAAAGGACCAAGTAATGAAGGATATTTGTCAAGATTAAGAATGTTACAGTAATTGTTTTTGTTTATGTATAGTGGAACAATATTTTGCTGTAACATAATCTTGTGCATAGTCTTCTACTAACTATTGCGAACACAATATGCAAGATGCATTTTCTCTATGTAGACATATGTATAATGACTGGCACTTAATACTATTAAGCTGCCAATGTATAATTGGATCAATGCCCTGAGAATGTCAATCAGTGTTAAAATAGATTTAATCAATGCCAGTAAGTTACTATGATCTACATTAATTCTCCCGATAGGTCTTTATAGAAGGATTTATGTGCCCTCACAGGCAAGCCGACAGCTGTGTGTAACTGTGTTTTGTCATACAGCACACACGCACCTTGATGAATCATGTCAAATTGAGACTTGGGAATAAATTTTAAGTCAAAAACATTAAAGAAAGAATGAACACATTCCAGGCTTGGAAAGTGATAGGCTCAAAGGATAATTCGCTCATGTGTAATGTATAAAAGGGAAACACACATTTGTTTAAAGTAGTGCTTATATATTTGTATAAATTGTATATTGTATTTATATAAATTGTACTTGCTACGGTGTGTAGCAAGTACAATTTTATTACATACAGCTATCGCACCCACACATACTTACCAGCTGCCATATGTTCTGTCCACTTCTCCAAGTAGTAATCCAATGGGTGTACCTGTAAATAAAAATCAGATACTCACCTTCTCCTATGCATGGATCATGTCCTCTTCTGTCCATGTAGTCATCCACAGGCTTTTTTTTACAGGTACCCTATGGACAATCTACTGCACAAGTGGACATGATGGCTTTTATTTATTTTGCTGTGGAACTACAGGTGCCCCGCATGCTGGTAATTGTGGTTCTTCAAGTACCAGCATGCAGGGGAGGCTTGCTGGGACCTGTAGTTCCACAGAGAAGGACACTTTTAACTGAAATTTTACTAACAACAATATAAACCCAGCACCCACCGGCTAGGGTTGCCGGGGATTGCCTTTATTGGGGGGTCCTCAGCTCCCCAGGGATCCCTGGCCTGGGCTGACTAGTGGTCAGGGGTAATGCTTTGGCTGTGGTAACGAGTGAAAGGGTTTCCTTGGCTGTGGCATTACCCCCCACCACCACCCCGCTAGAAAAACTTTAGTGCTGGTACCCTATGCATTTTTTTTACTGTAATTTCAGAACCAGGACTAGATCAGAGCCCAGTATTGCTTGTGCTAAATACAGGGGACCCCTACGTCTTTTGTCCCCTTTATTTTGTGTGTGTGTCTTGTGGTTAGTTAAGTTTCTTTTTTACAGCAGGGATATGGGTGCCTGCCGCCTGCTAGCACTTGTAGTTCAGACATGCTGGCATCTGTAGTTCCACTTTAAAAAACAATAGTTTCTAACAATTTTCATTAATATTACCCCCATACCCACAGCCCAGGGGTGCAGGAAAGAGCGCCAGGCTTCAGCCGAAGCCAGGGGTGCTCAGGAGAGGGGGATCCCACCACCTCCCCGGAGATCCCCGGCTTTGGCTGACTGGCTTGGGGTGATACTGCTTTGGTTGGGGAGACCCGGTGAAAGGGTCCCCTGGCTGAAGTATTACAACCCGGCCGGATTTGAGTCTGGTGCTGGTTTTAAAAATAGGGGGACCCCTACGCAATTTTTTCCCCTCTTTTTAAGACCAGGGCAGGCTCAGCAGCCTAGTGCTGGTTTTCAAAATGTTTGTTTTTTTCCCCCGCATTTTTAGGAACCAGGACTGGCTGAGCAGTCCGGGGCTGGTTAGGCTTTTTTTTTTTTTGGGGGGGGGGGGGGGGAAGGGGGGGGAACCCTACATCATTTTTTTATATTAACCCTTTAGATAGTGTTTACATGTAGAAACATACACAAGTCACACTAATCTGTGTATGTTTCTGCAAAACTTGCAGCTGAGTAGGTGGTTTACTTGAAACTTCAATTTAGCTGCGAGTTTGCTTCCATTACACCCAAGATTGTAATCTCAAATCTTGGTAACTTCCCAAGTGGTATCTTTTTCATGAAAAGTACTACAGAGTTTGGCCGATGGTGAGTTTATTCGAGTTTGCAATCTCACCCGAGTATATCAGTGAAAATAGATACATTTCACCCGAAGTTGCCTTTAGTAAATTTGCAAGTTGAAAACAATGCCTAAACTCACCCGAGATTGCAATCTCGGAACCAACACGAATCTTAGTAAATTTACCTCTAAAGCTGCATACACACACAACGATTTTTTTAATGATTATCGTTAAATGATATGGTTTAACGATAATTGATGGCAAAAATCGTTCACTTTCTGAGTCAAACGATGAACGATTATTGTTCATGCGCGTTCACGTTTGTAGTTTGTCGTTTCTAGTTTGTCGTTCAGTCAGACTTGTCAACTCAACGATTTTCATTAAGGGAATATGCAAAAATCATTTGTAGTTCATAAAAATCGTTCATGACAATTAGTAAATGAACAACTTTAGTAAACGATTTTAGTAAATTTTTTCAAGGGAAACAATCGTTTACTCAAATCGTTCATTAAATAAATCGTTGTGTGTGTATGCAGCTTTAAGCTTTAAGGTGCATACACACACAACGATTTTTTGAACGATTATCGATAAACGATATAGTTTATAAAAATCGTTCACTTTCTGAGTCAAACGATGAACGATTTTTATTCATGCGCGTTCACTTTTGTAGTTTGTAGTTCAGTCAGACTTGTCAACTCAACGATTTTCAGTAAGGGAATATGCAAAAATCGTTTGTAGTCCAAGAAAATCATTCATTACATTTAAATGAACATAGTAAATGAACAACTTTAGTAAACGATTTTAGTTAATTTTTTCAAGGGAGAAAATCGTTTACTAAAATCGTTCATTAACTAAATCGTTGTGTGTGTAGGGAGGCTTAGGGGTAAATTTACTAAGATGGGAGTTCTATTAAGAAGAGATGTTGCCCATAGCAAGATTAATGATAAGTAGAATCTGGTTGGTTGCTATGGGCAACATCACTTCTTAAATAGAACTCCCATCTTAGTAAATTTACCCCCTAGAGCAGGCCTGGCCAACCTGTGGCTCTCCAGCTGTTGTGAAACTACAAGTCACAGCATGCCCTGCAACAGTTTTAGCATTCCCTAATAGCAAAACTGTAGCAAGGCATTCTGGGACTTGTAGTTTCACAACAGCTGGAGAGCCACAGGTTGGTCAGGCCTGCTCTAGAGTCTTAGGAGGTCTCCCATCCAGGAATAAGCCCAAGCCCTTAGTGCTTAGCTTCCCACCCTAGACAGAAGAAGTCTTTCTAAAACTAATTGATGTAGTAATACAAATAACACTCCTAAAGAGTGATTACCAGAATACTTTCCTGCAGTTAACGTCATTGAAAGCTAGTAACAAACAAGAATTCAATTTAGCTAAACAGTTAACAAAATATTTTCACTACATTACTAATATATACATTCTTATGCAATAGTAATAATTCTAGAATGATAATTCAATAAACATGAGAGTACTTACAAAACTCAGTAATTTCTTTAGATATACAGTAAACTGCAGGATAAGACATTTCAAAACACAAGGACTATCCAAAGTATTAATATTAGCCAGGTGTACATCTGCTAGCAATAATATGTAATAGAATGTATCCAGGATACTTAGATGAAGAAAACAGCAATCCTTCTTAGGCAGCTTGCAAAGAGCTGGAACCAGGAACCAGGCAAGACATGGGATCCTGTGGAAGACACAGCCAGAAGAGAGAAACACACACAGGCCCAAGAGCTAGCACCTGATTAAAACTGCTGGCAAATAAATCACAGTCGACAAGGCAAATTCCCAGGCTGACATCATCATAACAGGTGAACAAGTCAGCAACCATTCCAATGATCCAGTCTAGACTCGACGAGCCGAGTACAGATATAACAAATATAAAAGGCTGGACTAAAATATTTTCAATGTATAATTTAATGACCACTAAGATTCTGACGCTCAGTGATGAGTGGGGTGCGTGGGTCAGTTGGTGTGGAGTTTGTATGTTTTTTCTCTGAATTTTGTGCAGGTTTCCTCTGAGTGCTTCAGTTACTTACAGAAATCTGAATCCACCTGGGTTTTGTGAATCCATAAAGATCTGAGTCACTGTTCTAATCTCATTAGGGATGTGAATAAATCCGAAATGTTTTATAATTTAAAAAAAAAAATCCAGATCCAAAAGCAAATTAAAACATTTGAGGCTGTTTGGGCAGGGACTCAGAAGAATATGATTTTAAAGTGTATTATTTGATGACATAAACTTAAAGGTTGTGGAGATAACAAATGTAGGACATTAATATTACTTCAGTAATCCATAGCTGTGCCTTTATCATTTTACTAAACACTTTACAGCAGTGTATTTGTTTAAAGCTTTGTAATATTTGACCTTCTAATTCTACTCATGGAAAACAAATTATATTATTTTTGTTGGTCAGAGGCGTTATTGTAAAATGTAGTTTTCTCATTCCCCAGGATCGTCCCCTCAATCCTAATGAAAGGAGGACAAGTACAACAACTTTGACAGTCGATGTTCGTGATGGTGATGACCTTGGCCCTAGATTTCTTCCTTGTGAACCAGTTACTAACACACGTGACTGTCGACCATTAACATACAGAGCAAGCCTTCCAGAACTCATCCCTCCAGTAAGTACTTATAGCATGTCATGTGATGTAAATTACCTTTAAATATTTTGGCAACCCAAACAGAAGATATATATATTCCGCAGAAAGGACTGGCACTCACTTAAATCAAGTCAATGGCCCTAGGTGCCTTCAGTAAGCAAAGGATATTCATCAAAGAAGACAGAAGCACTCCAGGTGTTTTTCAAAAGATATCAATGTATTAACATTTTCCACCGATGTTTCAGAGCCCCATGGCTCTTTTTTCAAGGTGCTCAATATACATACAAACAAGGTGATACAGACTTCTTACCTTAAATAGGTGTCTCCGTCCACTGACCTTCTGAAGACCGGGGTCGAGCGGGGCACCCTGCCCTTATGGTATCTGGGTGACCCGCAGCAATGACATCATCAAGGTGCTGCTAGGTGACCATGGTAACCCGGTGGAACTGTCTCCCCTGCCCCACGGACAGAGCACTGTGGGATCACACAAAACAATCACTATTGACATGGTAATAAATTATATGCAAACACATGCACTGAGCAACATACCTTATTAAAATAAAGTAATAACATACATTATACACTTACATTGCTACACAGCGTTTGTTCATATGTATGCAAGTATATATCTTACACACCAAACATCTCAGAAAATAGAGTGATCATACATATACTGTGTATCTGCATAAGAGGGAATCTACCTTCCCAAAGGACTGTGATGTAAACTCCTTTACATGTGACCACTTTACAAATGTTAAAATATATGTTATAATCTGCTACAGATATAACTAGACTACTTATTTGCCACACGACTGTAACCAGTGGACTGCAGGTCCAAATAAACAAAACAAAAAATAGCCAGAATGAAAGAAGTATGAATAAACTCCAATAAATGCCTTCATAAGCCAGCGATAGGGGTAAAGATTACTAATACGTTAGACATTACTCAGTGTGTACCTTCTACATAAGTAATATCCCCATGTCAATCAAGGCTAGTTAATTTGTAGCCAATACTTAATAACTCCTCTAATGTATATTGATATAGACAATACCAATCTGGCAAATTATAGATCCTCAAGTATATTTTTATGATCCGGCACTCGCATGGCGAATTTGACTTCTGCAATGCCCGTTTGTGATATCAGCAGTCACCTAACACCTGGCATGTGAGTGATCTCCTGTATCTATCTTTTATTTCTATCAGCACAGCAACCTGCCCCTCTCTCATCCTGTTTCTTATCTTGGAAGAAACGGGAAAGCAGAAGGTGCCAGGGCATCTCTGTGCTGTACTGTTTCCACTGCCTACACACTTAAACCTGGATATACCTTTAACTATTTTTTATTTTGATATCAAATCTATATGTGCTACAAATATCTCTAATATGCTGAGATACGTTTGTTTTTTGATTGCATAAATTGGAATAAGTTACTGTTGATTTGATGATTTTTTGTATCATGTAACAACATTTGTATATTAATGTTATTGAACTTAAAATATTCTGATTCAAGCCTCTCAAAGATAGAGAATGATTATATCATTATGTAGAGCAATTTAGGCTGTTTTCCAGTAAATCCATGGACTCATTATAACAGTGGAATCCATATATTATTATATACCTGTTAAAAAAGAGGTTTATTGGGAATAGATTACTATTTTTATATTGATTTGTGTCTCCACAGCTACCATGTATTATACGCTTTAAATAACCTTGATTATTTCGCTACTAGTGATCATTTATGATAATCCATTTTCATGTTTAATATATATGTGTGTTTGTTTGTTCTCTTGGGTGGACTCATTGTTACAAGAAAGTCTATTTACCCTTTATTTTACAGATTACAATTAAAAGGTATGTTTTAATATATAGAATATCCTCCTATATCGATTCATTATTAGATTAACCTTATATACTAAAGAGTGCTCCCAAAAACAGGAATTCCTTTTTTTGTTTTAGCAATCTGCTAAAACTACCCCTTTTTGAGAAATTATAGATCCTACCAAAAACATTCCAATTTAGTTTTTAATTAAGTCCATACGGTGATATGATGTTCAATTGGTGGATCCATTTAGCTTCAAGCCTCAATAATTTTTCACCTCTATCACTGACCCTAAGGGATGTTGGTATATGGTCAATAATTAGATGTTTGAGAGAGGCTGGTGAATGTCCACAGTCCAAAAAGTGCCTTGCCACAGGTTGGTCTGAGGTTTTCTTCGTCAGTGCTATTTTTATAGACGAGTGATGTAATGCCATTCATTCCCTCAGGGTTCTAGTAGTTTTATCTACATAAAATAACCCACATGGGAATATGATAACATAGATATATGATGATGTGCATGTCAGCACATGTTTAATGTTGTATACATTATCCTTATAAGGATGTCTGAATGTAGTACTAGTAATCATATGTTTACAGGTTGTGCAATTGAGGCATTTATAGAAATCTATAGAAATTAGATGAGGGAGTAATCGCATCTGTAAATCCTGTAATGTCCATGTGGACAACAATAACTCTGATGTTCCGACCACAGGTATAGCACGCCATAGGGGCTTTATTTCTAAAGCATGGAAGAACCTTATTGGTGGCTATTATAGGCCAAAGGGCCTTACTAGCTCTCTGGACCACTGAACTTGCTTTATTGAATTCCATCTTCTAGGGAATTTTCTCTTTTTGCTTGTTTAATGATCATAACACAAATTTGTTGATAATCTTATCTATACAATTGTTTGCGTAGGGTCACTAGTAAATCTCGTCACCCGCAACATTTGTGATTTAGGTAAACCCCTTTGAGGGGCTTTGGATGGTGACTGCTTGCAAGTAATAGGGTGTTTCTGTCTGTTTTCTTCGTGAAGACTATTGTATGAATCTTACTATTTATCAATGATACTTGTATATCCAAGTAATTTAATGTTGTTCTACTATTCTGGTATGTCAATTTGATTGGAGAATCCACAGACAGGGGTGAGATGGGGGGGCAGGTACAAATTGCCCAGGTTTGCTGGAGGGGCCCAGCAGGGGCCCGGGCCGGGCACCACTTCCTCCCCTTACATGGCAGCAGTCCAGCACATGCTGCTGTGTGCTGGGCTGCACTGGGAGACTGCTCGCGACTGCTAAGAAGCAGCCACTGCAGTCTCCTATGCCTGTGGGGGGAGCGATCAAGCTGATCACGCCCACCACTGGTTATGCGTTGGGCTGAGTGGGCTCAGAGCGCCGCCCTCCTCAGCGCGCAGCGGCACTTCTTGTTTTTTTTCTCGAAGGGGGGTGTGGCCACGCCTCCCGCGATTAGGCCACGCTTCCTTTACCTGGGCCCGCCGCGGGCCTGTCCACAGAGTAGATATATGACATCAATTGCAAACAGTTGCTTACCTCCAAAGGAGATAGAGGTCATCTATATATCTGGTATACATTAAAATATATTGTGTAATCAGGGGATCATTGAAAACCATGTTCTTTTCTTCTTTAAACATAAAGACGTTCGCATACGAAGGTGCCATGTTATTACCCATCCACATCCTCTTAATTGTTTGTAGAACTGACCATCATACAAGAAGTAGTTTCTTGCTAGTGTAAGTTGCAATAGCATCATAAATAACTCAATGTCAATATCCCTCACTTGTTGGTCTTCCAGAATGGATCGCATTGCTGAAAGTCCCTCCGTGTGGGGAATTGAGGTGTACAAACTTCTTATAATCATGACGCAAATCATTGTGTCAGGTGACACACCTGTGATATACTTCAGTGTTAGTAGGAAACTCATAGGGTCTCATTCAGACTCGCTTGCAAGCGTCTATGCGCTCGCAAGCGTGTTAATGTTGAGGCCCGGCGCACACGCAGCAGCTGCACTGCGTGTGCGCAAGCCCCGGGGTGAGAGAGAATTTCTCTCACTCTGGGACTCACTACAAAAGGGGCGGCTGTCGATGGTGATCGACCGCTCGCCCCGTTTTGTAGGCAGGCCGGGGGGGTGGTTACACAAACGGAGGCGTTCCCGACAGAACGCCTGCCGATTGGGGGCGGCCCCAGTGACATCACTAGTAGAGCCGAAAGCTCACTCGGGCTTGCGGTAGACCACAAGGGTCTCGTTGCAAGCCCCGATGGTCACGATGGTCTTGACCATCGCAACCATCAACTTGGGCGCTCGCTAAAGCTGAGGGTGGTCACCCACAGCCTAGCGAGCGGCCAGAGGCCGGCTCAGAACTTAGAAGAGGCCGCCCTCATTCGCATTTTGCTAGCGCTTCTGAATGAGGTCCATAGTGTACTTAATGTATGTTGGTTGCTTCATCACACTTGGTTGTAATATACAATCTAGAGACATGGACACTGGTTTGTATAGAGAGTTGCATGCATATATATATATATATATATATATATATCCAAATGAAGTCAAAGTGTGCACTCACCAGACTTCAGAAAAAAGCAGTATTTATTTCAGAATAACCATATGGTACAAGCATGCTATCCCTTGGTAATAAGGAGTAGAGAATAAGGGCCTGATTCAGAGCCACTCACTAGATGTGATCGCTCGCACGATGTGTATGCAAATTGCGTAGACAGTGCTACCGCACAGCAATGCATTAGCACGCCCAGTATTTCTTAGAGCGCGATCACATAGTGTATGCAGACACCCACCAGCCTGTTTTAAGACGCCCACTTGTGCACGTCATGTCCAGGAAGTGCATGCAACCATCGGTACATCGGGTAACATCGGATGCTATGGCAGCGCTTGAGGTTGATCATAACCTGCCACAAGCACTGCGAGCACTTCAGTTTAAAAACAAGCCAGGTGACGTTTACTGTGATGCTGTCTTTGAATTATGCACACCTCTAAAACACTGTTGAGATGCTCAGGCACGCCTGCGTTTGTACCTCCACTCCCCCATTTTTAATGGCCAGCCCCTGTTACCACCTACAAACTGCTTCCCCTGTCACTCATTCTGCTGGGCTGTCTATGTGCAGAGAGCAAATGCATTGTGAACTTTCGCTAAGGTATGCGCACGCGCACAATGCATACACACTGCATACCATCGACAGCAGCGAGAGTAATCATCTTAGCAAGCAGGTCTGAATCAGGCCCTAAGTTCCTTAAAATCTAATAATGTTAAGTTACAGTATACCTAAATATACTAAAATTATAGTTTCTCCTGTTGTGTGTGTTAGACTGAAATAAAATATGGTTTCAATCTCGTGATCTTTGGCGTGTGCACAGAACATTTCATTAGGGAGTGCATCCAGGGAAATCTCTAGGGATATACTCTGTGCCGAGTGTCTATAGTACCATACCTCCCTTTGTCATCATGTCTCCCAATCTTCTCCATATCATGTCTCATCCAATAAACCCCATATCATTATATCCCCCATCCCCCCAACTCCATCACCTCACTTACTAAGACACACACTATTCAGATGCACAGGGATGTATCGTATTATGGGAGTGATGTGGGTGTGTTGCATAACTGGTTGCAAATTCAGACACTTAATAGCTTACACTGGAGGCCAGAGCCGTAACTAGACTTTTCGGTGCCCTGTGCCAGAGAGAGCATTGGTGCCCCCCCATTTTTTAAATTGGGACATAAGATAGTGCACCTGAAAAAAGGCCATGGCCTCATGGGGAAGGACCAGAGGAGAGATATGGGAGGCCAGGATATGCTTTGGGATAAAAGAAGAGGAGGCTACAAGTGAGAATGATAATTAACAGGAAAATTGACAGGCCCAAACCGTGCCCCCAGCCCTGCGGTGCCCTGTGCCATGGCACTGGTCGCATCACCCTAGTTACGGCCCTGCTGGAGGCCATACTCTGATGGAAAATCTGCACTCGGCATAAGTCTGTGTCCAATGGTAGTGTCTAAAGATGCACTTATCGGGTTTGTTGCTTTTACATATGCAGAAAGTGAGCATCTGGGGGGCCCTGGAGAGGGGGACCCCTTTATTGGGTGGTAACCTTCCTCCCCAGGGTTCCAGTGAAAGAGTTGCCCCCGGCTGTGGCATTACATCTCCGCTAGAAAGAGTCCAGTGCTGGTTATGGAATATACAGGGGACCCCGTACTCATTATGTGCCCTGTATTTTAAGAACCTGGAATGGCTCAGCATAGCCCAGTGCTGGTTCTTAAATTACAGGCGGGACACCTACGCATTTTTTTCCCTGTATTTTAAGAACCAGGACAGGCTGAGTTTTCATAGGAGAAAATTCACCGGTACTCGCATTATGTAATAGCCTCGAACTCGAGACCAGACTAGTGATGATACAATGTAGTAATACTCATATGGCGCCAATGTGTCCTCTATTGACTATGGGCCTGATTCAGAGCCGGTCGCTATTTGCGGTCGTTCGTTCAAAAAAAAGGGGTGGCTATTCAAATGAACCGTTCGCTCTTTGCGGTCTGTTCACGCATCTAGGTCTGAACGAGCTAACAAAACTTGCGGTCATTTTTTGGCCTTTAAGCACGCCTGCGATCGGATCTCCACTCCCCGTTTTCAAGCACCTTCCCCTGTTACCACCCACAAACGACTCTTTCTGTCACTCAAATTATCAGGCATTCGCTATTTTGCGAGCACATGAATTTCGACCGCACTGACTGGTTCGCGCATGCGTATAACGACCCGTATGCATGCTCAGTTGGGCAAACATCGCTCGGAGTGAACGAGCGCCCGCTTATGAGCGGCTCTGAATCAGGCCCTATGTCATAGTCAGATGCGAAGAGGTGTTTTATCTCTGCAAACAGTATACAGGTTGAGTCTCCCATATCTAAATATCCCCAGAAATACGGAATTATTTTGGCATGACTGAGATAATGAAACCTCTGATTTTTGATGGTTCAATGTACACAAACTTTGTCTAAGGTACAAATGATTAAAAATATTGTATAAAATTTCCTTCGGGCTGTGTGTATAAGGTGCATATGAAACATAAATGAATTTAATTTCTGTACACAAACTTTGCTTGAGCCACAAAATTATTGAAAATATTGTATAAAATGACCTGCAGGCTGTGTGTATAAGGTGTATATAACACATAAATGCATTCTGTGTGTATATTTGGGCCCCATTTTCAAGATATTTCATTATGATATGCAATTATTCCAAAATACGGAATATTCCGTTATCCAAAATGCCCCTGGTCCCAAGCATTTTGGATATGGGAGACTCAACCTGTATATGTTTTGCGCACTGGATCTGTACGCAGGGTGTCACACAGTTTGTCACTGTAACCGCTTCTACTGTATATCCCAGTAACCTCCCGAAGACCAAAGGACTCCAAAGAAAGTTTTGCTTCTCTTCAGGTGAAAAAACGCTAACTCGTTTTTGCTCTATAAGGAGCTTTTTCAAAGAGGGATATGTAGTCACAAGAAGCAGCTCCCAGTCTTATTTCCCCACAACAAACAGACAAAAACATGCATAAGGGATAACGTAGTCCGGAGCCATTTATTCTGATAGTTTCTGATTAGACTATGGGAGGAAATTACAGAACTCGGATGAAACCCATGTAAACACAAGAATAACATACACACTTTGTATAAAGAGAACACTTGTTGAAAAATGATCCGATGGTCCAGTGGTGCGACAGTGAAACTATGCACTCTGCTGCCTTATGGAAAAATTGCTTTCAAGAATTTCTGAAGTGAATCTCAGACCAAGGGGATTTGTACGTTGTGCCAATCAAACTGAAAATCATTGCAGCAAGTTACTATAGCATTGTTCTGTTTCTTTTAGCACATATTTCACAACATTGGACAAAAGGTGGGACAGACCAAGTATAAAATTGATGGCTTTGCAGGTGTACAGTACTTGCACTGCGATCACCCCAAAGAAGCTGCTGTTTCTTCCAATACAGAGTATATTGTTCTGAAATGTGCACAAAGACATAAATAAGAGTATAGACTGAGTTTTTATTATAATAAATGATGTGATTGATGCATGTTATCATGTCACTTCATTAGGCTTCAAGTGTTTTTGTAAGTGAACATTTGCACAGTCTCATAGACTATTTCAATGAATTGAAAATGCACAATAAACCTGATGGGGGGATTCAGTAAGAATTGAAACCCTCAAACCTCAGCAGATGCAACCAGAGTGAATTGTTTCTACATGTGACAAGATGACGAAAATATACAGGGCAGAAACGTATGCATAATTGCTGTCTTTCATAGTAGTTTTGATTGACTGATGTTGTTTCTTAGGTATATTGGCCAAGTAGCATTACGTGGCAAATTATTGCAGTGTGATTATTTTATTTCCTCGTTTATCTCTTATGTTTTTAAAGTCATCAGGGATGTTGTACTGGGAGATTTTCCAAAAGTTCCTTCTAGTGGTAGTCAGGGCCGTATTAAGAGAGGAGGGGGCCCGTGTGCAATCTCCGTCCAGGGCCCCCTTCTCTCTACCCAGTGGCCAGCAGCGCACTGAGTGCAGCAGTAGACTCTAGTGCTGTGCCAGAGTCTACAGCACATGCAAAGGTCACCAGGGAAATGGTGATTTCCATACTGCGCGTGTGCAAAATGCTGGCAAATGGTGGCAGTGGTTGCAACCAGGCAGCTAAGTGTAAACAAATTATTTGTTTTAGTTAAAGGTACACTAGACCTAATCTTTAGACAGAGCTACGGAACACACACACACACGCACGCACACACACACACACACAGCTCTGTGCTGTCTCCACTGAGCTGCCGGGATCCCTTACTGCCAGAAACATGTAACTGCACTACCCCCAACCCGACCAGCTAAAATGCGCTACTGTGCATGTGAGGCTTGTTTGCTTGTCTTCCAGCTCTAAACTCCATTGAGGGAGGACGAGCCTACTGTATGCATGTCTCTCCTGTGTGGAGAGTGTGAGCAACATACAGAGACTCTGCAAGTAAACTGTGTCACCACTGCTGGGTAATATACCTGTATTACATAATCCACTGCCACCACTGGTGTACTGTACTACATTATTACTGCATCAGCTGCTTACATTAGATAGTGGTATTGAGTATCTCCATAAACCTATGTTTATGCCTGCATGTTCCTGTGATTTGATCCTGTGTTACCCCGCAACCTGTTCTGCCTGGTTAATAAACCAAAATAGTCATCCTGTGGACTGGCCTCCATCATACACTGCTGCCAGCTATACCAACATCTATAGGTTCTGCCAATAAGTTCCTGGTCAAGTACTCATCTGCTTTCTGTTTTGCTTTTGATATTTACTTCCTTGGAATTAATTGGGGCACAGAGTGGTTTTATTTATCTGTGAGTGTCAAACACACAGTATTTATATGTGTGGGTATCTATATATGTATGAGTTTGTCTGTGTAGGTCCACCACCCACAGCAGGTGTATTAGTTAAAGCAATATGGAGAGACAGGGAGTCTGCATGAGCTAAGTCAGCTGGTAGTGAGACTGAGAGCTAACTGAAAAGAGTTGTAACAACTACCTGTGATGAGTGTCACGACCAGGGTCTCTCGGCATGGTAGTCGACGGTTAATACCTGTGAGGACGCTATGGCAAGGGGCGTCTGGCGGTGGTGCCTGGTGAAGAGCATTGGCTGTGCGTGGTTCTGTGGGGGCATACTGTCACTCTGGTCTGGTTAGGCCTGGGGGTGCTTCCGTTCCGTTCTGGCATGGGTGCCGCCATCTTGTCTCTGGTCAGGTGACCTAGTTGCCCTATCCTGTTGCGTCACATGCTCCTCTCTGACCATTCACGGCTGAGCACTGGGGATTTAAGGGAGTTCAGAGCTCCCTTGCATTGCCAGTGCAACGTGTTGCTCTGTGAGAGCTGAGAGAGAGTGTTCCTGTGCTTAAACATGTTTATTGGATTAATTGCCTAAGCCTGCTTTTCCTAACCTGCTCCAAACCCTGCTGGATTCCCCTACCTCCTCCATATACCTTTCTACCTGCCTGAGTACCTGAACCTGCTGTTTCCCTGCACCTTGTTTCATTTCATTCCCAGCTGGATTTCACTACCTCTGTCTGCATCAGCTACAGCTCACCAAACCTGCATTCACTTACAGCTCATCAAGCCTGCATTCTGTTTTAGCTCACCATACCTATACTGGACTGTTCTGCCTGTCACTACCTGGACATTTGTTCATTAACCCTCACAACAGTTATCAAGTGCACTTTAGTGCTATACCTGGACTTTTGTTTGCCACTCCCATGTCTTCTCAGTCCCTTATTAAAAACCCCACTTTTTAATTTAAGTCTGCTCCTGTGTCTGCTTCTATCACCACCCCGGGCCCACAGCAAATTCAGAACCTCACAGTGAGACTGTTAAGTCAGAGAGGAAGGCCAGAGTGGTAACTGATTACCATGTAAGCAGAGTAAAAAGAGAGTTTTAGAGTAGTGAAGCAAGAGATTGCTATAGTGGAGCAGCTGCCATAAGGTATTCTTGCAGAAAGTGACCACATACTATCTGTATAGAGGAAAGTGACTGTGAATTAATGTGACTTCCCATTGAGTAGGATTCCCATTCATCCAGTAAACTATCTTCACTGCAGAATCTGAGAGGATCACTAAATCAGGAGCCCCACACACTAAGGCAGATGTTCCCCAATTCATGGCATTATTCAGCAGGGATCGCAATTGCAGCCACATACGCAGAACGGTCGTGTGTGCGTACTGCGCATGCACATATACAACCCAGCGTGCGTGAGATAGCATTGCGATCGCTCTGCGATCACTCATAAAGAAAGCCATGACAGAGTGAGTGACGGGACGTCAGCATTTGGGGGTGGTAACTTGGGAGTGGTCGGAGAAATGCAGGCATGTTTGTCTGTTTGAACACCATTACCTGGGCGCGTATAAATTAGGGATGTGCAGGCTCGGATAGGTTCGAGTTTGCACGTGGAGTTCGGATTTTTCCCTCCAAAAAAACGGAACTCAGAACGAGGCAAAACGTCATCTTACATGGACGAACATCATCATTCCTGGACAAAAGACCAGGAATGATGATGTTCGTCCATGTAAGATGACGTTTTGCCTCGTTCTGAGTTCCGTTTTTTTGGAGGGAAAAATCCGAACTCCACGTGCAAACTCGAACCTATCCGAGCATGCACATCCCTAGTATAAATTAGCCACTGTGACGGCTTATACCGCTTGAGTACTCACTGCGTTCAACGACAGTTGTAATTTTTTAGTCAAGTCAGACCTGCTGTAATTCTGCGTGAGTGTCCAATGTTACTCGATGATACCAATGTATACGCAGGTCTGCAAGGTCTTATGGATATGAGATAGCGGTATTGGGCATCTCTATGCTGGCTTTGCGATTGCAAACATTAGCATAACATTTAGCAAACATTTTCGCAGCAGATCTGCATGCGTAAACGCAGCTTTGCTCGCAATAGCGATCTGTAGGGAATCAGGCCCTCACTCCTCAAGGCACCCAAACAGTCTGTTATGAATTTATGAGAAGTTTCATCTTTGACTTAAGGCAATAGTGCTAAGGATTACATGAAACAATAGAAACAACTGAAAGGAAGTCCTTGTCAGGAGCGGGACTGGGTAGCCCAAAGTTGAAGCAATAGTGCTAAGGATTATATGAAGCGAGGGGGATGATGGAGAAGATAGTCATTGTCAGGAGTGAGGCTGGTAGGCCAGTTGCAGCCTTGAGGGCTGGTTGATGTTTTGGCAAGGTTGTGGTCTGATGACCAAGTCACAGCCTTGAGGATTGATGTTACCTGGCGAGGTGTGGTTTGGTGACCAAGTTGCAGCCTTGAGGGCTGATTGATACTTGGCGAGGTGATGGTCTGGTGACCACGTCGCAGCCTTGAGGCCTATTGATACTTGGCGAGGTGGTGGTCTGGTGACCATGTCGCAGCCTTGAGAGCTGATTGATGCTTGGTGAGGTGTGGTGAACCTTGTAGCAGAAAGTCGACACAGACACTGAAGTGTAACTGATGGTGCAGCGATGTCAAATAGTAGAGTCCACCCGGATACTGCAGTGTGGCTGAGAGTGCCGTGAAGTAGATACTGAAAGTCCACACAGATGCTGATGTGTGGCTAAGTCTACGGGGATGTGAACAACAAAAGACAAACATAGTAGTGCGGTTGAGCCTGCTGTGATGTTTAAAGCAGGATATACACAAAGATGCTGAAAAGCGGCTGAGACTGTAAATACACGCTGGACAGGAGAACTGGAACACATAGGAGCATGATATTCCACCCACAGGAACCGGAAGGAACATACTGGATGCTATCACCGGCATGTAAACAACCAGCAAGCGGGAAAGTAAAAGGAGAAGGAACCAATCCGGTCAAGGCAGAGATGACGGAGCAGCCAGGTAGGAGGACTTCACAGAGTAACAGCGCGTCGTCCATGTCTCCTAGCAACATTCCTGAGAGAGCTGTCTGGAGAACTGTTGTCCGACAAGACGCAGCGGCGGCTTGTGACACAGTCTATGTTTTAAGGAAATCCATGCTTGAGCTCAGGTGACTTAATTTGTACATCAGTCAATTTGATTTAACCATCTGTACTCAAGCATGTATATCCTTTAAATCTGGACTGTTCCCTTAAGGACCAAGTTTGGGAACCTCTGTACTAAGGTACAGGGCTTGGGAAGGAATAGGTAAACATGATACATTTCCTTTTATCCCTAAAAGGTACACAAACAATAAAAAGGAGACAGTGTACAGCTCCGATATAGATATACTAAGGGACACTGCCCTGCTCTCTCTGGCCCCTCTGCCTTCTTTATCCACAGCTACACCCCACTCTCTGCTGCTCCGTTTAATGAATCTTATGAGTTAAAGTATATTGGTAATCAAAATCTGATACTAATAGTAATAAAATACTAGTAGTACCCTGCTTTAAGTATCATACCAGTGTGTAAGTTTGAGGAAGAGAGTCGATTATCAAAAACCCTATGAGGTCTTGGGGGCTTCCTGAGTCAACCTCGAAACATATGACTTGGTTAGAGGCACCACCAACAGCAGAACTATAGAGAGAAGAAAACTGTGACAGTATTATGTGACCCTGGCATTTATACCAATTGCAGGTTAGTTGATGATACTGCACATATAGTTTTAGAAAGACAGCATAATTGAAGATATTTGAGATTCATGATTATGGGAGAAATTTTTGCCCCTATGCAGGTCACACTTTGTTTCTGTAACACTGGTCAATAGCTAGCATTCAGCAAATGAATGTCAAGGTAATGGAACTTCTACAAACCTGTATTGAGATTGTTATGAAAAGCATTTATGCAGGTCATGCATGCGCAAAGCCACCGGGGAGGTAGTGAGAAGTTGTCGGGATTCGCTCGGATCCCTCTTCGCATTCCCGGGAACTCCTTCCCATAGCAGGAATGAGCAGGGCTCTTAGAACAAGAGCCATATGAAGATGGCACTTGTTCTCGCATCATACTCCAAAAACTTTCAGTTTGCTGAACATCAGGTGGTCCATTTGAGACTCCTGATGATGAATAGTACAGTAATCTAAATATGTGGTAACTAGTGTTTCCGCATGGTTACAGGGCCATTTATCATTTGATGAATAGGCCCCTATGTTTCTTTCAGTTGTATAAAAGGCATGTAGCTGTAATAATACATTAATTGTTGTTAATAGATCATTTGTATATATTGGGATTTGTCACTTTATATGTAGTTTTTATGTTTTATATTTTCATAATTTCATCATTTCAAATTTAATTTATTTTTCTTTCTTTTGTTCTGCTTTCAATCCATTGCACTTTCTTCATGGTTTCCTTGATCATACTAACCTCCAGCTCCTGTACTTGACCTTATGTTCTTAAATCCTGCTGTCTTTGAAAATGTTTTAGTTGCCTGCATTATTGATCCAATTCCTACTTTTAAAGATCTCCATGAAATCCCTGTATCCCATGTGTATTCCTGTTTTGTCCCCTCTTGAATGAAAACACACGACCGTGTATTTCATGGACATTAAGCTCCTGCGTGCTTAGCATGTATTATTGTAATCTGATGTACTAAACAAAATGCTTAACATTGCTGACATGTAGCTGATATAAATGCTTCAAAACAACCAATTTGAATACATCATCTTCAACATAAGTACTTCAACTGAATTTAAATCTTTAAAAGATACATTTGGAAATCACACTATACAATATAGATCTACTTATTTATGTATTTTTGGGCTTCTAGTGTAATATTGACATCATCACCTAAAATTCCATAACTCACCCCTTATATTTTCAGTCCAAGTTTTATATTCATGCTCTATGTATGACCTTATCTCATCCTAAGCCTCTTCTATTTTTTACTCATCTTTTAACTTCTCTATTAAATCTTACATACTTTTCAAATAACTTTTCATGACATGATCACATGACAGGTTAGTAAAGATTACTGTCCATCAGTTACGTGCGTGAGGTCAATGGCTGGGGAGGCACACATGGAGATGGGTGCTGGGGGCCTGTCTCACCCCTTACTCACTGTAACTCTCCACTCACTACACTAAGCTTCAGTGTCCATTGATTCTCCTATCTGCATCAGTGTCTTCTCTTGCTGCTGCTGATTGAGGTCCAATCTCTAAACATTGCAGTGCACTTTCTGGTCACATGACACATCAGTGCTCAAGGCACACCTCCCATACTCAGGGGAATGCCTCTATTAGCTCTCTTTTGGTGCAGCTTATAGCCCATGGTGTGGCCCCGCCCCCAGCTCTGCAAGCAGTGGCTGACTATACAGAAGTGAGGCTGAGCTGTTGTCCCCTCATCTCTCGTCTCCCTGCAGTCTCGGGGAGCTCCCCAAAGCTGGTGAGTGTTAACTATAAAAATGATTACAATAAACAAAGAATATGTTTATAAGTTATAAATATCTTTTTTGTATTATTCTAATCATTTTTATATCAAATCTCAGGAGTGTGACAGGGGAGGCTCTGCCTCCCCTGCCTACCCTGACTGCACATCCCTGCTGTACGTTACATGTTTTTGATTGACTAAGTTACAGTAATCTGGCAGGTTTTGTTTTCCTTTGAAATAAAAGCATAAGGTATAGAACATAAATTATGTCCATCATTGGATCTCTATCACACTTGCACTTATTCATAATACCACTGCAATAAATTGCCACTGACACTTAAGTGGATCTGTTACCTACACTAAATGGATGTATCTATTCAGTGGGCTAAACAAACATTGAGACTACCAGTTTATTAGGAAGCATTGAACAAGGGCTTGATTTACAGATGGTTGGTACTGTAGCCGTGGTCGCAGATACTCTCGCAATAGCTTTTGCAGGAATATGCAAATTATGATCTCAGCCTTTCTTTTGTGTGGGACTGTGTGATGAGGTGTATGAGCGATGAGAGACCCACTGTCAGGCTGTGTGGTCTGTGTATTTGCGATGGAGTTTATAAACACTCCAACATCAATAAAACATCAGTCGCACCATCAACATTTGTGGTAGTCTTGAGTCTAGGTTCGGGTTAGGCTACAGGATGGGAGGGCTAGGTTTAGGCTGCAGGAGGGTTGTGTTAGGAGTAGGGGGAGGGTTAGGGCTATAATACTTAAAGAAATCTGTCTGGATTCTGACTGTCGGGATGCCCCTATTGGTAATCTGACCATCATCATCATGTCCTCGAAATCACTTACTCAACCTGTGACAGGGACAAATGGTCGACAGTGCAAAAGGTCGATGGAGCATGGTAGACACAAAAATGTTCAAGTCACACTGAGCACGCGTCCAAGTCACACTGAGGACGCGTCCAAGTCACACTGCGCATGCGCCCAAGTCACACTGAGAATGCGTCCGAGTCACACTGAGCATGGGTCCAAGTCACACTGAGCAGGCATCCAAGTCACACTGATCAGGCGTCCATGTCACACTGATCAGGCGTCCATGTCACACTGTGCACGCGTCCAAGTTACACTGAGCACGCGTCCAAGTCACACTGAGCACGCGTCCAAGTCACACTGAGCCCGCGTCCAAGTCACACTGAGCCCGCGTCCAAGTCACACTGAGCCCGCGTCCAAGTCACACTGAGCACGCGTCCAAGTCACACTGAGCATGCGTCCAAGTCACACTGATCAGGCGTCCATGTCACACTGTGCACGCGTCCAAGTCACACTGAGCACGCGTCCAAGTCACACTGAGCACGCGTCCAAGTCACACTGAGCACGCGTCCAAGTCACACTGAGAATGCGTCCAAGTCACACTGAGCATGCGTCCAAGTCACACTCAGCATACGTCCAAGTCACACTGCGCAGGCGTCCAACTCACACTTTTCATGCGTCCAAGTCACACTGTGCATGTGTCCAGATTCCTTGAGCGAAGAGTCTCATAGAAGACACATTGTCTCAGAAATGTTTTCAAATTCTACACTATTGGTCACTCTGGGAGGTGACAGGGTGATGACTAATCGGATGCATTGAGATGTTCCACCTTATGGGCATGTTATGGGTGTCTAGCTAATAGTGTTTGCATACAGGGACACAGAATTGTTCACATAGGAGGCCATATTCTGACAGATTATCTACACCTGACATAGGGCTAGTGTAAGCTTCAATGATGCAATCGATGTTTTGCGTCTAATGACTATCCAAGAGGTATGTCCGCGTATATGGACACTGAAAGTGGGTGCCTCTATTGGGACTATGGCTGTACATCAGGGAAGGGCTTTGTGCTCTATTTGTGAGCATTTCATATGTCCCTAATCAGCAGCAGAGGAGTGAAAGTTTTATATTGATGAGGTCTTACAATGGCACTGTGAGAATATGTGTCAGGTGTACTATGTGCACCTAACTTTTGTTTTTTAATTATATTTACTTGCTAGCTTAGCATCTTAACTCCTGTAGAGTTTGGTTTAAATAAAGTTAATTTGAGGTAACTATGAGCAACAACACACAATTAATTTAAGACAAAAAAATATATGTTTTTAATAATAAATTAAACTTTACTTGTGTTTCTCAAACAGCATTACTCTAAGCTTGAAACAACTTTCAACACACTTCATACGTATGTAAAAACTTAACATGGTTTTTTTAAAGATTTCCAGCAGAAATAAAATATTTTGAGGTCAGTTTGAAAACAATAGAAATATACATTATTTACAATAGCTTCAAATGGTCATGCAGGAAATTTAATGTTAATAAACAGTAATAGTAAAAAATACACTTATTCATCAATTTATTTCTACATTAAAATGCATTAAGTAAATTTTACAGTATACCCCAAAAATAATTTAGTCCAAGTAATTCTTCAAATAACATGCAATTTTCCTGTTACAGTTGTTTCCTTTTCATATTCATTAAAGTTACTTACAGTATATAAAGTACACTGGAAAACCATTATATTTGATTGCAGATCCAAGTGAACTTAATGGTTATTGAGAAACACCTGCAAAACTTTTATACAGAAAGGTCTGAAAATCTCAAAGAATAACTAATACTTTTTGAAGTAGATGGGTATAGCCCCGCTATCCATAATCTGACCCCGGGTAAAAATATCCCTATGAAGGAGCTAATTTGCTATGTACCGAAAAAATTCTGCATGGATTAATGTCAGGAAATCCAAGACTCCCACTTCTTCTTGCTGTCTACTCATACATTATTTAGAGTGTGCAATGCAAGTTTTTTCTATAATAAAATGTAGAAAATAGTGACAATGCTGTAGATGAACTGATAGAGAGCATTTGGATGGGGTAGACTAATTTAGAGAAAATAATATTTGTCAGAACTGCTACTCTTCTCAATAATGAAGGAGGTACAATCTTCTGGGTATCAAGGAGTTCAGAAAAGATATCAATTAGGGGGGGTGTATTCTGAGGAGTTGATTATGTACTTTACTAAACAGAGATAGGGATGATCATCAATGGTGGATCGTTTGCCGCCAATGGTTTATGGTTTACTGATCTATGCTGGAGGTCCAAAGTTTCTACGCCATCAATGGCAGAGATCTGATGGTGATGGGGATAAGTTTCTTTCTTTGGTGCACATGTCATTGATGTAAAGGTACTAATAGCACCATGAATGGAGGCCATCAGTGGTGAACCATTCATTGGTCAGCCCTAAACAAAGAAGGAATATAGACAGGCATGTTCTGGACCCCCACAAACTAAAATAATGCATTGGACACAAACAGTAAGACTCTCTCTAGTTTGACTGCATTGACCTATGACATCTGACGCACTCTCTGCTTGCAGCTATTGGTCTGATAAAGCATGCCCACTGGGCACCACATGGGGCCTATGGGTTGTTATAGTGTGGACCAATAGGAAATCACAAGCAGAGAGTCTGCTACTGTCTGTTGGTTTGCTCTCACCACTGAAACTGTTGCAAGCTACTTGCCCTGATGCTCCAACAAATGTTTGTTTTGTTTGTTTTAAGCAAGGTGGTCCAAAATGTGAACATGCCTTATTTAACAAAAATAAAACCTTTCCTTTAAGGTGTAAAAGAGAAGCAATCTATACTTTCCCCTTGTAATAGATTGCATGTAGTACATGGTCTATTCTTATACTTGCAAAAGGTTTTTCAAATTTAAATGTGTACAATATGCAACAAATTATAATTAAAGATCTTGATACAGTAAACTACGACAATCACTCTGCAATGACTGTTTTGTCTTAAATGTGCTGGCACTCAGCATTTGTAGCCCGGTGACTGCTTAAGGCATGGGCAAAAATATGGCTTTAATTACTCTTGAGATGTAATTACTTTAAGACTGCTACAGGGTGGTATTATATGAAGGGAAGGTATTGTGCATTAAAGTCTGTTAGAAAGGTTAGCTGATTAACAGTTACCATTACTTCTTCCAGGCAGTCAATTAAAGACTTACAAGGTAGAGAAGACTCTTATTTAGAGAAAAACGAAACATTTAGTGTTTGCAGTTTATTTTATTTATGAGGTTTTTTTTGTAAACTTTTAGTATAAAAGTTCATTCGTTGGTAGTCATTATAGTTATTAATAAAGAATATGGCTTCCTGCTGATGATGCCAAAGGGTTGATATTTCTGATTACGAGATTACAGTATCTCATTGTTTTCATAGTTCTGAATAAATACAAGTTTTGAGCAAGTATTCTGATGACAACAGAACTATTCGTTCATGAAATCGTTGGTAAAATTGTTCATCGTTCAAATCGTTCATCATTCATTTATCAAGTCTGACCGTGTGTATGCACCATTACACCTATTACTTACATATTGCTACATATATCAATGTTTTACTTGCCAGTCATTTATATACCAAATATATGTCTTTTTTCCCATTTTCATAAACCTTATATACTATATTTATCTTCTGGAAGAAGGCCGGAGATTCACTACCTGCATTTAGCAACTATTTTCTGCTGCTTCATTAAATGGCCATTTCCTGGGGCTTATCACTTATTATAAAATTATTATTAATGTATATATATTTTTTGCTTTCTTATTGCTCAATTATTTTAATAGATCATAAATAACAGTAACATTTTACCTATATTAATGTTTCACATTTGTAAGAGTGCCCCCAAGAAGTGTTTTTCCTTTTTGTTTTTTACATCCTTTGCACTCCAAATTAGCATCTACAGATGTGACCTTTTATACTGTGGCTTCCGTTGCCCCAAACAACCAAAAGTACATTGCTAGCATACACAGACCACTGGGTTTCGGGACATCTATACATCTGTGTGCGACTGAGTTTGAATCTGTGGAAAAAGGGCTCCGATGCGAGTAGTCATGGCTTTTCCAAATGCCAAGTGCCGTTGTATTTCATCTACGACTTTATACATGTGTAAAACCAATCTTTGTGTGGTGGGGTCGCAGCCTGATATCTCTAGTACACTGTGAGTGGCTTTTCTCTATTTCTGCAATGCTGCTAAAATGCACAATTTAAAGAAAAATACAGTACACTACTCATCTCAGGCCATCTCAGTCATGCTGGGCGTCTTGTGCCGTATGGCGCAAAGATGATCATTGGTTGAGGACACAGCTGTACAATCAGTGGCATCACAAGGGGATGTGGGGTTGTTGGCCGCACCCAGGTGTCACCTGCCAAGGGGTGATACCAAGGTGCCGACTCCTCAGTGACAGGAGCCGGGTGCTGCACTGTAGCATTACATGCAGCACTCTGCTCCTGACACAGTGAATGAGCTGTCCCTGCAAAAAACTGGTCCCCAGGGGCAGTCCCCATCTCCGGGACCCCTGGAGTGACTAAAACGAGTTACGCGCTGTGAGGCCCCGCCCCTACCAGCGCTATTTTTGGTTTAACTTTCACATTTTTTGTATACAGTGAAAACAGTCTCATATATGTCTCACATGGATCTTGGGAATGAGAAGACATATGCATTGACCTTGTTACAAAGTCACTATTGTACATTTCAAAGAAATTTGTTTGAAATTCGCATACGTGCCGCACTACAATCTGCTCTTCAATTGTGTCATTCTTTTTGGAGGAGTAATTTTTTTTTACAGGACACCAAAAGAACAGAGGTAGAGGTTCCAAGTAGAGTAGTAGAAGTCCTGTACCTCCGCAGTTCAAGTAAGATAATGTACAAGTTTAATTTTTAAAAGCACTTTTTTATCATGTGAAATTAGCTTTTGATCTTTTTTTTGTTGTTGGGAAGATGTAGTTCTCCAACCATTTGTTTTTCAGTATTGTGTTTCTTAGTCCAGCAGAGCAACAGTCCTTCTTGGACATAGAGAAAATCTATCATTACTGTAATGTGTAAAATTTTTTTACTTTTTGAATATTTCAGGGTCCTGGGTAGGCTGAGTAACATGCACATTCCCTTTCACTCTGGCACCTCTCAACATCTCCCTTCTTATTTCTATCCCACACCTCACAACACCACCTTTCCCACCTGACCGCCCCCCGCCCCCCGCCCCCGTTTCCTGCTCCTAACTTCATTGCACTGACAGCACCATGTTGGAAACTAAGTCATTTTTCAGCCTAACTTGCATCAGTACAAAGAGGAGTCCCACGGTGCTTTAAGTAACCAGCTAAAATGCCAGAGAGGGGCAAATAAAGTGCAGCCATACTGTCCACCTGGCATTGCACCATGGTTGGTGGAACGGGTGTGATATGTATTACCGCCGGCCGCATGGTTCAATTCCCGACAGCGGCTGCCCGACAAAGGAGGAAATTCCAATCGTCCTAAAGATAAGTATTTACTAACCTAACCCTCCATAGGGGGGTGCCTAACCCTAACCTCCCCCCTGTGCCTAACCCTAACCCCCCCTTCCCCACTGCCTAAACCTAAGTCCCCCGGGGGGGTGCCTAACCCTAACCTCCCCCTGGGGGTGCCTAATCCTTACCCTCCCTCCCCCTAGCCTAACCCTAACCTCACGGGGAGGTGCCTAACCTTAAGTACACCCCCGGGAGCCCTAAACCTAACCCTCTCCCTTGTGGCTGTCCACTGCGGCGCCCAGCATCCCGATCGAGCGGATGCCGGGCGCCGCAGCGGACAGCCGCGGTGGGGCAAATGACAGGCATCTGGATTTAGACACCTGTCATTTGTTCCTAGTCGGGATAAAGCAGTCTGGAAGCCGATGGTCGGCATTTAGACCGTCGGCTTCCAGACTACATCCCGGTGGAACATTTTGCACTGCCCTTGATATGGCCCTGGTTAAATTAATCCTGGTTAAATGACATTTCACATGTATCCTGGTTATGCAGCTCATGTGGTGTTTTTCTATATATAGATTAATGTATCTCTAAAGTTTAATAAACACTTGCTTTTGTACTGTATGTTTAAATGACATGAAATTCAATAAAAGTGTTTATGCATAAAATATTTTTTTCCGAACACATGTAAAATAAATATTTTGTTAGATGAGATTAGATACTTATCTTTTGATGAGCAATTTCCTTCTGCATCCCTTTTTGTTTTATTAAATCATTTTATTTTAAAGTCTTCTTCCTACTGTCAAATTATAGACCTGCTTAGTACTCAGCACATGCAATGTGTTGTCTGCACAAGATACAAAATCCACTTAGTTTTGAATCCTACACAATGAAGATGGTTTTCAATCCCATTTATGTTGTGGCATATCAGAAATGCTAATTACCGTACCACCAAGTTTTAACACTGCTTAGATGGATTTATAATTATAATAATAGCTAATTATGAAGTATAAATACATCTACCCACTGTCGAAGAGTGTCATTCTTTTTGTTTCTGAAAAGGAGACATACTTTAGTGCATATTATGATTCCAAATAATTTATACTTGCATTGAAAAATTATCTTAATCTTCTCTTATAGGACTATGATATTTAGTATTTTAGAACTCTTTTCATGGAAATAAGTTTATTATATACTGAGTAACCAAATTATAGTGACCACCTGGCGATTTTATGCAAAGTAGCTATTCTGCAGATAATGCTGACGTAGAATGTCTGAATCTGTATAATAACAGAAACGCAAAGCTATGCAGAGACTAATAAAGTGTATCATTCATGAAATAATGGGTAAAATACGCTAATTTTGAATGTGTAATGATTGTTGGCGCTTGCAGTAGAGGTACGAGCATTAGCATAATGCTATACTGTTCAAGGGCGGCAGTTGTTAAAGTGTACACAGAGTGGACCAGCAGACACAAAACAGGAGGGCACAAGGTCTGTGGTCATAAACAACTACTGGATGCTTGAGTGGCACAGAGAGGGCAGACTAATTCTGGCCTACTGATGGGCAAACAGTGCATCAAATTATGAATAAAGTTATCTGAATCAGGGACCAATTCATATAACCTCTTAATGAGCAGTGAATAGGCTACTGAAGCAGAAGGCCTGTCCATGCGAAATTGCTGTCTGCTGCAAACAGGGTGAAGTGCTTCCAGTTTGCTCGGGAACACAGTGTATATTATTGGAAAGAGGTCACGTGGTCTGACAAATAATGTTTTTGTTGCACCATGGAGATGGTAGCGTGAGGATATGGGGACAACAACATGAAAGCATGGATCCCACTTGCATCATCACAACTCTTCAGGCTTTTGGAGATAATATTATGGAGATGCAGCTCATCTCATTTGGGCTAATATTTCCCACTAAACATTCTTACAGTTAGTAGAATCCATGCCTAGAATAAGTCAAGCTGTATTAAGGACAAAATATGGCCCAACAAAGTACTAACCTGCAGTAGGGATGTGCAGGCTCGGTTCTACTCGGTTCCGTTCGTTTTTTTTTACCGAATCTTATTGGCTATCCAAAACTCGTGACAGCTGAAACCCAATAAGATTCGGGAAAAAAAATCGAACGGAACCGAGTAGAACCGAGCCTGCACATCCCTAACCTGCAGTGATGTCACCCAATGTGTCACCCAATTGGTGTCACCCAATGTGGTAACTCATGATGTCACCCCCTGGGACACTGCATGCGCCTTCAGTACATGTGCCCAGAAAGTGGGTGTGGCATCATGGAAAGATGGCGTGGTCTCTCGGTACTTCTATATGTGCTTATCTCTTCCCCTTTTCATAAACAAATCTCAGCCTTTCAGTGACATCTCTTTGAGTTTTGACCATTAAATAGTCCCCTAGGGATATACAGATGTAAACCCTAAAAATAAATCCCCCCTCCCCCAAGGCTTCCAGTAATTTATCTGAGAGTTTCTTCTGCTTTAAACCAGGGGTTTATTTAATTTTCTGTAATCCAACCCCACCCTGTAGTCAGTATTTATAATCTACTTTATCTGAATACTCTACATGAATAGCCAATACCCCTTTAAAACCCCCTATGGCCACTGTTTGTGTTGTCAACAACTACTGGACATAAGCCCCATCAGTGTCTGACCCCTTGTTGTTATTAGAGATGTGCGCCGACCCCGTGTTTTGGTTTTGGTTTTGATTGTGGATCTCCCCTGGTTTTGGTTTTGCCAAAACCTCACCTCCGTGTTTTGTTTTCATATTTTGGTTTTGGATCTGGAATTTTTCTTAAAAAATCAAAAAACAGCTAAAATCACATAAAATAGGCCTTTTTTGTTCCTACAGTATTAATAACCTCAATAATTGTTTATTATTTTGGGCAGCAGCCCCTCGACAGACAGGAGCACAGCACCCGTGCGCACCTATGCTGATGACAGTGACATCCAGGTGTGGCTGACATGCACACACAAAAAAAAAGACACTATATATTTTTTTTTTCAGCTCCAGAACTTGGGCCCAGAGCACAGATTGATGATGACAGGAGTCGGGTAGCACTAGCTTGCATTGCCGACTTGCTGTATTTTGTATGGTTAAACGTAACACGCACACAGACAAATATATATTACACAAAAAAATACACTTTATTTGGGTCCAGAACTTGGGCCCAGATGGATGCAGCAGACAGCACCAGCCCAGATGGATCAGCAACAGCCCAGATGGATACAGTAGACAGCACAGCACCAGCCCAGAATGGATCAGCAGCACCAGCCCAGGACACAGCAGACAGAACAGCACAGCAGAAACTATTTTGCTGCCTATAATTTCAGCTATGTAGAGACAAAGGATTAATGTTTAATAGTATCAATGCAACAGAGTGATAAAATGCTGGGGCTTATTATTAATACAGTTTTGCCCTTTAGCATATTTTAAGGATATCCATGCTTTTGAGTCCAGATGATTAATTCAAATTGACTGAAGTACTAATTAACTCACCTGTACTCAAGTATGGATATCCTTGAAACGTGGACTGTAATGGCGGAGTTTGGGAAACTCTGCTCTATATAACATAGACTGTGTACGCCATGGATGGGCTATGTACTTACAGAATGTGCGGGTGAGGGCTTGAGGCACGCCAGAGGACACTGAGGCATGTGGCTCCTCTCTCTTAATGTACTACTTTCAGAATGTCTGGCATGACTATGTCAAGCGGGTTAACGTCATCACGCCCAGCATTGTGGGAGGAGCACAGCTGCAGGGGAGAGGGAAATCCTTCTTGCTGCTAGTTCCTCCACAGTAACTGGGAGCCGGGCAATGCACTGTGACGTTATCTTGCAGCAGCACCCTCTCCAAGCTTGGTGTGACCCCTTGCGGTATGCAACACCTTTAGTGACGCTACTGCTAACCCAGTGATCATAATAATTTGACCACTCAGTGTAATTTAAAAAAAGTTTGTGTAATCTTAAATTTTAAAGTAAAATACAGCAAATTAATTCCCCTAATATTGAGGTCTAAGCGTGAGACAAAATTCCATAAATCACATGTCTAGTATACTACTGTCATCAGGAACAGATAGAACCCAAAGGTGATGGAAGCTTTGATCTCATATGACAGTACTTCATGAAAAAATAGTAATTGTTATCATCAAAACTAAAACATAACATTTGTTAGATCTAATGTAACACCCTCTTGGGGATGTTATTGGTCATTATATCCCTCTCAGTGTTCGATATTTAACACTATTTCAGATACTGCATGCTTGAGATCATGAGATAGTTTTGCAACAAAAAGGGGTGTGGCCAAATCACAGGACCCAAAAAAAGGGTGTGGACTGGCAGACAACATCATTTAAGGGAGAGTGGAACCTTAGCCTATAAAGGGTGATGTTCCTTTGGGGAGACATCTTAGTGCTGGGGAGCCAGCAGAAAGAAGGGCGTGGCCCTGGTGGCTGCCACGATGCCTATCTAATGCCCAAGGAGAGTAAGACGAACAGAGAAGTCTAGAGAGTTACCACATAGATAAAGCCTATGAGAGACAGAGAACGATCTGGAAGCCTGCAGTGTGAGCAGTCCAGTGTGCTTCTCCATCATGTAGCACCCAGGAGAAGGTAAGAGCTTATTCTTGAGAGGGGGAAGAGGAGTACCTTATGCATAAAAGCTCCAGCAGCCATTAAAGAAGGACACTACTGGAGCAGTGTGGCTATAGGAACCATCACTGTATGGGAGGGGTAGGCTGCAGCTGAGAGTACATTGCTGAGAGTGTCTTAGCTGCACTGGAGAAGTCTGTGTACCACTGAACCATGTGCTGGAGAAAGGGTGCAAAGAGAGGTAGATGTGTGTGTGACCATCTATATATTGCTGTCCCCTAGGAAGCAGAGAGAGACAGACTATGGCGGGATGTACTAAATGGAAAATGCTATAAAAATCCAGTTTTTGGGGTTTTACCGCATTTTCCATATGTACTCTTGCTGGCGTTACCCTATAAAAGCCTATGGGCTTCTACCATATCCCGCTGGTATGAAGGATCCGATGGGATACCTCCCAGCATGCCCAGCAGACGCAATATCCCTCTGCGCAGATGGGCTCCCGGGTCATGATCACAAAGGACAGCTCTTATTGAAAGAGCTGTCCTTTGCGGTACTGATTGCATATGTTAGTACATATGCGATCAGTAAGGATGCGGTGACTAGCGGGATGCACTCCGCACGGTTAGTACATACCTCCCTGTATGTGAGACATTACACATGTGTCCACATACTTCTGTTCTCCGTGCACTACAAGTTGCGTTACACATAATGCGTGAACGCTGTGTGACACTGTGCACCAATCAAATGCATCTTATTTGCACAGTGATGTATATAGGACACAGAAGCTTATACAGCATGCCTATATTCTGTGTGCAACTGCGGGTGCATCTGCATGCTACTGCACATTACAGCGGCAGTGACACTGTAACTTAGCATTTCGCATGAAGATACACCTGCAATCCACTCATGTAGGCATGGCGCATATCATTTTAATCAGCAGAATCTACTTGTGCGTCCTATTTACATCGCTGTGCAAATAAGGTGCATTTGAAGGTTAATAGTCGCACAAAAAATGCTTGTGGCTACCAAGTCATGCCACGCGGCATGGCGCGACTAGAAGGGCTGTTTAACGTGCAAGGAGGCTAGATGTATGAGGGCACATCTGTATGTACATTGTCTGCAGAGAGGCAAAGAGAGGCACAAGTGAAGAATAGTGCACTTGCATAGGGTGTGTTCTCCATTGAAGCTGAGGAGATGAGAGCAGTAAAAAATGTGCTGGAGAACAACAGGCATCAGTCAATGAAGGGCCAGTTGGACCTGTACAGTATGTGTAAGGTGCAAAGCATTTATTGTGACTGTGCTAATGAAGAAGAGTGTGATGTAATGTAACCGTATCCATAAGATCATCATGTGCCATCTGACTTGCCAAGTATTTGAGCTGGCGGGAGAGGAGAAGTTTGTTGTACACATATTCATGGCCTTTAAAGTCATGTGCACGAGGAAAGACTTAAAGAGGTATATTCTGGCGTCCAATCATTCAACAAGAACTGCTGCTGCATACAGTCAGGTGCATAAATATTGGGACATTTACAGAATTTTCATATTTTGGCCTCTATTCACCACCACAATGGCTTTGAAATGAAACAAACAAGATGTGCTTTAACTGCAGACTTTCAGATTTAATTTGAGGGTAATTACATCCAAATCAGGTGAACGGTGTAGGAATTAAAATGGATTCTATATGTGCCTCCCACTTTTTAAGGGGCCAAAAGTAATGGGACAAACTAAACAATCCTAAATCTAACTTTCACTTTTTAATACTTTGTTGCAAATCCTTTGCAGGCAATTACAGCCTGAAGTCTGGAACGCATAGACATCACCAGATGCTGGGTTTCATCCCTGGTGATGCTCTGCCAGGCCTCTACTGCAAATGTCTTTAGTTCCTGCTTGTTCTTGGGGCATTTTCCCTTCAGTTTTGTCTTCATCAAGTGAAATGCATGCTCAATCGGATTCAGGTCAGGGGATTGACTTGGCCATTGCATAACATTCCACTTTTTAGCTTTAAAAAACTCTTTGGTTGCTATTGCAGTATGCTTCGGGTCATTGTCCATCTGCACTGTGAAGCGCCGTCCAATGAGTTGTGAAGCATTTGACTGAATATGAGCATATAATATTGCCCGAAACACTTCAGAATTCATTCTGCTGATTTTGTCAGCAGTCACATCATCAATAAATACAAGGGAACCAGTTCCATTGGCAGTCATACATGCCCACGCCATGACACTACCATCACCATGCTTCACTGATGAGGTGGTATGTTTTGGATCATGAGCAGTTGCTTTCCTTCTCCATACTCTTCTCTTCCCATCATTCTGGTACAAGTTGATCTTTGTCTCATCTGTCCATAGGATGTTGTTCCAGAACTGTAATGGCTTTTTTAGATGTTGTTTGGCAAACTCTAATCTGGTCTTCCTGTTTTTGTGGCTTACCAATGGTTTACATCTTGTGGTAAACCCTCTATATTCACTCTTGTGAAGTCTTCTCTTATTTGTTGACTTTGACACATATACACCTACCTCCTGGAGACTGTTCTTGATTTGGCCAACTGTTGTGAAGGGGTTTTTCTTCACCAGGGTAATAATTCTTCTGTCATCCACCACAGTTGTTTTCCGTGCTCTTCCGGGTCTTTTGGTGTTGCTGAGCTGTCTGGTGCGTTCTTTCTTTTTAAGAATGTTCCAAACAGTTGATTTGGCCACACCTAATATTTTTGCTATCTGTCTGATGGGTTTGTTTTGATTTTTCAGCCTAATGATGGCTTGCTTCACTGATAGTGACAGCTCTTTAGATCTCATATTGAGAGTCGACAGCAACTGATTCCAAATGCAAATGTCACACCTAGAATCAACTCCAGACCTTTTACCTGCTTAATTGATAATGAAATAAGGAGGGAATAGCCCACACCTGTCCATGAAATAGCTTTTGAGTTGATAGTCCCATTACTTTTGGCCCCTTAAAAAGTGGGAGGCACATATAGAAACCGTTGTAATTCCTACAACGTTCCCCTGATTTGGATGTAATTACCCTCAAATTAAATCTGAAAGTCTTCAGTTAAAGCACATCTTGTTTGTTTCATTTCAAAGCCATTGTGGTGGTGAATAGAGGCCAAAATATGAAAATTCTGTAAATGTCCCAATATTTATGCACCTGACTGTATGTCTATACTGTATGTGTGGCTGTTATAAAGCCTGCTTGGACAGGGAACCGCTTCTCAGGTATTTCCCACAACCTGGAGAGCTAGCCTGGGACAATGGGAGGAGTATCACTCCAAATGCACCTTGCACCTCACACTGAAGAGGGTTTACAATAAATGTACTGTAGCTTACAAGAGTAACAGAAGTATCACTATACTCCCTATAATGGTTTTGGGCAAACAGGCCATTCTCAAAGTGTCATGACCCTTGGGATACTGAACATGTACTGTAAGTAAATCTCTCCCACTAACATGATTCTCTAAACTGGGACCTGATGTAATCTGATTTATGACTTTGGATCTCCTTGGGAGAGCATTCATAGTTCTGCTGTACAACCAGTGAACCCTAAAATATAGTGCCAAATAAAAGCATTCAAATGGGCTTGTTCCAGAGCTCAGGTATCCTGTAATGCTGGTCCACCAAGTACACAATCTACTGTATATAAGAACTCACAATGTAGATTTAGTCAACAAAAATTACTTCTATATAACATATGCTCACAAGAAAACAAACAGTGAAGGCTTATCTGAGTCAACATCCACATCAGGACACATCTCTAGACTCACTCTCTTATACATCCTTGAGAATTATAGCATGATAAATTGGATCACTAATACCAATTAGAGTCAAAATTAGTCAGCGTGTGCTACAGTAGGTACCCAATTAATGTTTTCATAGGAACTTTTGTCCAAATGAATTAGAGCTTAGATTATCTCAAGACTGAAAATTCTTCTGAAAAATATATTTTTTTATTTTTCAACACATAGGGCCGTATTCAATTAGTGGAGATATTATCGCACCCGTGATAATATTTGGGAAAATTAGCAAAATCCCTATTTTTGTGTAAAAATGTGGGCATTTCTTATGGAACCGTTTGGCCAGCCCCCCTAATGATACGTTAGCAAATTTTTTTTTAGTAAATTGCATACTTTGGCGAAAAACAACCGCTGAAATTTCAGTCAAATTTATTTATTTTTTGTGAAAAATGTATTTAATGTATTGGGGCTGGTATTTCGGAGGTACTTAAAGATACGCCAAGTGTTTTAAACATCACACATGGCTGGCGCAGGCGTTTTCTTAGCAGTTTCAAAAAACCACCTGCGCCAGCCATGTGTGATTATTAAAACACTTGGTGGATCCTTATGGCCCTCCAAAATACTAGACCCAATATGTTAAATGCATTTTTCATGGGCAAAAAAAAATTTGGACCAAAATTTCAGCGACCGTGTTTCGCCAAAGTACGCAACTTACAATTTTTTTTCTAAAGTATCATCTGGGGGATTGTCCAAAGGGTTCTGTAAGAAATCCCCACATTTTTACACAAAAAATAGGGATTTTGATAACTTTTCTCCAGTCTAGGGCAGGCGGAAAAAATTATCTCCAGTTCTTAGGCGAAAAAACAGCCGTTTTTCGCCGTCGTTGGAGAAATGTGCCACAAAACGGCTGATCACGGCCGATATATCAGATGATCGGACGGCCGATTCGCAAACGACGGCGAAAACTGACGATTTCGCCTCTAATTGAATACGGCCCATAGTAGTTACTAGTTTAGGGGTTATTTTAATTGAAAAAGCACCGTTTAAACAGATGTTTTCTTGATACTATATAAATTACTTAATTGTTCTTTATTTGAAGGCTTTAAACATTGGTTCTATTTGCAATTGGTTTTGTGTTAAAGCTTTGCCGTTCCTTTTAACATTTTCTGCAATGATTTTATTTGCTGTTCAGCTTGCTCTAATGCGGCACAAAATAGATTTGAGTGTTTTGCAGTACATCTTATTCATTTGAAGGTGTCAAGTGCAATGTCACGTGTAATTTTCTTTTCTTTTGATATTGGTAAAAAGCCTGGTTAAATCATAGTTGAATGAGTTTCAGACAAATGAAGGACACATTTAACACATTTTGTTCACTCTTTATACAGAAAATACACTTTGCACAGATTTATTTAATTATTTTTGTGTCTTTTTAAAACGCCACGTCCAGGGTTCTTAGAGTTTAACTTGTTACAAGACAAAACAACATTGCCATGCTTAAACACAGGAGGCTTAATTAGTACTTGAGTCAATTTGATGTAACCATCTGGACTCAAGCATGGTTGTCCTTAAAGCCTGGACTGTAATGGAAGAGTTCGGGAACCTCTGTACTAGTATTATAGTATATAACAGAATAACTTGGCAAGGTGAAACCAGATTGTTTTAATTGTAATCCCTTCAGAAACTAATATTACTACTACTGTTAATGAGCATTGGGGGCACAGAATAGTCATATGACCTTAAACATAATATGGTTACTATTTTCCAGTTGAACAATATTGCTTTCTCCTAAACTATACCTGGTAGTCACACATGACAAAGAATAATATATCTGATATTAATGTATAATACCTGAAACAATTTTGTTATATCTCTATCATAAATCTTATACCTGTTAGAAGAAATAAGTACAGTACATATTGTAATATATCACATTCTTGGCTTAAACCACCTTCACCCGCTTTGATGTCAGGAAATTACAGCCCTGGAGATAACACAGTCCACCATATTACGCACAGGTATAGCCACATTTTTCTAAATAATTAGATAAACTACAGTACATAAGGATGTTATTGGATTGTTCCACTTAGGCATATGTGTTTTTAATGTTAAGCTCAGTATCACAATCATATAGGAATATTATTTGCAATAAAGACAGCCGTAGCAAGATTTGATATTCGGCTGCACAATGGTTCTGTTAATTAGATGAGGTATATCAGAAACACAGGCAGAAATGCAGTAATCGTTTAGGATAAAGCTGAGACTAGTCCATTATACAATCCAAGTTTGGTTCACAGGTAAGTCAGATCTATGAGAGTCCAGAACACAGGAAGCCAGGGGAGTAGGAAAAGTACTGTAGTGCAGTCAGTTAGCTGCTGAGCTGCCTCTCTAAAGGCCCCCATACATCAGCAATTGATTGCAGCAATTGTGCAAGTTGCAATCGATTGTGTATAAAAATCTTTCCCTTTTTCAATCGATTGTGGCAAATCTGCAGTCAATTGAAAAAGGGAAAGAGTTTTATACACAATCGATTGCACAATTGCTGCAATCAGTTGCTGATGTATGGGGGCCTTTATGCAGTGCTAGTACTCGGACCAGTAGGCTCCCTGAGCGATGGGGGTCCAGCAGTTGTGTCAGCCTTGTCTCCCCCTAAACATTGCTTCTCAGGCACTGATGATCCTGGCCATATGAATGATACCCCTTTCAGACATCTCGAGATTCCCGGGAAATTGGCCTGCCTCAGCCAAATTCCCGGGTAGCCGTGTCTGTCTGAAAGGTACCAACCCGGGAACACGTTCCCGGGTAGCTGCCCCTGCAATCGACCAGGGTTTTTCCCGGGGCTTAAGTCCCGGGAAATTACCCTGCTTCTGTCTGAATGGTGCTACCCGGGAATTTACTACTCCTGGGCAGCACCAAGCAGCTTTTACATGTAGTTGACAGCGCAGAGCGTCCTATAAGACGCTCAGTGCTGCTACTTTGAGCTGACAGCGCAGAGCGTCCTATAGGACACTCAGCACTGCTGTTTTGAGCTGACAGCACAGAGCGTCCTATAGAACGCTCAGCGCTGCTGCTTTGAGTTGGCAGCACAGAGCGTCCTATAGGATGCTCAGCGCTGCTGCTCACCACCCCCAGCGCCGGCCGGCTGTGCCGCAGCTGGCCGCCCGCACTCCCTCTGGACCATCAGGGAATTAAAATACATTTTAAAAAAATTATAATAAAAAAAAAAATCTGCATTATGATTGGCCAGCTTCCAGTTGCTGAATGATGACATCATCATCATCATCAGCCAGAGAGGGGATAGGCTAGAAGGAGCAGACGGCAGAGAAGAGGCAGGTAAGCAGAAAAACCCTGCTCTTGTCTGAAAGGGGTCTACCTGGGAATTTCCCGGGTAGACACTGTAGTGTGAAAGCGGGGTCTTGACCAAATACCCGGGAATTTGCACAGTAGAAATTCCCGGGTTGTATATCTGAAAGGAGAAGCAGTTCATGGATGGGATCATCAGCCTTGGCCCTTTACATCTGTACCCCCTCTGATTGTAGCCCTAGCATTATATATTAAACACATGTTATAGTTTGTTATATAGGCAGGGGCAGAACTATGGGAGACAATGGAGGTGCCTGCCGCCGGGCTCCAGCACTGAAGGGGCACCTCCTCCATTGCTCACAATATATTCACCCCACTTAGAGCTGCAGCTATGTACCTGGGGAGGTACCGTCATGGCTGTCCAATACATGGCATCTCTTCCCGGCATCTGATAAGCCACCATACACTAGTGGAGAGCTCCGTGTCAGACCATCAGCTGCTGCCTTTGTCTGTCTATAGCCTGTCCCTGCTCATTAGTGTCACTGCTCCTCATCAGCTTCTTTTGTCAGTGTGACACGTCCGGTGCCCTCCTCATCCACAACTATCTGTCTCACTCCTTCCTGGTGGGTGTATCTGCATGCAAAATGCTACATTACAGTGTCAGCTGCTATGATGGGGGGCACCAAATTATAACTTGCCTCCGGGCGTCTAGGATGAATTTACGCCACAAATATATGGGGGTCTATTTACTAACCTGTGTTAGGAAATAAAGTGAACGGTGATAAGGTACCAGCCAATCAGCTCCTAGCTGCCATTTTTGAAACACAGCCTGTGACATGGCAGTTAGGAGCTGATTGACTGGTACCTTATCACTGTTAACTTTATCTCCTAAAACAGCTTAGTAAATAGACCCCACAGTTTATTAGCTTGCAAGCAGGACCCACTTACCTTTCTGAATGTTGTTACCCAGTCTAGTTTTATTACTATGGTGTCTATTTACAAAGCCTTGGATGGAGATAAAGTGAACATAGATAAAGTACCAACCAATCAGCTCCTAACTGCCATGTCACAGGCTGTGTTTGAAATATGACAGTTAGGAGCTGATTGGTTGGTACATTATCTCTGTTCACTAACTCTCCATCCAAGGCTTAGTAAATAGACCCCATGTTCCCAAGTGTAAAGCACAATGGAAAATGCTACTGTTATATAAATAATAATAAGAACAGTTATATTGACATTAATGAGTATAACAATTTCTATGGAAATTTCTATTTAAATGCAAAGTAGTCCTGTTTATAAGATAATAAGATGGACAACTTTTATGTCAGTTGATACAAAGGGGTTTATTTATTAAAGTGCAGGTTTTTAGAATTTGAGATGCTGCCTATAGAAACCAATCAGATTCTACTTTGCGTTTATCTAGCACCTTCTAGAAGATAATAGCTAGAATCCAATTGGTTGCTATGGGCAACATCTCCACTCTAAAAACCTGCACTTTAATAAATATACCCCAATGTATATTAATATTGTCTCCAGCGTCCACAACACTGTTTGAGTGAAAAACACCTACTGCGCTATTTATTTGAGTGTAGACGTGCTCTTTACAATATACACAGTTCTCTGTCACAATATGAATATGTTATTTTCAATCAATTTGATAGCATACAGCAGAGTTTATTTAAATGAGAAAGTAACATATGTAAGACCAACAGTACATGGTCTGATGCAGTGTGTATACTATGCTAGCTTGTATAATGTAAATTTCTTGTTTTCACTCTGTAGATGCTCAACTGTAAGCACATTTCTGCGGGAACGAGGGGCATTCTAATATACTGTCGTCTAAATCCATCAGTGGCGTGTTTGCACAATTGTGAACATGAACACATGAAGATGGAGCAAAATAAGTATTTACGTCTGAGAAAACTGTATTTGTGTGTGGTCAGGGTCAGGTGCAAACAGCGTATGATGATGGTCCAGGCGACAGCTTTAGCAACTGCTGCTGATTGGCTGTTTGTGAATGCACCTCAGACTAATTGGGACTTATTGTTTTGTGTGCATGTTTAAGTAATGCTGGGTACACACACTAGATGCTGTGTGTACCCAGCGAAGGCAGATGCGACTGGACGATTTATTTTGTGGTACGTGCATACTGCACAATCTGGTGTACGACTGCCCAATACAGCATTGCCCTGCCTCATCCAGAACTTTGGTGTCAGCAGGGCCGCTGCTACCATTAAGACAGCTTTAGGCAGCTGCCTAAGGGCACCGGCCACTTTTTGTTGAGAGAGAATTAATGGGTGGGTGAGTGTGTGTCTATGAGTGCTGATAGGTTAATGACTGTGGGGTCTATTTACTAAGACTCCACATATCATGGAGTTAATGACACTCCTGCTTCACCTGCTGCCGCTGTGAAGCAGGAGCTGGTTAACGCAGCTGTTACTAAAAACAGACCTGCTGAGGAGAGTGAACGTTAAAGGTGCATACACACGTAACGATTTTGTAACCTATGATATTGTGTCAGGTTTTCCCATGAAAAAGTGAACGATTTTTTGAATTGTAATAAACGATTTTTACAACGATGGAGGAAAAATGTTCCTTCCCTTAATGAAAATTGTTATGTTGGACAGTCTGAAATGAACGACGAACTACAAGCTACAAACGGGAGCGCATTTGAACGATTATCGTTCATCGTTATAACTCAGAAACTGAATGATTTTTTGAACGATAACGACTTTGTTAACAACAAATCGTTCAAACAATCGTTACGTGTGTATGCACATTAAGTCACCCCCTCGGCGGTAACAGCTGAGACTCCTGTCACCTGACAGCCCTGTGTGTGACTCACCATCTCCAGCCGGCGGCAGCAGTGACTCTTTTTTTTTTTTTTTTTATTTCCGACAAACTTTATTAACAAACGGCCAAACTGACACAGCTCAAGTCCTGCTTCTCCAGTGCGGAGAAACAGAAATGCAGTGGCAAATGCAGGATTTCTAGAGGGGGGTTTCCAAATGCCTGATTTTAGAGTGAGTGTGGCCAGTCCATGAAGAGGGTAGAATTAGCATTTAACCAGCTTTAATATGCATCATATAAAGTGTGTTATAATTCCAGCATATAGAGGACCAGCAATCACTGTAACCCTTTAAATGCAGCAGTAGGCCATCCTGCCTGAGCTGAATGTTTTTATTTTAGATGTGAGCACCATTCCAGAGTATTAGCGCAAGTCCGAGAGTCTGGGGGAGCAGCAAAATAACCTAGCATTGCCCTGGACATATATGTACATATTGGGCTCTATAGCAGCACATCCCTAACAGTGCATGTTTTCCAGATCTCCTAGTTGGTGTACAGGTTATTTATTACTGGCTGATACATGTTAAAAGATCCACAGGTGGTGCTAATTATTTCATTTGTGATACTGAGAAGAACATGCAGCACTAGTAACAATCTATTATATTACTATTTCTATTGTGGTCATGGTGTGGGCTGGGGAGGGGGGTTTCCAGGCAGACGGAAACCTCCCCTGCATTTGCCTATGGAAACCGGCAGCTACAGGAGGTGGTGTCAGCGCTGGAAATGACACCCGATGGTAAGTGACCTCTCCCCTTAGTAATACCTGGGACACTTAGTGTTGCCATACGTGTCTATGGCAGCGCTAAGTGCCCCAGGTGCAATGCGATATTGTAGCTTGCACTTAGCGCTGGCAGGCTGCAGGCAGAGAAAATCCCTTTACTACATACTGAGAAGCAGCATGTACAGGGATTTTCTCTGCCTTTAGTGTTTTTTCCCCCCTTTTCTCCCCTTAGTAAATAGACTCCTGTGTGTGTATATGAGTGCTGACAGGTTAGTGACTGTGTGTATATGAGTGCTAACAGGGTTAGTGTGTGTGTGTATATGAGTGCTAACAGGGTTAGTGTGTGTGTGTATATGAGTGCTAACAGGGTTAGTGTGTGTGTGTATATGAGTGCTAACAGGGTTAGTGTGTGTGTGTATATGAGTGCTAACAGGGTTAGTGTGTGTGTATATGAGTGCTAACAGGGTTAGTGTGTGTGTGTATATGAGTGCTAACAGGGTTAGTGTGTGTGTGTATATGAGTGCTAACAGGGTTAGTGTGTGTGTGTATATGAGTGCTAACAGGGTTAGTGTGTGTGTATATGAGTGCTAACAGGGTTAGTGTGTGTGTATATGAGTGCTAACAGGGTTAGTGTGTGTGTGTATGAGTGCTAACAGGGTTAGTGTGTGTGTGTATATGAGTGCTAACAGGGTTAGTGTGTGTGTGTATATGAGGGCTAACAGGGTTAGTGTGTGTGTGTATATGAGTGCTAACAGGGTTAGTGTGTGTGTGTATATGAGTGCTAACAGGGTTAGTGTGTGTGTATATGAGTGCTAACAGGGTTAGTGTGTGTGTATATGAGTGCTAACAGGGTTAGTGTGTGTGTGTATATGAGTGCTAACAGGGTTAGTGTGTGTGTGTATATGAGTGCTAACAGGGTTAGTGTGTGTGTGTGTATATGAGTGCTAACATGGTTAGTGTGTGTGTGTGTGTATGAGTGCTAACAGGGTTAGTGTGTGTGTATATGAGTGCTAACAGGGTTAGTGTGTGTGTATATGAGTGCTAACAGGGTTAGTGTGCGTGTGTATATGAGTGCTAACAGGGTTAGTGTGTGTGTGTATATGAGTGCTAACAGGGTTAGTGTGTGTGTGTGTATATGAGTGCTAACAGGGTTAGTGTGTGTGTATATGAGTGCTAACAGGGTTAGTGTGTGTGTGTGTGTGTGTGTGTGTGTGCATATGAGTGCTAACAGGGTTAGTGTGTGTGTATATGAGTGCTAACAGGGTTAGTGTGCGTGTGTATATGAGTGCTAAAAGGGTTAGTGTGTGTGTATGTATGAGTGCTAACAGAGTTAGTGTGTGTGTGTATATGAGTGCTAACAGGCTTAGTGTGTGTGTGTGTATGAGTGCTAACAGGCTTAGTGTGTGTGTGTGTATGAGTGCTAACAGGCTTAGTGTGTGTGTGTGTATGAGTGCTAACAGGGTTAGTGTGTGTATGTGTATGAGTGCTAACAGGGTTAGTTAAGTGTATGAGTGCTAACAGAGTTAGTGTGTGTATGTATGAGTGCTAACAGAGTTAGTGTGTGTGTGTGTGTGAGTGCTAACAGGGTTAGTGTGTGTGTGTGTATGAGTGCTAACAAGGTTAGTGTGTGTGTGTGTGCTGACAGGGTTAGTGTGTGTGTATGAGTGCTAACAGGGTTTGTGTGTATGTGTGTGAGTGCTAACAAGGTTAGTGTGTGTGTGTATGTATGAGTGGTTGACAGGTTAGTGACTGTGTGTGTATATGAGTGCTGGCAGGGGAAGTGTGTGTGTGGACTAAGGAGACCTGACAGGGCGAGTGTATTTACTAACCCCATGTTCATGTCCTTTGCACTAACTGATTATCTACAGTATATTGACCAATTGTATCTGAATACATATGGGATCAGAATGGCCATCTGAAGCAGACTACTAGGAGTACATGATTATAAGTAAGGCACTACAGCCTCTGTGATAGTGCATATTTTCTTCTGAATGTTAGTGGGTATTTAGAACCAACATATGGTTATTAATAAGAAATAAGGTAAACCAACTAATACTAATTGATATTTTTTCCCCTAGTTGAGTGCATTTTTTGCACATGATATTAACTAAGTTAATGTACTTATTTGGGATGATTTTTTTCCTTCTTTTATACATTCTACCAGTACACTTAGGGTTGTAATTGTTATGGGTATAATATTAAAAGTGATTTTTAATCATTGTTTATTGATATTATTGTGAAAGAGTGTCCCAGAAAGAGTTTTTTTTTTGTCTTTCTGTCTCTAATCTATATAGTTCATGTCTACAAAACGTCTGGGAGCACCACTAATCGTGTATGGTCCAGCATTTATTTGGATGTGATGGGCAGGATGTAATAGAGATCGAGTCTGCCGGAGGTGCTGGATGCAGACTGATCTCCATCTTTTTTTTAAGTTGCAGGCATTTACAGGGCAAAACAGAACTGGCTTTGCCTTGTAAATGACTGCAACTTTAAAAAAACGATCGAGATCAGTCTACATCCCGCACCTCCTGCAGACTCGATCTCTATTACATCCCGCCCGACATGTCTGTATATTGGTATATTAACATACACTGCAATTTTTCTTCAACTCACTAGTGTGGACACAATTCCTTTTGAATAATATATTGGAGCACAGATGTGTATATGTATTGGGGCACTGATATGTGGCATAATGTATTGGGGCACAGGGCCATATTCAATTAGGCTGCGAAAAGCCGTTATCGGCGATTACATAATTTTCACCATTTTCACTTTTCCCCATATTCAATTCCAAAGATTTTTTGCAGGTGGGAAGTCTTTGTCAAAAACCGGGGATAACTTTTCACCATAGAATAGGTGGCGAAAAAAAAGTGCAGAATTGGGGTTTTGGGATGCAGTCTTTAAAAAAGTACCCTGCAGCCCTTGGAATGTCCCCTAAAAGTAATCTGTATCAAAAATTTTTTAAAAAAGCACCATAGGACACCCGAAAAAATGAAATAAATAAATAAATTTGGGGGGCAAACTTAAAAACTAGTGAAATAGACTTGGGGGTCCACAAGTATGCGGCAGGTGTTTTTTTGGTTGCAGTTGGTTGCACCTGTTGAGACCGATTAAAAACCTGAAATACCTTTAGCAGGCCAATTCGGGGGTACCCATAGTGATCCCCTATGTCAGATCATCTTTTGGGGGGTGACAGGCTGGTTTCCCCAAAAGTGACAGGACTTTTCGATACTTACTGTACCTTTTCACCGATTTCTAATTGAATACGGGGATACGCGAGCACGAGCCCGATACTTTATCCCCAGGAAAACCTGCGATGATGGCGAAAAGTCCATCCTCTGACTTTTCGCTTCTAATTGAATTCAGCCCACAGTGTATGGCTTATTAAGAATTGTGGCACATTTATTGGAGGCATTGTAGGGCATAATTCACAGCTGAGTGAGATATAATGAATTTGTGGCACAGCTGTGCGGCATATTATGAATTGGCGGCAGTGTTATGAGGTGCATTATGATTTTAGCATTCTGCAGTGTGGAATATACTATATAGTATATTATGAATATGAGACACCACTGTGCATATTATAAACTGGGGACACTGATGCGTGGCATATTATGAATTGTAGGGAGCAGGCGGTTGGTGAAATGTTGCCTAGGGTGCCCAGAAACCTTGCACCGGCCATGGGTGTCAGCCTTCAGATCTTCAGATTGAAGAATATTTAAAATCCAAGAGCACTTAGAAGGGATCTCAATTCATACTGTATGAATATTAGATATAATTCACAATACAATACTATTTATCATAAAACAATAATATTTTTCAATGAAAAAAAAAAAATAATATTCTGTCAATTATTTATCATAGATGCCACCCAGCTGCAGTTAAAGAATGGTTGCTAGCCAATTAACGTAAAAGAGATTAGAATAGATATAACAGCGCCTGAGGGGTATCAAGTACATTAATACATTATAAATGTGCCACAAAATATCAAAGATAGATTTGCAAAACAACATATTTATTCTAATAAAAAACCACATGAATGCAAAACCTTCAGCACAGAAGTAACAGAAAATATTTAAACTAGACAATGTATCAGCTAGTTGCTACTAACATTTAGAGATGAAAAAATGGTTACAAAATATGACTTTTTATATGGCACAGATCAGGCAATAGCAACACAGACTACATATTCATGAATCCATAGTGGTATGTTATATTATAAGAAGCATAAATCAAACAGCCTCGTCCGGCTATTAAAAATTTGTAGTTGATCTCTCTTTCATAAAAACAAAATTGCCCAAAAATAAAGGCCCTCATTCAGAGCCGTACGCTCTGAGCAGAGCGCACGCTCTGAATGAGGGCCGCCCTCCATAAAAATGGAGCGTCCTCCTGGACGCTCGTATAGCTGTTGGTCACCACCCACAGCCTATACGAGCGTGCAGTTTGATGGCCGCGATGGTCGTGACCATCGCGACCATCGAAACTGCGAGCCGGAGCCTGCGGTTGAGGTTTTCAACCGCAAGCCCCGGAGTGATTTTGGCTCTATCAGAGCCAAAATCACTCCCACTGACATCACTAGTGATATCAGTGGGCCGGCTTCTGACGGGAGGCGTTCCCGTGGGAACGCCCCTGTCAGGGAGGCACGCCCCCGGCACGCCCACCAAAGGGGGCGTGCTGTCAATCAACATCGACAGCACGCCCCCTTTGATCAGACACAACGAGCGAAGGACTTTCCTTCGCTCATCGCGTCTGGCGCATGCGCACGACGGAGCTCCCTCCGTCGTGCGCATGCTCAGTGCAGACCATCGACCCACTTGCGAGCGGACAGCCGCTTGCGATTGGGTCTGAATCAGGGCCAAAGTCTCTTGTGTGCACCAATGATAATGGGGGGCATCCACTAGACGATAAAGTTGAACGATAATGATTAAATCATTCGTTAATCGTTCGATAATCGTTCAAACATCATTTGAACATCGTTCATGCTGAACGATCAAACGATGAACCACTATCTGCCCACTATAGCTTAAAGCTCTCAATCACAGATTCAAACAACATAGTTTATCGTTAGATCTTTTGCAATCTTTTGCAAATCTTTTGCACATTGTTCAGAGTGGAAGATCAAATTTCAGGGGAAACTTCAAGGGAAAATCGTTAAGAGGTTGGATAGGGATAAAATCATCTAGTGGATGCCCCCCATAAGCCCCTGTAGTGCTAATGAAAAATATTTATGTCCTCTATAGCACAGAACAAAAATAGGGGGATGAGTAGAAGAAAAGTTTTTCCCTCATGCGAGTGGTGCAGGAACACAAATAATATGCCACTATTGGAAAATATTGCCAGTGGTATCTTTAAAAATTATATAATATATTATCATTTTGTTTTTATTTTTATTCAATATTAAACTTATAATGTGTTTTATTTGTCACTTTACTCATATAAACATAAATACAGAGGAGTATCATCACAAATTTGATGGAGAAAATAAAATATAAACATTGGGCCTGATTCAGACCCACTCGCGAGCGGCTGTCCGCTTGCAAGTGGGTCGATGTTATGGACTGAGCATGCACACGACGGAGGGAGCTCCGTCGTGCGCATGCGCCAGACGCGACGAGCGAAGGAAAGTCCTTTGCTCGTTGTGTCCGATCAAAGGGGGCGTGCTGTCAATGTTGATTGACAGCACGCCCCCTTTGGTGGGCGTGCCGGGGGCGTGCCTCCCTGACGGGGGCGTTCCCACGGGAACGCCTCCCGTCAGAAGCCGGCCCACTGACATCACTAGTGATGTCAGTGGGAGTGATTTTGGCTCTGATAGAGCCAAAATCACTCCGGAGCTTGCGGTTGAAAACCTCAACCGCAGGCTCCGGCTCGCAATTTCGATGGTCGCGATGGTCACGACCATCGCGGCCATCACAATGCACGCTCGTATAGCCTGTGGGTTGTGACCCACAGCTATACGAGCGTCCAGGAGGACGCTCCATGAAAATGGAGCCCGGCCCTCATTCAGAGCGTGCGCTCTGCTCAGAGCGTACGGCTCTGAATGAGGGCCATTGTCTTGTTTATTTATTTTCTTTGTTAATTCTGTGCTGAAGGTTTCTTATTCATGTGGTTTTTAATAGAATCAATATGTTTTGCATATTTATTTTAAATTTTTTTTGTAGCACATTTTTAACGTATTAATGTACCTGCGTGATTATATATTCTAAGATCTTCAGATTGGCCAGCACTGCAAGACAGATCTGAAAATGTGACAAACGACACACAGGAGCACGTGAAAATGTGTACACACAGGACGATGTGGACAATTTGTCCTTCTGATTCGTCCCAACATGACAAATTGTCCAATATATCGCCTTGTGTGTACCCAGCTGAAGCCTTTTTTCATGCAGGAGACAGGAAGTTGCTTCTTGTACAGTTTGGTTGATGTATAGTAGCAAATGCATTATTTGGACATTTAAGATATGGCTTAAAACACATGTACAAGTGTGATGTACTGTAAGTATTTCTGACAGGTACAAGGTGTAAATCAGGTGCACATGTTACTGTTGCCCACTGGTGCGTATCTTAAGATAGTTGTTACTTTGCATGTGCACATAATTATGATTTTTTAATGAAGGCAAATTGCGCCTGTGATTTAGGATGAAATTGCGCCCAATTCTGCATTAGCCCCTTATTTATTTATTATCATTTACTTATATAGTGCTAATATTGTTCTACTGCACCTTACAATTCCTTAAACTTTAGTTACTCTTGATTTAATAAAGGGATCTTGCTTAATAAAGCATCTTTTTGGGAATTAAAATATGTTTGTAAGTCCTAGTAATCTGATAAGCAAATGACCAACTTCGTTTTGTATCATCATCATCCTCATCATCATAATCCTATGGCTCGCTCCCCCAGGCACATATACACTTTAAGGATGTTATATTTTGTTGCTTCATCTTCGAGTCTCTGCAGTTATTATTTGCCATTGCTATCAGTGGAAAAAATGCTAAAGGAATTTTGGATTTTGCATTACATAGTCACTGCTATATTCTTTTTGTTAATGCAGTCATTCAAGCATAGCCAGGATACAATTCCATGTAAAAGATTGCATATCAGATGATGATGTTGCAAATTATTCCAACTTTTAACAGTGTAAAAGCATTATTGCATATATAAGATATGTAGAAAAGTGCAGAAAATCTATATTGCTTTTTACAGAGTGAAAGACATATAGGCCCTCATTCAGAGCCGGACGCTCGTATAGCTGTGGGTCACCACCCACAGCTCATATGAGCGTGCAGGATGATGGTCGCGATGGTCTTGACCATCGCGACCATCGCCAGTGCGACCAGAAGCCTGTGGTCGGGGTTTTCGACCACAAGCCCTGGAGTGATTTTGGCTCTATCAGAGCCAAAATCACTCCCACTGACATCACTAGTGTGATGCCCCCACCAAAGGGGGCATGCTGTCAATCAACATCGACAGCACGCCCCCTTTGATCAGACACAACGAGCGAAGGAAAGTCCTTCGCTCGTCGCGTCTGGCGCATGCGCACGACGGAGCTCCCTCCGTCGTGCGCATGCGCAGTGCACACCATCGACCCACTTGCGAGCGGACAGCCGCTTGCGAGTGGGTCTGAATCAGGTCCATAGTTTTAAGACTTGTTTTTACTTTCTGAATGTACTGTAGAAGGATGAAGTATATTTCTATCATCCAACTATACATGGTCACTTCTTACCTATTTTTCAAGGATGACCTTCAGGAGATTGGAGGATGGGTAGATCAAGGTGGGTGGTGCAGGTGGTGTGGAACTGTGAATCACATCATTGCAGACCCACCCATGCATAATCATCCTACAATTTGTGTCATTGCGATCCCGCCAAGCCTGATGCACAGGAGAAGTGGGTGGGATCTCACAGAACCTCAGGAGAACGTCTTTAAGTTTGTGAGTCCCCAAACATTCCATAGTGCTGAGTTTATTTAACTGCAAACCAAGGTTTTATAAGACTGCTAATCTATCTCACAAACTGCATGTGTTCAATTTATACACCCATCCTCGCCAACCATTTCTTATCACCTAATCACTCCCCACCTATTTAATAGATTTTTTTTCTGTATATTCACATACTGTGTGTGTCATTTCTATTATATTAAGATGTGTATGTTTATTATTATTTGAATGTGACCAAGCAAATTATTAATAATTCTGACAGGAATAAGGTTTTTCAGGAATTCCATGGTAGCTCCTATGGGCTTTTTTCACCAAAACAGGAAGCTAAAAAATCCAGCTTAATTTACTTCGAAAAAGTTTGTAAGATGTTAACTATGGGAGGCTCTATTCATCAAGGAAGCCAACCCCAATTGATAAAGGAGGAAATTACCTTTGTTCTGTAAGGGACCACAGTCGAACCTAGGTTTTGGTGTACTTAGTATAACCCCAGGTTCTAGATTTGTAATCCCAAGACTAATAGAGGACCCTCTTTTTCATTCCTGATTCATTTTATATTTGCTGTTACCCCCATTGTCCAGCCTTAGTGATCAGCATGTTGCTGTGCACTATAATCATTATCATCATCATTCTGTTTGTCTGATTATTTTGCAAAATGATGTAACGCCCACTTTCCGGGCACGTGCACTGAAGGTGTGTGCAGTGTCTCAGAGTATGACACCACGTATTACCACATTGGGTGACGCTAACCCCCAGGGAAATTTTAAGAGAGAAGAGGGCCCATGTGCAGACTCAGTGGGGCCACCTCCTCTCTCTGGCGGTGTCGGGGGTGCAGTAGATTCTGGCTTAGGTGCATGCACGGGTCTTCATGAAAATGGCACCCGCACAGTTTTCCCGTGGACAGCAGTACTGCGCATGCGTAAATCACCAGGAAAATGGTCCCCACCATTTTTCCAGTGATTTTTGCTGCTCTGAAGCGTCAGTCCGGCACTGTAGAGCAGCACTCTGGAGACTACTGACAGGTAAGTATAAGACTATATAGGTGCAAGATGTGAGGTGTGGGCCCACCTGGACCCCACACATTCTGCACCCATTATAGATACACCCCTGCTTACCCTAGTGACACCACTGCAGGTTAGTACTTTGTTGGGCCACCTTTTGCCCTTAATACAGCTTAAATTCTTCTAAGTATGGATTTCACTAACTTTTAAAATGTTTATTGGTTAATATTAGCCCAAATGTAATGAACTGCATCTCCATAATGTTACCACCAGCCTGAAAAGTTGTAATGAAGCAAGAATATCCATGTTTTCATTCGGTTGTCTCCATGTCCTCACCCTACTATCTGCATAGTGTAAATGAAAACATGATATTTCAGATCATATGACCTGTTTCAATCATTTACTGTCCAGTTGCTGAGCAATCTGGAGACATTCCACCCTGTTTGCAGCAGACAGCAATGATGTACGGACAGGCCTCTCGCACATTGCAGCCTATACCATGTAATGTGCAGTGTACTGTTCGTTGAGAGGTCATCTGAATTGTTCCCTAATTAAGATTATTCTTAATTTGATGCACCATTGCCTGTCTGTGAGATTGAAAAAGTCTGCCCACTCTCTGCTCCACTCGAGCATCCATTAACATTTAATGACCACAGGCCTTTAACTCAAACCCAGCTTTTTGTCTGCTGGTCCACACTGAGTACACTTTAACAACTGCCGCCCTTGTGCAATTCACTAGTGCAACCATTTTTGCTTATTGTTCGCAAGCACCAGCAATCATTCTACTTTCAAAACCCATCAGATTGCATTATTTACTCATTATTTCTTGGTCTTCTTGTGAGCGGATATCTGTGACATGCTGTGAGGTCTTGAAAATGTCCCGGAGGCGGACCAAAACATTGATGGAGGGGATACACTTTGGCTGACGTGGATTTTGAAACATGACTAATGGTGTGTACACACTACACGATATGCTCCCTGAGCGATATCGTGTAGTGTGTCCCCAGCAGGCTGTGCTCAATGTCGTTCATGACATTGAGCACAGCCGCTGAACGATATCATTAACCATATAGTTCAGCGCCGGGCTCTCCCCCATTCCCTGACATGCAGCAACCTGACGAGATCGTCAGGTTGGCCTGCATGTCAGCCCGATGAACGATGATGACGAACGACCCGCGGGAACGCGCGTCATCGTCATCGTTCATCGTTTTGATGTTAAAAATGGAGGATAAAGTGAACGACTGAACAATAACGATATCGTTATCGTTCAGTCGTCCACTTTATCGCCCAGTGTGTACGCACCATAAGAATGTACCAACTGGGTGGTAATAAAACTTTAGTACTGGTGAGTGCCATGCTATATATGGAACTGTTGTTTATCCTCAGAGGGAATGATTTACAGAGAATGCATATATATATATATATATATATATATATGTGTGTGTGTATATATATATTTATATTTATAAAGTGCCCTGTAATTTGCATCGCTGCTTATATATTTTGTATTGTGTGCAACTGCATACACACATGATTTCTAGGGAAATGTTATATTATTTTTCCTTCACAATTCTCTGTTGTACTCTAATCCCAGACTATGACATTTTCCGAGCTAGAGATGCTACATAACTGGCTGAAAACACAATTCTTTTTAGAATGTATTAAAAAATGCCTTCAGAATGTTTCAGAAGTGTCTCACTCTGTAGCTAGAAAACAGCATTGTTATTATGTAATGCATTTCCTTTTCCTATGAAAGCAAAATAAGAATGTTTTAATGTCACCTTCATTCAGGATATATTTATGGTGTAGCTATTAACTTGTCTTGCAGTATATGCTATTTTATTTCACTGGCATAATCTTCTAAAGGTCAAGGTCATATGTTGATGGGGTGACAGTACCAATTTGGCTAAAAGTAAATCCATCTCTCTGCAGTTCTGTATATGGCATGCTGGTTTTATTACATCTCGGATGCCTGCTGTTGTTTTCTAGTTAAAAAAAAACAGGATAAAATTCATGAAAACTATCCTGAAATTAACATTTTGATTAATTTCTGAAAAATTAAAGTGTACACTTACCATATGTACAAACATGTTAATATATGTAATTTGTTCTCTAAATTTGGTTCCTTAAAGAAATGGCTGATGGAGCCAGCTGCCTGTTTACCTTCTTATAGGCACACTAGTGGTAGAACACAACATTGTTACATTTAAAATACTCTATCGGAGATGTATCAAACATCAGCTTCTAGCTATAATTTATCAAGTACATTCCATAAAAAGATTGGTTGCTAGGGGCAACTTATCCAACTGTTCTCTTCTAGAATGCTGTATCTATCTCTCCATATACATGTCACAATCGTTGTTATTCATAACATATATAGTTGTAATTATTGTCATCTTCTTATTTTGATTATATTCAGCAGAAAATGGTCTCTGATTTCTATGCAGCATGAACATAATGTACAGCAGATGGAAATTGTCTTCGTACATGAATTAGATTGCACATATTAGTCATTTATCTTATTACATTCCTGGCTATTGGCTACATATCTATCTCTCCCCATTGATACATCACAGTGTCACACATGAGATAAAGTGGGGATTTAACTGCATGACTGGGAGAGTGAGCACACACTTGAGTCACTACCCGTCTCCATTATGAGTCCATTGCTGCTTTTACATTGCTTGTTGAATTCCACAGCTGTACTGTGTGAGAGGGGATGGTCTGGAAATGTCAGCCGAGCCTTCACTACATATGTTGAAGTGTTATTTCCATAATATATTTTCTGCAATATTTATTCCAAGTATCTCCTATAAATTTGAATGTAGGGAAATATTTCTGCTTAACGATTGTGCATGAGGTCTTTGTTCTATTTGTTATTTATTCTGTTTTATGATATATGATGTGTAATGCATTATTGCTCTGATGAATAAAAGAAATGTAAAAAATAAAAACAATTGTGCATGGAAAACTCTTTTACACGCAGTAAATTTAAGGCCCACTAGATTCCTGCTGGAATTAATATGCAGTTAGTATAATACCATAAAAATATTTTTTTTCTTCTGTTCAATACCAATGTATCAGAATTCTAGTGAAATAAATGTAAAGATTCCAACTAATATATCATTGAGGATATGAGCGATGATCATCTCCCCAGCAATACTGATAGCAGTAAACAGAGGCTTACCACTATGCCAGCCAGGTCCCTTCTGTGCATTCATCACCCCGTATTTCTGGGTCATACAACCACACTGCAGCCACATCTTGAAAATAATATATAAATAAGCGAACAAATAGACAAAATATTTTTTAAGTAGGAAAAAAATGCTTTATTATAGTCTCTTTTTTTTTTCAATCTTCACTATTGCCTATAACTAACTTGCCCATGCAAATCATACAGAAGTTATCCTCCAGACATGGGTACTGCTGGCGATACTTTGTGATAGCCACTGTCAGAGGTAGCCTTTGTTAAATAGCAAAAACCCTATAGAAAGGGCTCTTCGGGACTTCATCTTTATTCTTCTAAATGTAAAACTGCTGATGTATTGCTCTTTTAAAGTATGCAGGTAGCCCAACCCATTTAAGTATCCAAGCCCTCATGGGTACCAGTGTTAAACCTGTACAGTATATCCAGGGCCAGTTCTAGGCCAAGGGGAGCCCAGGGCGAGAATTCTTTTTGCCCCCATAGCCTCGCACACACACTCACTGCCCCAAAGCATAGTGAATACTTGTTTTTTCTAAAATTACCCCCAGAAGGTGCCTGGCACCACCCTGTGGGTGTGTTTAGAAGACCTTTTTAGCATCATCCCTCCAAAATCGTTTAGCATTTTTTATATTTATTTATATAGAATGCCTTTTAACAATTGACCACCCCATATCATCCCCCCATCTCCCTTTTAATGTTGATAGCCCAATTATTATCACCCTCCCCACCGCTGTGGCATATTCCTGTAAGTTTGATTCCTCCAGTAGTATAACACCTCCCCAACCCCAGTTGCCATAAATCCCTAGGTGATGACAACTCCTTTACCCCTTTGATTATAAATCCCTCTATTTGCTTATAGATCACCTTATTTCCCCCCCCTTCCTCCCATTAATTATGGATCACCCTATTTTTCATCCCTTCCCCCACTGATTATAGAGCACTTTATTTGCCCCCTTCCTTCCCCTTCAGTTGCGGCTCCAGGCACGGGCAAGCAGGTCCGTCGCCCGGAGCGCTACTGTTTACCGGAGGGTGCAGGAAATGCCCACCTCCCTCCCAGCGCTATAGGAGATATTTAAGCTCACGGGGAGGGAGCGGAGGAGAGAAGGGGCGGCAACACAGGATGGCGCTGGGCACAGCACAGCCTAGCGCCGGCCCTGTTCCCCTTGATTATAAATCACTGGATTTGCCCTCCTTTCCCCATTGATTATAGAGCACCCTATATGCCCCCATCTCCCCATTGATTATAGAGAAGCCTATTTGTTCCCCCCATCTGTGTCCCCTTTCTATGTCTAGCAGAGTGCAACAGAGCATGTAACAGGCAGCACAGGGGGACTGATCAGCCCTCTGAGCTGCAAGGAGCACTTGGAAGAGATGATGATCATACATCAGCCCACTCTGAACTGTCCTGCATTATTTGGTGATTTAGTACTGAAAGAAGGAAACTTCAGTAATGTTGATAGCCCCAGATATTTTCCCCCACTGTCAGCTCCCGTCCAAGCACTTTTGCTGCACTCAGAACTCCAACTCCAGAATGCCAGCTGCAATGCACTCTTGGGCGCACAAACCACTTTTGATGGTGGCAGTCATAGAGACCGCTGACATCACAGCCCAGCCACCTGGCCAGTCACTGAAGAGGAAAGTATTCCTCTGATCGGCCAGGCTTATCAATATGCCGTTGAGGAGCAGAGCCCATGATTGCATGGGATGCAGCCATTGCAAGGAGAGCCTACCTGTCTGTGGCTGCATTCCATGGCACTGGGCTCACCTCAGGACTGCCGTTGTGCCCTTCCAGACTATGGAGCTCCGGTCAGCCTGTCCCTTGACCACTGAGCATATCTAATAGAATTTTATATTATCATTAATTTACTTGCCTTAAAAACAGTGTGATCTTAAAATGTGCTGTTTTCATCCTGGTATTCATCCCATTCATTAGAATGTTATGATTTCTATGAATTGCTACTATCTGTTGATGAACAGTAGGATATGGCAATGTCTTTCACCTTGAATTATTCTGTAGTGGACAATATGACACCATCATTCAGTTATATTACATTAATAATTAATTTAGAATGCAAGCTAACATTTTCTGAGAAGTTGCTGTTCCCTGACATTTTAATTACAATTTTCTGTAATAAGCTCTCCAGTGGGTAACCCAATGTGAAACGCTGTGTGTTCATGAAATTCTAAATGCACAGACATGTTGTTTACGACTCATGCAATAAAATAGCATATGAAAAAAAGTGCGTACTCTTCAAATGTTGTGTTTTTACATGTGACAGATAAGCCGTAACATTTATTATTTTGCCATTACTTATTCAATAAATAATAAGCAATCATGAAGAAGCCATAGCAATAAAAAAGTGTTGCTACTGAAGGCCACCTGTATGTAAAAAGCTTTTTATTTATTTGCCATTTTGTCTGAATGATTTGGGTTTGTGTTTATGTCCTGCAAATGAATAAATATGATGCAATTGATGATGATCAGTATTGAAATTTGGGAGTACCCACATTTTTGAGGAGTCCCAAAGACTTCCTGTGAAATTAGTGGGACAGGGGGCATGATGGCGTGATGCTCTGCAAATAGCCCCTCTGTGTGATCATGCTGTTCGTGGCTTTGCATCACAGAGGGGGCAGGGCTAAATGATGCAAATTGCTGACTTTCCCCCAAAGTGACCACCCCACCTGTCCTCCAGGAAGTCTCCCCAAGGGTAATAATAACCAGACAATTGAAGGCCATCATTCTTGTTAGAATTGTTATTTACAAATCTGGTAACGCATGGGAGTAACTGATGATCAGCAATTTGCTCCCAAACGCCGGAAAATGGACAAAAACTGTTGTTTGAACAAATTGTTTAGATCAAACATTTAACAAACTTGTCTGACGACCATTTTCATCTGTTTTCTGGCATTTAGGAGCAAATTGCTGATCATCAGTTACTCCCATACGTTACCAGATTTTCATTCCAACCAATCAACTAGTTGGATGGCTGGACAGAAAATATTTACATGTGTATGCAGCTTAAGCTCCACTGGGGTGATGACTGATGTGAATGACTGATATATCCTCTGCAAAAGCACAGCAGAATTTGTTTGAGTTATATAAATAACTGTTAAAAAACATTATAAATTAACATTATAAATAAATAAAATGTGCTGATTTGTGTGACCAGCCTTATTGTAAGCTCATGTGACCAAACAACTGTTTTTACTGGTTATCTGACTATTCCTACACAACCAAACATGCAAGACCACTACTTAAATGTAATGCACTTTTTGCTTTACCTCCTGTAATTATTTAAAGTAGGAATTAGTGTAGATAAGATACTGTACACTCTTTTTTTTCAGGTGGTATGCATTCATTTAGTACATTTATTAAGACAAAATAAATGACCCATCTATATTTCCTAAACAGCGAGCTCTCAAAGCTGCTGATTTTCAATGTTTTTGACCACAGGATTTAATACGGCAATAATATTGACTGTTAAACCATTCCATTTAGTATTATTGTTGTTTTAAAACCCCCAGGCAAAACCACTGATAACAATCAATGGCCTTTAAAACTCATTTCTTGGTAAACATTGTGGGATGGATCATTGCATATATTGTGGTCAAATATCAGAAAATGCAGTTTTTGGAGGTTTGGACGCTTACAGCATATTCACCAACCTCCGGAATGCGGTAAATTCCAGGGCTAGGATGTGGTGGGCAATGCCATCTTTAGGTGGTGTTTCCCTATAGAAGCCTATGGGCTTCCATTCGCAACTGCCCCTGAGAGGATCCAATCGGATCCCTCCCAGCACCCCCTGGGGCACATGCAGCACTCGATGCATGCACGGAAGAACTTCTGGGTCATAATCCCGAAGTCCTTCTATCGGAAAGGACTGCTCTTACTGGGAGAGCTGTCGTTTGTGATTTCTTTCTGGCATACAGCATTAATAAATGCCACTATGTTTGCGAAGATTCGTGGGATGCATCGCATTCAAATTGTAATGCGTCATGCATCCCGCCCAGTCAGGGCCGGATTAAGGGAGGGGCGACAGGGGCGGTTGTCCCTGGGCCCCCACCCCCGGAGGGGCCCCCACTAGCAGCGGTGCGCTGTCTGCACCCATCGCTAGTGACCCCTCCGCTAGTGTAGTGTAGACCGCGCAGTGAGCGCAGTCTACACTACACAGTGACATACACACAGCCGCCGGCGGCAGCTGTGTGTATGTTACAGCAGCCGATGAGAGTCAGACTCTCATTGGCTGCTGCACAACGGAGGGAGCTCCGACTTCCGGCTCCCCCCGCATCTGCTGATAATGGGATAGACGTCATGACGCTGACGTCTCTCCCATAGTGCAGTGGAAGAGCCGGGACTCGGAGCGGGCAGTGCCGACTGCGTCAGGAGCGGGAATTCAGGTAAGTGGTGTTTTTTTTTTTGTTTGTGTGTGCATAAGGGAGGGGGCAGCTACAGGGGACACTGCATAGGGGAGGGGGCAGCTACAGGGGACACTGCATAGGGGAGGGGGCCGCTAAAGAGGTCCCTGCATAGGGGAGGGGGCCGCTACAGCGGTCACTGCATGGGGGGGCAGCTACAGGGGACACTACATAGGGGAGGGGGCCGCTACAGTGGTCACTGCATGGGGGGACAGCTACAGGGGACACTGAATAGGGGAGGGTGCCGCTACAGCGGTTACTGCATGGGGGGGACAGCTACAGGGGACACTGCATAGGGGAGGGGGCTGCTACAGAGGTCACTGCATAGGGGAAGGGGCCGCTATAGAGGTCACTGCATGGTGGGGGGGGGCAGTTACAGGGGACACTGCATAGGGGAGGGGCCACTACAGAGGTCACTGCATGGGGCGGGCAGCTACAGGGGACTGCATAGGGGAGGATGCCACTACAGAGGGCACTGCATAGGGGGGCTGCTATAGGAGGCACTGTATAGGGGGCCGCTTCATGGGGGCACTGGGGGGGCGTTTTCTAGGGTCAATGCATAGTGGGGACAACTACTGGCCCCACTGTATAGGGGGCGCTACTACTGGGGGCAATAGGTGGGGACCACTACTGTGTCTGGGGGCACTTTATAAGGGGCACTGTATAGGGGGACCACTACTGGGGGCATTATATAAGGGGTACTGCATAGGGGGACCAATTCTGGGGGAACTGCAGAAGGGCATTACTACAGTGGGCACTGCATATGGGGGACCATTACTTGGGGCACTGCATAGGGGGGGACCACTACTGGGTCTGGGGGCACTACTGGGGACATTATATAAGGGGCATTACTACAGTGTGCACTGCATAGGGGGGACCATTACTGGGGGCACTGCATAAGGGGCACTGCTGCTGGGGACATTGCATAAGGGGCCCCCACAAGTTTGTTGCCCAGGGGCCCCCACAGACCTTAATCTGGCCCTGCGCCCAGTATGTTTAACTGGGTTTTAATTAGAGATGAGCAGTTCAGATTCACGGGAGAATCCGATGTCAGGGCCCCACTAGTGTAGGGCAGAACGCAGTGATAGTGGTCTGCCCTACACAAAAAAAACCACAGCAGCCAGGGGTGGCTGTGTGTTTGTTATATTAGCCAATGAGAGTCAGACAGACTCTCATTGGCTGCTGCATCCCCGGAGGGAGCCGGCTGGAGCTCACTCATAAGCTCCGCCTTTCGGCTCCCCCCGCTGTGGGTGATGGGAGAGACGTTATGACGTCTCTCCCATAGTGCAGAGAAGAGCGGACGGCTGCAGTCACAGCAGGAGTGGGGATTCAGGCAAGTGGGTTTTTTTTGCGTGTAAGGCGGCGCTACTGGGGGCACTTCTAATGTGGGCATACTACTAGGGGCACTTGTAATGGGGGCACACTACTAGGTGCACTACTAGTGGGTGCATAATACTGGGGGCACTACTAGTGGGGGCATACTACTAGGGGCACTACTAATGTGGGCACAACTGCTAGGGGCACTTCTACTGGGAGTATACTACTGGGAGCATACTAATAGGGGCATACTACTAGGGACACAACTACTGGGGGCATACTACTAGGGACACTACTACTGGGGGCACCACTACTAGGGACACTACTACTGGGGCATACTACTAGGGGCACTACTAATGGAGGCATAATATTAAGGGCACTGCATAGGGGCACTACTACTGAGGTAATTGTGTAAGGGACTACTGGGGGAACACTACTGGGGGCATACTAGGGGCACTAATAGTGGGGGCATGCTACTGGGGGAACTTCTAGTGTGGGCATACTACTAGGGGCACAACTGGTAGGGGCACTTCTACTGGGGGTATACTACTGGGAGCATTCTACTGGGGGCAATACTACTGGGGGCACTACTACTGGGGGCATACTACTAGGGACACAACTGCTGGGGGCATACTACTGGGGACACTACTACTTGGGGCACTACTACTGGGGCATACTACTGGGGGAACTACTATTGGACACTATTGCTGTGGGCATTGTATAAGGGATATTACTAGTGCTGTGCGCTTGCAAGCGGCCCGATGTTAATGAATTGTGCATGAGCCGCACCCGAAGTGCACATGCGCAGGCCCCGCTGAGCGACTGAAGTTCAGTCGCTATGGGGCTCGCAACAAGACGAGACGGCTGTCGTTGGTGATTGACAGATCGCCCCGTTTTGTGGGCGGTTAGGGGGGGCGGCTGCACGAACGTAGGCGTTCCCTTAGGAACAGCTGGCATTTATAGGGCAGACTAACTGACATCACTACTGATGTCAGTAGTGGACTTCCTGCTTTACTAGAGCAGGAAGTCCACTCGGCCTTTGCGGCAGCTAGACCTTACCCCAGGGTCTTGTTGCAAGGCCGATGGTCGCGATTATCGTGACAGTCTCCTGGCTGATTTGCGAGAGGCCAGAGAAAAAAAAAACCATACGCCCACATTCCCTGCGAGCGACCGCCAGCAGCGAGCAGCTCTGATCAGGGCCTTTGTGTATAAGGGTCACTAATGTGGACATTGTGTAAAAGGGGCACTACTGTGTATCGTAACATAAATTAGATACACTACTTTATGGTGTAATGTGAATCAGAGGCTCTATGTGCGGTGTAATGTAAATAAGATTGTGCACTGTGACTCCTTAGGCCGTAGCCCACTGTGTAAACAAGTACTGTGACTCTGCTGACTGTACCCCACTTCCCAAGAACCATTCCATCTTGCACTACCTTTCATTTCTGCCACTGCTCTGTGGCAATGTTTCATAAATGTTCTTTAAATGGTTTTGTCTGTGCCGCAGCTCTGTCGCTTAGTAACCAGTCAGCTCACTGTAACCTTTGCCCAATAATGGTAAAAACAATATTATAAGCTGTGAGGTGGTCTAAATTGACTGTAAATGACTAGAAATTTATGCTATTGAGGTTAATAATACTCTAGGAAGAAAAAAAAAACCCGATTTTTGTTATTTTAGCTTTTTTTGTAAATTTGTGTAAAAATCCAAATCCAAAGCTAGTCACCGCAGTTTGGCAAATCCAAATCCAAAGCCGGACGATGAATTGGAACCAAATTCAAATCCGGCAAAAATGGTCCAGCGCACATCCCTAGTTTTAATATAAGAGGTATAAAAACAACACAGTAATAAAACTAAAGAGAATAACAAAAACATAATGGGAGGAATTCAATTCTCTTTGTGGGGATGTAGCTCCCAGGTTAAGCACCTGGAGCAACCTGCGACTAGCAGATTTCTGCTTGCACCCTCCTGAGGTGCGAGCAGAAATCCATGCTAACTAGTTCCCTGAGGCTAGTGGTGGTGTTACCGCGTGTGGTAACATCATCGCCTCCGCCACTTAAGCCAGGGATAAAGCCCTAGGCCAGTGGTTCCCAAACTGTGTGCCGTGGGACACTTGCAGGGGTGCCTCATGTTGGTGGTCCAGCACCAAATCAAATTATTTATGGTCAATTTAATCTAAATATGTGGACAAACAGAAGCGTAAAACCTGTCCACCACCACATAACTGAACTTAAGGATGACAGGTAAACACAATTTACTTCATTTTAACTACTTGACTACATTTCTCAATAACAAACGTTTGGTTAGGGGTGCCATGAAAACAATGCTGATACTCTAGGGTGCCATGGTTCAAAAAAGTTTGGGAACCACTGCCCTAGGCATTAGTCATGGTGAGGTGGATCTCCCGGCTTAAGTACCGTGCGCGATGCAGTCATTTGAATAGGTCCGGGCAATGAATGAAAACAATATACAGCATAGTTCTATATAGAGTTATAATGGAATTGGTATGCAGTATTACTCCGCATAACAATTTTCCTTTCAGTACTTAGATTTCTACCAGTTGCTGAATGTATTTGTCCAAACTGTCTTTTTAAGTCAAGCATGCTTGTAAAAGCAATTGTCTTATATGTAAAGGGTAGGAATCATCAAATGGTTTATTCACAAGTGAAACAAAGCTTTGACTAGAAAGCGCTATACTAACGGGTCTCTACAGGCACTTATTTTATCAATCTGAACACAATGCGAACTTTCATTTGTATCACTGACTTTGTTATTATCACCAGTCAGCACATCTAGGCTCTATGTTCTTAATCTTCAATTGTTTTTTATTTTTTTACTGTAAATGGGCCATCTATGTCACACACCGTTTGACTCTTCAAAGGTTTAATATTTGTAAAAAAAATAGTGGCAACTTTTACTTGGCAATAATACAATACGGTAGCTTGGTAGCAATTTTTTATTTTAAAGAAGGTGTTTGCAAAATGTCTTAGCAGAATTGTAGTAGGGGAAAGGTACGCTTTCTGCGCTTATTATTTAGATTTTCTAACATTTGATACCTACAGTATAATACAACAGAAATTAATATGTAAGATTGAAAGATTATGGCCCTCATTCAGAGCCGCTCGCAATTAGCGCTCGCTCGTTCATAAAAAGGGGGTGGCTATTCAAATGAACCGTTCGCTCTTTGCGGTCTGTTGCCGCCTCCATGTCTAAACGAGCGAGCAAAACATACGCTCGTTTATTTGATAAAAACGCCCCCTGGCCGCTCGCATCATACGTCATGTCCGCTATTTATTATATTAATCGAGTACATCGAACAGCGTATGAACTGCTCGCTATTCTTGTGGTTGGTTTTTTCAACCACAATATTGCGAGCAGTTCTGACTATAAAATAACCCAGTGACGTGGTGAATGACGCTGCTGTATTAATTATGCACACCCATAAAATGCCTGCTTTGACCTTTAAGCACGCCTGCGTTCTGATCTCCACTCCCTCTTTTCAAGCACCTTCCCCTGTTACCACCCACATACGCCTCATTCTGTCACTCAAATTAGCAGGCACTCGCTATATAGCGAACAAACGATTTTCATCCGCACTGACTGGTTCGCGAATGCGTACTAAAAACCGTACGCATGCGCAGATGTGCAAATATCGCTTGGAACGAGTGTACAGCCGCTTACGAGCGGCTCTGAATGAGGGCCAATGTTTGTTTTGCTAAAAATGATAACACTTTCCAATGTAAAAATGAAATAAAAAAGAACTTTCAACCTTCACTTTTAACCCGCCAAAACAACTTATTTCTGCAGAATCACTGGTACACATTTGTAAAAAAAATGTTCTTTACCACACAGCACACACAACAAGTCTAACTGTATATTTTCCAGTGCAGTTAAGATGCAAACATTGTGGTTGCAATAGGAATCCTCTTAATGAAGGACAACTAGCTGTGTGCGAACTCTGCAGCAGCATAGGGTATAAGGCTGAAGGGGTTTCACCATTGCCAGTGCCGTCACTGGGTCATTGACACTTGGTGTATCAAATAGCCCCCCTGCATTCACCAAAGGTGCATGTGCCTGAAAAGGGGGTAAGGCCTCGTGGGTAAGGGGCCTCACCCATAGACTTTCTCTGCACTTTTGGCTCCTCCTCAGTGACCGGGAGTTGGGTGCTTCACAATAACACCACAGTGCAGCCCCCAGTTCCAGGTCACTGAGGGTGACACCTGGAGCGGTCTGCACCCCTCTAGAGACACACTGCTATTGCTATACTGGTGGAACCTGTTTTGGGTTTGCAGAGTGCTGGACCTGAAGCCTGGAGACTTACCATTTGTGAAGGACGGTGAGCTTGGCCCAGTGTGCACTTGGTGCCCTGCTAGAGCAATGACTTATAGTTTCAGATTATACAGTGCTGTTTTGCCATACCCACTGGGTTGACACATCACTGATTCCCAACAATTCAGCAAACTCATCTCCTTAAATTACTGTGGGACTTGGAAATAAATGCAGCTCATCGTCTGAATTCAGAGATAAACACGTGCAGTTGCTCCACCCTAATCCATCGGCTTGTAGAAGTGGTCCTCAACACTACCAGTGCAAACTTTCATCAGCCTGGTGCAGGAGACCATCTGAAATCACATAGATCTCCACGTATACTGAACTTTTAATAGCCTTCAATTCCACCTACCCCATAATGTCATTCTACATAACGTTTACAACACTATCACATAGCCCTCAGAACACAGATGATGGTGTACTGTATGTGCAAATCTCCTGTTACCATCGAGCTATGTCCATTCAGCCACAAGTGAGATGCAACTGAGGTGAACTTGACTTTGAATCTCTTGTACATGTGTGCACTTGGCTCTGATGCATGTACAGTTGCTAAAAGCCCTGTTTGCTTTGATGAGAATTCAAATTGTTAAAACAATACCTGAAGAGAAATGATAAGACCTCTAAAGGTATTTACCTTCGGCAGTCACCTTTCTCTTAAAGTTTAACACGTTTATGGGTATTCAGATGCTCCCATAACTTCTTTGCTAAGTAGCAAAGGCATATCACCAATGAAGCATTGCTGAAGTTTAAAGATGGAGATAAATTTTAAGCTTTGTTTTAGAATGTTATAAGATGGACAGTTCAAATATAGCATACTTGCATACTTTTAAAAAAGCATTTCCGGGAGATTATGAAAGCAACACCTATGAGCGCGGCAGTAAAGTGGGCGTGTACTGCTACATCTGAGAGGCGTGCCATAAAATTGACGTACATCCGAGTTTAAATGAGCCCCAAAGCAGTCAGTAACATCTACGTGTTGATAAAAAAAAACTCTGATACTTTTCAGAAAATTCATGTAGCCGTAGGGATCATTGTGCCTTATAACCAATGCAGGGAAATTATACTAATGATCCCATTTGAAAATGTAGATCTCTGTTTTTTTTATATAACAGCTACAGAATGGGTGTAAAGTGCAATCAGGGAGATTGTTGGACTCTTCAGAGAGACAGGGAGATTGCTACTATTTCAGGGAGTCTCCCTGACAATGAGGGAGAGTTGGCAAGTATGAAATATAGGCATATACAGATAATATCATAACACTAGCAATGTTCAGTGTACTCAGCTATGTAGATATGAGGACTCGGGGTTAGCTGCAATTGGGCTAATCTGTGATATACTCCTTGATCACATGCTGGGTATTGGCAGCCCATAATGGTAATTCCTCTTGAAGTTAAGGCTGGCAGCAGATAAACAGTATTACTTATATACCTAAAGTCAAAGGCTTAATGATGGTAGTTTGATAATAAACACTTCAGAGTCAAAACTTGTTTTTGACCAATAAAGCACACTAGCTGTTGCACATGCTATTGCCTGAGTGTTTTGTTTTTCATACTCTCACTCTTCTCGCTCACTCTTTCTCTCTCCATACAAATGTGTCCTCATACAATTAGCCTCAATACGCCATGCTGCGCGAGATGCCTGACGTGAGTGAGCCACCAGGTCCCGGGCAATTCTGCTAGAGTTTTTCAGATTTTTGTTTGCCGAAAATGTGATGTGACTAAGGGTCTGATTCATTATGGATCACTGTTGCGATTACGCACACAGACGGCTGATTGTTGCATACTGCGCATGCATCACAGTGCACGTGTGCGCGCGAAGGCATCATTGCAATCGCAGAGACCACACAGACCCATTGCAGAGTGATTGACAGGAAGTGAGCATTTGGTGTTGATGGGGGGGTGGTCGGCGAAATGCAGGCATACCAGTCCATTCCAATGCCGTTACAGGGACGTGCATAAATTTGCCACAGCGACAGCATACGCAGCTTGTGTACTCACTGCATGCGACAAGGTTAGTAATTTCTCAGTAAGGACAGACCTGTTGTAATTGTGCGTGAGGGGCCGATGTTACTCAATAATTATGATGTTTACGCAGGATTGCTAAGTATTGTGTGCGAAAGCAGTAGTGGGCGACTCCATGCTGGTTTTGGGCATCTCTATAATAGCTTTGCAATTGCAGACATTACCATATTTTCGCAACAGACCTGCATGCGTAATTGCATTAGCGATCCATAATGAATCAGGCCCTAAGTCGTACCACGAGACTGCACTGATTCATTTGATATAAGGTACTTGTATCTCTGTGTGTGACTGAATTTGTATACGAAGCACAACAGAACTTTGAGTGTAAAAAAGCCACAGCCACCGCATCGTAGCACTTCATATACAGATTTAGACGCACACAGATATACAAGTGTCACACAGCAAAGTAATCAGTGCAGTCTCATAGTGCATCTTAGTTGCAGTTTAGCTGGACTGTTTCAGTGTGCCTTGAATTTGGCTATTAAGGTGCGTATCCACTACACGAGAGTGGAACGACTGTACGATTACAAAATTGTAATCGTGCAATTGTTCATCATTCTGTGCACTGGATAATGTGCCCACACTGATATGTCGTTCAGTGTAGGCACCCTCCCTCATCCACGAACATGCACAACCTGCCGATATCGGTAGGTTGGCCTGCATGTTCGGATGATGACAAATGCTGACGACCAGCAGGAACGCACATCACTGGTTGTTTTCGACATTTTACGGCATGATTAATGAATGATTGAACGATTACGATGTCATAATCATTCAATTGCTCATTTTTCTCATCTAGTGGATACACACCTTTAGTCTTTTTTTCCTTCCAACAGTTACATCAGCAACTGTACACTGTGCTCCTTAGATCCCACATGCTGAACTGTACACTGTGCTCCTTAGGTCCCACATGTTCAACTGTATGCTGTGCTCCTTAGGTCCCACATGTTCAACTGTTCACTGTGCTCCTTAGGTCCCACATGTTCAACTGTACACTGTGCTCCTTAGGTCCCACATGTGCTGTCACGCTTACTTATTTTCTATCCCACTATGAAAATATAGTGTAGATAATACACACCAATGTAAAGGGTTAGAGACGGACAGTACTAACTTAAACATTCCACAGTTAGGGCTGGCAGCAAACAAATCATTGTCTGGAGAAAAAGCTAGGTCAGGATATTAGAGTACACCAAAAATTATATACACTATACAAAACCAGGTTAGCAACAGTGTAGATCACAGGAACAGTACCCAGTATAATGCAGCAGCAACTATTACCGGCAATGGTGATCCACCCAGCAAAATGTTTTAATCTCCCAGAACCAATATGCTGAACCTTGTAATTCAGTTCAGCACCACTACAGCTGGAGAGAGGGGTGCTCTGAATTAGAGGAGCATGGTATCAAAGCTACCAAGACAAAAAAGGCGCTACAACCATGAAGCATTGCCCACTGTGGGTGCTATCAGGTGCATAACAATTCAGTAGTGGCCAGTGAGAGTAATGTCAGGTGGGAGCGTGGTAGGCTATGCTAAAGAGAATATTTTGATGAACTGAATAATGCTTTTCGAACCTGCGAAAAGTCTTTGAAATTTAATACAGGGATAATTGAAATCAGCGAAAATTATGTCATCGGCGATAATTTATCGCCGATTCCCGACCTTTTCACTCCAAATTGAATACTCCTATACAGTCAGGTCAATAAATATTGGGACATTGACAGAATTTTCAGATTTTGTCCTCTATTCACCACCACAATGGCTTTGAAATGAAACAAGCAAGATGTGATTTAACTGCAGACTTTCAGATTTAATTTGAGGGTAATTACATCCAAATCAGGTGAACGGTGTAGGAATTACAACGGTTTCTATATGTGCCTCCCTCTTTTTAAGGGGCCAAAAGTAATTGGACAAACTAAACAATCCTAAATCTAACTTTCACTTTTTAATTCTTTGTTGCAAATCCTTTGCAGGCAATTACAGCCTGAAGTCTGGAACGCATAGACATCACCAGATGCTGGGTTGCATCCCTGGTGATGCTCTGCCAGGCCTCTACTGCAAATGTCTTCAGTTCCTGCTTGTTCTTGGGGCATTTTCCCTTCAGTTTTGTCTTCATCAAGTGAAATGCATGCTCAATCGGATTCAGGTCAGGGGATTGACATGGCCATTGCATAACATTCCACTTTTTAGCCTTAATAAACTCTTTGGTTGCTTTTGCAGTATGCTTCAGGTCATTGTCCATCTGCATTGTGAAGCGCTGTCCAATGAGTTCTGAAGCATTTGACTGAATATGAGCATATAATATTGCCCGAAACACTTCAGAATTAATTCTGCTGCTTTTGTCAGCAGTCACATCATCAATAATTACAAGGGAACCAGTTCCATTGGCCCACGCCATGACACTACCACCACCATGCTTCACTGATGAGGTGGTATGTTTTGGATCATGAGCAGTTCCTTTCCTTCTCTTCTCTTCCCATCACTCTGGTACAAGTTGATCTTTGTCTCATCTGTCAATAGGATGTTGTTCCAGAACTGTAATGGCTTTTGTAGATGTTGTTTGGCAAACTGTAATCTGGTCTTCTTGTTTTTGTGGCTCACCAATTGTTTGCATCTTGTGGTGAACCCTCTATATTTACTCTTGTGAAGTCTTCTCTTGATTGTTGACTTTGACACATATACATCTACCTCCTGGAGAATGTTCTTGATTTGGCCAACTGTTGTGAAGGGGTTTTTCTTCACCAGGGAATTAATTCTTTTTTCATCCACCACAGTTGTTTTCCATGGTCTTCCGGGTCTTTTGGTGTTGCTGAGCTCTCCGGTGCGTTCTTTCTTTTTAAGAATGTTCCAAACAGTTGATTTGGCCACACCTAATGTTTTTGCTATCTCTCTGATGGGTTTGTTTTGATTTTTCAGCCTAATGATGGCTTGCTTCACTGATAGAGACAGTTCTTTGGATCTCATATTGAGAGTTGACAGCAACTGATTCCAAATGCAAATGTCACACCTAGAATCAACTCCAGACCTTTTACCTGCTTAATTGATAATGAAATAACGAGGGAATAGCCCACACCTGTCTATGAAATAGCTTTTGAGTTGATAGTCCCATTACTTTTGGCCCCTTAAAAAGTGGGAGGCACATATTGAAACCGTTGTAATTCCTACACCGTTCACCCGATTTGGATGTAATTACCCTCAAATTAAATCTGAAAGTCTGCAGTTAAAGTACATCTTGTTTGTTTCATTTCAAAACCATTGTGGTGGTGAATAGAGGCCAAAATCTGAAAATTCTGTCAATGTCCCAATATTTATGGACCTGACTGTATATAAGGCTCAGTGTAGTGGCAGACCTGGACAGATGGAAGGTGCATCAGAATGTAATTTAGAGATAATGTTATGTATTCTTCTCAATCCTTATAGTGAATATTACCCAAGTTCTAATTTGTAAACACAATTTTTACACCCTACAGCAATGTTTCCCAACTCCAGACCTCAGGGACTTCTAACTGCATGTTTTACAGATTTCCTCAGAATCACAGTTGAAATAATTAGCTTCACCTGTGGATCTTTTAAAATGTGTTCGTCAGTAATGAATACACCTGCAGACCCGCTGAGAGCAGCGGCGGGCCCGGGTAATAGGGGGTGTGGCCTATTCATGGGAGGCATGGCCACGCCCCCTTCCCGGGAAAAAAATGCGGCGCTGGGGAGGGGGGCGCTCTGTGCCCCCTCAGCCCTGCTCAGCAGCCACGAGCAGTCTCCATTGCAGCTCAGCACACGCTGTATGCTGGGCTGCTGTGAAAGAGGGGGAGCGGCGCCGGACCCGGGCCCCCGCATGGCCCCTCAGGAAGCCCGTGCCCCGGTAATCTGTACCCGCTCCCCCCCCTCTCGGTGCCCCTGTACACCTGTGCACGAACTAAGAGATTTGAAAAATATGCACTGTTAGGCGTCCCAGAGGACTGGAGTTGGGAAACACCTCCCTCAGTAAATAGTACAATTATTAGTCATCAGCGAGTGAGCCCTTCCACTCACAGCAGGAAGCAGTAAGCTGGGTGCATTTATTTATACGTGTAACAGAAACAACACGAGTGAAGTAAGAGGAACAGAACTCACTTATACATAATTACATCATAAATCACTGTTTGTATACATAAAATATTTTTTTTATACTTAACTTGTGTGCACATTATTATTATTATTATTATTATTATTATTATTATTACTTTTTCACCAGTAAATCCAACTAACAAAAGTAGATGAGTCCGATATTTGTTGTTTTAATTCTTGCTTCCCAGGAGTTAGGTCGGACTCATCTGCTCATTATTTCCAGCACTGAAGTGATAACCTCAAATTATTACAGTGGCAAAGCGTATTTTTGCACAATATTTTTCTAGGGTGTTTTATAAACGCATGACTGAATTATAATGTGTACTGTAAATAAGTGGAGTTTGTCATCTGTTGCAAGTGCATTAACAAAATGAATTCCCTTGAAGTCTGATGAAATGAAAATTCATTGTGTTATAAGGCTATATTTGTGTGTAAACTTTCTTTGAATTGGGTAATTAACACATGGAAGCTCATGCAAATAGATAGCTAATTATGTAAATGTAAAGCTGTTGAAAAGAAAGAAAATGTATAGAACTGATTTTACAAGGTTATGCAATACAAACGCTGCAAAGCTACAGTATCTTTTTATATATATATATATATATATATTTATATGTTTTATGCTATAAGGCAGTGGTTCCCAAACTGTGCTCCGTGGCACCCTGGCGTGCCTCGGGACACTTGCAGGGGTGCCTCAGTTTGGTGGAACAGCATCAAATCAAATTATTTATGGTCAATGTAATATAGATATGTGGATAAACAGAAGTGGGAAATGTCTACCACCACATAACTGAACCTAAAGATGACAGGTAAGCACAAGTTACTTAATATTTTTATTTATTTTTAATTTCTCATTAACAAACTTTTGGCCTAGGGGTGCCTTGAAAACAATGCTGATACTCTAGGGTGCCGTATTTCAAAAAAGTTTGGGAACCACTGCTATAAGGGGTAGATGTACTGTACTAAGCCTTGGATAGAGCTAAAGCAACAACCAATGAGCTCCTAACTGTCAGTTCTCAGGCTGCATTTGATAAATGACAGGAGCTGATTGCTTGGTACCGTTATCTCTTTACACTTTTTCTTTCTCCAAGGCTTAGTACGTACATAGACCCCATAGTCTTACTTGGATTTTAAGGGTACTCTAACTATAAAAATGTTCTCTGCTTAGAAGCAGATACAGTTACTGTACATAACATCTCCTTATGCAGGTTGAGTCTCCCATATCCAAAATGCTTGGGACCAGGGGTATTTTGGATATCGGAATATTCCGTATTTTGGAATAATTGCATACCATAATGAAATATCTTAGGAATGGGACCCAAAGCTAAACACAGAATGCATTTATGTTTTATATACACCTTATACACACAGCCTGCAGGTAATTTGACAATATTTTGAATCATTTTGTAGCTCAAACAAAGTTTGTGTAAATACAGTACATGAAATTCATTTGTTTCATTCCCACTATGCCCCTAACTATGTGGCATTTGTATATTCTCCCTATGCTTGCATGGGTTTTCCCCTGGGTGCTCCAGTTTCCTCCCACACTCCAACAATATACTGGTAGGTTAATTGACTCCCAACAAAAAAATAACCCAAGTGTGTGTACATGTGATAGGGAACATAGATTGTAGCTCCATTGGGGCATGGACTGATGTGAATGGCCAAATAGTCTATGTAAAGCTCTGTGGAATATGTGTATGCTTTATAAATAACTGGTAATAAATAAATATACACCTTATACACAAAGCCTGAAGGTAAGTATATACCTTATTTTTAATAATTTGTGCCTTAAACAAAGTTTGTGTACATTAAACCATCTAAAAGCAAAGGTTTTACTATCTCAATTATGCTAAAGAATTCCGTATTTCGGAATATTTGGATATGGGAGACTCAACCTGTACTATCACCCTTGACAGGCAATAAACAAATGTCGGATGTTGTCTCTACATGTTATTTTTGGTCTCCTGAACGTGGCCATGCCATACTTGCTAACTTTGTAGTTCGAACCCCCCACCCCCTTCCGGTATAAGGCAGTAAATAATGAAATGTAGATGGGATATTACCAAATGGTCATTCCACATCAAATTAACACAATTTTGAAAAAAAAATCTACCTTACATTCTTTCATTTCAATGAAATTTGGTATAATAAATCCTGTCATGGGTGTAAAGAAACTCCCCAAATCTTAGGCTGATAAGTACACTGGTTTTGAAGTTATATGCCTTTAAAACTGCATTTTTTTAACAAAAAAAATGGCTTTTAACAGTTTTTTTATATAGCTTTTACAACTCACCTCATTGAGCTAGAGCAGTGGTTCTCAAACTTGGTCCTCAGGACCCCCTACACAGATCACGTTTTCCAGGTCACCCGGAAGGTGCACAAGTGTATTCATTAGAATGTAAGCTCTCACGAGCATGGCCCTTGTCCCTAGCGTGCTTCTCCTCCCCCTACTTATTGTATCATTTACTCCTAACTCCCCAATTGGCACCTATCATTTGTTTGCTCATGTCCTGCTGCTTGTATTATGCAGCAATGTTTATAAACCATGTCCTTGTCCTGCATTGTTGTGTATTACTATTAACTATTTTTCTTGTATGCTCATTTATGTACTGTGTAAGGCGCTGCAGAACCTTTGTGGTGCCATAAAAATAAAGGATATTAATAATAATAATAATAATAATAATAATTACTCACTGACACATTTTAAAAGATCCACAGATGGAGCTAAATTATTTCACTTGTAATTCTTTGCGGAGACCTGGAAAACATGCACTGTTTGGGGTCCGAAGGACCGAGTTTGAGAACTTGTAAGCTAGAGAGTTGGGCAAGGTCTAATTTTATATCTCTTTTGATGGGCTTGTTAAGGATAGAGGTACCTCATTAACTCAGTCCAGCAAAGTCCATGAGGGCTGGATAACTTGGCTTGCTGTGGCCATGTAGCAGCCTTGAGGGCTGATTATTCTTGGCTGTGGGTCGTAGGTAATGATGCGGCCTTTGGGCCAGGAAACAGCCTTGAAGGCTGGTAACTCTTGGCTAGAAGCGGCCAGAGGACCGTAGAACAAGATGGGGCCTTTGGGCTGTGAAGCAGCTTTGAGGGCTGGTAGTTGCTGAGATGTGGCTTATGCCACCGGGTTGACGCAAGCAGTGGTACACAAGATTGCATGCTTTGGACGCTGGAATGTGGCCTGTGCCGCGAGTTTGACACAAGCGGAGGTACACAGGATTGCGTACCCTGGGTGCGGCCTTTGCTGCCGGGTTGACACAAGCACTAGATGCTAGATAGCGCACTCTGCACTCAGGAGTGCGATCCATGCCGCCTGGATGACACGAACGGCAGGAAGTTGGTATGTGAACCGTGCCGTCTGGATGACACAAACGACAGGATAATCAAAGCTGACAGGAGGGCTGGGTACTCAAACAATCAGGAGACTAGGCCAGAACCGGAAACATGAAACAACGCTATCACCAGCATCAGAGCAGCCTTCACACCCACAGGAAATAGTCACAGGATCAAACCAGGGATGATAGACAACTGATGGGGAGGAGTTCAGCGAATGATCACCCTCTGTTCGCCTCGCCCTGCATTCACAGTGCTGCATTGTGACAGGGCCTTCATTTTGATTTACTCAAAAAGCCATATTTTTAAAATAATAAAAAAAAAAACTTTCAAAAATTGTTCATACTGATGTTAATAAATCTCCAAACTTTTATTCTGGGATCATGAGGGGATCACTGGCTGTAAGAACTGTAATTTTTTGAGTGATTCATGAAAATTGTATTTATTGAGGAACAACACATCTGAGAAAATCAACAAAACAATATTTTTTCCAGTTCACTTCATTAGAGGAATGCACTTACCTCTTCAGGTGTGCTTGAGGATGATAATCTTCAGACAACGTCAACTCCCACTCTGCGCAGGTGCACAAACTTGAGTGAAAATATACTCCTTGTGGAAAGACACTTCAATTATGTTGAATAGGCCTGCTTTTTACATTTCCCTGGACCACTACTAGTGGTCCAGGGACAGGTGAGGTTTGGGTAAGCTTTAATTAGTGAAGAAAAGAAGCCTCAGTCACCCGGACAGGCAGAGAAGAGAAGGCACAGCCCATGGGGCTACTGCTGATCTCCAAGTCAGAGAAGCATGTGATGGCCTCCTGCAATCGGAGCTCAGCACATGCTCCTCTCACCCCGCAGCAGAGTCTTATTGGAATTATTTCCCAGTAGTGCATTGCTCCAGTAACTACCTGACCCCAATAACCCTCCAGCCGCCTGCAACCACTGCCGGGACAGTCAAAACAGCTGTGATGACTAAGCTGCTGCACTGCAACGTGCACTCTGATTAAGCGACCAGCACTGTCGCCATATAGTCCCATAGAGACCGTAAAGAGTATGTAACTGCTGTCTATGACAACAAATGGCTCTCATTTATTCTGGAGAAAGATGACAACAAGTGTAAGTGACATTCTTTCCATCCAGCTGGTCTATCACCATCTTTTTCATACCAAGGGAAGCCAGATGTTTTTTTGGTTCCTATCGCAGATGTTCTGTGTAAGGTGAATCCATTAACTCCAACAGGTGGAATGTACACCATTTCTGAAATGGAAATACTAAAAACAAATGAAACCTTCAGCCAGTTCCAACCCATCAAGTAGCACCATCCATCCAGAGCAACAGCACCAAATGGCAATGATCTGTAGTAACTTTTCTTAAAATATGTGAAAAACAGAAAATTATCATAAAAGTTCTAAATATTTTAGTATTCACATACTGTGTCATTTGTGCATAATATACATTAAATGGATTATTTAAGTAAAGAAAAGGCCTAGAGAGTTCCCATTTTTATTATTTGAACAAACAGTCCAAAGTGAAACCTCCTGCAGCAGAGTATACCATTATAATCCCAAAATAAAACTTTGGGGATTTTTTAACAACAGTATGAAAAATTTGTGAGAGGTTTTTTTATTTATTTAAAAATATGGCTTTTTGAGAAATTTTGATTTAAAAATTTTACATTTTTAATTTTTATTGAAACATACTGCTGTGTTGTATATCATATGAAACCCCATAAAAAGAGGTTTAAAATGAGACATTGCCCAACTCTCTAGCTCCATCAGGTGAGATGCAAAAGCCATTTAAAAAAGTGTTAATAGAAAATATTTCGTAAAAAAATGGCAACTTATAAAAGGCTTAAAACTTTAAAACATCTTTTTTTTCTTCTTTTGTTTTCCTATTTGATAACTGATTCCATGCGCAGAGCATGTGGGCCTAAATGATACCCCTTTTACACCGGAGCTAAAACCCTGGTTTTTGAAGGGTTAACCCGGGCAGCTCCCTGGTGTGAAAAGGGAGAGGGTTGGATCGCCGGGTCGAGTGACCCGGCAATCCAACCCAGGTAACCAGCAGGGTTTAACACGGGCGTAGCCCGTGAAACCCTGCTGTGAGAACAGCGCACTCCGGGTCACGATGACCTGGAGTGTGCTGCTAGCTGGCCGTTTGGTCCGGCTTCAGTGGCGCTTGGAGATGACGTGATCTCCAAGTGACCACTTTCACTCCAGAAAAGCCGGGTCTATGCAGACCCGACTCCAGTGTGAGCGGTGCCGACTCGGGAATATCCCGAGTCGGCGCCGGCAAAATTCCGAGTCTGATCCGGATAGGAACTTTGGGCCTGATTCAGAGCCGCTCGCTCCCACAGCTATAGCGAGCGGCCATGATGATGGTCGCGATGGTCAAGACCATTGCGACCTTCAGGCTTGCAACGAGACCCTTGTGGTAGGGTCTCATTCATCGCAAGCCCCAGAGAGCTTTCGGCTCTAACAGAGCCGGAAGCTCTCCACTGACATCACTTGTGATGTCAATGGTGCCGCCCCCAAACGGCAGGCGTTCTCATGGGAATGCCTCTCTTTGGGCAGCAACCCCCCCGGCCCGCCCACCATGTCATTCAACATCGACAGCTCGCCCCCTTTGGGGCGAGACCCGGAGTGACGGATTGCCCGTCACTAGCCGGGTCTCGTGCATGCGCACAATGGAACCGGTTCCGTCGTGCGCATATGCTCCGCATACGCTCCGCACTCGCGACCGGGTCTTAATCGGGCATTATGTTCCAACTCCGGGTCAGACCCGGAATTTTGGTAGAAAAGGGGTATAAGCTAGTATTTGTGTTCTTAATAGTTTTTATTTGATTATTAGATGATGTGGCCAGCTCTTCCAGTGTTAGCAGCTCATATTCAGTCTCTCACAGGTCTCGGCTGAAAATTCTATTATCTATACTTCTCTGTAACACTTAATAGTATAGCATCACGATATAAGCTGAATATTTTTAGGCACCAAATGCATAGATCTACACCTCTGTCATGTTGCTGTCTAATTTTCCAATTTGTCTAGGTTATCTTGCAAAGATGACACCTCTCGTAGAGTAATTATCCACTAACCTTGCCCTTGAGCCGGACCTGCTTGGCCCTTCCCTCCTTATATGTACCCATGCTTCCCCGCCATCTCTATATATGCTATAAATTGCTTTTGTGCTACATTGTGTTAGATCACCAAATATGACATTATAGCAATATAGAGTTGACCCTGCAGCGTGGGAAAGATACAAACCATCAATCTATCAAATAGCTTTCAAAAGTAAAACATGGGCAAGCTACAGATACAGCTTTTAGAGCTGCACATAATAAACATAAAATAAAAGACAATTATATTTAATAGGATAAATACAGTTTTTAATTTTGCAAAAAAAAAGGATTTTTTTTGCATTATTATTGTCCTTGTAATATGATGCATGTTGTATGTCTCCTCTAATTAGGTAAAGTGTTTCTAACAAATATACAGTAGGTGTGTGTGTGGTGGTTGATTAATGAGCATGTGAAACTCATTTACCCACCAGATAGCAGTTGGCCTTATCAAAAGTAATCTAAATTGCTACGGTTTCCAATGATCACAGCAAATAACAATCAGGAGGACAGCTTCAAGTATAATTAAAAAGTTTACCAGAGGTCACCAAATACTGTTCTGTTTTTCATCATTTGTTCTATTTTTAAAATTCAGAGATAAACTGTTTGTTAATATTTCAGTAATTTTGGAATACAAAGATTAATTCATGGTAAAATCGATGAGACTTGTTGCTAGTCTACATGTTCTAGTTCAAAATGAGTATTTGCTTTTACAGACCCTCCAACATGGCTCCCTCTATCCAGGGCCGGTGCTAGGTGACACGGCACCCAGCGCCGTCCCGTGCACCGCCTCTGCCCCCTTCCCCTCACTGCGCCCTACCCCATAATAATTATCAGAGCTGTTGCTGTGTGGAGGGTGGGGACATTTTCCAGCTGACTCCCGGCACCCCTGTGCGACCGCACTTACGGAACATGCCAGGAGCCGGCAATGCTTCTATCTGGTTTCCCGGGCTTCCTTCTTAGTGGCATATTCAATTGGGGGCGAGGTAAAAAACCATGCGCGCAATTTTGGATTACCGTGGGTATTCAATTAGTCATTAAGAGGGGTGCCACTGGGATCCCAGAGCTTTTCCCAACCATTATTCCTAAAAATATGGATTTTAGGAAAAATTGGTCATGCTCTGAGGCTGCGCAAAAAAAAACCCTGCACCTAATTGAAAAGCAAAAATCCCACACCTGCAGGAAAAACCCAGCAGGTGCAGGATTTTTGCTATTCTTGCACCTAATAGAATACTCTTAATGTGTAATTGAAAACACCTGTGATCAAACATCCTTTTTATCAATTAACCAGGGACATGTAGGCAGGGGAGGCAGAGTCTCCCCTGTCATACTCTCTCCCCAATCATACTCCCTGTCATGCTCCAGAGTACTTATATAAAAATGATTAGAATTATACAAAGAAGATATTTAGAACTTATAAACATCTTCCTTGTTTATTGTAATCATTTTTAGTTAAAACTGGCTAAATCTACAGAGCTCCCTAGAATTGTAGGGAGAGATGAGAGGCGAGGCAACAAGAGCTCACCCTCATCTCTCAGACACTGCTTGCAGAGCTGGGGGTGGGGCCACACCACAGCCAGTAATACTGCACAGAAAGAGAGCCAAAACAGGCATGCCTCACTGTGGGGGTGGGCATGTCTTGAGCACTGATGGACACCTTGGATGTGTCATCTGACCAGGAAGTGCTCACCGGGCCTCAATCAGAAGCAGCAGCAGAGGAAGAGAAGAAACACAATTTGCGATGCAGGTAGGATAATTAATAGACACTGAAGCTTAGTGTAGTGAGGGGGACTTAAAGTGAGAAGTGGACTCAGACCCACACCCATGTGTGGCTCCCCAGCCATTGACCTCACCACACGTCACTGCAATTAACTAGTTCAACACAGGTGATGACAATAATAAATTAGGTAGAAAACCCAGAAGTAGAGCTTGAGGGGTCATGTTGGAGGGCCCGCTTTTACTGAGCAATATGGGGGCTGACTTGGGAGCAAAGCAAAAAAATGAACTGCTTTTGCATATGGGGTACATACTGGCTGCTTTCCTGTGTAGCCCACAAATGCTGGAAAGCTTTATTTTTTTTACACTGCAATTTAGATTTGAGCTAGGACACATCCCTCTCACATCTAAGTCTCTCTGCACACTTTAAATCTGCTCCACCTGCAGTGTAACATAGTTTTACCAAGGTGTAATTGTTAGACTTTGCCATGACAGCTGCTTATCGAAAACATGTTCCAAGCAGTGAATAGTGGGAAAATGAACATAAGGTTTTGGTGCATTGATCTCTATATTGACTACTGTTGACACAGTGAATAATGTACAATGGGAAAAGAAAAACAATAAGAGAAAGGAGATAATCGAAAATCCTTAATCTAGTCTATTTAAGAAAGTCCAAAAGTGATAGGTTTTTAATTTGATAAATGTATGTGTCAGACCCCATGGTGAAGATGTATTATAGTGGCACTTACCATGCTGCTATAGCTCTTCCTGCTTCATCTTTCTAGGCGACTCAGGAAGCAATAATGCGTAGATGTGATAACATCTAGAGAGCCGGAGTGGGTGAGAGAACACTTTTCCCTCTGACGATCCATGCAAGTCCTAGTGCTGATGCATCTTGTCTTCTGTCCAGCTTCACTGTGCATACACAAGATCTCGCAAACACCACAAGTTCTCATGCTCAGCTAGACCCTTACAGACACCGCCTCTGCACAGATCACATACTGAAAGGTAATCCTGCCGATATGTGAACAGAACAATAAAGGGTCTATGTACTAAACCCTGGAGAGAAATAAAGTGGATGGAAATAATGTAATAACCAATCAGCTCCTAACTGTCACTTTACAAGCTGTGTTTGAAAAATGACAGGAGCTGATTGGTTAGTACTTTATCTCCATTCAATTTATCTCTATCCAAGGCTTAGTACATAGACCCCATAGTCACAAACATGTGCTTATCATTTTTTAGTAACATCTGAATGATTTTACTAAAAGTGTTAGATGTTTGCAGATACCATAGAGAAAACTGATTTTCTCTCTTATCTGCTTTCATACATACAGAATTTCCATGTAAATGTCAAACAGCAAAGGTTATAGCACATTTGACACTTAGCACCTCTTCTTACATATCCCCCAAAGCTTTACTTACAAACATTGCTTAAATTAGCGCTGTCATCTGCGCTTAATCTATAACAATAAATAAGATATTTGCTTTAAATGGATAACTTGCACTAGACAAATGAAATCTGATTGGCTGTTGTGGCTTATGTGCAAATTTAGTCAGTGACCATAAATATAGAAAATGTAAAGCAATTTGACAGATGAACCATGAAAATGAATAATGTAAGTAAGCATCTACATAAGTGCATTGTATGTGCAATTTTATCCATGAAAAATACCCATTGAAAATATGTGTTCCATTTTAATAAATGTTATCTTGTATATATTAATTGTATCTTAGCCTATATAGCATATGTAATGATTATTAAATTATCTATTTAAGTCTATACCTGGATAGTTAATGCTAAAATGTTAATTCAAGACACTTTTAGATAATAATATATTCCAACATACTATATTATGGAGCTACTGGATTAATTGATGTCCTATAAATGAAATTTATGTAGCATGCTGTGTCCTCGTTCCCCCACCTCCACATGCACAGATGGAGATCATTGTCCGACCAGATTCTGCTTTCTCTCATAATTGGATTTTGATTATTCAGAACAATCATTTGGTTGATGGCACACAGTGAAATGTAGGGTAATTTGGTTAAAATTGAACACATATGTGCAAGCCCACAAATTACCTTACATATATATTGTCTATCTGTAATGAGATTGTGATTTTCTGTTAGCCCATGTTATGCACTTCCGATATATTCTAATTGAGTATCTGCAAATTAATAAATAATGACTATTACTTCTATTTATTCGGGTGCTTAGATGCTCTTTTGTGCCATGGTTTTGTGCAATTCACTCTGAAGGGCTTTATCATTTACAGGGGTGCCAAAGTGGGGCATGGCACCCAAGCCCGTGGCTGCTTTGGGGCCTGGTGTTCCAGAAAGGTGAAACCATGCCCCCAAATGGCACAACCTAGTGACATATATTTTCATTGTGTGCAACTCTAAAAACAGTTTTTTTTTTTAAAGTGTTGTGTAAACTGAGCAGGTAATAAACAATGGGATCTGGTTTTACAATACTGCATTATTGTCTTCCCCAATCCCCACTTGAATTGGGGCCTAAATCTCCCTGACCACTCTAGCACTCTAGTAAATAGTACTTTATACCACAATAAAGCATACTTGCCCACTCTCCCTAAATATCTAGAAGGGTCCTGAAACTCGGGTGGCTCTCTCAGATTCCTGGCAATGTAGTCAAGTTTCATGGAGGCCACCTGCCGCTGCTACCCATGCCTAAAGCTTGGTACACACTGGAGCGATGTGTATCCAGACAATATGGAGGCTGACAGGTTAACATATCGTACCCATGATACACATCAGATTAATGTAATAAAGGAAAGAATGATCCCCTTCATTACCTTGCACAGCACCGCATGTGATATTGTCCAGTTGGCTGTGCAGCATGGCCAACTGGAAGATATCACTAATGAACACTGGAGTGCGCAGATCGCCATACATACCAAATGATCTGGCCAATATTCCATTCTGATTTGGCCAAAAACTACATATCTGGCCAATTTTGCTCCAGTGTGTGCCCAGCTTAAGTGAAGTGAGCGGTCCCAGTTGGCTTTTAGCCACAGTGATGCATTTGTGGTGTGACACCAAAGCATACCCACCAGACAAATTTAGGTAAATCCAGTACAATTGGGATATAAAGGAGAAATCAGAATAAAAACTCACCATTGCTGATGATGTAGTCATAACCATCAACTACCAGATCTTGCTCCCCAACCTATTTATGGAGATAGATATATACAAAGGACTTTTTGGGCACAAGATAATTTGAAACACTCTTGTGTTTCATCTCTCCCACCATGCAGTATTTAATCATTTTAATAATGTGACAAATGCATACAACAGTGTTAGATCTGGCTTATGGTCACATAACTATGGGACATCTAGGGGTATAAAAAACTTCTGAGATAATTTTGCAGCAGTTTTTCTGGCGAGCAGTTCACAAAAATGTAACTAAGTATCAGTACAATGCTCCAAGGCCACATTATAGAAGATAGAAAATACAACAATAAAGTGGGCGCTAATCAAGGTCTAATCACCAATTATGTGGTTCTGATGAATAAAATTTGCCGTTGGAGCTGCCCCCACACAGGTAAATCTGGAAATTTACCACAAAATATTACAATACTAGAAAAAATAATAATGGGAGCGCTGGTAACTGGCTACTGGTTTATAAAATAGATTTATTTAATAAAAAACAAATAATTATACATTGCATCAATCCAATCTTTCCAACGCAAGTGGAATCATTAATAAGGCTAAATTGCCACAATTTAAGGCACGGATCCGGCTTTATCTATTTTAAAACAATATATAGCATACGACATATGAAACATCGATGTATATTAAAATCAATCTGACAATATCAAACACTTTTTATCATAAATCATTAGGCTTGATTCAATCCGATTTTGGTAGCAGAGTATGGAGTTAGAGATTGATAATGGTCAGCGGATATATATTAGTAGTTGTTAGTATAGATATCCATACACTGACAGTTAGTATGTGAATAGACAGTCACACACAGTCACAATTAAATAAATGATAGAAAGCAGCTTATAATAAGCAATTTGCAGGATATTTCTGCTGCTGTATATTTCATATGTTACCATCCGTTTAATATGGGAAAGGTATAGCCAAATGGAGCTGACCTCTACCCCAATGCAGGGAGAGGAAATTGGACAATGCTGGCCACCTGTAAAAGTCAGTGTTGGACACAGTGTGTCAATAGTAACAGCGCTGTTGATCAAGCGGTCCAGAGGTATATGTAGCCTCAGACAGAGGGACCTCTATTACTGATTCACGGCACTCCTTACCGCTGGCTGTGTGTAAGTCACTGAGACACGCTGGAACACGCTGGCTCCCTCATGCTCCGCTACCTCCGGTATTGAAACCGCCGTGTCATAAGGCGGAGAAACGCATCAGTTGACTTGTGGAACGCAGGTGGAATGCAAACCGGAAGCTACAAGCCTGATACCGGAAGTAGCAGAGCGTGAGGGAGCCAGCGTGTTCCAGTGTGTCTCAGTGACATGCTTTCTGAGGCTACATATACCTCTGGACCGCTTGATCAACAGCGCTGTTACTATTGACACACTGTGTCCAACACTGACTTTTACAGGTGGCCAGCATTGTCCAATTTCCCCCCCCTGCATTGGGGTAGAGGTCAGCTCCATTTGGCTATACCTTTCCCATATTAAACGGATGGTAACGTATGGAATATACAGCAGCAGAAATATCCTGCAAATTGCTTATTATAAGCTGCTTTCTATCATCTATTTAATTGTGACTGTGCGTGACTGTCTATTCACATACTAACTGTCAGTGTATGGATATCTATACTAACAACTACTAATATATATCCGCTGACCATTATCAATCTCTAACTCCATACTCTGCTACCAAAATCGTATTGAAGCGATGCCTAATGATTTATGATAAAAGTGCTTGATATTGTCAGATTGATTTTAATATACATCGATATTTCATATGTCATATGCTATATATTGTTTTAAAATAGATAAAGCCGGATCCGTGCCTTAAATTGTGGCAATTTAGCCTTAATAATGATTCCACTTGCATTGGAAAGATTGGATTGATGCAATGTACAATTATTTGTTTTTTATTGAATAAATCTATTTTATAAACCAGTAGCCAGTTACCAGCGCTCCCATTATTATTTTTTCCCACATTATAGAAGTCTGCTTGACCCATTATTGAGATCTCGTTTGAGAGAATAACTTGGGATTTACAATAGTTGGACCTCTAATAAAGTCTGCCTGAGATTATCAGTATATTATAAAGGTAATGGATCATCTACCAGATACCCGAAAGTGAAACAGTTGCGCAATATGTCAACAAAGGGCAATTGCTAGGAAACTAGTACATGTATTTAACAGAGTAAGAATACCTAAGGAAACCCTAACTGATCAAGGTACCCCATTTACATCAAGAATCATAAGATTTGTGCCACCTGTTTGAGGTTACTCAGTTAAGGACCTTTGTGTATCACCCTCAGACTGGTGGTTTAGTGGAGAGGTTTAACAAACCTTCAAAGATTATGCTAAAGAAAGTGGTGGATAAAAACGTGGAGGATTGGGATTATTTTTACAATATTTATTGCTGGCCATTATAGAGGTTCCACAATCTTCACGAGGGTTCTCACCTTTTGATTTGCAGTATGGGATACAGCCAAGGGGATTGCTGGATTTTGAAAAAGAGACATGGAACGGGCAACCCAGTCCTTACACTGTCATTAAGCTTGTTTGTTAGATGCTGGAATGAATAGCTGCAGTGATGTTAGTGAGAGAGCACTTGGAACAGGCACAATAAAAAGTGTACAATCGTAATGCCTAATTAGGCACCTATTCTCCTGGGGACAGAGTGCTTATCTTTTATCCTGTTGTTTTAAGTTCATTTTTGGCCAAGTGGCAAGAACCATTTGATATCATAGAAAAGGTGGTTGCGGTTAATTGTAAGGTATACCAGCTTTGGAAAAGAAAGCCCAAACAGGTCTACCATGTAAATCTTTTACAACCTTGGAAAGATAGAGTAGTTCTGATACAACCACCCCAGTCCCTCAGGTAACCACAGTACCTTATGGAGCCTGAAGTAATGATAGCCAAAACTCTATAATAACTTTTCCAACAGCATGTAGGTAAAGAATTTCTTGTACGAAACAGAGATTTGTTTTCTGACATACCTGGTTAAACAACAGTTATTAAACATGGTGTAATCAATGAATCAGGGGTTAAAGTTAACCTAAAGCATTAAACAATACCAGAAGCCCAGCGGGAATTGGTGTAAAAATTTATATATATTTTTATTAATTAGGTTTAAATGAAGAGTCACATATGTTGAAAATTGTTTGTACAGGTGTTGTTAATTTGCAGAATTGTTAGGCACACACCAGCAGATGACTCAAGCTACAGTATGAACATCCCTTGTACTTAACCAGTGTTGTTAATTTGCAGAATTGTTAGGCACACACCAGCAGATGACTCAAGCTACAGTATGAACATCCCTTGTACTTAACCAGTGTTGTTGGTTTATTGATAAGTAGCAGGTACAGCCATATTCACTGTTACATATACAATGATCATGGAGTGGAGCTTGAGCTGAGCAGAGATTCACACAGTTCACTAGCCAATAAGTGTATGACACTTGCAGGTAGCGGTGCAGGATATTAGAACATTGTACTCATACTAAAACCCAACAGGAAATTATGCTTCTGCAATATTTCTGTAAATTGAATAAAGGGCCTGATTCAGAGCCGGACGCTATTTGCGCTCACTTGTTCAGAAAAAAGGGGTGGCTATTCAAATGATCCATTCGCTCTTTGCGGTCTGTTCACGCCTCTAGGTTTGAATGAGCGAACAAAACATGCGGTAATTTTTTGGAAAACTACGCCCCCTGGCCACTCGCATCCTACGTCATGTCCGCTATTTATTAGATTAATCGAGTACATCGACCAGCGTATGAACTGCTCGCTCTTCTTGTGGTTGGTTTTTCCTACCGCAATCTTGGGAGCAGTTCTAACTATAAAATAACCCAGTGACATGGTCAATGACGCTGCTGTATTAATTATGCACACCCATAAAACGCCCGTTTTGACCTTTTAAGCACACCTGCGTTTGGATCTCCACTCCCCATTTTCAAGCATCTTCCCCTGTTACCACCCACATACGCCTCCTCCTGTCACTCAAAATAGCAGGCAATCGCTATTTAGCGAACAAACGATTTTTGGCCGCACTGACTGGTTCGCGCATGCGTATTACGATCCGTACGCATGCACAGTTGTGCAAACATCGCTGGGAACGAACGAGCGGCCGCTTACGAGAGGCTCTGAATCAGGCCCAAAGTGTCTGTGTTTGATGCCTACCCAATGACTCATGTGGATCAACTTATTGAAAGGCTGGGAACAGCATGGTATGGGTACTGACAAGTGCCATTGACAGACAAGGCAAAAGAAAATACAGCTTTTTCTGCACCGGAGGGTATGTTCCAATATAAAATAATGCCATTTAGGTTACATGGGAACCCGCCACCTTTCAGAAGATAATGGAATATTCTAAAGGTATACGTTCAGGAAGCCGGCGGATTCAATGCTGACTGCTGGCTTCCCGATTGCTTAATCCCGGCGAGGGTTAAATGACAGGTGTCTAAATCTAGACACCTGTCATTTTACCAACACCGGGAGACCGGCGCCCAGCATTCCAATCGAAGGGATGCCGGGCGCTGACAGGCATGGGGGGAAGGGTTAGGTTTAGGGCTCCTGGGGGTGTACTTAGGGTTAGGCACCCCCCTGGGAGGTTAGGGTCAGGCTAGGGGAAGGGGGGGTTAGGGTTAGTGGGAGGTTAGGGTTAGGCATACCCCCGGGGGACTTAGGTGTAGGTGTTGGGGGAGGGGGGGTTAGGTTTAGGCACTTGGAGGGGGGATTAGAGTTAGGCACAGGGAGGGAGGTTAGGGTTAGGCACACTAAAGGAGAGTTAGGGTTCGGAGGTTGAATTAGGTTAGTTTATACTTACATTTAGGACGATCAGGATTTCCTCCTCTGTCGGGCTGCCACTGCCGGGATTTGAACCGCCGGCCAATCATACCGAATGCACTCTAAGGCCCCTCTAAAATTAAGCATATGGAACCCCACCTTTTAGAAATCCTGCATTTTCCCCTGAGGTAACATGAGAGAGAGATTTTGGAGTTTCTCTGGTCAATTTTATACACTCAACTGGATTTGCAAAGCTGCCGGTGGATGTCTAAATACATATCCCAGCAGCTGCAATATTTGCATATTATCTCAAAGTATCTGTGCAAAAATAAATAGTCATGATTGGATTGGCATACTAGTCTGAATCAGGTCCTTAGCCCGCCCTTATTCTCCTTAACAGGGCACAACTAGGGGCGGCTAATGGGGCACGTGACCCGGGTGCCGGGGAGAGGTAGCCTGGAGGCTAGGTTGCTGCTCTTGTGGGTTTAGAGCTGCATCCTGGCCTTGAGAGGCACAGAGACTCCGTCAGTCTAATATGGTGCTGATCACAAGCCAATCAGTGCTCACGGACCAGCAGTCAATCAGCAGAGGCTGCAGGTCCGTGAGCTCCAATTGGTTTGCAAGTGGTGCCACATTACAATGATGGCAGTATTGACAGTTCCCCAGCATGTGTCAGCCCCGTCCTGCACCACCCCCCGAGCTCACCCACTGCACGGCCCTGGCAGGTAAGAGAAGAGAGATGGGGCCTTACTGTGGCTTAATGTAAAAGAGGCCTTACCGTGGCATAATGTGTAAAGGGCATTACTGTGGCATAATGTATATAGGGTAATACTGTGTCATAATGTATATTGGGCAATACTGTGGCTTAAATGTATAAGGAGCATTACTGTGGCTTAATGAATAAGGGGCATTACTGTGGCTTAATGAATAAGGGGCATTACTGTGGCTTAATGTATAAGGGGCATTACTGTGGTATAATTTGTTGTAAAGGGCATTACTGTGGCAGAATGTGTTGTAAGGGGCATTACTGTGTGGAATAATGTGTTATAAGGGTCATTAATGTGTGGCATAATGTGTTGGCATTACTGTGTCACAAAAACACACACCCTTTTTGTCCTATATGTTGTTTTTATTTGAGGGGGCGTCAAATCATGGATTTGCCTTGAGTGACAAAAATCCTAGTTTCGGCCCTGTCCTTAATGGATAATATGTGGTTACTGTATGTATGGTAGGTATATTCCTCCATATTTGGTGGGTGCCCTAAAATATCTGTTTGAGAAAGTCACTAATATATGAGTCCCAAAGTAATCTTGGATGGACCACACTCGTAAAGCCCCTTATCAAATCAATAAATAAGCTCACCATGAATGTGTGCAGTGCTGCATCTGATTGCTAAGTAGTGTAAACAGTTACCGTCTCCCAGGGGTTAAAGTGAGCTGGGATGTGGCAGAACTGCTTTCTGTCACTTCTATTTGGAGACTAAACCAGTCCCATCATCTCTGCCTACCTCAGCCCGGCGCCGCAGACAGGCTCCATTTGCGTGCGTCTGCTCCTTCCAGACAGCGCCAGCAGCAACTGGAGGCTAGAGTTCACTGCTGAGCTCCATCTCCTGGCTCCCCCCATGGGCCCTATGGGAGAGATGTCATGACGTCTCTCCCATAGTTCCAAAGAGCAGCCAGGCGGACCAAACGGCAGCAAACGTATAAGCGGGGCTTAAGGTAAGTATTGTGTTTTTTTTTGTGTGTGTGCAGCACTATTACAGAGGGCACAATTACAGGGGAGCATTACTGTTGGGGGTGCTATTACAGGGTGCATTACTATTGTACTGTTGGGGGTGCTATTACAGGGTGCATTACTATTGGGGGAACTATTACAGGGTGCATTACTGATGGGGACACTATTACAGTGGGCAATACCATTGGGGGCACTATTACAGGGGGCATTACTATTAGGGGAACTATTGCAGAGGGCATTACTGAAGGAGGCATTACTGTTGGGGCCATTACTTCTACGGGGACATTACTCCTAATGGGGCATTACTATGGGGGGCATTACCACTGGGGGCATTACCACTAGGGGCACTACTAAAGGGGACATTTCTATTGGGGGCATTACTGCAGGGGGCATTACTACTACAGGGGGCATTACTAATGGGGTCATTGCATAGTGGGCACTGCATAAGGGGCACCACTCCTGGGGCACTTCATAAGGGGCACTACCACTGTGGGCACTGCATAAGGGGCACTACCACTGTGGGCACTGCATAAGATGCACCACTACTGGGGGATCTGGATAAGGGGCACCACTACAGTGTGCATTGCATAAGGGGCTCTACTGATTTTGACATTGTATAAGGGGTACTACTGATGTGGGCATTGAATAAGGGGCACTACTGTGGGCAGTATGTGTATTAGGGGCATTTCTATTGTGGGCATTGTGTATAAGGGGCACAAATGTGGGCATTGTGAAAAGGGGCACTGCTGTGTGTCAAAACATGAATAAGGGACACTACTCAGTGGTGTAATGTGAATCAGGCACTATGTGCAGTGTAATCTGAATAAGATTGTGCTACTGTGTGGCATAATTTGAATTTGGAATACTATTGCGTGACCATGCACCTTTCTTATGAGACCACACCCCTTTTTTCCAGCGCGCCTACAATGCTTGCTTTTTTTTTTTTAATCGCCCATGAGTTCTACCACTTCTCTAGGACCACTTTAAGCACTGCACTCTCCTGCTATGAATACAGCACTGAATCCAATTTGGTACATCTCTATTATGGAGTACATATCTGGTCTATTGAATAATACTATCCTTGCCTATCGCAAGATTTGAGATTTCTGATATAATAAATCTGCCATTACAAAAATTGTCTAACATATGCTCAATAGCAAATACCGGATGGATATTCCCCTCTGCTCATCATGCCATATTTATTTTTCTTGAAAAATTATTATTTTTTTGCATATTAATTGAATTTGCATAAACAATGGGCATCTTAGCTGCTGCAAAGATAAATTAGATTAGTTTAGGCTAGACATTCCTAAAAATGTGAATAATGCTGTAAAAACAAAAAACCTCTACAACAACAACATAATTTCCTGTAGAGAGAACAGTGAGATGACAATCAGCATCTAGTTATGGAAGAGGAATAAAGTTGCAGAAGGATGTGTTTGATAGCAAATATTCCACTGGAATAGTGTTTAGATAGCAAATATCATAAGTGACGGTTAGATACAATAAATGTGCTGTTTCACTGTAGTGTGCACAGCACCAAAATGATATTATAGCACTCCATTATGGCAAAAGTGTAGTGCCCTGTTCAGAGCACAGTATTGAGAAAAATATACACCTGACTTGTGAAAAAGCTGCATTTAATGACACACAAAGTTGAATAATAGCAATAATTAATCTTCATTATTTAAAACTTATGAAACTGCCCCCTCATATGCCACCCTTCACATAAATTCCATTCTTATCTTGGACCAAGGTAACCAACCTTATTGTACATTGGCAGGTAAAGTTGAAGGGGGATGTAGGCACAATGGCATTGACTATATACAATACATTCTTCTGCTCTGTCTTCTAGATCCCACCTATCCTTCTATAAGAACAAAGAGTGGGAATATGAGGTGGCCATGTGACACTGTGTAATATACTTGGCTTGCTCAATATATCTGCCTACATTTTTTTAATAGCAGCTCTGTTCATTGTGAAGCCATATGACACACAGCCACAATTTCATACTTCAATATACACAATAGATGAATTATTAAGTTATAGTATAACTTTTCATGACATGAGCCAAGTTAAAAATTAACTCTGTGCTTGAAAGAGCAGACAGCGTGCATTGTCTCTGTTTATGATTTGCCTCTTGGATAATTATCATAATGTTTTTGGGAATATTCCAAGGAAGCACATGCTGTGGCCCCAAAGAAAAAGATTTTTGTGCCAATTATATTAGACATTTGTTTTTCCTGCTGCTACTCTGTTTGCAAAACATTTGCTAAGGAACACTATTATTTCCAATGAATTTGTCCGATGACTACTTTTATGGAATAACTCTATCCTGGTGAATCATTTGAGGAACATCTTAGAGAATTCACGTTTCTAAAGAATCTCTTCATGCACCACCTACAAGTTTTCGAATATTTAGCTTTTGAGAAACAGTCAGTATTGTATTGTCTAAGGCTGGGTACGCACCTGAATGATATCGGCCCGATTTGCATGCTCCCGCTGTCACATGCAATATCGTGTGATTGGCCGTGCTACACAGTCAATCACACGATATCGCATGTGAGGCTGTGAATATTAATGAAGTAAATTAAATATTTTAAGTGTCTACCGGTAATCATGCGATGTCCAGGGTGAAGGCAAATCGCCCTGAACATTGGCACGATTGCTGGTCGTTTAGGTGTGTACCCAGCCTATGTGTCAGTTTCATAATTTAATTATTGTTGCGCCCTTTCTAACCTTTTATGTATGTATTTGTTTGGGTATACATCTTTAAGCTGATTGTAGTTTAATTTTATTAACTTATTTGAAGTCCAAATCCACACGAATTTTCGTAAATCTGGACAGATCCAAGGCATGGTACTAATCTCCTGAGGAGATCCAGATAAATCAGAATAGTGGTTTCAACTTTCCTGCAGTGCGAAATACGGATCTTGGAGTGCGATAATTACATAATTTTAGCTGTTTTAAAAACTTTGTCAATTTTATATAAAAAAAAAAAACCCAGATCCAAAACCAAAACACTTGAGGGTGGTTTTGCAAAGCCAAAACCAAAACATGAAGATAAATTCATAACCAAAACCAAAACATGGGGGTCAGCACACATCTGTAATATATATATATTCATTCTAACTAATGCAGTTATTTCAGAGGTGTTAAAAAGAAAACAATGGTTACTGTTAAAACTTTAGAATTATGTGACTGTGGGTTGGATGTGTTAAATGCAAAATGCGGCCAAAACTCACAAAACTTCCATTTTTGGAGTTCTGATCACATTCAAGATATATACCAATCTCTGGAATGCGACACTTTTTGGAGCATGGACCCATTAGATGGAGTTGCCTAACAGAAGCCTATGGGCTTTTCTTTGCAATGTTTACTGAGAAGGAAACAATCGGATCCCTCTCAGTGAACTGTCACATTATGGGTAGGCTTACCCTAGACAGAGGCATAGACTCTAATGTACTGGTGGGTTTTCACCAGGAACCCCCACAAGAGGATTTAGAATTTGTTGCACCCAGCTCACAGGTTACATCTCTCTACTTGGGTTGCGTGCAGCAGAAGCAGCTGCTAAGCCACTGTCCGACTGACTGATGGTAAGGCAGGCAGAAGTTGGTAACCGGGTCAGACAGAGGAGTTACAAAGGATAAATCAGTTGGTGGTCAGTGGCAAGCCAAGGTCAGAATCCAGGTTCTCACTGGTAACAAGGCCAGAAGCAATTCAAGGTCAAAATCCCAGTAAACAGTGGTTAACTGGTCAGGAGTAAACCGGGGTCATAATCCAAGTAGTCACTAGTTAACAGGTCTGAAGGAATATTCTAGCCAAAAATCAGGAATGCTGGTACAAAGCACACTATTGGCCTGATAAAGAGATGTATGCAGATCTAGCGATTGTTTGCCATTGTGCAGGTATGTAAACTGCACTGAGCACACGCAGCGATTGCATTGGGTTTACGTTCGCAAAGAGGAACCACTAGCAAAGTGATTAACAGGTAGTCAGCATTTGGGAGTGGTGTTTAGAAAATCGTAGGCACGTCGGACCGTTTAAACGCCGTTTTGTAGGCATGCATAAATCAGCCATTGCGATCGCCTTCTTAGCATGAGACCTCTCTGCGTGTCAGGAAAGCTGTAGTTTTTGCGGCTGGTCAGACATGACTTACAGTACATGCTACTTGACTGCTCCATCTTGTCACAGAACAAAGTCATCATTGATGACTCAGGCAACCCTTCCCCCTGCTCTCACCATCCCCAATCTGCTGGATTCTTTTAAGCCAACTAAAATTTTTCCTGCTCTCAAAAATCAATGTTGTATAAGCAATGTTTTGAGCTTAATCCAATGTGCTACTCAATTGGGAAAAGTTTAAAAGTTCAAAAAAATTTGATTCCCATCACTAGCAGATGCCAGACGCCACCAGACCCCACCGAATATAGTAAGCAGTGCCATTGCATCTTGAGCATGTGACAAAGCTCCACTAACCTTGCAGCTACAGATCCTTAGCTCTGCTGGAGCATTTTGGGCCTAGGAACGGGTATTAAGGGGCTCTTCTCCGATTGGAGAGTAACTAAAGGCCACACCCTTGTACACATTTTATGGACAATTTTTGCAATTGGATGACTGTACACACTTCAGCTTTTCTAATACAAAAAAACAACTTGGGTGATTCACATGCTAATTAGAATTTTTAGCTTGCTACTCAGGCTGCTTAGCATTTTAATAGACCCGACTAGCATGCTGTATTTCCTGGCCAGTATGCTAATTGCACCCATGGTGGCTCCATGTGAGTACTTTTACACCAATGAAAAACACTTTTATGGAGCAGAACACTGGCAAGGATGGAACAGATCATTGAGTAGTATTAATTAGCATACTGAGCAGGCTTTCTGGCTGTCCCACTCCCGAGAGGACCTTGCTGGTGGGGGCGGAGGTGGAAGAAATAATTGTCTGCTACAGGCTTTGACTAACAAAACAGAACCTGTCAAAGTTCCTTTGTTAATAAATGCAGATTTTAATTGTACAGATGGTAACAAACAATGAACACATGCATTTAGTTGATGCCATTTAATACATACCATTCTCATCAGTTTAGTGCTACTGTATTTCTGTTAATATGAATCAACATTATTTGTTAGGAAGATGTGTTACAGAAGCCTATAGCATCCAGGGAGTAGCCAAACTGTAATATTGAATATAATAAGTGAAGAAGAGTGTGACAGCTTAAACAGTCTGGCTTGTCAGTTGGTAGATGTGATAACTTAATAAAAAAGCCGAGCTTTTGTATTAAAGGGCTTTTTACAGAGTAGTCTCTTCCAGTAATGTCAACACTTTGCTTTTGATAAGGGACTGATTGTTTCCTGGTATATACTTTCACTGCCAACGAATATTCATTTGATCTTTCCTGTGTTTTTTTTTAAATATGTATGTATAGAAATTGTATTTTGTGACCAATTCATAAGTCAGTTTTTTATGCTGTCAATGTAAATGTCAGTGTTGGGAAGTAGAGCATAGAAATGTCTGGAAATCATAAAAATGAAAATCTACCCGTAATTAACTTTTATTTGTAGTTATTAAAAGGAAATGAGAGGAACTTGCTTGGTTCAAGTTCATAAAGTGATTAAAAAATCAGGAGTTGTGTCACTGTGTTAAAATATGTGTACTATGAACCTTTATATTCTTGTCTATCATTCAAAAGAATCAGTAGGATTGTAAAATACTTTTTAACTTTATAGACTGAATTTGAAATTGTCATTGTTTATGCTGGTGTCAACTGTATGGAGTCAAATACAATTTATAAAGTAATTTTAGCAGAGTAGTTGTGGATTATAATATGGGACCTAGAACTGTGGGTGGGCTGTAGTAATAGGTTAGCAGTAGGGGTGTGCACCGGCCACTTTTCGTGTTTTGGTTTTGGATCTGGATCTTTCTTCGTGTTTTGGATCTGGATTGGTTTTGCCAAAACCACCCTTCCGTGTTTTGGGTTCTGGGTTTTGTGTTTTGGATCTGTATTTTTTTGAAAAAAGCATAAAAACAGCTAAAATCACAGAATTTGTAGGGTTTTCTGCTCCTATGCTATTATTAACCTCAATAACCCTAATTTCCACTCATTTCCAGTCTATTCTGAGCACCTCACACCTCACAATAGTGTTTTTATGTCCAAAAGGTTGCACCGAGGTAGCTGGATGACTATGCTAAGCGACACGAGTGGGCGGCACAAACACGTGACCCATCTAGGCGTGAAACTGCAGTGGCAGACAGGATGGCAGTTTGAAAAACTAGGCCCCAAACTGTACATAATGCAAAGAAAAAAAAGAGGTGCAAGATGGAATTGTCCTTGGGCCCTCCCACCCACCCTTATGTTGTATAAACAGGACATGCACACTTTAACAAACCAATCATTTCAGCGCCAGGGTCTGCCACACAACTGTGGCTGAAATGATTGGTTCGTTTGGGCCCCCACAAAACAAGCTGGCAATTAATCTGTCCTTGCACAAACTGGCTCTACGGAGGCAAGATGTCATCCTCATCCTCCTCATCCACCGATTCCTCACCCTCTTCAGTGTTGTGTACATCCTCATCCTCACAGAGTATTAATTCATCCCCGCTGGAACCACAGGTCCCTCTGTACGTTCTGGAGGCTGGTCTCCCTGGAAGAGTTGATAATTCATTTTATGAACATCATCTTCTCCACATTTTGTGGAAGCAACCTCCTACGCCTTTCGCTGACAAGGTTCCCGGCTGCACTAAACACTCTTTCGGAGTACACACTGGAGGGGGGGCAACTCAGGTAAAATAGAGCCAGTTTGTACAGGGACCTCCAAATTGCTTCTTTTTCCTGCCAGTACAGGTACGGACTGTCTGACATGCCTACTTGGATGCTGTCACCGATGTAATCCTTTAACAGACAGACGCACGCTTGTCGCTGCTGCTTTGAGGATGCAAGTGCGGCTACAGCCCACACAATTCACAAAGACAGAAAAAAAAAAAGAATATTTTTATTGTTTGTGGAGCGCACTTTGAGGGTTACACCACCCTTTAACAGACAGACGCACGCTTGTCACTGCTGCTTTGAGGATGCAAGTGCGGCTACAGCCCACACAATTCACAAAGACAGAAAAAAAAGAAGAATATTTTTATTGTTTGTGTAGCACACTTTGAGGGTGTCACCACCCTTTAACAGACAGACACACGCTTGTCGCTGCTGCTTTAAGTATGCAGGTGCGGCTACAGCCCACACAATTCACAAAGACAGAAAAAAAAAGAACAATATTTTAATTGTTTGTGTAGCACACTTTGAGGGTGTCACCACCCTTTAACAGACAGACGCACGCTTGTCGCTGCTGCTTTGAGGATGCAGGTGGAATCTAGATGGGATTTGGAAACGGGGACACACTACCTCCATCAATTGTCTAAATCCCTCTGCACTAATGGCGGATACCGGACGCACGTCTAACACCAACATAGCAGTCAAGGCCTCAGTTATACGTTTTGCTTCAGGATGACTGCTGTCGTACTTCATCCTCATCGCTAGGGACTGTTGGAGGGTCAATTGTTTAGTAAAAGTAGTGATGTTCCTACTTCCTCTCTGGGATGATGAACAACTACCAGCAGCAGCAATAGCACTAGGAGGAAGTGGTTCTTGATCTTTCCCTATTTTATTTTTATCGGAGAAAGTTTGGTCCTCCATTTATGTTATATTGATATATACGTGCGGCTAAAGCGCACACAAACACAGAAAATATTTTTTTATTTTTGCTGGAGAGTAGTGCACTTTGTGGGTTACACCACCCTTTAAGAAATGAGCCAGCCGGCTCTTTACTTATGGGACACAGGCGCACGCTTGGCGCTGCTCCTTTGTTGATGCACGTGCAGCCACAGTGCACACAAGTCACAAACACAGAAAATATATATTTTTTTGGTTTGGAGTGTACTTTGGGGGTTACAGCACCCTTTAACGGTCAAGCCAGCCGGCCCTTTACTTATGACACAGGCGCACGTTTGGCACTACTTTGTTGATGCACGTGCGGATACTGCGCACACAATTCACAAACACAGAAAATAATTTTTTTTTTGGTTTGGACTGGAGTGTACTTTGGGGGTTACAGCACCCTTTAACGGTCAAGCCAGCCGGCCCTTTACTTATGACACAGGCGCACACTTGGCACTACTTTGTTGATGCATGTGCGGCTACTGCGCACACAATTCACAAACACAGAAAATAATTTTTTTTTTGGTTTGGACTGGAGTGTACTTTGGGGGTTACAGCACCCTTTAACGGTCAAGCCAGCCGGCCCTTTACTTATGACACAGGCGCACGCTTGGCACTACTTTGTTGATGCACGTGCGGCTACTGCGCACACAATTCACAAACACAGAAAATATATATTTTTTTGGTTTGGACTGGAGTGTACTTTGGGGGTTACAGCACCCTTTAATGGTCAAGCCAGCTGACCCTTTACTTATGACACAGGCGCACACTTGGCACTACTTTGTTGATGCACGTGCGGCTACTGCGCACACAATTCACAAACACACAAAAAATATTATTTTTTTAGCACTTGGGGGGAGCACCCCTGATGGACAGAGCACCCCCTGGACAACACTACAGCACCCCTTTAGGACTGGGACACTGCACAGGACTTTGGAGTGGACACAGCCCCTATGGAGAACTGACTGCACAACACAGTCCAGCCAGCCCCTATGGACTTTGAAGTAGTGGACAACAGCAGCACAGCACAGCACAGCACAGCACAGCACAACACTACTCTGCACTACACTACACTACACTACACAACCCAGCCAGCCCTAACTCCCACCCTCCCTCTTCACTGTCCACAGCCGAGTGAGAAAATGGCGCCGACGCGGGTACCTTATATAGGTTCCAAAACCCGCGAGACTCGGAAGGCGGGATGATGACGTTTTGCCTCGATTTCAGATCCGAGTCAGGCGGGAAAAGTCGAGCCTGACTCGGATCTGCCTCGGATCGGGGGGGCTCTGGGGGGTTCGGATTTCAGAAATCCGAACCCGCTCACCCCTAGTTAGCAGTGTTGCCAGATCATCCCTCTAATAAGCAACATATGAAATACATAGGTTCTGCGGATGGCTGACTTCTAGGAGTATACCCATAGAAGTCAGCCATCCACAGAACCTGTGTAATTCATGTGTTGCTTATTAAAGGGACAATCTGGCAACCTTGGTTGTTGTTAGCATGCAGAACTGCAGACAGTGTTTCAGAAATTATGTATGCTGGTTTTAGAGCAAATCTAAAATAAGCCTAGATAATTTTTTAGAAACTCATTAAAGACAACCTGGCCAAAATTTTGGACAAACATGGACTTACCTAGAATTTATTGTTCCTCAATAAATCTTATTACAAGGCAAAATCTTTTAGCCCTTTCCAATTCCAGGATGAGGAGACTTTGGAGTGATGGCCGTATGGGGATTCATCCAGGGAATATCCATTAAAGAAACCATTACAGGCATTACATCATCCTAATAAACGTGAGTGGGGTACGCTTAGCATTACCTGAAAATCCTACTGAAGTTAAAGATACCTTTTTATGTGATCTACTCTTTCACTAATAGTGAGCAGGGGCACCGAGAGGGGGGGTGAGTGGGTACAAATTGCCCGGGCTTGCTGGAGGGGCCTGGCGGAGGCCCGGGTCCTGCACCGCTCCCCCCTCCTACATTGCAGCAGCCGCACTGGGAGACTGCTCGCAGCTGCTAAGAAGCAGCCACAGCAGTCTCCTATGCCTGTGGGGGGAGCGATCAAGCTGATCGCGTCCCCCACTGGTTAAGAGCCTGGCTGAGAGGGCTCAGAGCGCCCCCTCTACAAAACTTTTATTTCTCAAAGGGGGCGTGGTCACACCTCCCGCAATTAGGCCATGCCCCCCTTTACAAGGGCCCGCAGTGGCTCTTGGTAAGCCTGATAGTGAGTAGGGTGTGTTAATATATGAACTCCTGATACATATACATGGCAATTAGTCCTGGTGGTTTGGATCTCCAGTCATAAAACAAACCTTGATACACATGATACCGCTTGCTACAGAAGTGAGTTAAGGTATGCCTGATTTTCAAAATTCAATTCCCTTTGCTTCAAACATCACGTGGGTGGAAATTATTATATGCCTCAATGTTATAGACATTTCTACACATATATGTATTTTGTGTCTTTTTTACATACATGTAAGAAAACCAATGAGTGAAAAAAAGTGACCGTCTAGAGTCTTTGGAAACGTATCCATAAAGAAGGGACATGGTGTTTCATTAATTTTGCTATTTAAGTGCCCTGGTTATTATCCATCCAATTTTTGTTTTTCTGTTTCAATTTTAAATGTTGTGACTATTATAGTTGTAGAATTTACCAAGGCAGCTTCCTGCGCCATTGACTGTTAATCCTATCATTGCATGTTCTTTGTATATTAGGAAACCACACCACCCACTGTTTTTCCATAATCATTAGTATTGATGCAAGATGGTGCAAGAGATCTCTCAGAAACAGGCTTTCCTTCTTTGTATGCACACCTCAGAATAGCACTGAGGTATAGCTACATGCCCATGACACTCCTACAATGTTCCCATGACACTCTCACAAGATTATTATTATTATCCTTTATTTATATGGCGCCACAAGTGTTCCACAGCACCTTATTAGTATATAGAACTAATAAGTGAACAAGAAACAAGTAACTTACAGTACATTACAGTGCAGGACAAGGACACAATTTATATACATTGCTGCAATAGCGATTAAAGCACTCACAATAAGCAGCAGGGAGTTGGCAGTCATGTGTTGGGTGCCCTTACGAGGAGTAAAGAGTAGAAGAAAATGTAAAGAGAAGCATATGAAGGAAGAGGTCCCTGCTTGTGAGAGCTTACATTCTAAAGGGGAGAGGCAGATAGACAGGCATGACACAGAAGGGGAAGATAGGGAGGAAAGAGCATGAAGTGGGTTAGGATGAGAGCTGGAAGGCCTTTAATGAAGTAGTGGGTCTTGAGAACCTGTTTGAAGATTTGTAGAGAGGTGGAGAGTCTGATACGGAGAGGGAGAGCATTCAAAAGGTACAGAGCAGCATGGGCAAAATCTTGGATGCGGTTGTGGGAGGAAATCATCAATTGGCAAGAGAGGCAGCATGCATTTGTTGAGCGAAGTGGACGGGCAGGAGTGTGAAGGGAGAGAAGGTCAGAAATGTATGTGTGCAGAGGATTTGGTGAGGGATTTGTAGGCGAGTGTAAGAACCTTGAATTGGCACCTGAAGGGGAAGGGGAACCTGTGTAGGGCTCGAAGGAGAGGGGAAGCAGATGTAGAACATCTGGAGAGGAAGATGAGCATTGAGAACTGATTGTAGTGGAGAGAGGTGAGAGACTGGGAGGCCAGCTAGGAGAAGGTTACAGTAGTCCAATCTGGAGATGACCAGTGAGTGAAAGAGGGTTTTAGTGGCATCCTGGGTGAGGAAGGGTCTAATCCTGGAGATATTTTTTAGGTGGAAATGGCAGGACTGTGAGAGGTGCTGAATGTGTAGTTTAAAGGAGAGGGAGGAGTCTAGGATAACTCCAAGAGAGCACACTTTGGGGCTAGAGGAGATCATTGTGCCATCAATAGATAATGAAATTGTGGGAATTGAGGTAGTGGAAGAGGGTGGGAAGATGATCAGCTCAGTCTTAGACATGTTACGTTTAAGAAAGTGCTGGGACATCCATGAAGAGACAGCAGAGAGACAGTTGGAGAAACTAGTAAGGAGCGAGGGGGAGAGCTCAGGGGTGGATAGGTCAATTTGAGTATCATCAGCATAGAGATGATATTGGAGGTCAAAGGAGTTTGAGTTCACCTAAACAGGACGTATATAGGGAGAAAGGAGGGGTCCAGGAACAGAACCTTGGAGAACTCCTACTGTTAGTGGAAGTGGGGGGGAGAGGAGTCATGAGAGGACACAGAGAAGGAACGATCATAGAGGTAGGAGGAAAGCCAGGAGAGGGCAGTGCCACGTAAACCAAGAGAGTGAAGGATTTGCTGGAGGAGATGGTGGTCTACAGTGTCAAATGCAGCAGAGAGATCAAGGAGAATGAGCAGAGAATTATGTTGTAAACAATACGCTCAAGGAGTGTGGAAGCAAAAGGGAGAAGAGAGATGGGATGGTAGTTGGAAAGTATTTTAGGATCAAGGGTAGGTTTTTTAGGAATGGGGGAGACAAGGGCATGTTTGAATGAAGAAGGGACAGTGCCAGATTATAGGGAGAGATTAAGGAGGTGAGCAAGATGGGAACAGGCAGAAGGAGAAAGGTAACAGAGGAGATGGGAAGGGATAGGATCAAGAGGTGAGGTGGAAAGAGGGGAGGACCAGATGAGGGCCATGACTTCCTCTCCAGAAACAGGGGAGAAGGATGTCAGAGTTGGTGAGGCAAAAGTGGAGGGGTGGTCAGAGAAAGGAGGGGGAGGAGTGCTGAGGGTCTAATGGGATATGATGTCCTCACGTATGGAGTCAATTTTAGATGTAAAGTAGGTGGCAAAGTCAAGGGCAGAGAGCTAGGAGGGGATGCAAGGAGGGGAAGGGCAGAGGACGGAGTTGAAAGTGGCAAAGAGATGCAGGGGGTTTGAGGACTGGGAGGTGATGAGGTTCTTGAAATATGTTTGTTTGGAGAGGGACAGGGCAGCACTGTAGGATGAGAGAATAACTTTTAAATGGAGGAAGTCTGCCTAAAAGCATGATTTTCTTCACTGACCCTCGGTAATTCTTGAACACTTTTGCAGGTACCTGGTGCATTTGGAATGCCAGGGTTGTGGTGTGGATCTGTGAGGATGAATAGTTATTGCTGGAGCAACAGAGTCAAGAGCAGAAGCAAGGGAGGAATTGTACAGGGAAGTAGCTTGTTCAGGACAGGAGAGAGAAATGATAGGGGAGAGAAGAGAGTGCAGCATGGAGGAAAAAGCAACAGTGTCAATAGCCTCAATGTTACGCTTAGTAATGGTAGCCTTAGGAGGTAAAGGAGGGGAAGCAGAGAGGGTTAGGTTAAAAGAGAGAAGGTTATTGTCAGGTTATGGTCAGAGAGGTGGAATGGGGAATTGGAGTAATCAGAAATATCACAACGGTGAGTAAAGACCAGATCAAGTGAGTTCACACTCACATGGGAGGGTGATGAGGTCCATTGGGTGAGACCAAATGAAGAGGTGAGGGTAAGGAGTTTAGCTGCAGAGGATTCTGTGGGGATGTCAATAGGAATATTAAAATCACCTTGGATAATGGAGGGAAGATCTGAGGAGAGAAAGTGAGGAAGCCAGGAAGCAAAGTTGTCAGGGGCGAGCCAGGGGGACAGTAAATGACAGCTATTCTGATGTTTCCTGGTTGGAAGAGGCGTATAGCATGAACCTCAAATGTAGAGAATGTAAGGGATGGTTCAGAGGGTATTAGCTGGTAGGAATAACTGGTGGACCCCAACACCACCACCATGGCAACCCCCAAGCTCAGGGGTGTGGGAGAAGGTGAAGCCCCCAGAGGATAGAGCAGCAGGAGAAGTGGTGTCAGAGGTTGAGATCCAGGTTTCAGTAATGGCTAGGAGATTCAGGGAGTTGGAGATGAAAATGTCATGGGTGGGGACCAGTTTATTACAGACTGACCTGGCATTCCAGAGGGCACAGGATAGAGAGATAGCGTTTGTGGGGGAGATGTGAATAAGATTATCCGCAGAATAGAGGATAAGGTAGAGACTGATTGAAGGAGGGATTTGAAGAAAACCTTGTCATGGTGTTTATAAGTAAACAAGAGGAATGAAATTTGGAAATGTAAATGAAATATGAGTGCAAGAGATTTGTAGAAATGCAAGTGAAAGAACAGTGAAGGTAAATATGTATGCAGATTAGCAAGTTTGTTATTGAGAGGATTAACGCAGATTGTAAGCAGATAGAGGATATGAGGCTAGGCTAGAGAGCTAAGATAAAGGACAGTGGCTTTGATTCAGAGCCGCTTGCAAAAAGTGAGTGCTCGCTCTGTATCAGGGCAGCCACTTTTTTTTAATAAACCAGCCTCCTGGCCGCTCGCTAAGCTGTGGGTGACCACCCACAGCTTTTGCAAGCGGCCAGGTGATGGTCACGATGGTCGCGACCATCACAACCATCGGGCTTGCGACGAGACCCTTGTGGTAGGGTCTCGTCTGCCAGAAGCTCACTACTGACATCACTAGTGATGTCAGTAGGGCCGCCCTCAAACAGCAGGCGTTCCTTTGGGAATGCCTCCATTTGGCCAGCCACCCCCCCTCCCCTCCTACAAAATTGGGCGAGCTGTTGATCAACATCGACAGCCACCCCGTTTGTAGCAAGTCTCGGAGCGAGTGAATTTCTCACTTGCTCCGGTGCTTGTGCATTGCGCATGCACAATGCACCACCATCGACCCGCTTGCGAGCGCATAGCACTTGCGAGCGGGTCTGAATCAGGCCCACTGTTTCAAAGTGGAAAGATGTAAACTGACATGGGGACAAGTATGATAAGCATTAAGATATATGTGAAAATCAGAAGGCCAGCATTATTAATAGCAATAGAAGTGTTGTGTTTTTGCCTTGATCACGCAGGGAATCCAGTTGTAACAGTCCTGAATCTTTAGTCTGTTGAGGTTTGTTGTTTTTTGGAACTTAGAGTTTCCTCCTTCTGTTTATCTTCGGTTTAACGCAGGTCTAACCCTACAGTTTTGCATGTAAAAAAGACTGCACTTTAAAAACTGCACCATCCAGCCAGCTATCCAGCCTAGATACAACCGTATGCCCATTTTATGCAAAGAAAGATCTGGCCAAGATCTGTCCAATTCAGAATGGGCCGGAGATGCGCAACAATGCATACATTCACTTCTGAAGAGATGCTTCTGATTTGAAATGTGCCCCTTAGTGTCCACAATACCCCATCAGCAGGAGATGGTGGGATCTTGCTCTCTAATTCTGGGTACACACTACACGATTTGTTATGCAATCATAGCACCTACGACCACTCTACATGACCATCGAGTAGTGTTTACTCCCAATCTGTCATATACACACATTGTTTATTGCATCATTCTATCTGATATCCTGCACGTCAGGTAGGGGCAATATAATGTACGATGCAGTGCGGTAACGTTCCCTGAACACAATATATCATATTACTATATGGCAGAACATTTAGTGTGTACACAGAACTATATATCGTTGCATCATATCGGACCATCGCTAGATCACCACATCTTTCAGATGTGTATCCAGATTAAAAGGGAACCTACAGTTTTTTGTACAGTAATAATTACATTTGCTGGAGAACAGTAGCAAATTAAAGAACTGAATTAATTATAGAATTGGTTAGAATTGTTTTCCAGTGTGACAAACAGGCACTGTGAAATAAAGACTATAATCACATGCAATTCAAAGGGATTGATATACATCCTGCTTGAAGTGTGTGTTTAGGTTCTCCAGAAATCCGAATACGGTTTGGAATTCAGATTTTAAATCCGAATTTCGAGTTATGGATTGCAAAAATGACATGCTTTTAACTGTTTTAAAAAACTTTTTATCAATTTTCCAAAAAAAAACCCAAAAACCCAGATCCAAACATGTCGAGGTCTGATTGCACGCTGGAATTTATCATCTCATTACCCGGTTATATCCCTAATATTATTAGCGCTGAGTCCATTTTTATTTTTAATTGGCCATTGTAATTTTTAGATTATATTCTAATTTTATTATTATTAATTTTTGTTTATCTGCAAGATTTATATTCACCATGACTACCTCACCTCACATGGAAAATCTGAAGTATATTCTATTCCACAGCACATATTTCACCTTACTTATTTCTAGCTTTTGAACTGCATTACCAGGTTGTATGCACGCCTACACTCTCTCTCTGGTCTTCAGTAAAGATTAAACTTTAATTTAAATACGTATCCTGTAGTGCACATTCTGACCAGTTTGTGACCATATAAAATCTCCAGCAATCACGTAAAATATATGCAGGGGAAGGACAAACCCATTATATAAATATATTAGCAAGGGCTTAACAACAAAGATAGAACGTTCACATACTTTAGAAGCCATGTGCAGGGTGAAACTGCAATTTATGCTGTCTAATTTAGTAGTAAAAGTATAGGAAATGGTTACAAATAACAAAAAATAATCTCTTTTCACAATGAGGGCACTTCTGTACAGCATTCCTTGTCCCTTGAATTAGGTTTCTGTCTACATTGGTTTCTAAATGTGTGCTATATCTCCTGCAGCTTTCTCGAGTTGCATTCCGTTTGAAACATTGAAAAACTCTAACACTTCAGTTAAATGGTGAGCTAATTGAGCATGCCCTAGTCATCAACTCAAAACAATTACTGAATCCAAGCTCCTCAGAGACTCATCATATGTTTCCAAATGGACTTAATCACGGTTTGCAGCATCTCTGATCTCAATACTGTCCTCTGCAATCTGAGCACCACACTGAGCTCTCCAGCACTGTTCATGGGCCGCAAACCCAGTATGTAAAAGATGTGCAATGGATCGACTCAGTTCCAGATGAAAAATATGCTCCAGGTGAGCATAATGAAGAGCATAACACAGTTGTCTAACTTGCAACTTTTGTATGTTACTTCAAGTTTTCAGAGTTGTCCCTGAAATATACATGACTTTCAGTAATAATCAAATATGCAGTTCCATGCAGTTCTTATGCAATTCTTACTATCTGGTCCTGATCATTAGGCTTTGCAGTTAAGGGCTGATTCTTATTGAGACGCATCCAGCAAAGTTGACTGATCTGCTGGTATTCAGCATTTGAGCTTGTGTCAAAATACTTAAAAGTTGCTCTGTGCAAGCATCTGACGTGCGGCCTCACATATATGCCCGAGCCACTGAGTGAGTTGCACCTCTAACAGCCAAAGCTTTGAGCGTATTGTGTGCTGGGCTGCAGTGGAAGACTGCTTGTCTCCTATGCCTGTGAGGGGAGCGATCACACTGATTGCAACCCCCGCGGCTTTGCGCCAGGCTGAGGGGCTAACTGGCTTTTATTTTTAAAATCCTAAGGAGGCGTGGTTACGCCTCCCGTGATTAGTCCATACCCCCTTTACCTGGGCCCAGCCAGCCTCTCTACACCCCTGGGTGTAAGTCCCGATGGTACTAACACTTTTATTCACTCATACACATAGTAGAGAAGGAACTGATACTCTAATTAGCATAGTAGAGCAAGCACAATTAAAACACCAACGGATAAACTGCTGCAGATCCACCCAATGTACAGTATAATGAACAGGAGTATTTGAGATTAAATTAAATGGGGAAAAATATTGTCTTCTCTTTCTATCAATTAGGGGCTTTAAAATAGCCTTTGCTGAGTTCTTCAATTGGGGAAAAATAACAAATTTCTCTTTAAAGTATAGCCTTCCTCTGGTTTGTTCTATCCCTAAAGATATGAAATATGTTATGTACAGTAACCTGCTGTATTTGCTTTAGACGGTTGACACCTGCCTTGTTCACATGACCACTACTAGCAGGGCTAATTCCGGACCAAGTGGAGCCTAAGGTGAGAATGTTCTTTTGCGACCCCCCCCCCTCACACGCTCACTGCAACCATAGCCTTATACACACTCACTGCCTCATAGTCTCACAAACACACACACATACACACTGACCCCATAGCCTCACGCACTGGGCCTGATTCAGAGCTGAACGCTCTGACCAGAGCGCTCGCTCTGAATTAGGGCCCTCCTACCTTTTTTTGGAGCATCCTCATGGACGCTTGCATAGCTGTGGGTTACCACCCACAGCTATAGCGAGCGTCCATGATGATGGTCGTGATGGTCTTGACCATCGCGACCATCGGGCTTGCGACAGAGACCCTGCGGTAGGGTCTCGCTGCCGCAAGCCCTGGAGTGATTTTGGTTCTATCAGAGCCAAAATCACTCCCACTGATATCACTAGTGATGTCAGTGGGGCCAGCCCCAGACGGTAGGCGTTCCCATGGGAACACCTCCATCTGGCAGGCACGCCCCTGGCACGCCCACCAAAGGGGGCGTGCTGTCAATCAACATTGACAGCACGCCCCCTTTGGTGCGAGACCCGGAGCGATGGTGAGCCCGTCGCTCGCCGGGTCTCGCGCATGCGCATGACGGAGCTCCCTCCGTCGTGCGCATGCGCAGTGGGGAACATCAACCCGCTTGCGAGCGTCCTGCCGCTCGCAAGCGGGTCTGAATGACCCCCTCTGTCTCCATAGCCTCGAACACACACTGCCCCCATAACCTCACACACACACACACGTGCACACTGCCACCATAGCCTCACACATTATGCCCTCGTGAAGCATCACTGAAGGGAATAGTAGATACCTTTCACACCATCACTGCCCTGATGGCTCCTAGCCATACGACTGCTCACTACTCGCAGGCATCCAACCACTACTGTGAAACAGAGGGTGGGGAGCAATGTGCTCATATGTATACACCACTACTAGGTTTGACAGCCATTTCCTGGACTGGGATATGTGAACACCACTGCTCGTAGCCTTGCACACACTCACATGCACACACACTATAACTATTGCCAGAATCCCTGGCCGCGTCTAACGCAGAAGATGAACCCAGCATGGCTGAGCCCCAGGGCCAGCAACAGAAATTTTGGGGCTTAGTGCACTCATTACTATTCATGTAGGCAATTGCATTGTCTGGAAGACGTTTGTTTGCCTAGGAGTGTAACCGTTGTCATCATCATACAACCAAGGTACTGTAATATTGTTTTCTTATAGAATTATTGTCTTAATCTTCTCCTGCTAATCTTAAAATTATGAAAAATATTTAGCCCTTTCTCCCTGTGTCTGTCCACCATTTCTCTCCACCTGCCTCAGCTCCCCCCTATGTCTTTCCAGCAGCCTCAGATCCCCCCTATGTCTCTCCATAAGGGTCGCTCTATGGTAAATGCTACAAAGTGACATACTGTAGCAAACAATTATTTACACATTGTATACCATTTTTAAAGTATGATCTGTCTTATTATTTTCTCAGTAAATAAAATTAATTTCACAAAAATTCATTTTGCTGTTGATAGCCATGCATATATTTGCTATGGTACTTTATAATGTGAGTTACCACGGAATGACCTGTACCTGTAGCCTCCATGCCCATGTCACTCAAGCACCCTCAGCTCCCCTTCTGTGCCTCTCCATGGCCTCAGCTCCCTCTTGTGTCTCTCCATGACCTCCCTCAGCCCCCCCTCCCCCCTTGGCTCAACATGGTCCGAGCTCTCTTCTCCCTCCTGTCTCTCTCTCTATGGCCTCAGCTCCCCCCTTTTATCTCCCCATGGTCTCTATCAGTACCCTTATTCTCCCCTGTCTCTACATGGCCTCAGCTCCTCCTGTGTCTCTCCATGACCTCCTTCAGCCCCCCTGTGTCTCTATGTGGACTCAATGTGCCCTTTGGGGAACCAGCGCTCCAGACGATTGCCTTGTCAGCCCATGCCTTGAAATGCCCCTGACTACACAATACAAGTCCAGAATTATGGTTTTTCGATTGACTTAGTTCCCTATTAATTTACAGGAGTCAATTTATTTAGGTGCGACTAAGTCGCGCCAGCAAGAAAGTGTTGCTATCTGCCATGCAGCACTTATTGTACCGCACAGCCTGTGAATTTTTGATCAATGCCTCATGGGACTGCTTACAAAATTCCAAGAGTCCGTTGTAAGATCAGGTCACAAGGGGGGCGATTTCAGCTGCCAATGATGGAGTTTCTACAACATTGCATGGCAACTCGCCTCCCTCTTGCGAATAATTTAATTGACCCCATAAAATGTGTATCAACTATTACCTGCTAATCGTAGCTGTACTGTTTAAAATGCTCGCTTCTGCTAAATATTTTTCAAAAGTACCTCAGTAAATTGAGTATTATGGAAATGTAGGTAAGTCTATTCCTTTTGGAGCATTTCTGACAAATAATATAGTATTGTAAGCTTGCCTACATGACTAAATATGACCAGTGGAAAGCCACAGTTATTGTATATGAAATGTCATTGGAAATTATTTGTGGATTTTTAAATGGTTGACATTTAGCAAGGATGTTTACACAATGGAGTCTTATCAGTACTTTGCTTTAAGCATATTTCTGATTTCATAGTTCCAGTTTACCTAAAAATAATTTCTGCTTCCTGGCTCCTTTTAAACCAGAAACATTTCTAGCAGAGAATTCTTTGGAATGTTATTGTCAAGTTGCTGCTAGTTTGAATGACACAGCCATAAAATATTCATCTTTTTAGTTGGATGCGGAAAATCAGTTAAGGCACAGACATAGGCAGCTACAGCTAGTAATGAAATTATTGTATTGCTCTTTTTAAACCAATGAATGGATGTATATGTATACATATGCTGTGTATCAGGAGCCCGGGAATTAGCAAAGTAATCACCAAATTCCATTAGCTTGAAAATAGTGCTATACCTGCAATAAGTAACTGCCCAGAAGTAGCACAGTGCTTGCATCCATGAATATGTATCCCCAGCAATACTGTAACTATAATTGCTATCCTGAGACAGGGTTTGGGGAAGAAAGAGAAAACTCTCTTTTTCGGGGGCACTCAGGTATGATGATATATAGTAAGAACGATATATGGTAATAAATAACTTTTATTGAGTATACATTAAAATGCCAACAAGTCTGAACCCGTTAATATATGGCCCTACCATTTAAAATAACAGCCGTAAAATATCGACAGCAAAAAACAAACAAACACAAAACATGAAAAGACATATAATTACAATAAATAACACAAATGTGTGAAGCTGAGTGAAATAGTACAAATTGGTCTCTAATTCTCTATCTCATATAGTGTTGAGACCAAAACACAACAAAAAGTCTCAAAGTCCAATGACTACATGATATTATACTAGCACAATGGCTAATCAAAAATGCAGCAGACACAGAGACATCAAAAAGCTCCTCAGAAAAAAGTAATATTAATGATAATGTGTCTTCAATATAGTTTAGATGAGGTATCACAACAAGATTCCTGGTACATGCTGATGCTTTTTTATACAAAGTAAAGAGGTCAAATAAATAAAAAATAAAATAAAAATAAAAAATAAATGACCCTTGAAGTATAATAAGGTATGTCAATCACAGGTTGTTGTGAGAGGCAGATCGCACACAAGCCGCCTGTGAGGTTACCCAGGTACTGATAGAAAGTAAGATACAGATAAAACTCAACTACTCCCTTATATGGAGTCTTCAGAACAGCAGCTGCTGCATGCCATTATACTATATCATTGAATGGCACGTGAGCATACTATTTGGCACTCCCAGGGTAGGGAATAATAAGGGCATCTGACTGAGGAAGCGATAGTGAAATGCGCGTCTCAGACCCGCAAATCTGGCTGTGTACAGGCAGGATTCTTCTAAGCAGCACACTGACAGGCTCTTCTTGTGGCATCGTACACCGGCTCCCAGTGTGTGAGCACCCAGGTACTTTCCTCATACTCATTTTTCCAGCGCACTTAACGGCTATACAATACAGAGATGAGTAAGCGACTCTGCAATACCTTAAGGGCAACAGAGTTCTACTCACTCTATATTAGCCACATTGCAGCTACACTAATTTTCTTTCTTCTTATCACTGCATACGTGATCTGGGTTTCCCACCACTCACCACTACCTTATGGTATATGATTGGTAGCAGCACAGATCGCGATCCTGTGCTGTGTTATTAAATATATTTATTGCATAACTACTACTATTTCTATGAGTACTCTCATTGGGGTCCGGCCATTAGAGGCTCCTGCACTATTAATACCAGGACCTTCTTTTGAACGTGGTCTAAAAGCAGATACTCATTACACTTATTCCCTACCCTGGGGATGCCAAATAGTACGCTCACGTGCCATTCAATGATATAGTATAATGGTACGCAGCAGCAGCTGCTGTTCTGAAGACTCCATATAAGGGAGTAGTTGAATTTTATCTGCATCTTACTTTCTATCAGTACCTGGGTAACCTCACAGGAGGCTTGTGGACCTAATTCAGACCAGCTCGCAAGCGGGTCGATTGTGCCCTAGTGCGCATGCGCACGAGGGAGGGAGCTCCGTCGTCCGCATGCACGAGACCCGCATAGCAACAGCCAAGCTGTCGCTATGGGTCTCACACCAAAGGGGGCGTGCTGTCAGTGGTGAGCGTGCTGGGGGCGTGCCCCTTTGGTGGGCATTGCTGCCAAATTGGAGGCATTCCCATGAGAACGCCTACCGTCTGGGGCCGGCCCCACTGATATCACTAGTGATGTCAGTGGGAGTGCTTTTGGCTCTGATAGAGCCAAAAGCACTCCTGGGCTTGTGGCAGCGAGACCCTACCGCAGGGTCTCATCGCAAGCCCGATAGACGCGATGGTCTTCACCATCGCAACCATCTTTTTGGCCACTCGCATAAGCTGTGGGTGGTCACCCACAGCTATGCGAGTGGCAAGGAGGCCGCTCCAATTTTAGGTAGGAGGGCCCTGATTCAGAGCGAGCGCTCTGGTCAGAGCGTCCGGCTCTGAATCAGGCCCTGTGTGCGATCTGCCTCTCACAACAACCTGTGATTGACATACATTATTATACTTCAAGGGTCATTTATTTTTTTTTTTTTTTTTTTTTTAATTTATTTGACCTCTTTACTTTGTATAAAAAAGCATCAGCATGTACCAGGAATCTTGTTGTGATACCTCATCTAAACTATATTGAAGACACATTATCATTAGTATTACTTTTTTCTGAGGAGCTTTTTGATGTCTCTGTGTCTTCTGCATTTTTGATTAGCCATTGTGCTAGTATAATATCATGTAGTCATTGGACTTTGAGACTTTTTGTTGTGTTTTGGTCTCAACACTATATGAGATAGAGAATTAGAGACCAATTTGTACTATTTCACTCAGCTTCACACATTTGTGTTATTTATTGTAATTATATGTCTTTTCATGTTTTGTGTTTGTTTGTTTTTTACTGTCGATATTTTACGGCTGTTATTTTAAATGGTAGGGCCATATATTAACGGGTTCAGACTTGTTGGCATTTTAATGTATACCCAATAAAAGTTATTTATTACCATATACCGTTCTTACTATATATCATCATACCTGAGTGCCCCCTAAAAAGAGAGTTTTCTCTTTCTTCCCCAAACTACGTCAATCTGTACTCTCAAGGGGAGCACCTCCACACCTGATATATTTTTTTGATACCCGTAATAGGGTTTAATATTTACAATTGTGGAGTGTCATAATTTTCTTTCTACTTCATAATCACTTATACATAATATAATATATAAGATCCTTTGCTCAAATTACATTCCCCCATTCCTTTTTTCCCTGGGTTTTTATCCTGAGAGGCGGGCCAGATTGAGGTGTGTGGGGGCTCCAGGGAATTTATCTTGAGGAGGCCTCTACCAATAAAATAATTCTATGCACTGAAGTGCCTACCAGCTCACAGAATGCCAGACACTGAAGTACATACCATCCCACACTATGACACACTGCAGTAGTTGCTAGTTTGCACTATTCCACACTGAACTATGCTTCACACAGTAGTACCCACCATATTCCTCTATTCTATACCATAGTGACCCAGTCTGCATTATGCCACACTGTATTATGCTCAGTTATCATTATTCTACACAGCAATGTACCCAACCCACATTAGGCCACACTTTAATGTCCCAGATGCACTTTGCCACACTGTAGTGCCCCCAGTTAACATTATGCCACACTGCAGCACACTCAGTTCCCTTTATGTTTTCTCTGCAGTGCCCCAGTTCGCATTATATGTACCTCTCTGCAGTGCTCCCAGCTTGAATTATGTATCCCTGCAGTTCCACATTTCACATTATACCCCTCTGCAGTGCCCCCATTTTGCATTATACCTCCACTCTGCTACTCACCTCATGTGCAGTGAGCTTGTTAGATAATGACAATTGTGAATAAGGTAAAGTGGAAGACAGGGCAGGAGAAGATGTGGTGAAAGTGACAATGGATTGTGGGAGTAAAAACAACAAAAATGGAAGTGCTACCCGATAGATAAACATAATTTTATTTTTAAAATAATATACTCAATAATAATTCACATGTCCCGTGAATATTGAAATTAAGTAATAACAACTGTAATCAATATTACATATTATGATAATTAATTTCAAACAAACATAGTATTGCCAGAAAAAATGGTTGGTGAAAAATCTAAAACTTATTACAGGTTGAGTCTCCCATATCCAAAATGCTTGGGACCAGGGGTATTTTGGATAACGGAATATTCCGTATTTTGGAATAATTGCATAACATAATGAAATATCTTGAGAATAGGACCCAAATATACACACAGAATGCATTTATGTATTATATACACCTTATACACACAGTCTGCAGGTAATTTTATACAATACTTTCAATTATTTTGTGACTCAAACAAAGTTTATGAACATTAATAAAATCAATTTATCTTTCATATACACCTTATACACACAGCCTGAAGGTTATTGTATACAATATTTTTAATAATTTGTGCCTTAGACAAAGTTTGTGTACATTGAACCATCAAAAATCAAAGGTTTCATTATCTGAGTCATGGCAAAAAAATTCCGTATTTCGGAATATTCCATATTTCGGAATATTTGGATATGGGAGACTCAACCTGTATCGCTTCAAGCAAGCCTAAACTCAACAAAGCCATCTTATTGTAAATGATCCACTTAGGACCAGATAGTACACTATGCAGAAGCTTTTACTGTATTTCAAGCGGTTCTAGACAATTTGAAAAATCCAATGGATATGTTGTGTGTGCACATAATTAATGCCTCACAGCACTGATTCCAAACAGGACGCAAACCTTGTGTAGTTTCCTATATTTCTGTGGGTTTCCTACCAAAGCCAAAAAACACATTGGTATGTGAATTGGCTTCAGACAGATATAGACCCTAGTGTGCGTTTGTGGAATAGGGAATTTAGCCTAAACTTCAAAAGAACAGGGATTGACGTGAATGATACAGTAAACTCTTCTCTGTACAGCGGCACATAATATGATCTCATTTATAACATAACTCACTGGTAATGGGATTTTTTTAAAGAGCTACAAGATTGGGCCTGATTCAAAGTTGTACACAAACCCGATGGGTTGCCTACAACTCTGATTGTTGGAGTTCTCTGCTTGCACAGGATCTGTACTGCACATGTGCAGGTCTCCATCTGCGACTATGGTCACAGTGCCACTAAGCCACAGCGTGATTGGCAATACTGATACGGTTTGGGATGGTGAATGGGCAACAACAGTGTTGTCCCAATTTTCTGGGAGTGGTGAGGCCAGTGTATATGTCTTCCGATGTAGATTTACTGTGCTCAGCTACGGAGCCACGTCGGTCATTCTGAGTAGCCTTAGACTCAGTCAGCTATCTAATGCCATGACCAATGGTCACAATGGTGACATCTTCGGGCGCAGCTGCACTTGGATCTCCAATGCTGTCAGGGGGTGTCTTTAGTCCTCAGATGCCTCCTGCGGCATTAGCATATTTTAGTATCGCTGCTACGTCCAAAGACGCAGCAGTGATGCTAATAGCGTACCACTATAAATCAGGCCCATTGTGCCGGATTTTTATACAATGGTACATGCAACAGATCACTGCAACTGAAATTTCTAGACACGCATTTGTTTTATTGTAGAAGAAAAAGTTCATACTTCATTGGAAAATGTATTCTATACATACTGTACATACATACATATTCTATAGTACTGTGCTGTAAGCATTTTTTTTCTTATATCCTCACTCAAAAAAATTGACAATATGTTGAAAAAAAATCCTACTTAGGCCCATATTCAATTAGAGGTGAGAAGTAAAACACAAATTCAGTTTATTTTATGGAAACTGTGCAAAGCTGTCATTTATCAGTTTGTACTTCTAACACAACAAAGACCGTATTCTTCATCTGCATCAGAGAAGTTAAACTCCATAAAACCACGAGTTATCATTGCTCTTATCAGCTAGTGCTTCAGAGCCCGTCAGACCTTATGCGTTAAGTTGGGTCTACACCTTTTCTGTCCAACCATCCAACTACAATTGATTGGTTGGAATGAAAATCTGGTAACCTATGGGAGTAAATGATGATCAGCAATTTGCTCCTAAATGCCAGAAAACTGATATAAATGGTCATTCTGACAAGTTTGTTAAATATTTGATCTAAACAATTTGTTTAAACAACAGTTTTTGTCCATTTTCCGGCATTTGGGAGGAAATTGCTGATTGTCATTTGCTTTCATACCTTACCAGATTTTCATTCCAACCAATCAACTAGTTGGATGGTTGGACAGAAAATCTTTAGGTGTGTACCCAGCCTTACTCTTTGATTTTTCCAATGGGCCTCTGAAAAGCATCAAGGCAATCTTTCTGTGGCTCAAGGTTATATACTTTGTTTCAGTGCTCTCTAGCAAACTTCATACGTCCAATATAGGTTTGCAAACCTCTTTAAATCACAGCCCACGCACATGAATCGATTTTGTCTAGAAACCAATAATGTTTAATATTGTGACCTTGTCCTACATGTCTTAAGGTGGGCATACATCAGACGACCCATGATGCGACAGATGACATATTATGCGGTCTGTACACAACACATGATCCGGTGACCGACCGCATGATATGTCATTCACTAGCTGCATCCAAATGCATGAAGTCATTCATCGCATTGACAGATTGACCTGCATGTACTGTAGATCTGTCAATGTGATGAACAACCCTGCGGGAGCGCGCATGGCTAATATGGTGCGTACATGCTATGTTGGCCCGATCCACCGGTTCGGACAAAATATCTTCTGATGTGTACCCAGATTTAAAAATACTGTAAGATAGTTATATCATGTATACATTACAAGCAGAGTAAGTAAACTCAATAGTACCTACCGATGTGTCCTCTTGCATCTTTGCCGATCGCACTACAAATGTGCGCACGCATCATGCCATGCAATTAGCCGTGGCCGCTATGAGTCGCACATGCAATTCTCGATCCATGCGTTGAGCATTTTGCCGCAAAAGCGGCAGAGATGCGAGAAGGCACATCTGTGTATTGTTGGTGTGGGTAGTTTGCCTGCTTAGGTTTAACATAATCACTCCTCCTTAAACCCAACTTATTTTATATGAGATCCATAGAAGTGAATGAATATCTGTAGAAGGTTATTACATGGAATAGAACTAGACCTACGCTCTCGTAGGGGCTGGTGCAGAGTTGTAAGGACTGGCAATTACCAAACACCCAGGCAGATAATTGCACATATGTGTGCTATCACTTTGTGTGCAGTCGCCAAGCTATTTCAAACAAGTGCCCAGGGCTGGATTAAGTTTTGTGGAGGCCACTGGGCAATAAACTTGTGGGTTCCTTACCAACAAAACTGTAAAAATAATATGGTAGTGATGTTTTTAAAAACTATAATCTGTAAATACTCCCAGCACTGTAAAATGTGTTGATCACACTGTAGTGCCTCCAGTTCACATTATGCCACACAGAACTCCCAGTTCACATTATGCAGCAGTGCCACCACACTGGTGATGTAGTTATGTGTGGGTGCCCTGGGCAACTGCCCCTTCTACCCTGTTGTTAATCCAGTACTGCAAGTACCCCTACCCAAACTGCTGTATAAGCAGCAAAGAGATTAAGAATGAAAGGAGGTGGGAAAGAGCTTTGTGAGCTCAAAACAGAACCATTTTACATCCCAAGAAATCTAGATGAGAGTAACATTGGGAGTTAAATATTCTCCCTGCCTTCTCACCGCCTTCTCTCTGCACTGCCCACAAATGACCTTTTCTTCTCTCTGCAGACACTGTGCTTTGGTTGAACAGCATTTCTGTGCAGCTTTATACAGTACTGATGGCAAATCAAATATATTTGAATAGCATAGTATGGGAGGGAAAACAATCTGGCTTGCTTTCTGCTTTTAATCTATTACAGTATGTGTTTGGGATACAGGACCTGATTCAGAGATTTATGGATTTGCAGAGCTGCACACAAGTGGCTGTGCAATTCTCTCTATCTAATATGCTAATGCAGCAGCACTAGCATCGCTTGAGAGGGTTGCTCCTTTGGCTAGGCTGCAGAAGCTGAAGCTTACCGCAGCCCGACTGGGTCCTGGTCACTTGCGAGGCCATGAAATCTGCATCCACATGCCCCCTTTTCTGAGAATGGCGGCCATCCATGCCCCCCAAACACTGCTGCATGACAATCATGCTGCGGATTGGGGGGGGGCTGCGACTGAGATTACAGGACCCATTTTGCACATACACAGACCCCAAAACATCTGAGATGTGCACGAACCATTGAGTTAGCATACATCTCTGAATCAGGCCCACAGTGTGATGTGTTGTTCCATATCAATCGTAATTGCTACACATTAGAGGTCAATTCCAAGCAATGTAGGACATAAGTGTCTGAATAACATTACTGATGGGCAGTCATGGGCCCTGTGTTTAGAGTCAAGCATCTAAATGTGTGACAATATGGAGTCTTCACCACTGAGCAAATATTTGCATATGATGGTGCGCAGACTTGGCAGAACCTGGAAACATTGATGCATTCTTTATGGGGTAATGTACCAAATGAAGCACATTTCTGCTCACAAAACTTTCATGTTATGTATTAAAATGAACTGCAAAGTGAGTACAGTGTGCATATTAAAAGGCAATACCTTTCAATTGTAAACTTCCCTATAGATTGTAAGCATGCAAGAAGGGCCCCATTAACTCTCTGTCTGTCTGGTATTCCTCAGTCTTGTTTTATGTTGTTCACAAATTTAAAGTACAACAGAATATGCTGGTGCAATATCAACAAAGGCTAATAACAACTTTATACACCAGAAGATCTGAAATGATACAAGCTCAAAAGTACCTTAACCCACCACCCATGCGTTCAGTGGGGTGGCATTGCTCAGATTGGATGCATTTTCAGGCAAATCATTTACATTTTAATTATAAAAAAATAATGTAAATCAAGACAGCCCATGTTACCATTATCTTCTTGTGTTGTATGATGTGTATATGAAGTGTTGTGGGAATATGGACATTAGTTAAAGGGAGGTGGTTGAAATTTGAAAGCGGACATTGCCATAGGGGGACTTTTTCGCATTTTGTGATAATGCATAGTCCAGTCACAGTGTATATATATTGCATAAACAGCCTTAGCTAGGTGAAACCTCAAACTGAATGACTGCAGACAGGATTATATAAAATAGTTGTAGTTTTGCATATATAAATGTAATGCTCTCTAGGGGCCTGACTGATAGCTGGACACAAACGCTGCTTTTGCCGCAGTTGTATCTGCATCTTTATACTAATGCTGCTGTACAAAGTCCTTTCCTGGTGTATATCTGTGTCTCAGTGACGTGCGGTGAGGTCAATGGCTGGGGAGGCACACATGGAGATGGGTCTGATGGGAGACTGTCTCACCCCCTACTCCCAGTAACTTTCCCCTCACTACAGTAAGCTTCAATGTCCATTGATTCTCCTACCTGCATCACTGTGTCTTCTCTTGCTACTGAGCTCAGATCTCCAAACACTGCAGTGCACTTCCTGGTCACATGACATATCCAAGGTGTCCAACGTGCTCAAGGTACGCACCCCATACTCATAGGCATGCCTCCATTAGCTCTCTTTCTGTGTATTGTACTTTCCCTGGTGTGGCCCCACACCCAGATCTGCAAGCAGTGTCTGACTATACAGAAGTGTGGTTGAGCTGTTGCTGCCTCATCTCTCGTCTCCCTGCAGTCCCAGGGAGCTCCACATAGCTGGTGTGTGTTAACTATAAAAATTATTACAATAAACAGAGAAGTTGTTTATATGTTATAAATATCTTCTTTGTGTATTCTAATCATTTTTATATCAAATCTCTGGAGTATGACGCCTACCCTGATTGCACGTCCCTGCCGTGTGTCCGAATGTGCAAGGATTGAGACGCCCATTCGCAGCATTACTGTCTGGTGCATCTTGAGATGCACCATTGGTCACACCATAGGAACTTGCATCAGTCTCCTATATGAGCGATGCAGCGTCTTTGTATCAACCACTTTTGGCAACACGTCTGCAACACTCCCATTGGCTGCAACATCTCTGTGTGTCTTTTTAGTCACCCCCCTTTTACGTACCAGTCACTGTTGACGAATGCCTATTACATTTCTGATACAGTGTGTCCACTGCAACTATGTACATACAGTACATACAAAATCGTGACGCACGGGCAGAAGAAAAAACTTTGCCCATTTCTGTGAATATTATCATAACGTGCGCTCTGAATCTGGCTCTAGAAGTTTTCCATTTCATTATTGACTTCTGAGAAACCTTCTATGGCCTTTCATTTTGGTGTCATTGACTTTTGTAACTTGAATGAAGAACTGAGAAATAAATATATTAAACCATTTGAAATATTTCAACCCAATTTTTTAACTCCAAAAGATCTGGATAGCCAGCTCTAAATTAATATAACATCAATTTACCAGGCCACTGATTATATATATATTTTTTTTTTTATTCATCCCTAAAAAGTGTTTTTATTTCTTTTTCTTTGAACTTAATCATCTGTTATTTGATTTTTTTCTTATTTCAGATGTGCTTTCCAAACCTCCTTTGATCCTAGCCTAAATCAATGGCAACACATACCTGTAGATATCTGCAATCATTTTTGGTTCTGTGCTGCCCTCATGGAGGGCAAGATATTTTTCTTTTATCAAACAGAATATTTAAACCTTTTTTTGTCTCTCCTTCGCTCATCTTTTAATGAATGGTGTGCTTATTAGTATAGATACATTCTGAAAAGTTATATAGAAAAAGAAGTTATGTGATCTTAATATTGAATACTGTGCACATAATAAAATAAAATAACTCTGATGCAGTAAACAGCTTTGAAATAAATGTCATTGCTCCTTACTTAGATGTTACAAGCACCGATAAGACTTAGGGCGGAATTCAATTGTATTTGCGGCCCGCATCTCCCGTCTAAAGTGACAGGAGATCGCGGGCCGCTATACAATTGTCCAAGATGTTCACGCTGATCGCGCCCATAGAGGTCAGCTTTAGCCGCGTAAAGCAGCTAAACCCGACCAAAGTACTGGGCGCGATCGCGAAAAGTGATGTTTGGGCGCCCAAACATGTCACTTTTCGCACATTTCAGCTCTCATCCCCCAGGGGCTACGAGCTGAAATGTAGCTCTGGCAGCTCATCGTGCCCGACAGGAGCAAGAATTGAATAACTCCGTCGGGCGCGATAGCGGCTATAAAGAATTGAATTCCGCCCTTAGCGTTCATTCTAGCACCCTGCACCTGTCACAACCTAGGCAGTTCCTCTTTCCTATTTGGCAAGAAACTACTGATATACAGACCAGAGTACGCTAGAAGCACCAGAGCAGAGAGCAACCCCACCCCAGACAGGAAAGAGGAACTGCACGTGTTCTGACAGGTGCAGGGTGCGAGAATGAACACTAAGGGGTCTAATCATTATGTTAATTATTGTGGTCCAAGCGGACTCCGATAATTAACATACTAACTTACCATGAGCGCCGGAGCAATTCATCATTGCTCCGGCGCAGAGACAGCTGATGTGAAAATCAGCTGTCTCCCCGAAGCGGCTTCACTGTTTCTTTCGGAGCAGTGAAACTTAGCACTGCTGAGTCAACTCAGCAGTGCTAGTGCGCCTCCGTGATATAGAGTTCATGCAGGAGTGCAAACCCCTGGCATCCGGCAGAAGGAGCCAGAAAAGGATCCCTCTTCGAAACCTAGGACTTCTTCCCATAGGGGTGAGAGCCGAGTGCTGGAGCAAACACCATCTCAAAATTGTGAATGCTCCTGCAGTCAAGCTCCAAAGTTAAAGGTAAGCAGGAGATATCTGTGATATCTCCTGCATTACCTTTTTGTTGAATGGGCAGAAAACTTAATTTCTACAAAAGCAGGTGAAAAGGGATGTAGTTTGGAAACCGACGGTCTAAATCCCTATTGCCGGCTTCCAGATGTTCTAATCCCGGCGTGATACTAATGACAGGCGTTTAAATCTAGACGCCTGTCATTAACCAGACGCCGGAAGACCGACGCCCAGCATCCTGATCGAAGTGATGCCGGGGGCGGAGAGCTGCGGGGGGGAAGGGTTAGGTTTAGGGCTGCCGGGGGGACTTAGGGTTAGGCACTCCCCGGGAGGTTAGGGCTAGGCTAGGGGAAGGGAGGGTTAGGGTTAGGCACCCCCGGGGGTAGGTTAGGGTTAGGCACCCCCCGGGGGACTTAGGTTCAGGTGGCGTGGAAGGGGCGATTAGGGTTAGGCTCTTGGGGGGGAGGTTAGGGTTAGTCACCCCTAAGGGAGGTTTAAGGGGGAAATTATGTTAGCGATACTTACCTTAGGGACGATCAGGATTTTCACCCTTGCCGGGCTGCCGCTGTCGGGATTTGAACCCCCGACATGTGTCCGGCGGTAATACCTACTACACCTTGTGCATTTTCACCTGCTTTTGTTGAAATCAAGTGATAATGAATATACTTCTAAATAATCTTAATAGCAATTAATGTGGTCCATATGGCCATTTTATTGGGGGAGCTAACATTTACAGTGTAACTGAGGCATTTCATGATTAATATTCAATAGTTTCAAGAGGAAGGGGTAAATTTACTAAGCTCTGTGTTTGCATTTACAGAATTGTTAAATTTTTCCAAACACTGGAATTTACTATGTCAAAACGGGGGTATTTTCTGTATCTTTAGAGGGAATCACGGCTGAATTTGATGTTACAATGCACCTGAAAATACAACTAGAAATGAATACACCATCATCTGAACTTGGCAGTACTGCCCATAGACAGGAATAGAACACAGGAATTTAACAAAAATCATGATTATAATCACAGGCTTAATAAAGCCAAACACGGTCTAAAAATAGAACTTACAAATAGATCCCCTCCCGAGCAGCGTGTCTAGCAGAAACATACACAGATCAGTGTGATCTTTGTATGTTTCTTCCTGTTATTGTTAAATAAATGGTTAAATTCAAAAAAAAAATTGTAGCCACCCCCACCCAAATCATAACCAGCCCCGGGCTCCTGTGCCAGTCCTGGTTCAAAAAATACTGGGGGGAAAATGTGTAGGGTTCCCCCGTATTTTAGGAACCAGCACTGGGCTCCCAGAGCCAGTCCTGGTTTTAAAAATAGGGGAAAAAAATGGCGTGGGGTTTCCCCTATTTTTAAAACCACCATCGGACTCAAATCTAGCCAGGGTGTAATGCCACAGCCAAGGGACCCTTTCATCGGGTTTTACCGGCCAAAGCATTAACACCCCAATCTAGTCAGCCCAAGCCGGGGATATCAGGGGAGGTGGGAAACCCCCAAATTAAGGGGTCCCCTCTCAGCATCCCAGAGTTACGCTGAAACCCGGAGCTCATCCCAGCACCCCTAGCTGGTGGGTGCAGGGGTAATAGTGTTTTATTAATGTTCTGACTTCAAAACTCTTCCTAATGAGATCACAAAGAGTCACATTACAAACGTAAGCAGACTGCACAGTGGCATCTGTTTACAGCAGGTGCAGTTTTGTATGAATGTTCTAAGCCATGATTTCTTGTCTCCCTAATAGTTTTTTTTTTTTTTTCTTTAGATTAATAGTAAAAATGTTAAAAGCAGCCTTAAAGTACAGTATGTGGGATTTTGATTTACCGCTTTGTAGAATGTACAGTAACTTCGTATCTACCCTTATGTATTTTCATCCCAGCAAAAGCTCAGAACAGCAGTAAGCTAATTTGCAGCCATACAGAATCACCTTTCCATGCTGCTTTTGAAAAGGTTTATTTTTATGTAGCACAAAGAGCTAGAGGTCTGAGTAAGAGGGAGAAGGTAGAAACCTGGTGAATCTGTCACCATGAATTAACATTTTCCTACCAAATAATGGGGCAGATGTATGAAGCTCTGGAAAGTGATAAAGTGCTGAGTGATAAACTCCCAACCAACTAATCAGCTCCCAACTGTCATTTTTTAAACACAGTCTGTAAGATGACAGTTGGGAGCTGATTGGTTGGTCGTTTATCACTCTGCACTTTAGCACTTTCCAGAGCTTCATACATCTGCCCCAATGTATGAAAATTTTCTATATATCTTAGTTTGTTTCAAATTTTAAAAAGAGACAATGTGCATTTATTTTCATTTTATAGTATGTTTTCTGACTTTCCTGTTGACATGTGTTTTGTAATAAATATCTTCTTCTACCAGTGATTCCAACAGCTATCAGAGATTTTCTTATTAACTTCAATGTTCCATTCATTTAATGGGTTCCTAACTTGTACAGTACATGTGTAATCTCCTATTGAAATAAATGAAGTCATCGAAATGAATCACATTAATTGTTTCTGTGCACATCAATAAAGATTAAAGTAATCTGCATTGGTGTAATTCAGAATTCCCCAGGGACTTTTTTATTTTCTTTGAGACAAATGGCCAGTATAAGAAGCCACTTTTAATTGGCTGTAGTAAAAAAATAGTTTTTGGACTCCTTGTTTTTATCATTTTGGTATTGATTCAGAGTTGGGAAGTGGGAACAAAGCAAAAAAGGAGAAACTTTACACCTGGACAAACCATGTTGTGCTACAGGTGTTGCAGATTTTATATGAGTATAGGGAGTCATGCCTTGGTTTAAATCTAAATTACAATGTAAAAATAAAGCTATCCAGCATTTGTGGGCTACATGCAAAAGCAGGCAGTATTTACCCCGCATGCAAAAATAAATAAAACATATTTGCTCCCTTAGTAACATTGTTTGTGCAGATACAATTTACTACTTTTTTTTTATTTTGCTTCAGTGGCATGCCTAACAAATTTTCCACCCAGGATAGAATCTTCATTTGGCACACTCCCAGTATGCACAAGTACCCACTCCCGCCCAATCCCCCAAGTACTCCACTTCCGTGGTCGGCTCCTCTTGAATCCTTCTGATCTGTAACAGTATATATACAGCGCAGAGTGGCTCCCGTGTCCCCCATCGGTAACACGGATGTGATGTGTCACGCAACAATAATGAGGTGACTCGGGAGCCACTCCGTGCTATATGGAAAATTCACAGACATGACAGCCCCTATCTGGGAACCTCTTCTTGGCAATTGCAGGGTCAGAAGGACTCTGTGTAGGGCCCCCCAGTCGCACCCCCCTGTATGCTGTCACCCAGGCTGGACAACCCTTAATATTTCACTGCTTTGTAGCCTAATCAGAATCACCCTATTAGCCCTGTGAGCACAAGTGTAAAGTGCATCACTTGTTTTAGTTTTTTACTCAAACTATAACAAAACAAGCATAGCCGTCTTTCTTTATGTTGTCTTGACCTGGTTTTCACTATGTACGGATTATCCCTCACTCTTGGGTCTCGTTCTTTTAGTATAAAAAAAGCCCATTCGATCTGCATATATGGTCAATTGTTAATATAGAGTGCTTATTTTTTATTATAATTATTTTTTATTTATGCAAGGGTGGCTCAATATGTAAGGAACAAGACTTCTCGCATGTGTAATATTCTCTATTTCATTCTAATTTTCCACCAGGCCAGAGTTGGTAACCACTGCTTCCCCTTACAGCTATTAGACTGTGCATCATATCAGTCATACTGTCCCAACATCAGTTGTAAGATGACATGATTGGCGGAAACATGGTCAAACATCGGTGTGTAATTAGATTTCTGTGCCTAGAGGGCACATTAGCAGCTGAAAAAAACCTGTCAAGGTGTACTGTGATAACGACATGTCACGGAAAAGGTTTGGGTTTGGTGCACTGCCTTTGTTAATGGCAGGACAGACTTTTAAGATGAGTAGCAATCCGACCAGTCAAGCATGTCCACCAAAGATGACAATTTGTGCTGCATTGAAGGTCTGATTCAGGAGGACAGACCAGAGGCGTCATTAGGTTTGGTGTCACCCAGTGCTGTAACTCATGGCGACAACCCTCCACCCCAAAAAAAAAAAATCAGGACCAAGCAGCTCCACACTCTCTCTCCTCTCTCCCCCCCCTACCAGACCAGTACTCAGAGTCAGCACTGCTGTGCTCCTACCAGTATGCAAGGCGCATGATGACGTCACGCCCTGCATTCTGGGTAGAGAAGAGAGGACAGACTGGACCTAAATACTGCCACCGCATGCCATTTGGCCCTCACCGCATCGGGGGTGGTAGCGGGGAACGGACTAGTGGATGCGAGCATGAGTATAGTGGCAGCAGAGGCAGATGGAAACCCTATAGGGCCCTAGGCAAGATTCTAATATGGGCCCCCTACTCTTATCGCTCCATATCACTCTATTTACATTACCATGGACTGAAATCACACAGCTGATACACACAGGTCACACCAATATCACACACCTTATACACACAGGTAAGGTATGCAGAGGCTCACCTGAGGTGGGTGGGCAATGGCACAGGTGGGAAGGAGTGTGATAGGTAAATATACAAAACTGTAGACAGAGAGACAAATAGTGACTTACTAAGTCTAGAAAAAATATGAATATAATTATTCATGTTGGGATCTGAGGGAACATTAAAGTTAGAAAAAAAGAAAATCCAAAACACAAATCTGTAAAAGGTGAAAGTAACATTATTCTTCATACCTTGCTGTAATGCTTTTTTAACTTTCCAGAGTGCTTTTACCCTTTAGACCATGTACAATAATCATCAGTTTCAGCTTTCAGGTGAGGGGGAGAGGGTTATCTGGAGCTAGAGGAGGGGGGCAGTATAGAGGTGGGGGAAAAGGGTTGCAGACACAGGGATGTACTGTACTCACATTGTTGTTTGTCCCTCTTGAACTGCACGGTAATAGTAGTAGGTCCCACTGTCAAGGAGAGAGGATAAGTGGCGGGGACCTACGTAGTTTGACTCTACGATGCCTCTTCTAGGCAAAGGCATCATGATGACCACAATTACCAGTCTTTAGGTGAGATGGGGGTGGGGCAGCGGACTCCTTGAGAATGGCTGCAGCATACCTCCCAACTTTAGTTCATGGTGAATAGGGACACTTTGCGCGCCTATTAAGGGGGCGGGCTTCATGGAAAGGGGCCGGATCTTATGGAAATGGGGCAGAGCTGCGCGGCAACCCCGTTAATGTCACTATAGGGGGCCTACCCAGCACTCTCCGAGATGCTGGGCAGCACCCAGGCTTTCAATACACTGGTGAACAGATGCCGTGCGCATGGGCACACCATCTGTTCACCTTCTGCACACTCAATGCTCTGCTATGCAGAGCAGCAATTTGTGCTCTCCCCAACTCCCCCCAACCCGGGACACTGCGGCCTGCGGGTGGGACAGCGGAACAGTCCCAGAAAAACAGGACTGGGACAGTTGGGAGGTATGCTGCAGTTCCTCTCAGCATACTACGTAAATGCAGGGGAAGGGAAAAGGAGGACAAGGAGGGGGCGGATTTGAGAGACAGGAAAATGCAGCTTGTTGGTGGGTGGTCCAAGAGGAGGGGCCAGCTATCTACACCTGATGAACAGAGTTAGTATGTAATAGTATTAATAAAATCCAAGCAGTGGCTGGCAGGTAGGTTTGGCTTGTGGTAATTTGGCACTGCACAGCCCTGACTGCTGTCCCCACACCTCGGAGCACCCACAGGCCACGGGAGTTCTCCTCCCTACTTGTGTCTCTGGACTAACTGACAGGCAGGCAGTAAGCAGAGAATGCTGCCTGAACACTCTGGGACTGGGAGCACACTCATGTTTACAGCCCTGATGTCAGAAATGTGTGGGTAGTGTGCGCTAGCAGCACTCAGTGCAGCAGGATGTCCAGCCCGCCCCTGCCTTCCCACACAGAACACAGCTGCCTGCTGTCAAAGTGCAGGGGTAGTGCGTGTCTTCATTCCCTCCCACCATCACTTTATGCATCCACACACTTTCATCCCTGCCCCATGTCTCTCATTCACGAGAGACAAAGCAGGCGAGTACTGGAATAGACACCCGGTAGTTGTCTAAGCACTTAGTATTCCTCCAGCCCAGCGCTTGGGCACTTTTGGTGGAACTTGCAGCTGTCCCACTGTTATTATCAGCAGCACTTGCGGGGGTAGGGATGCGGGCATGAGTGCATAACTTTTGGTGTAACCCCCTTGGAGGGTGACACCTGGTGCGGCCCGAACCCCTCTTGTGACACCACTGGGACAGACACATTTCAGTTACTGAACATCTCAGGGGGAACTGTGCTCAACATTGTTCATGAGCAACTGGGGTACAGGAAAAAGTGTTCACGCTGGGTTCCCGAAGCAACTCACAGAAGTTCACAAAACCAGTAAGATGGGATTGTCTCTTGCAAACTTGACATGGTACCATGAGGAGTGAGTGCAGTTCCTACAGGGTTATTATTACAGCCAATGAAACATTGGTGCATCTTTGGACACAAAGCAGGCATCCATGACATGGAAACACACATCATCCCCAACTTCAAAGAAATTCAAAATAACTCCTTTAGCAAAGAAGGTTATGGTGACCGTGTTTTTGGACCACTTTGAATGCTGACCACTATTGTGACACATTGAGCCAGTTGTGGAGGACAATTTGTTGAACATTACCTGGGTTGCTGCGAATACAACTGCACACGTGAGTTGTTGTGACACTACCATTGGAAAGTACTGGACTATCCTCCCTATAGCCCTGACCTGGCACAGAGTGATTTCTATCTCTTTGAACCATTGTAGAAGCACAAGGGTGGATGGCGATTCGCAACTGACTATGAAGAACAGCAAGCCATCATGTCCAGGCTTCAGGCACTTGTTTTATTCTATGCCAGGATTGATGCCTTAGTGTATAATTGGAACAAATGCTTAGACAAGCATGTGGACTATGTGGAAAAATAATGTGTACCAAGGCCATTCTATTGGTTATACATATATGTATGAGTTGAATAAATTGACACAATGAAAAGTCTTGTTAACTTATCTATTGAATCACTCTGTAGATAGGGTCAGAATGGGGCTTGCAGATCCCTCAAGGCCGAAGCATGATTTACATGCTGCAGAGTTTGGGGGTGGAGCAGTGGAGTGGCTGGCCAGCATTTCCGGAAATTAGGGAGGTGTCCTCCCCTTTGTCCGGGAGGGACAGGCCAGGATCTGCATCGGTGGATACAGATTTCCTGGCCTTGCAAGCTGGCAGGAAGCAGCCAGGCTGAGTAAGTCTCAGCTTATGCAGCTTGGCCAAAGGAGCAACCATCACGACCAATGGTCGCGATGGTTGATATGGCAATCCGAGGCACTGTCTACAGACACTGCACTCAGATCTCAGATGCAGCAAGGAGATCTGTTTCCTACAGACATCTTCTGCTAACATTTGCATTTGAGTGGGACAGTATTTCAGAGCCACAAGGAATCGGCTGTGCAATACCATCCATCTCTGAATGAGACCCGTAGTTTGTAATAGCTGAATAAATAAGCCCTTCAGTTGTTACCCATGTTACAGTGTTCTTATGAATAGAAAAACAAGCACAACAACATCATATTAAACCGAGTCTGTTTTGTGTCATTATTGTTCCAGGAGTGCAGCCGTTTAGCAAGACATTGTTTATCTCTTCCCCATTCAAGAGGTTAGAGTTACTGAGGGCACATGGCTATGTATTTATCATTTTGATTTGGAGTGCTGGCCATTTTTATTTTTATATACATATTTTTGGGGTTTGGGAAATTGGTGATATTATGATAATTTGGTGATTAGCAATTTGATCTGAAATCATTAAATAATATTATTTCTTAAGTAGACCTTTGGTTACTTTCTCTGTACACAGCACCATGCCATGCATTTGAACAACTCCTCTCATATTTTCAAATAAAAATCAATAATTTTCTTCTTTTTCCCATCATGGTGCTAACATTTACTGACTCTCTGGCTAGACTTACACTTTCTCACAATATTTTTTTGCTTTTTATAATATATTTTTTTGTTTCTTTATGTCCTACCCTTATTGTGAGATCTTCTATTCCATTGAATACTGGAGTCCCTGCTGCCACCAATCTGCTTTCATTGACTTGTCCTTGTTTACTCTTTTTTTATTGTAGCACTTCAAACAAATAGGAAGATATTGTCTAGTATAAGCTATCATTGTAATATTTATTATATGCTCATTTTTTGGCCATAATATTAAGTGGTGGAGGAGTGGTTATAACAATAATAAAATATCTGTAGCTGTCTCTACAAATTGTAAATCTAAGCCTAAGAAAGCCCACAAAGCACAAATATGTACTTAAAATAGTGTAAAACTTTCCTCATGTTGTATTCCAAAACGTGTTATGGTAGAATGACACTACACAGTGCATATTGTATATGGGATGATGCATACCCAGGGGCGTATCTATAATGGGTGCAGGGTGTGCAGGGAATATGGCCCCTGGATCCAGGGGGACCCCGCACCGCACACCCTGCACCCATAATATTACTTACCTCTCCGGAGTCCCACATCGGCCCGGGGGACTGGCATTGTAAAACGACTGGAAAATGGCCACGACGGCGGCTCCCGTTGACCTGCGCATACATTATAGACTCTGGGCACACTCTAGTGCCCAGAGTCTATAACTCCGGCGCTGGCTGCTGCTGGGCAGAGAGGAGGGGGTCTGTGTCGGAGACTGCACAAGGGCCCCTCCTCTCTAGAAACGACCCTGTGCATACCATACTGTAAAATATACATATATTATAAATCACTGACTAGTTCCATGACCAGCTACAGTAAGTGCTTTTTTTCATTGAAAAGATTTCTGAGATTAATTTTCATGTACTTGTTTTTTACATTAGGGGTTGTAGTTATTCTTTAAAGGGTAGTAGTAGAAAGATATAGTTTCTATCACATCATTTCAAATCGTAACTTCAGACATTTGATAGTTGGCCAACTGTTTATACTTGTTTTACAACGCTGTGATGTTTTTCTTATTAGCTGCAGCCAGGTGCTGGCCAGACTCAGGAAAAAGTCCTGTGCATCAATATAGTCTTGGGGAAAAGAGAGTCTGTGCGTTTCTGTCAGGCAGCCTTCTTACTGTTCAGCTGCTTTATTATAACGTACAAAGTCTATTGGATCTCACGGGTTTTGGATTGTACATAAGTTTCTCCCTGTCGTAGTACTTCCTATTCCTCCCTGTAGCAGCTCCACCATTGTGGGTGGGCTGAAAGCACTGTACAGATTGTATAAATTGTGCAGGCTTTGTTATACGCAAAAAATAGAAGAAATAGCCCCCCCCCAAATCAATAACCAGCCCTGGACATCTGCACCTGGTCTGGTATTGGAATAAAGGATGATAAAACGCCTTGGGGTTCCCCTTATTTTCTAATACTCAGTATTAGGCTGAAACATCAAGGGGGTAATGCTATTGTAGGGAGACAATAGCGTGTGGTCCCCTTGCCATAAAATGAACCAGACCTAAAGTGGTCAGTTTAGGGCTAAAATCCCTCAGAAAGTCTGGATCCCCAAAAAATGGGGTCCCCCTATGGACTGGAAGCCCAGGGCTCTTCCCCGCACAGTTGGTGGCTGTGGTTGTGTGGGTAGTGATAAATAAAGAGTTGAAAATATTTTTTATTAAGGCAGCCTACAAACCCAAGCAAGCCTGCCCCAGCATGATGGAATTTGTGGAACAACAAGTGCCAGCTAGGGCAGCAAATCCTGACCCATTTTTGTAATCCCGGAATTCTGCATTGAAAAAAATATAATTCCCAGGATTAAATTGCACCAATAAATTACTAAAACACACACATGCACACACACTCACGGGCCCCCAGTGAAAAAAAACACACACATTGGCCCCCACAGGAAAAAAATAAAACACATAATTTCTATCTAGCCTTCCACTGAAGATTGACCTCACCTCATGGCTGTCATACTCACAGTCACTGTGTCACTTTCAGTCACAGCAACTTCAACAGATGTCAGGCAATGGAAGACAAGAGGAGCCCCGCCTCTCAGTGCCCTCCGCCACTTCACGTTCATTGTCTGTACTCTGCATGCACAGAGAGACTCTGCAGAGTGGACTGGAGTCTGGATTGACATGCGGCTGCATGGCCAATGATGCCACGTCTCTGCATTGCCATTATAAAACACGGCCTGGGTTTGTGCCTTAGCCGCTGGAAGAGCGCAGCGCTGCCCAGGTCAGAACAAGTAAGCACTGTGACTGCAGTGAATTACATGCACCACCGTGAGGATGCTGCGTCCCTGGGTTTAACTAGAGTAATCCCAAAATCCCAGGATTGGTGCCTCAAATCCCGGGATTAATATTCTGGGCTTTTTAAGGCTAAATTCCGGGATCCCACTGGCAGACTTCCCTAGTGCCAGCATGCCCAGACATGAAGGGCCTCCTGGCACTTGGGATCTGTTTGTAAAATATATTAAAATAAACGCAAGACACACACACAGAGTATTGTATACATTTATTTAAAAATAAAACACTCCCCAAACACCCTCTGCACCAGTTTATTGCTTACAAAATTAGGGAATCCTGTTCATTCCATGTAGCATTGGCAAAATTAAAAATCCCTAAAGACTGGCCTGCTGTACAGTGTGCAGCAGTCCCACGGCGCAATGTGTCTGGGTCACTCCCGGGCACTCCACAAAGATGAATGGGGAAGCACTGATTGGCTTAGAGCATGGTAACAATTGCTATATTTTATTTTAAAAACCTCTATACAATTAAACAAATTATCGTATATAACAAGGTCAAAAAGGTAATTTGCTAACATGATCTCTTTTATAAAATTTATACCAGGAGCAAAACATTATGGATTGAGTTTATGCCTCAAAACACACAGAGCATGGTTTTTTTTATTATTTTAATATAATGAGAGCTTCTATGAGTGTCTGAGCCATACTTTAACCTTGAGCTTCTTAGTCCTCAATATTATATATTGTAACAGGGGTTAATCCTCCATTTGATTGGAAGAGAGCTCTTTCCCAAGTAATAGAGAGTGTTTTCTGTGTCCAAGGTAGTCCCTTCAATACATGAATGAAATAATCTCTACTTAATGATTACATGAACAGCATGTAATGAAAAGCTCTCCTTACAGTTATTTGTCAGTTATATATTTGCACTTTAATTAAGCTCAGCTCAAATCTTTTGAGCTTTATCAGCTCAAAGTACACTTGAGTGTTGCTTAGCTGTTTATGGCTTTTTGGGTGTTCTTCCAACACGCTAATTATATAGAAGTTTAAAGTTTATGGGCGTTTTGATAAATGGTCAGGCAATTTTAGCAATAATTAAAGATAATAGCCAGATGCAAACAAACTTACACCATTAGGATGTCAAAGGTTACAGCTAATTATAAAAACAACAGAGCACTGTAACATAATTGTAAGTGACTACAAATTGGCGTAGTCATCAATTTCCAAGAATAATAAAAGACTCTGCTATGTCTTTTAAAAACATTAACCATTTAGCTGGATAATTTTTTTTAAAAAAACTAGTAAATTATATTGTAATTTTTTTTAAAATATTAAGTTTAGAACATATTTTTAAAAATATATTTAAATATCATATTTTAAAATAATATATGCCTAGGTGGTGTCTCATACACGCCATGTCCCTATGCCCTCATTGTAAAATTATCTCCCACCATCCAGTGTCAATTGATTCCTCAGCAGCAACAGATCCCCATTGGTATTACCCCCTCCCCCTAGTGGTGAAAACCACCCCACCACTAGTGTCCATAGTCCCGCCCATGTGCTACCTCCCCCATGTCTCACTATATATGTGTAAAACTGATTCTTCCATTAGTCACTACTGCTGTAGCTGATCTCTGCACTCACAGAGAAAAGCCTAACATCAGCATCGTAGCAGGGCACTGCCCAGAGCACCTTAATGATGCTTCGGGCAGCTCCATAGGCTGTAGTAGCACTGCTGGCTGCAGAATGCCCTTATAGGCACACTGCAAGCCACATGCAGGTGCCGTGGGGCAGTGATGATGTCGTTCTCAGGTCCCTATGCCATCTGCAATGGCACAGCTCACACAAACTTTAAATAAAAGAATAAACAATTACTACTGAGCACAGCCATTTTAGAAATTTGATGAGTTCTTTGTGCTCCCTTAAAGGAAAATGACCACCTGTTAAGGACGGTTGAGAAAACTTCTGTAATCCACACAAAGATATTACATTATTAATTAAAATGATTGTGCTTAGTGCCACAACTTACTGGAATAACTTCTGGTAATTCATAAATTGCTTCAACCCAATGTATGCTGTTGAAAGACCAAAGCATGGCTGCATGTGAGCCGAGAACCACGCTGGGCCCAGGTGAAGGGGCGTAGCCTAATCACCGAGGCATGGCCACGCCCCCTTTGGAGTAAAAAAATAAGCTATAAAGCACCGTGGAACGGGGCACTGTGAGCCTCTCAGCCCGGCACAATGCCAGGGGGGGCACGATCAGTGTGATCGCTCTCCCCCACAGGCATAGGAGACTGCTGCAGGTGCTGCCGCAAGCAGTCTCCCACTGCAGTCCAACACACAGCATAGGGAGGAGGGGGGCCAGACCCTGGCCTCTCCAGGAAGCCTGGGCTTGGGTAAGTAGTACCTGCTCCTCCCCTTCTCAGCGCCCCTGCATGGTTGTTGCTAGTATTTGCAGACTTATGATTATAACACTTCTATTAAGTGGCATCACAAGGGGGGTGCTGGTCGCACTTGGGTGTCCCCCCTCGTCCTCCGTGACAGGAGCCGGGTGCTGCACTGTAGCTTTACGTGCAGCACTCTGCTCTAGACACAGGCTGGTCCCCGGGGGTAGTGAACATCTCCAGACGTCCAGTGTGGCTAAAAATGGGGGTTTGGCCACAAGGCCATGCCCCCTACCACGAGACCACGCACCCTACCCATAAGTCCACATCCCCTTTTTTGCTGGTGCTGCTATCTCCTCACGTGGGTCCACACCGGATGTCACCAGGGTGAGTGATGCCACTGCTTCTAATCAATATCTGTAAGAAGTCACTGTTATTCACTTCTGTCAGAAGTTATTGAAGTAAGTTATGGTACAGTACTCAGCATATAAAATTGATAGATGGTCTGCGCTCCTATAGAAGGGTTCGTGTTGTACCACTAGCTGCTATCCCAAAGGGTTGTCCTTACTTCCCGAACTTGGAGCCGTAAATATATAAAAGAGGGAAGCGCTCTGTGGTGAAGAAAAGGGGAATAATTACTATGGCAAAACTTCAATAGACTGGCAAGTGGCATAGTGTACTGGTGAGATCAGTACAAATTGCAAAGTTTGATAGAGTCAATAAATATAATCCAATGGTGTCAGGTAGGCAATAACTTGGGGCTGGGACTTGTTGGTAATGATCAATATGAGTCTTAATGGAAAAAAATGTCTATATCCAAAACTCCTAGTCAATGACTGTGGGCAGGGAGTTCAGTGTAATCTCAGGATAATGATGGACTGGGAATGTCAATTATGAAATCCATAGATTGTGCACATCGGTAGACAAAAACTTTCGGCTGGGTGTTCTGAATTAAATTTATATTTCTTTCTCACGATCGTGATGAATTCCTTCTCCTCACCGCTCACATTACCTCAGAGGACAGGAACGCAATATCAGAGTGACATGACACTATATTGCAGTGCGATGGTAGGTAAGATGGATCTACTTCCCAAATCTGTTGCTGCTGGTCCGACACTTGTCTGCGAATTCTCTGATGGATGCGTGCATGTGATTGGGAGTGGGATCTGAGATCTGAGAGTGTGACTTGAATAATGTGGAGGCTCCAATATAAATGACTTTATTGGTCACAATAAAAAAGCTATGTACTACAGCATTAAATATACAGCAGTCACAGCTTAATGTAAAAAAGCAAGGAAAAGAGTCTGTTACTGCTTCCCTTTCACAGAGCCTTTTCCTTGCTTTTTTTACTTTTGCTTTGTATGTACAGTATTTATTGAAAAAGAAAAGTAATATAGAAACACATTTTACAGTAAACTCCATTCACCATGCTGCATAAAATACAGTAAGTGGTATGAACTGACCTCCGTATGAATCAGATTGACAAAGCACCAAGCTAGACATTTATACAGTAACAAGGAAGCACAGTCGAAGATTGAACTTGGTGATACCAATATAAACCTATGAACTCACTATAGATTAAACTCTCAGCTGTTTTTTTAAACATCACCCTTTTATTGATGTTGTGTTGTGTATGACATGAGCCAAAATAATAAATTGCCTATCGACTGCCCTCAGGATCAGATTCTCTTGATAGTTCTCATAGTATATACATATATCCTGCTCACTGCTTCCAAAATGGAGTAAAAGATCATCTTGTTTTATAGAATTTGATAAAGATTTTTGCTTATTTTACTTAATCCGATAGTGGCATTGGCAATAAAATTATACTAAATTTGTTTTAAAGATATAATAAATATGTGTCTAATTGATTGTGCAGTATATGACACTAAAGGAGCTTTTGTCATTTCAATTGAGCTGCATTGTCCTGATAGAAAATGTTTTTATTTATTAAAATGTATATAATATGCCAGTATATTCCCATTGCACTTTATAAATGGGAATGACATATGTTGTATCATTGGTGATTATTGATATATGCTCTGGTCAAAGGGTTGCATTTGCATTTCAAGTTTTGTAGTATATATGTTACTTAATTGCTTTGTATGACATGAGTAATAATGCTTTTGTTTCAAATAAGTTCACCCATAACAATATTTCAAGAATTTTTCATAATTCAAATTGTTCCATTAAATTGTTGAACTGCAATTATGATATATACTGAAGAGACATATTAATATTATAGAAACAGAACTCTAAAATGATGACAAAAACTGATGGACTTTTAGAACAGATTTTAGTAAATGTGCAAATGTAAGCCTTGGAGAGAGAAAAAGTGGACAGAGATAAAGTACCAACCAATCAGCTCCTAAATGTATTTTTTCAAACAAAGACCCCAAAATACCAATCAGCTCACTTTACAGGCTGTGTTTGAAAAATTACATTTAGGAGATGATTGGTTGATACTTTATCTTTGTCGACTTTATCTCCATCCATGGCTTAGTAAATAAACCCCAAATACCAGCCAATCAGCTCACTTTACAGGCGATTTACTAAGCTGTGGACAGAGATAAAGTACCAACCAATCAGCTCCTACCTGTCAGAAGCTGATTGGCTGGTACTTTATCTCCCATTCACTTTATCTCCAAGGCTGAGTAAATAGACCCCTTAATCTGTCTAAGGGGTGATGTACTTGATCTCTAAGGGGTATATTTACTACGGTGAGAGTTTTTAGATGTAGAGATGTTGCCCTATAGCAACCAATCTGATTCTAGCTATTATCTTCTAGAAGGTGCCAGTTAAATGTTAAGTAGAATCTGATTGGTTGCTATGGGCAACATCTCCACTTGTAAAAACTCTCACCATAGTAAATAGACTCCTTAGAGATAAAGTATATCCCCCCTGTCTGCTAATGTCTAATATGGTAAATGGATCCTGTAGAAATAAAAAATAAAATTAAAAAGTAGCGGCAGTGCTGACAGAGTATGTACAATGTGGATGAATTTGAGACTAACAGCAAATCACAATACAACATAGAATATATAGATATACACAATATCTAACACTGGGTTACAACACAATATAAATATTTAATAGCTATAATGCCTTTGTATCACACCTGCCCCATCTAATGAAGATCCTAATAATTATGTCTAGCACTTGATACTACTTAGAAATGGTTTCTTAAAGCACAGTCTTGTTCTGAATTAATTAATTCAAATAACACAATAACCATATTAGTCAGATCACACACAAAGATAACGTAAATCTAAAGGGGCCTATCCATTAGATGACTTTTTGAACGATCCGACTAAAACCAGGAGGTTTTGGTTGGAACGTTCAGAAAGTCGTCCAATGGATAGCCAGCAAGGACCAGCGATGCGCGTGCACGCTGGGTCCTTACCGACCCTGACTATCTGTGGAACATGCTCATCAACCTGACGACGAGCATCAGGTTCACATGTTCACAGATAGGAGGTTGGTCTCCTGCACTGAATGACGTTCAGTGAATGCCATTCAGTGCGGGCACCGCACCCGGCGATCTGAAGGACTGAATGCTAGACGTTCAGTTTTTCAAGTCGCCTAATGAATAGGCCCCTTTAGATGTCGAAATAAATGCAGCCTAGATATAACAATACAGGTTGAGTCTCCCATATCCAAATATTCCGAAATACGGAATATTCCGAATTACGGAATATTTTTAGCATGGCTGAGATAGTGAAATCTTTGATTTTTGATGGTTCAATGTACACAAATTTTGTTTAAGGCACAAAATAATTAAAAATAAAGTATAAAATTACCTATAGGCTGTGTGTATAAGGTGTATATGAAACATAAATAAAATTAATGTATGTACATAAACTTTGTTTTGGCCACAAAATTATTGAAAATATTGTATAAAATTATCTTCAGGCTATGTATATAAGGTGTATATAACACATAAATGCATTCTGTGTTAAGATTTGGGCCATATTCCTAAGACATTTCAATATGGTTTGCATATATTCCAAAATACGGAATATTCCGATATCCAAAATACCCCTGGTCCCAAGCATTTTGGATATGGGAGACTCAACCTGTATTACAAAATTTTCAATATTTGTAAAAATCCACACAGAATTACTGTTCATCCAAATGCAGCCCAGATTTTTAAATGTAACTTTTAAAAAAAAAAAAATTAATTTGCTAGATTGTTTTAATTACTCTCGCATAAATTATTTTCTTGCTTATTATTTCATCAGGTAAAATGTCCTTCCCATTATTACTTAGATGAGATTAAAAACAAGTTCAGATCTGGCCAAACCAAGCTTATCATAGATTTGCTTTAAAATATTCTTGTGACATTAAAATCAACCCTATTTTTTGTCACTAAATTAATTATTTTGCATTCATGCGTGGACACTTTTGAAATTACTAATGCAATACAGAAGGGTGGGGTCTGCTACAAGATTACAAAATATTATGAGATATTTTTGTTTTTGCCTCTGGTAAAGCATACCTAAGTTTTAGAAGAGATTCCTTCTTAAAAAAATATTTCTGCCGAAACAACAATTTTTCATTAATTTCAAACTAAATATATGCAACAGTTTGCTCTAAAATGTTTTGTTTAATGAAACTGGCAATGACACTAGCAAAGCAGCATTTAATAGTAATAATATGGGGAGTGCTTGCTGTTTGAAGTCTTTATACTAAACCATGGAAGATACATTTTGACTTTGGAAGAGATTTCAAACAAATTGTTTGTTGTGAAGTATTTATGCAGACGCTTAACTTCATTTTCACAGCAGGTTTTGCTTGGAGTGTTTACATACGTTCAGTAAAATGGGCATCATGATGAATTTATTTTGGCGCAAGCACTCACTGGCTTGGCTAGGCAGTAAGGATAAAACTCTCTGCTTAAGAAAATTATCTCAACAGTATTTCACTTTGGTGAGTGCATATTGCAATTAAGCTGCCCCAAAGTGAGCAGTAAGGGATTTTAGCAGTCATATATTGCTTTTGTAGCTTAAAACATAAAATAAAAACAAAAAATACTACATAGCTAGTTTTTTCCTTAAATGTTTTTTTTTTTTTTTTTACTTAATATGTCACTGTTTACTTTTCCGCTAATTCCCCTCTTTATTATCTTATTAGTATTGAAGGAAATTATGGCGATACAGCATTAAGGGGGAGATGTGTCAGGCAGAGTTAAGAGTGGAGAAGTTGCCGCTAGCAACCAATCAGCTTCAAGGTAGCATTTACGTACATTCTATAAAATGATGGGTAAAAGCTGATTGGTTGCCACTTGTGCACTTCACCACTCACTGTAAGTGAGTTAGTTATATTATGACTTTGGGATATTTAGGATACGCATAATTAACTAAGGGCCTGACACAAAGTTGCATGCAAGTCCATTCTGCAGATGGATCATGTAATTTTTCATTCTTTGCATAGATCAGAGCATACACTACTATGGCCAATTCAGTGTTGTATGCAACTCAGTCGCATCTCCACTTGTGGCTGAAGGGGTGTAACTGGGTGGCTACAGAGTTTACGCCCATAGGCCAAGTGTACTGAAGGCATGCCAAGGGCGTGTAGACACAACTGCAGGCTATACAGATTTGTGTATATAATTTGGGGAGTTAAATTTGTTTTCAGATGGATCTCTTGTGCCAAGGACACATGCCCATTTATAATAATGATGTATATTTGAACAAGTCAATTCCTAGGGGCAGTGTAGATGTGTAAATATTCACATTAAGGGGTAGATTTACTAAGCTCTGGAAAGTGATAAATTGGAGAGTGTTAAACTACTGTACCTGCCAATCATCATTTTTTAAACACAGCCTGTAACGCGAGAGGAGCTGATTGGTCAGTAGGTTATCACTTTCTAATTATGGCGATACAGCATTAAGGGGGAGATGTGTCAGGCAGAGTTAAGAGTGGAGAAGTTGCCGCTAGCAACCAATCAGCTTCAAGGTAGCATTTACGTACATTCTATAAAATGATGGGTAAAAGCTGATTGGTTGCCACTTGTGCACTTCACCACTCACTGTAAGTGAGTTAGTTATATTATGACTTTGGGATATTTAGGATACGCATAATTAACTAAGGGCCTGACACAAAGTTGCATGCAAGTCCATTCTGCAGATGGATCATGTAATTTTTCATTCTTTGCATAGATCAGAGCATACACTACTATGGCCAATTCAGTGTTGTATGCAACTCAGTCGCATCTCCACTTGTGGCTGAAGGGGTGTAACTGGGTGGCTACAGAGTTTACGCCCATAGGCCAAGTGTACTGAAGGCATGCCAAGGGCGTGTAGACACAACTGCAGGCTATACAGATTTGTGTATATAATTTGGGGAGTTAAATTTGTTTTCAGATGGATCTCTTGTGCCAAGGACACATGCCCATTTATAATAATGATGTATATTTGAACAAGTCAATTCCTAGGGGCAGTGTAGATGTGTAAATATTCACATTAAGGGGTAGATTTACTAAGCTCTGGAAAGTGATAAATTGGAGAGTGTTAAACTACTGTACCTGCCAATCATCATTTTTTAAACACAGCCTGTAACGCGAGAGGAGCTGATTGGTCAGTAGGTTATCACTTTCTAATTTATCACTTTCCAGAGCTTAGTACATCTCTCCCTAAGGGCTGGATGTCATAAATTAAAAAATGTGGTAAAGACCAGAGTATGCAGTTTTGGGGGTTTTCTATATGTACTAAAGTGTACTGAAGTGCAATGCATTCCGGTGCTTAGTCCCGGTTAGTAACACCATCTTCCAGTGGCATTACTCAATAGAAGCCTATGGGCTTCTTATTGGGACGCCCCCTGAGAGGCATTCAATTGGATCCCCCCATTTCCCCCTGCGGTGCTGGCATCCTTCTGTGCATGCCAAAGGGACATCTGGGTGCTAAAGCCAGAAGTCACTCTATCCGAGGGTATCGCAAAGGACAGCTCTTATCGGGAGCAGGGCCACCGACAGCCACGCCGGGCCCAGGTGATGGGGCGTGGCCTAACCGCAGGAGGTGTGACCACACTCCTTAGAAAAAAAAAGGAAAATTCATTTTTGCAGCGCCGTGAAGCGGCCCTGTGTGCTGGGGAGGGGGGCGCTGTGTGCAATCAGCCTGATTGCTCCCCCCATAGGCATAGGAGACTGCTCCGGCTGCTACTTTAGCAGCCACGAGCAGTCTCCCAGTGCATCCCAGCACATAGCAGCGTGTGCTGGGCTGCTGTGACGGAAGAGGAAGCCCGGGCCCTGGTAATTAGTACCTGCCCCCCCCCTCTCGGCGCTTCTGATTGGGAGAGCTGTCCTTTGCAGTTTAAATAGAATTTCTAAGTACATATCACAGTAATCAACCGTGGATTGTACCCAATAAGAGATGGGATGTACCACTTCGCGGATGCGATGCTTAGTATATCCCGCCCTAAGTTCTGTGCACGTAATGTGTCTGAGTTTCTTGCAAATCTAAATGTGCATACTGTTTTATTTTAACATAAACGTGAAATATAGTGATTATTGTAATGATTTCATATACAAGAATCATAGTCCAACAAAAACATAGATAGATACAATAGAGAGTATACATTAGAATTAAATAAAAATTAGTTTTCACAGATAAACAAAATGCCAGAGATAATTGGGCACACCTGAAATGTTATTTGTGTGTATTTGTGTATTTGTATATTTGAGGTGCTTTTTGTTTTCACAAAATAAAATATTTTTTTAGTTTACACCTCTCATTGGTGCAGTGACCTTTAATATTATTTCATTTGAATGTAGAGGGAAAAAATCCTGTATCTGGTATAATTACAGTCCTTGTAGATGTCATGTTTTTGGAACAAAATTATGTTTCAGTATTAAGTAGATGAAAATTCTGTAGTTCAGCCTTTTAAATAACACAAAAATTTAAGACCTTATTCACCCCTGATAAATGTTAGTTTTACCGTTAATGACGACAAACAAGCTGTTGGCAGATGGTGTATATTGTTTCATTACCTAGAAACATGTTTTTATTTAACACTTGTCACTGCTTGTAGTTGCTGAATGTAAAATTAAATACATCTTTGCCTGATTAATATATGTAATTGTTCCAAGGCTACACACTCCTAGGGGTCTATTTACTAAAGTGTGGGAATTTAGAAGTGGAGATGTTGGCCATAGCAACCAATCAGATTCTAGCTATTATCTTCTAGAATGTGCTAAATAAATGATAAATAGAATCTGTTTGGTTGCTATTGTCAACAACTCCGCTTCTCAAAACCCGCACTTTAGCAAATATACCCCCTATAGTCTTGTTCTCTGCCCTGTTAGCAGTGGGGATGATATAATTTGCATACAAAGATATAGCAGAGATCAATACATGTGTACAATGTTAGGAATCATAAGCAGGCTTACAATGTGTTCTGTATTATGATTTTACAGATTTACGTAGCTGTGTTTGACATTACAAATGGAATATTCGCTATGCATGAGTATTCCCCTTCTCACCCTTTATCTCCACCTATGAAGCAAGTCTATACAGTATAGCAAGACAGCAGTTCTGGATTGGTTGTCAAAGATATTGAAGGAATTTGCTAAAAGTCAAATGGAAATTAACCAGCAAACTTTAAAACTCTCAGCTTTTGTTATTCATTCATATGATGTTTCCAATGTTTGTGCTACATGTAAAAACCTTAGTGAATAAATGGACCTATTGAAATTAATTTAAAAATGTAATCTAGGCAATGTTTTAATAGAAGCCAAACAGAATAGTTACATAATAGTCTAACATTTAGATACCTTTCCTATGTTGTCAGAGGAATTACAAATGATCTACTGTAGCTTTTACTTTTGTGTTTCCATGTCACTTTGGTCACCTCTAGCATTCACTGGATGTTTATATTATTCATTGATATTCCGAAGTCTTAAACTGAGTTGCTATTTCATGTCTGATTACGTGATTATGCTTAATATTGATAGCTCCCACTGAAATTAAATTAAATAATTGGTTGAAAGCTTTCAATATTGAGCATAATCAAACTGCTAACAAATGAGTTAACTGTTTCATTAAATACATTCCAATCTCTCTTGAAAAGGCAATACAATGTTGCTCTGGAAATTGGGAAACACAAAAATATAATGTAAGATTATTTGGAGTACAAATGAAAACCCTAGAACATAATTCAAATGTCAAACCATTCTGTAACTAGCCTGTTTGGCTAATAAAGGAAAACTCCATAGGCCATGCTTTTCTCAATCAGTTCAATGCCCCCATTCATTAATCGGGGTTGAGATCTCAAGGGGAAAATAATGTTATCATATTATCATTTACTAGATGTTAAATTAATTTTGAATATCAAAACCAGTGGAAACTTTTTAGGTGGTTTACAGTACAAGAACAATGGACCATTTTAATATGTTATAGATTATTTACCTGTTGCTTACTTATCACTGAGAAATCTGGGGATTTTGAAGTGTCTGTTTTGAATCTTTTAGAAACTGGTGATTTATAGATTGTGTTAATTTTATTATAATAGGAAATTAGGAGATCAACCCATAAATCACAAACAATTTCTTCAAATATTGTACAAATCAATCTTTAGTGCATGACCTTCCATGTATTTATGTACAATTGTCTAGACTGTTAGACTACCTGACTACTCTATATATCATAGACCTAATTATATAGATTAAAGGGACACCGCATATGGACTGTAAACCGTGAGATGAAATATACTAATAATAACAGTATGAGCAATACCATCACTTGTTCATACACAAGCCATCCTGCTTTTCACTCCTGACATGGCTGTGACTATAAGTATCCCACAAGAAATATAAATTTGATTAGTATCACTCTAAACTAAATATTACACACATCCACAAAGCAATAATCAGAACAGAACTCAACTTTTTAACAGCGCGTCAACTATCCATACACTCCTTACATATTAAACCAATTTATTAATTTGGGTGTGACTTACTAGAACCTGTGTGTAACTACAAACAGCTTATAAAAATATAAAGCAATATTTTTTTGCACAGTTGATCTTTCCAGTAGTTATTCCAGTAATTATTAATCAATTTGATTAGATCAATGCTCACTAAGATTAGTATTCGTAGCTTTTATTAACAATGTATCACATTCTAAAATTGTGCCAATTTCTCATAATTTTGACTATAATAAGTTAAGCTTTATATTTTTTATTTAATTCTTTATTTATTGAGATCCCCACAAGTGGGGACCCATATACTGTACATAGGGGGAGCAGTATGAAACCTTTGAGAGAGATAAAGTGGAAAAGTGGAGAGAGCTAAAGTACCAGCCAATTAGCTAATGCTTATTTTTTGGTACTTTACAGTATCTCTTCCCATTTTATCTCTCTCCGAGGTTTGATACATCTCTCCAATAGTTAACTTTTAATATAGGTAATAAACAACTTATGTTTGCATATTGTTTACAATAAGAGTACTCCTCAGGTTTTTCTTAAGTTCATCCTCTGTGAATCTCCCCCTTTACTGACTAGTTGCCTCATCAATGCCATTGTGCATCACCAACATGCTACATATTGCTCACTGATTGGCCTAGGCCACTGATACTATGTCTATTGTTGGTACATATTAATCCTATCGCAATAAGTTATTTTTATGATGTTTGTAGAATAATCTCTGTCTTTACTGTATGGAAGGTGTCAAACATCATACTTTTTTGTGCAATTTGTGTTTTTACAGAGATTTTAACAAAGCCCAAAAGTTCACAGCTTCCTGAAGTAAAAAAATAAGCAACAATCACATTTGGACTAGCCAACCCCTTCCCCCAAAATTCTAAGTTTTTTCTTCATGTACTTTTCATTACATTTTTATACACCAATTATATTATTGATACCACTATAGCTCATCTACAGTGTGGGGCTGGTTCTACCCTCCCACCAGAGCCCCCTTATATATGCTGAAAACCGAACATACCCGAACTTTGGGGTTCAGAGACTAACCGAGTCCTGACTCGGGTCTTTTCGCAAGTCCAGAACTCTGATCTGAAAAACGGATCTTGCTTATATTAGACTGCATTTAAATTCCTGTCCGTGATTTCAGGTTCTGTGAGGTGGTCAAAATTGTCTGGAAATGATTGGGAATAAATGTTATTCATGTTAATAATATTATAGGAGGAAGAACAAGTCCAAGTTACACAAATGTAGGTGTTTTTATAAATTTTTAAAGAGATCCAAAACCGAACCAAAACACTTCAGGGTGGTTTGCCAAAACCAGAACACAACGATGATTTAAATCGAAAACTGAAACACGGGGGTCTGCACAAATTTCTAATTTCTATGTGTTGTTTATCTCCCGAGATAGCTGTCTCTCATGCCCTTATGAATTGAGTAGGGTTTATAATACGTGGTACTATTTAGGTATTTGACTTATTGATGAAATGTGCATATTCTGTAATCTAGAGTAGGTATCAGTCATGTTTTCTGTATTCCAACCACTATGCATTTCTTATCCTGTTGCTAGTGCACCAAAGATGCCTGCCTCATAGGTTGGGAACAGATTAAGGGATATGGGAAACTGATGATGACTTTGTGTGTTTTGTGTCTTGCTCAGTATTGCCACTATAACTGTTCTGCATATGTTGAATCTCCTCACTGCAACTATTCACTATTCTCCACTGAATTGTGTGCCATTACCCTCAAATGTAAAGCATCTTGAGTCTTATAGAAGAATAACACTATATTAATTCATATTATTATTATTATTATTATTATTATTATTATTATTATTTATAACTATTGTTGAAAATGTCACAATTTTATATTTAGGTTTTAAATACTCTGGGGAGTTTGTATGATGAAAAATGCAACTAGATTGAGCAAAAGGCATTCATTATAAAGTAATGGCCTCATACTGGTTGCAATTGCCTTCAAAGTCGTGTGAACATTTTAACATTCTTTGCACAGCTGAACGCTCTATGTCTAAACTCAGGACTTCTTATACATACAGAATCCAATTTTTACAGTAAAGTAATTTTTTTTCTGCTAAATACATAATGTGTAGATCTGCTAAAACAATTATTACATTACAGTATAAATTCTTTATTTTTTTATTTTTCAGGCAAGAGTGAATCCAATTAATGTCACACCACCTATACAGGCTGAAGACCAAGACAAGGATATTTTACCAGTCTCTGACCGTCCTGGCATCCTATTCTACATTCTAGTTGGTGAGTCATTTGTAATCATACTGTCTTTAAATCTAATTTGTAAGCATTATGTATTTTATACAATGGGCCTGATTATGAATTGGAGGCATATTGAATTTATTTATTTATGCTAAATAAAACTGTCTGGAAATACTACATGTTTAGGCCCATAGTCTGAGCCATACACATCACAAGATTAATTTAGGTCTGCACCAGGGGTGGGCTGGGCCACGGGGCAGGATGGCATCAGGTTTGGGGCTTAGTGGCCGACCATACAGTGGGACTAAGCTCCATGCTGTTTGGAAGAAAGAAAAAAACATTAGTTCCCATTTTATCATCTGTGGTGGAGAACCATTGGATCTCTGCCATCAATGACAAAACCATCGGTAGTTAACTTTCAATGTTTGCTAACTATTGATGATTGAAGGCCATTCCTACCCTCCTCCACCAAGGATGATCCCCATTAATTCAGAACCCCACCCTCAGACCTGGCTGCAGCAACACACTGATCGGTGGCATGTGCAGAAGTGTGTATCTTCTCATGACACACAAGGGGGCCCCCGCAGAGACAGATCAAGGAGGACTCAGACAACATATGCCTCTCTCCCAGGGCCCTTTGTCCATAACCACGGATGGCTCAAAGGGATGGTAGCATGCAACCTTGCTGCCATTGCACATGAAGAAACGGAAGGGTGCACTGGCTACATTGCTGAATTCTACAGTATATGTATAAAGTGATCTCTTGATATTATATCAACTGTTTCTGCAAAAATCATGTATCTATGTTGTCTGAGAATTATCCACATTTTTTCTAATACTATTTGAGTGTTTGTGTTGTGTATAGAAACTAATATCTCTGTTTGAGTCATTGACTATGACACTTAATGGTACTGTAGGTGGGTTGTCTTACTTGGGAGGGAGCCATGGGGGTTTCATCCATGCTGAACCACACTTGTGCACTGCCCCCTCCTTTAACCTGAACTTTGTGTTTTGTGATGTTCCTCCTGTATCACTTGTTGTATTTGACACAACTTTGCATGCATAATGTATCTGGTTTGCACGGGCATATCAGGGGGCTTTGAGGATGGCATTTTATGGAGCATGACTGAAGGTCTGTGAGAATAATAAGGGGCATGAGAGGGCTATGGGCTGGCACATAAGTGCATTATGGGGCTCTTGGCTGGCATATAAGGACATGAGGGAACTCTGTGGAGAATTCAATGCAACGTGAATTGAATAGCGCTGAGAGGGAGCTCCCAGAGCTATTCATTTCAGCATGCTGTTATATCATAGAATGCTGGTTCTCGCGACTTAACATGGGTGTTTAGGCGTGAGAACAGGCATTCTCTGATTAACGTGCCGACCGTGCAAAGCAGAAAAACAGCTGCGCGCCCAGCACTTTTGTCGGATTTCTCCTTGCATCCCCAGGGGGTGTGAGAAGAAATCCTTAGCCTGCCCAAACACCACTTTGAATTGAATAGCTTCGGGAGCTCCCTCCCACAGCTATTCAATATCGCATTGAATTGAATTTCCCCCTCCGAGGCATATAAAGGGGAATGAGGGAACTCTTGGCTGGCATATAAGGGCATGAGGGGGCTCTGGCATATAAAGTGTACTTTTGGCCACATCCCTGTTTATGCCCCGTGTTCAGCAATTGGAAAATGAAAAGGTGGTAAACCTAAGGCTGTGTCTAACCATTAGTGACACTTGAACCTTTAAGTGTTGCAGATGTCAGTTAATGCTCCCATGAGACGGCAGACCATAAAAGGTGGAGCTTCAGCGTCTTCAGTTTACTAATCAATCAGTTGGAACTGACCTGCCAGAGTGGCAACCTGAAATCAGATAGTGGCACCTATTTACGGGCATCACTGCACTTACCTGGCAAGTCTTGCTGTCCTTTGTGCCTTCCAGGTATGCTTCGTATGTCACAAAATTAGGAGTTCTATAGCTTAATAATGAGAACAGACCTTCATGAGAACTGGGGGCTGGTGGAGAGGAGTCAAGGTGGTTGGTGGTATGAATTGCTGTTTGGAGGAAATAGAGGGAAGGATATATGGGGTGGGGGTGCTGTTTTGGAAAAAACTAATTATTACTCTAAATTCCCACAATTCTCTTTCCCAAATGTAATGCTCTAACTAAAGGGGCCTATTGACTAGGCGACCTAAAAGACTGAACAACTGCAATGCAGGTGGTATGGTGTTTTTGGAGGCTGAAATAGTTGATTAGCTCCCCAAGGGAAGAGGGTACAAGGAGAAGAAGAAAAGGCCATGGACACCAATTGGGAGGGAAAGGAGAGGGTCGTGTGGAGACAGACCGAGCATTAAGACAAGTCCTGTAGGAGGTGAGCTCCTAGAGCAGTTCTGGCCAACCTCTTGCTCTCCAGCTGTTGTGAAACTACAAGTCCCAGCATACTTTCCCAGCTGATCAGTGGAAGGGTATGCTGGGACTTGTAGTTTCACAACAGCTGGAGAGCCACAGTTTAGCCAGGCCTGTCCTAAAGTGTCAAGTCAGTTGATAACAGTTTCAGATGAATTAAGAGATCATAAACCAGATTATAGTGGGTCAATGAGGGCGTGGAAGGAAGAGGATGGGGGTGAGGTGGTTGTATACAACTCACTGAAGAGTGTTTGGAGGTATAGGGGAGGATATAGTTGGGTTTGTAATTAGAGAAAAAGAGGCCAATGGTAAGAATTCATCTACGTCAGCTCACAATTACATTACAAGAACATGCTCTTACTGTGCTTTGTCTGTGCTAGTTTAAATTAAGAAAATGTTTTTAATAAAACACATACTGCTACTGTAGCCTATTATCTGCATTCAGTCAATGTATTCTGGAAATTTTGTGTTTGAAATCTGTAAATAAGCATGACAAGTAACAGGATTACTGACCTTCTGTCTCTACGGTTTCTCTGTTTCTGTACCAAGTCAATGTATCTACTGTACCTATCAATCTATCTCTGTATTGAATGTCATATATTGTTTTATCCATCTATCTATATGCTACTTATCAATCTATTTATGTATGTGTGTGTCTATATATATATATATATATATATATATATATATTGCTGCTAGTGAGCTCCAATGGCTGGGTACTTCCTGGACTGGTCACCTGATCGTCAAAGGTGTCCATCAAAGCTCAAAGCACACTCCCACACAGTGAGGCATGCCTCTATTAGCTCTTTTTTTCTGTGCTTTATTGGCTGCTCTGCAGCCCATCACCCAGCTCAAGGCAGTGTCTGAGCTCTCAGGCGAGGCTGAGCTCTTACTGCCTCATGTCTCGTCTCTCCCTGTATTTCCAGAGAGTTCTGCAATTTTAGTGAGTTTTGCCTATGAAAACAATCAGAATAATACAAAGAATATCTTCCTCTGTATTATGCTAATAATTTTTATAGTCACAACTTTGCAGTCTGATAGGGAGTATGACAGGAGATGCTCTGCCTCCCCTGTCTTCCCTGACTGCATATCTAACAATTTCTTGATCAATCTATAAATGTCTGTACAATGATTAATTTCACACACTATCAATTTTGTATCTATGTATCTCATAACTATCTATTATCTAATTAATTAAATGAGTTTAGCGGCCGGTTGCGCAATCTGTATTAGCCGGGACCACGTGACCATAGGGGAGTGAGGGCTCAGGCAGATAACTGCGGCTGATCTAGGTGGACCATTAGTGAGTGTGTAACAAGGCACACACTCCAACAGGAGGCAGCGGGACTTACCATCAAGGATTGCAGAGGACCTCGGCACCTGCAGAACACTGGGTAAGTTGACAGACTGGAGGGTATGGGACGCCGACCCTCCAGAGCGCAACAACCAAAAACTCTGGACAGCACCTTGTTTTCTAATTGCCAGATTTTTTTCCTCTTTTTATCCGAGACTATTGTTGCTTTTGCATGTACATAATTTTTATTATCCTGAATTTTTGATTCTATTCTATACGTCCTCCACAGTAACTTTATCAAGGCTATTATCAGTCTCTCCCCTCCCTTTGTTTGCCCTGCTCCACCCCAGCATTTTCCTTTAAAAGCACTGTTATGTATTGATTACAGAGAGGAGCATTGTGACTCCATTTAATTCTATAAAACAGCAATAAATAATTCTATAAAGAACATACAGTACTTAACCATCATCATTTACAAGAAGATTCATTTATACATTTACTCATTTTCAAGCGCAGGCACATATTTTCTTGTTGTAAATCTATCATCTCATATTTGTCTGCATGTCTATCTTTTACTGTATCTGTTTACAAGGCTGCAACTAGGGGGTGGGCTAGGGGGCACATGACCCGGGTTTTGGATTTGAGGGGATGCTGGGAACACAGCCATAACTAGTGTGGTGCAGCCGGCGGAACTGGCTGCCTCTAACCATGTATGCGCTGCCATTACTGATCACCCGCTGGTTGTCGCAATGTATAATAGTAGCGATGCACCAGGCTGCCTCTTTGTTGGATGCACTGCTGCTAATATATTAGAGCAGGTAGTGCTGCAGTTCTGCCCCCCCCCCTTCCCATTTTCTGCAGTGTCTGCACCGGGAACAGGAGCCTATCCGTGGCTTCTGCTGGGAAGAGCCACGCAGCAACAAAAGTGAACAGCATAGCTACTTATGGGAGGAGGCGTGGGTGTGTGGGGTTATGGGAGGAACGATGGGAAGGAGGTAATAGGAGGAAAAATGATGAGAAGGAGGAATGATGATGAGGAGGATTGATGAGAAGCAGGAATGAGTAGGGTGAGGAATTATGAGAAGGAAAAATGAGGAGGAAGAATGATGAGAAGGAAGAATGAGGACAAGGAGTAATGAGGAGCAAAAGGAATGATGAGCAGGAGGGAGGAGGAGGAAAGAGTGGAAGGGATCTAACATGGTATATGTGTATAATGGGCTCTACCATGGCAAAAGTGTGTAAGGGGATTTACCATAGCATAATGTGTATAAGGGGGTCTACTATGGTGTACCGTGTACTGTATAAGAGGCTCTACTGTGATGTAACATGTAAAAGGGGCTCTACCGTAGTGTAACGTATATAAGCATCTCTAGCATGATGTAATGGGCAGTACTTTGTGGCATATTGTGTTATAAGGGGCATTACTTTACGTAAAAAAACACACACCCTTTTCAGAAGAAAACCCTCTGTTTTTTTTTTTTTGTTTTTTGGGGGGAGGGAGGAATTACTGCCTTGCCTCATTTGCCAAATATCCTAGTTTCACCCCTGCTGTCTATCTCATATCTATCTATCATAAAAAATATATTTCTTCCTTAATATGTAAAGCATTACAAAACTATACTACCACTTTTATTTGTACATCACTCTTAAAAATAGCCTATTTTAAGATGTAAAATTGAATGCATGCATTACAATTTCATTGTTCCATATGTACAGTTGGAAAAGATCTGATTTTTCATCAAACTTTTCTTGCAATATAAATGAACAAATATATTTAGAATGCAGCCTTTCATTAAGGTAACAAAGCAGATGATTGATATTAGAATGTCTTATTTAGAATTCAAATCCAGTTTGTACAGAGACAAAAAAGTTCTCAACATTAAAAAAGTATTAACAGTAAATCATTACATTCCTTTTGGAAAGTATTCTATAACTGGAGCCAGGGCTGGATTGGCCATCTGGTACTTTTGGCAAATGCCAGAAGGGAATATGGCCAGAATGGCTGGTCTGGGCCATGAAAGCGCGGCCGAGCAGTGCAGCATGCAGAGAGACGGAACGTGCTGTGAGGACACTCCCCTATTAATTGCAACATATCCTCTAGTTTTAACAAGGAGGGACTGCAGCTGATATCTGTCCTAAGGTCCAGCCCCAAATGGGTTTGTATAGGAGCTGCTAAATGGCCAGATTTACCTAGCTCCCTCTTCAGATAGTGTTAGTCAAAAGTAGCCTACTATATCACAATTCTTTACATAAAGTGATTCTTCAGACACCTCTCCATTGGCCCCCACTGACGCATGGGCAGGACGATGGCTGCGCATGGGCAATGTAGCAGGGACTGACTGAGGCTCTAAATCAGTCCTGGCATTTCCCCTCTGTGCACTCACATAAAAAGTGTTGTGGCCTCACCTCACTGGCGTAGCCTAGTCTCACGGGGCATGGTTACATCTCACAGGGGCGTGCTGCGAGACACGAAGGCCTGGTCTTACGGCACACCCCCGTCTCTCAGTATCCCGACCGTGCAGAGCATTGGGAGGTGGAGCTGCTCGGCCAGACTTTCAGACTGGTCCGGCCCATCAGGCCCTCGGCCCTTCTGGCATTTGCCAGTTGGCCAGTCCGGCCTTGCTGGGTATGAATACAGAAGCAAAGTGATAGCAGTAATTATCACTTTGCTTGTATCCATTCACCGAGACAAGACTTTTTTTGAAGCTCTGTCACAGCATCCCCAATATAATAAATGCAGACTGTTATTTTCATGTGCAGAAGGCAGAGCTGGTTTGCGTATGTACAAAGAAGCACTTTTGCTGGGTCAGTGTTTCTCATTGTTGTGCATGACATGACCAGACATCGGGAGAACACACTTCGTAAAGAAACTTGCAAAGAAGTCAACCATCGCTATCTGAAAATCTAATGGCAAAATCATCTGCCTATTTATAAAACTAATGCCACTCAACCACTACTCAACCCTGGGAAGACAGTACGATTAGGACATCGTAATCGTACCGTCGTTCCCCATCCCCTGCAGTGCCTACACTGAATGATCAGTCGTTCAGTGTAGGTACTCTCCATCATCCCCAAACATGGTCAATCTGTCATTATCGGCAGATTGACCAGCATGTTCGGGCGATGATTGATGTCGGAAACAACCAGCGGGAGCGCTCCTCGCTGGTCATTTCCAACATTTGCATGTCCGATTTATGCCTGATTAACAAGCGATTGATAATGATGTCGTTATCTTTCAATCGCCCTGTTTAATCGGGTAGTGGATACACACCTTTACACTTGATGAAACCATAGATAAGCTGTTAAAAAATAAGAGTTATTTACAAACAATGTTGAAATGTGCATTAAAACGCAGCACCCAATCAGCAATTAGCTTTAAACAAATCTTTAACTGTTATTTACACCTATGCTCTATTGTACTAAATAACCTAATTATCTTGATACATTATTTAATTTGTATAATTGTCAACAAGTATATTTTTATTCTTGTTGCTTTTATTATTGGTTATTTCACTTGTACTGCAGTGTAAAAAATGGTGACATCAAATGAAATAATTGGCAAGTTAAGCAACATAATGCATGCTATTTTGCTTACTCTTTCATTTTTCTGAATCTTCAGTGATTCTGCTTCTAAATATTTAATACCTAATCCCAAGGAATAGCCTTTGTCATTCATTCATGCAAGTTATAGATTACAGAAATCTATGTCTATTATACAATTAATTGTTTGATAGGTTATTAAAAGTAGAGACTGTATTGAACTGTCAGTATCACATAAAATGAAGTCACTCTCTGATCAAATTAAGTTTTGTTTTTCTTAAGCCATCTTGCATTCTTTATTCCAGTGTGCTAAGTTTAATGCCTTTAAAAATTGAACAGAAAAATCATACCATATACATAAGGTGCTATGCTATAAACAATCTCTGTTTTTGTTCTCTGTCAATTAGATACTCAAAACATTGTCTTCTCCTTCTAGGCACTCCTGAGAATTATGCTGAATATTTCCATATGGATCGTACAACAGCAATGCTTTCACTTCTCAAACCAATAAGTAGAGATTTGCACCAGAAATTTGATTTGGTGATTAAGGTAATATTTATAACTTCATGCTGGATAATTATTACTTATTACTGTTCCTTAGAGAAAACCAAGTTCTATCTATGTATTATTTATTTGAAGTATATTCATTATTTTAGAGACAATATCACAACATGTTATGTAAGATGTATTGCTCCTGGCTGAAATGCATTATCAGTTCAACTTTATACATTGATGCAATATAGAAATGCCTTTAAGACAGGTTGCCTAGTAGTCCTAAGACTGGTAGGATCCTTTTCATTTTCAGAGGTGACGACTGGCACTCACATTGACTGACTGGGACATAGGTAGTAAGGTAATAATGACTAATATATATATATATATATATATATATATATATATACATTCATACATACACAGTATATACATATATATATATATATATATGTATATATATATATATATATATATTGTGGCAGCATCACCAGAGATGGCGTTGGTGAGCAGCAGATTCTATGTGGGATTGGAGAGATCCTCCCACACAGGGTTGAAATACTGAGTGGTGATACACCTGCCTGGTGTCGAGAACTCAGATGTGAGCTAATGAGAAGGCCGAGCAGTCAGGCTGGTGGAGACAGTCTAGTTGGGACTGTAACAGCCAGAGAGCCCAGTGAAGCTGAGCAAGCCATTGGGTGCCAGGAGGCTGGTGTCTGGACCTTGCGGGAGGCAAGGGAGGACTACAAAACTCTCTGACCATGGGACATTGAAGCAGTAAAGCTGCAGGCTGAGAAAGCCAGGGCCTATATCTGTGTGATACAGGGAAGGCCACCAGGATTGTGTTTGTGTAGCTGTGGCAGCCAAGCCAAGCCAGGCTGGAGCTGGCAATAGGCCGGCAAGACGCAGGCAGGGACTTTGTTGGCAGACTAGCTGCTTCTCACTAGAGAGGGCTCAAGAAGTGAGCTAGATGCCCTAAACAGGGGCTAGGTTGTTTTGTTATTTTCTGTTTGTTATTTGCTGTATGCTGAATTCACAAGCTGGAAGTAAAAGCATCATTTGTTTACTTGAATGCTGTGTGTGGACCATCAATAAGCACCTAAACACTGCACCCATCCACCCTCTGCTGAGCTAAATACCCCAAGTCATCACAATATATATAAAACAGTTTATGAGGTAATACATCAGTATTATTCATGATTGAATAAATAGTTATGCGGAAATAAATGTATATTTAGTGTTGTATATACGTTGTGAGCTCATCCAAGCAAGAATATATCCAGAGTTTGGGTTTTATACTATTTCAGAAGGTGGGGAACAGTGGGACTTGCGCTTGGAGAGATGGTTCTGGAAGGGTAGCGTGAGATGGCAGGAAGGTTAGGTCGCGAGGCCGATAGGAGCCAGGAGTTATAAATAGAGGATCGTGGCTGGGGCCAGTCAGACTGGGGTTCCCCCTCCTGTGCACACTGTCCTTGTCATTGGTGCTGCATGAGTGCTATAATAGAAGCGGCCAATTGACAGAAAGAAGTGGTGCCTATGTGGGCATTGGAATAATAAGATAGTGCTGATTAGTGGCATTGATTTACCGGAGCTAAAGACCAATGGAGGCAGAGGTTAAAGGTCCCGGGGAAGGAGGAGAGCTGATCGTAGAGTAGGGATGGGCATCGATGGCCAATGTTTGCCGACCATCAATGTATTTCTTTCGATATTAGTGTTTTTTTGATGTTTGCTGCCATTGAATGGTAAACATTTGATGGTGTTCCGATGGTGGCTTCTATTCTTTAAATTCTAAAAGCTATACCTCCCCTGGTTGCTGTGTATCATTATCTAGGCTACTGCTAGGTAACACAGGTCATATTGCTAGCTCTGATTGGCTCTCTGAGACAGCGAGAGCCAATCAGTGTGCAGCCCTGGCCCTGCAGCAGCAGCAGTCACTCACAGACACAGACAGTCTCACATGGAGCTCAGGAGGAGGAGGCTAAAGTGACATCAGTGAATGTATACCAGCTCAGAAGGCAAATAATAATAATAATAATAATAATAATAATAATATTAAGTGCACAATACAATTAGCCACAGACAGTGGTGGGTTACAACAACCTGTTGAACTAAAAACTGCATTAGCACAGCACCCAGGCAGTGACCACCATATCATCATAGTCTGTGCAGTGCTGGTCAGATTGGCCTTTCCCTGAGTGACATTGAATCTCTCTGATAATATGGTTAAACTTCAGGCTAATGATTGGCTGTTTCTGTGAATATAGTGAGAGAGAAATATATCGGAACACCGCCCCTTGACTATTCATATAAATAGTTTTTACCATCTAATTATTTTGATGTGATGGTTATTTACCATCGTATCAAAAAATTCAATGGTGGAAGCACTGCCATCATTTGATGGTGGGCTTCTGATGACCATCCCTATCGCAGAGTGGGTCTTGTGGAGGAGGGGGAGCCGCGGCTGTGAGGGAGAGACATATGACTCCTGGGAGGATGGGGTGGCTTTCTGTCCATAATTACCTACACGCATTGCTTGGAGACATAAGGATACCAAAGTTCCCAGAGAGGCGGAGAGAAATAATGGGGATTGAATGTCGGCTGAAGGTAGCACAGCACACTGTCCCCAGTGTAAATTATTTCAGTAACTGATGGAAAGCATTACCCGGGTGTACTACCTAGAGGGTTAACTCTATTACTGGCTCACAAGGAGACCTGTTATTACAGTACAGAGATTCACTTAGTATATGAGCTGTAAAGGAAATGAACTAAGGTATAAACTAATGCAGCATTAATTCATAGGGAGCATTATATATGGCTGTTATAAATATTATAAAGGATTCCCATAGAGCTGAGGAAGAGTTAATCAGGGTACACAATCACAGCCAAGAGGATATAGTTAGAAACTGTAGGGGATTCCGCTACAACTTCACTAATCTGCAAACACTACTGGCAATATTCTTTATTAGAGAGACCTTGGTTACAGACTGTGTGTACTGCATAATTGCCTTTCATTCCCTCATGTGGTAGATGTGGAAACATAAGTTACATTGTTATTTGGAGAGAAGAATACATTTCAACTATTTTCCAGGAAACTAATGTTGCAATCTAACTCAAGTTAACTCTCAAGCATGAGACATTAAGTAGCAACTTACCATTTTAATCACAAACATTCTACTGATACATTTTAGCTGTATATCAGTGTCAGTAAGGATTACTGTGAGCACTGCTACCAACAAGTCCTGGATTATGCATGTCGAGGGTATATAAAAGTTAATTAGTATAATAAATGTTTAGGTAGTTATTGTAAAGTATATAGTGAGAAAGGAATAATAAATAATAATATATAGACCACATAGGTATAATGAATTTGCCATATGCTTGTGTTAATTTGTTCATATTCTTGGTAATTTCAAACCATTTACATTGAAGTATATTTTTGCAAACTAGGTAAATGACAATGTTATGAATGTTTTTTATGCAAACGCTCTTATCCATTTAATCTAGTAATGAATGGTAACACTTGCAAGTACCATTATAGCAAGTTTAAGTGACAATAAATATACCTGTTAATATTCACTTTAATGTAAACTATAAAATATTGCTAGAACAAGTAAATGGTGTTGGTGTTTACTTACCTTAAGGTTATTGTCGGGGGGGGGAAGTGGACTTCAGTCGCAATCTGAAAGAGAAAAGAAGAGATCTACAGTATTATTATTCACATATAATAGATGTTATAGAGAACCTAAATATAACCTTATAGAAGAAGTTACAAGAATTCAGGTGATTGGGATATAATAAATATTTGTTAAGGGGGTTACCCTAATATACGCATACTACATTCAGTTGTAAATAAAAACTTGGGGTGGAGGCACTGATAATTAATGTGTACACTTGCATGACAGTTTGCAGGGCCTTCATACTGAGCAGATTACAGTTTCCAGTGAGTGTGAATACATGGAAGGAGGAGGTGTCAAGGACTAACTTGCTGTTACCTCAGGGAGATACTTCCTAATGCAGTAAATTATGCTTTGATTGGAGATTTTCTTAATATTAGCACACTGTCCCTTTCGGGGACAGTCCTAATCTCGGAGCTCAATCTCCCCTCAGCTCACTTCACAAAGGCTGTAATCAAGGAGACTCCTACTCTTTGACTGATGGTACCAGGCTCACTGATGACTGTGAGGATAAAATGGGAGGTGGAGATCAGTGTAGAGCTTTACTGAGAGATAGTGACCACCGCTGACACCTACAGTATATAAGCAATATACAAGTGACTATTTTCAAGGCGGGATAAAATTGCTTATCAACCAATTTCTGTAACTTGGTAGACAACTATATGATTTGAATCTGGGGTACCTTAAGCCTCTGCACCCCTTGCAGCCACTATAGCTATGTCCATGCACTCAGAAGATGTCATACTTCCAGATGTTTTTCTGAACAGTTTGAGATATGGCCACAAAAGAAATCTCAGCCTTGTCATAAGGCACCCTTGAATCTTGGCACCTCTGTGAGGGGGGCATTCATGAGTAGTAAATAAGAAATACCTACCTTGGCTCAACTATTCATTTAATTGTATACCAAGATTTTAGGTGAGGCAGAGCCATAGCGGAGAGATAATGCACACTTGGCCGACCTGCACATGATCACAAAGAGAGTGCTGGGCTTCCACCGGAACCAGGAAGCTGAGCTCCCGCAGTCTCCTAATGATTCACATGGTGGCTTTCCAGAGGATCTGCAGGCTTCTATTCCAGCTACCCTGCAAGCAAAATACATATGCCACGGAACAGCAACAGTGCCGCCACCTCGGCCTTGCCACCTGGGCAGCTGCACTACTATTACACACAGGTTACAGCCTTGGCTGAGGCACATGGGTTTGCAGAGCAAGATGACAGTTTCTTTGAAAGAAGAGCCAGAAGGGAGGCTAAGAGGAATGTATAAACAAAGTGAGTTCATATATTCCTTGCAAAGTTTCAAATACAATCAACAGTGAGCTTAATTTTGATTAGCTTTTATTGGCATTTCTACTCCACAAAATAACTTGATTGGTGCACAAGGTCAGCTCTGGTGGGATTAGGTCTCATTTTACATTTTGAAAGAATCTTGTTTTGCACTTCAATGTTGCTCTTTGGTTAAGACGTGTTTCTAGGTGCACTCTAAGTAATGTAAAAAAAACCTCCACTGAAACAATTTCCACATGTAATTAACATTGAACTCCTATCTCCTCTTTTGTTTACGCATAACTGAAGCTTTTTACTACAACCTTTAATTTCTTATATTAAAAGTTTGCATTATCTATGCAGTAGGATGTTTGTTACCGTTTAGTGGTTCCATTTAGAATACTTGAACCATGTTTTTTTGTTATTGTTACTTTTATCTACATTGATTTTACGTTTGGTGAACCATATCCATGTGTGTTAGGGAATATTTGGGGCTTCTCCTGCTTGCTGGAATAGGGGGGGATCTTATCTTTATGTTTTCTCTACCACTGTTACACTTCCGTTACCTATTATGGGATGATGGCATCAATACCTGTATCACATGAACCCCTCACACACACACCTATCAAAATTATCTCCTGGAATGTGAGGGGGCTGAACAGTCCCTTGATACATAAATGGATCTCTTTGTCCATCAAAAACCTCAGGCCGGACATAGCTTACCTGCCTCACCACCTCTCACCATTCTAAGTCTTATGGCGTAGCAATTGGTTTTTGCCGGGCACCTTCCTTACACTATTTTACATTCTGTTTTAGATTCTGAGGTTTGATACATCCTACTGGATGTTTAGATTTATTATACCAATTTTACATTAATGTATAAGTACCAAATAATGATCTGCAGGCCTTCTGTCAGAATATATACCAACTCTTGCATAGCAAGGTAAATTCTAACTTAATATTTGGTGGGGACTTTAATATGATATCAGACACTACTATTGACAAGTTCCCAATACCATCGCCCTTCCGTTTGGTGCTTCCTCTAATACAGTACCTTTTTCATTTTTAGCAATTCTAAAGATTCCTTACATTTAAATGGGCAGAATTTTTGAATGATACTCTTGAGAATTGGGACAACCCTGTCTTGTTTTGGGAAACATCTAAAGTTGTTATGCAGGGACATATTCTGGCATATGTTGCAAAACAAAATAAGGAGTTTATGGTCCAACATACTGAATTATAACAATCTATGCAGGCTAGCCTGAGGGATTATCTCAAACCCTAATGATTGCACCCAATCTATGTATATTCAATCTTGAAAATTGCTGGACATCTTTTAACTGGATTAGGCCCAAATGAAACTGGACTACAAACAAAAATATTTTCACTGGGGTAATAAAACATGTACCCTATTAGCCAATATGACAGACTTTTAAATGTAAGCATCATGTGACAGCCCTTTGTGATAGTCACTCTTCTACTTTGCTTACCTAAACCTCAGACATTGCTAGGACATTTCAGGATTATTATTTATGAAGCCACTCCGCATGACCCCATTTTAATGACTAAACAGCTGGATGAGGTGAACCACCCTTGTATTACTACCTTACAGAGGGAGGCATTGGAAACTGAAATAACCAAATATAAGCTTGTATTCATTGTAGTGACTATGCATTTAAATAAATCACCAAGGCCCAATGGCTGCTCAGTCCAGCCATTCATGTGCTTTTCCATAGTATTAAATGGATGCTCCCTCTTTTCTTAGTTTCAACCAAGTATTTACCACCCTTATCCTGAAACCAAACAAAGATCCAACCCTCCCTTCCTCAATCCCCCCATTATTTTCCTTAGTGTCAATCTTATATAAAATTAATTGGTCTGTTTGTTTTGATTATCTATCCCGTTATGCTTTCGGACACCCCTGCACTGACTGGGATGAAACCAACTTGAGGTTTTGGATCCTGGCCAGATTTTAGGTGGGTTAGGGACCCTGTCGGGCCTCTCTCATTGGTGTTGGCTGGACAAAACTTTGACCCAGGGAGCCTGTTATGAGCTTTTCACTGGATGGATTTGGACAAAAACTTCACAGTTTGGTAACATTGGTTCCCAGAAGGCATACTAGGGGGTTGAGGTCCCAGTTGGACCTCCAGTTGGTTTACGCTGGGTAAAACTTTGACCAGGGGAGCCTGTTGTGAGCCTTCCACTGGATGGATTTAGACGAAAACTTCACAGAGTGGTAACATTGGATCACAAAAGACATGCTAGGGGTTTGAGGTCTTGGTCAGACCTCCCTTTAGTGTATGTTACACAAAATTTTGACCTGTGGATGTTGGGCAGAACTTTGACCCAGGGAGCCTGTTCTGAGCCTTCTACTGGATGGATTTGGATGAAAACTTCAAAGAGTGGCAATTGGTCTGGGATGCCTAATGTGGTTGGGGTCCCGTCAGACCTCACCGCAGAGTGCGTTGGGCAGAACTCCGACCCAGGGAGCCTATTTTGGGCCTTCCACTGGATGGATTTGGATGACATCACATAATAAATTGTAATAAGTTGAAGATTTAAACCCAGGTACTTCAGCTAGTTTTGAAGTAAACTGTTCATTTAATTTTGTTGCATATCAGACATTTGTTTTTTGTGTGTTTTGCTGTACTCAGATTGACTGTACATCTTTTAATTTTTCTTTGTATTCATCATGCTTGAATAAAGAAAAATTTGTTTGAGACAAAAAATAGAATATTGAAAGCATTCTTTTAATGCAAAATCGTAACATTTCTAATAGTTGTAAGTTTTTTTTATGGCTTATGATGTTCCATGCTGGCTAAATAGGGTCATAAATCATTGTTTAAAATCATTATTGTGCTTAAGGTGTTTACTTATCCTGACTATTTCCAATTGCTGTTGGTCTACTAAACTATTGAATCACAAGATTGATGTACATAGAAAAGTGCACTGTTGTAATTCTATGATCTCTGAACATAAAATCAGTCAGTTATTTAATGCAAAAGTAACAATTGTGATTTAGATGAACAACATAATAATGCTGTGAATTTAGAGTCAAATCAATTATACATGCTCAAAAATTATATATCTGCTTTCATAATATTGTGCTTTATTATATTAAAATGTCTGTTGTGCCTGTGTTTTTTTATCCAGCCAATAGTATAATAAGTTAATCTAACTTTGATGAATTACACAACTGTACCATCACCTGCTTGAATAAATACTTTGTAGCACCATATTGTTTAGAAGCCCCATTTATCCAGCATTCTCTGTGTTGGAAAGAGTATGATAATTTACATCATCTTCTGGAAAGGCTTGTAGGATAGTTATGGGTTTTAATGTTGGTCAAATTTGACCTAATTGTGTTGTTGGGATGAAGACAGATGTAAACCAATCAATGGTTGGACTGTATCCCTTTAGCAGAAACAAGCAAAAGTGTGCAAGTAAATGTTTAGGATTAAAAAGGAGACAATATGTTCTTGTTTACAAAGACTGATGTACTGATAAGCAAATATTACAATATCTTGGAACAATTTTGAGCAATTATGCTAACCGTGAAGTAGAATAAAGTTTGTTTCTTTTAACTAAATATATTTTAAAATGTGTTTGCAATAATTTGATAGTAGTAAACATAGTATTAAAGTAATTTTACATTCCACCACACATATTTGCCTAAATTATATAAAATATGTGCATGCATGAGCCAGCATGCCAAAATTTGGGCTTTCAGTTTAACCTAATGCAAGTAAGAAAAAAAGATTGAAATACAGTGTGTATGTGTATATATATATATATTTGTACAGTATATATAGTACTCAGGCTGGCACTCCCTTGTTACCAAAAATAAACAGCTGCATCCAGTGCCTTCCTCTTTACCACTCACAATTGAGGGACAAATATATAGCACTGAGAAGTATGTGGCACTCAGGACGTCTTTGGTACAAATGTACAAATTTTATATCTGGACGTAAGAACAAATTAAAGTTCTGAAACATTGACGCATAACCAGTGGGTTTGTACATTTGTACTAAAGACGTCCTGAGTGCCACCTATTTCTCAGAGCTATATATATATATATATATATATATATATACAGAAAAAATGGAGCGCACACAGCTTATTCCATAACAGTGGGTGCCAGGTCAGACAAATCCATATAACAAGCGGCCCCAATTGTGGGAAAAAGGAACCAGGACCAGCACACCACAAATATCATAACATTTAATTAGCCATTATAGTAAATCACCATATGTAGGAAGATACACATACCGACTGGGTACAAAAATAGAACGGGTAGTACTTAACACTTCAGATGCAAGAAAATATCCGGGGAGCCATGCACTGAACCCGGACAAGCCCCGACGGCCGTTTCGTCTACCTTCATCAAAGGACTAGTAATTAACCATCCAGAACAGAAATAAATACCTTTAAACTAATAAGGCAATACAACTCAAGTGCGCACAGCAAAAGGCGGCACCATCAGGTGCAGGCGGGTTCCACAAGCACGTGCATGCCCCGGTCTGCCGCGACCTACGTCACACTCAGGGCTCCTACTGATGACGCGACAGAGGTGACCATGGCAATGGCTAACAACAGGACACCACAACCTTGCACCCAACCATCACCACGGCCATCCTGTGCAGGCACAGGGCTAATGCCCACAAAAAACAATTACACAAATACAAGAATACTCATATGACAACACAATCAAACTACATCTATACATGATTAATAACAATCATATCATAATTATCTTGGAGCAACAACAGGTATAATTAACATTAGCACAGAATGTAACTTATATGACATATATAACAGTCGACACAGAGGGTCATGGAATGCCAAAATCTAGGAGTGTAGAGACCTCAACCATATCTTTATTACTAAATGCATCCAAAAAAACCTTTTTATTTACATTTTTAAATTTATTACTAATGTTCAACAAAACCATATATATATATATATATATATATATATATCCTGGAAGCTTGAGACTGGTTCACATCTGTTTGCTCTCAACTAAGGGAATACCCAGATCCTTTGCAGATTTTGAATCATTTTGAGGAGCTTTGGACAGTTACCGCTGACCCACTAAATGTTATAAATCTATTTGAGCTTAACTCTCATCCTTACTATGAACCCATTAGGAGTAGATATTTGATTATCATACTTGGATTATATTTAGAACCGATTGGTTCCTCATTAATCAGTTCAAGTTCAGCATTACCCACCAACTCTCGATTATTACCTGTAAATCATACCACTATGGGTTATCAATACTTTTTTTTTATACCTACCCCTGATGAAGTTGAAAGACGAAATGCGTAGGGTTTAACAGTTACTGTTCCATTGACCAGTTGTGTTAGGATTCCCTCCCTATTGAGCTCACACCTGTTTAAAACTGAGGGTGCATCTAAAAAAAACATCTCCTCTACACTGGCATTGGCTCACTGATTTATTGGATCTATGTTATGTTTTTTACTTTGTTTATGTGAACCAGAACTTTTAAATGTTGAACCCATGTTTTTATCAAAAATAAACATTTGGTATCTTTCCAAATTGGCTTTTTGGCTTTCTGTTTGGTGATTTTCTGGTGGAGGGTATATGCACAGGATCCCTCATGGTTTAATGTCACACAATTCAAAAGGAGAATACCTTGTATAAACAATTAGAGGACGGACTTTCACATTCAAGCAACCTGCTAACACAAATTGTGCACTTAGGAATTTTGGGTGTGTTTATGTTGTATTCGTTCCTTCTAACAGAGGTTCCTCCTGTAGGTCTGCTTATCTTCTAAGCACAAAATTTAGGTATTATTTTTGGATTAGATATATATATATATATATATTCTATAGACAAAAAGCCTTACCATTTCAAATGTCCCATTAAGACATGATCTGAAATTTCACAAGACTTACTGAATTTCTGCCACTCAAACTTAAAGAAGCGATGAAATTCCAATCATTAATGGACGTGTTCCTTGCGTAATACAGATATGGTGTCATCACACCTTGTGGTTAACTGCAGATTCAGCACTCTGACAGAGTGAAATTGCTGTCCCTCACAAAATGGTAGAGCTGATAATTCACAGAATTATGTGCTCATTGGAATAGACAAATGCAGTCTATACAACTGAGGTCTGAACAGTTATGTGGCACACACATCCCACTCGGGGAATCGGTACCCTTTGTACCTAAATCCAACCCTCCCCACTTAGTACCTAACCCCCCCAGTAGTGCCTAACCCTAACCCTCCCCCCTAGGGGTGCCTAACCATAACCTTTCCCCCCAAAACCTAACGCTAACCCTGCTATGTAACCTAAACTTAACCATCAACCCCCCCCGCACGGCTAACTGTAAGGATACCCCAGACTTACCTTGTTTGGGCAGGCATCCTTCTGGGATTAAGATAGGCATCAGTATTTTAATGCCTATCTTAAGTCCCTTGTCGGGCTTCAGCTGTCGAGATTTAAAGGCCGCCGGTCTCATAACTACATGCCCCACTTGGTGCCTACAATCTTCCCATTTGGTCACCACAACAATCCCACTGGGCAACATCCTTCTTACTCCATACATACATCTTATTTAGAATATACATTCAGCCACCTAATTGCTAAAACTATCATTCTCTGTCTATGCATGTACACTTTCTTCCCCTTTATGCTTTCATGCTGTTATATCTTCCCCAATCCATACTGCTGTGTGGTCTCCCAACTATGCTAGTCTGCATGCCCTCATTCGCACCAATATGTCTTTCCCCATCTGCACTGCCCTGTCTTCCTACATCCGTGCCACTCTGTTTCCTTCCATCAGCATGACTGCCTTCCCCCAGCCATGCCTCTCTGTCTTCCTCTCATTTGTGCCACTCTTTCTTCCTCCATCTGCACCACTCTGTCCCCCCCAACCGTGCCACTCTGTCTTTCCCCTCCTACCCGCACTAATCTGCCTTCTCACCCATCCGCACCAATCCGTCTTCCCCAAATCCTACTGTTGTGTTTTCTCCCATTGTGCTAGTCTGTATTCCTCACCCACACCAATCTGTCTTTACCTATCTGTGCTGCTCTGTCCTCCCGTGTCTATGCCACTCTACCCCATCCACGTTGCTCTGTCCCCCAATCTGCACCACTGTTTTTCACCCATCTGCATCACTTTGGCTCCCCCTTATCTGTACTGCTTAATCTCCCCCCCTCACCACGCCTCTCGGTCTGCCCCACCCACACCGCTCTGTCTCCTCCCCCCATCCACCCTACTCTTATCTGCTCAGATCTCAGTTGCATAGTCTGCATGTGTGTATTCCAATGAGCACACAGTTCTGTGAATTAGCAGCTCCATCATTTTGTGAGTGACAGCAATCTCACTCTGTGAGAATGCTGAATCTGCAGTTAACCACAGGGTGTGATGGCATACCATATCTGTATTGTGAAAGGAACACGTCCATTAAGGCGTCAGACTTAATGATTGGAATTTCATTGCTTTTTTAAGTTTGAGTGCCAGAAATGCAGTAGGTTTTGTGAAATTTCAGATCATGTCTAAGAAGCCATAATGGGACATGTGAAACTGTAAGGTTTTTTGTTTATGGAATTTCATTGCTTTTTTAAAATGTATTAAATATCAGGGTTTGGAGGAGCAAATAGTGCAGGTGGAGGAAGCCCAGCACACAGGAGGTGTTTTGGGGATGCAGAGAGAGAGATGGCTGCAGGGAGCACTGCAGGAGTGCAGGACAGTGGCAGCAGGGGGGATGAGGAGCAATGGCAGCAGCGGGGCAGTGCACAGGGGCATCAGTGGGTGACAGAGGGGCTCACTGGTGCTGGGCATGCATCTGAGAAAATAAATTCAATAGACACAGATGCATGGATGTATCAGTGAGAGCCATCTATGCATCTATGTTAAAAATTTAATATGTGAAAATTAAAAAAGGATGTGGTTCTCCACCCCCCACCCAAAGTACAACCTGCCCCAGGCTTTTCACTGCCGGTCCTGGTTGTGAAATACAGGGGACAAAAAGTATAGGGGTCCCCTGAATTTAGCACAACCAGTGCTTGGCTTTTTAGAGTCAATCCTGGTTGTCAAAATACTGGGACAAAAGAAGGAGGGGTCACCTGTATATAGCACAATCGGCACTGGGCTCAGCCGAGCCAGTCCTGATTTTGGAAATACAGGGGCAAAAAGCATAGGAGTATGTATTTTTCATAACCAGCACTGAGCTCTTTCTAGCGGGGGGATAATGCCTTCCACTGGGTCCCCGGTCGAACATTAACCCTGGGCTATCCTCGGCACCCCTGGGTGGTGGGTGCCAGGTTCATTGTGTAAAGTGTCATGTATAAAGATATATTTTTCTTTCTAGGTGAACCACAGGTGTCAACAAGCCTCCTTGGAGAACCACAAGTACCAGCATGCAGGGCATTACAGGCCCGCTGTCACCTGTAGTCCACCTGCAAAGAAAATATTAAAATAAACACAATACACTTTAATATTGCAATTATTTTGCTACTTCTTCACCTGGGGGATGGCGGCCTTTAAGCTCTTTTCCATGGCCGCCACCACCCCAGGGCTTCATTGTCTTTGCTTGGCGGGCACCAGCCCACTAGGGCTTTAGCGTCTTTACCTGGTGGGCACCAACCTTCCAGGGCTTTGGTGTCTTTCCCTGGGGGATGGTGGCCTTTAAGCTCTTTTGCATGGCTGCTGCTGCCCCAGGGCTTCGGTGTCTTCACCTGGTGGGCGCCAACCCACCAGGGCTTTGATGTCTTCAGCTGATGGGTGCCAACCCGCCAGTGCTTGCACCACCACCAGATCCCCCCACTGCCACTGGGTCATGCCACCCGCACAGCCACCAATGCTGATGTCCCCACTCTGCTGGGTCCCCGTCTGGCTCTCCCACACCGTTACCAGGTACCTGCCATCGCTATCGCCCGCTACCATTGGTGGGGCTGTTGCCACTAATGCCCACAAAGGACAGCCATTTTTGTGCACCCAAGTGAAGTCATGTACACCTCCCTGCTGGAGGCACCTACTGAGGCTGCGCAACAAGTTGAAGCTCCCTATCTATACAATGGGACATTTGTGAGGTAATAGTTTGAAAACTAACTTTCTTAATTAACTGAACCCCAAAAGCACCTTACCTGGAACTAGAGCTACCTAATAAAACATACCCCAACTCTAAATTTGCCCTGTACCCTGACTTATGCCTTCCCAAAAATCTTCCATAGACTACTGCAGAAAATTGGTCCTAATTGAGAGTGACCAAAAAAATTGATGGTTGGAACTTTAGATTACTTCCAAATCCTCATTTTTTTATTTTTTTTCCCTGTAGCACCGAGCGACAGTTCTACCCGTCCATGCCAAATTTGAGCTCAGTTCCACCAATAGCTTTTGAGTTGTAGCCCTTTAAACACCATGCCCCCTCTCCGGAATTATCTATGGGAGAATGCCGTTCTTTTTTCAATGCATCCTTATTATAAGGGTACGACTGTACCCTTATAATATAGTCTACATTGTGATGTTGACCTTATGAATGTCGACATTGTAAATGTTCACATTTTGACTAACTATCCATCTTGAACCTCATTTGTGGGGGGAAAGATATGACCTACTGTATGGTGAAAGGGAAGAGATGCAAATTTGAGTGTACAAGTGATATTAGAGTCCAAAAGAGCTGATAAGCTCACTGAGGGTAGTATAGAAGCCATGGAGCATGCCAAAGAAGTTGGTGTGGATGAAGAGAAAGACCAGTTGGATGATAGGTCTAGTGGCCAAAAGAATGGGGGATTTGTAGGAATAGAGTGTGGTCAACTGTTTTAAATGCAGCTGTGAATTCAAAGAAGATCAGTATAGTGACCCTTATAATTGAGTTGTAAATGATTGCCACTTACAGAGGAGAGGGAGAATAAGCCTGAATACAATTGCATTTAAAGAAAGTAAATGAGATGGAAGGAATAGGATTGATCACCTGGAAGTAACAGTTGTTCCTTTACAGTGTGGAGCGTTAAGGCTTTATTGGCTGGTGTCAGCACCAAAACACAGAAGGAGCAATGGGAGATTGGCACTGTGCAAAGTCTACGGTGGCGTACAAGAGAAAACCTTAGAGACTGATCCTTGGTTCCACTGATTTATTACCACAGATGTACTAAGCTATAGTATGTAATGCTTAAAGTCTTGAATATGTAAAGCAGGGGCTTCACTCTTATTATTCTATGCTATCCTGCTCCTTCCATAATCTCTCATTCATGAGCATGCAAAAGTGCAGTGCGTATGCTTCCTGTGATATCAAGCAGCTACTATTGCACAAATTTCACCTACATATATGTACAGAGACGTTTATAGATTGGCAGAACAAGAAACCATCTTCTGGTGGGAGGATTGTGCATTTTTAGCCTGAATGCATCTACTGTAGCTACATGCTCAAACAAGATTTTAATTATCGGGACACAATTATTTCAATGAAGTGGAGATGGCACATATATGGGGATGTGTTTTTCCCTGCAATAGTGCTTGACTTTTACAGGTACTCAGGAGGTCATAGTAGTCCATATACTTATACTATTATATATGCTTTTGTGCCTTCAAGATGCATTTACAAGGAAAAAAATATTTTAGTCCTATAATAAAAACATTCAAACACAAAAGCAATACAATTTCTTTGTACATGGTAATAATTTTCTGTGTATTCTCAAGATCCCATCACATTAATGCAAAGTCATGATCCTGTTTTCCCATAAGAATTTCATCATTATATAAATAGTGGATAAGAGTTCTGAAGTACATAGCACTTGATCATGTTTTTTTTTATTTAGAAGTGATTTGCAACTGCTTCATTACTCAGCCATTCCTCTTGTCATACAGCATAATAGTCTAACCTGACAAACAAACTCATCTCTCAAACCTGTCAATAATTTTACAAGGTAAAACAAATGAGAAAAGGTTAATAATGACGGATGTGTTCTGAGTCCTAAGTAGAATTTTAAAGCAAATAACATGTCAAAACAAGTACATTTTTATCATAAAAATAAACCTAATTAGATGTAATTAGATAAGCTAAATGAAGACAAAAGGATTATAATAATATTGTACTATGACATATTGATATTAAACAAAAAAAATTAGCTTGCAAGTGTAACCCCAAAAATTGACTAGTGAGCTAAATGAGAATTGTAATACATGAACTACAAAGTTAAATCATACTTGCCAACTCTCCCCTATTGTCAGAGAGACTCCCTGAAATAGTAGCAATCTCCCTGAAGAGTCTAGCAATCTCCCTGATTTGCACCTTACCCTTAATATGAAGCTGTTATATTAAAGAAAACCATATATATATATATATATATATATATATATATATATATATATATATATATACATTCAAATGGTATCACTAGTATAATTTACCTGCATTGGTTGTAAGGCAAAATGATCCCTATGGTTAAATCTTACTAACTGCTTTGGGACTCATTTACATTTGTATGTAAGTAAATTTTATGACACGCCCCTCAGATGTAGCTGTACACGCCCACAATAAGCTGCGCTCATAGGTGTTGTTTTCACAATCTCCCTGAAAGGCTTTTTTGAAAGTAGGCAAGTATGAGTTAAATACTAAGGGGTCTATTCATAATGTTAATTATTGGGGACGCAAATCCTTTCACTGCTACATTAGATTGCACAGCCAAATTTGACTCTGCAGTGTTAGTGTGCTTGTGTGAACTAGGGTTAACGCAGGTGCACAAAGCCCCGATGTCCAGTGTAAAGCACCGTGCAGTGGCGGATTAATCCCAATAGATCCCTGTTCGCAACCCGGGACTCCTTTCCATAGGTAAGCAGCGGTGGAGCGGGAACAAACGCTGTGTGAAGATGGAGAATGTTCTCTCAGTCAAGCTCTGAAAATATTGTAATTGCAGAGCTCGATGAATTTGATCCCTGTACAAGTGTATGGGAACAACAGGTCAGGTTGGGGCTGAAAGGTAAGCAGAAGAGATCAATGATATAGTATTTCCTACATTACCTTTATAATGAATGGCCCTGATAATTTATGCAAAAGTATGTGAAAATGTTAATTTTCACATGCTGTTTTATAAATTAAGTGATGATGAATATGGCACTCAATAATAAGTCATACAATTACTCCAGTTTCAGATCACTGCATTGATTAACTTGAACATAATATAAAAGTAGTTTTGCAATGATGACATCAGTGAGACACTTCTCTACTATAGCAATGGTAACTGAAAACTGTAGAACAGCAATGTTTCACAATTCAAATATAAACACAATAAATCATTGTTAAAAGTGATACTCAGAAAGTAGATCTCTAAAATATTGAATACTGTTACCAAGAATAAAAATACACATTATTTATCCTAGTAGTCTATGGCTAACATTTATTTGCAGTGTCCTTTTGGAAGATTTCAAGACTGTGTAATTGAAATAGCAGGAAAAGTGAATGTGTGAGAACAATATATCTGTCTCAGCAGGGACTGGCTGGCAACTTTTAGCCTGGAGGGCAGATGCAAGCAGGCGGCCCTGGCAGAGGAGTAGCGTGTAGCCAGGGTGCCCAGAGCACGTGCGTGCTATGGCGCAACCCCCCCGTCAAGTGTTCCAGGGAGGAGGAAGGTCCATATGGGATTAATGTAAAGTTAAAATAAAGATATGGGGCAGCCCTCTGTAGTGGTGTCCATATGCAGTTCCCCCCTTTGCCCCAGGAGAGGACCCCCTTATGCAGGCCTCCAGTAGTGATCCCCCCTATTCAGTGCCCCTTATATAGTGCCCCCAGTAGCAGTCCACCCCCCATGCAGTGCCCCCAATAGTGGTAACCCTTATGCAGTGCCCCTTAAATAGTGGCCCCAGTTGTAGTCTCCCCCCTAAGCAGTACCCCCAGTATTGCCCTTTATATAGAGCCCCCAGCAGTGGTCCCCCGATGCAGTGCCCCCAGTGGTAGTCCCCTCTTCCCTATGTAGTGCCCCTAGTTGTAGTCCCCTCCCCCCTATTCAGTGCCCCTAGTAGTAGTTCCCTTCCCTTGTAGTGCCCCTAGTAGTAGTCGCCCCTTGTAGTGCCCCCAGTAGTAGTAGTCCCCCCCTTGTAGTGCCTCCAGTAGTAGCCCCCCCTTGTAGTGCCCCCAGTAGTGATATCCCCCCCCATTGTAGTGCCCCCAGTTGTAGCCCCCTCCTTGTAGTGCCCCCAGTAGTGATCTCCCCCTTGTAGTGCCCCCAGTAGTAGTCCCCCACCTTGTAGTGCCCCCAGTAGTGGTTTCCTCCCTTGCAGTGCCCCCCCCCGGTAGACACAGGTAATAAAAAAAGAAATAAACACTTACCTGAATCATCCGCTCCTCCGTCTGTCCTCCCAGGCCGGCCCGCTCTGCATTATGGAGAGACGTCATGACGTCTCTTCCATTACCCACTGCAGGAACCGGAAGATGGAGCGGCTCCGGCAGTGGGCGCAGCAGCAGTCAGTGAGAGTCTGACAGACTCTCATTAGCTGCTACTTAAAACAAACACACAGCTACCGGCGGCTGTGTGTTTGTCAGGCACTGTGTAGCGCTGACCGAACTCCGTCTGGTCAGTGCTACACGCGCGGTGCAGGCAGCTGTGTCACAGAGACACAGACTGCCCGCGGGGGCACATGGCACCCTGCCCCCCGGCCCAGCCCGCCACTGTTTCTCAGCATCATAATTTTTACCTTATCATCTTCTTAATTTTAGATTGATAATATATATATATATATATATATATATATACTGCAAAAGTTCGGCACTCAGTAGAAACAGCAAACGACGGGGTGCCTTCCTAAATATAACATATAAACACAATGTTTCTCCAATGAGAGGTATGGCAACCCCCAAGGGACACACACACACACACTAATAGAGAGATGATTATAAGTGTGTTTTTATTTTGTTTTATATAAATGTGGATCCTTTCTATGTTATTGATCTGGGATTTCTTTAGAAAATAAAGTTGAAGTATACAGTAGGTGCATTGTGTATTGTTTAGAGATTGAAATAATGATGAGTTTTAGAACTACTTATATACTATATACAGAGAAACTGCCAACATTAACTATTTGAACACCATGATATTCTATACTACACTCAATATCAACTGAAGTCACAGCTAATCAGCCATTGGATGTTTCAATGAAGATTGGCCATGCACTTTATTTGGATTGGGTACACCCTTGTACACCTGTGATTTTGATAACCACTATCCTGTAGACTACAAATATATATATATATATATATATATATATATATATATATATATATATATATATATATATGGTCTTCACAAAGGAGTATTAGAGCAAGTATTGCACTTGGATTGACAATCATATTTTAGGCAATCTTTCAGTGTCTTTGGGACCCTTAAAACAGGGTTTCCCAAATCCAGTGCTAAGGGCATCCTAACAGTCCAGGTATTCCATATATCCTAGCTGGAGCACAGGTGTGTTCATTACTATATTACCCATTTTAAAAGATCTACAGATGGTATTCTGTGAGAAGACCTTGAAAACCTCCTTCTACACCTTAAGGAGATTTGGAGACCTAAAGACCAGAAGGTCCACCTATAGCAGTGATCACTGCAATGTGCTGATCTACACTGTCTTTTATGTTCTTCAAATTTTTCCACCAAGTCTTAAGTGCTGAAGATTGAACTTTAAAGTATATTCAGAATACATTTTGTATCTCCCAATCGCTTTTTTTCCAGAAAAGAAATTTCTAAGTGTAGTTCACCAGTTTAATAAACACTCGATTGCATAAAATGTCACATGTAAGAAAATCAGTTCCAGTGTCTCCTTTTCCCCATGAGTCGCAGATGAAGTACATCGGAACTTGGCATAAGTAAAAGCCATGGTCGCTGCATTGCAATACTTTGTACACAGATTCAGACTCATTTGCACACAGATGTAAAGATGTTGCGCATCAAATTGATCAGTGTATTCTAGCAAAGTAGTTTTGTCACTTCTAGCTTTATTTTTGTAAATAAGATGCACATATTCAGCGAGGACCGATACCTGGCACAACAAGAGAAGTGACACTCATCAATTTTTGAGGAATCCCACAGACTTCCAGAATGTTAGGCACCCACTTCGTCCCATTTCCAATTCTCTCAAATGGCCATGAAGGTGGGATAAATGAAGCAAATCTCTGCAAATGACATCATCATAGCCCCGCCTCCTATATGTGATGCTGAGATTTGCGGCATTGCATTGCAGTAGCTGAATCAAGTTACAATTTTCAAGGCCTGCCTCCAACAGTGACCACTTTTATCTCCCCTTTGGGAAGTCTCCTAAAATGAATTATTTAAAATACTGTCAAAAATGCCTCAGAACGAATGTACACACAGTGCAGTCTTATGAACAACTCCACAGTATATCATGTCAGAGCATTGACATTTACTCCTGTACACACTATGCAATCATCTTGTAGATCACTGGCATTTCAGGTGATGTCTTCAGAGGAACGATAGGACCAATATATCTAATGGTCTTCTGGTTGAGCATACACACTGCACAATGTGCACCACATTGTTCATAAACTCTTCCCATCTGATGTGCAGCTGCGATAAAGGGCGCACTTGAATGCCTGATTCAGTGTACACACTATCAGCTCTATTTATTAACATTATTTTTACTAAAATAATTTTAGTTTCACCTGTATTTATTACAGGGCAATTGGAGTAGAACTAGTAAAATTCTACTCCAACCCCCAGTATCACTTATTTTTAGTAAAGCAGATCGCATTTCCCATAATTGTAATGGGAAATGTGATCTGTGTGCAAGTTACTAAAAATAAATTGTAAAAAAATACCGGGGGAAGCCCTGTGATAATAACGCCACCTGGAGGTGGCGTTATCCAGGGTCTCCCCCGGTTACCGGGCTCCCACTCTGCTCTAACGGGGAGAGCAGAGGCGGGAGCCGGTACCAGTAATCAGCTATGTGGTCTATAGAGACCGCAAGCTGATTACTGTAAAAAAAAGAAAAAAAAAATTAAACATTTTTTTTTTCACTTACCTGAATCCAGGGACCGGTGATCGGGCCTCCGGTGATGGCTCCTCTCCGGTCAGCTGGTCTCCCACAGTGCACTGGGGCCCGGTCATCAGGTGATCGGGCCCCAGTGCAGTATGGGAGATCACCTGATCGGGAAGCCCGGAGAAGACCACCGGAGGCCAGGAGGATGCAGGTAAGTGTAATGAAGGGAGGGGGGGGTCGCGGGGGTCTGCGATCGTGGGGGGCGGGGCTTAGCACCGGGGGCGGGGCTTAGCGTCGGTGGGGGGGTAGTAGCGGTGGTCAGTCGGCGCATGCGCGTGCTCTTAGTCGCGGTATTTTTTCTGAAAATACCGCGAGTAGAGTGCGGATGGGATCCGCAGGGACAGAGCTTTATCGCAAGCTCTGTCCCTGCAAGGGATTTATAGTAAATCCCTGTGATATTACCTGAATTCGCAATGCGAATTCACTCGGTAATATCACACTACAATCCGCATTCAATATGTGGATTGTAGTAAATAGAGCCCTATGTGATGTAATTGATATGTCATTCCAATATGCCTCAAAATGACACACTGTCCAATATATCACCTAATGTGTACCCGACCTTAGTAGGAGAATGGTGATGCGCTAATAAACAAATAAATAATATACTATGTAGTTCCCAAAATGGCAGAAAAAATTCTCAAGACACCACCTATATAATATTAATAATCTTTATAAAAATGGAATATTGAGAAAAAAGAGAAAAGAATACTCGTTGTTGGGGGCGCTCATATAAGACGGTATAGGTTCTGAGTTATGTTAAAATATAACCTTTAATCTAAAGTCTATACAATATGTAGGATTTTAGATAATCCAAGGAGTAATATATACAAGGATAATACCAATATTACACAAACAATAAACATATAACATACATTGCATAAGTGAGTATGCAGACTCCTATATAAATGGGGAGAGAACGATGTGAAATTCACCTATTTTATATCAAAATATGATTCACTAATACAAGTGAGTCATATAGAATAAATTATTTCCTTTCTCAGTAAATGACAATCGGTGAATGTGTGAAAAGAATTGTTTTACATGCCTGTAATGATATATGATGATTAGAGTTTATAAAACCTAATTGGTTTTGAGCATACAATCAGCAACAATGTTGCTGTGTAGTCCCCATCATTGTGTTTCTTGCATACCGTATTTTAACAATAACAGAGTATTTTAGCACAATAACAGTACAACCATATTAAAGAGTCAGCATTTGTCCAACACTGGAATGGAAAAAACATATAGTATCATCAGTGTATTATAGTAGTTGTCAGAGGCATATGTGACATGCATATAAACATAATCTCAAACTATGGTGCTGGCTGTTTATAACAAAATTATCCCTCACTGTCCCGAAATTCATACAATGATATTAATTTCATGAATGATGAAAGGAAAAAATATATATCACATTAATATATAACAGGGAGATGCACACATAGGAGTAACTGTAACCAGATGTATTCCTTGTAATAAGTTTCCACAATGTCACCTGAAGGAAATATGATGGTAATAAAGATCTCAATGTGGATTATATAGCATATATCCAAAATGGAGAGAATTAATACATGTTCCCAGATAGGGTCCTCGCTGCTCTACTGTCTCTTTGTCATATGAAAAATAGAGGACAAAGGATGAGAGGGCAGAGAGAGCCACTGGTAGGAAGAAAGTAAATGCACTTCTGCTTTCTAACCGCACAGGGGCCCTGATTTAGAGCCGGACGCTCTGACAGAGCGCTCGCTCTGAATCAGGGCTGGCCTTCTTGTTTTTCAGAGCGGCCTCCTGGCCGCTTGCATAGCTGTGGGTGACCACCCACAGCTATAGCGAGCGGCCAGGAAGATGGTCGTGATGGTCAAGACCATCGCAACCATCGGGCTTGCGACGAGACCCTTGTGGTAGGGTCTCATTGCCGCAAGCCCTAGAGAGATTTCGGCTCTAACAGAGCTGAAAGCACTCCCACTGACATCACTTGTGATGTCAGTGGTGCCAGCCCCAGACGGTAGGCGTTACCATGGGAATGCCTCCGTCTGGGCAGCCACGCCCCCGGCCCGCCCACCAAAGGGGGCGTGCTGTCACTTAACATCGACAGCACGCCCCCTTTGGTACAAGACCCGGAGCGACGGATTGCCCGTCGCTATCCGGGTCTCGCGCATGCGCATGACGGTGCCGGCTCCGTCGTGCGCATGCACACTGGGCCACCATCGACACATAGCGCTCCCGAGCGGGTCTGAATCAGGCCCAGAGTGTGTTCTAATCTGATGTCAGGATTAACATTGCAGAAAAAAACAAAAACGGCAGTCAGATGAGAGAGTGCTAAAGGTTACATGAGGTAAGAGAGTAGAGAATGTGGTCATATGATAATAATATATAACTGTAATGTTGCGCACACACAAGTTACCCTAATGGTAATAAAGTAAAAGATACTTGCAATATCTGAGTCCCGTATGTAAATGGGACAGAGCGTCTGAATTCTTACTATGGCGGTGCCCTGGGGCGGCTTAGCTGGGCTAGTTTGGGGGTGTCCTGCACTCTGGATTTGAACCCAAGTATGTTAGGGATCTACCCGAAAGAGGTTACCTGGATATGGTGAGTAGGCCAATAACCTTGGCCATGATTACGCTAAAAACCTCTATTGATTGCAAAATTTTATTGCATTTATATATTATCAGTAATTTGGAGTTGTGCACCTGTGATTTGTCTGTTTCTTTGCCTATATTTTAACATAACTGCAGTTAGTGTTAATAACTCAGGGATGTAATAATTCCATGTTTATCCTGTGCGAGCTCCAAACTTTGTCTTAAAAACGGAATATGTCAGTACTTATAATCACATTTACACTTATAAATAATCACATTTATCCAATATAGAAAGAATCAAATGCACTCCTGAGAATTAAAATATATAAAATATACTGCCTCAAATATAAATGAATCACTGGATCTTTGATGCCTGGAGCAGTCTCTTGTCAAATTAATGACATGTGGAAAATCCAGTAATAAATATATAAAGCTTTTTTTGTATGATATAAGTGTGCACACTTGATATAAGCTCTTTGATAAAGCCCCCATATTGGAGCGAAACTGGTCAGAGATTTACCTGACAGTGATTTTATATATTACAGTAGATTTGCTGTAATGCTACTGAAACTGAAATCTTGTGCTGTGGAATCCTAACAGACCGAGTCTCAAGCCGGGAGCTGGAAGCTCCATCAGCACAATATATAGAAGTGTCTGTGACTCAGAACAGCTCACTTTGCTTGAGATTGTGCATTGTAAACTCCCTTAGTTATCAGCTGCACACGTGAAACACCGACCAGACCCTCACTATTTACCAGGAGTGCCCACCGTGAGCGTGCTTCATAGGAGGTGTGTCCTTCCAAACTCAACGGATTGTTCATGGGACTCTGCAACTAGGTATCGATGTGGTGAGAGACTGGTATAACAGTGTGCGCACTTATATCATACAGAAAGAGCTTTATATATTTATTATTGAATTTTCCACGTCATTAATTTGACAAGAGACTGCTCCAGGCATCAAAGATCCAGTGATTCATTTCTATTAGAGGCAGTATATTTTATATTTCAATTCTCAGGAGTGCATTTGTGTCTTTCTATATTGGATAAAAGTGATTATTTATAAGTGTAATAATGTGATTATATGTACTGACATATTAAATTTTTATAAAGATTATTAATATCATATAGGTGCTGTCTTGAGAATTTTTTCTGTCATTTCGGGAACTACATAGTATATTATTTATTTGTTTATTAGCGCACCACCATTGTCTTGTTGTGGTATCTCTATATTAGTAGTGGGCAGACACAAGCACATTGGGTGAATTTGCTGCTATTATTTATAATATTTTATTCATTGATTAGCACCCAGTCTTTTTGTTTCTCTGTTTATACCCGGCCTTAGTGCCAGCTTCCTGTTTGTATCTTGATTTTTAAAAAAGGATCAATCAGAATAGTACAGCAATAATAACCTGTTACTTCTTGAGACATTCATTTTACAATGTTGTCACCACAAAATAAATAACAATGATTATTCCTGAGAGCTATGCTTAGGCATGATACCGTATAAGTGACAAACTAATCATGATAAAATCCTTTTTAAACAGAAAAAGGTGTTTTGTACAATGGAAAATATGTAAAGTAAATACATGATTTACAGACACTTTCCTTTATCTCTAATTTACTTGGAGTGATAAAAATAATTTTACTTAGTAAATAGTAACTGTCTAATTCAATGTGTGCATGTGCAGTAGATTGTGTTCAGGTACAGTAGCAGCATTTTCTTTTATCACTGTGGCATGCTATAGAAAATCTTTAGTTTGTGTTGCTTATTTAGTTACAGTATTTTCTTGACACAGTCACATGGCACTTGTTATAGTGAGCAAAAAGATTTTGGAACTCCCTCTGAGCTCAATCTGCTCTGTGCACTGGAAAATCTTCCTATCCCTTCTGCCAACTCGTGGCAAGTTATGTGTTCGTGGCATGCTATGTGTATATGTGTTACTGACAACACTTAGCCTCCAGAGGGATTTTGAAAAGGTGATAGTGATTTGTATGAAATCCGCTACAAAAGCATTATTAAAAGGTATTAAGCATTTTATTTTTAAAAAAAAACATGGATTTGATGTTTTAACATCAATAGAGCATCTTGTGTGATGATTTTTTTTTCACATCAAACAGAGAAATTAAACATTTATTTTTTCATAGAAACAGAAAAAACCTTGATCAAGGGGTACATATTTCCCAAAAACTTGCAACTGTTTCTTACTAGGAATTAAAAAATAAATACTAAAAGATGGTCATTTTTTACACCATTTGGCAGCATTTAATTACACATTTATTTATTTTTTAGTATTTATGAGGCAGTTTTGTTGTCAGCCAGTGACATCCTTCTCAGGTATGATATAATTCAACAATAAAATGACCACCTTTAGTGACCTAGTAACTAAGAATAAGTTTGTAATTTAAAAGACATTTGGCCATATGGCAGAGTGCCGATCTTTCAGTCATTCAGCAACAAGATTTAAAGCAGAATTTCTTAAAGGCAAAACCAACCTGATTTTGTATTAAAATAATTGACGCTTTGAGTTTTACGGCAAAATCATGTAAATCTCTGCACTTTCTGCAACCTGGAGCTATTACATTTGGCCCATCACTATATTTCATTATAAATGTTCACAATGTTATTTTATCTGTGTTTTTCAAGATTATATAAAATCTGCTTGCACTTCTTGAACTATATATCTTAGAAATGTATTTAAAAAGCATTAAATTCAATTGGAAAATACAAATCAAAAGTTCAGCTGTATAATCCTCATCACCCAAATCTTGTAAAATTAAAAATATTAAAAATATATTATTATTGCACAACTTTTGAAAGTACTCAAGACAACTGCTGAATATCCTATAGGTCATGTTTATATGTACAACTGAAGTCATACTATTCATACTATTATATATAGTATACTATTATACACTATATATGTTCTTTAGGGAAGGTATCCTGTCATATCCTTGCATTATTTTCATTTGACACAGTCTGACAAGATCTCTCTCACGCCAGCAGTGCCTACTGTGTTCTCTGCTCTAACTGAGGAGATCATATTCAAAAAATAAAATCCTGTGACCGGATCCTCCAGAACAGTACATAGAGACAGTCTGCTTACCCCAATGAGAGATACTGTAGCTGAAAAGATACTGTAGCTGAAAGTGACTCTGTATAAATGTGACAGACATTTACATGCAATCTCATTATTTCTGTATAAAATATTTGAAAGAAAAATTTCAGCAAAAATGAAATTACTCTGCAAGGTTTGGGCAGTTTGTTAAGTTGCAACAATAGGGGTAAATAATAATGGAGAGTGTTAGAGTAAACAAGTATTACAGGGACATGGCTAAGCACCTATCTCAATCTACACAATGATAGCACAATTTTTATTTATTTCTAAACATATCCTCATTAAATAGAATAGAATACAGGTTTTATAGAATTAAAATCAAACGCCATTAAGTCTATTGCTTTTTGTTTCTCTGACATACAAGTTCTGTACTACTTGCCAGAATAAACAATTATAATAATATAATATATATACATATTTTAATCTGTCAAAATTGATACAGTTAAGAATGTTTCTGTGCCATTTTGTTGTGTAGATCCTGAATATGGAAAGAAGGTATAAATAACTATTAATTCAGGAGCTGATGTAGCGTGAAATGCAAATCATGAATAATTGCTCCCACACAGGGGGCCTGATTCAGACCCGCTCGCAAGCGCTATGCGCTCACAAGCAGGTGGATGGTAGGCCATTGCGCATGTCAGAGCTAGCTCCGACATGCGCATGCGCGAGACCCGGGCTAGCTGCGGCCGCTCCGTCGCTCCGGGTCTCGCACCAAAAGGGGGCGGCTGTCGATTTTGATGAACAGCTCACACCATTTTGGAGGCATGGCATGGGGGTGGCTTCACAAACGGAGGCGTTCCCATGCGAACGCCTGCCGTTTGTGGGCGGCCCCACTGACATCACCAGTGATGTCAGTGGGAGAGCTTCCGGCTTGATTAGAACCAGATGCTCTATGGGGTTTGCAGCCACGAGACCCTACCACAAGGGTCTCATCGCAATCCCGATGGTCTCGATGGTCTTGACCATCGCGACCATCATCCTGGCCTCTCGCAATAGCTGTGGGTGGTTACCCACAGCTATGCGAGCGGCCAGGAGGATGCTCCAAAAAAAAAAAACGCCCTAATTCAGCAGACAGAGCGCTTGTTCAGAGCGTCCGGCTCTGAATCAGGGCCAGTGTTCACAGAACTAAACTCGTATTTTCATGTATACAGGCTTGCATCTGTGCGGTCCACTGAATACTTAGTTTACTACATCAGGGTACACTAGCACTAACCTAAACTGGCATGCAGTGTAAAAACACGCAATATATACTCTACAAACTGGCGTATTTTCTATTCTGCATCAGTCTCTCTTTCTGTGTGCAAAGTATTACTTCTTTGTAGGGCCAGCTCAAAACAATGCCTACATTTATAGCTGTAAATAAGTAGTGGTGCCTTCAGGGGAGTCGAGGAAAACAAATGGGAATACATATAGAAATGTAGTTATGCTGAATTTGTTGTTAAGAATTTTACCATTTTCTGCACAATAAATATTTAACCATGTACATATGTGTTGGGTGCGGTATGCTGGCACTCGGGATATCGGCGCCGGGATTCTGACAGGTGTCAGGATTCCGGCACTGGCATTCTGAGCACCGGAATCCCCACAGTCGGCATTATGACCGCATCCTGTACATATAGCTATTACTTTATTTTGTTTTCATTTTTAAAGTCAGTGTAATCTGGGAATTTTTTTTTGTCATCCTCTACCCACTAAAATTCAGTGATGTATGAAGATTTTTGTTGCAAGAATGATGAGGATATTTGGATTGTTCATCTCTGGCATGACTAATAATCACCTAATTAAACTGAAATAATCAGCAATCATCTTAGTGTTCTCTGATGTGTATCTGTTACAAATGGATTTGGACTCTGGTGCTAAGCCAATTTTAATAACACATCTGCGAGGATATGAAAAACTTAAAGATTGTTTACATCCAAGTAATTATTGTATGAATATATATATATATATATATATACTGTATGTATATATATATATATATATATATATATATATATATTCAACGAAAAAATGTATATCACCGTGCACAAGATGTTGGTCTCAGCTTATAATACAGGTAAAGTCCTTTATTACACATTCACTGTTTGCAGCATGTTTCTCCAAGTATCCTCCTCAGGAGTTCAATATAGGAATTTCTGGTCAAAGAAGGAGAACAGTGCGCACCACAGTTAATAAATGAAAGGATTTATTTAATACAGCATACATAGACGACTTACATTTAAGTTTCCAGCAAGCAGCATACACATAAAATATCTCGGGATTTGCGGAAGCCTCAGAGCGACACCAACAGCCTGGATGAAACAACACCCACTGACTAAGTCGCCGTGATGAAACGCGTTTGGGGCGTGGTTTGGTGACGTCACGACGTTGTGACGCTGCCGCTTTCTTGGTAAAGTCTGTAAGAGGGGGAGCGAGCCGAGACGCAAGCACCGCTAACACCGGTTAAGATCACAAGCGCTGTTGTTTACATCCAGGCTGTTGGTGTCGCTCTGAGGCTTCCGCGAATCTCGTGATATTTTTCCATAATGTGTATGCTGCTTGCTGGAAACTTAAATGTAAGTCGTCTATGTATGCTGTATTAAATAAATCCTTTCATTTATTAACTGTGGTGCGCACTGTTCTCCTTCTTTGACCATATGCATATGTTGCTTAAAGTACTGTTTTAATGCTAACATATATTACCAATCAATTAGTTAATGATGCAGTTATCACAAGCTGATTGTAGCCAGCTGCTGCCTATACGCAAGAATGATCTACTGTTAAGCATCAATTGACCCTTAGTTTTTAATCGTGTCTAAGATTCTCTTATCAGTTTGGCTGCATGTCCACCAAATTTCACGTTTGTTTTTTTCTGTTTTATTTATAGTTATAATTGCCAATTTCCTTTCTTTGATTGGTTTACACTTCACGTGTGCAATTCCATTCTTTTGCAATGATATGGTTAATGTAACCAAAGTTATCATATACTGCTTTATTCTTGCTATCCCAGATCACTGTATGTGGAGTTGTTTATTTGAATATATATTCACAGGACCCCTAAGATATCTGAGACATCTGCTACAGTCCCTCATTTTCAATTGCCAAAGCAGCCCCCATAGGATTCTATGGTGGCTGCTAATATTCCATATTCACCAATCTCTGGAATGTAAATGGTGTTAACCATTGTAGCCTATGGTCTACATTTTGCAAAAGTGGCTGTTTGCATGTGCGCCATAGCACGGCTGGGTTCCGAACCCAGAAGTAAAGTGATCACATTATCGATTGCTTTACTTTTAACTGCTTGCAGATAGGGGCGTATCTATAATGGGTGTAGGGTGTGCGGGCAACACGGGCCCCTGGGTCCAGGAGGGCCCCGCACTGCACACCCTGCACCCATAATCTTACTTACCTCTCTGGAGTCCCACATCGGCGCAGGTGTCCGGCTCTGTAAAACGACTGGAAAATGGCTGTGGTGGCCATTTTTCCATCGTTTGTGCATGCGCAGTACAGGGAAAATGGTCGCCACGGGCATTTTCCCGGTGACCTGTGCATACACCCTAGATTCTGGGCACACTCTAGTGCCCAGAGGCTATAACTCCGGCACTGGCCGCGCACAGCTCAGTGCGCTGCTGGACGCTAGGCGGAGAGGAGGGGGCTCATGTTGGAGACTGCACACAGGCCCCCTCCTCTCTAGAAGTTCCCCGGCTTGCCGGGATGGACTTCTGTCAGAGCCTCTGTCCCTGGATGTGATTTTTGTTACGTCCTCTGGCCATCCTTAATTTCTTACTGCCATAGTAATCAGCCGTAACAAATTATAATTATCTGGACCAAGGGCCTGTTTCAGATATGTATGTAAACCTGATAGGTGATGGTTCAGTGTCTGCGCAAGGCACAGTACCCGTTCTGCACATGTGCAAAACAGGTCCTGTGTACTAGCTCGTAGTCCCCCCTTAGCCGCAGCATGATTGACATGATTGGTGTTTAGGGAGCGGAGACATCAGACAAGATCGTTGCAAAACGGGGGCGTGTCACCCTAGTGTCTGTATCATCAGAGGAAGACTTCCTGTACCTGACAGAGGGGTTACACCAGCCAGGCTGAGTAAGCTTCTGGTGGTGGTGATGGTGATCCGCTGCTGCATCTGTGGACTCTGCACTCAGATCACAGATGCATGCAGGAGTTATCTATTTCCTGCAGAGACCTCCTGCTGCATTTGCATTTTAGTTGGATGGTATTTCACAGCCGCTTCCTTGTGGCTGTGAAATACGATCCATCTCTGAATCAGTCCTCAAGTCCGTGGTACAAAAACTGGATTTTCATACTTCTAAATCATAAAATCTCTATGGCAGCACACAACAAGGGGTTAGCCCATAGCTCCTCCAGAGTCAGGACACACATGGAAGGTATGTAGGTCCACACCAACTTCTTTTCCTCTCCTTTGTCTAGTATAAGGTGTTTTTCTTATTAGATTAGTGTACTTACCTGCAACTTCCAGGAGGGTCTGAAGGAGTGTAGAGCCCTCTAGATTTGTGTAGCCTAAACAAAAACATACTTCTATATATCAGTGGTGAGGTGGTGGGACTTTCCTCCCCAGGACAGATGCTCTTCCATGAGACACAGCTCTTCGGAATATATCACATTAAATCTAGCACATATATCTTTAAGGAGGTCCATCATGGGTGCGAGTGTGTGACGTCACAAGCATGAGTCAGTGCCGGGAATGCTGGGCCTTTTAAAAATGTCAGATTCAAAAATGTTTTGTTGTTTCATTTAAAGCCAGGGGAAATGCTTTTGATTTTATTGCTTAAAAAATGCAATCACAAAAAGTGCACAGAGACACTCTGCCCTTGAATACAACTGACACTTGTTTTTTTCTATGATTGAGTGTCCTTCATACAAGGGCATAACCATAACCCTCATATAAGTGCCACTGCTGAAGTCATAGCCTGACCGAAAGCCTAATAGTATCCACGGATGCCTGAAATCTGTATGTCTTTAAGTATTTTTTTCTTAATGCCATCGTCTCTGTTTTTCTGAAGAACATTCTCCCAAACACACAAGCTCTGGAAGCTACTCTAGTGCAGGGGAGTTGAGACTATGGCCCACTTGCTACATTCAGGCCCACAGACTGGACTGCAGTCAGGAGATCGGAGTGATCAGCCTGCCGGTGGGCGAGCACTTAGAGCCCAAGAGAAAGGGGAGTTAAGAATGCAAAGAGCCATGTGTAGACTTTTCCTGTGGACACTCTTTCCTTTTAAACCCTCTGACAAGGAGGTTTTATTTGCCATGAGTGACATCCATATAGACTAATCTGGAGAGTCACTGTCACTGCATGGGAGAATGGAAGATAAGTAGCCTCCTAATGTCAGTGTTTGCACCTTTCTTCTCTCCTTTTTACCCTGAACTTAGTTTTGTTTAATCTCTCCCTGACCTTCGGCTTTGCTCTATTGACCTATTCTTCCCAAACATAAAAACCCTTCATATTTCTTTTCTGTTGTTCTCTATTGTGATAGCTCTACTTTCTCTGCTGATTGCATATTACCTTGCTTATTTCTTCCTTTGTTTATTACTGTCTTAAACAATAACACAAGGATAAACCCTGTGCCTGATGATATATAGGAATAAAGGCAATTAACAGGCAATTGCCGACCTCATTGCAATACAAAGAATAAAGCAGGCTGAGCTGTAACCTTCAACAATGTATAATCAACATTGTATACTCTATTTAAGATTTATTCATATATATATATATATATATATATATATATATATAAACAGTACAATATAAAAACATCCAGTATGCACACATATTAACCCAGCAATGAATAATAGAACTTCATATGTAACATGAAAATATATTGTAGCAATTGTAAATTGTATCTCTTCTAGTTACGGTGCTCACAATAAATACCTATTCATTTAAAAGAAACGTGCAGAGTTCCGCATGTATATATACATACCAGCTGGTATTATATAAAAAGAAAGTCTCTCTGGGTATTAACTCATTAGGATCATATGGTACCATATCAGGCAGGGTCTCTGAAAAACTCCAGTTTAGTGATGTGAGTGTATAGTGAATAAACCCACTTAACAAGCTCCGGATCTCATGCCAGCCACACTTAGATTGAGAAATCCTCAGATGATCAGCGTCTCATCGACAGCTGTTACATGCTGTACCATCACGAAGAACAGTCCCATATGTCCATCAGGGTCAGCTCGAAATATATAGCGTGACACCTGGATTGGTTTACTGTTCAGTGAGCCGTGCTGTCCTGTTAGAATGTAAGCTCTTATGAGCAGGGCCCTCTACCCTCTTGTGCTTCTCCCTACTGTACTTTCATCTACTTCTTACTCCCCATTGCTTATGCTCTGCTGCTTATGTGGGTGTTATGGTCGCTAATGTAGCAATGTATATTATCCTTTTCCTGCATTGTATTGTACTGTACTGTAAGTTACTGATCACCTATTTGTATGTACTTTGTAAGGCGCTGCGGAACACTTGTGGCGCCATATGAATAAATGATAATAATAATATTCATTATGTGCATAAGTTGGCTTGGTGGAAGAGAGGGGGAGTGTGCTGCAAACATTCTTGTACGCGGTACAAGTATGCCTGGGGCCGGTTCCACTGCATCCAATTCAGCTGTCTTTTCTGCCTGTCCCTTGTCCCAGCCAGCATTACCATCTCTGAGGTCCCACTTGTTACACAAGCCACTCCCCACAACCTCTTTAGTGTGTAAGAATATTCTCTGATTTTCAGTGCTCTGGTTGGAGGTGTGTAAGAGAGGTTCATCTTTTTGTTAAATCCATTCTGGAAAATAATCAAATAAAAGCGAAGAACAGACTTCGATACATACTGTGAGTGAAAAGAAAAATGAACAGCAGTGGTAAAAAAAATAAGGTAGGAGTAAGTGTTAGTATAAGCTTGAATAAACAAAAGCTGCAACCCAGATTTATAATGTAAGAATATACAGTAAGTATAGTAAACTGGTAATAAAAGAAAACACAGAACATGCGAAGGAGGATGTATTAGTGAGACATGAAGACAGTTATTTATATTAAAGTCAATAATGTACTCCCAATGTGTTAATTTAAGGCCTCAATAACTTATATTTTATGGCAGAATGCAGCGTGAAATGCTTTTAAAGGCTTCTGGTATGGAGCAATTCATTATTTTTATTGGCAAAAAACTATTATACTTTGTTGCTTTATGTAGTAATTCTCTCAGTATAACTACAGTATCTGCAAATCACAGCACAAGAATGCAATTGCACTGAAATAAAGATAGGGTTTTCTTTACCAACTAGAAAGGATTATTCTTATAATTAAACTGATGCGCTGTTTAACAGCTGTACTATATTTAGTTTACTAAACATTAATAATGCATAATAAAAATTGTGTTTTATGTGTTATATATATATCCTAAAATATTACTTATTTTAAAAAGCACTACAGCTATTACATCTTGTGATTGCAGCATACAGAACATATATAAACATAAAGTATATACTGAACATTTTGCAGCAGTATTAACTTGGAATGCATTGTGAGAACAAGACTTGGAAGAAAAAACATTAATAAGAAAAACCACCATAATGGGGGGACATTTATGAAAACTGGTGTACAGAAAAATGTCCTGTATCCCATAGCAACTAATCAGATTGTAAGGACAGTGCTGCAAAGGCATTTTTTAGCTGCTGTTTTCCACAGCAGGAAATAACTGTTTATTTTCATGAGCTATTTATGGGCAAATTTGTTCTAAAGTGCTGTTTCTGTTGTTATTGAAAACTGCTGCTGTAAATATTTAGGTTTTTTTTTCCAGGTGATTTTCAGTTTTCACATGCAAAGAAAACAAAAAGTAGTAGCAATTACAGATCCGTGATTACGCTGTATGCTACTGTAGGTAATTGCCAGATACCATTCATTGCAGTAGAGTTGCTATTTCCAATATTGCTATATTTGATGGGCTAAATTTCTGTATGTGAATCTCTTACATTTGGAGAGTCATCCAATAACATTCAATGCGTATCTATTTTTACATACAGGGCAGCACAGACGGTGTAATGGTTAGCATTGCTGCCTCACAGCACTGAGGTTGTGGGTTCGATACCCACCACGGCCCTAACTGTGTGGAGTTTGTATATTCTCCCTGTGCTTGCGTGGGTTTGCTCCGGGTACTCCAGTTTCCTCCCACACTCCAAAAATATACTGGTAGGTTAATTGGCTCCCACCAAAAATTAACCCTCTTGTGTATGTCTGTGTGCATGTGATGTGGAACATAGATTGTAAGCTCGACTGGGGCAGGGACTGATGTGAATGGCCAACTATTCTCTGTAAAGCGCTACGGAATATTTGTGCGCTATATAAATAACTGGTAATAAAATAATCATTATATTTACATTTTAGTTCTGGTTTTTACAAACACAAATACTGTGGAACTATCCATGACACTACTTATATTATTTTAATGAGTTTTTGTGTGTGTGTGTGTGGTAAATCTGAATATGCAGGAAAGTGAAGCTGTGACATTCTCAACAGTATTTGTGAAGGTATTCTTCACTCAATACCATGACCTTTTTATAGAAAGACTTGGTAAAAGATGCAGAGCACCTCAAAAATGTCACCTGTGCAGTTACTTAGGTAACATTTTGCATACTGCACCACATAGTTAGTGGGATTGAGTAATGTCTGAATAAGTAGTGAGATTGGTGATTTAAAAATGCCTTTCTGAAGCCAGGGAAAGAAGAACTGTACCCCTATACTACTGCTGGTTCTGGGGAGTCCGTTTGAGTGTGACATGTTAGAGTTATGTTCATTCCATTAACATAAATTAGCCTTAATGGATTGGAGCTGTGTTCTCCCAAATGTGATTGTGTGGAAAAGTAGAGCGTTACATTCTCAGAGTTATATCAGACAAAACTCTAAGTGGGTCTATTGGCAGACCCTACAGTATAGTTGGTATAGGTGGCAGTAATGTATGATGAGGCCAGTGCACACTATACATAAGTTAGTTATGTCTTAAATGTATTAATCAGGTAGAACAGTTTTATTGGATGACAAAGGATTAATGTGGCAGGTAAGTTGTATAACTGCAAACAATTAAAAGTTCTATATCTCCAACACTCCACACAGGAAGGTTCAGCTTAATATAAATTGTAAGAAAAACACCAGTTACAAGAAAGGTCAATGCTAATATATGTGTATATATCAAATGCTCCTTCTCAAAGGTAAAATATGATTTTCTATACAAATAACATTGTGTTGATATTCACTTCTGTAGATATGAATCCTCATCAGACGAATAGATATTCTGGTATATTCAAGATATAATTCAACACAAATGTCCCCTCAGTCTAATCAGCATTTCAAATGAAATCATACAGGGGACATGCCGTAGTGTAATAACGTCAATTTTAATAAAACGTAGTAAATAATGGTTTTTCAATCACAGGTAAAAAAGTAACCGTGTACTGCAAAAAACCTTTTCAGAGAGGGATAGTAATGAGCATCAGGAGTGACGTTATACACCTCAATTTTCTAAAGCAATCCTTTTATTCTCACAATATTAAAGACAGGGTTAATACACTATTTATTCTGGCACAGTAGGTCAGATTGTATATATGTTCACCGACTGTAGGAGATAGAAACCCCGGGTTGTGTCATGCTCCGAGGTGGGACCAATCTGTGCAGCATTAAAAATTGTATATCCCCTGGTCACTGTCCAACGTATTTCGATGCTCCAGGCGTCTTTGTCAAGTATACGTGACCACCATTCCTGACGGCTATTTATACTAACAGACTGGAAGTCCTCGAGCTCGGCATATTACCATAAAAAACAACTTTTGTTAATAAACAATAAAAACGGGTATTTACTCATGTGTAATCGCCATCCCACACATCATTCAAACTCCACATGGACACATCACAGGTCTGCTCGATCACACAGCCCTGAGGGCCGGATATGACGTCACGCTGTGTCCGTGATACATCCAGCAAGGTTCCCACCTTGGAGCATGAGACAACAAGGGGTTTCGATCTCCTCGAGTTGCTAAATATACAGTGCATCCGGAAAGTATTCACAACACTTCACTTTTTCCACATTTTTTTATGTTACAGCCTTATTCCAAAATGGAATAAATTATTTTTTGTTTTCAAAATTCTACACACAATACCCCATAATGACAATGTGTAAAAAGTTTTTTGAGATTTTTGCAAATTTAATTAAAAAAAAGGAAATCACATGTACAGCCTTTGCCATGAAGCTCAAAATTGAGCTCAGGTGCATCCTGTTTCCACTGATCATCCTTGAGATGTTCCTACAGCTTAATTGGAGTCTACCTGTGGTAAATTCAGTTCATTGGACATGATTTTGAAAGGCATACACCTGTCTATATAAGGTCCCACACTTGACAGTGCATGTCAGAGCACAAATGAAAAGTTTGTAAAGGCAAGATATATCGAGTCCAATGTTAGTCCAACAAATTCCTGGAGTCCTGATGAAGCTGAGCGGCCATTGCTCAGGGAGACGCGTTGAGATTGGATCCTTTTATTCGGACTCCTGGAATTTGTTGGACTAACATTGGACTCGATATCTTACCTTTACAAACTTTTGCAGCTGTGGAGGACACCTTGTTACTTGTGCTCCAGCTTACCACCATTACATGCTGGATGCCAGAGGATCTTCCGGTGAAACAAACTGTAACCATCATTGGTAAAGTTCTGCTGCTAATTATTTTTGGGACAGGAGAGAGTCCTAATACCAATATTAATTTATCTCAGGAGTGGATTTAAGTGGACAATTTTATCTGCTATAAAAATCCTTTTAGGTATTATTGTATACGAATATGAGCAGTTCATGTGTCACTTTTTATGATAGAGCATTGATTTTATTACTTCAATAAATGTATATTTGTATATTTCTAAACCGTTCATCTTCTATCTTTCTGTATATGTTTATTACTTTATAGAGCTGGTATTTTTATATGTTTTTGATCGTTTGTGGTTATTCTTGGGACTGACAATCCCTTATACCAGTAGCTTCATGACAGTGCGCTAGAATTATTCCTTTATTCCCCCATGGACACTGAATGGTGTTTTTGAAAGACTGTTTCAGCAGTATTGCACTATTGTATGTTTCCATGTTGTTTGCATATTTGGAGCTGCTCATTGAACACTGAGAGTCCAAGACTCAACTATTTTGATAAGTATTATTATGTCTGAGCATATGTTTTAGCGCATTTTTTGTCAGTATGTTTTACTTATAGACTTTTTGGTGCCTTGTGCCAGAAAGCCCCCACCCTCATTTTTCAAATATAGACATAAGAAGCGCACCCAAAAAAGGCCATGGCCTCATGGGGAAGGGCCAGGGAAGAGATAGGGGAGGCCAGGAGATGCTGGGAATAAAAGAAGAGGAAGCTACAAGTGATAATGATAATAAACAGAAAATTGACAGGCCACAACAGTGCCCCCTGCCCTGCGGTGCCCTGTGCCAGGGCACAAGTCGCACCACCATAGTTACAGCCCTGTAGAGCGGTCATGGTGTTTGGTGATGTAAGACAAGTCAGTTGCATCTTTATGGTCAAATGCAATGCGGATGATATTGTCAGGGAGACTCCCTGAAGTAGCATCAAACTCCCTCAAGAGTCTAGCAATCTCCCTGACTCCCTGAAAAGTCTAGTAATCTCCCTCATTGCTCTTTACCCCAATTATGATGCTGTTTTATATATGAAAAATAGACATGTATGCATTCAAATGGGATCATTAGTATAATTTCCCTGCATTGTTATAAGGCACAATGATCCCTATGGCTACATGCATTTTATGATAACTATCAGTGTATTTTCATCAACCAACAGCTTTGGGGCTCATTTACATGTGGCTTTAAGTCAATCTTATAGCACGCCTCTCAGATGTAGCAGTACATGTCCACTAAACTACCACCTTTATAGGTGCTGCTTTCACAATCTTCCTGAAAAGCTTTTTCAAAAGTAGGCAAGCATGTGCTATTATCTGGACTTAGAAGACTCCGTTCAAACAAAGTCTCCTTTAACCACAAAGCCTCTTTGGCTGAATCCGGGAATACCATAAAATCAGCTTTAGTAGTAGAAAAGGCAACAGTATGCTGTTTTCTGCTAGCCCAACTGACATCTGTGCCCGCTAAGGTAAGCAGGTATGTATCCAGTGTATTAATGTCTATTCTGACCACAGAAAGCTTGTAGATCCAAACCTCTATCTTTCTCACACATTAGTTTCAAGGAACTTGTGCCTTTCTGGAATCTCAGGATAGGCATAACAGCAATCTAATGTTCTTTTCCTGTATTGATAGTGAATTAAATGCCACAACTGACTGCATGCGTGAAGTCTGGACATGTACCAATGCTCGCATACATTAATGTTCCAATGGCACTTTGATAAGGAACTCCTCTCATTTCCTCAGTCTCTCTGTCTCTGAAGTTGGACACATATACCCCTTTTACACCGGAGCTAAAACCCGGGTTATTGCAGGGTTAACCCGGGCAGCTCCCTGGTGTAAAAGGGGAGAGGGTTGAATCGCCGGGTCGAGTGACCCGGCAATCCAACCCAAGTAACTAGCAGGGTTTCACATGGGCGTAGACCGTGAAACCCTGCTGTGAGAACAGCGCACTCCAGGTCACGATGACCTGGAGTGCGCTGCTAGCCGGCCGATTGGTCCGGCTTCAGTGGTGCTTGGAGATAACGTCATCTCCATGCGTCCACTTTCACTCTGGAAAAGCCGGGTCTATGCAGACCTGACTGCGGTGTGAGCGCGCCGACTCGGGAATATCCCGAGTTGGCGCCGGCTAAATTCCGGGTCTGACCCGGATAGGAACTGTGGCCTTCATTCAGAGGCGGCCGTACGGTCTACGACCGCATGGCCGCCTCGATGTTTGTCAAGTGCGCATGCGCACGAGGGAACCGGCTCCTTCGTGCGCATGCGTGAGACCCGCTACGACCGACAGTGCCGGTCATAGCGGGTCTCTTTCCAAAGGGGGCGAGCTGTCGATGTTGATTGACAGCTCGCCCCGTTTGGAAGGCGGGCCGGGGGGGTGGCAGCCCAAACGAAATGCCTACCGTTTGGGGGAGGCCCCACTGACATCACTAGTGATGTCAGTGGAGAGCTTCCGGCTCTGACAGAGCCAGAAGCTCTCCGGGGCTTACGACAAGTGAGACCCTACCCTAGGGTCTCGTCGTAAGCCCCGATGGTTGCGATGGTCTCTGACCATCGCGACCATCACCCTAGCGGTCGTTAGAGCTGTGGGTGTAAACCCACAGCCTAACGACCGAAACAGAGGCGGGCGGTCAGGATGCAAGCGGCCGCCCAGTTTCTGAGCGACTGCTGCATCCTCCGACCGCCTCTGAATGAGGCCCTCTGTTCCAACTCCGGGTCAGACCCGGAATTTTGGTTGAAAAGGGGTATAACTGTAGCTTTAGATATGTTTGTACTTATGTCAACTTATAGATCAACTGACAGATTTAGAATCTGCCATACCAAAATTGTTGAGCATCATCTCAATGTAGCCTTGATGATCAATTGTAACAATCCCAGGAAGCAAAATTTTGCTTGATTCTCAGACCTATAGAATTGTCCTCATCCATTCTTTCTGCAGTCGCGCCAAACAGCTCCTCTCGGAGTGCCAGGTCGCATGTGATTCTGCTAGCGCCAGAAGTCTTTTGTCTGCCTTATTTGTCTGATAATGCTTCTTAGTCCCAATGTCATGTGACTAGGATTCAGCAGGAGACCGTGCTGTTTAATTTGATATACAATACTTGTATATCTGTGGGTGACTTAGTCTGAATCTGTACACAGAATGCTACAATGCAGTAGACGTGGCTTTTTTCCACTTCAAGTTCCATTGTGTTTCATATACAGACTAAGAGGGGTATTCAATTAGCTGTGAATACCCGTTTTTCGGCGAAAAGGTTTGACTTGTGAAAACTTTTCTCCAAAAATGGTTATCGTGCTATCCAATTAGCAACAGTCTGAAGTCTTCCATAGCAATTATCGCAAATTAGTTTTCACCATATCTGAGTAGGTAAAGAGTTGCACAAAATCCCAATTTTTGGTCTAAAATGTCGGGACTTGGTGCAGAACCCCTGGAACATCCCCCTTAATTACTAATTGGGCAACAATATTTTTTAAATTAGCTTATTTGGGCCAATAATTTTTCAATAATTTTTGGGGTGAAATAGTTAAAAGTGCAGGAAAATGGAATCAAAGTAGTGGGTTAGGTATTTTGGAGGGCTGTATGTATGGGGCAGGTGCTTTACACATTGCATTGCATTGCAGCAGGTGTATTTGTTAAATTTTTTGCCCTAAAATGACTCAAAAATATATTTACCCCATTTTATGTACCCCTAATTAAACAGGAGCATTACTTTTGGTCAAAAAATATATCTATCTTATTTTTACTGTTATAATAAAATGCATATAACAGCCATTTGACACAATTTAAGAACTCAAAACCCTTTGATTATGGGCAATAAAATACTTCAATACTGTCACCCAGTATTAGTGTACCTTTTTGGGGGGTACATGCTGATTTCCCTATTTCCACCTGTACTTTTCATATGTGATCCCTACAAGAATTATCGTGCGAATGTGTTATTGCCAGTTTTGTAATTGAATTGCATGATAAACGGGAGCACACATACATGCGATAAGCTGCAAATTTGTGCGATTGGTCCAAAAAGTTTTGGCCAACAACTCCACTTCTGAAAACCTGAACTTTAGTAAATATACCTCCTGGAAAGGATCCATAAACATAGTAGAGACCTTAGATTTATACCCCGGTGTCATAGCTAAGGTTTGTGGAGGGTGGAGCAAACAGGGCAATTGCTACGTGGTCCAATTTTCTACATCACCAGCTTTTACACAACACTCTCAGCAGCTCCCCTGAACTGTTAATATCAGGTCACTCCATATTATTATTACCCTTGCTCCCTATTACAAAACACTGAGGTATCAAACAGTTTAAAAGGATCTGGTTCTGTTGTTGAACTCCAGAATCTTTTACATACTGTGTCCACCCTCCAGGCAGTGCTTGGCTTAGCTTATAATGGTCCCATCATGGCCACATATGCTTGGTACGGAGGCACAAGAAGCACCAAGGCCTGAGATTACTCTGGCAGCCCTGCATCTCACTGCAATGAATGAGAACTATGACATGCTGCCACAAACTTACCTATCCCAGTTGCAGCCCCAATATTTTGTCAATTGACTTAACTCAGCTGTGTAGCAATGTCTACCTACTGAGAACAGCAGTGGTGAGAGTAATTTGATTTACTGTTCACCAGCCTGTTGCATCTCTCTCACTGACATTTACACCCATTTCTCCATATGTGTAGTTATGTGTGGGCTGTTATATTGTTCAGCCCTAACTATATATGTGGGTGCACTGGCTGAGCTGCTATGGTGTGAGAGTCTCTGGTATATATAATGTTACAGCTGGACTAGTATGATGAGTGAGCCATGACACTGTATGGTAGTGCACTTGCTAGGTTGGCATAATGTGTGCATACATTGAAGTGCAACAAAATTGGGAAACCATAATAGCGGAGATCTAGGGGATCATCTTTTGGGTTGAAGAAGGTTTCATATTGATTTTGTTCTAGGCCTAATTAAGGCTGAAACCAGTCCTGACTGACCTTTCCAGTGAACACATCTCAATTTAAACGAGCACCCAATGGTTTGCGTACAACTCCAGTTGTTGGAGATCTGCACATTAGATTAGCACTGTGCATGTGCGGATCTCCTTCTGTGACTGCCTTTGCAGTGTCCCTAAGCCACTAAGCTGCAGCATGATTGACATGCAGTGGTGGTTTGAGGTTGGGGAATGGGTGGTGAAGGCCAGTGTTCCCGAAAAAAGGGCATGTTGTCTCTGTTTTTACTGGGAGTGGTGAGTCCAGTGTTTGCATCTTCTGAAGCTGAGTTACTGACTAAAACTACGGAGCTGCGACAGCTATTCTGCATTGCCTTATGCTCACTCAGATTGCAGATGCTGCAACCTTCGGACACAGGCCCTGATTCAGAGCCGAACGCTCTGACAGAGCGCTTGCTCTGAATCAGGGCCGTCCTTCTGAATTTTTAGAGCGGCCTCCTGGCCGCTTGTATAGCTGTGGGTGACCACCCACAGCTATAGCGAGTGGCCAGGAAGATGGTCGCGATGGTCAAGACCATCGCGACCATCGGGCTTGCGATGAGACCCTTTGGTAGGGTCTCATTGCCGCAAGCCCTGGAGTGCTTTTGGCTCTATCAGAGCTGAAAGCACTCTCACTGACATCACTTGTGATGTCAGTGGGGCCGCCCCAGACGGTAGGCTTTCCCATGGGAACGCCTCCGTCTGGCCAGCCACGCCCCCAGCACGCCCACCAAAAGGGGCGTGCTGTCACTCACCATCGACAGCAGGCCCCCTTTGTAGCGAGACCCATAGCGATGGCTTGCCTGTCGCTATCCGGGTCTTGCGCATACACACGATGGAGCCGGGTCCATCGTGCACATGCGCACTGGGCCAACATCGACCCGCTTGCGAGCGGGTCTGATTCAGGCCCACAGTCTGCAATGCTGTCAGAGGGCCTCTTTTGTCCTCAGATGCCTCCTGCAGCATTTATATTAGCATCGATACTACGTCCACCGACACAGCAGCAATGCTAAGAGCAGCAATTCTGAATTAGGCCCTGAGTTATACAGCAAGCTATTCAGAGCCTATGGGCCTGATTCAGAGCCGCTCGCTCACGCTGTGCGTTCGCAAGCGGCCCGATGTTCTGTGTACACGCATGCGCATACTTCATTCTGTGCATGCGCGAACTACACACTGCGATCGCAACCCACTCGCTCGCCCAGCAAAGGCAGCCCAGGGTAATGAGTGACAGGAGAGGCCGTTTGTGGGTGGTAACAGGGGCAGGACACTAATAACCGGGGGTTGGAGATGCGAACGCAGGCGTGCCTGAGTGTTTCAACGCTGATTTCCTCACAATGCTTGCGGTAGGGTAAAGCTACCTCAAGCACTGCATTCACATCCGATGGTGCTTGATGTACCAATGTTTTAATACACTTCCTGGAGATGACGTGTTGCTGGTGGGTGGCTCTGCCTGTGCGATTGGGCGTACGCATACACTAAGTGGCCGCTAGCTAAGACATGGTGGGCGTGCTTATGCCTTGGCGAGCGATCGCTTCCCGTGGCGTCACTGACAAATTTACATACGCATCCAACGAGCGTACGCAGATAGCAAATGGGTCTGAATCAGGCCCTATGTCACCAAGCTAGTTTTCAATCACTGGAATATATTTGTGTGTGGTTGTTCTTTCTTGCTTTCCTATTTGTTTTGTGCTCAGAAGAGAAAGACAAACATTAAAGAAAATATAATGCACAGGCGATTGAAATGTATGTCTGAAAGAAAATACTAAGGAAGGAAAGAGAAGCAATACAATATAAACTCTTGTATGTACTCCTCTATCATGTCACAATACAGTACTTATGTCTAATCAACACAAATGTCCAGCTTGTGTCACAGATCTCCGCTCCCACTTGGGTGACTTATCTTTTCTTACTACAGTATATAGAGTGAAAAAGAGCACGTAACTGTGAACCTGGACAAACCATGTATAAGGTAAACACTGGCTGCTTTTGCATGTAGCCCACAAATACTGCACAGCTTTATTTTTACACTGCAATTTAGATGTCAGTTTGGACACACTCCTCCCAAATATAAATCTCTCTGCACATTTTACATCTGCCCCACCTGCAGTGCAGCATGGTTTCACCAAGATGATCAGTTACGTGCTGTTTCTCACTCTATTCCAAAAGCTGAGTCAGGCCCATAGTGCCTTATTAGGGAGATGCCCTTAAATATCTGTGGAAGTAAAAATCTTTATAATAGATGCCATCTATCATCCTAACTAGATGTATTAACACGTACCTGTCATCTGCACACAGAGGAGCTGATGCAGAAATGCAAACATGTCAATTTTACAAATGGCAATCCATGCAATTTCATTGGGCTTTTCTGGGAGGTAACAGGGAAGGGGGTGGAGCTATTGGGCATGTCTGTGTCAGTGACTGCATCTAAAGCCACAGTTGCCCTACCATCCTATAGTCCGTCTGACTGTGAGCCGTTAGTGCGTCTTTGAATGCACACTGATAGTGATGACAGCTACTGTATGAGCCCAAGTGCAAGGACAGGGGTGGTACAATCGCATAGATGTGTACAACTCTGCATCCGAACAAATATATGCATTTATTTCCATACATGCAATAAAATTGCAATATTGGCTGACTTGTGTTCAGCTTTGAATCAGTGCTAAATGGCTAAAATTTCTTTGGGGTGAATCTGTATTCAGGCGATACATTCTTTAGAAACGTGTGACATCACTGAGGCATGGTGAACCTTGTAAGGGAAAAAACACCCAGCGCCAGTGAACCAATTATTCTAATAGATTAATTAATTTGTTCACATGCAGCAAGTCTGACACAGGAGTCTGCAGCGTTGCAATAACTGCAGGCTGCCTGACCAACTAGGGGAGAGGGACATTTGCCCAGACAATTTCCTAATAAGGTACTGTATTTTAACTTCATCACGCCACTGGCCAAACCACACGCTGTATATGGAATTACATCTTCTGGTTGGATTTAATTGACATTGCTGCACTGAGCCTTGGACATCTTGTATATTGACATTTTAGTATATTATTATGGCCACCAACACCCAGCTAGCTTGACAACTGTGATTTTAGCTATTAAAACTGGCTGCTATGATCAAAGTGCTCTATGTTCATCTATTTAAAGGATCCATTATCACAACAGCCACTTTAGACACACTGAGTAGAGATTTTTTGTAGCAAAGGATACTGTGGCTAGGAAGAATAATAATGTTGCAATATATGACTTCAGCTTAACATTACGCTTTGGGTTTACAAGGAGAATTGTATGTATATATGTGTATATATATATATGTATATATATATACATGTGTGTGTATGTATGTATATATATATATATATATATATATATCGATGTCGGATAGTGCTAAATAAATGTCGGATAGTGCTAAATAAATAGTACTAAGCCACGCAGGTCACTCCAGGACTTGGATGAACGTGGACGCCACTCTCACCTCCGGTGGAAGCGTTGCTTATTCTAAGGGGATATAAGGTAAGCTTATTTGGTATCTTGTTTCTTGTCTGTTTGTATCTTGAAAAAGGGACTCAGCGCAGTCCCGAAACGTCGTATCACACATAAAGAAAAATAATTTTACAAGTCCTGGAGTGACCTGCGTGGCTTAGTGCTATTTATTTAGCACTATCCGACATCGATGTATTGTTTTTTTGCAGGAGCACCCAGGCAGCTGTCCATCTCTATATAGGAGTGCCGGACCATTGGATGCATATATATATATATATATATATATATATATATTGTAACACAGTCAGATTAGGAGGTCCCTCTCCTGGGTAGGGGACTCCTTCCTTACACACACACACAGCAGCAGGGAAGCAGCACACCAGTCTGGATGCGAGTACAAGCTGGTCAGCGCCAGTCTTTATTGTACAATGTCAGAAATAACATAAAGAAAACATAAACATAAATCCTAGCCCTGTCGGGGCACTAACTTCACAGGTGGTTCCCTCACTACCAGAACTTGGCAGGGCCTAATGCCCTCGCCAGCAACAAAGGCACAGCACAACACTCACAGTTAGGTTTTCAAGTGTCTCTGAGCAAACTCCCTGTCTGCTCTCCCAGGTGAGACACTCAGCCCTAAACACACTAGGCTTATATTGGCCACTCTCAGGTGGAAACCCTAACAAGCCTGTTACCAGGCTGCGAGAACCAAAACCTGGAGTGGCCGTGGGTGGAGCCCTCCCTCTCCTCTCACCCACAACCCCCAGGTCCCAAACCGGCTTTTCAAAAAGCCGAGACTCAAGCCTGCTACACTGCAGACTTTCTCCTGGGGATTTAAAACACATAAGACAGGAATCTGGGATAAATGTCCCTGTCACAGACCACTTTACCAGTGATCCTATCACAATATATATATAGACACACTGTGTGTGTGTATATGTGTATATATATATATATATATATATATATATCATTTGTGTATGGTTAATTTTATTTATGTATGTGAATAATAAAAGCTTTTATAATATCGGTGCAGTTCACAAAATTTGTTCATTAGAACATTCTTATTTTTTTTACTTCTTATGGTCAACTTTATGCCTCATGCCTCAGTGATATCACAAGTTCTTAAGGATTCACAGATTGCATTTTCATAAAAATAAATGCGGCCCACAAAACAGCTGTGTACACTGCATGTAGGATATGGGTACGTTTTCAAATAAATGAATACAGAATTAAATATTCAACAGACAGGTGATCTGTACAGAACAGGCGCCTTTAAGAGAATGTATCAGCTGTTACTTTAACGTATGCTTACATAATCTAATATACATAATGTAATAGGTAGTTAACTTTGTAGGTATACGTTATGTGTATAGAATCCCCTGTCTCTACACATTTGTATTTTTACAATTGAAGATATGATTTGATTTTTAGCTTGCCTATTGCACCAAGCTGAAATGCGACTGGTTTCTTCTGATGCATCTTCTCCATACATGAGTGTGTGCCAGTGCAGCTGCTTCCCCTGGCAGCATTCTCATGTTAACTGCCTTGACTTCATTATGCAGTGGGCGTAATCGTGTTCTTTAAAATTCATAATAGTATTACAACATCATTTAGTCAGGATTCTGCCTTGCTGTTTTTTTGCCCACTCATTTAATTCATTGTGCTATAATTGTCAAAATGATGACCGATATTTACATATCACTGGATTCTGCACATTTTAAAAATAATTTCCTATATGTAAATGATTTCCAAATTTTTTATTTCTAAGTCTAAAGGGGTGTACTGTTTTCTAAAATGTACGTTTTGTTTTTCCAAGAGAATGTGATATTTAATTACATACAGCAAAATCGCATACCATATTGCTGTTTTTATGTTACATTTACTCTTTTTTTCATTATGGATGTATAAATGTCTGGCAACTGTGCAATCTACTGTGGTTTGGAATTGGTCTTCTACAGTACAATTTTATCCTGTATATATATTCGTATCCAGTATAACTTCTATTCTAGCAAATGTTAGTTCTGTGCTGTGTATCGTTACTTTTCAATCCAGGTGTTTGAGTAATTTAATGTTCATTTAATATATTAAAAAGTATATAGTAAAGAAAAAAGTGGTAGACCCATTTAACCCATTTACTGAGATTTGTTGCCTATTTATCAGAGATGTGCGCAGACCCCTACAGTATGTTTTGATCCTAAATAATCATCATGATTTGGTTTTCGGGAAAACCACCATCAAGTATTTTGGTATTTTGGTTTTGTTTTCGGTTTTGGATCTGGATTTCTTTAAAGAAAAAGCTAAAATCATGTAATTTAGATCTGTTTTGTTCCTATAGTATTATTAACCCCAATTACATTCATTTACAGTCATTTATAGCTCATTTTGACCAGCTCGCAATTTCACCAATATCGGCCAAAGGTTGCAGTGGCAGATCTAGACTTTACTTTTAGGGGGGGTGGTTTAAAAATTAACACTGACTCCTCCCCTCTCTACTCATTACTCCTCCCTCTTACAGTTCTGCCCCTCCCAAAGGCTCCCCCAGCCCCACATGTGCACCGTGACCAGACCCACACAACAATAATATTTCCCACAGAGCAGGCTGGCTCCCCCCAGCCCCGCATGTGCACTGCCCCCCAATAATAATTTGACAGTCTGCTCCGCTGCTCAAGTGAAGATGGCGGTTGCCTCGATGGATCCCAGCTTCTTCACTGCGCTGACCTTGCACATGCGCAAAGAAGGACAGGGGGGCCAGCTGATCCGCGGAAGAGATTATCAACTCAGCCACACCGCCACCTGTGGTCCTACCAGCCTGGACTGGAGACATTGGAGACTCTGCATTTGTGTCTGTCACATGACAGATCATCGAGCTGGTGCTGCAGCTGCCTGCGTGGCTGCACTACTTTGCTTACAGGCAGCAGCAAAGCTGACTGACAGGACACACTAGTTACGACTGGTGTAAATTAGAGGGTGGGACTTTTGGAGATCGGGGTTGTGTGTACGGGGGGAGATCGCCCTTATCACCCTCCCTGGATCCGCCGTTTGTGAGCTGGCCCCCTAAAATAAGCAACAGAGCAGTAGCACTAACATATAGCAGTTTAAAAGGGGTTGAGTATGGGATGCCGGCGATCAGAATACTGACATTGGCATCTTGACAGTCAGAATCCCGATTCCTGCAGGTAAATCTCCTTACCCAAACCCCTAAACCCCCACAAACCCCAACCCACCTTTCCTGCCACCGAACCCCAACTCTCCCCCCCCACAGCCAAATCCTAACTATCCCCCCACGTAGCATAGCCCCCAACCCTAAACCTAATCCTCCTCCTATCCCTAATACTTACCGTCAGGATTGTGGCACCGGTATTCTGAGTACCGGCATTCCGACTGCTTTGATCGTAACTACATCCCGTTTAAAAGAATATACTGTAGCACATCTGAGAAAAACAATTGTAAGTAAGTGCAGCTCACTTCAAGTTTGTTCTGACAAACATGCACCAGAGGCTGTTTGCACTGGATTGCAGGTGCTAGCTACAATAGTGTCTCACAAACAAACATGCACCTGACGTAATGCCGCGAGTGTTGAGCAATTCTTTTTGTAGTAAGCATGCATCTGAGATGCTCGGCCCATGCATCCCGATGGATTACTGACGGCAGGGGCCGTTGGGATTTGGATGCAGAATGATTAACGGTCAGTGAGCGTTTGTGGGAGGTAGCGGGGGTGGCAAGTCAAACGCAGGCATGTAGCATGTCTCAGCCAGCAACTTGCATCTGTGTATGCAGTTACAATGGCTTTGTCACCTCTGAATCAGGTCAAGATTGACACTGTGAATGTGACTGTTCTTCTCTTCTTCTACCAAAGTATTAGGCCACACACTCTGCAATGGTCACTCAGTTTGGCTATAAATGTGCACATTGCTTACTGAGTAAACTGATTATTAATTAAACTGTATTGTAGCAGTACACCGTTTCCCATATTAACAAATATTAGAATGGAATTTTTTTTTAAATTGTAAGGGTTGTGGAAAGTAATGCCTAGGGGGAATTCAATTGTAGGCGAAAGTGCAAATTGCTGTTGCCACAGCGTTTAAAGGCCAACAACAACAGCCCATCTCACATCCTTCGCCCGGCTGGCCAAATGCCCAATTCACATAAAAGTGCTACTCATTAGGGTAGGGAATGCTTTTGTGCGAGATCCCGCTGCCATAAAGCATGGCCGTGGCGGCTGCCACATAGATTCGGCCGGGCAAACGGATTCGCTCTTAATTGAATTCCCTCATAGGCTCAGATACAGAACAGTAGAATAATATTGCATGATGTAAAGGCTTACCTATATAAATGGCTTATCATCATGAACTCATTTAAAAGCTTTACCATTTGTAGCTATAAGAAAGCTGCAGATATTGAAGCATTAGTGACTGTGGCATTATTGATACAATAGGTCCGACTGGAGCACTAATCTTTTTCACAAGGACATTGTAGCAAAACCACTCCTGCTGCCACTGGGAAATAATTGTGCATCTCTCCATGCTTCTGGTATCTGAGAGCCAGTATTTATTTGGAGATATACTGTACTATATATTTCCTTCTTTTCTGCATGAAGAATGGTGTACTTGTCATCTATGATATAAATACATTGTCACAATAATGAGAAAACACAGGCAATGCATGTTTTACGACTGACCATCAAAACACGAATCTAGATGCAAGGCCAGAGCCTGACAATTTCAGGTTACTCTCATTACTGACTATGGAGCATTGTAAGCTTTCTGAACGTGCATTAGATCCCTTCTGAGTTATTTCCTCTTTATGTTTTTGCCTATTTAATCCACAGCTGTTCATTTTATGAAAGTCCCAACATACCATTTTTTTGTACACATTAAACGATGCCCATATGTTTCACTTCTAAGCGAACAAGACCAATTACTAGTAAATGGGGTGTGTTAAATGTATCATCTGTTACTATTAATAGTGTCTTTATGTTTTGATACAATTTTGAGTCCTTGGTCTTTGCTGGGTTTTAGATTGAAAAGCACTAGTGTGAAGAGAGCAGGCTTATGGGAAAAGTACACACCGAGAAGGAAAACTTTCAAGGTTACTTGTACTTGTAGTACTTTCACGCTAAGGATGTGCTGGACAAAATCAATCACTCGTTTGGAGATTGCAAAGGAGAAAAGTGTTCATTTTGTAGCTACATGAGGACAGCAAAAGTGAGAGCAATATGAAATCTTCACTTACAGCACATTTCCAAAGCTCAGGTCACACAATATTATCATACTCTCCCCTGCATCTAAAGAGCCTATCATGAACATCTTCCACAGTACCAATAACAGGTGCCAAATCTCATTCCGTATACTGTACTCTAGGAATAATAATCGTAAACTGTGTATCGAATAGCCATCATGGGATAGAAGCAAAACAAATTTTTCAGATGCATGCTGGTGACCCTTAATAAACCTTGCAGGAATGCCAGCAGCAATCTATATATAATCTGTATATTTCATAGGATGCAATATCTTTATCCCTGAAATGTAATGTATGCATGAGGAATAGAACATCTTTATGTCAAACCAGTTAACTGTAAGTACGAAGCTCCAAGTTTGGTGCAATAAGTATGATGATGTTTACCGAAAAGAATGTTAGGTCTGTTAAAGACAAAATACATATTCAGCATTCTTGAGAAAGTTGATGATCACCGCGCAGCTCTGTCGGGGAAAGCAGGGTTCTGACTATACAGCTCAGTTATGAGGTCACATGCAACTTCATAATGGAAACAGCATTCATGCCTACCTACTGTAGTTATTGTAAAATTTCCTAGAGATGCTGAATGTACAAGATATTGTTTATATCACACCCTTGATGTAGGCGTGTAACATTTACAGGTTTCGAGAGAGCGTTTGCCAGTCACCCAATTATTTTAAAAGTATGATGTGTGTTTTTTTATGAGCTTCTCCCAACACTGAGTTTTGTATAGAACCCAAATTAACCATGGGCTTTATCCAGAGGTGGACGTATTGTCAATGTCGGGCGCAGTCAAGCGATTTTTGGCTACACGCACTAAGCCACACTTTGTACGCACAGCAATGAGTTTGTAGATGATGGTCACACCAAGGAGTTTTTCGCAAATTGATTGACAGGTAGGCAGCATTTGGGAGAGGTAATGGGTGGTGGCCACAAAAACACAGATGGTCCAGGACCGTTCTCTGGGCATGTCCTAGTGAGCCTCTGCCAGTTTGTATGCAGCTGGAAAGGCTCCAGCATCTTAGGTGAGACGAACATTCAGAGACAGCAAAGGGTTGCTCAGATGTTTGATGGGCAACTGATGTTCCCAATGTTTTGTCCTTTGTGTGCAAGAGGGGGTAGGAGTCTCTGTGCACAAGGAATCAGCTAAATCAGCATATTATCGCAGGACCGATGAGTAAGGCATCGCAGTCGCGATGGGATTTGCATGCACCTCTGTATCAGGCCCCATGAGAGCTGGACTCCGGACTTAGGAACCTATTTAAATAAGGTAAATAATATGTGTTAATCCTCCAAAAACCTCCATTTTCAGAGGAATGATGCATTTTACCATATCAGGGCTGTTTTAACAAGGGGCTAACCCTGCAGATATCAGAGATACATGCTGCAGTCTCTCAATGTTTCTTCACAAAAATGCCATATTTACCAAGCTCTGAAAAGATAATTTGGCATCATCAGGTGGCATTAGCTATTTCTGCTTATGGAGAAGATCCGGCCATAGGGCCTTATGTACTACCATCACAACTGTGATTGCAATAGCGATTACGCACGCAGTCTCACTGTGATCATATGCTAATCGATTGCCATCGCTATGCCATTGCAGCACAAAAATAAGGACGCCCACCTTACCTTACACACATCTGTAATGTTTAGCAAGACTGCAAAATCATCGGTACAATCGAGTACCATCGCAGCCTCAAACATGCTTGCACAAGTTATGACCTTACACAGGAATTACTAAATTCAGCGCACGCTATGAGTGCTCAGGCTGCATAAGGCATCGCAGTGGCTAATTTATTGCATGCACCTGTAACGGCGTTCAAACATGGCTGTGCAAATCTGTCCCTTTTCTATGCAAATGCAGAAGGAGGTGTCAGACACCACCTTGCTGCATTTGCGATCCCAACACTGTGACTGACATTGCAGGATGGGATCACCATCGCGACCAGTGGTCGCCATGTTTGCTCTTTTGGTCAGTCTTCAGGAGCTGAAGCTGCCAGCAGCCTGATTGGGTGCTGATCATGTAAGAGGCCATTAATCTGCATCTGTTGATGCAGACTGTGGCTGCCTCCTTCCCGGAAAATGGGGTTGACACACCCCCGTTTTGGGGAACAGTGATCAGGCACGTCCCCGCTCCATCTCCCAAATGCAGCAGCATGTCAACCATGCTGCGGTTTGGGGGGTCTGCGAGCAAGATCGCAGAACCTGTTCTTCACATGCACAGAATGGGTCCTGCGCAGGCGCAGACCCCTAACAATTGGAGATGTATGTTCATCGTCAGATTAATGTACATCTCTAAATCAGGCTGCCTAGCACTGTCACAAATCCGCAGATTGCATACAAAGATGCACCATTGGTCGCACCATCAATCTTCTAAATAATCCTACAATCACTCAGAATGTCCGTTGCAAGTTAACTGCTGGAGCCTTTACCGATGCTCACGAATTCACATTCGCAGGCTGGGTCACACCTCAAAAATGGTCTTGCCATGCTTGCATTTGCTTCTTTACCCCGCAAAACCTCCCACAAACGCTCCATGTCAACCACACTGTGTCCAAATCCTCACTGTGAATGCTGTTGGTAATATAACTTGGTGCATGCCCAATACCACTCATACACTTGCACAGTATAAAGTAAACTTACTCAGATCCACAAATATCAGCTTTGCATGCAAATCTAAATCAACTCTAATCTAAGTTTTATAATAAAATAAATTAAATTAATATTCGCTTTACCTAGCGCTCCCCAATCCTCTTTTTTCACTAAGTATTTTGTGGGGGACCAGCATCCCCAATGTTTGTCTTTGGTGTGCAGCATGAGGTTATATAATTACATTAGTGCTTATTTATTTATTGAATTTATTGGTCGGACAGTTCTACGGTTTAGCGCCCGGTTGTTTGTATGTGCAGCTGCTGATCCACATATAGGCCCTTAAACATATGTGACTCCATACACACATACACACACTAATTATAATTTTTTTTTGCAACCCTAAATCAGGCCCATAGAGACGTGGATTTGTCAAAAAAATTTGTCCGCTATTTATGAAAATATGTTTAAAGTATTAATAGGCAGTATGGTGACAAAAAAAAAGTCCAGAATCCGCTCCATCCAACAATGCAGCATAGTCACTAACAAACACATGCATTGCAAGCGGATAACCCCAGGTGCACAGCAACAAAATCAGTAAATCCAAGACAAATAGGCATCCACTCAACTTTCTAACATGGCTACCTGCCCTGTTAGGGTATGTTGCTGCCCCCAACAGGGTGGTCAAGCCAATTAACCAGTCAACAAAGGTGAGTACACCCAAAACTATAACAATTAAACAATTGTACACATTTAATTACACCCGTATGGGTGACCTGCCATTCTTTTCCACACCCAATAGCCAATGAAAAAAAACACCAAACCAACCACACAATAAGGGACAAAGGTGGGTAAAACAGAAACAAAAAACGCTTTGGGTCAACCTGTCCTATACTTAAATACAAAGACCACTGGGGACGCTACTCTTAAAAATAAAAGTATCCTATGTATGGTGCCTCCAAATCCAGTTCCCCAGACTTGAGGTTTAAGGGCCTTATTCAGACTTGGGAATAGAGTGCGATATCTCTCTCAACTGATCATCTTGGTGAAACCATGCTGTACTGCAGGTGGGGCAGATTTAAATTGTGCAGAGAGATTTATATTTGGGAGGAGTGTTTCCAAACTGACATCTAAATTGTAGAGCAATAATAAAGCTGTGCAGTATTTGTGAGCTACATGTAAAAGCAGCCAGTATTTACCCCACATGTAAAAATAAGTATGTATTTTCACCCCTTGCATTGCAATATGGTTTGTTCAAGTTCACAGTTGAGAGAGATATCTCACTTTATTCCAACTCTGAATCAGGCCCTAAATTCCTTCATTCCTTATACAGTCATCAGTGGCGGGCTGGGCCAGGGGGCAGGGTGCCATGTGCAGTCTGTGTCACTGTGACACAGACTGCACCGCGTGTGTAGCGCTGACGGGACGGAGTTCGGTCAGCGCTACACAAGTGACGAACACACAGCTGCCGGCTTCGGCAGCTGTGTGTTTGTTGTAAGCAGCAGCCAATGAGAGTCTGTCAGACTCTCATTAGCTGCTGCTGTGCCCACTGCAGGAGCCTCTCCATCTTCAGGCTCCTGCAGTGGGCAACGGGAGAGGCGTCATAACATCATATGACGTCTCTCCCATAATACCTGGGAAGGACAGACGTAGGAGCGGATGGTGACAGCGGGAGCGGGGATTCAGGTAAGTGTTTTTTTTTTTTTTTACTACGTGTGTCTACTGGGGGGAGGCTGGTACTACAAGGGGGAGACCACTACTGGGGGCACCACAAGGGGGGAACCACTACTGGAGGCACTGCAAGGGGGGACTACTACTAATGGGGGCAATGCAAGGGGGGGACTACTACTACTGGGGGCACTACAAGGGGGGGGACTACTGGTGGCACTACAAAGGGGGAACCACTACTGGACTGGGGCCACTACAAGAGGGAGGGACTACTACTGGGGGCACTACAAGAGGGAGACCACTACTGGGGGTACTACAAGGGGGAGATCACTACTGGGGGCACTACAGGGGTGACCACTACTGGGGATTATAACTGTGGGCACTTCAAGGGGGGGACTACTACTGGGGGCCCTACAAGGGGGAGACTACTATTACAAGAGGGGACTACTACTACTAGGGGCACTACAAGGGGAGGGGACAACTACTAGGGGCACTGCATAGGGGGGAGGGGACTACTACTAGGGGCACTACATAGGGGGGAGGAGACTACCACTGGGGGCACTGCATCAAGGGACCACTGCTGGGGGCTCTATAAAAAGGGCAATACTGGGGGTACTTCATAGGGGGGAGACTACAACTGGGGCAACTATTTAAGGGGCACTGCATAAGGGTTACCACTATTGGGGGCAGTGCATGGGGTGTGGACTGCTACTGGGGGCACTATATAAGGAGCACTGCATAGGGGGTACCACTAATGGGGGCACTATATAAGGGGCTTACTACTGGGGGCACAAGGGGCATTGCACAGGGGGGACCACTACTGGGGGCACTGTATAAGGGGCACTGCATAGGGGGATCACTACTGGAGGCCTGCATAAGGGGATCCTCTCCTGGGGCACAGGGGGGCACTGCATATGGGCACCACGACGGGGCTGTTCCTAATCTTTATTTTTATTTACATTAATCCCATATGGACCCGCCTCCTCCCTGGAACACTTGTGGGGGGGGGAGGCGCCGTAGCACGCATGTTCTTCGGGCACCCTGGCTACACGCTACCCCTCTGCCAGGGCTGCCTGCATGCATTTGCCCCCCAGGCTAAAAGTTGCCAGCCAGCCCCTGACAATCATTCAGTTCCCCATAAGCTCAGGAACAGCCGTTGTTAGTGAAGAAGTGAAAGAAGAGTTCCCAAGAGGATAAGATGGAGGGTGAGTTTGAGGCAGGATATTGATAGCCAGGGCCAGTTCCAGGGGTTGGAGCACCCTGTGCCGGCTCTCACTGTGCGTGACCGAAATTGGGGGCGTGGCCTCATTACAATAGGCCACACACCCTAAGTGACGTTATTTGAAGGCGTGCCAGCATGGCACGCCTCCAAATAACATCAGGCTTGGGGGAGCCTCACTGGATGGATGCCACACACATGCGCAAACCATCCATTCAGACTCCGGAGTCCACCGCTGTGTGAGGTTCTGGTTTTGTTGTGGACCCGGGGTGGTGACAGGAGCAGACACAGAAGCAGATTTGAATGAAAATGTGGAACTTTTAATGAGTGACTTAGTAGACATGGATATGGCAAAATAAATTGTCCAGGTATAGCACTGAAGTGCACTTGAGAACTGTAGTGAAGCAAATGGGAGAATGTCCAGATAGTGACAGGCAGGAACAGTCCAGTATGCAGGTGTGGTGAGGCTGAAATGAGTTGCAGGCTGAAGTGAATTTGCAGGCTGAAGTGAGTCCAGCAGAGTGTAAGTGGAGGCAAGGTGCATGGTGACAGCAGACTCGGGTACTCAGGCAGGGGGAAGGTAAATGGAGGGTGCAGGGAAAGTCTAGCGGTTGAGGCAGGCAGGGTAACAGGCTAGGTAGCGTTTTCAAGTGACGAGCTCAGGAACTCTCTCTCAGTTGCTGCTGAGAAACACGTTGCACTGGCAAAGAAGGAAGGCTCCGGACCTTCCTAAATAACAAGTGCCGCGCCATGACTTGCTGGAGAGAGCACATGACCCACCAGGATCGGACAACTGAATCACATGGCCGGAGGCAAGATGGCGGCACCCATGCCGAGCGGAACGGAAGCACCGCCAGGCCTCACCAGCCAGAGTGACATTGTGCCCGCACAGAACCACGCGCAGCCAATGCCCCTCGCCAAGCACCGGTGCCACCGCCAGTCACACCCCGCCACAGTGACCTCACAGGTATTACCCGTCAACCACCATGCCGAGAAACTCTGGTTGTGACACGCTACACAGTCCCCAACCTCCCGATTTGACCACCCATGGGCCACTTCGACCCACTGGTGGAACAGCGGGACAGTACTGACCCGCTGAAATCGGGATGTTGGGGAGGGGTGCGCCCTCTATGGGTGGCGCCCCTGTGCGACCGCACTGGTCGAACACCCCTAGAGCCAGCCCTGTTGATAGCCTAACCTGTTCAGTTCGGAGATTGTGAGTGTTAGCCTAGAGAGACACCATGGGGTAAATATCCCCTAACTGCAGTTGCAACAGAGGTCAAAGGATAAAATGCTGTAGAAGGTGCAAAAAAGGATCTGAGGGCCTCATTCAGCAAGGATCGCTAATGCGATCACGGCTGCAATCACACACACAGGTCTGCTGCGAAAGTATGCTAATGCATGCAATCGCAAAGCACTCGCACGAACAACATGCAGACACCCACTTCCCTCTCTCACATCCATAATACCTTTCAAGCCTCCTCAAACATTGGAAACATCAACTACCATTGACCCCTCACGCAGAATTACAGCAGCCTCGACCATACCTCTAAATTACTAACCTCGTTGCACACATTGAGTACTCAAGCTGTGTATGCAATCGCAATGGCTAATTTATGCGACCATTCTATGAAGGTTCTACGTGGTCTCCGCAGTGGTGCCTTCGTGCAATGCGATGCATGCACAGTATGCAACAATCGGCCATCTGCATATGCTTTAGCAATAGCAATCCTTGCTGAGAGTGAGAAAGAGAGGCACTGCACCAAGAAGAGAGTGTTAGCTCTTGAGTTAAGAGAAGCACTGCAATCTGTAAGAAGGTGATTTACTACTGCCATATGTGTTGTAATGAGAGAAGCTGTTTAGAGATGTGATATGATTTAACTGCACTAACTTGCTGCATTTTCTGATTTGTGATGAAGAGTTTAGAGATGGAAGACTGTAAATAAATATTTATCTTCCCTAATTAGTACTGTAAGTCATAAGTGACCTGGTGCCCTTTCTGTTCTGTTAGAAGTACTGCAAATAGTTACACCTGTTTTGTGTACATTACACTTGCCTGACAAGATACAGTGGTACAGTAGGTGAGAGAGAGACCGAGGCACAGTTGGGTCATTAATCATTCTAAAGTAGTTTTTGAGGCGAGCACCCCAACACCACCTACATAAACAAGCAGGGATTAACGTTTATTTTATTGGCAATACAACATTTGTGATAATGTAGCTATGTGAATAGAAATGTATTGTACAAAGCAGGCATGTACAGGATTTATTATCATTTTCTTTACATGAGCAAACGTGACATGACTGATGCCTAGCTGTGCAGCTCAATGCATAAGTCAGCAATAAGTTTAGATAATAATCATTGAATTAAAACCATGCCTTAGCTTTTTAATAACCTCATACAGTATATTGACATCAACTGAGGTGCTTGTAGCACCTTTCAAATTATTACACTATTGGCCTATGTTAGACTTAATACACTTCATGTATTAAGCTATTTCTGAATAAAAAACATCACTATTAAAAAGTTTTGGAAAAGATTTTGCTGGATTTCAGTTTTATATTGTGTCCAAGTCAGTTTTGCAGATGGACTTTGCAATATTTTGCACTGTGAATATATTCGAACTGAGCAAATGCAACATTGAGCAATGGGTGATTCATTACAGCCACATCCCCAATTACAGCTCAGTTGGTGTAACTGGGAGGCATGAGGATAGTTACACATGTTCTAAAGACATGTAGTCAGTGTGTAGACAGAGGTGAGGGTACGCAGAGATCTGTCTGATTTCACACTGTTCTCTTGCGTCAAGGATAGGACGGATAGTGATGACTGCGACTTATGCATGTTGGTTGGCAGGAGTGGTGTGGCCGCAATGCTGCAGTCTAGCCGCATTTACTTCCAAGTACTCAATACAGACACATCTATGACTGACTTGAGTGCAACTCTGAATAAGGTGCATAGTCTGAACTACCTGCTTAAGATCATTATTTTTCCATTGGCCACATGGAAAGTTACGTTCAGCAAGCCCACCATTAAAGATACCACATATGTGCTTTGATTAAATCAAGGTAACGTTATACCTTACGTAAAACTTAAGGTGGGTACACACCTAAATGATCGACTGATCTGCTGATATATCTGCAGACTGTGCAGAACATAGTGTATGCCCTGCATGCAGACTGCCTGATTCATCAAGACTGATGTCACAAATGGATGGGCATTTACATGTGCTTGCCCAGTTTAGCTGTCAATCACCGGTTGCCTCTGCAGCAAGTGTACGGGTGATTGGCTGACTGCTCGTACACACAGCAGGATGCACCAGTATATGTGCAGATATTTTGGCTGTCTTTGATGATAACGTTGTTCACAGATATATCGCAGGTACACACTGGCCAGCACACACACGATATATTGGCCATTCAATTGAACTGCCGATATGTCGGCCAGTGTGCACCCAGCATAAGATACTGAATTTGTTTACTCGTATATAATTAACAAGAAAATCAGAGCTGTCACACTTGTAATTGGCAAGGTGGGGTGAATTGTTTCATCATGGCCGCAGCTCAATACCGTGAATCTCAGCATCACACAGAGGGATTATGATCAGGTCAATGATGATGCATTTCACTGAGCAGCGTAGGCAACAATGAATTCGGTTTTTGAACTGCATGGTATGGGCAGCTCCCAAATGTACAGTATATGCTTACTGTAGGTGCAGTAAAGCCAGGCCTGCAGCCTGTGTAGCTGCCTGGAGCATCTTTAGGGCACTCCGATCAGTGCTCTACTTCCTATAGGTGTGACATCATGACGTCACAGGTTTATGGGGCGGAGCCCACACAGGGTGGCATAGAGCCCTATTCCAGTCCTGTGTTCCGCTATAGATGCGCTATTCTTCTATATAGTTGCTCTTATTACAACATCACTCTTATTACAACAAATAAAATAAAGTTGTAAAGAAATAGTCTTGTATCATGGAAATTTAAATAAAAAAAGAAAACATGATTAGTATGAGCTCATGGTGCTCTTAATTTGCAAAGGTTTCCGCAGATTGATGCCGCCATAGGATTTTTAGGATATATTACTAAGATGTATTAGAACCATTATCCATACATAATAGGACCTGATTCAGAGGTGGACACTAATCGCACTGCGGTACTGAGAATTCAGTTGCTGTAATCCGTACCGAGACACCCATTGTATGCATCTCTAATGCGCCACTTGCATAAAAAGTTGCGCCATTGAAATCTGAGCAATCCTATGGCTGCTCAGACTGTCCGGTGGAAGTAATCTGCTGGGGCCTGTGAAGCTGCATACAAAGACGCAGTCGTTGGCTGCAACATACCCAAAAAAGTGATCGTGAGACACCTGCTTTTGACTAAGCCCACCCACCATGTCCTCCCATAAATGCAAAATGACTGTCAATCACTCTGCGTCCAAATACTATCTACGGCCGCTGTCAAAAAACCATCACAACAAGTGCACAGTGTGACTCAGATGCATGTGCAGTACATAAAACATCGTCCAACTGCGTAAACATCGGCATAGCATCCGCCTCTGAATCAGGCACAGAGCCATTATCTATGTCTATGAGGCCGACGTATTGATAATCATGGCAATTCTGTAATAACTGAAAATACTGGTTGCAGCTGATATGATAATTTGTAACATGTTTTCGCTGCCTTGTGTGTTAGTAAATTTCTACAGGTATAGCGCTTTCTAAGAGATGCTGCCCTTGCAAATTGGATGAGTCTTTTGTATTTTCGAAAGACTACTCCATAATATCAGTGTCCATTTCTTATAATCTCGGGTGGAGAATGAAGGCAGTGGGAGAGGGATCACAAGATCCCTCTCCTCCAAAAATGGGTACGTAGGCATAAAGCAGCTACCACCATCTGAGGATGACTGTTGCCTCTGGGACCGAGCTTGGAAACGACGTTGTTTGGAGCTTGGTAGATAGGGGTCAGAGTGCAGTCCCTATTGAGTATAATGGGTACTGTGGTCTGAAACGAGCAGATTTCTGTGAAATCTTTCATTAGGCTATATGTGCATAGCAGTGATGCAAATGAATCCCCCCTAGCTCCGTTATTGTACGGAGGTGCACCAATGTGATTCACATTCTAGAAGTCATTTCAGGTTCGGGTTCTTATAAAGTTTTATCTGTAATCTGAAAACTCATGCTGTACTGCTAACATATCAGATCATCTATGTTGTATATTTTCCTAGTAGAATAAGTGGTGGTTTATGACTTTACACTGGAACATAGTGTTCTCACCACTATATGGGAAACACAATAACGCTCCACAGAAGTCTAAATCATGCAGAGTGTTTTTCCTGCTGAATCAAATTAAACACCATAGTTTGGAATTCAGACATAAAGAAGTCATTACTGTTATACAGAATAAAGTATATTTTTATAAAATTTTTATATAAGTAAAAGCCTGCTTGTCTGTTGTAATTTAAATGTTGAGATGTTCACATGGCTGGAATAGAACAGAAACAAATAGTATCTTTTTATTTTTTAAATATTATTCATCTGTCTAAATAATTATTTTCGAAGTGTTTTTTTATGTTTATTTAGACCAAAACTAGATGACGTATTGGGTTTTTTAATCCAATATTATTTAAAATGTTAAAATAGTAGTAAAAATAAATAAATACATAAATAAAATAAATAAATAAACCAAAACTGGTAGACTGGCTTCACATCTGTTCCCCTTATACTGTTGTGGACATTTCACATTACATTGACTGTTCCACTTCCAAATTTGCCAAGTGATACAAAGTCTGAACATTAGCATTTGAATGAATTAAAATTGTGCCATCTGTGTCTTTGTTTAAATACTGTGCAAACATTTTTATTGTGCTCTATTTTTAAAACAGTTACTGTATAATATCCATTGAACAGATGTGTCCTCGCTCATCCTTCCTCTTGTCGCGCCATACAGGCATCTTAGTCATGACATGAAAATACCGTGGGTTGGAGCAGTAAGATGCAAGAGGATCAGTGAGAATAATCAAATCTGTGTGAGTTCGACCTCATAGCAACTTCGTACACAAGCAACGGATATGAGACACTTCCATACAAGTCCCACAATTAAATCGCAGCTAAAAGCATTGTTTCACTACAATGGATATTTTACGCATGCACAATGCGGCTTCCAAATGCGACACCTGGTGGATGTAAACCAGTATTACACTCTTTGGCGTCTCAGTACACTATTCTGAATACATTATGCTGCGGCTGAATACATTACAAGGCATCTTGGTGCGGGTGCATGAGATGCGCCTAGCTTGGCGAGCTACATGTATCTGTAATACAGATGTGTACTCGCTTGTTGTAAGGATGCTAGGCAAGTGAGGACACATATGTATTACACAATTGGGGACAATGATTACATGTGACTTGCAGCAAAATACATATTTATACAACCAATGCATTACTGTATGAAGCAAAATGTCCTGAAAGGGAGCTGCTGACTCTTGGAAGGAAGTTCTGTAGGGCTTGTTCCTACTAATGCCACCAATGAATGGATGTAATGAATTATGATCTGCTCATTCCACTGTATACAGCGTAGCTGACAGCTCCTACTCTCTTCTAGGAGACTCCTGAGAATTTGCCTGGGAGACCAGTAAAACCCGTATCAAATTCATATCCTAGGAACCTGCTGTATGAAAGGACAATTACAGAATGTTTTAATTGAAGGGTCACTTATTTCATTACTTGGAAACATATCCCCATCATTGACAGCAGCTTACCATTTCATACATGCCCTGCTCACATCTTTTAAAATCAACCTTGCACTAGAGGAATCATTTCATAATAAAGAAAATGAAAACGATGACTTTTCAGTTAAAATCTCTAGCGTTCATGTCCAAGGATGAAGTGTTCCCACTTAGTAATAAAATGCTTGACCCAATCAATTACTGTGATGCTTAGTATGTGTTTTGAATGATGATAAGAAATATAATATGAATAAATGAATGAACACAAAATATAGGAATTCCCAATATATAATATATAGTATTTCCAGTAATAAGAGACCTATTGGTTTAGTGTAATGTACTGTAGCATTCCTTTATTACCCATTCCACCTTTTTGATTTTGTTTTGTAATAGTCATTACTGTAGTTGTCCCTACTCTTAAGCTCCGGATGTAGCTTGTTACCATATTGTTTTTATGATTCTGGGTATCTGTCTGGTAACTTTGCTTGTACTTTTCATTAACTTGTATACTGTACATATAAAGAAATATATGGTAATTTGCATATACTGTATGGTAACAAGATTTGACGTGAACTGACTGCAGAGCGCATTATGACACCTCATTAATAGTGCATTGGTTGTATGGCTGCCGTGGGAGACCTGTATTGCAAGTATTTGTTTTGTCAGAATATTTTAGTGAAATCATGTTAACCATGCTTCCAGTAACCACACAGACCCATCGCAGAGTGATTGACAGGAACTGAGCATTTGGGGGTGTTGACGGGGATGGTCGGCAAAATGCTGGCATGGCATGTCATTTGAACGCCGTTACAGGGGCATGCATAAATTAGCCACAGCAATGGCCTACACAGCTTGAGCTTTCACTGCATGCGATAAGGTTAGCAAATTCTAAGTAAGGTCAGACCTGTTGTAATTGTGCATGAGGCTCCGATGGTACTCGATCTTACCAATGGTTATGCAGACTTGCAAGGTTTTCTGGATATGAGTAAGGGGAAGTGGGTGTCCTTATGTTGGGCTGCGCCGAAATTGTGATCAGGGCCGCCATCAAGGGGAAACAGCCGGGCCTAAAGTCCCGGGCCCAGGCAGAAAGGGGGCCCAGGTGGCAGCAGAGTGGATAAGCACCGTCAGCATATTGAAAATGGCACCGGCCGCAAGCCAATCTGAGTTTGCGGACTCGCAGCCAATGAGGAGCTCCTGATTGGCTGCTGTTCTACAAGCTCCAATTAAATTGCGTCCGGCACCATGTCACTCACTTTTACCTGGGCGCCTCTCTCTGTCCGTGAGAGTGGAAGTGTCAGCGGCGTGCCTGGAGCAGAAGCGCTATCCGGCAACTGCCTGTCAGCGAGGAGAGCCTAGGCCGGGCTAGGAAGAGGGGAGAAGCTATCTGCATCTGCTGCTGCGCGGTGGTGAAGGTAAAAAGCTCAGACGGACAGGAGAGGCTGCTGGGATCCCACTTCCCATCCAGTTATTCTCGTGGTGGAGACAGATCAGGTGCAGAGACTCCTGCTCTCCCACCCTCACCCTGCTCTCCCACCTGCACCCTGCTCTCACACCGTCATAACTCTCCCACGCCCCTCTCACACTCTCACCCTGCTCTCCCACCCTCACTCTGCTCTCACACTGTCATCTTGCTCCCACGCCCCTCTAACACCCATACCCTCACCACAACCCAAACTTTGAAAAAAATATTTTTTACACTGGTTTATTCACCAGTAATGCCCCACCCACATTATCCATAGCAATACCTGCCTCTGTCAAACTGCCCCCCACCGAAGGGTAGGGGTCCTGCCTATTTTGTGAGTCCCGGGCCCCACAATCTCTGGTGGCAGCCCTGATTGCGATTGCAAAAATTAGCAGATTTTTGCAGCGAGTCTGCGAGAGTAATCGCCTCTGCAATCGCAATAGCGATCCGTAATGGATAAGGCCCTGTACCAGAACGATCCTTCCACCTCCTCATCACACCGATTGTCTTCCTTATCACATTGTCCCCCACCAAAATGTTTTATTACATTTGCTGCACCCAGTACTATACCCTCTTCCCAGTCCCTCATGCACACAGGACTTTTAAAAATATTATTAGATTTATTAACAGCAAAAATGCATATACAATGCCTGACCTCGCTCTGCTGTTTCACACTTTAGCAGTTGACTTTAAACTCAGACATGGGATTCCAGATCCACTTTTGTAGAAAAAGAAAATGTTTAGATCAGATTAGTGTGCACCCCTGTAAACACTTAATGATCTTTAGCTCAGTGTGTGCTTTCTTTATGGGGATCTGGAGGTCGGGCATCACAATTTTTAGGACTAAAAATCCAGCCCTCCTGTTCCAACCATTGTAGCAAATACTCCTAAATACTGATAAAGGCAAGTTGTCAGATAACCAGGCTATCTGGAAAGGAAAGGGTTAATTACCGCCGAAGAGTAAATGAATACACAGCCATAGTGTTCATACAGTACTCTAACTTTTATTAGGCATATATCAAGCATTTATATAGCTGCTTCTTTGCATATCATATCATATTCAGAGCATGCTTCAATGTTTGCCAAGAAATGCATCAGGGTCACATACAGTACACACTGTAAATTCTATTTGTATTAAAAGCAGGGGGCAGCATTGTATTATTATTAATAAGCATATAACTACTCATATCTAGACTTTCCTACTATATTTGGCAAGTATTAAAGAACCTTTGTTCATTGTTCATGAGAAGGTCCAGATAACAACATTCCATTGCAACATAATGTAGAGATATTCTGCTCATTATCTCTAAGAATCCAGAAGTGACCTTCCATTCGAACATTTGTTTATACATCTCCACTACTTCCCAAAATAGACACATAGAAGTCTTTATCAGCAGGTGTACATTCCTGTCTCTCAATGTCAGCATAAATTTGAACAAAGTGAAATTCAGAGTTGAACTCTATCATTACACACCTATGAAATTATTGGGTCATTTAGCTGATTTATGATGATCAGTCCAAAAATTGCATAGTTGTATATCCACCTTAATTCAATTGCTGTGACTTAACACAACTTTGGCCATTTGGGGTCTCTATGTGATTGGGCGTTTCCAGGTCAAACAGACATGCTGCACTGGAAACTTCTTGTTCTTGGGCTTCCAGATGCAGATTCAATTATTAAAAAATAAAAGTAAAAAATAATACACATGTATTATATTATTATAAGGGCACAGTTGTGCCCTTAAATTAAGGCTGAATTGAAAAAAAAATGATTTCTCCATAGAGAATTCCGTAGGGGGGAGCATGGTGTTTAAGAGGCTATACCTCAAAACCTATTGGAGGTACCAAGCTGAAATTTGGCATGGGCGGGTAGAACTGTCGCTCGGGGCTGCATGGCAAATTTCAGGGCAAAGAAATTAATAATATGTCATATATATATATTGTGACACAGTCAGATTAGGAGGTCCCTCTCCTGGGCAGGGGACTCCTTCCTTACACACACACGCAGCAGCAGAGAAGCAGCACACCAGTCTGAATGCGAGTACAAGCTGTCGGCGCCAGTCTTTATTGTACAAATGTCAGAAATAACATAAAGAAAACATAAACATAAATCCTAGCCCTGTCGGGGCACTAACTTCACAGGTAGTTCCCTCACTACCAGAACCTGGCAGGGCCTAATGCCCTCACCAGCAACAAAGGCACAGCACAACACTCACAGTTAGGTTTTCCAGTGTCTCTGAGCAAACTCCCTGTCTGCTCTCCCAGGTGAGACACTCAACCCTAAACACACTAGGCTTATATTGGCCACTCTCAGGTGGAAACCTTAACAAGCCTGTTACCAGGCTAAGAGAACCAAAACCTGGAGTGGCTGTGGGTGGAGCCCTCCCTCTCCTCTCACCCACAACCCCCAGGTCCCAAACCGGCTTTTCAAAAAGCCGAAACTCAAGCCTTCTACACTGCAGACTTTCTCCTGGGGATTTTAAACACATAGGACAGGAATCTGGGATAAATGTCCCTGTCACAGACCACTTTACCAGTGATCCTATCACAATATATATATATATATATTAGGGGTGAGCGGGTTCGGATTTCTGAAATCCGAGCCGAGGCCGATCCGAGTCAGGCTCGACTTTTCCCACCTGACTCGGATCTGAAATCGAGGCAAAATGTCATCATCCCGCCTTCCGGGTCTCGCGGGTTTTGGATCCTATATAAGGTACCCGCGTCGGCGCCATTTTCTCACTCGGCTGTGGACAGTGAAGAGGGAGGGTGGGAGTTAGGGCTGGCTGGGCTGTGTAGTGTAGTGTAGTGCAGAGTAGTGTTGTGCTGTGCTGTGCTGTGCTGCGCTGTGCTGCTGTTGTCCATAGGGGCTGTGTCCACTACTTCAAAGTCCATAGGGGCAGGCTGTGTTGTGCTGTGCTGCTGTTGACCATAGGGGCTGTGTCCACTGCTTCAAAGTCCATAGGGGCTGGCTGGACTGTGTTGTGCAGTCAGTTGTCCATAGGGGCTGTGTCCACTCCAAATTCCTGTGCAGTGTCCCAGTCCTAAAGGGGTGCTGTAGTGTTGTCCAGGGGGTGCTCTGTCCGTCAGGGGTGCTCCCCCCAAGTGCTAAAAAAAAAATATTTTTTCTGTGTTTGTGAATTGTGTGCACTGTGGCTGCACGTGCATCAACAAAGGAGCAGCGCCAAACGTGCGCCTGTGTCCCATTAGTAAAGGGCCGGCTGGCTTGTCCGTTAAAGGGTGCTGTAACCCCCAAAATACTCCAAACAAAAAAAATATATATTTTCTGTGTTTGTGAATTGTGTGCGCAGTAGCCGCACATGCATCAACAAAGTAGTGCCAAGCGTGCGCCTGTGTCATAAGTAAAGGGCCGGCTGGCTTGACCGTTAAAGGGTGCTGTAACCCCCAAAGTACACTCCAAACCAAATAAAAAAATATTTTCTGTGTTTGTGAATTGTGTGCGCAGTAGCCGCACGTGCATCAAAAAAGTAGTGCCAAGCGTGCGCCTGTGTCATAAGTAAAGGGCCGGCTGGCTTGACCGTTAAAGGGTGCTGTAACCCCCAAAGTACACTCCAAACCAAATAAAAAACTATTTTCTGTGTTTGTGAATTGTGTGCGCAGTAGCCGCACGTGCATCAACAAAGTAGTGCCAAGCGTGCGTCTGTGTCATAAGTAAAGGGCCAGCTGGCTTGACCGTTAAAGGGTGCTGTAACCCCCAAAGTACACTCCAAACCAAATAAAAAAATATTTTCTGTGTTTGTGAATTGTGTGCGCAATAGCCGCACGTGCATCAACAAAGTAGTGCCAAGCGTGCGCCTGTGTCATAAGTAAAGGGCCGGCTGGCTTGACCATTAAAGGGTGCTGTAACCCCCAAAGTACACTCCAAACCAATAACAAAATATTTTCTGTGTTTGTGAATTGTGTGCGCAGTAGCCGCACGTGCATCAACAAAGTAGTGCCAAGCGTGCGCCTGTGTCATAAGTAAAGGGCCGGCTGGCTTGACCGTTAAAGGGTGCTGTAACCCCCAAAGTACACTCCAAACCAAATAAAAAACTATTTTCTGTGTTTGTGAATTGTGTGCGCAGTAGCCGCACGTGCATCAACAAAGTAGTGCCAAGCGTGCGCCTGTGTCATAAGTAAAGGGCCGGCTGGCTTGACCGTTAAAGGGTGCTGTAACCCCCAAAGTACACTCCAAACCAAATAAAAAAATATTTTCTGTGTTTGTGAATTGTGTGCGCAGTAGCCGCACGTGCATCAACAAAGTAGTGCCAAGCGTGCGCCTGTGTCATAAGTAAAGGGCCGGCTGGCTTGACCATTAAAGGGTGCTGTAACCCCCAAAGTACACTCCAAACAAAATAAAAAAATACTTTCTGTGTTTGTGAATTGTGTGCACTGTGGCTGCATGTGTATCAACAAAGGAGCAGTGCCAAGCGTGCGCCTGTGTCCCATAAGTAAAGAGCCGGCTGGCTCATTTCTTAAAGGGTGGTGTAACCCACAAAGTGCACTACTCTCCAGCAAAAATAATAAAATATTTTCTGTGTTTGTGTGCGCCTTAGCCGCACATATATATCAAATCGATATAACATAAATGGAGGACCAAACTTTCTCCGATAAAAATAAAATAGAGAAAGATCAAGAACCACTTCCTCCTAGTGCTGAAGCTGCTGCCACTAGTCATGACATAGACGATAACATGCCATCAACGTCGTCTGCCAAGGCCGATGCCCAATGTCATAGTAGAGGCCACATACAATCCCAAATGACAAAGGTCAGGAAAATGACCTTAAAAAAACATTTAAATCATCTGAAGAGAAACGTAAACTTGCCAATATGCCATTTATGACATGGAGTGGCAAGGAACAGCTAAGGTCTTTCCCTATGACTAGTGTGTGTCATACTAGTATGACTAGTATGTTCATGACTAGTGGTTCAGCTTCACATGATGATGGAAGCCCTCCTCCCGCTAAAAAAATCAAACGAGTTAAGCTGGCAAAAGCACAGCAAAGAACTGTGCGTTCTAAGAAGACATCACAATTCCCCAAGGAGAGTCCAAGTGTGGTGGCGGTTGCGATGCCTGACCTTCCCAGCACTGGATGGGAAGAGGTGGCTCTTTCCACCATTTGCATGCCCCCTGCAAGTGCTGAAAGGAGCACCCACAGTCCACTTGCTGATATGCAAATTGAAGATGTCACTGTTGAAGTACAACAGGATGAGGATACTGGTGTAGCTGGCGCTGAGGAGGAAGTTGGCGAGGAGGATTCTGATGGTGATGTGGTTTGTTTAAATCAGGCTCTGGGGGAGACAGATGTTGTCCGTGGGATGAAAAAGCCCATCACGGTCATGCCTGGGCAGAAGACCAAACATTCCCCCTCTTTGGTCTGGCAATATTTCTATCCAAATCCGGACAACAACTGTCTTGCCATATGTACCATATGTAAAGGTGAAATAAGTAGGGGTAGGGACGTTAACCACCTAGGAACATCCTCCCTTATACGGCACCTGCAGCGCATTCATAAAAAGTTACTGTCAAGTTCAGAAACTTTGGCTAAGACCGTAAGCAGTCCAGGGACACCTAAATCCCGTTGTCCTGTTGTATCCAAGCACCTGCAAACCACACCATCAACTCCTTCCTCGTCAATTTCCGCCTTAATCAGGATCGGAAGTAGTCCTGCAGGCCATGTCACTGGCATGACTGACTCTCCTATCCGGGATTCCTCCGGAGGATCCTGCATTGCTACGCCTCCTGCTGCCGCTGAAGCTGTTGCTGCTGCTGGGAGTCGTTCATCATCCCAGAGAGGAAGTAGGAACACCACTACTTTTACTAAACAATTGACCCTCCAACAGTCCTTAGCGAGGAGGATGAAGTACGACAGCAGTCATCCTGAAGCAAAACGTATAATTGAGGCCTAGACTGCTATGTTGGTGTTAGACGTGCGTCCGGTATCCGCCATTAGTGCAGTGGGATTTAGACAATTGATGGAGGTAGTGTGTCCCCGGTTCCAAATCCCATCTAGATTCCACCTGCATCCTCAAAGCAGCAGCGACAAGCGTGCGTCTGTCTGTTAAAGGGTGGTGTAACGCTCAAAGTGCGCTCCACAAACATTAAAAAAATTCTTCTTTTTTTTTCTATCTTTGTGAAATGTGTGGGCTGTAGCCGCACCTGCATCCTTAAAGCAGCAGCGACAAGCGTGCGTCTGTCTGTTAAAGGGTGGTGTAGCCCTCAAAGTGCGCTCCACAAACAATAAAAAAATTCTTCTTTTTTTTTCTGTCTTTTTGAATTGTGTGGGCTGTAGTCGCACCAGCATCCTCAAAGCAGCAGTGACAAGCGTGCGTCTGTCTGTTAAAGGGTGGTGTTACCCCCAAAGTGCGCACCAACAAAATAAAATAATGTTTGTGTGTGAAATGTATGCGCAGTAGCCGCATCAGCATCCTCAAATCAGCAGCGACAAGCGTGCGTCTGTCTGTTAAAAGGTGGTGTAACCCTCAAAGTGCGCTCCACAAAAAATAAAAAATAATTTTTTTCTGTCTTTGTGAATTGTGTGGGCTGTAGCCGCACCTGCATCCTCAAAGCAGCAGCGACAAGCATGCGTCTGTCTGTTAAAGGATTACATCGGTGACAGCATCCAAGTAGGCATGTCAGACAATCCGTACCTGTACTTCCAGGAAAAAGAAGCAATTTGGAGGTCCCTGTACAAACTGGCTCTATTTTACCTGAGTTGCCCCCCTCCAGTGTGTACTCCGAAAGAGTGTTTAGTGCAGCCGGGAACCTTGTCAGCGAAAGGCGTAGGAGGTTGCTTCCACAAAATGTGGAGAAGATGATGTTCATAAAATGAATTATCAACTCTTCCAGGGAGACCAGCCTCCAGAACGTACAGAGGGACCTGTGGTTGTGGATTCCAGCGGGGACGAATTAATACTCTGTGAGGATGAGGATGTACACAACACTGAAGAGGGTGAGGAATCGGTGGATGAGGAGGATGAGGATGACATCTTGCCTCCGTAGAGCCAGTTTGTGCATGTACAGATTAATTGCCAGCTTGTTTTGTGGGGGCCCAAACGAACCAATCATTTCAGCCACAGTCGTGTGGCAGACCCTGGCGCTGAAATGTTTGGTTTGTTAAAGTGTGCATGTCCTGTTTATACAACATAAGGGTGGGTGGGAGGGCCCAAGGACAATTCCATCTTGCACCTCTTTTTTTTCTTTGAATTATGTACTGTTTGGGGCCTAGTTTTTCAAACTGCCATCCTGTCTGCCACTGCAGTGTCACTCCTAGATGGACCACGTGTTTGTGCCGCTCACTCGTATCTCTTAGCATAGTCATCCAGCTACCTCGGTGCAACCTTTTGGACATAAAAACACTATTGTGAGGTGTGAGGTGTTCAAAATAGACTGGAAATGAGTGGAAATTAAGGTTATTGAGGTTAATAATAGCATAGGAGCAGAAAAACACACAAAGTCTGTGATTTTAGCTGTTTTTATACTTTTTTTAAAAAAAAGACAGATCCAAAACACAAAACCCAGAACCCAAAACACGGAAGGGTGGTTTTGGCAAAACCAATCCAGATCCAAAACACGAAGAGAGATCCAGATCCAAAACCAAAACACAAAATACGAAAAGTGGCCGGTGCACACCCCTATTATATATATATATATGTATATTAGGGATGTGCAGGCTCGGATAGGTTAGAGTTTGCACGCCGAGTTCGGATTTTTCCCTCCAAAAAAAACGGAACTCAGAAAGAGGCTAAATGTCATCTTGCATGGACAAACATCATCATTCTTGGACTTTTGTCCAGGAATGATGATGTTTGTCCATGCAAGATGACGTTTAGCCTCTTTCTGAGTTCCGTTTTTTTGGAGGGAAAAATCCGAACTCGGCGTGCAAACTCGAACCTATCCGAGTCTGCACATCCCTAATATATAAATAAATATATATATATATATATATATATATATATATATATATATATATAGTATATGATCCGCAGCTACTTGTACCCTGGGTGGCTTTGGTGATGCAGTCCAGTTCCCAGCAGCCTAGACAGCTGCCTAGTGGTAGCGCTATGGTGCTGTACCTGCCAGCTAACACACACAGGGCAAGAAGGGGGAAAGAGCAAGCAGTCTGCCAGAATGGAAAAAGAATAAGGTAAGCTGCTTCTTTACTAATTCCAGGCTAGAACGGCACACTGCACCCTGAAGGGCCACCTGACAGTCATGCAGGTTCCTGGTGCCAACACCCCCCTTCCTGACATCAGGCCTGTGTCAGCTGCAGCTCCGCAAGGAGAATACTTTTTTTTCGCTAATGGTTTTCAAGTAAGAAGAATGTTCCTCACTCCCTCCGGATTTAGGCACGCAATAAATTAGAAAAGAGTATGCAGAGGGTTTTCTTTAAATATCTTGGGGGGTGTTTGTGTGTTTTTGCAACTAACTGGATGCTCTGAGCCAACATACTTTTGCACATTTACCAGCAAATCCACATATATGCTGATTTGCATATATATCTTAACCTATATGCATATATGCTTGTGGTTGAATGCATTTTGCACCTGGATTTTTACACTAATATACGTCCAATACAGCATCAGTAATGTTACTTGCAAATAAGCCTATGGCGTGTTACAAGGACTAATGAAGCCTTATACTGTAGATCAGCCCAGAAGCTGCAAGTGAACACAGGGTAATGCGGGTCCATATTTGTACGTCCTGATTTCCCATTCCGCTAACCAGGGCCGGATTTCAAACTAGGCAACAATTGCACCTGCCTAGGGTCCGGCGGCTCCCAGGGGGCCCGTTGCCAGGGTTGTACAGAGGCTATTACCTGGGGATCAGGCATTCTGTTGAAAGTGTCAGGTGGTGCACAGCGCACTGCGCTGGCTAGCTGAAAACTCCGGCAGGTAGAAGCAGCCTGATAGGTGCCGGCTCCAGGACCAGGGGACAATGCTGGTTCTGCATGTGACTAAAGGGGGCTGCGTGACATGACCTCACAGGTCACACTGCCACCCATTGTCCCACCCATGCACACAGTGCAAATGCAACCAGTGCAGCCACTGACTAGTAATCACTGAGATTGCTGCTGCATACCAGTACTACGGTGTGCTAAAGGCAAGTGAGGGACTGGATCACTAGTCCTATTGGTTATTATTGAGGTCCTCCTGAAACTTTCCATGCAGCTCTGTGAGGTGAGGTCACTCAGTTTTCTGGGAGGGATGTGGTGCAATGAATTAATAATGTTTGCCGCATGCGCTGCATCTGGCGTGCGCATGCGAGAGCCCCAGCGAGCGACTGAAGTTCAGTCGCTCCGGGGCTCGATACAAGATGGGGCGGCTGTCGATGTTGATTGACAGCTCACCCCGTTTTATAGGCGGGTAGGGGGGGTGGTTGAGCAAACGCAGGCGTTCCCAAAGGAACGCCTGGTGTTTGTGATGTCAGTAGTGGACTTCCTGCTCTATTAGAGCAGGAAGTCCACTCGGGCTTGCGGGAGCTGAGACCCTGCCACAGGGTCTCGTCGCAAGCCCGATGGTCGCGATAATCGCACCATCTCCAGGCCGCTCGCACAAGCTGTAGGTGGTCACCCACAGCTTTGCGAGAGGGCCTCCGGCAGCGAGCGGGTCTGACTCAGGACCTTAGTGTGTATATTTTCTTCCTGTGGTAGATGTAGTGTGTATATTTTTTTCTTGTGGCGGCTGTAGTGTATATTTTTTTCTGTGACGGACGTAGTGTATATACTTTTTTTCTGTGACGGACATAGTGTGTATTTTTTTTCTGTAGCAGATATTGTGTACATTTTTTTCTGTAGAGGACATGTGTATATATATATTTTCTCCTGTGGAGGACAATGTGCTTGTTTTTTTTTTCCTGAGGTGGACAATATGTATTGACTACTTGGTATTTATCTACTTGTCTTCTGTGGATAACTTGTTAAATTTAAAAAAATGGATTGTTTGGGGGAGGGGGCCCCAAAGTCCCATGAAGTCTAAAACTGGCTCTGCCGCTAACGCTAATCAGTGTTCAAAAACTCAGAGTACATCAGTGATCGATATTGGGGAATGGGGAAAATTCAGCATGTTAAAAATCCCTGACTCGCCGATTCCAACCATTTTCGGGTTGGAAATGAGATTGTCCAAAATGTTGGATTACTCTGATCTGCCAACCCCAGTGTCTGCTGAATTGTGTATTGCCCCAATACAGCCTAGATCAGTGATTCCCAACCGCGGTCCTCAAGGCACACCAACAGTCCTGGTTTTAGTGATATCCATGCTTGAACACAGGTGGTAAAATCAAAATAACTATGGTACTGATTAAGTCACCTGTGCTCAAGTGTGGCTATCCTTAAAACTTGGACTGTTAGTGTGCCTTGAGGACCATAGTTGGGAAACCCTGGCCTAGATATATGGGCCCCATAAGTCTTTGCATTTGTTTCTGTGTTTTGTCCCAGAATCAACCTTGGTCATATAGGGATCTATTTACTAAGCAGTGTTAGGAGAAGTGAAAAGTGAAGAGTGAAAAGTGATAAGGTGCCAGCCAATCAGCACCCAACTGTCATTTTTCAAACACAGCCTGTGAGATGGCAGTTAGGAGCTGATTGGCTGGAACCTTATCACTTTTCACTCTTCACTTTTCACTTCTCCTAACACTGCTTAGTAAATAGACCCCTAAATCATTTAATAACAAGCAGATAGAACATGCAAAAATAATGACTCATTAAAAAAAGTGTGTTGTCGTGTATTTTTAGCCCTCAATAGGAAATTGTGGGGAAAAAAAAGACTAAGCGGCAAAGTAAATGTAACATGATGTGGAGTTCAGACATCGGCAAGCCCCGTGCGAGACTACCCAATGTTTCAAAGTAGCAGTTATTTAACAGGAAAACCAGGTTGATTTTGTCTGTTAAATAACTGCTACTTTAAAACATTGGGTAGTCTCGCACGGGGTTTGCCGATGTCTGAACTCCGCACCCTGTTACATTTACTCCAAAGCGTTAGGGAGGAACATGCAAACTCAGCATAATAATGAAATAAAAAATGCAATGTAATACCCAGTCTCCGTCCGGGGCCCCCTCCTAACTCTTTGGTGGCCTGCAGCGCACTGAGCGCAGGAGTAGACGCTGGGCACTAGTCTGTGCCCAAAGTCTACTGTGCATGCGCAGGTCACCGGGAAAATGGCACTGCAGCCATTTTTCTGGCGATTTCCTTACTGTTCATGCGCAAAACACCGTAAAAACGGCCAGCGCAGCAATTTTTACTGAGCTGATAGCACATACATGGGACTCCAAAGGGGTAAGTATTAAAAATATGGATGCAGGGTGTGTTGTGTGGGTCCCCTGAGCCACATACACCCTGCACCCATTATAGACACGACCCTGGAAATACCCCTTTCACACTAAGTACCCAGGTTTTTGCTTGTGCATGCGCACCAACTCAGGTCTAGATTGTGTATGAAAAGGGCTGACCCGGGTCCGTGACCCTGCTCAGTAGCAGGGTTATTCCCGGGTCCGACCTGGGTCACCTGTAGTGTGAATGGCATAACCAGCATCGTGATGACCTGGGTCATGCTTAAGAGGCCCTGATTGACTGGCTTAGTGGCGTTTGGAGTTGACATCATCTCCAAGAGTCCACTGCCTGACAGAAGACCGCAGTCCACTGTGAAGTGTGACGACCCAGGAATAACACGGGTCATCACCCATGTGTGACTTGGGGTAAGTGCAGAAAACCTCAGACAGTGTCCTGGGTCTGAGCCGGGTTAAAGCAGGGGTTTATGTGTGAAAGGGGTATTAGAAAAAAATATGAAATGCAAGAAAGAAATATGTTTGCTCTGCATAATAAATTATGATATAGTGCATCTTTACTTATCTCATTTTAGGACTGAAATGAATAAGGGGGAGATGTATCGTCGCCGATGCGGTACATCGCCGATGCGGTACATCCCACTCGACTTTGCGTACATACCGCGGTTAATTACAGCGGTATGTACTAAGAACATCGCAAAGAACAGCTCTCTCGATGAGAGCTGTCCTTTGCGATGCTGCCGGGCAGAGGGACTTCCAGGTTTAACATCCCTCCCAGTCCCGAGCGTCGCGCTAAGAAGCCCATAGGCTTCTATTGGGTAACTCCACCTGCAGGTGGCGTTAAATAGCAATGTGAAGCAGTAGAATGCAGCGCATTCTACTGCTTAATACATACAGGGAATGCGATAAAACCCCCGAAAACTGCTTTTTCTGAGGTTTTAACGCATTTTCGCCGATGATACATCTCGCCGTAAATGAGGTATCAAATAAATAACAACAAATTTGAATCTAATTACACTTTTTGCCTTGTTGTTGTTCAAAATGTTGTCTGTTGTGGGAAAACCTGATAAAATCAAGAATTTTTTGGATTCAGAAATGATTTAATACAATTATGTTATTTGTTTTCTAGGCTGAGCAAGACAATGGCCACCCGCTGCCAGCATTTGCCAATCTTCATATTGAAATCATGGATGAGAACAATCAGGCCCCGTATTTCACCTTTTCCACATATCAGGGTTACATATTGGAGTCTTCACCAGTTGGAACAACCGTCTCTGACAATCAGAACTTAACTGCTCCACTGAGATTCGTAGCTCTGGATAATGATGTTGAAGAAGTGAGTTTTGCTGCTTTTATTATTTTATTGTATTCAGAAAGTAGTTTATTTGTATAGAAATTTAGATTTTCTAGCCTAAAAAATTATAATAATGACAATCGGAAAAAAGTAATTCTGTTTAGCAGTTTTATACATCCAAAGGCACTGAGAATATCTGTCACATAAACATAATATGTTTAAAAAGAACCCTGATGATGAATCTGTTATTTGTATTACAATACACCACTATGTAGTCATTATGTTGACATTCAGAATGTTGGCACCAGAATGTCAACAGTGAACAAATGTTGACATTTACATTGTTGACAATACATGTCACTGTTAGGTTTAGAGGTATGGTTAGGCTGCGGTTAGGGTTAGTGCTCTACCACTGGAAAAATGCCATGGGGTAATGTTGACATTACCCCATGTTGACATTCAATATTCAGACCATGTCAACATTACATCCACACAACGCTAATCCATACAGACATAAGTTACCAGCAGGAATGAACCACATGGATGATGTATTGTATTGTGTGTAGTTGTGATATAGCAGACAGCCACCCTATTACAGTGAGAATGTATCTGCTTATCGTACAACACTGCGATGTCAGGGCAATAATTGCTCACATCATATTTAGGTGCTGGGGTAACATTAACCATCCCCAATACCATTATGAGCCAGGAAAATATTAACTACCATGTGCTGGGGTACCTCCCTATCCCTACCTGGTGCAGTGTTGCAGTACAGCTATATGTGTTTGGAGAAACAATAAAGGCAAAATATATTCTCTATAGGGAATCCAAGAATACCTGCAGAATACCTGTTAAAATAATAAGCTTTATTTGGCATGTAAACCAATAGACATGGACATTATCCTTTGTAAAAAATTGGCTAAGTGAAATATAAAGAAAAAAACAATTTGCCCCAAAAGATGATGATGATGATAATAATAATAATAATAATAATAAGAAGAAGAAGAAGAATAATAAATTACTAAACACAGTAACACATTGAACACAACATTAAAAAATGTTGAACTGTTATCTGTATGGAATATTAATAATGGCCAATAATAGTTAATGATTAAAATCTGTAGTAAACAATGCAATATATTATATGTCAATGTGCTCTAAAAATTTTTTATACAATTAATAAATCAACAACATAAACAATAATAGTATCAATTAATTGATGACAAGAATGATGCCATGTTATCACTTATATTGAGTATTGTTATCTAAGATTTGATAATTCAATAGATACCAGTTGAGATGCAATAAATGTTGTAGTTACAAATGTTATAAAAGTGTGTATGCAGTTGTACTAACACACTGTGAGATCATCTCACTATTAGAATAATAATTTTCTTATGTTACATCATAGTCTTTTATTCACGAATTCACAATATAGCAAAATGATTATAAATAAAGCAGCTGCTTTTGTTAATGTTAAACAAGCCACTATAGGAATAGTTATAACATAGTGTGGGACTGCAATCTGTTGTTGCTGTTTCCTTACATATAACGATCTACTGGGGCAGTGTGGATTGTTTAGTATTGTAGTGTGAATTAATTAAACTTCCAACTGTACCTCTAGATACAACTGGATATTAATTACTCCCTTATCTTTCAGTGGTAGTGTTAATTTACAGCAGAGGTATTCAATATGTAGCTCTCCAGCCACATGGGGGGGAATTCAATTCAATGCTCTATTGAATAGCGACGGGAGGGACTCCCAAAGCTATTTAATACACTGCGCTGTTTGGGCGTGCTAAGGATTTCTTCTCGCACCCCCCTGGCGATGCGAAGAGAAATCCGACCAAAGTGCCGGGTGCGCGGCTGTTTTTCTGCATAGCGCGGCGCTAACAGCCGCGTGCCCGGCATTTTGGTCAGAGAATGCCAGTTACCGCACCTTAACACCCTTGTTAAGTAACGATAACCAGCATTCTTCGACCACATTGTGCACTGAATTGAATAGCTCCGGGAGCCAGCTCCCGGCGCTATTCAATTTGCGTTGAACAGAATCGCCCCCATGGAATGTGTAGTTCTGCAGCAGCTAAAGTGCTGAAAATTGAATACCCCTATTTTAGAGGTTATAGGTTAGGGGCACCACCTGCCTGCCCCCCACCCCACCTGCACCACTCCCTAGAGAGTCAAGTGCTCGGGATCCTTCCTGACCACCTGTAAACAGAATAATAGAGGAAACAGCACAGCACTAGGTGCCATATTGATTCTCATGTGTTTAACTGATATGTCTGTGTACAGCCATTGCCAAAAGTTATGATAATGACACAAGTATAGGTTTTCACAAAGTTTTGCTGCTTCAGTGTTTTCAGACCTTTTTGTCAGATGTTACTAAGGTATACTGAAGTAAAATGACAAGCATTTCATAAGTGTCAAAGGTTTTTATTGACAATTACATTAAGTTTATGCAAAGAGTCAATATTTGCAGTGTTAACCCTTCTTTTTCAAGACCTCTGCAATTTGCCCTTGCTGTCAATCAACTTCTGGGCCACATACTGACTGATGGCCACCCATTCTTGCCTAATCAATGCTTGGAGTTTGTCAGAATTTGTGGGTTTTGGTTGTCCACCCGCCTCTTGAGGATTGACTACAAGTTCTCAATGGGATTAAGGTCTGGGGAGTTTCCTGGCCATGGACTCAAAATGTCAATGTTTTGTTCCCCAAGCCACTTAGTTATCACTTTTGCCTTATGGCAAGGTGCTCCATCATGCTTGAAAAGCATTGCTCATCACCAAACTGATCTTGGATGGTTGGGAGAAGTTGCTTTTGGAGGATGTTTTGGTACCATTCTTTTATTCACGGCTGTGGGCCTGATTCAGAGCCGGACACTCTGACAAGACCGCTCACTCTGAATCAGGGCCCTCCTACCTGTTATTGGAGCGGCCTCCTGGCTGCTCGCATAGCTGTGGGTGACCACCCACAGCTTATGCGAGCTGCCAAAAAGATTGTCGCGATGGTCAAGACCATCGCGACCATCGGGCTTGCGACGAGACCCTTGTGGTAGGGTCTCACTTCTGCAAGCCCAGGAGTGCTTTTGGCTCTATCAGAGCCAAAAGCACTCCCACTAACATCACTAGTGATGTTAGTGGGGCCGGCCCCAGATGGTAGGCGTTCCCATGGGAACACCTCTGTCTGGGCAGCCACGCCCCCGGCACGCCCACCAAAGGGGGCGTGCTGTCACTCACCATCGATAGCACGCCTCTTTTGGTGCGAGACCCATAGCGACGGCTTGGCCGTCGCTATTCGGGTCTCGTGCATGCGCACGACAGAGCTCCCTCCATTGTGCGCATGCGCACTAGGGCACCATCGACCCGCTTGCGAGCACTCAGCACTCACGAGCGGGTCAGAATTAGGCCCTGTGTTCTTAGGCAAAATTGTGAGTGATCCCACTCCCTTGGCTGAAGCAACCCCACACATGAATAGGTTATAAGATGAGCACTATGTATAAAAAGCATAATAAACATATTTAATACTTTCATATGAGTAAATGTTTATAGTCTATAAAGACTTAGTAGGAGGGTAGGTCACGATGGAAGTCCAAACCTGGTCTGTTTTTTATAGATGACCCTATGCCCGATCTAACTGTCCCTACCTTACCGCCGGTCTTCTTGGGAATCCCCTTCCGTCAGGGGTGTCCGTCTTCTTCCTTGTTGGGGATACGTTTGCGGGCGGTCAGCTCACCAAAACTGTTATTGGAAGAAGCAGCTACTTGGACAACAAAACCTTAGTCTCTTCCAATGCAGCCTGCAGGACCAGGGGACTCTTGTCCAGGATGCTTTACTGTTGGCATGGCACAGGACTGATGGTAGCGCTCACCTTTCCTTCTCCGGAAAAGCATTTTTCCAGATGCCCCCAGCAATCTGAAAGGGGATTCATCAGAAAAAATAACCCAGTCCTCATCAGTCCAATCCCTGTACCTTTTGCAGAATATCAGTCTGTCCCTGATGGTTTTCCTGGAGAGAAGTGGCTTATTTGCTGCCCTTCTTGACACCAGGCGAATCTCCAAAAGTGTTCGTCCTGTGTCATGCCAACAGTAAAGCATCCTGAGACCATTCATGTGTTGGATTGCTTCAGCCAAGGGAGTGGGATCACTCATAATTTTGCCTAAGAACACAGCCATGAATAAAGAATGGTACCAAAGCATCCTCCAAGAGCAACTTCTCCCAACCATCCAAAGAACAGTTTGGTGATGAACAATGCCTTATCCAGCATGATGGAGCACATTGCCAAAAGGCAAAAGTGATAACTAAGTCCATGGCCAGGAAACTCCACATAACTTAATCCTGTTGACTTGTGGTCAATCCTTAAGAGGCGGGTGGACAAACAAAAAACAAAATATTCTGACAAACTCCAAGCATTGATTAGGTAAGAATGGGTGGCCATCAGTAAGTATGTGGCCCAGAATTTGATTGACAGCATGCCAGGGCGACCTGCAGAGGTCTTGAAAAAGAAGGGTCAACACTGCAAATATTGACTCTTTGCATAAACTTAATGTAATTGTCAATAAAAGCCTTTGGCACTTATGACATTTTTGTAATTTTACTTCAGTATACCATAGTAACATCTGACTAAAAGGTCTAAAAACACCTGAAGCAGCAAACTTTGTGAAAACCAATACTTGTGTCATTCTCAAAGCTTTTGGTCATGACTGTAATGTTCTGTTCAATAGCATTAACCAAGCTTCTGTGAAAATAAGCCACTGTAATTGATTTGCTAGATCTCCAGATTTTAACTAGAATATCGGGAATTCTAGTAGATCTGAGTGGTGGCTCGGATCTTTCTGCCTGATTTGAATTTCACTTTGATGCAAAACGTCATCCTCGTAGCGTTGGATTTGCTTGGGTTTTGGAGTTTATATGAGGCGCAGCGGACAGGACTTATATCCCTGTTAAGCATGCAGCTCTATGTTGCGCTTAACTCTACTGTATAAGCTGTGCTGTACTAATATATATATATATATTTATATATATATATATGGGGGTGCATGCAGCTGTTCTGTACTCTGCTGCATAGGCTGTGTCTAGACTCACAAGTGGCTGGACTGCTTAGCCAATCTGTAGTGAATAGAGGATGCACACTGCTATATGCTGTGGTGAACTCTACTGTATAGGCTCACACTCACAAGCTACAAGTGGCTGTGCTGCTTAGTCATTGAGTATAGGGGGTGCACGCTGTTGTATGCTGTGCTGTATTGGTTGTGCTGTGTCCATCAGTAAGATATTCACGTGCATATATAAGCCCACTCCATGCTGTTTGAATAGAGCTGCGCCTGCAACCTCAAAATATAAAAATAAATTATTAAATAATTGTATTGTTTGTACTGTTTGGTGCCCTTTGTTCACTTGCATATATAAGCCCTGTGGCTCCACGCAGTTTGATTTGAGCTGCGACCACTTGATTAATGAAAACATTTGTTTGCTGATGTGTTATGTTGGAATTTTAACTGCCACATGTTTTTGCCCGCCCACTGTTGTTCCTTAGCTTAGTCAGAGAGCTAGCTTGGAGCAACCTTTTGGCCTAAACTGGATGAAAACAATTTTGTGATGTGGTCAAAATTGACTGAAAATGAGTGGAAATTAATGCTATTGAGATTAATAATACTCTAGGAACAAAAAAAAAGGCTCAAATTATGCGAATTTAACTTTTATTGTTTATTTTTGGGGAAAAAAAACAAACCCAAAACCAGACAACGAATTAGAACCAAAACAAGAAAAAATGGTCCGGCACACATCTCTAGTTATGACAGTTACAGTAAAGGTTAATACTTTGTCTGGGCTTTTGTTATGAAGATAGCACATTTTTCTTATTTTTAGCCCAAATCAGTGTTTCAGATATGATAATGACATAAGTTATGAAAGACAGATCTAGAGTTAACTTTTTTATGTTTTGATTTTCACAGACTACAGATTGGTTTGTTTGGTACCCTGCTGGTGTAATGTGCTGTCTATTTGTGTAAGATGTTGTGCGTACGTTGTCCTCAGCAGGGGTTTCAGCAAGTGGGATTTTTTTGTTTATTGTCTATTAATTACCCTGTGCTGTAAATGAGAGGTTTCTTCTCTTACAGTTCCCACCATATTTTTTTTTATATCATGGTTCTAAAGCTTGTGTTATATAAATGTTTTTCACTGACAATGGTTATACAGTATGTTTGATATTGTAAAGAAAATAAATGTTGAAATATTGATAGGAATTGATAAGAATGTAATTATATAGGTAAAAGAAAAATCTATTATTGTTGTTGTTGTTATTATTATCATTATTATACATAGTACCATTAATATGGCTACAGTATGCATTCTTGTGCCCATATAATCAACGAATGTTAATGTCAAAACTTGTTTAATATCATGTTAAATAGCATGAACCAGCCAGTCGCCATAAAAAACATCAGGCTTTATATATGCCAACACTGTTTTTTTTTCTCAGTAAAGGGCCCATTTACTAACACTGCATTTATATGCAGTATATGCACCAAACCACACTTGATTTACTGTAATTGTCTAACTTACACAATATAACACAAGGCAATGCTCCACCTAAAGGTAATGTTAGTAAATTAATGTGTAATTGCTAGCTTGTTTTATGGACCTCTTATTCAGGTGGATCCCAGACAGGATGTTCAAGTAGCAAGTGCTTGGTCCATGATGTTCCATGGCAAAATGTGTGGTTGTGACTCTGCTGAATAATGCTGCGATTTGCGGTATTGTGCAGCAGAGGTAGGGCCATGATGATGTGATCTGCTAAGAATCATGTCCTCAATCCATGCTACGAACACTTCATTAGAGAATTATGTGAGAGAGCAGGCATCTCACCTGGGAGAACTGGAGAGCTCCACAAAATGTGTTACTTTCCTGGACATTCCAGCAGATCTTTCACCTTTATTTAAACATGCTAACATGCTTTAATGCAGGGATACAATATAACATTTGTGTAACAAAGTACAATGATTGAAAAGATTGGCATCAGGCGAGAAGGACCAGTAGCATACAGTAAAGAGATTGATTAATACTGATCTAGGTAAAATAGCCAAAAATGAGAACATACAGTAGAGCACAATAACATGTGACTTTTGGACAGAAAATGGTTTGAATATATAAGAATCATTGCCATAGCAATGCTAACAGACCCAACAGTATAGCAGTCCACAAGAAATATTGCATCTAGAGAAAATATGTCTGAAATTATAATTTAACAACTGCTGAGAACAATTGATTATATTCTTACTTTAATTGGGAAAAGAACATCAAAGCATGGTCAGGGTCCTGTATAAAAATGTTGGATTGCATTGGCCTATAGTGACTTTCAAAGAGGTATATTGGTAGGAATTTCAGTGTCTTGAGAGTAAATTTAGTATGATCATGTGATAACAATCATTGCTGTATTTATCATTGCATATCTCAGTGAATTTTATCATGCCTTAGGAGGGTTACAATGATGTGTGTACAGGATGTAGCATTCCCGCTAGGCTGTTTTAGCGGGGTGCGGTGCCCTGCCCTCCTTCTGGAGGGCAAAAAGCGCCCTGCTCTCACAGCCTGCGGGTGCCGTCTTCACCCGCGGGTCACAGTGTCCCGCAGGTGGGGAAATGTGCGCATGCACCCTGCATCTATTCTCCCTGTCGGCAGCAATTGGGGGCTGCCCGGGGTGTCCGTAAGTGCTGGGCACGCCCCCAAGAGTGACAAAAATGGGACGCATCTTATAGACACACCCCCTTTCCCAATGGCCACGCCCCCTTTGTGCGCACACGTGCCTTCGGCGCACGCATGGAAGTACCCTCTATAGCTTCAGCGCCCTGCCTGCCGCCAGAGCTAGAGTGAACACTAAGTATATGCAAAGTGATGGGATCTAGCAATGCTAAGCTTTTCACCACTTGTTAATTTGAATACAGCCATCATACCAGTTGAGGTCCATGAGGATGACATTGGGTGGCACAAAATAAGTTACCACCGAGGAAATCTCTGAATTCCCCAGTGTTAAGGTGCACATCCACTAGCAGACATGAAAACGACTGCACGATTATGACATTGTAATCGTGCAGTCATTTGTCAGTCTGTGATGAGCCTGCACTGAACTCATCAATCATCTGCAAACATGCTCAACCTGACGTTATCGTCAGGTTGACCAGCATGTTTGCACAATGATAGGTGTCTAAATGACCAGCGGGCATGCGCATCGCTGGTCGCTTTAGACTTTTTTGCAAACAATTCGTGAATGATTGAACGATCGTTATCGTTCAGTCGCTCAACTTAATCGTCTAGTGGATGGGCACCTTTAGCCTTTTGTTACATTTGGAGAAGTGGAGTTATGGTTTAGATCTTTGCTAATAGTAAACTGACTCACTAGCAGAACAATATTTGTGGCTTCAACAACACACATTACCAAATGCTGATTAAGCCAGTGGTTCTCAAACTCGGTCCTCAAGACCCCCACACAGATCACGTTTTCCAGGTCACCCAGCAGGTGCACAGGTGTATTCATTACTCACTGACACATTTTGAAAGATCCACAGGTGGAGCTAATTATCTCACTTGTGATTCTGTGAGGAGACATGGAAAACATGCACTGTTTGGGATCCTGAAGACCGAGTTTGAGAACCTGTGGTTTATGCCATCTGCTACCTCTTCTTCTCTAATATTTACTGCCTTGCTTTGACAATGACGCTAAGTAACCTAATCAAGCAGTAGGCTGATAATTATAACATGTCAGTTAAGTAGGAGTAATTCTGTGTGTGATTTATTACTGATAATTCTCCTTTAATTGTTGGCATTTAAAAAGAAACTAGTCCTAGTTTGTTAACACATTTTTTGAACATGAAACCCAAAATCTTAAGATCTTGGCTCATGAATCGACCACAGTTGATTCAGGAGTCTTGGAAGTTATACATTATTTAATGTTTTGTCTAAGAAATATCTCTGCTATCCTTAGTTTACAAGAGCAGACCCTCCAACATAACCCCTTCCACCTGGTACGAAATGCTTTGCTCCTGGACTTCTCTTGTAATTGATGATTGCAGCCACCTGTGGTGAAATACCTGTCTCATCTATTATCTTGCCCAACACAGGTAGCTGCAATCATTAATTAGGTGGGAAGTCCAGGAGCAGAGCATTTTGTACCGGATGGAAGGGGTCATGTTGCAGGGTGGGCAAGAGGATTATCATTACATACTATAGAAAAGTCACGTAATTGATAATTTTGGTACTATAATAAGATTTCATGAACTATCATGTTGAAGTTTAGGAATGCTCTAGCTTAAATATAATTGAAACACAGGCAGTCCAGGAATTTCATTATACACAGATTAACAATAATCTACAGACTTTCAGCACAGAAAAAAAACATTGAGAAAACAACTAATGATTCATAGTCCTCAAGTTTAGACCTGATTTGCAGCATTATGAATTATACAGCTCATAGATCCGTCGGGCTGAGCACATTGCCCTGGGAGCTACAAATGACATCAAGTGATGAAAAACGATGAAAAAATGTCCCCAAGCTTTACTGCCACCAATTTACAACTATCATTTTAAATCAACAGCCCTGACGTTATTGCAAAAATGTAAACTCCAATAAGAAAATAGATTTTTGCTGCAATGTTAACTTATTGTGACTTTTTCATTATATAACAAGCATGAGGATATATTAAACTCATTAAATTTACTCCACAACGTGGCAACAGGAGCATTTATTATCATCTGTGAACCTTTCAGACATGATTGTCAGTTTATAAATTGTAATGCTGTGTGCAATCTGTGCTCCAAAATATAGCTTCATGGATTCTAACCCACAGTGTGAAGAACTTCACGTATCCATCTAGCATATGTTTGCACTCCATAAAGGGTCCTTGTAAACAAGGGTTTGCCATCTCTTCTCAGTACAGTGCCTTTATAAGGCTAAAACAACCTCTTGATTGGTAGTGTATATTTTTCCTTAAATTGATAGTAGAATACATAAGGGCAGAACACGATTTAGGGTATCATTCTATGGGGCATATTTATTATTATTTGCGGCCAGCCATCGAAGATAAAGATTTCTTATCAGTCCAATTTGCGGCAATAAGGATAATATATGCGAACAGATGTACCATTACTGAGTCACTAGGACAGGGACTACGATATGAGCCCATCCCAGAGATCTGTGGGAACTAAAGTGATCGCATTGCAATCATTTTACTTCCTGCTTTGCCCACTCAGCTGCGCTACTGCATATGTGCTGACGTCAAGTTGGCACATGAGCATGCAGGAAGCATCGGGGAGGGATCCTCCAGATCCCTCTCCCAAATTAAATGGTGAAAGTTAGCCCATAGGCTTCTATAGGCTAACTCAAATACCAAATACAAGCCAATAGCAGATACTTAAAAGCTTCATGATTATTTTACATCTAGTGAACAAGTAGAAAAGAATGTTTGTGCTTATAGTGGAATCCACACACATAATCCATTCCATATTTGTAAATATTAACATGCAGGCTAATAGATGCAAGTAAATATTACACAGAGAGTAAAGAACTTGTGGTATTGGTGTTGTAAGAAAAGGATAACTAGAGAAAGGAAAGAGGTAGCGATGTACATTTTATACATTAAAAGGCTCCTCTGTGTTTACCAAGTTCTTCAGCAGATCAAACAAGAACAGATGTCGCCAATCATTTGTGAGGGGCCAGAGCATTGCTTCCAACATTTTCTGACATTATTGAAACATCATTGACAATACCACTCATCTACATGTATGGCCCTGGTAGAACGGAGCATAATATGCATATATTGCATGGATATCCCCCCCCCCCCCTTTTTTAAGCAGATGATATGTCACATTGATACTTCTTAACTGAACAGTAATGCAGTTACAAGGCTCAGACAAGAGATGCCTTGGTATAATATTTATATCTATAATACACACGCATGGAAATCTGTCTGCCCTTGAATAACACGGATGGATATCCAGTGGACCACTAGACTGGGATGAGTTCATGTGCTAACAGCCAGTGACTAGTATCATGAATATAAATTGTCATATACTTCAATTGACCGGTAGACCCAGATTCCACCTACTGTATTCATCATTCACAAAATTCAAGGAACAAAGCTGATAGAAAGCTGAAATACAGATGTGTCCTCATACACTGTTGCTCAAATCATACCAAATAGCCCTTCTTGGCTCACCTGGCCCTGAGTATACTTGCCAAGTTTAGAACCGGGATCTAAAAAACGTATTTTGTGTATTTTTGGACTGCATTAAAGTTCCCCTCCCTCGTGAGTTTAGGTGTTGTGAGGTAGTCAAAAATGACTGTAAATGTTATTAATAATACTATAGTAACAAAAACAGGTCAAAAGTTACGATTTTAGCTGTTTTTAGAAAAAAAAATGTAGAAATCCAAAAGCGAACTAAAACTCTTCAGGGGGTGGTTTAAAAAAACACAATGATATTTTAGAACCAAAACACAGGGGTCTGTCTGTACACATATCTAGTAATAGCCCTACACCCCTTATAGATAACTAGTTGAAACTAGGAAGAAGTTTGAGTATTGCAGGAGTTACTTCTATGAATGATGAGAGGCTTGTTGTGAAACACATAAAGGTACATATACATACTGAAATTCTCCCACATACTCCATTCTGCCTTCATAAAATCAGGATAAGGCTTGCATATACCACAGATATTCTCCTTCAAATTCTTATCCTCCCCCATATTACTGATTCTGCTACAAACCGAGCAGCTGCTAAAGGAGAAAAATGTATAATATAGCACAGTTTGAAAATATCACATGCCCATGTATAACAAAGGGTTGTTTTGATTTTAATCAATTCTTCAGTCAGCCATGTAAAATAATACGGCAGAATGCACTAAAAATGACAGTATTGTGTTATTGGTAGGACTTATCCTTAATGTAACAGAAAACGAATGAGAAGTGAACAAGCCTGAAACTCATTGCTTTTGGGGAAATATTTTGCCAAGTTCTCTGTTAGAAATCATAAACAACTCACTCTGCCTGTTGGTCATGTCAGATGGTGTCAGCTAGGTTAATGGCCTCTTGTGCTTTTCTTCCATCTTCTATAAATAGAGTACGTTCCATAATATCTTCAGTTTATCTGTTCTCTAAGGGAAAGTCTAGAATAATACGTATTGTGTGATAAAATTTCATTACTCCTGGCTTACATCAAGTCCCTCAGAAAAGCTCTTAGTCACTTCCCCCAATTTCATCACCAAATTTAATTTCACCCATGACCCATCTCTTTACCAATCACAATAATCCTCCCTGAGCCCCACCTCTCTCTTCTTTAGCTTTTATTTTTAAATGGAAGTTTAAGAGCCTCTCAACCTAAAAATGTTAAAATTAACCATGTAATGATATGAGTAGTGCTTTTTTTTATTGTGGTGGTACTATTCCTAAGGGTACACAGCAGGGGCACTTTTTTCTTTTTGGTCTAATCTTTAATTCTTATAACTAGTTCCCGAGAAAGGAAGAAATTGGTGAAATCATATCTCAAATGAGTATCTGCACATTTATCCAGAGTGTGGAAGCTTCTATTAATCTTGCACCAACTTGTAGCTTTATGGGGTAAATTTACTAAAGGTTGATTTCAATCAATTTTAATTGATTAAAAATCGATCAACATTGATGTTGTGTTTCAGGGGCTAACGATCAGGATGCGGCCACAGATCTGCCGCTACTTACCTCCGTGCCAGCCTCTTTGAGCTTAGGTGTTCAGTAGCCGGGAGTGGAGGTGAGTGGTTGCTGAGTATTCTCCCTGGGGTCTGCTAGGGCTTCTGTGCATGTGGCCTGGTTCCCGTGGTGGTGAGCATGGGCGCAGCCATGTTGGTCCATATCACCTGACTAGTCTCTCCCAATGGCAGTCCTACGGTCACTCAGCTGATCTCCTGATCCAATGACCAATTGCCTAGGGTACTTAGGTCTGACTCCAGGAACAGGAAGTTGCGAGATCAACTTAATTTCTTCATTTACTTCATATCTTCAGTGTTGCAGTGACTGAGTACTATTTCTTCACTCCAGGCTCCCTGTTGTCTTCAACTTCCAGTTATTCTCTCTGCAGTGTGCAGATCAGCTTTCAAGCTAATTCCCTGTGTTATATGTATCAGCTCTCATGCTGATTTCAGGTGTGCTGTTCAGCTCTCATGCTGACTCCCTGTGTTACATGTTTCCGCTGTTAGCTGATTACTAGTGTTCCAAGTTTCACCACTCATGCTGTTAAGTTGCATGTTCAGCTCTCACATTGTTTTCTAATGTTTCTTGGAGCAAGTCTGACCAGAGTGCTCGGTCTGAATCAGGGCCATCCCAGCTAAATTTGGAGCGGCCTCCTGGCTGCTCGCATAGCTGTGGGTGATAGCCCAGGAGTGATTTTGGCTGTATCAGAGCCAAAATCACTCCCACTGACATCATTACTGATGTCAGTGGGGCCGGACTCAGACGTAGGCGTTCCCATGGGAACGCCTCCATCTGGCAGTCACGCCCCCGGCATGCCCACCAAAGGGGGCGTGCTGTCAATCAATATCGACAGCATGCCCCCTTTCGTGCGAGACCCGGAGCGACGTAGAGCCCATCGCTATCCGGGTATCGCGCATGCGCACGACAGAGCTCCCTCCGTCGTGCGCATGCGCAGTGGGGCACCATCGACCCGTTTGCAAGCGTCCTTTGCTCGCGAACGGTTCTGAATGACCCCCTTAGTCAGAGCAAGGCTACGTCTGGATCTCAGGTGTTTCTTACAGCATTCAGTGTTTGGACTTGCTATACATTTATTGTTACAGCAAGACAGTCTCAGAATCTCCCATATTTTCCAGAGCAAGCCTGCATCCACTTAATTTCCAGTATTTCCAGTACCACTCCATTTTCAGTGTTTACCAGTGACATCCCATATCTAGTTATTCCCAGTATTGTCTCATTGCTAATAATCTCCAGTGACAAAACAGTTTTTAGCAATTTCCAGTGTTATTACATTTCTAATAATGCTCAGTGCTATTTAATCTCTAGTATTATATCTGTCTTCTGCCACTTCCAGGTACCTGTCCAGATGGCCACGACCTGCCCACTTGGAGCAGCGAAACCCAAAACCCAAGAGGAGGGGTCATTGGTGAAGACCACCAAGTGGGTTAGACTCCGCGCCTCTGGGCAGGTCTAGCCAAACCTGGGTTTGGTAGCAATAAGAAGACATTATCACTGTCACCTCCATCAGTTGCATCTCTACCACATGAACATCTCGGTTCTTGACCTCCTACGGAGGTATCCCTAGTGCCTGGTTGTGACACGAACTTCCACAATTACTAACAGACAATTATTTTGCTATTTTTATATAAATTTTTAAATAATTGTGGGATTTAGCCCCTGAAACCCTACATCAATGTTGATCAAATTGATTAAAATTGCCCTTTGGTAAATTTCCCCTAGGTGAGAACAGCCAGTTTTTTCCCTAAGTAATGGCATTCGTTTTCATAAAGAAAAGCACTGGGTGTGAGCAGTGTAAGAGAAACACCGTGCCTACCACCTTTGCAGTTTTGTTAATAGTTAGTGTTAATAGTCAGGTGCTACAGTATACAGCCATGGCCAAAAATTTTGAGAATTACATAAGTATTGGTTTTCACAAAGTTTGCTGCTTCAGTGTTTTTAGACCTTTTTGTCAGATGTTACTATGGTATACTGAAGTAAAATTACAAGCATTTCATAAGTGTCAAAGGCTTTTATTTACAATTACTTTAAGTTTATGCAAAGAGTCAATATTTGCAGCGTTGACCCTTCTTTTTCAAGACCTCTGCAATTCGCCCTGGCATGCTGTTAATCAACTTCTGGGCCACATACTGACTGATGGCCACCCATTATTGCCGAATAAATGCGTGGAGTTTGTCAGAATTTTTGGGCTTTTGATTGTCCACCCGCCTCTTGAGATTTGACCACAAGTTCTCAATGCGGTTAAGGTCTGGGGAGTTTCCTAGCCATGGACCCAAAATTTTGATGTTTTGTTCCCTGAGCCACTTAGGTATCACTTTTGCCTTATGGCAAGGTGCTCCATCATGCTGGAAAATGCACTGTTCATCACCAAACTGTTCTTGGATGGTTGGGAGAAGTTGCTCTTCGAGGATATTTTGGTACCATTTTTATTTATGGCTGTGTTCTTAGGCAAACTTGTGAATGAATCCACTCCCTTGGCTGAGAAGCAACCCACACATAAATGGTCTCAGAATGCTTTACCTTTGGCATGACACAGGACTGATGGTAGTGCTCACTTTTACTTCTCCGGACAAGTGTTTTACCAGATGCCCCCAACAATCTGAAAGGGGATTCATCAGAGAAATTAACTTTACTCCAGTCCTCAGCAGTCCAATCCCTGTACCTTTTGCAGAATATCAGTCTGTCCCTGATGTTTTTCCTGGAAAGAAGTGGCTTCTTTGCTGCCCTTCTTGATACCAGGCCATCCTCCAAAGTCTTCATCTCACTGTGTGTGAAGATGCACTCACACCTACCTGCTGCCATTCCTGAGCAAGCTCTGCACTGGTTTTGCCCCGATCCCGCAGCTGAATCAACTTTAGTAGATGATCCTGGCGCTTGCTTGACGTTCTTGCATGCCCTGAAACCTTCTTTACAACTATTGAACCTCTCTCCCTGAAGTTCTTGATGATCCGATAAATGGGTGATTTATGTGCAATCTTACTAGCAGCAATTTCCTTGCCTGTGAAGCCCTTTTTGTGCAAAACAATGATGACTGCAGACGTTTCCTTGCAGGTAACCATGGTTAACAGAGGAAGAACAATTATTTCAAGCTCCACCCTCCTTTTAAAGCTTCCAGTCTGTTATTCTAACTCAATTGGCATGACAGAGTGATCTCCAGCCTTGTCCTCACCAACACTCTCACCTGTGTTAACGAGAAAATCACTAATATGATGTCAGCTGGTCCTTTTGTGGCAGGGCTGAAATGCATTTGAAATGTTTTTCTTGGGATTAAGGGCCTGATTCTGACCCGCTCGTGAGCGAATAGTGCTCACAAGCGGGTTGATGGGTGGGCAGTGCGCACGCGTGACGTGTGCACTGCACGTGTGTGAGCCCCGGAGCGAGCAAGAAATCACTTGCTTCGGGGCTCGCTACAAGACGGGGCGGCTGTTGATGTTGATCGACCACTTGCCCCGTTTTGTAGGGGGGTTCGTGGGGTGGCTGCACAAACGGAGGCGTTCCCTTAGGAATGCCTGCCATTTGTGGGCGGCCCTACTGACATCACACGTGATGTCAGTAATTAACTTCCTGCTCTATTAGAGCAGGAAGTTCACTGGGGCTTGCGATGGATGAGACCCTACCACAAGGGTCTCGTCGCAAGCCCGATGGTTGCGATTATCGCCAGGCCACCCGCTAAAGCTGTGGGTGGTTACCCATAGCTTAGCGAGCGGCCTGGAGGCCGGGGTTTAAAAAAAAACGGCCCGTCCTGATTTAGAGCGAGCGTTGGCAAATAGTGAGCACCTCTGAATCAGACCCTAAGTTCATTGTCATGGCAAAGAGAGACTTTGCAATTAATTGCAATTCATCTGATCATTCTTCATGACATTCTGGAGTATATGCAAATTGCCATCATAAAAACTGAAGCAGCAGACTTTGTGAAAACCAATACTTATCATTCTCAAAACTTTTGGGCATGGCTGTATATAACAAGAAGCCACGAGGTTAGTAAGAATGTCCCAGTCTGCATTGGACGTGTCATTGTCTATGGATTGTATTAATATGTAAACACCAAACATACAGCAATTTATTTCTGTTTTTAAAGAGTTTAGAAAGTTTTCATATTTTCTTTGCTACTTTGTTCACACTGGATTCTGATTCACAGAACCAGAAGTATTTATTACAGGAAAATATAGTGCCTTGAAATAGCATTCTGACCCCCACACTGTTTTCACTTTTCATTGCTGCTAAATCTGAATTTGAAATCAGAAGTCGTGTATTGCAACAGAAGTCAGTGGCTGTGATGGAACATAATGCACATTATCTAACACTCCCCAAGGCACTCAACAAAAAAAAACCTTTTTCATAAAATCACAAGAATGAATCTTTGGCTGAGAAAACAAAACATACAGTTTGAAAACTCCATCTTCAGTCACTTCAGCTAAGGGGCAGAAAGTTTTCTAACAAAAGTGAAACTTTATGGCCTGAATCCAAAGGAGTTATGTATGGTGTAAATCAAAGACTGCAAAACATCCCGGTAACACCACACCCATATAGTTTGAAGGTAATTGAAGTATGATATATATAATGTTTTATGGATGTTTTTTAATGGTAGACATTGACAATTTTGTCAGGCTTAATTGGTAGTGTAAACAATAGAAATGTCCTGGGGAAACATCTACTGTCCTCAATAGGATAACAATTCACAGCAAACCAGAAGAGCAGCACAGGAGTGTCTAAATAGATGTCCTTATTTTATTCTCATCAACATTCTGTGTCAAGATCTCAATCTTTATGTCCAATACTGCTCTGGTACTAACCTCTGATGCAGCTTACATGGGAAAATGGGTACATTTTGCTATATCCCTGTGTTCAAGGTTAATTGAGACTTGTACAAAAAGACTATTGACTGTAATAGCTGCCAGCGATATATATCAACTAAGCATTGACAAAGATGGATGAAGACTTTTATTATTTAAATTATGATAGTTGCATATTTTTGGAGGACTCTGAAAATGAATATGTAACTTACAAATTCTACTTACAATATTTTTTTCCAAAGCACTGTAAATATAATATAAATAATATCAATTTAACAACAAAAAACATAGCATGTAATCTCTCATCCCTTTACGCTTGCATTTTCCTGTGGAGACTGACTTTTCTTCCGATCCGTTCTGTTATCAACACACAAGGAGATAATGAGGAAAAAAATATAGTTGATTGTAATTGAGGAGACAATGAGAATAGAGTTACTGGTGAAATACAACAGAACTACAACTCAATTGACATTTGTTTGTAGGGCTCACATATGTTGTTATGTATTTTTATTTTCCCTTTTGAAAAAATGAGCTGCTGGTAGTCATACAATGGGGCTGATTCTCAGTTGGAAACAAAGCAAAAAAAGCAACTTTGTATCTGGAACAAATGCTGCAATTTTACACTGCAATTTAGATCTGAGTTTGGACACGCCCCTCTGAAATCTAAATTTCTTTGCCCAAACGCCGCCCACCCGAGCAATGCAACATGGTTTTACCAAGGGTACACAGTTACGGAGGTACAACTTCAAAACTATGGGAATCCGTTCCAGCGGATCATTTACTTGAAAGTACAGAATGCAATGTCATCCAGCAGATTAGCAACAAGTGTAAAGAGTGTCCATATAGTGGCAGGGCCAGTGCAAGGTGTCCTGATACCCTAGGCAAAATGTCAGCCTACACTCCCTCCCCACGTCAATTACACACTTCCCAGCCAGTAAAGTGAAAGTGTGGCATCTTATACTGCACACATACCTACACCTCCCCTCCTACTACATGCATGACTCACAGCCAGATACAGCTTGCTTAATAAGCTACTGGTGCCTTACCTACAGATGTCCGGGACAGAGAGGAGTAGTACTGTGCACTGATGAAGATACTGAGCACTGGGAGCTACCATGGAGGAGCTGTGCTGCGCATCGCAGCAGCTCCCCTGGATGACTCACCCATCTTACTGGCTACACGGTTGTTCAGAGCTCCGGTGAATCACACACTAAATCGGTGGTGCAGCTGCGGCAATGCATAGGTGGGCACCACTGTAGTGAAGAGTGACTGATTCTTTTCAGCCAGGCAGCTCTGCTTCTCGTCTCTGAAAGGCAGAGGAGGATCTAAGGGTATGACTCAGTGCTGACAGGCAGCACAGTGGATGCGGTTTGAGAGGATAGCAAAGCACTGACATGACCAGTGCACTGCTGGTGGTGAGATGACTGGCAGCGGTCGCTGCAGATAGCTAGGTATGCTCTGCGGCTGCCAACAGGCTAGGCAAAAAAAAAAGACATTTTTGTATAACAGAATCAGGGGCAGGCTGTCTAATGGTGGTGCTGGCCCTGTATAGTGGTAAGAATGGAAATCGCCAAATCCCATACACAATTTATAATGCACAAATATACATGTTAAATGATGTTACTTATCCTGATGGAAAATTCCTTTATGGATGTCACCACAAACCTCAGTTGAGCATGCATGATGTATGTGTGTGAATTATTTAGTCGATTCAGTACCACCTGGACAGTCTAAAAATGACTATATTAACCCAGCTAAATTATACTACACACATACTATTAATTAGCCAGTTCTACCACCACTAAGATTTGATTCACTCTTTTGGACATCTTCAGATACTTTATAACCTATCTCACAATGAAAGCACAAGCAAAATTAATCTGCTATACTGTACAAAAGATTCATAATAAAAATGGAAATATTCATAACACAATATCGGCTGTCTGTGAAAAGCTTGAAGGTCTTGACATTTCATCAGTAGAAAAGACTGATTCCAAAGAACTATTGTTTTTCTAATGCCATGTTAGAAATGTAAACATTCTTTTCATGCCCCAAAGCCGTCCGCTGCTGTAAGGTCACTGAAAGTAGTGTGTAATAGACAGATTTGTTTTATGGTACTTAATTCAAACACATTTGTACTGTATGCTGGTATTCTTTAAATAAAACATTTGTAAACATATACAAATATGACATTACAACTGATAAACGAGTGTTTATGTATATATACATATGAGATACAAAAATATTAGATACATTATTAGAGAACATAATGGATATTTCTTCTTGAAGAGGTTGTTATGCGTGCTTGACACGACATGTGCCTAGGTTTACTAATTAAATGTGTATGCACAGATCTTCTCAAATATGGATTACAAATACAGATGTGTTGCTACATCTTTGCTCCATATGCCATGTAGTGCGCCATGCTAGTTGCACCCTGCCGTGCTGCTGCTAGCGTTCTAAATTGCATCATGCTGCAGTAAGGTGCAACGTAACCTATTGAAGCGCTGGAGAAGCCGGAGAGTGTAATACAACTTTCTGTCCACCAGATGTTGCTTTCCCTAAACTGCACAGCGCATGCGTCAAATAGCCAATGAAGCTTTTGTAGCACTGTCTGCTGATTGGCTGACGGAACCTGCCATTCATTCCACTATACAGTAGTACTGAACTGCGTTTTGTCATGAATGCTGGATTAAATCAAGAACTAAATCATTTGGTGTGTGAGGTACATATCAGCTTTGGCTAGAAGACGCATGCTCAGTATTAAATAAATACAGAGCGATCCAAGTTCAATATTCTTAATGAACTCTGCCATACTAAATACATTGCCCCCAACTTTCCACCACCTGTCACTTCTATGCTCCAGTATGCCACCCAGCTGCATTTTATGCTAAACTGCTATAGTCATTGTATTTTACACATTACAGGGCCATCTATACATTCCTTACATATAATGTAAAGAGACGCATGGGAAGTTTATCATAAAAACAGATCATTTCAGGTCCAATATTCTTAAAACACTCTGCAGAACTTTATGTATTTTCCCCCTCCCTTCATCTCTAATTCCTGTGTGCTACCCAGCTGCATTACACTATAAACCACAAATTGACGTGCGTCTTTACACCAACATGTACAATACAATGTCAATATCGGTTTATAGTCTAATGAAGCTGGGTTTCAGTACATGGAGATGAAGGGATGAGGAAATTGCGAAGCAATGCATAAGGTTGAGCAGATTACTTTAAGTGATCTCCCTTTCTGAAAAACTGCTCGTGTGTCATTAAGCCACGTGTCTTTACATCTTGTAGCGACAGTATACAGTACGGACCACCCATAATGAATGCAATAAAATGTCTATAGCAGTTTTCAGTAAAACGCAGCTGGGTGGAAGTTCTGCAGAGTACATTAATAATATTGAATTTTAATTCCTCTGTCTTTGAAATGCTGTGAGTGTGCTTTCACACCAACGTACATATGTCTTCTTATAAAACACAGGATTCACACATCAAATGATTCAATCCTTTATTCAGCGGTTGTCAAATTCAGTCCTCAGAACTCCATACAGTTCACGTTTTCCAGTGCACAGGTGTACTCATTACTCACTGACACATGTTAAAAGATCCACAGGTGGAGCTAATTATTTCACTTGTGATTCTGTGAGGAGACATGAAAAATATGTAGTAGATTAAAAAAAATATATATATACTGATTTACAAAATTATACTGTGCATTTCTGGGCCTCGAACCGGAGGCGCAAGCTTTTTTAAAAGTGCTCAACTTAACCACTCACCCACGCAAGCCAGCCTTAGCACCTGTTACACCTATTGTGTATGTCATGTCTAGAGTGCATCTTTACACCAGTGTGTACAATAAAATGTCAATAGCGGCTTATAGTCTAATAAAGCTGGGTGTCCTAACATGGAGATGAAGGGATGTGGAAAGTGCGGATCAATGCATAAAGTTGAACAAAGTATACCTGAAATGATCTCTCTATGAAAAACTGTCCATGCGTCTCTAGGCCAGGCGTCTTTACACCATGTAACGACAGTATACAGTACAGATGGCCCGTAATGAGTATAATGTATATCAGCCCTCCATCTCCAGTGAAACTACACATCCCAGCATGCACTGCCACAGTTTTGCTGTTAGGGCATGCTAAAACTGTAGCAGGGCATGCTGGGATATGTAGTCCCACAGCAACTGCAGGGCCCGAGTTTGACACCACTGATGTACATAGTGGTTTATGGTGCATACACACGGTCAGATTTTCTGTCAGATCTGAACAATAACGATTGTAAAAATCATTCATATCTGAAAGAAAATCTGACGTGTGACAGCAACGATGAATGATGCACGTTCCCGTTTGTCAGATAACGATATCTGACATCTGATGTGTTTGTAGTCAGATTTGGACAATTCCATTCATTTTAATACTGTCTGAAATCATTCAATTGTTCATCTGACATATCTGACCGTGTGTATGCACCATTAGTCTTGACACACAGTGATCATTTCAGGCACCTGGAGGAGTGACTGTTTACACTGCCTGAACGTGATTGGCCAGCCTCTCATGGATCACCATCCATTGCTACAGTATTGTGTTCAGTACTGTAGTGTTCATCCGTGGAGCATGAGCAAAGATGTAGCAGGACACATCTGTAGTATTTGGTTTTTATATAAAACATTATGCACTTATATCCAGGGGCGCCGAGAGGGGGGGGGAGCGGGTACAGATTACCCCGGGCTTCCTGATGGGCCTGGCAGGGGCCAGGGTCCGGCGCCACTCCCCCCCTCACAGCGTGTGCTGAGCTGCAGTTAGACTGCTCGTGGCTGCTGAGCAGCAGCCACAGCAATCTCCTATGCCTGTGCGGGGGAGCGATCACACTGATTGTGCCCTCCCTGGCTTTGCACCGGGTTGAGGGGGCTAAGAGCACACCCCCCTCTCCAGCGCACGTGCTGCAAATCATTTTTTTTTCTCGGCAAGGGGGCGTGGCCACACCTCCCGCGATTTGGCCACGCCCCCTATTACCGAGGCCCGCCATGGCTCTTATATCAATAGTACATTAGTAATCATGACATTTATATTCTGAATGTAGAAATGTAACAAGATTAACATATATGTATTGAAATAAACAAAAACTGGTTATACTGAACACCTGATAAAAATTGAGATAACCACTTTTAAATTTGAACAGGGTGTAAAATAGGCATTGCTTGTTATAGTATATTTTATTTTTAATGCAATGTTTTTAGCACATAAAGTGACTATCATTTTTTTTTATCTTTTAAGCACATTTGGGTGGAAAATCTGTCAACAGAAATATTCAAAGATCCTAACTTTGATAGTAGGCTTGTTTGACCATAAGAAAAATAATGAATTGAAGATAATTAAGTGAAAGATCAGCTTTTTTTATATGATTATTTATATTAGCATTTACTATTATTATTATTATTATTATTATTATTACTACTACTACTACTACTACTACTACTACTACTACTACTACTACTACTACTACTACTACTACTACTACTACTACTATAAAATAAGTATATGTGATGATATACTGATAAACATATGCATATTTATTTAATTCAGTACATCATTTACATAGTAAAATGATCAGACCTACTTGAAGATATACTAAAGGTCTCATTCATTATTACTCAATGTAAGTGGTGAAAGTAGTAATTTTCACTTACATTCATAAAATCCAGGTATCGGAGCTATTTAGCACAATGGTAATGAATGAAATATCAATGATATCTCCTGGCTACCTCCGGGGACCTTCATTCATCAACCTCTGAAAATACATAATTTTTGGAGGATGACTGCATGAACTTACACCATCCTCTGATGGCGTTGATTCCCGGGGCCCTGCTCCTTCTTAGGCGTATCCCACCCCCTCTTCCATCCTGATGTTGTACCCTCTGCTAGGGAAGCTGTATGAATAAGGGAAAACCTTTTATCCAAAACATTTGTAACAATCAATAAGTAAATATTAATTGAAAGAAAATGCATAAGTCTTTATATTATTCTCTCTTTATACTACTGTATACAATTGGGGATTTATTTTGTAAACCTCATCATTGAAAGTGAATCTTTAAAAGTCGGTTTCTCTTTGCATATTACTTTGTAAGTGGTGCAATGTGTGTGTGTGTTTTATCATTTTATAAACATATAAGTTATCTGTGTATGTATAGATACTGTACATGCTTTGATATTAGAGGTTAGAAGCATCTAAATGGCAGATGGTACAATAGTTTCCTTTACAATAAAAGGTCAATTGCAGTACCAGCAGAGAGGTTTCATCTCATACAGTATTTGTCCAGTTGATGTTTCCTTATTTGTTTTCCTTATTGCCTTGTGTTATGTTTTACATTGTTTTTATTGTGCTGTTTGTGGCTTTATGTATTACTTGATTTTAATGTTCTTAATGCTTTGTTTTGCTTTTAGCTTGTTCCAGGCGCAATTCCAGTATGTATGCAGGAGATTTTTTTTCATTTTGTTATAGCCTTGCATGGTTTGGAGTGTGATGCTTGCTACTTTTCATTTATCTATTTGTTAATTTTTCTCTTACTGTGAAGAAACAAAATTATTTGCATGTGTTTCAATGAATAGTGTTTCTCTACTGATACATTACACAATCTTAACATTGTTCTGTGTCATCTATGGTTTGCTGTTAAAATAATAGAACTAAACTACTTAATTTAAAGGTTTAGTGCCTGGCAGAGTTTTGGCCATTCTAAAGTGCCCAAAGCTTCCAATTTGGCAAAAGATGTGTGGTCAAACTGTACATGGATTTGATTGTTTGATTTCTGGTTTGAGCGATCATCTGTGTATGGGCAACTTAAGTTCTAAAGTTGATAGATTATAGTTGTACAAAGCTCTGACATTAAAATGTACTAGCATTTGACGATGACCAGTGCTGCTTCATTCAGTGTTTGGCATTTTTGTACACACATGAAACTCTGTTCAATTATACAATCCATTTGTTTATCATGTCATCATACTACTGAATGCATGTGATTTAGTGGTGGTGCCTGAAAATGTTACATGCATTTCTTCAGTGATGTGCGGTGAGGTCAATGGCTGGGAAGGCACACATGGACATGAGTCTGAGTGCTGGGAGCCTGTCTCACCCTCTACTCACTGTAACTCTCCCCTAACTACACTAAGCTTCAGTGTCCATTGATTCCTACCTGCATCACTGTGCATCCTCTTGCTGCTGAGTTCTGATCTCTAAACACTGTGCACTTTCTGGTCACATGACACATCAAAGGTGTCTATCAGTGCTCAAGGCACACCCCCATACTCAGAGGCATGCCTCTATTAGCTCTCTTTATGTGCAGCTATACTGCACGTGGTGTGGCCCTGCCCCCAGTTCTGCAAGCAGTGTCTGACAATACAGAAGCGAGGCTGAGCTGTTACTGCCTCATCTCTCATCTCCCTGCAGTTCCAGGGAGCTACACAAAGCTGGTGAGTGTTAACTATAAAAATTATTACAATAAACAAAGAATATGTTTATAAGTTATAAATATCTTCTTTGTATTAATCGAATAATTTTTATATCAAATCTCAGGAGTATGACCTTCACTGCCTACCCTGACTGCACATCCCTGCATTTCTTGTATAATTTCCTGTTACACATATTCTTCATATTTAGAAACCTATGTATTAAGAATCACAAAACTGCTGATATATTATTAAGTATCCGTTTCGCTGTGAATATTTTAATTTTTTATAAAACTGTCACCACTAAGTACTAAATAAGACTTGCAGGGACAGAGATTGCGATAACCACTGTTCCTGCGAGTTACATCCCCAAGGAAGCTGACACTGCGCATACGCACAGTGTCAGTATCAGTGGCGTAACTTCATCCCAAGTGCCCGGAGGCAAGATAAATGTTGGTGGCCCCCCCAAACTAAAATGTACCACCCCCCAGCACCTATGCCAGCCCCAGCTGCCGCCGCCCCCCTTGTGCAGTTCCTTTTATATAACGCCCCCAGTAGTGGTCCACCTATGTAGTGCTCACCAGTAATGGACCCCCTATGCAGTACATCCAGTAGTGAGCCCCTTGTAGTTGCCCCCAGTAGTGAGGCCCCTGTAGTTGCCCCCAGTAGTGAGGCCCCTGTAGTTGCCCCCAGTAGTGAGGCCCCTGTAGTTGCCCCCAGTAGTGAGGCCCCTGTAGTTGCCCGCAGTAGTGAGGCCCCTGTAGTTGCCCCCAGTAGTGAGGCCCCTGTAGTTGCCCCCAGTAGTGAGGCCCCTGTAGTTGCCCCCAGTAGTGAGGCCCCTGTAGTTGCCCCCAGTAGTAAGCCCTTGTAGTTGCCCCCAGTAGTGAACCCCTGTAGTTGCCCCCAGTAGTGAGGCCCCTGTAGTTGCCCCAAGTAGTGAGGCCCCTGTAGTTGCCCCCAGTAGTGATCCCCTGTAGTTGCCCCCAGTAGTGATGGCCCCCCCGCGCGCGCGCGCGCACACACACAAGAAAACCCAAACACTTACCTTTATCCCCGCTCCAGTGCTGCTGCCGTCCATCCCCAGTATCCGCTCCTAGGCACTATGGGAGTGACGTCATTACGTCACTCCCATAGTGCAATGCGGGACCCGGAAGACGGAGCTCACTCCTGAGCTCCGTCCCCGGCGTCCGCTCCTCGGCACTATGGGAGTGACGTTATGATATCACTACCATAGTACACTGCGGGACCTGGAAGACGGAGGGAGCTCCGTCCTCTGGCTGCTGCCGGGGGTTTGAATCGGAGCCGGGCGCCCGCTGGTAACACACTCAGCGTGCGCCCAGCAAATGGAGGGTGCAGGGGGTGCGACCGCACCCCTTGCACCCTCCGTAGTTACGCCAATAGAGGTGGAGCACCGATCAGCGGCGCTCCTTCTCCATGCAGCTCCCAGGGACAATGGAGCCAGGTGCCCCCTTCAGGGCTGATGCCCGGCGGCAAATGACTCCATTGTCTCCGGGAGTTCCGCCACTGGTCAGTATCCACCAATGGCCAGAGAACCGGAAGATCTCTCTCCTGCTTGTGAGCATCCATAGGCTTAAAGCAGTTTACATCATCTGAGGATGGTGTCTCCTAAGCTTTGCTTTTCAGAGTTTAGTACTTAGGGGTCAGATCATAGTCCAAATAATGGGGACTGTGATTTGCAGTGCTAATTAGCACTCTGCTGGATATTTCTCTGCAATTTCCTGAATTGTGCTATTAGCAAATAGCAATAAACCATTAAATCATGCAGAAACTGCATTTTATACACAAAACACTTGATTAATAGGCCTCTTAGGGGAAGATTCAAATAGCTTTGAGGTTTCGATGGAACCTCCCACAATATTGTAATGCAGGATATCCAGGCTGGAATGTCATATTCATTTCTGCTTGTACTGTACCTTTTAGAGAAAACACAAGATAGGTTTTCCCTCCAGTAATTACTTGAAATGTGTGCAGCAGCACATCGTGTTGGAGCCTTCGGCTTGATTGAAACTCAGCTTAAACCTCACAGTTTGTGTCGCAAGCCTGACAATGTCCTTCCCTTTTTGTTGAAAAATGGGGCAGGGTCAGTGCTATTTTTCAGTGGGAACTCAGTTCCTGAACCTCTCATTAACTATGACGTAATGTACTGGGCCAAAATGTATTTTCCATAAAATAAGTTTTATTTTAAAGCAGGGATGTGCAGGCTCGGATAGGTTCGAGTTTGCACGTGGAGTTCGGATTTTTCCCTCCAAAAAAACGGAACTCAGAAAGAGGCAAAACGTCATCTTGCACGGACGAACATCATCATTCCTGGACAAAAGTTTTGCCTCTTTCTGAGTTCCGTTTTTTTGGAGGGAAAAATCCGAACTTCACGTGCAAACTCGAACCTATCCGAGTCTGCACATCCCTATTTTAAAGGCCCTTTTGAGTGCCTTCTTTTCTAGATACTATATATATGTATATTTAGGGGTGTATTCAATCAGGTTACGAAAAGCTGTAATTTTCACCTGTTAAAATTATCCCCGTATTCAATTTCAAAGATTTTTCGCAGGTGCGAAAAGTCTTTCTTAAAAAACGGGGATACGTTTTCACCATGTAATACATAGTGAAAAAAAGTGCAGAATTGGGGTTTTGGGGTATAAAGTAATAAAGAGTAGCCTGCACCCCTTGTTATGTCCCCCAAAGGTTTTCTATGTAAAACAAAGTTAAAACATGCCATCTGGTCACCCCAAAAAATGTACTTTTATTTTGGGGGTGATAAAAAAATGGGGGGCAAACTTCTAAAGTAGCATAATTGATTCCGGAGGGTTTCCCAAGCATGTGGCAGGTGTTTTCTAGCATGCGGGGAGTAGCGGCAGGTGCATTTTTGAAGAATTGTAAAAAATGACTTTATGGACTTAAAAATATGCTTGCACCCATTTTCATGTGCCCCAAATTTGATGGGCATAGTTAGATTTCCTGAAAATTCCCAGGATTTTTCGATACTTACCTTTCCGCCGGGTCCCGTTTTCGCCGGATCCTAACTGAATGCGGGGATAAGCGTGCACGTGCCTGATACTTTATCCCTGCAAAAAACAGCGATGAGGGAGATGTCTGATCTCTGACTTTTCGCCCCATATTGAATATGGCCCATAATATATATAAATATATATATATATAAATATATATATAAATATATATATATATATATTTTTTTTTATTTACCTCCTCGTTGATCTGGTTTCAGAAAGAATTATGCGCTACTGTGGTTAGTTTTAATGAATTTATACTAAGGGCAAAATTTACTAAGCGGCGGTTTGACGGTGGTTTCTATTCTATTCTAAACCCCGGGGGTTTGGTGGCGGTTTTGCAGCAGTTTCTAAATGACAGCCCTGTTATATTCTATTCTAAAATGTGTTTTGACTGTGGTTTGGTGGTGGTTTTGCTTTCTGCAGATTTAATAAGGCCAAAACCGCTGAAAAACTGCCATCAAAACACATTTTAGAATAGAACAGGGCTGTCATTTAGAAACTACTGCAAAACCACCACCAAACCCCCGGGGTTTAGGATAGAATAGAAACTGCCACCAAACCGCCGGGGTTTAGAATAAAATAGAAACCACCGTCAAACCGCCTCTTAGTAAAGTTTGCCCTTAGTATCAATTCATTAAAACTAACCACAGTAGCGCATAATTCTTTCTGAAACCAGATCAATGTTCTATTCACAACATACAATATACTATATTATATCCTATCCACTTTTCAACAATAAGCTTAATCAAAGCAGCTATCTGTTTCCACTCTTCATCAGGTATTTATAGGTGCGCTGATGTTCTGTAGTTACTATAACAAAATAAATCTCCTAATTGAGAATGAGCTATAATATATAGTAGTATACAATAATTTCCTCTTAGCTGGTCTCCAGGGGCTGTTTTGACATTAAGAAGACATCTACAGTTTAGAGAGGTTATTTTGGAAATGCTTTTCCCCATGTACAAATTGGCTCTATTTGTGAGCTGCAGTTTAGTGCTCAGCTAGTTATCCGCATGCATGTATAGGCAAGGAGAGTGTTAATGATAATAGATCTTTTAAGACCAATATATTCCTATATATGGACAAAGATGTTTTTAGCTTTCATGGCACTATGGGGCTGATTCGGAGACATGCGCTAACTCGATGGTTACCACACATCTCTGATTGTACCTCCTCTGCGCATGTGCAGTACGGTTCTGTGATCTCTCATGTAGAGCGGCAGCAGGCTGTCAGTGATTGACAGTCTGCTGCCTTTTCTGGGCAGGGAGGGGGCGGCAACGGTCTCTGTTTCCCCAACCGGGGTCAGATCGTAATCCTCACTGATAATAATGGGGGACTGCGATCTACAGTGATATTAACATTCTGCTGGAGATTTCTGTGAATCTCCTTCATTGTGTTATTGTACATAGCAAGCAAACATAAAATGATGTAAAAATGCTTGATAAATAGGCCCCTATGTCTCCTCCCTCATAAGAAAGAAACTCTGTAAAATACATTTATATAACAGCAACAGTGTACTAACAATCTAATCTATTAAATAAGAATGTGCAACCTTTATAATTTTCCATAGACTTTTAGGACGAATTGATCAGTGGTTCTCAGACTTGGTCCTCAGGACCCCACACAGTTCACGTTTTCAAGGTCATCCAGCAGGTGAACAGGTGTAATCATTACTTACTGACAAAACTTAAAAGAGCCACAGGTGGATATAATTATTTCACTTGTGATTCTGGGCTCTATTTACTACAATCCGCATTTAAAATGCGGTTGTAGTGTGATATTACCGACTGAATTCGCATTGCGAATTCAGGCAATATCATAGGGATTTGCTAAAAATCCCCTGCAGGGACAGAGCTTGCGATAAATCTCTGTCCCTATAAATCCTCTCCGCAGCCTTATCACTGTATTTTTCAGAAAAAATACAGTGACAAGGAGCCGCGCATGCGTTGACCGACCGCCCATCCCCCACCCAGCGACCTCCCCTCATTAGTTTAACTCACCTCCGGTCAGGTCATCAGTGCTCAGGTGATGTCCTCCGTAGCTCCGATCACCTGATCTCCCATCCTGCACTGTGACTAGGTCAGCTGTTCTATGCAGCAGCTGACCGGGTCAAAGTTCAGGATGGGAAACCAGCTGACCAGAGCCATGGAGGACATCACCAGAGCACTTATCTCAGGTCCCTGGATGCAGGTAAGTATTTTTTTTTTACTTTTTTTTTTACAGTGATCAGCTTGTGGTCTGTTTAGACCACACAGCTGATCACTGGGGCCGGCACCGGGCTCTGCTCTGCCTGGTAGAGCAGAACAGGAGTCAGGTAACCAGGGGAGACCCTGGATAACGCCACCTCACAGGGCTTCCCCCGGTATTTTTTCACAATTTATTTTTAGTAAATCCCAGGCAGATCGCATTTCCCATTACAATTATGGGAAATGTGATCTGCGTACTAAAAATATGTGATAATTAAGGCGTGGAGTACAATTTTATGAATTCTACTCCAACTCCCCTTTAGTAAATGTAGGTGAAACTAAAATAATGTGAAAAGGGTGTGAAAACACCCTTTTTCACTTTATTTTAGTAAAAAAAAAGTAGTTAATAAATAGCGCCCTCTGTAAGAAGACCTGGAAAACATGCACTGTTTGAGGTCCTGAGGACCGAGTTTGAGAACCTGTGTAATAGATATTTAAAACTACACCTAACATAAATAACATAAATGATAAGTGGTACAATATAACTGTCGCTACATGTGAAATAAAACATGCACTAAAACTTATATCTAGCATAAATAATTAGAGTATAGGAACTGAGCAGTTGTCCTTACACACAGTATAATTAGACATGCTGACAATAACATTTAGCATGCATGGTAAGAAAATTGCCACACTTTTAGTTTATATATAGCATAATAATAGATGATAAGCAATACATACAAGGGATGTATTACTTCAACGTTATCGATTCGTAAATAATAAGTGCAGATACCGGTAAACAGTGTCGTTCTTTGAGACAATTTTTTTTCCATTAAAGAACAGAAATAGTTTTTTTTAAAACTTTTAATGAAACATTATACAAAAGATTTTTTGTCCATTATATAAACTGTAGACAGGTGACTGAAAATGCTTCCCAGCATGAAAAATGCTGTAAGTTGAACCAGGGCTCTTACTAGAATTATGCAAGCAGTGCTGTTGTCAGGGATGAACTAGGGCTCTAGATCAGCCCTGGCATTCCCCTCTGTGTAAAAGGGGTGTGGTCTCACATCACGGGCATGGTTAAATATCACGGGGTGTGCTACAAGTCACTGAGGCCTGGCTTTTCAGCACACCCCCCTCTCTCAGTATCCCGGCCAAGCAGATCGAGGGGAGGTGAAGCTGCTTGGCCAGGCTTTCAGACCGGACCAGCCCATCAGGCCATTGACCCATCTACCATTTCCCAGAAGTGCCAGATGTCACGTTTGGCACTGGCTGCTGCCCAAGGTGTAAGGCCGAGTATGCAACACTATTGCTGCCCTGGTGACTCCTGCATTTGGCTTAGAGGGTGCTTGGAAAGGTGAATGGGGGTGACCTTGGGATGCACCCGGAGCGTGGTGCTGCTTCCCATTTCTGAGTCAGGATAATGGTTTGATCATCCTCCTGCTTCTCCCCCCGAGGTGTAGGCCATGAGCACTGGAGTTGGCTGGACTGGAGGTGCTGGTGGCGAGGGGAGCGGGGGTGCTGACAGCACATGAGAATGACCTGAAAAGGATTTTGCAAAATAATAAAAAATACTTAGAAAACTGAATTAATACTTTTAGAAATAATTTGAGACTACTAATGTAGTACACAACCATGCTAGCAGACATGTTCATTATGTCAAATTTGTATGGAAAGGAAGGTAATGGGTTGTACTGTATGTATGTAAACTTGCCAAAGAGCCACAATTATGAAGTATCCATTCTGCATGGAAACGTACTATTTTGAAAACCCAAAACGCAGTGAAACTCAATAACGTTTGACAAAGACTTCACACAGGGAAGCTCACACTGCACATACACACACAGTGGGCCTGATTCATCACGGATCGCAATTGCAACAGCGTACTCAGATTGGCCGATGATGTGTACCGCTGTGCACGTGCGCAGGTTAGGATTGCGATCACACTGCGAGCACCAGAGCTGGACCTAACCAGTTTGATGCCCTAGGCAAGATTTTGGGTGGTTCCCCCTAGCACCATCTCTAGTTCCGCCTCTAACCCAGCACCCCTTTCCCAGCACAGCACCCATCAACCAGCAGTACAGATCACAGCAGCAGACAGCAACATCCATCACTCCTCACCCATTGCAAATCTCATCCACAGTGCTGTAACTAGACATTTTAGTGCCCTGTGCCAGCAAGAGCATTGGCGCCCCAAAACCCCTGTTTGTCTCCCTACAGATAGGCCCAGGCTATGGGACTCTGCAAAGGTCCATGGGAAGAGGAGCTGCTGTTGGCTGGGCATGCCCAGCAGCCCTCCACCAGTGGCAATTTTTGTTACTGCCCACTACCCCCACTGTCTCTGCTACTCATTCCCGCTGCTGTCGGCTGTATTAGCTGCCGCCCAATCAGAGCCGAGCTGAGATTTCCAAACGCGTTAGCACAGCATGAGTAGAGGTGCGTCCGCCTGTCCCGGTCCCATCATTGCCCACTTTCAAGTTGAGTTGGCCCTAGGCTTGGAGTGCATGCCCCAAGGCATTTCAATTGCCCTAGGCATTTGCCTAATTTGTCTATGCCTAGGGCCAGCTCTGGCGAGCACACAAGCAGGTACAAAGCTATCGCAGAGTGAGAGACAGGACGTCAGTGTTTGGGGGGTAGTGACAGGGGAGTGGTTGGAGAACTGCTGGCGTGCCTTTCCATTTGAACGCCATTTACTGGGCTTGCAGAAATTAGCCACTGCGATGGCATTCGCTACTTGTGTACTCACTGCATGCGACGAGAGTTGCAATTTCTGAGACAGGTCAGACCTGCTGTAATTCTGCGTGAGGAGCTGATGTTACTCAAAGTTACCAATGTATACACAGGATTGCGAGGTCTTACGGATGTTAGAAAGCGGTATGGGTGTATCTATGCCAAGTGATCATTTGCAAACATTAGCATCGTTTTCACAGCAGAACTGCATGAGAAATAGCAGCTGCGATCACAAAAGTGATCCGTAATGAATCAAGTCCAGTGTCTGTTGGTAGAGGGAGACTGGGAGAGTTAGTCTGAAAAATATCTGTACACTTTGTAAGCATCCGTAACCTTACGCCAATTGACACCATCTGAAGATGTTGTAAAGTACCGGTGCCAAACTTGAAAAAGCTTTCCTCTATGGATCTTAAGGACATACTGTAGTGGGCAAATATTAGTCCACATTGCAAATAATGTGGACTGAGATATGTGTAGTGATGTCTAGTGTGTGGGGGAGTTTCATAACACTTACCAGCCGTCTCTGTCTCTACCATTTGACGCTGCCTCTTCTTTTGAGCCATCTGCCGTGGCGCATCAGCTGTGGAAAGTAAAACAAATTTGTAGTGAGGTGTAAATTTACTATTAAACAAAAAACATTAACAAAAATGCAATCTACAGTAAAAAACAAATTCTAGTAAAGTCCTTGCTAACACAAATACTGATTGCTGGATTGCACTCCGCACATTGCACATAAAACTAAACAGGGGAGTATCTAGGGATCCAAGCGCCCCTGGAAAGTAATGGACTGGTGCGCCCCCTCCCTCTGCAGTGCCCCCAGTAGTAACCCTCCAGTAGCAATCCCCCTATGCGGCATTGCCACCAATAGTAGCCTCCACTATACAGTGCCACCAGTAGTGGCCACCTCCCTAAATTACCCGCAGTAGTGGCCACCCCTATACAGTGCCCCCAGTAGTGGCCACCCCTATACAGTGCCCCCAGTAGTGGCCACCCCCCTAAATTGTCCCCAGTAGTGGCCACCCACATACAGAGCCCCCAGTAGCAGGCACCCCCCCATAATGTGCCCCTGTAGTGGACACCCCCTATTTCAGTGCCCCCAATAGTGGCTAACCCTATAGAGTGCCCCCTGTAGTGGCCACCCCTATAGAGTCCCCCCAATATTGGCCACCCCCCAAAATTGTCGCCAGTAGTGGCCACCCATATACAGAGCCCCCAGTAGCAGGCACCCCCCCATAAAGTGCCCCCAGTAGCGGCCACCCCTTATTTCAGTGCCCCCAGTAGTGGCCACCCCTATAGAGTGCCCCCAGTATTGGCCACCCCTATAGAGTGCCCTCAGTAGTGGCCTTCCCTATAGAGTGCCCCCAGTAGTGGCCACCCCTATACAGAGCCCACTGTAGTGGGCACCCCCCATAAATTTCCCCCAGTAGCGGCCACCCCCTATTTCAGTGCCCCACCCTACACACACAAAGAAAAAAAAACTTACCTGAACGCCGCTCCTGACGCGACCGCCGCTGTCCGCTCAGTCCCGCCCGCTCTTCTCCTGCATGGGAGAGACATATGTCATGACGTCTCTCCCATCACATGCTGCTGAGAGAGCCGGAAGATGGAGCTCTTTAGTGAGCTCCAGCCGGCTCCCTCCGCGGACGATGCAGCAGCAAATGAGAGTCTGTCTGACTCTCATTAGCTGGCTGCTATTACAAACGCACAGCCGCCGCTGGCGGCTGTGTGTTTGCAAACTGTGTAGGACAGACCACTCTCACTGCGGTCTGCCCTACACTTGTGGGGCCGAGGGACTTGTCCACCCCTTGGCTACTGGTGGCACTGCCGGGTGGCGCCCCCCCTTTGGTTGGCGCCCCTGGTGAGTGCCATCCTGGCCAATGAGTAGATACGCCCCTGTTACCAAATGATCCGTACTTACTTTGTTCACAATGTTACACAGTCATCCATTATAAAACATAACATTTGCATTATTTACATACAACAATCAACCTACTGTATTTATAAAATGTCCTGAATAGTAAAATATATATATATATGTATATATAAATAGGTGGTAAGTAAATAAAATATCTTCCTTTATAGCAGTTTACTCACATTCTCCGATGTTAACTACAGTTTAAGAAGCTTCACTGCAATTGGTCTAAAATCAGCTTAATCTATAGATGTAGTCAGCATTAGAAATGGAAAAGGAGGGGGATCCGATCTTACAATATATGGCCCCGCTGAATACAGTGTTGGTATTGAAGAGCTGCGATGGTGAATTGGGCAGTGGCAGCCAACGTCTAGCTCACCCGTACTGTTGGTCCATGCTCTAATAAGCGGCAGGTAGAAATAATCAATCACATAGCCGAAATGTTCGTAGCGGGGAGCTGTGCTGGTAATTAGTGCAGCGGTGACCAGTATCTAGCTCACCTGTGCTGATGGTCTGTGGTCAAATGTGTGGCAGGTGTGAACAAACAGCTACAACAGTAACAGGGAGCACCTCTGTGCGTGGGTTTTTTATTTTTTAGAATAGTAAAATACAATAGCTCAAACAAATTTAAGGAAATAACCACTTAATAATTCTACTTCAATGCATTTCACCATTCTAGACTGCTTTTTCAAGAAGAAAGTCTGTGTGTCCCAGCGTCCGGTGAAAGGAGCCGGACAGGGGGCAGAGTGAACCAAAAGGATCGCAACCCGGGACTCCTTCCCATAGGGAAAGAGCATGAAGATGCCACAGTCAAGCTCTGAAAATATTGTATTTTTGGAGATTTATGAATTTCACTAGTGTTTGGGGATAGTGGACCACATCACAAGTGAAAGGCAAACAGGAGATATCTGTGAAAGATGAATGGCCCCAAAAGTTTTAATTTTCACCTGCTTTTGTAGCAATTAAGTGATAATGAATAGACCCCACAGTCACAAACTACCAACTCCTCACAAAAACACCTACTACCTTTTTAAGGCTAAAAAGGAGGATCCAGGGATTGTATAGGGTGTGTGATGCTTGTATCTGGTGACTTATCGGTGCCAATGACGGAATTTCTCTCACACTATGCAATTCTCATAATGAAACTAGCTTTCTGGTTATTCTTCCTGGTGTAAAAATAATGAAACTAGCTTTCTGGTTAGTCTTCCTGGTGTAAAAATAATGAAACTAGCTTTCTGGTTAGTCTTCCTGGTGTAAAAATAATGAAACTAGCTTTCTGGTTAGTCTTTCTGGTGTAAAAATCTCACGACAACTCTCATGAAACTTACGTGTGGCACTGAAAACTCGGACCTATTAGATAAATTGCCCGAGTTGCTGGAAAAACTCTCACATTATAATGTCTGAGTTTGTGAGAGTTTTTCTCGACCATAAAACTCTCACCCTATTGCATTTGGCCCTTTGAGTCCTTCTACTTGTACTGCCTGCACCTGGAAATTTATTCTACAGACATTATAACAAATACACTGCATATAAGCTAAGCAAGTTTACCAATTAAAGTTAAATAAAACTGCATTTTGATGATTGTTCTCTTTTGAGACATGTTAGAAATAAAATACAGCGTTATGTGTCAAAAGGAGAATCAACTAGTTGTTTACTTGCTATGTGGTTGAGCAATTATCTTAATTATGTATTTTTGTAAAATACTGGGCACAAGCAAAACATTAAAACAGTTTTACCATGTAATTTTATTTCATCATATTACTTAATAGATGTAAAATGCTGTCATCTTGATTGCAATTTCAGTGATCATTAGTTGACTGAGAGTTGAAACAAAATCTTAAGTACTCATCTATTGGAAGTTTGTCAAATCCACTAACAGATTCTTGTCTCAGAAATCAATTCATTAAAATTAATTGGGGGTGTTTGGCATTATATGAAGTGGTGAAATGAAATGAATGGAACCAATAATAAGAATATAGGCCCTCATTCAGAGCCGGACGCTATTTGCGGTCGTTCGTTTAAAAACAAGGGGTGGCTATTTAAATGATCCGTACGCACATTGCAGTGTGTTCACACCTCTAAGTCTGAACGAACGAGCAAAACATACGCTCGTTTATTTGTTAAAAACGCCCCCTGGCCGCACGCATCCTACGTCATGTCCGCTATTTATTAGATTAATCGAGTACATCGACCAGCGCATGAACTGCTCGCTATTCTTGTGGTTGGTGTTTGCTACCACAAATTTGCGTGCAGTTCTGGCTATAAAATAACCCAGTGACGTGGTCAATGACGCTGCTGTTTTAAATATACACACCCATAAAACGCCCGTTTTGACCTTTAAGCACGCCTGCGTTCGGATCTCCACTCCCCATTTTCAAGCACCTTCCCCTGTTACCACCCACATACGCCTCATTCTGTCACTCAAAATAGCAGGCACTCGCTATATAGCGTACAAAGGATTTTCGGCCGCACTGACTGGTTCGCGCATGCGTACTAAAAAGCGTACGCATGCGCAGATGTGCAAACATCGCTCGGAACGAGCGTACTGCCGCTAACGAGCGGCTCTGAATGAGGGCCATAGTCCATTAGTTTAAAAATATAAACTTTCAAAACTGAGGGCAGAATTAATTCCAACATACTTTTAAAACCAAGGAAAATGTTTTTGATTCCTAATGCTTTTTTTATTTTTTAATGAAACTGTATCACATTCTGTAGCTGAGTATTTAGTGCAACTAGCATTTTTTAAAGCCTGGAAAAAGTATGTGACCAGGGCTCCCATTGTTTCCAATGTCAACATACCCACTTGTAATTAATGTTTTTTTTAAGTGCTTCTGGCTCTATTCAATACATTTATCATAAGTTAAATGCATTTACGTCCAATAAACTCCCAAATACTAGTCAAAATGCTCATTAATTCCTCTTTTACACCAAAAATCCAGGTCCGACCTGGGTTTTTAGAGATGGGTCCAACCCAGGTCAGACACTGTTTACATTGCACCATTGCTCTGGGTTATTCCCAGGTCAGCCCCGTTCACACTGAACCTGTGTCTCCCCTGCTAAACTTGTGAGGTCATAAAAAGTGGGAGGTGACAGCTCCACAACAACCAATAAGCTAATTTTAGGCATGACCCAGGTCGGATAACCCGGGTTGCACCATTCACACTGCACCATTACCCAGGTCCATCTTGGGTCCAACCCTGGTAGCTACATGGGTTGGATTGCCGGGTCACTTGACCCGGGTTATTTATCAGGGACCCTTTTACACTGAGCTGCAACCTAGGTAAACCCAGAAAAAAAACAGGTTTTTGCTCTGGTGTAAAAGGGGTATTACATGTTCTCACTGGTGTTTTTAAAGGCAACTCAAAAGCCAGTGTTTTTGCAGCTAGCAGGGTATTTCTTCTATGAGACAGGTACAAAAGCAAGTACAGGATAGAGTGGGGGTAGTTATGTTTGTTATACCCCCTTTACAACGGAGCTAAAACCCGGGTTTTTGAAGGGTTAACCCGGGCAGCTCCCTGGTGTAAAAGGGGAGACAGTTGGATCGCCGGGTCTAGTGACCCGGCAATCCAACCGAGGTAACTAGCAGGGTTTAACACGGGCGTAGCCCGTGAAACCCTGCTGTGAGAACAGCGCACTCCGGGTCATGATGACCTGGAGTGCGCTGCTAGCTGGCTGATTGGTCCGGCTTCAGTGGAGCTTGGAGATGACGTCATCTCCAAGCGACCACTTTCACTCCGCAAAAGCCGGGTCTATGCAGACCCGACTGCAGTGTGAGCGGCGCTGACTCGGTAATATCCCGAGTCGGCGCCGGCAAATTTCCGGGTCTGATCCGGATAGGAACTTTGGCCCTCATTCAGAGCCACTCGCTATCAGCAGTACGCTCGTTCTGAGCGATGTTCGCACATCTGCGCATGCGTACGGTTTTGAGTACGCATGCGCGAACCAGTCAGTGCGGCCGAAAATCATTTGTACGCAATATAGCGAGTGCCTGCTATTTTGAGTGACAGAATGAGGCGTATGTGGGTGGTAACAGGGGAAGGTGCTTGAAAACGGGGAGTGGAGATCCGATCGCAGGCGTGCTTAAAGGTCAAAACGGGCGTTTTATGGGTGTGCATAATTAATATAGCAGCGTCAATGACCACGTCACTTGGTTTTTTTTAACTCAGAACTGCTCGCAAAATAGCGGTTGAAAAAACCAACCACAAGAATAGCGAGCAGTTCATATCCTGTTCGATGTACTCGATTAATCTAATAAATAGCGGACATGACGTATGGTGCGAGCGGCCAGGGGGCATTTTTAAGAAATAAAAGAGCGTATGTTTTGCTCGCTCGTTCAGACTTAGAGGTGTGAACAGACTGCAATGTGCGAACGGATCATTTGCATAGCCACCCCTTGTTTTTGAACGAACGAACGCAAATAGCGAACGGCTCTGAATGAGGGCCTTTGTTCCAACTCCGGGTCAGACCCGGAATTTAGGTGGAAAAGGAGTATTAGAAACAACCATTCGGCAAGCAACATGATTTTTGCAGACAAATTAAGACTCATTTGGGAACATGCAACCTGTGCAAAATACTAAGCTTGTTTAATGAGATAATAGGGTGCAGAAGGTGTGTTCAGGGAATATGCCTTGTTTTGCAGGAGTTTCCTGTTTTGCTAAAAGGTGCACAGTATTTTTCTACAAACCAAAAGGATTTCATTTATTTCACATTGTTTGTTATAGGGCCTTGTCTTCCTGTATTAATGAGAAGTATTTTGCACCTTGCCATTGCCCTTTTGCAGAGTGTCAGGGTTCTCACCATCTACCCATGTCACTGGGGATTGTGTAGGCTTATACCCCTTTTATACCAGAGCAAAAATCTGGGTTTTTGCTGGGTCTACCCAAGTCACAGCTTAGTGTAAAAGGGTCCCTGAAAAATAACCTGGGTCTAGTGACCCGGCAATCCAACCCAGGTACTGTAGCTACCAGTGTTGGACCCAGGATGGACCTGGGTAATGGTGCAGTGTAAATGGCGTGACCCGGGTTATCCGACCTGGGTCATGTCTAAAATGAGCTGATTGGTAGTTGTGGAGCAGTCACCTCCCACTTTTTATGACCTCACAGGTTTAGCAGGGCAGACCTGGGTTCAGTGTGAACAGGGCTGACCTGGGAGTAACCCAGATCGAAGGTGCAGTGTAAATGGGGTCTGACATGGGTTGGAACCATGTCCAAAAACCCAGGTCAGACACGGGTTTTTGGTGGAAAAGAGGCATTAGAGTACTTGTGATTCTCAGGCTGTTGTGGAACTACAAGTCCCAGAGTGGTATAGTCATTCTCTCTATTCACTACATATATGTATATGTATATATATATATATATATATATATATATATATATATATATATAGTCAGGTCCATAAATATTGCGACATTGACAGAATTTTCAGATTTTGGCCTCTATTCACCACCACAATGGTTTTGAACTGAAACAAACAAGATGTGCTTTAACTGCAGTCTTTCAGATTTAATTTTAGGGTAATTATATGCAAATCGGGTGAACGGTGTAGGAATTACAACAGTTTCAATATGTGCCTCCCACTTTTTAAGGGGCCAAAAGTAATGGGACTATCAACTCAAAAGCTATTTCATGGACAGGTGTGGGTTATTCCCTCATTATTTCATTATCAATTACGCAGGTAAAAGGTCTGGAGTTGATTCTAGGTGTGACATTTGCATTTGGAATCAGTTGCTGTCGACTCTCAATATGAGATCCAAAGAGCTTTCACTGTCAGTGAAGCAAGCCATCATTAGGCTGAAAAATCAAAACAAACCCATCAGAGACATAGCAAAAACATTAGGTGTGGCCAAATCAACTGTTTGGAACATTCTTAAAAAGAAAGAACGCATCGGAGGGCTCAGCAACACCAAAAGACCCGGAAGACCATGGAAAACAACTGTGGTGGATGACAAAATAATAATTTCTCTGGTGAAGAAAAACCCCTTCACGACAGTTGGCCAAATCAATAACACTCTCCAGGAGGTAGATGTATATGTGTCAAAGTCAACAATCAAGAGAAGAGTTGACAAGAGTGAATATAGAGGGTTCACCACAAGATGCAAACCATTGGTGAGCCACAAAAACAGGAAGACCAGATTAGAGTTTGCCAGACAACATCTAAAAAAGCCATTACAGTTCTGGAACAACATCCTATGGACAGATGAGAAAAAGATCAACTTGTACTAGAGTGATGGGAAGAGAAGAGAAGAGAAGGAAAGGAACTGCTCATGATCCAAAACATACTGTACCACCTCATCAGTGAAGCATGGTGGTGGTAGTGTTATGGCGTGGGCATGTATGGCTGCCAATGGAACTGGTTCCCTTGTATTTATTGATGATGTGACTGCTGACAAAAGCAACAGAATGAATTCTGAAGTGTTTCGGGCAATATTATATGCTCAAATGCTTCAGAACTCATTGGACGGCGCTTCACAGTGCAGATGGACAATGACCCGAAGCATACTGCAAAAGCAACCAAAGAGTTTTTTAAGGCTAAAAAGTGGAATGTTATGCTATGGCCAAGTCAATCCCCTGACCTGAATCCGATTGAGCATGCATTTCACTTGATGAAGACAAAACTGAAGGGAAAATGCCCCAAGAACAAGCAGGAACTGAAGACATTTGCAGTAGAGGCCTGGCAGAGCATCACCAGGGATGAAACCCAGCGTCTGGTGATGTCTATGCGTTCCAGACTTCAGGCTGTACTTGCCTGCAAAAGATTTGCAACAAAGTATTAAAAAGTGAATGTTAGATTTAGGATTGTTTTGTTTGTCCCATTAATTCTGGCCCCTTAAAAAGTGGGAGGCACATATAGAAACCGTTGTAATTCCTACACCGTTCACCTGATTTGGATGTAATTACCCTCAAATTAAATCTGAAAGTCTGCAGTTAAAGCACATCTTGTTTGTTTTATTTCAAAGCCATTGTGGTGGTGAATAGAGGCCAAAATCTGAAAATTCTTTCAATGTCCCAATATTTATGGACCTGACTGTATATGTATATATATATATATATATATATATATATATATATATACACCTACTCCTATTCTGTGGAGGATCATGAAATCTTGATTCGAGTACAGTATTTCAATAGATATGATGAAAGAAAAATAAGCATCAATGAAAAAAATTAACCACCTTCTGTTGATGCACTATATCACATAATATAAGAAGAAAACAAGGAAAAACTCCTTCCCTATTTTATTATTATTATTATTATTATTATTATTGTTATTATTATTTAAAATTAAATTTATTTATCTTGCAATGTTACTGATACATGCATTAATCACTTGTATTAGTACATCGTTCTATCAGTCAGTTGCTTTCCAATTTTACCCCATGAAGCCACTGAGGATTGGACTTGAAAAGATGTACAATGTAACAATGTGGCACAGGGGAGTTAATACATATACATGACTGCAAAGTAGATGTTGGTATATCCCAAGCTGAATACCTTATTTCCTTTCAATTCACAATGCTCACTTTCATTTCAGTCTAGTGACTTGGGAGACTACTGCATTAAGCTGAATTAATTGTCTCTTCTCATTCCAAAAGTTTCTTATCATTGTGCCTGGAGCATTATCTTTATGCAAAAGACAATTTGCAAGTAGATTACCTGCCACCACACAGGGATACACCTTATAAGCAATAATGCTTGAGTAGCCTATGGTTAATATTAACTCTGCTCTGCTTGAATTAAGAAACCCAAGTTGTACCACAAAAAAACATCCTACACCACTACACAGCCATTACAGTAGTTGACACCCGACATAGAACCTGATACTGAAATTTACAACTGCAATCTCTCATGGATCACAGTTGCTAAATTAAACTGTCTTCCAAAGCTTATCTGAGCACAGGGATGCTCGCTACTGCCTTCTCATATTCGTCCGATGATGTGCAACAGCATAATCATTGGTGCTATTGATGCACATAGGGCAGTCACGCAGTATGTAAGTCAAGTCTGACCAGCAGCAAACGCTGCAGCTCTCCTGACACACAGAGAGCTCTCATCCGGCAAAGGCGATCACAATGGCTAATTTAGGCACGCCCATGAAACAGCATTTAAACGCTCCAACACGCCTGTGTTTTTCCAGCCACCTTCCCCATCACCACCCACAAACGTTGACTACCTATCATCCACGTGAGTAGTCCCTCTGTATGAGCGTAATCGCAAACCAATCATTGCACATGTTCAGTGCGGTTACACGCATGCAGGTTAGCAAACAGTCGCTCGATCTGCATAAATATCAGCTTTGCGAAAAAACACTGAATCAGGCCCATTATTTATTTATGTACAAATATAGATTTCACCTTAAATCCTTGTTTTAAAAAAAAGCCTCAGGACACTCTGTTCAGTGCTGCACTTCTCCAATGCTGCTGACCCCGCCTCTCCCCGCATGACGTAATGATGTCATGCGTACGACATCATTATGTCGGGTACTATAAGAGGGCGGGCCTTCACAGGGCGAGTCTTAGCCCTGTTACACCACCATGCCTGCAATTAAACATACAGTTAGTTGCAGAACCCTAACCCTTTGTCTTCTTCCTACCTAGTCTGTTGTTTTTCTGCTATGTGTTGTTCTAAAGTCCAAACATATGTAAACTTATATCTTACTATACTTCTGATATAGGAAGTTACACTGTTCTTGTTCCCTATACAGTGCTTCAGACACTTTGTGGCACCTTAAAAGTAAAAGATAATAAAATATGAATGATATTTTATACCCTTATTCAGTGACAACTTCTGCTCTATAATAGATCACTAAAAAAAAAAACAATAATTTTTTTCCGCCCATATATCATAGAGTGGATCAGAAGCTGTTACAATTACAGATGTGCCCTCATACACCTAGCATTAAAACGCCATATGGTGCAAGATGCCCGGCTGGACTGAGCAGCTCTGAGAGGTGTAGGGTACCTGTACCATCTCTCTGAGTCTTATTCGCATCACAGACACAGTGAAACACCTCTCAAAGTGTACTACAGATGCTGGCCAACAACTTAAATCACACAGGAATTAGTTTTAAACACGGACAAAGTCACAGATGAAGCACAATGGAACTTGGTGAGAGAAAAAGCAACTCAGAAGCGCATTTGAATGAAACAGACACTCGGCACAACCGGGTTGCTCAGGACCTGGCACACAGAGAGGAGCTGTTTGCCGTGATGAAAGCCACAGTGTATGAGGACACATCTCTACATTCTAAATATAGCAGGGATGTTAGGTGCAAGAAGAAGCAAATCATGAGTTGTTATTATTATTATTATTATTATTATCATTTATTTATTTGGGCCACAAGTGTACTGCAGCACCTTACACAGTACATAAACAAATTGTTGACCAGTGACTTACAGAGCAATACAATACAGGACCAGGACATGGATAATATATATTGCTACATTAGTGACCACAACACCCAGATAAGCAACAGAGCATAAGCAACCAAATGTTAGGTGCCCTAGTGGTGAGTAAGAAATAGACGAAACACAAGAGCGTAGAGGGCCCTGCTCGTAAGAGCTTACATTCTAAAAGGGAGGGGCAGACAAACAGGTTTTACACAAATGGGGAAGACGGGGTGGAAGGAGCATGTAGCAGCGAGTTAGGATGATAGCTGGAAGGCTTCAATGAAGTAGTGGGTCTTGAGAGCCCGTTGGAAGGATTGCAAAGAGGTGGACAGTCTGATGGGGAGTGGGAGAGAGTTCCAAAGGTCGGGAGCAGTGCGGGCAAAATCTTGTAAGTTACAGTAGGAGGAAGTAATCAGTTGGCATGAAAGGCGGCATGCATTAGTTGAATAAAGAAAGCGGACAGGAGAGTGAAGGGAGATGAGATCAGAATTGTAAATTGGATAAGATTGGGTGAGGGCATTGTAACCGAGCATGAGATCCTTAAATTGGGTTCTGAAAGGGAAGGGGAGCCAGTGGAGGGCTTGTAGGAGAGGGGAAGCAGATGTAGAGTGTTTGGAGAGGAAGATAAGCCATGCAGCAGCATTAAGGACAGACTGGAGAGGAGAGAGATGGGATTTGGGGAGGCCAGATAGGACAAGGTTACAGTAGTCCAATCTGGAGATGACCAGTGAGTGTATGAGGGTTTTATTAGCATCCTTGGTGAGATAGGGTCTGATCTTGGAACTATTTTTGAGAGGAAACGACATTTGGTTTGAAGGAGAAAGATGAGTCCAGGATAACTCCAAGATAGCGCACTTTGGGTCTAGATGAGATAGTTATGCAATCAATTTATAAAGAAATAGTGGGAAGTGACGTTATGTGGGAGGGTGAGAAGACTATCAGCTCTATCTTAGACATATTAAGTTTAAGCGCTGGGACATCCAGGAAGAGATAACAGAGAGACAATTGGAGATATGAGTCAGAAGAGAGGGGGAGAGAGCAGGGGAGGAAAGGTAGTTTTGAGTATCATCAGCGTAGAGATGATAATGGAGGTCAAAAAGAGCTGATGAGATCAACTAGAGAGGAAGAATAGAAGGAGGTCCAAGAACAGAAAATTGGGGAACACCTACTGTAAGAGGCTGTGGGGGGAAGAGGAGTCATGAGAGGAAACCTAGAAAGATTGGTCAGAGTGGTAGGAGGACAGCCAGAAGAGGGCAGTGTCACATAGACCAAGGGAGTGAAGGATATGCAGCAGGAGATGGTGGTCCACAGTGTCGAAAGCAGCAGAGAGATCAAGGAGAATGAGCAGAGAGTAGTGGCCTTTGTATTTGGCAGCAAGGAAGTCGTTGCTGACTTTCGTGAGGGCAGTTTTAGTGGAGAGAACGGAAGCCAGACTGAAAAAGGGTCAAGGAGGTAGTGGGAGAAAAGAAAAGCTGTAAGGCGGTTGTAGACAATTCGCTCAATGAGTTTGGAGGCAAAAGGTAGGATAGAGATGGGTCAGTAGTTAGAGAAAAGGTTAGTATCAATGGTAGGTTTTTTAAGAATGGGGGAGACAAGGGCATGCTTGAATGCATTAGGGACAGTGCCTTATGAGAGGGAGAGGTTAATGAGGTGGGCAAGATGGGCAGGCAGAAGAAGAGAGGTAGCGGAGGAGGTGGGAGGGGATAGGATCAAGGGGGAGGTAGAAGGGGGAAGGACCGGATGAGGGCCATGACTTCCTCTCCAGATATAGGGGAGAAGGATTTTAGAGTTGGTAAAGTTGATGGGGAGGGGTGATCTGGGAAAGGAGGAGGTGGAGAGCTGGGGGACTGGTTGGATATGATGTCCTGACGTATGGAATCTATTTTAGATGTAAAGTAGATAGCAAAGTCAAGGGCAGAGAGCAAGGAGGGGAGGGGAGGAGGGGGTGAGCAAAGGAGGGAGTTGAAAGTGGTGAAGAGACACTGGGTTAATCACTTGTGACTATGACTATCATCAGGATTTTGGTGGTGGGCAGAATCAATTGTGTATTTAAGACAGTTTGTAGGCAACACAAGTAATGTACTAAAATATTTTGTGCCAAGGTTGTATTTTATGCAATATGAATCTAATTATATCACAATGTGACATTGAAATTTTTCAAAAAGTAAATACCTAAATACAGCCATGGCCAAAAGTTTTGAGAATGACACAAGTATTGGTTTTCACAAAGTCTGCTGCCTCAGATTTTATGATAGCAATTTGCATATACTCCTGCCACAAAAGGACCAGCTGACATCATGTCAGTGATTCTCTAGTTAACGCAGGTGAGAGTGTTGACGAGGACAAAGCTGGAGATCACTTTTGTTCCTCTGTTAACCATGGCTACCTGCAAGGAAACACATGCAGTTATCAATGCTTTGCACAAAAAGGGCTTACAGGTAAGGATATTGCTGATAGTAAGATTGCACCTAAATCGACCATTTATCGGATCATCAAGAACTTCAAGGAGAGGTTCAATAGTTGTGAAGAAGGCTTCAGGGCACCCACGAATGTTCAGCAAGCGCCAGGACTTTCTACTAAAGTTGATTCATCTGCGGGATCGAGGCACCACCAGTGCAGATCTTGCTCAGGAATGGCAGCAGGCAGGTGTGAGTGAATCTTCGTGCATAGTGAGGCGAAGACTTTTGGAGGATGGCCTGGTGTCAAGAAGGGCAGCAAAGAAGCCACTTCTCTCCAGGAAAAACATCAGGGACAGACTGATATCCAGCAAAAGGTACAGGGATTGGACTGCTGAGGACTGGGGTAAAGTTAGTTTCTTTGATGAATACCCTTTCAGATTCTTTGGGGCATCTGAAAAAACACTTGTCCGGAGAAGGAAAGGTGAGCGCTACCATCAGTCCTGTGTCATGCCAACACAAAGCATCCTTAGACCATTTATGTGTGGGATTGCTTCTCAGCCAAGGGAATGGGCTAACTCACAATTTTGGCTAAGAACACATCCATGAATAAAGAATGGTACCAAAACATCCTCCAAGAGCAACTTCTCCCAGCCATCCAAGAACAGTTTGGTGACAAACAATGCCTTTTCCAGCATGATGGAACACCTTGCCATAAGTCAAAAGTGATAACTAAGTGGCTCAGGGAACAAATATAAAAATTTTGAGTCCATGGCCAAGAAACTACCCAGACCTTAATCCCATTGAAAATTTGTGGTCAATCCCCATTAGGCGGATGGACAAACAAAAACCCACAAATTCTGACAAACTCCAAGAATTGATGAATGGGTGGCCATCAGTCAGTATGTGGTCCAGAAGTTGATTGACAGCATGCCAGGGCAAATTGCGAGGTCTTGAAAAAGAAGGGTTAACACTGCAAATACTGACTCTTTGCAAAAACTTAATGTAATTGTCAATAAAAGCTTTTGACACTTATGAAATGCTTGTAATTTTACTTCAGTATACAGTGTCGGACTGGGACATAAAGGGCCCACCAGGAAAATGTCATGAAAGGGGCTTGCTGAAGGGGCATGACCAGCCATTTGGCAGGTGTGATCATTAACCTGAGGAGTATGGCCAAAGAGCTTTAGGGAATTAGAGATGAAAATATTATGAATGGAGGCCAGTTTATTGTATGGATGGCCATCAACGGGTACAATCAATGTGCCCATCAGTGATTATCATCGATGGCACACAAACCATCTATGGTGAGTCATCGACTGTTTGCATCCCCTCTACTGCTGGCATGCCAGGCCACAGCCAATGAGAAAATGGGGCGTGGCTAAGCTCTGTCCTACCACTATTCAAAAAACAAATCATTGGCTCCTGCTCATCTATAAATGACAGAGAACCATTGGTTCTCTGCCATCAATGTCAAAAGTATTTGAAATCGACCAGCAACCATCAATGTTTTGTAAACATCGATGGTCGATGGCCATCCCAAGTTTATTGCAGACAGATCTAGCATTCCAGAAAGTGCCCAAGAATGTTGGAGAGAGAAGTGGGGAGATGTAGCAGGATTAGCAGCAACCAGGGGAAGGAGCAGGGCAAGTAGGAATAGGATATAGGAGGAATATTTATAGGTGAGGGGAGTATTGTGTAGTAGGGAGGCGAGGGGATGTCAGATACAGAGTGGCAGCAGCGATGTCAGATGTAGAGTGGCAACAGTGATATCAGATGCAGAATGGCAGCAGTGATGTCAGATGCAAAGTGGCAGCAGTGATGTCAGATGTAGAGTGGCAGCAGTGATGTCAGATGCAGAGTGGCAGCAGTGATGTCAGATGCAGAGTGGCAGCAGTGATGACAGATGCAGAAGTGTACTGAAAATGGATTGTGCATTCCTTGGCGGTGACAGGGAGATGGCTGGTCAGACACATGGAGATGGTCTGTCTCATGGGCATGTTATGGGTGTGTCCCGGGCATGTCGCTGAAATGGTTGTGTACACAGGGCATGTTTCACTACGGATCGCAATATAGCGTAAGCACGCAGTTGAACTGCGTTAGTATGCTAATCCATAGCGATTACAATGCAAACTCAGCACTACATAAGGATGCCCACTTCACCTACATGCACACGTAATGGTTAGCAAGACTGCGACAACATTGGTACAATCGAGTACCATCAGACCAATACGCACAGTTAAGGCAGATCAGACCTTACTCAGGAACTGCTAACTTCAGCGCACGCTACGAGGCCTCAGGCTGCATATGATATTGCAGTGGCTATTTTATGCACGCCCATGCAATGGCATTGAAACGCACTGGTGCACCTGCATTCGTCCGACCATCTCCCCATCACCAACCACAAATGGGAACTTCCTGTCAATCACTGCGATGGGTCTGCATAGCTGCTGCTATCGCAGTCCCGATGGCAATAGCTAGTTCTCACATGCGCAGTACGCAACAATCGGACGATTGCATACGTATAAGCAACTTGCTGAATCAGATCCACAAACACTTACAGTAGTTGCTCACATTGGAGCCCATACTTAGACAGAGATTCTGGCCCTAGCATGGGGCTGGTACAAGTTTCAATGCGCCAAGATGCAATTAACATGATTGCATTGTCTGGGGTCGCTCTAAATGGGGGTCTCCATCCTTGCACAGTCATACACACAGGTGTATACCAGGGGAAGCACTTGTAGCAGCATTAGCATAAAGTCACAGACATGCTACAGGCAAAAGTTGCTGCATCTGATTCATCCCCTCTCAGCTTAAGTAAAATCCCTGCCATATGTGACGCTGCTTTATATTGTTTCTTTTAAATGGCCACTAAAATATCATTATCACAATATCTTACTACTGGCCTGCACAGAAGCTGCACCAGATGCTGTTTCCTCACACACCCCATCTCACCACTGGTAGCAGAAGTCTCAAGTCCTTTGTGATAGGGAATATAGGGTCATAGGGATTCACTATGGCTCGCTATTGCAAGGCTGGCAGGCAAACCTGGCTTGGGGGGCCCCTGAGAGAGAGGTAAGGGGGCAATTTAACACCAATCAAGCTGACTGCAGCAGGAATCCCCGAACTAAACAGATCTGCTCCCAGGTAGGGCTCCGCCTACCTGCATTTGGCTCCATTCTCTGCTGAGCTGTTCCAGAGCAGCATGAGGCATGGATCTGGGACAAGGAGCAGGTGCAATGCCTAGTACTAGTCGTGGGAGACCATCCCCCCATCACCACCCACATACAGCACTTCCTGTCAATCACATGGGGCACTTCCACAAGATGGGCAGTAACCAATCCCGATCGCAGGTGCTAAGCTCCGCCCCCTCCCGAAAAGAGGCATGGCCTCAAATCAGTGGGGCCCACCGGGGAATTACTCGATTCCCCGGCAGTTCAGTCCGAGCTTTTCAGTATACCATAGTAACATCTGACCAAAAGGTTTAAAAACACTGAAGCAGCAAACTTTGTGAAAAGCAATACTTGTGTCATTCCCAAAACTTTTGGCCATGGCTGTACAGTATCTATACACACTGAGCCTAAAGGTATATATTACTGTCAGGATTTTATTGTGTTAGGAGTTCATCCTTTTTTTCCCAGGTAATGGTCCCATTAGTTTGAATAAAGAGGAACTATGGGTCTCATTCAGACCCGCTCGCGAGCGCAGGACACTCACAAGCGGGTTGATGGTACCTAAATGCGTATGCGCACAATGGGGGCTGCTCCATCGTGCGCATGCACGAGACCCGGCGAGTGACGGGGAAGCCATCGCTCGGGGTCTCGCACCAAAGGGGGCATGCTGTCGATGGTGAGTAACAGCACGCCCCCTTTGGTGGGCGTGCCGGGGCGTGGCTGCCCAGACGGAGGCGTTCCCATGGGAACTAGTGATGTCAGTGGGAGTGATTTTGACTCTGATAGAGCCAAAATCACTCCAGGGCTTGTGGCAGCGAGGCCCTACCGCAGGGCCTCGTCTTGACCATCGCGACCATCATCATGGACGCTCGCATAAGCTGTGGGTGGTAACCCACAGCTATGCGAGCATCCAGGAGGATGCACAAAAAAAAAACGCCCTGATTCAGAGCGGGCGCTCGTTCAGAGCGTCCGGCTCTGAATCAGGCCCTATGATTCAACTGAACAGACAATGTTATCATATCTCATTTAAGCTAGGGATGTGCAGGCTCGGATAGGTTCGAGTTTGCACGTGGAGTTCGGATTTTTCCCTCCAAAAAAACGGAACTCAGAACGAGGCAAAACGTCATCTTACATGGACGAACATCATCATTCCTGGTCTTTTGTCCAGGAATGATGATGTTCGTCCATGTAAGATGACGTTTTGCCTCGTTCTGAGTTCCGTTTTTTTGGAGGGAAAAATCCGAACTCCACGTGCAAACTCGAACCTATCCGAGCCTGCACATCCCTAATTTAAGCATTGTTTATTTTCCTCAAGAAATTGCTAACTTCTTTTGGCCATTTTGTGGTCTTTTATCCAGGGTAAATTGGCTGCAGCTATACAGTTAGAGACCCGCCATCAGCCAGTGAACAGTCCCTAGGCAGCAGTTAATGCTTATTTTTTTTACTCCGCAATTCAGCATTACCTGCTGCCTCGTGACTGCTTACCAGTTGATGGCGGGTCTCTAATTAACTAGCTCCAGTTACTTTACCTGGGAGAAGAGACTGCGCGACATAACCCGTGCGAGATTGAATCTGCTCCATAGACTAGCTCCCTAAATTATGCCACATCAATTGTTGCGTAAATCACTTTTTTTAGTGGACTATTTTTTGGCAATTGCCTAGCAGCTTTCAATTTCATTGTCTACATAAATAGTGCTGTCACTTATTTGTTTTACATAGAAGTGGCAGGTGTACTTAATAAGCTAGTCACTCTGTCTAGATGACACTTTAGATTCACCAAGGCTCCTGTGGTGTTTGATAAATGGGGCTATTTAAAACAGGAAATAGCATGAACACTATCATACCTCAACAGACTGACTTATTTATGTGTATGTAATAAATCACGTAATTAGAGTTCGGACCTCTTAATGTTGATGGTTTGCTTCTGGCTTAGTGTGATGGTAGGATCTACATAACCAATATGCTCCACAGTGAGTCTGCCTTTATGTGAAATAATTATTTTGCATGTGTTATTTTGTAAAACCACTTCCGTTCTTATACATATTGGTAATACAAAAAGTATTTACAATGGTAAATATATACAGATAAATAGTGTGCATATTATATATATAAAAACACACTATGTAGACAAAAGTGATTGGACACTAACAGCAAATAGATCAATGAGATTTTATTGACAACAGTACTTTGTAGGTCCACCACGTGCAGTGATTACTGCAGACACCCTTCTTGGCAAACTGCCCACAATTTCCTTGACAAGAGCAGGCGGCATGTTTGCCATTCCACTGTAAGTACAAGTGACCAACTGTGACACTGAAGAAGGTTGATGCGGTCTAGAATGCACCCTTCATTCCAGTTCGTCCCAGAAGTTCTCAGTGGGGTTAAGAAATGGACTCTGAGCTGGCCAGTCCATCCGGGTTACTGAATTTTCAGTCCAGCATTGCCCTGGAAACATTACAGGTGGCATTGTCATCCTTATAAAAACATTTGTTGTTTCCATAGAACTGCAAGTGCACAGGCTTCCCTAGGAAGTGTTCTTGTCGAAACTGCCACTTTAGTATATATCCACACTGTGTATATGTATATATACATGTACAGGTGTCGCATACATCTATCCCCCATGCTCTACAAGTCATGTTACACATAACATGTGAGTGCTGTGTGACTCGCTAGCACTGAGCGTGTTTTCGTGTGAATTTTTTCCTTCAAATGTGTCTTATTCGCACAGTGGTCTTATAATCACAAGCAGCTTCTGCTGATTAAAATGATATGCGGCATGCCTATGTCCTGTGTGGGTGTATCTGCATGTAAAATGCTATGTTACAATGTCAGTGTAAGGCGCGACTAGAAGGGCTGTTTAACAATCAAGAGAGAGAGAGAAAAAAAACAAACAAAAACAAACAAACAAACAAACACAGGGTATTGAAATGAGGACTCCAAACAGGCAGGTACTTGGTAAAGCAGTGTCTTTTTAATGGTAGCCCTAGCTACCCTAGCATACGTGAGGTTAGGCCTGTACACACTCGGGCACATAACAGAAAATAAGCAAACATAAATGTAAATGTCTCAGCACTCTTTGTACTAATGTCTGTGGACCCTCCAGGTCCTGGCACTCTAATGCTAACCACCGCCCCCAGCCTATCGACTGGCAAGCTTATCCAGCATCAGGAGCAAGGAGCATCAGGTGTGTGGGAGTTTTAAACCTTTCCTATGCTCCAGTGATTATTCCAGCTGGGTCTGTGTAAATTTGACAACCTGGAATTACACACCTCCATTGCTAATGCAGAATGCACAGGTTTCACTCCAGCCTCCCTGGGAGGGAGCTGATCCCACCAGAATGTGGGTATTTTAGGTGAGAGACAACCCCTCTCACCACACAACCCCCCCTTTCACACATCTTCTTTTGCGATGACATACACCGCTCGGCTTTCTTAAATTTTCAGCACAACGCGTCCGCATTTTTATTTTAAGCTCCCTGCCGAAGCTGTACGGCAAACTTGTACTGCTGGATGGTCAACAACCAGCGCGTCACTCTGGGGTTAACCTCTTTGTTGAGGTACATCCACTTATTTATTTTTTTGATAATGAAATCATTTTGGATAAGTTAAAATAGATGTTCCTCACCTAATTAACTCATAAAAAAAAATGACAATTTTGGAGCAGTTTTTAGAAAAAAAAATTGTCAGTTAAGTAGTTAAGAGCTCAACAAATCTGGGAAATTGCGTTCCAATATGGTAGGATAGGGGAACTTAGGACCTACCGTGGCAACCACCTCATAAGCGCACCCCTTTATGGTGAGCCTCACTCGCACTCAGGAAAAGTTTTCTGTGGATCCAACTAACTCTGGCACCTTTTCCACTGGCCTGGACAAGACAGCCTCTGAGATCAGAGTTAGCTCACTCCCTTAGTCTATTATAGCTGTGAGCTCTCGGCAATTCAGTAACACAGTTTCCCACATTAACGGGGGTCTGGAATCCAGGGGTACCATCGTGCAAAAAGTGGGGTACGTAGCGCCCATACTAGCAACCCCACACTCCATAGGCTCTGTTTTTCTGGGACAGTTCCGCCTTATATGACCTGGCTCTCTGCACTCATAGTAAATGACCCTGGCATCTCCAGTGGTGTTTTCTTGAGGAGGGTTGACAGTTGGGGTCACAGGCCAATTGGGTGCCACCTTAATGGATCACTCATTCCTTGTTTTCTTTTCTGGCATTTTTGTCATATTTCCTGTGGTCTCATACCGCTCCAACACTGTACTTAATTCCACTACATTTTGAGGATCAGCGTGTGTGACCCAGTGTGGCATATTCCGCCCTAGGGTTCTTATACACTGGTCAAGAACCACCGTCTCTACATTCTTGGTGGCAATGCGGTCTTCTGGCTGGAGCCAACTCCACCCCTGTCTGGCGAGGTCTGCAACCTGCTACCGAATAGGGACTCCTGGTATGCCCATTCGTTGAAGTGCTGCGCTTTCCCAGAAGGAGTGAGAAATGACCAAGCTAGAATAGCACTTTTGACTAGGTCATATTTCTCTGCATCAGTAGAGAACAAATCAGCATAGGCTTTCTGGGCCTCACCAGTGAGATAGGGGGCAAGTCTATCAGCCCAAGTATCTGCTGACCATTTTAAATGCTGTGCCACCCTCTCAAATATCAGCAAATACATCTGAGACAGACATTTTCTTCATATGCCCAGCACCTGTTGTGCCCATTGACTGGGTCATTAACTGTAACATTTGTTACTCTTTCTTTTGGTGAGAGGCCAAAAAATTTACTATAGTATGAAAAACTTCCTCCATTTTTATAGTGGGAGGGGTATGTACAAGTGTAGGTGCTTTTAGATAACAAGCCTGTTTACACATATAAATATATCTCTTTCTTTGAGTAAAGCAATTGTAATTCACGTTTAACACAGAAAAAGAAAACACTGCTTTTTTCCCAGCAAATGCAAGGTTAAACAGAACAAAGGAAAAAAAACCTGGCTTTTTCTCTTCCAGCACTGCAGTGCTTAATTAGACCTCAGTAATATGTGTGTCTTGCGCCTTAGCATATGTGAGGTTAGGCCTGTAAACACACAGGCACATAACAGAAAATAATCAAACAACACCAAAGTAAATGTCTCAGCACTCCTTGTGCTAATGTCTGTGGACCCTCCAGGTCCTGGAACCCTAATGCTAAATACCATCCCCAGCCTATTGCCTGGTTAGCTTATCCAGCATCAGGACCAAGGAGCATTAGGTGTGTGGGAGTTTTAATCCCTTCCTGTGCTCCAGTGATTATTCCAGCTGGCTCTGTGTAAATGTGAAAACATGGAATTCCTCACCTCCACTGCTAATGCAGAACGCACAGGTTTCACTCCAGCCTCCAGAGGGAGCGGATTCCAACAGAATGTGGGCAATTCAGGTGAGAGACAACCCCTCTCACCACTGTGTGTGTATATATATATATATATATATATATATATATATACATACTGTATATATAAAAATGTGTGTATATATATATATATATAATATATATATATATTTACACAATTTAGATTAATAAAGTGGGCGCCATATACTGCATTATCCAACAGATTGAGCATTCTTAATCAGGTAACAGTTATAGCAGCAATCTTTTATCCTCCTCAAGACTGCCCTCTAATGAAGTCTTGGTGATGAAACATGCAGGGGAGTGGCCTATGCCCATATCACTGTCCTGAGGTGAAAACTTACTGATGTCAACCACCTCCTCCACGCCCTTTATTCCTCTGAATTGTAGATATCTCACTTCCTGATGTTGGATTCTGGTAAAAAAGGGGGAGGACACAGACCCAACAGAAGAGGTCTTAGTGCTCATGAAAAAAGAAACAGAGCTCATAGAGTTCTAGCACTTTTTTGGGGGGACCTGTAGCTTCACAAATTAATGTGTGGAGGGACTGGTAAAGCGCACCGATATTTGTTGTTGTTGTGTGTTTGTGTGTATACATACATACATACATACACATTAATTTCAATGTATAGCCGTAAACAATGATATATGCTTTGTTACATAGACAGTAGCAATATTTCTTTGTAGCATGTAAATTCCCACCATTTAAATGGTTTTGAAAAGTAATCCTCCTGGGGTCCCCATATAATGTAGGCTATTGGCCAGATAAAATAGTTAACAGTTCTATAGCCAGGGCCAGGACACTGTACTGGAATGTGTGACCACACCATATCGGGGACCTTCTGTAGAAACTGCTTAAGAAAGCATGGTCATGACCTCTTGGCAGCCATGGCTACACCGACCTTGCTTTTCCAGGACCACAAAGAGGCCCAGATAATTTGTACCTATCCCACCCTCTCTGTGCCCCTATCTATAGTATGTTCTAGTATGTAGTACTTCACGTGGTAATAGATATATACATATTAATAATGTTGTAGCTTTTTTTAATATCAATACAAATTGGTGAACACATGCAATGAACCTAGTTATATATGTTTTTTTGAGAGGTTATTTATCAATTACTATACATATTTCCAAGTGTTTCAGTCTAGGGTACTTTCATCTTATGTGTATAAAATTGTTATAATTACTGAAGCCATGGAAGCAATCACGGAGTGTTGATATTCATGTGTGAATCTTATTTTGTATTACATAGGCAGGCTATGAACACATTGCATATAGCCTGAGTTATACTGTAAGTTGTTAACCATAAGCTTTAGAAAACAATAGTCATAAATTACTCTGAACTATGAACTATAATAAACAAACAGAAAGGTGAATGTCACAGCTATTGATTGTAATAATTATAACACATGGGTAGCCTAGAATGCATTACAACCATTCAGCTACAGCCAAACTGAAACCAGTGGGGGTGACTGTAACTGTAACTTCCAATTTGAGCTTTGGAGACCCCCCAAAGTTCTGGACCCTCCCAAAATAAAGTGTCAAGGTTATGTCTTGACAGACAAGAGTAACTCCCTTGCCTGCAAAGGGGAAGTGCTCCATGACTATTCCTTACGGTGCCTACACACATGGCGATGTGCTCACAATCCCACGATGTGTACGATTCCCCTGAACTCTCCCCGGGAGCTCCCCGGCAGTCGTGAGCACGATTAGGTAAAAAAAGCTGCCAATTTGATACATGGTTCCACAATCTATCGTGCAACGTGTCTTAAGACCAAATCGTAAGTTTGTGCCCGATAGATTGTGAGTTTACTAAACAACACACAAGGATCCTCATGATTGGTGGGAAATTTAAAGAATGGGCTGGGCTATCTAGGTGGTATAAAAAGCAGGCGCCATTTTAACCCTATGCACATTCTGCTCTGCTACTAGTGAGGCTAGGTGTATACCTGCTGAACCCTGTACATTGCTACTGTGCTCTGCTTTGTATTTGGCTTGCCCTTTACAAAGTGTGTTATACCTGCAAGTGTGTGCTACCTACCTGCATTCTATCCTGTTCCTGAATTCTGTGCTGATGCATCCCTATCAGTATAAAGTGTTGGTTGTCCAAGCTGGGGTCAAGGTAATCCGGGAGAGGGCCCAGCGGCGGAGGAGGAGGAGAGCATGCTGGACCAAGGAGTGGCTGCAGCAAAGGGATACCCACTCTCACATGTCCCTGCTGATGGAGATCAAGGGGAACAACCTGGACGACTACTGCAACTACCTGCGCATGAATGACGTAATTTTCCAGGAGTTAATGAGTATGGTGATCCCCCACATCTGGAGGCAGGACACAAAGTGGCGGAGGGCAATCCCTGCTGAAGAGAGACTGGTGGCTACCCTGAGGAACCTGGCTACAGGAAGGTCACTGGAAGACCTGAAGTTTGGTACCCTCATCTCCTCTCAGTACTTGGGCGTCATCATCCTGAAGACCTGCAAGGCTATCGTTAAAGTGCTTTCGTACCAGTATTGCAAGGTAAGAAAAGAAAACACCACACATTTGTATCTTGTCAAAGAAAAACATTTTTTTTTATATAATATTTATTTATATAACTGTGAGAGCCAATAAGCCCGCATTAACAACATTGTGCTCTAACAACACTGCACAGTAGTAAATAACAGTTTTTATTATATTTTTTTACTCTTTATATAACCGTGACAGCCAATAAGGCTGCATTAACAAGCCTGTGCTATAACAACACTGCACAGTAGTAAATAAAACATTTTTTCGTGTTTTTTTTTTTCTTTAAATATATAAATGTAAAATCATGCATATAAAATGTAGTAAACAGCACTATCACCAAATTTTATCAATCCCTATAGATAGGTTGCTGTCTGTTATACGATGGGTCAGACGCCAGTTTGAACAGGCCAATACACACATGGCACAAGTACAGATTGTGGCCCCATCTCATCAATCTGTACTTGCGCCATGTGTGTAGTGACCTTGTCCAATCAGCATCATCACCACCGTATAACATACAGCACCTATTGGGAGTGATAAAATTTGTTGATAGTACAGGCAACAATAATAAAACAAAAAAAACAAAAAATTCAGAGTAACGGGGCAAATCTTCCTCTGACTCTAGAAGAGCAGTATAAATATTGTGGCTTGTGGGGGAGTAACCTCCAACTGGGCTGGGGTGGGCCTCACAAAGGCGGTTGGGGCATGTGAATAGAGAAGTGGGTCTGCAATGTAAGTTGACCCATGTAAATTACTATTTAGTGACCTTATTAAAAGCTCATACAAGAGCCTTTGGAAGTTTATCTTGGTTGGATCAACCATTTTCCGCAATATACTATTTATATGCACTGTGAAATCATCAATGTCATCTGGCTGCTTCTGAAGGATGCATTCCGCTTGTTGCAGAAATATGTCCTCCTGCTCTGTGTACTGCTGCTGCTTTTTACTCTATTTTTTTTTTTCGTTGGGGAGGTGCAGAACATGATGGGGGTTTCAATGGTTGTTAGGACTGGGGAAGTGGTATCCACCTCGCTGTCCCCGATCAAACTTAGGTCTGGCGTGGAGGACATATCAGGCTCTTGGGTTTGAGTCTATATAGGAAAAAAATGGAGAAACAATATTATAGTCATGTTTTAACCCATTTTTTTACTATTTTTCTAGTTTCCAAACACTGTAGGAGTGGAAGAGCATCGCTGAAGAGTTTGAACAACGTTGGAATTTCCCTAACTGCGGAGGAACCATCGATGGAAAACACATACGCATCAACCCACCTGCCAACACCGGATCATATTACTACAACTATAAAGGCTTCTTAAGCATCGTTCTCATGGCAATGGTGAATGCCAACTACGAATTTTTGTTTGTGGATGTTGGCAAGAATGGCCGTGCTTCAGATGGTGGGTCCTTCAAATAGACGGCATTCTACCAGAGACTCACCAACAAAACCCTCAACTTGCCATCACTGGACGAGACACAGCACTAAATTATGTTTTTGTTGCAGATGAGGCTTTTGCTTTACATGAACATGTGATGAAGCCATTTGCACAGAGGGGCCTGACCAGATAGAAGAGGATCTACAACCATCGTCTATCCCGTGCACGACACATTGTGGAAAATGCTTTTGGAATACTCAGCAACCGGTTCCGTATTTTCCACACCACCATAAACCTACGTATGGCCAAGATAGACTGGGTCGTGATGGCATGCTGCATAACTTTCTGTGAAGAAAAACTACACAACGTAGACCAGTCGCAACTAGACCAGAAGATGCAGGACATCCGGAGGAGATTGCACAGTTTACATCAGTGTCTGCACTTCCAATTCAAACAACATCAACCGCAAGTGCCAAAGAAGTGAGGGAGGAGTATATGGCCTATTTCAACAGACCAGGTGCGGTGCCATGGCAGGAGGACTGTTTGTGAACTAACTGACTACAGTCTCTCTGCTTACCAAAACTTCCTCAGATGGTCCACTCACTACTGCCGCCTCCTCTTCTCCCTCGGCCATCAGGACGACAGACTGGCGTTGTGGCTCCTGATCGTTGATGAAGCTAATCAAATTATAGTACTACAGCGTTGGATGACACACATCATCGGTGCCTGCTCCGGACCTTTTTGAATCGTCCACTTTCTTCTTCTCCTTGATGTAGACCGTACGCAGGTTCTGGATTTTCTGGCGTACTGTTTTCAGGTCAGCATCCGCAATGAATTTTTTGGTGTACTCCAACAAGACCGCTAAAGCTGCCAATTTGTGAGGCTTATTATGGTATTGTTTAAAGCTAATCCGCCATAGACATTCTTTGGACTGTAGGATCTCGATGAATCCAGTCACAAACTCGCACTCACTATCCATAGACGTTCCTAGGAAGAATAAAAAAGGACATATAAATGTTTAGCTATAATTGTAATTATTTTGTGGTTTTTTTAATGTTGTTTTTTTGTGCAGTTATAAGGATGTTTTAAGATGTTTTTTTACAGGAATGTAATGTTTTAAATTGTATTTTATAATGTATTTTTTTAACAGGAATGTTATGTGTTTTTAATTGTTTTGTAAAATATATATGTTTTACTGGACTTTAATACATTTGTTTATGCTGATGTAATATACTTTATGCTGTTGTAATAGAATTGTTTATGTTGGTGTAATATATTTGTTTATGAAATTTTTATATATTTGTAGTGTTTTCATATTTTCTAGGTATTTATTAGGTGGCCCGTGATGTTGGTAGGCAGTGAGTGAGTAGGTGGGTGGCACACATTGGTGGACATAGGAGATTAATGCATGACCCAGCCACTGCCCACCTCATTTTGGCAGGCGGTGGCTGGGTCATGCATTTATAGCTGGGTGGCACACACACATTGGTGGGTTAGTGGGTGGCACACATTGGTGGACATGGGAGGTTAATGCATGACCCAGCCACCGCCCACTTCTTTTCGGCGGGTGGTGGCTGGGTCATGCATTTATAGGTGGGTGGCACACACACATTGGTGAATAGGTGGGTGGCACACATTGGTGGACATGTGAGGTTAATGCATGTCTCAGCCACCGCCCGACTCATTTTGGTGGGTGGTGGCTGGGTCATGCATTTATACGTGGGTGACACTCTTTAGTGGGCAGTGGGCTTGCATCAGTACAGTACCAATATACTCACCAAACTGCAGAAATCCAGACTTCAGTTGTGCAGGCTCAATTGTGCGTCTTTCTCCTTCTATCCACGATGCTGCACAAAATGGCGATTGGGCTTGCACATCGGCATCATGATCATGAGTGGAAACTCATGATTTGGCCATATTTTACATGATTTGTCATCACGATTCGTTGAAATGGGGCAAGTTGTGTAAAAAATCACCATGTGTGTAGGCACCTTTAGCCACCGAAGACTAATAAGTTCCTGTCATGCTGCTCCATCTCTAAGAAAGAAAAATGTATTGCAAAACATAGCAAAAAACATTTATCGACAATAACAAATAAAAGAGGCAACTTTTTTGGGGGGAGGGGGACAGTTTGTTTCTAGAATCAAAGATGAAAATTGGTAAAACCATTTCTATATAGGCTAAATTATAGCATCCTATCTCATCCTATCCCAATAAATAAACAGTCACAAACTTGGATGCTAATGTCTTTTGTCTTATACAGCCCTCAGTTATTTTTCATAACAAGATATGGAGGGATAAATTTACTAAAGTGAGAGTTTTTAGAAGTGAGTTTTAGAAGAGATGTTGTCCATAGCAACCAATCAGATTCTACTTAACATTTACCTGGCACCTTCTAGAAGATAATAGCTATAATCTGATTGGTTGCTATGGGAAACATCTCTTCTAAAAACTCACTTCTAAAAACTTTCACTTTAGTAATTTACCCCAAAAGCTGAGTTGAACTGAGCATTGTGGAAGAACAGACTTTGTTGCAGAAATGTGAAGATCCAGCATTGTTTTTTATTTTTCCATTCTACAAAATGTCAAATTCACACTACATTTATACATTGCATTTTGAAGAAATGACAGTCTATAAATAAACTTGAGACAACTATGGTCAATCCATTCTGCCATTAAAGTTTGTAATTAGCAAACAAATGTAAAACTGTTCTACAAAATATTCATCTTTGTCCATTCATTTTATCTGTTCATGTATCGCTGATAGATTTTAACCTTCAGTGTGCCCAGTTTTATCACAACCACACCATACAGCAGAGTGAGTTACCCATCATCAGTCTAATACTATGCATAGATTATAAATTCAATAAAATGCAAATTCAGCGCAGAATGGTATCTTGCTGAATTGCAAATTAAAAAATGGAAGTTGAAATTTTGTACATCAGAATGGCCTGCACTCATTTCATGTGAAATGTTGTTATCTCTTCTTAATATGAATTAGTGTTTTGCATATTTTTCACTTGTGCAATAAGCGAAATACCTAATATTTGAAATCTTACTGTACAAATAAAATGTTTAAAAAGAAGAAAAATATAAAAATAGAAATGTCACAGATTCTGGTCTAATAATACTCACATTCTATCCAGAGCAATATCTAGTAGTATTTACAATTCATACATGTAGGCTCACACTTCAAGGGGTTTCCAGTTTACCCAGCACCGCTTTCGTGTGGCTCAAAAATTAGCTTTGATTCGTCTATAGAGTCAGTATATTGATTTGACATTTGAGATGCAGATCAGCTTCTTCTCTTTGCATATGAGAAGCATTGAAACTGCAGTCTTGACTAATATTGGTGAAATAATAATGTTATTTATATAACGCCCTTTCTCCAATAGGACTCAAGATGTTTAACATGTAGTAAGAACATTATACAGAGTTCTACATTTTCAAAACCGTAGTAAAAACATGATGCAGTCTAAATTTTCAAAACAGTATGATACTATGAATATACTATGATGGTTTGGATTTGATGAAAAACAGAGAAGACCTTGGAGATAATACAAGGGTGTGGAAGCCATATTGGGCACACTACATTGGTTACAATGTGTGAACATACAATACATAGATATAAAGCTTCCATGGATAAAATTAACAGAGAGCTAACAGAATACCTCCTTAAATAAAGATGATGCGAATGCCAAGGCACAGCAGAATCCACACCCCCCCCCCCTCATTGGCATTTGCAGATGTCAAGATTGCGATGTGCAGACATAAGATGTGAGTCTCTCTTTGTGAAATAGATCACTTATATATATTTTAGTTATATATTTTCGATATATACATACTTGTTTTCTTCATGTATGAAGTATGATTACCTAATGCATGTTTTTTTTAAAGTCTTTTATTAGCCTTCAGAACATATAAACACACAAAAAAGTTACGCGTGTCCACTTGAGGACATAAAAAAATTGCCTTATTTTTGAAAAGTATTTTAACTGTGAAAGCACTTTTTGATTATTTTGCAAAAAAGTAAGGTAAAATTAATCATCAAATGTCTGGTTTGGTTCCAATTTGTTTATAGCATGTTGCTAATTTTTCTGCAGGAACAAAAAGAAAGCCTTTTTCGCTTTTGTGAACTGAACTTGACTGATTTTATTGCATTACATCCACTGAAGTGAACATACAGTATGCATTTACAGTATAGATTTTTGTATTGCGCAACATCCACTGAAGTGGACATATGATTTTACATCAACTGTAAAAAAATAAATAGTATTTGATCAAGACATCTACCATAGTATTCCCTAAATGTTACTCTCCTTTAATTTTTTTTTTTTACCTGCTCTGCTATTTTTGAGTAAAAATATTTTACAGTAATCCCTGAAGTGCTCAGAGCTGGTGAACTTTTCTCAGCCATTCTAATTTGACCTTATTGCTTTTGTAGGAATAAAAGCTGCCACTATTTGGCATACTTTCTACTTTTGGTAGAGGTCCACAGAAGAGGACACCATGCACTAATGATGTTAAAAGAGAGTTTAAATAGGAGATAATGACTTAAAACAACTTTCCACTGTAGTGGCCTCTATGCAAGAAAGGGATATATACGAGAGTGGTTCAATAGATATGGTAAATTTATTCAACTCATACATACATATATGTAAAATCAATACTATGGCCTTGGTACAGATTATTTTTCCTCATAGTCCCAATACTTGGAATAGGGATATAGTGGTTCTTGTTTATGCTTGAATTTCCGCAGCTCAAAATTGGTAAAGATTGAAGTTGGGTGGGTATATGAGAGCTGGTGTAAGAATATACAATTTCTGCCTATGAATCTAAAATATGTTGGTAAATGATGGTGCAATTGCTACTGATGTCAAAATTAGTAATTGGATGATAGTGAATACAAAAATTTCAATTTAAAATAAAAATATAAACATAAAATTTAAATGAAAGTATAATAGAAAAAAATTAAAAAATTAAAAAAAGAAGTAATGAAATAAAAATATAATGACAGTTCATTAATAAATAATTAATAAAAAGCAGTGATAAAAGGAAGAAGGAAAGAAAGGAGTCAAGGAAAGAGATTGGCATACAAAAATATTAAAACAATGTTAAAATAATGTTTATAGTCTTAATAGACTATTTAGCTGTGTGCCAGTTCTGTAAGTAGCCCAGTTGGATCCGCTATGATGCAATCCTAGTGCCACCTAACTCACCCTGACTAGCTTTGTATAATAGTAGACTTCAGCTATGGACTCCCGCCCGAGCCGCAACCACGTGACATGCCTGGATGGCACCGCTTGATGACGTAGCGTGCCGGGGCATTTTCGCTGGACTGGTAGCGGTGGCTGCAGTGTTGTTCTTCGGGCACTTCCTCAGACTCTCCAACGCATTTCGGACCATTTGGGTAGGGATGGAGGCGAATGTGTTGGACATATTAGCCTCCATCCCTACCCAACTGGTCCGAAACGCATTGGAGAGTCTGAGGAAGAGCCCGGAGAACAACACTGCAGCCACCGCTACCAGTCCACAGAACATCCCCTGGCGCGCTACGTCATCAAGCAGGAAGCAAACCCGGCGTGTCACATGGTCGCGGCTCAGACGGGAGTCCGTAGCTGAAGTCTACTATTACACAAAGGTAGTCAGGTGGCACTAGGATTGCATCATAGCGGAGCCAACTGGGCTACTTACAGAACTGGCACACCTCTAAATAGTCTATTAAGACTATAAACATTATTTTAACATTATTTTAATATTTTTGTATTCCAATCTCTTTCCTTGACTCCTTTGTTTCTTTCCTTCTTCCTTTTCTCACTGCTTTTTATTAATTATATATTTCTGAACTTTCATTATATTTTTATTTAATTTCTTTTTGTTTTATTTTTTCAATTATACTTTCATTTAAATTTTATTTTTATTTTAAATTACATTTTTTGCATTCACTATAATTCAATTACTAATTTTGACATCAGTAGCAATTGCACCATCATTTACCAACATATTTTAGATTCATAGGCAGAAATTGTATATTCTTACACCAGCGCTCATATACCCACCCTATAGTCCCAATACTTGTCTAAGCATTTGTTCCAATGGTAAACCAAGGGATCAAACTTGGCATAGAAGAAATCAGTGTCAAGTGCCTGAAGCCTGGAAATTATGACTTGCTGAACTTCACTTTCACTCACTTCGTCAGTTGCAAATCGCCTTCCAGCCAAGTGCTTCTTCAATGGTCCAAAGAGATGGAAATCGCTCAATGTGTCACAGTAGCCGACGGCATTCACACTATCTCCCTTGGTGAGAAAATCAACAAGAAGCACGCCCTTATGGTCCAAAAACATGTTTGACATGACATTTGCTGCTGGAATTTCTTTGAAGATACAGACTGTGTGTTTCCATGTCATGGGTGCTTGCTTAGTCTCCGGTGTCACATGATGCACCCACGTTTGATCACCTGTAACAATTCACTGCAGGAACTGCACTTCCTCCTCATGGTACCGCATGAAGTGCATGAGAGACAATCCCATCCTATTGGTTTTGTGAACTTCTGAAAGTTTATTATTAACTTATTTATTAACAGCTATTTATATAGTGCAAACATATTCCGCAACCTTTTACAGAGAATAATTGCCCATTTACATCAGTTCCTGCCCCAGTGTAGCTTACACTCTATATTCCCTACCACATGCTAGCATACATACCAAGGTTAGTTTTGGTTGGGAGCCAATTAACCTACCAGTATATTTTTTTAGTGTGGGAGGAAACCAGAGTACCCCGGAGGAAACCACGCAGGCACAGGGAGAATATACAAACTCCACAAAGTTAGGGCTGTAGTGGGAATTAACCTAAGTGCTGTAAGGCGGTAATGCTAACCATTACACCATCTCTGCTGCCCACCGTGAGTTGCTTAGGTAACCAGCATGAATACTTTTTCCTGTACTCCAGTTACTATTGAATGATCTTGTGCACAGAAACCACTTAGGAGTTCAGTTTGTCAGCAGTATCACTAACTCAAAAGCTGCTGTCCTCCTGAATCAGACCTGATGCAGCACAAATTGTTGCCACAAATTGTCATCTGTGGTAGACGTGCTTGGCTGTCCAGAACGCTGCTCATCTTGAACGTCTGTACTGCCAATATCAAAGACAGCGCACCAAACCCAACCTGTTTCTGTGACATGACATTATCACTGTACATCTCAACAAGTAGACGATGAATTTAAGCTGCTGATGTGCCCTTTAGACACAGAAATCTGATCACACTATGCACCATAATGTTTGACCATGTTTCCGCCAGCCATCTTACAACTGATGTTGAGACAGTATGACTGATATGAGGTGCAGTCTAATGGCCTTGAGGGGAATCACTGGTCTACTGGGAAATTAGAATGAAATAAAGAACATTATACATGTATGAGGTCTAGTTACAGTAGCTTACTTATTGAACCAATCTCGTACAGTACATATCACATATTATATATGAATTGAATGCCACTTACAGCATGGGTGTGTGTCTGTCTGTATATGTATGTACATATGTAAATCAAATTAGGCACCTCATAGTACAGTAAAAGATTACAATAATATATATTGCAGCTTCAAATAAATAAAATATATGTACCACAATAGATATAAAATTATATTTGGGTTTCCAATATAATGAACAATGCAGAATTTTCCACAATAATCAGCAAAACAATGTATACAATACCAGCAAAGTAGTGCTCAGGAATATCACCAGTGGTTCTGATGTGCAAACCGGTCATCCGACCTGGGTTTATGGGTGAAAGACTAATCAAGTTATCTAGTAACTGGTTCCCTCCAAAGTTTCCCTCAGGATAGCTGATAGCTCTGAATATATATATATATATATATATATATATATATATATATAATAAAGAGGCACTAGACTCTGATTGGAAATTGAACACCTTAGGGCTTACTTACAATTAACGAGGTGGGGTAACATTTTGAACACCTCATCGTTCTTTATCAAGTGTTTAAATTCCATTTGGAGTGCCGTACTTCTTTACTACTCACATTGTGCTCAACTCTGGCACCACTGTTGCAAGTGGTATTTCAGAGTGTCCAACTCTCCTCGACACCTGCTATGGTACATAAGGACATACCTCCCAACTTCTCACAGATCGAGACAGTTGGAGGTATGATGCTTATTATGCTTATTTGTATTATATTTACATGTATCCTACAGTATGTTTAGATGATAATGCAAAGTGGCATTTGATTACAAATAATGGTCGAAGGCTTTCAATGAGAAAAAAGGGGAAACTGTTCAGCTCATGATATTTCCTATAACACTGCACCTTTTGCATTTGAACTTTCCTGTTAGAACTGAAAATGATTTGCTACTTAATATAAACTGTACAATTTCCTTATATCCATGTACCAATAACTAATTTAATATTTTCTGTTTATTTTTGAAGACAAAAGATCCCCAGCTCTCCCTGTATTTAACAGACTACAGTACAGTGTTTGCAGTGACCCAGTCTGGAATTACTCGCCACCTCACATTACTTCAACCAGTTGATCGTGAACGTCAGCAACTTTATAGATTTTCTGTGAGTATTTCTTCTAATATACTTCAAATCATTTGTCATTAACTAAGTGCAAACTCAAATGGATTTTAAACTTTTGTGTGTTATTTATTTTTACACTTTTGGCATGACAGCAGGGTCTAATGACCACTAGGCAGATGCAGGATTGGCATCTCTTTATCAGTCTCTTTATTCTAGGGGCAGCCATGTATCTACAGTAAATACTTGCATTCCCACAGCTGCTGCCAGCTGTCATTATCCAGCACCTTGACACAGTTTGTGTTCTCATACTCCCTGAAACTCCCCACACGTCAGCCCTCCAAGTTCTCATTAAATCTTTTCCATAACATCTCAATGGTTTCCCAACCTTCCATCTTGATGTACACTGTAGACCATGCCCCATGTTTTTCTTTTATAGACTTCTGTTTTTATCATTAGATTAGTATCAGTCATTGACCAGTTCGCTAGCTGTTGTGTCAGGCATTGTGGTTTTCCTAGGTAATTGCACAGTGTTGCATCCCACCTGGTGGATGAATATGGGTTCTGGATCCTTAAGGTTCCATTGTTCTTTATCTGTTCATTCTCTCCTTTCCTAGTTCCCACATTCCTCTGTAATCTGTGATATTTTGTATGCACTCTTTCTTAATCAAGTGTAGACCATGCTGATATCTCTCTCTGCCCCAAATACTGCCAAACCTAAATTCTAAATTAATTTTTTTAAGGAGCTTGTGGGGTTTATGAAATGAGCTCTCATCTTGGTATTAGACTTTATTGCATCATTGGACTCCAGGCTTAATATGTCCATAAACAAAGCCTCAGTCCGGATGCTACGAAGCTAACCTCACATGGCATCAATAAAACTTATATACGGAATACTTAACATACAGAGTAATTACACAATATTTAGGCCAATACTACATATACTCCAGAATAGTTAACTTATTTGTGAGCTCTTCCTTAAGTAGCATATTTACTGTGGTGATGTTATCCCCATCTCTTGGTATGACCTCCTAGTCATATCTATGTAACTGTTTCTGTTGGCCTCCCACATTTCACCATTAATTGAATAATGCTTCTCAGCAAAACAGTGGCATAACTAGGGCAGGGCGAGTGAGGTGCGTGCCCTGGGCGCCGTAGGACCGGCAGTGCGGGGGGGGCGCCGCTGGCCACGGTACCGGCCTACCCGCCCTAGATAGCCAGTGTAGTGCCGACCATAATGAGTGCGGTCAGCGCTACACATTTACACAGGACCGGCGTTAGGCTTCCAGCGCCGTCCTGTGCTGCGCAGCTGAGCCCGTTCCCTCCCCCTGAGCGCTTGCCCAATAGCGCTAGGAGGCGGGCTCAGGCTGTGCATAACACACGCATGGCGGCGAAGCATGTGTTAAACAGCAGCCAATGAGAGTCAGATAGACTCTCATTGACTGCTGCAGCACCCACTGTAACAGCCGGGCTTCCGTCCGGCTCCTGCAGTGGGTAATGGGACAGACGTCATGACATCATGACGTCTGTCCCATAATGCTGAGCACGCCAGCTTGGGAGGACTGGCGGGTGGCAGCGGCAGGAGCGGTGTCGCGGACCGGAGCAGCAGCAGTATGGATTCAGGTAAGTATATTTTTATATATACATTTTTTAAAACCTGTCTGCACTACTGGGGGCACAACGGGGGAGGGGGGTGGCTACTACTGGAGAGGACCTCTACTGGGGGTGGGGGCACAATGGGGGAGGGGTAGATACTACTGGGGACACCATTATTGGGAGGACCTCTACTTGGGGGGGGCTACTACTGGGGGCACTTAATTGGGAGGGGTAACCTCTACTGGGGACTACTACTTGGGAGGGGGGGAACTACCAATGGGGGCATTATAAAAGGGGCCTACCACTAGAGGCACTGCACTGGGGGGACCACTACTGGGGGCAATAATGGGAAGGGGCACTGGATAGGGGGGATTACTACTGGGAAAACCATATGGGGGGGACTACTGCTTGGGGCAGTATATAAAGGGCACTGCATAGGGGGGACTACTACTGGGGGCACTATATAAAGGGCACTGCATAAGGGTATACCGCTACTGGGTGCACTGCATTGTGGAGACTGCTACTGGGGGCACTGCATAAGGGGGAACACTACATGGGGCACTGCATTTGGGGGGCCACTAATGGGGGTATTGAGTAAGGGGATCTAATTGGGGGCTGTATAAGGGGGACCACTACTGGGGATACTGTATAAGGGGCACTACTATGAGCCTGCATAAGAGGGACCGCAACTGCATACTGGGGGTACTGTATAAGGGGTACTACTGGGGTTAAGGTGAATATGGATCGGAATGTTCAGTGTGAAAATAAAGGGGTGTGTCATGTTGACACGCCCCATTTTTAAGTGATCACGCCCATTCGCGCGCGCACATCGGGGGGGGCTCCCTTTTCAAATTTGCCCTGGGCTCCAAATACCCTAGTTACGCCACTGCAGCAAAACTTACATACTGGATCAGTACAGTACTTTAATCTGCACCATACAGACTACCTGCGCTCTTTTCTTTTACCGAAGTTTATATTAGCTGTTGTCAACATTGGCTTCATGAAGCAACTCTTAAAGTATTAAGGGCTCTATTTATTAACACCCTTTTCACATTATTTTAGTATCACCTATAGTTATTACAGGGCAATCAGAGTAGAATTCGTAAAATTATACTCCAACCCCTAAGTATCACTTATTTTTAGTAAGCAGATCGCATTTCCCATAATTGTAATGGGAAATGTGATCTGACCAAAGTTACTAAAAATAAAATGTGAAAAAATACCGGAGAAAGCCCTGTGATAATAACGCCACCTGCAGGTGGCTTTATCTAGGGTCTTCCCCGGTTACCGGACTCCTGCTCCACTCTGACGGGGAGAACAGAGCCTGGAGTCAGCCCCAGTAATCAGCTGTGTGGTCTAAAAAGACCACACGATGATTCACAGTAAAAATAAGTGAAAAAAAAAGTAAAACAAAAACAAACTTACCTGACTCCAGGGACCAGAGTTCGGGGCTCCGGAGATTTCCTCTCTCTGGTCAGCTGGTCTCCCAAGCTGCACTGCGACCCGGTCATCACCTGACAGGGTCCCAGTGCAGTATGGGATGTCAGCTGACCGGAGGACATCACCGGGGGCCTGGATCAGGCAGGTAAGTGTAATTAAGGGAGAGGGGGGGTCACGGGGGTTGGGGGGAGTCCACGATCAAGGGGGCGGTGCTTGGTGATGGGGGTGGGGCTTGGCACCAGGGGGGTAGCAGCGGTGGCCAGTCGGCGCATACGGGGGGCACTTTTTTTGCAAAATACTGTGACTAGTGTGCGGAGGGGATTCGCAGGGACAGAGCTTTATTGCAAGCTCTGTCCCTGCAAGGAATTTGTAGTAAATCCCTGTGATATTACCTGAATTTGCAATGCGAATTCAGTCGTTAATATCACACTACAATCTGCATTACCAATGCTGATTGTAGTAAATAGATCCCTAAATGAGCATAAGCTCACCTCAACGCCTGGCTAGAAGTTGCTATATACACTATAATCCAACATACTCACATTCTCCAAAATCATGGTTATCCACAAAGCAAGCAAAGATCAGCAAAAAAACTGGGGTACCAGGCTGTGTAGCATCATTACCTGAAACTTAAAAAAACAGTTTGTGCTGAGCTCTCAAACAGGGTCACTCAGGATAATGCTGTTTTAAAAATATATATATAATTAAAATGGACCTGCCACATAGTCAAAAATATGATAGGTGAAGCTCCCAAAGAAGATGTCTCTTAAATAGTAAATGAAACAGAGAAACTAGGAAGTGCAGATACAGGTGTGTCCAATGTCATCTTACATGTGATACGTATGCAATGTAGTCATGGTAAAACATGCTTGTGAATGAGCGCATTCACATATTCGTACCCACGACTATAGACATTATTTTGGCAGATCGCGGGTGCGAATATATGCAGCCCGGCATGGCTAGTTGCTAGTGCGAAGCTTGCACACATGCATATTCATCGCAGATTAAATGACAGTGGACACATCTGTAGTATGCTCTTAGCTACAAACACGTTAGGAGATTCTGATGTTATTATACTTCAAATGATTTGCAGCTTTTTTATAGACAAGGCTTTGTGACTGATTAACATGTTCTTTTTGGACACATGCATGGAAACATCTGACATATATTTACACCAGGAGATTGACTTGCTTTCAGCCCCAGGTGGAATGCCATGAATCCTGAATCTATGAGGAGAGGATGGGACCAAAATTATTTAATTCCCATAGAATTGTGTCCAATTGGCCCCGTCACCTTCTCATAGAGCTTTCAATCTCTGGCATTATGCTATTCATCCTGCCCATTACACTAGGAAGTGGGAAGCATGCGGCAAGGCCACCTGTTCTTCTGGAGGACTCCCCAAACATTTTGCGTGTCTCGTGGACATTCCTGAAGAGAAGGTCATTGTGATGTATACACAGACATCCTATCTTATGAATTGTTTTTATATATTGATATTTAGATTTAGAAATATTAGTTTGTGGTGTTATCACTGTTTGTTTATTGCAATTGTATTGATATTTTTATTCTTAATCCATTCTAACAAAGTGGACCTTATTCGTGGCCACCAAGCCTTGGTTAATAATTGGCAAATGATAAATATAGATGTGTCCACATACACTTTTCCTTAATACACACCAAATAGCCCTGTTTGGCATGCAACTGACTTTGCAATTTAGCCACATTTACCACAAAAGACTTATCTACAATACATACATTTTACTCACATCACCAAATGCAACAGAAATACAATGCCAGGTACCCTGAATACTGAAGCTGGCATTTCACGTAGCTTCTGTGTGTGGCTCAGTTGCTTATCTTGGTAAAAAAGCAAAAGTCAGATGTCCATTACAAGTGATTCATGCCATGCCTTGTGTCACATACAGTATAGTGTCACATATTGTTATGCTTATACTGTGACTTTGTACCAATTCCATTGTGACAAAATACTTAGTACCTAAAACACTGTAAGCCACTACGATGTGATTAAGATGCAAAATTTAGGAAAAAGTATGAAAGTACTGGAATCGCTACCCATAGTGGGGCATATAAGTCACGCCAAGTGTCTTGTGCCATATATTACAAAACCACCAGGTTAACGAGGACACATCTGTATTATTTGTCAAATATGGGTCAGCAGAACTTTTCGTTCATTATGGTCCTAAATTTAGAGATGATATTGGACAGGGTGAACTAGAGCTTTGTTGGGCAGACCTTAGCCCATATGGAAGTTAGAAATTCTTGTGTGGCATTCAGGCCCTTTTTCATAATCCTTGAGCAGCTCTTTGTCATTGTCTTCTTTACACATAGTAAAAATGTGAAATGCCATCCGACAGGGGTGTCTACTTCCTATATTAACTTTTTTATATTGCCATAAAGACATATGGTGAGGTCTGACTGACATTTGTGGGCATATGAGGGCATTTTGTGGCAAGTGGAGTATTTTAGAGCAAGTGGTATAGTTGAATGTTGGATTAAGCAAGGGACATTTTGGGATGAGAGAAGTGTGTGTGAGTTTGTTTTGGATCTGTTTGGCAGTGTGGCCTTCGAGGTACTGTATACCAGGTTGCCCTTCACTGGCCTCTATGATGCCTCCTCTAGTAGTTGGCCTTTCTGGTGACTAGCCGTACCGCTTCAATGCCTTGCATGCACACTATTTCATGGGCCCCTACCATTGCATACTCCTTTCATACCGAAATCTGATACTGTCCAGTTTTATACACATCCAAGTACTAAGATATGAGTGTATTTGGAGACAACTTTATTTCAAATAATTATAAGCTCTTGTTGGTTATAATCTTTAAAGAACCAGGAACTGCAGAATCATCTTCTTTTCTTTGGTTTGTAGGATCATGCAACAACTACTGTACCCATCATCTACTGTACTCTCCACAATATCCTCTCTATTTCCTTGCTGGAGAAACCCACTGTTCTGCTCAGCACGAACCCTCATGTCTCTTAAGTGTAGATGCGATGAAGGAGTAGACTTCATAATGAAATAGTCTAACTTGACAGATTTCCAGATTCTAGAAAGTTCCGAATTCCAGACAGGTTGCCTCTAACACAAAAAAATATTTGTAATCTGGCATTTGTACCTCTCTATACATCCCCCAGGCCATGGCAGAACTTGCTCTATTGTAGAGTCCCTCTGCCTTTTCCATTTGATAGTCAAGTAGCTGGTTTCCATCATGCATGAAATTATGATTGCCATACATGATGGAAACCAACTACTCAGAACCTCAAGAAAAATTCATTACATACATTATATACTAGATGGTATACAATCCAATCCAGGATTAGTGTCTTCTCCCCTGTTACTCAGGCTTTGCTGGCACCAATGTGTTCAAGTGGGCAGTGTTGTCCAGACTTGTTAAAATTGCCATAAACTAGTAAAGCTCTGGACAGATGTGTGAGATTTGATAAGTCTCTCACAGAAGCTGATATGCCTTTTTTTGTTGGAATTATTTAATTTGCCTCTCCCAATCCTAGTGGCCCTCTAGACACTTCAATAAGCTGATTCAATATATATTTAACACTACAAGTTTCCAGATTGGGACATCCTGAAGATCCTCTGTCCCTTAATCACCAAGTGAGTGATAAATCATGTTTGGTATATCTGATAATGATTGTCATAAATAACACCAACAAAGCAATTGTAAAAATATGGCACCCATGGCTTATTTGCCTTTATGTTGCCAGTACATTGTAACAGGCTAGCTGTGTTTGATATGAGCCTGACTCCACACACTAGGGCCTTCTATCATTCACAGGGCCAGATAATAGGAGGGGCGATTGGGGTGGACGGCCAGGGGCCCCCACACCACCACAAATACTGACCGGAGCCTAGACAGTTTCCAACAGCAAAAAAAGTGAACACTCACTGACTCTGATGAGCATCGGAACTGACTGTGGCTGACAGTGACCGGATGGAGACGGGCACCTCATGGCATTACATCCCATCCCCTACCCATGCACCCACGAAATCACCGCATTATGACGGTAAGGGGGCATGGCCTAATGCAGTGAGGTGCCCACCTCGATCCACCAGAAAGGTGATGCAGCTGAAACAGGTAGTGTGTGCACATTCTTTCTCTCCCCTTCTCAACAGTGCCAGATTAAGGTCCACAAGGGCCTGGAGCTGAAATTTATGAAGGGCCTATTGTGGGCCTGAGCAGGGGGTGTGAACAGCACAGCAGGGGTCTGGCTACTGTTGTGGGGGGTTTGGTCTACACAGGGGGTGTGGTCTGTGCAGTGAGGTGTGGCTAGCACCATTGAGGGCATAGCAATGCCTACCATCTACCACCTCAATCTCTAATTTTTAATTAAAGTAATATACATAATTTTATATAAAAGATATATTATTAACATTAATGGTTAGTCACAATACTAACACATTCATTCATTCTATCTATACAGTGATCGATCTTCCACAAAAATGACAGTATGTGAGTCCCAGGGACCCATAATGTATGCAATTTGAGGCCATACCTCATGGTTTCAGGGTCCCATTATAATTAAAAACAATTTGAGAGAAATAACGAAACAACAGTGTAACCAACGTTTCTGCAGGGCACAAAGCTTAAGCTTTATTTAATTAGTACACAAACTTTATACAAACATTCCGGAGCTTTTACCCTAAATGTTTGCAGTGTACTGCAGCTTAGGACACAAGGGGAGCTGAAAATTATATACATAGACTGCCTGCATCTGAGTTGGAGGGCATAGGACAGTTAGGGGGGGGAGATTAAATGGCCCTGACTGAGAGTTAAGACATCCACGCTTAAATTTCTGTCTATGTAATCTTCTAAAGGCAAAATAGAAGCACCAAATCTATATACAGTACATACAACCGTTCGGCCTCCACCAAAACTCACTTTTCCCCATTCAACTCACAGCACACTGAATGATCACCATCAGTTTTTAAAAATAATAGTTCTGATGCATATTATGTGCCCCAATGCACACTGTGCCACATCATATGCAAAAATGGTCTGTTAAGCAGGCATGTTATGGGAGTGCCGTGGGCTTGTCAATGAAAGTCAGTACATACAGAGAACCACAGCTGCAGACATAGGGAGGCCATAGCCAGAAGGAGACACTGTACCTGCCATAGAGCTGGCAAGTTTCAATGGTGCGACCGGTGGTGGCGTATAAAAATGCACCATTCGGTATAACAGTGTGTATGGATGCTGAAGGTGGACGTCTCAGTCCTTGCACTTTTGGCCGCACTGATTTACACATGGGAAGGTGTTTGTAGCGGCATTTGCATAAAGTCCCAGATGGACAACTGCTAATAGACGCACACTATGCCACTTTGTAGTTCCCCCAATCACATTATGCCACTTTGTAGTGCCCCTGAACACAGTTTGCCATATTGTAGTGCCCAGGGTACACACTATACCACATTGTAGTGCTCCCTGACACATTATGCCACATTATAGTCCCCCGATACACATTATGCCACATTGTAGTGATGCCAATACACATTAGGCCCCATTTTAGTACCTCAATACACATAAGGCCACATTATAGTGCCCCCAATACACATTATGCCACTTTGTAGTGCCTGTGATACGCATTGCCACTTTATCAGTGTATTTTCTTTATCAGTCCAAGTTAGAACCTCTAGCATGTGGAACACATCTCAGTCACTGACAGCTGTGTGTATTTGTGTGGGGAGACAGGGGGGTTATGGAGGATAAAAATTTAAAGGCTTGCACAAGTATGTGCCCCTGAGGGTACTACACTCCTTGTACTTACTTAGAGTGCCCAAGAACGTTTACCACTGGGGAGCAAGTCAGGATCAAAAAGGGGGGACAAAGCAGCCCTGTCTAGGGCAAGCGGCGGGGATTTGAGAGTCTTCCACCCCTACTGAATATGGCAGGGATAGGCAACTATTCGTCCAACAGTCTTACTCCTGCTCTGTATCAGTGGGGCTTATCGGGAGTCACCCTGCTAGCACAGCACCGTCCTTTCTGGGAGCACTTGCACCTTGCGATTACTGTTGTGGGCGGAGGAAGCTGGGGGATGGTAAAACAGCTGAAGCTGGGAGGAGACAGCCAAGGTTTGGGGCGACTGATACAGCCAGATCTTATTGGCTGCAGCACTTCCTATGAGACTTGCTTATTTAAAAAAACCAAGTCCCTACCTGCCTATATAGCATAAAATACATGCTATGGCACGTAAGTGCAAACCCTGATGTGTGTGTGTATATATATATACATATATATATATATATATATATATATTTATATGCACACACACACACATATGCACATATATTATTCACATAATAAAATTTTGTGTAATGCTGTCACGTCTCCTCAATGCATGAGTCCAGAAGGGCAAGGGAGACAGAATGGCCTTCGGAGGAGAGAACCGGCCACCGGGGTAAGTATGGGGGCAGAGCTGCGATGGGATGGGGAGGGGGGCAGGGCAGAGCCATGATGGGGGTAGGACAGCTGAAAGAATGGGGGCAGCCAGAGAAGGGGCAGATCCAGGTGGAAACTGTGCTAGCTTGTCGGTTAAGCTAGTGTTATATATATATATATATATATATATATATATATATGTATACACAGACACAAACATACATAAATATGTGTCTGTATCTCTTTCTCTATACACTGCTGTTACAAACCACAATATTAACAAATATAGCTAAAAAAAAAAAATCACTTATTCTGACGGTGCTTGCATACAATACATTATACAGGAGCGCTACCTGAGTCTCAGTGATCATGAGCAGCTGCCAGCACAACATCAGCAGCACTGATAGAGTCACGACTCACCAGGCGAGCCAACCAGCCTTCACGGAGCTGAGCTCCTGCAGCAGCTTGTGGGGTAGGACATATGTGACATCATCATTACGCGTCGTGGAGGAGACACCAAAGCAACACTATTCGGCGCATCACTGCAGGCAGAGAGGACTAGTAAACCCTTCTGTTGTGCAAGCTGCCATTTGTATGGTGCTTTCTGAACTGGCTGCTGGTGGCCGGAGATGGGATGAGCGGCCCGCCGGGGTATCAGTAGTCAGGGTTCAGACGGCGCCCGATGTCAGTGGGGTGGGCAGGAAAAAAAATCCTGTTTAAACAAATGCAGTGGGCCTGTTTTGAATAGGGGGCCTGGAGCTGTAGCTCCACCCACCCCATTGGTAATCCAGCCCTGCTTCTCACTGTCTCTCTCCCCCTCTGTTTCCTCCATCTCTGTCAATCTCCCCCCTCTCTTCCTCTATCTTGCTCCCCCATCCATCTGTTCCACTCCCTCCCCCTCTCTCTCCCCCTTGCTCCTTTTCTCTCTCTCACTCTGTCCCTTTCTCCCTCCCTTTCTCTCTCCTCTTACTCCCTCACTCCCTCTGCACCCCTCTCTTTCTTTTCCTATTATCACCACTCTACCTGTATCAGGACTGAGTGACTGTATACATCTGTCATTCTTTGTTGTATGATGTATGCCATGACAGTTCATGGTATGGCATATATTTATGTATGTTAGTAAGGGAGTATAATTGTACAGGCCTAACACACATTCTTAAATGACTGACAATATGCGGTTTAAATAAATTTGGGATTTTTCTCCATCTATTGTACTGAGATGATTGAATTACAGTACTTCTCTCTGTGTGATTCAGTAGCAGCTGTAGTGCTAAATCTTTCCTACACTGGATTGAGAAGAATGTGCACATGTCTACCAGCCAATGCCATGGAATTCTGGAGCTTGTATTATCTAAAAAATAAAATCATAAAAAAACCCTTGCGGAGCCTAGCCAATCACTTGTAAATATAACTATCCTAGTCCCTCTCTCTGTCTCTCTCTACCTCTTTCTCCCTCTGTCTCCCTCTCCCCCCTCTCTTTGCATATACTGTGTATATATATATATATATATTTTTTTTTTTTTTTTTTTTTTTTTTTCCTTACGGTTTCACATGTACCATTAGGACTGCTTAGACATGATCTGAAAATTCACAAAACCTATTGATTTTCTTCCACTCAAACTTCAAAAAGCAATGAAATTACGATCATTAAGGCTGATGCCTTAATGGACATGCTCCTTGCGCAATACAGATATGGTATGCCATCACACCCTGTGGTTAACTGCAGATTCAGCACTCTCACAGAATGAGATTGCTGTCACTCACAAAATTGTGGAGCTGCTAATTCACAGAATTGTGTGCTCATTGAAATACACACAGCGGTAGTGGGGGCCGGGACCAGTGGACCAGGGGGCAGGTAGCCAGCAGTCAGGGGTGATGCTTGGCTGGTGGGCCCAGTGAAAGGGGGCTCCCCTGGCTGTGATATCACCCCCCTGCTAGAAAGGGTCCAGTGCTGGTTCTGGGAAATACAGGGGGGGCCCTATGCATTTTTCCCCCTTGTATTTCCAGAACCAGGACTGGCTCAGAGCCCTGTGCTGGTTGCGCTTAATACGGGGGACCCCTACCTCTGCCGCACGGCTGCCACTACCTTCCCCGGTTCCCGGCCACAGCTAATGCCCACTAACCCCTACCCCCTCTCACTCGCATCCCAGCCGCAGCAAACGCTGGCTACCTGCCCCCTGGTCCCGGCCCCCACTACCGCCCGCAAACAACGGCCATCTTGCTGCACCCAAGTGAAGCCATAGTTATTACACCTGGTGGAGGCTCCTACTGCGGCTGCGCAACAAGTTGAAAAGTCCTATCTCTACAATGGCGCATTCTTGAGGTAATAGTGTAGAAACTGTAACTTTCTAATTTACCTGAACCCCAAAAGCACGTACCCTGGTACAATAGCTACCTAATAAAACAAACCCCAAGTCTAAGTTCCACCCCTACTCTGTCTGAGTTATGCCTTCCCAGAAATCCCCCATAGACTATTGCAGAAAAGGGTTACTATTTGAGAGTGTCAGAAAAAAGTGACAGTTGGAGCTTTAGATTACTCCCATATCCTCATTTTTGTATGTTGTTGCCCTGAAATTTGGACTGCAGCACCGTGTGACACTTCTACCCACCCCTACCAAATTTCAACTCAGTAACTACTACAGATTTTGAGGTGTAGCCTCTTAAACACCCTGCCCCCCCTTCTTCTGGAGAAATCCGTTTTTTAGATGCAGCCTTAATATAAGGGCATGACTGTGCCCTTATAAATAAATATATATATATATATATATATATATATACACACACAGTATATATATTTATAGGTAGATAAAGATATATATATAAGGTAAGGGGCATGGTAGTTGCTGTGTGCGACCGTGGCAATTTTATTAAATCTTAATTAACCATTAAGGCTTGTGGGGCCCCCACAAGCCTTAATGCAGCCCTGATCATTCACATTCCACAAAGTTCCTTTATGGCTTATTGATATTGGACTTTCTTTTCCTTGGATGCTTTTGGTCTCACTTCTCCCAATTGCCCTTTTCCTTCCTTCCATGTCTTGCTATTTCCCTCTACCTACCAAATGTAATTCCAGCCCCTCTTCTTTTGTTCGTCCCTTTTTGAATAAATACATAGACAGTGCTCATTTAAATCAATTATTTTTTTACTGCTGCATTGTTGTAAGACAATGTGATACTTCTATTACTCTCTTTACATTTTTTTTTTAAAGTTTGAAACATACATATCTAATACAAATAATAAGGGCTGTTCTAATGTCCACTCACTCATTTGTTTTAGCCTGAAATAGGGCTAAACTGATCAGTACTGTATTTACGTTAAATTAAAAACGGCAAAGTTTATTTTATTAAAAGTGGTGGCTATAAGGAGTTAGGGAAAATGGGAAAACATCTGGATGAGAGTTTAAATCATGAGGTTTTTTTGTCTAAAAAGATGCGACTTTGCCTTTTATTGGACTCTATTACATTGGCTGAGTTTAAAAAGTGTGACAGGTTACTGCTAAACTCTCACATTTTGTAAACTCTCACCCTATTACATTTGACCCTTGGTCTATTACGGTATTGGACATTTACAGGTTTTGATCTGTGCTGGGTAAAGCACCCATGCACATAAGCTGCATGAAAAGCAATCAGAAATCAATGCAAACATACACCTGCATTCTGAGCTGGTCACATCTATGCAATCCCCAGTCCTCCACTACTGAGAGTAGTTATCATCACTATTATCTGCATTTCTACCAGCCCAATACTTGTTTCAGGATATCTGACTGAAATCAGATGGTTTTCTGCATTCTCTCACTCTGAATAGTCACAAGTCTACTTGTGAGCCCACGATATGCCCACGGGAGGGTTTTTCTACATACAAATGTCCTGTTACCACTCAATGATGCCCATTCAGAAGTAAATGAGAAGCAACTCGTTAGATTTGCTTGTAAATGCTCTAAGTTGTATATACAGCCCTTAATGTATTCACAATTTGCTAAAAATCATGAGATCCGACCGCATTCCGAATTATGTACAATTCTGAATCAGACCTAGGTGTGCTTTGTAAAGGACTCATCAGATATACAGCACTGTATATCTAGTCATCTGGTATATTTGTATGCAACACTCTGCTGTCCAACTTTGTGAGAAAATGCAGCAAAGAATATAAACCACCAACATGTACTTAAAATAAATGGAAAAAGTTCTACAATGGAAAGTGAACAATCTTGGCAGCTTTCCAGGAAACTTCTCAACAGGTAACTGCTTTTCATACTGTATATATTGTATAATTTTAGTTTGAGGCTAGGTCTGGTGGTGTTATTAATGCATTTCAACACTGACTTTGTTGAAAGCACTCCTGGCACTCAAGCCCTGGCTCGTTTCCAAAGGTTAAAACAGTTTAACAATAATATGACTGGGGAATCTTTAACTATTGCAAAGCTTTAATAAGGTAAAATATGTGAATTTGGTTAAAGTGTATATTTTTTCTTAAATATACACTTTTTCAAAGACCTAAAAAACCACATATTTTATTAATGGTTTATTAAACCAAATGATCAAATTTGCTTCTGTATAATGATAATCTACAGTACATTGTTTGTTCTTTTAGTTGAGAAATGCGGATATTGGTCGATTGGTCAACAATAAAAAGGTCGACATTCAGAAGGTTGACACCAGAAGGTTGACACATTTTGAATGTTGATAGTTAAAAGGTCAACATGGTCATTAGGTTGACCATCATTCTGTAGACATGTATTTAGGTCAATTGGGTTAAATGGTTAACACAGCCCAAAGTTAACATGTCAGCACATTTTTTTCATGATTTTTATGGTTAGTCTGGCTAAAATAAGAAAAATGTGTTAACATTTTAGTGTCGACATGTTAAATGTTGACATTTTGACTGTGTCGACCATTTAACCCTGTTGACCTAAAAACACGTCTGATGGTCGATCTAATGACTATGTCAACATTCTAGTGTCATCCTTCTGATTGTCAACCAATTTACTATTGACTTTTCACAGTATACCACACCCAAGAAATACAATAAACCAAAAGAAAGCATGTCAATACTTTTAAGACTGAGCTTTGAGAGTTATATATATGTATAGTAGTGTCCTTTCATGAAGTTTTCAACACATATGTGAATAACTGATGAGTTCAAGCACAGTTACTTAATCCATGGTATAGGACTCACTTTTCTAAATATACAAATTTAATTTCATTTATTATTAGGTTTGTAAATCTGTTCTCAGAACTTGAACATAAAAAATAAATATCATCAGAATTTGGGTCTACACTCATTTCTTAATAACCATTAATGAATTTTAACTTGAGCTACAAGCAGCTTTTATTTTTTTTAAGACTGTTTTTGAGACTGTTTATTAAAGTCTTCAGAAACAAGATACATATTTATAGCAAACAAAGTACATATGTGAGACATGACACAGGTATATTATAACATATGTGGAGTCACATAAAAAAGACAATATCCATTGTATTTGATAGCACTTAAGATTAAGAAACAGTTTGATGTCTGTAGTTTTTGAACTTACTGTATACACAGTAAAAGGGGGAAGTGTATAGGGCGGTGAGTTAAGTTTGGTGGGGAAGGGGGATATATTTGGGGTGGAGAAGGAATATGAGAGAGGTGAGATGGAGAAGGATGAGGTAATCCACTGTAGAGGGGTCCAGAATAGAGGCTAGTAGGGTTAGTAATGTATTCTAGAAATCTGCACAAGTGAGTGAGCGCAGTAGCTGGGGTTGGGACTGGTTATAAAAATAAATCCTAGATTCTCACTTTTATTAAAAAGCCAGAGGAGCCTCTTGCAGTTACAAGTACAGAGGAGCCTCTTGCAGTTACAAGTACAGTAATGCACTTGGGTCATGTGGGGGGAGTATTTGTACAGTATGTTCTACACACAAGGGGTCAGCCATCAACTGGATCAAAAACCAAATGTCATCATTGCTGAACTGCTAAGGGATGAGATTGAACATAATGGGCCTGATTCATAGATGCTGCTTTACATGTTCCTAAATCAATGCAGATCTTTGTTCCAAAAACATAGTGTTGCACGCTGTTCAATTTGTGTGACTTACCTTGCCATTTGCTGCAGGTCAGGATTTCTGCCTGACCTTGTTCAAGAACCATGTAGTGACATCACCATCATGCACTATGTCAGCTGATAGCATTCTTCCAGTGGGAATGCATCTGCCTCAGCTGACCTCAGGAGCCTATCAGGGACTTGCAGCAGATTCATATGCCCTGTGAGAACTCCCACTGGTGCCAGAGCAAAGAGTTCTTCCTAGTGCTCTGTTCTATCCTGTGGCTCCTTTGTGCAGAAAACCATCACTGTTATCTGGCTCTATATCTACAGTTTCTGTGTCCTGAATCATGTGCTGCTGTGTTCCAGTTTAGGAATATATAGCTTTCCTAAGAACTTAGAAAACCTCAGTTTCAGCCTGTTATCCAGCTCAGTGCAATCGCCAGCTGCACTGATTAGAGGATTCCTGCAATCAGCTTCTGCAAGTCTGTTCCTGACCCTGGCTTAATTTCTGACCTGCTTCTGCCTAATCCCTGGTACTGCATTTGGTTATATGGCTCTGACCTTGGCTATCCTCTGTGATTTGCATACATCTGCTCCCTGGTACCATTTGCCCGTTTGGTTTTGAAGCGGCCTGTTGACTACGTTGAGAATTTTCTCCATTACATCCAGAGTACATACCCTCTTGCGAGGGTCCCTGGTGGACACCGCCGGCACATTAGACTCTGCATCTCGGAAATACTGGAGGACTTGTCAATTCCCAAAATATGGGTTGCATCCATTAACCATCCAAGAGTTGTGACACATAGGGCGGAATTCAATTGTTTTTGCGGCCCGCATCTCCCGTCTAAAGTGACAGGAGATCGCTGGCCGCAATGCAATTGTTCTAGATTTTCATGCTGATCATGCCCAAAGTGGTCGGGTTTAGCCACGTAAAGCAGCTAAATCCGACCAAAGTGCTGGGCGCGATCGCGAAAAGTGATGTTTTTGGATGCCCAAACATGTCACTTTTCGCCCATTTCAGCTCTCACCCCCCTGGGGCTGCGAGCTGAAATGTAGCGCTGTCAGCTGATCGTGCCCGACAGGAGCAAGAATTGAATAGCTCCGTCGGGCGTGATGGGGGCAGGAATCAATTGAATTCCGCCCATAGTATTGAAAGCTTTTGGTCACTAAAAACACACCCTCCATTTATAGATCAATGACGGTCATACTTTCCTGTTATGTTGCTGCAGGAAAATCATTCTAATACTGTCAAAAAATGCTGCCTACTAACTGTACAGAACTCACAGCAGTATAACAAAACTAGACCGCCCACATACACAGTCTCTCTCTTCACACCCAAGGATCGCAGACAGACATCCACATTTCTCCTCATCCACCTAATCTCTACCACACACCCTCCAATACCAAGGTGAAATGGATAAGGCCACTTTGCGAAGATTATGGAAACATTTTGGCAATGCTGGTAATGGAATATAGAATGTGATGTATGAATGCTTTATAGGGAGAAGCATACTTCATATGAATTGTATGGGAAATAAATGCAATTGCTTGTTCTGTGGTTAACATAGGACAAAGCTATGATTTGTATTTAGTAGTTAGGTTAATGTGGTATTGCACAATATATAGGACAGTTCTGTGATACATATAAGGACTATGAGATGCATACATTATGTGGACTGTATGTGATACAAATTAAGTTTGTAGTGTGCTTTTGGGAATTGCAAATTAATGAATGTGATGCATACAGTTAATGTTCACAAATAGTTAATGGCTAGAAAGGAATTAATGGCTGTGTCTGAGAAGTTAATGGTGTCTGCATTATGGGGTTAATGGGGAGAAACTGATTAGATTATGATGTTCATTGCACCAGGGGTTATGTGATATTGATAGAGAATTATGATTGGGTTGTTGAACAAGGTGCTGAAAACATATCTGGAGAATCTGGCTCATAGTAACAGGATAGCATCACTTGGATCCTGCAAATTTGTCTTCTGCACATTCATGCTGTGATTTCCCATTCCACCAGATCACAAAGTAGCACATTGAGAGCAATCCTATTCATTTTTATGGGAATAACCGTCTGTAAGCTGTTCTTCGCGATGTTTTGTGATGTTCATTTTGCCAAGCTAGGATGTGAATGCTACATGGACTGAAGGGAATGATGCCTGGTGGATCTCAGTGAGTAATAAATGGGTAAATGAGAATAGAGTAGGGTGTCTTTTCTCAATAAAATATTTTTCCATTAGGTGTGTGTGTACTGTGATTCTTTTATTGTTTGATGGTATAGTATGTTCTCTGAGTTCCAGCATGCCCTGACAGGGAATGGGATTGAAGTACCGGTGGCTGAACATCCTGACAGTGAAAACCCGACGGTAGGAGACCCCGACGGGTGGTGGTAAGTATCCTAACCCTCCCCTCTCCCCCCTAACCCTCACCATCCTTTAGAGGTGCCTAACCCTAACCTCTCTCCCAGTGCCTAACCCTACTCCCCCCAGGGGTGCCTAAGCCTAACCCTCTCTCCCCGCACCCTAAACCTAGCCCTCCCGGCAGGGTGCCTAACCCTAACCTCTCCCTAGTGGTGCCTAACCCTAACGCCCCCTTTCCCTAGCCTAACCCTAACCTTTCCCAGGGGGGGTTCCTAACCCTAAGTCCCCCTTTGGGTCCCTAAACCTAACCACCCCATCCCCGGGCTAAGTGTTATACTTACCCGTCAGATGACGATCGGGATGGCGGGGGTCGTTCTTCTGGCATCGGGATTAACATAGGCGCCGGCATTTCGACACCTATGTTAAGTCCTGTGTCGGGCAGAAAGTGACGATATTTAGACCGGGGGCATTGCTTCTGCTGGTCTAATAACTACATCCCCCCTGACATCTATTAAAATTTGGTATGACAGGGCTTGTTGGAACCCTTAGTATGGCAGTAAATTAAAATATTTCTATCATTAAGCAATCATTATTGTTTCAACGCCCACTGGGCCTGATTCAGAGCCGCTCGCTCTGACAGAGTGCTTGCTCTGAATCAGGGCTGGGCTTTTTTTTTTGGATCGGCCTCTTGGCCGCTTGCATAGCTGTGGGTGACCACCATCGGGCTTGCGATGAGACCCTTCTGGTAAGGTCTCGTGGCTGCAAGCCCCAGAGAGATTTCGGCTCTAACAGAGCTGGAATCTCTCGACTGACATCACTCGTGATGTCAGTGGAGCCGCCCCCAAATGGCAGGTGTTCTCATGGGAATGCCTCCGTTTGGGCAGCCACCCCCCCTGGCCCACCCACCAAAGGGGGCGATCTGTCACTCAATATCGACAGCTTGCCCCCTTTGGTGCGAGACTCGGACCGACGGATTGCTGGCTCCATTGTGTGCATGTGCTGTGGGCCACCATTGACCCGGTTGCGAGCACTCAATGCTTACGACCGGGTCTGAATCAGGCCCACTGTCCAATGCATGTTGGGAAGAGCCCAAGTGCTATCAGCATTATCCTATTTTCCCTTGGTAGGTGGGATACATTAGTTTTGCAGGCCTGATGACATTAGGGAATTGAGCTCCATGTTGACTGACCTAGGCCTGATCGGCGTTTTAGCCATTCTAGGTGTGTCCCTTGCTATAGTGCCACCAGCCTGGCTATAAAAGCCTATAGCTGTTCTTTTATTGGAAGTTTTGTAGAGACCCGAGTGTGTGTGTGGGGTAGGGTGGAATTTTCTTTTTTTTTATTAAAACAAAAACACACAAGGTTGTATAGATCTGAGGGATCAGTGCAGCTCTTTACACATATAAGTCTAATTTTTTGGGGAGCAGGTTTGCAGTGGTTTAGAAATTCTGCTTGTTTCTATAATTTAAAAAAACAATTACATTTAAATGACCATTTTTGTTCTAACATTTTTGGATCTCTAGATGCAAGCTAGGCAGTTGTATGATGTGAATCTTTTCCTCTGGGCTTGATAATGCTCTCTCTCTTTTCCATTGTGGGACCCTCTGCTCCACTTCAACAATGTAAAGGACTCTTTGCAGGCTATTCTCTAGCTATTCTATGGGATTACTCCTCCTCTGATAGTCTTGCAGCTTGCGCTAATAAAATTGATGCCTTGCCTGACAGATAGTTAGCCTTATACATCAAACTTACAGCCTTGTCTGTAAAGGTAGAAGCTCTGTCTGTTAGCTTGGCAGCTTACTTTGTGAGACAAATGACTCTGTCTACAGGGTGTAATGCCCTTCTCATCTCTAAATGTGTAATTACAAAATGGTCAAATTGTTTTATTCATTTCTACCTATGATTTATCCTTAAACAAATATTTAGCTATCATTTTATGGAAATATGGTATATCCGCAATGTACTGTAGCAAAAAATATTAAAGAACATTTATTGCTTACAAATCATGGAGGCAGTCATTATGTTGGCTGAGCCAATATTCAGCAGGTTGCAGATTATCATTCAATTCCAGTGCCACACAAATTTTAGTCAAGCCTCATGAACATTGGTCATGAAGTGTCTCAGTGAGGTCGCTGGTTCCTAGTGAATAGATAGGCTGGCTTCTCACAAATACTAATTCAACCTGTAATTTCCTATCTCTAAATGAGCGTGCCAAATCTGGGGAACATATTGACTATGGCTGATGTCCAGGGTACAAAGCAGAGCAAGGTAGGAATGGAAATATCCTGAATACAGAAGCCAAAATCTTGTTCACTTATCATTTATAAAACTATTCTCTTCAATTTGTCATTTACCTGCCTTAATGGAATTTCAGGTCCAGCATTTCATTTCTTTGTTAGAAGACTTTTAACATATTGAAATCTAGAAAACTGAAGGTTTTTTTTTTCCTTTTAAAATTAATCAAAAGGCTTTGCAAAAATATGCAAGAATAGATTTTCATAAATTTAATGGTTTTCACCATTCATTTGTTCCCTCAAATTTCAGCTACCATTTTTATCTTCAATTTAGCACAAAGGGAGGAAAAAATGGTTCTGACATGTTATCTATCCCTTTTCTTAGATTAAGGAATTCAAAGATTGCAAACATTTTGTATACATGTTTTCTGTGAAATTGTATTTTAAATTATCCTTGACATTTTGCTTCTGATTTTCGGTTTTGGCTGTTCTGAGTTAAGTAGCAAAGCTGCAGTACAAGAAAAATAAAAAATGATCTTTAGAAGAACATATTTGTGTTCTCTTATGAAATGGAAAAAAGGAATATGTGTCAAATTAAAGTAAAAAATACAAACTTCTATATTGTTTTTTTTTCTGAGGCTGGTATGACATTTTTTGCAGTTTAATTCATCCCTCTTGTCTCTCATATATTTTAGGAGTCAGAAGGAACATCTCCATTATAATATGTATTGTTGTATCATTATCAATGAATATGCCAAATACTAATGGTTAACGCAGTGATTTACGCTACTACCTATTCACTTAGGCTCCAGTGCCTGGAGGGAAAAATAAAATTACAATTCCTCTTCATTTTCATATGCTGAGAAATCATTATTCCTAGGCAGATGAAGTTGCACAGCTATGCTTTCCTGAAAGTAATGTTTGGTCTGTCAAACTCATCTTAAATCCACAGAAAGTCTACTAAGTGAATAGAAAACTTAGAAATTCTAAAATTGGTTCAGCTGAGGCTCTTGGCATGGAATGTAATTGTAGAGCATCTGATGTACTGATGAAAAATACCCAGTATCTATTAAAAAAGTGTTTGTTTTTAACAGCTTTCAAAGTAACTCTAGAAACTGAATATGAATGATGTATATAATGAAAGAAAACAAAATAAATAAAATTGGTAATAACAAGACTCGGTCATGCATATAGATGGTGTATTTTGTAACAGGAGAATAATACTGAATGAAAGTAGCCTATCATATGCACAGAGGTGTCTATATTGTATAGAAATACTAAACAGCAATGACAGAAATGTGTTGTCTTAAAATAATGCTTGATGCTTAGAAATTTAGCCTGCCAATTAACAGGTGTACAGTATTTTACTGTAGGTTTCTTGAAAAAGAATCAAATATAAATATTCAAGTTTCTGATTCATACATACAAGTTTAAGTAACATTTTGTTTCACATAATTAATTTCTAATTAATACAGTAAAATAATTATTTCTGTACTCTTTACATAGACGAAAGCAATGATACAGATGTATCACCATACACCTCGTCTCAATATGCCATGACAGAGCAGTAACAGGGCACAGTTGCACCCTGTGCTGGCCCCGACATCACACGCAAGACGTCATTACATCGTGCAGAAGGGGGCGTGACCGGCTGCTCCATTACTTGCAGAGCTGACCGGGCACCCTCAGAATGCCGGATCGGCTGCATATACTGTACTGTATAGGGTGCCCAACTGGAGCATCTACAGGATGCTCTGCAGGTACTGCAGCAGCAATCCTGGCTGCAGGGTGTCATTCTAGACATCCTGCTAGCCAGGAACAATGGCCAGGAGGGCCGACTGTGCCGCTCACAGAGTCTCTGTGCCCTGTCCGATGGCACCAATCACCCATAGCTAGTTACGGCCCTGCACCATGAGGCGCAAGACACATGGTCCAAGTGAACCACTCTGGGCGGTGTAGTGTAGAGACTTTTTCTTTACATTTGCATCTTATTCGCACTACAGTGAACACCACTCAATCTGTACCAGAGACGCCGGGCTGCTCCATTAACCGCACGGGAATTCGTTTTTAAATATGTACAAAATCGCAGATTAAGCACAACGAAACCTGGTATTACAAAAAGTAGCGGCTGCTACATCATAGCACTTCATACAGCTGTACAAGTGTCACATATTGAATTAATCAGCGCAGTCTCGTTAAGTGGTTTTGTTACATCACATTGTGACTAAGACACATTTTCAGGTGAAAAAAATGCAAAAAGATGCTCAGCTGAACTGAAGTCACACAGGACCTCACACGCTGAGAAGGGGAGTTTTGCACAACTGCTGCAATAGTGTTAGAGGACACATCTGTAATAGCGGAGAGCTGGCTGATAGTATCTCTATACAGTATGTAAGACAGTTAAGCATTAACTGGATATACCAAAGATTCCCTTTATATAAAACAGTTGAAAATATATATTTTTAGACTTTATGAGAGAAAAAAACAGCAAACTACAGTATATAGTTTAGTTAGATATTAGTTATTTTAAGATGGAGAATAAAATATTAATGTTGGCATTGTTTTGTAAAATATTTGCAGCCACGTCATGCCTGGTAGCCTTTGTGTTCATAATTGTTGGGTTTTCCCTATTTGAGATGGAAAGAGACAAGTTTTTGAACCAATTTCTAATTATCAAAACATGCAAATGCAAATAAGGGCCAGTGCAATTACTACAATTGTAAATGAAAACAGTCTGCTTACACTCAGCTGCCAGCCAGGAAAAAAGACATACATTTGAAGATAAAACAAAAGCAAATAGTCTAAGGGGTAGATTTACTAATGGAGCAGGTTTTCAAAGACTCCCCAATTCACACTGTTTTCCCTAGCTTAGACCATATTTCTGTTTAGGTACATATCGGTGTAAGTTGAAGTAACATTTTATTTTTTGACAGGGCAGATCGTTTTTATATTGTTTTTGCTGGGACAAATAGTAAGTTTCTATTTTATAAGCTCTACATACAGCCCCTCAAAATAAACACTTGTTATTTTACTGCAAACCTCACTTGCTCTCTTGATATAACATGAAGATTAGATAGTGGTAACTTAAAAAATAGTGATCATACTAAATGGGTTGCCCGCCTTCAGAGCAGTAACTTTTAGTGCATTAGGTGAGTGTTCACCATCTTGTTTGGAGTGACAGTTGGCCCCACCTGAGGAAACATGGCCAACACACTGTAAGTTATTACAAGCAGTACTTGTCTGTGGTAAACTAACTATAGTTTCTAATATGTAGATATAACAAATTAGGGCACTCACCAGATTTATTTACTGCATTAACAGGTTAACATGTTGGCCCCTTAATAGAACAGTTTTCAGGGCCCCCGGCCAGAACAGTAAGTGACACAAAAATAAAAGTATCACTTCCTGGGGGAGATGTATCAAACCATGGAGAGAAATAAAGTAAAGTAGTTGACCAAATCAATCAATCAGCGTCTGTCATTTCAAAGACTCGTTGATAAATGGGGCCCTACCTAGATTAATGACAGTTAGAAGCTGATTGGTTGCTACTTGCTTTGCACAACTTCTCCACTTTATATCTCTCACCAAGGCTTTAGACATCTCCCCTTCAAAGTTGAAATACCCTCTGGTGTCTATTCACTCAGTGTCCATATATGCACCATCATAATTAACATATTGTCTAGTTAACCAACATAAGAAAAGATGTATCAAAACAGAGTGATATAGTGGAGAGTGCTGTAGCCATAGCAACCAATCAGCTTCTGGCTATCATTTTTCTAGCTCAGTCTATAAAATGACAGAAGCTGATTGGTTGCTATTGTCAACAACTAAGTTTTACCTTTTAGAGGTTTGATAAATCTTCCCTATAGTATCCAATGTTAACTGAGATGTCTGCCATGTTTCAGCAAGCATTCCATAACACAACACTTTGCCCATTGCATTTGTAGCACAAATGACAGGTTTCAATACATTTTCATATCTTCATATATTTAGAAAAAAATCAGCTACTTCAATCTGTCTGGAGTGTTTAATATAAGTCAACAACCAATGCAATAATATTCCCTAACACGCTCACATCCCATCCAGATAGAACCATATGCATACTTCAACAACCCCCATTGGAGGAAACTTCATATATACTGTATTGTGTAGTCATTAAGATATAATGGAAAGTATTTGCATTTAATTTCACCTACTGGCCCAACCCCCCCCCCCCCCCCCCCCTGTCATGGCACTCATCTCCTAGACACCGAGAGTACCCATCCGCCATCTCATGTTAGATGAAATCATCATCTTTAAGGAACAAAACTAAGTTTAATAAGTACATGTGTTATATAATCAGCCTAATCACTGTATAACACAGATGACTATTAACCCAAACCCTTTCACAGAATGTGGATGTGATAAATATTTTTTGCCCAAATTCGCAATGTACAAATAGATATTTTCTTGTAATTGTATTAGGTACTCTCACCATAAGATGGTCCCATCCTAGCAAAAAGCTGAAAGCAGTGCGATAGCGTAAAGCTAGCATAAGGCTATCACACTGCTTCCTGGTTAGGGTCTCTGGCAGCCAATGCGCATGCGCGACTGTTGGCTGGCACATGCGTCACCGGGGAGCAAATAGAGAGGCAGCCCGAGGCTCAATCTCTGACAAAATTAGCAAATTAGTCGCCCATCGGCGATCCCTCCATAGTACTTAGTATTTGCGGGTGTCCCATTTGGGGAATATCCCACAAATACTCAATGCTACAGTATCAAGAAAAAAAATGCCCTTCTTTCTGCCTCTTTCTTTAGAAATACTAAACCTCTATCTCCACCATGTGCTAGAGGCGGCACCCAGTCCATCATTTAAGCATCTCAATGCAGAAACCTGATACAGGCTGAGTCTCCCATATCCAAATATTCCGAAATATGGAATATTTTTAGCATGACTGAGATAGTGAAACATTTGCTTTTTCATGGTTCAATGTACATAAACTTTGTTTTAGGCACAAAATGATTAAATATATTGTATAAAATTACCTTCAAGCTCTGTTTATAAGGTGTATATGAAACATAAATGAATTTCATGTATGTACACAAACTTTGTTTGAGCCACAAAATTATTGAAAATATTGTATAAAATGACCTGCAGGCTGTGTGTATAAGGTGTATATAACACATAAATGCATTCTGTGTATAGATTTGGGTCCCAATTCCAAGATAGCTCATTATGGTATGCAAATATTCCAAAATACGGAATATTCCATTATCCAAAATTTTGGATATGGGAGACTCAACCTGTATTGCAGAAAATGCCTTGCTACTAGTTTACAAGTAATGCCACTTATTAGGGCTATGCATATCAATGATCTATAGTTGTTCTGCATTCACATATGTTTCTAATGGCCTTTCTAACAGACATAAGCCCACATTGACAAATAAGTATGTAAGTTATGATCTTCACCTTTCTCCAATTATGTGTGAGTGAGAAGCTGAGGCCAGTGGGAATCATTCCTCATGTAGTGTAACTAGTGCTCTTTAAACAACCTGGTTTGAAACTTTTCAACCAATAAGAGGTTTTAGTGGCTTATATATTGACATCAGAGCAAATTTGTACACAACGGCTGTGCAAAAATATGCAAATATACAAATTAGAGATGTACAGGCTCAGATTACTTTGGCTTTTCCCGCCATATTCTGATTTTTGTCGCCACAAATCAGGTCTCAGAAAGAGGCAAAACATCATCTTTCATGGACAAACATCATCATTCATGGACAAACATCATCATTCATGCACTTTGTCAGGCCCTCTGACTCAGTGTTGGAAGATGAGAGATTGTTACACACAAACATGTTATAAAAAATGTCAAACAATAATTTCCAGTACTGTCGCATAGACAATAAATACCGTACAAAGCTAAATAAACAAGAATAGATACCATAAATACGCTGTTTATTCTTTTCTATTCTTTTTTGCCCGGGATGCTTAAACAATTGTTTTCTGCTTCCATCGCCTTTGGCAAACATGTGAATTATGTTGTTTTCAAATTTATTTTTCTTCCTATAATCAATATGTGCTGCTAGTATTTTTCTGGTTGCCTGTAAATGACATTTACTGACATTGGTGGCCAATAAAAGATTTGGCAAATAGCTATTACTCATAAGCTTTGATTCACTTGACCAAAGGCATAATGAGGAGCAGATTTCTTTTAGAACATCTCCAGCAGAACGAGAAATGATACTGCAGCACAATTACTAAATGTGTTCTACAGAGAACATTTACGTCTAAATAAAGCATATGACAGAGTTTCCTGGCAGCAACATGTTTAAGATCTTTGGTCAATAGAGATATAGAGGCCGAGATAGATACGTACACATCTCTGTTTCTAGTGCCTTGAATTTGCGTTACGCATGCTTTGTAGCTGAGAGCGTCTAGTAGTGATTCAGAGACATACACAACTCATTAGCATTTCTAATTGCAGCTGAATGTGCATTTGAGTGGCAATGGCCATTCAAACATAAGCTAAGTTTAGTGAAGGCATCTCGGCAAAAATGTGGTCTTTGCAAAGTTGTGTGCATGCAAAAGATCTATCTATTTTATAAACGCGCCAGTAATCAGGATACCGGCATGGAAAGCATAGCGCACTGATGTTTCCATCCACAAAAAGCCAGAGCAGCATTAGAGATCCGCTTGTAGAACAGTGGGCAGATTGCCCTAGGTGTGACCAGAAACCACCAACAGGAGCTGAAAAGGAATGTGACGTGGTCAACGTGTTTAAATCCTATAGTGCACATTGGTAGCTTTATCAGGGGATCAGTATGAAGGGTTTAAATGCATGACAGTCTGATTTAGCTGTGTCACCCACTTTGACTTGACTTAAATTTAACCCCTGATGGGTCACATCATATTACAGGCATATCAAAAATAAAAATATATTATACCAATAAAAATAAAACTGTTAAACATTGGAACTTTGTGGATTTTTATTTTTACTCTTCCACTTTTATAATATTGTGTTCAGTCCATGAATTGGGCAATCTACACAAAGCACCTCAATAATGTTCTTAGTTCCTAGAGAATTTATCTTCATGAATGATTCAGCCCAGAATGACTGTCTCTACTATAGGTAAGCAATGGGTGTGTTTTAAGTTTATTTACACGTTGCGGTCAGTATCCCGACCGCTGGGATTCCAGTGGTCAAAATGCCGATGCCAGAATCCCAACACTAGTCAGAATGCCGTTGCCGGCATCCCGACCACTGGGTTAGGGTTAGGCACTAGGGGGAGGGTTAAGATTAGGCACTAGGGGGAGGGTTAGGGTTAGGCACTAAAAGGGGAGGGTTAGGTTTAGGGTGCAGGGTGGTTAGGTTTAGGCACTAGTGGGGAGGTTAGTTTCAGGCACTCAGGAGGTTTAGGATAGGGACAGGGGGAGGGTTAGGATACCGACCAATAAAGTGCCTGTATTCTAACCTTTCAGGATGCCGGCATTGGTATTTTGACTGCCGGGATCCCAAACGCCGGCATCCCGTATGTATTCCGTATATGTATGCTAAGGAGGACTATTTATTTATTTTGTTTAATGGCATAAATAGCTATGAAGAATATCAAAATATCCGGATGTTTATAGCAAATGTAAATTGATGCAATCGCATTGTATTATTTCCCAACATTTAGTAATATTATGACTGTGCATCTTGTCTTCTCAACAGATGGTGGCTTCAGATGGTACCCAAGAAAGTGCTCCAGTCACTGTGGACATCCTAGTTATTGATGCAAATGACAACACCCCTACGTTTTCCAACATTTCTTATAATGTCAAGATTTATACGGACATGGCCCCTGGGGAGAGCATTATAAGAGTAAGTTCACTATGGTTTTGGTACATGAATTATTATGGTCAGTTCTAAAATTCAGGGGTTCTGTTCACATGATTGGGTATTAAAGTTTTAGGTTGGTATTCAGTATTATGAGTCATGAATTGCAGCTGTCAGTAAATTCATTGGTATTCAGTAAAATGAGATGACATTTATAGTCATCTGTAAGGAATGCTATTTTTGCAGATATTGTAATAAATCATAGTAATATGTGAGTAAATAAATGTTTGGATACGGTATATTTTTATTCACTTTAAAACTTTATATATATATATATATATATATATTTATTTGTCTCCTTTATTTTTACATATAAATATATATATATATATATATATATATATATATATATATCCAGAGGAGAAAGAACTGGCACTCGGAGACAGCAACAAGGAAAAACGATGTATATTCTCTTCTAACGTTTTCGAGGTTACCACCCTGTCATCAGGACACAATACATACAGCAACAAACAACACTTACCCCACCATTAAATACCCCACCTGTGGCCAGCTTCCATCACCGTGCACCGCGGTCGTCGGCTCCTCCCACCGGATACAGTCATCACTGAACTTCCGGGACGCCTTGCAGCCGTTACCATGGGAACAGCAGACTTGCGTTCCACCAGCCGGCCATATGCGCTCCAGCTCAGTCCAAGCTCAGAGCTGTCACCAGCCGTAAGATGCCGAACTGCCCGTGTGTGCACCAGCTAGGGAAACAAATTAGATAGCCATAAAAACAACATCCCCATAAACAATAGATACAAACATTATGAACAACTAGGACACACATCATATATTGATACTTATGGGAGATGATCTAACAGTATTATACCATGAATATCAAATATACTGTCAGTACTTATAGCAAAGCACCCCACTTTTTTCAAAACAAGACATTCATAATAACCAAGACAAATGTGCACAGTACACAAGCCTCATCACTTATAACAGACTATTCCAGTTAATTTTATCATTGAGTCCCCCTGGTTTAGTCGTGCCCAACTTAATAATCCAACGGGATTCTTTAAATAGCAGTGATCGAGCCCGATCACCACCGCGCACTGAAGCAGGGACATGATCAATGATGAAATATCGCAATGATTCTAACGTATGCCCAGCTTCCAGGAAGTGGCGTGCCACCGGTTGGTCAATATCCCTACCATTGAGTATCATCCTGATCGCTGAACGATGAGCCGTCATCCTTTCCCTAAATTTCCTGGTAGTTTGACCAACATAATGTAGTCCACACGGGCACACAACAATGTATACAACATACGTTGAAAGACAAGTCAGCACATATCTAATATCAAAACTAGTATCCTTATGTGGATGCTTAAATGTTTTGCACGGTATCAAAAATTTACAAGTAGTGCAACCACTACATTTATAGCATCCCGAAGGTTTGAAATACATATTGGGGCAAGGGGATTTACCAAGTTCAGAGACATCAGACCGCACAAGTCTGTCTCTAAGATTCCGACCCCTCTTAAAAGCTGCTAAAGGTCTTTTATTACAAAGCATCGGTAGATCTCTATCTGTACTTACAATTGGCCATAATGCTTGAGTAGCTCTCCTAATGATCGGACTAGCCACCGTGTAGTCACTGACCCACGGGATAACATTAGTCTCTTCCCTTCTCATGGGATTTAACAAAAGTGATCTCTCCATCCCCAAGACCTCCATTTTTTGGTCCTGCAGCATCTTAATATCATAACCTTTAGAGGCAAATTTAGCAATCAGTATGTCTAACTCCAATTCAATCCTAGCGGGATCACTGGTAATACGCGCCACCCTCATCATTTGTGAACGTGGCAACCCTTTCTTTAGCGATGGTGGGTGATGGCTGTTTGCCATCAACAACGTGTTCCGATCTGTAGGTTTACGGAACACCTCTGTCTGTATCTTGCCCTCATGAATCTTTACAATCACATCCAAAAAATTGACCTGGCTGGTGCTGTAACTGTATGTAAATTTTATAGGTGAGTTAAGTGCATTGATCTCACGCATCACCATTTCAAACCTATCAACACCTCCCAGCCAAATCAAAAACACATCGTCTATATAACGAGTGTACAAATATATATGTCGACTGATATCTGGGTCACTGAAAAACATATCATGTTCTTGTTTAAACATATATACATTAGCATACGAGGGTGCCACAGACGACCCCATGGCACACCCTTGTAGCTGTAGATAGAAAGATCCATCAAACAAAAAATAGTTACGACGTAGTGTAAGTTCTAATAACGTCAGAAACAACTTATGATCAAACACAGAAGTGGCTAAGTTATTTTCCAAAAATAACTTCATGGCACACATCCCACCATTGTGAGGGATGGACGTGTACAAGCTACATACGTCTAAACAACAAAGGAGCACATTATCAGGTAGTATATCTATTGTTAATAACATCTTCAAAAAACTTGTAGTGTCCTTCAAAAATGTCCCTTGTTGAGATAATAGTGGTTGGAGGATACAGTCAAGCAACTGTGACACTGGTTGTAATAATGAACCACGGGCCGATATAATAGGCCTCCCTGGTGGTCTAATGGGGTCCTTGTGTAATTTAGGTAATGTATAAATCACTGGAACAATAGGGTGCTGGACACATAAAGCCTTAAATATTTTCACATCCATGATCTCTTTTCCCTTTGCTTCTGATAGAATATTCATCAATTCTTTTTGGTACTCCATAGTCGGGTCAGATACAAGTTTCAAATACACCTCACTATCCGACAATTGGTGGTAGATCTCTCGCTTATAATCATCTACTCCTTGGATTACAATTGCTCCGCCTTTATCAGCGGGCCTAATAATGATGTCCTTATAACTCTCAAGGTCATGCAACGCCCGCGATTCCAATCTAGAAACGAAAACGTTAGAAGAGAATATACATCGTTTTTCCTTGTTGCTGTCTCCGAGTGCCAGTTCTTTCTCCTCTGGATATTGTTTTTGCTACTGGATGCACCGGAGCAAGTTGTCCCTTTATTCCTTTGAGTGCCGGCAGATTGTGTCTTTCTTATATATATATATATATATATATATATATATATATACTGTAAATCCCATGTTAATATAGCATATGCACAATGTCGTCCACACACAGAGTAAACAAGTACTGTAGTTTGATTTGTGTGTTCTTGACCAAACTGCCCCATGATTGTCCATCCCATCTATATGGTCACAGGCTATGCAATTATAAAAAGTGATGCAAGGTCACTCTGAATTTAGATGTTGGTGAATTTTGGATTGCCAATGATCGAAAATATACCTCCACAAATTAGCTCATCAGCTGAATGCTGGGGTTGCTCTTCATGTCATCTGGCAAGATCATCACATGGCTGTCTTACATGAATCAAACAGTCATTTATTCAGTCAGTGGGACTTAACCGTTAGATCAAACTGAGGGTCTTCAGCACAATATTGAACTTATTTACAATTTAGATTTTAGAGATTCAAAGAAAAGTAACAGTTTTCAGACTATACAATGATATTTGGAACATGCAGACAGATCGCTCAGAATGTCAATGTTTAATTAATACGCCCACTGGCATTACATCTAACTTGAATAATTTGAGAGAAATATTCACCCTTTTGAATAATCTACCCTCCAGTCAGCAACGTAATTGTACTATTTGTTTGATTGCAGGTAGCACATTTATTATTATGTCTAGAGGGATTGTTCAATGAAGTTCAGAACATTTCTAAGATATTGAGATAAACACTGTTTAAGGAATAATAAGACACTGTATAAAACATGTGGACTATTATTATTATTATTATTATTATTATTATTATTATTAGTTTACCTTAATGATTGCATAGAAATTTAGAGTCAAATAAATGTCAGCCCCAAACTAAATGTTTGGAGGTTATTGTCCACTACTATATGTTATCGCTTCACATGTTGAAAAAAGTAGAGTCCTGACTTCTCAATTTATGGGGGAGAGGGTTGGGTTTTTTCTGATCAATAAATGATCATCTATGTAAAACCCTTATTCCCGTAACACACACAGGGGTATATTTACTAACGTGAGAGTTTTTAGAAGTGAACTTGTTGCCCATAACAGCCAATCAGATTACACTTAACATTTAACTAGCACCTTTTAGACGATAATAGCTAGAATCTGATTGGTTGCTATTGACAACATCTCCACTTCTAAAAACTCTCACTTTAGTAAATATACCACCACAGTCTTATGTAATAGCCTGTGAGATGCAGGTATGGGTGTGAATCCAGCGAGTCTGCCATATTTTTAAAATAGCAATCATTTGAAAGCCTAAACCAACCTAGTTTTGTCTTTTAAATGGTTTCCACTTAACAGGAACTCCCTCCATATCGCAGGCTATTACATAAGCCTCATGGTATTTAAATAAAAAGCTCTGCAATTTTTAAGATACTGTAGTGCGACCGTGTAGGTGCACACATTGCTAAATATAAACTAGCATTGAGTTATAGCACCAAGCTGCAATCATTGCCTCGGGCTTACATAATTTTATAAAGTGAAAATGAGAACACTAACATGGCCTAACTGTTATTCAGTTTATAACATCCGCTGCAAAGTCATTTTGATTTGCAAATACAGCAGAAAAATTATATAAGCCCGTCCCCACAACCTTGTTTTATCTGGATTCAATAGGAGTATGAGTTCTAGGAACATAAGAAATTCTAAATAAAAAAAATAAACGAATAAAATGTAAGCAAACATAGACAGATCCATCCATCTAGCCTTATTACAGAATGACCAAGTTTGTTTCTAATACACTCTTTCCTATGGGAGGTCAAATTGCACAGAACTGGTTTTGTAAAGAGTAATATTATAAGAAAGTAGAATTAATCCCCAGAAACTTCCCTGTGTTATTTATTATTGTGATCTTAAAAATACAGTACTTTTGTAGCAGTTACAGAGACTCAGTTTTCTGACATGGCAACATTTTAAAATGCAGCGCTGGTGAGGGAAGCAGTGATGTCTCCTACCTTTCTTGGGGATGGGGCTGCCACCTGACAGGACCATTGCACATATATCTGGCATATATCTGGCAGGTGCTGGGATCGGCGCATGCTTTCAAAACACTGGCAGATTGGCACATGCACACAAGGCCAGCTTCTAGGGGCTGCATCAGGTGCAACCTCTAGGAGCTGGGTAAGGCTGATGGCAAGATAAGGGAGTGACTCCTCACTGGAAGCTTGCTCTCTGTTAATCATGTTCCAGATTGGCTTTCCCAGGGGGTGAAACACCTTTCCCCTGGACTGCCTGTCCTGTGTGTGATTAGCAGATAGTGCTTCCCATACACTGCTAGTGTAGCCAGCGCACACTGACTGCAACTGGCTCACTAGAGGTGGTGGATTTTTACTTTGGAAGGGCTACCTATCCCCCTCACCACCACCATAAAGAAGAAACACTCACACACACAAATGGTAGACTAGATAGATCTGTAAGTTAAGTTAGGTACACCTGACAGATTAGAGAAATCATCCACAATTCTTTTTTCTGAGAGCTGGAACAATCCTATGAACATCCAATTTACAGTGTACACACTACTGAACTCAATTATCATTCCTATCTAAACACTTAATGTCCCTAAATGTGGTTGATGTGACATATTTAAATGCACTAGGTGGGCAGATCATGTACACGCTACATATGCGGCACGAAATTGGCTCATCGGGACTGACGAGCGTAGATCAGCATTGCATATGTCGGGAGCAGATCCTAGTGGTTTTGGAATGACTGCAGGCACTGGGTGCTGTGCACACACTGTGCCATAATCGAATGGGGCAGCTGAGATTTATCTGTTCAGTCTGATTATTGCACAGTGTATATCTCTTATTACAACTACAGTATAACAACCATCATCCAATGCCTATATACAGTATATGCAGCGACTGCAACACTGTAACATAGCGTTTCAAACGCAGATACACCCGCAGTCGCACACAAAACATGCTGCATATCATTTTAATCCGCAGAAGCTGATTGTGCTAAATATTCGCATCACTGTGCAAATATGATGCATTTGAAGGTAAAAAGTTGCACGAAAAGACGCTCTTCGCTACCGAGACGCACGGAGCTCCCGCGGTATGTGTAGTGCGACTTGTAGCGCACGGAGGATAGATGTACTGTATGTGGACACAACTGTATATAAAATATTCCTCCTTAGAAACTTTAATAAATCTCCCCTATAATCACCAACCTGCCATCATCATGGTAGGATTTGCAAGTGTTTGCGACTTTTCATTTGATTCAGATGGGTCCCAGAGTAGATACAGTAACACAGAATGAACTTTGAAATTTGTAACAGTGACATACAGATGTGTCCACAAACACCTTTCCTAAAAGCTAGCCATATGGCTAAATGTGCCGTGCCTTTAAATCTGCAAATTAGCCACGCCATATGATTTTTCTTAAACTTTGCTACTTTAATCTGATACTAGGGATCTATCTAATTGCTACTCGTCATGGTGCATCTTAGCCATGCTGGCATCTCATGCCAAATGAAGCAAAAAAGGAAAGGTGTATGAGGACACATCTATAACTATTGTGGGTGCATGAGGTGGGGTCACTACAGGGCATGGGGATGAGGGAGAAACAACCCCCAGAGGCAACCACAGCACTCTCCGTAGCCCCTCTTCTGCTCTGAAAAGAACATAGTGACAGGCAGTGTACTATTTATATATTTTAAGATGCCATTTGTTTGAATGTGAATATGTCATTCAATGCTGAATGAATATGATTACATGCAGCTATGTTATACTGGATACACAGTATACGATGTGTGTACCCAGCGACAGCACGATACAGATGTATCCACATACATCTTACCTCCTTGGATATTAAACAGCCCTTCTAGTCATGCCATGCCTTGGCATGACTGAATATTGCCTAGGGTCTTTTCATGCAACTTTTTACCATCAAGTGCATATTATTTGCAAAGCGGTGTGAATGTGATGCACAAGCAGCTTCTGCTGATTAAAATGTATCTGCATGTGAAATGCTATGACACAGTGTCACTGCCTCTGACGCTGTAACGTAGTAACGTAGTATTTTGCATGCAGATACACCCTTGTGCATGCTATTGGCATTGCTTTGCAAATAAGATGCATTTGAAGGTAAAAATTTGCACGAAAAAACGTTTGGCTCTGCCTAGTCACACGGCGCTCACACATTATGTTTAACGCGACTTGTAGCGCTTGGAGCTAAGTTGTCTGTGAAAACATCTGTACATTGCACTGTCCATACACACTGCATGATGCAGTCAGGCGTGCCAAGAGCTACGCCGGGCCCGGGTGAAGGGGGGCTTGCCCTGATCGTGGGAGGCATGGCCATGTCCTTTAAGGAAAAAAAATATAAAATTAATATTTTTGCAGCGCCGCGAAACTGGTGAGGGGGGCGCTATGAGCCCCCTAAGCCTGGCGCATAGCCAGTGGGGGGCGTGATCGCACCTCCACAAGTATAGGAGACTGGTGCGACTGCTACTTAGCAGCCGCGAGCACTCCTCAGTGCAGGCCAGTGATGCAGCGAGCGGGTGATGTCATGATGTCACCCACGCACTGAGGAGCCTGCACAGCCTTGTCTGTTGGATCTAGTTAGATCCAGTCAGTGAGGGAGCTGCAACGACAGCCAGTACGATGGCTGCGATGGATCAGGTAAGTACTGGGGGGGAGGGGTAGAACTACAGGGGGGGACAGAACTACAGGGGCACTACTTTAAGGGACAAAGGGGCACAACTACAGGGGGCACTGCATATGGGCATCACTACAGGGGGCAATGCATTTGGGCAGCATTACAGCGGGCAATGCATATGGGCACCACAACAGGGGGCATTGCATATGGGCACTACTACAGGGGGCACAGCATGGGGAGCACTACTTTAAGGGGCACAACTGGGGCACTGCATATAGGGGCAATGCATATGGGCACCACTACAGGGCGCACTGCATATGGGCACCACAATGGGGGGCACTGCATATGGGCACCACAACTGGGGGCATTGTTTATGGGAACCACTAAAGGGGGCACTGCATATGGGCACCACTACAGGAGGCTGTCCTTAATCTTTATTTCTACTTGAGGGGGGCACCATAGCACGCACATGCTCTGGGTGCCCTGGCTACACGCTACTCCTCTGGCTGCACAGCAGGTAGGATGATGTGATGAACGACCCATGGGTACACACGATCGGGCATACACACTATGCGATCCGCACGATATATCATTCTGATTTTCGTTGGAATGAAACATCGTGCATCGTGCAATGGATTGTGTAGTGTGTACCTAGCTTAAGTGCTGTCATCTGATGATCACATACAGTAATTAAACTAATAATGGTCATCAATCAACAATGTCTTCCAGCCTAACCAAAACTTGATTGCACACACAGAGTGATGGATGAACAATCTGTTCAACAATGACCTCTATGGGCCCAAGTCTGAGTTGGTAGCAAATAATGAGTAAGTACCTGTGCACCTTGGTAAAGTCATGTTGCACTGCAGCTGGGGCAGATTTAAACTGTGCAAAGAGATTTAGATTTGGGAGGAGTGTGTCCAAACTGAGATCTAAATTGCTGTGTGAAAATAAAGGTTTCCAGCATATGTGGGTTATATCATGCAATATCAGCCAGTATTTACCCTACATGCCAAAAATAAATAAAAATTTTATTGTACCCCTTGCATTGCAGCATGGCTTGTCCAGGGGGAAAGTTACTTGCTTTTTTTTTTTTTTTTTGCTTTATTCCCAACTCAGGATGTGGCCAGATTATTATTCCATTTAGATTGGTTTAATACCTACTGTACTGTAGTTAGCGCTTTCATTTTTTTCCCCATTATTTTTCATTTGAGAATTATCCATTCCTGTTATGCAATTCTAAATAAAGAAGTTAAATCAGAAATATACACAAAATGATGCAGCGTGATTGGATGAACATTTCTCCTATTATGAACAATGTTGCATTTGCTTCTACGCCCATTTTATTTTTTAAATCAACCTTCAAAATATAGAGTACGTATGTTACATTTGTAAGATGGAGATCAAGATATCACTTTTTTCAGAAAGTATTTATTTTTTTATTTTTATAGTGGCTTTGTTATTGTGCTGAATTAGATACTAATTTTGTTTCAGTCCTTTCGGGAAATTTTAAAAAGAGACATTATCATAACAATGTTTCTGTAGATGGAGATTTCGGTTCATGTGCTGTGGTTAGTATGCAGGAGTCACAGGATATTACAGCTACTCCTTTTTTTTTGAAAACATGGAAATGCAATCTTTACAATTACAGGTAACCGAATACTAAGTGCTTCAATAAAGACTGCTCCATCTGTAGTTATCACATAGCGGGGAGTCCCATGATACTAAAATGTTTTATCTAGTTACACTGAACGCATGGAATTACTTACCATGCCATATTACACTCTCTGCCATCCTCCAAAGCTTTGACTGTTCCCTACCTCCCACCCTGCACTGAATTCAACTGACTGCAACCTGAGTCATGCCTGCTCCTTAGCTGCACCTGTAACTACACTAGGGAGCATATTTTATACACACATTTGGCGGGAAACCTCCTGAAAAAAACCATCCCTTTTCGGGGGTACTCCCAAAATATAAGCATCCCCTGAATTTATTACAGGGTTTCTGCAGCAAATATCAGAGATTGCTGCAGTTTTCCTATTTCCGATCACAGCACCCCCCCCTCATCCCCCCTATGTAGAGGCCGCTATACTGTGAAATTCACTTTGCATTACGGAGCTTGGCCCTGTTAGCTAGTGCCATTGTAGGCGACATAATGCACAATTTACCCTCCCCGGTTATAGCCAGTCACGCATGTACTTCCTGATGATAGCCACTTGCGCAATAGGTCCCGCAGCATAAAGTAAAGTGATCGTTGATGCGATCATTTTACATTACACATGGCAGGATCCCTGTCCCTGGATGAGATTTTTAATACATCCGAGTTGTACAGAATTCCTTATTGCAGCATATAGTGGCAGTAAGAAATTCTAATTATCGGGTCTAAAACAGATAAATAATAAATGGGACCCTAGTAGAGACCTTCCTTATAAGTCTATGCCTGCGTTCATCTTGCTGCTACCTTGCATTTCACTATTTTTTTATGTATTATGTTCCCCCACTCAGGGCTGTAACTAGGGTAGTGCGACCAGTGCCATGGCACAGGGCACAGCAGAGCAAGAGGCGCTGTTTGGCCCTATCAAATTTCCTGTTTATTATGATTCTCACTTGTAGCTTCCTCTTCTTTTATCCCCAGCATCTCCTGGCCTCCCCTATCTCTTCCCTGGCCCTCCCCATGAGGCAATGGCCCTTTTTCAGGTTCACTATCTTATGTCCCTATTTAAAAAATGGGAGGCAGGGGGGGCGCCAAAGCTCTCTCTGGCACAGGGCACCAAAAGTCTAGTTATGTCTCTACCCCCACTATCCAGAGCTGTGTATCACTGTGGTACTTCACAAATAAACAATAAAAATAATAATGTCAAGAAGCACATTTTGATTAAAGCTTGGCTTTATTTATAAAGTGGATTTACAATACAAAAACCACACTATAGAAGGCTCTTATGAAAGATTTATAGTTACAAATCTGGCAGCTGAGCAGCATTTCCTTAGCAATATATACTGTACCACACACATATTGATCATAAAAGCCTGTGCAAAGTTTCTATTTAAATACAGTATTTGCAATACGTTGCACCAGTATAAATAACTTATTGTGAGCCATGTACTGTATTATTTATACTGTGATTTTTTTCATTGTTCAAAGAAATTATATTTTATTAATGTTTTGACAATTGATAGCAATTTGAACCAATATAGAAGCAGTATGTAACTGCCCAGTAAGGAACTTCATTTTATTTAACTGCTTTTTGCAATACTTCATATACATCGCTAAATGTTAGTACAGTATGATCATGTAGCTGCGTGTTTCATAAAATTGCATGCTTCAAAAAGAAGTTTACAGAATTTTAGATCTCATGAATACCAAAATGTTTTTCCTTCATTTACAGTATGTAAAGTACGTGTTCCGCAATGTAAACATTAGTCATAGCTTCTGTGGGAATTGTGAATCAAATCACAATACATTAGTAAAAGTCTAAAAATGTTTTCATATGTGTTTTGTAGGAGAGTGTAAACTGGATTAACTTCCTTGTGTGTAAGCATAAGTCTGGTCATTTCAAGGGTAATTTAACAGTTATTTATTCTGGGCACATAAGTACTATAGTTTTGTGAAAATCCATCTTGTGTCCCAAATGAACTGGTCAGTTCTTAGCCATACTTGCCTACTTTTGAGCATTTCAGGGAGATTGTGAAAGCAGCACCTATGAACACGGCATTACAGTGGGTGTGTACTACTATATCTGAGAGACGTGCTATGAATTTGACTTACATCCAAATGTAAATGAGCCCCAAAGCAGTTAATAAAATCTACTTGTTGTTGAAAACACACTGATACTTTTCAGAAAACCTTATAACTAATGCAGGGAAATTATACTAATGATCCCATTTGAATGTATACATCTCTGTTTTTTATATACTGTATATAACAGCTACATAATGGGGATAAGGTGCAATCAGGGAGATTGCTAGACTCTTCAGGGAGTCAGGGAGATTGCTACTATTTCAGGGAGTCTCCCTGACAATCAGAGAGTCGGCAAGTATGTTCTTAGCATCTTTATACTTATATTTTGTAAATGCTGATACCTGATTTTTACCTGATTAATATGGAGGGTTTTGAAATGGAGGAGGGGTGTAGAAGGTACTGTATCTGATTTGTTGTGAGCTACTCATTACAATTCTACTCACTCCACCTCTGTTAGAGCTACATCCCTGCTACCCTCTCACAAGCTGCCACTATCAATATTTTCTCCTATATACAGTAGGATGTAATGACTTTGCAACTGGATTTCTAGGGGCTGATGTAGAGTTGGTAGCAAAGTGGAAGTGAATGAAGATCATTCACAGCCTGAAAATAGCTGAAAAACGATCTAGATCATTTGATTCGCTTTTAAAACCTTCCAAACCACCGGCCCATTGTTCAGCCAACTTTAGTCTGGGAATGGAGATTGCTTCCTTACATTGTGTTGTGTAGGGCAGCGCTCCGATTATTGACCAGTCGCTCCTGCACTTTTCCCTGTTGGCTGCAATGTGGTGGCCATCTTTACTCAAAATATATGTGGACAGAATTATAGCATATTTCCAAACAAATACAAAGGGCCAGTGGGCGGGCCCTGGTACTGGAGTTGATGTGGCCTTCAAAGGGTTAGGGTTACAGGCTCTGGCTGTACGCATCTGCATTGGCACCATATGCGCCTGGTTTAATAAAAGTCTTCATAATCGGTGTTGCCTTGCGCATGCCCTCCAGCAAGTGCCTTCATCTCTAAAAAGCATTTATGTGCTTACTTGCTGGTATTTATGGGTTACAATTGTGTGAACACAAATTTAATTTTGCCTACTTCAGAACGCCCCTTCCCATCCCTCCCCCATTCCACCTCTCCAGTTGTAAAGTTTAATACATGCAAAATGCATGCAAATCATATGCTTGTTTGTGCCATATGAGCATGCTCAGTGGAAAGTCATGCAAGATACCCTAAGCAAACGGGTATATATTCAACACTACTTATTATGTTAATTGTATTTATTTGAGTTCCTGTTGAAAGTTGTGTTAAATGTTGTGTCATTCCCTTACTTATTTCTATATCTGTAACATTTAAAAGAACCACATTTAAGAAATTGAATTGAATGTCACTGAGCAGGATTTTCATTAATCTTGTATACATTTATACTTCTGCATCTGGACCCAGGTTCAGGTGAGGCGTAAAGTGTTTTCTCATTGTTAGACAAACACTGCAGCTTTGCCAATGACTGTAACTACTGGCTGTTCATAGAGCTGGCACCGCCACCACCTTATGCAAAGCTCCTCACTTTGGCAGATATTCCTGTGCAATTATGTTGCTGGGACTCAGCCACCTATGTTCTTCAACCTTAATCAGAAATTACTGTCACAGCACTTTCTATTCTTTTCAGATATAGAAATTTGAACAACTGGAGGTTTCTGCAGTGGTTATGTAGGAATAAGTGCTGTTAAAGAGGAAAAACTCATATTACAGGGCTTAGTGACAAGGAGTCGAAAGTATGTTCAGAAACATGAAGTCGATAACCAGTCTTTCTCAACTACCTTGAATTGTTATGAATAATATAGAAATTAAAATATAATATATTAGTATCTTCTCTAATGTAAAAATTATCATTTACTTGATAACACTTTAGTATAATAGTTTAAAAAACATTGACACAAAAATTATTTTTTTATTGTGGGAAAGTACTGTTTGTGAATGTGGGCACACACTAGAAGATATGTCGTCTGATCCAACGGATCGGAGTGACATATATCGGGTACATTGTTTAGTGTCTACACATGATATGTGAGCTCCCATGGATCATTAGCAATATTCCCTGTTGGCCCTACTGCAGTGTCGATGGGGGATGTAGCTAACAATGTAGTTAGCACGTCCCCCACCCCTCTTGTTGGACCCGGCAAGTGCATACACACTTGCCGCGTCCCGTCACCAGCAATATTGCGCTAGTTACACATCGGCTAATGTGTACAGAGCATAAATTGGTGGCTCTTTAGCTGTTCTTGAAATGCAGCCTTGGACATATATGTTCCATGTGCGTCCTGAGGTTTCCACCTTGCTCTCAGACCCTCCCACTCACCATTGAATACCTCTCCTTTTTTCCACCACGGAAACAGCCTCCACTCCCAGTTTGTTGCCCCACATTGCTACAGTATACAATTGAGTAAGCCAATAAATACAGTAGCACAAATGTATTAATGTATTGTAAATACTGATATGGAGTTGGACAGAAAGCGCATGTGTTCCTGCATTGTGTGCACTAAAAAACATAAAAGCATATACTCTCCCCTGGTGATAGTTGTGGGCACATTACAGTGTACCCGCTGCTTTGATTTGCTACTAGTCATCATCATCAATGTGCACTTGCACTTTACCTTATACTAGATACATGAGATACACCTCCAAACAGGCGTACTTATGCTTAGGCTAACTCTGCATAACCCGCAGTGGCATCGCCACACCCTCACCCAACTTTGCTTACTGTAAGTGAGCAAGCTCTGATGCAACCCAGTTACACCTCTTTAGTCACAAGTGTAGATGCGATCAAAATGCATACAACTCTGCATCACCCGTAGTTGCAAATTCTTGGCTCTGGAACATGTGCAGTTTGTAAACACGCAAGATACACTTCGCTAATAGGCAACAATGCATCCAGCCTAATGTTTTATTCTTAGCCCAGAAGTAATAATTGCAGTTATAAACAAACTGATACAACCTGTTTCCTCCCTGAAAGTGTCTCTTTGACACTGTACACCCAGTACTGTTTATGAGGAGCTTTGTATTACTCCTCTGCTTCATATGTGATCTCAGTATCCTTAAAGGGCCACACTTTACACTTCTAGCTAGATGCAGGGTTGAATTAAAATGATCCCACTGTTTCCATGTGCAACATGCTCTATACTATGGCATCACAGGTCTAATGCCTTGTGTTCACACAGCAAGTCACTTTAAGATTGGATGGATACCATGTTAGAGGCCATGACCTCACTGATTTATCTTCTCTTTGATGCCACAAAGCATCCTCAAGTAGGGAGTTTTAGAATCCTGGATAACATTGTATAGCACAAGAAAATGTATTATGGTTCAGTTTGACAAGAGATGACCTGTGTGCAACTGTTCGCCCACCCCTATTGATGATGTGGCAAATGCACAGAAGAGATTTGGTGACAAAAACTCTGACATACAATGTTGTTCATCTGTAAAACTGTCTGTATACTTGGACCCATTTCTATAAACACCAAAAACAAGCCACAGTACTTATGCTGTTCAACTACAACATCCCCTTTTCCCTGAATACTCTTGATTTTCTGTTACACCAAGGACTTTTGATCTATTTTAGATATTTACCCCTCACGGTTAGAGTGCAGACAAGAGGAGGAGGAGAAGTCAGTGTTGGATATGTGCAGGGTCAGGAAACAGATCAGTAATGATATTACTAAGCCACAGTTTAATATAATGACAAGAGTACAAAATCAGAAAGCAAGATATCAATCACAAAATATCAACTGAGGTCAGGACAGGTTGAAAGGTTCAATGGTCAAGTGGAAACCAAAGGCCAGGTGTCATGAACCAGGTTTCACGGCGTGTTAGCGGTCCTTATCGGTGAGGGCGCTGTGGCGCGGTCCTTTTGGCAGAGCAGCTGGCATGTGGAGATTGGCATTGCATGTACGCAGAGGTCTGCCAGAGCTGGGCTGTCCTGACAGGGGTAAGACTAGTGCCATCTCTGCGTCACGGCTGTCTGGGCGCCACCATGTTGTCTTTGGCCATGTGACATAGCAGGCCAATCGTCTGTGGGTCACCTGCTCTCTCTGGCCTATCACGTTCTGTTGCTGGTTACTTAAGGGTGTTTGGAGCACCCTGTAGTTGCCAGTGCAACGTGTTTCACAGCGTCAGCTGTGAGAGTGAGTTCCTGTGCTCCTGACCCTGAGACCTGTGCTACGGTGCTTGCCCTAGCTCCTTGTCTGCCTTTGGCTCCCTGCAAACTGCACCGCTCTGCCTTGCCTTGCACCTTGCTAGAGATCACCCTGCACCTTCCACCAGACCCACTCCTGCCTGAACTTGTCTCCTCAGTTAACCCATTCCACTCAACCTTCATCACAGCTTTACAGGATTACCTTCAGCAATCTTCACAGCATTACTGGATTTACCTTCAGCAATCATCACAGCATATCCGGATATCCCTCTCAAGCCATTACTCTGCATACCCGGATTTCCATTTCACCTTTACAGTTTATCTGGATTCATCTTATTTATCTCTGTCACCGTGCTGCTCATTTGTTTATTCCCACTCACTACAGTTTCCTCCTGCTACAGTTGTTAGTTTGTTATTACTGGACTTTAATTATCTTATTGTTCATTTCTACCAACATTCACATTAAACAACTTACTTTTCAGTTTAAACCTGGTCAGGTGTTTACTCCTGTTTCCACCCCGGGTCCACAACAAACACAGACTCTAACAGTTTGCTTGGCCTAATGGATTCGGCCACTGGACTGGAGTCCAGAACAGATTTAATTCACAGCATGGCTTCTCACCTGGAAGGATTGGGAACCATGCAACAGAAATTATCACAGTATGTGCAAGAAATGGAATGCCGTCAGGATACCTTACAAGCTACACTAACTACTACAAGTATGTCTGCAGTTACTCCTGTCTCCACTTCTGTTGTATCTGCCTCTGGAGTTTCTCCTGATTTGTATTTACCTACACCTGACAAGTTTGATGGCAATCCTAAACTGTGTCATGGATTTCTCAACCAGTGTGATGTACATTTTACTTTATAGCCCTCCAATTTCCCTACATCTAAAACCAAAGTGGCCTATATTGTGTCTTTATTGTCCGGCTCAGCCTTAGATTGCGTTTTTCGCTCTGGGAGCGATCAGATCCACTACTGAATAATTACCCAGAATTTTTAAGTTCATTCAGGAGGATTTTTGATGAGCCCGCAAGAACCACTTCTGCTTTTTCCAGCATTATGAATCTGAAACCAGGTACCCATCCTGTCAGTGAGTACGTCATTCAGTTCCAGCTGTTATCATCTGAGCTCAGATGGAACGAAGAAGCCCTAACATCGGTCTTCCGGCATGGACTATCGGATCGTATAAAGGATGATCTAGCCACTCGTGATTTACCCTCTAGCCTTAATGATCTAATTTCTTTCTGCAACAAAGTGGATATGCACTTTAGAGAGCATCAGGCTGAGAAGCACAGAGCTGATTGTTTTAGGCCTCATCCTCTACCTGCTCCTACCAGTTCTCCTCCCTCCTTTACAGATGAAGAACCCATGCAGGTTAATCATATATGTCTTTCTAAAGAAGAACGACAGAGACGCATTCAAAGGAACCTTTGTCTATACTGTGGAGACACGGGCCACCTGGTGGCTTCCTGTAGCCGCAAGCCGCGAAACGCCAGTTCCTAACTAGTCCCGGGGACACTCAGTTAGGAGTATTACTTCCGTCCCCAAAGCAGAATGATTCTGTCTTGTCCATAGCTCTGGACATTAAGTCTAGTCTTGTATTCGTATCTGCCCTCCTGGAATCTGGGGCAGCAGAGAATTTCATGTCCCTTCATTTGGCAGATAGATTACAAATTCCTTGCGTCACCTTGGATCATGCTATATCCTTGACCTCTTTTGATGGTAAACCTATTTCAAGTGGGACTGTGTCTAAAAGAACTCAACCTGTTCTAGTTCGTATTGGAGTCCTTCATGTCGAAAATATCAACTTCTTAATCATACCGAAGGCTTCCCATGAGATTATACTCGGACACCCGTGGCTGCGTAAGCACAACCCCCAAATTGATTGGAGTAATATGCAGGTTCAGTCATGGAGTGAGAAATGCCAAGAGTCTTGCCTCCCAAAGATCCGACCTGTGAGAGAGATTCAGGTATTAGAGGTTCCATCTATACCTAAGGAATATCAATCTTTCACCGATGTTTTCTCTGAAAAACAAGCTAACATCTTACCTCTCCATAGGGAATCTGATTGTCCCATTGATTTGTTACCTGGGAAGATGCCTCCCCTTGGTCGGACCTATCCATTGTCGTTATCAAAAACCAACTCCATGTCGGAAAACATATAAGAGAATTTAAAAAAGGGATATATCCGACCATCTACTTCACCTGCTGGAGAGGGATTCTTCTTTGTTTCTAAAAAAGATGGAGGCTTGAGACTGTGTATAGATTATAGAGGCCTGAATGATATCACGGTGAAGAACAGATACCCACTACTATTAATCACCAAATTATTTGACAGGGTTAAGGGATCCACGATATTCTCCAAGTTAGATCTCCGAGGTGCATACAATCTTATCTGTATCCGAGCAGGCGACCAGTGGAAAATAGCATTCAACACAAGGGATGGTCATTTTGAATATTCGGTCATGCCATTCGGGCTGTGTAATGTACCTGCTGTTTTTCAAGGATTTGTTAATGAGATATTTAGGTCTCTGTGGTCGTTTATTTAGATGATATTTAGATTTTTTTCATCCTCTCCTGAAGAACACCGCAATCATGTCAGAGAAGTCTTGTCTCGGCTGAGAAAGAACCAACTGTATTGTAAGCTGGAGAAATGTGTATTCAGTGTACCAAGTATTCCATTTCTTGGATATATCATTTCCGGATCAGGGTTGGAAATGGACCCCAAGAAAGTCCAAACAATCTTGGATTGGTCCCGTCCCACATCTTTGAAAGCCATCCAGAGACTTGTCGGTTTCTCCAATTATTATCGATGTTTTATTAAGGGATTCTCCTCCTTGGTGGTTCCATCACAGCCTTAACTTGTATAGGTGCCAAACCTGCACTATTCCCCCTCAGGCGGCGACAGCCTTTCAACTTCTCAAACAAGCCTTTATCACAGCTCCCGTTTTGAGACAACCGGTTGTTAATAGGCCATTTTTATTGGAAATGGATGCTTCGTCTGAAGCAGTAGGAACTGTCCTGTCTCAGCGCTTCAAGGATAACCGGATCCACCCATGTGGTTTCTTTTCAAAGAAATTCTCCCCTGCTGAAAGAAACTATGCCATAGGCGAGCAGGATCTATTAGCTGTCAAGTTGGCATTAGAGGAATGGCGGTACCTCCTAGAGGGCGCAAAGTTCCCCTTCACAGTTTTCACAGACATCTTCTTTTCCTGAAAAACAGCCAATGTGTAAGTCCTCGTCTGGCCCGATGGGCAATATTTTTTGCCCGCTTTTGTTTTACCCTGACGTATCATTCTGGGGTTCTCAACCTGAAGGCCGATGCCTTGTCACAGTCACTGTCCACTGAGAGCAGTCCAGAAACTCTGCCGAGTCTTCCCATGCTGGAGTCAAAGGTTTTTGCCACTATACAACTACAACCACCTGTTGGGAAGACATTTGTTGCCCTGGAGTTGAGAAAACAGTTGCTGACATGGGCTCACTCGTCTCATTTTGCTGGTCACTCAGGAATTCGCAAGACCTTGGGGTTTCTGAAAATATCCTATTGGTGGCCTTCGATGAAGACCGAGGTAAGCGAGTTTATTTTGTCCTGTACCCTGTGTGCTCAGCATAAATCTCCTCAACAGTCTCCAGCCAGTGAATTGGTGCCCCTTCCTGTGCCATCTCGTCCGTGGACATATCTGTCCATGGATTTTGTGACAGACCTGCCAAGTTCTCATGGATATACCACTATCTGGGTGGTAGTAGATCGTTTCTATAAGATGGTCCACTACATTCCATTAAAAAAGTTGCTTCAGCACCTGATTTGGCTCACCTATTTGTACACCATATATTTTGCCTACATGGACTTCCTTCAGGAATAGTGTCAGACCGGGGGTTCCAATTCGTTGCAAAATTCTGGGGAGCCCTCTGTTCTGTTCTACAAGTAAAACTCAATTTCTCCACGGCCTATCACCCTCAAAGTAACGGGTTCACCGAGAGGGTTAATCAGGATCTTGAGACCTTTATGAGAATCTTTTTGTCTTCATCCCAGGACAACTGGTCGAAGTCCCTTCCCTGGGCCGAATTTGCGCACAACGCATCATATCATTCCTCTACCAACCAAACTCCTTTCTACATTGTATATGGACTTCATCCTAGGGTTCCTGAGTTCTGTAGTTTGTCCACCTTCGATTTGCCAGCTGTGTATGCCACCGTACAGAACCATGCTTCGCTTTGGTCTCAAGTTCGGGCTTCTCTTGTTAAAACCTCCCTGCGGTACAAAGATCAGGCAGATAGGAAACGATGAGGTTCCTCAGATGAGGGTCGGGGATCAAGTATGGCTTTCTACCTGCAATCTTCGTCTCAAGGTACCAGCTATGAAGTTCGCTCCCCAGTTTATTGGTCCATACTCCATTAGAGATAATCAATCCAGTCTCTTATCGTCTTCAGCTTCCGTCTTATTTAAAAATTCCCAATTCCTTTCATATATCTTTGCTAAAGCCACTACTTCTCAATAAATTCCTCAGTGTACTCCCTGTTACACCAAGGGTCCAAACTGAAAAGGGAGTGGAATTTTAGGTGTCTCGGATTCTGGATTCTCGTATCCGTCATGGTAATTTGCAATACCTGCTTGATTTGAGAGGCTATGGTCCGGAAGAGCGTTGTTGGACTAGAGCTGAGGACGTTCACGCTCCCAAACTCAACAGAAAGTTCCACTTAGATCATCCCAAAAAGCCTAGAAAGTGTCCTGAGGCCACCCATAAGGAGGGGGGTACTGTCACAACCCAGGTTTCACGGCATGGAGGTTTGCGGTTGTTACCAGTGAAGGCGCTGTGGCGCGGTCCTTCTGGCAGTGGAGCTGGCGTGTGGAGATTGTCATTGCATGTATGCAGAGGTCTGCCAGCACTGGGCAGTCCTGACAGGGGTAAGACTAGTGGCGTCTCCGTGTCACGGCTGTCTGGGTGCCACCATGTTGCCATGTGACATAGCAGACCAATCATCTGTGGGTCACCTGCTCTCTCTGGCCTATTACATTCTGTTGCTGGGTACTTAAGGGTGTTTGGAGTGCCCTGTAGTTACCAGTGCAACGTGTTTAACAGCGTCAGCTGTGAGAAAGAGTTCCTGCACTCCTGACCCTGAGCCTTGTGCTTCGGTGCTTGCCCTAGCTTCTTGTCTGCCTTTGGCTCCCTGCAACCTGCCTTACCTTGCACTCTGCTGGAGATCACCCTGCACCTTCCACCCAGACCCACTCCTGCCTGAACTTGTCTCCTCAGTTAACCCATTCCACTCAACCTTCATCACAGCTTTACAGGATTACCTTCAGCAATCTTCACAGCATTACTGGATTTACCTTCAGCAATCATCACAGCATATCTGGATATCCCTCTCAAGCCATTACTCTGCATACCCGGATTTCCATTTCACCTTTACAGTCTATCTGGATTCATCTTATTCATCTCTGTCACCGTGCTGGACATTTGTTTATTCCCACTCACTACAGTTTCCTCCTGCTACAGTTATTAGTTTGTTATTACTGGACTTTAGTTATCTTATTGGTCATTTCTACCAACATTCACATTAAACAACTTACTTTTCAGTTTAAACCTGGTCAGGTGTTTACTCCTGTTTCCACCCCAGGTCCACAGCAAACACAGACTCGAACACCAGGTATGGTGGAGTTCAGTCAAGGTTTCTGGTTAAGACTGAACACAGAAAATAACAAGTAAACAGAACCCTATATACAATGCTATAAAAGGTAATGTTACTATGAGCCAACTCCTATTAGATTAATGGCAAGCACCAATCCGGAGATTTAAATGAGTCATGTGTTTGAACGTGGATTAAGGTTCTCCTCCAAGCCACCTGAGCAAGCCCTAACACATTGTTAGAGAAAACCTAGGCACTTGGCCACCATTATGGCTAACCAATGTACCTAAATTCTGCTAAGCCATACCTTACTTGGATCAGGACATTTGTTCTTACATTATTAGTTCTTCAGTTGGGAGTAGAAATCTCATTATATGCATCAGCAAAGAGCTCTTTAATGAGCATCTATTGGACACTGCAGAATGTTGTGAGGATCAGCATGTGAGAGAAGCGGAGGAGGTATTGATGGAAGGGCTAATAATACGAAGGCAGGAAAAGATGATGATGATGATAGGGGTCTATGATGGTAAATGTTCAGGATGTCGATATTAAGAATATCGACATGAGAAAGTCGATACGATCTGCATGTTAACATTCAACATGTCAACATTCACAATGTGGATGCCAGGATTAGGCTGTGGTCAGGGTTAGGTTTAAAATTAGTTTACAGGTCTATGGAAAATTGCATTTTCAATATGCTGACTGTAGACATTCTAGAAATGTCGACATTATATCAGTGCCAATGTTGACATTGGACATTCTGGTGTAGACATTCTGACTGTTGACTTTTTATACCATACCTTTATGATAAAGTGTTGATGTTAATGATGCAAGAAGTATGGGGTTAATAAAGACTTTGGATAGGTGGGTAATTATTATGATTGTAATGATGTAGGGGAGCTGGTAGGGTCAGAGTAATAATGATGGGAGTTGGAAAGATGGGAGGTAACTCATTTACAGTTGAAGTTTTACACAGCTCCACTCAAAAGTAATTTTTAGTGATCAACTCCTGTTCCTCCAGAGTGAATAACCTCAGGGTTCCCTTAGCCCAAGAATACTTACATTTGCTTCTGCAGATACCAGACCGTACTCTGGACCTTGGAAACCCAAACAATGCACAGTGCAAATTTGTTGCTCTGCAATTCAGTCAGCGTCATAGACATATTTGTGCAAAGCACTTTGTCATGACCAAGGCTGTGTGTGCTCGGGGGCAGCGGACCTTACCTGTCCGGATGCTATGGCAGGGTCCCGCTGGTGGAGATGCGGACACTTGGAAATCTGTGCTGCATGCCAGGTGGTTCCAGAGACATACTGTCCTGAATGCTTGTGGTGAGTCTGGATCAGGTTTGGCAGTGCTGCAGCGTGACATGGGGGCTGCCATCTTGGATTTTGTCATGTGACACATTCCAGCCAATCCAGGCAGAGCATTCCGGGAGTCCTAGCAACCAATCCTGCACTTCCTCTGGGTATTTAAGGGCTGATCTGCAGTCCTTTCATTGCCAGTGCAATGTTATTTCAGCTCTTGCTGGGTGCTAGTTCTTTGTTCTCCTTTGCTGTGTTTCCAGTCCAGTTTGCCATTACAACTCTAAAGTCCACAACATCCCCTCTGGCTATCCAGTTACCTACAGTTGGTACCCATGTGCCTTTCTGGGTAAATGGCCGTCTGAGACACTCACTATCTAACGGGCCACTCATGAGCAGTACTCCTCTCAAGCCAGCGTCCTTCCAGTATCAGAAGACTGTTCTTAAACCCACTCCTGATTCCACTCTGGGTCCAAGTCCACAACCATCCATGAGTCACTTTATACATTTAAAGACTCCTAGGGTATCAAACTATGGAAAGCTGACAGGTACAGTACTTATCAGTGCAGAGTCTTGTAATCTGCAGAGGTCCTGCACATGGATAACAGCAGGACTTTGATTTAGACAAAGTGAAAAATGCATTAGTGAAGTTCTTAAGCATGGCCCTGGCCTTGGTGGTGGAGCAAAATGTGTGTTATTAATTATGGAAATCGCTAGTCACTTATTTTCTTTTTGTCCATGTTGTTGTGCTAATAAAAGACTGGCCTTAGAGCATTGATATAAAAATGTGTACAGTATGCAGCAATACTGATGCAAGATGATTTTTGCCTGGTGTGCTGTCTGCCCTGTTTCTCTCCATATAATAGCTCTCATAGTCGGGGGTGTATCTATAATGGGTGCAGGGTGTGCAGTGCACACAGGCTCCTGGATCCAGCGGGCCCAGACTGCACAGCCTGCACCCATATACTCTTTATACTTTCCTGTACATTGTCTCCAGAGTGCTGCTCTGCAGCGCCGGGTCAGCTCTGCAGAGCAGAAAAAATCACTGGGAAAACGGCAGTGACCATTTTCCTGGTGACTCGCACATGCGCTGTACTGCTGTCTCCGGGAAAACGGCACGGGCGCCATTGTCCCGGAGATCTGTGTATGCGCCGTAGATTCTGGCACTAAGCCAGAATCTACTGCTGCACCCGCCGGGGCACCGCTAGAGAGACGAAGGGGTCTGCACTGAGTCTGCACACGGGCCCACTCCTCTTAAAACGCCCCTGCTCATAGCCTACCAAGTATCTCAGTGCCAAAAGTACGTCCTCATCCACCTTTCAGGAAGTTACTCAAATATGTTTAAAAATGTCTGTTGTTGTTTTTTTGTGATTGAGTATAATATAGTTGAATTTTTTTGTTTTGTTTTGTGTCAGAGCAAGCGAACTGTAGGATCGTAACCGGTAGCATTTTTTTAATCATTTATTCCAAACATTTCCATATATATTCAGTTTACAAAATGATATTCATACCAAGACAGGTGATTGTGATGTGTGCCATTTGGTGTCATCTCAGGAGTTTAAACTATTGTCACACTAAAATTAGGCATATGCTGTGACATCTGCTCAGTCTTGTTACTTGTCTTAATTAAGATTGAGCTATATTATCAAAGGAGAAATCACGGATAGGAACATTAACAGTAGCATGATATTGGAATACAGCAGTTTAGTATAGATATGCTCAGCTGGATGTTTACCATGTCACTGTTATGGTGGATAATCCACTTGATGTGCAAACAATGTGAAATATGAGTTTTGAATAGGCTTGCTGTTCATACATCCTGTCTTGTAGTCTGTTTCCAGGTCTCATCACTTTCACTTATCCTAAACTATTATATACTGTTTACATATACTGTATAGCAGATGAAATATTTTTTTATTGCACTTACTGTAAATCTTACAGTATAGTGATAGCTTAGTACTAAATAATACACTTGTAAGCTGCCTGACCTTCTAATCACTAATTTTTAGAGTTACCTGCTCCCTCCTCTCTCTCTGGAGCCCTGAGGACAGCTCCATGAAGCCATTTTTCCTGAGCTTCCTCTGTTTCCGTAATACTGAACCAGTTCAGCACTCTAAATGGCATCTGACAGTGAATGTGACAGTGTTGCCAAATCTGAAATGAAAAATAAGCAACCAATAAGTAAAGAACAAACCCAAACCAATCCAAAAAAGCCCAATTTATGGGAGTGTCTTTGTCCTCACTCTCTACTTGCATAACTTCCTTTATTCTCCCCTTCACTAACCTAAATATTTTAGTGTGTGCACAGCCTTATCTGCTTATATTGCTTTTCTCCCTCTACACCAGCCTCCATATTTTTACCTCCTCCTTCTTTCATACCTCATTCCCTTGCCAGTCTTCAGCTGGGTACACACTTGCCGATGTGTGTACCCAGCGATGCATCACCCGAACAGGCAATATATATTGGACTGCATGATGCGGTGACCGAATGCCCGATATTTCTGGCACCGGCTCCATCCACTATGCCAGCGTCGGCATCTAGGTCGTTCCATCGGCCCTACATGCAGGCCGACAGAATGACCCTGATGGACGACCCTTGGGAGTGCGCAGGGTCCTGAATAGTGGGTACACACTGGCCGATGTGGACAATATGTCGGCCCGATCAGTAGGATCGGGTGACATATCATCTAGTTTGTGTACCCACCTTTCCTTTACCTTACTCTTCATTCCTCTCACCGCTCTTCTTTACCTCCTTCATTCCTGTCACCTGTCTAATTCTATTATCCCCTCTCTTTGGGGCCTATTCATGATGTTAATTATTGGGGTCCAAACGGACCCCGATAATTAACATTCTAATTCACCGCGGACACCGGAGCAATTCAGCATTGCTCCGGTGTGGTGGCAGCTGATGTGAAATCAGCTGCACCCACGAGCGGCTTCACTGCTCCTTTTCGGAGCAGTGAATCTTTTCACTGCTCCTGTCGGAGTAGTGACGGCGGTGCGCATGCGTGACCTACAGGTCACACATGCGCATAAGAGCCCCGACATCCAGCGGAAGGAGCTGGACAGGGGTGGAGGAATCCAAAAGGATCCCTTCTCGCGACCTGGCCTACTTCCCATAGGGAAGAGCGGGTTGCGAACCCCATGCAGGGGTATTCGCCATCTGTAGATGACGAATGCCCCCTCAGTCAAGGTTCGAAAATGTAATATTTTCAGAGCTTGATGAATTCTGTCCCCATACTAGTGTATGGGGACAAGCGGGCCATTCCGCAAACAGACGGTAAGTAGGAGATATCTGTGATACTAGTGTATGGGGACAGCGGGCCATTACACAAGAGGAAGGTAAGCAGGAGATATCTGTGATACTAGTGTATGGGGACAGCGGGCCATTCCGCATAAGGAAGGTAAGCAGGAGATATCTGTGATACTAGTGTATGGGGACAGCGGGCCATTCCGCAAACAGAAGGTAAGTAAGAGTTATCTGTGATATCTCCTGCTTCACCTTCTTAATGAATGGCCTGAATACTTAATTGTCACAATTGCCGGTGAAAATGTGCTTTTTCACCTGCTTTTGTGACGATTAAGTGATGATGAATAGGCCCCTTTAACAGCCTCAGTAATTTTAACTCGCTCAGATGTACCTGCTACCTTTCCATCATCTATTTTACCTCTCCCTCTTGCCTGCCCCCTCCAACTTCACCATGTCCACTGGATACTGCCCTCTATTCCCCAGACACAACCTCCGTCAGTCACTACTGATGTAAACAAACACACACATACACTTACCTACAAGGGTGCCTCTACACACAAAAAAACAAGCCCAAAACAAGCTATCTTAATAAAAAAAAAGCCCAAAAACAAGCAACAAGGGGATTCAGTCGGGAAACCGGCTGACGTAAGTCTGACAGCCGGCTTCCCGATTGCTTTATCCCGGCGAGGGTCAAATGACAGGCGTCTAAATCTAGACAAGAAAAAAATAAAGATGGCGCATATAGGTCTAATAGGTCGAGATAGGTTGCAGGGAGGTGGGCACTACAAATCTTTCTATTTGGTCGAGATAGGTTGCAGGGAGGTGGGCGCTACAAATCTTTCTATTTGGTCCGGTTAGACCTATATAGACCTATATGCGCCGTCTTTATTTTTTTCTTCTCTAATATTCTTTTTTGGATTAGGGGACTGGAGGACCCTTGGGACAGCTGTTGGTCGTGATAGGTTGCAGGGAGGTGGGCGCTACAAATCTTTCTGTCTAAATCTAGACGCCTGTAATTTTTCCGACACCGGGAGACCGGTGCCCGGCATCCCAATCGGACAGCCGCAGGAGGGGTTAGGTTTAGGGCACCCGTGGGGGACTTAGGCTTAGGCACCCCCCCGGGAGGGTTAGGGTTACATAGGCAAACGCAGGGGGGTTTCCATCTGCCTGGAAACCCCCCTCCCCAGCACACACCATGACCATAATAGAAATAGTAATATAATAGAATGTTACTAGCGGTGCATGTTCTTCTCAATATCACAAATGAAATGATTAGCACTTTTTGTGGCTCGTTTAAAATGTGTCAGCTAGTAATAAATATACCTGTGCATCAACTAGGATATTGTGGAAAACATGCACTGTTAGGGATGCACTGCTATAGACCATCAATAGGGTTAATTATTAATACTGTATAATAATACACTATCCAGTACATAAGGAAACCAATATGTACATATATATGTCCAGGGCAGTGCTAGGTTCTTCTGCCGCTCCCCCAGACTCCCAGACTTGCTCCAATGCTCTGGAATGATGTCCACATCAGAAGAAAAACATTCAGCTCAGACAGGATGGACCTACTGCCGCATCTAATGGCTTACTGTGATCGCTGGTCCTGTATATGCTGGAATTATGCAACACAATATACTTTGTATGTAACATATTAAAGCTGGATAAGTACTAATTCTGCCCTCTTCATGGACTGTCCACACTCGCTGTAAAATCAAACATTTTTTAAACCCCCCTCTAGAAATCCTGCATTTGCCACTGGGTTAGGCTAGGGGGAGGGTGGGTTAGGATTAGGCACCCCCGGGGGTGGTTAGGGTCAAGCACCCCCTGGGGGACTTAGGTTTAGGCAGCGGGGAAGGGGGGTTAGGTTTAGGCACTTAGAGGGGGGATTAGGGTTAGGCACGGGGGGGGTTAGGGTTAGGGGGGTTAGGTTAGTTTGTACTTACTTAGGGACGATCGGGATTTCCAGTGCTGTTGGGCTGCCGCTGCCGGGATCTCTGCATCTGTCGGGCTGATGCTGCCGGGAATCGAACTGCCGGCCATGCGCCGGCCATGCGTCGGCCGGTCTTTCATACCGAATGCGCAACAAGCAACCATAAAGAAAAAACAAGCAACTCGGGGGAAAAAAAAGCCCAATTCCATTAGTTATAAGCGGACCTTGCAACTATGCAATGTGACTGTGAGGATCATTTGTGAGCCATTATCTGTGATTGTAGCTTCTGATTGGTCCACACTCTCACACACCCTCCACAGCATCATATATTGCTGTGGTTTTCAACAGGGCCTATGAGACAGACCCAGGAAAATGGCTACATGGAACAGCAACCAGTACATTCTTACCCTCACTGGGAGTGCTGCTTTAGTGTAAATAAAAAAGTTAGGCATTAGTTTAAAAATAGTACCCAAGTGTTTCTAGTTCCACATAGAAAGTGGTACACAGTCCTATAACATTGCTCACCCTCCCAAGAAATAACCCACCTCCCATGAGGTAACACTCTGACTCACATGTATTTCCTTAAGTAAGATTACTTTTGCTAGTATCATACCGTATTTCATTCTTCTAAGCTTTTCTTCCTAAATTAAGCTCTTTCTAATGATTATTCATTAATTATGGGATTCTTTAACCTTGATTTGTTACTTAAAAAATAATGCTTACAGAGATCACACTGTATAAATTAGATATTTTTCATGACTCATGTTCCTTTTATTCTTATGTCCTCCTTTGTTTTGTTATTTTAATTAATGTCACCTTTTGTTTTTTTCTGTTTTTTTTTTTTAAATAGAAACTGTACAATCATTTGTATTATATAGCAGTTACTACACTGTACTATATCTTGACATTAAAAAACTGTTCAGAATCCACATTCAGCTATTTGGTATAGCTACTATTTAGATAGGCAGACTATTATCTTAGGCATTCAAATAGCTACTATTTAGATAGGCAGACTATTATCTTAGGCATTCAAAAGTTATCTCATTGGGCATATAACAAAGCGGCCTAGAACAGTAACCAAAGGGTCTTTCATTTCAATAATGCAGTGAGAGTCTTATTATATTAGGAAGTATTTACAGCTACATTAGAATGAACAATATATTATCCAACAGAAGTTAAAAAACAAATCAGTAATTAGGGTCTGATTCACAGTTTTACGTACAGACAGGTTGACATAGTTCATGGAAAGCACCACAGGTAGAGTGTGGTCTCATTTTCCTGCTGGACCATGTTATCAATGGCTGATACAAAAACAGGAGCCTCTGGAGATTGAGTTAGGATTGCTGGCAGGGTGCTGTGACCTGTCCTAGATGAACTTCAGGCAGTAATTAACACAATGGATCCGAGGATATTGAAGTTAATTTAACAAAGCTCAGCATTCACCTCTTTCATGAAATTAAATAAAAATGTCTTTGAAACAAACATATTTCATTTTATTGCCTGGAGTGGTACAACATAAATTACAGCTGCTTATTGGTAGAGCTTTGTCTCGTAAGGGATCCCCATGCTGTACTGGTGGAAAACTGGTTTGATATCTTGAGCATTATTTTAAGATAGATGTGGTGCAGTTACTTAGAGAAGAATTTGCTAAAATAGTTTTTGTACTAATAGCTTAGCTGGGCACCTCTGGTAGAGTTAATTTAGTCGGGGGGTGGGAGCGCTATGTATAGCAGATATGTTGAGCAGCACGGAACTACTGTAACTTTGTCTTCAGGAGCTCAGAGACCGAACATTTGGGATAAGGTAGATGGGTCAAGTTGACTGTGTTGCATGGCTTTATCAATATATCCGATATAGAAAGTAAGAAGAACTTTTACATATGTGCCCACAAATTGCAGGTCCACTATTAATTAATGAGCATGTGGCCTTGGTCCCAATATATCCATTTGTGAGTGAGTTGAATGCTAGCCACAGTAAATAACGGATGGTATGAAACACTTCTGCAGTCATCTCTTGTACAAAGTAGCTGCTACAAAGCAGCCCATGTAGGCATGAATTATGCCACAATGTAAAGCATAGGATGATGGAGGATGAATAGGTACTGGTTTTATGCACAACCTGAAGGCCAAACTGAATAAAGATGGCTGTTAATTTAAAAATATAAAAGAGGGGGTTTGGTCATGGTTAGGGTATTCCATATTATATTTGAATTTTCTTGGTCTGGGACCGATGAAGATACGATATGTAGGAGCTAGGATGGCGGAGCTATTGTTGGGACAGAACATGGAAATTGATACTGCCCTAATGCTTCTGCTTTGGATCAGAAAGAGTGGTACTGTATGCAGTGAACCCAGGTGATGACTGAATTGGTAAGAATTTGCAGTAGACTACAGTGCAATGATGTAATTGTGAGTGTCCTGACTTATGGTATGAATACTTGCTTTGGCAACTCTACTACAACTGAGCAAGGTGGACTGCAGGGAAAATTATTTGGGTGCAGTTGTCTAGTATTTAGAAGCCTTATGAAAAATGTTTTTTTTTTTTAAAATAGAGTTTGGGGTATTTTACTTGACCCTAGCCATCCTTATCATGGGTTATTTAATTAACTACCATCAAACAAAATGTTTAGAATTTTGATGATACGTACAAACGGTTTGCATGACAGTTTTCTTTAATCCTCCGCTGTCTGTATGTTGCATTGTAATGTTGCACAGAACTAATATTATAAGGATAAGTTATTCTGTCTGGTTTTGCTATCTGCCTATTTCCTGTACTGGGATTTTTTACATTGTAATTTTATTTAACTATTCTTTCTGTCTTGTTTAATGACAATAGTTGCATTATTTTGCAATAATACTACATGCAGGACAAAATTATATGGGACACATTACATTTATTGGTTTGGAATTCAAAAATTTGCAGGGATTTATTCCTGGTGATTCAGTCCAGGACGATACATCCTCAGCCTTAAATATTGGGGAAAAAGAAATCTGTCTGATTATATTAGTACAACCAGGGGTGTAGCATAGGTGCAGCACGTGCTACAGGTGCTGGCTCTGGCTGGGCTGCCAGCTGCAGTGAATCTGCTGTGCTTCTTATAAAGCTTTTAAAATGTATTTTGACCACTGGAGGACAGTCCGTCGGTCCCTGGCGGAACTACACAAAGATGACAGGGGTGCCGTGCACTGATGCAGTGAAGGCTGGGAGGTAGGTCAGACAGTGTGTCGATAGGAGTATCAGTGTAGTTTCCAGAGCTAGATAATTGTTCATGTCATCCTATGAAGCCATCAGATACAATATTACACCCGTTTAGCCTGGAAAAGCAAGGACCACAAATGCCGGCTAATGGTGATCAAGTAGCTGCGGTCATTCATTTATCAAAACTGGTCACCTGGATGAATTACTCTAAGATATCATACAATGTATTATTGCACTTTTCCTTATTTAACACACTAGTATTTGCAACTAAGGTTTATTACCAACTTTGTATTGAATGTATACAGTATTGTTCTTATGTTATTTTTCATTTCTTTTATATATTCATGTTTCAATATATATTTTTAAGACATCATCTGATGTGATATTTGTTCACCTCCTAAACAGCTAGTCACAGCGAGCATGGCCTAAACTTAGAATTAATTGCTGCTTTCCTTGTCCTACAGTACTTGGCCAGGATACACCACCTCAGTAGACTCGCCATGCCCGTAAAGCAGTGTGTCACAGCTTCACACTTGAACGCTGCTTCGGTAACAGCCCGAAGAAGATATATTGGGTAGCATAGGTCTTGCCACCAGATATGGCCGTGTATCCTATGCACTGGTTGTTGCTCTCAGTATTATTTTTGATACCAGCTAAGTTGGCTTGTGTGAGCCGTTTTCATGGCAAACTAGCACTGCGAAGTGCAGTTGCAATCCAATTCCAAGCTCACATTTCATTTCCAGAGGAAAATTGTGTTTTGTGTGTGTACACGCCTGAGGGTATGAGATGATGGGGAAAATATTTATTTTAAGAAAAAAATGTCAGAACCCCAGGGACAGCCCCCAATGACGAATTAAGCGTTTAGAAGTTTTCAATCAGCTTAATTAGCTAATAATGACATATTATTTTGGGGTGTTTAAAGAAAATGGCCTCAAATTACCCACAAATCAACTTTTTCATTAGTTTGATAACCCCAAATTTAATTACAGTATTTTTAAATAAAAAATAATTGCTTTATATAATTTTTTTTTTTTTTAAGAAAAAGTGTTCTCAAATTACCACAAACCCACCATATTTTCTACTTTTTTTGCATTTTTGTTTAATTTGTTGAGATCAAGCGAAAAAGGTCACCTTATAATTTTTTGTACTTTTTTAATATTGCACAAACCCTTATACCCGCTAACAGCCTTCTATATGGCCCAGCTAACAAAGTTGTGACTTTGATGGGGTCCAGTATGGTTTCCCCACTTTTTATGCACTTCTCCCAAGTTGCATGCTATAGAAAATATGCACACCCTCACCATGAGTAGTGAGTGTTGGCATTTCAATCGGATTGAGTGTTTCTCGGGAGTGAGCATTAGTGCCCCAATTACATGAAACAAACTCGCTCTTACAAACTCGCTGCTAATTGGATATACCCCTATGTTGACTATGCCATGGTGATAATGTCGACATGTTCGTCATGTTGACACTAATGAAATGACATCATGATCACAATGTCATCAATACATTAATAAGGTATCGCTAATGCTAATCCTAACCCTTTTACCCTTTACCTAAGCCTGATTAAAACCCTAACGCTAATGTCTACATTTCACTATGTCAACATGTCATATGTTGACATTTTGTCCATGTCAATATTTTCCCATACATGTCTATTTTAAAGTCCCCTCTCTGGGAAAAGCCTGGAGAGGAAATGCAGCATATCACTTTAGGTGGCAGGGCCGGACTGTCACGTCACTAGGCTCTGCCTCCGCCATGGCAAAATGCCTCGAATCATCTGTCCACGGGGAGGGGTGGAGCTAAAATGACATGATCACGTCATTTTAGCTCCACCCACTCCCTATGAACTTGTATTATCTCCCCATCCTGCCTACTTCTCTAGGAAGTGGGTGGGATGCGGGAGATTTGCCCACTCTTCAGAAGGTGTGCGGGGACTACCCCAAAAATTGGGAATCTCTTGCACCTTCCAGGATCGTAGGCAAGTATGTATTTTCCAGATGTCGACCGTTATGATGTGACAAGTGACATAACAAACATGATTTGTAAGATGTGATGTGATGTGATGTGATGGTATCCATGCTAATAAAGCATCACTCTGAACTGATAAACCAAGGATAAAATGTGACGGTGAATGAACACTGCCTATTTCACTATTTCATTACACTTTGGGCTACTTTTTGCAGTGTCCTGTTGACAGGCCATTATTACTGCCCAAAAAAATAATCTATGCCAGATTAACTGCATTGTCATCATACCACGTTAATACATCTGATATTTTTAAATGCTTTACATGGCAAAACACATTAAAATGAAGTGGATCTTAATATAATGCGCTAATTTAATTTTTAACCAGCACATAAAATGTAGCATTAGCTCCCACAAATGGGACAGATGTCTCCCTTACTTCCATAATTTAGCTTTATATCTGCCAAAGAAACAGCATGGAAGCTTAAATTAAAACACTTTTGCATATCTTAAATTACAGAGCAATAATTTGTATTACGATTAAGTGTACATTAAGTGTCCAAGAACATGGTGCAGAAGATAAATTTGAAAATAGCTTAGAACGTACATTTCAGCTGTAGTTGTTGAAATTTTTCAGATTAATTCCTACAGTACCAACAAAAGATAAATAAAATTCTAGATTTCAAGATTTGTCGGCTATGTAATACGTTTAGCGGAGGAATTTATTAAGGACCGTAGATTGTAGGTAATTTTGCTTTCCAATTTGTCTGATGTCTTTATCCAGCTGTTTGGAGGCTTAAAATGCATATTGGTGACAATTACAAACCCCTACATTGCATGTGGTTTAAGGCATTCACACTCAGTTTAAGCAAATAGCCACCATTCTAGGTGGGGAAACCCAATATACATTTGGGCCCTTGCACCTAGAGATGCATAACCAATGTTAAGTAATACTGGCCACTTCTTGATACTCATGGCATTTGGGGGCCAGGGTTTAAAAAAAACAAGTGTACCCCCTTAATAAATTAAGGCAAATTATGTGACCCCTTACTAAAATAAATTATTATATTTGATATTAATTGTATATAATTATTATATATAAATTATATATTATTAGCAATTAATTAATGTACCCCTTAATTAAATAATAAATTGAATTTTTTAAACTAATATATATACCCAAATAATTTAATAATAAATATCACCATTCTAAATAAAATATTGCGGCTTTCTATATAAAAATAACACTATTACCTCTTTCCCTCTCTCTCTTTGCTATATCCCTCCCTCTCTCTCTCTCTCTCTCTCTCTATATATATATATATATATATATATATATATACTGTATATAAATACTGTACATATATATATATATATACATATATATATATATATATATATATATATATATATATACACTGTATATATTCCACTAAAAGGACACATCAGTCTGGCACCATCCCCAGCTCTGAGGGCTACATTCCCTTGTTCTGTGTGATACTACCATCTCCTGGCTGCTCTCCTACCTCTTTGGTCATTCTTTTTCCATGTACTCTTATAACTTCACTTCCTCCCCACTTCTACTACCACTAGTTATCCCCCAAGGTACTGTTTTTGGACCTCTCCTATTCTCCCTCTATACATCATCTTAGGTGAGCTCATCCTCTCTTTTGGCCTCCAATATATTTCTATGCTGATGAAACTCAGATATACCTCTCCTCCCTGACCTCACTCCTAAATTGTGTCTTCAACTGTATCTCTTCCTGGATTTCTTAAACTTAACATGTCTTACTGAGTTGATTATCTTCCTGTTCTCCTGAATAACCTCACCTCCCACAATTTATTATCTATTGATAGCATCACCTTCTCCTCTAGCCCACAAGTGTGCCATCTTGGATTTATCCTAGACTCCTCCCTCTCCTTCAAATCACACATCTAGTACATCTCACAGTCCTGCGATTTCCATCTCAGAAGTATCTCCAGGATCAGACCCTTTCTCACCCTGGAGGCAAAGAAGACCCCCATCCACTCACTGGTCATCTCAAGATTGGATTACCAAGATTTTTCCAGTGCTGCTTCCTATTTATGGAACTCTCTCTTTGCCCATCAGCCTTTTCACATTTCTACAAAACAAGACCCACTTCTTTAGCAAAGCCATTCAGTTCTCACCATAACCCACTGCTCTAGGTTTCTTGCTCACTGTCTCCCCATCTGTGTCACCCCTGTCTGTCTGCCTCAATGTAAGCTCTCATGAGCAGGGTCCTCTTTCCTTGTGTGCTTTTTCTTCCCTTACTTATACCATCATCTACTCACTAATGTCTACAATGGCACCCAACCCTTGGGTTCTGCCACCCTATTGCCTATTTGAGTATCATGAACACTGATGCAGTAATGTTTCAAATTGTTCATGTCCGGCAGTGTTCTGTACTGTCACTTTTTTGTTGTTTTGTTTATTTTTATTTTTATCCCCTTGTAGATCCATATAAATAAAGGATAATAATAGTAATAAAAAGAACACGTACAGTTTAACAAACCAAGCACTTCAACAACATTGACAGCCACTTTTGTTGCTGAAGTGCTTGGAGTGCAAGCTACCAATGCTCTTGAGGCTAACAGTTTTAATAATCCTTCAAGTTGTCATCATCCTCATGGCTGTTTTTAATATAGTCATCACACAATATTAGCTCATCCCCACTGGAATCCAACATTACAGTCTCTGTAATTGGCGGCAAAGGAAATTATTTGTTTTTGTAGTTACTTTTAATGAACATTGTTTTTTTCAAAATTTTTGTGAAAAGCTTCCTATGCCAATCATTCATAAGGTTCCCAATTGTGCTAAACACTCTTTCTGAGTAGACACTGGAGGGTGGGCAGCTTAAGTACACCATAGCTAGTTTGTACAAGGGACTCCAAATTTCCTTTTTTTTTCTCCCAGTATTCAAAGGGATGGTGTGAGATGCTAATTTATACATTATCATTAAAGTAAACCTCCACCATTCTATTTAGACTTACTGTATCAGATTGACTCAAGATAGACATGTCAATATATGCAGGCATTTCTTTTAAACCAGACTAGTTGTCATAATATTTTTCTCTGGTGCACTGAGTTGACTCAACACCATCAGTGGGTCTCTTGGAAAAGTTAAATTTTTTACCTGGCAGTAGCATTTGCATGCAGTAGATATCAGGCACATACCCCAAATTTCACAATGGAGGGGGTTTTAGCATTCATCTGTTAAGGTGTGTCTGCTGAATGAAATTCTTCTAATATTGTAACTAGTTGAATCATGTGTCAATGTTTAAAACACAGTAACACTTTAAAATCACTTGAAGTTCCTTTTGCATATATTTTTTCTTAAAATTGGCATATCTTTTGCCCCTTCCTGTGAGAGCAATATCAACACAGCCTTATCCAAATGATTGTCTGTGCTATGTTTTAATCCCTTCCTGTCCAGTATCTCAGTTGGATTTCTTTATCTTAGACTCTTCCTTTATCCACCCACAAAGTCAGGCCGGATTAAGCCTTGTGGAGGCCCGGAGCACTTAAAACACGGGGGCCCTCGGCTTCTTATCAGCACTACCCCCCCAGGCTGTGCCAACTGTGTGCTTTCTCCCCCCATACCTCTATGGGGCATTAGAAGATGCACAAATCCTACCAGCAGTCCTGCTGCAGGGGCAGACTCTGGAGCCTCACGGGGACCTATTCTGCATATAAATTGTCACCTACTGTGATGCCAATATGTGGAGGTGGGATGGGGGGGTGCATGCTTCTATTATAACTTCAGATTCCAAGTTGACCTAAGGAGGAGTAATTGCCCCAAGTATCCAAAAAAGAGTAATATATTATCTAGTTTTTTTAATTCTTGCTGCCTCCACTGTCAGGGAAAGAGTTAATTAATGGGACATATCTGCATATAATAAATAATAAGTTTTGCGGAGACAATTGCAGAGTCCTTTCGGAACTAACTACAAGATCGTCTCTAAACCCACCTTTACATTTTTTAAGTTAATTTCAAGAGTATGAACAACATCAAAAAAACTAAGCAGACAAAATTGACTTATAATTTCATCCTATAAAAAATAGACTTTCTAGTTAGTAACCTAAAAGTGAGGAAAAAGCCTATCCTTTTCTGCGAGTGTGACCATACTGTTGGTATGACAGTTATCCCAGTGTCATGTTATTATTTTGACATAGATTATGTTAAAGATTCATCCATAAGGATGCACTTCAGGTCGGCAGAGCATTGCATTCCCAGGCTCTTAGCCATTAATGGTGATGGCTGGGTAGGACTGCGCTCTGCTGTGTGGGCAGATGTGATATGTTAGTGGGCTGAAAGGTGTGCTATATGAGTAAGTGGGGTGCTGCACTTCCTGATCGCAGGCGTACCAGGTCCTGCGTAAAATTGGATAGAGACGGTGGGGTACGGAAGGTGCGCTCGCCCTGTGGGTGCATTGATGATGGGGGAGTGTTGGAATGTGTATGTGGTTGCTAGTGTGTGGTGTGAATGAGTGGGGAGGGGTGGACCAATGGAATGAAAGAGGCAGACACAAGGTGGGAGTAAATGGTTTTATTGGAGTAGTCACAGTGCTTCTCCTATATAGTCCCAGGCAACAAAGTAGGTGTGGTGGTAGGTGAGAGAGGTGGGGGGGAGAGACTGGGGAGGTGGATTGACCCTTTCAGAGGGCTCCTTTCCGTGTGGTTCAATAGACCGGCACATTACCCCTGCTGGACACTATGGTCGACAGTCTTGGAAGTCTCGGTGGGTGAGGGGGGGAGAGCAAGAGGGGTATGGTGTGGTGGGTGGGTGTAGTACACCTGGCGGCATCCCACGTATGAATGAAAAGTCTTGAAGTCTTATACCTACCGGTAGGCAAGGCCTGCGGTCAGTAGGCCGTAGGGGTGTTGTGTTGATGCAGTTCCTTGTTGACTGATTGAAGCTGCTGCAGTGGTAAAGATGAGTAGCTGTTGTTCAAGAGGATCTTCTATTTTGCAGCGGTCAGCGACCGGGTGGTGCTGGTAGTTGTGAATGCAGCAGTGGGGCTAAGTTGCTTGTGGGAACGGCCACTGGTGCCAGGTCACTGGGGTGGGGGGTGGGTCCCCCTGTCCCCCAGTCCACCACTCCCCCATCATCATTGCACCCACAGGGTGAGCACACCTTCCGTACCTCACCGTCTCTTAGGCATTAAGAGCACATGTCTGCTAATGCACTGCACAACCCCCAGTGCAGAATGCAATCACCACACTAGGTGCAAAGTTACTTTGATGACTAAATGAACCCTGTTATAAAATTCAATTGACTCACACTAAGTGCCATATTCAATTAGTTTTGCATCGGCAAGAAAGTTTTGCCTGTCTGACTTTTCACCGCCTTTGAGTGTTTTGGACGTGAAAACTTTTCGTGCCTGTGAGGTTCTGGTTTTATTGTGGGCCTGGGGTTGTGATAGGAGCAAACACTGAAGCAGGTTTAAATGAAAAGGTGGAACTTTTTAATGAGTGGTTTGATAGACATGAATATGACAAACTCAAGTCCAGATATAGCACTAAGTGCATGGCCGGCGGTTCGATTCCCAGCAGCGCCTGGCCGACAGAAGAGCAGCCGTTATTAAGGCAGCCAGTTTCCCGATTGTATACCCACTAAGTGCACTTGGGAGCTGTGGTGAAGTAATGGGAAAAAGTCCAGTTAGTGACAAGCAATGAACAATGTCCAGGAAGTGACTGGTTAATAGAGAATGTTCAGGTAGTCGCAGACAATGGGAACTGTCCAGGTAGTTAATAGGTTAATAGGGAAATGTCCAGTTGATGACAGGCTGATGGAATCTGGTGTAGTGGCTGAAATGAAGAATGCAGGCTGAAGAAGGGTTATCCAGCAGAGTGTCAGTGAAGGCAAGGTGCAGGATGAACAGCAGACTCAGGTACTCAGGCAAGGGGAAGGTAATGGAGTATGCAGGGTAGTCCAGCGGGGTTGGAGCAGACAAGCAGGCAGGCAGGTAACGTATCATAGGAAACAGGTGGTGAGCACAGGGAACTCTCTCTCAGCTATGCTGAGAAACACGTTACACTGGCAATAAAGTGAGGCTCTGAACCTCCCTAAATACCAAGTGCTGTGCCATGACTGGCCAGAAAGAGCATGTGACAAACCAGTATTGGGCGATTAGGTCACTTGACCAGAGGCAAGATGGCGGCACCCATGCCGGAGTGGAACAGAAGCACCACCAGGCCTCACCAGCCCAAAGTGACAACATTCCCACACAAAACCACGCACAGCCAATGCCCCTCGCCAAACACCAGCGCCACCGCCAGACCCCCCCACCATAGTGACCTCACAGGTAATACCCGTCGAACACCATGCCGAGAAACTCTGGTCGTGACAGTACCCCCCTTTATGGGTGGCCTCAGGACACTCAACAGGCTTTTCCGGATGAGCAGTATGGAATCTCCTGACCAGGGCAGGAGCATGGATACCTCGAGCATCGGTCCAACAGCGCTCCTCTGGACCGTAACCCCTCCAATCCTGGAGATACTGCAATCATCCTCTGCGGATGCAAGAATCCAGGGCCTGAGAGACCTCGAACTCCATGCCTCTTTCAGTCTGGATGCAAGGGGGAACAGGAAGGACCTTGCGGAATTTGTAAAATATTAGGGGTTTTAGGAGGGAGATATGGAATGAGTTTGGAATTTTTAGATAAGCAGGCAGCTGAAGTCGATAAGCCACAGGGTTGATTATTTCTGTGATGGAAAAGGGTCCGATGAACCGGGGAGCAAACTTCATCGAAGGTAATCTGAGACAAATGTCCCGGGTGAACAACCAGACTTGGTCTCCAACTTGCATGCAAGGTACCTTCCTACGTCTCCTATCTGCCTGAAGTTTGTATCAGTAGGACGCCTTCTCCAAATCAGAACATACCTTAGTCCAATTAGATGCAAATCTCTGTACAGTATCCTCCACGGCTGGCACATCAAAGGCAGGCTTAGAAACTCAGGAATACGAGGGTGAAGACTATAGATGATTTGAAATGGGATTTGATTTGTCGAGGAATGATACGAGGCACTATGTGCAAATTCTGCCCGTGGAAGCAATTCAGCCCAATTGTCTTGGGATGACGTCGTGAAGATCCTTAGGAAGGTCTCAAGATCTTGATTGACCCTCTCTGTGGATCCATTGCTCTGAGGGTGATAGGCCGTGGAGAAGTTTAACTTTACTTGTAGAACAGAACATAAGGCTCTCCAGAACTTTGCCACAAATTGAGTACCATGATCAAAAACTATTTTGGTAGGAAGTCCATGGAGGTGAAATATGTGCTGGATGAACAGATGAACCAAGTCAAGAGCAGTAGGCAGTTTCTTTAGAGGTATATAATGAACCATCTTCGAAAATTGGTCTACCACAACCCAGATGGTGGTGTAACCCTGAGAGCTAGGTAAATCCGTTATGAAGTCCATGGAGAGATGTGTCCATGGACGTGATGGAATAGGCAGGGGTAACAATTCACCAGCTGAGGCTTGACATGAAGACTTATGCTGAGCACATGAGGCACAAGAGGAAATAAACTCCAATACATCAGTTTTCATGGACTGTCACCAATAACTTCTCTTTAAAAGTGCCAGAGTCTTTCGAGTACCTGAGTGACCTGCAAAATGAGAGGAGTGAGCCCAGGTGAGGAGCTGCTTCCTTAACTCCGGGGTCACAAAAGTTTCCCAGTAGGGGGCTGTATCTGTACAGTGGCAAACACTCTTGACTCCAGGAAGGGGCACTATGCAGGGTCTCCAAATTGTCATTACAGAGGAGAGATCTAGACAGAGCATCTGCTTTCTGATTAAGAGCTCCAGATCGGAAGGTCAGGGTGAACTGAAAGCGAGCAAAGAAAATTGCCCATCGGGCCAGATGAGGGCTCACACACTGGATGTTTTTGAGGAAGAGGAGGTTCCGATGGTCAGTGAGGACAGTGAAGGGAAATTTAGCCCCTTCCAGTAGGTATCTCCACTCCTTCAGCACCAACTTCACTGCCAAGAGTTCTTGTTCACCCATAGCATAGTTCTTTTTGGCAGGAGAGGACTTCTTGGAGAAAAGCCCACAGGGATGAACTCTGTTGTCTTCATATCGCTGGGATAGGACCGCTCCTACTGCTTCTGATGAAGCATCAACCTCTAACAAGAAAGGTCTATTCAGATCTGGTTGTCTAAAGACTGGAGCTGAGATAAAGGCTTGTTTCAAAAGCTGGAAGGCTGTCGCTGCCTCGGGTGACCATAGGGCAGGATTAGTGCCTTTATGGGTCAGGGTCATAATGGGAGCCATCAGTGATGAAAATCCCTTGATAAAGCATCTATAATAGTTGGCGAATCCGAGTAGTCTCTGAATGGCTTTCAAGGTTTGAGGATGGGACCAATCCAGGATTGCCTGCACTTTTTTGGGATCCATTTCTAGACTGGAGCCAAAGATGACTTAACAAAGAAATTGCACACTGGGTACACTAAAGATACACTTTTCCAGTTTACAGTAGAGGTGGTTCTTCCTCAGACGAGACAGCACTTCCTTCACATGGTGATGATGTTCCTCTAGAGAAGACGAGAAAATCAATGTTTTCCAGACAACGACTGACACATATAATAGATCCCGGAAAATTTCATTAACGAAGCCCTGAAAGACAGCGGGGGCATTGCACAAGCCGAAAGGCATCACAAGGTATTCAAAATGTCCATCCCTAGTATTAAAAGCGGTCTTCCACTCATCACCTGAGCGAATACAAATGAGATTGTAGGCCCCTCTCAGATCTAACTTGGAGAATATGATGGACCCCTTGACCCTGTCAAATAACTCCATGATTAGTGGAAGTGGATATCGATTTTTGACTGTTATATCGTTCAGGCCTTGGTAGTCTATACAAGGTCTTAAGCCACCATCCTTCTTGGCAATGAAAAATAACCCAACTCCAGCAGGAGAGGTGGAGGGGCGATTAAATCCTTTATCCAAATTCTCCTGGATGTACTCAGTCATTGCTTTGGTCCCTGGTAAGGACAGAGGTTAGGTGCGACCACGAGGTGGCATCTTATCAGGCAGCAGGTCAATAGGATAATCCCATTCTCTGTGAGGAGGTAAGACATTCGCTTGTTGTTCGGAGAAGACGTCAGTGAACATTTGTTACTCCTTAGGAATTGCTGGAGATATTAATGAAGCTGTTTTCCTTACAGGTCATATCTTGGGAAGACAGGATTTCTGATAGTCTGTCCCACATGAAAAAATTTGCATAGAACACCAGTCTATCCTAGGATTGTGCAGGCGTAGCCAGGGTAGTCCTAAATAATGTCTTGGGACACCTCAGGTATCACTAAAAACTTAAAAGACTCTGAATGGAGTGCTCCAATATGGACTAGCACTGGTAGAGTTTCCTTGGTGACAACTCCATTAGCCAGAGGCCGACCATCCACGGCAGTCAAGGAAATCACATGAGTGAGGGATGAACAAGAAATTTGTAGTTTGTCAACTAAGCTGGAGGTTATGAAATTTCCGGCTGCTCCAGAATCTAATAGAGCAGAAACAAAGGCAAGTTTAGGCTTTAGATCTATAGCAAAGGTTATTACGAAATCTTTATTATTTGAGGATGGACTCAGAGTCATAATACCAGATGAAGCTGATACAGTATGTCCGGGCTCATCAAAGATCCTCCTGAATGATGACACAATGGCTGTATAGTTATCCAGCAGAGAATCTGAACGCTCCCAGAGGTGGGGAAGCCCAATCCAAGGCTGAGCCAGACAACAGAGGCACTATGTAAGCCACTTTAGTTTTTACAGTGGGAAAGGTATCAGGCTGTAAGGTGAAATGTATATTGCACTGATTCAGAAACCACCGGCAGGGTTTAAGGTTGCCGTCAAATTTGCTGGGCATAGGAAGGTGTAAGCGAGGAGATGTCCTGTTACCAGTATTTCCAGATGCAGCAGAGAGCATAGGGACTGTTACCCCAGGGGAGAATAAGGAGGTTTGCAGATTATCCTGTCTTTTAGACATTTCCTGTAAAAACTGAGCCATTTGATGCTGCATGGTTTCCAGGTATTTCAGATATAGCACTAAGTGCACTTGGGAGCTGTGGTGAAGTAAAAAGTCCAGTTAGTAACAGGCAATGAACAATGTCCAGGAAGTGACTGGTTAATAGAGAATGTTCAGGTAGTGGCAGACAATGGGAAATGTCCAGGTAGTGACTGGTTAATAGGGAAATGTCCAATTGATGACAGGCTAGAGAAATTAGGTGTAGTGGCTGAAATGAAGAATGTAGACTGAGGAAGAAATATCCAGTAGACTGTCAGTGGAGGCAAGGTGCAGGGTGAACAGCAGACTCAGGTCCTCAGGCAAGTGGAAGGTAATGGAGGATGCAGGGTAGTCCAGCGGGGTTGGAGCAGACAAGCAGGCAGCATATCACAGGAAACAGGTGGTGAGCACAGGGAACTCTCTCTCAGCTATACTGAGAAACACGTTGCACTGGCAATGAAGTGAGACTCTGAACCTCCCTAAATACCAAGTGCTGTGCCGTGACTGGCCAGAAAGAGCATGTGACAAACCAGTATTGGGCGATTAGGTCACGAGACTAGAGGCACCACCAGGCCTCACCAGCCCAAAGTGACAACATGCCCGCACAGAACCACGCACAGCCAACGCCCCTCGCCAGACGCCCCCCACCATAGTGACCTCACAGGTAATACCCATCGACCACAATGCCGAGAAACTCTGGTCGTGACACTCCCGATTTACTCTGTATTCAATTGTCAAACAAAAACGGGACCCGGCGAATGTGAAACAGGCGAAAAGTGCCGGATGATTTGGGGGAATCACTCTGTACCCCAGAAAAAGATGGGCTGACTTTGGAAATCATTATGGTAGTTTAGTATAGGCCCTAATTGAACTACTTAAGTGGCCGTAAATGCTTACTATTAGCATCTTGGTAAAATTGGTGAAGAATGGCATAAAGCAGTGTTTTTTGGAGCAAATAAGTAGTTCCATCAAGTTTGGGGTGCTTGTAAATGGATACTACCATATTTTAATGTCTCTAATGTGTAGTTTTAGAAAAGTGAAATTCCTCTGTCATACAACCACCTGCAATTCCAAAAACACTTGGCCCCTTCTTAGAGCACCCCCAGAAGCTTATTTCGCTTGTTTTTTATGTTGTCCCCCCACTTTTTTCCATTTTCATCCCAAATTTCAAAGGTGTTTTTTGGGGTGTTCCTGGAATTTTGTAATTCTTTTTTTGGGCGAATTGTCCATTGGGGGGGGTGTACCAAGGGTTTTGAGTGGTTTCCCAACATCTACACCCCCCAAAATATAGATTTTACACTTTTTCTCACCTGCTATTCTGTGGAGAAAAAGTATCGCCTATTTCAGTGCCTTGACTTTCCGCATAGACAAAAACGGAATGTAATTGAATACAGAGTAAAAATATAAGGCAAAATTTTAGCAAAAAAAGGCGAAAACGGCTTTTTGCTCCGACCTGAATATGGCCCTTAGTTAAAAATATTACAAATTGAAATAAAATTGCACAATTTTTTACGAGTGCAATAGTTTCTGAACAGGCAACCAAGTGGGGCAGATGTGAGATGTAACTAGGGATACTAGACTTGGAGGAGCTGGCTACTTTCTCATAGGGTCTCCACTCCCCAGCCAGGGCCACACAGGTAGCTGCAGCTTTGCACAGCCATACTCCTCAGTCAGTGAAGTAGCAGCAGCAGCGCAGCACAGATGGAGCTGCAAATAGACCAAACTTGCAGAGGATTAAAGTTTGTTCTGCAGATCTTTATTTTCTCATGGCAGCCTCTGTGCCTGTCCCCAGCAGCAGCATGTCTCTGTCTCTATCTCCTTCGCATGGGTGCACACTACTGCACAGCTGGCTCACGTGACTACCTGACCTAGCTGTGACTTACTTCTCCACTGACTCATCCTCACTGAAATGACTGACAGACTCCTGGGCCAATAGGCAGGAGTCTACAACCATTTTTAAAATGAAAAAAAAGCAGTTTCCAACTTTCGGCCCGGGGGCCCCCCTGAGAGAAGGGGGCCCGGGGTTACTCGCCCCGGTGCCCCCCCCCACCTTAATCCGGGCCTGCACAAAGTGTTGACTCCATACACCAAGCTCACAAGACACTTTTGCCTGGGTGAGGCCTGTCTTTTTTTCTTTGTCAAAGATTTTTTTAAATAAAGAAAACATCAAAAATGTCCAAGAACATTCTTAACGCTATGCGCAGTACTTTAGTGAATTGCACAATTCAATGAATATGCACATGAATTGGAAGATTTTATTGCAGGTCACATTCAAAAATGATCTCTTACTTTACAGTTACAGTCAACTCTGATTACAGAACCATGTTTTTAAGATGTTCAAAGAAACAGCTACAAAGAACATTGCTTTGATGAGACGTGTGACACATTTGTAATGTAAAGTGTTTGTTTAGAAAGTGTTACGATGTTTTTCAAGTTTTTCAAACAATAGGGATCAGCATTAAGCAACGTTTACACTGTGAAAAGTACAAAGTATAAGCCCGGCCAGCAAAGATCTCATATTGAGGCAATTGATTTTAAACTCTGTTGTTAATGGCCAATTAACTTAGTTGCCTACAATAAGATGAAATAAATGTAGCAGGATCTGAGGAGGCTGAGCCATAACAGAAAATCCCAGGGTACCGGCAGTCGTTTCACACCATGCATTGGTGGTATTTGTGTGTCCAATTAGCCCTATAGCATTAACAAATTATGTGGTGGACAGGATCTTAACCCAAAATATTTCAAACAAATACAAACTAGTGTGCACAATTAAAATACGTTTTTTTTCTTTTATTTGATATTTTTTAAGTTTTAATTTCTTGGTTTTTTTTAGTATCAGTATTAGTATCAGTGCACATTGTTTACTAAGTCAGTATGTTTGTTATGGGAATTATCGTGCTCTCCTCTAGATGCATCCTCATATACTGTAGAAGAAAATATGTTTAAATGCAAACACTCAGATTTAGCTTGGCTTGAATCTTACTCATAATTATTGAAATCATGAATAAGGCAATTAATGATGGCTTTATTGAAATTCAAGTGGTGTGCATTTTACAGTGGAGTTTTCTCCTTTACTCCTCTGTAGTACATTTAAACACTAGAGAACCCAAACAGATATTGTGTATCTTTCCTGCATTATAAAGTACAATAGACTTGTGAACATTTGTATTTTTATGAAATATTTACAGATGCATTTTGTATTCAGCACTTATTAATTTTACAGAAGTAAATATTTTCAAGTTGCATTTTCAGACAAGCATATTCCATTGTAAGATTATGCAGTTAATCAAGTTCTAAAATAATGATATACAGTCAGGTGCATAAATATTGGGACATTGACAGAATTTTCATATTTTGGCCTCTATTCACCACCACAATGGCTTTGAAACGAAACAAACAAGATGTGCTTTAACTGCAGACTTTCAGATTTAATTTGAGGGTAATTACATCCAAATCGAGTGAACGGTGTAGGAATTACAACGGTTTCTATATGTGCCTCACACTTTTTAAGGGGCCAAAAGTAATGGGACTATCAACTCAAAGGCTATTTCATGGACACGTGTGGGCTATTCACTCGTTATTTAATTATCAATTAAGCAGGTAAAAGGTCTGGAGTTGATTCTAGGTGTGACATTTGCATTTGGAATCAGTTGCTGTCGACTCTCAATATGAGATCCAAAGAGCTGTCACTATCAGTGAAGCAAGCCATCATTAGGCTGAAAAATCAAAACAAACTGATCAGAGAGATAGCAAACACATTAGGTGTGGCCAAATCAACTGTTTGGAACATTCTTAAAAAGAAAGAACGCATCGGAGAGCTCAGCAACACCAAAAGACCCAGAAGACCACGGAAAACAACTGTGGTGGATGACAGAAGAATTATTTCCCTGGTGAGGAAAAACCCCTTCACAACAGTTGGCCAAATCAAGAACACTTTCCAGGAGGTAGGTGTATATGTGTCAAAGTCAACAATCAAGAGAAGACTTCACAAGAGTGAATATAAAGGGTTCACCACAAGATGTAAACCATTAGTGAGCCACAAAAACAGGAAGACCAGATTAGAGTTTGCCAAACAACATCTAAAAAAGCCATTACAGTTCTGAAACAACATCCTATGGACAGATGAGACAAAGATCAACTTGTACCAGAGTGATGGGAAGAGAAGAGTATGGAGAAGGAAAGGAACTGTTCATGATCCAAAACATACCACCTCATCAGTGAAGCATGGTGGTGGTAGTGTCATGGCGTGGGCATGTATGGCTGCCAATGGAACTGGTTCCCTTGTATTTATTGATGATGTGACTGCTCACAAAAGCAGCAGAATGAATTCTGAAGTGTTTCAGGCAATATTATATACTCATATTCAGTCAAATGCTTCAGAACTCATTGGACGGCGCTTCACAGTGCAGATGGACAATGATCCGAAGCATACTGCAAAAGTAACCAAAGAGTTTTTTAAGGCTAAAAAGTGGAATGTTATGAAATGGCCAAGTCAATCCCCTGACCTGAATCCGATTGAGCATGCATTTCACTTGATGAAGACAAAACTGAAGGGAAAATGCCCGAAGAACAAGCAGGAACTGAAGACATTTGCAGTAGAGGCCTTGCAGAGCATCACCAGGGATGAAACCCAGCGTCTGGTGATGTCTATGCATTCCAGACTTCAGGCTGTAATTGCCTGCAAAGGATTTGCAACAAAGTATTAAAAAGTGAAAGTTAGATTTAGGATTGATTAGTTTGTCCCATTACTTTTGGCCCCTTAAAAAGTGGGAGGCACATATAGAAACTGTTGTAATTCCTACACCGTTCACCTGATTTGGATGTAATTACCCTCAAATTAAATCTGAAAGTCTGCAGTTAAAGCACATCTTGTTTGTTTCATTTCAAAACCATTGTGGTGGTGAATAGAGGCCAAAATATGAAAATTCTGTCAATGTCCAAATATTTATGCACCTGACTGTATGTAGTTAGGACACCTGTGCAACCTAAAGATTTCTCTTATTAATACTTCTGCCAATTTTAGTGCTGAAGGTAGACCTTTTAATGGAACAAAGTGAGCGGCCTTGGAGAAGCTGTCCACCATTACTAAGATCGATTGAACCCTTGGCAGGAAGGGGTTCCAGATTATAGACAGACAGTAATTAGTTAGACAATGTCTAGATAGACACCAGATGTTAGACAGTTAATAGTTAGACAAGGATAAAAGTTCGACAAGACAAAAGTCAAACACACTAAAGTTAGACATGTAAAAAATTCGACAGGTACAAAAGTTCGACAGGGTTAAAAGTTCGAAATGAAAAAGATCGACACAAAAATGTTCGACACATTGTTTTTTTTTTTTAGGATTAGGGTTTGGCACTTACTGGAGGGTTAGGGTTAGGCACTTACCCCACAGTTAGGTTTAGGCACTTACCTAGACGGCTAGGGTTAGTCACCAAGGGGAGGGTTATGGTTAGGGTGAAGATTAGAGCTAAAAATGTAAAAAAAGAATTGTCTACCATTTTTGTGTCGACCATTTTCATGTCGAACTTTTGACCCTGTCGACCTTTTGTACCTGCAAACTTTTTACATGTCTAACTTTAGTGTGTCAGACTTCTGTTTGTGTCTAACTTTTTTCCCTGTCTAACTATTGACTGTCTAACATCTGGTGTCTATCTAGACTTTGTCTAACTAATTACTGTCCATCTCTTATACCACACCCAGCAGGAAGGTAGATCTGTCACAAAGTGCTTGGAGATGTAGGTCCAAGGACAATCAGGAACTGGTAGTGGCAGCAGGGGTCCTTATGGAGAGTGCGCAGAACGTTGTGCTGAGCACAGGTATGACAAGCTGCCACGAAGTCCTTGACATCTTGATGGACCATCGGCCATCAATCATCCTGAGGATTATCTCCAAGCTTCCTTTAACTCCTGCATGCCCAAGGAAACATGATGAATGTGCCCATTGAAGTAACTTAGCCTGGAGTTTGGGTGATATGAATGTTTTCCCCCGCTAAATCTTAACCTTATTGATGACAGCCACAAAGCAAGCAGGGTTCAGGATTGGCTTGTCTTCCCTTACTTACTCCACTTCAACAGAACTGAATACTCTGGACAGGGCATCGGCCTTGATGTTTTTATTACCTGGCTGACAGGTAATCACCAGATTGAACCGGTCAAAAATTAATGACCATCTGTGTTGATGGTAAGCAGTGGGCTGTTTTAAGGTATGTCAGGTTCTTATGATCAGTACAGACTGTAACCAGAAATTTAGCTCCCTCTAACAACGTATAGCCATACCTGAAGAGCCAACTTGATGGCTGTAGTTCTTTATCCCTAAAAGCATAATTCTTCTCAGGAGCATATAATTTATTGGAGAAGAACCCACAGGAATACCACTTTCCCTCTTCATCCTTCTATCCATCTGCGACAGCACTGCCCCAACTCCAACCGTGGTAGTGTCCACCTCCAGGAAAAATGGTTGGCCACAATTTGGTTGTATCAGAATGGGTGCAGAAAGGAAACACTCAGGAGGCCACACTCAAGTGTCTTGACCCATCTTGGTTAGAGCAGTGATGGGAGCAGCGATGGACGAGTAGTTCCTTATGAACTGGCGATAGAAGTTACAAAAACCCAGGAAGCATTGTATTGCTTTCAACCCAAGTGGATGGGTCCAGTTGACAATGGCGGTAAGCTTCTCTGGATCCATCTGAAGGCAAGAACCCAAAATTATGTACCCCAGAAATGTCAGTTCCTTTTGCTCGAAAGAGCATTTTTCTAGCTTGCAGAAAAGCTGATTGGTCCGGAGTCATGATAGTACTTAACACAAATGTTGGTGATGGCTCACTGTATAATCAGAGAATATCAATATGTCATCCAGATATACCACAACAAACTTATATAACAGGTCCCAGAAAATATGATTCATGTTTTTTTGGAAAACAGCTGGGGCTTTGCTTAATCCAAAAGGCATGACTAAATACTCGTAATCTCCATCACGAGTATTGAAGCCTGTCTTCCACTCATCCCCAGATCAGATTCTGATTAGGCTGTAGGCCCCATGAAGGTGTAGCTTAGTGAAGATTTTTGCCCCTATTATCTGATCAAAGGGCCTGATTCAGAGCTGCTCGTAAGCGGCCGCTCATTCGCACTGAGTGATGTTCGCACAACTGTGCATGCGTACGGATTGTAATACGCATGCGGGAACCAGTCAGTGCAGCCGAATATCGTTTGTTCGCAAAATAGCGAATGTCTGCTATTTTGAGTGACAGGAGGAGGCGTATGTGGGTAGTAACAGGGGAAGGTGCTTGAAAACGGGGAGTGGAATTCAGAACGCAGGCGTGCTTAAAGGTCAAAACGGGCATTTTATTGGTGTGCATAATTAATACAGCAGCGTCAGCGACCACGTCACTTGTTTTTTTTTTAGTCAGAACTACTCGCAAAATAGCGGTTGAAAAAACCAACCACAAGAATAGCTAGCAGTTCATGTGCTGTTCGATGTACTCGATTAATCTAATAAATAGTGGACATGACGTATGATGCGAGCGGCAGGGGGTGTATTTTTAAAAATTTTGACCGCAAGTTTTGCTCGCTCATTCAGACTTAGAGGCGTAAACTGACCGCAAAGTGCGAATGGTTCATTTGAATAGCCACCTCTTTTTTTTAAACGAACGACCGCAAATAGCAAGCGGCTCTGAATGAGGTCCAAAGAGCTCTGAGATCAGAGGTAAGGGAAAGCAGTCTTTGATGTTAATGGTGTTCAGGCCCCAGTAATCAAATTTTTAACAAAGAATAGGCCAGCTCCAGCGGGTGACTTGGATTCCTTGAAGAAACCACTTTCCAGATTCTCTTTAATGTATTCGGACACTGCCTGGGACTCGAGGAAGTGAAAGAGAAGACTCTTCCACGAGGAGGCATTTTCCCAGGTAACAAGTCTACAGCACAATCCCACGCCCAATGAGTGGGAGGTGTCTCAGTAGCCTTTTTACTGATAACATCCCTGAAGGACCAGTAAGGAGCTGGAAGTAGTTCTTCTGGAGAGTTGACTGAACTCCATATGGCACAGCATGGAGGTTTGACAGATGACAAACATGACTTATGGCATTGAGAACCCAATGACAGGATTTGAGGTTCACTCCAATCTAAAGTGGGAGCATGCTTGCAAAACCACAGAAGACCCAGGATAAATTGAACACTCAGCTGACAGAATTATATAGAATTCTATCAACTCCAGATGGAGAACGCCCACTTGCATGGTAACTTCATCTGTTCAGGAGTGGATGGTACTGAAGCCGTAGGAAGTTTATTCACCTCCACTCCAAAGATATAGACTGGTGTTTGTAGCAGCACACTAGGGATTCCTAGCTCCTGAACCTACTTGGCAGTAGTGAAGTTGCCATCTGCACCCGAGTCTAAAAAGGCCTTAAGAATTTCAGAGGATTTTCCGAGGACCAGACTCGCATCGATGGAAAACTGAGAGGAAGCATTTTCTTTTGGAATGCATTGAAAAACACTTAATCTGACCACCCGTCAATCAGAAAAGGCTTCTCATTTCCCGGATGCTTTGAAAAGCCAGAGAGAAGATGACCTTGTTCACCACAGTACAGACACAGCTTATTCTTGAACCTCTTTTCCCTCTCTGTGGCAGGAAGATGTGATATCCCAATCTGCATGGGCTCTTCTGGAGGCTCAACTGGTGCTGTGAAACTTGGGGCAAGCTTGAAGCTGAAGCAATGAGACTGTTCCCTCTCTCGTGCTCTCTCTCTCTGCGGCATAGATCTATCTGGATACATAAGGAAATCAGGTCATCCAGAGAAGCTGGCAATTCTCTGGATGCAAGTACATCTTTAATTTGATCTGACAACCCTTGCATAAATGCAGCTACCAAGGCTTTGTTGTTCCTCCCTAACTCTGAGGCAAGAGTTCAGAATTGCACAGCATATTGTCCTGCAGATTGGTTGCCTTGCTTCAACTGCAGAATAGCCAACCCTGCAGAGTATACTAGCCCAGACTCATCAAAGACCTTTCGGAAGGCTGCCAGGAAATCAGCACTGTTATTAACCAGAGGGTCATTTCTTTCACATAATGGCGAACCCCAAGCCAATGCCTGTCTGGACAGTAGCAACATGTTCCAATCATACTTTGAGGGATCCGTAACAGTGTGGAAGCACCTGCAGCTTGAACTGTCACCGCAGGAGATGGAGCTGGTTGTACTGGAGGTAGCTGAGTGACACCAACTCACTGCATAATGTAGGCCTGGTCCTGTTTTTGCTTCTGGACTCTGGCAAGGAGGTTCTCAAGCAAGTCACATGGTGAGAGATTACCAGCAGCATCCATGGTGGCCAGCGTATTTGTCACAAGTCACGGATGGGTAGTGGATGCTAACCCATATTTTGGAATTTGTCGAGACCTATACTCAGGTGTGGAGTCTAACGTGCTGGCAGTATTCATCAGGAGGTATGGACTTAGCTGCATCTGACATGCAGGTTGCAGCCTTCCAACTAGGTTCGCTAATATAAATGCTGGCATGCTCTAGATGTAGCTGAGTACAAAGACAATGTACAAGATGGGTCAAAACCAACATTTTACCAGGGAGCAGATGTATACAGATCATGGAGGATAGTCAAAGTTGTACCAGGCAGCAGACAAATATGGGTCAGGATGAACAATGAAGTCACAAACAGGAACATTGGAGAAAGGTTTGGGAGCCTATACACTGGCACAGGAGTGCTCCCAGGGACTTCCTTATATAGGTATGGTCCTTTAAATTTGATTAAGTCTGCGCGCATGCCCTCTGGGGAGCTGCAGCCACCCACACCATACCATTGGAGGGAGTAGGACCACACAGCAGCAAGTGCTGGGGACTCCTCACCCGCTGCACTGCCACTGACCAGTGTGGACCCTGAAGGTGCATGCTGGTGTCCAGCATGCTGTGACAAACTGTCTTCCACAACCTCACCTTTGTAGCAGAGTTTGGCTTTTCCTCACCCAGTTTTAAGCCTCCTACACAGCTGTTTCTGTTCATTTAATGACTGTGTTTCAAACTACATAAGAAAATGATGATCATTATCACCTGTTTGGTATTATTGGTTAATCGTACACCTGACTTTAATCCTACAAATCCCTGATTTTATGCTGTTTTGAAGGCAAAGGGTGGTCACACCAAATATTGATTTGATTTAGACTTCTCTTCTATTTATTCACTTTGGCTGTATGTTGACTATAAACAAAATGCATTGTCATTAAGAACTATCGTGAGAGTACAGAAGAAAAAGGAGTCCTGGATCCTTGATCTCAACATTATCAAGTCTGTCTGGGATTACATGAAGAGACCAAAGGATTTGAGCAAGTCATCATCCACAGAAGATCTGTGGTTAGTTCGCCAAGATGTTTGGAACAACTCCCTGCCGAGATCCTTCAAAACTGTGTGCAAATGTACCTAGAAGTATTGATGCTGTTTTGCAGGCAAAGCATGGCCACACCAAATATTGATTTGGTTTAGATCTCTCTTCCGTTCATTCTCTTTGCATTTTGCTAATTGATAAAAATAAACTATTAACACGTCTGTTTTTGAAAGCATTCTTACTTTGCAGAATTTTACCACACCTGCCCAAAACTTTTGCACAGTATTGTGTGTATATATATGTGTGTATATATATATATATATATATATTGTTTGTGGCACAGTCGGGATAAGGGTCCCCCTCCTGGGGTAGATGGACTCCCTCTTTACACACACTGCAGCTGGAGAAACAGGACACAGTTCTGGGGTTCTCGTACAAGCTGGACGGAGCCAGTCTTTATTGTATCAGGTACATAAATAAAACAAAACATAAACAAAATCCTAGCCCGTCTGGGCTCTAACTAGACAGTAGTTTCCCTCACTATCAGAACACTAAACAAGTTCATGTCCACAGTACTTACAGGTTTGTATCAAACAGTGTCTCAGAGCAAGCTAGCCTGCGGGCCTGCTCTTCCAGGGGTGAGACACTGAACCACAACTAAACCCAGCTTATACCAGCCATTTCCAGGTGCAAGCCCTAATGAGCCTGCTACCAGGCTGAAAGGCCCAACACCCTTAGTGGCCTGTAGATGGAGTCCTCCCTCTCCTCACATCCACACCCCCAGGACCCATTCCGGCTTTTCACCAAAGCTGACATTCCAATCTGTTCAGCAGAACAGACTTTTCCTGGGGGTTTAAAAGACATATGTGAGAAATCTGGGACACACATATATGCCATCCACAACTTTTCCAGTGCTTCTATCACATATCCCACCCCTTTATTTCGACCTGTGGGGCGGAAAAACTGCAGCCCCCAAACAATGAATGAGTGACAAAGCGTTTGCATTGGCCAGCTGGCTTCCTGGCCTGTGTTCTACCAAAAATGTACAGTTTTGTAGTGCCAAGAACCACCTAGTTATTTTCCCATTGGTCTCTGATATCCACTTCAAAGGGGCATGGGCAGTGATCAGTCTGAATTTACTTCCCACCATATAGTACCTGAGAGTTTCCAATTACCATTTTATGGCCAACGCTTCCTTCTCAACTGTAGCATAGTTTCTCTCATGTACATTTAATTTCCTGCTTAGGTAAAAAATAGGGTGTTCCTCGCCTTCCTTGCTCTGGGACAGGACCGCTCCTATACCTACTTCTGATGCATCAGTTTGCACAACAAACTCTGTCAAAATCAGGAGTCATCAGAACTGGTTGGGAACACAACGCTATTTTCAACTCCTGAAAAGCCTTCTCTGCTTTTCCAGTGCTTCTATCACAATATATATATATATATATATATATATATATATATATATATATATATATATATATATTAGAGAGTGAGAGAGAGAGAGAAGAACTAGGCCCAAAATTAAAAATAAAATAATTTTGAGTGAATTTTTATAAGTTGATATTGAATGTTTCATCCCATCAATATGCTGCGTCCTAGCTCAGCCAGACTCCAAATTGAGTATAATAGTCCCTACTCAGGGCCGTAGCTATGGTGGCCCAGGTGCCAGATTTGGGGGGGTGCTGCAGGGCTGGCTCCAAACCAGAGGCCCGCTCGTGAGGAGAGCTGTTGGTGCCACCCTGAAAATACAGTCAGGCAGTCAGCTGTTAGCCCAAGGCACCTGGAAGAAACAGAAGTGGCAAGCGATTTGTAGTTTGACTTTTACTACTCGGACTCTTCAATAAACTACAATCCCATGAGGCATTGCCAGCAGGGACGCCATATTGCTGCCCATAGCTTGTTGCCACAACCGGTAACAGTCGCTTGGTCCCCAATAGCTTTCACTGCAGCTACTGACAATAACAGCCAACACACCCACCACTGGCCAGTAACATCCCCCCCTGCATGCCTGAACATGCGCTGCACTGACTGCAGCCTCTGCGTGCACAGCTCCGTCCAGCCCAGGAAGTTCTCATTGGGCTTTGAGCTGGCCAGCTGGATGACTTGCTGCTTTTCCCTCCGTCAGTACAACTCCTCATAAAAGCAGCCTACCCCACTGCATTCATGTGCAACACTGAATGTACAACACCTACAGTATGTACAATACCTCAGTGCCACTTATGTCCAGTTGCTCCTTTCATTAATGTCACACCGAGGGGGAGGCTCCAAATTACTGCCATTCTCCGGGTGACAAAAATCCTAGTTTTGGCCCTGCCCTACTGCACTGTTCTCATCTTAATACTGAGCCTGTTTGAGCAGGTAGAACAGGTGTTGATGTCCAATGAATTTGCCAACTGTAAACAGTGCAGCCACAGTACTGTAAGTATTTTTTCTCTATTCACTGGTGATCAGTAAATAGAAAAGTTAAAACGTCAGGTTGCATGGGAGAAAAATGTATCTCTGTATGCATGGTTCCTATCTGTATTCTTAGTTTCATAACATCATCATTATTAGTACATACTTGAGCCAGCCCTGTCGTTGGTGTAAAAAGATGCATCTGATTACAGACATACCCTCAGCTCTGCATACAGGAAGCAGAAATCACTTAGATTAGACTTGCATTGAAAAATATATGTCAAGTTATATTAGTAGCTCATCATGTGCAATACATAAGGGCCCAGTATGCATTGATCGCTATTGACACTTAAAACAGGTTTTAATAATGTGTTCTGGGACACAATGTTGAGAATTGGATTTGAGAACAGATTTGCTCATTGATCAATTTGATTTACACCTCGCCATAGGCTTGCATTGCATCCCCTTTTACAATACATCAAGGTACCCTGCAGAGATATCCTTTCTTGTCTTTGCTGTTTAATGTATCTTTAGAGCCTTTAGCCATTTCCTTTAGACATCAGAAATACTTTGAAAGGGAGGTCAGGCTATAAAACTGCTGCAGATGATGATCTCTGTGAATAGCTAACCTGAATTGGGCTCATACTCTTAACAAAACGTTTGGTGCTTTTTCAAGATCTACAGTAAACATTTCTAAGACAGATACATTATATATCATCTACTACTGTATCTAATTTAAAACAGCCTGCTACCAAAACTATAGTTGAAACTATCTAGCACTCCTAAAATATATTTGGGGGTATCACTACAGTATATACCAGTTTATACCAGTTTTACATAAAGTGTGTATGGAACTGAATGAGTAGATATCTCTCACTTCTGTTCTGACCTTTGCCTGTGTTATACATTAAATAGGCTTCCTTTGGCACTAAGGCATAGAGACTTATTGGGATAGCTGATTAATCCAAAAAAATATACTCTTCAGTACCAAGGTTCTTGTTGAGGCCAGTAAGTGGACGATTGCATTTCGCATGATTACAACTGCCAGGTGAAGAAAAATCGCAATCTGTTTGTGAAGTTGAAAATTCCAAAATCAAATTACTATATTGAGGGTCTTGTAAAGGGCCAACTGTCAATAAGTACGACATTTAGAGACTGGTGCTTTCCATTTTCTGCATGTTTGTAAATGTATATTTATAAACAAAGTGTTGTAAACTTTTGGTTTTATATATATACTAGTGAACTAATTTTACAAAGACAGAAGTGGCATCTTTTTTTGTGATGTGTATTTTATATTGTAGACATTGACCACAAAATGTCTTTGTAAACAATATTTGCAGTTTTTCCTTCAGGGATTAACACAAAAAGATGCTTGGGGCTACTAACTCATGAGCAAGCCATGGAAAGCTGCCCATGGGAGAAGCATCTGGTTTTGAGAACTATGCTGCATCCCTGATTGTGTGTCCCTGAGAGATGTTGATCATCATAGTGAAGCAGATGCTTACAGGAAACTGCAGGCGCTTGAATTGAAAAGGAAAATTGTTGGGGATAAGTGGTATATATGGTATAAACACAGTCTCATCTGCGCCAGATCCCATTAGAATCTGTGCCTCAATTAGGTTCCGCTGTAGAGCAATGACTTTAAGTCTGGTTTCATTGCATAACTTAGACAGTCAAGTTCTGCAAAGGCATGACAGTGGTTCTCAGGACCCCACACAGTTCACACTTTCCAGGTCACCTAGCAGGTGCACAGGTGTGTTCATTACTCACTAACACATTTTTAAAGATCCACAGGTGGAGCAAATTATTTCACTTCTAATTCTGTGAGGAGCCTGGAAAACATGCACTGTTTGGGGCAGTGAGAACTGAGTTTGAGAACCTGTGATCTGTGATATGTATAGTAGTATTTGTCTTGGTGCGCCATCTACTGGTTGACATGCATCTTGCAACTTCATGAGTCAAGATAAGCTTCCTGATTGGTGCTTAACATATAATTGGATTTTGCTGCAATACAGATCCTTGAGATATATACACTGTATATGTGTGTATATATATATATATATATATAATTATATATATATATATATATATATATATATATATATAAACAATATGTGGATACAGTGCCAGTACATACGTACAATAGTGGGTGGATCAGTATATTAAATTAGTTCACCCATACCTGTAGTTAATAAATCAACACTTGCCCAAAGATAATGGGCGTTAGCCTTAAGTCAATAATTGTGAGCTGATGGTGTTTAATTACCAAAAATAATTCATGAAAACAATGTGATTGACATATGGGCGACTAGTTTGCTAAAAGTGCTAGTGCATAGAATAGCTTACAACCTACAACCTAGTAAAACATATTAAACATAATTAATAATTAATACAGTGATTAAAAGAGTAAAGTAGGAAGAAGTCCCTGGATGAAATGCGTTGGGAGTAGCAGTCTCTTACCCCATGAATTTTGATTCCTTTCATCCAGATAAGCTAACAGCCTCCTCTTATTTATTTATTACTTATTTTATTTATTTTTACTATGTCCACATTCTATTGTACTATGTACTGTTTTACTATGTGATTATTACCTTCTGTGCATTTATTTTGTTTTTATCTATTGTCTATAGAATAGATTATATATACTTTTACACATCTCACTGTTGCACTTTACTCTTTTAATCACTGTATTAATTATTAATTATGGTTAATATGTTTTACTACCTTATAAGCTACCCTATGCACTAGCACTTTTAGCAAACTAGTCGCCCACATGTCAATCACGTTTTTTTTCATATATATATATAAATATATATATATGTATTTCTATATCTATACATATATAAATATTTGCGTTCGGGTTGTGCAATATATGTATATATTGTGTGTGTATATATGTACAATATATATATGTATATATATATAAATCACAGGGGCTCTGCACTTACCATAATAACTAACAATAATAATAATAAACAGTGGGGTTTTGGTTCATGAATTGATCAATGCATTTAAGCTTGCAGCCCCCTGTCTCACATTTAAAAGCAAAGTTGCTGTGAGCTTTAAACCTTGATAGCATACCCTGAGTTTAACACTAATGTGATGGCTATGTCCATGTTATAATTCTGAGCAATAGAATAGGGACTTGCAGTAAAGTGGGGTCCCGTGACGGGTGCTGCAAGCTTAAATGCATTGATCAATTCATGAACCAAAACCCCACTGTTTATTATGTTTATTATTATTATTGTGATTATGGTGAGTGCAGAGCCCCTGTGATTTCTATTTAAACAATGTGGTCACATACCATGTTGCACCCCAAATCTAGGAATGGTGAGTGGTGTTGATTAGTGATTTTTACACACACATATATATATATATATATATATATATATATATATATATATCATCAGACTGGCTGTTTGAGTATATTTATTTGATGACATGAGACCAGTGGAGTGCCGTTTTTCTGCATACATCAGGACTATATATATATATCACTATATATAAAGTGCCAGGCAATTGTAAAGAAATTCCTAAAACAAAGTGCAAGACATAATTATAGTTATTAGTAATAGGGCAACACCCACTGAAAATTAAACATGGTCATAGTGATTGAACAATATCCATTAATTTAAACATTGGGTGATAAAATAACACTTTCCATGGCATTTTTTAATTTAGGCCAATTGGCATAATATAGTATTTAGTTCATAAATCCACTTGGATTCCATTCTAGACAATATAATTGCTCTGTCACCTCCTCTGTTAGAGGGAGGCACATGATCTCTTATTTTATGTTTTAACATAGACAAATTGTGTCCTGCTTCATGAAAGTGCCTGGCCACTTTCTGCTCCATGTTTTTTCCATCTAAGCTGGCCCTGATGGCCGATTGGTGGAGGGAGGACCATCTGTTCTTTAAATAATCTTGTTGTTTGCCCTGTGTAATAAAGAGAGCATTGGTAGATGATTTTATATATATATATATATATATATATATATATCACATATGTTGCGGTACGTATCAGCAAATTTTTTATTTCATTCTCTCTTCCAGTGTGTGGGCTCTTGAACGTGGATATTTGTGCCCCTTATGAAACATGCCAATGGTCTCTTATGTTTGAAGCATGAAAGCTCTTTATCCATTGCCACTATGGGCCAAAGGGCCTCAGTCGTTCGATTTATAACAGGGCTGACCATAGTAAATTCACTTTTCCACGGTATAATGCTATATGTCCTTGCTATGTTATTTCAACAATTTACTTCTTGAGATGCTCATTACTTCAATTTGCTGTTGTATGAGATGTGATTGATTATATCCTCTTTGTATGAACTTGCAGATGACTTTATCCAGTTCTTTACTAAGTTGATTTCTATCACTAGTAATGGGTGAGATCCTCATCATCTGAGATTTTGCCAGGTCATTTTTCAAGGCTCTAGGGTGATGGCTGGATGTCGTCAGCATAGTATTTCTGTCGGTTGGCTTTGTGAATATTTTGGTATTAATCTTCTGTTCCTTGATGGTAATGTGGACATCTAAGTAAATGATTTCTGTTGGACTACATTGGTATGTGAACTTTATTTCTGCATTGGAGGCATTAATATCCTCCATCAGTTATATTAAAGATGTTTCACTCCCTGTCCATCTGTCATAGGATTAACAGATCGTCTATGTACCACATGTACAGCAGTACTGTATATGTTGTTAAATAACCTGGTTACCCAGGAACATTTTTTATTCCTGCTAAAACATGTAGATATTGGCATATGATGGGGCCATACTGGACACACACATATATATGTATGTATGTATATATATATATATATATATATATATATAAAACAAACAATCCCTTATCTCTTGCTAAAATCTAGAAGCAGCACCTCAAGTGAAACCCCTATTAGTGGGCTCCAGACAATAAAAATGATAAGAGATACCTGAAGGCACTAATGTATAATAATGCAAACTTAATTTACATATAAAATCTTGTGTGATGGTTCAGAAGATTTCATTAGAAGACTTATTCAGTCCATAACTCCAGTTACACTTTATAATCTCAGAATGAGTGGTCCTGAAAATACACCCGCTCACCAGAATGTCACCCAAAAAATGGCCAAATAGCCTCTCATTAGAAGATTCCAAAATGTATTTATTTGCATAAATTACAAATATTGTACTATGGCTTACATTAAAACATGGTGTTAAACATCCCGCGGTAAGTGTAGAGCAGATGTTGTATTCCACCACCACCCTTGCAGATGTGAGCTCACTGGTGGTATGCTCCACAGATCGCAGAAAGGGTCGATATCAATACCCTATGTGAACTTCCTCAGGGATACAATCGAACATCAAAGATTTGACAACATAAAAAAGATATTTTTTTATATGTGAATGTACTAAGTTTGCATTATTATACATTAGCGCCTTCATGGATCTTTTATCATATATATATATGTATATATATATATATATATATATAATTTAGACCAATCCAAAAATACAACAGTTCTTCCTCAGAGAAAAAGGATGTTGGATCTTTTAATCTCTTGGGCATGTTATGGGAAAATCAACTTTAAAGACCTTGAAATATCTAATTTTAGAATCCTAACCAATGCATTTTGGGCCTTATTCAGAGCCGCTCGTAAGCGGCCGCTCGTTCGTTCCGAGCGATGTTCGCGCAACTGCGCATGCGTACGGATCGTAATACTCATGCGCGAACCAGTCAGTGCGGCCGAAAATCGTTTGTTCGCTAAATAGCGAATGCCTGCTATTTTGAGTGACAGGAGGAGGCGTATGTGGGTGATAACGAGGAGTGGAGATCCAAACGCAGGCGTGCTTAAAGGTCAAAACGGGCGTTTTAAGGGTGTGCATAATTAATACAGCAGCTTCATTGACCACGTCACTGGGTTATTTTATAGTCAGAAATGCTCGCAAGATTGCGGTAGGAAAAACCAACCACAAGAATAGCGAGCAGTTCATACGCTGGTCGATGTTCTCGATTAATCTAATAAATAGCGGACATGATGTAGGATGCGAGCGGCCAGGGGGCGTAGTTTTCAAAAAAACTACCGCATGTTTTGTTCGCTCGTTCAGACCTAGAGGCGTGAACAGACCGCAAAGAGCGAATGGTTCATTTGAATAGCCACACCTTTTTCCTGAACGAGCGAGTGCAAATAGCGTCCGGCTCTGAATCAGGCCCTTTGTTCCCTCGTAATATATGTTTGAAAATAGACCTGAGAACAGAAAACCTTTAGATAATAAAACAGTAGTAGCAAGTTCAAACATAAAATCTGCCCAGTTGTTACACAAATTACCTACACCATCCTAATGAGGATCGTAGGTTCGTTAAACATTTTTTATTACCGTGTTCACATTGAAATTCAGCAAATGCTATTTCAGGAATTGGATTATTCAGCAATATATATTGCATTGCAATGCATGCTTTATTGTCATTTGTACAGGAAGATTAAAATGAGTTTTTGAGCAAGATATTGTCATTATGTTTTTTTTTTTATAAATACATAAAGAAAGTGACTACTTTTAATCCTAACATCATAAGGTTGAAAATACAGCACAAATAATAGAATCAGGGGAATAACACTTTTTTTCCTTTTGTTATATTATCTCCAGCTCACAGCTGTGGATGCAGATGAAGGACTTAATGGCCAGATCACATATGAAATCCTCGCAGGGGCTCAAGGGCAGTTTGTCATTAACAGCAAGACAGGAGTCATCACCGTTGCTCCAGGAGTCACGCTGACGGTTGGGGATTCCTATGCTCTCACTGTAAAGGCCTCTGACAGTGCTCCTCTAGCACAAAGAAGGTTTGTATGAAAACAACACATGGTGGTTTATTGTGCTCTATAAACTTCTTTTAGGGGCCCATTTATCATTGTTCACACACTCAACGTGATTTGGATGCAGTATTAGCGCCCATGATTGCATTGTAGAAAAAGCACATGCAGGGACAGGGGCCCCAAAAGGAGGAATCAGTATGTAATGCCAGCAGTCGGGATGCCTACTGTCAAAATACTGACAGCGGCATCCCAATGGTTGGTATCCTAACAGGGGTCGGGTAAGTATACTTACCCTTCCTCTCCTCCCCCTAATCCTTCCTTCTTGTAGCCTAACCCTAACCCTCCCCACCCCGCACCCTAACCCTCTCTGTTATTGCCTAAACCTAAGTCTCCTCCCTTAGTGCCTAACCCTAACCCCCTCCAGTGGTGCCTAACCCTAAACCCCGCATAGGGGTGCCTAACCCTAACCTCCCCCCAAAAATCTAATGCTAACCCTGCTATGCTACCTAAGCCTAACCCTCCCCACCCCCTTTCTTGGCTAACAGCTAAGACGCCTCGGACTTACCTGGTTCAGGCTTGCATCTGTCTGTGTTCCGGCACTGGTGTTAAGATAGGCTTTGGTATTATGACTCCTATCTTAAGTCCCATGTTGGACTTTCAGCGTCATGATTCAGACCGGCGGCATGCTGTCCGCCGGTCTGATAACCACATCTCCTGTAATGTGCTTGGTGTAAAGCTTAGCTTACCGCTGTTTGCCAAATACAGAATGGAAGATATATGTGAGTAGTGTACTGGAATGGTAACAAATATATCCATATCTGGGTGATTGTGTCCTGTTTTCTGTTATTTGCAGGAGTTCCATCACTACTGTATACATTGAAGTTCTTCCACCAAACAACCAGAGTCCTCCACGCTTTGCTCAACTGATGTACAGCCTTGAAGTCAGCGAGGCTATGCGTATAGGGGCTGTTCTATTAAATCTGCAGGTAAGGTCTTAAATGTCATTATTTCTTTATTTTTCTTTATCTTTTAGACAGAAGAATGCTAACTCAGCCTTGGTACTGTAACAAAGGTATTTTATAATGTTTATGAAAAGAAGTGTCTTCATCTTTACAATTGAAAAGCCCGCAAGATAGATGTGGCTGTTTCAAGTCAAAAAGTTAAAGCACATAATGTAAAATATGAATCTATTTAGGCATTTTGTGTCCAAGATTTTTATTCTTAAGTAAAGAATATCTGAGGCGTGGGAGTGGTTTTATTGTCTGCGGAATTACTACATACAAAGTAATTTTAAAAGGCAGTTTATAAAAACAATTACAAATTTCTGATGATTTAGGCTCACAGAGCTATAGAAAATATATTCTTTAAGAGGGATCATAAATGAAAAAATTTTATCATTCAACCAAATAATAGAATGATATGCAAATTCTTACTTTTACATTTTTCTAAGGCATTCTTGCAGAGACTGTATTCGATTAAAACAAATGCATAACTACAGTGAGGGGAGGACTTCAGATGATACAGGGCCAGGAGGTAAAGTGAGGGCCCCTTGTATGTAGAAGTGGTGACTTACCAGATCTGGCTGACTGTTCTGTGAAGAGAACCAAGCCATGTGTACTCCTTCCAGAGCTAAATGGACACCTACCTGCAAAATAATGCAGAAGGATGAGGTCCTACACAAACTTTCTGCATGGAAGGGTTTGAAGGAGTTATCAGGAGGAAGAGGAGTATTGCCATAGCTGGCAAGAGTTCTTCCATGGACACTTTTCTCTCACAAGTGTAAGGGCCAGAGAATATGGAAAAACCCTTCTGACCTACCTTGGAGATAAAGCACGGCCCGATCAACCCAAGGAAACTAACCATAGGAATTTGCCATGTCTTACAGCACACTGCCCTCCCACAAAATATTACTAGCTACCAGCTACAGTTTACCAACCCTACTAAACTACCGATAATAACAACAACCACCACCAGTGCACTGGCCCTGACAACTGTCAGTGTAGTCAGGTGCCGCAAAAACTAAACCTACAGTGTTGGGTTTTCCCTAAATAGCTACACAATCACAGGGGCAATGCAAAGCACAGCTATACAGATGACAATACAGATAGTACAAACACCCAGTGCAATCAGGAAAAAATCTAGCTTGCCTTTAATGGGGGCCTGAATATTTTATACTTTTTGTATGGTAGAACAGGGAATGTTTATTTTGCTAAATTACCTGATGGGACTTAAAAAATGAACTATCCATTTAACTGCCTATTAGTCCTTATAGGCATCCCGCTTTGGTGAGAAAACAAGTATTTTTGGCAGTTGCTTGGGGTCTGAGGCTTCTAAAGGCAAGGAATCTCCTCCCTGATGTTTAGGGTACCTGGACCTAATGCGCAGTGCACAAACTTATGGCTAAACCTCCACCTGTGCCTCAGACCAAAATGCCTTTATGAGCATAGTAGGCCTACTGCACTGTACAAATAATAAGTATTGCTGGGGTTGTAGCCTACCTACTTAAAACCTGTGGGAGCCAAACAACTTTTCATGGGCGTTATATAGGAACAAGACTAGTTCCCGGAACTACACTGGCAAATTGAATAGGAAGGGGAGGTTGGCCAAGTGCCTTTAGTATTTCCACGGCATTGGACCTGGCCTAGTGCACAGCTATGGGGTCTGGGCAGCCTAAGAGCAGAAGTAAGGATTTACCTGTGTTGCTGTCTATGGCAGACACAGAGAAGGCCCTTTTGTAGCTAGCTCTTCCCTGGCTGTGTGAATGCCATATCCTCAATTTGACTGCCTCTTAGCATTCCTTCTTCTTGCTGTACCCATTGGTTTTCTTCTGGACAGCAAGGGGGCATACATAATTTCTCCTTGGGATGATCTTTACTTTAGGGGTGGGAACTGTACACACCTGGGCACATTTTCACGCTTACACATTTCCCCTCAAATGAGCAGAATGGAGGCCTCTTCTGAGAGCAGAGTGGAGCTCCCGGGAGGCTTGGTTGATCCTACCAACATTTTGCTATAGGGCCTTGTGATGTAATGTATTAAAGTAATAAGCAAATTAAGCTATTTAATTGTTTTACTACTGTTTAGGAAGAGAGGCAGAGGGATTTTTGCTGCCTTAAAGTAGTGAAATCATAGCTTAGTAATAGGACATCTATAAATTAAAAGCTTGGCCTATAAATGTGCATTATTGAGATTAAAATAACACAAATTGCACTTTTATGATAGATACTTTAATAAGCAAAGCAAAACTTCAGCTATTTGTTTGGAAAAGCTTATTAATTATGACAGGTCGCATGCTGTTTCTGTCAAAGTTTTATTTGTTATTTATAAACATTTATAGACAACGTAGTCATTTTACTGGGATGAAATTCCCTACTAGTAAGTTTGACTTTATTTTTATTAATTTAATTACAGAAAAGTGTGTATGACCAAATTTTTTAATGTGTGTGTGTGTGTGTGTGTGTGTATATATATATATATATATATCTATGTGTATCCCAGATTCCTGTCCTATGTGTTTTGAAATCTCCAGGTTAAGTCTGTTTAACAAAACAGACTAGAAATGTCGGCTATGGTGAAAAGCCGGAATGGGTCCTGGGGATGTGGATGTGAGGAGAGGGAGGGCTCCATACACAGGCCACTCCAGGTGTTGGGCCTTTCAGCCTGGTAGCAGGCTCATTAGGGCTTGCACCTGGAAATGGCTGGTATAAGCTGGGTTTAGTTGTGGCTGAGTGTCTCACACCTGGGAGACATGAACTTGTTTAGTGTTCTGATATTGAGGGAACCTACTGTGTAGTTAGAGCCCAGACGGGCTAGGATTTTGTTTATGTTTTGCTTATGTGTTTGGTACAATAAAGACTGGCACTGACCAGCCTGCACGAGAACCCCAGAACTGTGTCCTGTTTCTCCAGCTGCAGTGTGTGTAAATAGGGAGTCCATCTACCCCAGGAGAGGGACCCCTATCCTGACTGTGTTACAATATATATATATTTATATATATATATGTTGAATTTACAATCTAGCTAACTTTTTAAAGGGAATAAACACATTTTATGGCTAGAATAATTAATAATAATTTATATTTTGACATTTGAGGCATTCTGTAACCACCCCTTTAGGAAACATTAATATGAAGAGCTAAACATGTACTTTATTCTGTACAGAAGATGCACAGAGTAGTCCTTATTTAAAATTATGCTTTAAAAAAATTATTTCCAAAAATCACATTTTAGAGCATTAGTTCTTAGCCTATTTAAATGATCATACCCTTTCAGTTTTCTTATTTTTTCTTGTACCCCATGTCAGTTGCTATGTATAAACATTTTGTAGCAGAAAATGAAGTAAATAGACCCATAGGAAGTAAGCCTCATAGGAGACTACACCTTCAATCCAAAAATCCAATATTAGAAAAATGAAAAAGCTTCCATCCCAACCTCAGTGATCAATTTACAAAATACTGCATACAGTATTCTGTACTTACCTATTTTTGAGAGATTACAGCAATGCAAACATGTGCCGCTCTATATGCATAGCGCTATTGTGGGGGGGTGTCATGCTCTTTCCAACGGTTGTGTCTAGCTCCAGGTATTGGTCATTCATTTAATCTTAAATATGAAAAACTGAATATAAATTGATTATATGACACACACATGTTATGAATGTATTTAAAATATATACTACTGTATATACCTAGTTGGTTGAGTAATGCTTCCTGTTCCTGACAGATTCCTGGGTATATAGTGTGCTGCAGGGACACACAATGGGGAAGTGAGAAGCAATGGTCCTTGTCTGTCAGGCTCAAGCTTATTGGGTCTGTCTCCAGTATTTGTGATTTCTTTTGGTGGCTGGCCTGTCCCCAGAATTGAGCCAGATATTAAATGTTCTGCTGCTGTCAGCAGAGATGAGGCCCATGCCTGAAATGGCTGAGAGTCTTTTCTCTCAACCCATGGCAGAACACTTAGGCTTAGGGCACACAGCCATTCAAGGCAGGGGGCAGATCTGCTCATCCTCCAAGAAGTCCTACTGGCTAACCACTCACTTCCACCTACTCTTTTCTCCTGTTTTCACTTTGCCCTCTGCTGACTTATTGCCTCAGTTCCTACTATTCCCTCCCCTCTTGCTCCAATCACACACTGCCCTTCAGTTATATGTTGTTTTCTTTCCTTATGAGTCCTCCGCTCCTGCTTCTCCATACCCTTCTGTTTCTCCCTCGGTGATCTGGAAATGTGCACTCCGAGTTTGAAATGGGGCAGTGGAATCTGGGATTTCCCCATACTTTATCCAGGGCAACACGACACTTTGCATTGATTCAGAAGTCTCCCACAGAATCCAGGAGTATAGGCAACCTACCCCATTACCAAAGTCCAGAATATTACAATTACAGTAATAAGTTCATCATTTTAGTCACATAAAAATAGATATACTTCAATTGTTGAACATGCTTTGAACAACTTAACATACAGTGTATGAAATTTCTTGTGTGGCATATCTTAAACCCCCAGCTTTAATGTTTAGTACCCTGATGAATTACATGCACTTTTGGTTAAGAACCTCTGTCTTAGAGGGAACAGTGATTGACTTTGGAAGTATTTTAAGCAAGTGTCATCGGGTGGTATCAAAAATTCTTGTAGCTTGTGAGAAAAGTATGTTTTTGAACCCAAGATTTGGCATCTTTATTGAAAGTGGGCAATTGGCATCTTCCAGATTCAGTGACTTTATTGAGTACAGGGAAAGAGCAGTTTCAAAGGGGATATAAAAGAGTGGGAATGAAATTGAAGATTCAATCAGCTTAATATAAGTCAGCTATAGGAAAAGATTTTGGGTTTTTTAGCTACAGCATTTTTTGGGGGGTGCAACATGTTATAATGCACCTAAAGTAAATATCCAATTAGCTGAGGGATAGAGTAGTGCCAGTATGCTTCAGGTTATGTTGATAAGATAAACCAGCTGTGGGTTGATTTCCTGCACACCGGAGGTCATTTATAGAGCAGAAAACATCTAATGTTAAGTGCAAAATTAGCTTTTCTGCTAAACTGCAAAGGTTCACAGGATGAGTTGACAAGTTGGAACAGCAAAGGGTATTCTTTGCACAGTAGTGGGAACACTGGTGAGCAGTGTCAAATGAGATATATTTATCATAGCATTATTATAGTAATACAGATGTTCCCTATACACCTATCCTTTTGGCGCCATCTGACAAAACTTAGACGCTCCACAACGTGTTTGCATACTTTTCCTGAATTTTGCATCTTAGTCGCAAACAATTTTATTTATAATGTACTAGTTACATAGGATTAGTATTTGTGTCACAAAGGAATTGGTATAATGTCACAGAAGTAGTCATGGTGCAGGTTTCTTGTATATGACATCAGTCTTTTGCCTTGTTACCCAGATTGCAGACGTTTTTTCTGAACTTTGCATCTTAATTCACTTATAGTGGTTTATTTACTAAAGTGAGAGTTTTTTGAAGTGGAGATGTTGCCCATAGCAACCAATGAGATGCTTCTTAACATTTAACTAGCACCTTCTAGGAGATAATAGCTAGAATCTGATTGTTTGCTATGGGCAACATCTCCACTTCTAAAAACTCTCACTTTAGTAAATTTACCCCATAGAGTACTATGTATTTAGGATTAGTATTTTTCTTGCAAAGAAATTGGTATATATTTGCAGATTAAGACGCATATTTTAAGAAAACGTCACATGGCGCAGTTAAATCGCATAGTTCATGACGTGCCAAAGGGGCTTTTTGCTGCGATCTAAATATGTGTCTATGAACATATCTGTAATATAAAAGCTAGGAGAGGGAGCATTTTTGGGTGGTTTCCTTGCTGTGGGAGAGCACACCATCACTGCACACTACACTTGAATATTGCACAAGCCCATAACTGGCAGCCTTGAGGTGTGTATATGTTTAATATGACCCTTTTTTGCGTCTATGTTACACTTCAATGGAGATCTGCATTTCTAGATACTTCCCAATCAATGTAATGAAATGCTGCACATTTACATGAATTATTTTAGGTATTAGTAAGGTAAAACAAGCCGTATTTTTGGAAAAACAAGTACAAATTATAATTTACTTAAGCAGTGCTACTTAAGTTGTAAGGGTTTGGTCTTTATTAAATTTAGAGTTGCTACTAAAGTTGTAAGGGTTACTCATGCGTTCTAATTTGGAGGGCATCTTCAGACAACGGTTTATGCATTATACATGTATCTTGATGTGAGATGGACGGACCAATCCTTTTTTCCGGTGCAAGAGCACCAAGAGTTCTGTGCAGTTGAGGCTCATAGAGTCGGTTCCACTATAACTTGAGTTTTGTAGGGCCCTGGATCACTCAACACACAAAACAGCACCCAGTGGATAGGCTAGTTCGGGGAAGACTTCAAAATGTTTAAAAGGAAAATATTCTTTGTTAAAGTTCCTGATTTCCAGTGAGAAAACCAAGCACTGTCCTGGCAAACTTGGCAATGTTCCATCATCTGAGTATTAAATTGACACTAAACAATATAATACTGGTACATCATGCATTCAGATAGTACTGTCTATATATTCATCATGTTTTAATCCCTTCAACAAACATTGAATGCTTTTAAATGAGTAGCTAAAAATTACCTTTCATATTTGTGTATTAATTTTGCTCACTAGGGAAATCATAAGGAATCAGGAAAGACATCAGTTTCTACAGATTACACGTAAAGATCTTATAATGTGATGCCAGGCCTCAGCCTATTTTCTAATGTATTCAGACAAGCTTATAATTTATTGTAATTATAAATTTAATAGGAATACGTTGCTGCAGATTGCATAATGAAACAATTGAGCAGCGTCGGCGACTGTATGTGTCATTACCTGCGCACTCAAAATAATACCCTTCATTGTACTTTACCTAACATTATAAAATCTTTTTAAGTTACAGTATGTACCAAGGCGAGATGTAATGCATTGCTTTAGGTTAGAGATGTGCAGGACATGATTTTAACAGGTTGATTTATTTATTTATTTTAAATACAGTTCCAAAACCAAAACCAAAACACAAAGATGAATTCTGATCCAAAACTAAAACCTAAACACGGGGGTCTGCGCACATCTCTACTTCAGGTGTAGAGAAATGAATATTTGGCTAGTGAGCATTCTGCCTCTCAGTATGCTAATAATACTCCCTATAAACCTATGACATCATTTAGTCATTTCACAGCAGAATGTTGATTTGTGATATTGGAATTCTTAAACAAAAGATTTGTTATGTAGATACAATTGTATCCAGCGCACAGAGAAAGCATATCACTTCGTAGCAGCGGGATGTAGTTATGAGACCGCCGGTCTCAATCCCGACACTGTAATCCCGGCAAGGGATTTAACATAGGCATCAAAATACCAACGCCTATGTTAATCTAGATGCTGTAACGCCGAGAGGATGCTGGACCAATCGTCCTCTTCCAGGGCTGAGTATACACACTTAGCCGGGGATGGGGGGTTAGGTTTAGGGACCCCCGGGGGGGATTTAGGGTTAGGCTCCCCCCAGGGAAGGTTAGGGTTAGGCTAGGGGTAGGGGGGGTTAGGTTTAGGCACTGGGGGCGAGGTTAGGGTTAGGCACTGCTAAGAAAGGGTTAGGGGGAGAGGGGTAGGTATAGTAAACTTACCTGCACTGTTGGGATATTCACCCATTGGGTTGCCGGCGTCGAAACTTGAACCGCCAGACTAACATCCGGAGGTCATTCATACTGATTCCAGTAGCAGGGGCATTTTAATACAGGGAGTAGCCCGTATGCAGACGTCCCTGAACCTGCCCCTTTCTGAAAAATATGGGGCTTAATCATGCACAGAAAATCACAAAGGCACTGGGACTGTGCCAGAGTCTTCTGTGTATGCCCATATCTCCACCACTATCTGCTGATATAGGAGTCCGGTGCCATATTTCCGGTAATGTATTCAGAAATATTGTACATTGCTAATTAATGAGTAAGATAATGTTTCTATTTCTGCTTTATTATGTTAATTATTTAATTGAAAGTATGGATTTTTACTATTTTTATTATGTTCCAATGATATATTTTGCTTCATTTAACATTGAATATTTTTCATTCATTCTGTAATTTTTATTCAAGGCTACAGATAGAGAGGGGGATCCGATTACATATTTAATACAAAACGGTGATCCTCAGAGAGTCTTCAATCTTTCTGTAAGGTAAGACACTTAACAAATGTATTACACATTCAAATGCCCTTATATTTCCTTTCATTACTGAAACATTTTCCATAGTTCCATGAAAAATCCATAGTTATGGTCCCTGATTTTAGAGATTAATTTACATAAATGTTTGCAGACAATGCTTTCACTTTCAGTATTTATAAAGTATGACTAGTAATAAGCTGTCATGAGACATTAAGGCAGCTTTATCTCTGTGTGTGTATGCTGGTTTTCAGCACTATAAGTTGACAATGGTTGTCTTTTAAAAGGTTCTTAGGGCCTGATTCTGAGTGGGGTGCAAGTGGAAATGTGCACGGATCTTGTGTACATGTGCATACTGTGCATGCGTAATGCAAAGAAACCGGTGACTGCGCTGGATTGATCCATCCACGGAAATGGGTTTTTGTGGGTGGTAACAGGGCTGCGACCAGGAGCATAACTAGGAATTTGAAGGCCCTATAGCAAAAGTGTGTAAAGGCCCCTTTATGCCACCCAATGGTGAAAAAAGTATATATCACATGTAACTTTGACAAGGAAGATGGGCCCCCCTCAGCTCTGGGCCCCATAGCAGCAGTACCCCTTGCACTTATGGTAGTTACGCCAATGGCTGCGACAATGTGGGTGCATTGGACTGTTCCAACTCATGGGAGTGTAGTGGGTGTGTATGCAATCTTCCATGCTCGATTGTAGCATGTGGACAGAGGTGGGAAGTCTTCAGACGTATCTTTGCAACCAGCATGGAGCAGGTGAAGGTCCAGATATTACAGATTACGGCTGCAGAGCGTAAAAACAGTAGGCAGGATGGGCTTCCGCATGCGACACCATGGGTCTTTGGCATAGACGGGTGGATCCCTGCATTAGCGTTGGGTCGCAAGCTGCCGCGACCACACGGAAGTGTGGCCGCGAATACATCCAATTCAGAAGCAGGCCTTTTATGCGGAAACGAAGCTTGAACTAGGGATATTTATTATTTTTTTATCTTTATTTCCATTTAAATTAATACATTGGTTCCCTGGTATATGAACTAAATATTATACATCTGTAGTAGTAACTTCAGTTTAGTATTGCATTGTGTCAGTTTATACAGTATATCAATACTCAATGGTACACTATGGCTTAGATTAAGACCTCTTTAATTCTGTGTTGACAATTCTTCTAGCAGAGTGTGTTTGTTCTATAGAGATTAACCCTGTGACATAAACCCAATAATGTGTCATTAATAAGCTTTCACATCTATTGAAACACTCCAGATTGATTGTTGCAGAGACGGTAACACAGTGGTGCTTTAATGAGTGAGAGGCAGAAACATGTTTCTAATATAAATAAATCTCTTTCATACTGAGCTGTAATTCCAGACAACTAAAACATGTAAAATTGGTACACCTGGATCTTATATTTGATGCAAAATGAATTCCTTATTTCATAATACCAAAAATATAGGCTTAATACAACAAAGAAAAATATCATTTTGGATCACTGCTAATGGCTCAAAACTGTATTGTTAATGCGTAAGTGCATATCTTTGCCGCAGGAATATATAATTATTGGGGGGGGGTGACATAGCACATAGCTTTGTTGCTGAGCTTCTTATTTTATACACATTTCTATGCAGTGTGCAACCATTTAATGTTGCATTAATAATATTAATAAAGCTAAAGACTAGACAACCATCATTTTCACATTTTTGAATGAAGATATCATTGCATTCAACATTTTCAAAGAAAATCAAATGAAGATTAGAATGTAAATTTACTGATTTTATAAACGCGTTGCGTAAGGGTCTATAACGCTTACTTAATCTATCCATTTTGTTTTGCCAAAGTACAGGGTGGGATTAAGGTCTGTGTGGGCCCCTGGGCAACAAACATGTGGGGGCCCCTATTAAATGTGGACAAACTGGGGGCATGCACAATGGGGACCTTATGCAGTGCCCCCTGTAATGTCAGTGCTCACAGTAGTAGTTTCCCATATGCAGAGCCCAGAGTAGTAGTGCTCCCAGGAGTGGTGCCCCTTATGCAGTGCCTATTCAATACCCCCATTAGTAGTGCCACCTGTAGTCATGTCCCCAGTAGTTATGCCCCCTATTGTAGTGCCTGGAATAGTAATGCCCCCTTTATAAATGCCCCCAGTAGTAGAGCCCCTAATAGTAAAGCCCCCATTAGTAGTGCCCCCCCCAGTAGTAATGCCCCCTGTGGTAGTGCCACCAATAGTAATGTCCCTTGTATTGGAGCCCTCTGTATAAATGCCCCCAGTAGTAATGGCCCTGTATTAGTGCCCCTAATAGTAATGCTCCTTCTGTAATATATAGTAGTGCCCCAGTAGTAATACGCACCCAAGTAGCAGAGCCCCTAATAGTAATGCCCCCTGAGTATTTCCCCAGTAGTAATGTCCCCCGAGTATTGCCCCCAAGCATTACCCCCAGTAGTAATGCCCCCCAAGCATTGCCCCAGTAGTAAAGCCTCCCGAGCATTGCCCTCAGTAGTAATGCCCCCCGAGCATTGCCCCCAGTAGTAATGCCCCCCAAGAATTGTCCCCAGTAATAATGTCCCCCGAGCATTGTCCCCAGTAAAAATGTCCCCCGCGTATTGCAACCAGTAATAAAGCTGCCTGCACACAAAAAAAAAACCTAACACTTACCTTAAACCACTCTCCAATGTCCGCTGCTGCTGTCCGGTCCACCTGGCTGCTCCTCTGTACTTTGGGAGAGACGTCATGACGTCTCTCCCATAGTGCACACTGTGTGAGCTGGCAGACTGAGCTCACGAGTGAGCTCCGGCTGCTGCTGAGGGGAGAGAACTGGGTGCCCGCTGGTTACCAGCGGATGCCCGGTAAAATTACCCTCGCTGAGGTGGGCCGGAGGAGGCAGAACTGGTTCCGTCTCCTCCGACGCTCTTTATCCTCAATGGGTGAGGGGGCCCTTTACATGTGGGGGCCCAGGGATGACTGCCCCTGTCACCCCCCCATTAATCCGGTCCTGCCAAATTACAAAAACTGAGCATTACTCAGCTTCCCCTACAGTTCTGACGTGGAGCATTAAGTATTAACTTGCGACTTTGACGGATAGAATGTAGCCAGCTCACCATCCAACATAGAACTAAAAGTCCACAAGTACGCTGGGGTCCAAGCACCCCTGGTAAAATAAGGGACTAGTGCCCCCCTCGCAAGTTAGTTACTTTATTCCTACACAATGGCAGCTGCAATAAATAATTGACCTTTGATGTGCGGCAGCCGGCACTACTGTCATTAAACTCAGCAGGCCACCGCCATTTTAAATGCTCAACAGCTGGGTAAGCACTGTGGGAGCGGTAAGTCATGTACAGTCAGTAAGGGGTGTATCTACCCCCTGCTTGTGGGTGACACCGTCCCACGGCATGCCCTCCGCCAGCTCCTCTAGCTAGTGCCATCCTGGCCAATGGGTAGACACGCCCCTGGCTGGGAGCAACTCTTTGCGTTATACAGCAAATTGATAAGAAGTCCTATTGTGTACTGGCAACAGGGCCTTTAACCATTGTAGGAATTGCCACCTAGGTCTCATTTAAGAACTTACCTTGCATACAATTCTTGCATAATCACCTTTTCACAATGCAAAGTCAATAAGGTAGTGGTGTGGCCTAGTAGTGGGAAAAAACTATCATAATTTATATTGTGGTATATAGTCACTGGAAGCTGCAAGTTAGAGGCAATCATGTTTACCAACATTCCAGGCCATGCTCAATCCCCCCAAGTCATGACATAATGGCAAGACCATGCCACCACATATGTAAGCCCCACCCATTTCAGCATGCCAACGTGGGCAGTGCTTTATCTCTAAAGTATGAGGTTGGCAAGAATGGAGAGCTATATATTACATAAATGCCCCGTAATTAGTTAATTTTGTATCTGTGATCACCACATGGACTCTGCAAGAGGTGTCTTTGAGAATACAGGCTGCAGTGAACTAGAATGATATTAGCATGTGATCCTTGTCAGGTGCCTAGCATGCTATTACAAATATATAGTTCAACAAATTACATATTTCAGGATGGGGCACATAATCCTTTACATTTCTCCATGTTGGCTTCATTGGATCATGTGAAAAATAAATCAAGCTGAAATAAACTGTTCTAACTTAAATTGATTATATTTTATTGGTATAGTTATATAACAATAACATGGTCACAAGGCACTATGACCATAGATAACTAGCATATAGTAATTAAGCAAAGTACTGGTTGGGGCAAAAGGATAACTATAGTACACAAGGACTTTTAGTGTGCCCACACATTTATCATAGGAAGCTCGGAGAGGCCATGTGGTGTTAGTTTTATTTATTATTTGAAAGTAAAATTCCGCAAGCAACAATATGGCCATTTTCTGTCAATTATACAACAATAGTATAACTATATTTATTTGTTGTTGTTGTTTGCTTTTTTTCTAGTTCTGGACTTTTAATTTTGGCAAAACCTTTGGACAGGGAAAGTACAGACCGTTACATATTGATAGTAACAGCCTCGGATGGTCGGCCCGATGGAGTAAGTTATTAGCTATTATTAATTTTCTTTCTTTGTATTTCATTATTACATCAATATGTAAAAGTTGCATTTGAAATTTCCAGCTCCAACACATAAATAAATGAAAAAGTTGGCTCAAGTACATTGTAACCAACAAGATGGAATAAAAAAGTTTAAATTTAGATAAATGACAGCAAATCTGGTGTAGTAAGTAAGGTACATTACTAATTATAAGGATTGATATAATTTATTACAAGTACACATTTTTTTATCTTCTTGCCTTGTACATATTAAAATGAATATATTTCAATGCCTCTTACTATAATGTACCCTTTCCCCTCCAGAGCTGGTTTGTGAAACAGTTACAAAACTCACAGCCTGCCCCATGCTCTGCCTATCAAGTATATGAGCTCACACTGGCACAAATGTTGGTCTATTACTCACCTCTCTATTGGTCTAAAGACTGAGGGAATCTGTATTTAATGCCAGCGGCTGAATAGCCGCTTGATCACATCGGAACCACGGACCTAATTCCCCACTTGGGCTGGTAAGTAGCCTAACCCTCCCCTCTCCCCCCCTTACCCTAACCCTCCCTTAGTGGTGCCTAACCCTAACCTCTCCCACTAGTGCCTAACCCTATCCTTCCCCCCGTTAGTGCCTAAACCCCCCTCCCCGCACCATCCCGGGGGGGTGCCTAGCCCTGCCCCCCCTAGTGGTGCCTAAGCCTCCCGGGAGGTGGCTAACCCTAAATCCCCCTGGGGGTCCCTAAACCTAACCCTCCCTCCCCCCCTGCGGCTAGACGCTAAGACACCCAGCTTACCTTCGTTCGGTATGCCGGGTGTCGCTATTTTGTAGTGGGGCTAATGATAGGCGGCGGGATTTTGACGCCTATCTTTAGTCCCCTGTCGGGCTGCCAGTGTCGGGATTTCAGTGGGCGGGAAAGTATCCAGACTGCATCCCAGACTGAGGGCTAAATTTACTATGCTGTGCTTTTCAAAGCCGCCACATTTTGGATGCTGAATATAAAGGAGCTACACCTATGCTTGGTTTTGAATTGAATATAATTTCCCATTTAAATTCAGCAAGTGAAACCGCTAAAAATGCTACTGCTTTAAAAAGTGGTGTAGAGTAAATTTAGCTACTGGTGTCAGAGAGAAGTAGATCAGCACTACAGAATGCCTGCAGTGGACTCCTGCGGCCATATATAACTGCTGTACATTTTACTTAGGGGTCCATTTATCAAGAATCACATACTCAATGCCATCTGGTGATATTAGCGCCCATGATCACATTGCAGTATGTGATAACGCAGCTCTAATGTATTAAATAACACACGCAGGGACAGAGGCTCTGAAAGGAGCCCTTCTTTGTGGTGTGCTCTGAGTGACGTGACCGCATCAGTGATCGCTTCACTCCTCTATCAAGAATCCTGCGAATGCCCAATCTACTAATCACGCATGTGCAGCAGCCATTGCTGGGGAGGGTTCTGGAGGAACCCTCTCCCAGTAACTTTTGCAAAGTGTAGCCTACAATGCCATCTTCAGATGGAGTAAGCTACGGGGGCCAAACTCTGGAATTTGTAGCCCCCTTAGAAACCAAGAGTGGTTGCAGCTGTTGTTGAAAATGGAGGGATCGCAGCTCCTAACCTAAAACGGCTGTCCGCGCCCGGCTTACCTTCGATCGGGGTGCTGTGCATCAGGGTCTCAGCGTAGGTAAAATGACAGGCGTCGGGATTTCGACGCCTGTCATTAGACCCTTGCCGGGATTAGACAGTTGGGATTTAGACCGTCAGCATCCCGACTGCATACCGTCTGTTAAGCCAAACGTATTGTCACCATTTTTCGTTTGTTTTGTTTTCTTTTATTTGAACCTGTTTAAATAGTAAAACAAAACAGTCACATTCGTATTATACAAGTGAAATTTGCACTTAAGAAAAAGAAAAGAGATGTTTGTTTAGTTCCCTTCATGCCTCTATTTTCATTGCTCTATTAGAAAATAGGAAATGGTGAGCTTTTAATTCTGCATGATGAACTGAACTATGACAAGTGTTCCTGTGACCTGGAATTTTCTAGCATTAATGTGCATTGCACGCTTGGCCTTTATGTTTAGCAACTTTAGATCATTATTGAAGACATGTTTTTATGATGGCGTTGATATTAACATACAGTGCCAGCTGCCGTTTTATTACAGTAAATTCAAACAAACAATTTAATATGCACAATGGCATGTTTATTACCCAGCTCTGGCAAGGAATTGGGTAAAGGCACAATAAACAAAGACCAGACAAGATCAGCATCAACTTTGGGCTAATATACTCTATAATATATCATATAACATGATTTGGTGGGATCTGTGGAGCAAGCAGGTTTTAAAGCAGACAACCACTAACTTTGTCTACATATAATAATGACTACCTAAACCAAAGCAAAAGGGAACTACAGAACTCCATGGAACATAAAGTTTAATTTATTGCAGTGGCAAAACAGCTAAACATATAATTAGGCCTAAATGTATACAACCTGAATACAAATGCAACCTCTATTCAAATCCAATTAATAAGATATATTGTGGTGAGAGGGGTTGTCTCTCACCTGAATTGTCCACATTCTGGTGGGATAAGCTCCCTCCAAGGGAGAGGAAAACAAGACCAGCACATTCGGCAGTTATAACAGAAGTTTGGAATTCCGGGTTTTCTTGGCTGCACAACACAAACTGGAAATATAGAACTCCTTGTTTTCCCGGTCGCCCAGAGCCAGCAGGAAGTCAGCAGCACAGGAAGGGTTTAAAACTCTCACACACCTGTTGCTCATTGCTCCTGATGCTGGATAAGCTAGCCAGGCGATAGGCTGGGGGTGGTGGTTAGCATTAGGGTGCCAGGACCTGGAGGGTCTACAGACATTAGCCCAAAGAGTGCTGAGACATTTACTTTTATGTTGTTTGCTTATTTTCTGTTATGTGTCTATGTGTCCAGGCCTAACCTCACGTATACTAAGGTGCAGTGCCTGCTACCATTAAAAAGACACTGCTTCACCAATACCTGCCTGTTTGGGGACCTCATTTCAATACTCAATGTTACTATATATATATATATATATATATATATATATATTCAGTTTTTTTTAGGAAGGGCACATAAAATCTTGAAATTTAGATTTAGGTGATAAGTAGCAGTCTTACCATAGGTTTTCTTGCCAGGATTAACTAAAATGTCACTGTAACACTGGAGCAGTGAGTGGAAAATAGGGAAGCTATTGGTGGGGTAACCATCTGTTATTAACATCGATGGCTTGAAACACTTGCCGATGGTCATGACTAATAGAAAGCAAATTTGAGAAGTAATAGTAGAAAGTAACACAAATGCCATGAGGGCTAATTCCACCTCTTTAGCAGAAAACTGTAACCTCCTCATCTATATTATTGGTTTTCCCCTCCACTAAGAGCTAGGATAGTTATTCTTAAATTGGTAATAGGAAATGTTTTAAAATACAGGGAACTGAACACGGACATTTCATTCCCATTGCAACATACTATATACAGACCAGCAATCATTCATCTACCAATGGTATGCAAAATAATTGACAACGCCTAAGCTGCAATAACATGTTCTACACAAATTTTCTTAATTTTAGTTTAAAGGAGGAGTTTTTTTTATCAGTCTTTTCATATTCTTTCCCTCTTATGGTGCATACACACGATCAGATTTTTCCTTCAGATATGAACGATAACGATTTAAAAATCGTTCAGTCGTTCATATCTGAAGGAAAATCGTTCATATCTGACATGCCTGAACGATGGACGATCAACGATGCGCGTTCCCGATGGTCAGATAACGATTTCTGACATCTGATGTGTTTGCAGTCAGACTTGGATGATTCCATTCATTTTAATGCAGTCAAAAATCGTTCAATCGTTCAAATCGTTCAAATCGTTCAATCGTTCAGTCGTTCATCTGACAAATCTGACAAGTCTGACAAATCTGACCGTGTGTATGCTCCATTATAGAAGTCTGTTGAAGAATAATAAATCTGTACACAACCAATTGCTAAGTCCTTGCTTGTTTTATGTTAATAAATAACACTCTTTATTATCAATAGTTTGTCAGTACAATGTGTTTTTTAAGCATTATTGTTTTAATTTTGCTGACGCATCTGGTTTTGCTGTGTTTTAAGCAACCTTGAAACACTACATTTCCTGACTTCAAGAGTCAATTGTATAACTAACAGTCAATGAGGTGTGCTTTAAATCCACACAACACAATAATTCACATTGTCCCATTTTCTTTCTATACCTTTGTAGTGAATTAAAGTTTATTATACATAAAAATTATTTTAATTTCATTTTTAATTCTTGTCCTGTAAAAAATAAAAAGAGTGAACAGATACATACTGCAAAACACATGAACCTGATTAATTGAAATCATTAGGGGGAAATTGTGTTCATTTAGGTACCTTTATAGTTGTATTCTAGATAAAATGTATCATTTTATCTTAAAGTTAGTCTATATCCTATCTTTCATTCAATATCTACTGGGCTTCTGGACAGCTTTTAAACAGTCTTATACCACCAAACACCTGATTCTTTGGCTGATTCTGAGTTGCTCACAATGATGCTGTAGTTGCCGGCAGCCGCGGAAGCTTGCTTCACTACTTTATGCTAATGTGCGTATTTGTTCAACTAATGCAGAGAAAAGTGCATATGCAAGCAGAAACCTGTGTCGCTCTTTGATTGTACAATGGCTGCCGCAGCTGTCATCGTTACTATTAGCACATGCACCTGCCCAATGCTAGGTGCAAGAGATATTTAGGGCAGCACAGACGATGTAATGGTTAGCATTACTGCCTCACAGCACTGAGGTCATGGGTTTGATTCCCACTACACAGCACTAACTGTGTGGAGTTTGTATATTCTCTCTGTGCTTGTGTGTGTTTCCTCCGGGTACTCCGGTTTCCTCTCACACTCCAAAATATACTGGTAGGTTAATTGGCACCAAACAAAAAAATGAACCCTAGTGTGAATGTGTGTGAGCATGTGTAGAGAATATAAATTGTAAGCTCCACTGGGGCAGGGACTGATGTGAATGGCCGAATATTCTCTCTGTAAAGCGCTGCAGAATATGTGTGCGCTATAGAAATAACTGCTAATACATAAATAAATATGTCTGAAACAGGCTTCCCTTTGTTGTATGCATGAGTCTCATGATTCATGGTCATGACACTCTCATTACACTCCTATAGCACTCTCGCAAAACAGGGTGGTCTCGTGAGATCACTTTGCCTGCCCTAAAACACCCTATTGTTAAAAGACAGTGAAAAGTGATAAGTAAATGATAAGGTGCCAGCCAATCAGCTTCCAACTGTCATTTTTCAAACAGCCTGTGAAATGACAGTTGGGAGCTGATTGGCTGGCACCTTATCACTTTCTTATCACTTTTCACTCTGTCTCCTAACACTGCTTAGTAAATAGACCCCTATATCACATCATCTTGGCCCCGTCATCCGCTTCACAATGCCAGTAATCTTGCCATTGTCTACCGAGGCCCAGATTATGCAATTACATAGCCATGCCCCTGGCACCGCCCGCTTCAGCTGCTCCACCCCTCCAAAAAAAGTGCCGGCCAAAGATCGCCAATTATGATAAACTGCATGCAAAAACCTATCATTTGTATCAGTGAAGGGAGATCCATGCAACTTAGGATCAGCCCCTTGAACAGATTTTGATGCCCCTCCTCTAGTGTATGCAAATAAGTGAGTCTTATGCACTGGGCAGTGACATAAACACTGCTAATAGTGTATCTATTTGAATTAGCAGACAACAAAAAGAAAAGTGATTACATTTACATTTACCAAACACAATTACATTAACCTCACATCGTTATGTTGACTCGGATTTTTCAGTAAACTTATAGTGCACTATTGATGTAACGTGTGTGTGCCTAATTAATAGTTTACTAACACTTCAAGGCTGAATATGAATTAGAGAATAGGAATTAAGCCAGTGATAAGAAGGAAGAAATGTTCTTTTGAAAAGATTGCTAAAGTCACCTCTGTTGTCTTCTGTTGAACATAACACATTAAACTGTCATGGCAAATGCATTTTATTTGGAATAAAATGCTGCCTTTGCTGTGTCATCATCAGAATTATAAATTGCTCCACATTTAAAGCTGAGAACAACAACGTATAATCAGTGCAAGCTTAAATTGCTTACATAAATAAACGCTGTTCCAAACAGCTCAAATTAAATGTAGCAAAAATATTGCAAACAGTTAAAAGAAAAATCCACATCTTCAATCAATAATACATTTCAGCCGTAATTTAAAATACGAACAATGTTGTTAGCCGCAAAGTAAAAGCCTATCAAATTCCGTAACTTACAGTATTTCTTGTACACAAGTAAATAATTTCAAGCACAATATACAATACTTTGTTAAATATACATCTATTGTTCCTGCTCTGTTTTGGAATCAAAAGGTTGATGAATTGTTTGTATATGACATTTTAAATTATAGACGCACTAGAGAAAAGTATAGCAAGGGCCAGAAAATTACTGTGTTTTAGAGCTGTGGTTAGTAGGATATACTGTATAACTGGAACAAAGTGATTAAATAGCCCTTAACCATTCCCACCTGTATCATGTAAACCTGGTTTGCTTGCATGCATGTCCGTTCTGTAGTGGATAATTTACCCTTGTAAAAAGTGGCAAAGCTTTGTCATTTAATTTAGATCAGTGAAAGTCAACAGGTGGCCCCAGGGTTGCATGTGGCCCACCCTCTGGGGAGTAATAATGTCATCGACACTGATGCTGTTAACAGCATTATGTCGACTGGAACATGCTGAATCAGATTTATTACTATTTAAAGCATTTTAAATGTGTCGGCATTATAACGTTAAACATGATCGTAAAGCATCATGGTTAAAATGCCCTCCCCGGGGGGGAAATATATAAAAAATATACAATTGGCACTGGGGTGGGTGTGTGGGCTCTGCCACTGGGATATATTACCAGTAGGGGGGTGAGGGGTGGACTGGGGGGTTATTTTTACCAGAGGGTGGAAAGTAATTTTACAATGGGTGCCTATGGACACAGGGGGGTGCAAAACACCCCCTAGGATATAGATTTATATATAGATATATATATATATATATATATATATATATATGTATATATATATATATATACATATATATATATATATATATCTTTTTTTTTTTTTAAATAAAATAATTAAATATTTTTTTAAAAGCATATTTGACCCCTAACCAGTGTTCTACCCAGAAAAGTTTTCCAGCCGGGTGGCATCAAGAAGTAGCCAGGTGGGGTCCTTCACAATAATAAAATGTTTTAAATCTTGACCTTATAATGATTTAAACTTGGGGCACTCTCACGCAGCATCCCCAAAGTCCCCCACTGTAAAAACACACACATAGGCCCCCCACAGGAAAACACACACATAAGCCTACACAGGAAAAACACACACACATGGGCACCCTGGATGTATTACTCACCAGATGCTTCTGTAATCAGTCAGTAGAGCTGCGGAGATGTGTTCCAGGTAGGCAGGCTGTTTGTTAAGATAGTGTCTGTGGGTGACAGAGAGGGATCCAGAGGTGGTGTAGGGAAGTCACAGAAGGAGTGTAGATGACCATCAATAATCAATAACCTGCAACCCCGAGGGAGCCAGAAGCAGCAGCAGTCAAGTGAGGAGCTTGGAAGGATAGGCAGTCATGCATCCCGCCCAGAGAGAGATGTGGTTGGCAGCGGGGAACAGAGTTCCATCCAGCAGCAACCAGAACTGTGGCGGGAGCCATGAGCAACAGCTGTCAAGGAAGAGGAGGGGAGCAGGGACCGCAGTTCCGACTGTCGGTGATCTGCAACCCCACGGGAGCCAGGAGCAGTATCAGCAGTCACTTGAGGAGGAGGGGAAGGGATGCACAGAGGCAGTGGAGATAAGGAGGTGAGCCCAGAGACCAGACTGGGGAACCGGAGTGCCATCCAGCAGCAACCTAGGAGTAGCAGCAGTGGAAGAGTGGAAGAGCCATCCAGCCTCCGGCCCTGAGAGCAACCAAACTTCTGGCAGGATTCACATACAGGCGAGTGGCACTGTAAGGTATGTGTGAGTCACACATGCTGTGTTAAAGCCACTCCCCCACTGTACAGCCGCTCACAGTACAGACACAGCAAGTCCCAGGTCAACAAAGACACGTTGAGGGTGACCGGACGACAGGGGATGCAGCGCATTGGGGCGGGGGGAAGTGCCGGGTGGTAGGCTGTTTCTGCCGGGCGATGTGCCCGCAAAAAATAGCCTGGGGAGAACATTGCCTAACAGTATATAACTGTATTCAATTGGTTATATAGACATGTAAAAAATATATTTATTGTTTTAAAGTTAATAAATGTATTAGTAGGTAGCCTATATATAAAGATATTATAGAAAAGTAATGTCACATATTTTATATGCATGCACGGTAAAATAACCATTGGTGGCAGTGATTGTGAAGAAGCTCTGCAGCAGCCCACGTGCTAGGAAGAAGTCTGGAAGACCATGCGCCGGGCTGAGGAGAGGGGGAGCGTGAGACACTGACCAGTATAAACGGCAGTAAAGGGAAGAAGTGCAGGTACAATGGCAGTTACCTGGGAGAGGGAGAGAGATGACTACAGGTGCTGGACAGGTGATCTGGAGCTGAGGAGAAATAGAGATTCATCACAGAGGGGGCAAAGAAGGAATGGTGGATGGTCCAGGGGTGTAAGAAGAGGAGAGAGAGACCTGGAGACCAAATAAGCCTGGAGAGAGGATCCGGGGGAGCGGCCTGCTACCACTGTCCATGAATTGAGGTACTGAGGCAAGAGGCATACACAGTATGAGCAATCTCTCCCCTCATTCATCGCTGAAATAGTACACCAGACAAATTAACTCATGCAGGGAGGTTATCACTTAACTACAACTGCAGTTGACCCCTGCTTAGCTCCCAACAGTATTATGAGGAAGACCGCTTACTGCTAGCTCAGTGATTGGTGTAAGAGGCGTACTATTGACCAGTGGCGGCTTCAGAGGTCTGGCTGCACATTTAATTATAAGCCTGTTTATAAGCAGCCAAACGAGCCTAAAATGGATCCATTCAGAGCTCCGTTACTTACAAAAAGATCTAGGAGAGACATTTGTATACAATTAACATCACAGTAGTAGAATCTCGTCAATGCAAGAAAGACTGATATAATATGTGACTGCAGATGATTAATTTATGAATAAATAATGCTATTACCAAGCGGCTATGTAAATCTACCAATTTCTCTTCAGTAACACTAACCGTACAAAATAACTACTATACTTATGTGAGAACCTCTCTCTATTCCAGCAATTATCTTCAGCAACTGTATAAAATAAAGAGCAAAGCAGCTTTTACCATATAAATAGTCTGCACCCTGAACAAAATACTTTATATAAGATAAACAACAAATCATATATTCAGATATATCTGTTTTATTGCCATGAGTAACGGAATTGCATCAAAGGATGCACGAAAAGATACTTTTGACACTGTTGACTGTCATCTTGTAAGATAGGAGGGCTATTAAGCTGGGTACACACTGGCAGATATATTGGCCGATCAATTGATCGGACAATACTGTATATCGGTTGCCCATCGGCCAGTGTGTACCAGCGATATATCTGTGAACAACGCCGTTCATAGACATATTGCGTCATGTTCTATGTGTGTACGGGCGGTCAGCCGACCATCCGTACATTTGCGGTGGCAGCCGTGGGGAGATGGCTGCGACACCCCCGGCCAGCGGGACCCGTCCCCCTCCAACACACTGAACAGAGATGATGGTGGTTCGATCTGCAGATAAATCAGTTTAGTGTGTACCCAGCATTAGAACTGTATTATTACAACCCAACTATGGTTGATTTAAACCCAATTTTTATTCAAAATCAATATTTATGTGCACCAACAATTATGGCCATGCACTAAGACATTTAAGGGAACTTAGAGGAGTGAGTGACAGTGTATTATACTTTAACGCTTTAACAGAAATTGCATTGTAGTAACTGATAGATTAATAGTTGTTTATATTGATATATGTTAATGTAAATATAAGGATTAATCACATAATTTAACTGTGTATTACCGTTATCCTTTACTAAGAGTTAAATACAAAAACATATGTATGTTGCTATTTTAACTGGAATATTGCTTTCCAGTTTGAAGAAAGCAGAGCAGTACAATAAAATACTTAAACGTTTGTGTGGGTTTCACTGAGATAATAAGGAGACATATGACATATGCTACATTGATACTGTAAATATATATATAATATGCAAATACTAGAGGCGGTGCAGGAAAGGCAGAAGGGGCCACAAACAAAAGTCGAGAGTACTCGCAGAGAGGGAGGAGGAGATAAAAGTTTTTAATATCTCCAATTACACACTCACTTCAGCCGAACAAACGGTTTTATTTAGGGGTCTGTCCTTCGTTCAGATGCATAAACAATGCGCCTTCAATTGTGAGGATGAATTGTATAAATTTCATCGACAACTTAAATTGCAGGATTTTTTTCATAAAACTGAAAACATCTCTAAAACTAAATCCCTATTTCACGTTGCCAGTAACTTTGATCCCCCCAGCACTAATCCTTCCATCGATACCTTTATTAAGCTGGTTAGGCAGAACACTATACCCTTTATGAGGAAACAGAAAATCTCTTATTTTAATATCTCCAAACTTGATAAAATGGCGATTAATCAACTTAGAACCAATATAGACATCATTATTCGCCCCGCCGATAAGGGTGGGGGAACTGTTGTGATGAACAGAATAGATTATGTCAATGAGATACACAGGCAATTAGCTGATATCACTTGTTATAAGGAACTCAGGTTTGACCCTACGAGCTCGATTAAAAAATAAATTGATTCCATTATTTCTCTAGGATCTGCCAACGGTTGGTTGGATGATAACACTGTTACCTTTTTGACACAGGACTTTCCAATTATTCCACTCCTTTATGTATTGCCAAAGATACATAAATCTTTGTCCAAGCCACCAGGAAGACCTATAATTTCTTCCAGGGGTTCTTTGTGTCAGTCATTGTCCCAGTTTGTGGACTATTTCCTTCAGCCCTTTGTTGCTAATATTTCCTGCATATTGAAAGATACAACAGATTTTCTTCTTAAGCTTCAGAGTTTTGGTGCCCCTCCCCCTGACTGTTTGTTGGTGACCCTTGATATTGTGAGTCTCTATACAAACATTGACCATGGTGAGGGGCTATCAGCTATCAAAAAAGTGATTGTAGGTAGTACAGTTTATTCAGGTCCACCATGTGATTTTCTGCTTCTTTTGATTGATGTGATTTTACATAAAAATAATTTTCTGTTTGAAAACCATTTTTATTTACCATTACGTGGAACAGCAATGGAGTCAAATATGGCCCCATGCTATGCAAATCTTTATATGCACGAATATGAACAAGTGCATATTCTTGTGAATTTGAGGATTTCAAAATATATAAAGTTTTACACCAGGTTTATTGATGACGTCTTCTTAATTTGGACGGGGGGTCCGATTGTCCTAGATCAATTTGTCAATTTTTTGAATGGCTTGGCCAGTTCCATTAGAGTAACATGTTCTAGCAGTCCCCAATGTCTACAATTTTTGGATGTTTCTGTTTCCATTGACCAGAACAGATTTGTGACTGATATCTTTAAAAAACCCACTGATCTGAATACAGTACTCATGGCGGACAGCTTTCATCTGACACTGCTCAAAAGATGTTTGCCATTTTCCCAACTACTACTGGTGACAAGAATTACTTCTGAGGTTGAGAAGTTACATCAAGCACTCTATAAAATGGGCAAGGATTTCATTCACAGGGGCTATAATCAAACTGAGGTGGATGATGCCATTAAAAGATGTCTTGCTTTGGATAGACATGAATTATTGAAATCTAATAGGGAGCCTGTATTGAAACCTGAAAGGTTCATTTTTCCTACGACATATTCTATCTCATCAGGCAGGCTAAGAGAGTCTATCCTCAAACATTGGCCATTATTTGCCTACAAACGGAGTAATAACCTAAAAGACCTGGTGACCAATGCTGATATACGCCCTGGCGGTGGGGCAGATAATTGGCTTATGCCAAAAAATTGTGCCTTTTGTTGTAGTGGTTGTTTCAATTGTAAATACATTTTGACTGGTGATACCTTTGTTCATCCCACCAATGGCTATAAGTATCATTTACATCAAAGTATGAACTGTGAAAGCCATTACATTGTTTGTCATACAATGCTCTTGTCCAATGATTTATGTTGGCAAGACAACAAGAATGTTAAAAGAACACATCGCCATGCACCTGTCATTGATCAAAAAAGCTCTTTCAGTCGTTGATGTAAGCACACCACCGGTGGCCAGACATTTTGTTGATAAAGGATATAATATGGGTGACTTTCACTTCATGCCTATACATCAAATCAAACCCCTGAGAATGGGAGGAGACCGGGGAAAAAAGCTTTAGCAAAAGAAATGTGAACTAATATACCAGTTGGGTACTTTGCGTCCATTTGGTCTTACTGATGAACTATCTTTTAATGTTTTTTTGTGACCAGCTAATAATATGGATCATTTTGGGGACTGCTGGGTATTGTTAATCGGTCAAGCGGACTTGGCTATCGACTTAGGCCACCGAGTAGGGTTAATCTTTTTATGTGGTCACTACAAGAGATACAGTATGTGAAGATATTTTTTATGTGTTGTTTTTCCCTGCTTTGTTTTGTTCCTTAGTTTTTTTCTTGCTGAATTGTGGGATTAAGAGGGCCTGTCAGACATCCATTTCACTCTCCATAGATGAGCGTTTGTATTTAGGTTACTATGGTAACCTTCATAGCATCGGAATTCTGGAGCTCTTTGAAACGTGACACAGATGCATCACGTGTCTTCGGCTTTCCACTGAGCAGGCTTGCGTGTTATTGATATGCCCCTGCATGATGCACCAGCATTGGTCCCTTTGCGGCATGACGTCCTGTGGGTAGTGCCTGTATTCTGTGGTCAGGTGGTATTAGCAGTCACTGTCCGGTATGTGAGGCCCAGAACGAGGCTTGGCTCCCCGGCATCAGGTGAGAGTGTTAATTGTAAGTATGATTCGGCACCCTTTCTCCCTATTTCTATGCCAGGTTACTGCATTTAGTTTGTGCTCATGATAAAGGTGGTTGGACCACCGAAACGGCCGTCGGGCGCATTATCTATCAAACTGTATTTGGTCACCAGGCACTGTTAAGTATTCACTGCATCACAGTTGTGACATGCATTTTTTGGCTTCCCAATGTAATTAGGCTGTGTTTCACATTATATGTTCTTTTTGTTGAAAAACTGACTGGTGTGCTGGCTTCAGTGATTGGTTCCCTTTTTTATGAAGTGGTTCTGATCCAGTTTTTGCATATGTGCTATTATGTAGCTGAGGCACCCTCTCTTGCCCATTAAGTGTGTGCAGTTCTATCCAGGATATTTGTGTATATATATATATATATATATATATATATAAAGGCATATACAGAAATAGGATGGCACTCCAGCTTGCTATATCCAAATAAAGCAGACACTTCAACTGCGTGATCACTTGTCAACGTTTCAGAGCGTTGCTCTTTTATCAAGACACACAAAAAAAACAAGAACAGGGTACATACCTTTATAGACAAAACACCCATCGTGCAAACCTCCATCGACACGGCTTCCTGTAGACCCGATGACGTCATCAGCCCATGACCCTGGCTGGCAGCATCTTCATAGGTCCCAGGGAAGCCTGCCGATCACGTGACCATCACCATGGTTACTAAAAACAAACAATTAAATTACTAGATGCATGACTAGTGGCACGAGATTATCACTATCTATTAAACCAATAGTACATCGTATCCATATTTTTAATTACTGCAATCTAGAAGCTCCCATGTTAGCAACTTACATGGTGATATAATTTTAACTATCTAGCATCTGGCTATAAAACCAATGTCAGTTCAGCAATCCCGACCTGGTCACAATCTGTACTAGATGGTTACAAATCCATCCATAATTATTAGCAATGGACACCATTCTAACCTATATATACCATATACAAAATACACAGACCGAAAACAAAAACGAAATGGGACATAAAAACTAGAGCAATATATGCGATAGACTAGTGTTGCTCATGTACAATAAAATCAGGTGATGAAATGACCTTACTGTACACTTTGTAACTCACAGCACCCTATGATATTAGGTATAGAAATAAAAACTACTCAATATCATATTTATACAAAACAAGAAAAGGAGAGTTGCTCATTCAATCCATGGGGTTGGACCATGTTTAATGTGTAGATCCATCTTGTCTCTCACTGTAATAATAGACGTCCACGATCTCCACCTCGCTGTGGTACTTGGATTTGATGAATCATCTCATATTTAATTGTTGATAATCCATGCTTGTAGTCCCGAAAATGTCGAGCTACTGGCTGATCAGAATCCTTCCCATCTATAGCTGCTCTAATTGCTGATCTGTGTAATGCTATTCGTTCCTTAAATTGGCGTGTTGTTTTGCCCATATAAAGAAGTCCACATGGACATCTGATAAAGTAAACCACAAATTTCTGGAACACGTTAAAGGAAATGTAATTTTCAATCTCTTGCCCATGTGTGGATGTGCAAACGTGTCCCCTGTTTCAAGGGAACTGCAGGTAATGCAGCCCAAGTACTTGTAGTTTCCGGGTTTCTGAGTCAAAAAATGGGGAGAATGGGGTTCTCTAAATCGTGAAATATCGTTATGCACCACCCAGTCTTTGATGTTCTTTCCACGTCTATATGCCGGCATTATGGATGAATTTTTCAGCGCCGGGAGCAATGGATCGTTTGCCACCATCGGCCAACGTTGTTTCGCATCTCTCATCAACATCTGATTTGATGGTGAGTAATCTAAAGTCCAGATAATCTTTTTGTTATTGTTTGCCTTTTTGGTTGATCTCAGACAGTCTATACGCGATAAGGCTATCACCCTTTCTTTAGCTTTTTTCAGCAAGCGTGGTGAGTATCCCCTAGCTAAGAAATAAAGCAGCATGATATCTATTTGTTGCCTGGCATCTATAGGGTCACTGCATATACGAAACACTCTCAAGAATTGAGAGAATTGTAAACCACGTTTAAGCGCCGGAGGGTGTGCACTATCAGATAGTAACAAAGTGTTCCTATCCATTTCCTTTTTATAGACTGATGTCTGTAATTGATTCTTCTCATTGAGAGAGATGGCCACGTCCAAAAAATGGATGTTATCCTTGTTGAACTGATAAGTAAACTTGATGGCTGGATCCATCAAATTAATATTTTCCATCATGTTGATGAAATCATTCTCCCCACCTGACCACAAGAAAAAAATATCATCTATATAGCGGCCGTAACCCACTATATAGTGAGAAAAGGTAGGATCATGGAAAAATAAATCTCTCTCCACCTCCACCATAAATAAATTGGCGAAGGACAGAGCTGCACATGACCCCATCGCACACCCAGTTTTTTGAATAAAGAATTTCTTATCAAACACAAAATAATTCCGTGTAAGTGTCAGTTCTAACAATGCCAATACAAAGTCGATGTCCGGACCCGTATAGTGTGAGTTGTTGGTCAATATTCTACGTATAGCATTAAGACCCCTCTCATGCGCGATGCTGGTGTAGAGACTGATAACGTCTACTGTACAAAGTGCATAGCTCCCGACTAGAGGTGCAACATCTTGCAGTCTAAGAATAAAAGATGTGGTATCCTTGAGTACTGTGGGTTGATTTTGAACCACTGGCTGCAAGAGAATGTCCAGATATTGTGAAACTGAATAGTACAGTTAATTTCTTGCTGATATAATTGGGCGACCTGGTGGAACCACAGGATCTTTGTGTAATTTGGAATTGTATATAGTACCGGAACAATCGGAAATTCGCAAATCAACATCTCAGCCAGTTTCTTTGGAATAATAGAATTACTTACAGCATTGGAAATAATGTTGTCCAGCTCTTTTTTAAATATTGGAGTAGGGTCCCATTGTAAGGCTTCGTATACAGCCTGGTCTGACAACTGGCGATTGATTTCATAACGATATGCCTCAATGTCCTGAACCACTATACCCCCGCCTTTGTCAGCGGGGCGTATAATGATGTCTGTATACTGGCTCAGATTCCGCAATGCCATTTTCTCTTCTGATGTCAAATTTGAAAAAGTTGGGCTCCTAGTACAATCCATTTTATCAATAGATTCATTCATGCAATTCGAAAAATATTTGAGGGCCATGTTGTTAGAAGGCGGGTCGAAAGTCGAACATTTATAAAAGGATGGTGTACTTTCCGCAGAGGTATTCTGGACCCCAAAGTGCTTCTTGAGCCGCACTCTGCGATTAAATTTATGTAGATCAATTTTATTGTGAAATTTATCTGGGATATTGTCGGGCACAAATGATAAGCCTTTGTTGAGTACACTCCTTTCAGCCAGAGTCAATGTTCTTTTTGATAAGTTGTATACTACCTCTTCCTTTTGTAGATTCGCTTTCCCCGACCTCGCCCACTGCCCTGCTCTGCGGGTATGGCCTCTTTGCTTGTATCTGCACCCCTTCTGGTGGTAACCCCTAAAGGGGGTCTCCGTGAGGAGGAGGCAGCTGATTCCCCTGCACATTCCGTGTCACTCGATGTTACTCCACCACTTGAGGATTCCGTTTCCAAAGGGAATTTTTTATTAGGTCTAAAAAGAGGACGTCTATTGGTACTGGAACCCATGTTGTTCACCCAGCTGTATACCTTAAACTCTGCGTAATCCCTGTTCACTGTAGTTCATTTGGATTGTTTGAATTTCACTAATTCCGCCCGATATTTGTCCACTTGATTGGTCAATTTACCCATCCAATCTTTTGTTGTATCCGTTTGCAATTTATTAAGATGAATTTTTTCAAAATTGTCGATTTTTTCTTTTACCACCGTAAGTTCCCTTGTTGATTCAGCAATCACCAGCAGAATTAGGTCGAATGAACATTTGTTCAAAACTGCTGCCCATTTACGGCAAAATTCTGGATTATATCTCCCTATAGTCAGGATATTTCTAATGCGGAAGCCTCGGGGGATCTTTTTTTCTCTAAAATAGTCCGACAAAGTTACGCTGTGCAAATAAAAATCAATTTCGCGTTGCTTCAGTCGTGTCAATTGTGCATAAAGTTGCTCTATACTTTCATCTCCTGCCGTATCCCGCAGGTTAGATTTCACCAGTATTGCTTCGGCATCAGAATCAGACAATGTTAAAATATCACCTAATGGTAATACTATATTGTGATAGCCTCCGGTCGTAGCAGCATCATCGGCAATGTTTGACATTGCTGAAAAAACAATTAAAATAAAGTCCACTTCCTCTTATTACCACACAGTGTGGCACAAGGGGAAAGATTGAGTCCAGATCGCACAACAAAATACCGGGTGCCCTAACCAATATCACGTTCTGACTGAAGTGGTCAGATAGGTGTTGTAAAATATAAATTGCTTGTGTTCGGCACTCCACAGACTATTCCTCAGCGTTGCCAGGTGCCCTTCCCCAGTCACAATAAAGGCATATACAGAAATAGGACGGCACTCCAGCTTGCTATATCCAAATAAAGCAGACACTTCAACTGCGTGATCACTAGTCAACATTTCAGAGCGTTGCTCTTTTATCAAGACACACAAAAAAAACAAGAACAGGGTACATACCTTTATAGACAAAACACCCATCGTGCAAACCTCCGTAGGCACGGCTCCCTGTAGACCCGATGACGTCATCAGCCCACGACACACTGGCTGGCAGCATCTCCATAGGTCCCAGGGAAGCCTGCCGATCACGTGACCCATCACCATGGATACTAAAAACAAACAATTAAATTACTAGATGCATGACTAGCGGCACAAGATTATCACTATCTATTAAACCAATAGTACATCGTATCCATATTTTTAATTACAGCAATCTAGAAGCTCCCATGTTAGCAACTTACATGGTGATATAATTTTAACTATCTAGCATCTGGCTATAAAACCAATGTCTGTTCAGCAATCCCGACCTGGTCACAATCTGTACTAGATGGTTACAAATCCATCCATAATTATTAGCAATGGACACCATTCTAACCTATATATACCATATACAAAAAACACAGACTGAAAACAAAAACGAAATGGGACATAAAAACTAGAGCAATAGATGCGATAGACTACTGTTGCTCATGTACAACCAAATCAGGTGATGAAATGACCTTACTGTACACTTTGTAACTCACAGCACCCTATGATATTAGGTATAGAAATCAAAACTACTCAATATCATATTTATACAAAACAAGAAAAGGAGAGTTGCTCGTTCAGTCCATGGGGTTGCACCGTGTTTAATGTGTAGATCCATCTTGTCTCTCGCAGTTATATTAGACGTCCACGATCTTCACCTCGCTGTGGTACTTGGATTTGATCAATCATCTCACAGTATATCTAATTGTTGATAATCCATGCTTGTAGTCCCGAAAATGTCGAGCTACTGGCTGATCAGAATCCTTCCCAATGTGTCAGTTAAGTGGTTAATATAAAGTAGGAGAAAGTATGCTTAGAATGCTCAGTGTCCTGGTTATATCATGTATGTATATTTATTATTGGATGTTTAACCTTTTCCTGACCACTTACTGTATGTTGTTTATATGAAATAATTTATTAATGATTTAAATATTTACACGAAATAAATGTTTGATGCAGAAAATTAATTTTTAGACTCTCCCTCTACACAGTCTATAGTCTACACCATATATAGTGTTAATTAGTAATACTGTGTTGCATTGTTCAGTGTATAAGGAGACCAATGTGTTTGTATATGTACAGGGTCAGTGCTAGGGGCTTCTACTGCTCCTCCAGGCTCCAGGAATTGCTCCAAAGCTCCGTAGGGGATTGGACTTTCATTGTGGAAAGGTTCCCACAAAATAAAAACATTCAGCTCAGGCAGACTGGCTCTACTGAGGCATTTAACTACTTTCAGTGATAGCATGTTTTTGTCTGAAGTTATACATACACTGCACTTTGAAAGAGGCCGACTATAGCTTGTAACTTGCAAATTATGCTCTGTCATGAGCTGACCACACTTGCTCTAAAATCATGTACTTGGAAACCCCATCTAGAAATTCTGCCTTTGCCTCTGAGGAGGATGGGTTCTGGGTTTATCCTAAGGATGTGTGCTGCGCCTTTCTATGTAGCTGTAAATAAATGCTGTTGTCCCAGCGACCATTCATCCTTGCACTCCTTCTGGAATCAGTATGTAATCCCGGTTGTTGAATAGCTGCTGGATCAAATACCGACAGTGGAAGACCGACAGATCAAAATCCCGACTGGGGCTGGTAAACACTTTAACCCTCCCCTCTCCCTTCCCTAACCCAAACCTTCCCTTAGTGGTGCCTAACCCTAATCTTCCCCCTAGTGCCTAACCCTTACCTCCCCCTGTTGGTGCCTAACCCTAACCCCCCCTTCTGGCATTCTAAACCTAAGGGGGGTGCCTAACCCTATCCTCTCCCTAGTGGTGCCTAACCCAAACCTTACCTTAGTGGTGCCTAACTCTAGCCTCCCCCCTAGTGCCTAACCCTAACCTCCCCCCGTTGGTGCCTACCCCTAATCCCCCCCTTCTGGCATCCTAAACCTAACCCTCCCAGGGGGGGTGCCTAACCCTAACCTCTCCCTAGTGGTGCCTAACCCTAACCTTCCCGTGGGGGGGTGCCTAACTCTAAGTTCCCCTGGGGGTTCCTAAACCTAACCCTCCTCCTCCCCCCTGTGGCTACAACCTAAGACACCCGGCTTACCTTCGATTTGGTATGCCAGGCATCAGGGTTTCGTCATGGGGCTAATGATAGGAGTCAGGATTTCGATGCCTATCTTTAGTCCCATGTTGGACTTTCAGTGTCAGGATTCCTGACTACATTCCCCTTTCCTACAACATGCTCTTTAGTATGGAACCACAAGTTCTCAATAGCAGTATACCCCAAAAATGTTTTGGTTTTGAGAAGACCGTATGTGTAATATACCAATGCATATTAGGACTCTCTGAGTTACTATAGATATGTAATTAAACCGATTCACTAAGATGAACAAGGGATAGTAATCATGGCTCACTCTCGTGTTTCATCTATTCTCCCTAAATATTGTAAATATGACCCCTCCCCCATGGGTTAACATCATAAAGTTAAAACATCACCCAAAAACATTATAATTTGCTTTGTTACTTTACTAAAATATGAGGATCGTGGATCGTTCTTTCCATAAGCAAAGCCATACAATTAGAAGAAGAAACACAGCATTTACCTTAAAGTCTATAAAAGCATACTGTACCTCAGGACAAACCTTTGTAGGTCCTTGTGTTAAAAATTACTAAATGGTTGAATATTGAGTCTAAAATAAAGTTCACAACTTATTGAAAACTTGTTTCATATAAGACATGAAGAACAAAACAACAACTTCAACCTAATTCTCTGTACATGTGTATTATTTATTACCAGTTATTTATATAGCACACACATATTCTGCAGCACTTAACAGAGATTTGGTCTTTCACATCAGTCACTGCACCAATGGCGCTATCATGTGAGCTACCACATGTGCACACACACATATACAGTACTAGGTTTAATTTTGGCAGAAACAAATTAACCTAACAGTATGCTTTTGGATTGTGTTAGAAAATTCACGCAAACACGGAGAGAACATACCATCTCCACACAGATCGGTGGGATTTGAACCCAAGACCTCAGTGATATGAGGCAGTAATGATAACCACTTTGCCATTAGTGCTGCCCAATCAATATTACCTTTAACCTTCAGCAATGTCTACAGTGAATAAAAGTGAATGTGTCATGTTCCATAAATTTAGCAACATTTATCATTGTAAATATTGAAATTAAAATTTTGAAATTAATTTAAATAAATGGCACTTTTTACATATTAAATTACTTTTAAGTGAAAGTGCAGAAAATCCAATCAGGAAAAACATATTCATCTGTACAGCCCCACTCCACCTACAGTAATCAGCATTACTTTGCTAAAACAAGTGTCATTTACCCTTTATTTGTATAATTTGATGGAACTTCCTGTGTTTGCTTTCTAATTAGTACAGAGAGCGATTGAAGTGGATATATGCTGCCAATGCTGTTAAAATGTTTTATTTACGTAAAACTGTTAATTTAAAATGGAAATTTTGTAAATTAAAAAAGTAACTTTGCCAAAAATCAATAATAACATCAACAATTTCCATAAAAATGAAATATAACTAAATTGAGGAATTGCAGGACCTGTAATATTTGAATTAGCATTGTGTACAATCAGGGGCGGGCTGGGCCAGGGGGGACAGGGTGTCAGCTGCCCCCTAGGCTGGTATGTATTCTGTGTTGTGGGGCCGCCAGTTGTTAGCCATTTGGAGACATGCAGAGGCTGCTTGGTTGTGTTACAAGAGTAATCAGCGTGATCGGCCACACTGTTTATCCTTGTAACAAACCGGCTGGTCCTGGGTGACCAGCCAGACATGTCTAGGCTGGTCACCCAGGATTCAGGGCCCTGTGTGGGTGTCACAATGGCCACGTTTCCTTGCCTGCCCTGATGGCACCTGGTCCTTCTCCTGCATGGGCTCCATGCAGGAGGAGGACATCAAATAAGATGTTGCAATGTTAGCAGCTGCCAGCGGCACCCTGCACTGTCTGGAGAGAAGCTGCTGCTGGAGAGAGAGTAGACTGGAGGAGCCACTGAGCTGCAGCACTGACACAGAGAGGAAAACTACAGAAGGAATCAGGAAAGTTAACGTCTGCAGGGGAGGGAGCAGTAAATTAAAAATACTCAGATGGGGAGGGGGGACATAACATGGGGAGGAGTACACAGCAATGTGTATACAGGTAGGGGAGGGGTGCACAGAAATGGGTATACAGGTGGGGAGAGGGGCACAGTAATGAGTATACAGATGGGGAAGGGGCTACAATAAAGGGTATACAGATGGGAAGGTGGCATAATAAAGGGTATACAGAAGGGGAGGAGGCCACAATAATGGGTATACAGATGGGGAGTGGACATAAAGCATATACAGATGGGAAGGGCAGCACATTAAAGGGTATACAGATGAAAAGGGGGCCACAATAATGGGTATACAGATAAGTAGGATGTCTCAATAAAGTGTATACAGATGGGGAGAATTTGCACAATAAATAATCATACTCATGAAGCCCATTTTTCCATCACAGGTTTTTTTTTTTTTAATGAAAGCCAGCCAGCCCCTGTGTACAACCTTGATCCGGATGCCTCCAGTGCTTCATACTATAAACAATTTTGGACAACTTTCCTTGGCATTTGTCAAACCCGACTTTTTGGACTGTGTACTATAATTGCTTCAAATTACAGACAATTCTGATGCTATTGTTACTGAAATTGTACAGTTGCTGTTAACCTCATTGTGGTGATGTTCCCATGCAATGCAGTAATCAGAGAATGATAGTTTATTGCAATTATGTGTACAAACAAAAAAACATAACAAATCTATCAGATACTGTTAAATGTTTAAATATTATTTAAATGATTTGCAATATTTTGTCAGTGGACCTTTCTGCTTCTCAGCGTGATATATATGTACAGTAGGGATGATTCACCACATGACGGAATTGCAAAGCCGCACACAAGCAGCTGTGTAATTCTGTCCATGCAAATATGTAAATGCAGCAAGAGGTGTCTGACACCCCCTGCTACATTTGCAATCCCAGCACTGCAACCAATGTCGCAGGCTGGGATCACCATCTCAACTAATGGTGGACGGCACTGGCCTGCTGAGTAAGCCTCATCTTACGTAGGCTGGCTGCACAGATCCTTGGCTTGCCACTCACAGAACACGGTGGTGACCCCCCCCCCCCTGTCTCTGGGAATGCCAGCCATCCCTGCCCCCAGTGCCAGATTAAGGCCCAGATGGGCCTGGAGCTGAAGTTTATTAAGGGCCTATTGTGTACTCCGCAGGGGGTATGACTACTGTTGTGGGGGGTTGGTCTGTACAGTGGATGTGGTCTGTGTTGTGGGGTGTGGCTAACACCATGGAGGGCAAAGCTACCGCCTATCGTCAACCACCTCAATCTCTCATACAAATTTTATACACACACACACACATCTATCTAAGATATAGTATTAACATTGATGGTTAATAACAATACTAACACATTCTATCTATCTGTCTCTCCAGTGATCGCACTAACACAAAAGTTACAGTACCCATAATGTATAAATAATTTGAAGGTCCTACCTCACAGTTTTGGGGTCCCATTATAATGTAAAACATTTGGAGAGAAATATTGACACAATAGCATTACCCTTTCTATGGGGCACAAAGCATAGGCTTTAAGTAATCAGTGCACATCATTTTAAACAATTTTATTCTAAAAAGATTGTCAGTGTACCTTAGGACGCAAGGGGCCAAATGTAATCGGGTGACAGTTTAGAAAATGTGAGAGTTTAGCAAGAACTTTCATACTTTTTAAACTCGATTACTGCTATACTCTCACATTTTCTACATTCTCACCATATTACATTTGGCCCAAGGGGTCTGTTCAGTGGGCGCGTTATGGGAGTGTTGTGGGCATATCAAGGAAAGCGCCTGCATTCACAGCCGCAGGCATAGCAGGCCATATGCTAGGGGTGGGCAATAAGCGGCCCTCCAGCTGAAGAACTACACATCCCAGCATGCCTTGCTACAGTTTTACCATTTGGCCATGCTAAAACTGTTGCAATGCATGCTGGGAATTGTAGTTCAGCAGCAGCTGGAGGGCCGCTTATTGCTCACCCCTGCCATAGACAGAGACACTGCAGCTGACATGTGGTGGAAATTTAGATGGTTTGACTGATGGTGGCATTTGGTATTCATGATTGTACGGGTACTTAAAGTGGGCATCTCAGTCCTTGTACATTGGGGCACACTGATGTACAGTATATAAAGGAAGGCGTTTGTAGCAGCATTTGCATAATCGCAGATGAACAACCATTAATAGATGCTGTGTATGCACTTCTGCATCTGACTCATATTGGACCCCAAGTACACATTGTGCCAAATAGTAGTGCTCCAATACACAATATACCTTATAGTGCCCCGGAAGTGCGCCACATTGTAGTGCTACCCCAATACATATTATTCCACATTTTAGTGCCCCCAATACACATTATGCCGACATTGAAAAGCAGAAATATTATATATATATATATATATATATATATATACACACATTTAACACTGTCCTTTATTTGCCAATGTTTCAGGGTCTCCCCCTTCATCAGGGACAACAGGTAACCTGTTGTCCCTGACGAAGACCTCGGAGACCCCGAAACATTGGCAAATAAAGGACTATTTTAAATTACATAAAGGAGTCTACTGAGTGCTGTCCTATGCACATTGGTTATATACTACATAATTATGTAAGGTTGCCACATGTCCTCAATACGTGAGCCCAGACAGATACGACTACAAGGGAGACGGCTCGGACGAGACAGCCTTAGAAGAGGAGGACTGCCCGGTGGGGCAAGTATGGGGCCGGAGTTATATATACATCCACACACAGTCAGAAGTAAACAAAAAGCAGCACTTGTTGCTTGAAAAAAAGTCAAACTGTATTGAAATAATTCATACAATAGGGCTTGCTTACCATTTAGAGTTTAGAGTAGCACTGCCTGGAGCTCAGCGAACAGCAGCAGCTAACAGCCCACAGGAGATGACATCCGAATACCCAAGAGACAACATCAGTCATCGGGTGACCCGGGCAGCCTTCACGGTGCTGAGATCCGAGTGGGGGCAGCACCTATGTGACGTCATCACGCTATGCGGAGGATGCGCCATGACGCTGGTATTCGGCAGATGCAGAGGGCTATTAAAGGGCAGCATGTAGAGATGCCCCTTCACCGAGCGGCTTTGCACTGTGTCCCCTGCGGCTGCCATATGTTTTGTCATGTATGTTCAAACTACAGGCGGCCGGGAGGAGGGGTAAGCAGTCTGCCGGGGGGTTAAGTAGGCGGGGCCACAGACGATGGCCGCTGTCAGTGAGACTGTTGTAGGGAAAAAAATCCTGTTTACAGCAGATGCTTTGGGCCTATTTTGATTGGGCGGCCTGGAGCTGTAGCTCCACCCGCCCCATTGTTAATCCGGCCCTGCCTGCCCCCACACCTCCCTGAAAATGCCTTTGCCTGTCAATCAGGAACCATTCTGCACATGCACAGAATGGGTCCTGGGCACATGCAGATACCCGATAATTGGGAATCTGCGTTCAGCATTGCACTTACGTGAATGCTGAATCAGCCTTAGTATCTGTTTAAGCTAGCTGCTTTGTACTAATGGCTTATCTGATATCTATATATAATTTCTGTTTTTGATATCTATATTTTAACTCAGTCAAATTATTATTAGACTTTACTAAGTTTCTGATTAGCTAATAAAGTTCCTTGCCAAATTATTTTTATGTACTAAAATAATATAGAAGCAACAGCAGAGTAATATATTTAGATTTTGCAGTGAAAGAGGTAGAGAAAGGTGTGATCTAAAAATAAAATAAACTAATGTCCGCAGACAGAACTTCTTATTTATTCCGCCAATATTTTTTTCGTATCTATGTGATACAAAGCGAGCTTGGCTCCAGTAGCTGCGGATTGGCTACGTATTGCAATAAATACCCAGAGTGGGATCTATAGGACATTGACTGAGGGGGTGACACCAAAATAAGCAGATTCTATGCTATTTTGGCATCACCCCCTGGATGGTATCACCAAGCAGCGCTGCAGCAGTGGTGATGGATGACACGCGCAAACATGCATCATCCACCTCCTTTGGAGAGACCGGGGGTATCCTAGCAGCTCCAGGAGAGCTAGACAAGCCCCAAGCATGCCGAAGAGAGGGACACAACACTTAGTCTCGCCCCAAAACAGCACATGTCTGGGGGCGAGGCCTCAAGGGCACAAGGTCAGTAAGTGCCACCCCGGGTGTCACCACACCCAGTGACATCTGTGGTGGCTGGCCCATGAAGCAGATATAAAGTGATTGTACTGTATTAGTAATCACTTTGCCTTTATACTTTGTGGGGACTGGCTTCTGTCGATGCCCCTATCCCTGCATTTGTTTTTTAATACATTCCATGGATGGGATGCAATCGGGAAGCCGGCTGATGTAAGCCCAACAGCCGGCTTCCCGACTGCTTTATCCTGGCGAGGGTTAAATGACAGGCGTCTAAATCTAGATGCCTGTCATTTTTCCGCGCCGCAAGCGGACAGCCGCGGGGGGGGAGAGTTAGGTTTAGGCCTCCTGGGGGGACTTAGGGTTAGGCACCCCCCCGGGAGGGTTAGGCTAGTGGGAGGGTGGGTTTGGCACCCCCCCAGGGGACTTAGGGTTAGGCAGCGGGGAATGGGGGGGTTAGGTTTAGGCACTTAGAGGGGGGATTAGGGTTAGGCACCCCTAAGGAGGGTTAGGGTTAGGGGGGTTAGTTAGTAAGTACTTACCTAGGGACGATCGGGATTTCCAGCGTTGTCAGGCTGCCACTGCCGGGATCTATCCAGCTGTCTGCCTCATGCTGCCGGGAATCGAACTGCCGGCCATGCGACCAACGGTAATTCATACCGCTTCCTCCATGGATCCATAATTTGTAATTGATGCAATTAGTGGTAATAAGAAATTGTAATTATTGGGCCTAAACACAATATTTCATTAATAGCCCCAATGTGATATACCAAAACATTATGGGCCAAATGTAATAGGTAGTCTGTTTTAGTAACAGTACAAACTCGCACTTTCTCGCACTTTTAAAAAGTGCGAGTTTGTACTGAAACTCGCAAATTCAATAGCCTGCAAACTTTTCAGCTCGAGGCTACTGCATTTGCGAGTTTAGGCGAGTTTAGGACTATGTAAACTGACACCTTTTAATGCTACTCGTGAGTTTTAGAGAAGCCATCACAGATCAGTGAGATCCGTGATGGCTTCTGTGTGTGTTTTAAAAAAAAAATGTGCACCCCCTCCCCAAAAGCATAACCAGCCCCGGGCTTTATAAAGCCTGTTCTGGTTCTAAAAATACAGGGGACAAAATGCGTACAGGGCCCCTGTATATTAAGAACCAGCAAAAGGTTTTGTTGAGCTGGTCCTGGTTCTGGAAAATCAGGGGGCAAAACGAGTAGGGGTCCCCTGAAAATTCCAGATGATACAATGTCACGACATTGTGTATGTTTTTTTATTTACGTATTTCTTTAGTTGTGGAACTACAAGTGCCAGCGGGCCCGTAATGCCCCGCATGCTGGTATTTGTGGTTCTCCAAATACCAGCATGCAGGGAAGGCTACACTAAGACTATCAACCCGGCACCCATGGTCATAGGGTGCCGGGGATAGCCCCGGGCTATCTGTCTAGGCCTGGGGTGCCCTGGAGAGGGGTACCCCTTTATTGGGGGGGTACCCAACTCCCCAGGGATCCCCGGCCTGGACTGACTAGTGGTCAGGGATAATGCTTTGGCCGGGGAAACCGGTGAAAGGTTTTCCCTGGCTGTGGCATTATCCCCCCGCTAGAAAGAGTTCGGTGCTGGTTCTGGAATTTTCAGGGGACCCCTACTCGTTTTGTCCCCTGATTTTCCAGAACCAGGGCCAGCTCAACAAAGCCCTGTGCTGGTTCTTAATATACAGGGGCCCCCTACGCATTTTGGCCCCTGTATTTTTAGAGCCAGAACAGGCTTTATAAAGCCCGGGGTTGGTTATGCTTTTGGGGAGGGGGTGCACGTCATTTTTTTTAATTTAAAAACATTTAACATAAGTACACACAGAAACATGTACATATCTCATGGATATGTGCATGTTTCTGTGTTAATCTGACCTGCTCAGGATGTACTCGCTAGCCTGAAGCAGGTCTATTATTTGGAGACTTTTGGTAATCTTTTTTTTGCGAGTCTGAAACAGACACTCTATTACATTGGGCGAGTTGATTGTTTTCAATGTGAAAAAATATGGATGCGAGTTTGAGAATGGAGAGTTTTAGTAACTCTGAAAAATGCGAGTTTTAGTGAACAGACACCCTATTACATTGGAGAGTTGTGAAAAATTGCGAGTTTAGCACCAAACTCGCAATTTACCAAAACAGACTACCTATTACATTTGGCCCTATGTATTTGACATGTATATTGGCTATATAATAATATATATATATTTTTTTATATACAACAATTTCTTAATAGATTTAGTGGTACTTTGATTTATATGTTTGCTATACAGGTACCTGCTAGTCTAATCTGGAAATTTGAGCTTGCTTCATCTTTTATATTATTCAAATCTGTACTGTTACTTGTTCTTTTGATAACCTGCAGTGCACATTGGGAAACATATTCCATATTTTTTTTGTACTGTCCATTAATCCCTTTTTATTTAAGAGTAGTTTTAGACAGAATGGTAAAAGTTATGTTCCAATTTATGATTGGATGACACCTTTATTAATTGTAGAAGTCTAGAAAAAAAATGTATGCAACAAGGATCAGTAGTCTGCTTTGAAACCTCAAAGGTCCTTATTACTTTTGAAACCTTGGCGTTCTTGTCTGTTCCCCGTGGACTTGCCTGACTGCTTACAGCAAATTTCCAATTACATTGCATATTTTCTTAGGCTGCACATTTTGCACAAGTCATGGTATATCACTGGAAGCTAAAAACTGTTCAAGTGTGTCATGCCATTTCTAAAAGTCTTAATTCTCTTGGAATAGAAAAGAAAATCAGAATATATATTAAACAAATGCAAATTGATGTAACAGAAACTGGCAACATTTTAGCACAATGGAGACATATAAATATAAAATTCAGAGCAGAAGTAACATGTGAGTAATCCATGCATAGATACAAAAGAAGTAAAAATTTATAAATTTAATCTTTTTCTCTTGTGGGATCTGTTATACAACTAAAGCAAAGAAGAAATTGTTAAAGCTGTCATTTTTTAATGTTTTATTCCAAGACGACTGATCTCTGGATGGTGCTATAATTATATATTACTTTGTTTTGTTACATTTTGTAGTGCATCATTTATGCAGCAAAGCCTGTACTAGTGACAGTATATGACAGGGAAACATTTTCTTAGAAATATCAGAACCTAGTTGATGTAATTAGATGTTTAGGCAAATTAATTTAATATTATACAGAAAAAAGTTCTTATTTTTTCTAGCTCCCAATGCATTTCATGTTCCATTCTTGAGGCTGCCTTTTTCAAGGCTACATCAGTAAAGACCTCCTTAATTATTTACAGGTACTAGTCATTAAATCACTAATATATTTTATGCATGCTAATTAACTTTAGGTACCCCCCTTTAGAGTACAGTTGACTGCACTGAATATAAAAAAACAAAACATTTTACCTATATTATTATTCACCGAAGAAAAACATTCACCAATATATATGCAAATGTTTCCATGTCATACAGAACTTGAGCTATATAAATCTACATTTACTGAATATATGGTATGAACACGTTTACTGTTATCAGCCTTTTCCTGCTACATTTCAGAGTTATCCATTGTTCATTCATTTCCATGGTTGTGGACCAGATGGCTCTTTTCTGTTTGGTCACCAGCACTGATCAAGTTGCGACAATAGACCAGAATATGGGCAGGAATGTGTACATTAGTACAATTCCGATTCAAGATGTGCAGTTTGGTTCTCCTGGAATCTGAATCCACACAAATTTTGTGAATCTGGACAGATCCGAGTCATGATTCTGATCTCCTGATGAGATCCGGACAGATCCAAGTTACAGCTAAGATCTTCCTGCGGTTCAGAAATCAGATTTGAAATCTGAATGTCAAATTTTGGATTGAAAAAAATTACATAATTTTAGCTGTTTTTAAAAACTTTTTATGCATTTAAAAAAAACAAACTCAGATCCAAAACCAAAACACTTGAGGGTGGTTTTGCAAAACCAAAACACCAAGATTAATCCAGATCCAAAACCGAAACACGGGGGTCAGTGCACATCTCGATCTCCGATATTCATATTTGATATTAATATAACTAAAAACATCAGTCCGGGGGATCAGACCGTAAAACTTTATTAAGATCATAAGTACCTGGTACTATATAAACCTCATAGTTATCCTTCTAATTAGGTACATTAAGAACTTTTGTGACTTTGATGATCTTTGAATCCTTTGATGATCTTTGAATTCTTTGATGAACACTTGTCTTATCTTTACACAATAATTTCCTTTGATTTTAAATATTCTACTATGTTTCAGAGTTACTAAACCTATATATTTAATTAGATTTTTTAAAGGTTAAGTTTAATACAATTTCAGAATTTGTCTAAGTGCACCACACAGCTACGTGTTCTCGTTCTGCTAATTAAAAGTCCAGTAGAGACAAACAAAAACGTTAGCAGATAGAGAGTTCACACCTAGAGGTTTTTACAGTGAAAGTGTAGAAATCTGTCGCTTTGTAGTCAGGCACCTCTCCCTTAACTGATATATGGAAGAATAATAGAAGGAGAAGTAGCTGATTATTGATCAGTGCAGCTGATGATTTCCTAGAATATCAGAATTCTCCTGAGCTTTCACTTGGGATCACTAAGTGGAAATAATCAACTTTGCTACTGGATGCCCATAGGTTGAGGCCCCCAAGCTAGCCCCATCATACTTCAGCTGACTAAAGCTGCGTACACACTATACAATATATTGTGCTGTCTTGGTACTTTCGACCAACCTGCATGACCATTGTATAGTGTGTACCCCAAATCCGTAAATTTTCACCCATGGTTCATTGCATCGTTCAATTGGATGCTCTGCATGTCCATTGGGTCGTGCACAACAGGGGTTTTGTTAAATGAAGTATGGAGCGATATATCACATTTTCGTACAATGGATCATGTAGTGTGTATGGTGATGTGAGATATTGTTACATCGCATTGCCGCGTCACTGGGTCGCACTGTCGTTCAGGTGTGTACCCAGCTTTAGTATAAACATTTTATATTTTCAGGATAAAAAAAACAAGGACAGATTCAAATAATAAGTATCAGGCAAATGCCCACAGGAGATGGGCCTACAAAAGCACATTCATTGCACTTTTTTGCAATATGTAATTTTCTTTTCTACAGATGTAATTTTTTTATGACGTTTAGAATTCTAATTTATAAAATGAATTTTAAAATTAATTAGGTTACTTTTTTATATACTGTATCTCATGTAAAAGTGTATTTCCTATATTCTCTAATAAAATGGTATTATAAGAATGTTGAGCTCTGTTTGAACTAAAGGCATACATTACATTTTACTTGAAAAAGTAATTTACAGTACATTATTCACTCAATCTCTTCAAGAACTAATCAATTGGCTGGTGAAAATATAACTGATTAATAGCTTGGGACGATCACTATTTGCTTGCAGAAAAATATTAGTTAAAGTGAAAATTGTTGGAATTGATCTTAATTTAGTCTCAGTGCTAAATTTTTAAATGTACAGTAAGGAATTAATACGCTTAGAACTGTAAACACATTCTACAGCTCATATCTGAGTTTAAGAGAACACCTAGAATTATTGTTCTGTGTTACAGCAGCTATCTGATGTTCTGGTATTTATTACTTTTGTACATACAGTTTTTAGCTATTGCTACCAAACACTTGATGTGCTGTGCATGCCAGGAACATTCCCTGAAGTGTACTCTAATGCTGGGTACACACTGGCTGAAATATTGGCCGATCAATTGATCGCCCACTATATCGGTTGCGTGTTGCACAGTGTGTACCAGGGATATGTCTGTGAACGACGTCGTTCACAGACATTTCGTGTTGGCTTTGCTGAACAGCCTATGCCCAAAATATCTGCAGATATATTGGGGCATCGTGCTGTGTACACGGGCTGTGACCACCCCTATATTTGTGTCAGATGCCGCTGGGAGGGGGCAGGACCAGCGGCCTGAAGACAGATGATAGTTGTTTAGTGTGTTTGAACAACCATCATCTGCAGATCACTTGATCTGCAGATATATCTGTTAGGTGTGTACCAAGCTTAAATATCATTAATGAATTATCAGATTCAATCCCCTAGACTGTAAGCTCTCAAGTAGGGCCCTCCACATTCTTGACTTTCACCCTGCACTATCCTTGTCTCCAGTCAGCGACACTAATCCTTTCTATCCATCCTTCCCAGGACACTGGGTCTTTGAGAGCCACAGATGCACCCAGTTATATTGTGGCTGATCGCACCACAAATGTGTGCACGCACCGCGCATGTGATTCCCCGTGCCTGCATACGCTACACTATGCTATGGCGTGCACTGCAATCGCACCATGCATTCCTATGGAGGCGTGGTCGCGTACGCCGTGTGCCAGTGGTAACAATATAGCTGGGCTTATCTGTACCATTAGTACTGTTATAATGCTGTTGTTGCATAAAGAGCCATAACTAGGGGTGAAATGGTACCTTGCAGCCAAGGGACGCCCTGGCCCCGCACTCTGCAGCCTTCAGATGCTTAATGCAGTGCTCTTCTTTCTGGTGCCAGTGTCCCCGCCCCCTCAGCATGACATCACATGTTTGAGTGGCAGGGCAGTCAACAGTAGATAATCATTATTATGGCACTGGTTGTATAATTTACTGTGTAAGTTATCCTCCTGTATTGTCTAATTGAAACATTTTATATTGTGTAAATTATGCCATACCCCCAATTCCTGTGAAGCCACGCCCATTGTCACTGGGTCATGCCCCCTTTTACGGGTGCACACCCAACCTCTCTTTAGAGAATGTTAAGAGGTATGATTATACTGTTGATTATACTGTTGTTATTATTATTGTACAGTTCTATGGACACTTGGAGGCACCATTTAAATAAATATTTCAAGAACATTAGTTACCATGGCATGATTATAATATGCACATTGTCTGGATCGTTCCTTTGTTTTCTAATAATACACTGAATAATATTCTGGATATCTCTAAGGGCTCTATTTAGTATCATTATTTTTACTAAAATAAAGTGAAAAAGGGTGTTTTCACACCCTTTTCACATTATTTTAGCATCACCTAAAGTTACTACAGGACAATTGGAGTAGAATCCATAAAATTCTACTCCACCCCCTAAGTATCACTTATTTTTAGTAATCAGATTGCATTTCCCATAATTGTAATGGGAAATGTGATCTGTGTGCAAGTTACTAAAAATAAATTGTGAAAAAAATACCTGGGGAGGCCCTGTGATAATAATGCCACCTGGAGGTGGCGTTATCCAGGGTCTCCCCCAGTTACCGGACTCTTGGTCCACTCTAACAGGCAGAGCAGAGCCCGGAGCTGGCCTCAGTGATCAGCTGTGTGGTCTAAACAGACCACAGGCTGACACACTGCAAAAAAAAAAAAAGTAAAAAAAATAATTAACTTATCGGAGTTCGGGGCTTCCGGTGCTGTCCTCCCTCCGGTCAGCTGGTCTCCCATTCTGCGCTGCGGCCCGGTCATCAGGTGACTGGGTCCCAGTGCAGTATGGGATGTCAGCTGACCAGAGCCATGGAGGACATCACCGGAGCCTGAAATATGCTGGTAAGTGCAATTAAGGGAAGGGGGGTCAGCAATCGTGGGGGGTGGGGCTTAGCATTGGGGGCGGGGCTTAGCACCGGGGGTAGCAGAGGCGGCCGGTCGGCGCATGTGCAGGCACTTGTCATGGTATTTTTTGCGAAAATACCGTGATAAGGCTGCGGACAAGATTCGCAGGGACAGAGCTTTATCGCAAGCTCTGTCCCTGCAAGGGATTTTTAGTAAATCCCTGTGATACTGTCTGAATTCGCAATGCAAATTCAGTCGGTAATATCACACTACAATCTGCATTCCCAATGCGGATTGTAGTAAATAGAGTCCTAAAAGAGAAAACCCAATGTACAGTATATAATTTTTTACCCCCACTATAAACACCTGTTTATACATTTTATACCCCTACTTTAAACACCTGTTTATTGTACATTTCCGGCTTTGATGAGGAACATTAGGATTTGAACCTGAACAGTATGAGCCTATTGTTTTTAAGAGGAATATTAACATTTTATGGGCAAGCAAAAAATAGCTTTGAAGAGCACTTGTTTTGTTCCTCTGAAGTAGCCAGCAGGATATAACATGAAAAAAGATTGATCTCAGCTTGCGGCAATTTGTGAACAAAAATTATTTCAATCTACAGCGTGTTCCATTCCCCATACTGACATAAACTTCTGTCAGGAGCGCAGATGCCTTTCATTGCAGGTAATCCCCATCAAAAGCCTTCCGTCGTGAAAGTACTCCAGAATGAAAGCGTGCTCCAGGTTCTGAACATGCATTTTATGTCCACATGAGAACTGCAGTAACAACTGGACACAGATAAGAAAAGAAGCTCTTGATAGGGTTTTAAACCACAACAAGATTCACTTTGGAGGACGATGTCAGAAATGATGACAGGGAAGAACCCCATGAAAATTTGTGATAAATTCTTTTCAGCAAAATATCAGCATCAACATCAGTCAACCTCAACAAGACAAATCAAACTATTTATACATGTTTGTGAATCATTAAAACACTTTAGCTTCAAGGCCATTTTCATAGGTAACAAACTTTATTTTTAATACTTTAAATACACAACCTACAGTATAGATTTAGTATAGTTATTCTATATAGAGTCTAGATATCCAGTGCTTGACTTTTTCAAAGAAAGAAATAGGCGAGCCTACTAAGTAACGCAGACTGGCCTTCCATCTCTTTATTATATACTCATCAGTCAACCCTCTTTCTCATTTGAATGCCGGGTCGCACTTGGGATTTTCTTCAGACGTCCATCCCGTGTACAGCCCGGCTTAGATCCCTTTCAGACTGGTTGCCCGACCTGGCATTAATGCCGGGTCGATGATGTCACCACCATCACGTGCTGAGCCGGCACTTGAAGATGAGCTCATCTCCAAGCGCTGGCTCTTCCTATGCAGTCAACGGGACCCAGGTCGATTCGACCCGGGTTACCTGTTCACACTGCACCGTGAGCCGGGTTGAACACATGTTCAACCCTTTTCATGACCATGGTTGAAATGCTGGGTCACTTAACCCGGCTTATTTCAACCTGGCCCTTTCACACTGCAGAGTAACCCGGGTTGCTGCACGTTCACGTGCAATAACCCAGGTTATTGCTTATAATGTGAAAGGGGTATTAAACATAATCTCTGTGACCCAGAACAGTCATGAAAAAACTGTGGTTCTCTAGGTGATGTGAAAGTACAGGCCCCAGCATGCTTTGCCAGATAGTTGGCAGGGCATGCTGGGAAGGGTAGTTTCACAACACCTGGTGGTAATTTTAATACAGCTTCTAAAAATGAAAATAGGTGGTGTTGCCCATAGCAATTCATCAGATTCTGCCTATCATTTTCTAGGATGCAATAGAGAAATTTTAGCTACTGTATAATCTGCTATGGGCAACACCTCCACATTTTTCATTTTTATAACATTAAGTAAATCTATCCCCAGGAGAGCCAAAGATCATCCAGCTCTGACATACAGTTTTTCAATTATGAAGCTTTTCTTTCATTTTGGAGTTGCATATCTAAAAAGTAATATTTTCTATTTTCAATGACAACACATTCCTGGGATTTACTGCCTGGTTAAATTGTTTAACAGTGCTCCTCAAAGTGACCGTGGGAAGAAATTCAATGCATTCCTTCTTAACATCCTGCTTTTAGCAAGCAACCTTAATTTGAAGGGACTTCTGAGGTTGCAACTGCTGCACACCATGAGTTGTGACATATGCCACTGCTGCACACCATGAAGTGTGAGGTATGCCACTGCTGCACACCATGAGTTGTGAGGTATGCCACTACTGCATACCATGAGTTGTGACGTATGCCACTGCTGCACACTATGAGCAGTGAGGTATGCCACTGCTGCACACCATGAGTTGTGAGGCATGCCATTGCTGCACACCATGAGTTGTGAGGTATGCCACTGCTGCACACTATGAGCTGTGAGGTATGCCACTGCTGCACACTGAGTTGTGAGGTATGCCACTGCTGCACACCATGAGTTGTGAGGTATGCCACTGCTGCACACCATGAGTTGTGAGGTATGCCACTGCTGCATACCATGAGTTGTGAGGTATGCCACTGCTGCACACCATGAGTTGTGACGTATGCCACTGCTGCACACCATGAGTTGTGACGTATGCCACTACTGCACACCATGAGTTGTGAGGTATGCCACTGCTGCACACTATGAGCAGTGAGGTATGCCACTGCTGCACACCATGAGTTGTGAGGCATGCCACTGCTGCACACCATGAGTTGTGACGTATGCCACTGCTGCACACTATGAGCAGTGAGGTATGCCACTGCTGCACACCATGAGTTGTGAGGCATGCCACTGCTGCACACCACGAGTTGTGACATATGCCACTGCTGCACACCATGAAGTTTGAGGTATGCCACTGCTGCACACCATGAGTTGTGAGGTATGCCACTGCTGCACACCATGAGTTGTGAGGTATGCCACTGCTGCACACTATGAGCAGTGAGGTATGCCACTGCTGCACACCATGAGTTGTGAGGCATGCCACTGCTGCACACCATGAGTTGTGAGGTATGCCACTGCTGCACACTATGAGCAGTGAGGTAAGCCACTGCTGCAAACCATGATTTGTGAGGCATGCCACTGCTGCACACCATGAGTTGTGAGGTATGCCACTGCTGCACACCATGAGTTGTGAGGTATGCCACTGCTGCACACCATGAGTTGTGAGGTATGCCACTGCTGCACACCATGAGTTGTGACATATGCCACTGCTGCACACCATGAAGTGTGAGGTATGCCACTGCTGCACACCATGAGTTGTGAGGTATGCCACTGCTGCATACCATGAGTTGTGATGTATGCCACTGCTGCACACTATGAGCAGTGAGGTATGCCACTGCTGCACACCATGAGTTGTGAGGCATGTCACTGCTGCACACCACGAGTTGTGAGGTATGCCACTGCTGCACACTATGAGCTGTGAGGTATGCCACTGCTGCACACTGAGTTGTGAGGTATGCCACTGCTGCACACCATGAGTTGTGAGGTATGCCACTGCTGCACACCATGAGTTGTGAGGTATGCCACTGCTGCATACCATGAGTTGTGAGGTATGCCACTGCTGCACACCATGAGTTGTGAAGTATGCTACTGCTGCACACCATGAGTTGTGAAGTATGCCACTGCTGCACACCATGAGTTGTGAGGTATGCCACTGCTGCACACCATGAGTTGTGAGGTATGCCACTGCTGCACACCATGAGTTGTGAGGTATGCCACTGCTGCACACCATGAAGTGTGAGGTATGCCACTGCTGCACACCATGAGTTGTGAGGTATGCCACTGCTGCGTACCATGAGTTGTGAGGTATGCCACTGCTGCACACCATGAGTTGTGAGGTATGCCACTGCTGCACACCATGAAGTGTGAGGTATGCCACTGCTGCACACCATGAGTTGTGAGGTATGCCACTGCTGCGTACCATGAGTTGTGAGGTATGCCACTGCTGCACACTATGAGCAGTGAGGTATGCCACTGCTGTACACCATGAGTTGTGAGGCATGCCACTGCTGCACACTATGAGCTGTGAGGTATGCCACTGCTGAACACTGAGTTGTGAGGTATGCCACTGCTGCACACCATGAGTTGTGACATATGCCACTGCTGCACACCATGATTTGTGAGGTATGCCACTGCTGCACACCATGAGCTGTGAGGTATGCCACTGCTGCATACCATGAGTTGTGACGTATGCCACTGCTGCACACTATGAGCAGTGAGGTATGCCACTACTGCACACCATGAGTTGAGAGGCATGCCACTGCTGCACACCATGAGTTGTGAGGTATGCCACTGCAGCACACTATGAGCTGTGATGTATTCCACTGCTGCACACTGAGATGAGAGGTATGCCACTGCTGCACACCATGAATTGAGGTATGCCACTGCAGCACACCATGATTTGTGAGGTATGCCACTGCTGCACACCATGAGTTGTGAGGTATGCCACTGCTGCACACCATGAGTTGTGAGGTATGCCACTGCTGCACACCATGAGTTGTGAGGTATGCCACTGCTGCACACCATGAGTTGTGAGGTATACCACTGCTGCACACCATGAGTTGTGAGGTATGCCACTGCTGCAGACCATGAGTTGTGAGGCATGCCACTGCTGCACACCATGAGTTGTGAGGTATGCCACTGCTGCACACCATGAGTTGTGAGGTATGCCACTGCTGCATACCATGAGTTGTGAGGTATGCCACTGCTGCACACCATGAAGTGTGAGGTATGCCACTGCTGCACACCATGAGTTGTGACATATGCCACTGCTGCACACCATGAGTTGTGAGGTATGCCACTGCTGCACACCATGAGTTGTGACATATGCCACTGCTGCACACCATGAAGTGTGAGGTATGCCACTGCTGCACACCATGATTTGTGAGGTATTCCACTGCTGAATACCATGAGTTGTGACGTATGCCACTGCTGCACACTATGAGCAGTGAGGTATGCCACTGCTGCACACCATGAGCTGTGCGGCATGCCACTGCTGCACACCATGAGTTGTGAGGTATGCCACTGCTGCACACTATGAGCTGTGAGGTATGCCACTGCTGCACACTGAGCTGTGAGTTATGCCACTGCTGCACACCATGAATTGTGAGGTATGCCACTGCTGCACACCATGAGTTGTGAGGAATGCCACTGCTGCATACCATGAGTTGTGAGGTATGCCACTGCTGCACAACATGAGTTGTGAGGAATTCCACTGCTGCACACCAAGAGTTGTGAGGTATGCCACTGCTGCACACCATGCGTTGTGAGGCAAGCCACTGCTGCACACCATGAGTTTAGAGGTATGCCACTGCTGCACACCATGACTTGTGAGGTATGCCACTGCTGCACACCATGAGTTTTGACATATGCCACTGCTGCACACCATGAGTTGTGAAGTATGCCACTGCTGCACACCAAGAGTTGTGAGGTATGCCACTGCAGCACACTATGAGCTGTGATGTATTCCACTGCTGCACACTGAGTTGAGAGGTATGCCACTGCTGCACACCATGAATTGAGGTATGCCACTGCAGCACACCATGATTTGTGAGGTATGCCACTGCTGCACACCATGAGTTGTGAGGTATGCCACTGCTGCACACCATGAGTTGTGAGGTATGCCACTGCTGCACACCATGAGTTGTGAGGTATGCCACTGCTGCAGACCATGAGTTGTGAGGTATGCCACTGCTGCACACCAAGAGTTGTGAGGCATGCCACTGCTGCACACCATGAGTTGTGACGTATGCCACTGCTGCACACTATGAGCAGTGAGGTATGCCACTGCTGCACACCCTGAGTTGTGAGGCATGCCACTGCTGCACACCATGAGTTGTGAGGTATGCCACTGCTGCACACTATGAGCTGTGAGGTATGCCACTGCTGCACACCATGAGTTGTGAGGTATGCCACTGCTGCACACCATGAGTTGTGAGGTATGCCACTGCTGCACACCATGAGTTGTGAGGTATGCCACTGCTGCACACCATGAGTTGTGAGGTATGCCACTGCTGCACACCATGAGTTGTGAGGCATGCCACTGCTGCACACCATGAGTTGTGACGTATGCCACTGCTGCACACTATGAGCAGTGAGGTATGCCACTGCTGCACACCATGAGTTGTGAGGTATGCCACTGCTGCACACTGAGTTGTGAGGTATGCCACTGCTGCACACCATGATTTGTGAGGTATGCCACTGCTGCACACCATGAGTTGTGAGGTATGCCACTGCTGCACACCATGAGTTGTGAGGTATGCCACTGCTGCACACCATGAGTTGTGAGGTATGCCACTGCTGCACACCATGAGTTGTGAGGTATGCCACTGCTGCACACCATGAGTTGTTAGGTATGCCACTGCTGCACACCATGAGTTGTGAGGTATGCCACTGCTGCAGACCATGAGTTGTGAGGCATGCCACTGCTGCACACCATGAGTTGTGAGGTATGCCACTGCTGCACACCATGAGTTGTGAGGTATGCCACTGCTGCACACCATGAGTTGTGAGGTATGCCACTGCTGCACACCATGAGTTGTGAGGTATGCCACTGCTGCACACCATGAGTTGTGAGGTATACCACTGCTGCACACCATGAGTTGTGAGGTATGCCACTGCTGCTGACCATGAGTTGTGAGGTATGCCACTGCTGCTGACCATGAGTTGTGAGGCATGCCACTGCTGCACACCATGAGTTGTGAGGTATGCCACTGCTGCACACCATGAGTTGTGAGGTATGCCACTGCTGCACACCATGAGTTGTGAGGTATGCCACTGCTGCAGACCATGAGTTGTGAGGCATGCCACTGCTGCACACCATGAGTTGTGAGGTATGCCACTGCTGCACACCATGAGTTGTGAGGTATGCCACTGCTGCATACCATGAGTTGTGAGGTATGCCACTGCTGCACACGATGAAGTGTGAGGTATGCCACTGCTGCACACCATGCGTTGTGAGGCAAGCCACTGCTGCACACCATGAGTTTAGAGGTATGCCACTGCTGTACACCATGACTTGTGAGGTATGCCACTGCTGCACACCATGAGTTTTGACGTATGCCACTGCTGCACACAATGAGTTGTGAAGTATGCCACTGCTGCACACCAAGAGTTGTGAGGTATGCCACTGCTGCACACCATGAGTTGTGAGGTATGCCACTGCTGCACACCATGAGTTGTGAGGTATGCCACTGCTGCACACCATGAGTTGTGACATATGCCACTGCTGCACACCATGAAGTGTGAGGTATGCCACTGCTGCACACCATGAGTTGAGAGGTATGCCACTGCTGCGTACCATGAGTTGTGAGGCATGCCACTGCTGCACACCATGAGTTGTGAGGTATGCCAATGCAGCACACTATGAGGTGTGCGGTATGCCACTGCTGCACACTGAGTTGTGAGGTATGCCACTGCTGCACACCATGAGTTGTGACATATGCCACTGCTGCACACCATGATTTGTGAGGTATGTCACTGCTGCACACCATGAGCTGTGAGGTATGCCACTGCTGCATACCATGAGTTGTGATGTATGCCACTGCTGCACACTATGAGCAGTGAGGTATGCCACTACTGCACACCATGAGTTGTGAGGCATGCCACTGCTGCACACCATGAGTTGTGAGGTATGCCACTGCAGCACACTATGAGCTGTGATGTATTCCACTGCTGCACACTGAGTTGTGAGGTATGCCAATGCTGCACACTATGAGCTGTGAGGTATGCCACTGCTGCACACTGAGTTGTGAGGCATGCCACTGCTGCACACCATGAGTTGTGACGTATGCCACTGCTGCACACTATGAGCAGTGAGGTATGCCACTGCTGCACACCCTGAGTTGTGAGGCATGCCACTGCTGCACAACACGAGTTGTGAGGTATGCCACTGCTGCACACTATGAGCTGTGAGGTATGCCACTGCTGCACACCATGAGTTGTGAGGTATGCCACTGCTGCATACCATGAGTTGTGAGGTATGCCACTGCTGCACACCATGAGTTGTGAGGTATGCCACTGCTGCACACCATGAGTTGTGAGGCATGCCACTGCTGCACACCATGAGCAGTGAGGTATGCCACTGCTGCACACCATGAGTTGTGAGGTATGCCACTGCTGCACACTGAGTTGTGAGGTATGCCACTGCTGCACACCATGAGTTGTGAGGTATGCCACTGCTGCACACCATGAGTTGTGAGGTATGCCATTGCTGCATACCATGAGTTGTGAGGTATGCCACTGCTGCACACCATGAGTTGTGAGGTATGCCACTGCTGCACACCATGAGTTGTGAAGTATGCCACTGCTGCACACCTTGAGTTGTGAGGTATGCCACTGCTGCACACCATGAGTTGTGAGGTATGCCACTGCTGCACACCATGAGTTGTGTCGTATGCCACTGCTGCACCCCATGAAGTGTGAGGTATGCCACTGCTGCACACCATGAGCTGTGAGGTATGCCACTGCTGCACACCATGAGTTGTGAGGTATGCCACTGCTGCACACTATGAGCAGTGAGGTATGCCTCTGCTGCACACCATGAGTTGTGAGGCATGCCACTGCTGCACACCATGAGTTGTGTTGTATGCCAATGCTGCACACTATGAGCTGTGAGGTATGCCACTGCTGCACACTGAGTTGTGAGGTATGCCACTGCTGCACACCATGAGATGTGACATATGCCACTGCTGCACACCATGATTTGTGAGGTATGCCACTGCTGCACACCATGAGCTGTGAGGTATGCCACTGCTGCATACCATGAGTTGTGACGTATGCCACTGCTGCACACTATGAGCAGTGAGGTATGCCACTACTGCACACCATGAGTTGTGAGGTATGCCACTGCTGCACACCATGAGTTGTGAGGTATGCCACTGCTGCACACCATGAGTTGTGAGGCATGCCACTGCTGCACACCATGAGTTGTGACGTATGCCACTGCTGCACACCTTGAGTTGTGAGGTATGCCACTGCTGCACACCATGAGTTGTGAGGCATGCCACTGCTGCACACCATGAGTTGTGACGTATGCCACTGCTGCACACCATGAGCAGTGAGGTATGCCACTGCTGCACACCATGAGTTGTGAGGCATGCCACTGCTGCACACCACGAGTTGTGAGGTATGCCACTGCTGCACACTAAGAGCTATGAGGTATGCCACTGCTGCACACCATGAGTTGTGAGGTATGCCACTGCTGCACACCATGAGTTGTGAGGTATGCCACTGCTGCACACCATGAGTTGTGAGGTATGCCACTGCTGCACACCTTGAGTTGTGAGGTATGCCACTGCTGCACACCATGAGTTGTGAGGCATTCCACTGCTGCACACCATGAGTTGTGATGTATGCCACTGCTGCACACTATGAGCAGTGAGGTATGCCACTGCTGCACACCATGAGTTGTGAGGTATGCCACTGCTGCACACTGAGTTGTGAGGTATGCCACTGCTGCACACCATGAGTTGTGAGTTATGCCACTGTTGCACACCGTGAGTTGTGAGGTATGCCACTGCTGCATACCATGAGTTGTGAGGTATGCCACTGCTGCACACCATGAGTTGTGAGGTATGCCACTGCTGCACACCATGAGTTGTCAAGTATGCCACTGCTGCACACCATGAGTTGTGAGGTATGCCACTGCTGCACACCATGAGTTGTGAGGTATGCCACTGCTGCACACCATGAAGTGTGAGGTATGCCACTGCTGCACACCATGAGTTGTGAGGTATGCCACTGTTGCGTACCGTGAGTTGTGACGTATGCCACTGCTGCACACTATGAGCAGTGAGGTATGCCACTGCTGCACACCATGAGTTGTGAGGCATGCCACTGCTGCACACCATGAGTTGTGAGGTATGCCAATGCTGCACACTATGAGCTGTGAGGTATGCCACTGTTGCTCACTGAGTTGTGAGGTATGCCACTGCTGCACACCATGAGTTGTGACATATGCCACTGCTGCACACCATGATTTGTGAGGTATGCCACTGCTGCACACCATGAGCTGTGAGGTATGCCACTGCTGCATACCATGAGTTGTGACGTGTGCCACTGCTGCACACTATGAGCAGTGAGGTATGCCACTACTGCACACCATGAGTTGTGAGGCATGCCACTGCTGCACACCATGAGTTGTGAGGTATGCCACTGCTGCACACTATGAGCTGTGATGTATTCCACTGCTGCACACTGAGTTGAGAGGTATGCCACTGCTGCACACCATGAATTGAGGTATGCCACTGCTGCACACAATGATTTGTGATGTATGCCACTGCTGCACACCATGAATTGTGATTTATGCCACTGCTGCACACCATGAGTTGTGAGGTATGCCACTGCTGCACACCATGAGTTGTGAGGAATGCCACTGCTGCACACCATGAGTCGTGACATATGCCACTGCTGCACACCATGAAGTGTGAGGTATGCCACTGCTGCGTACCGTGAGTTGTGACGTATGCCACTGCTGCACACTATGAGCAATGAGATATGCCACTGCTGCACACCATGAGTTGTGAGGCATGCCACTGCTGCACACCATGAGTTGTGAGGTATGCCAATGCTGCACACTATGAGCTGTGAGGTATGCCACTGCTGCACACTGTGTTGTGAGGTATGCCACTGCTGCACACCATGAATTGAGGTATGCCACTGCTGCACACCATGATTTGTGAGGTATGCCACTGCTGCACACCATGAGTTGTGAGGTATGCCACTGCTGCACACCATGAGTTGTGAGGTATGCCACTGCTGCACACCATGAGTTGTGACGTATGCCACTGCTGCACACCATGAGTTGTGAGGTATGCCACTGCTGCACACCATGAGTTGTGAGGTATGCCACTGCTGCACACCCTGAGTTGTGAGGTATGCCACTGCTGCACACCATGAGTTGTGAGGTATGCCACTGCTGCAAACCATGAGTTGTGAGGTATGCCACTGCTGCACACCATGGGTTGTGAGGCATGCCACTGCTGCACACCATGACTTGTGAGGTATGCCACTGCTGCACACCATGAGTTGTGACATATGCCACTGCTGCACACCATGAAGTGTGAGGTATGCCACTGCTGCACACCATGAGTTGTGAGGTATGCCACTGCTGCATACCATGAGTTGTGAGGCATGTCACTGCTGCACACCACGAGTTGTGAGGTATGCCACTGCTGCACACTATGAGCTGTGAGGTATGCCACTGCTGCAGACTGAGTTGTGAGGTATGCCACTGCTGCACACCATGAGTTGTGAGGTATTCCACTGCTGCACACCATGAGTTGTGAGGTATGGCACTGCTGCACACCATGAGTTGTGAGGTATGCCACTGCTGCACACCATGAGTTGTGAGGTATGCCACTGCTGCACACCATGAGTTGTGAAGTATGCCACTGCTGCACACCATGAGTTGTGAGGTATGCCACTGCTGCACACCATGAGTTGTAAGGTATGCCACTCCTGCACACCATGAGTTGTGAGGTATGCCACTGCTGCACACCATGAATTGAGGTATGCCACTGCTGCACACCATGATTTGTGAGGTATGCCACTGCTGCACACCATGAGTTGTGAGGTATGCCACTGCTGCACACCATGAGTTGTGAGGTATGCCACTGCTGCACACCATGAGTTGTGAGGTATGCCACTGCTGCACACCATGAGTTGTGAGGTATACCACTGCTGCACACCATGAGTTGTGAGGTATGCCACTGCTGCAGACCATGAGTTGTGAGGCATGCCACTGCTGCACACCATGAGTTGTGAGGTATGCCACTGCTGCACACCATGAGTTGTGAGGTATGCCACTGCTGCATACCATGAGTTGTGAGGTATGCCACTGCTGCACACCATGAAGTGTGAGGTATGCCACTGCTGCACACCATGAGTTGTGACATATGCCACTGCTGCACACCATGAGTTGTGAGGTATGCCACTGCTGCACACCATGAGTTGTGACATATGCAACTGCTGCACACCATGAAGTGTGAGGTATGCCACTGCTGCACACCATGAGTTGTGAGGTATTCCACTGCTGAATACCATGAGTTGTGACGTATGCCACTGCTGCACACTATGAACAGTGAGGTATGCCACTGTTGCACACCCTGAGCTGTGCGGCATGCCACTGCTGCACACCATGAGTTGTGAGGTATGCCACTGCTGCACACTATGAGCTGTGAGGTATGCCACTGCTGCACACTGAGCTGTGAGTTATGCCACTGCTGCACACCATGAATTGTGAGGTATGCCACTGCTGCACACCATGAGTTGTGAGGAATGCCACTGCTGCATACCATGAGTTGTGAGGTATGCCTCTGCTGCACAACATGAGTTGTGAGGTATTCCACTGCTGCACACCATGAGTTGTGAGGTATGCCACTGCTGCACACCATGCATTGTGAGGCAAGCCACTGCTGCACACCATGAGTTTAGAGGTATGCCACTGCTGCACACCATGACTTGTGAGGTATGCCACTGCTGCACACCATGAGTTTTGACGTATGCCACTGTTGCACACCATGAGTTGTGACGTATGCCACTGCTGCACACCAAGAGTTGTGAGGTATGCCACTGCTGCACACCATGAGTTGTGAGGTATGCCACTGCTGCACACCATGAGTTGTGAGGTATGCCACTGCTGCACACCATGAGTTGTGACATATGCCACTGCTGCACACCATGAAGTGTGAGGTATGCAACTGCTGCACACCATGAGTTGAGAGGTATGCCACTGCTGCGTACCATGAGTTGTGAGGTATGCCACTGCTGCACACCATGAGTTGTGAAGTATGCCACTGCTGCACACCATGAATTGAGGTATGCCACTGCTGCACACCATGATTTGTGAGGTATGCCACTGCTGCACACCATGAGTTGTGAGGTATGCCACTGCTGCACACAATGAGTTGTGAGGTATGCCACTGCTGCACACCATGAGTTGTGACATATGCCACTGCTGCACACCATGAGTTGTGAGGTATGCCACTGCTGCACACCATGAGTTGTGACATATGCCACTGCTGCACACCATGAAGTGTGAGGTATGCCACTGCTGCACACCATGAGTTGTGAGGTATGCCACTGCTGCATACCATGAGTTGTGATGTATGCCACTGCTGCACACTATGAGCAGTGAGGTATGCCACTGCTGCACACCATGAGTTGTGAGGAATGTCACTGCTGCACACCACGAGTTGTGAGGTATGCCACTGCTGCACACTATGAGCTGTGAGGTATGCCACTGCTGCACACCATGAGTTGTGAGGTATGCCACTGCTGCACACCATGAGTTGTGAGGTATGCCACTGCTGCACACTATGAGCAGTGAGGTATGCCACTGCTGTACACCATGAGTTGTGAGGCATGCCACTGCTGCACAACATGAGTTGTGAGGTATGCCAATGCTGCACACTATGAGCTGTGAGGTATGCCACTGCTGAACACTGAGTTGTGAGGTATGCCACTGCTGCACACCATGAGTTGTGACATATGCCACTGCTGCACACCATGCTTTGTGAGGTATGCCACTGCTGCACACCATGAGCTGTGAGGTATGCCACTGCTGCATACCATGAGTTGTGACGTATGCCACTGCTGCACACTATGAGCAGTGAGGTATGCCACTACTGCACACCATGAGTTGAGAGGCATGCCACTGCTGCACACCATGAGTTGTGAGGTATGCCACTGCAGCACACTATGAGCTGTGATGTATTCCACTGCTGCACACTGAGTTGAGAGGTATGCCACTGCTGCACACCATGAATTGAGGTATGCCACTGCTGCACACCATGATTTGTGAGGTATGCCACTGCTGCACACCATGAGTTGTGAGGTATGCCACTGCTGCACACCATGAGTTGTGAGGTATGCCACTGCTGCACACCATGAATTGTGAGGTATGCCACTGCTGCACACCATGAGTTGTGAGGTATACCACTGCTGCACACCATGAGTTGTGAGGCATGCCACTGCTGCAGACCATGAGTTGTGAGGCATGCCACTGCTGCACACCATGAGTTGTGAGGTATGCCACTGCTGCACACCATGAGTTGTGAGGTATGCCACTGCTGCATACCATGAGTTGTGAGGTATGCCACTGCTGCACACCATGAAGTGTGAGGTATGCCACTGCTGCACACCATGAGTTGTAACATATGCCACTGCTGCACACCATGAGTTGTGAGGTATGCCACTGCTGCACACCATGAGTTGTGAGGTATGCCACTGCTGCACACCATGAGTTGTGAGGTATGCCACTGCTGCACACCATGAGTTGTGTCGTATGCCACTGCTGCACACCATGAAGTGTGAGGTATGCCACTGCTGCACACCATGAGCTGTGAGGTATGCCACTGCTGCACACCATGAGTTGTGAGGTATGCCACTGCTGCACACCATGAGTTGTGACGTATGCCACTGCTGCACACTATGAGCAGTGAGGTATGCCACTGCTGCACACCCTGAGCTGTGTGGCATGCCACTGCTGCACACCATGAGTTGTGAGGTATGCCACTGCTGCACACTATGAGCTGTGAGGTATGCCACTGCTGCACACTGAGCTGTGAGTTATGCCACTGCTGCACACCATGAATTGTGAGGTATGCCACTGCTGCACACCATGAGTTGTGAGGAATGCCACTGCTGCATACCATGAGTTGTGAGGTATGCCACTGCTGCACAACATGAGTTGTGAGGTATTCCACTGCTGCACACCATGAGTTGTGAGGTATGCCACTGCTGCACACCATGCGTTGTGAGGCAAGCCACTGCTGCACACCATGAGTTTAGAGGTATGCCAATGCTGCACACCATGACTTGTGAGGTATGCCACTGCTGCACTCCATGAGTTTTGACGTATGCCACTGTTGCACACCATGAGTTGTGACGTATGCCACTGCTGCACACCAAGAGTTGTGAGGTATGCCACTGCTGCACACCATGAGTTGTGAGGTATGCCACTGCTGCACACCATGAGTTGTGAGGTATGCCACTGTTGCACACCATGAGTTGTGAGGTATGCCACTGCTGCACACCATGAGTTGTGACATATGCCACTGCTGCACACCATGAAGTGTGAGGTATGCAACTGCTGCACACCATGAGTTGAGAGGTATGCCACTGCTGCGTACCATGAGTTGTGAGGCATGCCACTGCTGCACACCATGAGTTGTGAGGTATGCCAATGCTGCACACTATGAGGTGTGCGGTATGCCACTGCTGCACACTGAGTTGTGAGGTATGCCACTGCTGCACACCATGAGTTGTGACATATGCCACTGCTGCACACCATGAGTTGTGAGGTATGCCACTGCTGCACACCATGAGTTGTGAGGTATGCCACTGCTGCACACCATGAGTTGTGAGGTATGCCACTGCTGCACACCATGAGTTGTGAGGTATGCCACTGCTGCACACCATGAGTTGTGAGGTATGCCACTGCTGCACACCATGAGTTGTGAGGTATGCCACTGCTGCACACCATGAGTTGTGAGGCATGTCACTGCTGCACACCATGAGTTGTGACGTATGCCACTGCTGCACACTATGAGCAGTGAGGCATGCCACTGCTGCACACCACGAGTTGTGAGGCATGCCACTGCTGCACACCATGAGTTGTGAGGTATGCCACTGCTGCACACCATGAGCTGTGAGGTATGCCACTGCTGCACACCATGAGTTGTGAGGTATGCCACTGCTGCATACCATGAGTTGTGAGGTATGCCACTGCTGCACACCATGAGTTGTGAGGTATGCCACTGCTGCACACCATGAGTAGTGAGGTATGCCACTGCTGCACACCATGAGTTGTGAGGCATGCCACTGCTGCACACCATGAGTTGTGATGTATGCCACTGCTGCACACTATGAGCAGAGAGGTATGCCACTGCTGCACACCATGAGTTGTGAGGTATGCCACTGCTGCACTCTGAGTTGTGAGGTATGCCACTGCTGCACACCATGAGTTGTGAGGTATGCCACTGCTGCACACCATGAGTTGTGAGGTATGCCATTGCTGCATACCATGAGTTGTGAGGTATGCCACTGCTGCACACCATGAGTTGTGAGGTATGCCACTGCTGCACACCATGAGTTGTGAGGTATGCCACTGCTGCACACCATGAGTTGTGAGGTATGCCACTGCTGCACACCATGAGTTGTGTCGTATGCCACTGCTGCACACCATGAAGTGTGAGGTATGCCACTGCTGCACACCATGAGTTGTGAGGTATGCCACTGCTGCACACCATGAGTTGTGAAGTATGCCACTGCTGCACACCATGAGTTGTGAGGTATGCCACTGCTGCACACCATGAGTTGTGAGGTATGCCACTGCTGCACACCATGAGTTGTGAGGTATGCCACTGCAGCACACTATGAGCTGTGATGTATTCCACTGCTGCACACTGAGTTGAGAGGTATGCCACTGCTGCACACCATGAATTGAGGTATGCCACTGCTGCACACCATGATTTGTGATGTATGCCACTGCTGCACACCATGAGTTGTGAGGTATGCCACTGCTGCACACCATGAGTTGTGAGGTATGCCACTGCTGCACACCATGAGTTGTGAGGTATGCCACTGCTGCACACCATGAGTTGTGACGTATGCCACTGCTGCAAACCATGAAGTGTGAGGTATGCCACTGCTGCACACCATGAGTTGTGAGGTATGCCACTGCTGCGTACCGTGAGTTGTGACGTATGCCACTGCTGAACACTATGAGCAGTGAGGTATGCCACTGCTGCACACCATGAGTTGTGAGGCATGCCACTGCTGCACACCATGAGTTGTGAGGTATACCAATGCTGCACACTATGAGTTGTGAGGTATGCCACTGTTGCTCACTGAGTTGTGAGGTATGCCACTGCTGCACACCATGAGTTGTGACATATGCCACTGCTGCACACCATGATTTGTGAGGTATGCCACTGCTGCACACCATGAGCTGTGAGGTATGCCACTGCTGCATACCATGAGTTGTGACGTATGCCACTGCTGCACACTATGAGCAGTGAGGTATGCCACTACTGCACACCATGAGTTGTGAGGCATGCCACTGCTGCACACCATGAGTTGTGAGGTATGCCACTGCAGCACACTATGAGCTGTGATGTATTCCACTGCTGCACACTGAGTTGAGAGGTATGCCACTGCTGCACACCATGAATTGAGGTATGCCACTGCTGCACACCATGATTTGTGATGTATGCCACTGCTGCACACCATGAGTTGTGAGGTATGCCACTGCTGCACACCATGAGTTGTGAGGTATGCCACTGCTGCACACCATGAGTTGTGAGGTATGCCACTGCTGCACACCATGAGTTGTGACATATGCCACTGCTGCACACCATGAAGTGTGAGGTATGCCACTGCTGCACACCATGAGTTGTGAGGTATGCCACTGCTGCGTACCGTGAGTTGTGACATATGCCACTGCTGCACACTATGAGCAGTGAGGTATGCCACTGCTGCACACCATGAGTTGTGAGGCATGCCACTGCTGCACACCATGAGTTGTGAGGTATGCCAATGCTGCACACTATGAGCTGTGAGGTATGCCACTGCTGCACACTGAGTTGTGAGGTATGCCACTGCTGCACACAATGAATTGAGGTATGACACTGCTGCACACCATGATTTGTGAGGTATTCCACTGCTGCACACCATGAGTTGTGAGGTATGCCACTGCTGCACACCATGAGTTGTGAGGTATGCCACTTCTGCACACCATGAGTTGTGACGTATGCCACTGCTGCACACCATGAGTTGTGAGGTATGCCAATGCTGCACACTATGAGCTGTGAGGTATGCCACTGCTGCACACTGAGTTGTGAGGTATGCCACTGCTGCACACCATGAATTGAGGTATGCCACTGCTGCACACCATGATTTGTGATGTATGCCACTGCTGCACACCATGAGTTGTGAGGTATGCCACTGCTGCACACCATGAGTTGTGAGGTATGCCACTGCTGCACACCATGAGTTGTGAGGTATGCCACTGCTGCACACCCTGAGTTGTGAGGTATGCCACTACTGCACACCATGAGTTGTTAGGTATGCCACTGCTGCACACCATGAGTTGTGAGGTATGCCACTGCTGCACACCATGGGTTGTGAGGCATGCCACTGCTGCACACCATGAGTTGTGAGGTATGCCACTGCTGCACTCCATGAGTTGTGAGGTATGCCACTGCTGCACACCCTGAGTTGTGAGGTATGCCACTGCTGCACACCATGAGTTGTGAGGTATGCCACTGCTGCACACTATGAGCTGTGATGTATTCCACTGCTGCACACTGAGTTGAGAGGTATGCCACTGCTGCACTCCATGAATTGAGGTATGCCACTGCTGCACACCATGATTTGTGAGGTATGCCACTGCTGCACACCATGAGTTGTGAGGTATGCCACTGCTGCACACCATGAGTTGTGAGGTATGCCACTGCTGCACACCATCAGTTGTGAGGTATGCCACTGCTGCACACCATGAGTTGTGAGGTATGCCACTGCTGCACACCATGAGTTGTGAGGTATGCCACTGCTGCACACCATGAGTTGTGAGGCATGCCACTGCTGCACACCATGAGTTGTGAGGTATGCCACTGCTGCACACCATGAGTTGTGAGGTATGCCATTGCTGCATACCATGAGTTGTGAGGTATGCCACTGCTGCACACGATGAAGTGTGAGGTATGCCACTGCTGCACACCATGAGTTGTGACATATGCCACTGCTGCACACCATGAGTTGTGAGGTATGCCACTGCTGCACACCATGAGTTGTGACATATGCCACTGCTGCACACCATGAAGTGTGAGGTATGCCACTGCTGCGCACCATGAGTTGTGAGGTATGCCACTGCTGCATACCATGAGTTGTGATGTATGCCACTGCTGCACACTATGAGCAATGAGGTATGCCACTGCTGCACACCATGAGTTGTGCGGCATGCCACTGCTGCACACCATGAGTTGTGAGGTATGCCACTGCTGCACACTATGAGCTGTAAGGTATGCCACCGCTGCACACTGAGTTGTGAGGTATGCCACTGCTGCACACCATGAATTGTGAGGTATGCCACTGCTGCACACCATGAGTTGTGAGGTATGCCACTGCTGCATACCATGAGTTGTGAGGTATGCCACTGCTGCACACCATGAGTTGTGAGGTATGCCACTGCTGCACACCATGAGTTGTGAGGCATGCCACTGCTGCACACCATGAGTTGTGAGGTATGCCACTGCTGCACACCATGAGTTGTGAGGTATGCCACTGCTGCATACCATGATTTGTGATGTATGCCACTGCTGCACACTATGAGCAGTGAGGTATGCCACTGCTGCACACTATGAGTTGTGAGGTATGCCACTGCTGCACACCATGAGTTGTGAGTCATGCCACTGCTGCACACCATGAGTTGTGAGGTATGCCAATGCTGCACTCTATGAGCTGTGAGGTATGCCACTGCTGCACACTGAGTTGTGAGGGATGCCACTGCTGCACACCATGAATTGAGGTATGCCACTGCTGCACACCATGATTTGTGAGGTATGCCACTGCTGCATACCATGAGTTGTGAGGTATGCCACTGCTGCACACCATGAGTTGTGACGTATGCCACTGCTGCACACCATGAGTTGTGAGGTATGCCACTGCTGCACACCATGAGTTGTGAGGCATGCCACTGCTGCACACCATGAGTTGTGAGGCATGCCACTGCTGCACACCATGAGTTGTGAGGTATGCCACTGCTGCACACCATGAGTTGTGAGGTATGCCACTGCTGCATACCATGAGTTGTGACGTATGCCACTGCTGCACACTATGAGCAGTGAGGTATGCCACTGCTGCACACCATGAGTTGTGCGGCATGCCACTGCTGCACACCTTGAGTTGTGACGTATGCCACTGCTGCACACTATAAGCTGTGAGGTATGCCACTGCTGCTTACTGAGTTGTGAGATATGCCACTGCTACACACCATCAGTTGTGAGGTATGCCACTGCTGCATACCATGAGTTGTGACGTATGCCACTGCTGCACTCTATGAGCTGTGAGGTATGCCACTGCTGTACACTATGAGTTGTGAGGTATGCCACTGCTGCATACCATGAGTTGTGACGTATGCCACTGCTGCACACTATGAGCTGTGAGGTATGCCACTGCTGCACACCATGAGTTGTGAGGTATGCCACTGCTGCACACCATGAGTTGTGAGGTAAGCCACTGCTGCACACCCTGAGTTGTGAGGTATGCCACTGCTGCACACCATGAGTTGTGAGGTATGCCACTGCTGCATACCATGAGTTGTGAGGTATGCCACCGCTGCACACCGTGCGCACAGGTGCCTCAATGGCATGCTGCCTAAAATTTTTGCTTTTGTGAGAAAGTGACATGCTGGATATGTGGTCAAATACCCAGATTGCCACTGCCACGCCCCTGTACTGATAAGAGGTTCTTTAAGACATTATTGACCTAGCCAACAATTTAATAATATACATTATCTATTTGATACATATCTGCTGAATAACCGCCGGATCATATACCGACACCAGAAGACCGAAGGAGGGAAATCCCGATGGGGGTGGTAAGTACCCTAACCCTCCACATACCCTACCCTAACCCTCCCTTAGTGGTGCCTAAACCCTAACCTCCCCCATTAGTGCCTATCCCTAACCCTCCCTCCCGGTGCCCTAATCCTAACCCTCCCGGGGGGTGCCATCGGGATTTCGATGCTTATCTTTAGTGCCATGTCAGGCTTGTAGTGTCGGGATATCTGCAGACGGGATAGCGCCCGTCGATATCAAGACTGCATCCTGTCTAATCAGTTCTGCAATATTACTAGATGGATTTATGCTTTCTGCACTTTATTTTGAGTGATCCTTCCTTTGTTGATGAGCACAGCTATTTTCACGCTACAAAAACTTTTTGCAAGAGCTCACAGATGCCCGAGGTTGGTATTCTACCCAATATGTGTAAAAGGACAAACTTTGAACCATACTTGTTTACTCTCCAGGAATGTCCAGGAGACTCCTGAATCTTAGGTGGCTATCATAGATAGCTAAGAAAAGTAGCCAAGTCTCTTGGAGGCCCTCTGTAGCCACCCACTGCTGCCCGCTTCCCAATCGGTGACACAATTCAGGCTGAATCATGTCATTGTGGCTTTACAATGGTGGATATCACATCTTGGTATAGCAGGGCAGTACCAGAATTACTCTATTGCGCCACCATGCCCCCTGCACATCCCCCCTTGCTGCACAATACCCCCAGTTGTACCACCGAGCTGCACCCTCCAGGAGGGGACATCCAGGGTGTTGGCAGGCAGACTTTGAACTGCAATATTTGAGAATAATAACAGAAATATTTTATTAAGGAAAGGGGAGATCTTAAAGTTGTAGGAATCAGGACTTTGGTGCAATGTTTATAGTTACATTGGTATTGTAATCAATTCAGATTTTTCCACCAGCTCACATTCAGTGCTGTAGTATGACGCACCTGGCAACTTTTTATTCAGCCGGGTGTGCAAGATGGCAATAGGTGCTGTCAGCGCAACAGTCCTGCTGTCTCCTTGGCCTTGCACTCTGGACGATGGCATCATTTGCACGCCCCTCCTTACGGCCCTGCCCACATCTGCTGTGCACATCCTGAAGCTTTTGCAGAGTTGAACGTACGCCTGTTTGTGGAGTGTATCTTTCGTATTTTCATGCTAAGCATGCTTGGAAACTGAGCGTACACCAATACAGGGTGATGTAGAGTTGTATACATTTCAATGGCCTCTCCACTTGCATACCTGAACTGCAGTGGAGTGTTCTCACTTAGGCACAGTTCAGTGTAGGCGTGTTGACAGAACTGCAGGCCATGTAGATCTGGCCCGAACCATGGATAAGCCTGTTTTCAGTGTATGTTGGAACACATGGACAAGTAGCAAACAAAGTGTATGGATAGGGGGTGGAACACTGCAAGATGCTTACGACGGGTGAATATGTGCATATATTTCAGAGTATGCAATGCGGGAGTATGTATGTCTTATTTACGTTGAACCCTGCATCATTACCTATGCTGTAATTTACCATCATTTGTTTAGTATAATATGGCACAAAAACTGGTTGATGCAAATCATAATCAACCAACTGAATCAGAGTGAATCACATATTTGAATTCTTAAGCCGCCCATACACAGTGCGATATGACAATTTGACGGGGTTCCGACGGCCGACATATTGGGTGGCCATCTTTCCGATATTTATTCATTTATTTTTTATTACCAGTTATTTATATAGCGCACATATATTCCGCAGCGCTTTAGAGAGAATATCTTACCATTCACATCTGTCCCTGCCCCAGTGGAGTTTACAATGTATATTCCCTATCACATGCTCACAAACATACACACTATGGTCAATTTTGTGGGGAGTCAGTTAACCTACCAGTATATTTTTGGAGTGTGGGAGGAAACCGGAGTACCTGGAGGAAACCCACGCAAGCACATGGAGAATATACAAACTCCACACAGTTAGTGCAATACTGCATACCTCCCAACACGACCCTCTCCAGGAGGGACACAATGCTCTGGTCCTGGACTTCCCTGGTAAGTTATGATTGGTGGAGGCTCCAGGGGCGGGGCTGCAGCACAGTCCAAAATGCAAATAGGTGAGTCACACCAACTGCCAGTGAGTCCCAGCCAGTGATGTTTGGCAGTGTGTGAAATGACAGTTGGTGTGGCTCCCCTATCTAAATTTTGAACTGCTCTGCAGCCCCACCTCTTACCAGGGAAGTCCAAGACCAGAGCATTGTGTCCCTCCTGGAGAGGGTCATGTTGGGAGGTATGCCATAGTGGGAATCGAACCCATGACCTCATTGCTGTGTGGCAGTAACACTAACCATTACACCGTCTGTGATATGCCGGCACTCCCCTCCCCCCCACCGCATAGCAATGCATGGAATCGCACATTGCATCCCCAGATCAACTGAACCTGCAGTAAGATCTAGAGGTGCGATGTACGACCCCACGGGTGTGCATACTGGCCAATATCATACCCATACACGGTACGATGTAACAGCCATAGCGTACCAATCAGTCGGCTCGGCTGCTATATCACATCGTGTATTGGCACCTTTAGTTAATGAAATTTGGTCAGTTTGTGAAATTGGAGACCTGATTCACAAGAATAGAATATCTGCTATTTTATTGATCTGTTTATAACAAGGATTAAACACCCAGAAAATGATTTCCATCTTTCAAATGTGTATAGGAACATTGGAGAGGAAGTAAAATACTATATGCCTCGTGTGCATAAATATAGAATATATCTGTTTTATTTACATATTTTTATCTTTCTTTACAGTCAAGTGTTTTCTGACATTACTGTCTCTGGGAGAAATATTAATCATGTAGTCTGATGTACTTCACTAAATCCACAACTACTATACTAGGGTCTTACAATGTCTGTCAAATGCCTTAGTTTAGTATTTGAATGACATATTGTATGACAGCTTTTTAAGCTGTTTTGCTTCTGGAAAAGCTCTAAGCACTGAAGTGAAAACAAATAATTTACACTTTACTAAAGAAACGTAAACTGAGCACATCTCAGCGCATCAATTTTGCCTATATAAAATATGTACTGCAGCACTAAAACTAACATATATTTTCTTGTAGACATCAACTGCTACTGTTAATGTGCTGGTGACGGATGTGAATGACAATGACCCAGTCTTTGATCTTTACTTGCCTAGAAATCTCTCAGTGCAAGAGGAAGAAGTGAATGCTTTTGTGGGTCAAGTCAGGGTGAGTGCACCATTATGTAATAATTGTGCTGGAGACAGTAATAATTTAGGCTTTCATCTTTCTCTGTTTTTTTTTATATATATATAACCTTACCTACCTAAGTGCTTGTTCCTGTATGTAAGAACATCAACAAATACTTATGTGGACTAAGACTGTATTTCACAGTAATACAGAACTCCTCTCTCCCCCCCCCCCCTCTCCCTCCATCGCTCTCTCCCTCTCCCACTACTGATTTCTCCCTCTCTCTATCCTACTATTTTTTCAGCTCTCCCTCTCTCTCTTGTTCACTTTATCATCTCTCTTCTCTCTCCCTCTCTCTTTCTCCCTTATCTTTGCAGTTATCTCCTCTCCCTCTCTCCCAATCACATTCTCCCTCCCCACTGATGTCTCCCTACCTCTATCTCTCCTTCTGCTTTTTCATCACTCCCTCTCTCTTGTTCTCTCTCTCTCTCCTTCTCTCTTCTCTCTCCCTCCCTCTATTTCTTATCTTTGCAATTCTCTCCTTTCCCTCTCTCTCCCACCTCTCCCCTTCACTCTCTCTCCCTCCTTATTCTTTCTCCCTCTATTTATCTCTCTCCTTCTGTTTCTTCATGTCTACTCCTATCTCCTTCTCTTTATCTCTCTCTTCCCCTATTTCTTCCCTATCTTCTCTCTTTTTTTCCTTTATCTTTTTTCCTCTCTTCTCCTTTCTTCTACCTTTATCATTATGTTTCTTCCTTTGTCACCCTCTTTTTATCGTTGGCCAGCCCTCTTCTGTTCTTCTTTTTTATGGTAATATATCTATTTCCTTAGTAATTAACAATTATTCATATTGACCAGAATATAAAACTACCTCTTGTCTTACAATGACAATATATATATATATATATATATATACACACAAGATTGATGTATTGCCTTAATATATTTATTAGTAAATGCATTATACATAGTTCTTTATTTGACCATGTAGTATATACTTAACAAACAATTATTCATTATTCTTAACTATACATTTGTATAGTGCAGAACCTTATTGTGACTATTTTTCAGATCATATACCTTACATTTATACCATTTATTATCCTATAATATAATAGCTGCTGAAGCAGCTTAAAGTCAGGGGCTGTAACTAATATAAACTCTGAAGATAGTGATGCAATCTCTGAGAGATCGGTGGTTATAAAATGTTTTTAATGTAGCCAGTTGAATAAATTAACTGTGAAGGAGAGAATAGAAAGCCAAAAGCTGTCAGTGTAAAATCACCCAAATTCTAGAAGTTATTATTTGGGAATAAACAGCAGCTAGCGGCTGTTTTTCTCTCCTTGCACTCTCCTGCAGTAGTGTGATCACAGTGCAAACACCTCACAGATGACATTCAGAGGTCTATGATGCATGATTCTGATATAGGTGAGGGCAAGAAGCATTTCATTACTAACTGATATATATGCAATCGTGGTCTTTGCAAGCAAAAATATTAAACTATCTCTGTCATTTCCAAAGAAGCAATAGCGAGTGAATATGTTCAGATGTTATTGCTTTTTAGAATTTTTTTATTGATTTTTATGAAACCAGTGAGTGCTTTATTTTCTTTTATTTGGTTTGAAGAACAGAAGAAAAAAAACTTTTCTTTCCCAGCAAAATATTTTAACCTTTTCAACACAATTAAAGGGGACCTGTCACATTCTGTTTAATACACAATCTATTGTGTAAAAATCATACAGTACACTTTTTAGTTTAACTGAATTTCTTTCTTTAGTTACAAAGTTTCTCATGTTCGACTTAACCGTGACATTGTATATAATTTATATAATTATTATTCTATGTAAGCCAAGGTGTTTTCAAGGACTTCCGATCAAATCTATAATGCAATTGGTCGCCTGTCACAACAATAAGTACTGGTAGAATGCATGTCTGCTATGATGAGAGGTAACAGGCATGCAAAAGATTACACCATGCAGTTGTAGGACTTTTAGACACAGCAGACATTACAGCCAGGATGTCAGGCAGCTGCTGTATGAACTGATATTGTATGCACAAGCTGTACTCTCATTCAGGATTTGGACCACTTACTGGTTACATACAGCAGATTATACTGTCCAAAAGATGAGTAAAATGCCATCAGCGTGTCACCTTTTATTTCAACCAGTAACCCATCATTACACAGAAGGGGTTCATCCCTATAAGGTGTACCATAATTGGAACATCCTGAAAACAGTCACACTGCATGTTGTCCCTTTTTTATAGTGCTGTATTGTCTATTTTGTATACCGGTATTTGATTCCCCTAATTTTATAATTTCATTACAGGTTGAGCCTCTGATATCCATAATGCTTGGGATATTTTGGATAACGGAATATTCTGTATTTTGGAATATTTGCATATCATAATGAGATATCTTGGGAATGGGACACAAATATACACACAGAATGCATTTATGTGTTATATACACCTTATACACACATGCTAAAAATATTCCGTATTTCGGAATATTTGAATATGGGAGACTCAACCTGTATTAATAATCATATAAATATCATAACTAAAATCATAGTTAAAGCGTTAAAGCATTCAAGGCATTCAAACATTCAAACATTATACATAATTATTTGTTTTCTGCACTACATCAATTGAAACAAATATTTGACATACTACAGGTTGAGTCTCCCATATCCAAAATGCTTGGGATCAGGTGTATTTTGGATAACGGAATATTCCGTATTTTGGAATAATTGCATATCATAATGAAATATCTTGGGAATATGACCCAAATATACACACATAATGCATTTATGTGTTATATACACCTTATACACACAGCCTGCAGGTCATTTTATACAATATTTTCAATAATTTTGTGGCTCAAACAAAGTTTGTGTACATACATAAAATTCAGTTATGTTCATATACACCTTATACACGGAGCCTGAAGGTAATTTTATACAATATTTTTAATATGTTGTGCCTAATACAAAGTTTGGATACATTGAACCATCAAAAATCAAAGGTTTCATTATCTCAGTCAAGCCAAAAAAATTCCATATTTCGGAATATTTGGATATGGGAGACTCAACCTGTATATGGATTTTTTTAATCTGACTCATGATTAATTAGATTTGATACTCAACAATATATATATATATATATATATATTATTCAGTAAATCTGTGTCAGAGTGCATTTATTAAGAGACTGACAAGGTATGCTCTGTATTTATTTTTGATGGTTATTGCGATTTCCAGGTAAACTTGTGCAATACTTACACATATATATATATATATATATATATATAGCAGCAACTTGTCATCCAATCCTCTCCCAGAATGTGCAGCCTCCACCACCTTTTTTTCTTTTTCGTAGGACGTCTACACTAGCTCTTGGTGGGTATTTAAAGATCTATTTACAAATCTGTGGTGATGAAATCAGTTATTGATGCAACTTGGAAGAGTTTCCTGTAGCATATGAGTGAAACTCAGCTCCCCCCGGTCATCTAGCTGTCAGCAATAAGACTGAACTTACCACACAGCCAGCCAGTCTCTATGTGGTATATTAACTAAGGTGCGGGATTTTAGAGGTGGAGATGTTGCCAATAGCAACCAATCAGATTCTACTTAACATTTATATTGCACCTTCTAGAAGATAATTGCTAGAATCTGATTGGTTGCTATGGGCAACATCTCCACTTCTAAAAACCCACCCTTTAGTAAATATACCCCTATGAGAGAAATGGCTTTGCCAATTGATACATATGCAATAGACTGAAATCCCAGACATTTGTGTTCAGTTTCACTTCCATACAAAACAAAAAACACAGTGAAAAAAATCTAGAAAAAAAAAAATCAAGTACTAATTTATCTCAGGAAAAAAAATGCTTTATTTAATTAGTATTAGACAACATTTTTGTACATGTTCTGCCTTGGTCCTTCTTAAAGATATATTTAAACTCTCCCAGTTTTTATAAAGATATATTTAAACTATCCCAGTTTGGGGTTTGAGCAATAGGCTGTGTTGGTGTTTAATGTGCTTCAGAATTATTCTGCTTGTTATACTGCTACTGACTCTCTGGTTGTTTGCTTGTGACAGTGACCCCAGCATGTTTTCCCAATTCAGAACCATTTCTGTCTGTCCCGACTATGACCTGTATATTGACTTGGATTACTTTCTCATGCTGCTACTGTATATTGCCAGCATGTTATATAGGGGTCCATTCATCATTACTTAATTTCTACAAAAGCAGGTAAACATTAAATTTTTTTACCTACTTTTGTAGAAATTAAGGATTGGGGCTATATCACTGATATCTCCTGCTTACCTTTCAGCCGGATCTGTCCCGCTGTCCCCATACTCTAGAATGGGGATCTAAATTCATCAAGCTCTGAAAATATTTTATTTTCAGAGTTTGACCATGGGAGCATTCTCCATCTTCAGATGTCATTTGCTAACGCACCTCTGGTCCTTCCATGAAGATTGATCCTGTCCATTTCCTTTGCCGAACGCTGGGGCTTTGTGCGCCTGTGTGAATCCCAGTTCACATAGGCGCACTAGCACTGTCAAGTCAGACTCAGCAGTGCTAACTTTCACTGCTACAGAAGTAACAGTGAAAGAGATTGCAGAGACAGTTGATTTTGGATCAGCTGTATCCAAACCGGAGCAATGTTGAATTGCTCCAGTGAATATCCACTGCTGCTACTCGCAGTGAGTTGGATACTTGATTATCAAGGGTCGCCTAATAATTAACTTTATGAATGGACCCCATAGTAAGGCTAGTTCTTGGAGCCACAACCTATGTTATACAAAGTCAATTACTCCTTTGTGAGAGATCTTAGTCAAAAACACACACATCTGATTTATCAACTCCATAAAAAAAAAAACTTACAGCAAAAATAATGTATACAATATTTGTACAACCCTTTTAAAAACTATAGATTTGAAAGGTTCTTTATAACCCATTTGAACATGGTATCCACTAGAATACTTTAAATTAATAATAATTCTGGAGTAATTTTCTGACAAAACAACTTTGTATAATTATAAATATTTTATGTTTACCTACCCTTATAAAAACACATAATATATTTATATACTGTAGACAATTGATTTTACAGATAACATTCACTATTCACTTAAAATATTAAAAATGTTGTTTCTCCTTTGTAAAGTTCATTGTTTTTGTAACTGAAGTGTTCAGAACATTTTTTGTGGTACTTTTAGTCAATTATTTAATTAGATCGCTAGATCTGTATAATTGGAATTAAATAGAACATTAACAGGACGCATTTAAATTAAATTAAACATTAAAATTTCAGTAGGCCGAAAATGAATGATATGCAGTATTACAAATTTAATTCTGTCTATATGAAACTGGCTACCTTAGAAAATAGATTTTGGCTTAAATTACCGTGATTTCATAAGAGTGGAAATATATGTGCAGACCTCGGGCTACAAAAATATCACAGTGACATGAGGTTTGGTTGGTAATAGTGTTTGAATAATTTAAGATAGATTATATATTGGAAATAAATTATACATTAAGTAGATTTTCATTCATAATTCTGAAAAATATAAAATTTTGCTTCCCTTATGTAAGAAGAAACACCTGCCATGTAATATGATTAGCAGATAATTTATGTGACAATTATTCGGAGCTAACCTGATGCAGACTACATGGTTTTCACTCAGTGTCGGGTATAACAATGGATGACATGTATATATTCACAATTATGGTGATTTCCACTTATACCATTAGCTAAAGTGGCAAACCCAATTTATTAATTTTTTATATTTGAAACTTAAATTAAACTAAATGAAAATAACTGATGGAGCCCCAAGTAGGAGCAGACATGTTATACCAGCAACAAGAGATTTAATAACCATCATGAAACAAAAGGTAATCATACACTTACCCCTTGTCCTATATGTTACAAAAATACAAAAGGAGGTTTATACACTCGCCCTTAGCACAATATGTTACAAAACTGCAAAGGTGAGTCATACACTCATCCCCTGCACAATATGTTCCACAAATGGAGAATATGTCCCTAACATTTTCCACCAAATTGGACCACCTTATAGACGTAATTCACAAATTCCTATGTGGGTTGTATCTCTAGCTACATTCACCAAAAATCACCATCAACTTTTCAACTTATGCACTCATTGGGCCTATTTTGCAACTCTTTCCATTACAGAAACTAACCATATGCAACACACACAAATCAGTAAGCATAACAAGGGTGGGTTGATGGAAAATCTAATATGAAAAAGAGGTCTCAGTCATCCAGCATCTTCCTTAAGTAACCTCTCCATTGTCACCACCCACAAAACCCCACTAGTGCCTATCTAAACATCCACCTCACAGCTTTAAAACTTACTAGGAGATGTACTAAGCTCTAGAAAGTGATACATTGGAGAGTGATAAACTACTAACCAATCAGCTCCTAACTGTCATGTTACAGACTGCTTTGAAAAATGACAGTTAGGAGATGATTGGTTGCTAGTTTATCACTCTACAATTCATCAATTTCCAGAGCTTAGCACATCTGCCCTTAAATCCCTTCCACTCCATATCCTATTGTTGTTGATTCAGGACCCAGCCTCTGGATTTAATATCAATTGGACCTTTTTAGCCTTCTCTATCTTTTGTTAACTATATATTAGCAAAAACAAAAAGGGCAGGACACCAAAGAAGAGAAGATTAGAAGATAAATGTAATCTAATATAGAGATAAATAAATCCCTGTATACTAGGGATGAACGGTTCGGACTCTGTGGAATCCGAACCGCTCTGAACAACAGGAATCTGAGTCCTTCCCTTTCCTGAGTGTTCCCACCTGACTCTGATCCCACTGTGAGGCCGAACGTCATCCTCCTGATGTCCCCTGTACTTTGAGCAACCAGCACTGGGCTCTGATATGGTCCTGGTTCTAGAAATACAGGGGAAATAATGCGTAGGGTTGCCTTGTATTATCCAGAACCAGCACCAGACCCTTTCTAGCGAAGGGTTGATGCCACAGCCATGGGAGCCCTATCACCGGGCCCCCCAGCCACAACATCAGTCCTGACCGCTAGTTAGCCCAGGCCAGGGATCCCTGGGGAGTTGTGGACCCCCCCAATAAAGGGATCCCTCCCTCTCTATGGAACCCCTAGCCTAGGCTGATAGCCCGGGGCTATCCCCGCTACCCCTGGGCGGTGGGTGGTGGGTTGATGGTGTAAGTGTAGTGCATTTGAAAAAGTATTAAATATTGTCATTTGCTGTGGAACTTCAGGTACCAGCAAGCCTCCCCCACATGCTGGTTCTTGGAGAACCACAAGTACCAGCATTTGGGGCATAACGGGCCAGCTGGTACCTGTACTTCCACTGCAAAAGCAATATTAAAAAGCACAGGACATGCACACACTGTACATAGGTGAGTATGTTTAATAAACTTATACTATGTATCCCTGTAGCATCGGTCCCTTTCTCCAGTCAATTATCTATAGGATACCGGTGGTAAAAAAAAACATACTCACCTTCTCCTATGTGTGGATCGGTCCTCTTTGGTCCAAAGTAGGCATCCACGGTCTTCTTAAAATAAAAAAATGAGTTAACATGAGCCATGCAACACATAACAACCACAATGGTTGTTATCTGTTATCTCCCAAATGAAGAGCTCAGACGCGGCTCTAGCCTTTGTAGAGCTGTATCTGAGCGTTCATTGGCTGAGAGAGGTCAGCCCCCGCCTCTCTCAGCCAATGAATGGCTCCCTTCATTGAAGTCAATGGTGGGAAACGCAAAATAAACTTTAGTTACCCTGCGGCTCTCCTTTGACTTCAATGGAGGGAGCCGTTCATTGGCTGAGAGTGGCTGGTGCTGACCTCTCTCAGCCAATGAATGCTCAGATATGGCTCTACAAAGGCTAGAGCTGCATCTGAGTTATTAATTCGGGAGATAACCATTATGGCTGTTGACTGAAATTTGTTCAGTGATCTAGGCGCTGAACAAAACAAACTATGAAAATGTGTAATGAAGATTTATTTCTTCCTTTGAGTTAAAAAAATATTACATAGAAAACAATATGTAAACAAATAGGCAAGTAATGAACAATGATAAATTAGCTTCAAAAGAAGCAAATAACAATGAAAAAGAAATTAAGCAAATGTGATGTGAGTGTAGCACTGTCAGGTATTAGCAAAGTTTATGGTTCATGGTTGTTATCTGTTGTGTGGATCGCGTTACTCATTTTTTGTTTTAACAAGACCATGGATGCCTACAGGGAGAAGGGGACAAGTCCAGGTAATGTAGGTGAGTATGTGTGAGTGCGTATTTAAATAGTATTAAAACTTTACTATCATGGTGTGTGTATAGTGTTTATTTAAATGGGTTAACTACAGGTACCAGCAGGCCCTTAATGCCCTGCATGCTGGTACTTGTGGTTCTCCAAGTACCAGCATGCGGGGAAGGCTTGTTGGGACCTGCAGTTCTACTGTAAAGACAATGTTTATACTCTTCTTTTTCTATCAGCCTTGGCCAGGGGTGCTGTGGAGAGGGGAACCCCTTTATTGGGGGGTCCTCAGTTCCCCAGAGATTCCCGGCCTGGGCTGACTAGCGGTCAGGGCTAATGCTTCAGATGGGGGGCCCGGTGAAAGAGCTCCCCTGGCTGTGGTATTAGCATTAGCCCCCCACTAGAAAAAGTCTGGTGCTGGTTCTGGCTAATATAGGGGGACCCTACGCATTTTTTCCCCTGTATTTCCAGAACCAGGACTGGATCAGAGCCCAGTGCTGCTTGCACAAAGTACGGGGGACCCCTATGATGTTTGTCCCCCGTATTTTTGCAACCAGAGCTGGTTCTGACTAGCCCGGTGCTGGATGTGCTTCAGTATGGGGGACACTTACGTAATTTGTTCCCTGTATTTTGCACAACCAGTACTGGGTCACTAAAGCAAGAGCTGCTTGCTCTTTTAGTGGAGGGTTCATGCCATTTTTTGGGGGGTTTTCTACACTGGTTTTTATTTATTAAACACAGCAGCATGGACGGGTCTCACAGATCCTGTCCTTGCTTCTGTGTTTATTTTTTTTACAGACAGACAGATGCATGCATGATGGATATCCCTGATCTGTGCAAGCATCTGTCTGCTATCCTGCAAGATCTAAAGATCAGCAAATCTTTTGATCGTATACGATAGATCTTGTGACACATTGTGCAGAGTTGCTGCACATCTTGTCCTGGAGTAACGGTTAGCTGCCAGGAAAGGTTCAAGGGAAATTGCTCATGATATCACGACGTGAGCACATTGCATAGTGTGTAGGCACCTTCACAAGTTGCTGTGCTGGCAAAGTGACTGTGTATACTGCACACTGATGTATGCTGCGCTATGCTGATTAAAGTGTCGAGAGTCACAAGTGGCTGTGTGTACAAAAAAAAAGTTTAAAAAAGTAAATAAAAAACTTTAAAAATACATTAGTTAAAAGTTTAAAAAATATATATATATATATTTTTGGCGCTGTACCCCACTGTGTATACAAGCATCATGACTCAATTGAGCAATAGCCCTCTGTGTGTGTATAAGCACCATGACTCCTTGAGCAATAGCCCTCTGTGTGTATACAAGCATCGTGACTCTTTGGGCAATAGCCCTCTGTGTGTATAAGCACCATGAGTCCTTGGGCAATAGCCATCTGTGTATGTATACAAGCATCGTGACTCCTTGGGCCATAGCCCTCTGTGTATACAAGCACCATGACTCCTTGGGCCTTAGCCCTCTGTGTGTCCATAACACACAAGTATTGTGACTCAGTAGTGTGTGACATTGTTTCATAGGTGTGCATTAAACTGTGGTGTCTGTCGCTTAGTAACCAGCCAGCTCACTACAGCCTTTGGCCAATAATGGTGAAAACAATATTGTGAGCTGTGAGGTGGTCTAAATTGACTGTAAATGACTGTATATTATTGTTATTGGGGTTAATAATACTTTAGGAACAAAAAAAAGTCCAAATTATTTTATTTTAGGTTTTTTGGTAAATTTTTGTAAAAAAAATCCAAATCCAAAGCCAGTCACGGCAGGTTTGGCAAATCCAAAGCCAAAGCCAGACGACAAATCAAAACCAAATCCAGCAAAAATGGTCTGGCGCACATCCCTACTGTATACACATTATTTAACCAAATTGTCACACAGAGGAAAAGTGATAGAGGTTGGCATTATATATACAGGTAGTATACAACAAACAGATGGAACAACACTTACTTAAACCAACAGTGGATTCCAATTGCTGTCACAAAGCATGCTAATCACACCGTTCTCTACCTACAGTATTCACATGGCAAGAAACTCACAAAAATAGTTGACTTTTTATGAAAAGTTTATCATTTAGTCCTATGAGACCCAATGTCTCTAAGTTATAAAAGTGTCAAACATTAAAACCGGTAACTGAGAACAATTTTTTTTTATCTTTCACAGTTTATGCAAGATGTTGTACTAATTGTAAAGAGATATTTTTTTAGATTTGAATCATCTATTGTTCCTCAGCAAAGTGGGTCAATTTTATTCAATGCCAAAACAGTTCTCTGAGAATGTGTATCAAGGTGACATTGTTTTAAGAATGTAAATTTATAAGAACGGATGTAAAATAAAATGAGCTATGTCAAAATAGTGTGAATTTAAAGTATGTAGAAGAATAGAATAATGAACGCAGATTCTGATTAAAATTTGGATTATAAAGTTCTCTTCAAACTCTGCAAATATGTCATTTTTATTTAATGTTTGCAAACAACTTGATGGATTTATTGTCTTGTATTTTTAGGTCATTTGCATCACATAATAATTTGGCAGATTGCACAAAATGATTTTCATTTTGGAAAGGTTCAGAAATCTCTGTTTATCTGCCTCAGTAATTATTAAGATACATAGCTCTAAAACAAAAGACTTTTTCTTTTCCAAGTGAATATCATTTACATATATTTGCAAGATTAATTTATGGTGATTTTTTTCACTTGTAAGAAAAAGTTATTAGCAAAGTCAGTCTCATTAATGTGGAGAAAACTATTTTTTTTCTAAAAAAAATAATATAAATGTCTTCTATAGTGAGTCATCCTATTCTATTCTTCCCCTGTTACTTTCCTTTGTTTGTGTTGTTGTATTACAATTATCCTGTGTAATTATGTATACTGTTTGCTGATTGTTGTACTGTAGTTATCCTATGTGTTTATGTATATTGTTTGCTTATCATTGTACTATATTTATCCTATGTATTTATGTTTGATTATGCTGCGGATACAGTATCTTGTGGTGCCATATAAAAAAAAAAAAGATAATAATTTATTCCCAAAACATTTTTCAAGTACACTGTTACCTAAAAAATAATTAGCTTAGAAGATCCTGCTTCTTAACAAGACCCCCTTTTTGCTAGCATGGGGTGCCAATTAGGGACTTGGGAAATAGATTTAATTTGATCCCACAGTTATTTAGACATGGTATCTGAATCATTAACTTGTGATTCCTTTTTATAGATATGATATGATAGGGGCCCCAATTACTTGGCAGTCACAAAGTGCCAATGCTATTTTAGTGAAGGAGCTAGTTTTAATAGGGGTATTGTTGTTCTCCTTCTCTACTGGAAATATCCACTTCTGCCACCAGCATGCTTGGTAACATGCTTAGAGAGCTGGCCAGGACATAGAGCTTGCTTAATAGATAAGTGGGCTAATTAAACAAACTATATTATTATCTTCAAAGTATTGAGCTGGATTCCATGGTCTGACAAGGATGAAAGGGGACACTGTGCGCAAACAGACATAATACAATAGTTTTCAGTTTTAAGTAATTTCTACATTGGTTAATAAAAAAACAAAAACACTACATTGTAAAATCAATTCCAAATCTAGGTTGTCAACTCTTGAAAATGTACAAAAAGGTACTTACGACCATTGATTTTGTTTTTTTACTGACAAATGATTTAAGTAAAATGCTTTAAAAGTGAAATTAGGAGTGGGTATAGGGTAGATGATAACTCTACTGGCAGGAAGTATGAATATGTAATTTTGTATTGTCTGATTTATATTGTAGGTAACCATGTGCTTTTTAACATAGGTGAAAAAAAATAACTTACTGTAACTAAATGTCAGTATATTTACAGACAATAACAGTTCTACTGCGCTGACCAATGTCCGAATTCTGAGTTTACCAGAAAAGACAATCACTGGTTGTTGGATGCATAAGTATCTAAATTAACATTGAAAGTGCAAAAGCAGCTTATGCAAAGCATTTTGCTCACTTATTATAGTAAATAACCTGTGGTTTCAGAGAATTGATATCTTTTGCCATATTAAATAACATTCATATGCTTTTCAGTGTTTCAATAACCTCAGCACATTGTTGCTACAGTAACAGTGTGCATGCAAATATTTCTTGGACACATTGTACTATTGTAAACAATAAATTAATCATGAACTCCGCATACAGTAATAAACTTACGTTATTTTTTATTGAAGACCAGTTCTCAGTTTTTAATATTTAGTTCTTTGCATTATACACAAATAAACACATATTACATAATCATTCCTTGTTGCAGGCATTTAACTACACTCCATAATTGTTCATGGCCAAACCTTTATGCGCTCTGTTTAGGCTGAAGGCAGTTATTCAAAGATTTTATGGACGTGTTCAAATTGTGGATTAGTATACTTTAATGGAATTATCACAATATTTGAAGAGACTTGAACTCAAACCTGATTAGTTGCATCAATGTTTTTAATTTCCTCCTGTTTAATGTCTTTTGGTTGTTCTCCAAATATAATCTTGTTAGACTATGATAGCTTCATTTAAGAAACATTTATGCATCAGTGTCTACATATAAGCAGCTTTCTTTGCACTGTCCAAATAGTGATGTAATCTACATCAGTTACAAAGCAAATATAACCATACAGAAAACCTAATATAGTACTTCTCAGCACTGAAAGCCAAACTGTTTCCTATATACTAATATATAAAACACCCCTGACATTAAATAGATGTAATTAAAAATAACACTTGCTCCTTTCCATTTCACTTCTTTTTACTCCATGTTATCAAATTTTGTCAATCAGATGAACTGTGGTTGAGGTTATTTGAATAACTTTTCAATGCAAATAATTAATGTTAAAGTTAATTTTAAATCATTGACAAGTGCAATGGGTGGACAGTATTTATTTACTTCACTCCTTTCTACAAGAAATATTGTATTGTATAGGTTGTTGAAAAAAGAAACGTTTTTTTTTTCAGTGCAATTTTTGGCACAGTAGAACCTCCCACATTAGGACATTCAAGCGTGTAGGGTGCATTACAAATAAAAGTAATTACTTTTATATGCTAAACTCAAGTAATGAATCAGCATCATGTGAGAATTGAGTGGAGGTAACTGTCTGTCACTTCCAGAGAAACAGAACATGGATGTAAGTGTCTGGATATTTCCTCTGCTCTGAATTTTGGTCATGCACAGTTTATTTATTTTTTTAAAATGAGCGATTGAAGAAAGGGAAGCAGACAGCCTTCATTGTAACAGAACCATGGCAATTCTGGATCCCTAATATACTGACATTTCCATCCCAATGGTCCCAGTATAGTGGACAATGGAAAGGTCTAATGTTACATCATCTTTTTTTAATACAGTAGATATTTGAAAAAGTTCTTTAATAAAACATAAAACATTTGTGTATCCATGCTGTTACTGAAATTTTAATCTGTTTTATGTAGTCATTTAGGCATATCCGTTTACTTTTCAGTGCCTGACATATTCTGAGATGGGAAAATGACATTTAAATGAAGAAACTGTGATATGCAATAGAACAGTAGAATAAATGCAATAGAATCCACATGGACTAGAAAGTTTGTAGTCTGTTGTCAGGAACACAAACTCAAATTAATCACATCAGGTCTGGTTATTAATGTATTTTATTGGATGGCAGCACAAATAGATAATTAGATTTTCTTTGATTTGCAACAAAAAAAAATGTTTTCTTTGGGAAAAGAATATAATATGGTGTTGTGACCATCAAATTACATTTTACAGGTTTATTTATTTTTATTTTGCCTGAATTTGTGATTAGATAAATACTGAATTTTGCTGAACCAAAGACGTCGTAAAGGTCTAAACAGAATTTGACTTAATGTCATCTCACATATTTGCTGGCATTTTGTGACATTACTGAGCTCAAAAAGTTAGAGGAAAGTCTAGGAATGACATAAATGGCCCCAGGTTCTATGCTAACTATATAACTGAGATGCAATTATTATAATGGATGACTTGTCCAGCCTGCATACTACAGTAAATGCAGACATTCTAAGGTGAAAAACTAGATATACTGTATATACAGTAGCAGCCTCCTTACAATTACTTACATAGAGACATGTGAAAGTAAACTTTAGAAACAGCATTAATTTTTAACAGCCTCCTAGTTTTGCAATAGAGTTTGCCACGGTAACCCCGGGAGAAAAGTGTAGTCAGTTATCAAATAGAAGCTGTTGCATAGTGTTAATAATATTATCTCTCTGTTCATACCCAGAAACAAGCAACATGCATATGCGCCTATGCGGGTTTGAAGGGAATGGGCGGAGTAATGTAGGGCAAGAACCATAAAGGCATGTTTGCCTAATTGTGAGCAGATGCAGATAGCACAGGGAATCATATACATCTTTCCAAGCCATAGTATTTGTGGGTGCATGGAAACAGGTGCAAACTCAGATGATGATGGCACTTCCAAACCGCTTGTGATTGCCTAATTGTAAATGCATCACTGAAATCTATAAGGCCTTTTTTTGTTAAGTTTTTGAGTTATATTTCAGCAATTATTTACAATTTTGTACATGATATTGATAGTTGTATCTGTATTCGATTGGTTTTGAAGTTTTACCTAAGCCTAATAATGAATGCGTAGTTAGCAAACAAATCAAATGTTCAAAAATAAGGGTGTGCAATGTACGTGTATATGATATATGCAGGGTCGTAGAAAGCATGGCCAGGCCCGGGTACTGTGGTCCTTTACAGCACACAGTCAAAAAGGTTAATTGCAATTTTGGCCAATTGTGACTTTTTTTAGTGAATGTAACTTAGTAACTGCAACTTTGGCCAATTGTGCAACTTTATAATTGCAACTTTGCAACTTTGGCCAATTGTGACTTTTCTTAGTGAACGCATTTTACACATGATATAGGGGAGTAATTCCGGCCAACTCTGCCTCAGCCTCATAAACATTTTTGCCTGAAATGGAACCCGCCTTATTCTGAGACATATTATGTAGTTATAGGTTTTAAAGAAAACTTTGTCATAGAAATATCACTTTGGTGTAACTTTGGTGACTTCTTTTTTAATCCCATCTTGTGAAGCCTAGTTTTTATTTAAGTGTACAAGTTTCAGGGATCTTGTGTTTTTTAATGGGACTGTCAAATGGATATCATGTGTAATCTCTACGAGTAATGTAATTTAGCAGTGAAAGTGCTACCTGGGACTGAAAAGCTTTTGAGCCTATTTAACAAAAATAAATATACTGTAAATATCTAGGACTCCTGGGCAACTCAGCATTGTATGTCAGCGGTAAGCAGAGACTTACTGCATCTCTGGCCCGTCAGGGTCCCTTCTGGTAATACATTCCCTGGCAATGCCAGGTTATGCATATGCACTGCACAGTAAACCTGGTATCAATATTAAGATGAATTCATAATTGCAAAATAGAACAAATAAATAAATTCATTAGTAAAATTAGAAGAAAATAATATTTTACAAAGAAGAAGTAATGGTTTATTTTACTGATAAAACAATTTTCCGCCATTACTCCCTGCAAATGGCATCCTGAGATGATGATCAATAGATCCAATATCTCGAGGAAACTATAATCAGAGAGGGCTACTCAGGAAAAGTCATTGATAAATGGCAAGAAGCTCTTATTTCTGTGAATAGTTAGGGCATTTGGGAAGCCTAATAAATAGATCCCAAATTGATCTGGCAAACATGATCGAAGACTGAAATGTGTGCACTGAAAGAGCACAGGTTTCTTAAATAACACTGTACAGTAGTAGATATCCCATTCCCTATTACTGTTAGTTCATGTAATATGCTTTCTGTCATTTTATAGCAGAGATGGTATGTTTTCCTATAGCAGATACAATGCATCAATATATGATGAACACAAGATGATCCATTATCTAGATTACTTGGGGATTCCCGATAAGCAGCTATTATGTTATTTGGCACTTCATGCCTAAAATGTAAATATAAAATAAGAAAAAATGATTGCATTTTTTTTTAAAGTAATAAAAATGTTGGTTGATTAAACAATTCTAGCAGTAGTTACCTGTCTATAACAATGTTTCTAACTAGAATGCTTCCATATTAGCATAAGTGGCAAATTAAAATAAGACAGAACTAACTTTAAATACACAGCAGCTTAATCAGCCAGAGTATTCAATTCCGGGAAAGGGAAATAATACTGTACAGTAACTATTGCAGTACAGAGCTCGGCATGATCTGACTAAGAAGTGTCATTTATGGGGGAGACCAAAATCTAGTGACATACCTAGCTCAGATCATATCTGTGCTAGCAGTTGGAGTTTCTGCTTGTTAATACAGGTATAAACAGTGTATTTTCCTTTCCCAGTATCCTAACAATCTGGCCGATGAATTTACTGTACGTATTATTTCTTGAGTGCTCTTGTATAAGTGCTTTATTCACAGTGTACAGATCTCCCACTACATATAAAAGTGTTTTCGGCTCAGTAGTTAGTAGAGTTGTACAAGCAGTCAATTGTTAGCAGTAACTTTGGCAGTCTGGTGGGAAGGAAAAATATTTCACATCAACCTCTGCAGTTATAAACTCTAATTAATTAAGGTCCAATGGCCTGATTCAGACCCGCTAGCGAGCGCATAGCACTCGCAAGAGGGTTGATGGTGGGGTAATGCGCACGCGTGCATGTGCAAGTCCCGGAGCAAGAGAGAAATTCTCTCGCTCCGGGACTCACTACAAAAGGGGCTGCTGTCGATGTTGATCGACAGCTCGCCCCGTTTTGTAGGCGGAGAGGGGGGGTGGCTACACAAACGGAGGCATTCCCGGAGGAACGCCTGCCGTTTGTGGGAGGCACCACTGACATCACTAGCTTCCTGCTCTGTTACAGCAGGAAGCTCTTTGGAGCTTGCAACGGAAGAGACCCTACCACAAGGGTCTCGTCGCAAGTCTCGATGGCCGTGTCCATCATGACCATCACCTGGCCGCTCGTAAAAGCTGTGGGTGGTCACCCACAGCTTAGCAAGCGACCAGGAGGCTGCAACAAAAAACCCCAAAAAACGCCCTGATTCAGAGCGAGCGCTCTTAAAGAGCGTCCGGCTCTGAATCAGGCCCCAAGTCTCCAGCACATTACCTTCAATCATATTTATCAGTAATATTTAAAAGATTTACATCAACTTATTAATTTGAGTGGCTAAAACACCATAATACAGTTCACGGTTTTCTCCACACTTTGTTGACAGAAAATGTAAATACATTTTTTGGTGTCACTAGTGTGCAACTGGTATAAGTTGCTATATTTCCAAAGTACAAATCCGGTACACGTTTCCACAATGTATCAGTAGAGCGATATGTGTCGATACATCTATTTATAGCAATTTGAAAAAATGATATGGGAGACAGTGAATTATAGCAATGCAGTTAATAAGTATTAACTGATATGTGCCTGGCGGTGTAACGTCCACAGTACTGGAGCAGATATGCTCAGAAGTATTGTGCTTTGCACTGTTTACCGCTGTTTCTAACTGTGGGAGGATACAGCTAGTAGGAATGAGTGGTGCTGCAGTGTAACAAGGAGAGTGCTAGTAAGCTCTCTACCCAATGTAGTTGGTCCGCAGGTTAGAGTGTCTGGTTGGTAGGTAGGAGTTTTTGTGCCACTGGCATATCCAGCCACTGCACCCTGCTTTCCCTGATATAAGGTGTGTGACTGGGTCCTGTCCTGTAGTTAAATGAGTCCTATGGGCAATTAGCTCCAGGCAATGTTTTTTTTAGGAGAATACAGGGTACTTCCAGATTCAGGCTGCTGCAGATGTGTGGTGGGGGTCATTTATTGCTGCCCTCCCATGAAACCATAACATATGGGAAGACAGTTTTTGGGATGCCAGGACACAGACAGCATTTCTTGTACGATCCTGGAAAAAACCTTTTGGATGTGGTGGTTTGGTTATGGTTACTGTGCTCCAGAACTTTCAGAACATGCCACTACAGTACATTCTCTGTAAAATAGAATACCCAAGCATGCCTGACACATTTCAAAGTATAGCTTCTAACTTTCACCTTCTTTAGTGCTTTTGTGACTGACTAGTTCTATACCTGCAGTAAAAGCATGCCTGATCCACTCAGTGTCTCCTTTTCAATAAATAGAATATGCTCTTCCCTGAAATCGCCACAGCTGCTCTGATTTATGTGACTTCTAATTCACAAAAGAGGTTTACAGTATGCACATGTGAATAGAATGAAGTAATCACTTATGTTGTCAATCTTGGTGTGTTTAATTTGCATATTAATAACAAAGTACACACACCATGCTGCTAAAAGTACTTTTCAACAGTCAGAGTTCTGAGTTTTTACTTTTTAGGCATTTTACTGTACATTTATTTTTTTTCGGACAGGAATCATTTTCATCATTTTCATTATTATAGTTTTTTTCATAGTTGCACAGATTCAAGTTATATTATTCATTCAAGTTATAGATTCAAGTTGTTATAAAAATGTACTCTCCTTGAGTGGTGGTGGAACTCACCCCACTAGCGCCCCTTCCCTTGTCACACCATTAGCCCCTATTTATTATTTTTTTTTATAGCTTTGCAGTGAGGTGAGGCAGAGCCTTTCCTGTCATACTTAGGTACATTCCAAAGTTTTGACTATAAAAATTATAAGAAAAATGTTAAGAAAATATTATAAATATATTCTTTGTATTATTCTAATAATTTTTATAGTCAAAACTCTGGAGTAAAAAGTGTATGGCAGGTGAGACACTGCCTCCTCCGTCTACCTTTTCCGCACATCTCTGATCAAAACAACAAATTTCCAGCACTATATACTGCTGCACCTTTATGTAATACACACATGAACCCTCGGGTTCATAAATGTATCTGTAAATCTGGCTCTGATACAAGCTAGTGCCTCCCCACCCATTTACCTCCCTGCACGTCACTGATATATACTGCTTAAAGTGGTCCTACAGAGGTAGTCAGGGTAGGACTGGACCACAAGTCTACAGGGGAAATCCTTGGTGGGCCCCACTTCCTGAAGGCCCCGTCCCCTCTTCTAGGGGTCAGTAATTTGGTGGAGCAGGATCATGGATGAACTAGGATGCTTGGTTTGTTTCTATGGAAAGTACACCAAGATTAACCTTCCTACAAATCGAAGTGTGTGGTCCTAGCACACCCTGTCCCATCTTTATAAAGGGCCCCTGCTCTTTGCATGTATTCTCTAATGGTTGGCCAAGTCCCTCTGTGGTGGCTGGCCACAATCCCTCTAGTGACTGGCCACACCCCTAAAGCTTGGGCCCCTACCACTGCATTCCCTGGTGGGCCTTTCATGTCCCAGTCCGACACTGGAGGTAGTGGTATTCACCCCCCTAGTCCCCCCTAGCCTTGCCACACCATTAGCCACCTCCTCTTCTTGCCCACCTGGCATATTCCATGCCTCTTTGTGATACTGGGTCAAAAGTTTTATTTTTGAAATACCAACCAATTGTCAAATCAATTTTAAATCAAAACTAAAAATAACATCATTTTCCTTTGACCCTGTTGAATCACATATAAACTAACCCTTTATTACCTTTCAAAGTGTTTATATTCAATGTACAAGTATTAGTCTATTGGAAAATCACTTAAATTGAAAGCTGCTTGGAAACATATGGCATGTGAGGTAGTCAGAAATACATTTTACTGCCTGGATCTGAGGTTTGTTCAGCATTTTGGAGTTACTGAAGCATTCTCTGGTTAATGCCACAGCTATGTAGTAATATATGAGTATATGATAAAAGTGGCAATTTTGTGGCAAGTGGTGGTTCTAAATCACATGTGGAGGGTCTCGGGTTCTTTTATAGGTTACGGGTCAACATGTTTTAAGGACTAGATATAAAAACACTAAAAGAAATGGGATGGAGCTGGAAATGTGGAATGGAAAAAAACAGACACAGTACTTATCCCTTCAAACGCGTGGTGGTTAATCATGGGACAATCCTTCAATAGGTACTGTATGTAGTGAGTCCACCATAGTTCCCTCTCCAAAAAACTTATATAATATGGATGGGAAGAGAGAAACAAAGGAGGACTCTGTTACCCAAGGTAATACATATGATAGTGTATAACATCAGAATATCCTAAGACATGACCCAGAAGTCCTTCTGCCCATGCTCTATAGGGGACACTAGGAGAGTTCTGATTGGATCCCTCTCAATGAAGGATGCAAAAATAAGCCCATAGGCTTCTATTAGGCAATGCCACATAAAGATAGCATTGCCCACTGGGTCGAAGCTTCGGAATGTATCACATTACGGAGCTTGGCACATATGGAAAAAGCAGCCAAATTCTGAATTTTTTTTAGGTTTTTGCCCGCATTTTCCTTTTAGTACATTTTCCCATTGAAATTAGTCTTCTAATTATAACTCATGCACAATACTTTGCTGCATTCAGCAAATACCATCAACAGTGATTATGAGGAATACAACAGATATGCCTTACACTTGCTTTTATGTCTCTCTGATGATTCTCAACTTCCGCTGTCTCTCCCACTATCTGTCATCTGGTCTGTCTTTTTTATCCTGGTAGACAACACTTTGTATATTGTATTTTGTCACAGTAGTCTCTCAGGGCCTGATTAATTACGGAACGCAATTGCTTATACAATAGCGATTATGCAGGCAGTTCAACTGCGAAAGTATACTAATTAATTGTGATCACAATGCCGTCGCAGCAGTGCATAAGGACACCCACTTTACCTTACACACATCCGTATGTTTAACAAGACTGTGAAACCATCGGTACAATCGAGTACCATCGCAGCCTCACGCACACTTGCACAAGCTCTCACCTTACTCAGGAATTGCTAACTTCATCGCACGTTATGAGGCCTCAGGCTGCGTACGGCATCGCAGTGGATAATTTATGCACGCCCATGCAGCGGAGTTTAAAGGTACTGGCACGCCTACGTTTCCCCGACCACCTCCCCATCACCTCCCACAAATGGCACTTCCTGTCAATCACTCTGCCATGGGTTTGCGTAGTCACTGCGATCACAGTGGCCGATTGCGTAAGTATTCGCAACTGCGTTCCTTGTTGAATCAGGCCCTCAGTCATTAAACCTAGGAAAGCTGGACTTACCCATTTACCTTATTATCTCACTGTAGGCAAATTAAGGTAAAATCATAATATAAGTAACAGATGTGACTAAACCAAGCAGTATATTAAGTGAACACAAATTAGTTTAACCCTTTCACTGCTAAGAGCAATTGGGACTAGTACTAAACACTGATAGAGTTCAAATGGGGAGTTTTGCCTATCACATTAACCATAAATAATTTGATCTTGTAGTGGACCACCAACCATGGCAGCCATGCATGTCCCTGCAGCACCCAGTTTGGGAACCACTATCCTGTACTATGGACAGCCTTGGGAGGTTCTGATATCCAGATCTTCCCATCCTGGCATCAATGAACTCAAACTTCCACTCATTTGATGCTATGGGTTGTCTATTTTTCCAAATGTTATGCCTTGTTGAGCTACACATTTAGTTCAAACACGTAAACAAAAGAAGAAATGCTTTACCACTGTCAAGTACAGATTTTATTCTGAAAACCTCCATGTAGAATCTTGCTTTTTGATCTCTTGGAGAGGTAGATTAATCCCAAAGCAAGAACCTCAGAGCATTTCTTGGCAGTGGTTAGAAAATAATAATACACATTTGCCTTTTGTTTACTTTCTTGCAATTTTAATAACAAACAAACACTTTTTTGGACATTCCGGATAGACTGGTTTTGCCATTGGAGGATAAACTAATGCTATTTTTCAGGAAATTCAGATATAATATGTGTGGCTACTGCATAAATAATTGCTGATATTGATGTTGGACTATAACTATACAGAAAAGTAGCAAAATAGGCTCAGCAGCAAAGAGATGGGTGGTTGTGTAAAAGTACAAGAAAAAGGAAAGTACTCTCTTTTTGTGGGGCACTCTAAACTACCTGTTAAATATGAAACTTATCTTTTAATGGTGTACCACTAAAAAAATGCATCTGCAAATCATTAAACACATAATATCCACAAACCATCTGTACATAGACAACATAGAACATAGAATTAACATCACACATTGGATCTGGCCAAAATTGAATCCAGTAGATAAAAAGCTGACTGACTTGAATCAGAGAGATCACAAGAATCTAATCTCTTAGTTCCTGATTATGGTGAATCAAAACGTGATAGTCATGACACCATATAGTCAGACAGGTGGCGAAAAATATGAAAAAATAGAAATTATATAATATTTGGAAAAAGAATTTTCCTTATGCTAATAGCGTTGGTGACCACCAATATAGTGCTGTTTATTCTGGTTAATACATTGTTATATATCTGAAAACTAAATCCAAGATTGGAAATATATAAGCATCAAACCAGTGTGTGCTTAAATATATATATATATATATATATATATATATATATATCTTAGTCTCCAAATGCAAATATATGTAGATAAGGCTCAGAATAACAGGCAAATTGAGCAGCAACAATTGTGACAGCATCAAAATTACACTTGTATAGAGAACTTATATAGCTTCTGAATCAATTGTCACATATATCCTCCTAAGTGTATATATTAATACATGATTGTTAAGTCATCCACATAATGTAAACAATGCTTTCAGCAATATTAAGCCTCATCAGGCAATTGTACCAAGATATGCAGTAATGATTTCAAGTTTCACAACTTAAGATAAATGAGAAGAATAGTCTCTCCACTGGTGTATGGCAGAAATCTGTGCTGCAGGGTGTCTTACTCATGCATAGAACACCCTGTGAGCGGATCCCTCCCTATACAGCTTGTGTAAAAGTGTAAGTGGTCTTTTTACTAAGCTGTGTTAGGAGATAAAGTGAACAGTGATATGGTACAGGCCAATCAGCTCCTAACTGCCATGTCACAGGCTGTGTTTGAAAAATGGCAGTTAGGAGCTGATTGACACAGCTTAGTAAATAGACCCCTAAGTGAAAAAGTGTGAAGTAGTGGACCACTGGAGACGTTGCCCATAGCAACCAATCAGCTCCTACCTATTATTTTATAGACTGTACTTGATACATTTTACGTTAAAGCTGATTGGTTGCTATGGGCAACTTCTCCACTGGTTCACTTCTCCACATTTTTCACTGCTTGATAAATAGACCCCTAAATGTCACATAAAAATGAGTTGTGCGCACGGGGGAGGGAAGTCTGGTTCCGGTAGAGCTCTTGAACCTTGCATGGGGCTGATGCAAGTGTAGATAGTGACATTGACAGCTGCAGACGCACAGACTACTACATTAGCTGAACAGAATTTTTCATTAGCATAAGGTAAACATCTGGCTTCCACAGCTGCCAGCATATACAGCCAATTTGGTGGGACTCAGAACCAGCCCCCTAGTATGCTACATAAATGAGTTGAGACCCTCCAGGACTCTTCGAGTCTGATTCAGATATGTACAGTTTTGTAACAACCGCTTAATTTTTGTACGGAGCAGCTGTGTAAAATTCTGCTAATGCTGCAGGAGGAATCTAGTACAAAGAGACACCTACTGCTGGCATCGCAGATCCAAGGGTGGCGTTCACTCCCCTAAACCGCGACACTTGGATGTAGTTAATAGACCGGTGGATGCAATGCCGCTGGTCTAAGTCCCGACACTACCTGCCCGACATGGCACTTAAGATAGGTGGTGAAATACCGACGCCAATCTTAATCCCGACAGCGGAAGACGGATCCCCGCCATCCAGATCGTCGTGTGCTGGGTAAGTATAACACTTAGCCTGGGGATAGGGGGGTTAGGATTAGGGACCTCCAGGGGGACTTAGGGTTAGGCACCCCCCCCCGGGAAGGTTAGGGTTAGGCTAGGGGGGTTTAGGGTCAGGCACCACCAGGAGGAGTTTAGGGTTAGGCATCCTCCTGAGTGCGTGGAGGGAGTGTTAGGTTTAGGCACCCCTGGGGGGAGGTTAGGGTTAGGCACTAGGGGGAGGCTAGGGTTAGGCACCCCTAAGGGAGGGTTTGGGGGGGGAGAGGCTAGGGTTAGGATACTTACCACCGGGCGCCGGGATCTCCTACTGTCAGCCTTCTGCTGTCGGAATTTGAACCGGCGGCTGTTGAACCATCTGTATTTCTATCCCATTCCACCACAGCATGCTGCGGTTAGAGGGCACTGCGGGTGATCTCACAGAATGAAATCTACAAATATCTCACACCATCAGAGATGTATGTAGACCATTAGGCCCTTAGGGGTCTATGTACTAAGTCTTGGAGAGAGACAAAGTACCAACCAGTCAGGTCCTGTCACTTTTCACTTTACAGGCTATGTTTGAAAAATGACAGGAGCTGATTGGTTGGTACTTTATCTCTGTCCACTTTGGACCTCATTCAGAGTCGCAGGGAGCGATAATCGCACATCTGCGCATGCAATTAATTTGCAGTGCGCGTGCGCAAGTCGTTCGTTGCGATCTGATTTTGCTAGCTCGCAAGCCACTTTCAGGTCGCTGTTTTGAGTGACAGAAAGTGCCGTTTGTGGGTGGTAACAGGGGAAGGTGCTTGTAAACGGGGGTGTGGTTGTGCGAACGCAGGTGTGTCTGGCCGCCAAAACGGCATTTAAAGGGCATGCATAATTAGCAAAGTAGCGTCATTGCACACGTGACTTGGTTGTTTTTTAGCCTGAACTGCTCGCAGTGCTTGGGGTAGTTTAGGTCAACCCCAAGCGCTGCGAGCAGCTCCGAAGGCCCTCGATGTTCATGATTAATCAGACTCTTCCCGGAGATGACGTGTGCTGCGAGCGACAGGTGGGAGGTTTTATAGTCCAGCATACGCTAACTGCCGTCACTCACTAAGACATAGAGGGCGTTCTTACAGCGCAAAGAGCGATCGCTTGATTTGCATACCCGGCCCCTTTTTGCAAGCGACCGATCACATATTGCCAGAGACTCTGAATGAGGGCCTTTATCTCTCTCCAAGATTTAGTACATAGACCCCCTAAATCCTTTCTATCCATTTTTCCCAACAAATCTTTAAACCCAGAGAGAAAGAGCTGGCTGAGCAGAATGTGACAGTCGGGATGCTGGCGTTTAGAATGCCGTTGCAGGAATCTCGACAACTGTCAGAATCTCGCCACCGGCATCCCAACTGTAAGTGCTGGGGTTGGTGGTTAGGATTAGGCACTAGGGGGAGGGTTAGATTTAAGGTGCGGGGAGGGGGAGGATAGGTTCAGGCACTAAGGGGGGTTTAGGTTTAGGCATCAGGGGGGGTTAGGGGTAGAGAGAGGCAGAGAGTTAAGATACTGACAGACAAATGATGGTATCCTAACCCTATTGAGATGCCGGTGTCGGGATTCTAACCGCTGGGATCCCGAGCACCGGCATCCCATACCCAACACAGCTGAGCATATGGTGGCAAATGTTCCCAATAACTCCAGTAGTTACCAGTTGCCCCTAGGACCCTCCAGTTAATCAGCAAGGATTACAGTGAATTCATTTTACTGCATATCTCACTTGACTTTCAGTGCCATTACTTTACATTGAAAGTTCTTAAACTAACAAGAACCTTATTAAAAAAATATTTACTAAGATGGAAAGACATATAACTTTCATAGGACCAGGTAATATTGAGTATTAAATACTAAACAATATAAAAGAACAACAATTAATTGCCAGTGATAACCATCAATCCAATAATCATAACCTAATTCTGATTTTATTCCTATTATCTGTACATTGTTTCCAAGAAATAAATTGCTACCATTTAAATGCAGTTGAGTTACCACAGCAGTAACGCAAGTGTTGTTTGTGACAATCTTCTTACAGCTTTCATGTGCTGTGAATATGATTTAAACATTTAACATTTGCAAGGTAGCTGACAGCGAAGACATCGATTAAAGAGACTAAGGCAGGGGTCATGGTAAGCCTTAATGGAGGAATGATCACAGCAAGTGACTTTCTACTATTAATATGTTACTACAGAATGGAATAACTTGTCTGGCTGCAGTGGAAGAGAGAAAGTGTAGTGTAGGTCAGATAGTTCTGTGATAATGAACGTCATTAGGACTAAACCCAGTTGGCATGGGAAAAGATCATAAGAAGCATAGACAATGGAAACGGCAAGATACCTCTTTGTTTCTATCTGCTTTGTTTTATGTTACATAACAATTACAATTCTATTTTATTCACAGCAATCTACATGTGTGAGTCTGTCCATCATCTAAACTATTATTATTATTATTATTACTAATGAAACATTTTATTATTTAATATTAACTAAACCAAATAATATGTCCTACATACAGTTTCTGAAGTAATATTTTGAGACTAATAAGAGGGAAATGTATTAAATATTCTGTAAAGTGTGAACAACTGGGAAAATTGCCTGTAGTATCCAATCTGCTTCTAGCTAGCATTTATCAAGTACATTCTGCAAAATGACAGGTAGAAGCTGATTGGTTGCTATGGGCAACTTGTCTACTTCTGTACTCTTTAGAAAGCTTAGTAACTTCCTTGCAGTCTCCTTGGTAACAGAAAGCTGTGTATAAAACAAACAAATATGACTATTATTATCCTTTATTCATATGGTGCCACAAGGGTTTCTCAGCACCTCATAAAGTACATAAACAAATGAGCAAACAAGAATACAGCGGCTTACAGTACAAAATATTGCAGGACAAGGTCATAGTTTATAAACATTGCTGCAATAGTGATCATACCACTCAAAAGCTGCAGGCTGTCAGCAACCAAGTGGTAAGTGCCCTAGTGGGTAGTTCGGAGTAGTGGTTTGCTTGTGGTATTACCGTAGCAATTAAGACAATGATACAGAAATAGCATGGTCTAATACCATTAATACCTATATCTAATAGCTAGCTAGGGAACCCTGCATATACTGGGTCATGTCAGTCTGTCCGCAGCTCCACCCCTTCCCACCCACCTCACACACACACTGTCCCAACCCACCCTCGCTCCATCCTGGTCTGTATCTCCATGCCCCCTATGTCCACCAATCTGTACCACTGAGCCCCGCGCTTTGTTCTGCTCCGTTCCCTGCTGTGTACCACTATGTCCACCCCCCCCCCCCCCGCGGCTATACTTACCCATTCATGGCAGGTCCTCTCGGACTGGGGTCTGTTATTGGAGGGGCAGTGCGTATGCATATTGGATACAGGACAGTATTGTAGGAGCTTATCATACAAAAGTAGCTTCCAGGATTCTGGTTGTCACCCCCCCCCCCCGACCCCCGACCCGCACTTAGCTCCCTGGAGTCATGACTTAAATATGTATTTGGCAATGTATTCATAACCAATCACTGAACAAATCATTTCTAATTTCCAATTCTGATTTTATTTAAAATGGAGACTCTGTACCTCCCTCCCCACAGATTCTAATAACAGGGAATGTGGGCTGCTCAGCAAAGAAGAAGCGCACCGAGGGCCTGATTCAGACCCGCTCGCGAGCGCTGAGCGCTCGCAAGCGGGTCGATGTTGCCCAAGTGCGCATGCGCACGATGGAGGATGCTCCGTAGTGTGCATGCGCGAGACCCGAATAACGGCGGCCAAGCCGTCATTATGGGTCTCGCACCAAAGGTGTCTAGTGATGTCAGTGGGAGTGCTTTTGGCTCTGATAGAGCCAAAAGCACTTCAGGGCTTGCGGCAGCGAGACCCTACCGCAGGGTCTCATCGCGATGGTCTTGACCATCGCGACCATCATTTTGGCCGCTCGCTATAGCTGTGGGTGGTCACCCACAGCTATGCGAGCGGCCAGGAGGCCGCTCCAAAAAGGAGCAGGGACGGCCCTGATTCAGAGCGAGCGCTCTGTCAGAGTGTCCGGCTCTGAATCAGGGCCAGAGTTCCAGATAGATTTTTCCTTTTTAGACATATTTCACCAACATGTTTCTATTTACTTGAAAGCCTTTTTAATATAATTGAGACCAAGGGGCCTATGTATTAAGCTTTTTTTTTAATTATGTAGAAACTGCAGTATGAATTGTATCTAGCGTATATACTCAAGTATAAGCCGAGTTTTTCAGCACATTTTTTGTGCTGAAAAGCCCCCCCTCGGGTTATACTCGAGTGATGCTCCAGGACCACAATGAAAAGTACCTGCTTGAGGTGGCCGGCGGTAGCAGTGTGAGATATCCCCGGGGTACGCTGCCCTGTCTGATTCCACTGCGCTGGTGACCTGCTCTGCTCTGCACTGAGCGGCTTTCCCCCTACCTGGCGCTGTCAGTGGGGGGCGGACGGCTTTCCATAGCACAGCGCTATGCAAAGCCGTCCACAAAGCTGCTAATCTGCTGGTAATACCAGCAGATGAACGGCTTTCCTGGCGATGATGCGGGAGCGCGCAACACCGCTCATCACCGGGGCCATACACACTGGGCGGCTTTGAGCTGAAAGCCGCTCTAAACACCAAGTTTGAGTGGCTTTCAGCTCAGTCGCCCAGTGTGTACGGGCCTTAACCCTGGCACTGAGCACCACAGTAAGCAAATGGATGTGAGCCTGCAGTATATTTTTCCTTTCGTCATTTTTACTGCTGCATTTCCCACCCTAGGCTTATACTCGAGTCAGTAAGTTTTCCCAGTTTTTTGAGGTAAAATTCGGTGCCTCGGCTTATATTTGGGTCGACTTATACTCGAGTATATATGGTATGTACTAATAGCACAATGCAGGAGATTTCACAGGAAAAATAAAATATCCCCTATGATATGGATCCTTAATAATCACGGTAGTGCCATAATTATTAATACATAAGCTCCTAACTCTTTAAAATATATTTTTTACAGGTGGTTGGTCGTGGCGTTATAAAGGAACACCCTTGGAATATCACACCCGTCATTAGCTAATCATCCTGCCTTCCAAATGGTTGTGTTTGACACTACATTTAAAATAAAAATGATATTACTGCTTTTTTTTACATTCACAATAGCGATATTCATTTCATTGCAATGTGAAATATATTGGTGTGTGTCAGTTAGTTTATTCTCTGGTATTAGTACTGACCATAAAACCAACATAGCATTGGTGCTCTTCTTTTATGGAGAGTGCTAGAGCAGTTAATGCCAATTATGCCTAGGAGAATATAAGAGTGTATGTCAAGTCACAACGTCATGGGAAAGATTAACAGCTCATAAATGAGCCATTGTTAAAATACCATTATTATACCCATCTCATTAAACCTTAAAAGCTATGTCAACCTTTTCCAAACTTTTTAGGAGAGCTAAAGAATGTTTTCATTGTGTCAGTCACTACGATTACATAGCTCGGAAAAACTTTCTAAGGAATATCCCATTGAACAAATACATGTTTAATCCTAGTACTAAGGATGAGCTATTGTGTGTTACAAGATGGACAGGAGATGATGGATCAATACCTGGAACAGGAAAAAAAAAAAAATGTAACTGTTAGAGATAGAATCTAAACAGTGACCATTTCTTGCTCCTCCGTGATGTTTCCATATTTATATTTTTACAAACTATCCAATCAGGAGCTCAAATTTGTGACAGGAAATGTTCTCTATGCAAATCATTTATCTTAATTTTAGCCTTTTATAATATAAGCATGAGATGCTGTTTATACTATTTGGATGAAATAAAATATCTGCACTAGAAAAAAAAAATACTATATATATATATATATATATATATATATATATATACACACACACAGTATGCAACACTCATTGCAGAACTCTTTAAAAGTCCAAACCCCAACATGCAAGTTCTCATAAATGAAGAAAGTACTAAGCAAATGCATCCATACTGTAAACCAATATTGTCGCATTGAATTTAAATTTAACACAGTTGGGTGAAAGCAACAGTTTGCTCACACTTGCCTACAGTACTCTTCCGGCATGTCTGAGAAATTCTGGAGCACAGATCTATTCTCCAGTATCTCACCCATTTCTTTGTGAAATGTGCAGGACGGGGGTCGTGATACAGTTTTGGAGTTTTCAGCAAATTGTGTCATTGTGGCCCTGCACTGGCGACCCACATCTCCCCATCAAGTGTAGAGAATATAAAAAGTAGATTTGTAGGAGTTCACTGTTTTGAGCGATTTCAGGCTTGGGAGAGGGTGACCACAGTGTCATTCAGTGGGATTACGTGCAGGAAGTCTGTTTTGTGTAGGAAAAAACTCATCCTGGAGATGCAAGGTATGAGGAATGAATACTATACAGCACAGACAATGGTCAAATGCATTTTAGGAGCTAATACAAAATATACTTGATACATTATGGGCCTGATTCATAGGTGGATACAGAGGCGGCCGAGGCTGAGTCTATTGGTGGTTACCTGTATGCCACTGCAAAGTCCTATCCTGTTGTACATCCATACCTATGAATGTGCAAGGATGGAGACACCCTCTTTGAGCATCTGTAGACATTGTAATACCGCCTGGTGGTGGTCTTTAGATACCACCATGGAGAGCATCATTAAAGTTTTCACCAACCCTATGGCAGGTGCAGAATTTCTGAGTATGGGATTCAAACAATTGAGCATCTTTGTACCAAGCACTTCAGCAACATGCCTGTGACACTCACAAAACACGATGGACCATCTCCATGCAACTGTTTAGCCATCTTCCAGGAACACCCAGCACTTTTCCAAGATATTTCTGATACTGTGTGTCTTAACCACTTGCCTGGCATGGTCGTATTAGATGCGACCACACCAGGATTCGACCAGCTAGAAAAACCCGGTGTGCAGCTGCTGGAAGATAATCTTCCAGTAACCGCCAAGCTCAAGGGGACCTTCCGGCTCCTCTGCAGCCTCCTATTATCCCATAATGTGCTTCCTGATAGGGGAAGCCAAGTGGCACCCTCCCCACCCAGCCAGGGCCAGATTAACAATGGGGCGGATGGAGCTACAGCTCCAGGCCTCCAAATAAAAATAGGCCCATCAACATGACAAAATGATTACCAGCTGCCTAACTGGCCATAAATTTTAAGTATTTAAATAGTTTTTCTAGTCCTCCGTCCCCCCCAAAAAAACAAAATTATGCAATTTTTCTATTTCTATGTAATTAGGGAGACATTGTGGTCATAGTTTACGGGGTGTATACACCAAGGTGACTCTGACCACAGAGACACAGCACCGTTCACAGCTCTTCCCCTTCTCAGTATAGGCCCTTGAACATTTTCAGCTCCATGCCCATGTGGGCCTTAATCCGGCCCTGCACCCAGCAGGTACTCCCCTCTGCAGCCACCGGGAAAATGTAACTTCCAGCTCCGCTTGGACGTCCCCAGCACTGCTTCTCAGTATAGCTGGTGGGTGGTGGGCAGTGCTAATCCCCCATGTCTCCGTGTGATACTCCTCTCTACAGCTGCCAGGGACATGTAAAATCACTGTGGTCCCCCAGCAGATAGAGAAGCAGCCACCGGGGGCATACAAAATGAGCCCTGCCCCCAGTGTATACCCAGTGGTTGCAGATAGAAGCAGAGGCCGGGGACACGTAAAATCACTGCCATCCCCCAGCAGAGAGAGAAGCAGCCACTGGGGGCATACAAGATTAACCATGCCCCCAGTGTATACCCAGTGGTTGCAGATAGAAGCATCCACCAGGGACATGTAAAATCACTACTGTTCCCCAGGGATTACCCGGCAGCTGTAGAGAGAGAAGCAGCCGCCGGGGGCATACATGATCAGTCCTGCCCCCAGTGAATACCCAGTGGTTGCAGATAGAAGCATTCATTGGGGAGATGTAAAACTTACCGCTGCCCCCCTCCCCCTAGTGATTACCCGGCGGCTGCCGACACAAGCAGCCGCCAGGGTTATCTAAAGTATGTACCATGACTAAGGACCGGGCGGGAGCAATGGGGGTGCCACAGGGCTTACCGATCACTGCTACCAGCAGTGATTGGCACACATTGGGTGAGAAGGGGCTGCCTCTGTGTCACAGATCATTCCCTGCGGTATGCACTGTAGAGATTGCAATCGACCATCGATGTTTAACAAATTTCGAAGGTTAACCTTTCACTCCAGTGTATAAACATAGCAGTGTATTAACTTTCCTTCCCCCTCCCCTCCTTTTTTCCTCCCCTCTGCACTTTCCTCTCCTTTTCTCTCCCCTCTTCTTTCCCATCTCCTCACCTCCTTGTGTGCTGCGATTTTCCGATGTTTAGATTTTTCACCATATCGAGAAAAAATTATCGATTTTTTTAAACTCAGTGGTCATATAGAGGGTTCCATTAATCCTTTAAATTATGGTTAGCCCATTATCGGTCAAGAATATCGATATAGGAATGCCGATTGTGAATGGTTAAATAGATTCAAAGTCAAGTTCATGTACCATATATTGTGTCTCAAAAAAACCAAAACATTTTTATTTATAAAATCGTATTGGGCTAGTTTTAAAAAAATGTTCTGGACCTAAATGAATCATTAAAAATAACGACAATTTCTGAGCGTTTTTCGACAAAACTATTAGTTAAGTGGTTATTCGCAACAGTGCCTTTGTGTGTACACTCAGATTAATGCATGCGCCACAGGAGTTTTTGAGGATTTTCACGCACATGCAGTAGAAAAAAAAATTGCTCAACTAAGTGAACATCAGCTTTGTAGGTGACTGAGTCAGGCCCTACATCTGTTAAAAGCAGAGACAAATCTTGACAGAGCCTCGCTCGGCATGGTATTTGCCCTAACCGGTAATTACGGTGGAGCCACCTACACTTACTTTTGCTTCCACAGGTCACTAGTAGAAATCAGTGAAGATACCTTGTTTTAAACCACAGTTATTGACTGCAACTGTGCTAATTGAATAGTTATCAGCACTTAACCTGTATAAGCTCACAAGCTGCAATGTTTTGACAGATCCTCGTGATTTCCCACATAAGGGCCGTATTCAATTAGTTTTGCATCTGCGAAAAAGTTCCACCTACCCGACTTTTCACCTACATCGTGTGCTTTGGACTCGAAAGACTTATAGTGCGCATCCCCACTTTTTGCCGCATTCAATTACAAAACAGGCAAAACCGGCAAGGGGCGAATGCAGAACAGGCAGAAAGTACTGTCAGAATTGTGGAAATCAGTCTCTACCCCCAAAAATGATGCACTAACATTGGGGATCAATGTAGAAGTGTTCCAATAGCCCTAACAAAACTATATGGGGTACTGAAGTTGTTTAAAATCCTCGTTATTAGCGTCCTTGCAATAGTGGTGAAGAATGGCATTAAACAGTTTTTTTGGGTGAAAATAAGTAGTCTTGTCAAGTTTGGGGTACTTGAAAATGGGTACTGGCATATTTTAATGTCTCTAAAGTGAAGTTTTAGAAAAAGTGAAATTCCTTCTGCATACAAGCACCTGCTAACCCTAAAACACTTGGCCCCTTCTTAGAGCACCCCCAGAACCTTATTTTGCTCGTTTTGAAAGTGGTCCCCCCACTTTTTTCATTTTTGACCCAAGTTTCTAAGGTGTTTTTTGGGGTGTTCCTGTGTTTTTGTTTTTTTTTTGGGGGGGGGGGTGATTTGTCTTTTGGGGGGGGTGTACCCAGGATTCTGAGTGGTTTCCCCACATCTGCACCCCAAGTTATAGATTTTGTACTTTTTTTCTCCTGCTATTCTCAGGAGAAAAAGTATTTAAAATTTCAGTGCATTGACTTTTCGCATAGGCGAAAAAGGAATGGAATTGAATACAGAGTAAAATTTTCAGGCAAAAAAAAGGGCGAAAACTGCTTTTTGCACCTAATTGAATACGACCCATAGTGTTAAAGTTAATTTACCAAGTTTTAGAAACGCTATTACTCTGCTTCATCTGGGTTGGTCTTCTTCAGTGGCATCTCAACAATTACTGTATACATGGTCCCAGGCTCATTGACTCATGCCTGATGGTGCATAACACAGAATACTATATGTTGGCTATTAAGCAAGAAACACATGCTGGGAAGACACAAGACAGGGATATCATCTATAGCAGGGGTAACCAACCTCAGTCCTCGAGAGCTACTAACACTTCACGTTTTCCAGACCACCTAGCTGGTGCACAGATGTATTCATTACTCACTGACACATTTTAAAAGATCCACAGGTGGAGATAATTATTTCACTTGTGATTCTGCGAGAAGACCTGGAAAACTTGCACTGTAATACCCCTTTTACACCGGAGCTAAAAACCGGGTTATTGCAGGGTTAACCTGGGCAGCTCCCTGGTGTAAAAGGGGAGAGGGTTGGATCGCCGGGTCGAGTGACCCGGGAATCCACCCCAGGTAAATAGCAGGGTTTAACATGGGCGTAGCCCGTGAAACCCTGCTGTGAGAACAGCGCACTCCGGGTCACGATGACCTGGAGTGCGCTGCTAGCCGGACGATTGGTCCGGCTTCAGTGGCGCTTGGAGATGACGTCATCTCCAAGCATCCATTTTCACGACGGGAAAGCCGGGGCTAATGCAGACCCGACTTCGGTGTGAGCGGAGCCGACTCGGGAATATCCCGAGTCGGCGCTGGATAAATTCCGGGTCTGATCCGAATAGGAACTCTGTTCCAACTCCGGGTCAGACCCAGAATTTAGGTGGAAAAGGGGTATTAGTAGCTCTCGAGGACCAGGGTTGGCTACCTCTGATCTAAAGCATACTGTATGCATGAACTTGGGTTATGTCATAAATGCTCTGCAGTCGTGAATACAATGTATTCCAATATAAGGATCTGCTTAGATCACATTCCTGTATCATAGCATGTAGATTTGTTCACCTTTGATTGTATTTTGGAGAACCAGAAAGTTAAGCTATGGCAAATTAAGTGAGTACAAATCATAATGACATAGAAAGGCATTGATTACATGGCTATGTGAACTGTAAGAAGATCATTACACAGATTTAGACATTACTGTTTATTACCGTGATGTACTACAAGAGGAAAGAAATGTGTGAATTTACTTATAACAATTTTAATTAAGTTTCAATTGATTTCTAAGAAGATAAATGGTTCCATTATTGCCTCTCACACAGAGCACCTTGGCTGGGAAGTAAACATCAGTGGGAACTTCCTGACAGTTCCCTGATAATCATAGATTTATATTTCGTTTTCCTGCTGAATATTTGCAGTTTTATTTATGAGTGTAAACAAGTGAGGCAGGCTCGCTCGCTTGCAGAGCTCTTGACTTGATTCCTACCATCACACAAAAAAGCTTATTTAAACAAATTGTCAGACTGATGTGTGCAGTACTATTTTGCCAGTGCTTATAAAGTGTGTGCAGGGATAAAGCTCTATAAGGCTAGAAGGGGCAGAGACAGTTTGACACTTAGTTATAGAAGAAGTGAGTTGATTCAATGGTTCAGGTATAATCCTATAATGTAGATTAGAAAGCTGTAGTAAGACGCTTTAGCAAATTAGGGTGAATAAAACATTGTTGTTTTAACAGAATAAACAGATATAGTGATATGTAGTTTTACTGACATGATTGAGGCACAGACTTTTTTATTTTATTATTAATATTTTAAAAATAAACCATCAGTTAATAGTTCAATGGTCTGTGTAGATCTGCTGCTGACCACAAGGTAGGAGGTGGTAGTTACTTCTAAAATAAAAGACAATGAAAAGGGGGTTTGTTTGCTGGATGGCACTGATCTATAAACAGGCAATTGAATTAAAATATTGACAGAAGAGATTAAAATACATGGGGTCAATTCACTTAGGAGTGTAGAACACTGGCAATGGCAGCTGCCCCCCTCACAGTCCAATATTGCCCCGAACTCATGGAGTTTTGTTCACAGCCCTATAGCCCCAAAAGTCCACGAGTCCAGTGGTACCGTAAGTGAGGCATATGAACATACTTACTCATGGCCACGACTTACTTGTGCCTACAGTAATTGAATTGACCCCATAAAGTCACTTTACTTCAAAATAAACATATAAGTAGCACATAACAATTCTTAGTCATTCAACAACTTAGTGTTCATGAGCAGATACATATTCAGTGTCCACTATGTCTTATGATTTAACATTAGTAGGTAAAGTAAAATAATATTTTTTTATATATACAGACACCACTGATGTACAGTACCAAGGTAATATAACGCAAAATCCTGTGTAAACATAGATAAGCTGTATATATATATTAGTTACACCGATGTCAGATACTCCGTGGGTAGTTTGATTTAATCGCAAATGAAAGGTGAAAGTCACAGGTAGTAGCTCAGTAGTGTCATTATGACATAAATATTGAATATCTGTTTTATGTATATAATTGTCAGGATGCAGCCTGGGGTCGGCCACTACTCACCTCTATGGTAGCATCCTTGGGCTTAGGTGTTCAGTCGCTGAGGTGAGTGGTGACTGAGTATTCTCCCTGAGGTCTGCTAGGGTTTCCGTTTGTGCGTCCTAGTTTCCGGGGTGCCGGGCATGGGCGCAGCCATGTTGGTCCATATGACCTGACTACTCTCTCCCAATAGTAGTCCTGTGGTCACTCAGCTGATCCTCTGATCCAATGAGCAGCTACCCAGGGGTATTTAAGTCTGACTCCAGGAACAGGAAACTGCTGTTCAACTTCGCTGTTCCAGTGACTGTGATTCTCACCAGTGTTGCTCTGTGTTATTCCCTGCAGAGTGTTGCTTCAGCCTATTTACAGTTTTCCAGGGTTACCTGTATTAGCTTCCAGGCTAATTCTCAGTTTGAGACTTTAGTGCTCTCTCTCAGAACTCCAGTATTTTATGTTGTTTTTTCCTGTGTGTCTTGTAGTGTGCTGCTAGCCCTACTGCAGCTTCCCTGTGTTACCGAGGTGTCAGGTTTCCTGCTAATTTCTAGTTAGCTCTCAGCTGGATCTATAGCTATCCCCTGTACATGCCTGTGTTCACTTCTTTCTTTGTCTCTCTCTGTGCAAATCAGCACCTAAATCTGTAGCAGTTCCCAGTACATTTCCCTGTGTTCACAAGCAAGCCTGTGTCTAGGATCTCTACATTCTCAAGTTCATTTCCAGTGTTCAAGTATTCAGTTTATCACCAGTATTCAAGTATTCCATTCATCACCAGTGTTCAAGTATTCAGTACATTTCCAGTCTTCAAAAATTCTGTGCATCTCCAGTGTGCAAGTATTTAATTAATTTAATCTAGTTTCGGTCTTTCTGCCATTTACAGGTACCAGTCCAGAGAGTCACGACCTGCTCATTTGGTGCAGCGACACCCATATCCCAACTGGAGGGGTCACTGGTGAAGACCACCAAGTGGGTTAGACTCCGTGCCTCTAGGCAGGTCTAGTCAAACCTGGGTTTGGTCGCAATTGGGAGACCTAGTCTGTTACTTACCTAGTTGTTCCCTAGCCACCCTAACCCCCCGGCTCACCATCCTCCACAGAGGAATTCTTGCACTGGATTGTGACAATAATCATATATTTTCAGACACAGGGCAGCTGTATATACGCAATAACAGATAGTGTAATATATGGCAATAATATATCTTACTCTCCTCTGGTATGAATGGAGGGCCATGATGTTACAATGTTGAACCCTCCAGTAAATTTAAGCTCTCTCTGTGAGAGCTGAGTATATCCCTACAGAGACTCACAGCTTCAATGTGCTGCCTGTAAGACCGTGGTCATTTAGCCTTGGTATTATACTGGACCAGGCAATTTTCGCACAAACCAGGGCTGTTTGAATATCCCTCAGTGAGAGGCATAAGCAGAGGGAAATTATTCTCCAAAAAAAGATGAGAGGCAGAGATCAATCAGTGGTGAAGAAAACAGAGCCACTACTGACTAATTTTTCTGGTCTAATCACCAGTTTTCCCAAAGGATTGTGTCACATTACTGTGACGGACACAGTGGAGCAATGTTTTTCTACTGTGCATGCATCTGCACCGCTCATACGTTACAATTGTTAATGCACGGAGTCACAGTACTAATTCAGATGCATGGTCTTGAATGTATTATAAATGTATTGTACCATTCCTGGGCAGTAACACGGAGGCTGCTACTCAGATGCATGGAGATGCTGCGTAATTATGGCAGTGTTGTGGGTGTGTGATTCAGTATTCTCAGTATCACATTAGTATGTAAGTATCAAATTAAATACTTAATTCTTTAGTAAAACTATTAAAAATAAAGCCGTTGTGAAGTAACCAATCAGAGAATGGTGCAGTGATACCAGAATTATTTTCAAAGCTATTTCAATATGATCATAATTTTCAGTAATGAAACCATTGGTAAACTGGAGAAATGCATTAGTAGTCTACTGCGCATTCGATATGAATAGCTGGCTGCCGCATGACCAGCAGTTCGGTTCCTGGCTGCGGCAGCCCGACAAAACAGCAGAGCCCGGCAGCAGAAGCCCGACAGCGCTGGAAATCCCGATCATCCCTTAGGTAAGTACTTACTAACCTAACCAAACCCCCTAACCCTCCTTAGGGGTGCCTAACCCTAACCATCCCCCCAAGTGCCTAACCCTAACCTCCCCCCTCTAAGTGCCTAACCCTAACCCCCCCCTGCTGCCTAACCCTAAGTGCCCCCCGTGGGTGCCTATCCCTAACCCTCCCTCCCCCTAGTCTAACCCTAACCCTCCCGGGGGGTGCCTACCCCTAATTCCACCCCGGATGCCTGAAACCTAACCCTCCCCCCCACGGCTGTCCGCTCGCGGCGCCCGGCATCCCTTCAATCGGGATGCCGGGCGCCTGTCTCCCGGCACCGGGAAAATGACAGGCGTCTAAATTTTAGATGCCGGGCATTTATCCCTAGGCGGGATAGAGGATTCGGGAAGCCGGCGGTCGGGATTGCGGCCGCCGGCTTCCTAAACGTATCCCATCTACTGCAGTTAATCTACTGTTATTACTGGAAATAAGATCCTGGAACATCTACTGTATGATCAAAAAATCTGGGACCACACTCTGAAGGGCTAATTCAGTGATTATCGGGAATCTGCGCAGGCGCAGGCCCCATTCTGTGAGTATGCAGAATGGGTCCTGCTGACACGCACGCTAGCCCTTGAATGCCTCTGCTGATTGACAGGCAGGGGCATTTAAGGGACGGGGTTGGCCGGTGTTCCCGGAAACGGAACATGTCCGTCCTGTTTTCCGGAAGTGGCCAGGACGTACGCAGTCTGCTGGGATCGCAGCCGACCAGCCTGAGTAAGCTGAGGCTTACTCAGCTGTCTGGCCACCAGGTGCCATCCACCATCACGTCCATTGACCACCGATGGTCACGATGGTCGTGATGATGATCCCAGCACTGTGACCTCTGTCGCATGACTGGGATCACAAATGCCATTGGGGTGTCATACACCACTTGCTGCATTTGCATGATTGCAAGGATCACATTTCAAAGCTGCCTGCATGCATACATCATATATCTATAGCCTGCATGCAGCTTTGCAATTGCGATCCTTGCTGAATCAGGTCCGGAGTGTGGGGGAGTAGCAGCACTATATTGCAGCATCTGTAGCCCACTCGCAGTTGGTGGGATACTAATGATCTAAATCCACCACATATTGCACACTGCATCACTAGAGCTCTATAATCCAGCTGTTTATTATTCTTTTATGTTTATACATTTTACCGTCTCTGTTATGTGGACATGAACAGTACTTTCCACAGGGAAAAGATCATAAATTACCAGTGGTGCTATTAAGATGTTTCCTGTTGTTCTGAATGTGGGACAATTTCTATTCAAGCACATTCATCTTTGTACTTTGTACTTTTGACCAATTTAGTTGGCTTGAAGAACATCAAAAAGTTTTGTAGTAATGCTGATGAGGAGAGTCTAGGATTCTTTAGTGCACAAATTATGGAGTTAATATTTTTAGTGCTTTTTGTGTGCAATGGTTTTTATGCTTATTGTTTAATAAAAAATCATTTTTTTTATTCATAAGTGCTGGTCCATTGCTGCATATATTCTGTCTGTTGTGACTTAGCCCTCCATGTTCATGCTCCAAGGTTTGCCTGTGATGCATGCAGGTAACATTTTATGACTGTAATTAAATTCTAGAAACAATTAATTCCTAAATACGTTATTTATATAATACACACAAACCATATGGTAATAAATAGACTTAGGTGTAGATTTACTAACCCGCAGTTTTTCAAAACTGACAATGATCGGCAGCTTTGACCGATAGATTTCAATTTGCAATACTTATTAATGCTAAATTATGTGGGTTTAGTATTAATTACTATAGGGCCTGGTTCAGACTTGTATGCTAATCGCATCGCTGCTGTGTCTTTGTATGCAGCAGCGATGCAGCATTATGCTAATGCCACGGGAGGCGTCTTGTGTAAATAGAAGCCTCCTGTCTGTGATCCGCTGCTGCATCTGAAATGTTTCTCGCTGACGGGATGAATAATGCTGCGTCCAAGGACCAGTGGGCATGCCACGCTCAAAAAACAGGCCCGATGCCACCATTTTATGCAATGCTGGGCATCGCCGACCCTTCCTCAAATGAGAGCAGCATGCAATTATGCTGCTGGGGCTAGTGAAGCTGCATCCAAGGACGTAGTCACTGGGCTTGCCATGGGCAGAATATGGGTCCGACACCCCATTTACTTAGATGCTGGCTGTCGCCACCACTTCCCCGCCCCCAAACGGCTGCAGTATACAATCATGCTGCAGCTTAGGGAGCAATGCAGCTATAGACGCAGACACTGGTCAGCACATGTGCAGAACAGATCTTGCACACGTGCTGATCACCCACCATCGGACTTGTACGCAAACTGTCAGGTTTGGGTATATTTCTGTATCAGGGTCCATTAACAGTTGAGATCGTTTGGTCAAATCTGCCAATCATCAGAGACTTTGAAAAACCGCTACTTAGTAAATGTACCCTGTAGTCTGCTAATATGGTCTAATCAAATTCTGTCCATTTGATCAATATGGGGCCCAGTCATCAAAACTAAATGTAAGTTAAAATAGTAATTTTCAATTACATTTGTTAAATTCAGATATCGAAAGTATTCATCACAGTAATAATGCAGTGGATATCACTGATAACTCCTGCTTACTGTACCCTGCATCTCCGATCCTGGCTGCTATCCCCATACTTAAGTATGCAAGCTCAGCAAACTGATAGTTTTCAAAGTATGACAGTGGGAACCTACTCCATCTACAAATGGCATTTGTACCTGGAGCCCCACTCCTTCCTATGGGAAAGATGTCTGGGTTGTCGAAGAGGGATTAGATTGAATCCCTCTGTCCATGCTGCTCCTCTCCGTGCACATGCATGAACTGAGGTCACATGTCCACTCTATCATTGCTGGGTCAGTCCCAGCAGGGTAAAGCTGTCTAGCTACTAATTAGCAGCCTAACTGGCAGTATTAGGGACAGGCCTTTCTAAGGGATCAATTGGCAAATGAAAGTCTACAGTGTATTTTGCAGTATTTAATGAGTCCAGCACTCAATTTAATTGATGCAGGGGAGATATTCGTGAGTGGCTAGTCCAATCAAGTGATTGGGTCTTGATTAGTCTTATGTCACAATCTTCCGAGTCAAGAATGTTGTTGTTAATGATCTTGTCTGAATATCTAACTGAATGTCATTTCTATACTAGATGTACTCGTGGTACAGTTGTAGTAATTGTTACATATGTACTTGATCAAGTTCTGTAGTCCTAAATGAAGTGATATTTTTTGTGGATGGCAATAATGTGCCCTTGTTGGGTCTTTAATCCTGTTCTAATAGATGCCTGGCCATAATCACCTTTTTGCACCAGTGTGTGTACATAGTGCTTGATTCAGATTTGGGAACAGAGGGCCTGATTCAGAGCTGAACGCTCTGACCAGAGTGCTCGCTCTGAATCAGGGCCCTCCTACCTTTTTTTGGAGCGTCCTCATGGACGTTCGCATAGCTGTGGGTTACCACCCACAGCTATAGTGAGTGTCCATGATGATGGTTGCGATGGTCTTGACCATCGCGACCATCCTCATGGACGCTCGCATAGCTGTGGGTTACCACCCACAGCTATAGCGAGCGTCCATGATGATGGTCACGATGGTCTTGACCATCGCGACCATCGGGCTTGCGACGGAGACCCTGCGGTAGGGTCTTGCTGCCGCAAGCCCTGGAGTGATTTTGGCTCTATCAGAGCCAAAATCACTCCCACTGACATCACTATTGATGTCAGTGGGGCCGGCTTGAGACGGTAGGCGTTCCCATGGGAACGCCTCCGTCTGGCAGGCACGCAATCAACATCGACAGCACGCCCCCTTTGGTGCGAGACCCGGAGTGATGGAGAGCCCGTCGCTCGGCGGGTCTCGGCCATGTGCACGACGGAGCTCCCTCCGTCGTGCGCATGCGCAGTTGGGGAACATCGACCCACTTGCGAGCGTACTGCCGCTCACGAGCGGGTCTGAATGACCCCCAGAGTAAGATAGAGCAAGTAACTGTGTGCCTGGACAAACCATGTTGCAATGCAAGGGGTGCAAATACATTTACTTTTCATGCATGGTAAATACTGGCTGATTTTGCATGTAGCCCACAAATGCTGGACAGCTTTATTTTACACTTCAATTTACTTATCAGTTTGGACACGCCCTTGCCAAATCTAACTATCTCTGCACATTTTCCATCTGCCCACCTGCAGTGCAGCATGGTTTTACCCAGATGCAAAGTTATCTAAGCTATCTTACTCTATTTCCACATCTGATTTAGGATCATAGTTGTGTACATATGGGCCCTCATTCAGAGCCGTACGCTCTGAGCAGAGCGCACGCTCTGAATGAGGGCCGCCCTCCATAAAAATGGAGCGTCCTCCTGGACGCTCGTATAGCTGTGGGTCTCCACCCACAGCCTATACGAGCGTGCAGTTTGATGGCCGCGATGGTCGTGACCATCGCGACCATCGAAACTGCGAGCCGGAGCCTGCGGTTGAGGTTTTCAACCGCAAGCCCCGGAGTGATTTTGGCTCGTCAGGGAGGGACGCCCCTGGCACGCCCCTGGCACGCCGTCAGGGAGGCACGCCGTCAGGGAGGCACGCCCCTGGCATGCCCACCAAAGGGGGCGTGCTGTCAATCAACATCGACAGCATGCCCCCTTTGATCAGACACAACGAGCGAAGGAAAGTCCTTCGCTCGTCGCGTCTGGCGCATGCGCACGACGGAGCTCCCGCCGTCGTGCACATGCGCAGAGTACAACATCGACCCACTTGCGAGCGGACAGCCGCTTGCGAGTGGGTCTGAATCAGGCCCATGGTTTTTAAACCATATATGAGTGTTTATCTAGGCTGTGGCATTTAAATGGTTCTTAGTTGGTATTAATGGGTTTATTGTGTGTGAAGAAAACATTCCTCACACCATTACACCACCACCACCACCAACCTGTACCATTTACACACACATTCTGAACCTACCAATTCCATGTCACAGCAGAAATTGTGATTTGTCAGACCAGGCTACATATTTCCAGGCTTTGACTGTCCAGTGTTGGTGTGCCTCTGCCAACTGTACCCTTAAGGTGGGTACACATTAGACAATATGTCACCCAAGCAGGCGGATCAGGAAAACATATCTTCCACATCAGCAAATGTGGTGAACCCACTATGGACAACCATTCATGCTCTTGCAGGTCATCCATCAGGGCTTTTCCATTGGTCTGCATGTAGGGCATGAACGACCCAGCTGCCGATGCCAGGCAGGTGAATGGAGGCGGTGCCTAACATATTGGGCGGTCAGCAACCAGATTCTGTAATGTGTACCAGCTGCCCGATATTTTGAGCATTGCATGGCTGGGTACACACATTGGTAAGTGTGTATCCAGTATTATTTTCATGTTGATAACTGACAGGGATGGAACCCAGTGTAGTCTTCTGTTGCTTCAGTCCATAGTAATCAGCTGTGCTCAGAGATGCTCTTCTGCTTACCACTTTTGTAACTCATGGTTATTTTAATCATTGCCAACTACCTGTCAGCTTGAACCAATCTTGTTAATCTGCTATGATCACTACAATTACCAGGTATTTTTTGTATACAGAGTTGCCTTTCGTTGCATGTTTTTTGTTTTGCTCACTATCCTCTGTAAACTCTAGAGACTGTTATGCATGAAAATCCCAGTTTGATATATGCCAACCACCCTGTCTGGCATCAACTAGTATTCCTTATACAAAGGGACCCATTCATATTGGGTTTTTGACTTGACCTATTCATGGCAATAAGAAATGAAGTACTGCTGGCATGTACCATTGATAATATCCAGGAAATGGGGCTCCAATAGGGGCTAATGTGATCACTTTACTTCAACTATACGGGGGCCATCGCAGATGTGCTTTTTGCGGAGTGCAGCCTATAGGCTCCAATATCTGGTGCTGTCCCATGTACAGTACCTAATAAAGTGTCTGCTGAGTGTGTACATCTACCAGTGTACAAGATACATATGTAGTTATATCCCTTCATTTACCACATTTATTATATACTCTCTATTATAGGTATGCTCTACAACAATAATTATTATGACTAACTGTACCATGAAAAGTGCATCAGCACGAACTTTGGAATCTTCTAAATTACTAACATTTTACCATTAACACTAATACGTAATATTCTATTTCAGGAAAGTAGTAGTGTACTTAATATCTGCTATTTGTTGTGTTCATTTTTTTGCTCAATATTCTGTTTCCTATTGGACAGTAAACTACTATATATTCTTCATTACTTGGCACTTTATCCATTTGGTGCAGAATGTTTGACATATTTGTGCTTCGTCAAAATATAATTGAAAGTGCTTGAAATTTTGATTGAGGAAATGTTTGCTGTAGCGCCGAGGTAAGAAATTGCTTTTACAAATAAAAAGGGAGTGCATTGAAATGTGTGTTTTTTATGTTCCAATATAAAGTACATTAAATTGTTACTGTATTGTGTGTGTTTTATTTGTGATGCTTTATTAAAGAAGACTTGTCATTAGGACATCTGATTTACATTTTTACAGCTTTGATTTGTGTACTATACATTAAGAATGAATTACAAAAAATAATCAAAAACACATATACCTGTTATTCATTAAGCTCATTCTTTATGTGCTATCCCAGGCCAGACTGCTCAGAGCTTTTATGTATATAGGAAGATTGCATGGGAACAAGCATAGTTCAGCTTTATAGCTATAGGGTAGATCAGGGGTAGGTAATGGTAGTGTCGACATCATAAGTTTTCCTTCTCACATCTATGGGGTCTGAGGGAAAATTTCCAGTGCCGACAGGACGTAATGTGCCGTTGTGGAACTGCGCATTGTGTTATTGTCAGAAATTGGATTCCCCCCTTAGTTTCTAGTGAAGCCTATGTTGTATTTTAGACATGAATATACTGAACATGCATCAGCATTAAAAATAAGCTGGGAGTTATAGCAATATAATAATTACGTATAATACATTACAGTTAGTATAGTCTTACGTTATAGCAACCCATTAAATATATATATATATATATATATATAAACACAACACCTTTTTAAATGTTGCTCAAGCTGAGAAAAGAAAGAAAGAAGAGTTCATTTTTAAAATGACAAAGAATAATCCATTTTTCTTTTTACTCTACTGCTATTTTTGTACCAATTACTATGAGATAGGCAATGAAACTATTGGCATTGTTTTTCAATTATTTTGTCACGCTCATACAATCTGCAAATTTGTTAACAGCAACGAGAATAGATGAAAAGATTGGCAACAAATTACAAGGCAGCCAACAATATACAGTTGTAAAGCGTTCTAAGTGCTAGCAAAAAATAATGACTGTCCCTTCACACTGTGACAAGGACATTCTGGTATTGTAATTTGGTATCAGGCCAGTAGTGAAAAGGGATAAAAACATTAGTTCGTAGATTACAATATATATTAGTGATACGAGTCATGTTAGTTACCAGTACATCTGGGCTTAGGAATAGAAATAAGGAATATATTGAATAATGCATGACATTTTTAAGGAATTAAATTTGTTCTGCATAGTAAAACGTGTCAATTATACACTCAATTGAGCTATAAATGTCTTTTTTGGACAGGTGATCTTGTTAATTCGGATGATCATGTTTTGCTCTTTATTGGCAAGATACCATGAAGTCCTTTGTGACATTGTATCAGCATGAAACAATTGAGGACTGTCTGAACAGCATGAATGTAGGCTTAAATGCAGTCATAATTAGTTACAGAACCATTAGGTTGTTATTACCTTGTAGAAATTGTTAAGCAATGGAGCAAAAATTTGAACAGGCCTTTAAAATGACCAGGAGATTCACTAATAGTCCCAAGCCTAACTGTGCCCAAGTAGTTGTTTGACAAATAATTGGTTTTACATCTCACGTGTCACTAAAAATGTATTGTAGATTATTTTTTTATCTAGATTATCAATATGTGGTACTTAAATAACTCTACAGCTGATCTTGCTTAAATTAAATTTTATTATTAAACTTATTTTAACTTTGTACCCTTTAGGCAACAGATCCTGATGCTGGAGTCAACGGTCAAGTCCGTTACAGTCTGGCAAACCTCAAAAACATTTTTCGCATCACATCCAATGGCAGTATTTATACATCTGTAAAGTTGGACAGGGAAGTAAGAGACTATTATGAACTCATTGTTGAAGCAACAGATGGTGCGCAAACCGACCCTCGTCGTTCTACAATAACACTGGCTATTAAAGTTATTGATATTGATGACAATAGCCCTGTGTTTACAAATGCCTCTTATGTTGTCTCTGTACCAGAGAACATGACACCCGGTACAGTCTTTTTACAAGTCCAGGTATGTTTATTGCAAACTGGAGATGATAAAATGATGCTATGGTTTTTTATTATTATTATTATTATTATTATTATTATTATTATTATTATTAATTATAAAGCACACTATATTTATTATTATTAATATTATTATTATTTTAGATTTTCCTTTGCAGTTTTTACATCTACAATAAACATTTGTCATTTTGCATTTTTTTTTAAGATTGTTCCTGTCTTTCATATACGAGGTTTGTTTTTCTTTCCTAGAAAGCCATTTTGTGCCTTAGATTGCTTTATGTTATGTGATTATCCTCTAACAATACAGAGCTAGGGGTGCAGACTAAGGTCCTGATTCAGAGATTGATGGATTTGCAGAGCGCACACAAGTGACTGTGCAAATCTGTCCATCTCAGATGCAAATGCAGAAGGAGGTGTCAGACACCTCCTTGCTGCATTTCCGATCCCAGCACTGTGACCGAAGTCACAGGCTGGGATCACCATCGCAACCATTGTGACTGATGGTGCTGGTCACGTAAGAGGCCAGAAATCTGTGTCTGCCAACGCAGACCCTGGCCTCGTCCCCCCCAGAAAACCAGGAATAGTGATTAGCCAAGCCCCCCACTCTGCCCCAAACCCACTGTGGCTTGGAGGGGGTCTGTGAGCATAATCGCAGGACCCGTTCTGCACATGCGCAGACCCGGAAACATCTGAATCAGGCCCTAAGTATAGGGGAAATCTGGCATTATTTGTGGTAAGATGTTACACAGAGCATGGCCAAGGTCTGCAGATGTTGAACAATTGATAGGCAATACAGTCTATAAACCTCTGAATTTTCATTTAGTTAAAAAACTAATTCACAAAACGCCCCCCCCCCTGCCTAGTATGTGCGTGCGTTTTAGATGCATGCCAAAAAAGTGGGCACAGTCACATGCCACAAGGGGCGTGGCCACTGGAAAATATGGATTTGTCAACATGACACGCCACCATTCCATATGCACCTTAATGCCCCCAGCACTAGTGCCCCTCTTGCAATGTCCCCAGTAGCAATGCCCCTTATGCAGAGCCTCCTGTAGTAGTGGCCCTTGTACAGTGCCCCCAGTAGTGCCACTTAAACAGTGACCCCTTATGAGGTGCCCCTTATACAGTGCTCCCAGTAGTAACCCTTAAACAGTGCCCCCAGTAGTGCCACTTATACAGTGCCCCAGTAATGCTCCTTATACAGTGCCACTAACAGTGGTCCACCCCATGCAGTGCCCCTTATACAGTGCCCCCAGTAGTGGTCCCCCCTATGCAGTGCTCCCAGTAGTGCCACTTATACAGTGCCCCCAGTAATGCCCCTTATACAGTGCCACTAGCAGTGGTTCACCCCATTCAGTGCCCCTTATACAGTGCCCCCAGTAGTGGCCCCCTCTTTGCAGTGCCCCTAACACAGTGCCCCCAGTAGTGGTCCCCCCTATGCAGTGCCCCTTATACAGTGCTTACAGTAATAGTCCCCCCTATGAAGTGCCCCCAGTAGTGGTTTCACCTATGCAGTGCCCCTAATATAGTGCCCCCAGTAGTAGTCCCCCCTATGCAGTGCCCTCAGTAGTAGTCCCCCCCTATGTAGTGGTCTCCCCTCTGCAGTGCCCCCAGTCAGTGACAGAACTAGCGGTGATGCAGCTGGTGGCTTGCAATGGGGCGGTCGCTGCAGGAGGATTCAGATCAGTTGAGTGTTTGTGCTTAATTGCAGGGGACAAATGACATAGGGGTCCCCCGTATTTAAGCACAACCAGCATCGGGCTAGTCAGAACCAGCCCTGGTTGCCAAAATATGGGGGACAAATGACGTAGGGGTCCCCCGTAAGTTGCGCAACCAGCACTGGGCTCTGATCCGGTCCTGGTTCTGGAAATACAAGGGGAAAAAATGAGTAGGGTCTCCCTGTATTCTCCAGAACCAGCACCGGACTATTTCTAATGGGGGGCTGATGCCACAGCCAGTGGAGCCCTTTCACTGGGCCCCCCAGCCGCAGCATCAACCCTGACCACTAGTCAGTCCAGGCCAGGGATCCCTGAGGAGCTGGGCACCCCAGGCCTAGGCTGATAGCCCGGGTCTATTCCCAGCACCCCTGGGCAGTGGGTGCCAAGTTGATTGTGTGATGTAGTGAATTTTAAAGAATATTTTCTATTGCAGGTGAACTATAGGTCCCAGCACACCTCCCTGCATGCTGGTGCTTGGAAAACCACAAGTACCAGCATGCTTGGCATTAGGGCCCACTGCCACCTGTAGTCCACCTGTAAAAAAAAATATTAAAATAACACAACACACTTTAATATTATAATATTTTATTCTATAGGTCTTCACCTGGGAAACGGCGGTCTTTAAGTTCTTTTATGTGGCCACCACCATCCCAGGGCTTAGGCATCTTTGCCTGGTGGGTGCCAACCCACCAGGGCATCGGCAACTTCATCTGGTGGACGCCAACCCGCCAGGGCATCAGCGTTTTTGCCTGGTGGATGCCAACCCGCCAGGGCTTGAGCATATTCGCCTGGCAGGCACCAACCCGCCAGGCCTTTGGCGTCTTCACCTAGCGGGCGGCAGCCTGTGTCAGCTCTTTTTCATGGCTGCCTCCCACTAGGGCTTTGGCATCTTCCCCTTGAACACCCTGCCCCCCCCTTTGGGATTCTCTATGGAGAAATACATTTTTTTAGATGCAACCTTAATATAAGGGCACGACTGTGGCACAGTATATATATATGTATGTATATATTTTATATATATATATATATATACACACAGTGGCCCTCATTCAGAGGCGGTCGCAAGAAGCGATCGCTCTCTCTGGAAGAGGGCGGCCGCTTCTTTTTTTTAGTGCGGCCTCCTGGTCGTTAGCTAAGCTGTGCGGCCCAATCCGCCCCTGGGCAAGTACTTGGCAAAACATTTAGACATTGTGTTACTGCATCATACTCTAGACAAACAGGGAAATGTGCAGTTGTTTATCTAAAATCCATGTATTAAACAGTACTTGACCCTGAGTGGTTGTGGAATTCACATATGAAATCTATCAGAACAGGACATATCTTTGGAGTCTGTAGTAATGCTGGGCATACACTGGCCGGGATGTACTAAGGTTGCAGTGACCATTCTGCCAGTCACCGCAACCTTACTAATTACTTAGTATCGCAAGGGACAGCTCTTGCAATAAGAGCTGCCCTTTGCAAAGCAGCCGACGCCCTGTACCCAGAAGAAGATTAGGAGGAGAAGGCGGAGGACTCAGGAGGAGCAGGCCAGCGACCATGGAGAGCAAGTGAGTGGGGTCCAGCACTGGGCGTCGGTGAAGCGTCGGGAGCAGAGTCCGGTAAGAAGCCCATAGGCTTCTATAGGGTAACGCCAGGTTTTTCTGGCATTACCCTCTGCACCAATAGAAGTGCGTCGGGGCTTAGTACATATGAAAATGCGGTAAAACCCACGAAAACAGGGTTTTTACGGCATTTCACCTTTAGTACATCCTGGCCACTGTCAGATAAAATGCCTCTCAGACCGACAGACATTTTATCTGGCAGATATGATGGGCATACACCATGAGATATCTCACAGTGCAGGGGCCCCGATATCTGCGATTGGATTTATGTTACTAAGTTTCCTAGTCAGTCCTCTGCATTTAAAACGCTATAGAATGAAATTGCAGTACGATTATATTATTATTACACCATTACTTTATATTTTATTTAATTTCTGTCAAAGGGCTTTGTTGAAGGATGCACTTCTTGTTTCTCCAGAAGTACACGTTAGTGCATTTACAGGATTATAGAAGATAAATGAACATAATAATGCTACAGTATGTACTATGCTAAATAAGAAATACTCTTGAGTTCCTTATTAATAAATTCAGATTTTATAATTGCTAAAACAACAAGTAATCATTGCAGTAATTATTTTACATAATTAAAACCATATAAAATTAAGCAAATGAAGATGCAGTTACTTGCTAAAAGTATAATACAATAAGGGCACATTATGACAGCTGCATTAAATAAAATGTGTGCTTTACTTGCCAAATTCAAATTTATATATCCTCAGGGAAATAACTATAAAATTGCCTACAGGGATATGGAATGAAATAAGTGAAGAATAAGAGATGATATACAGTATTCTCAGGAATTATTTACAAGTGTGCTCTATGATAATATTGCTATTAGGCTGGGTCAGACTGGTCAATAATTTTACCAGATAGGATGACTTATGCACAAGGGCTTCAAGCCTAAAGGGCACTTAAAAAAATATGTAACAAGTGACTAACAAAGTACAGCATGCCTATATTGTAGGCTATTGTGAATTTATGAAGTACTCTATTGTGTGCCCCACTTAAATAACATAACACGAATCACTTACAGATGAAGCAGACTGTATTGCAACTTGTGCAAATAATGTAAGTAATTTTGTTCCAACTAAACTTGTCTGAGATCTTTCCCAAGACACCATACATTTTCCACTCATACTTTATTAGAATAAAAGCAAGGAGGGTACCTAAAGTACTATAAATAAAATAACAATTATAAGTTTCAAAATGTGAGGAAATGACCCCCTTCAAACGTTTCTTAGATTTTGGTGTGGCTTACACATATCCTCGACAAATATTGTAGTTAGAAGAAAGGGGTGGTACTACAGGCAATAGGTTTAGCACATTGGTCAGAAGAAGAAGGAAAAGGATTGCCTGTATTTGGTGCACTTCCACAATCATACCATTTAAAATATAACTTTCATTATGACTGATTAAAATAAAAGAAATGTTTTAATTATATTTTTAATGAATACATTTAATGAGAAAACAGTTCCCATAATACTCAGGACTCTTTCCATTATTACAGTGATCCTCTGTTATACATAATTAAAACTAAGTCCTGTAGGGAACTATGTGAGCTTTCATGGGAAGTGGGGAAGCCTACATTGCCAGCTTCGGTTCATTTTTCTAGTACGTCCCATAACTCTAAAGTAAATTGGACAGTTAAGAACAGGTAGAATGGGCTGGTCAGAGGCTCATAGGTCAAGGCAAAATTCTGTCTCCCAGTTATTTGGCATGGGTTCCTCAATGTCACACCACTAAATAGGGAGATCCAAGCCTCCATTCAGAGTAGGCTCAGGGGGGGTATCCACTAGGCGATTTTGACAGGTGATTGCATGATAACAACGTCATTATCGTGCAATCGCCCTCAAATTGCCCTCAAATCTGGCATGTAAATGACAAAAACGGGCAGTGATGCGTGTGCCCGCTGGGCGTTTTTGCAATCTATCATTGCCCGTACATGCTGATCGACCTGACGATCCCGTCAGGTTCAGCATGTATGGGGAGCAATAGAGAGTACCTACTGTTCTCTTGCTTCCACCGGACCTCTCTGTAATACACGTGAAAGGATACAAACAATCACAGCCTGATGACGCTGGACACTCACAACATGTGAGTGTCCAGCGTCATCAGGCTGTGAATGTTTGTTTCTCTTCCCGTGAATTGCAGAGAGGTCCGGCGGCAGAGAGGTCCATGTCTTGATCTGCCTAGACTGAACGAGTGAACATTTAGTCTAGGCACATCACTAGATATACAAACAAGAGCACGATTGCAATGTCGTAATCGTGCTCTCGTTTGTATATCTAGTAGTGGATACCCGCCTTCATCAGCAAGGCATGATCACAGATTACTGTTGTTGTTTTTTTCCATTCCATATAAATTTGGTGCAGATAGATTGTGAAGAGATCTGAGCAAACTGGGCAGAACATAAATTTTTATGGTAGTGATGCTACTGAAACATGATACTCATATGTTAAAGGAATTCCAATTATTTAAATTGAGCATAATTGCCATGAAAGAGTTAGCTGCCATTCCTAGTGATCAGACTACCTTGATAGCAAATTCCTAAAGTTTCCTTTGAAATTCAATGTTATTTTTTATTCAATTTCAGGTTGTGTGAAGGGAGAATAAAGGTGATCACCTCTGAATTGATGTTATTTACTTTGTATCCAGAAAGAGAGCATTTAGACTCTGGGGATTATTTCTTGATGTCCACATTTTTGCCACTGTAATTAAAATCTGATATTGATGCTATTCACAGTGAGAGCAGATTAATTATAATGGCTATGTACCATTAACCAGTAATTTGGGAACAGAGCATCTGATAAGAGTATGTCCTGGTCATGACTTTCCCTATTAAAAGCTCATTCACCTCTTGATTATCGCAGGATTGTCAAGGAGGTATAATTACTGGGCATATGCCCACTCGGGGCTGACAGAGAGGGGTTCAAAGATCTCTAGTAAAAACAGAATGTGAAAATGTAGTCTATTAGATACAAAGGCTAACCACATCCAAAGATGGCTTACCGAATGGGTCCAAGCTGCAAAAAGCTTAGCTTTTGTGAGCATACTGTATGATATAGCTCCAGACCACTTTCCCGATTAGAAATAATGAGAACTGTGATATCCTGTGTTAAGCTTGATAAATAGCTCCTTTTAGCTGCATAGATAGGTTAGGAAGTGAAATGTGAGGGAAAAAAGTTAGCAGCACATCCTCTGTGAATACCAAAATTTTGTACTATATATTGTCAATCTGTATTTTATTTAATCTTCATGACCAATGACTCAATGCAAATAACAAGCATTAATGGGGAGGGGGAGATAGCCTTGTTTAGTACCACTCTACATACTCAACGATAACAGTTAGTTGAGTCTGAATAGCATGTCAAAGTTTACTGTAGAATCCAACGTTTTTGAAGGCCTTACACATCAATGGGCAATGATAGTCTATCAAAGCCAAAACAACAGAAGTATGTGTTTAGGATATAAGAATTGCTGTTGTAGAATTGTCAAGGGCTTTGGCCTCTTGGGACAAAGCCAACATGGTCAAGATCTATCAACTGAATCAAATAAATGTAAAGTTTATTTGCCAGAACTTTCACAAAGGGCTTTAGTATTAATGATTAGTAAAGTAATAGGCCTATAATCAGCTTGTGAGGATATTTGACGTTCAATTACTACTGTTTGCTGTTTATTTGTTAAACAGTATATATTGTTATTGTTAATATGATCAGCTCAGTTGCATGCAGTATTTGCGTTGCATGCTCTGTTTTAGCATATGTCCTGGTGTATGAACAACACCTAATTGCACAGCAATTGACACCAGAATGAATTATCCTTATTTATGCTGAATGTCCACATTCATTCCTATTCCATATCTGGTCATCTGAAGTGCAGGGGAGGTGTGACTTTATGCTCATGTAAAGCAGTCTATTGTTTTAGGCTTTTATGAATTGCTGACTTTGCTGTATTGTTTTCTCTTTCTAATAGTCAAGAAATTGTTTTTATCTTTATACAGCTCTATATAAATGATGTTATTAATTACTTAAGATGCGTATCTACTAATAGATGGAGAAACGAGAGCACGATTACGACCTTGTAATCGTGCTGTCGTTCCTCCGTCTGTGAGGTGCCTACACTGAACGCACAGTCGTTCAGTGTAGGCACATCCATCATCCCCGTAAATGCTGAACCTGACAAGATCGTGATTACGATGTCGTAATCGTGCAATCACTCTGTAAGGTCGTGTAGTGGATAAAATGGTACATCGAACAGTAAAGTGCCAAGCTAGCAAAGTAAGAAGTTACTATATTGGCATTCAGAATACTGTCATTTCAAATGGTTCAGAATGCCGACATATTCGAATAGAATGCCAACATGTTCCTAATTTGTTCAAAATGTTGATAGTATGTATAGCAACAACATACTGTATGAGCAGTAGGGTTATAGTTAAGCTAAGGTTAGGGTAAAATAGTAAGGTTGACCGGTTGAATAAGTCGATGCAGGCATAGTGTCATTGCGCATGTCTACAATCAGAATGTCGACTTTGAGAACCTGTCAACATTCTGAATATTGTCATCCCACTTGTCATATGCGTATACCACACCTGCTAACAAGGGTAGTACCAATCTGCACTATTTTCATTTCTAAGTAGACGTGTACTCTCAAAAATGAGCAATCTCTGTAAACTTCAGAATTTCAGAATACCTCCCCAGTTCTGAAACTTGAAGAAAAAACAGATAATGAAACAATAAAAACATAAAAGCCTTACTATCGGTGACAATATAGCCATCAGTAACTATGCCTGGAAGAGCCTTTTCTATTCTTTAGACTTTTTTGCGATGACAAAGTTAATACAACAGTTAAAGATCAATTCTAATCAAGTTGAGAGATTGCAGAATGCACACTTACTATGAATGTGATAGAAATTTCAGATACATATCTGCTGAACTGTTTTTATTTTCTCCTGATCGATGCATTAAAATGACCCATAACAAAAAGCAAAACAACTGTAAGCATTCAATTTTATTTTGGAGACTTCTCTGAAACTCAATACATATATTTTCTCTGGTTCAATTATGTTTGCCCTTCAACCTGCTTTATTCACCAGCTTTGATTTTCATATTGATCTGTTTATTGTGTTTCAGGCAAAGGACGCTGATCTTGGTGCTAATGTTACTTATCGGATAAGATCCCAGGAAGTTTTGCAGCTTTTTACAATGAACTCATCAACTGGAGAGCTGTCCCTTCTGAAACCTCTTGACTATGAATCATTCACGGGCAAGGAAGCAGTATATGTATTTCTGGTTGAAGCTTTCGACGCCACAGGCAGCATGCCTCCCGGAATTGTTACAGTGACAGTGAGAGTGAAGGTATGAGAATGATTCTGACATACATGTGTATGTGTGTATATATATATATTAGGGGTGTGCACCGGCCACTTTTCGTGTTTTGGTTTTGGATCTGGATCTTTCTTCGTGTTTTGGATCTGGATTGGTTTTGCCAAAACCACCCTTCCGTGTTTTGGGTTCTGGGTTTTGTGTTTTGGATCTGTATTTTTTTGAAAAAAAGCATAAAAACAGCTAAAATCACAGAATTTGTAGGTTTTTCTGCTACTATGCTATTATTAACCTCAATAACCTTAATTTCCACTCATTTCCAGTCTATTCTGAACACCTCACACCTCACAATAGTGTTTTTATGTCCAAAAGGTTGCACCGAGGTAGCTGGATCACTATGCTAAGCGACACGAGTGGGCGGCGCAAACACGTGACCCATCTAGGCGTGATACTGCAGTGGCAGACAGGATGGCAGTTTGAAAAACTAGGCCCCAAACTGTACATAATGCAAAGAAAGAAAAGAGGTGCAAGATGTAATTGTCCTTGGGCCCTCTCACCCACCCTTATGTTGTATAAACAGGACATGCACACTTTAACAAACCAATCATTTCAGCGCCAGGGTCTGCCACACAACTGTGGCTGAAATGATTGGTTCGTTTGGGCCCCCACAATACAAGCTAGCAATTAATCTGTCCCTGCACAAACTGGCTCTACGGAGGCAAGATGTCATCCTCATCCTCCTCATCCACCGATTCCTCACCCTCTTCAGTGTGTACATCCTCATCCTCACAGAGTATTAACTCGTCCCCACTGGAATCCACCACCACAGGTCCCTCTGTAAGTTCTGGAGGCTAGTCTCCCTGGAAGAGCTGATAATTCATTTTGATGAACATCATCTTCTCCACATTCTGTGGAAGCAACCTCCTACGCCTTTCGCTGACAAGGTTCCCGGCTGCACTAAACACTCTTTCGGAGTACACACTGGAGGGCGGCAACTCAGGTAAAATAGAACCAGTTTGTACAGGGGCCTCCAAATTGCCTCTTTTTCCTGCCTGTACAGGTATGGACTGTCTGACATGCCTACTTGGATGCTGTCACCGATGTAATCCTCCACCATTCTGTCAATGGTGACAGTATCATATGCAGTGACAGTAGACATGTCAGAAATTGTTGCCAGGTCCTTCAGTCCGTACCAGATGTCCAAACTTGGTCCTGCCTGCCCTGCATCACCGCCAACGGGTTGCTTAGGATACCTAAGTTTTTTCCAGGCAGCCCCAGTTGCGGGAGAAAATGAAGAAGGAGCACTTTACGTGTCACGTTCCGCTTCAGCTGACAGTGTGTTCACCAGCAGGTCTTTGCACCTCTGCAGGCTTGTGTCGGCCGGAAAGAGAGACACCACATAGGCTTTAAACCTAGGATCGAGCACGGTGGCCAAAATGTAGTGGTCTGATTTCAACAGATTGACCACCCTGGAATCCTGGCAAAGCGAATGAAGGGCTTCATCCACAAGTCCCACATGCCGAGCGGAATCGCTCCATCTTAGCTCCTCCTTCACTTTCTCCAGCTGCTTCTGCAAAAGCCTGATGAGGGGAATGACCTGACTCAAGCTGGCAGTGTCTGAACTGACTTCACGTGTGGCAAGTTCGAAGGGCTGGAGAACCTTGCACAACACGGAAATCATTCTCCACTGCGCTTGAGTCATGTGCATACCCCCTCCTTTGCCTATGTCATAGGTGGATGTATAGGCTTTTATGGCCTTTTGCTGCTCCTCTATCCTCTGAAGCATATAGAGGGTTGAGTTCCACCGCGTCACAACCTCTTGCTTCAGGTGATGGTGGGGCAGGTTCAAGAGTGTTTGCTGGCGCTCCAGTCTTCGGCACGCAGTCGCTGAATGGCGAAAGTGGACAGAAATTTTTCGGGCCACCCAAAGCGTCTCCTGCATGCCCCTGTTGCTTTTCAGAAAATTCTGCACTACCAAGTTTATTGTGTGAGCAAAACATGGGACGTGCTGGAATTTGCCCAGATGTAATGCCCGCACAATATTGGTGGCGTTGTCAGATATCACAAATCCCCAGGAGAGTCTAAGTGGGGAAAGCCACTGGGCGATGATTTCCCTCAGTTTCTCTAAGAGGTTGTCGGCGGTGTGCCTCTTACTGAAACCAGTGATACACAGCGTAGCCTGCCTTGGAACGAGCTGGCGTTTCTGAGATGCTGCTACTGGTAACGCTGCTGCTGTTGCTGCGTAAGGTGATACATCTACCCAGTGGGCTCTCACAGTCATATAGTCCTTAGTCTGCCCTGTTCCACTTGTCCACATGTCCGTGGTTAAGTGGACATTGTGTACAACGGCATTTTTCAGGACACTGAGGACACTTTTTCTGACGTTTCTGTACAGTCTCGGTATCGCCTGCCTAGTGAAGTGGAATCTAGACGGGATTTGGAACCGGGGACACACTACCTCCATCAATTGTCTAAATCCCACTGCACTAATGGCGGATACCGGACGCACGTCTAACACCAACATAGCAGTCAAGGCCTCAGTTATACGTTTTGCTTCAGGATGACTGCTGTACTTCATCATCCTCGCTAAGGACTGTTGGAGGGTCAATTGTTTAGTAAAAGTAGTGGTGTTCCTACTTCCTCTCTGGGATGATGAACGACTCCCAGCAGCAGCAACAGCAGCAGCGGCAGTAGGCGTAGCAATGCAGGATCCTCCAGAGGAATCCCGGATAGGAGAGTCAGTCATGCCAGTGACATGGCCTGCAGGACTACTTCCGATCCTGACTAAGGAGGAAATTGACGAGGAGGGAGTTGACGGTGTGGTTTGCAGGCGCTTGGATACAACAGGACAACGGGATTTAGGTGTCCCTGGACTGCTTACGGTCTTAGCCAAAGTTTCTGAACTTGACAGTAACTTTTTATGAACGCGCTGCAGGTGCCGTATAAGGGAGGATGTTCCTAGGTGGTTGACGTCCCTACCCCTACTTATTTCACCTTTACATATGGTACATATGGCAAGACAGTTGTTGTCCGGATTTGGATAGAAATATTGCCAGACCAAAGAGGTGGAATGTTTGGTCTTCTGCCCAGGCATGACCGTGATGGGCTTTTTCATCCCACGGACAACAATTGTCTCCCCCGGAGCCTGATTTAAACAAACCACATCACCATCAGAATCCTCCTCGCCAACTTCCTCCTCAGCGCCAGCTACACCAGTATCCTCATCCTGTTGTACTTCAACAGTGACATCTTCAATTTGCATATCAGCAAGTGGACTGTGGGAGCTCCTTTCAGCAATTGCAGGGGGCGTGCAAATGGTGGAAAGAGCCACCTCTTCCCGTCCAGTGCTGGGAAGGTCAGGCATCGCAACCACCACCACACTTGGACTCTCCTTGGGGATTTGTGATTTCTTCTTAGAACGCACAGTTCTTCGCTGTGCTTTTGCCAGCTTAACTCTTTTGATTTTTGTAGTGGGAGGAGGGCTTCCATCGTCATGTGAAGCTGAACCACTAGTCATGAACATACTAGGGATCGACCTTAGCCATTCCTTGCCACTCCGTGTCGTAAATGGCATATTGGCTAGTTTACGTTTCTCTTCAGCTGATTTAAATGTTTTTTTCAAGGTCATTTTCCTGAACTTTGTCATCTGGGATTGTATGTGCCCTCTATTATGACATTGGGCATCGGCCTTGGCAGACGACGTTGATGGCATGTTATCGTCTATGTCATGACTAGTGGCAGCAGCTTCAGCACTCGGAGGAAGTTGTTCTTGATCTTTCTCTATTTTATTTTTATCGGAGAAAGTTTGGTCCTCCATTTATGTTATATCAATTTGATATATACGTGCGGCTAAACACAGAAAATATTTTTTTATTTTTGCTGGAGAGTAGTGCACTTTGTGGGTTACACCACCCTTTAAGAAATGAGCCAGCCGGCTCTTTACTTATGGGACACAGGCGCACGCTTGGTGCTGCTCCTTTGTTGATGCACGTGCGGCTACTGCGCACACAATTCACAAACACAGAAAATATATATTTTTTTTGTTTAGAGTGTACTTTGGGGGTTACAGCACCCTTTAATGGTCAAGCCAGCCGGCCCTTTACTTATGACACAGGCGCACGCTTGGCACTACTTTGTTGATGCACGTGCGGCTACTGCGCACACAATTCACAAACACAGAAAATATATATTTTTTTGGTTTGGACTAGAGTGTACTTTGGGGGTTACAGCACCCTTTAACGGTCAAGCCAGCCAGCCCTTTACTTATGACACAGGCGCACGCTTGGCACTACTTTGTTGATGCACGTGCGGCTACCGCGCACACAATTCACAAACACAGAAAAAATATTTTGTTATTTGGTTTGGAGTGTACTTTGGGGGTTACAGCACCCTTTAACGGTCAAGCCAGCCGGCCCTTTACTTATGACACAGGCGCACGCTTGGCACTACTTTGCTGATGCACGTGCGGCTACTGCGCACACAATTCACAAACACAGAAAAAATATTTTGTTATTTGGTTTGGAGTGTACTTTGGAGGTTACAGCACCCTTTAACGGTCAAGCCAGCCGGCCCTTTACTTATGACACAGGCGCACGCTTGGCACTACTTTGCTGATGCACGTGCGGCTACTGCGCACACAATTAACAAACACAGAAAAAATATTTTGTTATTTGGTTTGGAGTGTACTTTGGGGGTTACAGCACCCTTTAACGGAAAAGCCACCCGGCCCTTTACTTATGACACAGGCGCACACTTGGCACTACTTTGTTGATGCACGTGCGGCTACTGCGCACACAATTCACAAACACAGAAAAAATATTTTGTTAGTTGGTTTGTAGTGTACTTTGGGGGTTACAGCACCCTTTAACTGTCAAGCCAGCCGGCCCTTTACTTATGACACAGGCGCACACTTGGCACTACTTTGTTGATGCACGTGCGGCTACTGCGCACCCAATTCACAAACACAGAAAAAATATTTTGTTAGTTGGTTTGTAGTGTACTTTGGAGGTTACAGCACCCTTTAACGGTCAAGCCAGCCGACCCTTTACTTATGACAGAGGCGCACACTTGGCACTACTTTGTTGATGCACGTGCGGCTACTGCGCACACAATTCACAAACACAGAAAAAATATTTTGTTAGTTGGTTTGTAGTGTACTTTGGAGGTTACAGCACCCTTTAACGGTCAAGCCAGCCTGCCCTTTACTTATGACACAGGCGCACGCTTGGCACTACTTTGTTGATGCACGTGCAGCTACTGCGCACACAATTCACAAACACAGAAAATATATATTTTTTTGGTTTGGAGTGTACTTTGGGGGTTACAGCACCCTTTAACGGTCAAGCCAGCTGGCCCTTTACTTATGACACAGGCGCACGCTTGGCACTACTTTGTTGATGCACGTGCGGCTACTGCGCACACAATTCACAAACACAGAAAATATATATTTTTTTGGTTTGGAGTGTACTTTGGGGGTTACAGCACCCTTTAACAGTCAAGCCAGCTGGCCCTTTACTTATGACACAGGCGCACGCTTGGCACTACTTTGTTGATGCACGTGCGGCTACTGCGCACACAATTCACAAACACAGAAAAAATATTTTGTTAGTTGGTTTGTAGTGTACTTTGGGGGTTACAGCACCCTTTAACGGTCAAGCCAGCCGGCCCTTTACTTATGACACAGGCACACGCTTGGCACTACTTTGTTGATGCACGTGCGGCTACTGCGCACTCAATTCACAAACACAGAAAAAATATTTTGTTATTTGGTTTGGAGTGTACTTTTGGGGTTACAGCACTTTTTAACGGTCAAGCCAGCCGGCCCTTTACTTATGACACAGGCGCACGCTTGGAACTACTTTGTTGATGCACGTGCGGCTACTGTGCACACAATTCACAAACACAGAAAAAATATTTTGTTAGTTGGTTTGTAGTGTACTTTGGGGGTTACAGCACCCTTTAACGGTCAAGCCAGCCGGCCCTTTACTTATGACACAGGCGCACGCTTGGCACTACTTTGTTGATGCACGTGCTGCTACTGCGCACACAATTCACAAACACAGAAAAAATATTTTGTTAGTTGGTTTGTAGTGTACTTTGGAGGTTACAGCACCCTTTAACGGTCAAGCCAGCCGGCCCTTTACTTATGACACAGGCGCACGCTTGGCACTACTTTGCTGATGCACGTGCGGCTACTGCGCACACAATTCACAAACACAGAAAAAATATTTTGTTATTTGGTTTGGAGTGTACTTTGGAGGTTACAGCACCCTTTAACGGTCAAGCCAGCCGGCCCTTTACTTATGACACAGGCGCACGCTTGGCACTACTTTGCTGATGCACGTGCGGCTACTGCGCACACAATTAACAAACACAGAAAAAATATTTTGTTATTTGGTTTGGAGTGTACTTTGGGGGTTACAGCACCCTTTAACGGAAAAGCCACCCGGCCCTTTACTTATGACACAGGCGCACACTTGGCACTACTTTGTTGATGCACGTGCGGCTACTGCGCACACAATTCACAAACACAGAAAAAATATTTTGTTAGTTGGTTTGTAGTGTACTTTGGGGGTTACAGCACCCTTTAACTGTCAAGCCAGCCGGCCCTTTACTTATGACACAGGCGCACACTTGGCACTACTTTGTTGATGCACGTGCGGCTACTGCGCACCCAATTCACAAACACAGAAAAAATATTTTGTTAGTTGGTTTGTAGTGTACTTTGGAGGTTACAGCACCCTTTAACGGTCAAGCCAGCCGACCCTTTACTTATGACAGAGGCGCACACTTGGCACTACTTTGTTGATGCACGTGCGGCTACTGCGCACACAATTCACAAACACAGAAAAAATATTTTGTTAGTTGGTTTGTAGTGTACTTTGGAGGTTACAGCACCCTTTAACGGTCAAGCCAGCCTGCCCTTTACTTATGACACAGGCGCACGCTTGGCACTACTTTGTTGATGCACGTGCAGCTACTGCGCACACAATTCACAAACACAGAAAATATATATTTTTTTGGTTTGGAGTGTACTTTGGGGGTTACAGCACCCTTTAACGGTCAAGCCAGCTGGCCCTTTACTTATGACACAGGCGCACGCTTGGCACTACTTTGTTGATGCACGTGCGGCTACTGCGCACACAATTCACAAACACAGAAAATATATATTTTTTTGGTTTGGAGTGTACTTTGGGGGTTACAGCACCCTTTAACAGTCAAGCCAGCTGGCCCTTTACTTATGACACAGGCGCACGCTTGGCACTACTTTGTTGATGCACGTGCGGCTACTGCGCACACAATTCACAAACACAGAAAAAATATTTTGTTAGTTGGTTTGTAGTGTACTTTGGGGGTTACAGCACCCTTTAACGGTCAAGCCAGCCGGCCCTTTACTTATGACACAGGCACACGCTTGGCACTACTTTGTTGATGCACGTGCGGCTACTGCGCACTCAATTCACAAACACAGAAAAAATATTTTGTTATTTGGTTTGGAGTGTACTTTTGGGGTTACAGCACTTTTTAACGGTCAAGCCAGCCGGCCCTTTACTTATGACACAGGCGCACGCTTGGAACTACTTTGTTGATGCACGTGCGGCTACTGTGCACACAATTCACAAACACAGAAAAAATATTTTGTTAGTTGGTTTGTAGTGTACTTTGGGGGTTACAGCACCCTTTAACGGTCAAGCCAGCCGGCCCTTTACTTATGACACAGGCGCACGCTTGGCACTACTTTGTTGATGCACGTGCTGCTACTGCGCACACAATTCACAAACACAGAAAAAATATTTTGTTAGTTGGTTTGTAGTGTACTTTGGAGGTTACAGCACCCTTTAACGGTCAAGCCAGCCGGCCCTTTACTTATGACACAGGCGCACGCTTGGCACTACTTTGTTGATGCATGTGCGGCTACTGCGCACACAATTCACAAACACAGAAAAAAAATTTTTTTTTGGTTTGGACTGGAGTGTTCTTTGGAGGTTACAGCACCCTTTAATGGTCAAGCCAGCCGGCCCTTTACTTATGACACAGGCGCACGCTTGGCACTACTTTGTTGATGCACATGCGGCTACTGCGCACACAATTCACAAACACATAAAAAATATTTTGTTAGTTGGTTTGTAGTGTACTTTGGAGGTTACAGCACCCTTTAACGGTCAAGCCAGCTGGCCCTTTACTTATGACACAGGCGCACGCTTGGCACTACTTTGTTGATGCACGTGCTGCTACTGCGCACACAATTCACAAACACAGAAAAAAATTTTTTTTTTGGTTTGGACTGGAGTGTACTTTGGGGGTTATAGCACCCTTTAACGGTCAAGCCAGCAGGCCCTTTACTTGTGACACAGGCGCACACTTGGCACTACTTTGTTGATGCACGTGCGGCTACTGCGCACTCAATTCACAAACACAGAAAAAATATTATTTTTTTAGCACTTGGGGGGAGCACCCCTGATGGACAGAGCACCCCCTGGACAACACTACAGCACCCCTTTAGGACTGGGACACTGCACAGGACTTTGGAGTGGACACAGCCCCTATGGAGAACTGACTGCACAACACAGTCCAGCCAGCCCCTATTGACTTTGAAGTAGTGGACACAGCCCCTATTAACAGCAGCACAGCACAACACAGCCAGCCCCTATGGACTTTGAAGTAGTGGACACAGCCCCTATGGACAACAGCAGCACAGCGCAGCACAGCACAGCACAACACTACTCTGCACTACACTACACAGCCCAGCCAGCCCTAACTCCCACCCTCCCTCTTCACTGTCCACTGCCGAGTGAGAAAATGGCGCCGAAGCGGGTACCTTATATAGGATCCTAAACCCGCGAGACCCGGAAGGCGGGATGATGACGTTTTGCCTCGATTTCAGATTTGAGTCAGGCGGGAAAAGTCGAGCCTGACTCGGATCGGCCTCGGATCGGGTCGGGCTCGGGGGGGTTCGGATTTCAGAAATCCGAACCCGCTCACCCCTAATATATATATATATATATATATATATACATATATATATATAAATATATAGAAGTTGAGCTATATCCACTTACTGAATGTGCATCAGTGTCCTTCAGGTATGTGGACCGCCGCTCCCCTATGTAGATAAACAGTGGACTTTCTTGTGTATGGAATGATCTGTCAAAAGAAAAAACAGGTTGGATCTGACTTGTTTCTTACACATGCACAAGCAAGAGATTCTCCCTCATTTGTTGGATAACCCCCTTTTTAATGACTGTTTGGTTTACTTAGCAGACTATAATAAATGCATGATATCTTACCAGTCACCACTCCCTCTTCCTTCCCTTCTTAGCGAATCCTGAGTTTCAGAATGGGGGTGGGCACATTTCCTTTTTGTTCTTGGGCAAAGGGGGGCTTAGTTGTGTCCAACATTTAACAGATATAGATACTAAAAAGCGTTTTTCTTTTTCAGCAGCAATTTAGCTTTTTTCATTTCTCACTGTTCACAATTTAGATTTTTACAGGCACAAAACTACACTTCTACTGTCCTAACCTCATTGTCTACTCTAGGTATTACTTATGGCGCACATCCACTAGGCGATGGGGTAACGACAGTACAATTACAACATTATAATCGTACCGTCGTTCTCCATCCCCTGCAGTGCCTACACTGAACGATTAGTCGTTCAGTGTAGGCACCCTTCCTCTACCCTGAATATGGTCAATCTGTCGTTATCGGCAGATTGACCGGGATGTTTGGGCAATGATTGATGTCTGAAACGACTAGCGGGAGGGCGCATCGCTGGTAGTTTCTGACATTATAGTGCACGATTTGTGCACAATTAATAAGCGATTGAACGGTTACGATGTTGTAATCGTGCAATCGCTCATTAATATCGCCTAGCGGATGTGTGCCTTAACTCACTAGATATGGTATTTCGGAGTGAGAATGTCCTGTCTAAAGCTATTTCATATTTTTACACTACTTTGCGTGCACCTTTTTATGAAAAACAGAGACGTACGGGTATTACTCAATGAGTTTCTCAATTTCCACACCTAGACGAGAACTCAAATAGTTTACATGAATAAAACTCTAAACAAAAAATGGCAGCTGCTCAATCAATCTGGCAGTATAATTCAGGTGCATGAAAGCAAGGGGTCATACCAAGTAGAAAAAAATGGGGGGTTACCGCCTATTGTTCCTCAGCACACTGAATTATACTTGCAACAATATATGAAGACTATATATATATATATATATATATATATATAAGAATTCATAGATATTAGTTGCATGCATTTGCAAATCCATGGGAAGCTGCTAGGCCGCGTCATGGCTTCTCTGTCACTAGCAGTCCCTAACACTAAGTGGTTCACGCCCGGGGAGCAGGGCACCCCAAAATATGTCCAGCCCAGGACCCACCCAGGGCATCACACGAAAAAAGGAAGAAGGGTGACAGTGAAGTGCAAAGTATAGATGTGTAAGACTAATTAATAAGTGTTGAAAAAGGGGTTAAAATATATGTGAAAAATTACATGAATAAAAGACAAACATTAAGGGTGATGTGAAAAGTAACTATGTGTATTAAGTGGTGATGCCCTGAGGAGCTGACCGTCGGCTTCCTGACTGTCAAATCCTGGCAGGGTACTAATGGCAGGTGTCGAAGTCCCAATGCCTGTCATTATACCTACCCTGGGAGCCCGACGCCCAGCATAATGAACGAAGGTAAGCCGGGCGGCGGGTGCGGACAGCCACGGGGGGAGAGGGTTAGGTTAGGGGCTCCTGGGGGGAACTTAGGGTTAGGCACCCCACCGGGAGGGTTGGGTTCAGGCTAGGGGAAGGGGGGTTGGGGTTAGGCACCCCTGGGGGGAGGTTAATGTTATGCACCCCCCTCCAGGAGACTTAGGTTTAGACTGCGGGGTTTGGAGGGGTTAGGTTTAGGCACATAGGGGGGGTGAGGCACTAGGGGGGAGGTTAGGGTTAGGCACCCCTAAGGGAGGGTTAGAGTTAGGTGGGGTACCGTTAGTTATACTTACCTAAATCCCCTGTCGGGATTTTCACTGCTGTCGGTCTGCCTGCGTCGGGATTTGAACCGGCAGCCATTCATACTGATTACATCAAATGTAATCAAATATAAAACACAGATACTATTTAATTAAATACAATTTAGTGTCATTAAATGAGGCAAAAACATCTGTTATTTTCCCCTTTAACAACACTTTTCTGATGCAGTTCAAATAGCAATTGTAATGCGATTAGATGATATGTATATGGCAGACAGATTAAGGAATTAATTATCACTTGGAACGATCAATCTACCATCATCCAATCAGAAGTTTCTAAATTGAGATTTGATTATTATACCGTTTGTCATCATCATTGTGTCTATTTGCAAATGCCCTTTTTGAAAAAATAGAAAAAACCACACCAAAGCGCAACTGTGCTGGCAGCACGGAAATACCATACATACAAGTCACCCTAACTTGCAAAATACATATGAAGACAAAAACAGTATGATAAACAATCCTTGCGCCGGCACTTTTCCAATGGAATGTTCAATATGATAATTCCAGATGAAGGGCAAAATTTTGGTATAACCAAATCTTCTTATCAATTTGTGTTTAGAGATTCCGTCAGTACATGCAAATGAAACATATGATATATAGTATTAGGAATAATTCCAATAAAGTTGCTTATAGATGACACCTCTGAAAGGAAACCATATGAGAGACCCCTCAAACCAATGTCCTCATGTGTCAGGTGAAAATCTTGCACCCCATGCAGTGTCAAAACATGGAAATGAATGCTCACATCAATGTTAGCTAGAGACAGTGTGAATTAATCACTTCAAGGTTTCTTTTACCCATGTGCTAATGGGGTCAGCAAAGAATGCTTACATAAAAGCTTACTTGAAACAGGTGTGTGGTAAACCTATAAAGGTTTCTTTCCCTTTTCAGCCATACAGGATGCCAATATGGAAAAGAAAAACTAGATATGGTATAGTATGTCTATAGAAAAATGTAATGACAAATGACACAATATGATAAAAGGTGGGGATTAGCCCTCGTACCAGATAGATGGTAAACAGCGTTCACATAATATGCACAATCACGAAGGAATAGTGAAACCTGGGTATTCCACTGCTGCAGGTACATAAAAATGGTCCAGCCTTAGGTACTTGGGTAAGCCTCCACCGCCACTCCTCCTGACATGTTTTGATACCTCCGGGTGTCTTTTTTTTTAAAAAAGATTGTTTATCATACTGTTTTTGTCTCCATATGCCCTTATTGAACCCTGCATACATTTTCACATTCTTTCCCTCCCGTAAATGTAACATGTGACTTATTCTGCATAAGGACATATGTATGCCCATGTGCTATATGGAAATACAAAAAATGGATGTAACTCTGTATCAGGCCCAATTTAATTTGACTGAACATGATGTGACTGTGCAAATCCTAATGAATACGTATCTATGCAGTCACACTGCCCCAATCTTCCATATGTGAGAGCAGTCATCATCATTATCATTGCCACTTTCACCTACCCCATGTTAGATGAAGGAAATAAGTCTAAATTGGACATCCAGAATGCATACACTCATGACACTTCCACAAAACTGTTCTCTTGCATGTGTTCTCATTGTTGCCACCTTGTTACTACCCAGGAACGCCCATATTAGGGATGGTCCTGGAGTATCGATGGTTAAGAAGCCATAAAGGGTTTGCCTCAGATTGTCTGTGCTTTTGCCATCAATGGCTGTGAGGCAGCGATGTGTTCTTTTTCTCAGCACTGGAGCACAGAGCTTAGCCCTGCAACCCAAGTGACCCTCTGTCTGCAATTTCCCAAAGCAGGGATGGCCTTCGATGGTTGCATAGTGGTTTCACTCTATAAAGTGCAACAACCAATAGCACCATCGATGGTGACCATCAGTTGTTAACCCACCAATGGACATTCTTGCCCATATAGTGGCTGCAGAGAAACATCTGAGTTATGTACTACTTCAAATCATGCTTACATTTGCAAAGATGCATAAGCCATTGGCCCAAAATTGATAAATGAGGGCTCATAATTATAGTTGGGTTCATCTCAGAATGATGCCCATTATGATATACTCTATATATAGCAGTCACCAGATCCGGCAGGATAACAGGGCCAGCATTCATGTCAGTGGAAGGAAAAAGCACTTTAATGTAACAGCACTATTTAATGTAACAGAACAATTGCCTTCTATGCCTGACGGCCATTTCAATCACCATAAATCTAGTTACTATACATCTCTAGTTTGCGGAGATGTCTTCTGAGAGCAGAAAGCAGGCATTCATGCTATAGTGTGCTGGGTGGACAATTTATGTGCAAAACTATAAAGATTTGCAGTTTGCTTTATAAAAGAGGTCCTATAGCATGGTGCTGTGCATCGTAGTAGTATGAATTATTTACATGTGATTGTATCTATAAATGACCTGCCTCATCCTAACTGTAAGCCAAGTTTGAATAATAATATTGCTGATCTTTGTCAGCTACAACAATGTTAATTTTATTTTATAAGTACAAAATCTATCAGGTTGAGGGGTTTCTTATGGTCATTATCTACAACTGGTTTGATAAAAAGGGTTTATTGTTCCAATTCATATTGCTTATTACTTTGATTAATATTAGTAATTTTCTTACTAACAAGTCATGGATTATTAGGGGTCAATCCAATTAGTAGCGAAGGGGCCGAACTGCCATTGGAACTGCATAGAAACGTTGGCAAAGGCACGACCGTACATCCCCCTCGCGGCCCGATCCTTCCCTGGGCTCGCACATTTTTGCTCTCAGCCCTTTGCATACAGCCACGGTTACTCGCAGGGGCGAAAACATAATCCCTAATTGAATTGACCCCATAGTACTGAAATACAATCTCCTTTGAGGCCATATTGAAAGACAGATGAATAGAAGTAATAATAATCCTTGTAGTAAACCCCCTTTCAGCACGTACCTCCAAATTTACCACAAATAAGATATACTCAGTGGCGGATCTTACCTAGGGGCTGCAAGGCTGCAGCCCCCCCAGTAAAATCCGCCACTGTGACTGGAGGTGGCTTCCTATTGGAAACGCCAACTGCCAGCCACGCTGAAGACAGGCAGCCAGGGGGAGGTGTCTCCTCCCCCTGGGACTGCCAGTCCGGGCTGCGATCAGCAGAGAGCGGCTTCCAGTGGAAGCCGCTGCTCTGTCTTTAGGTCAGCCCTACAGGACTTCTCGGGGCTGCAAACAATGCAGCCCCGAGAAGCTGGTGTTAGGCATGCGCGGTGCCACCGCCAATCATGCACAGGTACCGATGCTTGCCAGTTTCATTGAGCAGGCGCCAGGACCAAGGCCAGCAGCAGCGGCAGCCCCCTCAGGTAAGAGGGCAGGAGCCGCTGGATATACTTAACTCTAAATGAAATGAAATTATTTATTTTTAACAGCTTCATAAAATCTGAATAGTGAGTTGTATTAGATACTGTAGTATATATACAGTGTATATGATTAGTATTAAATTTAGAATGCCCAGTTGGATAAATTGAACTAAAGAGCAAAAACACTGCTGGCACACCAAGGCATGAGCAAGCAATTAGAAACCCAAGATGCTTTTCAATAACAAACATCTATATTACAGGGAGGTCTTATCACTGTGCAACATGGTCAACTAAGAGTGCCTGCAACTCCACAAAGACAAACCTAAACAAATACACACACACACACACAGGGAGGGAAACTGTATTGATGAAAGAGGTTAGGACCTTCCTTCCAACCCTTACATAGGCCCACCTTATGTACCACCCCTAGTCACCCCTGATTGGTTCTAGTGCAGCATCATCAGCTTCAGCTTTTTCCCAGCAACCATATATTAACCTTACACTCACTGGCCTATTTGTAGTCAATTTGGAGGCCCTGCTTTCAATGTATATTTTACCGTACCTCCTGCCTATTTGTTCATTGGTTCTTCTTTTCTACCATTTTCATCATTCTATCAACTCAGGCAGTAGAAGCTGTGTAGAAAGCAATAAAACATGCTATATTCTACAGCAATCATCCCCATTTGAGAAACCTGAACCACCCAATACTGTATGTATAATTGGTTCATATTAGAATATTATGGGTGAGGTGCAAATTATATTCCTCTGTTGGTAGTCATGTTGGGTATATGGGCATATGGAGTATTGGCTATAGTGGGGGTATACTGGAATGTGTTGGCATATAAGGTTGGAGTTATATGAGAGGACAGCTGAAAACGTTCAAATGTTCTGTTTGCTTTCACATAACAAGCAGTGTAAGTGCCAAGCATCGATGGGCTCTGTAGCTTGTTAACTACAATGTACCAGTAATTCAATATTTATTTATTTATTTATTTAATGGTTGCTGTATGTAGGAAAATAGACCATTTAAATAGTGAGATCAAAATGCATTCACTTAATTCCTGCACATCGTTCACCTTAGTTATACTATGGGCTCTGAATTTAGCTCAAAATGATCTAACCTTAAACATACTGTAACAAAAGCTATTAATCTTGTCCTTGGCTGTAAAATACCTCTGATTAGCTGTGTTATACTTTTAAATCCTATTGGCTTAGTAAAATGATTTAGAGTCATGCAGAATCTTAGCCTTTTGAAAAGACCCAAAAGTACAGAAAATGCACACAAACTTTCACTAAAATAGCGTAAAAACTCCCCACAAAAGTACAGTATGTTTAATAAATTTTCCTGCAAAGCTATTGTGTATAGAATATTCCTGACAACAGCAGCTAATTCGGCATTGACAGGGATTTAACAATTTAAACCATGATTTTTAGATGTGGGAATGAAATGCAAAGATGACTTGGGTAGATTCAGATTTTTTTCTCATTATACCACATCATTACAATTGGTACAAGAAAATGTGTCATGTAGTGTCAGGCATTACAGGAGACATAACTCACACTGTTCTATACATGTACTTTAGCTGCTTTCTTGTTCTGAAAATACTTTACTAGTGAATACAGTATCTCGGAGAAAAAAAAAAGAATACTGATGCAATAATAGAACAAGTAAACTTCTTATCAGAACATGTTTAACAATGTTATTTGGTATTGCAGTGTATATGCAGCACCATTTTTTTATATTATTTCTGTTATATTATCTTTTGCTATATATGTCATTTCATTGTTCTGACTTTCATGCATTTGATTCACATATTTACAATTGCTGTGACTTCAGAAGTGTTTTAGTGCTACTGTGCTAGTATTGTACTACCAACTACCTAAGAGCACTATTCTGTCATTCTTACAGAGGACTGGTCATCCACGCACACAGGAGATATGAATTGTGTAGCTTGAAAATACAAACATTTCTTTCCTTAGAATTAAAACATAAAACATGAAACTGTATGCCCTCCTTGTGAGCAAGTGACAGATCCACTTTAAGGATAATGCAATTATTGCACACAAAATATAAGTAAAATAATACGGATATATACTTTCACCACATAAATTACCATAGGAGCAGTTACAAAAATATATGCCTAATAAGTGTATATTGCCAGTACATTTATATGTAAATAACATTATTATAATTTTTTTTATAGTTAAATTGGGGGCTCATTTAAATGGGTACTAGTATATTTTTGTGTCTATAAAGTGCATTCTAAAAATGTTTTACAAATACACCTGCAATTCTAAAAACTTCTGTCCCATCCATACAGCACCCCAAAATACCAGACCCAGTACTTTATACCCATTTTCAAAACTTTTTCCTTTTTTGCCCCAAAAATTACATGCTTTTTTAGGGTGAATTTAGATTTTTTTTTTTTGGCATCCTTAAGGATGGTGTACAAAGGGTTCTGAACCCCACTTTTTTAGGCAACAATAGGGATTTTGAACATCTTTTCTCCTGCCTTTGGGTAGAGAAACTTATTTGCCTGTTTTTGCCTATGGAGTTTTTGCACATGTGAAAACGTGCTGGAATTGAATAGGGCGATACTTTGGAATGTAGCGAAAACATCTCATCGGCGAATGCTTTTCGCCGATCGCTGATTTTCACCTCTAATTTAATATGGCCTCAAGCATATTGATTGGGCAGTACAGCCACACAGATGTGAAAACTCAGGATATGGGCAAATACAGTATCTGCATTTTGTTCTGTGCACACAATGCAGGAATAATTACAGATGCACAAGTCAGCTGAGAGGAAAACAGAATTACAAGCACAGTGTGACAGCAAGTGAAGATAACGATATAGAGAGGGACAATAGCAATCTGTGCATGCTCCAGGCCCCTTTTCGTTTGAGGATGCCCATATGACTGCAGGACAAATTGGGAGAGAAGTGCAGTGTTAAACCCATTGGTATTGCAGCAAATGGAGTATATAAGGCACAAAAATTTAGATTTTATAATTTAACTCATCAGAGTTATCTTTTAACCCCTTCACTTCTGAGGGTTTTCTCAGTCCTGTGCCATTTTTGACGTTGACACTCATCACATTCCAACATCAATATCAATGATTTTTTTATATAAATGTTACCTACAGTAGTTTTTTCCAAAGATTTTATATACAATATTTAGAAAATTCCATTAGTCTTGTTATTTAAAAGGCCAAAAAAAGGCTTTTGTTATTGAAATGTCTGGAAAGTGAACCAAAATATGGAGGCCTTCAAAAAAAAATATGCCATTGAAATAAGATTTTTTTTTTTTTTGCTAATTTTCACCATCTAGATTAAATGCTTATAATGTGTAGGAATAATATGGTAGCCCCAAAAAAAGCCTACCGGAATTTAAACTTTAAAATCTACTGGATATTTAAATAACACAAGATGTGGGGAGAAATGGGCTTTAAGTGCTTACTCATCAGTGGATTTGTTTTTGTCTGCTGTTTTAGTCATTGTCCGTTGATCACCAGACCATAACTACTAAGGGGGTCACTTTGTTTGAAATAGGGGACTCATCTCTTTCAAACAAGGCTACCCACATATGTGTTTGGTCAGTATAGGTGTGATATGGTACATAATCTATCTATAGTGAAGGGTGATATTGACTGGTGATCACGGGAGATCACCAGCAATAGCTGCTAACTGTTGCATGGTTTGAAATAGGGGACTCCACTTTTTCAAAATGTGGGTGCCCTTACATGTGCACAGTTAATTGCCAGACAACAGCGGCTACTGTAAGTGCAAAGGTGCACACAGAAAGGGGGGTTCTAAACACACACAAACCTTAGGGTTCCAAGTCAAAACAAATCGCAGTTCAGATCACTTTGGGGTGACTCGGGCCTTCTCGCAAGTTGAAAACTCGGATCTAAAAACCGGATCTTGCGTTTTGTGAATTGCTTTTACGTCCCTTCCTTGTGATTTCAGGTGCAGTGAGGTAGTCGAAATTGGATGGAAATTAATGTTATTCGTGTTAATAATTCTATAGGAACGAACAAAAAGAGGCCAAGTTACATCATTTTAGCTGTTTTATGAATTTTTAAAGAAATCCAAAACTGAAACACTAGACAAAATGCGTTGATTTAGAACCAAAACCAAAACACCAGAGTCTGCGCACATCTCTAACATATATACAATACATACTACAGCTAATAGAATATTTTGTATTCAGTACTCCATATATACTTAGCAGCCTTTTGCAGGAGTTTTTTTTATCTTATATATAAGAAATCTTTCTTTATACAGCAATCCACTAAGATCCTGTGGGATCTGCTGCTTCCCTTTAATAAAAATTTCCCGGATTCTCACAGGAAAAATTGGAAATCAATGTTTAAAAATACATAGGTATATCACCACTCTATGTATGCTCCACACACAGGAAAACTGACAAATGCTGGTATTCAGTGCATTCTCCTGACCAAGTGCTGTTTCTACCTCTGCTATTAGATGGCAAATCACAGGGGTTTCTCTAACTGCTTTGTGGCAGATATCTGGGGCTAAGACATCTCAGTCTCCATGTTCTGCCGATAGCTCTATATATAAAGCACATATGCGGAAACCTCCCCTTTCAAATCCTGCGTTTGCCCATGAAGTGGGCATATTTTTTGAATGGAGTTCTCCCCTGTTTAAAACAACATTATCCCCACATATTTTTAGCTCTATGGTGGATATAGGGTATATACTGTAGTATATGGTTATCTACTCCATATTGTATATGGAAAACTTCTGTTTTCCATAGTGCAGCATCTTATTGTCTAGTGACAACATGATCGGTCTAAGTGGGTACCTCTTACTTTTTGGAAGCCATGTTGGGGAAGCTCTACCCCCATTCCTGCACTCCACGATTTTTATGCAGTGTAGGGTCCTAGGGGTATATTTTCTAAAGTGCAGGTTTTTAGAACTGGAGATGTTGCCCATAGCAACCAAACAGATTCTACTTAACGTGTATTTAGCATCTTCTAAAAGATAATAGCTAGAATCTGATTGGTTGCTATGGGCAACATCTCCACTTCTTAAAACTTGCACTTTAGTAAATATACACCTTAATGTCTGATAATAAATCACACTAATATCAGACTTTTATCCTCTGATGGCTCACCTAGTTTAAAAGAAGCCACTTGTGCTGATATCATTAACCACAGAATGCCCCCATAGCTGCTTATGACTCCCCAACAGTGTTTAGTAGTACCAGTGGGGCACACTTCCACAGATGACAAGTAAGACATTCTCCACAGTTCTAAAGTACATCTGGGTTTTGTATGTGATTTGTAAACATCCATACATCGGATATAGTTTTCAAAGCTAAACCATGGGATTTACTAATCTGCAACTTGGAACATAAAAACTCAACCCGCATCCGATGTGTAGTAGATGACAGCAAATTGCCAGTTTTCCTTTCAACACTTGGTAGTGGTTGAGACATGCCTTTTTACTATGCAAATTTGAATTGGCTCTCAAAAGATGCTGGATAGCAACCTCAGAGCATAGATCTCAGCACATGTATATTGACATATCCATAAATCCACACCCATCTTTACCTCCATTCTAAGGTCTTTATCACATGTTACTGAAGATGCATTTTTCACACTCCTCTCTTCCCCTTCAACTAGTGATCTCGATCTTGTTCCATCCCAACTCCTCCAAACCTTCTACCATTCACAATGTTTGATGTCCCACTAGTACCTTGTCTTCCACCTTCAAATGTGTGCTCAATTCTCCTATACTCAAAATAAACTTTCCTCCCTTTGCTTACAAATTACTTGAGCAGCTTGTATACAACTGATTAGTCCACTTCCTCTCCACTGACTCTGTTCTTGGTCCCTTTCCATCTGGCTTCTGCCCTCTTCACTCTACCAAGACTGCCCTCACTAAAGTTGCTATTATTATACTCATGGCTAATTCGCAGGGTCAGTTCTCAGTACCCTTCCTCAATGAACATTCTGCCACTCTCAGTACAGTTTACCACCATATTCTCCTCTATAACCTTCACTTTGACATTTATCACTTTTTTCTCTCCTGTCTCACTGTCACTTCCTACAGCATCTGTTCTCTCCTGGACATTCCTTCAGTTATGGGGTAAAAATAAGCCCCCCTCCATTATTTGTCAAGGCACTTAAACCTGTTCCTCCACAGACCGGGGAGGAGTTAAATGTAATAACCTGCACATTTCTGGCTTCAATGAGCTCCCTACAAGTCTTCCTGATGTTTTAAAGGGGCAATCATTTAAAGGGCAAAGCCAGATTTTTCCACATCTGCACACTAAGAATGATAGTGATGGTTATTTAGATATATGTCTGCTCTGTGGTGAGTTGACTTTGGAAAAACTTGCATGCAATCTATAGCTGCCAAGACATTAGGTAGACCTGAAATCAGTGGTGGCTCCAGAGGTAGGGCTCCAGCACAGTCCAAAATTCAAATAGGGGAATCACACCAACTGCCAGTGAGTCCCAGCCAGCGATGTTTGGCAGCAGTTTGTGTGACTCCCCTCTTTGAATTTTGGACTGATCTGCTGTCCCACCTCTGGAGCTACCACTGCCTGAGATATTATAGAAAGCTCATCATGCCATTGTGCCTCCTGGCTAGTTAAGCAGATACTGTATATGTATGAAACAGCCTTTTTTTAGGGCACTTAAGTAAAATACCCAGAAAATATTGTCTGCATAAAACTTGGGAGCACACTGACAGAAATAATCCTGTGGACATGAATGTAAAGCACATAATAATTTGCGAGGTCCAAAAATTGTCTTTCAGTGTGCTGTTGAAAGCTACAATTCATAACTCAAAGATTCAGGAGTTCCTGAATTCAGACAACACAATAGAATCACCTCCATCTGATAGAGAATCCAGGGACATTCTTGATCTAAAAGTCTAACCCCTCAACAATACATGCTGCTCCTGCACCTTATTCCTCCTCCTCCTAAGACTTTCCTCCTCCATGTGTTGCACACCAACCATTTCCTCAATTTTCTTCACTATGTTCACATACCCTCAGCAGCTGAAACATTTTGTTGTGTTTTACAGTATATTTATTGTACACAAATGGTATGCAATTTGAGCAGTATCACTTATCAAAACCATGTGTAAAATTTTGGACTTCTATCTGGAGTAGTGATGTGCGTTTGGCAAACTACAGCTTCATATATTGCTTTATTAAAAATCAGAATAGTGAATTCAGATCTGGTGGTTTAAAATAATATGGTTACTTAGATGTGTGTTTTGGCCTTTAGAAATTCACCGGAGTTCCTAACCATGAGGTCTGGTGAAGTTATGCTTTAGTAAATTTCCTAAAAAGAGTTAAAGTTAAGCTACAAATAGATGTTTTGAAGTAGTGGTCTTTTCTGTGCATTCGATTTTTCTTTTCTAGTGTGTGTGTGATATATTGCTGGCTGCAGGATCTGAAAAAAATCCAGTGAAGCAATGTCTGTTTGTTAAAATGGACATATCGTCTACACATACTGGGAACAAGCATTTTGTTGTGTTTGCATGTCAGTGATGTTACTAACTTCCTAATAAATTGATGGCCTGGATGTTTGTTCAGCCTGAAAATGGCAGGCATTACTATGTGTGGGTAGCGCCTACTTTAACTGCCTTGAAAACATCAAATTCCTGTGGTTAAAAGGTTGGTGTCTTGAGTCTCCAAGGCACACTTTAATCCCTTTACCGTATTCAAGTGGTTGATGACTGCCTTTCGTAGCTTTATGATTTTGTCTGTAATTCCATTTGATTAGCAACAGCACCAATAGATTGTTTGATCATGAAAATGTTTGTTGAGTCGTTCATGATTGCCTGAGGAATTTACTTGTGATGTCTTAAACTCATGCAAAATTGCATCTTTGAAGTTAATTCACGATCGTCTACTGCAAATCAATAATCAATTAACTAATCAAATTTCCTGACTTTACTGGCTGTGACAACACAGAAATTTCTCCTTGTGCATCTAGCTATCTCTTTTGAGCATAAAGTACTTTGTGCTTTAACCTTTTATTGAACATTTTATTTTTTAATTATTATTATCTTTTATTTATAGCGTGCCACAAAGTGTCCCTAGCACTGTACAGTAACACAGACAAACAATACAATAAGTTCACATAGACCGTTTACAGGGAAAAGGTACACAGTGAGATTTATGTACAGTGAGTGACAGCAAATTAAAATAGCAGCCAGTGACCCAGTTCCCTATGAGGGCAGACAGAAGGATCAGAGTAGTTGACTGGATTGGAGCACACTTGAGGTAAGGATAGTGCAGGGGAGAAACAAGTAGTTAGAGGGCCCTGCCAATAATCTAGGGGAGTGGAGGGTAGGCTTTGATGAACAGCTAGATGTGGGAGTAGGAGGAGGTAATGAGGAGAAGAGGCAACAGTCAGAGGAAAAGTGTTGAGGGTGAGAGGGAATGTGGACTGAGATGAGATTGTGAAGGGGGTGAAGTGATTGAGTCTTTTGAAGCGAGGGTGAAGAGCTTAAACTGGATGTGGTATGGTAAATGATGAGTTGAAAATGAAAAGATGTTGAGTGAGTACAACAAAGTAGGAAGTTGAGTAGGGCAGCAGCTTTTAAGGAAAATTGTAGAGGTGAGAGGAAGGATAGAGGAATACTACATGGTAATAAATTGCAGTAGTCAAGGTGGGAGATGACAAGGGCATGAATAAGAGCTTTGGTTCCCTCCGGGGTAATAATAGGTCTGAACCCGGAGATTTTGTGGAGGTGCAGATGGCACGAATGTGGGTGATTAAGGCGTATGAGGAATTAAGGATTTCACCTAGGCAGTGCACTTGGGGTAGAGGTGAGATAGTAATTGCAGCTGGAAGAGTGTTGAGACCTCTGTAAATTTGAAAAAGCTGCTTGCTGGGGAATCTTTGTCTGAAGCTTCAGTGACCAAGACTACTCAACTTACTAATGTTTCAGAAGCAGCTGTATCTAAGGTGATATCAGCATGGACGTCAGGTGGAAAAACATCATCAGTAATGATAAAGTGGGCAGAAGCAAATACTCCAGGATCATGATATTTATACATTTATTCCAAGTCCATAGCAAAACAGGACAGCAACTGCAAATCACATGGAAGTTTGAACCTATGGTCAGTCGACAACATCACAGAATTTGTTTGCAGAGCATAAAGCACACACCGCAGCAGTGATCCTGGTTGCAGGATGCTATTCCAGGCACCCATCTAGCCAGAAACAAACAAGGGCCGTGGGGCAGTGATGGTGCCATCCACAGAGCTCTGTGCGGCGGCACCAGTCGCACAACCCCCTAGTTACAGCTCTGCCTTGTATTAATCGTTTGCAATTTGGTGTATAGAGAGGTTTTCTGCAGGTTATTGGCAAGTTATTGAATAGTTATGAGTTGCTTAATAAATGTATATAAAAAAATGATGATTATTATCTGTTATTCACCGGCTTGCAATATAAAGGCAAATCATCTAATTCATGGCAAAATATATTATTTACTAATGAGTTATTGCATTAAAAATTAGACATTGCGCTTTTCTGATATACATCAGTTAAAAATATTTCTGCCTTTAATAATGGCTAACAGATCAACAATTTTATCATTATGACAAAAAAGGAAACCATATCATCGTAATTTATCTGAGTATCGACTAAAGACTTTTAACTCTAATTACATTTTTTTATTTGTGCCAGTAGTTCCATGGTTTCAATTAATGTTTTTTTGTCAGTGTTTAAAGATGTATGTGTGCATATGTGCTTGGCTATGTGTTATAACCACTTTAAACACAATTCAAATTAAAAGAGAATTGATTTAATTATGAATGTAATTACATAAAATAACGAACACTGGTTTTATTGCTCATATTTTGATTTATTATTCTATTATAATATCATATTTTGATTGTGTTGTATTCTTATCGAGGTTTCTTTTTGAAGGGTAAATATACCACCATTTTAAAGTTAACTACTGTATATTGAAAAATATTGTTTGTAAATAAAATTGTACATACAGTATAAATGCCACTTACAGTATTTTGGGAGTAGGTCAAAATTAAACAGTGTTAACTATAGCTGGCTGATGTTTATATGCTATAGCAGACTAGTTTTTGTGTTTTTATTTCTGCTATTAATATTTCAGACCAAATTATTCCATTATCTTGTCTATCATCAGAGTATTACTGTTATAATATTTTAGTTTTAACATATCAGACCAAATGATTTCCATTATCATGTCTTTCATCAGAGTATTACTGTTATCATTTTAGTTTTAAGGCCCCACAAAGTGATTGCAGCCCCATACAATTAATATACATAAAATAACTTTGACATATCATAAATTCAATACAAAGTGAATTGACACATATGTAACAACACACAACAATAACATGACAGTCTAGGTAGCACAAGAACACTAATGACTTATCTGTGTGGAGTTTGTTTGTTGTCCTTGTGTTTTTGTGGGTTTCCTCTAGTTGTGCCGTTCCCTCCCACACGCCGAAAATTTACTGGTAGGTTAATTGGTTTCTGACAAAATATAATCCTAGTATGTGTGTTCATATGGTACGGAACTAGATTCTAAGCTCCACTCGGGCAGTGATTGATTGAATTTAATGTGGTATAAGTAATGAGTAGTAATTATTGGTGCCTAGCACTCTCTTGCTGCAAATATGTTGTCAAAACAGTATCACCCTTAGATACTCAGGCATATATAAAAAACAATTTATGACAACTCATGTGCACACGGTGCTCAACTAAAACTAAAATACTTCCCAGAGAAGAAGTTGATCTGAAGATCTTGCAAACAGTTGTCAACATTCAATAGATGATGTATTCCGTTAGTATATGGAAAATATAAAATATCCAGATATAGTGTAATACAGTTCAACCAATTTATTCAAATTATAGAAATCATTAAAAGGATGAGGAGCATTGTGTCTTCCCAAACTGGGTCCCTATCAAGATACAGCCTTGAGGAAGGGAGGTGAGCTCCTGAAACGCATCGGAACATGGTGACAGGATCATCTGACCAGTTGAATTTACAAAAAGGAGACCCCCTGATAGGGACCCAGTCTGGTAAGAGGTTATCCAGAAAACCTCCACCTTTAAAATCTATGGCCCCTTATAAGAGGGACTTCTGGTAAATTTCCATTTGCATATCATAAAGGATATACACACTTTATTATCTTTATGTGTATTGCAATTTTATATGTACTGTAAGTGATTGGGAAGACACACTGCTCCTCATCCTTTTAATGAATTCTATAATTTTGAATAAATTGGTTGTTTAACTGTATTACACTATATCTGGATATTTAATATTTTCCATATACTAAAGGAATACATCATCTATTGAATGTTGACAACTGTTTACAAGATCTTCAGATCATTTTCATCTCTGGGAAGTATTTTTGTTTTAGTTGAGCACCGTGCGCACATGAGTTGTCATAAATTGTTTTTTATAAGTGATTGACTGAATAGTCTCTGTAAAGTGCTGCTTAATGTGTGAACTATATACAGCAGAGTTGTTTCTGCTGTTTTAGAGAGATTTTTTTTATTTCTAATTGCAAATTTATATTTTGCAAATAACACAAAAGCTTAAAAAATATAGTTGTTCGTGTATATGCTTTCTTCTCTCTGTGGGTCCTCTCCAGACCATATAGACTGAGATCTGAGATTTACAAAATCCCAGCTGACACTAAAATAGTAAGATAAGATTTGGGACTCCAATGCTAGTTTTTTTTCTATTATTATCACTACTAAATTCACATTTGCAAAAAAAAAAGGAAAACAAAATTTTCCCAGATATTATCAGTCTTGGATCTGAGCTTGCTCATGTTTTGCAGTTAATTTCACATATACTTTAGATGCTGGAGAAACCATGGACATGTGGGAGCTATTCTTTACATCTGGTGAACTTTCCTGAAAATAAGGGTATATTCCAGTGGTTCCCAAACTTTTTTGAATCACGGCGCCCTAGAGTATTAGATTTTTTTCCACGGCACCCCTATGACAAAAGTTTCTTATTGAGAAATTCAGCAAAAATGAAATGAAGTAAATTGTTCTTATATGTCATCCTTAGGTTGAGTTATGTGATGGTTGACCGGACTGTGCTTCTTTTTTGTCCACATATTTTTTTGATTTGCAATCATTAGCACTGGTTTTACCTATTACACTGACTGAAAATTATTTTATTTGTTACTGGACTACCAACCTGAGGCACCCCTGCAACTGCCCTGAGGCACCCCAGGGTGCCACGGCACCCAGTTTGGGAACCACTGGTCTATTCACTAAGCCGTGGAGAGAGATACAATACCAACCAACCAGCTCCTGTCACTGTTTGAAAAATGTCAGTTAGGAGCTGATTGTTTGGCCCTTTATCTCTCTCCACTTTACATCTCTCCAAGACTTACTGAATAGACCCCATAGTTCCATTTTGTGATAAGGTACAACATTTCTTAACTTTGTTTTAAATTGCTTTATCCCAAAGACCTCTGGCTCTAACTTGATTGTCAACTTCCTCAAAATAAAAAAAACACTCGGCTAAATTTTCTTGCCATATCCTGAATGCTGCCAAGCAGGTCCCTAACTAGGGGTAGGTGAGCTGTGTAGCCGACTATGGGTGGCACAATTACTCCTCCAGGACACCAGCATTTGGCTTGCAGGGTGCCTCCAGCCTAGAGACACCAATGGAGTACTTAGGACACTCTGGTCGCTAATGCAGAGCTGTCTGGAGCATCCTTGGGATGCTCTGGTTACTCTGCTCCTTCCTGGTCCCATTGATACCCTGCTGGAAAGTGCTGAATAGGTAGAGTCAGGAACCAACATCAATCACTATCTGTTTCTTCTTTTAAAATTTATTTTGGTGTACAGTACATATGCATAAATGTTTGTATGACTTTCATGAACGGAAAGATAACCTCGCATCAGTCTGGACCCGTAGTTGTTGGCAGAGAGTAATATGCAGCAACCAACTCTTGTTTTACATGAGCATCATGGGATCCTCTTGACTCTGCAAGCTTAAAATAAGTCTCTCTTTACAACTTCCCAACACTACAGGCGAGGGGAGTGCAAAGGACACTTTTAAAAACTAAAACTTCATATGGTTGGCGTTCTTCACTTTTAGTTCCTTCCTTTTTTCTCTTGAGTCCATTGCTCCTTATAATTACAGTAACACATAGAATGCCCAAATGCAGTGGTTCCCAAACTTTCTCGGATTATGTCACCCTTAGTGTCTCAGTGATTTTTTCATGGCACCCCTAGACCAATAGTTTCCTGTTGACATGCTCAAAAAAAATATTATTACCTGCCATTCTTTGATTTAGCTATGCTCAACACACATGTGCTCTTCTTGTCCATGCTGCTTTTAATCACCAACCACCAGCACCAGTTCTGCCTATCACATTGAGCAGAAGAGGAAGAAAGAATGGAGTGAAGAGGGGGGGAGGTGGAAGACTGGGTGGGGTGTGGTGCAAGTAGATAGTGGGTTTTGGGAGCAGATGAGAGAAATAGAATGGTGAACAGGCAGGTTGGATGGATAATGGGAGTCATATACAGGCATAGAGGATGGGGAAAACATGGGGACAATGAAGTCAGGTGTGGGCAAGGGAGGATAGAGAACCCTACTTACATTCTTCCTTCCAGGGACAATGGGCTCCAATTAAGAACTCACTAATATAATCATCTAAGTATTTATCAAACAGCAATAAAATTGTTTTACTTCTATTTATGAATGCATCTCTTATGCTATCTATATGCCGACAATGGGGATCCTGGAAAACCATGTTCGGCTCCAACGAAGTCCAAGTTGGTTTGTAGTACTATGAGCATAAGTCCATCTCACATGTTCATTAGTCAGCAGCTTGTCAGCAGCAACTCCAGTAGCCTGCTGGCAATGCATCCGAAGACAGTGCTGAGGAAGGGGACACTGCAGGACTTCGCTGGACAGGTAAGTGATACTGTATTAAATCTCTATGATACTAAACAAAATATGTCACCAATATTTGGTATCCTTGATAAATGGAGCCCTCTATGCTCGGGAATCTTAGAGGAGGAGAATTGTGGGGAAGTGGAGCAGAGGGTGACAATTCACAGGCACACACTAATATGCAGTAATACCTGTGTCAATGTGCCCACATTGCCTCTCTATGGCTAACCCAGTGTGTTAGACCTGTACAGGAATGATGCAGAATATGTAATTTGTTCATGTCTGACTTATATCCATGCAATAAAAAGTATCTCTGACCTTAAAATAACTTGCAACTGAAATGAACTGAAATGTGCTCTTGAACTTTCGATTTCAATCTACCCGCATTGTTAGTCAAACAGTTCTACAATCATTGTGTGCTTGTTGGAAGTGCCTTTGACAGTTTAAAACCTTGGATCAATATGAATAGGCTAGAAAGTGACAACAAAGGATTCAGATAATACTGTTGAATAAGAAATGTTTTGTGTGTTCATTTGTATAGAGTAAACATTATGTCACCGTACAAATTCAATAAAATATAATGTTAATGTATTTTTTTTTATGATTGCTCTAATCAAGTTTGAAAAGGCAATAGGGTGTTTTGTAGAACATATTTGTACTTCATATTAATTAGTTAGCAAAGCTATATAATGAATACTACATGAATTGGGTGAACATGGCTAATGGATAGGTTTGTAGACTTTAGTGTGTACTTACCTACTCTAGCGGTATGCCCAGGAGACTCAAACAATTTAGGGAGTTCTCATGGACTCCCAGAAGAATCAGTAACCCTCCTCTATCAATAGGAGACGGGTGCGCTCTCTAAGGAGAGTAGTTTTAGGTATGGGGGGATGGAGAGACAAGGACACGGGTAACAGGCGGGGGAGAGGGATGGGTGAATGTGGTGTGGTATTGTGAGGAACAAAGTAGGCATATAACAAAAGTATGGGGCCAAACTGTTTATTGAGAACACACAATATCACTCCGGATGGCAGTATAATATATAGTCATGGATGAATACTCCCACTGTTAAACAATGTGTTGGGTATATAATGGCTGGGTGCTGATGAGAAAAGGAGGTGTATGACTTGCTCGTGGGAATGGCTAGACCCCTCTTTGATGTGCATTTCTTGACCAGCACATTACCCCTGCTGGACCTATGGTCTACAGTCTTGGGTCTGAGCAGGCAGGCAGTCTTTAATATTGCAGATGTGGGAGTCCAGTATAGTGGCATCCCACACTGGTAGGGGTGAGGAAATGCTTACCTTCTTGTAGGGAGTGCTTGCTCGATGACAGTGTCTTAGAAGCTCGAGCTTCACCTTCCGGGGTATGTAGTTCTCTTGTCCTGCCATAGACGGGTCTGGAGGGCTCTTGGTGCGGGAACCACCTTTGCGGAGTGCACCTCACCTCATTCTAATGTGGACAGGCTTCTATGGGTTACGGGTCGCTGGTGGGGCTGTGTGTGACAAGTGGGATCCACTTGTGTAAATGTCGATCACCATGTAAACTTGCAGATATATGGGGCAGTTTTGGTACCGGTCGCAGGTGGTGCTCCCGGCTAATAAAGACAAGTTGGTGCTGCACTTGTCCTATATGCAGTAACAGTAAGTAGTGCCTAGCGGGGGGACACTGCTGGATGGCGAACAGCAGGGTCCGGTTCCCGGTGTAGCTGCTATCAGTCATTTACGGGGTCGCTGGATGAAATGAATTGTAGCACTGTAGTCTCCGACGTGTTTTGGCCTGTGGGTCTTCTTCCAGGAGTTACTGATGTGAGAGTCTTTATGTCGTACTTCTGGGATTGGTACTGGTCACATGCCAATCTGTTTTCATCCACTGGGTTGCAATGTGTTGACAGGATGTGGTGGGTGTGTCTAGGTCTCACACCTTCACAAGGCAGTAACCAATAGGGTTGGGTGCTTGAGAATAATGCTGGCATTCTGTGCCAATTGATGAGTGGTATTACGTGACTTGTAAATATGATGTAGAGGACCATTTTATACTGTAAACACTCTGAGTATGCTAGGTATATGTGATTGACACTGCATTTTAATGTATTGGGGGAAACCGTAAGCGGTATGTGGGTGGGAGTGTTATGTATTTACGTGACTTGTAAATATAATGCAGAGAAACATTTTATATTGTAGACAGTGAGTGTGTAGGGAAATAGAACCTGTGGTATATTACCGGTGTATGCTATGTATAGATATAGGTGATTGACACTGCGTTTTAATGAATTACGGAAAACCATAAATGGTATGTGAGTGGGAATGATATATGATTGCATGAAGCTAATGTGTATAAGGAAAAAATAATATGTCCTATGCCCACTTATGGTATATGATGTAGTATCGGGGTGCAAGTTAAGTGTATGAATGTTGAAGGTATGAATGTTAAGGGTATCACCCTCCTCTATCACATGGGGTGGGTGGAGCCATAAAGTAGCGATTTATGCTGCCCCACCACACAACACTGCTTACTGGCATTCCAGTAGGGGGAATTAAGAAAGTCATCAAGAATGTTTCATTGTGACTCTGGGGCAAATTTATTAATATTTTTAGAGATGTGCGGGTTCGGATTTACTCGGTTCTTATCGCCATTTTACCGCAAGTTTGGATTAGTTCGGATTTATTTTATTGGCTATCCAAAACACGTGATAGCCGATAGCCAGTAAAATGCCGTTTTGAGATCCGAGTAAAACCGAGTAAATCCGAACCCGCTCATCTCTAATTTTTACTAAGATAACATGAAAACGGGTGTTTTCACACCCTTTTCACATTGTTGTAGTATCATTTAAATGTATCAAAGGGCTACTACAAGCCCTTAGTTTCACATTCTTTTAGTGAACAGATCTCATTCTCCATACTTGTAATGGGAAATGTGATCTGTTTTAGATTAACTAAAATAAATTTTAAAAAATAATACCAGGAGAGAGCCCTGAGATAATAATGCTATCTGGAGATGGCGTTATGCAGGGTTCCCCCCCATTTCACCTACTCCAGCTCAGCCTTCCCTGCCTGCTGATAGGGAAAGCAGAGCCCAGAGTAGGCTTCTGTGATCAGCCTGTCTGTCTAATAGACCTGATCACTGTCAAAATAAATAGTTAAAATAGAAAATAAATGAAATAAAACTTACCTGCACCCAGGGATTGGTCATTGGTGTCTCCTTCTCTGTGACATAATCAGCTGATCTTAGCAACCTCAGCTGAGATGCTTGTCAGGACTACCGAACAGATCAGCTGATCGGGTCACACAGAATGAGACCCCAATCATGATCCTACTGCAGGTAAGTTTTGAGATCCGGGGAGTAGGGGCAGCGCAGGGAAGATGCAGATTGTGATAAATATGCCTGTAGGGTGTAAATGTAATAGCCTGCATCATGCAGACATCTACAAGTTTCCGACAAGCCTACCAATGTTTTAAAGGGTCAATCATTTAAAAGGCAAAGCCGACCTGGGTTTGCCTTTTTAATTAGTTGCCCCTTTAAAACATTTGGGCAGACTCGCCAGAAAATTGCCGATGAATGCATCATGCAGGCTTTTACATTTACCGTTATATTTTTGTAACACAATAGTTGCAATGCTTTCTCATGTCACCAGCCACACTAAAACCCTAAACGATGTTTTGTATGTATATGGAATTATAACCAAGGACACCAAGATGAGCCATAATTCCTGCTATATCATCCTGCTCTTTTACATAGAGAGCAGTTGGCATTAAGGCTGTTCAGGACACATTTAAAGAAAGCTACAAAGGAACCACTAAGCAAAATGGAATAGTGATATACTTTGTTTTCAATGGGGTGTCTCTTATACAAACCACCAGCTGCACTTTATACAGAAAGCATATTGTGTGCGCACAAAAACCAGTGTAAAAACATTGAAGCATTTAATAGTTACACAAACAGTACATAGGGTCCAGATATCTCAACTTTTTAATGACTTATTAAGCATACGGTATAAATTGCCTTGAGAAAGTATTAATTATTTATTGGAAAAATATAAATACTACAATTAATTGACGGGGTGGTGGTTCAAAATTGATAGTATGTAAGACCTTATAGTGATGTTTTACAACAACCCAGCAAATAATCTGGCAGGACATATGGAAGGGGCATTTTTCCTAGATTGGGAAGTGGGTATACACTTACTGTATGTATGACAAATAGGCTTATTTGCACCTATTTATTACACTACCTACAGTTATCAATTAACTACAGTTTATGCAGTTACTAAATGATACTTATTAAGTGTTAACATTTCTACTTTACTTTTGATACTTTTGTGTGTACAATCCTAGTGTTAAAGGAGATGTAGCGGCATCCTGAAGGTTGGTATGCCGGCGGTCGGTTTGCTGGCGGTAAGAATCCTGGCATTGGAATCCCGCCAGCAGTCATATTTCTGGCTTCAGAATCCCGACTACTGACATCCCTACAGTAAGTATTAGGTTTACAGTTAGAGGAAGGGTAGGGTTTAGGGATTAGGATTAAGTACTAGAGGGAGAATTAGGGTTAGGCCCAGGGAGGGAGGGTTAGGGTTAGGCTGCGGTGGGCGGAAGAGTTAGGGTTAGGCTGCGGGAAAGGTGGGTTAAGGGGAGGGTTAGGGTACTTCCTACAAATGTCGGGATTCTGACTGTTGGGATGCCGCTGACGGTATTCTGACCACCGGGATTCCTACCGTTGGGACCTCATATCCAACCCATGTAAAATGCACATCTTACTTATAGTAGAGGCAGCCAAGTTGTTGGCTGAACCAGAATTCATGAGAAGGCAAGCTACCGGGTCACTAGGAACCAGGATCCCACAAGATAGCTAGTTTAAGTGAAAATTGTAGTACAGTTTTGCTTACATTTATTAAAGGCTTAATGTGCCACTGACAGCAAGGTCCTACTACCATCCATGTAGATACTCCAAACCGGCTGTGTATTTACACTTGATCATTTCTCCTACAGTTTAGCACATAACCTCCTTACCTTATTTTTCTTCTTTTTATCTACTGCTACACATATAACTACATCAATCAGCCAATTTGCAAAGCTAATTTGTTTGATCTGCAAGATAGCAGTCTCTCGGCATGATATTAATGTACTCATTCATTTTGTAAATATGATCTAGATCAAAAAAGTATTTTATTTTAATTGAGCATGCTGATCTGGAATACCCTGAAAATTTGGGTCTGTCACTAATAATAAACATTTCAACAACTACCTAGAAATATCGTATTGTGAAATTATATCTTTGTAAGAGGATTTCAATTCTAGCTATATTATCAGATTTGTATCTGGGGATTATGGTGGATTGGGGTTTGTACATATATAGTGACCATGTCACAATTAGTAGCGATGAGAGAGGATGCAGTTAGATTTTTTTTTTTTGCAAGTTAAATATCGTAGTGGAACAGGCATTTTCAGTTGTGTGAATTTAAAGCGATTCAGTCCACAAATCCCACTACTTCTACATCATTTCTTTTAATGGCAATTTCACACTGCATTTATAAATGTATAGTCTATGAATAGAGTCGGAATATTAATGGTCAATTCATTCATTTATGTAGAGTGGTTGGGTTAGGAGTGGGAATGCTAAGGCCAAATTTCACCAATAAAATATGCTAAATTATGCAGTGGAATGAGGTACAGTATATAATATATAGTTCATTGAATAATTTAGAAAATTTCACTCTTCTCTAACTATTAGTCATTAAAGAATAATATGGGTTATAAAATCAGAAAGAAATATGGGGCCAAATGTAATAGGGTTTGAGTTTAGAAAATGTGAGAGTTTAGCAGTAATCTCTCTTACATTACCTTGGTCCAGGTGTAGTTTCAAAATGGGAAAACATCTGGATGAGAGTTTAAATCGTGAGAGGTTTTTGAGTCTGAAAAACATGCGAGTTTGCCTGTTCTCGGACTCTATTACATTGGGCGAGTTTAAAAAGTGTAAGTTTACTGTCATATTTTCTAAACTCTCACCGTATTATATTTGGCCCATATTATAGGTATATAAGTGATGTGATTAAGTGCAGTATGTTTTCCACACATACTGTAGTATGAGCCTCTAAATGTCCTTCTTTTCAATGCTAGTGATGTAATTATGCGCCTAGATACTGTTTAGTAAATACAGACTAATGAAGTGGACCCACTCCATAACAAATCTTGTAACGTTTGATGGTCAGATGAGGGTGGGAGTATAGGTAATTTATGCTGATACAGTCATGGCACAAAATGATCATAATAATATGCTAGTCAGCAAAAATGAGATGTTATATTGTGGATTGAGGGCCTGATTCAGAAACATATGCTAGGCCGATATTTACACAGATGAGTGATTATCAGAAATCTGCACATGCATCTAAGTTGCACTGTGCATGCATCACCGTATATTACCACAGTTGCTAGCAGCAATTTTTTACTTGCAGTGCGATTGACAGTTAAAGAGTGTTTACAGGGAGTAATGGGGAGTAGCGGCAAAGAACGCAGGTGTGTTGTGACCATTTTTGAGGCGTGTCACATGCTGTGTCTGCGATCCCGTACGCAAGAAAAATGGCTCCGGCTTTTCCGTTCCTGTTTCCATTCTGCGCGACCATAGGGTCACTCATAAGGCCGATAATCAAGGGATCTATGACCGATGCTGCATCTTTGTACGCAGCTTCTTGGATTTGCAAATCTGCAGGTTGACAACTCAATGCACTCCTCTGCGTCATTTGCATATTTTCACACATGGACTGTGGCCCTGATTCAGAGCCGCTCGCAAAAAGCGAGCGCTCGCTCTGAATCAGGGCGGGCGCTCTTTTAAAAAAAAAAAACCCTCCTGGCCGCTCGCTAAGCTGGGGGTGACCACCCACGGCTTTTGTGAGCGGCCAGGTGATAGTCGCGATGGTCGAGACCATCGCAACCATCGGGCTTGCAACGAGACCCTTGTGGTAGGGTCTCGTCTGCCGCAGGCCCCAGTGAGCTTCCGGCTCTAATAGAGCTGGAAGCTCACTACTGACATCACTCGTGATGTCAGTAGGGCCGCCCTCAAACAGCAGGCGTTCCTTCAGGAACGCCTCTGTTTGACCAGACACCCCAACGTCCCGGCCTACAAAACGGGGCGAGCTGTCGATCAACAGCTAATAGCTTCAATGTCCTATTAGCGATTAGCTCATGACTTAAAGTACTGAAAAATATTGATGATTTGAACTTTATCATAATAGCTTTATTGTCATTAACAAATGCAAAACATGAACTGTTAACAAGTCACATATGAAAGTCATATACGCATAAAAAACATATAGCAGAAGGAAAAAAAAAATATTTTGTAATCGGCTGGTTTCGCCCTATACCAGTTTTATTTAGGGGCAACATGTTATATAAGCCCTAAATTGGATGTGACTGATCAGTTAGTATTCCATATACCTTCCTTAAAACCCTATTTTCACACTCTTCCAGAATACTTGGTACTTCTACACCACTCAATCGCCCCGCTGTCCTAACCACTCTCTCCAAGATTTATGCCCAACTACTGTGCAGTTGCCCAAACCACACAACATTTCACTAATATATCCATACACATCCTGATGCACGCATTTTCCTTAAAAGGTATAGGCAGTGCTGAGCCTTTTTTTTTTTTTTTTTTTTTACCACCGACTGAGTGTGGATAGACCATGACAGGTCTTTCAAAATATTTATTCCCAGGAATTTAAATGAACCCACAACCTCAACTGCCAGGCCATCCAGAACTACTGACTGAAGAGACTGCCTCTTTGATCTCCTAAAATCAACAATAATTAATTTAGTTTTTTTTTTTTTTTTTTTATTATTATTATTATTTAGAATTAGGTGATTATCATAACTCAATTTTTCTGACCTGGAGGCTTCTGCCCAATATTCACTCTCATCATCTTTCCTGATCCAACCTACTATGGCAATATTGTCTACAAATGTAATTATTTTAACTGAATCGGAAAACAAAACACAGTCTTGAGTGAACAAGACATATGGCAAGGGCTTAATACACTGTGGGACCCTTGTGCTCATCACAATCTCTCTAGTGAAAGAACTTCCCATCCTAACAGACTGTGGTCTGTCTGTCACGAAGTCTAAAATCCATTTACAAGTAAAGCTATCTATACTCATACCTAACAATTTAGTCACAAAACCAGAAATATTAGGTTTAAAGAGAGCTCCATGTGATATAGCCAGCACTTTTGATCTTATTAACTTAAAGGGAGAAGGTCCCTAAATCCATCAAATACAGCCACTTTCAAAAGATTTAGGGAACAGGCTTGCGCCCAGCTATGCCAACATACTGTATATATGGGATTGGTCGAAGACCAGTTCATCTGGGGTGGAGAGTTGGGCTCTCGTCTGGTCCCTCTATGGCCGTTACATTGACATACTATTATTATCTGGACACAGCTCTTGAATTTGTTTCTTTTCTCAACACCAACTCTTTTAATTTAATGTTTACACACACTTTTGATAGAGGAGGAATAAACTTCCTGAATGTGATCCTTGAGATAATAAATAATCAGATTCAAACATCCAGTTTTGTTAACGAAGTTAACAGTACTATCTATTTACATTTTAAAAGTGCACACTCTGGGCCTGATTCAGAGCTGAAGGCTCTGACCAGAGCGCTCGCTCTGAATCAGGGCCCTCCTACCTTTTTTTGGAGCGTCCTCATGGACGCTCGCATAGCTGTGGGTTACCACCCACAGCTATAGTGAGCGTCCATGATGATGGTCGCGATGGTCTTGACCATCACGACCATCGGGCTTGCGATGGAGACCCCGCGGTAGGGTCTTGCTGCCGCAAGCCCTGGAGTGATTTTGGCTCTATCAGAGCCAAAATCACTCCCACTGACATCACTAGTGATGTCAGTGGGACCGGCTTGAGACGGTAGGCGTTCCCATGGGAACGCCTCCGTCTGGCAGGCACGCCCCTGGCACGCCCACCAAAGGGGGCGTGCTGTCAATCAACATCGACAGCACGCCCCCTTTGGCGTGAGACCCGGAGCGATGGAGAGCCCGTCGCTCTCCTGGTCTCGCGCATGCGCACGATGGAGCTCTCTCCGTCGTGCGCATGCGCAGTGGGGGACATCAACCTGCTTGCAAGCGTACTGCCACTCACGAATGGCCCTCATTCAGAGACGGTCGCAAGAAGCGATCGCTCTCTCTGAATGAGGGTGGGCGCTTCCTTTTTTTTAGTGCGGCCCCCTGGTCGCTAACTAAGCTGTGGTTACCACCCACAGCTTAGCGACCAACCAGGTTGATGGTCGTGATGGTGAACACCATCGCGACCATCGGGGCTTGTGACGAGACCCTAAAGTTGGGTCTCGGCAACCTCAAGCCCCAGGGAGCTTCCTGCTCTGATCGAGCAGGAAGCTCCCCACTGACATCACTGATGATGTCAGTGCAGCCACCCACAAGTAGGTAGGCGTTCCTTGAGGAACGCCTCCGTTTTTTAAACCAACCCCCGTCCCGCCTACAAACCGGGGCGAGCTGTTGAACAACATCGACAGCCGCACCTTTTGTAGAGCGCTCCGGAGCGAGAGAGTTTCTCTCTCACTCCGTGGGCTTGCGCACATGCAGGGCGGCCGCTGCACGTGCGCAGGGCCAACCATCGACCCGTTTGCGAGCGCATCGGCGCTTGCGACTTGGTCTGAATGAGACCCCATGTCCCATGGAGACGTACTATTCCAAAGGGACGACTATTTTGTATCAGAAGAAATTGCTCTTCTACTGAGATGTTTGTGCAAAAAGCTAAAACAATGATTTAATAATTTGATTTGGGGGGCTAGCTGAAAATTTATTCGATAGGGTCTTAGAAGAAGTACTGTCTACAGACAGAGATAAATTGCTAGAACCCAAAACAAAGGTTGAATCTCAGGCTGAAACAAGACATTTAGCTTTCATTTCCACATTTAACAATCACTCAAATGAGATTAAACAAATAAATAAGAATGTTATAATTACAATTAATTATGACCCGATTCTGAAAGAATTTATCCCTCATAATCCCAATTTCATATTTAAGAAAAATAGATCTTTAAAAAACTCATTAACATAAAAGATAAAGAAAAACATACCAACAATAAAGAATGGTTACCCTTGAAACAATGTGGCTTTTATAGGCGTGGTAAATCGAAGTGTACTGTCAGTACGTGATTAATAGAACTGTCATGGTTCTATTACCCCTCACTGGTAAAGAATATAGAATCAGTAGCTACATTAATTGTAACACCAGCTGGGTTGTTTATTTACTCATAATCTTAGATATGTGGGGAGAACCACGAGATCGTTAAAACTGCGTCTGATGGAACATAGTCGGAATATCATTATTAAAGTACAAAACCACAGTATACCTAGAGACTTTTGTGAACACCATCACGGTGATCCCATTTCTTTGAGTTAATTGTGTTTGAACATATATCTGCGACCAAACGGGTTATTTGGACTTTCCAAATGAATTCACTTCCCCCCCATATGGTCTCAATGAAGCATAAGCATTAAATTTGGTCTTATAGGGGGTTATTAGAGGTGTATACACTTGCATACCATTTTTTGTAACATACTGCATATAAAAACTGCAGTTTCTACCAGATGGGATTTTTTTTTTTTTTTTACATAAATCTGGCACATATTTTCTGTTACAGAATTAAACATTATTGCATATTATCGAACTACATATTGCATTGCCATGTCTTTAAGATGATTTGCAAATATAACATTTCTGCAACAATTATACACAGTGAAAGCTTGTTAATGAGAACTACTTCTGATCAATGTTTTCTGATAGCCTGTGTATTTCTGGCACTGTAAAGAAAGCTTAGATTGCAAAACATTTGGAAGAGAGCTTCAGTTTTTATAACCTTTTCTTAGTCCTGAGTGACACAGGTGTCTGCATGAAATATGCTGAACACTGAGATAGGGACTCAAAGGCAGAAAGCCTGTGATCTCCTAGGGTGCTTTTAAACCTTAAGCATCACTTGTCAATTTATCTTTCTGACACCCAACATCTTGGAATGTCTTTGAAGTGCTGGTAATGCTATCTCTTCCAAAATTCACAGGTACATTATATGTAGGAACATTATTTTTAAGTGCATGATAAAAAAATCCATATTACTGTATTTGCACCTTTGGAGACATTAAAGTGGAAAACAAGTGCCAATCTAAGTACAACTCTGGCAAAGAAGTAGAAATTCTATGTATTTTCTGTGGAGTTTCTAATAACAAATATAATAGTGAGGAACAAGACTAAAGGTAGTGCTTCAATGAATATGCAGAGTTTGTGGCAGATTCTGATTCACACACATTTCGCAATGTGGCGCTTGTGTCGGATCAGGTATCCGCACACAGACAGAGATTGCATATGGAGTGATCCATCCATAGACGAACCACGCTTTCGGTAATAGTGGTATTTCTGGGCAGTAACCATGTGATCAGCGCCATGGAAGCTTTCTTGTGCAATTGTGGCTCTTCAGCCATCAACATGGGGCTGGTGTAAGTCTAATATTAATGATGACATCTGTGCTATGGATGTAAGGACCATGAGTGGGTTAGGCTTCCACACACAGTCATGCAGATTTTTAATATACAAGGGTGGTTTACTAAGTAAGAAACAGGTTTGGGTTAGGCGCACTGCCTTTTTGTCATCTGTGGTGGATTTGCTTGGCCGGCCGGATTGCTGCTCATCTGGAACGTCTGTCCTGTCGTTATCAAAGGCAGTTCACCACAGTCTCCATGACATGATGTTATCACCGTATACCTCCACAAGTTGGCAAACAATTTCAGCAGCTGATGTGCCTTTTAAACACAGAAATCTGATCACATTACACACCTCATTGTTTGACCATGTTTCCGTCATCTTACAACTGATGTTGGGACAATGTGACTGATAATAGGAGCAGTCTAATGGACGTGAGGGGAATCAGTGGTCTACCAGCTCTGGCCTGGCTTGAAATTAGCATGAAATAGAGAACATTACACATGTGTGAGGTTTTATTACCTTACTTTTTGAACTACCCTCAAAAAAAGGCGGATTCTGGAATTAACATTAACTAGTAGACACACTGTATTTAGTATTAAATACCCAAAAAGAACACAAGCCTCAAAAATTAAGAACAGTGTTGGTGTCCCTTTGTCAGTTGCAAACATGCTATAGATCTACAAACAACTAGCATTTTGCAAACACCACCAATTGCCAGTATGTTTCATCCACAGATTCTGTTGTCCTGTTGAACTACTGTACATTAAAATATCCACTTGACTAGTTGTCGCTAATATAGGAAAATCCTTGAGTAATTTCTTAGTAAAAGCCTGGTTATCACAGGGCTGCTGCCACTATGGGGAAAGAAAGCTGTTGCAATAAAAACTGTTTTCCTCTTTTTAGATACAAGTCGTTATGATCTATATAGGCCAGGGTCTCTTCCTGATAGCCCAGGGCTTTTGAGTCGGTGGTAGAAAAAGATTGTCCCCCTAGGAGTAGGCAACAGCAGTAGTCCGCCATATATTGGACAGGGGCTCCAAATAGCAATGTGCATTATATCAAAATAGTAAAATTAAAAAAAGCACAAACGTACACCTTTCAAATAAACTTTAATGCAAAGGCCACTCTCCAAACATGTTTACCACATTGTTAAATATAAAGTAAAATTCACATTCCTCTTCTGTCATAGGCAGGTATCCTATTAGCTGCAGCAATTTGCCGAGGCTAATTACCGCCGACAAAGCTATCCGATTATCCCCGAAAGCCAGCACTTATTGGGAATTGTGTTTCACCTGCCTCAGACAGGTGAAGCAAAATCCTCAAGATCTGCCACATTTTCGTGACAGTGATCACGTGACACACAGGTTTCACGGACCCAGTGTGTTTTCTCATGAAATTTTGACTTTTTATTCATAAAAAAACAGGCTTTATTTGGCTAGCCAGTAATGATGACCATCAGACAAAAGCCCATTTTTTTCATGAGAAAAATGTTCGTGGATAATAGGATACTGGCCACATTCCAAAGGGAAATAAGCTAAAACTCTTCTTTCTTCTGTTTTGATCCATTGCAGTCCAAAATAAATTATCCTGATAAGAAACAACATGACGGCTGATTAATATTACCCTTGACTAAATAGGATTCCCCTTCATTGGAGTATCTGTAATAGGTGCAGGGTGTGCAGCGGACACTTTCCAACACTGCACACCTTGTACCCATTGAATATATTTGCCTTACGGGTGTACTGAAGAAATCTCTGAATAAAATGGTGCAGATGCCATATCCCCACAGACATGCACAATAGAGAAATCCACAGGAAAATGGTAGGAGGCTCAGGTACAGTGCAAAAGTCTACACTGCACATACTCCCTCCTTTTAGAAGATGCCCATGCTCCCTTTCAATGCTTACAAATCCCATGGGGTTTCCCTGCTTCCAACCCACATCAATAGTCTTATTACATACTTTCAAATCTCTAGATTCTTGGTATAGAAAACAAGAAAAATGTTGTAGAGCTCCTGCCAGCTTTTCCTATTCATTTCAGGGAGTCCATTTACTTCAGTGGGGCTCATATATGTAGTGATCCATTGAAATGAATGGTAAAACTTTTTGTTATCTATTTAATATTCACCATGACTATGAAATGACATCACCATTTGATATATTACAGAGCTGCGACAGTTGATACCTCCCCTCCTTCTTGTCTGGAGATCGATTAGTTTGATCAGTTTAAAAAATGGTAGAAAAATTGACCTTTAGTAGATTCAACCTACAAAGTTACTATTTTTGCTTGGATGCCCATATCTGAGAGTATAATGTATTAATTTTGTTCACATCTGCTGGAGTGTGTATAACTACAGTAACTGCAATATTTCTGTGCTAGGAAATAAGTATGGAATTTAGAGATATTCAGTAGCAGATTGGCACACACTAATTCACCAGTCTATTGTATATGCAAAACAAGCATTTAGATATGCCAATTAAAAATCCATTTCTCTTGAGTAATGTATCCAAGGGAGAGGTCTACAGTAGATAAAAATTACACACAATGCCAAAGGAAAGGGGCTTGTCAATTAATCTTTTCTAAAAGTCTGCAAAGAGCTAGAATACATAATGGAAGGGATGTGCAGCCTTGGGAAGGAAGTAGCTGATAAAAGTGTTTAAAAAAAATGTGACTGATTATTTCACCAGTGGGGGGAGGGGGTGGTATAGGGTTTGGACACAAATAGTATATTGTGGCCCCAGAGTACCATGCAAGTCGCTGTTAATAACAGATGGAGGGCAAGTCGTCAGCCTACCACATAATGACATACTGTAGCAGAGCATAATGTTAAGATTTATTTAGCTACTGTCTAGTTTAGCAACTAGGGATTTCAGCATAGACTGCATTAATTTCAGTCCATGAACCTGTCATTGCAAACATTTTCAAGCACTATTGAGATCTACTAGTAGGATGCTGGTATAATGTCTGTATCCCCCCAGGGGTCTCTAAGGACCTGGCTATGGGTGACAGTGCAGTTATACTGTGTTATTCTCAGTTGGCTTGCACTGTGCACTGTGCTTAGTACCATTAATCCCCCTGCAGACATGTGTGTGCCATTTAAACAGGCTACATGAATGAAAATGCAATAAAATAGTGCACACTGCAGTTTGGAACGAGTTGCATATAAGATTTCTGGTCATACAAAAATAACCATACTTAAAGCATTTATCTTCATCATGGGTATCAATTCTTCCCATAGCTGCAGCATCATTATAGCACTTTACTTAGGTCAGGCCATAGTGTAAGAAAAAAACTGAACAGCACTGAACAAGACCATGAATTGTCTCAATGCTGTTTTTCAGTCATTTTACAGCAGTAGAAAATGACACAGTGATATGTAAATGATTGTATTACCAATTGGGGGCATGTAAAGTTTGGTTTGCACTGTGCTGCTATTCTGTAAGTACAGTATGTCTTCCGGCATTGATGGCAGTTTGGGGCGGTTTGAGAGGCCACAGAGATGGGAACCAATGGTTTCTGAATGCAGAGCCCAGTGGTTGTGTTCTCCTGCTTGGCCATGTGCACATCAGTCAGACTGTGGGGTCAGGTTATCATCGGTGGGTCAGTGGGTGTGCTCTGTAATGGTGGATATTAGGCAGTAGCCCTGATGATAAATAGCATTAAGCAGTGGTAACCTCCCCCCCCCCCCCAAAAAAAAGAGAAAGGACTTTTTATCATTGCTTGATATAGAGGGACTTCTTCTACTGCTTGCATTATGGAGACAGCAGCTAATTCCAAATATGGGGTCTCATTCAGAGCCGCTCGTGAGCGCAGGACGCTCGCAAGCGGGTCGTTGTTACCCCAATGCACATGCGCACGATGGAGGGAGCTCCGTCGTGCGCATGCGCGAGACCATGACAGCGACAGCCAAGCTGTCGCTCCAGGTCTCACACCAAAGGGGGCGTGCTGTCAATGGTGACTGACAGCACGCCCTCTTTGGTGGGCGTGCTGGGGGCATGGCTGCCAGATGGAGGCATTCCCATGGGAATGCCTACTGTCTGGGTCCGGCCCCACTGACATCACGAGTGATGTCAGTGGGAGTGATTTTGGCTCTGATAGAGCCAAAATCACTCCAGGGCTTGCGGCCACGAGACCCTACCGCAGGGTCTCATCGCAAGCCTGATGGTCGCGATGGTCTTGACCATCGCGACCATCATCATGGACGCTCGCATAAGCTGTGGGTGGTAACCCACAGCTATGCGAGCGTCCAAAAGGCTGCTCCACATTTAAATAGGACGGCCCTGATTCAGAGCGAGTGCTCTGGTCAGAGCGTCTGGCTCTGAATCAGGGCCATGATTCTATCAAGTAACAAAGCTACAGTAACAAGGACTGCTCACCCTACTGATGTAGGGTGATGCATGGAAAATAATTACATTATAAAATGATGCATGTGTCGATGAAACAAATGCTTGAGCAGTGCATAAAATGGTGTTCCTGATCCATATGCTGCCTGTGTTACTACCCCATCTACCCAGTTCTTCCCATAAAACATGAGTCCCCCTCCCCAGTAATTACCCTTCTTACGCAGTCCTTACTGAAGCATAGACAGACACAATGATAGACAGACTCATCTCCTGCAGTCTATGTATGCACAGTGCACCTGTCATACTGATTCATACTTTCTCTTCATTCAGCTTCTTTTCTTCTCTGCGGTCACCCGTTCCCTTCTGATACAGTGACTTCAGGAGGATCAGCATGGCGATTGTAATTCTGTGTGCTTTCTTCTGTAGTGATTGTAAACTTGCTGGAGAGTGTGCGGCAAACAAGCTGTGATGGCAAAGCTGCAAAGCGGTAACTTTATCTCTGCTGCCCCAGATATTATTCCGCCTGAGATGAGATTCTCACATTGCCTTAAGGTGGTAGTGTCCCTGGGTGTGTGAGACAGTATTTTCCACCACTGTGATGCAATTTCTCTAAGAAGGATGGTGACACAACCCTCCGATAGTGTTTCACACACTTGAAGAATGTAAACCAGGTGGCGATGATACTGTTCAGACTACATTTGGTGGCTTAAGCTGTGTCCTCATACACATATCATTTTTGCGCCATATGGTTCATCCATCAGTAGTAATTCCCACATTTTCAAACTATGGCCCTCATTCAGAGCCGCACGTTAACAACAGTACGCTCGTTGCGTTCCGATGTTGACTAACCGCGCATGCGTCGGTGTTACACCGCGCATGTGCGTACGGCAGATTGCGAGCTTTTTTTCTCTCGTTCCTAAAATAGCGTACAGGAAGTGACATGTCAAATGTGATTGACAGAACAGGGCGTTTTTGGGTGTTGACGGGGGTGGAGATGAAAAAACGCAGGCGTGGCGAGGCGTTTTTGGGGCGTACATACATTAGCAGATGCGAACGTCAAATGTGTTCGGACCGTCTCATACGTCACTGAAACATCCGCTTTCCCTTCAAAATGCTCGCACAGCTTAGGGTCAGGATTACTCGACCACATTGGCGATGGCCTTCTCCTCCGTCCCGGGACTCCACGATGGTGCAGCGATTAATCGTGGCTGGTCAGTAAAGTAATTAGTGTTGGATTGAAATCCGGCTTGGTATGTGTTTGGAAAGCAGTTTATTGGGATAGCACAAAAGCGTACGCAGGTGGAAATCAGAGCTGCTAATGTCATGATTACATAATCAATTAGCGTACATTTTGGGGCTTTTATTTTGGCCACAATTTGGTGGTTATGGCCTATTGTAACAATAATGTCATCATCTTTTAATTAGCTCCCCTTTTTTTTGGTTTACTGTGGAATTTGCATCGCTATGTGTTTTTTTAAACGTTCCTTAAAGAGGCCTTTTTTTTTAAAAAAGAGGGTCAGTTTTTGCGTTTAAGGCCAGGATTAAATGTAACCCATTTGTACAATAATGTCACAATACAATGTCAGTGTTTTGTTTTTAATTTATTGTTTACACACAAACAAATTGGCATAATATTGTATTGCCTTTTTTTGTGGCCAAGATATTTGATAAAAAAAAAAAAAAAACATAACTACTAACATAAGCGTAAATACAAAATTTTAAATCATTTCACAAGAAAGGAGAGGGAAGTTTTGACCAGAAAGGAATATGAGCCAAGCACAGAAGGAAAGTGGGAAAAGTCGCCATTGCTGTCACCGTTTTCTCGCCCGTTTGGCTGGGTGAGGGTGGGCGCCAGACCGGGTCCGGGATGCCATCGGGCTGGCCTGTCCAGAGGCAGATGTTGTGGCCTCTGGACTAGGCACAGGGCTAGGCACATTTGGAGGATTGCCTGATGTTGTGCCAGAGGTAGAGGATCTGGATGTTCCGGCAGGAAGGGAGGTCGGCTCCACCATGTGCTGGCGAACGAGCTGCTCCAGGGCATTGGCGATGCGGATGTTGGCCCTGGTATTTTCCGCCAGGGCCTGAGCAATGGTCACGTTGGCCGCAGCATTTTGCTCCAGGGCCTCAGCCACCCGTATCAGACTGGCGTCCATCCTCTGCAGAATCTCCGTATGGCAATCCGATTTAAAATTGAGTTCTGTGAGGAGGCCCACTGCCTGCGAGGGGGCACGCCCTGGACTGGCTTCTGCAGGGTCCTCAGCCGGATGTACTGGTTCCTCCCCTGCAGAGTCAGCAGAAATTCTGCGGCCAAGGCTCCCCTCTGGAGCAGACTCATCCGCCTCTGTCTCTGTTAGGAAATTGGAGAAAAGACTCACATTAGAATCTACATATTGGCACAATAGCATTTCTGAGTTGGTGACATCACAAGACTTACCTTGGCCAACATGAGGAGCCGCAAAGTCTGGCATGTCCGTATCCATGTTGGACACGCCAAACACCTCCACAGCCTGCACACACCCCTGTGCCATCTCTTCTAAGTCTGTCAACTCCAATGACACAGGGGTGGGACCCCCACCTGTCCCCCTTGCATGCCTAGCCCTGTCGGCAAGTTTTTGTTTTAGACGATATTTGAAGTCTGCCCATCTGTGGAATGAATTTGGAACCATTATCCTTTTTTTTTACAATGGGGTTTGTTTATAGGATGGGAAAGTGTTTACTTACCGCCGTTTGACATCCCGGGCTAGACGGACATAATCACCCACCCTATTGACAGCAACGGCGACCTCCTCCCACATTCTCCACTTCTGGCTTTGGCTCATATTCCTGGCTGCCTGGGGCAGGATGTCAACGCACTTCTGGATCAAAACCTCCATCTCCTTGCTTGTGAAATGTGGCTGCCTTTTTTTTTTTGCAGCTTTGGCGGGTTGACTGGGGCCAGCAGTCTCTTCCATGTCATCCTCCTCACCTATTTGGGTAAATATGCAGATTTAGCCACTTCACAACTTGCACAATATTATGTTTTAAAATACTCATTGACACAAAATGCATGAAGGCCTTACCGCCGCAATTTTGACCATTGTTTCCCTGGTTTGAAGCCATGTCTCTGCTTCCAGCATGAAATCATCCAGAAATTCTATGTGATTTCGTGACGTATTTATACATGCGTCGTTAGTTTGCGTCCGCATCATTGATTGTGCGTCCCTATGATTCATCCTTAATTTGTGCGGGAAAATAAACACTATTTATGGCTTGGTGTGTGTGGATTCGAGGTGGGGTTGTTGGAGTGTTGTCGGTTAAGTGGTTTGGATTTGGTTGGTTGGTTGCGTTTGGAGGATTTTGGAGAGTTGTTTTTTTGTTTGTTTTTGCTACATTTCTTTGATTTTTCCGTTCGCATTTTTTTCATTTTTTCAACATCCTTTCCTGATTTGGTAAGTTTTGTGCATTCAAATTTGTGGCCAATTGGTGTATTCTTCTGTTTTGTGGTTAGTTAATTTGTTTAACACTCATTTCATCTTTTTTAGTTTTTTTTTGTTTTCGGACCCAAAGAAGTTTTTTGAGGACATCTTATATATTCGAGTTGGGTAAGTCCATTTTTTGTCTTGCATTTGCGAATGAATTACGGCATTTTTGACTGTTGGTGTAGCGCCTTGCATTTGCGAATGAATTACTGCATTTTTGACTGTTGGTGTAGTGACTTGCATTTGCGAATAATTTACCGCATTTTTGACTGTTGGTGTAGTGACTTGCATTTGCGAATAATTTACCGCATTTTTGACTGTTGGTGTAGTGACTTGCATTTGCGAATAATTTACCGCATTTTTGACTGTTGGTGTAGTGACTTGCATTTGCGAATAATTTACCGCATTTTTGACGGCTTATTCATCATATAATCCAGTTTTGCTTTTCCCTTTTCCATTTTTTGGGTCCATTTGAACCCTATTTGACGTACGGTGTGCAATGTAGTTTTCATCGATGGCCAAATGTGTTTTTCCGCTATTTTCTGTGTTGGCTTGCAACAATTTTTAAACAAAAAAAACACCCTCTAAATTTTTGAAGTCTCATTGTTGCCTTTTTTACAGTTTATACGTATCATGACAATACCCCGGCATGTAAGCAGCTATGGATGGTATCAGAAAGCTAAGTTGTTTTTTCTTACTTTTGGGGTGGGTCAAAAGCCTTACATTGTAAACTTTGAATTTCAGGTAGATCTGGGGCGAATTGTTCTGGCCCTGCTCCCGGAAGACGACCAACCTCAAACTCGTCCCAGGCGTAGGCATCGTAGGCATGCAAGGCCCCAGATATTTCGAACACGTGTCACCCTTTTTGGAATGCCCGATGATGAGGTTTTAAGACGCTACCGTCTACCTCCCAAAATCATCATAGACACTCTCTCATTAATAGAAAGTGATCTTGAGCGGCAAATTGACAGTCCAACAGCAATACCACCACTGACGCAATTTATGGCGGTGTTACATTTCTGTGCCTCAGGATCGTTTCAAACAACGGTGGGAATAGTGGCGGGCATCTCCCAATCCTCCTTTTCCCGGATCCTGAGGGCAGTGATGGAGGCACTTTTCAAGCACCTCCATCATTTTATTAAAATGCCTTTGGATATGGGTGCCCTTAGTGTGGCCAAGGCCAATTTTTACCAAATAGCTGGCTTCCCACACATCATAGGGGTTGTGGATGGTACTCACATACCACTTCAGCCTCCAGCACGGCTGGAGGCAATATTTAGAAACAGGAAACACTATCACTCCCTGAATGTAATGGTGGTATGTGATGCCTCCCTCCAGATCCTGTCCCTGAATGCTAAATTACCAGGAAGTGCACATGACTCCTTCGTCATCCGGCAATCAGGGATATGGCAGAAATTAACCAACCTACAAGCTGGTGATGCGTGGCTTCTGGGTAAGTGGAGACCTTTAGTACATAACAATGTTAAGCTTGATACACAGTGTTCCTGATGTGGTCTATTTTTGTTCACAGGAGACAGTGGATACCCTTGCATGTCCTGGCTGCTCACTCCTTATTTGGCTCCCACACCAGGGCCACAAAGTGCGTATAATTCCGCACTTACAGCCACCAGGCAAGTGGTGGAGCGCTGTATCGGCCTTTTAAAAGGCCGATTCAGATGCCTCCACCGCTCTGGTGGCGAGCTCATGTATGTGCCGGATATGGTGTCTAAAATTGTGGTCCTGTGTGGGATATTTCACAACATTGCCATAAGGAGTGGTGTCCCAATGCAGCCAGAGGATGCCTTACCTGAGGATGGCCCCCCCGAGGTTGGTCGAAGGTCAGTATGTGGGGGGGCCATACGCGATGATGTGGTGGCCAGATTTTTTAGGTAAGTTTGTTCAAAACTCCAGTGTTTATACCTAATGTGTTTGTTTTTTTTGGCAAACATCTAATTTATTTTTAATTTTCTCACCATCTTCTGTTTGTTCACATAATCTTTGGCACTCCAACGCTCACTACTTCCTGCTACCCTTACCAAACCTGGATCTGGTCCTTTTGGGCATATATTCTGGAACCCATATCGCAACGCCATGTTTGTGGAATCATGTTGGCATGGTCCTTCGTCAACCAGTTCTTGATTTTGTGTTTTTATTTATTTTTTTCTTGGTATGTGTTGTATTTGAATTTATCACTGTGTATTTTTTTTGGGAGTGACCACTTTGTTTTCTCTGTTATGTGGTGAATAAATGTTTGAAGAGTGAAATGGTCTTCCTTTTTTGGGACGTTAACAGCAAGTGTAACCAGGTTAACACAAGTTACATTTGACTAAGGGGTAAACCAGTACTGACGCCAGTTGAGCAAAACTGAAATATGTTTTCAGCTTTCCAATCCACACCAAAAGGAAGCCTGGCCCAACCTTGGGATTTGTAAGATTGGCCTAAGCAGCTTGCGCACCAAGTAGGAACCTGGAAAATGTAGAAATCTGAAATTGACACTACACCCAAAAAGGGAAATTACATTGTTACTGTTATGTGTTTCTGGTGTCTGTTTGACATACAAAGACAAAACACAATCTAACTTTTAAAAAAGGGAAATCCTTGCAGGAACTTATGTCAGGCTAAACTATCTTGGTTTTGGTTTTTAAAAATGAGCCACAACGTATATTTGTCTTTAAAAATTTATTTGGCAAATACAACAAAAAAAAAAAAACTAATGCCGAAGGAGGCCAGACAGCCGGTCGAGGGCCACCAGAAGGCCGATTACATGGTGGCGCATCTGCCCCACAACATCCGCCACCTCTTGCCGACGCCTCTGTTCCTCTGTGGGTGAGAAAAGTGTGTGGGTTAATACAACAATAGGGACTCCACAGAAAAACATTAAAAAAAAAACAAATCACTCCTAAACCCAAAAACATAAATAAAAAGGGTGGGCTGGCAAAAATACAAGGCCTAGGTACAAATTCCCACAGGTATGATATGTGTATGCTTAAATCACCAGGAAGAGGTAAAGGCAAACCTTCACAATCAACAAAAGTCAAGCCACAAAAACACGAAGAAAGGCACGACACATGATTACATACAAACAGTTTGTGCTTTAAAAAAAAATAATAAAAAACATACCGGGAAACAAATCGGGAGCTCCGGCAAAACCTCCATGATCCTCCTCGGAGGATCCGTCATTCCCCAAAGAATGGGGCGGAGTTATGCTGGACTCCGGGGAGGGGGTAATTGGAAGAGGGGTGGGTGGAGGAGAGGGGGAAGTGGGACGGAGGGGAAGGAGGCCCGACATTTCCGGGAGAGGGTCTGGGAAGGATGGGGAGGAGTGGGGAATAGGCGAAAGATTTGGGGTGGAGTGTTGGCTGGGGGTTGGGGAGAGTGGGCGGGAACGCCGACGTTGACGGCGGAGTCTTGGCTGTCCCCCTAAAATATGTCAAATAAATTGCGTTTAGTTTATGGACAAATCCGGGCAAACAAACAAAAAAAAAAAAAAAAAAAAGAAATAAAACCAAAAAAAATAGCAGTAGAATTAAAAATTCATAAAAAGAGGGAAAACATGCAGACGCAGATATGAGTACAAATAATAAATAGAACAGACAGGAAAACATGCAGACGCAGATATGAGTACAAATAATAAATAGAACAGACAGGAAAACATGCAGACGCAGATATGAGTACAAATAATAAATAGAACAGACAGGAAAACATGCACACGCAGATATGAGTACAAATAATAAATAGAACAGACAGGAAAACATGCAGACGCAGATATGAGTACAAATAATAAATAGAACAGACAGGAAAACATGCAGACGCAGATATGAGTACAAATAATAAATAGAACAGACAGGAAAACATGCACACGCAGATATGAGTACAAATAATAAATAGAACAGACAGGAAAACATGCACACGCAGATATGAGTACAAATAATAAATAGAACAGACAGGAAAACATGCAGACGCAGATATGAGTACAAATAATAAATAGAACAGACAGGAAAACATGCACACGCAGATATGAGTACAAATAATAAATAGAACAGACAGGAAAACATGCAGACGCAGATATGAGTACAAATAATAAATAGAACAGACAGGAAAACATGCACACGCAGATATGAGTACAAATAATAAATAGAACAGACAGGAAAACATGCACACGCAGATATGAGTACAAATAATAAATAGAACAGACAGGAAAACATGCACACGCAGTTTGCCCCACAAACACAAACATTAAAACCACAATACATAACACTTACTTGCCAGGATCTGCATGCGAAAGCATGCCAGCAAGCGGGGCGTTCGCCGTTGCAGGTCGGACCACCTGCGCTCCAGCTGCCCGATGTTGCGGCGTGATCCGAAGGACCGCAGGCGGGACCGTACCTCCGCATACGCGGAGTGCTTCTGCCGGTTGGTCATGGGTTCTGGCTGGCTGGTGATCCGGCGATCCATGACCTCCGTAAGCACCAGCAGCTCACGCCTGGTGAATGCGGAGGCTCTCATGATGGCAATGGTGTTTTTCTTAAAAATCATTTTTGATAAAGTGTGTAAAAATTTTCTGATTGGCTAATGTATTTTGGAAATTAACAGGAGCAATTTTATTGGTTAGTGTATGAGTCATGTGTTCGACAGGGCCAGAAATCTCTGGAGAGTTAGGATAGGCTTGATGCAGTGACATGCGTAAGCAAATTTAAATAAAGAAATGAACCCAGGGAAATATGCGGGGATACACAGCAATAGTACAATTGTTTAATTGTGGTTCACATGTTTTTTAAACAATAAAAGCGAATGTTTCATCCGTACGTATTCTGCGGGTAAACACAAACACAGACAAGAGTAAAGTTTCTTGCATTGTGTTGAAAAAAAACAAACAATTAAGCTAATTGATACATTGATTGGCATGATACGATTGATGGAGGTAGGCAGAATAAAGGAGCAGGTAATCGACATCTGACAAGGCCACTTCCTGTTTATACTTGTGCGTGCGTTCCTTTCAAGCCATTTCGGGGATGTACGCTCGCTATTTCGTACGCTCGTTAGTTAGAGGAGGGGTCGTCAGAGTTTAGGGAGGAATTTTAGATGCGAACGAAAATACGAGCGAGCCATTGAATTTAAATATTTTTGTACGTACGCCTAACGTACGTGCGCCCGCTTGCGTGCGGCTCTGAATGAGGGCCTATATCCTGAATTTAGCATTTTATTTGCATTGTAGCTGCATCCAAATACGTTCATAGGACCTGTGCACTGCTGATCGCAGATTCCCGACGTTCGGGAATCGGCGCATGTGCAGGACCTGTATCACCGCTTTTGGGAGGGAGTGGAGAGACCAGGATTTCTGTCGACTGACGGAGATTTCCTGAACTCTTTAACTCATCTGCAGCAGCCAACTTGCGTGTCCCCATGGTCACTTGTCCAAACAATGGTACGATTTGCAGATGATCCGATAGATGCATCTGGGATCAGTAATGCATGTAAGACGCATGACACCTGTTCAGGGGCTGGCTGGCAACTTTCAGCCTGGGGGGCAAACCAGAGCAAGTGGCCCTGCTTTTCTACCGGCGAGTGCAATTTTAAAAACGGGCATGACAGTAATGTCCTGGGGGTGTGTACCACAGTAAACTACTATATGCCTGATTTTTTAACCTCATATTTACCTTTATTTACTTCAATGACATTGAATATATTACACTATAAGGTGCTTGTTTTTCACCTTCAGACAAAAAAAAAATATATATATATATACATTGCTTGAAGTGTGCGGGTATGAAATGGTATGTCATGCCGTCACTTCATTTCGGCACCCGTCCGGCACTGGGACTGTCCCAGTGCCGGTCAACAAGCGGCTGCTCTCTGCTGGTTTAAATTTATCTCCGACAACGAATCAATCATGGCTCGCGGAGCAGCAGCCAATCAGGGGAGGCCGGGGCTGGGACTATCACTGTCTCAGCGCCGGTCACCAAGCAGCTGCATGTTTAAATTTGGCTCTGGCCGCGAGCCAATCATGGTTAACGGACCGGCAGCCAATCAGGAACGGCCACGTGGCTGCCCAATTGGCTGACTGTCCGCGAGCTGTCATTTGCTCACAGCCGGCGCTGAATTGAAAATGCCAGTGCCACCAAGGAGAAAGATTGGGGAAGGGACCAGGGAAGGGAGCGCAGCGACCGCGTTCACCAGAGCAGAGCAGGGTGAGGTGGGCAGTGTGCTGTGGTGTATAGTATGCTATGAGCTATGGTGTGTGGTGTGCTGTGACTGTGAGGGAATGTGTGCGGTGTTTAAGAGGACGTGGGGGTATGGAAATATCAGGGGGCTCAGGATTTGGGCCTGCCTAAGTAAAGCCCCCCTGATATTTCCATACCCCCACTTCAAAATGTCTATTTCGACCACGCACACACACACAGTCACACTTAGGACCTCATTCAGAGACGCTCGCAAAATGCGAGCGCTCTCTCTGAATGAGGGCGGCCGCATTTTTTTTTCGACGGCCTCCTGGCCGCTCGCTAAGCTGTGGGTTACCACCCACAGCTTTAGCGAGTGACCAGGAGATGGTCAAGAATGTCGCGTCCATCGGGGCTTGCGACGAGACCCTTGAGGTAGGGTCTCGTCTGCCGCAAGCCCCAGAGAGCTTTCGGCTCTAACAGAGCCAGAAACTCTCCACTGACATCACTCGTGATGTCAGTGGGGCCGCCCCCAAACGGCAAGCGTTCGCATGGGAATGCCTCCATTTGGCCAGCCACCCCCCCTCGCCCGCCTAGCAAACGGGGCGAGCTGTCGATCACCATCGACAACTGCCCCGTTTGTAGCGAGCCCCGCAGCGAGAGAATCTCTCTCTCGCTCCGGGACTTGCGCACGCGCAGTGCAGTCGCTGCACGTGCACAGGGCACAACCTTGACCCGCTTGCGAGCGCTCAAACGCTTGCGAGCCGCTCTGCATGAGACCCTTAGTCAGCACACGCACACACACAGTCACACTTAGTCAGCGCACACACACATACAGTCACACTTAGTCAGCACACATACAGTCACACTTAGCATGCAGTCACACTTAGGGCCTGATTCAGAGCCGGACGCTCTGAACGAGCGCCGCTCTGAATCAGGGTGTTTTTTTTTTTAATGTTGCGGCCTCTTGGCCGCTCACATAGCTGTGGGTTACCACCCACAGCTTATGTGAGCATCCATGATGATGGTCAAGACCATCGTGACCATCGGGCTTGCGATGAGACCCTTGCGGTAGGGTCTCGTCTGCCGCAAGCCCAGGAGTGCTTTCGGCTCTATCAGAGCAGAAAGCACTCCCACTGACATCACTTGTGATGTCAGTGGGCCGGCCCCAGATGGTAGGCGTTCCCATGGGAACGCCTCCGTCTGGGCAGCCACGCCCCCGGCACGCCCACCAAAGGGGGCGTGCTGTCACTCACCATCGACAGCACGCCCCCTTTGTAATGAGACCCTTAGCGACAGAGTGCCCGTCGCTATCCGGGTCTCGTGCATGCGCACAACGGAGCCGGGTCCGTCGTGCGCATGCGCACTGGCCCAACATCGACCCGCTTGCGAGAGGGTCTGAACCAGGCCCTTAGTCAGCACGCGCACACACACAGTCACACTTAGCACACACACATACATACTGAGTGACGCGCTTGCGAGCGCTCAAGCGCTTGCGAGCCGGTCTGAATGAGACCCTTAGTCAGCACACACACGCACACACACAGTCACACTTAGCACACACACACAGTGACACTTAGCACACACACACACACAGTCACACTTAGTTAGCACACACATACAGTCACACTTAGCACGCACACAGTCACACTTAGTCAGCACACACACAGTCACACTTAGTCAACACACACACACAGTCACACTTAGTCAGCACACACACACACAGTCACACTTAGTCAGCACACACACACAGTCACACTTAGTCAGCACACACACACACAGTCACACTTAGTCAACACACACATAGTTTAAATAACAAAACAACACAAAGTTTATGCCACTGTGACACCCTTCACTTACCTGGTATGGGTGTAGAAGACAGGAAGCAGGCACTCCTCATCTCTGCCCTCTCTCCTCCATGGGTGTGATAACAAGCTCCTCTTTAGGCTCTTCCCACTCCCCGATAGGCCACGCCCCCTTTTTCATTCTCCAGCCTCTTGGAATTGTGGTTAGGGAAACCTGGCTCCCCATTGGTCAATAGCGGCCATCTTTATCTAGCCTGATATGGGGGCAGCCATTTTGCGTAGCAGCATGGGAGCCGTAGCATTGCATCCTCTGCTTGCCTGCCAGTGCCTGCCGGCCCTGACACACAAGAATTGTACCTGCCCGGGGGGCAGATGGCACCCTGCCCCCCGGCCCAGCCCGCCACTGCACCTGTTACTGTATTACCATATTAGTGCTATCGCAGCAGCTACCATGTTAGCAGCTGAGATAGCCTCTGTGTCTGCAGCTGAATCACCCCCCAAGGGTCCTAGGTACTTAGGATCAATTTTGTTGCAAAATATTTAGTTTAAAGTCACGGATTTAGCACAACGATGTGTGGTGCATAGCATGGGGTGAAGCACTTGTATCAGACTAGGTTACATCTGAGTCGCACATAACAACTGCATGCAGATCCGCCATTTATGTCCAGAGTACCCCTGCATTCTGTTGCATTAATCATATGAATAAGACACATAGGGCCTGATTCAGCTTTAGGAATAGAGTGAGAATTAGCAGTGAACTGTGGGCCTGATTCAGAGCCGCTCGTAAGCGGCCGCTCGTTCGCTCCGAGCGATGTTCGCACAACTGCGCATGCGTATGGGTTGTAATATGCATGCGCGAACCAGTCATTGCGGTCGGAAATTAGCGAATGCCTGCTATTTTGAGTGACAGGATGAGGCGTTTGTGGGTGGTAACAGGGGAAGTTGCTTGAAAACGGGGAGTGGAGATCCGAACACAGGCGTGCCAAATGGTCAAAACGGGCGTTTTAAGGGTGTGCATAATTAACAAAGCAGCGTCATCGACCACGTCACTAGGTTGTCTTTTAGCCTGAACTGCTCGCATGTTTGTGGTAGGAAAATCCAACCACAAGCACTGCGAGCAGTTCATACGCCTTTCGATGTACTGGATTAATCTAATAAATAGCGGAGATGACGTAGGATGCGAGCGGCCAGGGGGCGTCTTTACAAAATAGCGAGCGCATGTTTCGTTCGCTCATTCAGACATAGAGGCGTCAACAGACCGCAAAGAGCGAGCGCTCTATTTAAATATCCGGCCCCTTTTTCTGAACGAGCGAGCGCAAATAGCGTCTGGCTCTGAATCAGGCCCTGTGTACCTGGACAAACCATATTGCAATGCAAGGGATGTAAATACATACATTTTTTTGCATGTAGTGTAAATACTGGATGCTTTTGCATGTAGCCCACAAATACTGCAGAGCTTTATTAGTACTGTACAATTTAGATGTCAGTTTGGACACCTCCCTCCCAAATCTAAATCTCTCTCCACATTTTAAATCTGCCCCACCTGCAGTGCAGCATGGTTTCACCAAGATGATCAGTTAAGTGCTAAATCTCACTCTATTCCCAAAGCTGAATCAGGCCCATAGTTTGAATAAAGGTGGGTGGGGCAGTTGGCGCTGCTCAATCGCAAAGTTTGTGGTGCGCCAAAGAGGGCTATTTGGTGCGATTTAAGGTTTGGTGTATGTGGACACATCTGTAACTCACATAACCTGCCTAAATATGTTTTATATATGTTTTATTTATTTTGGAATGTAGCAGTACATCTATTTTTTTGAAGGCCATCAACTAGATGTAAAGACATGAACAGATGAGAAAACGGGAAAATAAAGTGTTCTTTTAGTTCATTAACATTCCAATTACTTAATGTTAATATTTTAAATTGACACCATTGCAGGCTTTTAATATTTATCAGGAAATAATTGGTTTAATTGGATAATATAAAGTACATCTGAATGCACTTGATACTGTATGTTCATCTGTAGGTACACTGTACAACGATGCACACACTACTACAACACACTGGGATTTCAGATAACTCAAGTTTAATCAACATCATTTCTACCTGTTTTAAAAATGAGACCAGTCAGTTGTAGAGGTCAAATAATGATTAGTGGACTATTATGTACAGAGGTTAATTTTGCTAGGCCTATAGAAAACTAAAGATTCATTGAAGTAATTAAAATGGACCACATTACATGTTTGACATTTCCTAAAAACTTTTCATGTCCACGTCATTGGATGTATTGTCGTACGCTGTCAGTATTTCATTTAGGTCACTGTCAAAGGTCTCTCAGTAATACCACAGTAATCAGCACTCAGGACAGCAAATCTACTGTCTGTAATAGGAACGAGCAACTATGCATGTAATTGTCTTCATGTCATTCTCAGACCATTTACAGGACACAGAAAAGGTTAGGACCCATTCACTTTATATCATTCCAGAGCATATCAACTGGGCCTAAATGTTGATATGAGTGTTGAAAGCGGCCTTTTATATTACCAATAAAATAAAGTGATGGAAACTGAAGTACATATTACTATAAGGTGTTGACTCAACTAAAGATGGCAATTTGTAGATTTCAAATTAAACTCTGCTAAAGTAAAATATAAATATATTAAGTAACGAGATGAAAATGTTGGTTTGTTCAAAACATCCTCCATCACGTTAATAGTTTTTGACATATCATTTGAATCTCTAGCATCAGAAAGTGCTATAATCAGGCTGCAGCTTTAATTCCCTTTGCTCATTATTAATGTACAATTATGTATGAAAATAACCAAGAGTACAGAAGTGAAATTAAATCTTGCATTGCTGAATCAATGGCATGTTTATGATTCATAAAATTGTTGAAAAAAAAAGTCTCTCTAATAAAAGTGATTGTTTAACTGTCTGTATACAGTCCGGAACCCCCCTCACTTAGGGCTTTATTTATGAAGCAGCGACTTTGTAAACTGCTGCTTCCCCATGGGTTGCACAGGTGACCATTTAAAACTGCACCCGCAGTCAGTGTAACCTTGCGGTTACGATGTAGCGGCTACCCGCATAGACTTCAATGGTGAATTCTCACCATAGAAGTCTATGGGAGACACAGGCTGACCGCATTCAGCCTATCAGAGAGCTGCTCCGATGGAAATGCTCCCTGATTGGCTGACAGCCCCTTCAATGACGGGGCATACGTGTGCCCTGATCATTTACGCGGAGCAAAGGTATGTGTACACACATACCTTTGCTGTGTCCGGCATGGATCGGGATTTTTACGCATTTTTTTTTAACCCCTGGATTGTCTACTTGGACAAGATTCGCGATCTATGCATAGGAGAGGTGAGTATGGATTTTTTTTTCAGGTACTCCTATGGATTACTTCGGATACTAGGTGAGTGAGTATGAGTGTGCATGTATGTTTGATTAAAATTTTACATTCACGGTGTGAGTTTTTTTATTTACGTATTTATTTAGTTGTGGAACTACAAGTGCCAGTGGGCCTGTAATGCCCCGCATGCTGGTATTTGTGGTTCTCCAAATACCAGCATGCAGGGGAGGCTTGCTGGTACTTGTGGTTCTACAACTAAAGACAATATTGAAACCATTATTTTACACCAAACACTAACCACTATCAACCCAGCACCCATGGCCATAGGGTGCCGGGGATAGCCCCGGGCTATCAGTCTAGGCCTGGGGTGCCCTGGAGAGGGGTACCCCTTTATTGGGGCGGTACCCAACTCTCCAGGGTTCCCCGGCCTGGGCTGACTAGCGGTCAGGGATTATGCTTTGGCCGGGGAAACCAGTGAAAGGTTTTCCCTGGCTGTGGCATTATCCCCCCACTAGAAAGAGCTCGGTGCTGGTTTTGGAAGTTTCAGGGGACCCCTACTCGTTTTTCCCCTGATTTTCCACAACCAGGACCAGCTCAACAAAGCCCTGTGCTGGTTCTTAATATACAGGGGTCCCCTACGCATTTTGGCCCCTGTATTTTTAGAACCAGAACAGACTTTATAAAGCCCGGGGCTGGTTATGCTTTTGGGGAGGGGGTGCACATTTATTTTTTTTTTTACATTTACAATCTTTTACATAAGTACACACTGAAACATGCACGTATCTCATGGATATGTGCATGTTTCTGTGTTAATCTGACCTGCTCAGGATATACTCACTATCCTGAAGCAGGTCTAATAATTGGGGACTTTTGGTAATCTTTTTTTTGCGAGTCTAAACAGACACCCTATTACATTGGGCGAGTTGATTGTTTTCATTGTGAAAACATATGGATGCGAGTTTGAGAATGGGGAGTTTTAGTAACTCTGAAAAATACGAGTTTTAGTGAACTGACACCCTATTACATTTGAGAGTTGTGAAAAATTGCGAGTTTACCACCAAACTCGCAATTTACCAAAACTGACACCCTATTACATTAGGCCCCAGATGTTAGACAGCCAATAGGTTGACAGGGACAAAATATTGTCAGGGACAAAAGGTCGACGCACTAGATGTCGACAGGTACAAATGATCGACAGTGTCAAATGGTCAACACAATTTTTTTGTTAGGGTTAGGCACTTACTAGAGGATTAGGGTTAGGTACTAGAAGGGACAGTTAGGTTCAGGCACCTACCCCGACAGTTAGGGTTAGACACTAGGAGGGAGGCTTAGGGTTAGGCACCAAGGGGAAGGTTGGGGTGAAGATTAGGGCTAGAAAACAAAAAAATCATGTGTCGACCATTTGACCTGCCGACCATTTATACTTGTCGACCTTCTTACATGTCATCCATTAGTGTGTCGATATTTTGTCCCTGTCGACCTATTGTCTGTCTAACATCTGGTGTCTTCCTAGACATTGTCTATCTAATTGCTGTCTATTTCTTATACCATAACCAGTGAGGGAGGAGAATGTGTTACTATACAGTTAAGGGAGGAGCAAGTCAAATGTTACTCTGGGGCAAGTGAGGGGAATGTGTTACTACAGGTGTTAGCGGGGGGGTAATGTGTTACTACAGAGGTGAGGGAGAGGAATGTGTTACTACTGGGGTGAATGGGGGTAATGTGCTACTACACAGGTGAGGGAGGAGAGTGTGTTATTCCAGAGGTGAGGGAGGGGAATGGGTTAGTACACAGGTGAGGGAGGGTAATGTCTTACCAGGGCCGTAGCTAGGGTAGTGCGGCCGGTGCCATCACACAGGACACCACAGGTCAGGGGGCGCTGTTTGGGCCTGTCAAATTTCTGTTTATTATCATTCTCACTTGTAGCTTCCTCTAATTTCATCCCCAGTATCTCCTGGCCTCCCCTATCTCTTTCCTGGCCCTTCCCCATGAGGCCATTCCCCTTTTTTGGGTGCATTGTGTCCCTTTTAAAAATGAGGGGGGCGCCAATGCTCTTTCTGGCACAGGGCACCAAAAAGTCTAGTTACGGCTCTGTGTCTTACTATAGCAGTGATGAATTACTAGAGATGAAGGAGTAATGTGTTACTGGAGTGGTGAGATGGAAATGAAAATAGTAAATATTTAAGGTCTACCGGGTTGAAGCTGCGTACATCAGCTAGTATTTTATATGGGCATTCCATGGAAAAGCTTCCCATCCCTAGCTAGTGAAATGTTATGCTATCACTACAGATAAAAACAATCTCATAATTGTGTGCAGCTTTGAGTAGGGAACCTTAATATATGTTGGCAAAACATAATATATAATGTAACATAGGCCCAAATGCTCTTAACACCACTAAGTTATGTCCTTTCTAGACACCTTACTTAACTAGATAAGAGATATTAAAAGAAAAATTTACGTAGTTATACTGTAGTAGTTTAATAGTTATGTGCTATGTACAGCCCGCTGTTGTTCTTTTAAAGACTTTAGACATCGACATAACAGATTATTTAAGCAGTACTTTGGCATTACTTAAATAATTAGTTCTGAACATGTGTTGAGCTGTTTAAGAGGTCTATGTACTAAAGCTTGATGAGAGATAAAATTGTGAGAGAAAAAGTATTAACCAATCAGCTCTTAACTGTCATTTTTCAAACACAGCTTGTAAAATGTAAGTTAGAGGCTGATTTGTTAATGCTTTATCTCTCACAATTTTATCTATTTCCATAGCTTACTTGCTTATCTCATTCTAAAACAAAAAAACAGTACATAGTGTATTTCAGTACATTTCTAAATTGTCTTATATATCATTTCAATCTAATTTGTGTCTACTCACTCATCTTTCTATTGTCTGAGTAAAATTGTTATACATTATTTCATATAAAATTGCAGTGACCAGTCATACAATGTTTATATATACAACAAAGCATTATGTAACTGATGTCAGCTACTGTTTATTACAAAATAATGTTAGTCTCACTTAAATTGTAAGGTCCAGTAAATGTGTATTAATTAATATGTTCCCGCCACATGTTCCCTTACTTAACTAACAAACATACAGTACATATATGTCTAAATACACCCAGGAATGTATCTTACAATTTAGCAGCAGCAAGCAACTTTTTCTTAAAATATCCGTCTGCTATTTATACCAATACTTTTGCCACAAGGAAACACTAATCCTAAACACAGGGCACTATTAGCCACGGAGGAGATTTATCAAGCAGTGTAAAGAATGGAAAAGTTGCCCATAGCAAACAATCAGCTTTTAGCTATCATTTTATAGAATGTCCTTGAAAACTGCTAATTCAAAGCTGATAGGTTGCTATGGGCAACTTCTCCCCTGGTCCACTTTGCCACTCTTTATACCTTTATACTGCATAATACATCTCCCCCTTAGTACACAATTAGCGCATTAAGAAGCAAAACTCTAATCCCAAGTACAGTACTCAGTACACTATTAGCATAAAAAATATTTTTCTACTATGGATGAATAGTTAAAGATTAGAAATAACTGTGAATCGTGTGATATTATAAATGATGTGAAATGTATTTGCTTTAAGCCAGAGCCAGAGCACCCTTAGGGGTAAATTTAGATGGCAATTCTATTAATAAGTGATGTTGCCCATAGCAACCAATCAGGTTCCAGGTATTATCTTCTAGAAGGTGCTAGATAAATGAGAAGTAGAATCTGATTGGTTGCTATGGGCAACATCACTTCTTAAACAGAACTCCCATCTTAGTAAATTTACCCCTTAGTGTCTCATCAGTAATAACTTTATTTTGGTTTGCAAAGTACAAATACAAGCTGGAACTGGTATTAAACACGCATACAGTGGGCCTGATTCATAGATGTACATAAATCTGATGTTTACGCACTCATCTCCGATGTTTTTAGATCAGAAGTCAGCTTGCGCATGTGCAGATCTGGGGCTGCGATGCCGCTCACAGTGCCCCGAAAGCCGCAGCATGGTTGACATACTGCTGGTGTTTGGGAGCTGTGATGGGCAGCATTACAGAAAATGGTGGGTGGGGGCGTTTGGGTGTGCCAAACCCAAAGTGTTACTCAGATCCTTAATGTTCACACAGTTGCTCCAATGCTGTGTCTTTGGATGCAGCATCAGATCACAGAAGCTGACAGTAGGCGTCTATTTACACACGCGCCTCCTGCGGCTTTTGCATATTTTAGCACAGCCGCTGCGCACAAAACACAGCGGCTGTGCAAAAGCGTCCATCTCTAAATCAACAAATAAGCTGTATGTTTAGCACTGGTGTGTGGTGGAAGGGTGTATTGAGCACCATGGTAGTGATATTATTACATTGTCATAGATATTTTAAATAAAGATAAAGTGCAAAATAAAAAAGTGTATAAGACTTTTGCGATTTATCTCTATTTAAAATATCTATAACTATGTAATAATAACTTTACCATTGTCCACAATGGGTTGGGTATGGGATGCCGGCGGTCACAATACCTACAACATCAGCATACCGACAGTCAGAATACCGAACCAACTAGATAAGTATCCTAACCCTACCCGTGCAGCCTTACCCTGACCCTCCGCCCCTGCAGCCTAATTCTAATCCTTCTACCCCACTGCTTAACCCTAACCCTCCCCCTAGTGCCTAACCCTAAACCTAACCCTCCCCCTAACCCTAATACTTACTGTCGGGATGCCGGCAATCGGGATTCTGGCGTCAGAATTCCGACTGCTGTCTCGGTTCTGGCACCGATATTCTGAGCACCGCACCCCGACCGTCGGGATGCTATCTACGTCCCTCCACAGTACTCCCTTCCACTCAACCCAGTGCTAAATAAATATACATCTTATTTGACAATCAAAAACATAATTATAACAAAATAAAATATAAAATTACATATATTCAATTTTAATTGATATTATCAATTACACTACTTCATGGGTTCAGACACGGTGTCACAGACTGTGACTAACATAAACAGAAGAGACATCAGGAGTCCAGTCACACTGTGAGGTGTAGGAGTAGAAAATAAAGGAAGAGTAGGAGGGAGAGGGGCCACACGGTTCTCACAATCAGTGAGTCTCAGCAGCACAACATGGGGATGGCTGTGCTGTGTAAATGGTCAAGTACAATCTATAAAATAATAGATAGGAGCTGATGGGTTGCTATGGATAACTTCTCCACTGGTCCGATTCTCCACGCTTTTCACTGCTTGATAACTAGAATAGATCTAGTGAAGAGGTGGGTTTGAGAGAATAACAGCTAAATTATGGGCCTGGAGCTGAAAATCTTCAAGGGCCTATACTGAGAATGGGAGGAGCTGTGATCAGGGCTGTGTGGGTGTGGCCCAAGTCATGTGGGTACACTCCCTAGGCTATCAGCTCCAATTTCTTCTTAAAAATAAATAAAAATATAAATATTTCATAATTTTATTATTACTTATGTTATATTATTACTTATATCATATTATGTTTTTCTTATTTATTAACAGTTACTTATATAGTGCCAGCATATTCAGTTAGAATTGAGAACAAACAGTAATAAAACAAGACTAGGTAATAACAGACAGACAAAGAGGTAAGACGGCCCTGCTTGCAAGCTTACTGTACAATATATAGGGAAATAGGCATTGATAGCCAAATTGCATATTGGTCCAGCCAGGTTGCAGAGGTTCTTGGTGGGTATGTGATCCTGACACACATAACTGTTGGGATCAGTGGGATGTGTAAGTGAAGAAAGAGAAAATATGTAAAGTTATATGTGGACTGTATAGAAGGAATGTAATTGAGTAGGATAGCTTATGGAGGTTATGTGGATGGTTCTGGCATTTAATAAGCTTGCCTGAAGAGGTAAGTTTCCAGGAACCCTTGAAGGTTTGGAGACCAGAGGAAAATCTTAGAAAGAGACTCTTGGGATCAGGTAATAAGTGTGGATGAGAAATGCAGATCTTGTGTAGAGTTGAGAGGTCGGGCTGGGAGATATTTTGAGACAAGTGAAGAGATGTATGTTGGTGTAGTTTGGTTAATAACCTTATGTGTAAGTTAAAGTATTTTATATTGAAGTCAGTAGAATACAGGTAACCACTAGAGGGAATGACAGAGCTGAGCAGCAGACAATGAACATTTAGTGAGGAAGATCAGCCTCGCAGCTGCATTCAAAATAGATTGTAGTGGTGAAAGTCTGTTTTTGGAAAGACCAGTAATGAGACTATTGCAATAATCAATGCAGAAGATAATGAATGCTAGAATTACAGTTTTTGCAGTGCTAGTGTACAATATTCTGGATATGTTTTTCAGCTGTATGTAACAGGATTTGAAAACACATTGGACGTGGAGAACAAAGGACAGTTCAGTGTCAAGGATGACACCTAATCAGCGAGAACTAGAAATATAATTTTAATAATTAGGATTTATGGCCAACAGTAAGGTCAGCTGTTCATCACCATGCTTCCATGATGATGGGCCTATTTTTATGTGGATGCCTGGAGCTGTATGTCCATCTGCCCCATTGTTATTCTGGCCCTGTAGAATATAGATTTACTGCAATACAGTTTAGGAACCAGTGATAGGACTGTAATAAAATAAGCAATAGGGTTTTCACCTTCCACAGAACTATGACAAAGTGCTTTACCGTCTGGCGCATTGGCTAATTTACATTGCATAATGTACATTTTTAAAGCTGAAATTCTGTAGTGACTACAAAGTCTTTTTAATTAAAATACTTAACTATTTGCGCTACATAAATGTGTCTCTGAGTAGCAATTTAATTTCTCTTAATATTCGGTACAATCAAATGTATTATTGCCAGTCTTGCATTGAGTCTACAAGGTCATAGCTTGGCTGTAAATTAGGTCTTATTGGCTACTCTGAACCTTTAAACTCTTTGAAATGAAAACGCATGGCCTCATTTTATTTTGGAAAGTGGCCAGATGAAAAATATTTATCAAAATCTTAAAGCAGATGCACATTTTTTGTTTCTTATTCAGGAGTTGTTGTTGTTTTTTTATATTGCAAAGCTTATTCGAAGGCCATCAGTGGCTTCATTGATATGCACTAATCATGAGGCGAATGCTCTCTGCATGCACAAGTAAGCACAGGCTTACAGGCACAGTTTGACTGTTTTGACCGCTTTCAAATCAAGAGTTTTCAGGCATATAATGTATTGTTCATTATTGTTGTTTTGTAGATATCAACAAAAATCTAAACTAAAATACACAGCGACAAAACTGGACATAAAAGCGATTGTCTGTTACAGGACAATTATGTCAGCAGCAGAGACAGGAAAAGTCCTTGACATTCTGTGCATATGACAATGCAGAGGATGCTTTTTGCATTTGAATTATGCCCAGTTCTAGCAAGCGTGTTCATAAACAGAATTTTTGCCACTGAAATATCTATGGAAGAGAGAGTTTGATGCTTATGTGCATTCTTACAGCCTGTTACAGAAATGTTGCATTCAGACCTCCATGAATGAATAACCTGGGTTATGATCTGAAAGGCCAGGAATACACAAATATTCATGTTGGGAGCATATGTACTGTGATATTCATTAGCGGTGTGGAACAGCTTGTAACGCTGACATTTTCCTAACCTGTTGCTAAAGGATTTCTCAGGTACTGGGACGGAAAGGATTCATTTTTTGACAGGGTTTTTGAACATTGCAGTAATAAAAAGAAGGTGCTTTATAGGGGATTTTAAAATGCATCTACTGCTGAATTGTATCCTCAAAAGACCCGAGCATGGCTTGCTCCTGGGATAAAACAAAATACCCCTATCAATTTCTGTCTAATGTAAACTGAGCAAATTCCATAGTGCTTGCTGTGTACGACAAGTAGCCATTTGAAAAACACAATTCATAAACCCATTAGTGTTTAAAAGTTACAAACTTTATTACAATGATTATTTTAAAGTATTTATTTTATGGCACTGTTGCCTGCAAATCCAGTTATAGCAGTAAATAATCCTGCAAACTGGGTAAAGTATTTTACAAAATAAGATAAACTAAATAATGATTAAATTAAAGTGTTCTGTAAAAATACTTGAACCTTATTAATGAAACACAATATCCTTAATGGCGATCTGCATTTCTATGACACTATATTAAAATCTGGCTATAAGAATGTATTTATATTGTAAATACAAGACACCTTATTTCAGTTACCCAATAGCTTTTAAAAACTGCACTTAACTTGTGTTTTTATAGGCATATTCATTTCAGCGCAAGGTTCAGACATACCTTTTGTACTTTAATCATGACCCACAATATCCTTAATATTAAACTTGAATTCTATGGGCTTGATTTGGATGCATTTGCGTTCATTTTTCCATAAGACCGTGGCAGGCTATTTACTTCTTTATGCTAATGCAAGAATCTGCTTGTATTTGTCGATGATCCGTGCATCTGCATGTGGAAGCCTATCCCGCCCACGGCCATTACATCCATAGCCGCAAGAGTCATCATTAGTGTTTGAACTGGCATCATTCCCATAATAGGTGAAACAGGCATCCAATTTCCATCCACATACTACGATTGAACATGGAAACCAATTTACATGCCCACGACTCCCATGAGAGAGTCTGGTACGTTCGAATGGTCACCTCCCAGTTACTGCCCAGAAAACCCATTGCACGGAAAGTGTGGTCCATCAGTGGATGGTTCAACCCATATGGACCAGCGATCTTCATCAGTGTACGTATGCCTGATCTGGCAGTATGCTGAAATTTGTGAGATCGATCCACATTTCCACTTGCGTGCAACTCAGAATCAGGCACTATGGGCCTCATTCAGAGATGTACGCTAATGCTGCTGCTGCGAATGTGTGCGCAGATGCTATGCGAAAATCTGAAAATGTTGCAGGCGCCGGGAGATGCATTGAGCCGCCCACCGATGGCTTTGCAAACCCAAGCATCTGCGTAAAATGTTACAGCATCTGCTTACAAACTACAAAGACACTGCATTGGTTGCGGATCAATCAATTGTTGCAGTTCTGAGTAACCATATGGTTCCGAAGAATGACCACGGGAATTGAGGCACAGGAGCTATATTCCTTTAGTATGGGATCACAGTCACAGGGCAGGACATGCCCCAAAACAGTTGCATCGTGCCTGCATTTTTTGTCATCACTACTGCATAGGAGACAAGGTTTCTCTTTATTTAAAAACTGAAAAAACAGAGGTGAAAAAGTAATTTCCCTGTTTCACAGTACACAGATTGGAAGTGCCAGCCACAATTTAAAAAAATAAACAATAGTATTGTATTACGACACTATTGTCAAAAACATAACGTATAGATGAGGTTATGTGTACTCACCTACCGGCGCTGTGAAGCGAAGTAGGGAAGACAATGATTCCTGCTCACTCCCATGATCCTCTTGGACTGCCTGTTTGCTTCCGCCCCCATGTTGCATCTGACGTCACCGAGAGATGAGTCACGTGTACGCAGTTAGCCTACCCTCCAACATGACCCCTCCCATCAGGTACAAAATGCTCTGCTCCTGGACTTCTCAACTAATTTATAATTGCAGCCACCTGTATTGAGCTAGTAATTTGAAGAGACAGGTGTTTCACCACAGGTGGCTACAATCATCAATTAAGAAGGAAGTCCAGGAGCAGAGCATTTTGTACCTAATGGAACGGGTCATGTTGGAGGGTCTGAATTAGCAGGTGCGGCATCCGCACCTGTGCAGCATTTACATAAGATGTAAGCTCTCCAGTGATAAAGAGCTCGACAGGACAGAACGGTAGTGCTTGATCTGTCCCAGTCTTGTATAATATATAATTAAAACCAAAGTTTTGATGTAAATGCTGTGAAAAGCGACAAGATTTTTATTGAAGATTTTAAACACTTCTATAAATAGAGCTCTGTGTTCCTTTAACTTAAAAGCTGCTCCATCTGCACATTGTAGGCCTGATTAAGAGTGGCATTGATGTTGATGTTCACAGATTTCAGCAAATTTTTTTATACTGCATTTATGCGAAAATCCCTAAAAACTCATATGACACATGCATTACACAGCGTGTATGTACAAAGGTGCTGATGCGATTGCAACCCACGGTAACAAATGTTTTGGAAAAGAGCTGGGCGTTCCTGGATGGTGACTGGGAGGTGGCTAAACAGACACACAGAGATGTGGGCAAAGGGGGTCATTCAGACCCGCTCATGAGCGTCACGACGCTCGCAAGCGGGTCGATGTTCCCCACTGCGCATGCGCACGATGGAGGGAGCTCCGTCGTGCGCATGCGCGAGACCCGGGGAGCGACGGGCTTTCCATCGCTCCGGGTCTCGCACCAAAGGGGGCGTGCTGTCAATGTTGATTGACAGCACGCCCCCTTTGGTGGGCGTGCCAGGGGCGTGCCTGCCAGACGGAGGCGTTCCCATGGGAACGCCTACCGTCTGAAGCTGGCCCCACTGACATCACTAGTGATGTCAGTGGGAGTGATTTTGGCTCTGATAGAGCCAAAATCACTCCAGGGCTTGTGGCAGGGAAACCCTACCACAGGGTCTCCATCGCAACTCCGATGGTCAAGACCATCGCGACCATCTTTTTGGCCGCTCGCATATGCTGTGGGTGGTCACCCACAGCTATACGAGTGGCCAGGAGGCCGCTCCATTTTCATGGAGGAGGGCCCTGATTCAGAGCGAGCGCTCTGGTCAGAGTGTTCAGCTCTGAATCAGGCCCAAAGTGTTTGTGTACACTTTTGAGGCCATACTGAGACGGAAAATCTGCACCTACTATAAGGCTGGTGGAAGTTTCGATGATGCGACTGATGGTGGCATCTAAAGATGCTCCAGGCAGTCTATAAATGCTCATAGTGGGCATCTTGGTTCTTGCACATTCATACGTGTACGGATGTACACCAGGGAAGGATTTTCTAGCTAAATTTGCAGGCAGACGACCGACAAAAGATGCAGATGCATCATTAGCTTGCATTACCAAAGCAGATTATTGTTATAAATAAATGTGTTTGCATGATGCCGATAAAGGTTAGATGCTTGTACGTTATAATGCAGTTACTCAGCACTAGGAAATAATGCTGATGTTCAGTCCACATATATTACACATAATCTTAAATAATCGTTACAGACAAAAGCTATCAAACATTGTGTTTATTAAGTACAAAAATTATAAATCAGGTTAAAAAAAAACACATTAAACAAAACGTTCAATTCTGCTGTTTTAAGGGGAGAGCACTAGAGAAGCCAGTGAAGGAGCAGCATGAATCCCGACTGTAGAACACTGTAACATTTATAAAGAAAAAAATATCACGAAAATGAAATGTCTGTCTGTGATGAGCCTCAGCCCAAGTTATGATCATTTAATACAAGACATTTCCACAGGGATCAATTACTCCTCCAGTTCCACATTAAATGCATGAGATATGACTAGACTGAGGATTGTGCCTGAAATGCCTTTTTCTTTTTCAGCAGACAATGGGCCTGATTCAGCATGGATGCAATTGCAAGTACGTACGCAGATCGGCTGATGGTGCGTATTGCGCATGCATGTGCGCAAGTCAGCATTGTGATCGCACTGCGATTACGCACGCAGACAGGAATCCATCACAGAGTGAGTGACGGGACGTCAGCGTTTGGGGGTGGTGACGGGGGAGTGGTCGGAAAAAAAGCAGGTGTGCCTGTTTGAACACCGTTGCATGGGCGTGCATAAATTAGCCACTCCGACAGCGTACTCACTGCGTGCGACGAGACTTGCAATTTCTGAGACAGGTCAGAGCTGCTGTGATTCTGTATGAATGTGTCCGATGTTACCAATGTATAAGCAGGACTGGAAGGTATTACGGATGTGAGAAAAGTGTAGTGAGCGTCTCTATGCTAGCTGAGCGGTTGCAAACATTAGAATATTTTCGCAGATGAATTGCGTGCGGTTACGCAGCTGTGATCGCAATAGCGGTCCACGCTGAATCAGGCCAAATGTAGGCTGGCTAGCTAAAATCAGGCATTTATAGGCACAATTAAGGTGGCAAAAAATTGCATCGAAGGCAACATTTTCAGTCTACATATAACTAAACACAACTCAGACCGATCAAACAGATTAAGGGGGAGATGTAAAAAACCTTCATCAACCAATCAGCTTCTAGCTATCATTTTATAGACTGTAGTAGATCAATTTAGCTAGAAGCTGATTGGTCTGTATGGGCATTCTCCACTTCTCTTTAGATGGTTTATATACATATATTACAGTGAGAGAGAAGGGAAGAGTTATTGTACAAGTGATGTAGACTTACAGTAGGCACAGACGCACCATATTGTAAGTTTATTCTCTTTAAGTATCAATAAGAAGTAATTCATAATAGGATGAAATAAATTGTTTGAATATGAATTTGCCACTACAGGTTGAGTCTCCGAAATACGGAATATTCCGAAATACGGAATTTTTTTCACATGACTCAGATAATGAAACCTTTGATTTTTGATGGTTTAATGTACACAAACTTTGTCTAAGTCACAATTATTAAAAATATTGTATAAAATTACCTTCAGGCTGTGTGTATAAAGTGTATATGAAACATAAATGAATTTCATGTATGTATACAAACTTTGTTTGAGCCACAAAATTACTGAAAATATTGTATAAAATGACCTGCAGGCTGTGTGTATAAGGTGTGTCAGGGCTCAGCCGGGGATCAGCGCTTCCTTACTGTCCCACCGGCTTCCTCTGACATCCCGGGCGGTTGGGTGGCTGACACGGCAGCGTGGGAGGAGCTGAGCATTCTCCCCACATGCAGGAGACTGCAGATGGTCCGGTGCCGGGGATCGGAGTTCCTGACATGGGCGCCGCCATGACAGTCTGCCCATGTGACAGTACTTCCGGTCCAGGATAGGTGAGTAGTCAGCTGATGCTGTGCACCTATCATAGGGTGCCTATGGGTACTTATTTGGCTCTCAGTCTGCAGGAAGTTGCCTGAACAACGGTTGTCTCCTAGTGAATGTTAGTGAGTTCTCGGTCTAGGTTCCTGTGCTCTCTTGTGGCTGCTACAGTGTGTTACCATCTCCACCTGTGTGCTTTAAACATCTCCAGTGATCTCCTGTGCTACAGTGTGTTACCATCTCCACCTGTGTGCTTTAAACATCCCCAGCGATCTCCTGTGCTACAGTGTGTTACCACCTCCACCTGTGTGCTTTAACTCTTCCAGTGATCTCCTGTGCTACAGTGTGTTCCCATTACCTGCATACCTCCAGTGCATACAGAGCATCCCTACGCTACCAGTGGAAAAGTACTCCTGTACCAGCGGATCAGCCCGGTATTCCCCCCTCAAGGTGTTCTATCCCTTAAGGAGACCCCCCCCGTGCTCTTGTGCCTCGTGTTAGGCATACCATCTCTGGGCCACTGGTATTTGTGTCTCCATTCCCGCAGGGCTCGGGTACCTGGTCAATGGACCGCAACCTGCCTGCCAGGTGCAGCTAAGCCCAAATCCCGTTTTGCGGGGTCACTGGCGAACACCAACCTGTGGGTTAGACTCCGCTCCATTGCCCAGGTCTCGTCAACACCCAAGATCTGTGGATGAGGAGAACATATATCCAGGCCCCTCGTCTCCGATTCCTCCCGCAACCCAGATCCACAGCTTCCAACACTTCAGCATCAGGCGTGACAAGGTGTATTTAACACATAAATGCATTCTGTGTGTATATTTGGGTCATATTCCCAAGATATTTCATTATGGAATGCAATTATTCCAAAATACGGAATATTCCAATATCCAAAATACCCCTGGTCCCAAGCATTTTGGATATGGGAGACTCAACCTGTAGTATGTCAAATATCTGTTTCAATTGATGTAGTGCAGAAAACAAATAATTATGTATAATGTTTGAATGCCTTGAATGCTTTAACGCTTTAACTATGATATTAGTTATGATATTTACATAATTATTAATACAGGTTGAGTCTCCCATATCCAAATATTCTGAAATACGGAATATTCCGAAATACAGAATATTTTTAGCATGACTGAGAGAGTGAAAACTTTGCTTTCTGATGGTTCAATGTACACAAACTTTGTTTAAGGCACACAATTATTTAAAATATAGCATATAGTAATATTCAAGCTGTGTGTATAAGGTGTATATGAAACATAAATTAATTTCATGTAAGTACACAAACTTTTTTTGAGGCACAAAATTATTAAAAATATTGTATAAAATTGCATGAAGGTTGTATGTATAAGGTGTATATAAAACATAAAAGCATTCTGTGTTTAGATTTGGGTCCCCTTCCCAAGATATCTCATTACAGTATGCAATTATTCCAAAATACAGAATATTCCGATATCCAAAATACCGCTGGTCCCAAACATTTTGGATATGGGAGACTCAACCTGTAGTTGCTTTTGAAGCACAGATTGCATTGAAAAAGCTCTGAGAACCACTGGCTTTGGTACTTATAATATTCCCCACACTTTTTATTTGCTCTTCATTCGCACCCACTAATATAGTCTACATCAGTGTATCTCAATCCTGGTCCTCAGGACCTGTAAAGGTTCCAATTTTGCAGAACACCTATCAACTGCACAGATGTGTTACCAATCGCCCAGGTTGACACCATCAGAGGAGGTGAGAGACCAGTAAGTGCCACACCGGGTGCCACCACACCTGCTGACGCCTCAACAACTGGCACAATTTCAAGATCCACAGGTTACCTGAAAAATATGAACTGTTTGGGGTTCTTAGAAATGATTTTGAGAACCAATGGTCTATATGCCATTCTCAAAAGTTTTATTCATGTAACGTCTTTTAAAAAAAACATAGTAAATTATAGGAGTGTGAGTTATATATAAACCACGAGATACAGTATTTGCAAGTAAATGTTTTAAATGGGTTGGTTACGGGATGCCGGTGCTCGGGGTCCCGGTGGTCGGCATCCCGACAGGGTTAGGATACCGACACCTGTCGGTCATTATCCTACCACTCCCCCTCTCCCTACCACTAACCCTCCCTCCCCACTGCCTAACCCTAACCTCCACACTAGTGCCTAAACCTAACCCCCCCACACCCTAAACCTAACCATCCCCTCTTAGACCCTAACCCTCCCCCTAGTGTCTAACCCTAACCCCTAACCCTCCCCCTAACCTCAGTAATTACCATTTGGATGCCAGTGCCGGGATTTTAACAGATGTCGGGATTCCTGCACCGGCATTGTAAGCAACGGCATCCTGACTGTCAGTATTATGACCGGGTCCTGTTTTAAATATATCTCATTTCTACATATCCCCACCCATTTAACCATTATTCCATACTCATATTTAAATAGCATGGTCTAATTTGGACATTTTATCTTCAAATATTCTGTTCAATTCCTTATGGTTGCTATTACATATAAGCAGTCTTGAGCATGTTCTATTTTCTCCTGTTGTCCAGTGTTACATTGTAATAGTCAGATTGAGAGTGCTGCAGGCTGACTTTGGGTAATGGGTTTTATGGTAGTACAGCAAGGTGGCAGAGTGCCCTTTGAAGATTCCATTACTGTGTTGGGTCTATAATCTCATTTCACAACCACTATGAAAAAAGTAAACACAACTTTTAATTCTGTTTTTCAGGATATGAATGATTATTCGCCTGTATTTAACAAAGCCATCTACTGGGGAATGGTTGCTCCAGATGCTATTAAGGGCACAGTTATTGTTACAGTTACTGCTGAAGATTATGATCCTCCGGTAAGTCAATAACGTCTATTAATATACTTATACCCAAGTGAGAAAGCTCTTTAACCCTCATAAATGACAGTTGATTACTAAGAGTATCTCACTGCAGGGGCCATCACATACATTTTTGATGTTTGCCTAGTGCTTGTCATTATGGCTGCGGCTGGATTTTGTTACTACTCGGCCAACTGTAATATTTATTTGTAACTAGTTTAGAAGAAAAGGAATTGACATCTGTGTGTTTTGTCGACATGAGAAATAAATATATATATATATATATATATCTGTAAAACTTATAATTTAAGTGGGTAAACATATGAAAATTATATAGATTGGTTGTTGTTTATTTTGTTATCTTTACTATTGCTGTATTTAATCCCTTGTAACAGCATTAGTTAATGTAGTTTTATATTCTTTATATTCATTGTGTGTGTGTGTGTATATATATATATATATATATATATATATATTCTCTGATCTTGTACCTCTCAAAACATTAGCACAACATGGGCTTGTCGCAAATATCTAGGTAACCTCACTGCACCACTGTTCACAAATGACAATATCTAATGTTTGGTATTTCACGTCCAAAATGTCACGACTAAGTGTCAAGCTGGGTTCTTTATTTACTCATGGTAGTCCCATGCTCACCAAAATGTACATCCCAATGCCAGTGATGCAGTTCCATGACCATCGACCCACATCTGCATTGGTGATTCGTATACTTCCCACTGTTATCATGTAAAAAGGGCATACTCTACCTAGCCCAACAGCTTGTCCTGAGGTAGGATGATGACATCACATGATCTGCTCAAATACTACCCTGGAACAACCTCTTCCACCATATAAGTCCTGCTGTTGTCAAGTTTCACAGTCACATTGTAATAAATATTTACATGCTACCAGAGGTTTTTGACATGTTCTACTTATATATGTATGTAGCCCATGTAAAAAAAGCTCTGCAATTTGTTTCAATTAAATTGCAGACCTTATGACAGCCAATGAAATCACATTTGGTTCCAGCTAATGAATCCACCATAATTTAGAGTAGTGAAGCTGGAGCAGTTGTCCCATTTGGAGGTTTCTTAACACAACTTTCCATCCACTTGGTTTCTTTGCTGTCCTAATTATCAGTGCACACTTGCACCAGCCTTAATGCAAGATATCCTTCTGAAAACAGGCATCTGCACAACTCTGCATAGCATGCTATTCTGTAGGCACACCCATGCTATACTATGGTAAACGCAACACCCATTTATGACCCTCCAACCGCAAGGGGAGATACGACTGAGCTGTGTATGTCTCTGAATTGCTCTTAGATGGGCGTACTTGGATAGCATGCACAATCCACAAACATACAAGATCCGTTTACAAAATTTGCATTGAACACTCTTTCAAGCCCTTAACTTTGTAGCAAAGCTGTTATGCCTCCAACAGGATACTGTTGGGCAGATTTATGGAAGGCCATACTGCCCTATTTCTGACAAAAATAGCTGTGTTCACTAGTGATAGGACTCGTTATTTCTTCTGCCGATACATGAAAGGTATTGTCAGCACAGAAAACATTGTCATCATTGCTATAATCGGAATGGTGGTAAGGTTCACCGGCAATGCTTTACTTTTGCATGGGAAAACCTACTTGAACTATAAATCTGCAAAGACTATTATTATTATTATCCTTTATTTATATGGCGCCACTATCCCAGCAGGTTAACTTTTAACACACCAGGTAGTATCGCGAGTATCACTATACAATATTTTTGTCATAAATGCATGCAGTAAATTATTATTGATGATGACTTGTTGCTACTTTCAGCGTTGTGGTAAAAATACTAATTTGTTTATAAAATTAGCTGCTGATTTTTGTTCGGTCTAACCATTGAAATATGTTAAAACCTGGAGAGTATTATTTGACATTTTGCTGTACACTACATATGCTGTAATGATATACACATTCTTTTCAGAGAATGTTTAATTCTTTTTAGCGGTTTCCGTAAGACGATGGTTGTCATTAATGTAACATTTTAGACATTGTAGGTAATAATACAGTACCTTGTTCATTTCCTGTGAAATCTGCTGTAACTTGTGCTGAAGTGATAAGGGGGGCAATTAAGCAAAGTTTCTGAGTTTTGCCTTAAGGCATACGGCTTGAAGGATATAGCTTACAAACAGTTGTCACCATGACATGTTAGGTTAATACGTACTGTTTCTTTCACTGGAATTTACATTAACTATTCATTCACAGCTGTAGCAGAATCAATGTTCATTTTGATGACAACTGTCTTACACAAGATTCCATGGTACCTATTGTGTAACATTTCTAATTGCAATAAATCTAAATATGTAAATATACCCCTGTGGATTACCAGTAACCTGACAATGTGTTGAAGTCTAGAAAAACTAAATATTTCATATAAGATATGTAGAGTCATCTCAGTTGATCTTCTTTACATTGCTGTGTAGCTAACGTAAAACTTACCACTATTATTTTGTATGTACATTTTTTTTCTGTGCCTCAATCTGAATATTTTGTCTTGGATTTTAAAACCACGCAACACTAATTAGCACATTTTGCAGAGTATAAACCATTTTATTTCATATTTAGATATTCTTTAATGTAGCTCATCCTTTTTGATTGAAAACCCAAATTTTTTTTTCTGATTTATAAAATGTACCTTGTAAAATGATTCCCCAAATTATTGTATATTTTAACGGTCTTGATTGGATAAGCATTAGAAAAAAATCCTTTGTAGTTAAGTTTACATGGAATAAATTAAACCGTTAAGCTTGTGTGGCACAGAGTGAAATTTCCGAGCTGATTGAATTATTAAATTGCCTCTGTGTGCAGAGAATGCAACGCAGTGGAAGGAACAGAGAAACAGTGCAGTTGTTTCTTGTACTTTTAAGATTCAGAACATAATTTGTTACTCAAATATTTATGTCTGTACCTGATATATGCATCAAATAGACCAGAGTGCACTTTGAAAACGGCAAATTGTACTCTGGTGGTTGCAAAACAACATGAGATTGTAAACTGCACGGTGCATTAATTCAGGCTACGGGAATGTTCCAGTATTCCCTGTTCAGATCTAAATATAGTATTAGCACTATTTACTGAGAAGGACATTATCATTTGTATTATTCTTTAGAAAACAAGTGTGTGTATATATGATATATGTATATATTAAATATTTGGATAATGTGTATGGGACAGCGACAATCAAGTTAACACCTGAACCACCGGCAAATAAAATTACTTTGTTAAACTATAATCCACAACCGCACTTCCCAACAATATGGGTGTCAGCTACACTAAAATAATTATAACTTTGGTGGTATGCTTTAGAATTAGTTGTTAACAATTTAATAGATTGCAGTGTCTAGCGTGCTTTAAACCAACCAAAAAACGTGTAAACAAAATATATATGTGTGAAAAAAGTGCAATGCCTGGTATAATATCAATAAATTAATATAAAACACAATAATTTAAAGGTAAAAAATATATAAACAATTTATTTCATGGATTACACAGGTTCTGTGACTGATTAAAACCAGGTGAAATCCAGGCTTGAAGTAAGCCAGCCATAGAACCTGTGTAATTCATGAGTGTACCGGTTTAAAAGGATAGTATGGTAAGCCTATATACGGTGTGTGTGTGTATATATATATATATATATATATATATTATATATATATATTATATATATATATATATATAATATATATATATATATATATTAAAAGTATAACTATTACCACCGATATACAATCTTTCCATGCACACTCATGCTTGCTTACTTATGGCCTGCTCTATAAGATGAAATGTCAGTGTATACCACTGCAGACCCATTTTCCCACCTGCTGTGTTATATTCTGAACTCTAACACCAGCATTGCTGCAAATGGTTATAGTGAAAAGACTAGAGCTGACATATTGTTCAATGATAAGCAGGACACCTACATGATCAGACATTTGCTCAGTCCACCATACAGTATCTACTCCATGTTTTCTTCTGATCACCAATTAAGTACAGCGACCACAGAAAACTAATCACTGTTATCCTGGTCATTTCAGTTCACCACTGTTCTGTTTTGTGAGTTAGGGTTACAAAAAATGGAGATGTCCTTTAAGAAACTTCTAACTCATATTTTTGTCAATTTCTGGGAATGAATATAGGTGATGACTATGAAAATAGCTCATAGACTTCCTATATTTAATTTCAACAAATAGATAAATTTTTAGGAATTATATCACTACTGTATCTATTACAGCTAATCAGGATATCTCCTCTTCTGTAATGATTAAATAGCTGTCAGAGAAAAGGATTATTCTCTCCATACTGGATTTTATACCCTCATTGTCATATCACCTTTTTTTCTAGTACAGGTTAATCTATGAGTGAATGTCTGCTCCTGTAATGAGCTATATCACCGTTTGTGCAGTTACTGGTGCACTGGTGAATTAAACCGTATAAAGCCCATTCTGTGGCCGGCAGCCAAATTAATGATATATTGCGGAGACAGATCTAAATGTTGCATTATTGTTGTGATATTGAAGAGACATATACAGGTAATACTAATATTTATTTCAAATTTTACTGAGAGTAAGAATTTTGTTAGGGAGCACAAAGTAGTCGTCCGCTCTTGGTTCCTTCAGTATCCCAGTCTGATAATGCTCCTGGTAACTTCTTATAGACATAGGGATGTCTGCAAGACTCCACATACCTAAACTGCATGCTTCCAGATATCACACAGGTAAAAATCACAACATAGCATTACAATCTGATAAGTACAGGGGGAGATGCAGGGCCGGGTCCAGGGGTCGGAGCACCCTGTGCTGGCCCCCTCCATTGCACCCTATCTTCGCGGAAAATGGGGGTGTGGTCTAATTACCATAGGCCATGTCCCCAATGTGACGTTACTAGGAGGCGTGTCTGCCTCCAAATAACATCAGGCTGGGGCGAGCCTCACTAACTGGGCTTCCCCCAGCCCTCTCCCATCACTGAATGGATGCCGCGCGCATGCGCGCAGCATCCATTCAGAGTCTCCGGGGTCCGGCACCACCGCACAGATGCGGCACTGGGGGGTCCCCAACCATTTCGGCCCACGGGTGGAACAGCAGGACAGCACTGTCCCGCTGAAATCGGGATGTTGGGGAGGGGTGCGCCCTCTATGGATGGCACTCCTGTGTGACCGCTCAGGTTAAACACCCTTAGAGCCAGCCCTGTGGAGATGTACTAAGCCTTGGATAGAGAGAAAATAGAGAGCGATAAAGAACCAACCAAAGATGCTAATAAGAAGCAATTTAAACAACTTAAGTACCCAAAACACTTTTATTAGGGCTATTAGTTCACATCTACTTTCTGCCTGTTCCGCATTCGCCGTTTTCTGTTTTCTCCTCTTTAGGAATTGAATAGGGCGAAACAGGCAAAGGAGGCTGAAAGTCAGACGGTGAAACTTTTCTGACTTTTCGCCTCTAATTGAATACGAGCCTTTGTGTGTTATGTGTGAATACCAAATTATCAGTAGTTGTACCTTTGCTAATAAAGGTACTATCTTTAGAATGACGTAGGAACTACAGTAAAGCTTCTATTTGTCTGACTCCATCTTTGCTGCTTCCTCTATTATACTATTGAGGGCTGGAGCTAATCGTACAATACAGAATTTTTTTCCTAATAAGAGAATTTAACTAATCAGAAGCTGGTTACATTATAAATATGGCCCCCAATTATCAACAAAGCATAACCCCTTTAGCGCTCACTAAAGGGGTTATGCCACCCTTTCTGGATTTAACAAACAGCGGTACTCTAAGAGCCCTGTCGCTGGCAGTGTTAGGCTACAAAAAGTCCAGTGGAGGACCTCGCAGAGGAGGAGGACTTCGCGGGACCTCCCCAGGAGATTTTTCATTTTTATCACAGTGATATTAAACAATAAAATCCGTTGGTATTTGATTTCATTGATTAATGGTGGTCTATGATAGTATGCTCAAGAACTATTTGCATATGCAATTGCTATTACGTTCCCGCAGTTCATGTAGATTGCATTGTGGACAAATAATAAAAACAATAATGTTTTTATTTTTAAATTGATGCAAATAAGTATTTTGAAATCCCGATTTACCAATCCTAACCCAATCACTGAGGTAATCTGAGATTAAGGATATAGTATACATGGAATATAAGGTATTCATGCCAACCTTTACCTACACTGATTAGCACTATTTCAATCAATCCTCTTTGCAACAGCTAATTATCAATTTGTCAGGGTTTAATTGCAGTAATTCATCAAGTGTGTGAATAATTCACAACTGTGTTTTGTGTTCTGTGCACTTAATGCAAACAATAATTTACTTTGCCTCTTCTGTGATCACCCATTAAATATAGTAATGTTTTATCCCAGACTGTAGCTTGTGGTGCATAAAAATAATTAAACCACAAAACAAGACTGTCTTTGTTTTACAGTTGTTAATAGTAAGAAAAAAACTCTGCAGAATATTTAGAGAAAAAGAAACAAATTGAGGGGAGATTATCAAACCTTCGCGAGAGAAAAAGTTGAGTTGTTCACATCAACCAGGGGCGGCCCTAGCCCAATATTTTTGGTAAGCGAATATATGATTTGGTGCCCTAGGCAGCGTGCGTCTGAAAAAATTAAGGGGGTGTGGTCTCATGGGAAAAGCCGTACCCATGAGCCACACCCCATTTTTGTCACGCTGGATGCATGCCCGGCGCTCTGGGAGCTGTTGGCCATGCCCCAAGTCCCTCTCACATGCACAGCATTTTTTCACTGCTGGCTCAAAGCAGCTACCCACCTTTTGTTTTGTTTTACTGAGGATAGATATGGCTACCATGCAGTAGTGCCCGGAGGCTAGTTAGAGTTGTGCGCCCCCCCACCCCCGGAGAAAAGGGAAAATATATAAGATGCATATTATATATCTATCAATAATTATACACGCACGTGCGAACTGCGGCAATATTAAATTATTATCAGGACAAGGACTTGATAATAAATATGCCACTTTGGGGCCCCATATTAATTTATATATAAATACATTCAGTATATATATCCCTCACTCAGATCCCCCCATACACTTCTCTACTGCCTCTCTCAGTTCCTCCGCTTGCACACACAGCACTCCACCCACACACATCCCCCATCTCACACAGACCCCGCCCCACACACACACAGCTCTCCTTAATCACTCAGACCCTGCCCCACACACACACAGCTCTCCCTAATCACTCAGAGTCCCCCACACAGCTTTTGAGAAATAAGAAAAAGCACAATTTTGCTGGAGATAGGGCTTTTTAGACACTTATAAATAAATTCCAAGGGCATCAAAGGTAAAACTGCAGTCAAACCTCCGCATTTTCCATATGCCCCAAGCTGCAATGCCATCAATAGATGTTGTTGCCTAATAGGGCTTCTCTCTGTATTGTACACTGAGAGGGATCCAATTGGATCTCTCCCAATGTCCACTGTGGCGCGCGGGTCAAATGACGCATGCACAGAGGGTCTTCTGGGTCATAAACCGGGAGTCTCTTTAAATATATAATGAATGTGACATGACAGAGTGATAAAACACATGCCCTATAAATGTATTACTATTTTCAGCACCTCCCCCTCCCCCCACCCCATAGGGCTTGCACTTGCTATGTTTTTCAGCCACAGTAGCCACTCCTCAGCCTCTCCCGACTCCCCCACAATGACAGCCGCCAGCTGTGCTGACTTCCATCCACTCCCCACACTCCCCAGTGTCCCCACAGTGACAGTCAACATGCAGCTGTTAAGTCCTTAAGTTATACGCCTGGACCGGCCGCACTGTCTTCCTCCTGGTTCCTCAGTCGAGCAGGCTCAGCCTCACATGTTGTGTGATGTCTGCGACCAGAACAGTCCAGACAGGTCACGGAGGAGGAGCACCACTCATGCTGATTGGAGCTCAGCTCAGCGACTCCTCTGTTTCAGCACAGCACTGCAGTTATAGCAGGACACGGAACAAGTGACAATGGAGCAGTTGTCCCCTTCATGGCTGGTGCCAAGCGGCAACTGACTCCATTGTCTCTGACACACACACACACAGTCAGACATTGATCCATATTCAATTTGGGAGTGAAAAGTCCATGCTGGACTTTTCGCTCCACATCAGAGATTTTCTGGGGATAAAGTATCGGGCGCGTGCCCGCTTTATCCCTATATTCAATTTAAAATGTGCGAAAATGGGACCCGGCGAATTGGGATCTACGAAAAAAATGGGAATTTTCGGGAAAGAATTTGTAGGACCCTGCTAAAGCTGTCCAGACATGGGGGATCACTATGGGTACCTCCGTTTTTGCCAGCAGAAGAAAGTCGGGTTTTTAAATAGCAGCGGCAGTTGTTTTTTTCCCGACATTGAAGAAGTGATGCAGAAGAGCACTGAGGGTTTTTTTTTTTTTTTTTTAAGTGGTCCCATCAAATTTGGGGTACATTAAAATGGGTACTAGCATAATTTTAAGTCCCTAAAGTCACCTGCCGCTAATAGCCTATTCTAGAAAACTTATTCATAGAAAGGAAGAAAGAAAATGTCCATAGTGGTGCACTAAATAAACATGCATAAAACATAACTTTTAATAGTATATATCTATAATATCAAGGACTAAAAAAGCAAAATTATTAAAAAAGTTTAATGTGTGTAGTGTAAGTGACTCTATTAAAAATGCGTGCGCTCCTAAGTCATACAGTATCCTATTAATGATGTTAAGTATAGGTCAGCTTATGACTTGATTATACCAGTATTAACCAGATACCAATTATACGATCAATATCACATATGTATAGCGTGCATAGTCTGGTTGCTAGGGTTAACATATAATGAACAGATATATGTTATCCTTTAAGACGTATATCAAGGTGTAATTAATGATCGAGGAGGGAAAATTCCTCTCCAGGACTAGGCCTTATAGATATATGATTCTTCACTTCTGTTTTTAACAAATTCTCTGACAACATGTATATTGAGTACTTTTATTATGTTGCTGCAGCGCTCACAGCAACAAAAAATTTTCTGAGTAATTATAAGTACACACTTCCATCCTTAACATCCAATTCAGATGATATCAAATTATTCATACTTCCTTTATAATTTTCACATAATATGTTGTGACCTTATTAATATATATTATGAAATATCTGGTCTCACACAATGACCAGCGCATGGATAGGTGGGAAAGTTATTATGTAAATGAAAGATATTTCCACTCCCACTCACTAGACTGGATGTCAATTTCTTTATATGCTCAATCACATGTCTCAGGGATTTTTCTTCACAGAACTATACTGTGTTCTGTGATCCTTAAATTACAACCAGTTAACAAACAAGTCAGTATAATTGGTACTATCGTTGAAACAACATCATAATATCAGATCAGCTGACAATAGTTTACTACATCTCGCATTGCAATGTACATCTTTCTATCATCATAGATTGTATTTCAGATGTCAACACTGGGATGTAGAACTATTATATCAAGGACACAGTATTGTGGAGTGCCGCTGACCGACGCGGCGTTTCGCTATGTAGCTTTATCAAGGTAAGCCGAGCCGCTTACCGGAAGTTGCTTAAGTACTCCTGCATTTTCTTGTGACCAATCCACAGCTCCTAGAGAGGAAAGATCTTCCAATCGGATATCTCCATGTGTCCTAATGTTCCTCCCAGTCTCTAGGACTGACATGTATTCCACGCCTATATTACTAATGATGATATCCTACGTCTTTCAGATACAGCTAATCAAACCCAGATAAATATCTAAGTGATGTTCATTGTGGTCACATTCCCATCTTCATGTGAGTGTGTATCATATTAAACTATATTATGAATGATTATTACGATTTTATGTGATTCTATGTAATAAAATAATAATAAAACATTGTTATTCTCATTCAATTACTTAAACATAAGATCGATCCAGGTTTAGATGAAGAATGCAGATAAAAAGGATTCCAAATGCTCTAAATAAGAAAATTATTGAAACTTCTTTCAATGGAATATGTTTGATGTATAATAAAATTAATCTTGATAATTCTCCATATACAAGAGAAATATATATATACATGCCACAATGAGATTGGCCAAGTCATTTAATGAGTTAACCATTATATTTATATTGATATACTATAAACCCTATGTTATTGTACACCCATTATTAAGAAAAATTATAAATCAAATTCTAATGATAAATATATGAATCATCTTTTAATCTCAAAGTCCTATTTTCTTGTCATATAGCTTAGAATTACTGTATATAAGTGAAAACAAATATTTTCATATGTGGTGAGAAATTATGACTATAAATCATCATATATCATAAATCATCTATAGTGCCCAAGTAATAGCATATATATTATAAATAATTCATGTAAAAAGCAATAAAAGGTGAAAATCATTATCTGAATCCCATTAGTGATAAGGAGTATATATAGAGAAATATCCTATATATACAACTATGTGTTTATAGATATGTGTATCCTCTAGGATTCCAAAAAATTAAAATTCTCAAAAAATGGTGATATAAAGATGTGTGCCCCATAAATAAGTGATTGTAAAATGTGAACTAAGTGAATAAGAGAGGAAATAAGTATATCCTCATATAATAAGTGATAAGGGAGAATAATCATAATGTTGGGCCTAATGGACTATAGTTGCAAATCCATTCTCAGTATTCCAATATCAAATAATGTTTTGGCCGAATTTTCATCATTGTTCTTATATTATTCCCCTAAAAAGGGTATATAGCTGTTTTCTTCATTTAGGCCTGTTGGTGTGACAGTGTTCATCAAAAATATTAGTCGGGTTTCTTGTCTCAACAGTTCTCTGTCTATGTCTCCTCCTCTAATATTGAGATTTACTTTTTTCATCCCATAAATTTGTAATCCAGTCGGGTTTCCTCCATGAAATTTGAGAAAGTGTCTAGCTATTGGGGTAAGAGGTTTATACAGTCTCTGATCCCTTTCTGCATTCCTTATGCTGTTTAGATGTTCAAATATTCATTTTTTGAAGGGTCTCTTTGTTTTTCCAATATAATTCTTCTGACATGGGCATTGTATGTTGTACAGTACTGCTGTCGTATCGCAAGTAATGTATTCATTAATATACCACTTTCTGTTAAATTTGTCACAATATGATTCAGTCAGAATCATAAATGGACATGTCTTGCATGTTCCACATTTTCGAGAACCCTTTTTAAAATATAATTGTCTGGCCGGAGGTTCCAAGTGGCTTCTTGTTAACATATCTTTCAAGTTCTTGGATCTTTGCCAACTTTTTGGTATTCTACCTCCAATAATTTTAGCCAAGTCATGGTCTGTGTCTAAGACGTTTAGATGTCTCTGTAGGATATTCTGAATACATTTCCATTCAGTGCAGAAAGTTCCTATAAATCTTACACTTTCATCTTGTCTCTTGTCTTTCTTAGGGGTCAATAAATGATCTCTTGTATATTGGTTGGTTTCCTTATATCCCCATTTAATCATCCTGTTGCTATATCCTCTACACTTTAACCTTTTACTCAACCCTTCTGATCTTTCTCGAAAGGTAAGTTCTTCATACGAAGAAACTCTCCTTTGGGTAGGCCTTTCAGAACTGGAGGAAAATGCGAACTTTCTCTGTGTGATATACTGTTCGTGGATGTTCCTTTTCTGTAAAGATCTGAAGATAGGTGTCCATCCTCCTCCACTTTAATAGTAATATCCAGGAAGTTTATTTTCTCTTTGCTTGCTTCGTATGTTAATTTAAGATTCATGTTATTATTATTCAATTTCATCATGAATTCTTGGAACACTTGTATGTCTCCTTCCCAAAGTATCAAGAGATCATCAATATACCTTGACCACAGTATAATCTGATTGGTATAAAGGTCATTTTCCTCACCAAAAACTACTTCTCTCTCCCACCATCCCAGGTAGAGGTTGGCATACTTGGGGGCACACTTGGTCCCCATCGCCATCCCTCGTACCTGGAGGTAGAAGTCGTTGTGACATACGAAGTAGTTTTTGGTGAGTACAAATCTCAAAAGTAATACCAGGAATTTGCTGAATTCTGTCTCCTGACCCATACTTAGAAAATCTTCTACTGATTTCAGGCCATATTCATGGTTAATGCTTGTGTATAGGCTCTCAACGTCGCACGTAATCAGCCATGTGTGTTTATTTAATACTACATCTTGAAAACACCTGCCGCATACTTACAGAATACCCCTGAACCTATTTCCCTATTTTTAAACAATGTTTCCCCCTTTTTTTTTTTCACCCCAAATTTTTAATAAATTTTTTTGTGGTGTCCCTATTTTGTTTTTAAACTTTTTTTGACACAGTTTATTTTTAAATGACATTCCCAGGGGTGCAAGCTATTTTTTTTAAGCCTACACCCCTACACCCCAATTCTGCACTTTTTTTCGCCATATAAAACATGGTGAAAAGTTATCCCCATATTTTTTCAAAGATTTTTCGAACCTGCGATAAGTCTTTGAAATTGAATACGGGGATAATTGAAATAGGTGAAAATGATGTCATTGGTGATAAATTATCGCTGATTCCTACTTTTCGTAGCCTAATTGAATACCCCCCATTGTCTCACACATAGCAGTCAAATGTCTCACATACCCATGCACAGCTTCAAGACAGTCCAGCCCCCCTCTCGTGGCAGAGCTGCAGTTGCCATGTGAGTTTGTGACTCCCATTTAGACAGTACAACCCCACTGCACCAATCCCCTGTCGCTGCTGCTGTGTTCTCTCCCGCCCCGGCTCACAGGATAAGAGCTCGGGTTGCTGGGAGGCAGCTTCAACAAGGTAAGAAGACACAGCAGGGAGGGATCCTTTTAGTTCCCTCTGCTGTATCAGATATTGGGCTGATTCAGACCCGCTCGCGAGCGGGTCGATGTTTGGCCACTGCGCATGCGCATGCCGGAGCAGGCTCAAACGTGCGCATGCGCGAGACCCGTCTAGCGACGGTCTCTCCATCGCTCCGGATCTCGCACCAAAAGGGGGCGGCTGTCGATTTTGATCGACAGCTCGCACCATTTTGGAGGCGGGCGGGGGGGGTTGCAAGCCAAACGAAGGCGTTACAGACTGAACGCCTGCCGTTTTGGGGGCGGCCCCACTGACATCACAAGTGTCACATGAGTGTGTGACATAGGAGAAGTAAAGCACACATTGGATAGCCTGGCATCAACTAATATGTCTTTGTGTTTATGTTTAATTAAATAGTGTTAAAATGAATGTAAACATTTAAAATTCTCTAATGCATTAGGCTAAGTGGACCACTTATGTTTACATTTTCTATAAATACACTTCTACATTTCCATTTCAAACACTGTTTCCACTCCATTCCAAAATACTTCAGAACCTCCAAATGATACAATTAGCCATGCATTCATAGAAATAAAAAAACCTTAGTTTCAAAACATCATTAACTACTATCTAATACTTAACTCACTCATCCCCAATATAAATTCCACATCAATGAATTCTACTCATATTCACTAACACCATCATTACCTCTCTGTCTCCTAAATAAAAAAAAAAAAACTTCACCGTAATTAATTCTAATAAATTCCTTAATCCATTCACCTTCATAATGAAACTCAGACTGACCCTTTGCTCACAACATTTGCTTCCATCAGTTTGAGAGCTGGAGAAAAACGTTTTTTTTCTGTGTTGCCACCACACAATGTGGCCATAAGGCAGAGAAAGTGGGGGTCTCACCACGGCATGTGAGGGGGCCTGTGGAGGGGTCACATTAGTAAATAACACAAGTGATTGACAGGCAGTGAGTATTTGGAGGTGGTGACGGGGAAGGAGGTGGCCGGCGAAACACAGGTATGTTTGTCCGTTTAACCGCCGTTGCGTGGGCGTGCATAAATTAGCCAGTGCGATTGCATACGCATCTTGAGTACTTACTGCGCGCATTGAGGTTAGCAATTTCTAAGCAAGGTCAGGGCTCTGTAATTTTGCATGAGGGGCCGATGTTACTGACGTTTATGCAGGACTGCAAGGTATTACGGATGTGAGATATCGGTAGTGGGCGTCTCTATGCTGGCTGTGCGACGGCATTGCAATAGCATTGATTAGCATATTTTCGCAGCAGACCTGCCTGCGATTACGGACCTGCCATCGCAATAGTGATCCTTAATGAATCAGGCCCTTTGTCCACTGTAACAACATTATACATATACTGGCATCCTATGTGTGTCTTTGTCATAAAGCCTCAGACTGGCATCAGGCATCTTAGGAATTTGCCAGAGCTTTTTGTCTGCATAAGAGGATAAAGAAATAATTCTATGGTTCAATCCAATATTGTGATTCATATTAGTTTCTTCTTTTTATTTCCTAGTCAAATAAAGCTTTGACTATTTGCATTAAGTGCAGACTGGTTAGTACATTGAGAATTCAGAAAGAATTCTGAGCACCCACACTCAAACCACTAAGTTCATATATCCAAAATGAAGCATAACAGCTCACAAGTCTTAATTGGTCAAGACGAACATTTGATTATTATTTGACACTCAATTGGATGGATGTCTCACGTTCCTCAATCAGGTGCTTCATGGCATTCCCAAGGATCACTGAGACAGAGTGGGTGTAAAAATCAAAGTTTCTATATATAGTATTAAAGATTAATGAATAACTATTTTAACGTCAGTTTTAATCTCATAAAATATGAAGTATAAACATATGAATTTTGAAGTATATTTATTTTGCTGTTTAAAAACATTTAAGCATTTAGTGGAAATAATACAAAACTGATACTAATAATATAAATTGATTCTATCCAGCTTAGTGATAATTAACATATTAATGAAGTTAGCACACACACACATATACATATAGAGTCAAATTTACAGTACAGCCATGGCCAAAAGTTTTGGTTTTCACAAAGTCTGCTACTTCAGTTTTTATGATGGCAACTTGCATATACTCCAGAATGTCATGAAGAGTGATCAGATGAATTGAAATTAATTGCAAAGTCCCTCTTTGCCATGACAATGAACTTAGGGCCTGATTCAGAGCCGGATGCTATTTGCGCTCGCTCGTTCAGAAAAAAGGGGTGGCTATTCAAATGAACCGTTCGCTCTTTGCTGTCTGTTCACGCCTCTAGGTATGAACGAGCGAACCAAACATGCGGTCGTTTTTTGGAAAACTACGCCCCCTGGCCACTCGCATCCTACGTCATGTCCGCTATTTATTAGATTAATCGATTACATCGACCAGCGTATGAACTGCTCGCTATTCTTGTGGTTGGTTTTTCCTACCGCAATCTTGTGAGCAGTTCTGACTATAAAATAACCCAGTGACGTGGTCAAAGACGCTGCTGTATTAATTATGCACACCCATAAAATGCCCGTTTTGACCTTTAAGCACGCCTGCGTTCGGATCTCCACTCCCCGTTTTCAAGCACCTTCCCCTGTTACCACCCACATACGCCTCCTCCTGTCACTCAAAATAGCAGGCATTCGCTATTTAGCGAACAAATGATTTTTGGCCGCACTGACTGGTTCGCACATGCGTATTACGATCCGTACGCATGCGCAGTTGTGCAAACATCGCTCGGAACAAACGAGCGGCCGCTTACGAGTGGCTCTGAATCAGACCCTTAATCCCAAAAACAACATTTCCACTGCATTTCAGCCCTGCCACAAAAGGACCAGCTGATATCATGTCAGTGATTCTCTGGTTAACACAGGTGAGAGTGTTGACGAGGACAAGGCTGGAGATCACTCTGTCATGTTGATTGAGTTAGAATAACAGCCTGGAAGCTTTAAAAGGAGAGCGGAGCTTGAAATCATTGTTCTTCCTTTGTTAACCATGGTTACCTGCAAGGAAACACATGCAGTCATCATTGCTTTGCATAAAAAGGGCTTCACAGGCAAGGATATTGCTGCTAGTAAGATTGCACCTAAATCAACAATTTGTCGGATCATCAAGAACTTCAAGGAGAGAGGTTCAATAGTTGTGAAGAAGGCTTCAGGGTGCCCAAAAATGTCCAGCAAGCGCCAGGACAGTCTCCTAAAGTTGATTCAGCTGCGGGATCAGGGCACCACCAGTGTAGAGCTTGTTTAGGAATGGCAGCAGGCAGGTGTGAGTGCATCTTCACGCACAGACTTTTGGAGAATGGCCTGGTGTCCAGAAGGGCAGCAAAGAAGCCATTTCTCTCCAGGAAAACATCAAGGACAGACTGATGTTCTGCAAAAGGTACAGGGATTGGACTGCTGAGGACTGGGTTAAAGTTATTTTCTCTGATGACTCCCTTTTCAGATTGTTTTGGCATCTGTAAAAATGCTTGTTGTAAAGGTGAACGCTACCATCAGTCCTGTGTCATGCCAACAGTAAAGCATCCTGAGACCATTCATGTGTGGGATTGCTTCTTAGCCAAGAGAGTGGGCTCACTCACAATTTGCCTAAGAACACAGCCATGAATAAAGAATGGTACCAAAACATCCTCCAAGTGCAACTTCTAACAACCATCAAAGAACAGTTTGGTGATGAGCAATACCTTTTCCAGCATGATGGAGCACCTTGCCATAAGGCAAAAGTGATAACTAAATGGCTCAGGGAACAAAACATCGACATTTTGGGTCCATGGACAGGAAACTCCCCAGACTTTAATCCCATTGAGAATTTGTGGTCAATCCTCAAGTGACAAACAAAAACCCACAAGTTCTGACAAACTCCAAGCATTGATTAGGCAAGAATGGGTGGCCATCAGTCTGTATGTGGCCCAGAAGTTGATTGACAGCATGCCAGGACGAGTTGCAGAGGTCTTGAAAAAAATGGTCAACATTGCAAATATTGACTCTTTGCATAAACTTAATATAATTGTCAATAAAAGCCTTTGACTCTTATGAAATGCTTGTAATTGTACTTCAGTATACCATAGTAACATCTGACAACAATGGCTAAAAACACTGAAGCAGCAAACTTTGTGAAAACCAATGCTTATGTCATTCTCAAAAGTTTTGGCCATAGCTGTAGTACTTGATATAAAAAGCTGTATTTAAGCCTGATGGCAGTTAAACCTTGAGGCTTGTGGAAAAGGATGTCCCATTTCCTTTGCAATGTTACATTGCTTTAAAGTTTAGGTATTGTTGAGGGTTGGTGATTGACATTAGCTTATTGAGCCAGTGGTTATTATGGGTGATGCTACAGATGTGGATTTTTAGTTGTCTATATTGGTTAGTTTCAGCTGTTACTGAGTTATTTAGTCTCTCTTTCCTGGACTTGGTTTAGCTGAATAATCTGTGTCACAAGCCAATATGTTTGTGAATCCAGACTTGAGTTGTGAACTGGTTGGACTGGATTCTGCGGAGAAACTGGATTCAGGCAGCAAATACTGTGGAGACAGAGAGCTAGAACAGATTCTCAGGAGCCAAAGCACGCTGGGTATCCAAGATGATTCTTGGTCCAGACTGGAACTGGCAGGAATAGAACAGGAGTCAGGAGTGCAGCAAGATGGTAATTGCACTAGTATGCTAGATTCAAAGTGTAATGGTGTGGAGTTTCTGGTATAACAGGACACAGTGAGAACTTTGTTAGACTTTTCTCAGAATGGATATAGCTGAGTTTGGAAAGTACTGAGGAGTTGCAGGATACAGGTAGAAGAAGTCAGTACTGCTGGTCGCTGATACAAGGCTGGAAGTAGAGGTAGAGACTTCTCTGACTCATGTAATTTGCAGGTGTTTCAGAGATTAATTGCATGCAAGGAATCAGGATCTCTGCAACAGATTGGGAAATACAATGCAGAAGCACTTGCTAGAAGGAATGTGATAAACACTGCAATCTGGATCTTACAGGCTTGCGGAAACAGATGAATCCTCAGGTGGATAATTAACCTTGAGTGATGTTAGCATTCAGGGACTTAGGCAATTGCTATAGCTGTAAGTATTGCAGACAGGAAAGTAGTGAACACAGCAGGTTACTGAAGGCAGAGATCAGTGGCTGGAATCTGTATACAATCACTGCAGCAAAACTGGGTGGAAGACAGTAATTCAGCAGGCCTAACAGAAGATAAACTACCTGTAGCTGTGCAGGATTCTGTGGAAACCAGGGAGCTGAAGCCAGGGGATGCTAAAGAGCATGCTGTAAGCAAGAACTTGGATAGCAGGAAACTAGATCCTAAAGCTCAGGAATACCTGCCACAGTGGTAACTGTGTTAGATGTTGCACTAATTGCAACTTGCTAAAGCCAGTGGATGGAACTTATACCCCTGAATTAGCTGTGAGAGCAGAATTAGGTGCTTCAGGGAAGCTCAGTCAGGCATAGGATTGGAAGGACCGTGGTCAGGTGATCAGAGCATGTCACAGCAGTACTCCAGGCTAGGCTCTGATGTGGATTATGGCCTAGCAGGTCGAGAAAACTGAAGCTGATGCATCCAGAATGGACAAAGGATGCCAACACCTTGTCATGAGACTGGATCACAGCGCGGCAGCAGCGATAAGTGACCCCGCGGCACAGAAAAAATGAACAATCTGCCAAAGAAGTTGTTTTCTTGTTAATGGTCTTTGCAACCCTAGTTTTTGTTTATATTTAGGAGTTTTCTCCCCTCTTTATTCTGTTCTACTTGTTCCCTGTCCTTTCCTTTCTCTGCTTTGTCTTTGTCTTATTTGCTTTACCTGTTTGCTTTCTTTCTATATTCTTAGTGCGTTTGCCCCATATACAGACAGGATAATTATTTTATTATGTTCTCTGCCCTCTCTAACTTTCTATATACCCATAATGTGCTTCAAGAGATTGAGTATTAACCTGGATATTGGACATTTTTGGTCTTGCCATTCAGGTCGGGGGTTTGCCCTGGGAAGCAGCCATCCTTGATCTAGCATTTAGCTTGGTTGCATGACACAGACTGTGGGCAGCTTTGGTCAAGCATGCCCATTTGTCTACTAAGGGCCCCTCCTTTTTGTGGAGGCTGTTTGAAAAAGTATCTAGTTGGTTTAATCGAGTTCTCTTTGGTTTCTATGGCGCCATTGCTCTGGCTCTGGGGGATGTAATTATGTGACCGATGCCAGAATGCTGGCTAGGGAGTTATGACAGGTATCAAGATACCAATGCCTGTCAATGCCGGAATGCAGATCGATGCGGGCCCAAACGAGGTAAGCATGGGCGCCGGTCCTCTTAGCCACAGGGGGGGAGGGTTAGGTTTAGGGCACCCCAGGGGGACTTAGGGTTAGGCACTCCCCGGGGAGGGTTACGGTTAGGCTAGGGGAAGGGGGGTTTAGGGTTAGGCACCCCCTGGGGGAGGTTAGGCACCCCCTGGGAGGGTTAGGTTTAGGGGGAGGGGGGTTAGGTTTCAGCACTAACGGGGGGTGATTATGGTTAGGCACTAGGGGGGATGTTAGGGTTAGGCACCCCTAAAGGAAGGTTAGAGTTAAGGGGGGAGAGGGGAGGGTTAGCTGTACTTATCTCCGCTGTCGATATTTTCTCCTTTCGGCCAGACGCTGTTGAGATTTCAACCGGTGACTATACAGCCGCCGGCAATACAATCCCATTCCAGCTCTAGAGATGGCAGTTTTGCTGTTATATATAGTTTTTATATGTTTATGAGTGTACTTCCAGAAAAAGTACCCTAATAAAGCTTTCCCAATTGGTGATTGATGATATGATTGACCATGCAAGGAGGACCGAATCTGTCAAGGTTAAAGGACAGTTGTACACCAGCACTAGTGTTGAGTGCACATCTGAGTGTTTCCTGTCCATTCTTTGATATGCCAGCATGCTTTTGTTATTTGTCATAAAAAATTTGCCTTTTTCAATGCTAACCCTGTTGTCTGTTGCTAATTTCATCGTTTATATTGCTAGTGGTAATAAGTACAGTTTAACACAATGAAGAAGCAGCAGTCATCAACCACTATGGTATTTAAGAGAAGATTAATAATATAATTCAAAATCAGCTTTGCAACCAATTCAATTACATCGTTTTAACAAAGAATAATAGTAGGACTGCTTGTAGGAATACCTTGCTGCATCTGCCCTTGCGTTTAAAATTGCTGCCCCAGTGTGCTGTCCTGAAGATTTTGCGCTGTAGTGCACCACCTGATGACAATATAACAGCAGCAGAAAAAGAAAGTTAGCACCTTGTCTTCTTCTATAGCACTCTTAAAGAAACTAGTGCTTGGGGTAGAAACTAGATGCGTCAGAAATTTCTCCCGGCTGTCAAAAAGTGATTGTCAATGTCCCATGCTCTCAAGTCAGACTTAAAATTAGATTTAATCAAAAGAATAATACTCACATTATAACAACAAGGAAATTATCTCGGAACTTAATAAATATAATAAAAACGTATACAGGGAATGATTTTTGAAACCTAAAACAATGGTGTCACATAGATTACCTTAGTGTTTTAGTTTCCTAAGTGAGATGATGCAGTTTGGAGAGGAGGACGATTTTGCAGCATTATATTTTAGGCAGGCAACCTGACTGCTATTCTCTTCAAGCCTAAGAATGGACATGTGCTTTATTTTAATGGTTCCATTTGTTAATATAAGTTATTTCAATCAGGACTAAGCACATGTTCAATCGTCATTCTGGTGTTCAGCCTCATATGACTGATGCCAAGTCACTCACTGTAAACACAAAGCATCGCTAGTGGGACGTCAGGCAATTGAGAAGTCAGGCAACAAAGAGGTACAGTTTGTCATGTGAGGTGTCTTGAAGCATGAATTGTAGCATTTGGAGTGTCTGTCACTATATTGTCTGGCAGATGGGAAGCCAAGTGTGGTAGGTGGTGTGTCTGGCATAAGGGAGAGTGAATGTGGCAGTCGGTAAGTCTGGCAGCAGAAGGATGAGCGTGAAAGGCGGTGTGTCTGGCAGCAGAAGGATGAGTGTGACAGGCGGTGTGTCTTGCAGCAGAAAAATGAGCATTACAGATGAGGTGTCTGGCAGCAGAAGAATGAGTGTGGCAGATGGTGTGTCTGGCAGCAGAAGGATGAGCGTGAAAGGAGGTGTGTTATGAAGCAGAAGGTTGAGCATTACAGATGAGGTGTCTGGTAGCAGAAGAATGAGCGTGACAGGTGGTGTGTGTGGCAGCAGAAGGATGAGCATGACAGGTGAGGTGTCTGGCAGCAGAGGGATGAGCGTGACAGGTGGTGTGTCTGGCAGCAGAAGGATGATCGTGACAGGTGGTGTGTGTGGCACCAGAAGGATGAACATGACAGGTGAAGTGTCTGGCAGCAGAAGGATGAGCATGACAGGTGGTGTGTCTGGCAGCAAAAGGATGAGCATGTCAGGCGGTGTGTCTGGAAGCAGAAGGATGAGCGTGACAGGTGGTGTGTCTGGCAGCAAAAGGATGAGCATGACAGGTGAGGTGTTTGGCAGCAGAAGGATGAACATGACAGGCGGTGTGTCTGGCAGCTGAAGGATGAGCATGACAGGTGGTGTGTCTGGCAGCAGAAGGATGGTGGTGTGTCTAGCAGTGGAAGGATGAGCATGACAGGTGGTGTGTCTGGCGGCAGAAGGATGAGCATGACAGGCGGTGTGTCTAGCAGTAGAAGGTTGAGCATGACAGGTGGTGTGTCTAGCAGTAGAAGGAGGAGCATGACAGGTGGTGTGTCTGGCAGCAGAAGAATGAGCATGACAGGTGAGGTGTCTGGAAGCAGAAGGATGAGAGTGACAGGTGGTGTGTCTGGCAGCAAAAAGATGAGCATGACAGTAGAGGTGTCTGGCAGCAAAAGAATGAGCATGTCAGGAGAGGTGTTTGGCAGCAGAAGGATGAACATGGCAGGTGAGGTGTCTGGAAGCAGAAGGATGAGTGTGACAGGTGGTGTTTCTCGCAGCAAAAGGATGAGCATGACAGGTGGTTTGTCTGGCAGCAGAAGGATGAGCGTGACAGGTGAGGTGTCTGGTAGCAGACTTATGAGCTTGACAGGTGGTGTGTCTGGCAGCAGAAGGATGAGCATGACAGGTGGTGTGTCTGGCAGCAGAAGTATGAGCATGACTGGTGAGGTGTCTGGAAGCAGAGGATGAACATGGCAGCTGGTGTGTCTGGCAGCAAAAGGATGACCGTGACAGTTGAGGTGTCTGGCAGCAAAAGGATGAGTGTGACAGGTGAGGTGTCTGGCAGCAGAAGGATGAACATGACAGGCGGTGTGTCTGGCAGCTGAAGAATGAGCATGACAGGTGGTATGTCTGGCAGCAGAAGGATGAGCATGACAGGTGGTGTGTCTAGCAGCAGATAGATGAGCGTGACAGTTCATGTGAGGTGTCTTGAAGCAGGAATTGTAGCATTTGGAGTGTCTGTCACTATTTTGTCTTGCAGGTGGGAAGCCAAATGTGGTAAGTGGTGTGTCTGGCATAAGGAAGAGTGAATGTGGCAATCGGTAAGTCTGGCTGCAGAAGGATGAGTGTGACAGATTGTGTGTCTGGCAGCAGAAGGATGAGCATGAAATGTGGTGTGTCATGAAGCAGAAGGATGAGCATTACAGATGAGGTGTCTGACAGCAGAAGATGAGCGTGACCGGTAGTGTTTCAGGCAGCATAGGAATGAACGTGACAATTGGTGTGTCTGGCAGCAGAAGGATGAGCGTGACAGGTGAGGTGTCTGGCAGCAAAAGGATGAGCATATCAGGTGGTTTGTCTGGCAGCAGAAGGATGAGCGTGACAGGTGGTGTGTCTGGCAGCAGAAGGATGAGCATGACAGGTGTTGTGTCTGGCAGCAGAAGGATGAGCATGACAGGTGAGGTGTCTGGAAGCAGAAGGATGAGAGAGAAAGGTGGTGCTTCTGGCAGCAGAAGGAAGAGTGTGACAGGTGAGGTGTCTGGTAGCAGAAGAATGAGCGTGTCAGATGGTGTGTCTGGCAGCAGAAGGATGAGCCTGACAGGTGGTGTGTCTGGCAGCAGAAGATTGAGCATGATAGGTGAGGTGTCTGGCAGCAGAAGGATGAGTGTGACAGATGGTGTGTCTGGCAGCAGAAGAATGAGCATGACAGGTAAGGTGTCTGGTAACAAAAGAATGAGCGTGACAGATGGTGTGTCTCGCAGCAGAAGGATGAGCATGACAGGTGGTGTGTCTGGCAGCAGAAGGATGAGCGTGACAGAAAGGTGTGTGTGGCAGCAGAAGAATGAGCATGGCAGGTGAGGTGTCTGGCAGCAGAAGGATGAGCATGAAAGGTGTTGTGTCATGAAGCAGAATTATGAGCATTACAGATGAGGTGTCTGACAGCAGAAGTATGAGCATGACAGGTAGTGTGTCTGGCAGCAGAAGGATGAGCGTGACAGGTGGTGTGTCTGGCAGCAGAAGGATGAGCGTGACAGGTGGTGTGTCTGGTAGCCGAAGGATGAGCGTGACAGGTGGTGTGTCTGGCAGCAGAAGACTGAGCATGACAGGTGAGGTGTCAGGCAGCAGAAGGATGAGTGTTACAGGCGGTGTGTCTGGCAGCTGAAGGATGAGCATGACAGGCGGTGTGCCTGGCAGCAGAAAGGATGAGCATGACAGGCGGTGTGTCTAGCAGTAGAATGATGAGCATGACAGGTGGTGTGTCAGGCAGCAGAAGGATGAGCATGACAGGTGGTGTGTCTGGCAGCAGGAGGATGTGCGTGACAGGTGGTGTGTCTGGTAGCAGAAGGATGAGCGTGACAGGAGGTCTGTCTGGCAGCAGAAGACTGAGCATGACAGGTGAGGTGTATGGCAGCAGAAGGATGAGCGTTACATTCGGTGTGTCTGGCAGCTGAGGGATGAGCATGACAGGCAGTGTGCCTGGCAGCAGAAGGATGAGCATGACAGGCGGTGTGTCTAGCAGTAGAATGATGAGCATGAGAGGTGGTGTGTCAGGCAGCAGATGGATGAGCATGACAGGTGGTGTGTCTGGCAGTAGAAGGATGAGCATGACAGGTGGTGTGTCTGGCAGCAGAAGAATGAGCATGACAGGTGAGGTGTCTGGAAGCAGAAGGATGAGTGTGACAGGTGGTGTGTCTGGCAGGAACATGATGAGCATGACAGTTGAGGTGTCTGGCAGCAAAAGAATGAGCATGTCAGGTGAGGTGTTTGGCAGCAGAAGGAAGAACATGGCAGGTGAGGTGTCAGGCAGCAGATGGATGAGCGTGACAGATGGTGTTTCTGGCAGCAGAAGAATGAGCATGACAGGTAAGGTGTCTGGTAGCAAAAGAATAAGCATGACAGATGGTGTGTCTGGCAGCAGAAGGATGAGCGTGACAGGTGGTGTGTCTGGCAGCAGAAGAATGAGCATGGCAGGTGAGGTGTCTGGCAGCAGAAGGATGAGCATGAAAGGTGTTGTGTCATGAAGCAGGAGGATGAGCATTACAGATGAGGTGTCTGACAGCAGAAGAATGAGCATGACAGGTAGTGTGTCTGGCAGCAGAAGGATGAGCATGACAGGTGGTGTGTCTGGCTGCAGAAGGATGTGCGTGACAGGTGGTGTGTCTGGTAGCAGAAGGATGAGCGTGACAGGTGGTGTGTCTGGTAGCAGAAGAATGAGCATGACAGGTGAGGTGTCTGGCAGCAGAAGGATAAGCGTGACAGGTGGTATGTCTGGCAGCAAAATGATGAGCATGACAGGTGGTGTTTCTGTAAGCAAAAGGATGAGCTTTACAGACGAGGTGTCTTGCAGAAAAAGGATGAGCATGTCAGGTGAGGTATCTGGCAGTAGAAGGATGAACATGGCAGGTGGTGTGTCTGGCAGCAGATGGATGAGCGTGACAGTTGAGGTGTCTAGCAGCAAAAGGATGAGTGTGACAGGTGAGGTGTCTGGCAGCAGAAGGATGAACATGACAGGCGGTTTGTCTGGCAGCTGAAGGATGAGCATGACAGGTGGTATGTCTGGCAGTAGAAGGATGAGCATAACAGGTAATTTGTCTGGCAGCAGAAGGATGAGCGTGACATTTCAAGTGTGGTGTCTTGAAGCAGGAATTGTAGTATTTGGAGTGTCTGTCACTATTTTGTCTGGCAGGTGGGAAGCCAAGTGTGGTAGGTGGTGTTTCTGGCATAAGGGAGAGTGAATGTGGCAATCGGTACGTCTGGCAGCAGATGGATGAGCGTGAAAGGTGGTGTGTCTTGCAGCAGAAGGATGTGCATTACAGAAGAGGTGTCTGGTAGCAGAAGAATGAGCGTGACAGATGTGTGTGTTTGGCAGCAGAAGGATGAGCATGAAATGTGGTGTATCATGAAGCAGAAGGATGAGCATTACAGATGAGGTGTCTGACAGCAGAAGAATGAGCATGACAGGTAGTGTTTCTGGCAGCATAGGGATGAACGTGACAGGTTTTGTGTTTGGCAGCAGAAGGATGAGCATGACAGGTGAGGTATCTGGCAGCAGAAGGATGAGCATGACAGGTGGTGTGTCTGGAAGCAGAAGGATGAGCATGACAGGCGGTGTGTCTAGCAGTAGAAGGATGAGGATGACTGGTGGTGTGTCTGGCAGCAGAAGTATGAGCATGACAGGTGGTGTGTCTGGCAGCAGAAGAATGAGCATGACAGGTGAGGTGTCTGGCAGCAGAAGGATGAATGTGACAGGTGGTGTGTCTGGCAGCAAAAGGATGAGCATGACAGATGAGGTGTCTGGCAGCAAAAGGATGAGCATATCAGGTGGGGTGTCTGGCAGCAGAAGGATGAACATGACAGGCAGTGTGTCTGGCAGCTGAAGTATGAGCATGACAGGCGGTGTGTCTGGCAGCAGAAGGATGAACATGGCAGGTGGTGTGTCTGGCAGCAGAAGGATGAGCATGACAGGAGGTGTGTCTGGCATCAAAAGGATGAGAGTGACAGGTGAGGTGTCTGGCAGGAAAAGGATGAGCGTGACAGGTAAGGTGTATGGCTGCAGAAGGATGAGCATGTCAGGTGGTGTGTCTGGCAGCAGAAGGATGAACATGACAGCTGGTGTGTCTGGCAGCAGAAGGGTGTCTGGCAGCAGAAGGATGGGGGTGACAGGTGAGGTGTCTAGCAACAGAAGGATGAGCGTGTCAGGTGAGGTGTCTGGCAGCAGAAGGATGAACATGACAGGTAGTGTGTCTGGCAGCAGAAGGATGAGCGTGTCAGGTGAGTTGTCTGGCAGCAGAAGGATGAGCGTGACAGGTGGTGTGTCTGGCAGCAGAAGGATGAGCCTGACAGGTGGTGTGTCTGGCAGCAGAAGATTGAGCATGATAGGTGAGGTGTCTGGCAGCAGAAGGATGAGTGTGACAGATGGTGTGTCTGGCAGCAGAAGAATGAGCGTGACAGGTAAGGTGTCTGGTAGCAAAAGAATGAGCGTGACAGATGGTGTGTCTCGCAGCAGAAGGATGAGCATGACAGGTGTTGTGTCTGGCAGCAGAAGGATGAGCGTGACAGAAAGGTGTGTGTGGCAGCAGAAGAATGAGCATGGCAGGTGAGGTGTCTGGCAGCAGAAGGATGAGCACGAAAGGTGTTGTGTCATGAAGCAGGAGGATGAGCATTACAGATGAGGTGTCTGACAGCAGAAGAATGAGCATGACAGGTAGTGTGTCTGGCAGCAGAAGGATGAGCATGACAGGTGGTGTGTCTGGCTGCAGAAGGATGTGCGTGACAGGTGGTGTGTCTGGTAGCAGAAGGATGAGCGTGACAGGTGGTGTGTCTGGTAGCAGAAGAATGAGCATGACAGGTGAGGTGTCTGGCAGCAGAAGGATAAGCGTGACAGGTGGTATGTCTGGCAGCAAAATGATGAGCATGACAGGTGGTGTTTCTGTAAGCAAAAGGATGAGCTTTACAGACGAGGTGTCTTGCAGAAAAAGGATGAGCATGTCAGGTGAGGTGTCTGGCAGTAGAAGGATGAACATGGCAGGTGGTGTGTCTGGCAGCAGATGGATGAGCGTGACAGTTGAGGTGTCTAGCAGCAAAAGGATGAGTGTGACAGGTGAGGTGTCTGGCAGCAGAAGGATGAACATGACAGGCGGTTTGTCTGGCAGCTGAAGGATGAGCATGACAGGCGGTATGTCTGGCAGTAGAAGGATGAGCATGACAGGTAATTTGTCTGGCAGCAGAAGGATGAGCGTGACATTTCAAGTGTGGTGTCTTGAAGCAGGAATTGTAGTATTTGGAGTGTCTGTCACTATTTTGTCTGGCTGGTGGGAAGCCAAGTGTGGTAGCATAAGGGCATAAGGGAGAGTGAATGTGGCAATCGGTACGTCTGGCAGCAGATGGATGAGCGTGAAAGGTGGTGTGTCTTGCAGCAGAAGGATGTGCATTACAGAAGAGGTGTCTGGTAGCAGAAGAATGAGCGTGACAGATGTGTGTGTTTGGCAGCAGAAGGATGAGCATGAAATGTGGTGTATCATGAAGCAGAAGGATGAGCATTACAGATGAGGTGTCTGACAGCAGAAGAATGAGCATGACAGGTAGTGTTTCTGGCAGCATAGGGATGAACGTGACAGGTTTTGTGTTTGGCAGCAGAAGGATGAGCATGACAGGTGAGGTATCTGGCAGCAGAAGGATGAGCATGACAGGTGGTGTGTCTGGAAGCAGAAGGATGAGCATGACAGGCGGTGTGTCTAGCAGTAGAAGGATGAGGATGACAGGTGGTGTGTCTGGCAGCAGAAGTATGAGCGTGACAGGTGGTGTGTCTGGCAGCAGAAGAATGAGCATGACAGGTGAGGTGTCTGGCAGCAGAAGGATGAATGTGACAGGTGGTGTGTCTGGCAGCATAAGGATGAGCATGACAGATGAGGTGTCTGGCAGCAAAAGGATGAGCATATCAGGTGGGGTGTCTGGCAGCAGAAGGATGAACATGACAGGCAGTGTGTCTGGCAGCTGAAGTATGAGCATGACAGGCGGTGTGTCTGGCAGCAGAAGGATGAACATGGCAGGTGGTGTGTCTGGCAGCAGAAGGATGAGCATGACAGGAGGTGTGTCTGGCATCAAAAGGATGAGAGTGACAGGTGAGGTGTCTGGCAGCAAAAGGATGAGCGTGACAGGTAAGGTGTATGGCAGCAGAAGAATGAGCATGTCAGGTGGTGTGTCTGGCAGCAGAAGGATGAACATGACAGCTGGTGTGTCTGGCAGCAGAAGGGTGTCTGGCAGCAGAAGGATGGGGGTGACAGGTGAGGTGTCTAGCAACAGAAGGATGAGCGTGTCAGGTGAGGTGTCTGGCAGCAGAAGGATGAACATGACAGGTAGTGTGTCTGGCAGCAGAAGGATGAGCATGTCAGGTGAGTTGTCTGGCAGCAGAAGGATGAGCGTGACAGGTGGTGTGTCTGGCAGCAGACAGATCAGCGTGACAGGTGGTGTTTATGGCAGCAGAAGGATGAAGATGGCAGGTGGTGTGTCTTGCAGCAGAAGGATGATCATGACAGGTGGTGTGTCTGGCAGCAGAAGAATGAGCATGGCAGGTGAGGTGTCTGGCAGCAGAAGCATGAGCATGAAAGGTGTTGTGTCATGAAGCAGGAGGATGAGCATTACAGAAGAGGTGTCTGACAGCAGAAGAATGAGCATGACAGGTAGTGTGTCTGGCAGCAGAAGGATGAGCGTGACAGGTGGTGTGTCTGGCAGCAGTAGGATGTGCTTGACAGGTGGTGTGCCTGGTAGCAGAAGGATGAGCGTGACAGGTGGTGTTTCTGTAAGCAAATGGATGAGCATGTCAGGTGAGGTGTCTGGCAGTAGAAGGATGAACATGGCAGGTGGTGTGTCTGGCAGCAGATGGATGAGCGTGACAGTTGAGGTGTCTGGCAGAAAAAGGATGAGTGTGACAGGTGAGGTGTCAGGCAGCAGAAGGATGAACATGACAGGCAGTGTGTCTGGCAGTAGAAGGATGAGCATGACAGGTTGTTTGTCTGGCAGCAGAATGATGAGCGTGACATTTCAAGTGAGGTGTCTTGAAGGAGGAATTGTAGTATTTGGAGTGACTTTCACTATTTTTTCTGGCAGGTGGGAAGCCAAGTGTGGTAGGTGGTGTTTCTGGCATAAGGGAGAGTGAATGTGGCAATCGGTAAGTCTGGCAGCAGATGGATGAGCGTGAAAGGTGGTGTGTCTTGCAGCAGAAGGATGTGCATTTCAGATGAGGTGTCTGGTAGCAGAAGAATGAGCGTGACAGATGTGTGTGTTTGGCAGCAGAAGGATGAGCATGAAATGTGGTGTATCATGAAGCAGAAGGATGAGCATTACAGATGAGGTGTCTGACAGCAGAAGAATGAGCATGACAGGTAGTGTTTCTGGCAGCATAGGGATGAACGTGACAGGTTTTGTGTTTGGCAGCAGATGGATGAGCATGACAGGTGAGGTGTCTGGCAGCAGAAGGATGAGCATGACAGGTGGTGTGTCTGGCAGCAGAAGGATGAGCATGACAGGTGGTGTGTCTAGCAGTAGAAGGATGAGGATGACAGGTGGTGTGTCTGGCAGCAGAAGTATGAGCTTGACAGGTGGTGTGTCTGGCAGCTGAAGAATGAGCATGACAGGTGAGTTGTCTGGCAGCAGATGGATGAATGTGACAGGTGGTATGTCTGGCAGCAAAAGGATGAGCATGACAGATGAGGTGTCTGGCAGCAGAAGGGTGTCTGGCAGCAGACGGATGGGCGTGACAGGTGAGGTGTCTAGCAACAGAAGCATGAGCGTGTCATGAGAGGTGTCTGGCAGCAGAAGGATGAACAGGACAGGTAGTGTGTCTGGCAGCAGAAGGATGAGCGTGACAGGTGAGTTGTCTGGCAGCAGAAGGATGAGCGTGACAGGTGGTGTGTCTGGCAGCAGACGGATCAGCGTGACAGGTGTTGTGTCTGGCAGCAGAAGGATGAGCATGACAGGTGGTGTGTCTGGCAGCAGAAGGATGAAGATGGCAGGTGGTGTGTCTGGCAGCAGAATGATGAGCATGACAGGTGGTGTGTCTGGCAGCAAAAGGATGAGGGTAAAATGTGAGGTGTCTGGCAGCAAAATGATGAGCGTGACAGGTGAGTTGTCTGGCAGCAGAAGCATGAGCATGTCAGGTGGTGTGTCTGGCAGTAGAATGATGAACATGAGAGGTAGTGTGTCTGGCAGCAGAATGATGAGCATGACAGATGAGGTGTCTTGCAGCAGAAGGATGAGCATGTCAGGTGAGGTGTCTGGCAGCAGAAGAATGAGCATGTCAAGTGAGGTGTATGGCAGCAGAAGGATGAACATGACAGGCGGTGTGTCTGGCAGCTGAAGGATGAGCATGACAGGCGGTGTTTCTGGCAACAGAAGGATGAGCATGACAGGTGGTGTGTCTAGCAGTAGATGGATGAGCATGACAGGTGGTGTGTCTGGCAGCAGAAGGATGAGCATGACAGGCGGTGTGTCGAGCAGTAGAAGGATGAGTGTGACAGGTGGTGTTTCTGGCAGTAAAAGGATGAGCATGACAGGTGGGGTGTCTGGCAGCAAAAGGATGAGCATGACAGATGAGGTGTCTGGCAGCAAATGGATGACCATGTCAAGCGAGGTGTTTGGCAGCTGAAGGATGAACATGGCAGGTAGCGTGTCTGGCAGCAGAAGGATGAGCGTGACAGGTGGTGTGTCTGGCAGCAAAATGATGAGCATGACAGGTGGTGTTTCTGTAAGCAAAAGGATGAGCATGACAGATGAAGTGTCTGGCAACAAAAGGATGAGCATGTCAGGTGAGGTGTCTGGCAGCAGAAGGATGAGCGTGACAGTTTAGGTGTCTTGCAGCAAAAGGATGAGTGTGACATGTGAGGTGTCTGGCAGCAGAAGGATGAACATGACAGGCTGTATGTCTGGCAGCAGAAGGATGAGCATGACAGGTGGTGTGTCTTGCAGCAGAAGTATGAGAGTGACAGTTCATGTGAGGTGTCTTGAAGCAGGAATTGTAGTATTTGGAGTGTCTGTCACTATTTTATCTGGCAGGTGGGAAGCCAAGTGTGGTAGGTGGTGTGTCTGGCATAAGGGAGAGTGAATGTGGCAGTCGGTAAGTCTGGCAGCAGAAGGATGAGCGTGAAAGGTGGTGTGTCTTGCAGCAAAAGGATGAGCATTACAGATGAGGTGTCTGGTAGCAGAAGAATGAGCGTGACAGATGGTGTGTCTGGCAGCAGAAGGATGAACATGACAGGTGGTGTATCTGGCAGCAGAAGGATGAGCATGACAGATGAGGTGTCTGGCAGCAGAAGGATGGGCGTTACAGGTGAGGTGTCTGGCAGCAGAAGGATGAGCGTGTCAGGTGAGGTGTCTGGCAGCAGAAGGATGAGCATGACAGATGAGGTGTCTGGCAGCAGAAGGATGGGCGTTACAGGTGAGGTGTCTGGCAGCAGAAGGATGAGCGTGTCAGGTGAGGTGTCTGGCAGCAGAAGGATGAACATGACAGGTAGTGTGTCTGGCAGCAGAAGGATGAGCATGACAGGTGGTGTGTCTGGCAGCAGATGGATGAGTGTGACAGTTGGTGTGTCTGGCAGCAGAAGGATGAGCGTGACAGGTGGTGTGTCTGGCAGCAGAAGGATGAAGATGGCAGGTGGTGTGTCTGGCAGCAGAAGGATGAAGATGGCAGGTGGTGTGCCTGGCAGCAGAAGGATGAGCATGACAGGTGGTGTGTCTGGCAGCAAAAGGATGAGGGTGACATGTGAGGTGTCTGGCAGCAAAAGGATGAGCGTGACAGGTGAGGTGTCTGGCAGCAGAAGCATTAGCATGTCAGGTGGTGTGTCTGGCAGCAGAAGGATGAACATGACAGGTGGTGTGTCTGGCAGCAGAAGGATGAGCATGACAGATGAGGTGTCTGGCAGCAGAAGGATGAGAGTGACAGGTGAGGTTTCTGGCAGCAGAAGGATGAGCATGTCAGGTGAGGTGTCTGGCAGCAGAAGGATGAGCGTGACAGGTGGTGTGTCTGGCAGCAGAAGGATGAGCATGTCAGGTGTTGTGTCTGGCAGCAGAAGGATGAGCATGACAGGCGGTGTGTCTAGCAGTAGAAGGATGAGCATGACAGGTGGTGTGTCTGGCAGCAGAAGGATGAGCATGACAGGCGGTGTGTCTAGCAGTAGAAGGATGAGTGTGACAGGTGATGTTTCTGGCAGTAAAAGGATGAGCATGACAGGTGGTGTGTCTGGCAGCAAAAGGCTGAGCATGACAGATGAGGTGTCTGGCAGCATAAGGATAAGCATGTCATTCGAGGTTTTTGGCAGCAGAAGGATGAACATGGCAGGTAGTGTGTCTGGCAGCAGAAGGATGAGCGTGACAGGTGGTGTGTCTGCCAGCAGAAGGATGAGCGTGACAGGTGGTGTGTCTGGCAGCAGAAGGATGAACATGGCAGGTGGTGTGTCTGGCAGCAGAAGGATGAGCATGATAGGTGGTGTGTCTGGCAGCAAAAGAGTAAGCGTGACAGGTGAGGTGTCTGGCAGCAAAAGGATGAGCGTGACAGGTGAGGTGTCTGGCAGCAGAAGTATGAGCGTGACAGGTGAGGTGTCTGGCAGCAGAAGATTGAGCATGTCAGGTGTGGTGTCTGGGAGTACTAATTTTTCTACAGTTCATATTCATCTCAGGGCTCTTTATGATTAGCAGCCATACCAGTATATACATTTGTCTGCAGTACTGAACGGTCCATAACCATATTCACATAGCTCACTCAGCCTGACTGTTATTTTTGGCTATTAAATAGCGGCTCCTGATTCCTCAGCATTACGACTTAATTACTACTCCTCCACAAAGCTTGGGATTGTGGAGAGCCATGTGCAGCATTGGAACTGACAGTAAGGTAAAGAGTGGAGCTAGGGAAAACTGTGTCCTGGAACTGATTGGTTGAGATCCGTTTTAGAACCAACTACTGGGAACTCGGGCTCACACAGCTGTAGAGACTCAGAACTGCATAAAACCGAACCTGGAATCCAGAAACTCAGTGTGCTGTAAGTGAGGCTAATACCCCGATTCGTAACAAAGTGTAATTTCCTGGTAACACGCAGGGACAGTCCGACACTACTGAGAGCAGCAGGGAATATATCATTTGTAATATTTTTATTTGCCTTGATCAAATATAATTAACTCTAGTCCTTAAATTTGTATCCCCATGTTACAATACATTACTGTTCAGTGTTTTAGGAGAACAGTACGATGAGGGGTTATGAAATGTTCCTAAAATAGAAATACGGAGTTAGTAACACATTTTTTACATATATAGAATTTTTTTTTCTAGTGATTTGCCTGACTCCTTTTGGGTTATTTTAGTATTTTTAATAAAAATGTATACCAGATGTTGTGAAAGATGCTTGGTATGCTGGGGCTTGTAGTCCCACAACAGCTGGAGCAGAACAAGTTACATATACTGTTTTGCTTCATAAGAACAGCCATTTGTACAGTATCAATTGAAATGATTTGTGCAATATAAGTATGGCATACTGTAGCAAACTACCTGCGAGGACCAATACTTCCCATTCTAGATATATATATTGCTGCGATTAAAAATATTTTTAATATCTATGTAATAAATAAATAATTGTGAGGGTATCTGAACAGTGCTCAGCTCCCCAGCGATACTGACTGGTGGCAGTAAGAAGTGGTATACTGGATTTTTGCACCAACTACTGCTCATGTGTAACCCAGCATTGCAAGGTCGTACACTACATATGTGCCCTGTACCTGGAACATAACGGCTGGGTGGCTCCTGAAAATTGGGTGGTGCTTCTGGCTGCTAGGAAAAGTTGGCAAATCTCCTGGAGATGGCCACTTGATGGCCAGGATGTCCCAGGGGGAGGTGTTTTTTCCGCCTGGGACTTTCAGTCCAGACTGCAATTAGCAGAGAGCAGATTCAAATGGGAAGCCACTCCCTGCTATAATGGCTGCCCAATCTAGCTTCTAGAGTAGGGGTGGGCAATAAGTGGCCCCCACAGCTGTTTTAGAATGACACGTGAGATATTCGTTCCACCTGTGAATCTTTTAAACTGTGTCAGTGAGTAATGAATACACCTGTACTAGGTGACCTGCAAAATGTGAACTGTGTGGGGTCCTGAGGACCGAGTTTGAGAACCACTACATTATAGCAATATCTTCTGTAAGGATTTTCAGTATTAACAGAGTCACAAATAACAGGATGTTAGATTTATTTATTTATTTTGAGGATTGCAGGGTTCATAAAAAAGTCTGATATAAACAAAGTTTTAGCCTGTAGTTTAGAAAATACAGAAAACTCATGTTTTATTAAAGCAGGATGATGCTACTGATGGATGTCATGTAATTATGGCCGTCTCCTCGCAAAGCTGAAATCTCCAAACAGCTATTTTGCAGCAATCTATTAGCAGGGGGTGTAATTGAACTGTTAGCACAACAATGAACCTTATGCATAATGTTCCTACATTATCTGCCATAAGTAAATTCTAAGGGGCCAAAATGTTACTGGGCTCTATTTTCAAGATGTATCAGACAGAGATCTTGTAAATGACCAATCGTTAATGCATTTTATTGTTGTTTGTATGCTTACAAAAATAAATATTCTGAGAGCGAGAGAATATGAATTTGAGTTTTTTTTATTTCTTTTATTCTTTCTATTTCACTTTTTTTTAAAGTGCACAAAAGTAATTTGAAGGTTTGTACTACTGTAGCTGGAGCACAAAAGATGACTACAGTGCAGAAATACGCTGCTTCTGTACCTTTTAGTTGAGATCAAGCTGTTTCCAAAATTAACATAAATCCTAAAATCAGATATAAATTGCTTTCTAGTTGCTGATGGAAAAATATAGTTTGAGTGCAAATAAATGCATGTCCCTTTTCAATATATATTCACATGTTTATTTAAAATTGCACCCACTAGTAAGAAGGTATCACAGGGACATATCCAGATTTAGGCTCAATGGTAACAATTAAATACAATAATTTTGTGCTCAATTTAAAGAGTAAAAAAAAGGGTATTATCATGAAAGCCTTGTCCGCTCTTAATAATTCTGCACATACAAACCTTGGACATCACCTGGGACTTTGATGGAATATCCCAAGTTTCACATGGATCTATATTATATTACAAGACTGTTTTATACATGAAACAACTGTCATATGTCCATGCTGAACTCTTTCTCCTACAGCAAGGTTCATGTTGGAAAGGAAATATAGTACTTCTCCCACAGATCACAGAGTGACTAACAGCTTGGTAGACATGCACTGTGTGAACTCACCATCACCCTCACCTCATTAGCACACAAAGACTTCCCTGCAAATAACGTTCCAACTCTAGCAGCATCCAGAGATACCCCTGCCAACTAACATCCCAACCCCAACAGACCCAGAGACACACTCCCCCACTTTCCAACACTACACTACAGCAGCATCTAGATTTACATTACCCCCTGACCACAACCCGACCTCAGCAGCACCCAAAGACACACTTCTCCCCTACTAGCACTCCAATCTCATCAGCACCCAGAGACACACTGTACCCCTACCAACACCTGGAGACACACTCCCGCCTACCAATAGCTCAATCTCAGCAGCACCCAGAGACACACTGTTCCCCTACCAACACCCCAACCCCTGCAGCACCCGGAGCCCCATGGGAGAGAGGGCCAAAGGCATGTGCCAGTTGGGCTCCCTGCTTAACATGGTCGCCTAATGCGGAACCTCAGGCAGTGGAGGCGGTCAAGTCACCACCTTCATTGCTAGTACCTGGAGACAGGATACAGTCAGGAAGCCAACGGTTGAAATGCTGACCGCCGGCTTCCCGACTGTCTAATCCTGGCAGGGGTCTAATGACAGGTGTCAAGATCCCGGCGTACCAATCGAAGGTAAGCACGGCATACCGATCGAAGGTAAGCTGGGCGTGGACAGCCATGGTAGGGTTAGGGTTAGGCATGGGAAAGGTGGGGTTAGGGTTAGCACCCCCAAGGGGAGGTTAGGGCTAGGCACTCCCCGGGAGATTTAGGTTTCGGCTGCGGGGAGTGGGGGGTAAGGTTTAGGCACTTACAGGGGGGTATTACACTTACATGCGTCCGGCGGTATTTCATACCAATCCCACCGGAGATGACCACCTCAATTATCTCCGGCAGTTCCGCCACTGCTAGTGACTAAGCTTTTGATCCTATTCTACATAACAGTTTGGTACATAAGATGAGAGTACTAGATACAGGGGGAAGAATGTCTGTATTGGCCGGTTGAACGATAAAAGAAAGATTTAGTTTAGCCATAGGCTAAATTTATTAGTGGTGTAGCAGAGGAATCAGTATTGGGACCTGTCCTTTTCAGCCTTTTATAAAAGAAATTGGTGATTGGTTATGACACCAAGCTATATCGAGTTATTAACACAGAGCAGGATATTAACAGATACAGAAATATGTGGATAAAATGATAAACAGGGCCATGAAATGTCAGATGAAATTCAATGTAGATTAATATAGGGTTTTGCACATCGTTCATCCTAATAACTCTGCTATTTACACATTTAAAGGAATACAATCTAGGAAAATTAAGATGAGAAAGTAGTTATGAATACTATTCTACAGAGTGGGAGTACAGTTCTAGGCAGTGGCTGCAATAGCGAATAAAACTCTAATTAGATCACGTCTATGTACTATGTACAGGGTACAGTTTTGGGCACCTAATTTTAATGACATGTGAGAATTAAAGTTTTCAAGTGTGGGCAACCTTACTAATAAAGGGAATGGAAGGGTAAAATTATAACTAGGTTTGCGAACACCTTAGAGGAGATTCAATTAATATTTATACGTTTATTCAAGATTTCTGTTTTATTGATTAGAACTAGAATCCATTATACTTCATTGCTGCTCAGGCATACATTATGTGCCTTATTCAGTGATGGCCGATTTTGCACAACAGCTGTGTTTTTTGACGCTGTTGCTGTGCAAAAATATGCTAAGGTCTGCAGCATCTGAAGGAAAAAGACTCCTCTTGTCGGCATCTCAGAAACGATACCTGTGTCCGAAGATGCAGGTTCGGATGAACATCACGACTATCGGTCGCGATGTTTGCAGCATAATCCAACTGATTAAGCATAAGGTTGCGCAGAATAACCACCTCCTGCCCGCTTGCAAGGCCAGTAAATCTGCATCAGAAGATGCAAAGAGTACTCTTGGCCCTCCCAAAGAATGGGACCGACACTCCCCCATTTTCTGCAATGCAGCCCACCCCCAAACCGCTGCTAATGTCAATCATTGTGTAGCTTGGGGGCACTGAGTGCGACCTCGCAGGACTAATTCTCCATATGAGCATTACGGGTCCTGCGTATGCACAGTCCACCCACCATAGGAATTGTAAGCAAACCATCGGGTTTGCTTACAACCCTGCAACAGGCCCTATATGAACAAATTCAGATCAGCGAAATGTTCAATACCCTTCTGCGAATGTTCTCATTTGGCCACAAAATGCTTCCCGTTTGTCAATGGAATTTGTCTAGTACTACTAGTGTTATACCAAACACACTTTAAAATTAAATGATTATTGTAATTACCCATCTCTATTCATATATACTTTAAATTTATTGAAATGCAAAGAGTAATAATAACATTAATACATGTGCACCACCAATGTGAACAAACTATGTAAAATGAAAAGGTGTTTCAGTAGTCATAAAGGACCAATTCCAAAAAGATAAAGGTTCCCCTACAACGTATTCCCTTCAGGTAATGTGCTTATAGGATAGAAATATGATCTAAGGCATATAACAAGATCGTTTTCATCAGGAATCACTAACACTATTTAAGATGATGCCAAATATAGCCCTTAAGTAATTTAGCATTACTATCTCATATTTTTGGAAATTTTACCAAGCGTTCATTTATTTCTGTGTACATATATCATCATCCCCTCCTGTCTTGGGGCGCCTCTAATAATAGAGACCATATATAAATAAATATACATGCAAATGTAAATACAAGTGCAAAAAGGACCACATTGTATCAATATAACAAAATATATTAAGAAAACAGAGCAAAAGAAGTAATCTAAAATGACAGTAAAAACTTTTATTTAAAAAAAATACCCTGAAAGTGGCACATATTAATAAGCATCAGAGAGCATTCTTAATATTCATAATAAATGCTAAAAAATAATATTAAAGTTAGTCTTAGCAATAATATAGCATTAGTGATGTTTTGATGTTAGAAAGCAAAAATGAACAAATGGCTATCAATGTACATAAATATTTTACTCATATAATAATTGAGTAGTTGATAACCTATATTTATTTGATAACTGCGTCAAGTTAATGTCATATTGATCAGTGACAATTTAAACATTTTCGTCAGTAATTCTAAAAATTGGCAATAACAATGTACAAATGTACAAATTTCTAGTAGGTAAAAAGATGGCAACATGATTAAAAGTGAAAATATGGTTGTGTATTTCCACTGGATATATCTATGTATCCTTGTGAGTATCCATATTTAGGGTAGTATATATCTCTGGAGTGAGATACGACCCATAATGAAAAGAGTAGGTTCTAAATAAAGTAGGTTTAGAGAGTGAAACCACATCAGTGAGCGGGCACGGTAACCAATTTACAATTCAATGTAAATAATTATGGTATAGTAGTGTGGAATGGAAACATGCAGATATAGGTGGATGTCATATCTTCACTCATTAAAGTCTAGATAAATGTAAAAGGATAATAAAAAATATAGAAGTTGTTTGGAAGTTCAGTCAAATATGCAGTGTGACCTCATGGGGCTGAACATCAATACAGAGTTTATCTTTGTGGGGCTAGCCATTAATTGACTACAAGTAAATATAATAAAGGTTATATAACATACCTTGTGAAACTGATCATTCCTATTGTAACCCTAATAGTGATATATTGAAAAGGCATTACAGGAAGTGGAGGAATTACAGGGTTAGTGCTAGACAGGAAGTGAGAAATGTACGTACGAGTCTGGCGAGCTTCACTTCTGAGTAGATGTTAGTTACTAGAACTGTGTAGAGACCCCCGTGATTTGGTTTTGGCTATAAATTATTGTTGTTTTGGTTTTGACAAAACCACCCTCAAGTGTTTTGGGTTCGGTTTTGCTTTTGGATCTGGATTTCCTTAAGAATTTATAAATACTGCTAAAATCATGTAACTTGGACATGTTTTTGTTCCTATAGTATTATTAACATCATTAACATTAATTTCCAGTAAATTTTGACCATCTGACATTTCACAATATTGTTTACACCAATATTGGCCAAAGGCTGCAGGGAGCTGTCTGGCTAATCTAAGTGACAGTCCAGCAGCTTAAACGTATAGCAGTTTTAAAGTATATACTGTAGAACATCTATGAAAAACAATTGTAAGTAAGTGCAGCTCACTTCAAGTTGTCTTCTAACAAACATACACAAGAGCCGGTTTGCATTGGATTGCAGGTACTAACTAGTGTCTCACTAACAAACATACACAAGAGCCGGTTTGCATTGGATTGCAGGTACTAGCTAGTGTCTTACTAACAAACATACACAAGAGTCCGTTTGCATTGGATTGCAGGTACTAGCTAGTGTCTGACTAACAAATATACACAAGAGCCCGTTTGCATTGGATTGCAGGTGCTAGCTAGTGTCTGACTAACAAACATACACAAGAGCCCATTTGCATTGGATTGCAGGTACCAGCTAGTCTCTGACTAACAAACATACACAAGAGTGTGTTTGCATTGGATTGCAGGTACTAGCTAGTGTCTGACTAACAAACATACACAATAGTCCATTTGCATTGGATTGCAGGTACTAGCTAGTGTCTGACTAACAAACATACACAAGAGTCCATTTGCATTGGATTGCAGGTACTAGCTAGTGTCTGACTAACAAATATACACAAGAGCACGTTTGCATTGGATTGCAGGTGCTAGCTAGTGTCGTACTAACAAACATACATAAGAGCCCATTTGCATTGGATTGCAGGTACTAGCTAGTGTCTGACTAACAAACATACACAAGAGCCCATTTGCATTTGATTGCAGGTACTAGCTAGTGTCTGACTAACAAACATACACAAGAGCATGTTTACAATGGATTGCAGGTGCTAGCTAGTGTCTGACTAACAAACATACACAAGTGCCTGTTTGCATTGGATTGCAGGTGCTAGCTAGTGGGGGTAGGGGGGGTAAGGTGCGCTCTTCCTGCTAGTAATGGTGATGACTTGTGTGTGTTTGTGAGTGGTGTTAATTAGAATGTTTCTTCTGGTGGTGGTGATGTTTTGGGAGTGAGGAGGGTGTGATTGGGTTTGGAGTGTAGTTTGGAGTAATGTGAAAAGGGTAATGGAATAGGATCAAAATGAGGCCAGCGAGACACAGTAATTTTGGGCAAAATCTTTTATTGACTAGTCACAATGCTGCTCTGTTAAGATCCCGGGCAGGTGGGTGGGGTTTAGTGATGAGTGGTGATGAGACTGGGGTGGTAGGTTGACCCTTTTAGGGGGCTCCTTCCTGTGCGGTTCAGTGACCAGTGAGCATTGTGACTACTGCCCGGGATCTTAACAGAGCAGCATTGTGACTACTCAATAAAAGATTTTACCCAAAATTACTGTGTCTCGCTGGCCTCATTTTGATCCTATTCCATTCCCATTTTCACATTACTCCAAACTACACTCCTTACCCAATCACACCCTCCTCACTCCCAAAACATCACCACCACCAGAAGAAACATTCTAATTAACACCACTCACAAACACACACAAGTCATCACCATTACTAGCAGGAAGAGCGCACCTTACCCCCCCTACCCCCATACGTTTTCAGTGCGGGAATGGTACTCCCACACAAAGGTGCAGCACCCCGAAACCACAACACACCACCCCCTGGTCAACGAGAGCGCAGTTCTACCGCCCATCTTCATAGGTGCTAGCTAGTGTCTGACTAACAAACATACACAAGAGCCCGTTTGCATTGGATTGCAGGTACTAGCTAGTTTCTGACTAACAAACATACACCAGGGTTGCCTACCCTCCCGATTTTAGCGGGAGTCTCCCGATTTCAAACCCACCCTCCCGCTCCCCCGCAATTCCTACCTCGACTCCCGGTTTCCCACTGCCCCCTGCTAAAATTGCGGATTGCGCATGCATGAGCTATTAGGGGGCGGGGCCATCACGGGAGATGTCACAACGCGTGATGTATCTGTACTTGTTGTCTTCAAGGCTGGCCACTGCGGGGTTATGGGTAGCGGTGGCCGCCTAACACTAAGCCACAGTGTGACCGGCGGGCAGGGTCAGCGGGTATGCGGTGGGTGCAGCTTGAGATCTGCGGCGGACGAGGTGTCAGTGGTGGCCTTTTCACCCCCACGCACGGCGGTCCTGTGCAGTGGCATAACAATAGTCCCTGCAGTGTCTTGGGAGCAATGCCGAATGGGGCCAGCACCATCTGAGCATTGAGGGGAGAGCTGCGCACTGACTGCTGCGCTGCCGCCGGAGACAGTGACGGCGCGTGAGAGCCGGTGGATCACCAGCGGTGATGCAGGGCTTGCGGCTGCTGGCTGTATGAAGACCATCAGGTCCGTAACCGGAGCGCGCAGCTGATGTAATCAGCGAGAGGTGAGGACCGCGGGTGGTATGCGGGAACAGGCGGGCGGGTGCGGGGCTCAGTGGGCTGCAGTGCAGCCTATTAATTACCCCTACATACCAATTATTCAGTGACGAACCAGATGTTATTCCTACAACATGTCTTACATTCCTCATTAATAACATAACAACAAAAAGCACAATCTATGTAAAGCAGCAGTATATTTATACCAGGAGACAGTATATTTATTCTGCAGAGCCCCTGAGTGTCATTAGACACGCCCACAGGTGGAGCTAGACACGCCCTTTGGACAAAACATGACACGCCCCCTCAGCAGCGTGCCGCGCTTCGCACGGCACAGTCTGTTACCACCTGCAATCTCCCTGACACTTGATTTCAAAAGTAGGCAAGTATGACATACACAAGAGCCCGTTTGCATTGGATTGCAGGTACTAGCTAGTGTCTGACTAACAAACATACACAAGAGCCCATTTGCATTGGATTGCAGGTACTAGCTAGTGTCTGACTAACAAACATACACAAGAGCCCGTTTGCATTGGATTGCAGGTACTAGCTAGTGTCTGACTAACAAACAAGCACAAGAGCCCGTTTGCATTGGATTGCAGGTACTAGCTAGTGTCTCACTAACAAACATACACAAGAGCCCGTTTGCATTGGATTGCAGGTACTAGCTAGTGTCTCACTAACAAACATACACAGGAGCCTGTTTGCATTGGATTGCAGGTACTAGCTAGTGTCTGACTAACAAACATACACAAGAGCCCGTTTGCATTGGATTGCAGGCACTAGCTAGTGTCTGACTAACAAACATACACAAGAGCCCGTTTGCATTGGATTGCAGGTACTAGCTAGTGTCTGACTAACAAACATACACAAGAGCCCGTTTGCATTGGATTGCAGGTACTAGCTAGTGTCTGACTAACAAACATACACAAGAGCCCGTTTGCATTGGATTGCAGGTACTAGCTAGTGTCTGACTAACAAACATACACAAGAGCCCGTTTGCATTGGATTGCAGGTACTAGCTAGTGTCTGACTAACAAACATACACAATAGCCTGTTTGCATTGGATTGCAGGTACTAGCTAGTGTCTGACTAACAAACATACACAAGAGCCCGTTTGCATTGGATTGCAGGTACTAGCTAGTGTCTGACTAACAAACATACACAAGAGCCCGTTTGCATTGGATTGCAGGTACTAGCTAGTGTCTGACTAACAAACATACACAAGAGCCTGTTTGCATTGGATTGCAGGTACTAGCTAGTGTCTGACTAATAAACATACACAAGAGCCTGTTTGCATTGGATTGCAGGTACTAGCTAGTGTCTGACTAATAAACATACACAAGAGCCCATTTGCATTGGATTGCAGGTACTAGCTAGTGTCTTACTAACAAACATACACAAGAGCCCGTTTGCATTGGATTGCAGGTGCTAGCTAGTGTCTGACTAACAAACATACACAAGAGCCTGTTTGCATTGGATTGCAGGTAATAGCTAGTGTCTGACTAACAAACATACACAAGAGCCCGTTTGCATTGGATTGCAGGTACTAGCTAGTGTCTGACTAACAAATATACACAAGAGCCCGTTTGCATTGCATTGCAGGTACTAGCTAGTGTCTCACTAACAAACATACACAAGAGCCCATTTGCATTGGATTGCAGGTGCTAGCTAGTGTCTCACTAACAAACATACACAAGAGCCCGTTTGCATTGGATTGCAGGTGCTAGCTAGTGTCTGACTAACAAACATACACAAGAGCCCGTTTGCATTGGATTGCAGGTACTAGCTAGTTTCTCACTAACAAACATACACAAGAGCCCGTTTGCATTGGATTGCAGGTGCTAGCTAGTGTCTGACTAACAAGCATACACAAGAGCCCGTTTGCATTGGATTGCAGGTACTAGCTAGTGTCTGACTAACAAACATACACAAGAGCCCGTTTGCATTGAATTGCAGGTACTAGCTAGTGTCTGACTAACAAACATACACAAGAGTGTGTTTGCATTGGATTGCAGGTACTAGCTAGTGTCTGACTAACAAACATACACAGTGACATAGATGTCTGCAGTCTTTTACATGCTTCCCACCCTCTCTATCTACAACTCTCTCTAATGGTGACTAATATGTAGTATTGCAGCATGAACTATAGCCCACACCGTCTCCTTACACTCTCCTGTATGAAATGACACCTGAAATCATGAGGGATGGACTTACATGCCATCCAAAACACTCAAAATCTGTCTTTAAGATCTGACGTTGGCGAGATGACCTAAACTGGGACTCAGTTCTGCTGGGATCTCCTAAGTTCAGGTGAATTTGGTTAGACTTGTGGGGGCTTAAAAAACCCCAGGTGAGTAATGCTGTTTTGAAGTTGTGCTGATTACAGGCTTCTCTCCAATCAGGAATGCTGATATAGGAGTGAGTAGTGGGGCGAGATGTGATGGATTTAATGATGGAATTGCGGATAATGTGATACTGTATGCGACATTTGTAGCTAATAAACCTTGATGTTGTAGTGAGGATAGAGTTTAAGTAATCAAAGGTATAATTAAGGTG